>CM070624.1:7758791-10498658 GCA_036346255.1 Ampelocalamus luodianensis
CGGCACGCAAGGACCATCGGCGAATAAACTCAGATGGTGAAGGTAAACACACATGAGATTTGAGGCTCCTGTAACTTCTTACGAAACGCTTAATTAAGTTAGTTAATTTCCTCTCCATTTCTGCAGGGAGATGTGGTTCTTAACATTTTTAACTTATACTTTTAGCGCTGCAGTAAGGATACTACTTCTAATAAAAGAAGCCATATTATGTTCTTATAAACAGTTGGCCGCTACAAGTTAAAAAACGACATATACATATGCATTTGTTGTTTAGAAAATCTGAACACTACAACAAATGTTCTTAGTAAGGACAATAGCATTTGGGTAGTTACAAGATAGGGGGAAATCCGTAAACACCCCATAAGTCACTTACCTTTTCAATTTGCTATATCTCGTTTTCGTTTACTTTGCATCACATAAGTTAAGTTAGTTTGCAAATACCTCCTAGGTCGCATGTTCACAATATTTTCTCATAGTTATAATTATCTTTGGCACTTGCTTCAATGATTTTAGTAATTATTTAAGTGATTCCAATACTTGTTTAAATGATTTGAGTTATTTCGCTAGTTGTAATACACGATTTCAGCATTAAAGTATTAGCAATGAAAAATGGTATATTACAACTACCGAAATTACCCAAATAATTGAAATAAGTATTAACATCATTGGAACAAGTATTGACACCACTAAAAAAATGCCAAATATAATAAAACAACGAGAAATAGTGCTAACATATGGTCTGTGAGGTATTTGCACGCCAACTTAACTTATGGAGGGCACAATAAATGATAATTAGATATGAGGGCAAGTTGAAAACATATGTCACTTATGGGGGTATTTATGGACTTTCCCTAAAAGATATTACAATTGTAGGGCTACTAGAGTGTTATATTAGATAATAGCCATACATCTCATACTATTCCATTTTGTTTAAAAACTGTCTCGTGCACACGAAATAGTTAATCTTAGGATGATTTAATTAAGAAGATCATCAAATTACTTCTGCAAAGATAATGAACATAGACATATATAACACTACGAATGACCAAATCTTACACTTTGAACTCATGGCATATGAATGAAAGCCTATATTACTATGGATTTGACATTAATTTGTAAACGATTAATTGTTGCAGCATCTTATTAATTAAAATTGACGTAAAGACATTTTAAAATTTATTAATGTAATAGGTTAACAAAACATATTGTAGAAAATGCTAGTTGTCGAAATTTATGATGCTACAATGGGTATTACAACTATTAACCTGTTTATCACTAGTATTGGATTAGTTGGAGTAGGAAGTTGCTTTGTGGGGGTGAAGGAGATGGAGAGGGTGACGGCCTTCTAGAGTCGAAATGAAAGTCTGCACAGACAGTTTATGATCTCCGAGTCTCCGATCATATAACGGCATCGATCGATTAGATCTTAGGATCGAGTGCCTGTGCTAATTCTACACAGGTGATGACATCGTCAATGACTTGGCGCCCTGATCCCCACATTAGGAACAGAAGGGTCACCATTAGTTAGCAGTAAGGTGAGAAAGGTTTTCCCGAGGTTTGAAGCCATTGACTGTGCCAAAAAAACATGAAGGATGTGAGCAGGGATTAAAATCCGGGCCGGTAACCGCCGGTTACCGCTTACCAGAGGGGGGCCGGGATACGGGATTCTGGCCGATAATCCCAGGTTGTTTAAATTCAAATTTAAATTTGAATGATTTTTAATCAAATTTGAACGAATTTTATCTGAAAAAAATCGGTTTGACCGATAACCGATACCGGCGGCTAGCCGGGATCCATTCCGGGACCGGTTACATGACCCTTGGATGTGAGTGCTCATTGAGTCATTCTGAACGTAGACTTTTAGAACTTTTATGAGGTCCTTCATGCCGTTTCAAAGGACAGTGACTGATAACTTTTTTAAGCAGAAAGTAAAACGAACTCTTGACTTTGTGCTTGTTGTGCCAAGTTAAGAGTTATCCAATCCATTAATTTCTAGTACTGAAGAGGAAAAAAAGAGGTACTGAATTATTAACTTGTTTCAGACATTCAGTCTAAAACTGATCTTCAGTCTTTTCTTTTTCCGTGTCAATTATCGAGGTACTGATTATATGTATCAAGATCGACCACTCTCTAGAGTAAATATGATAAAATGACGAGGTGAAAGTAAATCTAATATAGTTGAATACTACTTTAGAGTTTGTGCACAAAGTTGTAACACCCTGCTTTTCTGAATCTTTTTCAAGTTTTCAAAATAAAAGAACTATTTGATTTTGTGTATTGCTAAAGCTTAACCTAAAGATTTTGGAGTTTAAAAGCATATAATATGAATTAATCAAACTTTAATTAATTTGGTTTGATTTATCTTGAGTTCTTGGAGTTCTCTGGTCTTTAGTTCTCCTTTCTCTATACGTTCCTCCTCCCGTTCGCCTAGTCCAAACGTTCCCAATCCTTGCGAGTCGTTCGATCGAGTTTGAACGGCCCGATCTCGTTTGCGCGTTCGCCTAGTCCGAACGTTCTCAATCCTTGCGAGTCATTCGATCGAGTTTAAACGGCCCGATCTCGTTGTGTGTTCGCCCAGTCCGAACGTCCCCAATCCTTGTGGGTTGTCCGATCAGAATCAAACGGTCTTCATCCTCACGACCTCCACCTCGACACAACACCCTTTTGGTCGCCACCGCTCTTTTTGCAAAGACCACCCTTTTGGTCGCCACCGTCCTTTTTGTAAAAATCACCTTTTTGTCGCAACAACCCTTTTTGTAAAGACCATCCTTTTAGTCGCAACAGCCCTTTTTGCAAAGACCACCCTTTTGGTCGCAACGACCCTTTTTGCAAAGACCACCCTCTCGGTTGCCACAACCCTTTTTGCAAATACCACCCTTTTGATCCCAACAGTCCATTTTGTAAAGACCGCTTTTTGGTCGCAACAACCATTTTTGCATAGACGACTCTCTCGGTTGCAACTGCCTTTTTTGCAAAGACGACCCTCTCAATCGCAACTGCTCTTTTTGCAATGACTACCTCCTCCTCATGACCTCCTCCTCCTCCTCCTCAGGACCACCCTTTCGGTGGGGCCTCCTTCTTGGTCACACCTCTCCGTTGACCTTGACCAACCCTTTGTTTGAGCTAGTCCTGCTCACTTTCTCCTTCCTGCACGTTTGCTGCAGAAGTCTGCTCGTCTTAAATGTTGTTGCATCGCATTAAATGTTGTCACCTCTGTTATACCCATCTCCTCCCTTACCTGCTCCCATCTCTCCACTCTTGTCACCCAGTTCTCCTACCTCATCTGTAAATAGCACACTAGAGAGTCTTTTGCCTTTTGTCACTCCATTCGTTTTCACCTCAACACTTCTTCTTTCTTGCTTTTGTCCTGCAGCTTTCCACCGCTAGACCTTCTTCCGTTGGACCTCCTTCTCTAAAGGTTTTTTAGTTGGATTTCATTTGGATATTTATTTGGACTTTATTTGATCTTGCTCTGTTCTCACGTGTAGAGTTCGACGACGCCGGGGAGCCAGAGTACCTCGACGAAGTAGATCCGCAAGCTTTCGAGTAAGGCAAGTCATACTATTGATCATATTGCACCCACTATTTCAAATTATGTACCTTCCGTTTTAAATTACTATTGCATGTTTATTTCAATTCAAGTACTTTAAATCACTGTTTTAACTTGATAGTTATTCTCAATTCCTTTGTACACCGAGACTTGAACGTCATTTGGACCTCCCTTGATACCTTAGTTAAAAGCTAGTTGGTACATTAGTATGAAGTAGAACATGTTGCAAAAATCTATGCTTAGCCGAAGCTTAGCTTAAAAATCTTTGATTTTGGGAAGTTAGCCAAAAGCTCAACTTTGTTTCCAAATAGTGTTGTGGTATAGTCAGTATCATGGAGTTTTTTGAAATATTTTAAATGTGGTAAATTGAAGTAAAAACTGGTTTGAACTTGGGCGAAATAGATGTTTGGATGGGTGTATGTTCATGCACGGGATCGATCCATTTCTATGGTCGAGGCCCAGGGTTCGTTTGGTTGTCGCCCATGTCAGTTAAGGACCGGTCTTTGAGTGTATTTTGCTCTGCCTTCCCGTACTACCACATGTCCCGAATGGGCAATACCTAGCTAACTAATTTGCAACGTCTCACCGTGGTTGTGCCATCCGGTTGCGTGGACGTCTTTTACGACCTACTTTCATGTATTCCCGTATGGTGCAAGAGGGGGCTTGAATCCGGTAGGTGGTTAACCCAATGGAAGTGAAACCTTAGCGAGGTGGGACTACGGTGAGATGACGCATTGTAAAAGCCTTGTGATAATCTCTTAGTCGCACACCTTCGAAAGTGCATGAGTGGACAATATAATTGGTTATCTCTTATGGATAAAATTGTACAACCTCTGCAGAGTGTAAAACTATTCGAATAGCTGAGTCCACGGTCATGGACATGCTGGCAAAGCTACTCTAAGTTAGATTTCTGGTTTTGTTTTCAAAAAACTTTCTTAAATGGTTTTGGATCTCTATCCAAATGGGTTTTCACGGGCAACCTTGTGATAGGAGGATATCCTTCACCACTTGTTGATGAATATTATCTAACTATAAAACTTATGTTTAGAAAAATGAATTTTAGTTATGGTTTAGACTGCTTTGGAACTTAGTACAAATAATTAGAAATAAACTTGGCTTTATACAAAACAACTCTATAAGCCTTCATTTTATTATACCCTTGCATGCATCAATTTGTTACTTGACGGGTGTGACTTACGAGTACGATTGTTGTGCTCACTCTTGCTTGTTGACAAGTAGGTGAAGAGACCTACTCAGAGGACCAGGAGGTCTTGGACGACTAGGATGCGCCCTAGCCGATTGCCTGTGGCGAATCGGGTGGCCACGACCTGTTTTTGTTTTCGCTATTCTTACTCTTGGCCCTGTGCCCTGTTGTAATCAACTCAGATTTTGTTAATATAGTGACGTGGTATGGATTTGTATCATCTCTTGTTTGATTGTGTATACTAGCCACTGATCATGGGACTAGTGTGATATACACAGTAAGGTCCCGGGGTCCTCTGCCCTGGGGGCGTGACAAAAGTTCTCTTTTTACAGAAGTTTGTGCAAAAGTCCTTGTGATTTCTTTTTTGTAGAGCAGTCCTTGTGATTTCAGTTTACAAGAAACAGATGATTACTTCCAAAAAGGAATTAAAAAGTTTACAACAAGGTACGTATAGGCCCGTTCAAGTAGAATTTTTCCTTAATTTACCGCCTCTTTCCCCATGACGGATTTTTAAATGTGTAGTACAATACGTACAGCTTTTGGGCGTACAAATGATGGCATGATGTTGACACTGTTGGATATTTGGTGAGGGCTATCTGGTAATTTCTCATTTTGAGAAAAGAAGGAATAGAAAAGGAAAAGAAAAGAAGGTGGGGCCCACCTGTCGGTGGGAGAAGAGGAAGAGATAAGGCTGGAGACTTAGTCTCCAGCCTTATCTGGTCTTGCGTGTTTGGTTCGTGCAGCGTGGGGAGCTCCGGGCGAGCAGCGTAGGTGGTGCCAGCGGCCCGTGCGCTTCGGCGCCGGCCGTTGGCTGCAGCCGCGCTAGGTGCCCCGCCTCTCCTCCTATTAAGACCACCTCCATCTCCTCTTTTAGTAACCCGAATCACAGTGAGCATTTCCCTTTCTTGTTGGTGTGTTCTTCCTCTCCTCCGATTGAGGTTCGGCTTTGGATCTTTGAGCTGCTGCGCCTCCGTGTGTGTCTCGGCACCGTCGGCTGTGAGGTTGGGCTCCTCCTCCATGAGCACTCCTCGTCGGTTCCTTGCGCCATCTCCCTATAAAGGTTGTGGTGAGGAAATTTTGGGGGTTGCTCCACTGAGGCTTGAATCCGGTCAGCTCGGGATCGATTTGGGAGAGAAGAACTTGGCTTTGGTGCTTGGTGTTCTCGTGTGCACTCGGCTTGTGCACTTCTGTTGGTCTTGTACGACATCCCCTGTACCTTGGCTTCGTCCTTTCGACGTGTCCCGAATTGCAAAGATTGGCATTGCATCTCCGTTAACCTCGTCTGGTATTCGCGGCACAGCGAAGTGATTGGTTTTCTAAGACAGCGCGTTTCGTGTGCCTTGCCCTGTTATTCTCGGTGGCTTTGAGTGCCATCCGCACTTTGAGTTTGATCTTTTCAATTTTTTGCATTACTTAGCATTGTGTGTTGTGCTAGTTAAATTACATTCGTAATTTTGTCTAGTATTGGGAGACTTTGCAAGTGATGATTGTGGGCTCGATTAATGCTCGATGATGAAGTGGTGTCAAAATTGAGATTGATTGTGACAATTGAGTATAGTTTGATCTTGAGCTATCAGATTACTTGTTGTTTTCTTTTGTTCTAAGCATTTGATTCATTCTATTATACTTATTGTTCACTGTAATTCTTTCAGTCAATATAATCCGTTCTCTGTGATTCAATTTTCAGTCATTGTTATACATATTTGTTAATAGTATATTGATTTTAAGGAACTGTTACCTGTTGTCCAGCAAAGTCAGACTTGATGAATTATTTAAACATGTCTGATTAGGATAGCAAGATTTTATTTTGAGCTCAATGCCTAATCTATTACAAAATAATTGTCATATTCAATTTGTGATTAAACTTTGACATAAGTGTTGTGAGGGCCAATACTTTATCTTATGCAACTCAACAACTGAGAGTATATAAACAAACATTTAAATATGAGCATTGTGCTGATTTTAATTGTCCACATTTTATATGTTTTGAGCATATTATCTTGTCTAATTGACTTGAGAAGTTTATATGCTAAACTCATTAGTTGTATACTATTTCTGTCATTTAAATGTTGCTAGAAATATGATTTTATATTAATAATTGCTACTGGAGTTATTTTGAAATATTTGCTAAAACCGCTAATTTTACAACATACACTTCTCGACGAGAGACGGAAAGAGCCCAATCGTGAAAAATTGTTGCTGATGTGCTTACTCATGCACAAAGACCACGAACTATTAAATGCTTATGAAAGTGAGCTTAGAACGGGGAAGATTCTAAGCGCGTGCAGCAAGGTATAGGCCAGTTCAAGTAGAATTTTTCCTTAATTTACCTCCTCTTTCCCCCTGACGGATTTCTAAATGTGTAGTACAATACGTACGGATTTTAGGTGTACAAATGATGGCATGATGTTGACACTTCTCGAAGAGAGATGGAAGGAGCCCAATCGTGCAAAATCATTGCTGATGTGCTTACTCATGCACGAAGACCACAAACTGTTAAATGCTTATGAAAGTGAGCTCGCGACGGGGAGATTCTAAGCGTTTGCAGGAAGGTATAGGCCCGTTCAAGTAGAATTTTCCCATAATCTACCGCCTCTTTCCCCATGACGGATTTCTAAATGTTTAGCACAATACGTACAGATTTTAGGCGTACAAATGATGGCATGATTTGACACTTCTCGACGAGAGACGGAAGGAGCCTAATCGTTGCTGATGTGCTTACTCATGCACAAAGACCACAAACTGTTAAATGCTTATGAAACTGAGCTCGCAACGAGGAAGTTATACAGGGTGGCCCGATCTTCTCGAGTAGAACCGTTGATAAATAGTGCTTAACGATGAAAAACACTCAGTTGTATACCACATACCAGTGCACGTACTTGCAGCTCTATGGATATTCGACAATATGCACTAGATGATCACCACTAGACCACGAGCGGAGATCGCCAAGCCCTCAATTCCCAGCGGAAAAGCAAACTTAACCTTGACTTGTAGAACGAACAACGGATCGTCTAATTCTCTCTCAGAAATCCTCACATGGAAGTTGAAAAGCATTATGAGAATTTTGCAACCATTTTATGCAGATTACTAGCAGTAATTATATGAACTTTTGCATGAATATGAATATGACTGGCATCACGAACCAAGTAGTCAAAATCACGACCAAAGATGGCGAATTTGTATAGAATTTGTATCAGTCTTCAATTCTGTGGTAATGTAATCACGGATGAGCAAAAGATGAAGAATATTTTGTACCCTTCACCCAAATGCGGTGTAATCCGCACGCAACTATCGTCAAGACGGCTACATGAAGTATGTCGAATTAATTGACATCATGCAAGTTGCGAAAGCTCAAAAAGATGTTCTAAGAAAGAACTTCATCTTGCAGCCACCTAGTCGCAATGTTGGCCATGAAGTCACTGCTAGTAGCTACAAAGTGATGAAGCCTCTCACGAATGAGATGAGCAAAAAGGGTAAAGTAGTGAGTCGCATATTATTGATGCTTTCTAGTCTAAGAAAAATGGCAAATGATAGCACGAGGCACACCTCGTCATTGCAGGCATAGAGGATTCACATCCATTAGCATGTGAACAGCCCAGTAGCAGCCCCCATCATCCCTCTTTTGGACAACGCAGCGGCCGCAACCGTAGCTGCCCAAGAGGAGAAGATCGCACATGGAACCGATTGAGGCAGAAGTTCCCGAATACTTCGCCTATTAGATCTAGTGCACGCATTGCATTTGGATCTTTTATAAAAACTTGCAGTTTGTAAATGAAGTAGAATTTTGAATTATTGAATAATGGTTGCAAGCTTTAGGAGAGTAAAGTATTAAATTCTTATTATGAGTCCTGCAAGACTTATTTTCCCGTCTTTATAATAGCAAGTTACGTTCTGATATCTTAAGTATTTTATTTATGTGTTGCTTGCTTTCTGCTACATATTAATAAAGTACATTATATTAGAACGCGTGTGGTGCCCTATGGAGGAAGTGTGCCTAGCATGTAGTGGCACAATGAAAGCCATCCTAAGAGAAACGGAAATTTTTTCAGTCGATCAGCAAGAATGCTGGTAGTCTTACGACAATCGCAGGCAGCGATACTTATATAATAGGGTCAGGAAGGGCCACAATTATACTCCCAATGGGCACAACTTTGGTCATTGAAGAAGACTTGTTGTACCCAGAATTGATTAGAACTCTCAAGGATATTTGCGCTAACAGTTTCCGTGTAGAGACTGAAGAAGAGTATGGTACAGAATACCTGCTCATTACAAAACGTGAAGAAAGTGAAAAGTAGCATTAGAATGTCTTCCTTCATATGAAACTGGGCTATACTACACTAATATTAAGCCACATGCGACCTATCTTGCCTTGAAAACCGTATTTAGAAGCTCACGAACTTATCTATCTACGGCATGATAGATTATGCCGCCTAGGTCTTAGGATAATGAGAGATATAATTAACAATTCACAGGACATAATATGAATATAAAGAATTTCCCGAATCGAAAGATTTTGTGTGCCCGCATGTGCCACCGGAAATTAATTATTAGACCTTTTGCAAATTCGCTTTGAAAAGAACAAGCAAAACTTTGTGTTCAATTCAATTTCTCAAAAGTTGGGGTTATATACCTATACCACCACCGCAGCGAACTGCAATGGGTCTTCTCCGAAAGTCTGGGATATACGTTGGTTACGAGACAGCATCCATAATCAAGTATTTGGACCATATGACTGGAGATTTGTATAATGCCCGATTCGCTGATAGTACATCAAGTGAGGTTAGTTTCCCGTCATTAGGGGGAGGAAATCAACCCTTGATGATAATGTCGGGAAATAATTGAAGTCTAGAAGACAATTGAAGTCCAGAAGATAATTGAAATCGCAAACAGGCTATGAACTCCTATGTGGTGGAACTGCAATTCCATAAAAAATCGTCTAAGGAATATCTTGTATCGACTTCGACGAACCACTTGGAAATCATAGCATTGTACAAGGCCTTACAAGAATGTGTTTGGCTTCAGCGGATGATTCACCACATCCAGCAGTCGTGTGGATTGAATACCACGCAAACCCCTACTTTTGTATGAAGATAATGCGGCTTGTGTTGCACAAATGCAGATGGGTTATGTGAAGAGTCCTCTCCCTTCAGCAGAATGCGTTTCTCTAGCTAATTAACAGACCATGACAATGGGCTGTTGGGACTGACCTATGGTTCGAAACCTTGCGGCCCTATGGTTTCCCCCTAATCTCTTATTCTGTTCTTGGCTATTGTTCTTATTAATACCTAAAATAGAATTCTTGCCTACTTGTTACAACCAATCAAATTGATTCGGTCAAATGCATGCCATGCAGACCATCGCCCATCACCACGTGGGATTTCTTCCTTCCTAAATTGTGTTGATGCTTTCCTTTTGTTCTCGGACAGCATTAAATCCACATGTTTTCTTTCCAGATTGGACTTGCATGCACCAGCCTATTATTTCGTGCACCCATTTCTTTGAACGTGGCAACACCTCCTTTTCTGTTTGTAGCGTGCATCTTGTCATAGCCTTTCTTCCCATGCCTCCCTCGGCTATTCTATTAGTCTATGTGCCAACAGACAATGTGCAGGTTGTAGCTCTTCTTCTCCTTCCTCTTGCGCATCGTATTGATCCAAATACGTAAGCACAAGTAAATTATAAGATTTTGGCAGTATAAAATTCTCGTTGAAATTAATGATATGATCATTAAGAAGCAAGTTCATCTTATCTTGTAGTTTCTTGGCACATACTTTTGTAATTGGTCTAGTCAACAACTCGATGTGTATATCTGGATCATTAGGCGGAGGAGAAGGTGTCGTAGGGATACCTTCATCAGGAAGATTCTAAGCGTTTGCAGCAAGGTATAGGTCCGTTCAAGCAGAATTTTCCCTTAATTTACCGCCTCTTTCCCCATGACGGATTTCTAAATATGTAGTACAATGCATACGGATTTTAGGCGTACAAATGATGGCATGATGTTGACACTTCTCGACGAGAGACAGAAAGAGCCCAATCGTAAAAATCGTTGCTGATGTGCTTACTCATGCACGAAGACCACGAACTATTAAATGCTTATGAAAGTGAGCTTGCAACGGGGAAGATTCTAGGGTTTGCAGCAAGGTATAGGCCCATTCAAGGATAATTTTTCCTTAATTTACCGCCTCTTTCCCATGACGGATTTCTAAATGTGTAGTACAATACATACGGATTTTAGGTGTACAAATGATGACATGATGTTGACACTTCTCGACGAGAGACGGAAGGAGCTCAATCGTTACTAATGTGCTTACTCATACACGAAGACAACGAACTATTAAATGCTTATAAAAGTGAGCTCGCAACGGGGACGATTCTAAGTGTTTGCAGCAAGGTATATGCCCGGTCGAGCAGAATTTTTCCTTAATTTACCGCCTCTTTCCCGTGACGGATTTCTAAATGTTTAGTACAATACGTACGGATTTTAGGCGTACAAATGATGGCATGATGTTGACACTTCTCGACGAGAGATGGAAGGAGCCCAATCGTAAAAAATCGTTGCTGATGTGCTTACTCATGCACGAAGACCATGAACTGCTAAATGCTTATGAAAGTGAGCACGCAACGGGAAGGTTCTAAGCATTTGCAGCAAGGTATAGGCCCGTTCAAGCAGAATTTTTCCTTAATTTACTACCTCTTTCCCCATGACGGATTTCTAAATGTGTAGTACAATACGTACGGATTTTAGGCGTATAAATGATGGCATGATGTTGACACTTCTCAACGAGACGGAAGGAGCCCAATCGTGAAAAATCGTTGCTGGTGTGGCGCGAACTGTTAAATGCTTATGAAAGGGAGCTGCAACGGGGAAGATTCTAAGCGAAGCTAACCTCCCTCTCACTAAACCAACATCTCCTTTCCATTTCGCCGGGCAAAACAATAGTAACTGACCGATCAGTTCGTGCATAAAGGTACCGTATTTGACTGTCGTTTGTTCGGTCGTGAACGCAAAGGGGGTTGTGCTCACGGCATGCAGCTGAAAAACGTAGGCGCGTGACGCACGGCTCGCCGGTGAGGTTTCAAGCCGCGTTTACCGAAGCGACGCCGACGTGCAAACTAAACCACTAGGCCACACATACCGACCGTCGGATGCCTCGGCTGCGCAGGGGATGTTTTAAAGAAACGCATGCGTTTGTTCCCCGTCGAGCGATTGAGGTGAAGTCCTCGGCTACGACTTGTTCCGGATGTGCTTTTGATTTTAACCTGCAGAATCTGACAACTGCTACCTGCCAAAGAGAAAGGCTGGAAGATTTTTAAGATAAGGCACGCGACGCTGATAGTCGGAGACATGTTTTTCCCTCGAACGGGTGGATCACGATCATATGTAGCTGCATTGTGTAAATTGACACGTTTTTTTAACCGTAATAGTAAAAGTAGCTTTCGCTCGCACTAAATTGCAAAAATGGTACCGCGACAAGTATCTTCCGCACTCTCAATCCACATAAACCACTTGTTGTGCACTCAGTCCGCGGCAAGGACATGTTTGCCCGTAGTGGAAACATGTGCATGGTATCCTACGCAAATTGAAAGCGCAGCAGGTGGCTTACCATGGACTAAGAGTGCGACAAAGAACACATATCATCTGTCTAGTCTGTTGCAGGGTCAATCTTATCACGTAGGATGTTGAGCTACATTTGCTACTCCGTTTTCAAAAAGTTTAAATGAGTAAAAAAACTCTCTGTACGTATTCGGAAAGCCCAAAATCCTGGATTGTGCCAAGATCTTGCGTGGTTCAGTGAAACGGACAGGGATGGCAAGCCGCCGCCCGCCACCGGCCTACGGCCCATTAACACCCTGTGAGCTGTGATGCATGTCGGCCTATTAGTGGGAAGTAATGCATATGGGGCCGAGCGAGGCGCCCGCGTGAGGCTGATCTGACACGCGTAGTTAGTAGGCTGTCGGCTGTTCTTTCTTTCTTTCTTTTTATTTTCATTTTAGTTGCATTTTTTTTGCCAAATTTCGCAGTAGGTTATTTTTTTGTATGTTTCCACATTTTATCCTTTTCCCACCATCGTTCTATTTTTAAAAAATTTGTTAAGCTAATTGACTTGTCTTGCCTTACTATTGGAACTAGAGGTGACTAGATGGGTTGTGTAAGCTGGGTCGATCCGAGGCATGACACTATTGGTCTAGCCCAGGCACGGTATAGCCTGCACTATTCATGGGTCGGGCTGGACAATAGGTAGGACTGTGCTTGGGCCGTGCCCACGGCACGGCACGTACATTGTCGAGTTGTGCCACGCACAGCATGGGCCCGACACGCTCATGTGACCGGCTGGAGAGAGGGGGAGGGAGGCCAGAGGACGGGCCATTTGAACATTAATAAAGTTTTTTATTATATTTTTAATAAGTTTGTCTTATTTTTTATAATTTTTATATGTATTTATGAGTTCTACACTTTTTATTTATTTATTTTTTGGGGTGTTTTCTGATTTTTTTTTTGAACTTTCGTGCCTAACGGGCTAAGTGGGCCAAACTTGGTCCGTCGGGATAACCGGGCTCGGGTCGGCACGGCATGGCACGAAAGGTCGTCGGACCGTGCCTGGGCTGCCCTCGCTGGCATGGCACGATCTGTTTAATTCGCGGGACAGAATAGGCCGTGGCATATTTCGAATTTTCCAAAGAGGAGTGGCATATCTCTAATAAGGGCACTAAGCAGTGGCGTATATCAAAATTTCTCTTAAACAAAAGGAGGCTATCATCAGCAAACAAAAGGTGACTTACTGTTGGTGCCCTCCCATTAACTTGGACCCTTTGTAGCTGCTGAAGGGATTCTTCCTTTTTTTATATACAAAATGAGAAGCCTTCAAGGGGCTTCCCATTTTTGGTCGGGTCTAATGAAAATTAAAGATCAATTTTTTCGCTTTGGTTCATTCCACTGAAAAGACAATATACAATCCTTTATAATGCGGCGAGGAAAAAGGATGATACAGTAGCAAATATTATAAGAACAACTCTTTTAAATATTTTTTTTCGAAGACCTACTATTGGGTCTAAGTTACATACTTAGAATGAGTTAATTTTGATAATTGCCAATTTACAATTGAGCTATCAAAAAGATGTTTTCAGATAGAATTTGAATAAGCCTGGGCTTTTTTAAGTACAATCTTTATATGTGGCACTAATTGAAAATTATTGAGCCCCCATTAGAATTTTTTTTGGTTAATTAAAATTCTATTAAAAGTGAAAATATTTCTATGGTATCTCAAAAGAGGGGTAGTATTATCTAAAGATAACCTGCTCAAAATAAGTTGGAGGGGAAGCAAAAAATGTTGTTTATGTATTAAAGAGGAACCAATTCATCATCTTTTATTGACTTCCCCTATGCACGTCTTGCATGGTGGGTTGTTCAATGTGTATTTAATTTATCTCCTCCTGTGAGTATAGTCAACATGTTTGGGAATTGGTTAGCCGATATTTCAAAAATGTTAAAGTCGCAACTTCTTATAGGAGCTAGTGTATTATGTTGGTCTACTTTGTTATGTCGTAATGATGTTGTTTTTTTAAAAGATTATCACTAATCCCTTACAGGTGATATTATTGAGTGGGCACTCGCTGAGTGCTTGGGCAATTCTGCAGAAACCGGCCCAGAAAAGAGTCCTTGTTGGCCGGAAGCGCCAGGTTAGAGTATGTGGCGAAGCAAATCTTCAACATTCATGGATGACGGTTTAGTCACAAGATTTATAATGATTGAGTTTAATTTTCAGTCATCATTTAGTTGTAAGGCTTTGAGCTACCTTTAAACTTTTTGGTTATTTTGATACTTTAAACTTTGTAGTAAACTAGGTTGTGTGCGTCATTGAAGCAGAGGTCGGGAGAGTTTTCTCTTCCATTATCGAAAAATGAGAAGCCTTCAACACACAAAAGGAAAAGATAAGGAGATAATGGATCTGCTTGTCGAATTCCTCTGGTTGAACTGAATTGTTGTAGTTTTTCACCATTGAAAAGTACTGAGTGGGAAACTGATCGAACACATTTCATAATAATTGGGACCCATTGCTGATTGAAGCCCAATTTTTGCATCATCGCCTCCAAGAAAAGACCAATATTGTTCGTAGGAGTGAATGGAGATTTGTCCTTCGAAAAACCAAGTTGATCCGATGTTACTGGACGTCAAACTTCACTGAAACGGCGAAAGCCAAGCTTTTCAAACTTAACTTTTCTGACATACAAAGGACAACCCATCTCATGCTACGTATCTTTCCACGTTCGACGTCAAATCCAAATGGTGTTGCTTGCCGGACATTGTTGATTCTTTTCACGAGTAATTTATTTAAAACCACGCATAATCCGTTAGAGCTATCACAAGAACACACTTTTAAGAATTGATTTCAAGGAATCATACTTTGTTTTGCACAAACATTTCACAGAACCTGAAAATCTCAGGGTGACTGAGCCTGGCTGTTCTTAAATCAAACTCAGAAGATCGATCGTTTGCTTATTGTCATCCCTGTTGGCCAAGACCGAACTTCAAGTTAATGGAAGTATGGCACTATGAAAATAACGCGATTGTGTGTCTCGTTGAACCATCTAATTAACAAAACTAACATTGATCTTACATTACCCTCTCAATAAATGGTAACAATGGCGTCATCATTGCCTGAGTGTCAACACAAAGGAGAGCGTGCTCACTACATGCACTTGGAAAATGCAAGCCCATGATGCGTTATTTTCACCTGTTAGGTAGATCTCCCTTTTGGAAAGAAATTGTTACCCACTAACCGACTTCTAAGCTAAATGATATACTAAGCGTCGTGTAGAAATTAGGATTCCAGGGGTGTTAGTGAAGCCTTAAGCTATTTGGTCATCTTATCTGGAAGACTGGAACGACACAGATGAGCTTACCTCGAATCGAAGGGCCATTGGAAACCTCCTTTTCCAAGACAAAGGGACGATTTGTCATGCACGTCACTGATTGAAGTCTTGGATTGGTAGTTTGAGCAACTTCGAAGGAGAATTGATCTAGACATACTATGCCTTTGAGCTTTTTTAATCTATTTAAAAATATTTTAAAGATAATATCTCCCTAACCTTATTTCCAATTCTAACATCTTTGGTCACGCCATGACACGTGAGGTGACCAAACTGTGTTGTCACGCCACCGACCGTAGCGTGACCAAACCTGCCATGATAACCCTCCGAGCTAACGCGTGTCCATTTTTAGGCTAAGTCCTGTCACGCCAAGAGGAGTGACGTGACAGCACTTGTTTGCTACGCCAAAGTCTGTGGTGTGACAGCGTGTTTTTGCCATGTCATGCATTGTGGCGTGGCCAAAGGGTTCAGAATTAGAAATAAAGTTAGGAGATATCATCTTTAAAATATTTTTTAAAATATATTAAATAGTAAAAAAAAGTTATATGCCTTTTGATCTCTAAATCTTTTTCCTGGTCGATTTGTGTCACCAGAGGGCAATTGAATTTTTTTTAATTCTTTGCGGAGATGCGTTGAAGCCAGCTATGTGACTTGCTTATCGAGCCTCCCCAAATTCCTCCCACCTCCCTTTACTCCGTTTCATCCTCTTCCTACTTCTTCTTTCACCATCCCTTCCCTGAATCGGGAGAGATCCCCATCTTGCCCAACCGTTCCCCACTGTGGCGGTTTCATACCCACTGGCTACGCCCTACGGCTACCTTAAACCTCCAATGCTAAGAAAGACTAGTGATGCCCGTGCGGTAGGCCAGTCGGAGTGTCGAACACAATGTAGGAGATGACGCCATCTGCGCAAGACTTCGATGGATGTCCGATGGGTGCAGTGACATGAACGACACCCATCGATTTTGGTCTCATCTGACGTCAAGGCCACCTTAAGACCACCTTCATCTTCTCCGGCGAGGCACCTCTAAGCAGAAGAATCCAAGGATCTAGTTGTTAATTTTGTTTTGTTCAAGGTTCTTTCCGTAATATGATGGTAGATGTACTCAACTTTTGTATTCACCGATAATGCCAGAGTTCTTGGACCTTTTAAAAAATCATTGTGGAAAGTGAGTGGCACTTTTTTTTTACCTTTTACCAATGCTCTTGGTGGGTCAGCACTCAGCAGGTCTCATAGGGTAATATTTGGAATCCTTGATTTTGTTTTAGATTTCTCCATTGTGTCCATGATATATTCAAGGAAATTTTCGGTTGATTTGATGTCTGAATGATTGTGCCTAAGTAAGTAGTACTATTAGTTTAAACTAGATATTTACCCCTACACAAATTCATAGAAATCACTATTAGAAACTTTGTAAATAATAAGAAGAGAAAGGACCATTACAAAACATGAGAAAAAAGAAAGCGCTACAGATCTCAATTCACGAGCCTCCAGCCCCACTTCTGGCCCATTGAGTATTGCGGTCCAGGTTCTTGCGTGTGGGCTTGCAGCCTATGCAATGGTGTACGTAGGACAAAAATAGAGAGAGTGCTAATGGTAGAATGCTAATATGATAAAATCATACCAAACATACATAATACGTCTAATACAATCCAATTTCATACATAAATAAACAAAAGATAAAACGAGAATATAAAATAAACTTAAGGTAGTGCCTGGCTAATGAACATAACAATCCGAATGTCTATAAATACGTGCGAATAACAATCTATGAAACAAAAGTAGCTAAATTAGTGAGACAATCATAAAATTGTAACTAATTAGAAACATTGAAATGAAATGTTAGTACGGAACATACCGCAAAACCACTAGCTATGACTAGGAGCAGGAAGCAAGTCCATTCTATGAGATTTCATCTGTTCATTGCTCACGCGTCCAGCGTCCTCAAAGCCAAAGTTCCATTGTTCAGTGCTCAGTGCTCACGCATTTTGTGTGTATAAATACATATGAAATGGGCATGTTATTGCATTTGGCAATGTAAATACATGTAGGTATCGAATTCGTACGGGTGCTTCGTTAAGATCAGAAGTACATTACTCGTAGACCCTTGGTTTGTTTGAGGGCCGTAGAATAAAGAAGTTGTGGCTTGGCAAGCAGGAGATTTTTTAGTCTTGTACAGGCTCACGCGTCCAACGTCCTCAAAGCCAAAGTTCCTCACTTCCTCTTCGGCTCTTCCGCCTCTTCCTCAAGCGCCCATCACGCGCCTGCGCTCGCCCCCGGCTGCTCGCTCCCGGTCGCTCGCGCTCGACCCCGGCTGCGCTCGCCTCCAGCTCCAAGTGGCCCCAAATAGTGCCCGCTTGTGTCTCGCCGCCTCCGCACCTCGCCCTGGCCGCTTGTGCTCGCTCCCGGCCGCTTGCGGTCGCCCCCAGCCACGCTCGCCTCCAGCTCCAGGCCCCAACTAGGTGGGGCTGTGAGCGGCTCTGAGGGATTTGGGAGTGGGGATGGGGAATTCCGAAATCGGGAATGGGGATTTGGGGTTAGGGATTTGGGGAGTACAAAAATGGGCTGTATGATATTGGATTATGTAAAGAATGGAGCCCAAACGTCCCAAATGCTTGAGTTGTTGAGTTGCTTGCTGTCTTCGTTTGGTTCTCCTGAGTTCTTCGCAGCCTTCATTGCTTCTTTCCTTCATGGCGCGGCGCTTGCAGCCGGTGTTTTGTGTTGATGGGAAACCGGAGGAGGAGACGGTGACAGAGGGGGTTCCAAGGGCGCGGCAGGCAAAACCGGTGCACATGCCCTTACGCGCACCGGTGGTGCGTCTGCCACTAAGCCCATGTCCATCTTAATAAGCATTGCTTGCGTGTATATTATATAGGCTTTTTGTTGGAATGATGTCCCTGCCCTGTCTCTGGGCCTATGTTTATTCAGGCCTAACATAGCCGCGACGTTAGACCCACATGTCAGGGTTCTCAACGCCACCCTCTAGTAGGTTGTGTTTCTGTCGCTCGGACCCACATGTCGGACACCGCCCAACCTTTATGCTTCTCCTCTCCAGTCTCCCCACGCCCGCCGCTGGAGTTCTCAAACACTCCCCCCTTTCGCGCCCCCGCCGCAAAAACCCTAGGCTCCGACGACCCGCCGCCGCCGCCCCCCCCCCCCCGCTATGGATTCGTCGCAGGGGATTAAGAGGAACTACCGCTGCGACCGCTCGCTGCAGCAGTTCTACACGGGCGGGCCGTTCGCCCTCGGGAGCTCTCCCGGCGGCGAAGGCGACGCCGAGGCGTTCCTCGCGTGCGCCTGCGGCGGCGAGGTGCGTGTAGTATCCGCCGCAGACGCCTCCACCATAGGGGACCCGCTCGACGGCGACTCCGAGGCCATCACGGCGCTCGCGCTGTCCCCGGACTCCAGCCTCCTCTTCGCTGCTGGGCACAGTAGGCTTATCAGGGTCTGGGACCTCGCGTCCCGCTCCTGCATCCGCAGCTGGAAGGTGAGTCTTTAATTTTTATTTGTTTGTGCCTCTCTCGTGTACTGCTTCCTATTTGAAATGTTGCATTTTATGCGCATATGATTTCGAGTAGGGTAGCAATTTTATGTGAATATCTCACGTGGAGAGCATAGCTCAGTCGACATTTTCTTTTACGATTTCACATGATGTGTTTGTACCTCTTGATTCATAAGTTAGTCTCGAGAAGGTATTTCGGTGCCTATTCACCCACCTGCTTGCACAGATTGTTATAATGCATGCATATTTTTATGGTAACTTAAGCTTTTAGAATGCTAGATCTTGCATCAAGAGTTGTGCATCAGTTCCTGTTTCATAATGGCTGTTAAGTCAGAGATAGAATGGGGAACTTTACAAATAAATGTTAACATCTTCCACAAATAAGCTGTTCATCTTAGTATATTCGTGCTTTTTTTTTTGTTCCTCAGTATAGGCATGCGAGGTAAGCTCATTTATTTTTCTTATGCTGTACAGGGACATGATGGCCCTGTTATGGCCATGGCATGCCATGCTTCTGGTGGGTTGCTTGCAACTGCTGGAGCAGACAAGAAGGTGTGCGTGTGGGATGTAGATGGTGGGTTTTGCACGCATTTCTTTAGAGGCCACACAGGTGTTGTGACGACCATTATGTTCCATAAAGATCCAAAGCGCCTTCTGGTGAGTACAATTTTGGAGATAAAAGAACTTTGCTTATATGTGAACAGGATTAACTGAAAGTGGCTTTCGAGCTTATTGGTTTACCTGCACCGGGCTGTATTTGGTTTTAACGATATATTCCTTTCTTTCTGTTTCACCACATCTTCATGGTATTTTACTTGTTTTTAATAGTTAATACAACACCCTTATTTGTTGGATCTCTAGTTGTTTTCAGGAAGTGATGATGGCACAGTGCGAGTTTGGAACCTTGAAAGCAAAAGGTGTATTGCTGTGCTGAAAGAGCATTTTTCTGCAGTGACTTCATTGGCATTATCCGAAGATGGCCAAACATTGCTCAGTGCTGGGAGGGATAAGGTATGGTTGAAATGTTTGAATCTGTTCCATTAATCATATAGGCTCATGTCTGTCATATAGCATAGATGCTGCCTATGTTTTTAAGTTACATGTTCATTTTTCTATTTGTACTAGCATATACTTTCAAGATATCATGAGCTCCATTGTATTTGTCAGCACTAGACAGTGAAAAAGTTGTGTGTGGGTGGGGGTCTAAAAGCAGTCGGAATTGATTGGAACTGCTTATTTGATCTGTGAATGCATCTATTGCATAAAAATGCACACCAAGAAGAATGTAAATTCCTCTGCAAGTAAGGTGTTCTTTACAGTAGGTGCTATACCATCATACTAGTTTTCAACTGTTAATATTCACACAAAATTTAATGAAAAGAACTTGGGGGCTAGTTACTGTCATGCTTTTTATTTATCTGGATAATTCTTCTTGGCTAGCATTCCAATATTCTTTAATACATACACTGCCATGCATTTTTCTGTCTGGAGCTACCAGCAATTTTGAGTGTATGGAACATCTGCAGGTTGTGAATGTGTGGGATGTTCGTAAGTACAGCTCAAAGAAGACAATACCGACATATGAAATGATAGAAGCTGTCTCCTTCATTGGACCAGGAAGTGGCTTCTTGGCTTGTTTGGGTGCTGAACGGGCAAATTTTAAGGGAAAAACAAATGGTTATTTTCTTACAGTCGGTGAACGTGGGGTTGTGCGCATCTGGTGCTTGGAAAGGTATATTAGTCTTGCATTTACAGTTTTTTGATACGTTGTGTATCTCTGGACTACATGAAATCGATGTTTTTTCTTGTCATTCCACAGCGCACTTTGCATATTTGAGCAGCAGTCATCCGATGTAACAATTAACTCAGAGAATGAGGAATCTAGAAGGGGGTTTACATCTACTATTTTGTTGCCAAATGATCGAGGATTGCTATGTGTCACTGCTGATCAGCAATTTTTGTTCTATTGTTCCACGAGAACTGATGAAGGGACCTTCGAATTGAACCTATATAAACGGCTAATAGGTTATAACGATGAGATTCTTGATTTGAAGTTTGTTGGGGAGGAGGAACAATATCTTGCTGTAGCTACTAACTTGGAGCAGGTGAGCTACCCCTAAATAATCTAGTACAGTTCTTGTGGACTTTTGTATTTCAACTTTCTCAAACCATTTCATCCATATGCAGGTCCGTGTTTATGATGTTGCATCAATGTCATGTTCTTATGTGCTGGCTGGCCACACTGAAATTGTTGTTTGCCTTGACACTTGTGTCTCTGCTTCTGGGAAGACACTTGTTGTAACTGGGAGCAAAGACAATACTGTAAGTTGTGATGTCCTGTCCTGAAGATACTGTTGTTGAATTAGCATATATTTCTCCTGGGATGACTCCCATACTGCTGAGTGCTTTCCTCTGTTGCTTTTCCTATTTTGTGTGTAACCTTTTGTATTTCACAGGTGAGGTTGTGGGATATGGAAAAGAGATGCTGTATTGGTATTGGTAAAGGCCATTTGGGAGCTGTTGGTTCCGTTGCTTTCTCAAAGAAATCGAAGAATTTTTTCGTTAGTGGCAGCAGGTTAGTGTGAAAGCGATGGCTGTTCCATTTCCTCTACAGCGATATTCAGATCCTCTGTGATTTTTGTATGCCTACAGTGATGTTAAGATTGTGACTTCTCGTTAGAATAATGTTTCTCTGACCTATCATTATATCATAGTTATAGTTATTTGTCATTCTTGGGAATATTTGAGATGCCATGTTTTGGTTTGGTTTTGTTTTGCATGTGCATGGGTGAGTGGGTGGGTGTTCTGAGGAAACCTGACTTTGCCTTTTGAAATTGAGTTATTAACTTATTATATGTACCAGTGTAGCTATTCAATTGCTCAACTGCTCAAGTAGTCGTGGGAATGTATGGAGGTAACTTGAGACTTTCTTAGTCATTGCCTCATTGGTATTAGAGAAGAAGGATTCTACATGTTTGCATCTGTGGAGTTTGGAGAACTTCATATGTTTAGACAGGTTTATCTTTACTAATTTTACTTGTGGATCTAAACACTTTGTAGTGTTCGATCGCTTAAGACCAAATCCTGGAATGAGCAGAGCTATGCAAGACTTCAGTCTTGAGCATAAGTTCCAACTAAAATGATAGTTCCCTTTCTTGTGTATTTATTTCTAGTGTTTTACTGCTAACATTCTTCTAAAATAAGACTGTCTTATTATTAGTGACCGAACCATCAAGATATGGAGCTGGGATGATACACTCATTGATGCTGACAATGAAGTTCCTCTCAAAGCAAAGGCTGTTGTCGCTGCACATGATAAAGATATTAATTCTCTGTCTGTCTCACTTAATGATGGCCTTGTTTGCAGCGGTTCTGAGGTGAAATTGTAGTATGTTAATTTCTCTTAAAGATTCCTTTGGCTTACCTCATTGGACTGTCATTAGATCTCATTACTTGATTCTGTAGGACCGTACTGCATGCATATGGAAACTCCCTCACCTAGTGTCCTCTGTTGTCCTTAAAGGGCATAAAAGGGGCATTTGGTCAGTTGAGTTTTCTCCTGTTGAGCAATGTGTCATAACATCATCTGGTGACAGAACAGTCAAAATATGGGCTGTTGCTGATGGCTCATGCTTGAAGACATTTGAGGGTCATACATCAAGTGTTTTGCGAGCTTCTTTCCTTTCACGTGGGACCCAATTTGTTTCTTGTGGTAATAAGATATAAGCACAGTTTTGAGTTATTTTTTGTGGGTGAACTCTGTTGACTCTGTTCATGTGATGCTCCTTAATGTAGGAAGTGATGGTCTAGTGAAGCTATGGACGATCAAAACAAATGAATGCATTGCTACTTATGATAAGCATGATGGGAAGGTATGTCACAGTGCGATCTCTAAGGGACATTGACAATTAAAACTACGTATTGAACTACTGTTACCGTGTTTAAGAGAATTAGTAATGAACCTTGTTCCATCAAACAGAACTGCTGGTGTTCTGATTCATGCTAGAGTAGTGTGATAACGTTGCATTGCCACCATATTTTTCTGTTCATATGAATCTTGCTTGGTTTTATTAACCAGTTCCTCTTCAGACAGAGTGTATGATACTATGAAATTGTCTATTATCTACTTCAGTATCTAACAGAAGATTTGGCATAGTTAATTCGGAGTATCACTGATGGGCAATATGGAAGAGGTCTTTTCTTTGGCTGAATGCTTAAAAAGGGTTCGCCAACTGACTGTCAGTAATTCAACAGGTTTGGGCACTGGCTGTTGGCAGGAAAACTGAAATGCTTGCTACTGGTGGAACTGATGCTGTTCTTAACCTTTGGCATGATTGCACCATGGAAGATAAGCAGGAAGATTTCCGCAAAAAGGCAAGTGTGCAATCTTCTGTTATACTTTCAGTATAGAGCTTTGCAAGCTAGACTCTTGCTTTTGTGTAATTTGCTGGGCAAACAACATTGAATACATGATCTTTAGTCCTTGTAAACAGATGTGGCCTTGAGTGCATTCAACTTTTGGTTGTTGGTAGATTCGATAATTGATATCCTGGCCTATAGCATTCTTTTTATTTTAAAAAAGTAATATCATTCTTTTTATCTGTTTACCATATCCTTGGTTCTTCACTTTCAAATCAGCTTGTAGACGTTTCCTTCTACAAGGCTGCCTCTGTTTTATGGCTCTTGGGATCTATCTACAACACTTATCTGCATTCACTGTTGTTGCAGGAGGAGGAAGTAATAAGAGGCCAGGAATTGGAAAATGCAGTGTCAGATTCTGACTATACAAGAGCAATACAACTTGCATTTGAACTTAGAAGACCACACAGACTTCTTGAGTTATTCTCACAGCTTTGCAGGTACTCATCTTTGATTGGAAGTCACTTTGCTTTTCTTTAATAAAATTTGATACATTGTTGAGTGTGCAGGAGAGCTGATCTGGATGACCCAATAGAAAAGACCCTTCTTGCTCTCCCAAAGGAAGGGCTTCGCGAGCTTCTTGAGTATATCCGAGAATGGAATACAAAGCCCAAGTTTTGTCATGTTGCACAGTTTGTGCTTTTTCGGGTATTGAGGAGCTTGCCTCCCACGGATATCCTGGAGGTACTTGTTTTTCCCTTTTTCTAAGACATATGACAAACTGTTACTCTTTTCATGGGATATTTGATATTTCCTTTGTTTGTGCAGATAAAAGGCATCAGTGAGCTCCTTGAGGGCCTTATTCCATATTCGCAGAGGCATTTCAGCAGAGTTGATAGACTGGTACGAAGCACATATTTGTTGGATTACACCTTGACTCGGATGTCCGTTGTAGATCCAGATATAGATGCAAGTACAGCCAGAGACGATACAAACGGCTCATCAGTGGGGAATGGTGAACTTGCGCAGGCAGAGCCTGCTTTATGGGTAGCACAGGAGAACCTGGAAAAGCCAGACAAGAAAAGAAAATCTAGCAAATCAACTAAAAAAGGCAGTAAGAAGGTGAAGGTTTCTTCCAATGGGCACAGTAACGATGTTTCTGTCGAGGCGTAAAGAGTTAGTGATGACCAGTTCTCTTATCCACACCACCAATTTTGTAGCTGCTGTTGTACCTGGCACTGTGCAACGCGAATCATATTTATTTGCTTTATGACAAGCTCTGCACAGAATGTTTTCTTTGCTGAGTTAAAAAAACCTGACTGCTTCAGGGCAGGTACGAGTTATCTGTTCCAAATTCTGGAGATTAAGGTTAACCTTCAGATTTCACACGGTACAGTCCTTGATTGCTTCTGACATCTTATGCGCTGGGTTAGTTTGCCTTTTGTTTTCCATGCTTATGATACGGAAGCAGTACCCAGCAATAAAGTTGCTTGCTCCACTTGTAATTGTTGGATCCGCGATCTGGATGTCGGCTCGCCGCATAATTCCCGTCCTTGTCATTTGGCAGAAGGTTTTTTGGCGGTTGGGTGGGTTGTTGCAGCTTTTGAGGTAGAATACTTTGTGTACCAGTTGTGTTCCTCATTTCATAACGTAATTGTTTTTGAGAAAAATAGAAAACACTGTGTTTCCCGGCCAACCATTGGTACAGCTCTTGCTCGGCCGTTCTGAGTTATCTAACGCACTTGATCTACCTCTACCTTCACCTTATCTCTTTGTTTTCCCTTTCCTCCTATTCTACTCATCTTGATTCAGATCTCTTCACCTTATCCCCCCTCCTGCTCGGATCCAGAAGGTGGTTGGCTGCGTTCCTCCTCCCTGGTAGCTTCATTCTCAACGACCCTTGTCCTAGACAGCTCCATCCTCGCCGTCCCTCTCCCAGCCCCCATACTCAGCACCGGGTTTCCCTGTTGGTCCATCTCAATGCCCCCTTTCCAAGCTGCTACAGGTTTGTTCAGATCCGTTTGCTCCCATATTTTTATTTACGTGCTTGACTATTGAGGCAAAAGATGGAGAATATTTGTTCAGCTCAGAATTTTTTCGTTTTCTAATTCACTTCGTTGTTCGACCAAAAGTCCAAAATTTTGTATTTTCTAACAATACACTCCTTTTGAATGGAGCGAGGCGAGGCGAGTGGAAGTGACTATCGGAGGCGCGCGGCAACGCGTGGGGAGGTGAGCGGCCACAGTAGCCCAGTGAGCACGAAGCCACAGGCAAGCTCGGTGGTAGGCGGGAAGGCCAATGACTGTGACATCCCGACGAGCGCAGAGCTGTGGCGGTGAGCGGTGGGTAAGCACATCGGGATTTTTTTTTGCTCTTGTTTGATTTTTGATGAAAATTGTTGAAATTTCTTGAAACATGTTGAAACTTGCTGAAATTTGTTGAAACTTCTTGAAGTTTTTTGTCTGAAACTTGTTGAAACTTGAGTTCTAAATCCAAAACTTGTTGAAACTTTTTGAAACATGTTGAAACTTGTTGAAACTCTTTTGTCTGAAACTTAAGTTCCAAAATCTGAAACTTGTTAAAACTTTCTTGGAATCTTCTAGAAACTTCTAGAAATACGCAAACCCACTAGAATCTTTTAAAATGTTTTCACGAGACTTCTTGAAACTTCATGGAACTTGCTGAAACTTCTTGAAACTCTTTTATCTAAAACTTGTTGAAACTTGAGTTCCAAAATCTGAAACTTGTTGAAACTTAGGTTTAAAACTTTCTTGGAAACTTCTAGAAATCTGAAACTTTAAACTCAAAATCTGAAATTTTTAAGCAACCGAAACTTCACGAAACTGCATGAAACCGCTATACCGTTGGAAATGCATTCCAACGGTATAGCGTGGGCTAGCAGCTCCTATCGTTTTTTAGTAGTTCCTCAATATAAATATGGGGAAATAAGTATCTTATGTTTTTTTTAGCAGAATAAGTATCTTATGTTGGTTACTACTTCCTCCGTTCTTAAATACATGTCGTTTTAGAATGCGTACAATCAAAATTTTAAAACTAGCCATTAATTTCTAGAAAAATATATTTAGATTTGTCACAAGAAAATTATATTAGTTGATTTGTCATCGAAAGTACTTCAATATTATTATATCATTATATATTTTTTGGTAACATATACTCCCCCTAGTCGCCAAAGTCATTTCAGATAACGTGTAGTCAAACTTTATAAACTTTGGTTGTCAACATATTTTTGGGAAAATTGGCTAAAGGAATCATAATTTCGTGTCATTGGCTGTAGAACACCTAAATTTTGTATCTTTGCCGAAAGACACTGCAATTTTATGTCATTTTGCTAAAGGACACTGATGCCATTAAAATAATATATCTGGCTGGATGTGGAGAGAGAAGGCCTGCGAAATATCTATTTTGCCCTCACTCATTCCATGGGGTTTGATTCAACCACGTTCATGGAGCTCAGGTCGGATCAGCATGGGCATGGTCTGGTTCAGTCGGGTGGTCTGGTTCAACCAATTGTACACAGTGACTGGCCCAATACTGTTCTTCTTCTCAGCCCAGGCTAGAAAAGAAATGGAGATGCGCAAGGTGAAGGCGAGCTATGGTGGCGAAGCGACGACGACGGTGGATGCAAGCGTGTTCTCGGACGCTACGAACTCGATGGCGGCGGTTAGCATGTAGGTGGACGGAGATGGCTGGAACACGACGGCGATAGGGTCATTAGGCAGGGAGAAGAAGATGAAGGGAACAACGAGCTCCGACGATGAGGGAAAGTTGTAGCGCGCGTGGCGCGTTCCCAAGTACGGAGAACTCATTTTTTAGGTTGAAGGCGGCGGAGAAGAAGCCAAGAATGTTGGTGACGCCGATGGCCATGGCGGCTCGATGGAGGACGGTGACGATAGTCTTCGGCGGGTGAGATTGAAGAATAAGATGAGGGCTAGGCTATGTTATCAAGGCGTCGCCTAGGAGACGCCTGGGCGTCCTAGCGCTCCAAGGTGGACGCCAGGGGTCATCGCTTAGGTCATAGCAGTTAGGCGAGCTTGGGGTGTGGCCGGGAGCATGGGGGAGACGCATCCGGGTGAAGGTGGCGCAGATCTGGGCAGCGACGGCCCGTCGGGCGACGGAGGCGCGGCTCCACGCAACGACGGCGTAGATCCGGGCGACGGGGCATGACCGGGGGTAGGGAGGCGAAGCGGCGCGCGGGGAGCACAAGGAGGCGCAATCGAGCAACGATGGCGCAGATCTGGGCGGTGGCGGCCCGTCGGGCGACGGGGGCGCAGCTCCGGGAGACAGGGAGGTGCAATCGGGCCTCATCTGCGCGCTGTGCCAATTGGGAGAGAGGGGATGAGAGGGAAGCAGTAGAGTTTGGAGGAAGATAGGAGCTACAGTCTGGGAGATGCAGTGCTCGGGGAGTCGGGAGTCGGGCCAGAGTAATGAGGCTGCTGGGCAGCTGGCAGTGCGGGATCTTCTATGGCCACTATCAAGTATTCCGTAGTGTTTTCACTGGATAAACACACTGTCTAACACATCATCTAATCATCGCCTAGGCGTCCTGGCGCCTCCGGAGTGCCTTGCCTTGTCGCAGTGACAACATAGGGGCTAGGTCTAGCGTGATAAGACGCACCTCGTGATGCGGTTGGCGAGGCGAGAATATAACAGAGAGGACTGGTCGACGGTGGCAGTGATGAGGTTGACACGACAAGGGCACTGCTAGGACCACAAGGAAGTCAGGAACTCAAGGGTGAGATCAATTTGAAGGGAAATATAGAGGTTCGGATGAATTTGGGTAGATCACCTGAGTGCCCAAAGAAAAGGATGTCCCTTTAGGTGACTTGGAAACGACGATGGCTTCGGCCATGGTGCTATCGACCTTGGGTGGAAGGAGGGAAAGGAAGGCTAAGGTGGTGGCATTGAGCTTTAGTCACATAGGAGTGGTCGAGGCAAGCAGCGACGAGGTCCTTGTCTCGTACTCCTCTCCCTTGCACTCGACACACATGGGTTGAGGTGGTGACATAGTGACGGTTGGGGTGACGTGAAGGGCATCGGAGGTTGGTGGGAGGCGGTGGTGTTTCATCCATGGTGCAGTGGAATCGCTAGTGTTAAAGCATCTATGCCCCTAAAAATGTTTTGATAATTAAATGACAACAATGTGTTAAGGGACTAATATATGTTAATAAAGTCTAGTCCTGGAGTATAAATGACAACATGAAGATGGCAATGCAAAAATAACAAAGGATCGATGTGGCTCAAGGTAAAGGTAATGTATAGTCTAAGGATTTTTTTTATAGTTCTTACCAGTCTCGGTGTTTGAAGAAAAGATCAGATTTGTAGGCTAGATGTCATACTATAAAGAGGGATCATGGCTAGTAGCTTGAAGATTTATTTTGTGCCATTGTGATCAGCCAATTGTCATGCATTGCATTTAAAATTGTATCTAGAAAAAGTTTAGTAAAATCAGTATGACCGCAGTTGATGAGCGGTACTACCGCAGCGCGGTAGGACCAGATTCTAGTTGGTGGTACGTATTTTCTAAAGAGCATATTTTTGGAAGTTTCCTCTCCCCTGGTAAACGGTATGACCGCATCCTTTGAGCTATACTACCGCAGCGCTGTAGGACCAAAGTTTAGTTGACGGTATGTTATTTCCAAAGAGCGTGTTTTTTAGATTCTTTTAACGTCTGGAAATCGGTAGTTCTGTTTTAGCCGAGCAGTGTTACCGCTCTGCAGTAGTACCGGACCTTGTGAGGGCGGTAGTTCTGCACCTTTATGTAACAGATAGTTCATAAGCATTTAATAAACAACCGTCGATTGTTTAACAATGAGTGTGGTAGTACTGGGTTTTCTACAGCGGTACTACCGCAAGTATTGAATTTTTTTAGGAAACTGCTTCAAACGACTAGTTTTTTGGTTGGGGGCTATAAATACACCCTCACCAGCACCAAGCTCGGTACATTTGGACCTCATTGAATACATTTGAGCCTCTAGTGCACTATCTACTACCCACTTGCTTATATTTCACATTTGAAGGTAGTTGAGAGCATTCAAGTGCATTGCATCATTGGTTGATTCTTTTGGCATTTGATTTTCTTCAAGCAAAAGTTGTGGTCTGTTACTTTTGGTGCTAGCACCTAGACAGCTTTAAAGAAGAGTTTACGCGGTAATATCTTCAAAGCAGATTGTGAAGAGGCCCGGCAACGTTTGTGAGTGGTCGTGTGCTCACCATCTCCGGAGAGGAGGAAGAGCAACTCTAGTGATCGAGGGACATGCTCTGTGGAGCCGGCTTGATTCGTTCAAGCTTCCTCAACGTGGATTAGTGAAGACTGGCAAGTCTTAGATACCATGAAAAAAACATCAATTGTCTTCATTGTGGTTTTTCTCTCTTGGCTTTACTTTTTTGCATTTACATTTTGTAAGATTGAGGAGGCCGTCTAGAGGGGGGTGAATAGGCGTTTTAAAAACTTCTACGCGCTAAAACTAATTTCTAATGCGGAAGCTAATACAAATACAGTTTTGCACAATTAAAGCCTAAATCAACTAGGTTCAACTAAGTGCACCAGCAATACAAGTCTATTGATAATAATCAATCAAGCATGGACTTGTAAACAATTCAATTTAAGCAATGTAAATGATACTATTGCAATCATACACAATAAATCTAAATGCAATAGTAAGACAATAGAGATCACACCACAAAGACACGTCGATGTTTTACCGTAGTGTTCGGAGACTTGCCAGTCTCCCCTAGTCCACGTTGAGGGAAACCCAAACCAATTGGGCCGGCTCCACAAATTAAGCCTTCCTTCGAGGTATCAACACCTCGCTCCACTAGGGTTGCTCTTACTCCACTTCGGAGATGGCGAGCAACAAGCCACTCACAAAAATCGAGCCTTCTCACAAGCTTCACTTGAGAAGATCACCGGACCACAACGCCTCCACGCCGTCTAGGTGTCGGCAAACACCAAGAGTAATAAGCCAAGCCCTTTGCTTGACTCTCACCGAGTGCAACACATGCACAATTGGATACTCAATCCAATTCTAGTTGCAACACATGCAACTAGAACTTCTCCCTTTTGCTCACAAGGTGCAACACATGCACTATTGAGTGAAGAAGCTCACACTAGCTCAAGTAAGTGAAATAAGATGCCAAGATAGTCTCTCAACCGGGCAAGGGGGTATTTATAGCCTCCACAACAAAAACTAGCCGTTTGGAGTCGTTACAGCCTAAAAACTAGCCGTTACATCATTGGTGCGGTACTACCGCAGTTATACGGACGGTACTACCTTTCTGCGGTACTACCACTGTTATAAGGGCGGTACTACCGCAGCCCAATTTTCAGCACACACGACACTCGGTAAAAATGTCATAACTTTTGACTCCGATGTCGGAATTGAGTGATTTTGGGCTCTGTTGAAAGCTAATTCAGAGGGCTACACAACCCACCTATTTGATTTGATCTCAAATATATTTGATCAAATCAAAAAGCACAACTCAAAAGAGCCACTACCATGGTCTAAGTCCAAAGAAATAGCAACAAGCAATCTTAGACCATGTCAAGGGAATACACATGAATCTTAACCATTTAAAAAACACATTTGCAAACTTAGATCATGCCACAAGGAGTAGGTACATAGATTTCAATCATTTGCAAAACATATTTGCAAAGTATAGTCACATATTACAAGGATTAAATGCATGAGCCTCGACTATTTATAAAACACATTTGCAAATAATAGCATCATGCCACGATGAGCTAGAGCAAGCAAGATTGAGCTATCAACACATGATGAGACTCAAGATACTAGACAAGACCCCTCTTAATAGTACGACAACCTATACTAGCAATCCGGTCTTCCAACCAAACACCAAGACCGGTAAAAGACTAGGAACACATCCTTAGCCCTAGCTAGTCATACCTTTGCCTTGACCATCCACTTGAAGCTTGATGACTCACATCCTTGCTTCATGTCCGGATCATCGTCTTGATATGCATCAACCCATGATGCATCTTTTACTTGACCTCAATCAACACATGATGAGTTTTCTCTTGACTCGATGATCAACTCATGATCATCTCTTATTCGAGATCTTGATATGCATCAACACATGATGCATCATCTTCTTGAACCTTGACTTGATGACAATCAACTCATGATGCCATCCAAAGTCTTCATCACCCTGGAACATAACCTATTCATCCAACTCATGGAAAATGTTAGTCCCACAATGTCATTAACATTTAATTAACAAGATATACCTGCATAAATGCTTCCTAATAAGCCATTACTGACAGGTGCGGTATTACCGCCAACAGCATCCGGTAATACCGCTCTCCGGTAGTACCATTTCTCAGATGCGGTACTACCGATTTTCAGAGGCTCGAGAAATACAGAAAAACACCTTCTCTTGAATTTACATACCGCCAAATAACAAACGGAACAACCGGGTTGCGGTAGTTCCGCCAACATATTTGCGGTCATACCGCTACGCGGTAGTTCTGCCACATGAACTCCGGTACTACCGCACATCGGTAGTACAACTTAATTACCAAATGCGGTCATACCAATTTCCACTGAAATTCTTTCAGAAGCTTTTCGAAATGCAATGCATGACTCCTTTGTCTTGAGCCATGTTAATCGTTTATCATCTTTGCATTTTCTTTTCATGTCATCATTCAAACTCCGGGACTAAGCCTTAAAAATATCTTAGCACACACATTAGTCCCACAACACAATTGCAAATAATTGAATATAAAGCAATATGAGTATATATGAACTATACAAGTTATATATACCATGAGTATATACGAACTACAAGTTGTATATACTAAATATGAGTGTATACGAACTACACAAGTTGTATATACTCATATGAATATATTAACTACACAAGTTAAATATATTCAAAGATATATTTCAAAGTAAAGATCCTTAATATATGTGGAAAGAGAATATGGATCAATACTAATGAAACCACAAAATATAGAATGAACTCCTCCTAAATGCGTGCATATACAAATGTGTAATGGAAACATATGCACATATCCAAATTAACCTTTTTGGTGGAGTTTAACCTATATTTTGGATCCGAGAAATGCAACAAGATATAATAGGAAGAAGTAGAATGCATACCTCTTGTATTTTCATCTTTATATCCAAACAAGATTAAGCAATAGATAATCAATAGAATTGTTAGTTTCACAAATAGATTTGTCTTTAATGAATACATACCTGTTTAGATTTTTGCTTTTATATCCAAGCTGAGACTAAACATGATATAACAATAAGAGTGTTAGTCTCATAAGTGCATTTGTCATTAATCACCAAAATACTTCATTAACACATAATGGCAGGTTTAGATCCTTCACATTTCTAGCTCTAGCTTGTGTAGATTTGCTTAGTTAGAATTGTTTTTTTGTATTGCCATAATCTTGGGGTGTCATAGTGAAAGCTTAGAATATATCTCTTGAATTGTGCTATAATTATTTAATTAGATTATTCTTGTTAAAATTGTTAATTAAAGCACAAGAATTTTATAAACCTCCTAGTCACCCCGCTCTAGTCAGTCATCCTTGATCCTACATAGTGGAGAAAGGATGACTAAGAAGAAGAGGAGGGCATGGGGGTCATTTTGTATTGTTTCTCTCTAAAATTTGTTCCTGGACCTTTTGTGTTCGTCTCAGCAATCAGAGGTTTGCTTATGCAAATTGCTAGCTCACTTCGCTTCTTATAATTTCTATGTTGTGTTACGCAGATTTGTGGAAGATGATATGTGATGACGAGCTTTACTGCCAAAATTTAGCATCGTTCTATTTTATTAGCAAGGTATGCTATGTTCGATCTCTTTTTTGTATGATTGAGCCTATTGAAGGCATTTGCTTTCCCTCCTAATTGTGGTTATAACACTTGTTGTAGTTGTCAACAAGTGGCTCAACTAAAAGATGCAAGGTTCTATTCATATTTTTCTTGTAGATTTTCACCTTAGATAGGTAGAAATATCCTTTAGAAAATTTAAGTTGCTAACACTGTATGTTACATTGTTGGCTATATTTTGGATTTGACCCATTTTTGTTGGCATCAGTTGTCAGTTGTTTGAGAATTACTTGCTTGCCCTACCTACTACACAGTTGTCAGTTTAGCACACAAACTAAGTTTTGGTTTAGATGTATTTTCTTAAAGGGTGTCATAGTTCTATTTTCATATTATATGCATTTATTTTGTTTGTTGTCACGTAGATTACGATTTTCCCCATATCACTATCCATTTTTTTTAATGTTCATTCACCATGTATGTGTCCCAAACTCCTTTGGATTTCAGGGTTCTGGGTTACCCACGATCATCCACTTGATTCTCCAGATGATTTACTCTGGTGTATGTTCATGCTCAACACAGTTACTTTTTTCTTATTTTCCATTGCTTGACATATTTGGTTTCTATGTGTTTCGGAGATCCTGCCTACTCTTGTTTGACCTATACAGTCGGTTATCTTTATGATATTATGTGTTTTTTTTTCAACTGGTTGTTTCTATTATTGGTTTCTTTCGAATCCCACTCTGGATGCACCGCTGTTTGGCCATTCTTACGTGTCTATCGTTATATGTTTTTTCTGTCAACTGATAAAATAATTAGCGAGCATTAGTTGTCCCTAGGTCTTAATATTGTATCTGTCCATCAGTTAATCAGTGAACAAGATGTTGTGCAGCCTGTGATTTCCACTGGTACTACTAGTGTGCAAGCTATGAACCCCAATGAACCCACTCATGAAACTATTACCTCAACACCTACATCGAAGAGATCAGATTATGTAGGAAGTCAATCTACCAATGTAGTTGGTGCTAACCTCACTGATGTCACTGTTTCAACACCGCGACTGCCTACGGTGTCTCTGTCACTAGAGGAGATTACTTTGGGCAAACAAGTAAGATTTTCATACATACATTCATAACACATTTTTCATTTTAGTTAACTAGGTTCATGTAATATAGGTATCCATGTAGTTTATCTATACCGTTGATTCAATAATCCCAGATGCTCAAAACTTTGCGTGTTTCCCCGCAGGAAAATGATGTTCTTATTGATGCTACAACTAAGGCAGAACCACATATATCACAAATTGATCCTTCGTATCAGTGTTTTCGGTTTTATCCCTTTTCCCACTGGTTACACCTTATCTTGTCATAGTTATATTCATTTCTGCTACAGCTTGGTTTCACCTCATTATGTTTGTCGAAATGGGTACCTGATCCTACTAATCCAGCTTTGTCTACAACAAAAAAAAAAGTATATCATTTTTATTTGTTCCTTTCATATTCTTGGTCATAGCTTCATTTAATATAGAATGATCACATTTTTCCACACGATCGCAACAATAGCGAAGACATTTCAGACAAGCCAAGGGTTAAAAGGAAGCTTTCTTTTGATCAGCAGCCGTCCAAGAACTAGAGCAAATGTTGACACATGTAATGTTTTATGTTAACCATGGTTATATCACGGATTCTTCTTTATCATACAGTGCTCATCCAGCCAGTATTATCACATTGTGGACAATATATATATATATATATATATATATATATATATATATATATATATATATATATATAGTATTGTACTCTTGGGATCGTACTCCCTTCTCATATACCACTTAAATTGTATGGTGATACCTCTTTATCTATTTGAGTATACTCAATAATGATTATAAGATACCCCAAAGTGATTCAATGAAAAATTCATGAAAGTCCACTCTCTTATATACCACTTAAATCGTATGATGATACATCTTTATCAATTAGAGTACACTTCAATAATGATTATAAGACACCCCAAAGTGAGTTCTATGAAATTTTTATGAAAATCCATTTTTTATATAAATTTTTATGAAATCACGTATATATATATATATATATATATATATATATATATATATATATATATATATATATATATATATATATATATATATATATATATATGAAAAAGGGTATGTAGCAAAAATAAAGAGCTCTAATGAAAATTTTTCAATCAAGTCACATTGGAGTATCTTATAATTGGTATTTAAGTATACTAAAAGTGATAAAGAAGTATAATATATTCGTTTAAGTGGTATATTTTTTCTACTCTCAGGAGTAGTTACTCCCTATTTCGTATCTCACAATGTAAAGAGTATCTTACACAACTGAGAGTATGTATGTGTAGTATACGAGTATATAAGACAACCTAGGTGGTATGTACATATTTTCAGAGGTGGTATGTATAATTTTTTACACATACTCCTTTCTATGTGCGAAAATGAAGGTATTTATAAAATATGCTAAAAACTATTGACTTTCTTGTAAATTTTTCATGTGATTCACATTGAAGTATCTTATAATTAGTATATGAGTATACCCAAAGTGATAAAGGAGTATGTCAAGTTATTTTAGGTGGTATATCAGAGGTGGGAGTAACTACACCCAGGAGTAGAAAGTATTATATATATATATATATATATATATATATATATATATATATATATATACACCAAAGTACTCGACTTGAACTACCCATTAGAAATCTTTCAGGATGCTTTATGTTATAGGAATAAATGAGTATCAACCTATATTTTGTAGGAATAAATGAGTATTTGCCATTGCAATTGGGTGAGTTTTTGTATTTATCACTGTATATGAGTATGATATATGGGTTCTGAGACCACATGTTATACTCACATCAGTGACAAATACAAAAACTCGCATACAAGTACAGTGACAAATAAGTGAGTACCCCTATTTTGTATCAGCAGGCCATTTTATGTCAACCTATATTTTGTATCAGCAGGCTGTTTGACCAATGACTCCTCCATACTTTACTGGACTCATGACTCTATATTCTGTATACTAATTTTATGGTTTATCAATCTCATCAACGTATTCATATCACCTGCCCTCTTTTTAGGAGCACAGCATAGCGTGCTGCTCTGTCTAGTGGGCGTTATCTTCTACTCAAAACACACACCCAGGACGTAACCTAAAAAAGCTCTGTTAACTGCTGTCCCTAGCTTGTTCAGGTAAAATGACCCCCCCCCCCCCCCCAACAAAAAAAAACAAGCAATTTGTATGGCATACAAAAATTCCCTGCTCAACGAAGCAAGAAAGGTTATGTACCCACAGGAGATGGGGTCTCAAATCTGAACTTCGAAAGCAACACCTCGTCTCTTTGTATAAGGCAAATTGCAGAGTTAAAATTTTAACCTGGCAGCTGATAATTTCAGGTGCAGTCCAAAAGCTTGGTCCACCATCACCATGTGAGAGCCACATCAGAGCCAACAAAGAATTCCCTGCTCACTGTTGAGATCCATGGCTGGTCCACAGTCACACAAGGGGATGTACCGGCTCTGACACCTAGTACTACAAAATCCCCTCTCTGCCTCTGTCCAACGGCTGGTAAAACGTGTAATTTTTGTCTCACCAGCAGTTGGACATGTGAACAAGAGCATGGACCTCCAGTATTCTACATGAAATGGACATCTCGATGTAGACCGCCTAATCATACAGTCACACAACGGATTTCACGTTTCTGCATTTGTACGCGCAGAAAGCCAGCTGCCACCTCACAAAAACAAAGGTGGCAACTCTTGCGAGCTGCAGCCTCCCCAACGATTAAGCTCGTCCCTTGCATGGTTATCTTATTGGTAGTAACCAATCAAACAGCTTTGATCTGTAAAAAAAGTTTTTTGAAAGCGGGTAGGATTAGTCTGACCGTGGTGATTTTGACCAGAACCATGTGCATAGCAGTGGGGTGCTCGGTAATTAAACATCAAGGCACACAAAAGTTGAACTGTGATAAATTTTCCATACTGGAACTACTCATGAATGTTCTACCGTGCCTACATAAGAAAACTACATCAACTAAAGAGTGAATTCTGAATCTTTGCCAAATACTTACTAGTGAAAAATGTTCCGTAGGAAGCATTTCTTCTCCAGTTTCATACTGTTCAGTACGACAAGTCCACAAACCGCTACTTTCTTTATGTGAAATCTGCAAGTGTTCCACAGTTGAGCATTATCTTTCTGAAATCTTCGATCTGTGGTGATCATGCGGCACATGCACAGTGGAATTTTGTTGTTTTTGTAGTACGACTGCAAATGTCAGTGGCAGTTAGCGGTTAGCGGAGTGCGCAAAGAGTGGGAGCTTGGAGGTGGTGGTGGGTACCTGTAAACCAACACATGGGGAGGCCGGCGCAGCGAGTCAAATGAAATAAACGAAAACAAAACCACCATGAGCTTAAGCCTCGATCTCTCACTCTCTCTTTCATAGCTTCCATGTGATGTGGTCTTGGGGAGTATTAGGACAAATAATATCATCAGTCAACTAACGTTCAGGAAAATTTCAGGCTCAGAGATTCTCAAGATCATGTGGTTCCATGATTCCATCATGGACTGAAACGGCAGAAATGGCAGCACAGCCATTTCTTTCTGACGTTACATAGCTCGGCCTTCACCTCAAATCAAAACGAGCGTACTGTGAATGCATTGCATTGCAGGTACAAGATTAATAGCCAACAAATTCATCACTCGTTTTTTGTCTGCGAGAGCCCAACACAACTAATTCTGCAGTTAGTATTAAGATAAGTCAAGCGATAGAGTGAGAGCGTAGAAAGCTCTCTCTCTCTCTCTAGGCTCTGCTGTTGCTGATAGCAAGCAAAACTTAAATATCACAAACCACATGGCCGTGAAGCATTTACAATGGCGATGTGGCCGACCTCTCTCTCTCTCGGTCCCAATCGAGGCGCTGATCAAACAAAGACGCGCACCATGCTCCCACACCGCGCGTCGTCAGCAAGACCAAACGCCAAAGCCAGTCAGACAAACGGACGTTTTTTTTAAAAAGCACAACTCTATGTCAAAATTGGCGGAGGTTACACTCCAATAATCCAGTTCCATTACCTGATTTAAAAAAAAAAAACGAGACTTACCAACGTGATTGTTGTTTTATATTTCTAGATTAAATGCCATATCGACTCTATTTGGTTCCTGTACTAGTAAGGACGGCTCTCATTCGTAGGCATTCGGACAACTCCGGTTGCCTTACATTTCGGCCGTTGGATGTCCATCGGACGGTGGGCGGTGTGCGTGGCTGTTTGACTCGATCGCACGGCGTCGTTGGATGCGACCGGACGGTGGCCATCGTCGTCCTCCTACCGCTCGCGGCCGGCGCCATGGCGGGCCGGCGTGGAGTGCGCGATGCCTTGTCCCATCCGGCGACCTCGCAACGGGTGTCTGCAGCGCATTAAATGCCCGTCACTCCACCGCCCCGTTTAGTCGTCGTCTCAACTGCTCCCGTCGCTCACGGCGACCGTAGCGGCAGCGGGAACCCGAGGCGGAGCAACGGTGCTCTCGTGCTCCTCAGGCCTACTTAAGCCCCCTGGTCACCTCCGTTGGCTTCCTTTCCTCTCCCACGCTCTCTCTTGCACCCTCGAGCTTGAGCGAGCCCATACCACCCAGCGCCCATTTCCGCCATTGCAGAGCTTGGAGCTCTGTCGCGATGGTGCTCCAGTGGCTCCTCGCCCGATTCTTCCTCCTGCTCCTTCCTTTACCTCTGTGGTGCTTAACCTCACCCTATTTTGGGTTTCTCTGAGCGTGAGGATTGGAGTTTTGGAGCTCGCGGCCGCCAGTGCCCCCTTTTCTTCTCCGGTGCCGGTAAGACCCCCATTTCCCAATCCCTGCCTCCTGGAGTTTCTCTGTGGAATTGCGAAGCTCATGGTACCACCTGTTGCTAGTTTGGCCGGTTGACCCTTCCACGGTGAAGCTCTTCGCATCGCCATTGGACTTCATCGCCGGCGCTCGATCATCCTTCGTCCACCCCAACCCGTCATCGTCTTGATGAACCCCGGTGAGCTTAAGCTTTTCCGTTTAGCTTTTGCTTTGCCGTAGCCATAGTTCCTGTTTGGTCGCCGCGCCGCCGTTAGCCTCGGCTCGCCGCGGCTCTGATTTGGACTCGGTTGGTCGCGTTAAGTCCATAGGACCCGTCATAGCTTTGCACCCGTCCATTTGCGCGTAGCTTAGCCATGTCATCGTTTCGTTTTATTGTGCGTAGCACTCGCCTCTCGCCCACGCCGCGCGTCGGTCACCATTAGCCTCGCCCGGTACCATCAGTGCGCAATAGTGCTAGGATCCCGTTTTGGCCCTTGGCGGCGTCGCCATGGCGATTCTCGCCGGCGACAAGCCGAGCAAGCTCGCGGCGGAAACTCCTCTGTTGTCGAGCGGGCTCGGGTTGGGCGGCGTGTCTCATTCGGTGTCGTCCGATCTAGAGATCTACGCCTCGGCTCTCCACGTCGCCGCCCTCTTCTGCGCGCTCAGTGCCTGTGTCGCTCGGGTTCAACCGGGGACGTCCGATCTGAGATCGACGGCTCTCAATCGTCCACGTCTTCGGATGTTAGGAAAGTCCCGAGAGTGCTAAGTCCGAAATCGATATCACATTAGGGTCTTGTCATTTTCATGTCTTTGTCATCTTAGTTCCAAAGTAGATGATTCCAATTTTGTTAGTTTCCTTATACCTTGAACTTAAATATAAAAATAATTGTAGACCACTATCAAACCTGGAAAACCTTTTTCAAAAATAGTAAACAAGTGAACTTATCATCGTTTTTGAACTTTAGCAAACTTGTAAAATGCATAACTTTTAATCCATAGATCATTTTTGTATGAATCCAATTGGATTAGCTTCCACTGATAGTGTAATTGCTAGGAAAATTGGTTTCACAAATTTCACTGTTTTTATAAATCATAAGGATCATAGTTTAATTTAATACCCTAAACAATTTAGAAAAATCATAACTCTTTCAATATCACTCCAAATGACCTGAAATTTTATATGGGTTATCACCACACCAGTAGGTAGCTACCATAGAAATTTCAGCTCCAAAATCTTTCTAGAAAATATTTTTGCTACAGTGCTAATTATGGCCGAAAATAGGTTTTTAGAGAATATCTTTTGCACCACAAATCCAAATTAAGTTTTTCCAGTTCCTATGTCTAGGTATGTTTGTATTCTACCTTGTGTATAAATTTCGTCGCATTTGGATAATTTTTGCTTGCTCTTTTGTTTAAGTGTTGCTCGTCTTATTGGTTGTTTTCGCTCTTTCGCTTAGGATTCGATATTTGCGGTAACCCCGAGAACGATCCTCCGCAACAGCTTGAGCAACAACAAGCAGGCAAGCAGTTTGATCATTTCCCATTAATCCCATTACTTTTAAAGTCTAATATTTTGTTTAACTTCTATGTATGCATTGCTATTTTGTTGTTAAATTGATTAGTTAATCCTCTAGTTGCATAATCTGTAGGTAAATGATTATCCTCTACTACCTGAGCCTAGGTTATTTGCTGTGATTAGAGTTCGTTGGATGAGCTCTTGTCACTTAGTAGATTTTCTAATAAATATTGCTTAGCAATGCCTAGTATCGGTAGTTTTGGGCGATCATCGACTTAGTCGGTGATCTTGATCACACAACTACTTATACTACTCCATTATGTCCAACCCTTGTGTTTTATTGATTTACAAATCAAAAACTGAAAACAAAACTATATCTTGACTTGGGCACAATGGTATGTTGATGTGATCTGTTGGGTGTGTTGGAATGGTGCCTAAGTCCCCAGGGACCGAGTTACTTGTGTCACTAAGCCAGCGCTTATTGCGTGCTAACCACGAGGGGATATGGAACCTCTCTTGACTAAGTACTTTGGGAGGTGTTAATTATGAGCTGGTTGGTGGGTGTGTTCTTGTGTGTGGTGTTTGGAGGAGCATTAGCGCACCAAGTTAGGTCATCTAATGTGTCCTTCTCCGTGGTTGCGGCTCTTAATTAGCATCGTCCATTGGAAAGCGTCTTGTTAGACTTAGCCATGCCTGCATACCAAAGGAAGTGTGCTAACCGTGGTGGTGGAAAGGCGGTCTATCGTGTGGGTACATTGGTACACCTGCGGGGGTTAAAACTATTCGAATAGCCTCGTCCTAGGTTATGGACATGCTTGGTAAGGTCGTACAAGAACTAGACTACAACCTTTTTAAAACTTAAACTTGACATGGGTGGTATGAAGGGGTACTTCATGTTATTGTTGTGGTGACTATGGGTTAGTCACTTCTAGGTTGGTGTTGTCATCTATCTATTGTTATCATTGTCTCTCTTTTATTTGAACAATAAAAGTTAATTGCAAACTTGCTTTGAATCTATTACCTTATTGCAAATGAAAACTTGCTTTATGCTGAAAATAAGTCCAAAGCTTCATCCACTTAAATAAAGCTTGCATGTAGTTAAATATAGTTCTGTTATCTCACACGTCGGTCTTGCAGTACAAAAACAAGTTTTGTACTCATCCGCTTGCTTAATTTTAATTGTTGCAGAGGAAGAAGGTGAGCCCAAGGGCCTCACTTTTGTGAATTGTGTTGCGGCGTCGTGCAGGACGATTAGCTTGTGGTCCGGTTGGTTGCCTTGTGGGTAAAGCACACCGATTGGCTTTTGTTTATCGCCATCTTATGGCCATTTTGCTTCCGCTATTTAAATTAGTTACTCATGTGTTATTTGGCCGGTCGGTCTCTCTCTTGTAATAACTCTCTTTTTATTATCTATGTCTTTCAGTTGTTGCTTTGCTTCGGCTCTATGTGTATGAATGGAATCGATGCATGATTTTGTAACGGGGTGTGTATACTGCAATTTTGGGAAGTATACATATCTCGAGGCTTGGTTTATTTGATTTGTACTGTTAGGACCAATTGGATGGTTAAACAGTACAAGCCGAATAAACCGGGGTCCTCACAACTAGTAAGCTAGAGTTTATGAATAGTACTAGTATAAGCTAAGGTGGACATAATCACTTTGTTTTAGAGGGATTTATGAAAAAAAAAATCCAAAATATTTTTCCTTGGCATAAAACATAATACTGTTGTCTAAAAATAAGTAAAAACACATAATACACAAGTGAAATTAACCGGACCAAGTAAGCTGTAATCGGGAACCATTTATGGTGGAGTTATGGATATACGACTTTAAACACTACGATTTAAATCCTAAAGTGCATATTTTAGTAGAAATTTTATGAAGTCACGAATTAACCCCGATCTCCGTAGATCACATCAAATTGGTCTAAAATTATAAAGTTCCCAAAATGCCACAAACCAAACAAAACCTGACCAAAAGCATGTTTATCTTTACACCAACGCCAAGAAACAGGAAGTTTCAAAAAAAAAAAAACGCCAAGAAACAGGAGAACAACAGAAAATGTTCAAGAAAGAAAAGAAGGCAAGATAAACAAAACAGGAGAGAGAATATCCCAATCTCTCTCTCCTTTCCCTATAAACTTCAAGAAAAGCAACCAAAGACGAAAGGAAAGAGGGCAGGGAAGAGGAGAGAGGGAGTCAGAGAAAGCTCTTCTCTTCTCGAATTCCATCTCTCTCTTCTTCTTCTCCTCCTCACCCGGACCCTGGATTTTTCAAGGGGGTAGGAGGAGGAGGAGGAGGAGATGGCGAGGGAGGAGAGGTTCCCGGTGTGGGAGGCCGCGTTGGGCGCCGGGGTCGCCGCCACCTTCGCCGCCGGGCTCGTCGGAGTATACCTTTCCATGCCGGACTCCGACTACAGCTTCCTCAAGTTGCCGCGTAACCTCGAGGAACTCCAAATCCTCACGTAATCATTTGCGCCCCCTGTCATTTCTTGTTTCGGTTGGTGTATTGTCAGTTTCGTTCACGAAAGCTTCCATCTTTTTTGGGTAATCGTATGCCAAAATTCCCTCCTTTGTGTTGTTTTTCGTGATTCTTATGGTTATCAATTAATCTCTGCACGTAAGTTTGGAAGACACAATTCGATCCCCTTTAATTGTGTGTAAGGTGCATCTGTTTGGTGGATCATCAGAAGAGTAATGTACAGATGCAGTTCTTATGCCATTTGTGTTTTGCAACATAGATTTGATTTTTTGGGTGCGGTTTGAATGCTAAAATTACCTGCTTTTCGTGGATCGGAGTTTTGGGAATGGAACAGTTCATTGGTCGTAATTTGTAGGGTATTATTAGTGGTGGTTGTCTCGTGGTTTGGAAGGGATCTTAGCGTTTGTTTGGTGGGAATTCTTTGTTTCTATTCAAGAAGTAGAGCATGGATCTGGTAAAAAAAAATGCGATTCATGCTCTAGCTTTGATAAATTTGGGGAGCTATAAACTGACGATTTATTTGTCTGGACCATTTCAAAGTGCCCTTCAAATTTGGGAAGATAGGACCTTGCAACACTGCCGATTAATTTGTCTGGACCATTTCAAACTGCCCTTCAAATTTGTGAAGATAGGACCTTGCAATAGTAACGTGTGTCATACTTAAAAAAACTCTGATTAATGTTTATCTTGTTAGTCTAATTAGATAGAACTTGAATCAAAACCTGAGTTTCCAATACCAAGTTGTCACAGTTCCCTGGATTGAGTTAATAGAAGAAATTTAACACGTTTAATTCTTTCTCTAATTACCATGTCACGTTCTTGCCAGCTATTATTGCCATATGCTTTGGACTCAGTCCTAGCGTGTTTCACATGCCTTCTGTTTAGTATTGGATAATCCACATGTTGATATGCTCTACACATGTGAGTTACGCTCACTACAGTTATGCGATGTGCATTGCATAGTGATTCCATTGCTATTATTGATTATTTGCTTAAGCTGTAAAGCAAATTCAGTTGTGCGCATTGGACTTGTCCAATTGCTACTGATGACAATGGAATTGTTCCTTGGTTTGTAACCCACAAAATGGTTTCCTTGCAGTGGCCATCTCGAGAACTATACCAGTGACTACACCATACAGGTGTTTGTGGGTTACTGTGCTGTGTACATCTTCATGCAAACCTTCATGATCCCTGGGACAATATTCATGTCCTTGCTTGCTGGTGCCCTATTTGGGCAACTCCGGGGTGTGGCCCTGGTTGTCTTTGCTGCCACTGCTGGTGCTTCTTCATGCTATTTCCTGTCGAAGCTGATTGGAAAGCCACTGGTGTTCTCACTGTGGCCAGATAAGCTCATGTTTTTCCAGAAGCAGGTAAAATTTCAACACCAGCATTAGTCAATGTTGTTTTGTTTCAATAGTATGTAGTGTTGTCATGGTAAGACCCTACAGTTTCTATTTTGGGTATGCTTAAAAATACCATGAGTTTATCTACTCTTCATTTTGACTATCTGATTTAAGTTCATATGGGATTGTGTAGTTCGATCATAACTGAGGAGTAATTCGTCTTTCTTTGCAGGTTGCCAAAAGAAGAGAAAAGCTGTTGAATTACATGCTTTTCCTGAGGGTCACTCCAACATTGCCAAATACCTTCATCAACTTAGCTTCACCCATAGTAGATGTGCCCTACCATATCTTCTTATTGGCAACTCTCATTGGCCTCATCCCAGCTGCCTACGTGACTGTGAGGGTAACTTTCTAGCTTCACATAGTCGACCTATTAGCCTACTGTCCTGAATATCGTGATAATTGTGCTAACATCAGTCTCATTGTCTTCTGTTCCTTTTCTTACACCCAGGCTGGGATTGCTTTAGGGGAGTTAACTTCATTGAGTGACCTGTACGACACCCAGTCAATCGCGCTGCTGTTCCTGATCGGGATTGTTTCAGTCACACCGGCATTGATGGGCAAGGATGAAACACAAGAAAGAACACCAGAGATGGCAGTAGGCACTTCATGATCACTGAAGCACCACGCCTCGTCGCCTCACCTGTATATATCAAGATCCAGCATGCAGTGGCTTTATTAGATTTGGACCTACAGGCCTTGTGGCTGGACTACACATGGTTTGTAACTTTGCATGACTACACAGCACAGCGGGACCTTGGCGCCAAGTTCGTCCATTACCCGTCTACATGAGATCTACCTGTGTTGCCATCAAAACATCATTTCATGGTCAGTCACCATATTATGAATGATGAATCTGGGAAGCACAATGCTCATCAGACAAGCTGCTTCGATGTGTAAACAAGTAGTGCTGTTTAGATTGGACAAATAACTAGTCCAATCCTTGTATATACTAACCAGATTCATTCAATCCATATTCGGTGGTTCAAAGACAATGTCCTGTGCCGTGTTGTCCCTGCCCTTCCTGAAGCTGAAAAATTCTCACCTCCTTTCCATGTTGCTTGATATGCTTGTGAACTGGGTGGTAAAGTATTATGCAAATTGTTTGCCAGGTTCTTTGTTTCACTTTGTGATCATGAAGTTCTGGAGGGGAGTAGTAATGCAGAAGTATACTAGCGGCCTACTGTAGTTATCATTTTGCTGGATGCACAACTCAAATCTTGTCGGCTCCATTTCAGTCTTGTCGTTTTGCATCGTAGACGGGCCAAATCGGCGTGTGGTTCAAAGAAAAACGCAATCATCAAGCAAAGAAAAACGCAATCATCAAGCCACGCTTAAAGATTTGTCATATAAGGCCCATTACTTATGGACGTAGTTGGGTTAACAAAAATGGCCGATGTTATACATCATGGCCCAGTTGAGTGACCAGCCCACGTATAGTTGAGCCCATCAGCTCGAGCCATGGATTGAACTGGCTTTTACTTCTCCGCCGTGACCAGGAACAGCACGCGCCACAGCCCACAAGGCACAAGCCGCCGGGCCGGAAAGCGAAGCACATGCTGGGCCTTCTCCGCCGCCGCCGCAGCGCCCTCGCCAGCGGCGAGCCTCCGACAGGTGACCCTAACTCTCATTCGCCTGGGCATGTACTGCCGTTTGCGAATCGTTCTGTTTGTTCCGTAAAAAGTGTGCTGATTCGGTGGATTTCGGAATTAGTTCGCCACACAAAAACCTAAGGATCCAAAAGTGTATAATTGCAATGTTGAACTGAGAATTAGGAAGGGAGGTGTTATTCAGTAGCTGATTTGAATAGTAGAGCTCTAGATAGCATCCTATACTTCTGGGTGAAGTGTCGTTGGGTGATCCAGGAGCTGGTTCAAAGTCTCGATTCATGTGGAATTTGATCGGGATTCTGTGTAAAACGCGAATTCATAGTTCTGTGAGCTTTTCCAGTTGTGATTGTGAAATGCCAGTGCACTATGGGGAGCTTGACGTAATTTTTTTTGCTTCTGCATTGTGCAATTTCAGTGTGCTTACCATAGAAACAACGAGAAATTATTACCTTGCCAAGGTAAATGTGGCCACTGGCCATATTCTTCTCTTCCTAGTTGCGTCCCGGTATTGATATCCTTGTTAGGCTTATGAAGTTCTCAATTCTAACTACGGGTGTCCCAAAACACAAGTTATGATCTCCAACATCATACCGTGACTTGGCGACTTGCCTACGTCTCTTGGTACTTTATTGTACCAAATTCAGCTATTCTGCTCATTCAAATTGGGCCAGTCATTACATCTACCCTGTGTTGCACAGAGAAGACCAAGAAGCTTCATATGGCCTTAATTGGGCTATTGCTGGAAGAGGTGGTGTTGTAAAAGATAAGGTCTTCTATAACTTGGAGACATCAGAGCTTCAGAAAGGCGGTGCTACTTATACAGGTATGTGTGTAAATTCTTGTCACAGTTATGATTTGTACATACAATTCATATGATACTAATGTAATAATTTATAACTTGTTACCTGCTTCTGGAGCATGTAGAGCGTTTGTCTGGCATTCCACTTCATGTTAAAGGGAATGTCATCAGCGGGGTTCCTGATGTTTCAAGAGCTCAATGCGCAAAGCTTCTGAAACTGGTAGGTTTTGATTTTTAGTTTTGACTCTCCATGGCATGGTAGCACACAATGATTTTTATGAATTGATCAGAACTAAACTTAGCCTCTTTTTCGACGCAGACAGAAATTTATGTTGCCTCTTTTCAATTGGGCTCCAACGTCTTTGTATGTTTTGATGAACTGTTTCCTTTCTTCAGGTGCCCTTTCACCTTTCATCCATCTCAAGTCTGTATGTCCAAGATGGCGCCATTGGTTCATCTGCGGAATGCGATGCAAAGGTCCGTGTTATTAGCGATAACCCCTCTGCTGTTATGTTACTGTCCAATTTCCCACGACACATGCCCTTTGACTATATATGTTGCCAGTTCCATAAGGTAATTTTCTTACGTATGATTTTGTGCATGCATTCAAGTTACAAGCAAGACACCAAAACCTGTAGTTGGTCATAATGTAAAACACTAAGACTAATCTTTCTTGATGAATGTCTCTGAATAGTACCAATGTCAGGAATGCTCTTGGTTCTGGAACACAATATGCTAATGGATTTGCGGCAGCAGATGTATAACATTCATCACTTATCCTATGTGGTAAAGCATTTGCTGATTCCACTATGGTAAAAGATGCTCTTACCGCTTTGACTGCACCTATATTATCTTCAAGAGGAGGCCTCCCCATTCCTGGCTGGTAGAGTCTGCTTCATATATTTTTCTTTTTACTCTTTCCAAAAAATATCTTATTTATCTTCGATACCTTGTGTGTCAGCCTGTCAGGCTTCTGTCTTTTGGTGGTTCTATTATAATGTTGTTTGCTCCAGTGGAGGTCATCAAGTCCTGCTCAGAAATTCAGGATGTTCTTGTGTTCACTGACAGTGGTGTAGTTATCTCCTCTAAAGCGTCTACTGTGCTTTTCCCAACAAAGGCAAGGGCATCAAATTTGTTTACCAAACCAGCTACTGTGATTATTGTATCATCTGATAGGTAATGAAGAACCTGTGCTTCAAGGGAATATGCTGTTCTAAACTCTCTTTTACAGAGTACTCTAACAAAGTTTTTTGCTAAGTTAGCATCATTTAGTGCTGTGTTTTTTGGATGGTTAAATGAAAAGGAATTGTAGCTGCAAGAAGGAACGAGACTTTGCATATATAGTGCCAGTTGTTACTTTCTCTACACCTGTTCTAAAAGACTAAAACTGAGTTTGCTTAAAATGTGTTACTGTCTTCTCAGCACTGATGCCCTACCATCAGTATCAAAGCTCTCTCCAGGTCAGGCTGCTTACCACTTCGTAGCAGGATATCAGGATGGTAAATTTGTGCCAGCTTACAACAGAGGGCCCTCTCCGGTTGACCCGCTTGCCCTCGCAAATTCCTTATTTTCACATGTATGTTGCTCAGTTTCTTTGCTTTTCACTCTAGCCTTTAGCTAGTGCTGACTCTCTACCTTCCATGATTCCATCCACTATTGTTGCTGTGGTATCAAGTATTAACGTCAGAAGACTGATGTTCGACCTTTGCAGTTGAAAGAAGATAATACACCAGCGTATCTGATCAATGCCAAGAAATTTGGAAAATACATTGATGGTAACTTAAAATTTAGCATCCTTTCATGCATTATTCAGTTTGCTTTTCTGGAATGATCACTTAGCTTTCAAACATTGTCATATACAGACAAGGATTTCATGAAACTAATAGAGCTGGCGTTATCTAACAATCTGCCAGACATCAAATCTGAAGACATTAGAGGTAAATAGTCCATGACACCAACATTTAGTCAACACCAACTATATAGTATAGTCCTTTTTTTGACAAAAAAAAAACATGTCTTTTGATAGCAGTGGGGGAACATAAGGGGAAGTACAGGAGCTTTTTATCTGGCAAGTTTGCAAAGCAAATATTTACCCAAGGAATTCTCTTTCTGAGAGATATAGTATAATGATGTACTGTACATTTATCCTGCACTGAGATAGGTTTACATTAAACTTCAACTAAGATAGGCTCCCCCTTCTCCCAACCACACAATACGTTATTGGTCTTTTTTTCTCTTGGTGTCGGGATGGTAAGTTGGCAACTATATTGTACCTTCATAAACGAATTCACATGTAGTGCACGAACATGTCACTTACAAATTTTGTAAGCAGCAAAAACTTTCAATATATTTCTGAGCTCCAAATTATTCTCTCTGTTCACCTTTCTGTGGAGCCGCTTCACATCCATCAGACCATCAGTCCATGATCCCAGTAGGGAAAGATTTACTATACTACATGGCTACATGCTAACAATGAAACATGCTCAATTTCTTCATGCTTCAATGTTACCGTTCCATCCTTCTGGAGCAACCAGAGCGCAGTGACACAGCGTTGTCGACTACTGGGATCAGCAAGGTATGCAGTGCAACGTTTCAGGACAGAGAAAGGTGCCAATCCTGGACATCCCACGTAGGAATATTGAACCTTGCCGTTTTGTTCGTGCAGAGATGTCAGAGCTTCACATGGTTTCACTGAGAAGAACTGGTGCAGTGGTCCCTTCGACCATGGTCTATGCTCTCCTTATCTTGTAGCCGATCTCCATCCACTAGAGAACAAGCAGTAGACGCCTCTCCACTCCAGGTTCAGTCTTGCATCACTCATATCATACCGAATCGCATTTGAACTCACGTATTTGGCATATATTGGTGAAAAATCCAACCGATTAGGCGGTGTACATGGAAATGAGCAGTGAAAGATGCTCATGTGGGCCTGATGTTTTGGTCCTGCAGGTGGACTCATTCACTCTGATACAGTACTGCTTTTTTACACGGTAGGAATCCTTATCCCAACGGTCTAGATCAACGGAAGCAAAACACATTGTTTTGGGTATGTAGTATTGATTGGAACAAGAGGAAACTATCTATTGAATGTTCATCTTTCAGACACTGACTAGCCTAAGCTACCATTGTTCTTCAGCCAATAAATTGTGAATTTATGTTGTCATGCAAAGTTCATCACTAGACCATAGGACCTACATACCTACATAGCCGGCTTGCTGCCTTTCCGTATCCATCCTTGTGAGTCACCTGAATAATTTAAATATATGTAGTATAATGCAGCCTATTGTATTGACTTTTCAATTCAGTAGGGTTCTTGATGAGCAATAGCCTCATCAAGAACCCTACTGGCTATCACATGTTTAATAGCCTTTTTCCATCCGATAATGCATAAGCCGTTACCATCATCACTCCGCAACATCAGCTGAAGAACATGGAGCACCCTGATACTTCTGCTTGAAATAATTTCTGCTCATATAGGTTCTTAAATAATCTGCACTATACTTGATTTGAAAATTTCTGTTCCATATACAACAACATTACGAGAACATATGAATAAATACAAGAACTATAATATGAATGATCATCAAACATACACAATGTAAATACAATCAACCTTTTGTATTCTTTGAAACATCCAGCAAGTTTACCAAGGTGAGGCAACACTCAGAAACTAGATGAGTAGTCAAAGAAAGATGTCACATAGCATACAACAAATGAACAAAGAAGAAACTTCAGATGATTTTGTGCTAATTTTGGCTTCTCTTCTTCAGTAAACCACCAAATTTCTTCAGCAAAGGCTTCTTCTTTTGCTGCTGCTGTTTGGTAGGTGATGTACTGCCATTGTTCGTCTTCGTCGACTGCAACCCATTCCTGTCAAGAGTGGCATCTTCCTTGTTGGACTCTAAATCGACTTCTGACTCACCGTCATTCTCCTTCTCCTTAGATGAGTCATAGTCAGTAACCTTACTGTTCTCCCACATCTTGGCAACTACCACGACAGGTTCATCATCCTCACAGGCCCCCTTGTCATTATCTTCTTCCTTGTTACTACCATTCATTGCTCCATCTTTTGCATTTGCAAGTAGGGAAGATAGTTCCTTTATCTTATCAGAGGCAGTAGATTCCTTTGCCTGCAAATCGTCGTTCTCCTGTTTTATGTTCTGCAATTCATTTTCTTTGTCTAATAGCTTCTCCTTCCATTGGAAGGTCTCAGCCTTGGCCTCCTCACTAGTTCTGTTAGCTTCCATTAGCTGAGCTTCAAGCTGCTTCATCTTCTCCTGCAGCTCGGCATTTTCATTTTCTCTTTCTTTCACCACCTCCAAGGTCTTATCCATCTGAACTCTGATACTGACGATTTCTTCTTCCGACTTTCTAATAGAGTTAACAAAGCTTAGCTCTTTGGACTGCCATTCCTCGGATGCATTCTTGGCTTCTGCTTCCACTCTTTCAACTGACTTCTTGAGGCAAACTTTCTCATAGTTTGCTTCATCAAGCATCACCTCATAGCTCTCCTTGGTGTTCTGCAGGCTCACGTTGAGCTCCTCTACCTGTGCCTGAGCGTGTTCAATCTCTTCTTGTTTGATGAGGTACTTCTCCTGTGCCTCTCTCGATTCAGCTGACATTTCGTGCAAAGCAGAGGCCAGACCCTCCATGGCCTTCTTAACCTTCTCAACTTCATCTTTGCTAGCTTCTAGCTCCTTGGTCAGCTCATTATTCTGTTCAGTTAGGGTCTCAATTTCTGAACTTGCATGCTTGTCATTGTTCAGGGCCTCTATTTTCTCTTCTTCCACTGCCTGGAGCTTCAACCTAAGCCCTTCTATCTCTGCCCTTAAGTCAACTGCTTCCTTCTCTGCAGTATCAAGACGTTCGCTTGACACATCAATATCTCCCTTCTGCCTAGCTACCTCATCCTCCAAGGACCTGACCTTGTCCTGAAGCACAGAAACTTCGGATTCTTTACCTTGGAGCAAAGTGTTTGTTGCATCCAATTCTTTCATAGCTGAATCCAAAGACTCACCCTTCAGAATGTTAGACTGGTCAGTTTCCTCCAATCTGACCTGCAATTGCTGTGATTTCTTCTTCCATTCATCAGCTAACTCGTCTGACTTCGTGCCTGCCTTCTTAGCATCAGCAACATCTACTTTAAGCTGTTCAACCGCACCCTCCAATTCAACCACCCTCTCTTCAGCAACCTTTACTTTCTCAAGCTCAAGCTTTAACGCGGAGTTCTCTGCCCTAAGCTTTGTAATTCGCTCAGCAGCTTCTTTCGATTTGCTCTCCACCTCCGAATCAAGCAGCCCTTTCAGACGCCCCACCTCCGCATTGAGGAGCTCGATTTTCTCAGCATTCACCTCGGAAGACCTCATGGCATCATCTGCCTGGCAAAGCGCCAAGTTCTTGGCATCAATTGCATCTGCCAGTTCATACCTTGCCTTCTCAAGCTGCTCCACCGTCGACCGCAGTGCAACCGTATCAGCATCCTGCTGGCTTTGCATGCTCTTCAGCTTCCTCCGCAGCTCGTCTTCCTTGCTATGCACAGACTCAATGCTCGCCTGCTCCAATTCAATGGCACGGAACGTCTCTGTCTCCGAGTCCTCGACAGCCCTGCTCTTCACAACGAGTGCCTCCTGGAGCTTCGCAGTGGCCTCATCAGCCACCTTCTTGGCACTCTCCAGTCCTCTATAACTTCCCCTTTCTCCTTCTCCTTCTCCATCAACTGCTCCTTGGCCTTCTTGAGCTCTTTTTGAACCGCAGCAAGCTGTGCCTGCAGCTCCTGAGACGGCTTCGTGGCCTGCAGCTGCTGAGGCGGCTTCGCGGCCTTCCCTTGCTTCTGAAAGCCATTAAAACCACTCAGATTCCACAAAAGCACGCAGCTTTCCGCATAAACAGCGAGAGGAATCGCGCGAATTCTCATACCTCTGTAGGAGGGGTGGTGATCCGGGAGGCGCTCTTGGGCGCCTTGCGGTCAGCCGACCCGGGGGACTTATCAGCCGCACGCGGCGCGCTCGGCGGCGTGCCATGGGCAGCAGTCGCCTTGGGGACAGCCGGCTTGCTCGTCTTCCCTCCCTTGGGTGTCGGCGGCGTGCCCTTGCCGTTGCCCTTCGCCTCCGCCTTGCTGTTGCTCTTCGCCTCGGCCAAGCCAGATCTGCACCCCAAAGGAACCAAACCACCATCAGATCAAGAACCACCATTCCCTGTCCATGTCCACCAACCAAGATCCAGCACGCCAAAAAAACACACGCTTGCAGCGATCAAGAATCAGGGCAGAATGCAAATAGAATCGGTGGATACTTACTTGGTTTTGGAGCCCTGCATTCTGAGTCCCTACCGCTGCCGCTGCTTGTTCTTGGTGTGCCTACCTCTAACCGGGAGGTGCTTTGAATGCGAAATTGGAGGAAGGAGCGGTGGGTGAGGGGGCAGTTCGTGAGCGGTTGTGGCCGCGCTGCGCTGCGCTGCCACTAGTAGAAGAACGTGGAGGAGTGGGGGTGTGGAATTTATTACTTGCTGCTAAAAAGCACCGGTTTTGACCAGTGTCTCTGTTGGTTTTCTGTGTGAGAGCTCACGTTTTCCTCTGGTGTTTTTATTTGAGAAGAGAGAGAAGAGAACGTGAAGTGAAAGACTGAAAGGCCAGGAGACGGATGAGTTGGGATGTGTTAATCTTCGGGTTAATGAGTTTAAGGTGTCATTCTGTCATCATCGCATCGCTAACTTTAGCCGGGTTTGCGGCTGTGGTATCACTTTCGCTAGCCCACCTCGTTGGGTTTGTTGAGGAACCGTCGCTGGCGAGTCAGGTCGAACGATTCACCGTGACAAAGTATAGAATCGTAAGAACAATGCATGAACAACAAACGCAGAATAAGAGATAGAACACGGAGATGTAGGTGGACTTCTTGTTTCTCTTTATTCCTTCATCCATCGATCAATCCTTTCTGATGAATAGCACCCCTATTTATAGGCTCTACGACCTGCTAGGGTTTGGGATGAGAGCCCACCTCAGGGCCGTGACTCATAGTGCTGGACCGGTTTCTTAACACTCCCCCTTGGGCACTCATCCTTCATATCCATGTCTCGTCAAAACTCCATAAAACCCAGGGAAAAATTTGGAGAAAGAGTACATGATACAAGTTCTGTTGTGATGCTGCATTGCCTCATTAAAAACCTTGGTAGAAACTTGGGAAAACTTCGTTAAGGGAAAAGAGTACAATCCACTCAATTTCATTTAATCTTACGGATTTATTCTTTGGGTACTCGATCTTCATGATCAAGCTTTAATAATGAGTTCGTGAAGGTTCTCCTGATTCTACACTTCTAAGTCTCATCATTCCAATTCACGTATGCATCTTTCAAAGTTAGACGAAAGTGACATAGTGAATAAATCGCAAGATTCTCACATGACTTAGTATGCGATTCTTTAAATATGTTCATCTTTTGCAATTCATGAGCATAGAAGAACTTGGGGTTGATATGCTTTGTGAGAGGATTCTTCACATAACCCATATGTACTTGTGCAACACAAGTGCATTTATCTTCATAGATAGTAATGGGGTTAGTTCGGCATTCAATCCACATGACCGCTAGATGTGGTGAATCATCCGACGAAGCAGCGCATTCTTGTGAGGCCTCATACAATGCTATTATTCGAGTGGTTCGTTGAAGTCGGTACAAGACTGCGCTTAGACGATTTTCATGGAATTGCGGTTCCACCACATAGGAATACATAGCCTGCTTCTTCTTTGTATGCGGATCCTACAAGTACCAATTATCTGCATTGCCATTCATAGTTAGGTCTTGGTTCTTTCAGAGAATGACTAAATTCTTTGCTTCTTTGGAGGTATCGGAAGATGTCCTTTATTCCCTGCCAATGCCTTTGGTAGGTTTTGTACTATGCCTTGCTAATAGGTTCACGGCAAATGCAATGCCGGTCTAGTCTGATTTGTTCAATATATGAGTGTTTCTATCACACTTAAATATGGGAATTCGGTCCCGTGACTTCCTCACCTCTTCTCTAGGTCCGACGGGTCCTTGTCTTGTGTAAGAGATCTCCGATCATTGGCACTTTCGAGGATATGCCTTTTCAAAGCGAACCTTTCCAACACCTTACGAGTGTAGGTTGACCGATGTACTAAAATCCCTTCATGGGTCCTCAAGCCGCAAGCCTAGGCAATATTTGGTTTTACCCAAATCTTTCATTTCAACTCCGACTCGGTGTAAGAGCTTGCTTTCTTAATATCCTTCGTGGTTCAGTGATATTCGAGATCATTTTCATACACCGAGATTATGCAAAATCCGTTCTGGGATCGTTGTATAAATACACATAGATTATTCTCATTTTTCGTGTGGTCTTTCTTGCATAGAAAGTTGCTTCAAGAGATTATACCACATTCTACTGATTGCTTAAGTTCGCATAATGACTTTCGAGTTTCACATCGTACATATTTCTATTTGCTCTGTTTTGGTTCGGACGTTGATACATTCGGTATCTTCATATAAATGTCCGAATCCAATATTTCATAAAGGTATCTTGGTACCCATCCATCAATTTCACTTCTAACTTCAAGTTCATCGTCATTGAGATAAATATTTAAAGGAGTTCCGCCATGACCGGAATAGGTTTCTTCATAATCATCTTACGGATGTCCGGTGAAACCTTGTACAACGAGCCTTGCTTCTTTTCATTTCTCTTCGAACAAATACCCACTTATACCCTACGGGGTGCACAAGGGAGGCGTATGCGACTTACGTGCCCAAACGTCTTTCTTTTATTCGGAAAGAATAATTCGGTTCGATTGCCTTCTCCCAATCTTCTCAATCTGATCTTTTCTTTCATTTATCGAGCGTCATGGAGCTCTGGATCAAGATTGATGATTGTGGCAAGTTTCTTTGCAAAGTAAATGTCGACATTGGTCGTTGTCATATTCAAAGATTCTCCCGAGGTCATAAAGTTTATAACTATTTCTTCAAGGCGATTCTTTTAATGCTTCTACTTGCTCACCATTGCTTCCAATTACGGGGCAAGTCCTTTAGTTTTTCACTCCGTGTGCGCGCACATCCATGCCGATGTTTCCCTTCATGGGGATGTTCAATTCTAGTATGCCTTTTACGAAGGTTCCATACCGATACCGTGTCTCAACTGCTCCTTTTGGTTACGGGGCACTTCGGTGATCGGGCATGTCAAGTCCTTCTTATCCTTTTTCACCAGGCGTCCCGGTTGCCGGATTCGAGGGCGGAGTTCTCGCTCTTTTCTCGAGGCCTGCGGGCGGGATTAGGGATACCTTCATTGGTATTTCAACCCTCTCCGGTGCATTGCGTCTGTGCAAACGCTACTTGGTCACGCTCTTCAAATCACTAAAGTGAATGCAGCGGTTGATTTGCTAATATTTGCAAATCTATTATCTTCGGACTTCAATTGTCTTCTAGACTTCAATTCAACTATCTTACGACTGCAATTATCTTACGGACTTTTGTATTTGCTTCACTAGTGCGTGGTCATATGCATAGATTCCAATTATCTTACGGATTTCAATTGTCTTCTAGACTTCAATTGTTTCCGACATTATCATCAATGGTTGATTTCCTCCCCTAATGACGGAAACTAACCTCATCTAATGTACTATCGTGAATCGGGCATTATACAAATCTCGATCATATGGTCCAAATACTTGATTATGGATCTTTGTCTCATAACCAACGTATATCCCGACTTTCTGAGAAAACCCATTGCGATTCATTGCGGTGGTGGTATAGGTATATAACCCTTGCAAACCAACCAATGAGATGAGAAGTTTTCGATCTTGACCCTTGCGCTAGTTGCATAGTTGGATGGATGTTATAGGTCGACGGTCTAAAATTGATGAGGCTACTACGGCGGATCGCATGTCCCCAACATATAGTTGGTAAATTACAATTCTTCAAAGTTCTGCTAGTCCATTCTGGGTACGGACATGCGGTACAAAATGCTCAATTTTAATTCCCATTTTCATGCAATAATCATCAAATGCTTTCGGAGTGAGTTCTCCGGCGCTGTCCATTCAGGTGGACTTCTCATGATGATCAGGGAAAATATTTAATTATCTTCGAGATTGGCTTTGCAAAAGCATGATTTCTCGTAGACAATAAACATACGTGCGACCATTCCGAGGAAGCATCGATAAGCACTATAAAATACCTAATTGACCCTTACAGGGGTTGTATAGGACCGCAAAGTCTCCTTGGATACGGTCCAGGAATGCAGGGACTTTATCCTTCGCTTTCAGAGCAAAAGGTCTAATAATTAATTTCCCGGTGGCACATGCGGGGCACACAAAATCTTCCAGATTCGGAAAATTCTTTATATTCATATTATGTCCCTGTGAATTGTTAATTATATCTCTCATTATCCTAAGACCTAGGCGGCATAATCTATCATGCTAGAGATAGATAAGTTCAGAGCTTCTAAATACGGTTTTCAAGGCAGTATAGGCTGCAGGTGACTTAATATTAGTGTAGTATAGCCCAGTTTCATATGAAGGAAGATATTCTAATGCTATTTTTCACTTTCTTCACGCTTTGTAATGAGCAGGTATTCTGTACCATACTCTTCATCGCCTCTACCACGAAACCGTTAGCATAAATATCCTTGAGAGTTCTAGTCGATTCAGGTACAACAAGTCTTCTTCAATGACCAAAGTTGTGCCCATTGGGAGTATAGTTGTGGCCCTTCCTGAGCCTATTATACAAGTATCGCTGCCTGCGATTATCGTAAGACTACCAGCATTCTTGCTGATCGACTGGAAAAATTTCCATTTCTCTTAGGATGGTTTTCATTTTGCCGCTACATGCTAAGCACACTTCCTCCACAGGGCGCCACACGCGTTCTAATATAATGTACTTTATTAATATGTAGCAGAAAGCAAGCAACACATAGATAAAATACTTCAAATATCAGAACGTAACTTGCTATTATAAAAACGGGAAAAATAAGTCTTGCAGGACTCATAATAAGAATTTAATGTTTTGCTCTGCTAGAGCTTGCAACCATTATTCAATAATTCAAAATTCTGCTTCAATTACAAACTGCAGGTTACTATAAAAGATTCGAGTGCAATGCGTGCACTAGATCTAATAGGCGAAGTATTCAGGAACTTCTGCCTAAATCGGCTCCATACGCGATCTTCTCCTTGGCGACTACGGTGTGGCGTGCGATGTCCAAAGGAGGGATGATAGGTCATCTTTGGTCACCCACATCCATAAGTGCAACTAATAGGTGTGGGTCTGCATGCCTTCAATGGCAAGGTGTGACATATCTTTGTCATTTGCCCTTCTTCTTAGACCGAAAACATCGATAACGGCGACGCACTACCTTACCCTTCTTGCTCCTCTCATTCGTGAGAGGTTTCATCACCTGTAGTCGCTAGCGATGGCTTCATGACCAACATTGCTATTAGGTGGTGCGAGATGTAGTTCTTTCTTAGAACATCATCTTGAGTTCCGCAACTTGCATGATGTCAATTAATTCGGCATACTTCATGTAGCCGTCTTGACGATAGTTGCGTGCGGATTATACCGCGTTTGGGTGAAAGGTAGAAAATCTTCTCCATCTTCTCGCTCATCCGTGATTACATTACCACGAATTGAAGATTGATACAAATTCCATACAAATTACGACCATCTTGATCGAGACTTTGAACTCTTGGTTCGTGATGCGGTCATCTTCATATTTATGCAAAGTTCAAAGGATTCTTTCCGTAATCTGCATAAAATGGTTGCAAAATTCTCATAATGCTATCGAACTCGTGTTCGTATTCCGTATTTTCTATGCATTTTTCATGATTTCTCGCTATTTTCGATGATTAAAAGCAATATAAACAATCACGAGATAATCAAAGCAAGAAATGCGATACATAAATTGCATAGAAATAACAATAACAAAGTTAAACATGCTTCAAGTTCAAAACCGATTCAAAAATTGAATTCGAGGCCCTTTCTCTTTGGAAAATGATTTTTCTGAAAACTACAAGTTCGAGGGGTTAAAGCGAAATCTCGATTCGAGAGAATTTACGCGCAATTTTGATAATTCAGGGTTTCTCGCAAAATTCCTTTTCCGCAAAAAAACTTCCTGTAATTTTCGAATCCCGAGGCCTTTTGCAAAATTCTAGTTTTTTTCCTAGAACCCCATTTTTTTCTTTCTGCCGGGCCTTCTTCCGGCCCATTGGCCTTTTCCAGCCCAATCCACGGATCAAAGAGGGTGGGGCTCTATTGGGTTTCTTGCCCCCATCCGTGCGTGGCGGCTTCAAACGAAGCGGCGGCGACTTCAAGCGGCGTGGCGGCAGCCGGCGACGGCGGCTCCGCGCCGCGCGCGTAAAGCCGGCTGCTGTTGCTCGCGCGCCCGCCGATGCGCAAAGCGGCGGCGCTCCGCGCCGTGCCGTGCGTAAAGCGGCGGCGCTCCGCGCCCGCGTGTCGCAAAGCGGGCGCGGCGCCTCGCGTCCGAGGCCGGTGGCGGCGGCGGCGGCGGCGCGGCTCCGCGGCGCGGGAGGAGTGGTGCGCTGCGTGCCCATGCCGCGCCCGTCTGCGGCGGCAGCGCGCGCAGCGCCGCGCCGTCTAGCGAAGGCGGCCGGGCGGCCGGCGCGCGCGACCGGCGGTGCGAGATGAGGCTGCGCCATGCGCGGCCGGCGAACGCGTCGCGATCGGGCGCGGCCGTGGCGCGTCGAGGCGGCGTGTCGCGGCGGATGCGGCTCGGGCGGTCGCGGCATGCACAGCTCTGGCGCGCGCGAGGCGGCTTCAAAGTGGCCGTCGAGCGCGCCTTCAAGCGGCGCGGTGGCGGCGGCGCTACAGGCGCCGGCGCGAGTAGAGGAGGCCGGCGGGTGCGGCTTTGCGGCGGCGTCGGTTTGAGCCGACGACTTCAAGGTGACGGTGGGCGGCGACGCCGTGGCCTTCAAGCGGCGGCGGCGCTACGAAGCGCGAGCGGCATCCAGCGGCACGATCTTCATGGCGAGCATTTTTTTGACATTCTGTTCATTCATGCGTGTATGCGATGCAATGTGGTGTAAAACGAGATTGCAACGGAGGCACGGTTTCATGCCGTCATGTGCGTGCTTGCCACGTGCTAGCGGCGTGACACTGTAACGTATCGCGGAGGTAGTGACAGCCGCTTGCAGGCGGTGCCATTGCACATGGTGCCTTTCATGCGATTGCATCTATTACCTATGGTACAATCATCATCTACTCTTTCATGCAATCCACCGATCGGCTTGGCCGGCGACTTCAAGTCGACTCGCGGTAGATTAGAGCGGATTTGCACCGTAGAAACCAATCTAGAAAGCCAAATTTGCGGTAATTGAAAGCAATCTAGAAAAAGCGATTCAATCTCACGAGTGTCGTTCATCGACGGTTACCTTTCGATGCGAGGAGAGTCGATCGTCGCGATAACGTGTTGAGGAACCGTCATTGGCGAGTCGATCCGAGCGATTACCTCGTAGACAAGTATAGAATCGTAAGAACAATGCATGAACAACAAGAACGAATAAGAGATAACACGAGAGATGTAGGGGACTTCTTGTTTCTCTTTATTCCTTCATCCATCGATCAATCCTTTATAATGAATAGCACCCTATTTATGTGCTACGACCTGCTAGGGTTTGGGATGAGAGCGCCTCGAGGCGGCGACTCGTAGTGCTGGGCCGGTTTCTTAACAGGGTTTATCCTAGGAAAGCAGCAGGGATTTTTTCTGGAAGAAATAAAGCAGCAGAGAATGCTATTCCTTGTTTTTATTCGTTTTTTTGTCCATTTTTTCCTTGATAAAGTTCAGTGTGATGTCTGTTGCTTGGAAATTTGTAGTACTAATTTTAGCAGAAAAAAACTGCGCAGCACGGTAATCTTTTCTTGGCTTGACGGATCTAAATAGGGATTACATATTTTTGTCCTCCAAATTTTCCTCGCATATTATTCGTCTATGCTTTGCATAAGCTTCGTTTGCTTCGCCGGACGTGACATTTCAACCGCAGCTCATCCTTCATCAGCTTTGGGGATCTTTCATGTGCAAAATCACCAAATGTACCAGTACAAATCGGTAAACATTGGGAGGATAAACTCGAGCGGCTGATGTGCCTGTATTAAAAGGGAAAATTAAGTGCACCGGATTTTGGATATGATCGCTAAGCTTTTGCAGGTCGGTGTGTCGTCTTGTTCTTCGGGTTTCCTCGAAACTCGTGGCGCACAATGCACGAGCCGACACGCATGATTAGCAAGCTCGGTTAAGTTTAATCCCGTGACTAACCACCGTGCACGATGAGATGAGAGGGACAACAGCGCGGGTACTGTAGTTGCGGCAAATTCGCTTTGGAATTTGGTCACGGTGCAGAGCGGCAGAAGACTTGGAAGATGCCGCCGTGCGGTCAAAAAGAGGAGGCATGTCAGGCAACCTTAAAAAAACCTCATCTGGAATGAAAAGATTACTAGAAGGAATTACCGTATTTTAAAAATCCAGGTACTCCCGATCAGGAGATTAGGGTACCGTTCCAACGCGAGAATTTTCACCAATTTCTACGAAAAATTAACGTGTTTATTGTGAAATTCGTGCGAATAAAAATGTTAGTTCTAGTACAAAATTCCGATGAAAACAAGTCCTGACGAGGTGATTCTCAATTAATTAAAATATTCATCTGTAATATCCAGTATAGATAATAATGGCTTCACACAACCTTCAAAGGTTGTAAGTTATTCGCGATCACCTTATATGGTCATAAGTCATTTTACGATCATTTTATGGTCGTAATATCTTCTATGATCACCTACTGATCGTAAGTTCTACTACGACAACCTTATGATCATAAACTTCACTACGATCACCCTATGTTGATAAGAACTACAAACATGTGAACTCAATCAACTAGGGACCTTATATATTGTATTTAATTACCTACAATAGTAAACATATGCTGTTATTCTCTGGTATAACTGCATGTATTGATTTCTGTATCTGGCATAACCACAAGGCGAATGTGGGGATTAATTTATGTGACAATAACTGCCATTAACGTGTGCAATTCATCAACCGTTGAGACGCCTTCTGACATGGATAACTGTCACTCCCTCAGGTGCTATATAAGAGATAACGTTGGTGGACAGAAAAGACGAGCGACACAAGCAATAGAATTAACAGAAATCATTAGGTTGAGCCTTCGATGATTTTTTCTTGTTGTAAGCACAATCGATACAAAAACACAAAAGTATAGTTGTTATTCTTCCAGAAGAAGACCCGAACATGTCTAAATCTATGTGTCTCACCCTGTGTAGTCTCGATTAAGAAGCTCCCCTAACATTCATTTCATAAGCTCGATATTAAAACATCGACAAGTCTAATTTTGTTGTGTACTCCACGAAATCATTAAAAAACAAATTACTGCAGTACTGAAAATCTATTTTATGGAACTTGGTCCATATACAGTATATGAGTATGTATTGGTGCTGGCCTGTTGGGAGATACTCCTATACGGGGTAACCTGCCTTTCTCCTGTTCCTTTCATACGTTTGTATGGATATGCCCGTTTGGCAGCTAGAAGATGAGATGTCAATGTAGTCCTTTTTAAAGACGAAGAGACCCCTGTGCAAAATGAAAATGTAAGAATATTATACAAAAATGTAGAAGAACAGGGGAAACAAGCTTTTCGTACTCTTCTTTTCTTTAAAAGAGGATATTTCGGGAACCGAGCGTGCTCAATTGTTAAAGAGGCGTTGGTGCGCCTCACCAATCCACTCTTTAGTAAACGTAGCTTCTCTCTTTTTCATTTTCAGTGAATGCTAGAGCTTCTAACCAAATGTTAAAGAAAAAGAAGACATCAATTATATATATATATACCATGTTACTCTGTGCAATTTGGTATAGTGCCAATGTACAGGTTCGACCTACTTGATTTTTCATGCACCCGTATTTCCTGAGCTAAGCTAGGAGTAACTCCTCGTATAAAATAAGCACTGGATAACATAATTATTGGCTCAATGCCGTTATCCCTTCTCTCTTTCGGAGCAACACGACTCACGCTGAGACCCACAAAACAACTAACCATCTCTTCCTTAAACAAAAAATAAAAAATAACCATCTCAGATTTGAGAGAGAGAGAGAGAGAGAAGCATCTCCGCTGTACCTTCGTTGGCATCTGATTGGAGAACGGTGCCTAACGAGAAATTAATCATTCCATGCAGGCATTTTCTCCAGCTCAGGACACCCGGACGGAGACGGCGAAATTAGCTGTCCGGCTAACTATAATCCGAAGATTATGAGTACCACGCATCAGCAGATTCCAAGTCCCAACTATTGGCAGTAGCAGTATCAGACAAGCATACAGGATCAGTAGGAGTATTATCCTTATCCGACGCCGAAACTTCACCAAGAAATTGCTCGACCGCCATCCTCATTCAATTCGCTCCTGTTGTGATGTCCTGCATGCGACGTACTTACGTACATATGCACCGAACGCGCGCATGCCATCCAACGTACTTTCTGTTGGATGGTCTCCGTCCGTAAGTTTTTTTTCTCCGCCTAATTTAGCTTCTTTTTGAAATAAAATAGTAAATATAGTTTACGTACTTAAAATGATAAAAATTGACATTACGAATATCCCCTATCATACTCCTTGTCTACAAAAACCCACCTACCATGCTCTAAACTCACCTACCGCAGTTTCAATCAGCGGTAGTTCTGTAACCACAATCTATCATAATGTTTTGGAAGCTGATCTAAAAAAATTGCGAGCCTCAACATGTGCAAACCTTCTGGGACCATGTAATATATGCTTTGGAATTTGGATATCTGCCGTTGGGTCTTAAAAAAAACTGTTGTGATGTGCAGGGTCTCTAGTCTCTACTAGTCTACTCTCCAACAACTCTTAAAAAAACTCTCCAAGAAACAAGAGGCCCATCCGCTGAACTGGGAAAAAAAAAAGAAAAAAAACAAGGCTTGGGGTGAGAGAGGCTCGAACTCTCGACCTCAGGATCACTCGCTTTAGCTATGAGACCTACGCGCTAGCCAACTGCGCCACCACCCCACTGGTATATGAGGTACAAATAATTATATTTAGCCGATAACACGTGCATGCATTTACATGGACTCCAACCGTCCTTTCAGGTTTCTTTCTTTCTTTTTTGTTATGTGGAAAGATTCTTTCAGATTTCGTTTTTGCTATTCAGAGTGCATGACATGTTTAGACTTCAGATTATCTGCCCACCTTGTTCAATCAGGCAAGGACATTCTAGTCCGTGTTCTTGTGTGTATACATGTAACGCCACAACTCTCTACCCAAACGCCGTATAAACCACTCACTAGCACCAACCTCTCTATGCTTTCATCCTCACTTCACGTAAAAGCGTTAACCCGAAGTTTTGAATGCATTTGACAATGGAGGTTATATGTTGATCTGACTCTTACTCAACTAATAAGGTGGGACTAAATCCCAACAATTACAGTTATACCACTAAGTGGGCTACAAACGGGCTCAATTCATTATCATTTCTGGGCTGGGTCTCACATACATCCACCTCCTCATCGGCAACATACTCACACTAGGGCAAATGGTCTGGATCTTGTATTTTACAAACTTGTCTACAAGTGTCAAGAATATTGGGCTTTTTGGCAAAAAAAAAACATGAGGTCAATTAACCCCACAGGCTACAGCTACCACCCTGGATAAACTTTTTCCAACTCACTCGCCGGCTAAACTTGACCCAGGCCTGCCTGGCCAACCCCAAGTCCTGCATGTGTGTGCGCTAGTACCATAATTTTACACGTTTCAACAGTCCATTCGTAGCTCCTACAGACTGCGCCGTACATTCCCTTCACGTGGCTGTACTACGTAATGCACGGCCCAACATAGCTGCTCATCGGCCTCCGCTTCCACCGACGTTTGCTCCTCTCCAAGGCCCAGGGGAACCTACAGCAAACCCGTGTTCTGATGTATCTCATGGTGGGCTGGGCTCTCCGAACTTTTTCAACGCGCCGGCCGCTCGGGCATGGACATGGGCACGGGCACGTGGGTGCGTCGGGCAGGGAGGCCTAGCACAGCAGCGGAACAAAACCGATCGGCCAGCCCATGTGGTAGTGAGGATTAGGGAAGTAAATTGGTCTACAATGTATCTTTAACAATGTATTTATTATCATCTTTAGTTATGTCGTATCAAACAAAATTTTACGGAGAGGAAAGAGGGACTGTCTCTTCCTAAAGAGACTGCTGTATACGTGAAATAAGACACGCTACATTCATTAGACCCGACCCGTTTGAAAGCGAATTTCGGCTTCCTGGCTGATTGCCTGATTCGTACGTGTGTGTGACGTGTGGCGTCTGGATCTTCGGTCCACTACAAATGGGGCCCTACTTGCAGTCGCAGGTCTACTTCGACAGATTTTGCTGTTGCTTGCTCTGTTCTTAACCAGTGGAAGTTTCCGTCAGCGGAACGGTCTACCCGGCGTCCCCATCAATGGTGGGCGGCGGGCCCTTCGCCGCTCCTTTTCTTACTCCTCTCGGATCATTTCGGCCGAAGCGCACACCGGGCCCAGGCTCGGGCTCGGGCTATTCCCGGGTATTGTTATAAGGCAAAGACGTACTGCTGCTTATATATATTTTACTCTTCTGAGTTCTGACTTCCGAGATCCCATAACCCGGCAACAAGTCGTCTCTCTGCCAGCTAACTGTTCGATCTGCTTTGTTCTCTCTTCTACCCCAATCGGTCCTGTCCCGCCACTCACACCCTCGGGCCTCGGGCCTCGGGCTCGGGCCAGGCCCGGCCGTCGCATCGCGCAAAGTCCCATGTTGATGAATGACGAAGGCACGAAGCACTATATATAGACCGCGTGTGTTCCTCGCCATCCATCTCCGCCTCTCCGCCAAGCAACTGCTACACTTCTTTCCAAAGTCCCAAACCCAGCACAGCTCAAGGCACATACCATTTCTGAAACTAAAAAGTACGGCCGCCCATATGGGTAATGCCATTTCCCTCCATGCCGAGGTCGGCAACGCGACGGCGAAACGCAGCTTGCCGCTTGCCGACATGGTGGACGCCGAGCGCGACGCGAAGGCTGCGGCGAGCCCCGTCGCCGTGAGTCGGTGAAGCCACCGCGCGCCACATGACCGCTCTGTTCAACTTCGCCGCGAGCCTTTTCCTCCGTACCAACTACTTGTTCTACTCCTACTATGTTGTTCTCATTGCTATCCTTCTCTTCGGGGTGGCGGAGGCGTGGACGGGCCTCTGGGTCTCGCACGATCTGCACCGCCGGCGAGCCGTTGGGATGACGGTGCTGTGGGTGTCCGTCCTTCCTCTGCTCTTCATCTTCGGCGTTGGAGGATTTGCCATCCTGAAGTGACAGTTCGATACGAGTTTCTTGGGTTTATCTCCGGTCTGCTTGGTGCACATATATCCAGTTTGCATGTATATGCTTTGTGATTTCTTATTTCAGATTTGTGTTCGTAGTTGTGTTTGTGTGTGTGTGGTACATCATTCCATGTCCGATGCATATCGTAATTTGTTATGTGATTTTGTTGTATTTTGCGGTGGCGAGTGTAAGTTTGAATTGAAGTTTGCAGCCCTACAGTCTACTAAACAAATTACGTTCTATAGATTGGAGAGGACATGAACCGGTAGGAATCGGCGTCTCAAAAAAAAAGAAAAGAAAAAGAGAGATGGTGGGGGCAACTGTCAGTGCAGTAATCTTAAGGTTTGTAACCCATAAGTTACGGGTTAAAATCCTAGAAAATACTTGTAGAAAAAATCTACACAGATAACCTCCTGGACCTCCTGGTTGCTGATCTATGCTACGGTTGGCAACTGAAGTCCATTGTTCACTGAACTAGACGCATAACAGATGCAACTAAAATCTGCCCAAAAGAAGAAACGCATACGCAAAATAAATCAACATACTCCGTTTTCTATGCTTTTTGGAACACAAATCAAAAGCGCATATGAAGCTGGATTTGCTTTTCTGAAGTGGATTTTGCACGGAATTAATATTTCTGACAAATATTCCATACGTACTCTTCGCTGACATACCATGGCTCCATATAAACACAGCCGGACAATCGTATCATACCCAAATTTCCCATCACTGACAGTCTTATTGTGAACTTTTTTTTAAAAAAAAAAAAACTTTCAAATCGGTGGTTTTGCTGATTTGCTCCTTTTGGTTACTTTTGTTTTTTAGGGGAGCTCCTTTTGGTAACTTGTATAGTTGTTTTGAGCTCCCGGGCCTCCGAGCCCGATGAAACGGAGCACTAATCTTAGCCCGGCCGGGCCCTCGTTTTCCAAGCCGAATGGAATATTCCGACCTGTCCACATCTACGCCGACGGGGCAGTTCTATTCCTCGGGTCCAATTACGAGGATCAATTCGGGCTCGGGCTCGGGCGTCGGGCCCCCAGCCAGACAACCTCACACGGATGAGGAAGTCGTGTGAAAGTGAAACGTAGGCCGACCCGATCGATGTTGCCTCTTTTTGGACGATAAGGTATGCGAGATCGGGAGGACTTGGACATGGAATCGATCGAATTGGGAACCTGCAGACCAATAATGACTAAACTCCTACATATATCCGGCAAGAACAATCACTGTGCTTTTGTCCTGGGTGAACGTGTAAAGGCAAATAATGACAACGATCAATTGATAAATGGCAATGGATGTAATAGTTGTATAAACATGGCGCATTAGCAGTACTGGTATGATCACGGTATAAACATCTGAACGGTCAAAATAACTGAAGGCTCAGATCGGGCCCTCCAGCAGCAGCCACTAAGGACACTAAGGGCATGTTTTGTACCATGAGCTCGCTTCAATAAAGAGAGTATTGGCACGTCATTAAGCATCTCTATGAAAGCTCTATGTTCGTGCTGGCTTCTATCCGTAGACAGTTAAGCACGGCACACTCGGAGCGCCCGCCTCCTAACTAAGGGATGCTATAGTGCTGATGGCTTTCTTATCCGACGTGGCTACAATAACTAGCTCTCTCTCCTAAAGCTCCCCTCCACGCAGGAGCATTGGACATGGCCTAATTAATCCATGCGTCGTCGGTCATTCGTACGAAGTATTCTTTAGAACCATTGGCCGCCTGACAAAAGTCATTGCATTGACACGGCACCTGGACCGGCCATCTCTGTGACTGCCATAGCCACCTCTTGTCGGGCTCGGGCTGTGCCCGGAAACATATACCGCACCGACCGGCCCTTATAAATACCCCGAAGCCCCCTGCCATTTGTGAGCTCCAACTCGCTAGATAGCAAGCCATTTGTGAGCGACCACACGATCGATGGATTCCGTCAGCATCCAGATGCCCAATGAAAGAGCGGTCACCGACCAGCTGGTCGACGCCGCCGACGACGCGACGAAGGTGCGACGCGCCCTGGTCGGCTCCGGTACCGTGAAGGCCGTGGCGGCGCTCCTCCTCGCCTTCTTCAGGGCGCCAGGCGGAGTGTTCCTCCGCGACAAGGCGCTGTTCTACGCTTACTACGGTGTTCTCATCGCCGTCGCCATCTTCGGCGCGATGGAGGTGGGTGCCGGCTACTGGGTTTCCGGAGACCCGCAACACCGGCGTGGCATAGGGAAGCTGGTGATCTGGGCGTCCATCGTGCCACTGGTCCTCGTCGCCGGACTCGGGGGTTTTGCCGTGCTGAAATAGCTGTGGTTGTACCACCGAACCTGTTGCTAGCTCCGTGCCTCGATGTGGCGATGCCCATGTCCTTGCGTGTCTGCTGTCTGCCGAAAGTTTCCAGGTCTGAGTCGTTGTGACATGGCTGAGCCGCATGGTTCCATCTTTAATTTTACACGTTTCAACAGTCCATTCGTAGCTCCTACAGCCTGGGCCGGACATTCCCTTCACGTGGCTGTACTACGTAATGGACGGCCCAATATAATTGCTCATCGGCCTCCGCTTCCACAGACGTTTGCTCCTCTCCAAGGCCCAGAGGAACCTACAGCAAACCCGTGTTCTGATGTATCTCATGGTAGGCTGGGCTCTCCGAACTTTTACAGCGCGCCGGCCGGTGTGGGCTTGTGGGTGCTTGGGTGGGCGGGTACTCGTTGATGCGCGCGTCGGGCAGGGAGGCCTAGCACAGCAGCGGAACAAAACCGACCGGCCAGCCCATGCGGTAGTGGGGACTGGGGAAGTAAACTGGCCCATAAGGCCAGCATGAACTTACCAAAGCGAATTTCGGCTTCCTGGGCTGTTTCGTACGTATGTGATGTGTGTCGTCCGGTTCTTCAGTCCACTACTGATGGGGCCCTATTTGCAGTCGCAGGTCTACTTCGCCAGATTTTGCTGTTCCTTTCTCCTGTTCTGGAAGTTTCCCTCAGAGGAACGGTCTACCCAGCGTCCCCGTCAATGGCGGGCAGCGGGCCCTTCGTCGCTCCTTTTATTACTCCTCTCGGATCATTTCGGCCGAAGCGCACACCGGGCTCGGGCTCGGGCTATTCCCCTGTATTGTTTATAAGGCAAGACGTATTGCTGCTTATATATATAGTACTCTTCCGAGTTCTGACTTTTTTTTAAGTACACAATGGACACACTCACGTATACATACCACACACATCCTCACACACACGTGTGGGTGCGATTTTAACACAGTTTAATCTAAAGCGGAGGCTTAGACCTCACATAGCGTAGGCACACGCTTTGACTATTGAAAGAACCTACGTGTGCGTATACTATTCCGAAAATCCCCTACCCGGAGAGGCGTGCTGGGTTGAACCCAGGCAGGCTGCACGCATGCCTCGCGTTGCAAGCCAACTGAGCAACGCGAGGTACTCGAGTTCTGACTTCTGAGATCCCATAACCCAGCAACAAGTTGTCTCTGTGCCAACTAACTGTTTGATCTGCCTTGTTGTCTCTTCTAATCGGAATTAACTTGCCCCAATCGGTCCTACCACTTACAGCCTCAAGATCGGGCTAGGCCCGGCCGTCGCATTGCGTCGAGTCCCATGTTGATGAATGACGAAGCATTATATATAGACCGCAGCGGCAGAACCAGGAATTTTGAAGACCGGGGTGGTGACTGTTGTGCCGCTTGGCGGTGGGCTCGCCGCGCACTATGTGAGTCTCAACCCTCGCGCGTCGTGCCTCAGCACTCTCCTACGCCGAGCCTCGGTAGTCGACTAGTTGGCGTCTCACCGTCCCACCAGTAGCCCTGCGTCACGCCTCGGTGCTCGCTTCGTGCTGTGCGTGCCCTCGGCTGCGGCAGCGCGCGCTGCACGCCAGCGCCGCGACCGCCCTCGACCACGCACCAATTAGGGATTTAGGGTTACTAGTGCATTTGCATTTCATTGGGGATTTGGTTTGGGCCGCAATTGGGCCGGCTGCAGTTTGTACTCGGCGTGTCTCGGCCCACAACCAACGCTCAACGCGGCGCGACCATGCGGGGACTTCGGCGCAGTGTCTGTGCGCTATGCCCTCATGGCGCCATGGCGGCTTGGCCTTGGCTGGGGGCGCCACGGAGAGGGGGGCTGGTTCAATATATTTAGACAATACCTACGAGCATTAGGCTATATTCCCTTCTCTAAGGTCTGCTTTGCAGGTGAGCCTTGGGATTAAGTTTGAAATCTGGCCCGGCTACTACCTACACAATGCGATTCAAGCAGCTCTGCCCGTGAATTATAATCATGTGATTACCTAGTGTAACCTCTTTCTTCGGTGGGGTTTAGAAACAGACAAACAGCAGGATGATTAAGACAACGGATTTAAATGATGCACAAACAAAGTTTCAAACTCACTACTATAAAGCAGTGGGAGGGGTTCGCGGCGATGACCGTGGCAGCCCCGGCTTGCCCGTGGGTGGTTCCCGATGATAGACCGTGTGTGTTCCTCGCCATCCATCTCCGCCTCTCGGCCAAGCAACTGCTACACGGCTACACTTCTTTCCAAAGCCCCAAACCCAGCATAGCTCAACGCACAAACCATTTCTGAAACTCCCTCCATGCTGAGGTCGGCAATGGTGACGCAAACGCAGTTGCCGACATGGTGGACGTGACGCGACGAAGCTACGGCATGCCCTGGTCGCCGACGGGGTCAGAGAAGCCGCCGCGGCTCTGTACCTGGTTCTGTTCAAGTCGCCAGAAGGCCTTTTCCTTTTTAGGAATAATCAAGATGGAGTGCATGGTGCGTTAGTGTTTTACATGTTAATTGAATTTGCATGTAGTGGAGCTAGTGCATGTAGTGGAGGTAGTGGTCTACTTGAATGTATTAGTGAGGAGATTACATATCATATTGTAGCTATAAAAAAACATTATAACCAGTTTGTTTCATTGGGATGAGAGAATAACAGTGGGGAAGAAAAGTAGCGCTATGCAGTTGAAGTGCTACGTAAAAACTTGTGTGTGTGTTCTTCCTCTTCGTGAGTTCGTCTCCCTCGCTCGTGTGTGCGTTCTGCGAGTGCTACCTTCTCTAATTTTGTCAACATTTGGTATCAGAGCCATGTTGAGGGCAAGGTTCGTATCGTCGTCGAGCCGCACCATCGTTACCGGCGGTGGTCCATCGAGGGTACCGAGAAGAGAAAGCAGCGTCTCTCTTCAATACCCTATGCTGAGCAAGAGCAACTACAGCGCGTGGGCAATCAAGATGAAGGTGTTCATAAAGGTCGAAAGTGTTTGGGAAGTTGTGGTGACCGATGACGTTGATGAGCACAAAGATCAGCTGGCCCTTGCAGTCATCTTCCAAGGAGTCCCGGAGGAGACCCTCCTCCTACTCGCCGAAAAGGAGATGATGAAAGCTGCGTGCGACATGCTTAAGATGATGTACGTCAGCACCGACCGCGTCAAGGAGGTGCACGTGCAGACCCTTAAGAGCGAGTTTGAGAGTGTGCATGAAAGAAAAAGAGTCGGTGGACGACTTCGCCATGAGATTGACGACTCTCATCAACCAGATTCGCGGTCTTTGTAACAAGATGGAGGAGAGCTACATCATGAAGAAGCTTCTTTGTGCCATCCCGAGCAAGTACCTGCAGATAGTCTCAACCATTGAGCAGTTTGGGGACTTGAAGACAATGATGGTGGAAGAAGCGATCGGTCGCCTCAAGGCGTATGAGGAGCGTCTACGCGGTATGAGCGGCAACAACGACGACGGACATCTTCTCCTAACGTGCACCGAGTGGGAGGCCCAATCTGTGAAGAATTCAGATGGCGAGCCCGACGGCTCTAATGGCAATGGTGGCTGAAGCCGCGTGAATTGTAAATTCTTCAAGGCTAAAGTCAGATGCTACAACTGCAATAACTATGGGCATTTTGCTTTCTGATGCCGCAAGAAGAAGGAGGAACAACGCATCTAGTGGAGACGGATGCCAACGACGAACTGGCTCTGCTGTGAAGCAATCTTGATTAGGGGAAGATTGTTAGAAATAATCAAGATTGAGTGCATAGTGCATTAGTGTTTTGCATGTTAATTGAATTTGCATGTAGTGGAGGTAGTGACCTACTTGAATGTGTTAGTAGGGAGGTTACATGTCATATTGTAGCTATAAAAAACATTATAACTAGTTTGTTTCATTGGGATGAGAAAATAACAGTGGGAAAAAGTAGCGCTAGGCAGTTTCAGTGCTACGTAAAAACTTGTGTGTGTTCTTCCTCCCTGTGAGTTCGTCTCCCTCACTCGTGTGTGAGCGTTCTGCAAGTGCTACCTTCTCTGATTTTGCCAACATTCATCCATTCCAACTTCTTCTTGTACTCCAACTATGACATTCTCGTTGCCATCCTTCTCTTCAGGGTGGCAAAGGCGTGGACGAGCCTCTGGGTCTCGTATCCTCTGGGTCTCGCATGATCTGCACCGCCGGCGAGCTGTTGGGATGACGGTGTTGTGGGTGTCCGTCCTGCCTCTGCTCTTCATCTTCGGGATTTGAGGATTTGCCATCCTATAGTGACAGTTCAATACGAGTTTCTTGGGTTAATCTGCGATCTGCTTGGTGCACACGTATGTATTGGTAGAGTTTTTTTAAAAAAATAATATTATTATTATTTAAAAAATTTACAAAAATAAATAGTCTATTTTATTTTTACAAAACTAAGCTATTCTCGCCATTTGAAATGACGAAAGGGCCCTGTCACCATTCCAAATTACGACAGTAGTCTAGACAATGGCGACAGTAGGCCAGAATAGTGCAGAGAGGTCCCTGCTGCCAGTTGAAATGACGACATGACCCTATCGCCACTCCAACTGGCGACAGGGCACTGTCGTCATTTCAACTTGTGACATGGACCTCTGATTGTTTTTTACTGTCTATTTCCAACCACATATTTTGTGGACAAATCACAATGATATTACAAAATATTCAGCATAATGTCATCATATTTTTTTATCGACAAATCACAATGATATTACAGAACATCCAGTGCAACAGACTCACATGTTTTGTTGACAAATCACACTGATATTACAAAACATTCAGCGCAACGTCATCACCTAGTTATTCAACAAATCAAAGTGATATTACAAAGCATTGGACACCACATATTTCAACAAGACGAACCTTTTTCGTGGTCGCGACCTCAACGTCTGCCATGTCAATCGCCTCGAGTGGGGCGGTCGGATGAGGTCCCCGCAGCGACGTCCGGACTGCCGATGTCTCATTTGTCCTGTGGATTTCTCGTAGAACATTTCTTGAAGGTGTACTCAGACTTCCTGCAAATTGAGCACTTCTTCGTATGACGCTCGGCTTCTTCTTCATCCATGTAGTTCCTGATACGTCATACATGTCACCGACCAACTTTTCCCTTCAGCCTATCAATGTCCACGGTCCAAATAAGTTGCTCTCAGGTCGGATGACCAACTTTTCCCTTCAGCCTACAAGATTTTTACTATTAACCACATATCTAAAACTAAACTACCTACTGAAAAAGATTATGTACAACATACTGCACTACGTAATCGTACATCTAAAACTATGTAATCCCTTAGGTTAAAAAATTACCTGAAAGGTGGATGATCGGACGGGGAGCGCTTCGCTAGCTTCTCTCCTCCACTCTACTCCTGTCCCTTCCCTCCCCATATTCTCTTTTTTTCGAATAAAAGTGAGTTATATCAGAATTTTTGAGTCTTTTATAAGGTAGATTGTGCCACCATTTGGAATGGTGACAAGGACTTGCAGGATCCCTATTGCCATTTGAAATGTTGGTTTTCTAAAATTTTAATGTTAAAAAATTTAGGGACTTGTGGGATCCCTGTCGCCATTTGAAATAACGATAGAGTCCTATCGCCAATTGCGATAAGTCGCTGTCGCCATTTGGAGTGGCGACAGAGACCTCTGTACACTGTTCAAGTCCCTGTCGTCATTCTCTATGATACTATCGCCATTTGAAATGACGACATGGCTCTTTCGTCATTTCAAATGGCGACAGTGACATAGTTTTGTAAAAAAAAAAATCGATTATTTATTCTTGTATTTTTTTAAAATAATATTATTTCAAAAAAAATCAATTGTTGGATGTCTTTGCATCCAGTTTGCATGTATATGCTTTGTGCTTTCTTATTTCAGATTTGTGTACGTAGTTGTGTTTGTGTGTGTGTGGTAGCTACATCATTCCATGTCCCATGCATATCGTAATTTGTTATGTGATTTTGTTGTATTTTGCGGTAGCGAGTGTAAGTTTGAATTGAAGTTTCAGTCCTACAGTCTACTAAACAAGTTACGTTCTATAGATTGGAGAGGACATGAGCCGGTAGGAATCGCTGACACTTGGGCCGGCTGTTGGGCCTAATGCCCATAATAAAATTGCACTGTCCACGTTCCAAAGAGCATTCATCCCAGGGGGACTGAAGTCAAATTTTGTTCTTTGAGACACCGGAACAACTGGTCAGTGCAATAATCTCAAGGCTCCCAACCCATAAATTATGGGTTCAAATCTCGAAAAATCGTCAATGAACTCCCTAGCCTCACCACCGGTATAGCGGGTCTCATTGATCTTAGGAAGAGAGAATAATGTTATACCCTTGCAGATGTGGGTTGCAGATGCTCTGCGACGCCCCCTTGCAATTTCTGGGTTGCAGATGTGGGTTGGGTTGCGATGCTGGGTTGCAGATGTGGGTTGGGTTGCAGATGCGGATTGCAGATGCGGGTTGCAGATGCGGATTGCAGTACGACGTTTCTGGATTGCGTGAAGCATCGCGTGAAAGAAAACACCCACCCAATAACGGTGACCGCATCGCGTGAAAGAAAACACGCGCCTCCGACGGTCACGTTCCCCACGCCCACCCACAGACATTCGGGCCCCGCACGTGACGTGGACATGTCGAATCACCGCCCGCTGGTTCAGATGCTCATTTCTGGTCGCGTTATTTTCGGCCTCCTTTTTTTATTTTAAAGTTCTATATTTTCTCGGAGAGAAAAACTTTTAACCTTTTCGAGCTCTATAAAACCCGAGGCACCACCACCTCTCCGCCAAGCAACGGCTACACTTCTTTCCAAAGTCCCAAACCCAGCACAGCTCAACGCACAAACCATTTCTGAAACTTAAACGTACGGCTGCCCAATGGGTAGTGCCATTTCCCTCCATGCCGAGGTCGGCAACGGCGACGCAAACGCAGTTGCCGTTGCCGACATGGTGGACGCGAGCCATGACGCGACGGCCGTGGCGAGCCCCGTCACCGGCGGGTCGGAGAAGCGCCACACTGCACTGCTCGCTCAAGTCGCCCAGTGAGCCTTTTCCTCCGTACCAACTTTTTGTTCTACTCCTACTACGGCGTTCTCATTGCCATCCTTCTCTTCGGGGTGGCGGAGGCGTGGACGGGCCTTTGGGTCTCGCACGATCTTCACCGCCGGCGAGCCGTTGGGATGACAGTGCTGTGGGTGTCCGTCCTGCCTCTGCTCTTCATCTTCGGCGTTGGAGGATTTGCCATCCTGAAGTGACAGTTCGATACGAGTTTCTTGGGTTAATCTGCGGTCTGCTTGGTGCACATTTATGTATTGTTGGATGTCTTTGCATCCAGTTTGCATGTATATACTTTGTGATTTCTTATTTCAGATTTGTGTACGTAGTTGTGTTTGTGTGTGTGTGTGGTAGCTACATCATTCCATGTCCCATGCATATCGTAAAAAAAAAATTGAGACGGTGGGGACAACTGTTAGTGCAGTAATCTTAAGGATCGTAACCTGTTAGTGTAGTAATCTTAAGGCTCGTAACCCATAAGTTACGGGTTTAAATTCTATAAAATACTTGTAGAAAAATCTACACAGATAACCTCCTGGTTGCTGATCTATGCTACAGTTGGTAACTGAAGTCCATTCTTCACTGAACTAGACGCATAACAGATGCAACTAAAATCTGCCCAAAAGAAGAAACGCATACGCAAAATAAATCAACATACTCTGTTTTCTATGCTTTTTGGAACACAAATCAAAAGCGCATGTGAAGCTGGATTTGCTTTTTTTTAGTGAATTTTGCACGGAATTAATATTTCTGACAAATATTCCATACGTATTCTTCGCTGACATACCGTGGCTCCATATAAACACAGCCGGACAATCGTATCATACCCCAAATTTCCCATCACTGTCAGTCTTATCGTGAACTTTTTTTTAAAAAAAAAAACTTTCAAATCGGTCGTTTTGCTGATTTGCTCCTTTTGGTAACTTTTATTTTTTAGGGGAGCTCCTTTTGGTAACTTGTATAGTTGTTTTGAGCTCCCGGGCCTCCGAGCCCGATGAAACGGAGCACTAATCTTAGCCCGTCCGTGTAACATCCAAAATTGTGGATTTGCAAGACCTTGGTTCAGGAGCTCAAACCCTAAAATTTGCCCAAAGTATTCAAGATTCGATTTTCCCCCCGAAATGCACCGAGCTTCCTCCCCCAAATCTCCCTAACCCTAACCCTAGCCCTACCTCCCTAGCCAGCGGTCGCCATGCCCCCGCCACCATGCCTGCTCGCGCCTCGGTCCTCCCACCGCCGGCCGTCAACGCCACGCCGCGCGCTCGACCCGTCCCATCCCTTCGCCCGCCTCGGGCTCGCGCAGCCAGCCCGCGCCCTCGGCTCTTGCGCCGTGCGCTGTCAACGGCTCCTCCCGGATCAAGGCTCCCTCGGCCTTTAAAACCCGCCGCCGCCTCTGCTCCTCTCACCTCCACCTCTCTTCCCAAGCAAGACCCGAGCAAGAAGAAGATCGAGCAAAGGAGTCCGGAGACTCACCTTCGGCTTCGCCGCCGCCGTGGTCCCCGCTCGTCGTCGTCACCGTGCGCCCGAGCCTCTTCATCTTCCTCGTCTTGCGCTGCTCCGCTGCTGCCGCGCTCGGTGAGCCTCGCCGCCGCCGCTTTCCTCCCTCGGTCGCGCGCGCCGCCGAGCCCTCTTCTCGCGCGCCGCCGCCGTTTCTCCTCTCTTCTCGCCCCTAGCGCCTCTCTCTCTCTCTGTGGAGGTCGGCCCGAGCCCCTCGCCCTTTTTTTCCTCATTGCGGGCCTTGCGGGCAGTGTGGCACATATGTGGCTGCCCGAGTCGCACTGTCAGAAGGCCAGCATGGCACCGCAGCAGTGAGCTGGGCCGGCGCAAAACCGCCGTGGGCCACATTTCCTTTTCTTTTCTTTCCTTTTTCTATTTTGTTTTAAAAGAGAGCTTTAAAATCTCTTTTCTCCTCATTTCAACTCCAAAAATTGCGAAGTTTGTTTCTAAAAATTTCTAAAATCAAGCTCTTTCTTTTGGTACTAGTTTGGTCTATTTTGGAGTTCATTTGATGAGTTTTTGTTATTTATTTAATTTGTTTGCTCGTTTATTTCTTTTCCGGTACGACCGATCGCGTAGAGTTTGGAGAAACCGGAGACCCCCACTTCGATCAAGCTCAAGAGTATCAAGATCACCTAGCCCTAGACCCAAAGCAGTCAATACTTTGATCATATTGAACCTACATTTTATGCAAATTATGTCCTTTTAAAGTATCAAATTGCATGCTTAATTTCGTTATGCAAATGTATGTTAAAAATCCTAAGGTAGTTAAATGCCAACTTGATGTTTAATTATTAATACACCATCCCTTGATAATTGAATTACCTTAAGCCTTTGTCACCCTAGTAATTATTTGGTAACTATACTAGTTTAGGCTATACTTAAGCGCCATGCTAGTCTTGCTTAAGTATCGGGGTATTATCTACCCCATTCATCATCTTTTGAAATGAACATGATTTTGGGCAGTCATTGGGTGTAAATGACTGAGATGGTTATGATGTTGTATTTTTCCTACCTCTTAAAAACCCTAAAAATTGCTTATCACATCTGGGCGGGTGGTATGATGGATGGTATGTTGGTGGGTGCTAATGCACCAAGGAATGTTGGTTTGTGGATGGTATGTGGTATGAACCGCCAGATGGTCCCTAAGGACTTAATCTGTGATGACCTCCTAATGTAAAACAAGATGCGACCACATGTCTATAATGGTGTCGACCTGGCTAAATAATTTGTATCCGTTAGTATGAGTTGCACCAGGCAGATGACCCGCTACGCCATAAGCCTTTGTGGTTATGGGTTGGGGTGTGCGACTTACGGTCTATGTGAGCGTAGCCGTGTGGCGCAAGAGGGGTGCAGGAAAGAGTTGACGGGTCTATGTGAGCGTAACTCTTCTCGGTGAAACCTTAGTGGGTGTAACAAATACTGGTGGATGCATTGTAAAGGCCTTGTGACGATCTCCCCTTGACTCACATGTCTACGGAAACATGTGTACATGTCAAGATGATTGTCTCTTGTGGGTAAAGTGTACAACCTCTGCAGAGTGTAATAAACTGTTGAATAGCCGTACCACGGTCATGGCGGACATGGGAACTTACAAGAGTTAGTTCTGTTTATAAAACCTTGTGGGCGGGATAAAAAGTGTTGGTCGTTGTGACCTGGTTTTGGTTTTCCACGGTGGATGTACCCAGTGATGTTAAGTGGTGGATGTAACCGCTATCAAAACTAAGCATGAGGTGGAGGTAACCTCTACTGTTACAAATATTGCACAAGTAATCTCTTTAACAAAAATGCAATTTGGTTAAAATGCTAAGTGATAGGACTTTTTAATATTGGTACTCAAAATATTGCTTTGCGCAAATAAATGAACCCGAGTCATCCTTGTTAAGCCTTGCATGTATAATATTGCATACTGTGTGTTGGCTCGCGAGCACGGTAGTTGTGCTCATCCTCGCTCTTTCCCCCAACCCCCAGAACCCGCAGATCATGGAGACTTCGCCTACTACGAGGACCTGGACGCCGAAGAGCAAGGAAATGAAGAGGAGTAGTATAGTTCTTGAAGTCTAGGTCTCGCTCGATCGGTTGGCTCCGTTGGTACTTGTGTACCTCCTATATTATCCAAGCCCTTGGCTAATATCGGTCAGTACACCTAGTACCCACCGCTGCCTGTGGAGAGACTTGCTCTACCCCTTTTGCTTCCGCTAACGCATCGAGATTTTGTAATGAACTCATTTGGCCTGATCGCCCTATTGTAAACTTCGACCGACGTGGTCTATTTGAACTCTAATGCTTGTATTAATGAATGATTTGGTCTACGCGATGTATGAAATGATTCAGCAATGTGTCTGTGGCGCCATCTCATCGATCCGGGAATAGCGCAGCTTTATCACGCAGGATTCGGATTACGAAATCCGGGTCCGACAGTCCGGGCCCTCGTTTTCCAAGCCGAATGGAATATTCCGACCTGTCCACATCTACGCCGACGGGGCAGTTCTATTCCTCGCGTCCAATTACGAGGATCAATTCGGGCTCGGGCTCGGGCTCGGGCTCGGGCGTCGGGCCGCCAGCCGGACGACCTCACACGGATGAGGAAGTCGTGTGAAAGTGACGTAGGCCGATCCGATCGATGTTGCCTCTTTTTGGATGATAAGGTATGCGAGATCGGGAGGACTTTGACATGGAATCGATCGAATTGGGAACCTGAAGACTAATAATGACCAAACTCCTATATATATCTGGCAAGAACAATCACTGTGCTTTTGTCCTGGGTGAACTATTAAAGGCAAATAATGGCAACGACCAATTGATAAATGGCAATGGATGTAATAGTTGTATAAACATGGCACACTAGCAGTACTGGTACGATCGCTGTACAAATATCTAAAAGCTCTTTCTTCCTATGTATGCTCTTGTTTCGTTGACAGTTAAGCACGACACACGTAGAGCGTCCGCCATCTAACCAAGCTACGATGCTATAGTCCTGATTTCTTTCTTATCCAAAGTGGCTACAAAAACTAGCTCTCTCTCCTAAGCGCCCCTCCACGCAGGAGCATTGGACATGAGTACATGACCTAAGTAATCCATGAGACAACAACGCCGAGTGTCCTCGGTCATTCGTACGAAGTATTCTTTAGAACCATTGGCCGCCTGACAAAAGTCATTGCATTGACACGGCACCTGGACCGGCCATCTCTGTGACTGCCATAGCTACCTCTTGTCGGGCTAATGCTCCTTCGGGCTCGGGCTGTGCCCGGAAACATGTACCGCACCGACCGGCCCTTATAAATACCCCGATGCTCCCTGCCATTTGTGAGCTCTAACTCTAGCTAGATAGCAAGCCATTTGTGAGCGACCACACGATCGATGGATTCCGTCAGCATCCAGATGCCCAATGAAAGAGCGGTCACCGACCAGCTGGTCGACGCCGCCGACGACGCGACGAAGGTGCGACGCGCCCTGGTCGGCTCCGGTACCGTGAAGGCCGTGGCGGCGCTCCTCCTCGCCTTCTTCAGGGCGCCAGGCGGAGTGTTCCTCCGCGACAAGGCGCTGTTCTACGCTTACTACGGTGTTCTCATCGCCGTCGCCATCTTCGGCGCGATGGAGGTGGGTGCCGGCTACTGGGTTTCCGGAGACCCGCAACACCGGCGTGGCATAGGGAAGCTGGTGATCTGGGCGTCCATCGTGCCACTGGTCCTCGTCGCCGGACTCGGGGGTTTTGCCGTGCTGAAATAGCTGTGGTTGTACCACCGAACCTGTTGCTAGCTCCGTGCCTCGATGTGGCGATGCCCATGTCCTTGCGTGTCTGCAACAGTGTGTCTGCTGTCCATGCATGCCGAAAGTTTCCAGGTCTGAGTCGTCGTGACATGGCTGAGCCGCATGGTTCTATCTTTAATTCTTTTCTGTAAATGGGATTAACCCAGTGGCTGTTTCAGTACTGAGATGCATGCCTATATTTGCAAGCAGTCCGATTAGCTAAACTGACCGGAATTTTCTGGCGGTCTTTGATGTCTCACTTCCTACGTACAGTTTCAGGTAACGTGATACTACTAAAATGCACTAGTTTGAGGTATTATTCGATACTGAATGCTCTACACAATGAGTTGCTGGACAACGTCAAGAGGCATGGGAGCTATCAACTACGACCACAAAATGTTTCGAATTTTTCCAATTAAAAACTTAATGCAAGCTTCTTGACGGGATGAAACTTGCACAAATACAGAGTGGTAGGTTTGTACAGTTGTACCGGAGCACCGCCCTCAACCCCTCACCGACTGAGGTGTGTTCGTAATCGGCTAATTGCCTCCTACAGATGTTTGTGAGGTGTGTTCGTAATCGGCTAATTGCCTCCTACAGATGTTTCCGTATGTGTAGCGCTGCCGGTTCTAATATATACTTCTCAACTCACTGAGGCATTGTCGACATTAGGTTGAAGCATAAATGAATTGTTCGTGTTTTCTCGTCAGCTTAAGTTTTTGAGTGAATTATTTGGTACATGCAACTCAATATAGTATCAGAGTCAAAAGGTCTTGAGTTTAAGATTCGGTTGACACAATTAAAAGAAAAAATAATTGTAGTTCACTTCTATTCCACCTCTTAGGCCCGAGGAAGCCTACACGTGAGGGGGTATTGAAGTATAAGTGAATTATCTGCTTTTCCTTACCAGCTTAAGCTTTCAGTTGAATTGGTGTTGATGCATGCAACTCAATAGAATTAAAGCAGCTTGCAACAGAATAAATTCAATTGAATATCCAAAAGCATTTATCAGTACAAGCCCAACATTCTTGCTTCAATCACTACTATAAAAAAGACTAATACTGGACGTCTTATCACAGACAGTTGACCAAAATCGTCTGTATTACATGCAATCACAGGCGGTTTTGGTTTAGAGACCGTCTGTGTTACTAATTGTGTTAAAAACTGTCTATGAAGAGGCAATATCACAGACGATTTATATTAAAAACCGTATGTGAAGTATCACGGACGGTTCTGAACAAAAACCGTATGTGATACTACTAAATTCACAAACGGTTATTTATTGGAACCGTTTGTAATTAGAAACAGCTGAGTAGTCGATTCTGACCACTCCTGATCGGGATGGATTGTCCTTTAAAGTGGTCGAATTGAAGCTGATTTCTCTAACAGAAGAAAGAAGAAGATATGTAATCCGGTACGCACCTTGTTCCGTATCATGTGTAACTTTATTGTCTTGATGTGTAACTTTCGATCAACAGAAAAATACAGAAGTAGTAGTTCACATGATCGATCGATCGAAAGTTACACATCATAGACAGTGAAGTGCTCACTTGATAGTAGAGATGTGATATTCTACCAATTTCTTGAAGACTTCAAATCCATAGACCAAATTGACTTTCCGACCACCTAAATTGAAGTAGTCGATCGATAATCCATGGATTTTGTTCTTTTCATGCACGGCGGTCGAAAAGTCAATTTGTTTCGTGAATTTTGTCTTATTAGAAGGGTGTGGAGATGAGAACTTTAAGAAAAAATAGAAATAAGAAAAGATGGAAAGTTTGAGAGTGATTTTTTGAGAAATGGAAGTAAGAAAAGATGTAAAGTTTGTGAGTGATTTTTTTCTTAGTTCTGCCTTCTGATGATTATTTATAGGCTTAACAATTTGTGGCAAGATTAAATTAACAAATAAATACGGAAGTCCAACGGATAAGATTTATTAGAATATGCTCCTAATAAATCGTTGGTAACTAAAGCATCTTTTCGGGAATTGTTTTTTAGAAAGTGGCGTGAATGCGCAAGTACTCCGACTGGAAAATTGCTTCATGTACCAGTAACCAACCATTTCTTGATGTCAAGTCTAATTACCTATCGACGACATACATGTAATTGTATGTCTACGCGCTCTCCTAGCAATCATACTTCTTGAACTTGCAGGTTTGATGAAGTTGCACGTGGCTGCATGTCACATCATCTCACGATCCCCAAAGTAGTGGGGACTACAGACAATATATATATATATATATATATATATATATATATATATATATATATATATATATATATATATATATATATATATATATATATATATATATATATATATAAGCAACCACTGCTTGGAGACTTTATGAAGAATAGCATATATAAAAGGGACAAAAGAGTTACAATAAAAGCTCAAGAGTTTTACAAGGTTCTTCCTTCAATAAATATATCTAAAGGAGAAAACAAAATAATTACAATACAAGCTCAAGACTCATGAGTCTTTACATAAGTTCAATAAACATCCACAACGCTGGCCGGCCTTTGTAACTGGAACAAGACTCATGTATAGCAAATCATGTGGAAGAAGTATGCATTCTCCCAGTCAAACTCGAAGGCGCCTACCCCTACTACCCTGGGATTCTGGTACTTGAGATGATCCATGCGAACCACTTCCCTCGCATTTCCACTCACCGGATCATAGCGGTAGATATGGCTGCCCCTTCGAACAAGTATCCCATCATTAAGCATGGCTACTGGTAAGAGTTTACATGGCTCCAGTAAATTAATGGCGTAATGCCGATCCCACTGGTGGTTCACACCATCGCTGGACAACCATATATCTAGGTGTGCAGTGTTGCATTGAGCTAGGCATAAATCCCCGCCTAGCGCTATCAAGTCTACATGTTCGCCTTCCAACGCCGATGATGGCTGGGGGATGAAACTGAGCGTCTCATCTTCTAACCTGAAACGAAGGAGCAGTGAACACTTCCATCCCCGCATCATGAGTCCCCGTGATATATATGAATATGATCCACAGAACGGTAAAAGTACCGAGCAACCTTGTACGTGTTGGTGCGAGGGTCGAGGCCCAACCCGACAGTTTGCGACGACATAGCTTCGTTTTGGTCATCGGGCAACTTGAGTTTCTCCTTTTCCTTTCTCCTTTCTCTTTTTTTGCCTTAACCCGTGGAAGCTTCGATCCAGCGTCCACATCAATGGCGGCCCCCTAGTCGTTTCGTCCAGAAGATCAGGCTGTCGATCGGGCTCGGGCTATGCCCGGCTAGTGTTATAAGGTAAGCGATACATCGTGGAAGTTTCGATCCAGCGTCCACATCAATGGCGGGCCCCTAGTACAATTCTAAAACCCTAAATCGTTTCGTCCAGAAGGATCAGGCTGTCGATCGGGCTCGGGCTGTGCCCGGCTAGTTGTTGAGCAACAAGTCATGAGGACCGAGCCTCAGCTCGGTTGGATAGAAGCGTGGGTGAACGTCCAGCCCGTTCGGATTCGATGATCTACATCACACTCGTATGTCTCATCCGAATAATTAGAATAGAGTTCATATGTGTGCATGTTAAATGAAAAACGTGTATCCGTGCTCTGTGAGGCTTCAGTGCCTCTGTAAAATTCTCAACGTGAGTAACGAGACACATGCGTGTGTGTGTGGATGTGATGATGTGAGTGAGGTGTGAGTTGAGTGTGTACGTCTAAGAAAAAGATGCAACAAGTCATATATTTCACACATGTGCTTATTGCTTGTCATTTTTGTTCTGTTTATCTATTCTGCTTTAATCGGGCATATCTACAGCCAGCCTCGGGCTCAGGCTAGGCCCGGTTATGTGTCGTTCATCATCCATGACAGCGAATCTATTGGAAATATGTGTAATATTTTAGATTCAGATTTTATTACGAGGCAAATATCATAAATAACTACAGAGGTATAAATCAATACTAACAACAGGCAACACATTGTACTTCGAAATATACTCAAGAAAAAAATACAATATAGTCGTTCGATTACATGAACAACTTACTGTTGGGCTTGATGAAGAAAAGGAAACAACATAGGCTCGATGAAATGCAAAACGTAGATGAACCAGCGAAGCGAGAGGTTGCGCAAAGCATTACCCATAAACCTTATTGGCGCTCCGTGCAGATGTTCTCTGGGGCAATAGTCCGTAGATCCCGCTCTCCTTCCTTTCCGTAAATCACATTCAAACATAATTAAGCGAGAGATAATTGCATGATTTATCAAAATAAAATGTGGATTTGATATCTCATGAGGCAAGTCACAAAGTCACGCAATTTTTTGCGAAAATATGCGAATACATACATATGTGTTTAGTCAAAGTCCTCGTGTCATACCTATTTTATTTATCACATATTTTATAGGGCTCCATCTTACAAATTATTTTTCCATTCCTTGACTAGACAGATAGGGGGCAAAGCAACAATTTCGGACAGAATCTACCTTATATATAGCTCACCGAGTCCACAGCCGCCATTCGTCTCCACTTCTCCACCAAACTACTACTACTACCAGCCTGGGAGCCTCCTCTCAGCTCAGCGCACAATTAGCGCCCAATGGGTAACGCCATTGCACTTCATGCTGAGCTCGGCAATGGCAACGCAACCGCAGTTGCCGACATGGTGGAGGCGAACAACGACGCGACGAAGCTGCGGCGGTCCCTGGTCGCGGGCGGGGTCGGACAAGCCGCCGCCGCGCTGTACCTGGCACTGTTCAAGTCGCCGGCGGGCCTATTCCTCCGGACCAGGTTCTTGTTCTACTCCTACTACGGCGTTCTCGTTGCCGTTGTCCTCTTCGGGGTGGCCGAGGCGTGGACGGGGTTGTGGGTCGCGCACGATCCGCTCAGCCGGCGAGCCGTCGGGATGACGGTGCTGTGGGTGTCCGTTCTGCCGCTGCTCTTCATCGTTGGCGTTGGAGGCTCTGCAATCCTGATATGACAGCGCAACCTTGTGCTAAATCTGCGTCGTTACGTGCTTGCATCGATTGTTGGATGTCGTTGCGTGTTGTTTGCGTATGCTTTGTGTGTGTGTTTCATATCTATGTAGTTGTCTGTGTGTAAATACGAATTAATATCATTCCATGTTCGATGTCAATTCGTTATGTGACTTTTTTTTTTGTATTTTCATGCGGCGAGTGATCATGTTTTGAGTTGAAGTTCACATCTTAGTACTTTAATTGCTTCTTTTTTTAGGAGTACAAGATGGATGCACACAATACACATCACTCTCACTCACACCATCTACGCACGTTCCATACATGCTTGAAAAATTGCTTCCAATGCTTACAACTATACACCGGTTCGTGCTTTGAACGTGAACCGGTGATCGGCAAAACTTGGGCCTGTTGTTGACCCGAGTGGCCCATGACAAAATTGCACCAGCACAAAGAAAAACGGAAGCGCACTGTCAAGTGTCAACTGAACCACTACACTTCGTTTTTCTATGATTTTCTGAAACACAAAGCAAGAGAGCATATGAAATTTGAATCTCTCTCTCTCTCTCTCAATGAATCTCTCACCAAATATGTTCGACAAACATTTCATGCCTATTATTCTCCAACATACTGTACCTCTATATAAGCACAGGGCATCTCGCTGTTTTTTTTTTTTTTTGTAACTCACGGCCCCTGCAAACCATATGACATCCAAATCTAATGTGAACTTACTGTATTTTCAAGTTGGTCATTCTCCACTTCTTCAGTTCTGGCGCGCGCAGCCGCGCTGCCTCGTCTCGGGCTTAACTGTACCCGCCAAGCCCGATGAATTACCACACACGGAGCTCAAGACAGGCCCCCATTTTTCCAACCAATCTGGAGTACTCCATGATGTCCATATCTGCGGTGGGCTTGGTAGAGGTTCTGAAACTCTTATCGCGTTGTCGAGTCCAAATAAAGAGGATTCGGCCTCGATGGGGCAGCCTCGCACAGTCGCACGGATGATAAAGTGCCATGCCAACACATCGGCCGACCCCATCGCTTTCTTTTGGTGAACAAAAAAGATGGTGCCTTGGTGCTCCTCATTGCGAAGACTTTGCCAAGGAATCCAGAATTGCACATTTGCGCACCAATCTAGTACTAATCGTAATCGGTCGCTTTGTCATTGGCGAGCGCGTACAGAGAATGATAACGAGATCATAAGAGATAGGGAAAATTGATTTTGTCCCACCGAAAGATGCATGCTTTAGCAACATACCGCTGAACAGGGGAAAAAAATCCCAGCCGGAGGCGGTAACCGGATTTCCCGGTGGCGATTGGGTGAACAGTAACTGGCCGAACAATTTTGAATTTAAATTTAAATTTTTGAATGCGTAATGTACTTTCTAGGTATTGTATGAGCTAAATATGGTAGATTACGTATTGTATGAGATAAATATGCACTTCATTGAACACCTTTTAATTCAAAATTCCGACCGGTTTTTCCAAATTTTTTAACCAGTTTTTCCGGATTTTTAACCCTTTCTTTTTTTGGGTTTCAGAAATCAGAGTTCAGATTTCATTATGTGAATTTTGTTCGGTTTTTCACCGGGATTTCTGGTAACCGTCCGGTTACCGTTACCAGCCTCCGACCGGGATTTCATCTAGTACCGATTTTTGGATCCTTGCCACTGAAAGATTGTAGTACACTTTAATACCATTGAAAAATACCACCGCTATGTTTTTTTACCACACTGCTAGTCTTCTCCATCTAAAACTATTTGGGGGAACTCTATGCAAAATGAAGTTTAATAAAACAGGTACAGGATTCACAAAAAGTTAATATGGTGACCTGACAATATCCGTCCATTTAAGCTATTTCACAGAGTATCCACAGGTATCAACCCTGGATGCTGAGTTGAAAAACCTCAATATTTATTTTGCTGATTAATACTGGCTCTGTACGTGTTAATAGCCTGAATCTCTCTTATTTTTTATGATGAAAAGGCTGGATATCATTAGAGTACCTGTAAGTTGTAGTTTACAACTCTTGCCTTCTCATCTTTAAAAGTTCATGACAATTGATGTTAATGCGGACCACTTATTTGGGAGAATCATTCTCGAATCTTGAGATTTATGTGTTTAAAAGTTGCTCCCTTTGGATGATTTTTTTGAGGTTTCAGTTTCACTGGATTTCCAATTTTGATGTAGACTTTTCGATGAATATTTTCTGAAATTTTCTTCCATTTTGTTCCGGTGAATTTATTTGAGGCTTTGGGGCTATAGGACTTGTTCCGATTATTGATTGGGTAGTGCAAAATTTGATCGAAAAACCAGTGAATGAATTATTAGATTCTGCGCCTTGTTTGCAAAAAGCAACTTTGAGCTTTTATCTATAATACAGTGAAACATTTTTGTTTTAAAACATGGGCCTGCCTCTTATATAGAACCGGTGAAGCACTTCAGATCTACATTGGGTTCTTTGAATCTGTTTTGATTGAATCTGTTTTGTATGAGTGTTTTTCATTGAGTGTGCATGTGCCCACATGAGTGTCTACGTCTACTCTGCTCACCAGGGGTTACCAATAAAATATATCAGTCATGTGAGGCAAAGGGTTGCAATTTGCCTCTCACCTTGTATTCTTTGATTTCAATTTCTGTAGCTTTCGTCAGGTTTTTCAGGATACCAAGGAAAAGCAAGTGATGCTATCACATGTTTGTTGTTTAGGCACATTTTTGTTTAGCAAATGACTATAGCCATGATACTGATTTTTTTTTTGACGAAATGACACCAACGTGCCTTTCATATATCAGTGAAGAATGTAAAAAACAATTACAAAAGGATGTCAAGCAGACAAGCCCCAAAAGAACACAAAACAAAAGGGGAAAAAGATAACTAGCCTGTGTCAAAACTTTGCAAGGCTTGCGCACCTACTTCAACCTATAGAGTTTGAATTCTTCTCGCACCTTGAAACTCAAGGATCTTTCATTTGTTCATGTTCTCTTGAAAATTCTAGCATTGCGCTCTTTTCAGACCAGCCACCATATAAGCATCACTAAAGTGTTCCAGCCTTCTTTTCTTCTTCCATGGAACTGAGAATTGGACTGAAGCTACCAACCTTCCAGTCCAAAAAGCGTGAAATGCACTTGCAAAGGAGGAATGTGTAGCCAATTCATGATTTCTATGAATATTCCTTTTGTATATGAGCAGTGTATCAATAAGTGACTTATTGTTTCCGGGTGAACGCAGCATAAAGGACAGATCGGATTGTGAGGCCATCCTCGTTTAGCTAGGTTATCTGCCGTTAAACATTTGTTTTGAATGGCGATCCAACAGAAAAATGCACTTTCCAGACCAGCCACCATATAAGCATCACTAAAGTGTTTCAGCCTTCTTTTCTCCTTCCATGGAACTGAGAATTGGACTGAAGCCACCAACCTTCCGGTCTAAGAAGTGTGAAATGCACTTGCAAAGGAGGAATGTGTAGCCAATTCATGATTTCTATGAATGTTCCTTTTGTGTATGAGCAGTGTATCAATAAGTGACACTTATTGTTTCCGGGTGAACGCAGCATAAAGGACAGATCGGGTTGTGAGACCATCCTCGTTTAGCTAGGTTATCTGTCGTTAAACATTTGTTTTGAATGGCGATCCAACAGAAAAATGTGCACCGTAGAGGTCCCCATGATTGCCAAATAAGCTGCATTCCGGCTGGAACTGTGGATCCTTCGAAGAGTAGTCCATAAGCTGGACGTGATGAATATTGGCCTGAAGTTGTCCATTTCCAAATCAGTCTGTCCGGTTCAGCGCTTGATAATAGAACATCCTGCAGTTGTATCCACAAGTTGACAAACTACATCAAAGTAACCTCATCATTGATTTGGCCAATATCAGCCACCCACGCACTATTAGCCAAGGCATTGCATGTTGTTCTTCTTTTCCTTTTGCTGAGTTGGAATATTGCCGGGGCAGTATCCTTCAGGTTTTCCGTTTAACCATCTGTCTGACTAGAATTTCACATTCTCGCCATTTCCCAAGTGAATTGTCGTGGAGGCTTCGAATAATTGTCACGCTGGCTTATCAATCAGTATAGGTAGATCATACCATGCTTCTCAGTGCAATTCCTTGGAAATTCAAGTTAGAAATACCCAGTCCACCATATTGAATTGGTTTGCAAACTCTATCCCACCGAACCAAGCATTTGCCTCCTGTTGCTACATCTGTTCCTGTCCAAAGAAATCCTCGTCTTGCTTTGTCCAATTGATTTAGTACCCATTGAGATGGTTGCAGTGCTAGAAGATGGTGGATGGGCGTTGCCGACAAGACTGTTTTAACCAGAATCAACCTCCCTGCCATGGTGATGTGTTTTGGTTTCCAACCACCGAGTTTTTTTGTAGCAGGTATCGATCAAGGGTTGGTAGTCTGCTCTTCTTAATCTTCTATCTGAAAGTGGCAAACCTAGGTATCTACATGGAAAAGAGTGTATCGGGCAAGGGAAATTTTCAATTATCTCCTGCAAATCGATGTGTTGGCAGCTGATCGCTGTGATAGAGCTTTTGTCAATGTTAGTTTTCAATCCTGAGGCTTCACCAAAGAAATGCAAAATTGCTTTTGCGGCAAAAAGTTCCTCTTTTGTTGGGTTTAAAAACCATACCACATCGTCGCATACATGGAGAGGAAGTGGTCCTGTTGTATTTGGTTAAGGAGTGGGGTGAATGATGACCAAATGATTTTCCACCATACTGATTTGTCACCATAGCCATGATGATGATTTGTCACCTAAGCGATTTGAGATGAGTAACAAAAGGATGCGAGGGCTTTTTTTTACAAAGAACAGTAAGGGAGGCCCTTACTGTATAAATATTTATTTTTTAAAAAAATATTGATCGATGATGTCTAGTAGAAATATGCTACGGAAGTGTTGTTTATTGAGATTACTCGAGATGTATTTTTCTTGAAATTCAGCAAGCAGGGGCAAAAGGGCATCATAGTCAGATTTTTGAAAATAGGTTTTAGGGTTTACATTGGTAAATGGCTGGTTGAAAGGAGAATCTCATATACTGTGCGATTACTTTTATTTCAGTAACGAGCATACATTATTCGTTCAGGAGGTAAAACGCACGGGCATTTTTTATTGTAGGTTTTCTACCATTTCTTGCGTTGTTATGACGTTTTATGTGATTAATCATATTCACTGGTAGTGTTGTCTCTTATTGTCTTTCAGCGTGTTGCAATTTTGCAACTTTTTTGTCAGCTATAAAGTGGTTTTTCATTAGTCCATGATATACAGAGCTTTTTTTAGCTTTTTTTTTTCTAGGTAACTTTTTTTAGCTAACTAGTGCAAACATCTGGTACTGTGATATTTGGAGGCCCAGTGCTGCTGCACCTCAGTATGGGCTGGAATTTCGAACAACATGCTTGTGGGCGTGTACTCGGTCTGGGCGCCCAGAGGAAGGTGGAGAGATGGGCTGGCGGCTGAGCGGAAGTTCAGGTGGAAATTGGGCGTTGCATTTGGTCTCGAGCGAGTGCATGCATGCTTTCTGTTGAAATATAAGTGAATTATTCATCTTTTTTCATCGGTTTAAGTTTTTGAGTGAATTAATTGGTACATGCAACTCAATACTTTCTGCCTAGGCGTGTCGTGCTTTTGAGTTTAGGGAGGGTCTTACAGATTCGCAAGATTGCCCTTATTGCATTGGAGGAGTAAACAAATTACAAACGATAGTTTGCCCAGCAAGGCCGGGTGAAAGGGGGAGAAAACAAAAGGAAAAGAAAAAGCACGTCAGAAGCTAATGCCTGTGACCCTCTACAGGGAGAGAAAACCACCAACAATCATTGCATCGTCCGCATACATAGACAATCTTGCCTTTACTATTCTCCCACTAAGTGGTGTGAGCCATTCATGCTGATCTGCTCTGTCGAGAAGGCAATGTAGCGCATCGATCACAAGAATGAATAAGTAGAGAGAGAGGCAGTCCTCCTGCCGTACACCGCACTGATGTGTTTCATCGATTTTATCCTTTTGCTGCCTCTTTTTAAGACACTTTGGAGTTTCTGACTGCCTCTTTCCTTACTAATACATAGATTTAACCCCCCCCCCCTCTCTCTCTCTCTCTCAGAGGATTATTGCCTAAAACTTGCCCTTTGCAGGATGGGGTTGTAACGCATTGGATCGAGTCAGGTGGAGATGTATTCTTCATGAGGTTCTACATGTACGGCTACCACAAATCAGCGGTGTTCGATGTTGACATCCATCTTCTAGACACCTCGGAGTATACTTGGGAGCAAGTAGAAAGCATTGGTGATAGGAATAGACTATATTTGCTGGCATGAACTGCGTCGCGGTACAATCTGCAACAACCTCAGGGACCCAGCCTGATTGTGTCCACCTCTTATTTCCAGCATGTGATGATGGTATTCGGTTGTGTACATTCCAGTTGTGATCGGACTATGACCTTCAGTTTGCTACCAGCAGCCTATAGTACTGCGCAGCGGCTTCAGTTAGCCGCGCGGGGTAGTCCCGAGGCGATATGTGCTCGTTTGTTCCCGGCCGGCCTGTGGACGGGAAGCGCGCCAGAAGGTTCACCCAATAAACGTCGCAGAAACGTAGGACGGCACTATGGCAGGCTGGCAGCGCGGCGGCACCGGTGGGTGCGCGCCCGCGATTCCCCATGCGAGCGGGCGACATGTGTGCGACCCTCCGCACGGGCTCCCAGGCATCTATGCGTGGCGGCTCCCCGTCCGTCATCTCGCCTCGCCTCACGAGAGGGCAATGACAACAGTTGTCCGTGCGACCGTGCCCCCTCAATGCGAAACTGCCGAAACATCACTGCAGGGCTTTGGACTTTGCGTCGCACGAGACTTGACCAAAACTGCACGCAGTGTGTACTTGTGGAATGGAGGTCAGCAGCAACGATTCAAGTGGTTGGTTACTTGGCACATGTATTCGAGCAAGGACGCACGGCTATACAGCGGTAATTCGAGACGAAACACTGGGCTGCCCGGGTGCGGCCGGGGTCCGGATCAAAGCGTACGTGACCATATGCCACCAAGTTTAAGACGGGAAGCAGATTTGTCAAGTCCTCACTTGGAAGGAAAGTACCCGGTTTTGCTACCGCCCACACGAAGCAAACTCTTGTCCTGCAGCGGCGCCGTGTCAGCCAACCCGGAAGCTGCCATTGCATTGCATGCCATACCCAAAGAAAAAGAAACGAGCGAGGAAATGGGACGGAAATTTTAGTCCCAGGCCCAGCTGAAAGCTGCAGAAATCGGGACACGGTTAAGTTAGCTGATCTACGCGTCACGCAAGGCTGCAAGCACATCACGCGATGTTATAATAGCCAATTCCTTGATCGAACCGATCGACAATCATGGCGTCACCTCGCTTTCGTGGTTTGTTTATTGCTGAACTCGGTTTCAGCCGTCCCGAGAACGAACCGGACAACCGGTGGTGACTTCATGAGTCCCCGCGTGCTTCTTCCTTCCCTGAATCCTGAAGGCTATCTGCCTATCTCCAATGCTGGCTGGTTGACGCTATCTGCCACAATACTTTACCATACGGGCTTAGGAAAGCCAATCATATATTCAACTAAAAAATGCCGTATTTGGAGGTACAGCATTATCTGGCAGCCGCCATGAAATCAGCAGTACGACATGTTGTTTGTCCGCATCCTCCACATTAATTACCAATTGATGCTCTGCCATCTGGTTTACTGAGTAGTAAAACGTTATGGAAGAAGAGTAGAAGACTTTGTCCTCACTTCGCTAAAGTAAAGGAATAGTGTTCTATGCGACTAAGCCATGCCCTTTTCATTCTACAACTACCAGAATAAAAATTGAGGAAATGGCCAAATTTTGTCATTATTATATTGCATTAAACAAGTAGTAAACTAAAACAAAACAAAAGTAGTTTGCCCAGCACAGCCGGGTGTGAAAAAATTGTAACGAAAGAACACGCCATTGACAATAGCTCTGACGGTCTACGTGTAGTGCACCAAAAAAAATACGTCGACGGTTGAAATGAATCTTTGCTTCACCATTGAAAGTTCTCTTTTCTCCGACCATTCTATGATAAGGTTGCGAGGAAAGCATCCACGAGGTTTAAAAAGAAGATCAATATTTATCCAGCAATGCCTAGTGCAATGTAGCAGTAGGGAGAAAACTTTTGATCAGACAGCTAGTAGTAATACCATATGCTTCTTTGTGTTTATTTACAACTCTAGTTTCTATTGAAAGGCAGGGATCGGTTTCTGCCACGAGGTGTTCTATGATCCCTACCTACTCATCCGATTTGTTCGTTAGAAAAGTCGCCTCAGAATGGAACGGCGGACAATAGCTTGCAGTTATGATGCTCCGAGCGGAGTGCAATGATAGCATGAGCTGATGCATCCATGCATGCATGTTTCATTCAGTGCCTTAATTTGGAGCTCCTCTTTCTGTCTGGATCTCTCTTCTGGGGTCCCAAAGAAACGAAACACAAAAGAGGAACATGTATCTTTCTAGACGATTTATGCAGCACCAAAGCTAAAACCTAAAAGAAGAGGAACTGAATAATGCATCGCATGATGAGCTAGCTAGACGCGGTGTCTTTCCTCGGAACCGAGATGCTGTCTGACCAGATGGTCCAGATCAGAAAACGACGAATGGATAGTAAACCTAAACGTCCACAGATCCCCCCCGTTCATTATAATTGGATTGGTTTGTGAACAGTACAGGTGCAACATGTCAAAACTCAAAACATGAAGGCAAATCATTGTAACGTAAATTGGTCTCCGGAAATTAATATGGTTTCCTTGATGCAATAACTTCAGAGTTCAGACCGTGAATTAGGGGGTGATCAAAGCGCATCACGCTTACATCGCAAGACCAATAATGCGTGCATAGTGCAGCATGATGGACTTTGAATTACTCAAGGGAAACAACTTTTTAAAAACCATGATGTCAGAATCGTATTTTATTTCTTTCGCAGTAATTAACCAGTATTTTCCTTTGTTCCTTTTGCAAACTAGGCCCGACTCGTTTCATCATGCTGGCGAATTGTTAATCGGTTAGTGCATCGTTATCAACTAAGGGATTACGACTGGTTCCAAGAGATGGTGTGATGTATAACCGCAACATCATTAATTTATGCGATATATGTGTCGTAGCAACAAGACTAGATAGTTGGTACATAATACCCTTTATCATGAGATGACCGACTGATAGAGTGGCTGAAGGCTATGAGAAATTAGTGTGATGTATTATCAATGAGAGAAGAGGAGTCCCCTCTTACATGCCCTTGGGGGCCATATATATAGGAGAGGGGGAAGGGACACTTCCCTTATTGCCTCTTCCTTGCGGTGATATATAAATGAGTATTTGGTTACATTTTTGTAGGTATAGTTATATGTCTAATTTATGTATATGCTCATATTCCCTAGGGCATACTATGTATTCCCCCACAACCCTAAGGGATGGGCACTGCTACAACAATAGGCATTGTTGTAACCGGCCCTTAATCAAGTGCATAATTAAACACCAAATTAATTTGTATATTCGGTGATCCCACGAAATCATGCTTCATTGTTCATCGAGTAAACTTGACTTGAACCGAAGAGAAGATGCCCAGTGTGTAAACTACAATCGCATGCATGTCTCAGCTAAAGAAGTCTGGAGATTTCAAAAGCATCTGGGAGTACCGAAATATAGTCCAAAGGCGTTACAGGAGTAGTTGACCAAACTACCGAACGCCGTACGTTTGACAGGGAAAAGGAGCTACAGAAGATGCATTCTTTTCTGCTCTTAAACCTACTGCGTTACTTGCCCAAATGATATGATTGCGAAACCATTTGGTTGGTTAGAAATAGACCAATAATCGAAATACTTAAACAGCTAGCTCCATAAAGAGGTTAACCACATGTCCTAGTCATCAACCAGAAACAAGTTAGGCACTAAGAAATAGGATCTTGCTTGGAATGCTTGAACAGTATGAAGCGTCTTAAATTCTTAATAGTGTGCTATACCCGAGACACAACATACACTACAGAACGTGAAAGGAAGCATCTGATCCCTCACGGTCCACCGGGTTAAACATGTTGCCGTAGTAAATTAATTAGTAATGGATGCCACGGTGATTTTTCTCCTTTGATGCGGCCGTGGTGATTTGCTGGTGCGGTTAGTGCCAACTTTTCCGCGGAGAAAACGTGGCTCGGTGCTTTTGGCGCTTCTGCATCGTTGGAGCAGGTGACGAACGACGAAACCGCACAAAGTACCAGGCATAAACTAGCACCAACAAAGCGAAAAACGAGGGCACGCAGTCGGGCCGGATCCAGGCAACCAGAGCGACCCGAACCCGGAACCAAACGACGTCACTGCTGATGATCGCGTGCCACTGCCCCAATTGACCGCAACGATTGCACCGGTGTAGTTTCCACTCGACGGTACAGCGTGAGCGATGTTAACTGGGAGCACTGTCAACACAGACTCCACACGGCCACTCCCTGCCCAGGCCATTGGCCGTGTCCGATCTCTGCACAGTCGCGGCCATTAATTGGACGTGTCGCGATGAAGCAACAGTGATCTAATGGATGACTAGATTCCATCTCCTGAACCGAAGCGTGACGAGGTGAGGGAGAGGACGGGCCACACCGAGGGCCCGGACCGGCGACCCGGATCCGGCTCGGAGCGGATAAGGACGAGCTGCGCTCGCCTATGAAACGAACACTCGCCTCAAAGCATCCTTTCCCGCTGGTCTATTACCGGTGCTGTTGATACTTGCAAGTTGCAGCCTTTCTCCGGTCTACAAAGACCTCAGCTTTCCTCCCTCCACTTCTTTCTTCCAAAGCCCCCCTGCTCCCCTCTTTTCTTCCCTCCAACCCTTGTTCTGCGTCTTGCTGTATTGGTTCGGGATCAAAATGGCAATGGACGATGAATCGCCGCCGCTACGGGTCAATACCAGAGGCGGCGCCATGGTAACGTGGCTCTCTTTTTTTCTGTTCTTGCTTCTTATTTTCTCCCCCAGGCTCTGTTTCTTGGTTATTGGTTGATTCTAATTAATGGCGGTGCTGGATCGAATGCGGCAGGGAGGAGGGGAGTGCGACGAGGCGGAGAACCAGCGGTGGCCGCCGTGGCTGAAGCCGCTGCTGGCGACGGGCTTCTTCGGCCAGTGCAAGCTGCACACGGACACGCACAAGAGCGAGTGCAACATGTACTGCCTCGACTGCATGAACGGCGCGCTCTGCTCCCAGTGCCTCGCTTACCACCGCGACCACCACGCCATCCAGGTGAGCAAAAGCATGGCATTTCTTGGCATTGGAGTAATCGGGGCAGATGCCCCCTTTCTTTGAAACAAACGGCAGCTCCCTTGTTTCCATTGGAACACTCAAAAGAGCGAGGCTTAGCTTAACTGAAACGGAAGAGTCCCTCTCTAAGACTTAGTTGTATCCAGCTCCCAACGGCTTCTCTTTTCTTACACGCGTTAGGAGCAATCCAAATATCAGAATAACTAACTTTCTTGAATTGGCAGCAAATGCCCCTGTTCCATCTCCTGCTTCTCGCTGACGACGATGCCTTATTTGTTTGTTTGATGTGTGTGAGGCAGATAAGGAGGTCCTCCTACCACGACGTGATCCGGGTGTCGGAGATACAGAAGGTGCTGGACATCACCGGCGTGCAGACGTACATCATTAACAGCGCGCGTGTCGTGTTCCTGAACGAGCGCCCACAGCCGAGGCCCGGCAAGGGCGTCACCAACACCTGCGAGGTCTGCGAGCGCAGCCTCCTCGACACCTTCCGCTTCTGCTCCCTCGGCTGCAAGGTACACCGCCGAGCCAGTCAAGATTTATTCAGTTCGCCCATGCTCCGCAACAGCATTATAAATTGCAATGTTCCGTGGATGCGCAGATCGTTGGCACCTCCGGCGACTACCGCGTCCGGAAGAAGCACGCCGGCAGCAAGAAGAAGAAGCTGCAAAAGGGCGCGGTGGCGTCGGACTCGGAGGACTCGTCCACAAGCACCAGCGGCGGGAGCGACAGGAGCAGCGTGGTGCAGAGCTTCACCCCGTCGACCCCGCCGGCGACCGCCAACAGCTACCGCACCGGCAAGCGGCGCAAGGGCATCCCGCACCGGTCGCCGTTCGGCAGCCTCATGGTGGAGTTCTAGAGCAGAGCAACGCACGCTCCAAAACAGTGGTACTCCTGTAGCATGCACATCCATATCTATATCTATAGTTGTTCTATAATCTATACATAAACAGTCAAGGAGCTAAGCAATAACAAGGCCCCATTGCACCCCTGTGCTTCTGGATGTGGAGGCCGGTGCAATGCAATGCGGGATAGTGACTTCCATAGTTAATGTACTAGTAACAACGGTTCGGGTACGTTTCTCTCTGGAAGAGAAGGAGGTAGTAGTAGTTACTCATCCTTATAGGGGTTTCTAGTTTGGTTATTTGTGTTTGTTATGATAGGTGTACATATATGTATACTGTCACAGATGGGGGTGGTCGTAGGAGATGGTGCTCCGCTGTTCATATTTGTGCTTGCCTGTAAATCTGTAATAAAGATGAGAATGCTTCTCCTGATGGCCTTCAATGTCACGCTTGCTTGCTTTCTTCTTCCTTGTTTCCCTCTATATCAGCAAATGCTTTGAACGAGTATGAATCAGATTGTGCAACGCAGGGAGCCTTGAGATCGAGGGTAGCGTGCTGCTTGAAGTCTAACACACTGCAGGGGCGAGCAATGGGATCACTGCTGCGCCCGGCCGGTTCCGGTTCCGATTCCGATTCCTCACTGTGGTACGATCAGCTGAGCCATGCCGCCTGCCTAACTTGCTCGACCCGCTCTCCTTTTGCCCAGGAAAGCGGCCGCCCGATGCCGACGTTGTCGCCATCATCGCCTCTGGACCAGTTCGTTCCTTCCTCCCATACGGAAGAGCCATCCGTCCAAACCGCCGTCCGACATTTGACACGGCGATAGGCCCGCACTCTCTCTCTCTCTCTCTCTCTCTCGTCGCAATAAAGACGGATCGATCTAGAGGCGAGATTGGTCGTACATTACCCAATGATACGTGTACTGGCAGGGCACGTGCGTTTATATATACCGAGCTCAAAGAAACCCCAACTCCCATCGACGGAAACGTGAGGTCCACGCCCGGTCGCCCCCTGCCGGCCTACTAGGAGGTTGCCGGGGCAAATGCGTGCATGGGGGGGCCGTCCGCTAGCTTGCTCTTGGCATGTGTGCGGCACGATGCATCGGCATTCGGCAACGCGCGCAATGCTCTCCCTTCAGTACCCTGTACTTGCGCGTGATTGATGGATTAGCACCTGCTGCTGCGAAGGTTCCAAGGGCATGGAGTCCTCTGGTACAAACGGGCCTCTGCGAAACGTCCGTGAGCTAGCATCCACCAGCGATCACCGGTAGATCGATCGTACGTGTCCTGCACCGCGGCGCAGGCGTAAAACAGCGCCTATTTGCCGCCCGCCGTGCGCACGCCTTGAAAATGCGGCCGCGCCCACCACGCACGCATGGCCGTGCCCCGCGTGACGTTGCCACCGCCCACCACTCAACGCGCCCCCGTATCACACGCACGCACGGCTTCTTTCCCACCGCGTGATGTCGTTCGCACCCAAACTTAACCCTCTCGTCTCACCGTGCCCCAGCCCCCGTGGGTGTGGGGCCGGGCGGCCTCATCGGACGGCCGCTTTTCGTCGCTGATCGATCGCTACGGCAGCCGTGCTCCGGTTACCCCTAGGAGGTTAGGTTCAACTGGTGGTCCACGGCTGGTAGATTGGGCGTCGATGATTTGGACGCGGATTGGATTGGATTGCTGATTGCTCACAAGCTAGGTGGATATTTTTCGAGTGTATTGGCTTTCCGCAATGAAAGCAACAGGGGGCTACCGTACTTGCTCGTTTCTTTTAGCGAAGTGTTAGACGTACGAGCCATCTTGTACTAAATTTTGGCACACAATGGTTGACAGATGGACCCCAGATGTTAGGCCCGGTGTAAATCTGTAGACTTTTCATCAAAAGGAACCATTTATCAGCGTACTAGCGTTTGATCTGTTTAACTGTTGTGGCTTGATGGGGGTGTATGTTCAACCAGCCACGCTTTCGTGAGACTATTTCTCCTTTACTTTGTGCCGAGGATGGATTGGTGAGTGGGTGGGTGGACTGTTGGAGTTCATGGACACCATTGCATCGTATCTCCGTATAAATATGATAACGGATTTGCTAATTTTCAGTTACTCGAAATTTTCTTATCCAACAGTAATCTACAGTTGCACAGTATTAAGCCTAAAATTACAGTACCAAGTGATATGCAATTTTGGTACAACTCTACTATAACTTTTAGTTCTATTTGTTTTTGTATTTGTAGTGTTCACCTAGATTTACTTTTGTCTAGTTTAGATTTTTTATTTTTTTTGTAACTTTTTTGTGCCGTTAGATGGAAATTTAAGTGGAAATAAGTAACTGAAAAATAACAAATTTTTAGATAACTTACACATACAGTCTGATATGATAATTGAGGAGCCTAGTGTGGTGACAGTCAGTGCTGTCCCCACTCCTTCGTAGGAGCACCTCATTTGTTCTGATAGGTTCGGAGGAAGAGCATGAAGATTTAAGACGATAAAAGAAAGAAAAGGCTGTGGGGGCAATAGATCCTGAGCAATCTTTGTGATGGAGAGAGAGATGCTTAGCATGACAAAAGGGTATGTACATACAAATCATTGACCTTTTAATAGGATCAGATGGAACCCTAAACCCTTATCAGACCCCTCTTTATTTTGGGCAATGCTTTTTCCTTCTGTTTATGACCCATCAGATCGCTTTCTTCCCTACAGAAATCAGAAGGCACGGGCAGCCAGTTTTTCCCTCCCTCCCTTGGAAGTCCATCCAATAAAATTCAGAAAGATGTGACTTTGGTGCGGCCAAGTGGTGCCAGATTTTTCCTCCTCTATGCATTTCATTCAAAAGGAGACGTTGAAAGGTTTCTATGCCTAAGTAGGTCCCAGGAATCAGGCGTTGTCCGGAAGTTCCTTCCTTCCTTAGGAAATCAGCAAAGCTAAAATTATAATGCCTGGGTCCTACAAAATTAGGCCTAAATCAAACACCAATCATCATAGCCCGCGAGCTCATGGCATGTCATTTCAGAATAGAAACACACTATGTACAGTTCTTCTGCACTAGCATTAGCAAAGCTCACTAACCACGGCAAAGTGCACACTGAGTAATGAATGACACTGATTTGCTTTGGCAAGTCACTGTGTACACGCTTCCAGTTTCTGCATCTTGTTTTGCTCCTGTTGTGCAGAATGGCAGATGGCAATGGATCTTGACCTCTGCTCTGCCGGTCTGCCCCAACGGTGTCTGCCCATCCTACTAGAAGAAACTAGCCACGACATATACGTCACTCCATGACTAGTGGACGCAGTGTAAGTGTGAGCTGATAAAATTCGTAGCTTACGATGGTAGTAATGCAAAAAAGAAAGGCTCTATGTATTTCCGATGGAATGTGAATCGGCCAGTCTTGCCGTATTTTTTTTTCATTGTCATCGAGCAGCCATACGATGTTTGCACTTGCTGGTTAGCCTCTTACATCATTACCCTAGTGGAGAATGAACAATCTCCTTCGAATAGTCGAGCCCGTGAACAAGTGATGATCACGACAAGATCCAAGAAAGGCAGAGGACCAAAATTGGGATGTTAGAGTCCCCTGGTTTGCGTCGCTAAGAGACTACACATGGCAGGACCCTGCATAGAGTACGACCTATGATTCCATACCAAACTTTAGGTGAGCCTTGGTTGGTGTAGACAGTGCAGAGTGCTGCAATTTGTTTCTTTACCTTCCCTAATCGCGGGGCTCCTTTCAGAACTTTTATTTTTGTGAGGGGGTCTTTTCAGAACTTCAGATACACGAATCCCTCACTCGTGTGTCTGTAGCATCTTGCGTAACAAGCTGCGTGCACGACGAGGCAGGGACCGAAGCACACGTTGGCCGTCGCATGCGGTGTGCGGGCGCGCGTGGTTCGCAGCCCAGGGGCAGCCTGATTACGCGCCCGCGCGGGTGGCCCAGTAACAAACGGCCTGGCGGCCGGTGCTTCGGCCAGGCCCAAGCTCAGGCACAGCCGCACAGGTAAAAGCGTCGCGAGAACCGAGCTTTGGTTGGGGGCGGAGAGGTTTCGCCCAGCCTATCCGTATTCTATGCCTAAGTATATCTCACAGGGGTTTTATTTCTTTAGAAACAGTATAGGTATACGTGAATATATTTAGTAGTTAAGAGTGTATTTGGTTCGTTGAATAGAGTGATTCTGAATCACCGGTATGGAAAATGAGCTTATTCGGTGTTTATTTGGTTGAATAAAATCAAATCATTCGAGATGAGATGGTTCAAGAAATGAGAATATTCTATGTTTACACTGTATCACTCCGTTTGGGGAAAAAATCCTGAACCACGTCGTTCACTCGAGTTCTAAGGCGCTTGGTGATGTGGTGAGGTTGATTTACGAGTTTCAAATGACCATATTTCCTAAACCGAATATCCGATTTGCCATCCGATTGAACCGTTGTGTTCCTTGTTATTTAATCAACAAAACAAGACAAATGTTGGCATATTTTGGTGCAAAAATATCATGCGGGCCCCACGTGTTATAACATCTCAAAGTTTAGTGCAATTCAAATACAACCTCATTCATCAAACCAAATACTGTCTTGAACCATACTATCCCACCAACCAAATAAAATCATATATTATCATATCCCACTAACCAAACACCATACTTATATCATCTCATCCAGAATCATGTTATCCATCCTATACTATCACATCCCATTCACCCTGGTTCACTCAACCAAACACACCCTAAAGCACGTGTCCGCACTCCATAGGGTTCAACTCTTACTCTAAATTAAGCGTGTGTTAGAGACGTATCCATGTGTGTGGACGTACATATGGTATACGTGTGTGAGTGTTTCTGTCATGTGCTCTTGAAAAAAAGGTAAAATGTTGCTGGAGGACCGAGTTTTGCTTGGTTGGTTGCTTTGCTAGATGTGCAAGCAACTTGCTTGGGCTTGACCAGGTTGCCTCACCCGACTATTTAGATGGTTTAGAAATAGTATACACACATGAGTGCGTTCAATGGTTAAAGCGTGTGTCCGTACTTCATGGGTCTTAGCCTCCACTCTAGATTAGATATGTGTTTAGAACACACCCACGTGTATGTAGATGTGCGTGTGATGTGTATGTATGAGTGCGTTTACTTTGTATTTAGACTGTTCACTGCAATGCGTACTTTGAGCCCACCCCTGTTCGAGCCAGGCTTGGGACTGGAATTCCAGCCCGAACAAAACCCGGCTCGGCCCAAAATTACAGTAAAAATGATTTGAAAAAATAATAAAATTAATTATTTAATTATGTAAATAAATTAAATATTATTTTTATTTCAGAAATAATTAAAATAATATTTTTAAATAGAAAAAATAATTTCGGATCAGACTCGGGCCTAGAGATTTTCGGCCGGGCTCTCGACTCGACCGACGTTTTAACAGGGCTATCTATATTCTTAGAAAAAAGGTAAATAGTCGCCGCGACCACACACAATCACCGCCCTCCAGGCCTTATCCCGGCTGTGCCACTCGCTTATCCAAAACCAAACCAAACCCCAAAAATTTCAATCAGGGGCATAATCGTCAACCAAGCCACTCCCCTCGCGAAATCCATAGCCCAGTTGCAAAAGTCCGGGACAGAAACCCTCATTGCAAATTCGCAGTTCACAAGCTGTGCGAACCAATGGCGCTCTCCGTCGCGCGCAGCCCCCACCCCGCCGCGGCGCTCTCGACCACCCGCATTTCCCAATTTGCCCCTCCCCTCCCCATCCTCCACTCCCCTCGCCGCCCCTACCCCGCCTCCGCCTCCGCCTCCCGGCCACCGCCGTCGCGGCTTCTTCGCCCCCGGAGGTGCTGGCCGCGGCGGAGGACGATGAGGAGCAGGAGGGGGAGAAGCAGCGGAAGCTGTACGTGGCCAACCTGCCCTGGAGCTTCCCCGCGCCGGAGATCGAGAAGCTCTTCGCGCAGTGCGGCGTCGTCAAGGACGTCGAGGTGAGTGACGAGGACAGGATAATTTGAATCCAATTGCCACGCTTATAGAGTGGAGTTTTTGAACTTTGTATTGCTGTTCGCGTTCTGACACGAGCGTTTGTGTTTGTTTGGCGAAGGTGATCAAGGGGAAGGATGGGAGGAAGAAGGGGTTCGCTTTCGTGACTATGTCGACGGCGGAGGAGGCCGCCGCCGCCGTGGAGAAGCTCAACTCCCACGTGAGTGTCTAACGTGTTTACGGTTGCTTTAATGTGTCGGTTTGCACCATGCCATCGTTTGACATATGAGCAGATTCTGCAATACTGCATATCAGATAGACAAAGTACAGATGCAGCAAAATGCAGTTTTAGCATGTAAAGTAGAAGATGGTTTATAACATACGTTTTAATGCATTAATTGATCTCACGTGCCTTCCACTCTGAAAGTCACTGTAAATTTGCAGAACTCTGGTGCCATTGAAACTAGAACTTACGATTTTGAGGACTATACGTGGAGATGTTCACATTTGATGAATACATACCGTGAATATTACGGCAATTTTGTGAATATTACAAGCTTGTGTGAACAATTTTTTTCTCGTAATCTTACTTTCATGCTTGAACTTACTACAACATTTGCACGGTTAGAACATGGTGTTATAATAAGAACTCTTTTGTATTTTCTTATCTGTATATGGCATACACCCTTTATACTCCCTATATATATTACACATTAGGTCTCCTTAATACACACAATATTTATAACATGGTATCAGAGCAGAGGTTCTAACCCTAACCTACAACCTAGCCTTAGTCGCTGCCGCTGCCGCTGCCCTCGGGAGGAGCAATCTCCACTCCCGGGGGCGGCCTCGTACTGTCTCATCGTCACCTTGGCCGGCTCTGCCCTACATCGCCTGAGGTGGAGATTGTCGTTGCCCTCCCCGTTGCCAGATCCAGTTTCATTGATCCTCCTTTGCCATGGCCGTCTTACCCGAGCGAAGCCGCCATCGACCACAAGAAGGAAGCTCGAGGCCGTGCGGTGCCTCCACCCGAGCGACGCCAGATCCCTCCGTCGCCTCGAGCTCGGGCCCCATCCTTGCCGACGTCGCCCTTGAGCCTATGTCTGCGCCGTCTTGGCTCCCGGGTATCTCGGTGGAACCTCCATCCCCTGCTCCTGGATCTGGGCCTCCTCGTCGTCGTCGACCTCTCCCCAAGCGTCGACTCCAACATTTGCGCCACTCGAGCCGGCGCCTCCGCGACGATCGCGTCGTGCCGCCGGCTTGCAGCCCCCGCGCCTTGTGCCGTCGGCTCTGCGCTTTCCGCACGAGAGTGCCTTCGCCTTGGGCTTCGTGTTGGGAGGAGCAGATCTGGGCTCGACTTGTGGTCGTGGGTACGGCGCCATGAATTTTGGCTTGAGAGGAAGATAGAGGGAGAGAGAAGAGATGAGAAGCAGAGGAGTTGGGGAAGTATGGAGTTGATCTGCTGCTTCGGCTTCTTCGGCTCCTGATTCTCAATCAGCTCTAGCTTCTCCTCTAGTATTTCTGCTTCGGCTTCTCCCACTTTGGCTTCTTGCAACTTCTTTCGTTGTTAAAGCTTCTTGTTGCCAGTATCCGCTGCTAGTTATTTTTGAGTTTTTTTTTCCTTTCGTTGCGTTCGTCTATATTTGAGTTCGTCTAAGCTACGTGAATCCACAAATGTATTGTCAGTCATAGAACCATAGGAATTCCTTTTTGTATGGCAGCAGCCGCCGCTCTTCTTTCTGAGCCGCGTGCAGATCGTAGAAGTCGTTATGATGCCGTCGCTTCTCTATTAGCCGCCGCCCCGAGCTTCTAAGGCCGCCGCGCTTCTTCTGCGTCGCCACCGTCTTTGGCTTCGATCTGCGTCACCATACTTCTATCTATTTTTCTTCGGCTTGATTTGACAGTTTTCTCTATTTTTGTTGATTTCATCATCTTCTTCGTCGTGTTGCCGCGGTCGACTTTACTCCCGTTTGCCTCTAGTTTCTCAACCCCTGCACCTTGTGCTTTATAGGCTATTGCACGACCCCAGATGAGAGGAGATTTTTTGATACTCGACATATTTTTCAAGAGTTGCACGCTACGACGACATTATCAAGACTCGGACTTTGGATTTTCCATATTTTTGTGCTAACCGCTTTGCATTTGGGGGGGTGTGTTAGAATATGTTCTCTTTTGTATTTCTTTATCTGTCTTTTGTATGTTTTTATCTGTATATAGCATGCACCCCTTGTACTCACTATATATATTGCCTATTGGGTCTCTTCAATATACACAAAAAATTCATAGCATACACAATCTATCATCGATTCATCGTTCAATGAGCTTATCATTAAAATGCTGACATCTTGATGTTTTTCCCAAAATAAGATGCTGGCAATCCTGAAAAAAAGTAGCCATGTGCTTCTGAGCTTTGGAAACTTACCCATGGAGCTCTTATACTAGTTTTTGCATCACCAATTCTTTGTAGGATGTCATGGGAAGAACCATCAAGGTGGAATTTTCAAAGAGCTTTAGAAAACCTGCTCCACCTCCTCCCCCGGGCACCATTGTAGAGAGGCACAAGCTTTATGTGTCCAATCTTCCATGGAAAGCAAGGGTTCCCAATATGAAGGAGTTCTTCTCAAAATTTAACCCACTTTCTGCTAAGGTAGTCTTTGATAGCCCATCAGGAAAACCAGCTGGGTACGGTTTTGTTTCTTTTGGGACAAAAGAGGAGGCAGAGACTGCTCTCAATGAACTCGACGGAAAGGTGACAATTGTACAAACTTTTACCTTTCAGTTTTACAATTTGCACCAAGAATGAAGATTGATCATTCATAAATTAACTGCTACAACGATGTTTAACAACCTGCCAAACTTGACGCAAAGACTTTCCATTATGTATGGAGTAATCTTTACTAGTATCTTATATTAACTTTTTTTAATCAGCAATTAGCATCTCTCCTTTGGCATAAACCTCCTTTGTGTAAAACAAAAACAGCTCATTAACTGTATTGTTCTTTTCCATATTGTGATCAATTTGTAGTTTTGTACCAGCTTTAAACTGGAAGATAAAACAGCTTTGGGGTAGCAGTGAAATGTCCTGTCAGATCTGTGTTTTGGACAAGAATTATAAGGTCACTTGCTATTGAGGCAATAAATTATTGCACAATTAGATGAATTTTCTGTCCCTTTTTCAATTTTATTTTTTCAAAAATCAAATGTAAGATATGTTAGATTAGAAGCACATTAAACACTATGATATGAAAACATTTATTTGTTATGTAGGAACTTATGGGAAGACCCGTTCGCTTGAGATGGCGGGAAAATGTTGATGACAAGGTTGAAGGTGTAAAGGTTGATGGTGAGGCTAAAGGTGCAATGGTTGATAATGGAGGTGAGGATGAAGGTGAAGATAAACAGGAATAGTCTAACAATACCATGCTGGGAAAAAGTTGCAGCAACCTTATTGATGAAAGCGCAGATGTGGAGCCTCATTGTACAGCTAGAAGTTTTTTTTATACTACCTGGTGCGTGACTAATGTGTCTATAATTTCACTTAGTACCTTATGGTTGATACTTGATACTCGCACTAAATGATTGAACTTGACTTGTTTTTCTGTGGACAGTTCCGTTTCGTAACATCACCAAAAACTTCACGGTTTAATTTTTATCATTTGTATTAACAAATCTTTAATATGCTGCATTGCTTTCATATGGAAATCTAATTTGTAGTTTGCTTTAATCTTTGTGTGTTTCCACTTTCCAGAATTCACTATATTTAATCATTTGCCATGCAAACATGAAGAAATTTTTTCAATTTTTTTTTCTCATGGTTCCATAATGGCATGGACTTGCAAAAATGTAATGCTCAGATCAATCAACAGCAAAATTTGAAGTTTGAAAGGAGGTGTGCCGTGCTGTGCGCACTATCATATTATGGAACCATGTTACCTTACATCCAAACACCTTCTATTCCTATACTATATGGCAGAAATTCAGATATGGTGCCCCTTTTTGTAGATACAGAACAGAGGTGATAATTGTAATCTACGACTGCAATATCGATTTCTGCCTTTTTGCTGCTCAGCTGCTTTGGAAAAGGGGAACAGAGGGCATTAGTTCTGACCTAAGGTGAAGCATTGTCCTTGAGCAACTTGCTTTAATATTCAAATCCAGTTGTGTATTTCTTGTAATGATATGTACTTATTTAAAGTACATTGTGATCATCAAATTTCTCCTGCTGAGAGAATTGTAGTCTGCTAATTTTGGATTCAATTCCCTATAGTATTTCTTAATTTGCCAGTCAGGCAAAGGTATTCTTAAAGTACACGTTACTCTTTCCCTGTTAAAATCACCTATGGAAAGGAAACCATCAGATGCCATATTTGCACATACTGAAACTGGGGTTTTCTTGACAAATTTCTCTTACTTGTTATGAGCCTACTACATTAGATGCTCCTTCCTTTTGATGTAATTCAGTCATAGGATTACTGCTGCATAGGTTTCCCTGTCACTCTAGAGAACCATAGAAGTTATCATTCAACAAACACAAATCTGAAACATAACAAGAAGGTTAAAGACGCTCAAAAGTCAAAACAGAATACACTCAGGCGCTCAGCTTTACTAGTGTTTTGATTATGCTCAGTAGGCAGTAGCTAAAGGATTCCCACGTATTAAGATTAGAAGCATCTAGTGCACACTAAAATACTAAATAGTCCCATTTTTGGCTTAATGCTGCTGCTGCCTGCTTACTTGAATTTAAAAAATCAAAACATGGTTTCATTGGTAAGCCCAACAAAGGTTGCCAATTGCAAGCTCCCTAGACCAAGAAAAATCTAGTTCAAGATTTTTCGCAGCTTTGCTTTGGACCTTGCACTAATGCAGCCCTATGGTGTTATTTTCAAATACTAGGTACTTGCGACTTACTGTAATCATCACGTCTAAACTTTCAATAAACTTTTTCCAGGTAGTACTATCCTGTAATGTTTTCAAAGGAGAAACTCATCATTTATAGTTACCACTTACAACTACAAAATGGACCAACGGGCCATTTTAAGCATCATCCCCTTCAATTGTAATTTACAAATGGTTCGGGATTGGTAGTTTCTAGATTGGTTTGATATATGTTTTCTCCTTCGTGGTAGTCAATCACTCCTAAGCTAGGTTCACTGCGAAATTTCCCACCTCATCAAAGCATTCTCCTTCGTGGTAGTCAATTACTCCTAAGCTAGGTTCACTGCGAAATTTCCCACCTCATCAAAGCCAAGGAAAGCTAGATTTTGTTGCTTTTCCAGCAAAGTAACGATTCAACTATACATCTTGGAATGGATCCAATCATGACTGTTCATTCTCATGGTGCTGTGATGCTATTGATTTAATGATTTCACTTATATAGTCTATTAAATTGTGCCCAAATTCTCGTATAGGGAAAAATCTTTTTCAAGAACCGACTATAATTATTTACTTCATTATGCTTTTTCTTATTCAATTCTAAACTGCAACTCCTAAGTCATTGACATATATTTTGGAAAAGAACTTCTAATTTTTCATTTTTTAGGTATTAAATTCTCTCCACCAACTTTAATACACTAACAAAGCATGTAGTCATTGGGTGCATGCATCTGTCTTAATTTATGTAGAGATCTGTTGTAAGTGCATAGTCACTAGAGCATTCTGCACAGATATATTGGAACTGAAGTATTTCTTTGATGTACTGGGCCCAAATAGATTTGTCTAGGCATTGTTCTTAATCCACGACAGTAGGTTGCTGTTGTGATACTCTTTAGAGCAGTAATTGAAAAGTCAGAACTGAATTCGGTTTAGCCCCTTGGATAAGAAGTTGTGACATGATGGTGGGCTGATGGCTGCAAAAATAAGTAACACGTACCGAACTTTTCTATGGTGTCTGTTCAAGGAGGAACAGGGTGGTAAAATAAGAGCATATTTAACTCTACATAGTTTAAAGCAGCCGTTCCCACAAATTTTCAGGAACTAAAGTGGGCCAGATTGATGCAAATTGAGATCTGTTTTAACCCAAACATGTTCATGAAGTTTCTTTAAGTTTTTTTAACCTCATAGGGGTCATAGTCGTAAAGCCATCCATATTAGTGGGACTATGCTTTAGGAAAAGAAAAGAACGACCCAGTTCCTCTTTTACTTGCGGCCCACCACTTCATCTGACTTCTCCAACAAACATTTCATTAACCTATTCCCGCAGACATGTCTAGGGGAAATGAGGAATTTAAAAATATAGCATTTGTAATATGGAGTAAATGTTCTTCATGGGAGGATATAAGGATAGATGATGGAACTAAAAAAGCAGTTGATTCTCCTGATTTAATGCTTTCGACGTTGCGCCGCTGCCAAAGTCTAGTAGGCACTATCCAGTTAAGTTGGTTGGTATCCAAAGTGCTTAACGCAGTTGTTTGCCTCTTGTTTCATTTTGACAATTAGAAATAATATCCAGAATATTGATAAATAGATATGGAAGCAAGAGTTAGTAGATGTTATATTGAGTTATATTGTGCAAAGAACACTTGTATTTTCCACTGTATAACATTGATAGCTTTATTATGTCCTCGGAAAAAAAACATTGATAGGCCCATTAGCTTATTGGCACCATAGAATATAAAGTTCATTTACTTCTTTGAAAAAAAGGCTCATATATTGTTCCTTTCTTTTCAATTTCCTTTTCAGTTCCTTTCAGAAATGAGAAGTGGTATATACGCCCATGCTTTCTTTTATCTGTTTCAGTTCATTTGATTTATAACTATTGAATCCATTTTCTGGAGTTAGTTGTTAGCCTCTTATGTGCTCATTTGTTATATGAGCAGATTGCCTCCTGTTAAACTATTCCTAACTAACTTTTGTACGTCGGGTAAACTCTTTTTATTTCTAATAGGTGCACAATCCTTTATTCGCCCTTGGAATGTGAACAACAAAACACATTAGCCTTTTCCAATCCATTAAACCATGATTATAAATAAAAATCATGGAATGATGTTTACATTTCTCTAAGATCATTTAATGTTTCCTTGAAATTAGTTGCCAAGGTTATCCCATAGGTAAAGGGAAACAGTGAACTTGATTTGACAGTATGGCTGTGTTTAGTTTTCAACTAAATGAAACATCACAGCTTCCTTTGTCTACATATGTCCCAAATTCGTCACATCTTTCCCCTCTCTCTTACATGCGCTGCTATCCCTGTTGTGTGAAAATGATGTGTTGATCACTGAAAGAGAATAAATAAACCCATTAAATTGGACTGTCAAATAAAAATTCCATTTAATTCTAAACTATTTCTGCATACCCATCTATATTTGACTAATTTGCTTCTGTAAAACCTTGTCTGTTCTGCTTTTCTTGTTTGGAAAATAATCACTGTCCTGTGATTCATGCATGCATTTAGGCTTAATTTGCATACAGGGTGAGGCTAAATTGTAGTTGTGTGCATGTATTCTGTTTGTCAATCTAAATCTCCATCAGAATTTTGCTAACACTATCCTTTGACTTGAAGAAATAGAAGAAACCAGTCTCTTTCTACCAATAAGCTATTAAAGGCTTAAGTTGACACAACCACAAGATTAGTGTCGGAAAGGGAGAAGTAAATTCGAAGAAAGCTGTCAAAATAGTGCTAGTAATCATTGTCTTCAATTACTTGAAGAGAGAAAAATCTGATTGTCGAGGAGAGACTCCAAGGTTCTACTTAGATGGTACCAACACCGTCATTGATATCAGTACAGGATAATGAAGTTTTAGCAGCTTGGCTTGATGAAAGTTACCTCTTTGACAAAAGCCTACGGGATCTGTAAATTAGAAATCAGATAACCTTGGTATTGGAGCAAACTTTAGCTTCAGACACCAAATTAATGAAAACATTATCACCTTGTCACGCTAGGGAAAAAGAGAATACACTGGACCTTGTCACGCTGGGAGAATTTAAGAGATTTGATTTCCATCCTCTTGTTGTGTATGACTTATATATAACAAGGTCAAAGGAATGGTATGTGTCCGGAAAGCAGAAGAGCAGCGTACGCTTTTCAGACACAGCTCTACAGGGGGAGGTGTAATTGCGTGGGGTTACAAAATATTATGGGTTGGGGGTGTATGAGTCTGAGTCGAGCATGTAATCGGGGTATAAATATATACTGTCGACCTCTTGTAACCCTAATTAGAAGAAAAGAAAGAAACTATGATGGTAATTTGGATAATAGAAAGTCTACTACAGGGTATGTTTTTAGTCTGGGTGGAGGGCATGTATGTTGGAAGTCATCAATTTAGTCTATCGTTGCATTGTCTACAACTGAGGTAGAGTACATGACTGTGGCTGAAGCTACAAAGGAAACGTTATGGCTTGCAGAATTAGTGAAGAAACTAGATGTTGAGTAAGGTGGAGTTCAGGTACATTGTGATAGTTAGAGTGCAATTTATTTGACCAAGAATCAAGTGTATCATACCAGAACAAAGTACATTCATGCAAGGTATCATAGGATCAGGGAGTTGATCAACTCTGGAGAGATTGATTTGATGAAGGTGCACATTGATGATAATGCTGCAGATATGTTGACCAAGCCAGTCACCGCCAACAAGTTTGAGCATTGCTTCGACTTGTTGTGAGTCACAAGTTGCTAAGTAAGAAGGTAACCCTCAGCCCACGGATGCGCGAGGAGTGTTAAAGCTTTCTCTTGTGTTTGCATTTCTTCAAGGTGGTGTATTCGTCAAGGTAGAGATTTGTTGTGTATGACTCATATATAACAAGGTAAAAGAAAGGGGTTGTGTCCGGAAAGTGGTAGCGCAACGTACGCTTTTCGGACACAGCTCTACAGGGGAGACGCAGTTGCGTGGGGTTATAAAATATTATGGGCTAAGGGTGCGGGGGGAGGGGGCGAAGTCCCCGCGGTACGAACTATGAGTGCGAGTTGAACATGTAATTAGGGTATAAATATATACCATCGACATCTTGTAATCCTAATCAAAAGGAAAGAAAGAAACTCTACATATGGACGGAGTCACTGTGATTCGGCTCCTGAGGACGTAGATTTTGCGAACCTCGTCAATAAGTTCCCGTGTCTCTTATGTACTTACTGTGATTGTTCTCCCGTGTAAAGGATTATCGCCAGTTCCAGCACCTCTATTGTTACAATCCCGGAAGGAATGTCGGATGAAGAACAGGAGAATCAGAGTTGTCGGCTAGACAAAGGAATCATCGAGCATAAGCGTCGACCGTCCGATCGCTATCCGGCGGCGACACGGGTTACGTGAGGGCGAGTACCTATTCGGCGAAGACCGAGCCCACCGGCCGCTTTTACGAGGATGCTAGTACTTATTCATTGGATGTGTCCCGATCGGGCATGCAATGTAATATGAGATAACTCAAACTCGAACCCTTTCCCTTGTTCTTCCTTTTTCCCGTCCAAATCCTTCTTCCTAACCCATTCTCTCTTCTGTAATCACACATACTTTGGTGAGGTTTGAGTAATATCTGGAGGGGATTGTAACATTTGGTATTAGAGCCCTTTCCTGACGCCCTGGAGCATCCACGTTATCAGACGAGATCTCAAGTCCACATGCAGGAGATGGAGCATCAGATGGCCGAACTGACGAGGGTCATCTTGGCGCAAAGTGAGTCGATCAAGGTGCAAGGTGAGTCGATCAAGGCGTTGCAAGACAAGAGCGACGCAATCCACGCCACGGTGGAAGAAATCAAACCGGTGGTGTTAGAGCTGCAAAAGTGGAAGCCGGAGATGGAGTCGTCGGTAGAAGGATTGCGTTCAGAAGTGGGTGAACTGCAGACGCAGGTCGTTCAGATCGCCAGAAATCCTGTGTTGGCGCTGAGGCCCGTCGACCTACCGCCGCTTCTTCCTCTACCTGAAGCCAAACAAGAATTGGATTCTGAAATGGGTCGGATGACCCTGGGCAAGGAAGGAACTGCACGAACCCGAGAAGAACATCATCTGGTGCCTTTAGGTCCACAAGAGGGACTTTCACGTCCGGAAAGGGTAATTGGGGAAAAACTTCTGGTCACGACACCTTCGGGCAGTGGTAAGTCAAATCGACTTGATTTTGATTCTTACGCAGTTGGGTCTGGGGGAGGTTCTGGTAGACATCATGGGGTATATCATCACCACCATTCACCCCCTAAATTGGATTTCCCACTTTTTGATGGAGAGAACCTGAAGGCTTGGCAACTCAAATGTGAAAATTATTTTAGGATATGCTCAGTTCAACCGGAGTTCAGAATTGGCATAGCGACCATGTACTTTGTGGGTGGCGCGTTGTTGTGGTTACAAGCGACGAAGGCCCATACCAGATTTGAGGATTGGGACACGTTCGTCCAGGCTGTATGCAATAGGTTTGGGAGGGAAGAGTTTCAGCAACTAGTGAGGCAGTTAAACCGAGTTAAATCGAACAACAACGATCGTCAGTATGCGAGAAGTTTAATGAGCTCATGCATAGTTTGATGGCGCATCATGCTTCTTGGAATCCGATGTTCTTTGTAACCCAATTTGTGGATGGATTGAGGAGTGACATAAGATCGGCAGTAGTATTACACCGGCCACAAGATTTAGATACTGCAGTATCACTCGCTTGCTTGCAAGAAGAGGTATTGGAGACGGTGAGAAGGGATCCCCGAAGGGCAGATTTTGTTTCTATTACACGTTCCAGTATGCGCACTGCCATGCCACTTCCACCGCCACCTGGAAGGGGAATACCTGGTGTTAGTCAGCGATCGGATGATCGCAGAGGCTTGGATGGAGCAAGAGCTAATCCTGTGGATGATAGGCTCAGAGCGCTCAGGGCATACCGAAGGGCAAAAGGGCTTTGTTATACTTGTGGGGAGCGTTGGTCTCGGGATCATAAATGCGCTGCAACTGTTCAACTACATGTAGTGGAGGAGCTATGGGAGATGATGCCTGATGATGATCAGAAGTCGCAGAAGGAGAATGAAGATGACTCGCCAGCAGAAGCAGAACTCTTGTCTATATCTAAGGACGCTATTCTGGGCACCGAAAACAGGTGTACCTTCAGGCTACAGAGTACTGTGCAGAATCAGGTGGTTGTCATGCTTGTGGATTCAGGGAGTTCCCATTGCTTTATCAGTGAGGATTTTGCGAAACAGTGGTGTGGGCTTAGAAGGTCAATCAAACCGGTGTTTGTTCGAGTGGCTGATGGGGGTCTGTTAGAATGTAATATGGAGATTCCCCTTTGTCCGTGGAAAATTCAAGGCCAGATTTTTTACACAACATTCAGAGTGTTACCACTGCACTGTTATGATATGATTTTGGGGATCGATTGGTTGGAACAACATAGCCCAATGAATGTTCATTGGTTAAAGAAGGTGTTGTCTTTTGATTATAATGGGCATAAAATCTGTTTACAAGGCATTAAGCCTAATGTCCCTCAGTGTTGTTTGTTATGGGAGACACAGCGGGAGGAGCCAAGGAATGACCAGTTGTTTTTGTCTGAGGCTACTGAGGACAAAGATACCGATCCACCGGCATCCATATTGCAATTACTGGGAGTATTTGCTCATTTATTCGAAGAACCGCAGGGATTGCCACCTTGTAGAGCTTTTGATCACTCGATACCTTTGATGCCAGGTGTGAAGCCAGTAAATCTGAGGCCCTACCGGTACAATCCTCTGCAAAAGAATGAAATTGAGAAACAAGTCAAGGAAATGTTAGCTCAAGGCACTATACAACCCACACAGATCCTTTTTCATCGCTTTGTCTTCTTTGGTACAAAAGAAGGACGAGACTTGGCGATTTTGTGTAGATTATCGTCATCTTAATGCAGCGACGGTCAAGAACCGATATCCTCTTCCCATTATCGATGAATTCCTTGATGAGTTATCTGGGTCTCAGTGGTTCACCAGTCTCGACTTGAGAGCGGGTTATCATCAAATCCGCATGAGGAGAGAAGACGAGCACAAAACAGCATTCAAAACACATCACGGTCAGTTTGAGTTTAGAGTGATGCCTTATGGTTTGACAAGTGCACCTGTAACCTTTCAAGGACTCATGAATACTATTCTAGCACCGTTTTTACGCAATGGAGTCTTGGTGTTTATTGACGATATTCTGGTTTATAGTGCAGACTTGCCCAGTCATGAACATCTGCTCAAACAAGTCTTTGAGATATTGGATCAACATCACTTGAAAATCAAGAAGTCTAAATGTTCCTTTGCGAAACAACAATTGACCTACCTGGGCCATGTGATTAGCAAACACGGGGTGTCAACAGACAGCAAAAATATCAATGTTGTACGGAATTGGCCAAGTCCGACCAATGTGAAGGAAGTCCGTGGGTTCTTAGGGCTGGCGGGCTATTACCGTAAGTTCGTGCGCAATTTTGGATTGATCTGCAGGCCTCTTACCGAGTTATTAAAGAAAAAAAAACAGTGTTTGTCTGGACAAAGGAGAAGGAGGAGTCCTTTCAAGCCCTCAAGAAGGCTCTGATTACAGCGCCGGTACTGGCGTTGCCGGATTTTGCCCAACCTTTTGAAATTGAAACTGACGCATCTGATAAGGGTATTGGAGCGGTGTTGATGCAAGAGGGTCATCCCATCGCCTATCTTAGCAAATCATTGGGGCCCCGTACTCAAGGTTTATCCACTTATGAGAAAGAAAGTTTAGCGATTATGTTGGCCATAGAACACTGGTGTCCATACCTGTAGCAGGCTGAGTTCACTATCAGAACTGATCAAAGGAGCTTAGTGTATCTCGGGGACCAAAGACTGACCACACCGTGGCAACAAAAAGCGATGACCAAATTGCTTGGCTTGCAGTATCGAGTAGTGTACAAAAAAGGGGTGGAAAATCGCGCTGCGGATGCTCTGTCAAGATTATGCATACATACGGAGGGGGAACTAGTGGCTATGTCAACATGTATACCAACCTGGTTGAGGGAATTGACAGCAGGATACAGAGATGATGAACAAACGAGTCGAGTGTTAGCTGCATTATCAGTGGGGGATTCTTCCAATCTGCACTTTACCTTGAAGGAAGGAATCTTGCGTTACAAAGGGCGTATCTGGGTCGGGAGCAATATAGCAGCGCATTATACAATCCATACATTCCAGTGCGATTGGGGGGCACTCCGGTTTTCAAGTCACTTACAGTAAAATCAAACAATTGTTTGCTTGGCCTGGTATGAAGAAGGCAGTTCATTCATTTGTGAGCGCATGTGCAGTTTGTCAACAAGCGAAATCAGAGCATGTCAAATATCCTGGCCTTTTGCAACCACTCCCAGTACCTGAGCATGCATGGCAAATGGTTTCTCTAGACTTCATTGAAGGACTTCCCAGATCTGCCAACTATAACAGCATAATGGTGGTGGTGGACAAGCTCTCCAAGTATGCACACTTTGTGCCTTTAGCACACCCTTTCACTGCATTTCAGGTTGCTCAAGCCTTTCTTAATAACATCTATAAACTCCATGGCATGCCTCAGTCTATTATTTCTGATAGAGACCGTATCTTTACAAGTACTCTTTGGAGAGAACTATTTCGGCTGACTGATACTCAATTGCGAATGAGCTCCGCTTATCACCCACAAACCGACGGACAAACCGAACGTGTTAACCAGTGTTTGGAAACCTATCTTCGTTGTTTTGTGCATGCCTGCCCGAGAAAGTGGTTTGAATGGCTTGCTTTAGCTGAATTTTGGTACAATACATCTTATCACACTACCTTGAAGACATCACCATTCGAGGTATTATATGGTCACAGTCCGAGGCAATTTGGAGTGACCGATCTTTCAGCTTGTGCCTCAACTAATTTAACTGAGTGGTTACAAAACAGGAAGCTCATAGTGGACCTACTACGACAGCATCTCAACAGGGCTAATCAGAGAATGAAGACACAAGCAGATCAGAAACGCTCGGAGCGACATTTTCTTCCTCTGGACTGGGTGTACCTCAAATTACAACCTTATATTCAAACCTCAGTGGCAGTCCGGGCTAATCATAAACTGGCTTTCCGTTATTTTGGGCCGTTTCAAGTGGAGCAGAGAATTGGTCCGGTGGCATACAAGCTCAAATTACCACCACATTGCAGCATTCATCCTGTGGTTCACGTCTCACAACTCAAGAAAACCTTAGCTCCTAGTGAACATGTGTTGGAAGGACTGCCAGATTCTGAAGGAATTCGGGTACCAGAACGAGTGTTGCAGAGTCGGCTTCACCGCACCGGCTCGGTTTCAGGTACCCAAGTTTTAGTGCAGTGGTCAGGATCATCACCGGAGAAGGCAACCTGGGAGGATTTTCGTGAGCTGAAGAGTCGTTTCCCATTTGCTCCGGCTTGGGGTCAAACCGGCTCTGAAGGGGGGAAGGATGTTACAATCCTGGAAGGAATGCCGGATGAAGAACAGGAGAATCAGAGTTGTCGGCTAGACAAAGGAATCATCAGACGCAAACGTCGACCGTCCGATCGCTATCCGGCAGCGACCTGGGTTACATGAGGGACGAGTACCTATTCAGCGAAGACCGAGCCCACCCGCCAGCTTTTACAGGGGATGCTAGTACTTATTCTGTTGGATGTGTCCCGATCTGGGCATGCAATGTAATATGAGATAACTGAAACTCTGAACCCTTTCCCCTTGTTCTTCCTTTTTCCCCGTCCAAATCCTTCTTCCTAACCCATTCTCTCTTCTGTAATCACACATACTTTGGTGAGGTTTGAGTAATATCTGGAGGGGATTGTAACATCTATCAGCGGAAGCTTGTATTGGTAGGCTACACTGATGCAGCAACGCCACTTCCTCGTGAACTGTTCTGTTCAAGTTTCCTATTCATCTATGATACTAATATCAACCGGACATGTTCTCTTCCTGTTCTTATATGTGTGTGGCAAAGGAAACAGGGAAGTTAAAGTGGAAAGGAACAACAGCAGTGCCAAGGAAAAGAAAAGAAAGAAGCGCTGGAGCACCAAAAACAAAAGCAACGAAGGTCCCAACCACCACCAGATGGTCCAGATCTCTATCTCCTCCCCATCAATCCCAAAATACTTTGCTTTGCAAACAATCTTTCTCTCTCTCTCTCTCTCTCTCTCCAAAGAAACCCTTCAACCAGTGGCGTCATCTGATCTCTCCCCTCCATCCCCTCACAATTCCCAACACCAAGAAAGTACCATGGATCGAACGCATACACATAGGCACATCTGTCTTCCTCTCTCATCTCATCACAACGATTTGGCCCAGAAACTTACAGAGCTCTTCTGCTAGTACTTGAACACCCAGTCTCAGACTCAGGAGTGAGGTAGTTAGCATCTGTCTCCGTTTCTTTCTTCCCCTCTTTCTCCCTCCGCTGTTGCAGCTGCCAAAATTTCGTGGCAGGAGGCAATGGCGGCCTCTTCACCTCCTGCAATTACCGAGACACAGCCTACTTGGGTCCCCTACGAGCCAACCAGAGATTGCTCTCAGGGGCTGTGCAGCATGTACTGCCCCCAGTGGTGCTACTTCATCTTCCCTCCGCCGCCTCCCTTTGACATCGCCGGCCCCAGCCCCGACGACTCCTCTGGTCCTGTCTTCTCCCCCCTTGTGATTGCAATCATCGGTGTACTAGCCAGCGCATTCCTTCTTGTCACCTACTACACCTTCATCTCCAAGTACTGCGGCACCTTCAGCTCCCTCCGGGGGAGAGTCTTTGGCTCGAATTCAAGTGCTGGTGCCCACGGTGGTAGCGGTGGCGGTGGCGGTGGCAGCAGCGGCCACGGGCAGTCCAGGAGCCAAGAATCATGGAATGTCTCACCGTCAAGTGGGCTGGATGAGACCTTGATCAACAAGATCACAGTGTGCAAGTACAGGCGTGGCGATGGGTTTGTCCACACCACGGACTGTTCGGTCTGCCTTGGTGAGTTCCGCGACGGGGAGAGCCTCCGGCTGCTACCCAAATGCAGCCATGCCTTCCACCAGCAATGCATCGACACGTGGCTGAAGTCACACTCCAATTGCCCCCTCTGCCGCTCCAACATCACGTTCGTCACCATCGGGGTGGTGTCGCCGGAGCCGGAGGACTGTGCTCCAGGTGAGAGTGGGAGAGTCACCCATGAGGTGGCTGTGGTGATGGATGACTTGGAAAACATGTGTGAAGAGCAGCAGGATGTGGCGAGCAGCGCTTATGGTGATGACCAGGAGGCGAAGGATGGCCCAGAGGGAATGGAGGAGGCCAATGGCATAACTGAGATCAGAGAAGAAGGCTTGCCGCCGAAGATGGGGTCTTCGTCATCGGACCTGCACCGTGACGGCCGCATGTCCATTGCTGACGTGCTGCAGGCCACCATGGAAGATGAGCTGATGGCAGCCAGGGAGAATGGTTTCCTTGCAGGTGGCGCTGGCACGTCAAGGCGGTGTCGCGGTGAGAACAGCAAGGAGTGGGGCCGCAGCCGGCGTGCATTGCAGGACACCGTGGACTCCGTGCCGATGAAGAGATTGCCGCCCGGTGGGAGGTCGTGCTTCAGCAGCAAGAGTGGCAGGGGAAAGGATTCAGATCATCCAATGTGAGTCGGTCACCTCTGATGTTCTTACCTGGGGTAGTACTGTGTGTGCATGTTGGAATAGCGAATGGCCAAGCAAGGACCATCATCGTAATTCGGAGATGTTGTCTCCTCGTGATAATGATCATTTCCCTCACTTCATGTGTTGCCACGGCCAAATCGTTCCTGTGCAATTATTGGTAAGGTCTGTTCTGATGATAGTCGAGCAGGTCTTGGATTTTTTTTTGCTCTTCCATCTTACTATTACATAAGACTCCTCCCCACATTCATTCTTTCAGTGGACGTATTTACTGTGAGTGCAGTAACAGGCTAGAGTTTTCTCCAACATGACTTTCTCTTTCTCTTTCTCTCTCTCTGTCTCTGTCTCTTTTTTTGCGTTTTCATTGGTGTGTATGCATGTGCAAGTAGTTGCAGAGCGCAAAGTGCGAAAGAGTGGGGGTTTGATCTAAAGACGCGTACCACAAATTGTTGTCTTGCATACAGGATTACAGGGCCTTTTTTAGCTAAAATTCAGGAACACTGTTTGAAACATAATCACAGTAGTGATGGACCAATGGCGCATGAAATTTGCAGAACTAGGCCGAGATAAGTGTATGCTTCCAGTCTGTTTTGTCGCCGAAGCTTGCTGTGGTCCATGGACTTAGTCCTAACAAAGTTGCAAACCGACACTGATTTAATGCTGGGATATGAATTATATTGCGTGTCCTTTTTTTTTGCGACTCATGAACTACTGCATGTTTCTTAGTGAGATCTCTGTTTGAGATCAATCAGAATCTGATTTCCCCCTCTGCTTTGCAAATAAAAAAAAGGTTCAATGGCTGCTTTTGTTCCTAGCCGCGTACAGACAATACTACGAAAACTTCGTAACTCACTTGTCACAATACTCAGTGTTTGTTTTTTGTGTTCTGTGCTCGCAAATCGCACTGGAACTTGCAAACGTTGTAGCTTTGATCTGGTCGTTGGTCTTCACCCTCTCGGTATACGTCGTTATCGCACTCGTATAAGTGATTTCCATAATTGAGGTTGGTTTATGGCACTTCCACTAAGATGCGTCTTGCTTGATGTGGCTTTGTCTAATACGGAACACTAAAGAACGCACACGCATACGCATACGCATCCTATTCCTATTCCTGGCGCTTTAGACTTTAGACGAAAGCTGGATTTCGTCGGTGCCGGGATTTTGCCCTGTAATGAAACAGTACAGGTCGGCGATAGCGCTATTACATTACTGCTATATGCAAAACCTGCACCCTACACACACTGCAAGATGCCGTTTTAGGAGGCGACTTTGAAGACGACGCAGCGGCGTACGGCCATTGCTTCCTTTCATTCTCCTATGCTTCAGAGTTCAAAGCTTCACAGTCGCATTCGGCGGAAGGGAAAGAGAAACGAGTCAGAAAGGCTGTGGCCTCGGCGGCGAGATCATGCCCCTTTTTTTTTTTTTTCTAATTTCTAAAGAGAAGCGCTTCCAAATTTATTTTAACCATGCTAGCTTAAGCCCTATTTGGGGACCTGGTTTTGACCCGTTCCAGAAGGAACTTTAAACCGGAAGGTTTGGGATCCGTAATGGGCATTTGGGCCGGCTCGGATGGTGACCCCCAGGCCGTCCGGCCCATCCTCGAAACAGCCAGGAATCAGGAACCATCCTCGCCGGCAGTGGCACCACCGTCCGCCGATTCCACGAGAAGCTCCGGTCGCCATGGAAGCAACAGCACACACGAAGGCACAAAAGAAAACCCTCTCAAACGAACGAACCCCTGCAGGATGGGTCGATGGCGAAAACGGCAAAGATCAAGGACAACACCACTACATGCATGCTAATATGTTGTTGCAGCTACAGGGGCCTTTTGCTCTACGCACGCCGTCGATCGCAGATTATGTTGGCCCAAACCGACAGATTACCGAGCTCTGCTACAGAGGTCCACTACGCTTTAAAAATGTTACACGGCGAGCTCGGCGCCAAACGCGCGCGGTCGTGCCATAGCTCGCCTCGCCTGCACTGCATCGCGCCGGAAAACCACCTGTGCGTGCAGCTAACTAGCTAACTAGAGCTCCGGCTGCCCCCTCGGCGAGCCGCCGCTGCGACGTCGCCTCGGCGTCGATGATGCAGAGCAGGTGGTGCACCGCCGCCGCGATGTCGTCCACCGTCGTCAGGCCGCACCCTTCCTCCACCTGCAAACGCACACAGAAAAAAGAAGCTTGAATACTACTTCGCATTGCATTTGCATTTGCATTTGCATCGACTGCAGAATCCAAATAACTCCGTGAAAGTTTTCCACCCAATGCATGCAATGCAAGGCAAAACGGCGATTCCAGTAAGAAAGAGGTGAACGCATAGGTGATCGTTTGGTAGCAAAGTACATCACTACATCTACATCATCAGAGGCCGGGAGGGAATCACCGCCGAGTCACTGACTACACAAAGCCAAGAAGGGAAGACCATTTTTTTAATTAAAAAGAGATCTTGTAAAGGTAGATTCTCCATTGGGGCCGGCTCGGTCACATACACGCACAGCAGAGCCACTGCTATAACAGCGCAAGAAAAGGCAGCAGCAGCGCACACTAACTCCGCACCCTTTTCTCTGCTGATTTCGCCATGTCAATCTACGGCCCAGCTCAGCAGAAAGATTCTCCATGACAGTGTCCATCTATCTCGATCTCGATCTCTCTTTAACCTATTTAGCAAAGAAAGAATTCTATACAGCTTTCTTCCTCCTTTTGAGTTTGAGATGTCATGGCTTGATATAGTGCAGCAGCAGCCTATGGAGGCACGTCAAGTCCAGAGCTACTGCAGCGTAGGAGAGCAGAGCACAGAGAGCAGCAAAGAGAGCAAAAGCCTTTCTCCTCTCTGGAATCTCTGGTCAAAAGCAAACCATGGCTTGGCTGGCTGGCTGGCTGGATCCCTGTAAAATTTGCTTGTACTGACCGGGGATTGTGACGGTGGGGTCTATGGATTTGGAGCCAATCAGCCAAGTCTACTAGATCCTAGCCATGGCCCACGGCAGATACGAAGCAGCACTAGCTACTAGCTAGCAATGCGTTTGAATCGATGCATGCATGGCATGGCCGGCTTCTGTCGCCATGTGTATGCCAACCTCTCTGCAATAGCTACCCCCCGGAAATTTGGTTCACGTCACACAGCAGAAGGGAATATGTGACACACTTTTGTTCTCCTCAGACAGCAAGAGAAGGGAAATGATTTTGTTTCCCTGGTGAGTGGCCTCATGATTTGTCAAGAACATGTATGCAGAGATGTGTACACGCACATATATGGGCACAAAACTGTACATGGGCTTGTGTTAGACATCTAAATGACGGATCCACAGTCCCGATCATTTTAAGTCTATGTAAATAGTGCTTGACAGTAGTATGATAGCAAACACTGTATGAACAATGTATGTCAACTGTCATTTTTATTGTATTTTTGGTGTTGCCGTGCTTGATTTAGACCGCTCATTTTGGATCAGATAATGGAGACAATAATCTAATACATACCACTGTACTGTTACCCCCTCCTCTACGTTACCCCAGGAGAGGATCCGCTTCCCTAAATGACAATCAATCTGGAATTTTTGGTGTAGTATCAGAAGGCTAGTTATATTTCTTACTTTATTGATTAGTCAAATCAGGTACTAGCAGGAGTAGTATAAAGTATAAACAGTGGGCTGTGCACAGCACTCGAGCTTTTTTTGCACCACCAGAACAAATAATTTGCTACAGTACTAACTATGTGCTCTCGCTGACAAATGGGCATATTGTTGTCAGAGGCTCACAAGCCAGTGGTATTTTCCGGCACTAGCCTTTTGTTCAGTAACATAGGAGACGAGACAGCACACTAAAAAATATAATTAATGGCCGAAATGTTAGCCAGCCTCCATTTAGGCAGAACGAAACGTCCGAGGCTTTTCTGACGGTTGGTGCGTAAAAGGAAACGTAAACCTCAGCCACCGCGTAAGTGTTCAGAAAGGAAAGGAAAGGAAAGAAGAAAAAAATGGAAGTACAGTTGTATTAGGCAGAAGCATTCATCGAATCGTACCTTGACACTGAGGGAGTAGAGCGCCAGCGAGTCGAGCGCGGTGACGTTGAGGTGCAGGATGGTGAGCCTGAGCGCCTGCAGCCCAGCGACCATCCCGAGCAGCTGCCCTGGCCGCCGCGGCGCCATGACCCTGAGGCTGGCGTGCGTCTCCACCAGGTTCACCTCGATGTCCGCCACCCCGGCGCGGTTCTCCGCCCCGCCGCCGCCGTCCCGCGGTGGGTGGCACCACACGTACTGAGGGTACGTGAAGAACTGCGCGAACGGGGTCCCCGCCGGGTCGCACGCCGCCGCCGCCTCGCCCGCTCCGCTGTTGCTGCTGCAGTTGCTCGTGGTGTCCACGCCCGCGGTCATGACGGTGCTAGTGGTGCTTGGCATTGGCATCGCGTCACACTTGGCCTTGTGCCGCTGCTGCATCAGCAGCGTGCGCTTCTGCGCCTCTAGGGATTGTAGCAGCTGCTCGAGCTCCTTCACGAAATCAATGGCGCCTCCGACAATGGACGCCTGGTCGCCCTACACATCGATCGATCAAAAGAGAACAACAGTCAATCACAGCACCAGATCGAGCTAGCATTCCCTGTGAATTTGAGTACCACCTTAGAAAAGGTAGTTGCATGTGGAAATACCAAAAAAAAAAAAGGAAACTAGAGTAATGTTACTACTAGTAGTCCTCACTACCGCTATGAGTGAAGTAATGATAAGGAGAGGAGGCACATTAATGGCACAAAGTGGCCGAGGAATGTATGTCCCATGGAGGAGGGATCAGGGATGGAGTATATCCATTCCATTATTAGGATATGCATAGTCTCGTAGTTGAAGAAAGAGACCGGCATTAATTCCCTAAGATCCAGCTGAGAAAGAGCAATAGTAATACTAAACAAAACAAAAGCTGGTGAATACGAATTAGACAGGATTTGGAAAGGAGAAAAGTCACAGGGCGCCCCAACAGTCCAAATGAGGCTTAAGGGAGAGGAACCCTAAACTTTTCACCTATATAGCTCCAAACTTTGAAGATCAAAATGCAGAATCAGGAGCGTTTGCTGTGATTAACAATGTACGTACCCGGTGGACGTAGGACTCCGGCACGAGGGAGCGGAGCACGGCGAGGTACTCGTTCATCAGGCGGCGGCGGTTGCGCTCGACGGCGATGTGGGTCACCCGCTGGCTCTCGGCGTCCTCGCGGTTCTTGCAGCTCCTCGCCCGACGCCGCCGCTTCCTCCTCCCCTGAAGCGCCTTCTCCCCCTCGCCCGCCGGCATTTCCGTCACCGGCACCGCCGCCGCGGCCGCCACTGCAGTCCCGACGCCGCCCGCCGCGCCGGCATTGCCGAAGAGGAAGCTCGCGGACGCACTCGCGGCGGCGTTGAAGGTGTCGTAGATGAGGGCGTCGCTGGCCGAGCACAAGGCATCCAGTGTCATGTCGATCGATCGAACGAACGTGCGTACCCACGTAAGTACGTGGCCTCTTGTCTGTGTCACAGACTCACAGTCACTACGCCTACGAGCGGCCTTCCCTTTTCACTTCCTTCCTTCTTTGCTGTCTTACTTCTCCATCGAAAGAATAGAAGAGCGCTAGCGCGAGACCAGCCGATGCTCGCGTTGGTGCTATGCGTGTGTTTCTAGCGCGACATGGGGGGAGCTAGGACATGCATAAGATTGTGCAATAATAATAGGAGTGGGCAGTGAGAGAGGCGCGCAGTGGACGCAGAAGAGGGGAGAGAGAGAGAGAGAGAGCTTTGTGCTTGGGCAATGGGCTTGCAGGTAGCTGCTGCAGCGGCGCAGATGTGTGGGCTGCGCCGTGGCAGGTGCAGATAGGTGGATCGACCTCCCTCACCAGGCAATGCTCCAAGAGATTGGCACCAAAAGCTCGCTTTCTTTTGACATCGCGGTGAAGTCTTTGGGGGGAGTAGCTGATCTACACGTGAAGATAGATGGGCTTTCTTTTCTTCTCTCTCTCTCTCTTGCTAGCTAGTTGCTGCTGCTGCTTCAGCTGAACACCGAAAGAGTGAGTGAGAGAGGGGGAAAGGAGATAGGAGATGAAAGAGTTGTGGTCTAACTCTATAGGGCATTCATCTTTCATCCTCTCTCTCTCTCTCTCTCTCTGCTGTGATTTTCTTTTCTTGCTTTGTTCGATATGTGGGAGTGTGGTGCTGGTGATGTCCCTTCTTGGTATGCCAAAGGAAAGTCACCACACCATATGGATGCTGCCTAGCTGAGGCAGCAGGGGGGCCCACGGCAGCATCTTGTGAGGGTTTGATTGGGAGTCAGTATGGCGGTCGAGTGAATTTTACAGTCACTACTCTTGCTTCTCCTGATATTTCACCTTGCTCCTTCGAATTTTTCTCTTCACAAGGACGATGACGACCACCACGTCCATCTTTTACATTTACCTCGGTCAATACGTTGTTGTGATAGAAATGAAGGAGTGATTTGGGATACCGGATATGATATGGCTAGCTGATTGCCTTTACCTGTTTACCATGATGTACACTCCATTATAAATTATCAACGCGGCTCCAATTTTTTAGGGGGTTAGTGTTCTTTTTTTCAGTGACCATCAAGTGCTAATATGAGATTAAATTTAGTTTCCAGTTGCTTATGTGAAAGTAGTACCATCACATGCAAGCAGAGAGGAAATAGGGTGGAGGACAATGGTACCTAGCCACATGGATTAACAGTGGGCAGAACGGCAAGGAGACAAGGGAGGCCAGAGGCGAGGTGTACTACTGCACTTCCGGGTTTGGCATAAGCTGCAGAGCAATGAATCCAAGCCACCAAAATCCAGCAGGCTTCAACTTTTGGTACACCGGCATATTCATCTAGTTAACCTAGCTGTACTCACCAATAAAATGCACACGAGAAATGAAAGTATGTATATATTATTCCATTTTCAGGAGGATGCTCTTAATTATGGATTACTACTACTATGCTTCTGAAATAAAAATATGTATGGATCTTGGTGCCAAAAATTTACTGGAGTAGTAGTACATATACAGTATACACATTTCTTCAACGTACCCCAGCAGTCAGTACTACAACTTACCACATCAAGTGTGCGTACAAAAACAAAGCACGGGTTACAAGAATTAATCCAAGAGCATGCACAAATCATCCATTCACACGGACGAAATAATCGAAACGTGCGAGGTGGCAACTCCAAGAAGAGCTCTCTGCGTCGCCTAGCCTTGAATATTCCTGTGGTCGTAGAGACAGTACCTACAGTAACAACTCCACTGTTTACTACTCACCATGCATATGTGCTCGTCACCTTTTTTTATAGAAGCAAACTGTAAGCACGTTGCCATTATTTTAGGTGTAATTTTATGTGCCCAGTACCAACTAGTACTAAGGCAAAAACCCCTTAAACTCTTGTTTGGTTTCGCCAAAATTCCGACTCATTCATATAAATGAGTCAAGATTTTAGTTCAAATTACCGGTTTATCTACGTGGATCTCGATTAGGAATAGAGTTTCCAAACAAACCTTACGAATGTATTTTGAGGGTACAACCACGTGATAAACAGATCGATGAGGCAACTAGAAACAACCTAGCCAACTTTTAGGGCATTACTAGCACGCAAATCTTCAAAACCATGCAAAGGCTAGGCCTCTCTGCTGCAGCGGCTTCGTTGTCCGTTACCGGCAAAAGCATCGGATCAGTTTACCATTAATTAATGTGGCATAGTACCCCCATTTCCCATAAAGAAAAACTTTGGCCTTTCGTTTCTCCGCACGTAAAATTCACTCATAGCGGTCTCTATATACTTGAAATCGAGGAATTTCACACGAAGGGTTGTCGAAATTATGTTCAGCTGCCAGTAATTGTTATCTACGCCGTTACCAGCGAAAGTAAGCGAGCAAACTTCACTTCAAGGCCCGTTTATAAAACAGGAAAAAAAACATATGGATAGAATGTCATTATGTCAATATGTCATGTTCTCCGGAACCCTACAAGAAATACATAAACATACAAGAAAAACTTCAAAGAAGTCGTTTGGATGTCCATAGAAACAACACAAATTCAAAATTCAAAACATGCATGAGGTATGATCACATTAGTTTTCCTCCAAAATTCGTCCCAAGTTCCAAACGCCTTCTTGCGACCTCCGAAATTCAACCGTTTTCCCTTTGTTCCAAATGGAACTTAAACAAGAGAATGCAAACTTATAATATGACAGCTGGACTTTTATTAGGAAGCAAATGATTTAACCAATCCTTGTTGACGTGAGCGGAAGCATGAGAGTTGATCTTGATTCTATAGACGTTTAAACAATTTTGTTTTGTTTTTGGTGTAGGCTTAGAAAGAAAGGGCAGTCCTAGACCTAGAAAGCTTGCCGATATCGAGCTGTTCCAAAAGTGACTGCTGCATGGCACACTTACGGAAATGGATCGTAGAATCTATGTGTATGACATTAGAAAGCGATTTCCATTTAAAAAAACAAATGTTGAGATCAATAGTTATAGTGGTTGCTACAGTAATATCACCGCTATAAATATTTCTCTATTGTTATAGTACTACCGTAGAGCATTGTTTACACAGTAAAACACTGCAGTAATATAGACTATCAGAATCCCACACTTATACTCTTTGTGGGGAAGGGGAGAGAGATTTCCTGCTATCTTCACTGTTTGCGACGTGGTTCTCGAGGAGGGAAAGGGTATAAGCGTGGTCCAAGCTCACTAGAACGTAGTAGAGACACGCGCCTCGTCATCTGTTGATCTTGCACTTACTCGATCGCTTTTTCGTATGTATATACCCTTCGACCTGGGCCCAGTACGTACGTACTAATACGGCCGAACAACAGTATGTCCCCTTCAGCATACGCTACTCATCCAAAACTGACCATGTTTCCAACTTGTCGTATGCCCCTGTGCATATAGTCACCAACTCGCCATCAGATGAGTGGATTGGCGCGGTTGTGTCGTTAACCTCAAGTTCATCCACACGAATAACAGCCACCTGAACTGCTTAAGGCTCGGATCAATCCGAAATATATATTTTAATTCTGATGTTCTCGTGAAATATCGATCTGTAACATTTTCGAATTAAACTATAACGTACTAGAGCTAGACGCCTTATGCTTCTTGACTCGTGTAAAAAGCTTTATATTGAAATTTCATGGTCTTTCGTGCAATTTAAAGAAGCTCCATGCATGCCATATGTGTACGTACGTAACACGCGAGGCACGAGTGATACAGGAAACCCCACGAGTTTTTGCAAAATAGTTGCTTCAGCTCTCAGGCTAACTAGCTAGCTTAGGCCATGAAAGAACTGCCGATCCAAGAGAATATATACATACATCCGGCAAGCACATATGCTACGCGGCCGTGTCCTGTAATATAAGTATCTATGTACGTACACAAGCATGTACTCGATCGCCGGTACGCACTTGCTGTAGCTAGCCCTACCTGCAGTTGGCATGCGAGCACCTCCTCACAGTTGCAACGGCTCACGCTACCCCACACAGTAGCTAGTAGTAGTACTACTGAGATCACTCGATCGTTACGCTGCATGCATGCATGCAGATCAGATCACATTTAATGCACTGTTACCCGATCCCTCTGGAGTCAAGTCTTTCTGTCCCTCATGCGCGCCATGCGTGAGTTCGATGATGAGGCAAATTACACGCATCCATCGACCGGGACACCTAATTAACAGAGCAGGCATGCAGTGCAGGCATGTGCACTGTGCCCGGCCGTTTTGGAGGGACGCGAACGCGACGCATGCATGGGATCGGAGCTAGCCGGCCGGCACATACGCATGAACCATGCACGCGTGATTGACGTCCATTTTTTTTTGTGAGAGAGCACTCGGGACGCACTCATACACACATATACCCACACATTCACGTATGTAAGTGTGTTCTAAATACACGTCTAATCTAGAGGGGAGCTAAAATTTTACATAATATGGATATACGTTTTGACCACTGAACATAACCACATGTACATAGCCACATGTATATATACTATTCTTAAAAGAATAAGTACCAAAAAAATAAGATGTCTAGGTTTCGAAGCTAGGCCAGCCGCTCGCTCACCTGCGAGCAAACCAACCGAGCATCTAAGGCAGCGCTGCGCGCAGGCCCGTGTATGCTAGTACTATGCAGCATGCAGCTGCATGGCCGAGCGATCAACGCGCGCGCGACCGGTTCGTGCCGAAGCGAAATGAATGTGTTTTGGTGCCACGCGAACGGGAGATCGACCCAGTGGGCCGGAGGCCGGTTAGGGAATCGCTGGCCGAATCTCTCGGGACAGTGAGGCGTAAGAGCTGCAGTTAATGCCCGTTTGGGCTCACCTCCGTGTTCTGATGTGCTAGCTCGCTTGAGGCTCGGTCGACTCGAGCAACTCGCCGGCTCTGCCGCTAATTAATCTCGAGACGCTGCATTTCTGGTCCGAGCCGGGCGCGGCGCCAATCTGCGACGTGGGATTGGCACGATCCATCGATCGAGCGCCTTCCGAGCAGCACGCGCGCTGCTGATAATGTACGTCAGCCACGAGATTTTGCGCGCCAAATGGATGTGTCACGGAGAGCTGAGGGCAGAGAGATATCGACCAAGAGGATGGATGCAGGTTGTACGTACATATAGCATTCAGCCATTCACTGCAAATATGCATGCAAAAGTAGTACGACGACAGTACAATAGAGCAAGGGCGGACCCAACCGCTGTACCCAATGAGCCCCCTTTCATTTTAGTTTAAGGTTTACTCACTCCTACACGAAGTCTTTCATGTACTATTATAAATATATTCTTGTAGTCTATAGAGAAGGAAAAGAGTTTTATTGTAAACATATCTTTATGTAGTGATATTGCATTCGTGCATTCGTGGTTTTTTTCGAAAAGGTTTTCCACATAAAATCTATGTCTCACATTTCTATTTTTTAGTGTATTATTTATAACCAGTGGTATCAGAGCACATGAGATTCAATCGGAGAAAAACATCCGATCGGCTCTGCTAGCACCCGCGAGTTGTGATCCATCAAGTCGGCATTCTCGACGAGCAGCGTCTCATTCCAACGTCGAAACCGAAGCGGAAGAAAAAAAAATTGCGTGGAAGTCACCTCGGAATCGAATGTGACATCAAGTATGAAGTGAAGCACGCGTACACATCAGTGTTGGTGTCCAAGCACAACAAGATGTTGCTAACGTACATGCATAGAAAGCTTGGAGACCAAGAAGCAACTACTAACAAAGTCCAGGCTACATATATATACGTACATACATCGTTTTGTTGGTGTTATGGCGAGGAGATCCCGTACCAGAATAATGCATACAACACTATGGGGTGCATGTGGGCTCAGAACACACGTATGCGAGAACAATGCATACAACACTTACATGGGGTGCATGTGGGCTCAGATAAACGCGTTTACAGCCAACTTGATCCAGGGATTATAGATAATCAACTTGGAAGTTAGAACACACAAATGCAAAGAAGAGCAATTTGAAAAGGAGTCCAAGTAGACTTAACAGAGAAACTGAGGGACGTTGCACATACATGCAACAAATAAACTATTCAGGCGCCTTACAACTATATATCAACTATGAAATAGATAGGAAGACGGCGTTGCTGATTAGAACGCACAAAATAGAAGAAGAAACAGAATGCTATATGAATTAATTGGGCATCGGAAGGCATAGTAGTATAGAAGAAAAAAGTACACACTGTCGATGGTTTAGTATCGTTCTTATGAATGAATATTGGTGGCTCTCTTGGAGCAAAACCATACAGAAAAGGGCATGGGAATTTTATACAGATTCGGTCTTCTCATGAGAGAATAATAACCCTACTCCTGTGTTACTATATTGACTATGCTTTACATCAGGGAAGAAATCACTAGAGCTAGGGCTTAATTACTTCTATCTGTTGATCCTGTCGCTACTTGTCTTGTGTTTGTTGTCCTCTATCCACCGGCTTTACTTCTTATATAGCGCATGGTAAAAAAGGGTGACAGTTATCCCGTGTCAAGAGGTGTCTCACCGTTTGCTGAAATGCGCACGTTTAGTGACGGTTGTTGTTAGAGACTAACCCTCTCACACCGCCTTGCAGTTATATCAGAAATAGAGGTTTAATACAAACAGTTATCCCGGAGAATAACAACACATGTCATCTAATATGTGACACATTCCCACCTTAATTGGAGAAAAAAATAAACTGATGTCATCTATGGCTTAGATTTATACGTTGTGGACAGAAGCAGAGAGGCATGTAAAAAATCAGGAAGCAGTCTGGGTACACATGGTAATATAACCCACGGAGATTATTCAATCGGACGTATTCCACAAAGTCAAGCTAGAGTAAGTGGCGTAAGATATGATAGATGTTCACATTCATTAACGAATGTATTTGAAATTTCTAGAAGTAGGGCTCTCACCCACTAATTTTCCCTAATAAAGTAAATGAGGCATTCAAAGGGTGAAGCAATAGGAAACTAACAGAAAAAAGATTACGGTCTGCATGCATGCACACCACTAGATAGAATTACAACTCTAGGCAAGTCTGAAAGCATCGAGCTCTTGATGTGGCTCTCTCATTGCACATTGCATTAGGAAAGCAATACATTACCACTCCTCTCTCCCTCTCACCTACACGTTTCCTCTCCCTTTTCTCAGTACGATTTTTTGTCAAAGTAGTAACTATTGAAAATCGCAACAAATTATTGTCTAAATAGGTATTATCATGCTAACTGAATAGAAAAAGCTTGATCAAGATGATTGTTGTTAAGACTTCATCCGTTCTACTATACATATGTTTCATATGTCTACATACAACAAAAAATACAAGTGCACGTAGACAACTCCAAACGTAACACGTAGACAATATGTTTTATATAATAACTAGCATGTGCAGGCGCACAGGTTGATTGACTAGTTGTCTCCAAATTAAGCGAGATTCACTTAGTGCATATCGATCAAGGGCACAGGAGCCACAAGTAGCGTCTGGTTGGCTGGGATTTTTGGTAATTTCTATGACTTTTGCTACGTGCACACAACAGCCTACTAGAAAGCTTCCAAGGGTCATTGCTTTGCGTACACGGTTGGTGTACCAAGGAAGTTGCTGGTTTCAGCTACGTACACACATATTCATACCAGCAAATTTAGGATTTTTCAACATGGCGATCATGAAGAGTATGCTCTTCCGCTGTTGGATTGAGGCACGAGATCTTATCTATGGCAAATCAAGATGCGAGCTATTCTTGCATAGCTCGATTTAGATGACACTTTATTAGGGATCGACAAGATGCTCATTGTATGGTCTCTTTAAGAGAAATAAAGAAAAGATCGTAAGGTTTTATCTCATATTAGTCTTCATCTATCAAATAATATTATGTAGGAGGTTTTGAAGGAGAGGGTCATCGTCGCATTATGGTTGAAACTGGAGCAGATTTGCATGACCAGCGATCTGACCAATAAGATGCATTTGAAGAAGAAGCTTTATTCACACAAGATTGCTGAAGGCGGGTCATTATTGAACCACCCGACAACGTTCAAAGATGTAGTCTCGGATCTTGAGTCTATGGAGGTAAAATATGATGATGCAGATTTGTGTCTTATTCTTTTATGCTCGCTGCCTACTTCATACTCTACATTCAGATATACTATTATATATAGTCGATATACCCTGACACTTAATGAAGTCTATGAAACACTACATGCAAAGGAAAAGATGAAACTCATGGTTCTGAATGAAAGTTCAAATTCACATACAGAATGCCTAGTTATCCGCGACACACAACATGAGAGGAGTTCAAACGATGATTCAAGAGGCAAAAGCTTGAGCAAAAATTACAAAGGTAGATTGAAATCCATAGAGAGGTACAAGTTGTGCAAGTATTGCAAGAAACATAGATATGACATATCTGAGTGTTGGTGGGTAAAGAAAAAGGAGAATGGGAATAACAATTTCAAGAAGAATCAATAAGAGGATGATGCTAAAACCACCATTATTACTAAATAAGATTCTGATGGAGATATTCTCGTTGCCTTTGTCTATAATTCAAAAATCGATGATGAATAGATTCTTGATATGGTCTGCACTTTCCACACGAGTTCGAACCGAGATTGGTTCGTGAATTATGAAGCTACGTCAAGTGGCTCTATGTTGATGGGTGATAATTCATCATTCAAGATTGCAGGCATTGGCTCTATCCAGATCAAGATGTTTGATAGCATCATCAGAACTTTGTCGAATGTTCAACACATTCTGGGTTTTGAAGAGAAATTTTATCTCGCTGCTCTTGATGCTAAAGGGCATAAGTATTCAGGTGGAGGTGGAGTTTTGAAGATCTCCAAAGACTCACTTGTTGTGATAAAAGGTGATATGAAAGATGCTAACTTATATGATCTGTAAGGTTCTACAATATCTGGTAATACTGATGTTGCCTCAAATAAATCATCTGATTATGATGCTACTAATCTTTAGCATGTGCATCTGGGATATATGAGTGAAATTAGCATAATGGAGTTATGCAAAAGATTACTCTTTGATGGTCAAAGTATTGACAAGTTGAAGTTTTGTGAACACTGTGTCATCGACAAGCGAAAAAGAGTGAAGTTCAGTACATCAATTTACTCTAAAAAAGGCATATTGGATTATGTTCACTCTGATTTGTGGGGGAGAATCCTGCGTTCCGTCCCTTAGACGTCTTGGCTACATGTTGACCATCATTGATGATTATTCAAGAAGAGTTCGGCCATATTTTGTGAAGCAAAAATTGAATGTGTTCAAGATATTCAAGGAAGATTATTATTGAAAATCAAACTGGCAAGCACGTCAAGAAGCTACGTACGGATAATGGATTGGAGTTCTGTTCTGGAAAATTTGAAGCTTTATGTAGATATTCAAGGAAGATTATTATTGAAAATCAAACTGGCAAGCACGTAAAGAAGATACATACGAATAATGGATTGGAGTTTTGTTCTGTTCTGAAGTTCATATCGAGAGGAAGACATGTAGAACCAACGCTTATCGGGTTACATATCTTCTGCCTCCTTCTGCTGGAGATCAACTTCGACCATTCTGAAGATAATCCTCGAAGAACCAGTCGAAGAAACATTTTAGTCAGAAGAAAGATTGTAGAAGAAATGTAACTATCATTTTTTTTTGTAACATTTGGATTTTATGAAATAAAGTTCATTCTGATCATATCTTTTAAGTTCCTATCTTGGTAACGAAAAAGAGGGTCTAGTCGATTCTAGGATACTCTTCCAAGTGGTTATGTATCCATATCCAGAGAGGAAAAAATCCAACTAAATGACATTCCCACTATCCGACCAGGATAAGGGGTCTAAAAGATATAAAAAGAAAAGTAAGGAGAAAAATAGCTTCCTAATTGCATAAACAAGTCTTGATAGGCTCTGATTACGGTTAGAATCCTTCAGGGATTTTCTCCGAAGGTTCCTCATCCCGCCAGCTTTCCTCATAGCCCTTGAATCTTCTATAATGAAGATCTTGACGATGCTTGGAAGAAAACATCGGATCATTTGGAAAGGACGAACCATGGTATTATTTTTGCTGAATATCATGACATGGCAATCCGGTTAAGTATCTACTACCATTTTCGTAGTTTCTTCTTCTAAAGTTTATTGAAAATTTAAAGGAGAGTGCTATTTGTGTACCACATAGTCGAGAATTACGCTATGGTCGGAGGACTGACCTAGCGGATAAAGCTCCTGGAGTAGAAGAACTCCGAATTAGAAAGTAAGAACTTTTCTCTTGACTTCTTTTCTATTTCCTTGCCTATCTTTCCCCTCTTTAATTAATTTCTCCTTTTTATCAAAATATGATAGATTCGGAGAAAATTAAGGAAGTTATGGCTAAAGAAGCAATAATGGTCAAGCTTCAAGAAGAATGTCAGGCCAAAGACCAGTCGATCACATACGTGACAACCAGGCATAAGGATGTCATTGAGACTTTCGAAAAGAAGATTTCAGGTAACCGGTTGTAAACTTGACCAGTGTATTGTCTCTTATATTTATACTCACTTTCCACTTGTTTTACTCGTGCAGAGCAAACTTAAGTACTCATATATTCCCTAGCCCCCGACTGCTTATATTAGTAGAAGTACTTTACTAAAGAAGCAGTAGACCAAGAAAATGAGTAATAGCTACGACCATGATACAAAGTATGTGCTGATTATATTATTAAAATGATCTAAGCATGACTAGGAAATCAATTTGGTAAGACCTTTTCCATAATCGAAATACTGTACAATACCAGAGGAGGTCGGAAGATATCATAAGACTTGCCTTGATGATAGGAATTTATGCAAGAAAGTATACAAAAAACAATATTTTCTTCTTGCGTCTGTATTTTTTTTCAGAAATAGTTTTTCACGTAAAATTTGTGTCTCCTGTTCCTATTTTCACGTGCATTATTTACAACAAAAAAAAAGGTGTAGTCGATCTGATATGATGGATGTGATGAAGTACGGGTTCATGTGCAAGCAATAGCGAGGAGTTCGATTGGCCAAGACGTCGCCGGCCGGCCGGCGGCCCTGGACACACGAGATTCTCTCAAGCCTCATCAACAGCAACACATCGATCAGAGAAACTTTCAGCACCACGCATGTAGCTGTACACCCACGCACATATGGCCTGTGCATCGCCAATAATGCATGCGTGGTGCGTGTGTCCCGGCCGACGTACTGGCGCCGATTCTTTCATGAAAAGGGGAGCGACTGGCTCGGAAGTCGGAACAGCACGTACTGTAGCTAGCTACCGGGAGTCGCTGCGTGCAAAAGTGACAGGGCAATTGGAAGCGAATCTGGAAAAACGTCGTCAGTCGGCACCGCGGCCGGCCGTGGAGGACACTGTGCGAGCGCGTCCTGTGCTGTGCGATGTGCATGCATGCCATGCATTGCCATGGCGCGCCAGGCCCCCACCCTCCGAGCCAATAGCCCAACATGCATGCCAAAGCTCCGGCCTGCCCGCCTGGCATACATTCGCACACGCAGCCTGGTTGATGAATTTTTTATATAGTTTTTAATTGTTTTCTTATTTAAAATAACAAAATATTTCTACATAGTATTTTTGATATTTAGTTATCATCTTATGACCCCTCCATAAAAACTTTTAGCTCTGCTCTGTCCCTGTCCCTGTCCCTGTCCCTGCACGTGCGGCCATTGCAGCGGTGTACCGCTTGGCCCTGACCCCTGAGGAGGGCTAGCTGACGGGGCGATGACATGAACGGTACCACGTACTAGTGTGGATGAGATATTTGTGATATTCCACATGTAACACGGTATGAAGTTCCCCGGTTTGATACTTCAGATGTAGTTCTCAGTGTAATGGAGCAATAGATTTTGGCAGGAAGCAAGGTGTGTACTGTGCGCGCGCGCGCATAGTTTTCTGTGTGCAAGTCATGCATCTTGGTTGCATCAGAATCTTACTTTAAAATTTGAGAAGGAAACATAATTTAAAAATCTGAAAAGGAAACATAATTTAATATCTACTTGTTTTTCCTGGCATTAAAAATATATAATCTACATGTTTAGATAGAGCATACGCACACGAGGTTTTGGCTAAAATAGCATTATTGATGGCCGTAATAACAAATTTAACTCGTTGCTTATGCCAATAGTAAAAATAGCACTACAAAGCCGTCACCGCTTGACACGTCGCCAAGTCCAGTCCCTAGAGAGCCAGACCTCACTCGTTCATGCCTCAGATGCCCGAACTCCTCCTCCTCCGTGCCCAAAGGGGTAGAAGCCTCTCCGCACACCACGTGTATAGTCCACGCCCCTAAAGAGATCTAGCTTGTTCGAGCCCTGGACGCTGACCTACCTAGTCCATGCCCAGGGGCACGGTACTACCAAGGTCAGTGCCCTTGCCGCGTGAAGTGCCCCGGGGCACGGTCCCTGAGTGAATTTGCTGCGTAATTGCATGCATGCTGCCACATTATTTCCAGAAACAATTATTTCTGACGTAAGCAATAGATACTAGTTACTAATGCACTAGCTAGTAGTATATGCATGCCAAGTCCACATTGTGGCCCAGGGGCGGACCTGCCATTATGGCAAGGTCTGGCATCTACCAGAGCTCCTTGCCGTCGCCGATACCCCCTACCCCCTGGTATTTTCTTCCTCCTACACTCCTAGCAAAGCACCGGCGTTGGAGAAGATCACAAGAACTCAAGAAGAAAGGATAAAGGAGTTACTACCTCTGCTCGGCGCTGGTCGACCATTTCACATGCGGCAATGGCAGCGATCTTCGTGGCCCACTGTGCACCACCCAAGTGCCACCAAGTGAAGTGCCCACCGCTTGTCTACTTCCACACGCCCGATGTGTTTGAGCAACCAAACCCAAAATCCTAGATCCAATCGAGCGGGCGGGCGAGGCGCGAGGTGGCTAGCGTGGCGCAGCGGGCGAGGCGCCACCGCCGAGCGCACCGTGCGGCCGGGCGGGCGCAGGCGCGCGACGACGGACGGACGGAGCGCGGTGCCGGCGAGGCCGAAGTCGTCGGAGACGGAGCGGAGGCCGAGGGGCGAGGGCTCGAGGCGCCATAGCCGCGCTGACCGCCGAGCGATGCTGCTCCGCACCGACCGCCGAGGCGGCCGGGCGACGCTGCTCCCGCTCCGCGCCTTCCGCCTCCCCTCCCGGCTCCTGCTAGTTGCTGCGGAGTGCGGTCGGTCTGCAGAGCGCAATGTCAATAGTAAATAGTAAGTGCCTAAGTCTAAGTGGCTGACTGGCTATTGAAGAGATTAGAGATTAGGGATATCTATAATGAAGTATTGAACTGTGCTTGATTTTGTGAACTTGTGATTTGTGAAATGTGAATGGTATGATGGTATGAATTAGAATATTAGTTGATATTGATATGAATGGGTTGTTAAAATTGAATTGGACAACACTTAATCACAGAAAGATATTGAAGAGATTAGAGATATCTATATTGAAGTATTGAACTGTGTTTGATTTTGAATGATGGTTTTTTTAATTAGTTAGAAATGAATTTGAAGAGATACTTTAGTAATGTGAGCCGGACTGCGGATTGAGGTCTGAGCCTCCCTCCCTCGTGAAATGCATTTTCGAGTCATTTGCTTCATTGCTTGTATTTGGCTTTATTGTTTATTTAGTCGATTCTTCTTGACGTTTGAAATCGCCACTGCCGGACGCAGAGCAGGAGCAGCAGAAAGAGTCGAAGTCGGAGCAGGAGGAGAAGGAAACTAATCGAAGAAGGGTGGTACTATGAAGAGCTGGAACGTAAGCCATGTCCTTGATCACATTGATCCTAATAGAGTAGTATTTTCTAGTTAATAAGAATGGATGATTTTGTAATGACACGATCATTAGTTATGCCCTGTAGTTAACAATGCTTAAGCCTGCCTTGATATTGATGATACCCTGTTAAACCCTTGATAGACCTAGGATAGGAGGTATATTGGTATAGCATATACAAAACACAAAGATAAGTTGTAACACTATGCACACACTCACCTGGTTATTAAATATGACAGATCATCAGATAGCAATGATTCATGCTATGGTTAAATGTTTTGTTGTTGATAAGGTGGCTTATTGTGAGCACAAGTTGTCTTGGAATATTAAATGAACAAAAAAGTAGAAACAAATATACGGTGCACCATTAACTTCGATTTCACAATGAACTTAAGAGATCACGAATGCAAGTATATATATAGAACATTCTGTGAGACGCCGAGCACCCAAAACTTCAGGCCGACGCCGAAGAAGACTGTCACGGCGCAACGACTCCGTCATAGCTAAAATTTAATCCTGGGTCCGCCACTATCGTGGTCCAGCCCACGCACAAGAAACGTACGATTGATTTACGTACGTACGTGTAGACTTTCAGACGCCGTCCGGCCTACTACATATTCATCCAGCACATTGCTTACTTCTAGATGCTGGCAGAGGACCGGGTTCGGCCACGAACAAGCTAGGTTCGGCTCCCAGAGGCTCGAACTACGCGGAGAGACTTCCGGCCCCTGGGGGTAAGAAGGGGGGAGTCCGGGTCCTAGGGCATGGACGAGCGAGGTCTAGTCTTCTGGAGACTGGATCTCGTGACGTGTCGAGCGACGACAACTCTATGGTGTTATTTTTGCTGTTAACGTTAGAAATAGGCTAGGTTTGTTATTACGGCAGTCAACAGATGCATTTTAGACAGAAACCTCCGCACACATAAAACTTGAAACATAAAAGACGGAAGGGATAAAGTCCACGGATTAGCAAAGCTCACTGGGCTCACCCTGTATGGCCCAATTGGCTTCCGTACGAAGCCGGAACGCACGGCCTAGTAAAGCCCAACTACACTCTTCTCCAACCGACGGATGAGCCCACATGTCGTGTGCGTATTATCCTTCCTAGCACGCACGATACTAGAAGCCGGCGGCGAGCAGGAGAGGACGCCGAGTTCATCTTCTCCTGTACAGACAACCTTCCCCTTTCCTTTCTTCCGCACCTGCTCGGCGGCGATGGCCGGTCCCTCCGCCGCCCTCTCCATCTCCGGTGAGCCCCCCTTCCCAGCCCCCCCAACTGTCGAATCTTTCTTGGACCGTTCTGTCGATTTTCCTCGCATGGAGACGTATTTGGCCACCACCACTTCTCTAGATTTTTTTGGCCACCGAGATGTGTTTCTTTACTAAGGATCTATGAGTATATTTATTAGCTTTGGGTTTATATTGCTAGTTTTGTGCTGTGTTGTGTACCGAGTCCTAGAAAAAATATTAAAAAGACTAAAGAAAAAAAGATGAGCATTCTGGTGAACAAGTCAGGTAAGGCGAAGAGAAATGTATTTTGCTTGTTCTTCGGAGAAACGAGGTCTTTGATGTGGCGGGGTTGCATGAACAACTGCCACTTCTGCTACTTGTAGTGCAACTTATGGTATGGTCAGAGTAACGGTGCTAAAATCAATTTGTTGTGCGCTTTCCAGAAAGTCTTCCTTATTCCTTAGTGTAAATAATATAAAGTGGTCCATTCTCCCCTTTATGAAATTTAATCATTATGGAGCTTGTGTTTTTGCTTGACGAATAAGTGGAGCTTGCTATATCTATGCATTGTGTAGAAATTTGTATTGGCCTGTTGCCACTCCTAAATTGTTTTTTTGAGAGTTCTTTCCTTTCGTTCTGTCAAAGGTGCGACGCATACCAATTCATTTGGCTGCAAGCCCAACAAGCTGAACTCGAACAGAAATCACTTGCAGCTGGCAATTCCCTCAAGTTCAAAAAATCAAATCGCTGTGGAAAGTTAGCCATCTGCAGAGCACAAAGGTCTTGCTTTCAATTTGTTACTCGATTATTTATGTTCTTCTGATGCTTGAAGAATAATCACTGCTGGAGCACTAAAAGTTCTGAAGTTGTTGAGCATAGGCAGAGCTACTCCCAGTTTTCATATCTAAATACAACGTTTCATAGTAGATAATGATGTTAGTTTACTGGTAGTCATGAGTTGATGAATCTCTATGTTCATGTTCCGCTCTAGTCGCATTTGAATTGAACACCAGCAAGCTGGAATGGAGTTATATTCTAAATGTGCAATTCATATCAGTCTGAAAATAGTTTGTGCTGAAGATAGCCTGCTTACATTTCGGTGCTTACATTTCGGTGTAAGTGGCACGTGTTTGTCTTGAAAGTGCTTGTTGAGATGCTAACATTTCAAGTAGGTGGGAGGTTTGGGTGTACACCCCCACCACCCAGGTTCAAGTCATCTTTGGCTCGAATTTGGGTGTCAGTTTTCATCTTTATTAAAAACAAAATACCTAGTTCCTCTTAGGTGTTCTTGTTTTCTTTTTCGCGAAAAAAGTAGGGTTATCAATTACTTTAACAGAAGTGATGGGGTCATCTCCCCTAATGACCTTTTTTTCTCTTCCTATACTTTGGGTTTCGATAAAGCATTGCCACATTTGGATATCTTGTAGTCACTAGTGTACTGTGATATGTTTTCAGTTGCGTGCTTATATGCTTTTTTTCTCAGATTTTTTTTCTATGATTTGATTTGCCTATACAGTGAAGATTCTAAAGGTGGGGGAGGCTTTTTGGCTGGATTTCTTATAGGGGGAGCAATCTTTGGAACTCTGGGATATGTCTTTGCTCCACAGGTATTGTTAAACACCTTCAAAGTATTCTGCACTGGCATATGTATAAGTCAGGAAATCCCTCTAAAAAGGAAATATAAACCATCTGTTTGCTTAACAATGCTCTGCCTAGCCAATGCATTTAGTGTCTTCTTGAAGAGCAAAACAAAAGTTTCTGATCTAGACGTCCACTTCTAATTGACTATAGTGGAACTCTAACCAAACATTATGAGTTGAGTTATCGGTAATTAGTCTTGTTGATGAAGCAATGCTTTGTGTTGGTCACTTGGTCTGTACTAATAATTGGCCAGAGATCGGAGCTACTATTCATTGGTAAATATTCTTGCTGATGATGCAATGCTTTGTATTGGTCTACATTAATGTTACTGTAGATTTTATCGCTATCTACCTTTGCTTGTTATATAGGTAATTTTTCCATTTGAGTAACAACCTAACATCCTTGAGCAGATCAGCAAAACTTTAGATTCTTTGTTGGATGAGAATGGACAAGATGGTGAGCCTGATGAACAAGGCCTCCAAAGGGTACCAAGGCCACGTTACTATGATGAAGGTTTAGAGGTAAGGAACCTAATTCAGCGACTCATTGTCTGACATTTGTATATGAAAGGTATTATTTGAAAACTAAATATTTGTAGATTTGATCCAGAAAACTCGCCAGACACTGGGTGACAAGATAAGCCAACTGAACCTGGCAATTGACAAAGCTGCCTCCCGGCTGAGACGTGTCACCGGCAATGTGGAAAAGGAGGCTGTTAATGATGAAACAGAAGTAGAACCATCCTAGAACCCGTACCTTTAAAGTATTTTGTTTGCTGAATAATGAATATTTATGTATAGTAATATTTTCTTGGCAAACATAGTGTTTTGGCTTATGCTTTTATACTCTCAACTGTACAAGTTAATGTAAAGGCTCTTCAAATGAATGACTGAAAACAGTTCTTTACAAGACTATGCTATTGCTAGAAATACGAGTTTATTAAATTCGATTATAAATTGTTCAATGTTATTGCTTATGAGTATTATGTCTGTCAAGCTTCTGTATGAAAACTAATAAATCCTTAATTTTGCAGATTGAAATATCCTCACTGAACGAGAATGAACATGTGGCAGAAAACTTTCATGAACATGGTTTTGTGCAAGGCGAAAGCGCAACATAACGAATACATTGCATGGGTAGCAGCTTCGCCAGGTGAGTCACTGACCTTGGATTCACATATTCAGATATCCAAATCGAAAAGTTTACAGTCAACAATGAACCTTATGGAACTGAAATTGCAGGAAACATTTAAGGGCGCAAACTGATGGGCTGGACGCTCTATTCAACCAATTGGCGGCATCAAAACGATTGCAACTAGAAATGTCATTTCCTTGGAAATTTTTTTTTCTGTGTTTAAGCTGTATTGCTGTAGTTCCATATACTCTGGTGTGGTTGTTAGTACATTTGATGTCTCTTCGTTCTGCACACTCTTCGTCGTCTTAGGCTCATCAACTGCACAATATACACTAAAAATGCATAATGTAGAACTGATGACCTCAGTAACTTAGGTTGTGTTTGGTTGCTTGTACATATATGTATGAGTTGGTTGAAGGAAAAAGCCATTCATGTATTTGGTTTTTTGAATGGGACTTTCTCATCTTAGATGGTGGGATATAAATTTGTAAAATATTATCTAAGCTGAACTGAAACCAGCCTGAACTAATAGCCAATGGCGTGTGGTAAACATTCAACATCTAGAGTCCAATATGGTGGGCCTTAATTGTGACTAATGCATAGCAGCTAAAAGGATCGAAGAGGAATAAATACATTGCAGCAAATTTCTGGACGACGAATTGCCGGTGGCCTTTAAGGAGCTCGATGCGGCGCTCCTAGTCCGTGTTTCCCACTCAACAACTCCTTGCAGTTGCTCCTCGGGTGCAGCTCCGGCACACGGGCGCGTCCCCCCATCGCTGACGAGCTTCTCCGCGCGCGGTGTTGATCACCGTGCCATTGCACGGGCACAGGAGATATACGCGCTCGTACCACCGGCACGCTCGTGTGTGCGGTGGCACAGGAGAATAGGAGATGCCACCGGACGACCTGCCCGTTTGCTGCTGCCGAGCCGGTGCAGCCCAGTTTCCGCACGACGAGCGGGCCGCTGCGGCCGGTGGGAACGTGCGCGGCACGCGGTCCTCGAAACACATATTTCCACGTGGTCCGACGCATTGGATCGGCGTCGGCACAGCGCCCACCGGCTGAGTTCTTTGGGTCGAATTGGAACGCGCGCGTCGGATGAACAGCGTTCGGCGGCAGAGGGCCACGGCCGCGGGACTTAATATTGTCGTGCAGATGGGACGTGAAATAGGAGATACAGGAGAGCCGTGCGCGGCGGTCGTATATCGTATAGGATTAGTTTTTTAAGTACACATCGGAACGTACATACGCACAAACACACACACCACACGTACACATTTGGGTGCATTTTTAACACATGTCTAATCTAGAGCAGAATTTAGACTTTACGAAATACAGACACATATTTCAACTATTGAACATATCCATATATATACTATTCGAAAACCACCTAAATAACCCGAAAAGATGAGGCTGCCCGAGTTCGAACCTAGCGAACCGGCGTGCTCGACTGCAAAGCGGGCCAACCGAGGATTAGGTTGTGTGATAGAATTTGGGTAAGATGGGCTGTCCTCCATGGGCTGGATATTTTATTGGAACCATAGGGAATATGGGCTGGATCTTTCGTGATTGTCTTGGGGTCTTTTGTTTTCTTTATGTTTAACAGATAGTTTGCATGCCCTAAAAAACGATATTTTGCAATTTGGGCAAAAAAAAGGGTCAAATTGTCAATCCTTGTAGCTCTATCGATGTAGGCATCAACAAATGGCCATTTTGTGTTACATCATGCATGCTACAACTAAAATCCTGTAAGTTTGTCAAGAAATGAAATGACACGTCATACATTAAAAGGAACAAAAACAAGTGAGCACTGTGGACTTATTGGGCTTCTAGATGCGCATCCTCAGACAGGAATCCTCGGTGCCGCCTCAAAACTGTCAGAAATCTATGCCGGAGAAAATGATACTACGATAGAAATAGAATCTGGGATCACATTGAGGCGCCAAGGAGAGATATTTGACTGACATTTCAGACTTCAGTCTTTTTTCTCCTCTCCTCTTGTTTGCCCCCCTTCCGAGGGTTGTCCTTCCCGTACAACCATTTTCTGTCTCTTAATTTGCCGATGCATGGCAAACCGCAGCTCTCACCCTCGGGTTAATTATTTGATGAAAAATAAATCAAAATGGGAAAACAAAAAATCACACATCACGAAGACTCAAAACGTATCACCATGATTTTTTTTGATGAAATGGCACCAGCGTGCCTTTCATATATCAGTGAAAAATGTAAGAATATTTATAAGAGGGGTATCAAGCAGACAAACCCCTAAAGAATACAAAGCAAGAGGGAAAAAACAAACACGAGCAAGCTAGAGAGGAAAAAACAAGATAACTATTCATATATCCATGATTTATGGATCACGGCCACCAAAGGCGCAGCTCCAGGTCGATCTCCTTATCATTCTCGTCATCACTTACATGGCACTGGTGGTCATGATGTGCAGTCGCCAGTGCCACGGGCGCCGAGAGCAGCACGTCGCCGCTGGGTATGAGCACCGCGCCGGCCGCATTGGAGTTCAGCATGGGGTACAGCACCGCGTACTCCGTCGCCGCGGCAGGCGCCTCGGCGGCCGACGCCGCGTCGCCCAGCTGCGCGGCGGGGCCGTGGGCGCGCATCTTGGCGCGGTCGCGGCGGTGCACGTTCATGTGCCCGCCCAGCGCCTGCGCGGACCGGAACTCGCGGCGGCAGAACGCGCACGTGTACGAGCGCGGCGGCCACGTCCCGCCCAGGCCGTCGTCGCCCACCGCCGCCTCGTCGGGCACCTGGCGGCCGGTGGGTGGCACCGCCGGCCAGCTCCACACCACGGCGGGCTTGAGCCGCTGCTGCAGTAGGTGGTGCTGCTTCAAGAAGTGGTGCAGCGCTATGCGCTTCATCGGTTTGGTGCTACCCGTTGGCGCCATCTCGATCGGAGGTGTCAGCTAGCTCCCGCGTTTAAAATCTGTACTCGAGGACTGATCTGACGAGACATGCGTGCGGTTTCGTTGCCGAGTATTTATACCACAGTGACAGCGGCCGTTGGGAAGAGACACGGAGGAGAGCATCGGTTGTGTCGCCGCGTTGTGTGCTTTTGTTCATGTCTGCAAGGGTGCGACACAGAGAAGCTAGTGCAAAACTGGCATGGGCTGTATCACCTGTGGTAAATGTTGTGAGCTGATCAGCTGATGGAATTAGCAATAACCTGCTAAGGCAAAGCTCATGCCACAGTTGTGTTGCACTGGTTTCAGTGCTGTGTCTTCAACTCTAAGGTTGGGGGATCTATGAGGTCTGGAATCTTGGTGCAGTACTGCTAAGGACTAGTTCATCTAGAACCACACCTTAGCCAATAGCAGCGGCATTCCTGCATGGTCCTAACATGCATACAACAGCTAGTGCTACAATAACAACCTAAGCGACAATTATGTGTCCCCTTTGAATGTACTGTTCTGTTCATCTACTCGAAATGTTCGATCGCACTGTATGTTCTCAACTTCAGAGTAAACACAGAGATAGTTCTTATATACTGACCAAATTCGACTTGAAGACTCCTTATTCCTTAGCTAATTAAATTGATTAATGCCATCCATAAGTAATATTCCTAACATGCAGGAACGTAACTTGCATCTTCCTTCTCTTTACATTGGCATCTTTGGTTATGCTCTGTTCTTATTTAGTCAATAGACTGTCCTGTTTTCTTTTCACAAAGTAACCGAGAGGCATTTCTCTTGATGCTAGTTGTATTCCGGCCGGAAGGTAAAAAGGCTGGGAGCAAACAGCTGATATATATGGACTCCGGAATGTTGGCTACCCTCAGAACCCAGCTGCGTGCTAGCTACGTAGCACAGAAATTTCATAATAAGAACCATATATATGTATATAAAAGGAAAAGGAGCACCTGAACATGGCGACAGGAACAATACCAGTGTGCGACAAGCCCAAGGACCTCCTGTATACAAGTACTTCCAGAAAAGAAAGCCGAACTAAACAAGCTACTAGTTAACAGTCCGATTCTATTGTTAATCTAGGACTTTTGAGCTGTCATTAATTGGCTTGGGAGTTGGGACAGACTGAGTGAATCTCCCTTGAGTAAACTACACACTAACTACAGGCAAAATCGCAAGCTCCTTACGACAAGAATATGTTATCTAAGCTAGCTGTTGCATCTTGTCCTAGAGACTAATGCCCTCGGCTCCTTCGCCTACATGTCCTTGCATGGAAATCTTCTTTTCTTTTCTTTTTCTTCATTTGCTTCTAGAATGAATGGTTTTGGCTTGTTCCAACGAGGTAACAGCGAAGTTTACAGAATCTGTTTCCAGTTTTTCCAACCCAACACACACGTAGGATGTACAGGATACGCACGTACGTCGTACTAGCAGCTAACTAAGGTTGGCATGAGTCAAAACATCTCTATCGTGCGCGGCCGCGAGGTCCAACAACTGGCGCGTTCTTGTCGCCCTCGTAGCTGTGTATACAATTTTAGGGGGCATGTGCCGAGAAACTATGCCGCTTTATTGTCGAGCGAGCACTCGACAAGGGGCATTCTTCTTGCTCTAAATCTCCGATTAATGTGTTGTGTCCAGTCACCCGGGAGGATCCGTACGTACTGCGTCGTTGTACACCATGAGCTTGTGCTTCTCATCTAGATCATCGTGTGACAGTAATGCTTGTAGCATTGTTGATATATATATTCCCCTAAAAGGATGTCGATATATACAGTGTAAAATCAGAGCAAATCTGTCATGAGTCATGACTTAATCAAAACATTGATTACGCAGACGTACGTAGAGGAGGAATTGACAAAATGTGTCAGCACGCACGTCATAAACAATTTGTTAAAATATTAATCACAACCACAAGGCATGGAGAAGTTCGACGAAACTGAGCTGCTAGCTAGGAGATATCTTCGATCAACTCATACGGCACGGATATCCCAAAGTTTGGGACGGCTAAGTAGTACACAGCCGGTATCCCAGTTCACACTAAACCAAAAAAAGGTCAACACAAGAAGGGTGTTTGTCCAGCAGCTAGGAGCCCACCATTGCTAAGGCCGTGGCCCAATTACACACTTGGGCCTGCACACCGGGCTAGATGGAGGACCCACTTCCGAGACGCGCAAAGCTCCACAAACTGGGCCTATAAACTCTAACCGGGCCGGGAAGCTGTTTGCTTTGCATATCGTGCAGAAGGAACTAAGATGCTAGGTATTTTACGGAAAAGGAGAAAAATTACGTCGTACTGTCTTTGCTGAAAATTGCTCCTCGGATCTCAACTGGTGTACTGCAGGGATTCCATACTCGTCGCACATCTAAAGAATTCATTTGATTCGTCAAGACATCGTCAATGTCGACTCCATGCGTACATAGAACAGCCTAATTAAGCAGCATGCAGCTTATCTATGCAAGGCATATATTAGAGCACCCATCGGCACCGGCGTTGGGAAAGACCGGAAACAGGCAAACGATGATGTTCCATAGGCAGTTTGGGCTCAAAACCAGAGGGTTAACAGTAGAGGGTATGTCAATTAGGCAATCTAGACATGTCCATTTCTTATCCTACTACTACTTTTCCTATAGAACCGCACAATTGTTGAGGGGTCGAGGGCCATCTTGGCCCCAACGAAGCTCTGCCCTGATAAGCAACGGCTTAAATAAAATCCTGGTCCGTCACTGGCTATAACGCTAGCTACTACATATTTGGTGGCCGGGTCGTGGCTTCCCCATGGCGCAGTTTGCACGCCATCCGGCATCCCCATGGGCCATGGCTCCAAGGGAGTCGCGTGTGCCAAACAATTAATATGGCGCGGAGACACGGGGGTGGGGGAGCACATGCGGCCGCCTCGGCGGCCGCGCCAGTTGCCTGCCGCACGTGCGACAGTGTGACTGACCTCTCTCCCCATGATTCTGCATGCATGTATGCGCCATATGCGTGCGTGCATCTGCGTGTAGGCCTCTCGAATATCTCGAGAGCAGCGGCCGGCCGGCCGGCCGGCAGCCATGGATGTGCTGGTTAGGATGGGACGCGCACGTGAACGCATGCAAACGCCATGCCATCACGTGTACGACCTGTAATACCCCCGCTGCGTGGTTAATTAAGGATGGAATCAACCCGCTCGTAACAGCAACGCCTGATTGCTGATTTGCTGGAGCTAATCCAAGCCCAGAACACAACCATGTGGCCATCGGATCCGGCGGCAGGTAGATCGAGCTGCATGCCAAGAGTCAAATCAGTAGTAATTGCGTGTTTTAGGATGATCAAGCAAGCCCTGCATTATTTATGCGTACTTGAGACGATGAATGGAGATAGAATGTCGAATGGAATTAATTCGGCCCTGTGTGATTGCTGAGCGGTAACCCTATTCTCAGAGAGAGCATATACTAATTAATTGACCATATATTCTTTGAACATAATCAAGCATCCATAGCGTTCATATACCAAACTAGAGTACTACTTTTCATAGGTAAACAATATCAAACGACACCACATTTAATTGGGGCCAAGTATAAACTATGCGAGAGATATCTAGCTGGATATGACAGAGGAGAAAAGATAGATTTGACATGACAAATTAACCATTTAATTAAGCCGCTAAATTATGGAGTTGAAAGGGTGACAAATCAATCATTATCAATCACAAGTGTGTATGCACAAGCAACTCTTGGTCGGTTAATATTTTTCTCTCATCCTTGAAAATACTCCTATACACACGCATTTCCTTTGGGTCAACACCCTTTATTGCAACAAGATCTTCCATCCTCTCATTCGCACCCCGATTTGCCGTCTGATGCCGTCACTTTACCAGGGGTCCATATGCTACTATACATACAATATCGGCCTTAATAGGTGTAGTGCTTATCTTTAATGGCCATTTTGTTAAAGGTTTCCACTCTGGCAAGATGCTGTTGAGCCCTAAAATATTAGTGTGAGCTAATCGCTCATTTGGCTCGTGATAATAGTGGGTGCGATCGAGAGAGGCTTGCTAGCTTCAAGTGGCGACATGATTAGATGAGGCGCCTCCCAGCAAACAAAGTCTATGTGGAATCTTTATTTATTTTTTTCTTTTTTGGTTGTCGCAATAAACTATACCATGTGTTGTGTAGATTCTCTCTCTCTCTCTCTAATTTGCGTCGCTTTGGGATGCTTATGCATGTTGATTAGTGATAGTTTTGTCGGCTAGCTTATTTCTCTCCAATTATTTCATGAATCTTTGCTTGAAGTACATTAATGCAAGTGATTCATCTCGTCTCACACTCAACTTTAGATCGATGTAAGAGAGGTGAGATGTGTATACTAGTATACGCATGTATCTATAGTTGTGTCGGATCCGGATTTTCTAATTCCGAATCTTCTGTAAAAACATTGTGTTATTCCCTGGATCAGTAGATAGCATTCACAGGCACATGCTGAATCATCCATACATGGCGTGAACTAAAGTATCAAATTTATTACAACCATCAGAGTGACATATACCACGTCGGATCGAGTTTTACAAAAGGGGCCGAACAGGCTAAATTGATTACATTACATGAAAACAACGTAAACTACAGCGGAAGCAAAAGGGGTAGAGCTCATCTCTCCACAGGCAAGCGACTAGGGCAACCTGTGTACGATTGATATTAACCAAGGACCTGGATAATATCGATGGTGCGCAAGTGCCCACGAGTCCGCTAGACTGGGACGACACCTAGACTACATAACTAGACTACTCCTCATCAATTCCTTGTCCATTGACTTCTGGATCCTCGTAGTATGCACAGTCTTCTTCATCCACATTATCTGAAGGGTTTGGGGGAGAGCGAGAATGAGCACAACTTTCGTGCTCACGAGCCAATACACAATGCAATAATATACATGCAAGGCTTAACAAGGATGACTCAGGTTCTTTTATTTGCTAAAGCAATGTTTTCAATTATCATAATTACAAATTCCTATTACTTAGCATTTTAACAAATTTCATTTTGTTAAAGAGAGTAATTGTGCAATATTTGTATCAATAGAGGTTCCCTCCATCGGAAGCCCTATCTGATGCTTATTTTGATTGGGGCTAATCCCACATATTAACATCATTGAGTCTGCAAATCTAGGGAAAAATCCAATCTCAGGGCTAGGTGAGCCCACCACATTTTTCAATACCACCCACAGAGGTTTTTGAAATAGAACTAACTCAAGTTAAGTTCTCATTTCCGCCTTTGACCATAAGTACGGCTGTTTAAACAGTTTAGACTCTGTAGAGGTTGTACACTTTACTCACAAGAGATAATCGTCTTGATATGTACACACGTTTCCGTAGACATGTGAATCAAGGGGAGATCATCACAAGACCTTTACAATGCATCTATCAGTATTAGTTACACTTCGCTAAGGTTTCGTCCACAAAGAGTTACGCTCTTTTAGACCCGTTAACCCTTACTCGGACCCACTCTGCGCCATCCAACAACTTACGTCGCGCACCCCGACACCCTTCGCCACAACGACTTATGACGTAGCGGATCATCTATCTGATGCAACTCGTACGGATGGATACAAATTATTTATCCAGGTTGTACGTTACAGACTTGTGGTTGCACTTGTTTTATACGGGAGGTCGTGACAATATTAAGTCATTAGGGTTGTCTGGGCGGTTCATTCCACATTCCAATCCACAAAGCAACAATCCTTGGGCTACATTAGCACCCACTATCGTACCATCCACCTTACCGTCCACCTAGACAGGGTAATAGCAATTGAGGGTTTTGAGGAGTAAAACCAAATTACCATATTTGTCTCAGTCATGGACCACCAATGACTGCTCAAACTATTTTTATGTTTGAAGAGATGATGATTGAGACATTTTAATGTCCTAGTACTTAAGCAAGACTAGTATGTCGCTTAAGCACAACCTATAGCTAGTATTATCATATAGTTACTAGGGTGAAAAAGATTAAGGGATTCAAGTTGTCAAGGATGGTATAATAATTAATTAATCATCAAATGGGTATTTAACTACCTTAAGCTTTAACATACAATTGTTTAACGAATTAAAGCATGCAATTTGCTATTTTAAAAGAATATTATTTGCATAAAATGTAGGCCCAATATGATCAAAGTATTGACTCGCCTTGATTGTAGGTAAGAGGGTCCGGGTAGTCTTCTCTTGATCAACTTGGAGGTCTTCGGCATCTTCGAACTCTACGCGGGCGAAGTACCGAAAAAATAAACAACAAGCAACAAGAGCAAATAAATACAAATAAAATAGCAAATGAACTTCAATTTAAACAAGACCTATGCCAAAAGCAAGATCTTGAATTTGCAAATTTTTAGAAATTTAAAACACAATTTTTGGAGTTAAAATGAGGGAGATAAGAATTTTTAAAGCCTTCCTTTTGAATTAAAAAGAGAAAAGAAAAAAGAAAATCAAACAGAAAAAAGAAAAACACCAGCGGCCCACGGACGAGAAACGGCCAAGCCCACGGCGCGAGCCGAAATAGCGCGCAGCGCGCAGGTGCGGCCCATGGGGCATCGCGCTAAAAAAAAGGGGCGGTTCGGCTCGGGCCGAGCAAAGGAGGGGGGGGACGGGGCGGCGGTGGCGCTCGGGCAGGGAAGGAGAGGGGGCTCGGGGGAAATCGGCGGCGATGATGGCGACGGCGACGGCGACGGAGGGGAGCGGGAGGCTCGGGGCGCGACGGCGAGGCTCACCGAACAGCAGTGGCGACAGAGGTAAGGCTTCAGTCTCTTCTTCTTCCTCTCTTTTCTTGTTCTTCCTCCTCGGTCTTCTTTCTTGGTTTCTTCTTCTCGGGAGAGAAGGGAAGGGGGGAGGATCCATGGGGGCACCGGGCCTCTTATAGCCCGAGGAGGGGAGTTGGGAGCCATTGGAGAGGGCCCCGGGCGAGCATGCGGCGACAGGTGATGATGGCGCCACGGTGGCGTGTGTAGAAGGGGAAGGTAGGTGAGGTGCAGGCGGCGACGTGCGCATGAGAGGAGAGAAGAGAGCGGGACAGGCAGAGATGACCAGGAGGAAGAGGACAAGAGGAGGGGAGAATCGGGCCGGGGCGGCAGAGGGAAGGGAGGGGCGCGGCGGCAGCGCGTGCGCGAGAAAGAAGGAAAAAGGGGGATGGGAGCTCTCGGTGCTAGGAGGTGACAAGGTGGGAGGTCGGCGACGGCGTCAGAGCTCTTGGGGGCAACTTTGGCCCGACGGCGGTGCAGAGCACGCGAGGGGGGGGGTCCGGGCGGGGTTGACCCAAGGGGGAAGAAAAGGGGTGTTACAAGTTGCATATGTAAAGTAGTTATACTCCCTCCGGTTCAAAAAACAAATTATTTTGGACACCGATACGGTCCCCAAAATACATCTGTGATCACTAATTATTATTGTAATATATTTATAAAATCCAATAAATCATAGTACTATGAAAGTGCTTTTCAAGACGAATATACACATATGATTTTCATGCATCTAATCTAAATATTTTAAAAAATATCGATGACCAAAGTTTCTAAAGTTTGACTGCAAGCATTTCAAAACGATTTCTTTTTGTGAATTGGAGGGAGTATGTCCATAAAACATTATTGCAAAATGATTGCAACTCTTCCAGAAGATTTGATATATCACATTCATAGAGTACCACTGAAGTTTGTAACCACCTTAAACTCATGTCGATCGTCGCTCAGGATATAACTAACAAACTAAGGCTCAAGGCTATGTATGTAAGTGTCGTGGATACAAGACCAGACAATAAACTTGTGGCACCCTTAGTCGGACGCGTCGACCGCCGAGGGTGCAAAAGGGACCTCAACGAGAATCACACACAAAGATCTGAACCATTTTATTACATATGTGTGGAAAGGGTTACAAGTGACCTCTCCCTCCCCATTTACATGTGGTCCTATTTATAGAGGGGGAGGTGGAGATCACTGAAGTTACATCATTGTCTTCAGGGCTTAGCTTGCTCTGGGTACTTTCATCCATCGCATCAAGTGGCCCCGCCACGTCCGAGATCCATGACATTGTTGGCCTTCCATCTTTGCTAGTGTTGACGGGACCTCGCTGCGTGGCTACCCCGGACCGGGTCAGGGGTAGGTGCGCTGATGTGTCATGCCTCACTGAGGTCGGCCCTTAGACCTTGTTCGGGGTTGGTCTCAGGACTTCATCCGGTGTGGATCCGCCGATGTGTCACACCTCGCCGAGGTTGGCTCCTGAACCTCGTCTAGGGTTGGTCTTCGGACTCATCCGGGGTGGGTGCGTGGACCTCGTCCGGGGTGGATCAGGTGATGTGTCATGCCTCGCCGAGGTTGCCCCCCAGACCTCATCCAGGGTAGATCTCCCAATGTGTCACGCCTCGCCGAGGCTGGCCCCCGGACCTCGTCTGGGATGGATCCTCTGATGTGTCATGCCTCATCGAGGTTATCGTCTGCTCAAGGTAGCGTATACCCCCCCCAACAGTAACTATTATAACATGCTCTCACTTAAGTATATATGCCTTGACTACTGATGGATTGATGTATGATGTATGGACTCTTAAATGAAACCTACATCAATGATGCAAATTAAGTTGAAACTTTCAAAATCTATAATCGATAAAACGATCTAAGAAATGGTTATGTTTATTCGAGATATTTATGTGAACTCAGAATAATGTCAAAAGGAGATATAGAAAAATAACTTTCAGCTACTGATCATGTTGTCTTCTGCCCACATAAGAAAAAAAACATTTAGATGTTGAATTCACACACACTTAGATATCAAGTTGCACTCAACCACAGTATATTCACGGTGGGGTAATAAAGAAATGGCCAGTACAGTGACTATAAAGATTTGATGCAACAAATGATGTTGATGTTGGCATGCGATCAAGTACTTACTAAATTTTTATAATACTAGTAACCTACAAAATGAACTTTTGGTGTTCTTCATTTATTTACGTACTCAGCAGTACAAAGTGTTTAAGCATAACTAACTTTCCATGTTTCCTTCCTAGTTGGATAATAGTTGATTTGTTTAGACGTCTGTACACATACTTTAAAGAAAACAAGGTGCTTGTGTACTCATCATATAGTATCGCCATTGACTCACAATATTGAGTCCTCAAAGCAAAACATAAGGCTGTAAGTAGATGTAGTTTTGCTTCTGAAAGGTAACCTTCTTATATCTTAACATTATCCTTTTATAGACTTTGCATAAGTAATCTAGTATTTGACTTGAATTGGAGATTTGGCGCTATATTATATGATGTTTATAAATTGTAACACATGCCGCTAGCTGCTAATTCGAGGAATACATTTGCATAAAATATATGAGGTTATGGTTGAATTGTTTGTACTAATTTTTTTATATTCTTTCCTAGACAAATAATTACTTGTAAAAGCAACTAATTAAAGCAAGTAGAAAGAACCGGCAGGAAAATTAACTAGAATTAGAAGTTACTTTTACTACCAATCTGGCAACATGTGAGTTAGTGTACTATAATCTATTGCGTCAATTAACTTATAACTTTCCTGGTGACACTACATTAAGTAGCTGTGTTTCAACATTGAGTGATTGAACAACAAAATCTTTCGATCCTTCGGGGATTTACATATACTCTCTACTCTTTGTCTCTGACTTAGTATATATAGCTAGTAATCACTAGGGAAAGGACTTACATCCATCATAAAATTAAGAAGGCCAAGACGACATGTATATTTCAGTCAAATCTATCTATGTGAATGTGCATGTTCCTTGATGCTCACAGCGTATCAATATTAGACTAGGTTGACCCAAACAATACCACATATATATACAATAAATATTGTACATAACTTTCAACGCACACATGAATTGAGTCGCATTTCAAAGATATAAATAAATTATTCTTTCAACAACAACAAGCAGTCTTAATGCCGAGTTATTACATGGTGTTGTAGGTATCGATCACTACCTACCATACCGATTAGTCACTAGTACCCACAATGCTGCAAACTTAATTGGGTGGTAAAGTGCATGATGCACACATTGCAATACATATATTTCGCAACACTAGCTAGAAGGATCAAACAGACAAAGGCTGGAACAAACCAAAGGAGGGTTACTATACGAAATTTCTCGGTGACATATCCGACAGCATTTCTCGGTGACATATCTGGAATCACGGACGACCATGGGTTAACATGCCATCCCAGAAGTTGGACTTTTTCGTTGCTGCTTGCAGCTTGTGTGGCCAAGAACAGCGACAGGCCAACCACAACCAACCAATGGCGATCGAAGACGAACATATATTGGCGCAAAGCCGAATAAATGACCTTTTTGTGTGCATGAGTTGAAGGTTCGAGCTAATATGAACTCGCAAATAAGCTAGCTTTACCAAAGTACTGGCCTCTCGTGGTGGGGGCGGCCTCTTCCTCGCTACATACCTTTTCTTTCGTCTTTCGGACTCGGCGAGGGATTAGTCTAGGTTTAATCACTTCATTAGCGTTGGCTAGTCTCGAGCTTATCCGCCATTGGCCCAAAGGCAATGTGCTTGTCGGGATTAGGGACCATGACGCGCACAATAATGTATTCAATTAGGAATTAATTAAGCCTGTCTGGCTTGGCTTTCTTAAAGCTAAAGTTGCCACCCGGGTTAAAATATGGCGACTCGTACGAGTCCCCGTCCTTGGAACCACCATTGGTCGCACGCAGCTGCCCAAGATCTAGGGCATCTCTATCGATGATCGATCCGCACGGCCACAGCGCCAACGGACCGGTCAAAAGATGGCGAAAACAACGAAATTTAGCTCGTCGGCCGGCGATCTCGAGCTAGCGCACGATCGATCGAACGAGCTCCCGACCGGACGGTGCGTGCGCCCATGCAGGCAGATGCATCTGCACGGTTTGTATATGTGCATCCGTACACGTCAATCAGCTACAAATTCAGAATGAACATGCAAAGGTTTAACACATCTATAAGTTTGTTTTTTAAAAAAAGAAAAGGTAAAAAGGCAATCCTATTCCTCGATTTGCGTAGAAGAAGAAGAACAAGAAGAAGCAGTGTATGGCACTTTTCAGCTGAAACCAGGCTAGCCGGTATATGTTCGCTGGTATTAGCTGACCGCGCGCGCATCAACTGCGGTAAATCCGTAAATGTCATCACGTACAATGATAGAAACCATATGCAAACTGCAATGATGTACAATGTGACAATATAATCACTGACTTTTGTGTGAGTGTATGCCACTACTACAGAAAAGGCCTTCATAGACGGTTCAAAAACGTCATCACAGACGGTTTCGTGAGTCGTCTGAGTTTATGGGTCAGTAATAACATGAGGTCATCACAGACGGTTTTCGAACTGTCTGTGATGCAAACTATCACAGATGATTATTAACTCAGAACCGTCTATAATAGTTGACTATCACAGACGGTTTGTAGATGAAACCGTCTGTGATAGTTGATGTATCACAGATGGTTTGTAGATGAAATTGTTTGTAATATATATTCTCTATAAAGTCTCCAAACAGTGGTTGTTTGTGCCTTTAAAACCGACTTTATATTGTCCGTAGTTCCCCAGCCACTTTCGGGGGATCGTGAGGAGGATGAGACAGCAGATACGGGTAACTTCATCGAGCCTGCAAGTTCAAGAAGCATGGCTGTCAGGTGAGCGCGTGAATATACAATTACTTGGATGTCGTCGATAGATAATTGAACTTGACATCAAGGAATGGTTGGTTGCTGGTATATGAAGCCACTTCCTAGCCAGAGTACCTACGCATCCACGCCACTTTCTAAACATGACGTGGATGCGCAGATACTCCGATTGGGAAGTGGATTCATGTATCGTCTGTGATATTATCTCTTCATAGAGGATTTTTAGCGCAGCTAGTAAAGCAGACGGTCTCTAAACCAAAACCATCTGTGATTCCATGTAATACAGACGATTTTGGTCAACCGTCTGTGATGAGGTGTCCAGTATTAGCATTTTTGTAATAGTGTGTGCAGCCTCGATCAGTATCTATATACTCCAAAAGGGACAATGTGAAGTGGCTCTTGACCTCTAATGGTTAGTTCTCTGTTAATTCCTTTCACAAATTTCTGAAATCCTAAACTATTGGCTTTCCATATAAATTTATGTAGAAAGTTAAAATTCCTATTAAGATAAGAGTGTTTCTATTGTTGGTGTTAAAGAGGAGCATTTTAACTAAAGACAATCTGAGAAGAAGGGGTTGGAAAGGTAATAACTCTTGTCAATTTTGTTGAATGGAGGAAACCCTTGATCATTTGATGTTCAAATGTTCCATGGCAAAGCTTATCTGGAATTGATTCAAATGTACACCCACCAGTATTTCTCATTTGTTTGATGTATGGCTAAAAAGTTTTTCCTGTCAAGATGAGAAATTTGATATTAGTTGGGACTACAGCAATCTTACGAACAATTTGGAAGACTCGCAATTCTGCTTGTTTCCAAAATAAACTGCCCCCTTACCCAATTGGTGTGGTTCTAATGGTTTGCTATTGGATGAAATACTGGGCTACCTCTTGCAGGAAAAGGAGGAAAACCGAGGAGCAATTTAGGATTTTTTTAAACAATACATTTTTAAATATAATTACATAAATAAATGCTCGTTTAATAAAATTATAAAAATAAGCTTCTATCGTCAATTCATTTGGTGATAGGGCTCTGTCACCAAATGAATTGATGACAGGCTGATGTGGTAGATCCTGTCACCAATTCATTTGGCGATAGGACCATGTCGCCAAATGAATTGGCGATAGGAGCTTCCCGTCAAACTATCAACAATTCATTTGACGACAGAGCCCTGTCACCAAATGAATTGGCGACAGAGTATTGTTTGGCCGACAATATTATCGCTGATTCATTTTGCCAATAGGCTCCTGTCGCCAAATGAATTGGTGACAGAAGCCTATTTTTGTAATTTTATTAAACAGGTATTTATTTCTGTAATTTTATTTTAAAATGTATTATTAAAAAAATTAGCAATTCAGTGGGGGTCATTGCTGCTCGAACTAGTGGCAAATGAAGTCTTTCAGGCGCAACAAGGATGGAGGCCTGGTGTGCGCAAGATACAAGGATGATGTAGCCAGGCAAAACTGCTTGTCAAGTCATCTGGAGTTTGTTTCTTTTGTTTCTTCCATCTGGCAGAAGGCTTAGACCACTCTACACTGTTGAACTAAAATAGCGACTAGAGGGTGAATTGAAGCCCCTCTTTTTCACCTGCGATATTCAACTTTCCTTTTCACTTCAATAGCTATAAAAGCTATGAAAATTAAAGGCACAAGATCACAACAAAATTCTTGCATTGAAACCGAGAAACCCAAAACTCAGCACCCTCTACCGGTCTGATTGTTGAGTCAGCTCGGTTGGACCACCGATGCTTGGTCTAACTGCATTACCCCGACGTGGTTGCCGCCTAACCACCGGTGAGGTCGATCGACCGTCACGCAAATCAAGAGTACGAAGGATCCACAAAATGACTCAACTTTTGATCCTGTGATCTAAATCTCCTGAGATTTCAAACATAACTCATCAAAAAGGCCAGTACTCTATTCCAATTGACAATCATGGCCAAGGTTCCATGAATTTCTTGAATGAGGACAAGAAGGCTCAAAACTGGGGAAAAACCTAAACTTGATCCAAAATCTTGCTCGTGGGTGGAAGATGGTCAAGATGACCTTAAATTTGTTCCCACAAGTTCCAGCAAGCTAGATCGCAATCCTCAAAAGCTCTCATTGTTAGGATCGCAATCCTAGGTAGGATCGTTTTTTGTGTGACATGATTGGATAGTTTTTAAAAGAATATATATATATATATATTATAAAAAAAATTAATTATGTTTTCAGACATGCAAGACTATAGTAGAAATTTAAAATTTTGAATTTAGTTTCGTAAATTTGGGTGCACTTATTCATTTTACATGTAATTAAGCTTGTTTTTTTAACCTTTTTAATTATTTCTTAGTAAACTAATCATTTAAAATATAATATATTGATGGTAATACTTTTCTTTAACCTTAGAACAACATCAGAAAAAACAAACCAAATTCACCTTACCCCGGTGTCCCTTTCAAACCGGAACGCATCCGCCGCTTGTACTGCCCCAATCCTCTCCAGCGAGATGACTTTCAGGGTTCGATAACTCTACTAAGCCAAGTTACACTTTGCAGACTTGTGGTTGCACATGTTTTATGATGGGAGGTCATCACCAGATTAAGTCCTTAATGTCATCTGGGCGGTTCATATCACATACCAACTAACTCGTGCTACATCCGCACCCACCATCATACCATCCGCCCAGATGTGGTGAAAGAAGTTGGGGTTTTGGAGAAGGAAAACCACTTTACCATAAAATACCTCAGTCGTGTACCTCCCACGACTGTCCTAAAACGATTTCATGTTAAAAGAGATGATGATCAGGACGCTTGGTGCCCTGGTACTTAAGCAAGACTAGCCTGTCACTTAAATACTGTCGAACCCGGGAGCGAAGGATCCCGAATTCTCTGTGTTCATACACCGGTCCAGGATTTCCAGTGTACACAGTCTCACAAAATAGATATCACAATCATATCACGAAATCGTAAATGACATTAAATAAATAACTGTTTAATACAACTGAGTCTGAACAACAATATCAAATATCAAATGTTAAACACAACGAAAACATAAAAATAAAGGTGAGCCACATGATGCGCCACAGGCAATCGTCTGGGTCATAAGGCCTACTCGTCCGGATCCTCACTGTCGGGAAAGAAATCTTCTCCTGAATAAGATTTATTCAGCAAGGATGAGCACAACTTCCGTGCTCGCAAGTTACACCCAATATTGAATTAAAATGCATGCATAAGGTAACAAGTGAGTATGGCAGAGGTTGTTTTGCATAAACAGCATTTTCAGTGTAAATAACTATAGTAATTTCTAAGGTAGTTTTATACTAATACTAAAATCATATTTTAAAATGACAATATTACAATGTGGATGACCTCCAATGATTTAGTGAAGGATCCCCTCCTAACACTTGGCTTCCCGCCCAATTTTTTATAAGGATTAACCATCCTCAGCATTTAATAAAGCATTTAAAAACCAAAAATTCCAAATTGAATGATTTTTATTTCTAAATTCATCTAAAATCATACTCTGCCAGAATATGTAAAAATATTTAAATTTGGTTAGTGTTAAATTTATTGGTGTTATTTAATTCGTTTTCAACTCTTTTTGTATTAGACGCGGAGAAGGAGGAAGAAGGTGGGGAGTGGGGCGGTTGGAGGCGTCGAGTCGCGTGCGCACGTGCGTGGGGCAGGCGGAGGCCGTGGGTGGTAGTTGTGAAGCTCGGTTGCGGCCGAAAATGGCGGGGGCGACGGTTGCTGCGCGAGGAAGAAGGGGAGGAGGAAGAAGGAACACGGGCCGTTGGATCTTAATCCAACGGTCACCATTATTAGCAGTGACGTGGAGAGGTACGGGCGAGATCTAGCTGTTGATGTAAGATCCAACGATCGAGAGAGAGAGATTGAGAGAGAGATGCGTGGGTGATTGGCAGCCGTCCGATTTAAATCGGACGGTGGAGAGAGAGAGAGAGAGAGAGAGAGAGAGAGAGAGAGAGAGAGAGAGGCGCGGGGCGGGCTGAATGGGCCGGCGCGGAAGGAGGTTTGGGCCGGAGCCTTTGGGTTTCGGCCCAAAGCTATTTTTGACTTTTCTTTGACTTTTCTATTTGTTTTAATCCTGATAATTCATTTATGCTTTAGAAAATAGTAAAATAACTCCAAAAATTATGGAAAAATGCACAGAAATTCCCATACTTATTTTGCACTTAATAAAATTATTTCCAACTCAATGTTGTCTTTTAATTTTGCAAATAAATTTGTTTTGACTTTAAAATCATTATAAAAGCTTTTTAAAAATTCCAGAAAAATTCCACAAAGATACATAAATTTTAAAATTTACTGAAATTTGAAAATTGGGGTGTTACGCTAGTAAGTTACCGCATAGTTACTAGGGTGACATGGAGTAATGGATTCAAATGTCAAATGATGGTATAATACATAATTAATCATCAAATGGGTATTTAACTACCTTAAGAGTTAACATACATTTGCTTAAATAATTAAAGCATGCAGTTTCGGTAATTTAAATGAATATAATTGCAGAAAATATAAGCGCAATATGATCAAAGTATTGACTCGCCTTGATTAAAGGCGGGAGGGTCGTGGAGGTCTTGTGTTTGGTTGAAGTGGAGATCTCCTGTTTCTTCGAATTCTACTCGCACGAGCGTACCGGAAAGAGGAGCAAACAAGCAGAGAGAACAAATAAATACACAAGAAATAATAAATTAAATCTAAATTAAATAGGACCAGAGCTACCAGCAAGGTCTTGAATTTAGACGAATTTAGAAACAAGAAACAACGTAATCGGAGTTATAACAGAGGAGAACAGAGTCCTCAAAGATTTGATTTCGAGTACCGCTCAACGACTTCGCGTGGTCGCAAGGGGGGTTCGACTATCTAGTCGGAAGAAGGTTTCAACTATCAGGTCGAAGGACGGATTCGACTACCTGGTCGAAATGAGGGTTCGACCACTACTCGACATGGTCGCAGGAAGGATACGACTACTCAACGTGATCGTAGGGAGGATACGACTAGACAACGTGGTCGTAGGGAGGTCCGAGACCGAGAGGGTGGTCCAAACCGAGAGGGTGGTCTAAAGAATAAGAGGGTGAACAGAGCACGGGGAAACTCACTAGGGCCGAGAGAGAGAGAGAGAGAGAGAGAGAGAGAGGGGTGTCGGCAGACGAAGAACGGCGATGGGAAAGCTCGTGGTCGAAGGCGAAGGAGAACGGCGATGAAAGGGGTCACCCAGGACTGGAGGAGAAGCAGAAAAGTGGCGACTCCTGCGAAGCACAACTGAACCAGAGTGAGGGGATTGCTTCCAGGAGCTATAGGACACGAAACGACGCAGGTAGAAGAGGGGGATGCACAGGTGCGGCGAGGGCCGAGAGGAGGTGCGCGGCAGCTGAATTTGGAGCTCAGAGCTTCGGGCAAACCACAGCAACAAGAGCGAGAGGAGGAGAGTTGGGTGTGGAAAGGAGATGAAGAAGGCTACTCGGGCCCTTTTATAGCCTGGAGGGGAGGAGGAGAGAGCCACTGAGGGGCTCAGCTAAAGGCGCTCGGTCCTAAGGGCGGCAGGTGAGAGCACGAGGCGGGTACAAAGCGATGGAACAGAGCAGGGTGCGGGTATGCGCAGAAGGCTGTCCAGGGATGAGACGGGGCAGGAGCACTGGTGTTGGCGGTCAAGGGCTGGTGGGCAACAGGACGGAGCTAGCAGGGGAGCAGGTAGGCGCACGAGGGGTGCGACAGAGTGAGCACGAGCGTGCCAGGATGACTCAGCGCTAACCTTCGGAAAAGAAATGGGTCGGGCCCAAAGAAGGGGAGTCGAAGTTGAACCCAGCACCGAGCTGAACGCGAACCCCAAATTTTGAAACGAGGCAAAAACCAGAGAATTTTGTAAATACAAACTAATTTGAAATAGGTTTTGAAAATAAAGAAGACAAATAGAGTATACTAATCGACAACTGAAAAGGGGATGTTACATGTACCCCCCCGGCCAGCCTGTCGGCGCCCTCAGGCAAGCTGCCATCGCCATGACTAATGTCTGCTGACTCCATCTCTCCATGAGCTAATGAGCGAGCTACGCGTCGTGTGGGAAGTGGTCATGGGCCGAGTTGGAGATGCGTCGAGGTAGGCAGCCCAAGGCCCAAGCCAATTAACCCAAATAGACACCAGCATCCAGCACAAGCACAACCCTAATTCCGGAATTCCCATCGGGTAGCATCGACCATTCCCCATTCCTCTTCGGTTCTTCTTTCTCCCATTGGGATGCGGTGTGTGGGGGCTGCGGCGTGGCGCACAGGCCTTGGCGGTCGGCGGGTGCTACGACGCGTGGGGGCTGCGGCCGTCGGCGGGTGCTGCAGCGCGCGGGGTTGCTGCGCGCGAGACAAGGCTTGGGACTGGGGCACCGCCGTTCGCCCAGGAGTGACCGCATGAGGCGTCCACTGAGTTCCAAGCTTCCGAGGCAGCCAGCCAGGCAGGTTGCAGCCTAGCAGTCGCAGGTGAGCGGCATCTGAGCCTTGACCCTTGAGCATTGTTTTGAATTTTGATTTTTCTAGAGTACAAATGTACAAGTACAATATTAGGAAATATGATTTCCTGTAGGAATTCTATATGAAAATAAAATCAATACATATTTATTTTAGAACCGCAATAGTAGATAATATTATATGTGGAAACTGCATCAGTTGAGAGAGTTTTCTTAACCATGAATATCATAAAGACAGGCCTACAAAATAAGATAAATGATGAATGGTTGAATGACATGATGATATGTTATGTTGAGCGAGAAATATTTGTGGCAATTGATGACAACAAGATTATGCGATGCTTTCAAGCCATGAAGGAGCATAGAAACCACTTACCTCGTGTACCTCGTATAACTTAGTGGCATAATTATTTTCCTATCTTGAGTTTCAAATTATTATTGCACTTGTGTTGAATTCAAGTTCTTATAAATTTTGTTGTGTTTACATGTTGTAGGTAACTGTTGGAGTACTGGTGTTCTGGATACTTTGTGCTAGCCATCGATGTGAAAATGCATCAGGAGTCCTTGTTAGTATTTTATATGAGCTCTTAATATTGTATTATATGCTTGTTTGGTTGTATAAATTAGATCTGTGTTTGTCTGGTTGTATCGGTTAGATCTTGACAATTTAAACGCATTTAACATCATTAGTTATATTAACTATTGAATCACATTGTAACTCAATATTTTTTACACTAAAAATTCACCCCGAATCTTTCTAATTTCTAATTTCGCCACTGCTTAGACCGATGTATCCCTTGAATGTTCTATAGGAAGCGTGTCTTTATACTATAGGTAGTTGGTTTGAACGCGTGGAGACCAGTTGACACTTATCGGGTACCAACCAGTCATAGAATAATGTATATATTGTGATATAACTGGTAGTAATTAATTAGTTATAATATCTTCGTCAGGGAGACACATCGATATATGCTTTTCATGATCCTTGCTATATCCGGAAAATAACAAAGAGATAGCTCTAAATAAACCTCCGAAATACTCTCAAGAAATAAACATCCATACTTTCGAGGCAGATGCGAGCTTTGGTTAACATAATTATTACACAGGACTTAGCACTAATTAATAGGTCATCAGACTACAGAAAAATATGCACGATAACTCACAACCCAACATGCATATACAATTTTTTGCCGAAAAACTGGGTGCCACACCACTTGGACTAACCAACGACGATTGTCAATATATATATTTAGATCCTGGTCTCTGCATCATAGATGCACACAGTCTATTTTATTGATTATCAATATATGTAAAGTATATATATATATATATATATATATATATATATATATATATATATATATATATATATATATATATACACATATGCACGTTACATCTAAACTTCTATTTCAAATTAATAACATGAATGGAGAGCAACTAGACTGCCTCGTTGTTACTAACTATATACCCTCTAACTACTAGTATCAGGTATCCAAAGTTGAGCTAGGGTGTTATATATATCGATGGAAGGTGAACATGGTTAATGATTAATTAGATGAATAATTTATGAGCGCACACACCTTCAAAGTAAGAGGTCAGGACAGCATGAAGCCTAAATGTTTTTAATCCTACACCGAACCTATGATTATCACCCTGTATTATTTTATTGCAGCCTTTAAAAATTGGTGGTTACAAGTAACCTAAGATACCCGAAAGTGATCGATCAGAAGGTGAAGCAGAAAACACCGTGAAATGTACTTACAAAACTTATTCAAATCCCTTTCGATCTATACATGCATCTTTCCAACCTCGAACGTCTTGTTAATCAAAACACCAAATCATCATATTTTTATCCCCAGAGTTAGCAGAAGTACGAGGCACTGTTACCGATCTGCTCACCTCAAATATATATTCCTACTTTCCGATCGAGAGGAGATATATTATCTCCTAACCCCGGACAAAAGTAATCTGATACTACCAACTAGCAGGAGTAGTCGATCATGGCATATATGTTCTTTTCATAAACTACAGATGTACGTACCCGTACAACGTAATATAGGATATAGCAAAACAATAGCACCACAATGCATGTAGCAGAGAACAAAAAAAAAACATTACTGTAATAAGGCGATGTTCTATATAACTGTCTTAACTAACTTCAGATAAGTAGTTTTAATTTGTTGTCTCAACTAATGGAGATAATTTAACACCCCTTGTATTTGAGTGCCAACGGTACAGAAACCTTTTGTCACTGTGAGGCTATATATATATGGAAGGGAGAAATTAGATAATACGAACACGATGCAGCTGTCAGTCAAACATGGAAGCTAGCATGCATTATGAAAGGAGATGAGGTGTATTAGTGCATAATTACCAAAGACATACGATCGAGCGCATCTCCTGTCTCTCCCCGGTCTGTGCTGTACAGTGGCGTATGAAGGGGAGACCAGCGAGGGCTACGGTTTCCCAATCGTGTCACAAGTGTTCTTACTCTCAATAAACTTGCCTAAAATAATTTCAGGCATGCATACGACTTATTCTAAAATGTACGTGGTTAAAATTTGAAACACATATATGATATCTCCTAAACATATGCATTGAATTTCATGCTTAGTATACACAAAAAAAATAGTTATATTTGTCAGCCCTGTATCTATATCCAGATTGCCACCGGAGCTATACATGTGTGTCTCTCTCAATTTTTCGAGCATCCTTAGGGTTAGGGTTTCAGGCCCTTTTCCATGCTTGCCTCATTACCTGCAGGGCCGCGTGGGCCTGTGTGGTGGGCCCCACGTGCAGTGGCGTGCGCATAGGGTTTCAGCGGGAAGAGCGTGACACGGTCTCGAGGAAAGCGATCTCCTGCGCTCGAGGAAAGCGATCTCCTGCGCTGCCCGGCCATGGCCGAGGCCGACAGCCACGCCGAGTTTACCGCCTAGGGGCGGCCGCACTTGACCGCACGAGACCGGCCGCGTGCGTCGAGCCGAAGCTTGGCTCGGTTGCATCGGCTAGCTTTTGGAGTACGCGCCGTTCGCTCGGCTCCTGGATGGGGGTGCTTGTCGAGAGCTGATTAGCAAGGCACACTCCCCGGTCTTGATGTTGGAGAGGTAAATTAAAGCCGTAAAGAGGTGCAGTAAAAGGCCACTGGCTTCACTCTCTGATGTGAGAGTGAAAACTTGAAGTGCACTGCTGTGGGGGAGAAATATAGGTACATGCAAGTACAACAAGAGTACTCCGCATCAGTTGATCATTTTTCAGGGTAATTAACATTTCACCCCAGCATGCACCTGATAAGTGTTGCACCCATGTTTCTACCAAGTTGACTATTTAAGATTAAGTGATGTCTCTCAAATTAAAGCTTGACCTGACTGGAGGCTACATAGATAGTAGTACACAGTAATATCAATTTGGCTGTATATGTTCTAGGAAATGCAAATTAATGCAAGTTCTTTTAACAGGAAATTTAAATACAAGTTGAACAATTAAGTTTTTCTGTCAAATGTAGGGCAACTAGCTCTCTGTGTGCTTGAAACTTTCAACATTTTGATCAGCCCCGGAATCGTGATGACCAAGCAGCTTATGACATATACATATATGGTTCCTTTTCTCTTTTAAGTTCTCAATGGCTAGGCTAATTCCAGTGCAATGAATTTACTAATAGTCCTTGAACAATACCTCGTCAAACGTCAAATTAAGGGCCGCTGTGCTGTTGACAATATCAAAGAAAAGAAAGCGAACAAAACCGCAGACTATCTAATTTTGTACAGGAGAAAGAAATGTGATATCCACAACTATGTTTCTGGAAACTTTCAGTGCAGAAATTAAGATATAATAAAACGACATATATGCAAACATACATTTGTATGTGGCCACTTTGTTTATGTGTGAACACACAAAAAAGGATTTGAAGCTCTAAGTTCAAGGGAAATTTGAGAAACAGGTGGCCTAAGGAAGACGAGATGTTCAAAGATATTCGGATTATTTGGTGCACATAGAAGTAGTACTAACTGATTGAATTATTAGTTAATTTAAGACTGCTGTTAAATTATACTATCCTTACACTACCGGTAGATTTTGTGATCTAGACCTAGCTACTCTTTTTCATGGTTACTCTTTTGTTGCAATTAAATTAATGGAAGTCCTTGAAAAAAAACTTTGGAAGAAGAAAATGTACGACCTTAATTGTAACCCAGACTACTGTTAAATTATATATTGCATTTGCTCTAGATTTCTGCGGCCTATTATATAATAACACCAGGCATGGCTGCACGATCTGTCCTTATTCTCATAAAGTTACATGATTGACAGCTGATTATATTTTAATTACAATAACAATGAAGCTAATACAACTTGACAGAGCACACATAAACTATTGTTGTTTGAAAAGTTATACAACTTGATAGCCTATTTCGTTTCCTCTGAAAAGTTATACGTTCCATGTCTTAATTTGTAGATGAAAACTACGGTGTGCGCGGTCGAATAGATTTTCCCTCCAAAAGATCAATGAGAAACATTAAAAAAGATTATGTGCATCTTTGGGAAAACCGGTGTGAGGTTACTCATGTTAATTAGTCTATGAAAAGATGGTAAAAAGGTAGTCTAGTGTCCAAAGTTTTCAGGTCATTGCACGTAGTAAAAGTACTGGCATGCTGGTTACGGTTATACGATTTGATAAGATATGGCTTATTAAAATCAGTTAGAGCGAGGATGATTCGGGTCATCCATTTGACTTGACATAGTTTATTGCGAGTAAACTACATACAATCAAATTTTAAATCGCATTGTCTAAAAAAAAATATGCCGGAAAGGACAACGGGCAATTAAAAATGCATCAATCGATCAATTCGTGAAACTAAAAATTTATGTTGAGAAAATTGCATCTCATATATACTCTTGTACTTGTCGATCGCACACATGCATGAATCGTGTGTTATTTGGGGATCCATGAGCGTATATGGGTACGTTTCGCTAGCTAAAGAAAGTAACCGCTGCTCAGCTTATCAGCTCGATCCCATTTTAAAAGCTAGATAGCAGCTAGCTGTAGCTAACGCTAAGCCAATGTCACGATCGTGATCACCACCAAATTAATCTCATGAGACTAGGTAAAAAGGGTGGACAAAAAGTGGCAACGGACTGTTTCACCTCATGTGTTAGCGAGCATTAATTTTCCCTCAGGACATATACCTCTCTAGCTCAACAGACTATATATATATATATATATATATATATATATATATATATATATATATATATATATATATATATATATATATATATATATATATATATGAGATGTAACGCTCTATAAAAGGCACCATGCCTGAGGTATGTCTTTGGAAATATACAGCTCTTGTGACCTGCAGTGTTTGGAGTAATTAAAGTCCAAAACTTTAACATTAAGAATTAAAGACACTTAATTTGAGGGAAGGGACAATGCACGTCGTATGAACTCCGCACCCACCGCGCGACGTGTATACCCCCTCAGCAAGGGACAAACCTAACCATGGCGCAAACGATCCTAGCGCAGCATGCGCTGGTGTGGGCCCCACAGTTGAGCAGTACGAACAACCTCTACCCTAAGTCGTATTAACCCTGGATTAGTGGTCTTAAACCACAGGTTTAAGAACTTAACCCGGGTTGATTAGCGTAACGCCTACAATGAACACGCTAAGCCATCACTGTCGCCATGCGTCACATCTTTGCATCATATATATATAGTTCATACCGCCTCCCGTCCCTTCTCCGAAGTTTCCTCTCTGTTACCAGCACACAGTGTACCTATATGAAACTGCCGCATGGGCCTCACTCTTATACCTGGTCCCACATGGCAGTGTCACACCTTTATTTCTTGTGCATAGCTACACAAGAATTTGTTCTCCCAACTCTCTCTCTCTCTCTCTTTTTTTATGTGCTGCACCTCCTACTGCTGGTTGGATCGAAGAACCTCTCAAGCCCTTCGCTTTCTCCTCTTAATTTCCTCTTGTGCTTCTCTTCATAGCTTGCCTTCCTCTCCTCTCCTCTCCTCTCCACTCCTCCCCTCTCGTATCAAAGAGCTCTCTGTTGGTGTTCTCTCCTCCATGCAAGCACTCTCTTGCTTCTTTTTTAATTTCTTCCCTGTTTGCTTCTTTGTGCATCCGAAACTTTTAAAAACAAGCAGTAGCATAAACAACTCCCCACTTTAAAAATCATTGGTTCCTTTTCCAACACTTCCTTTTAACCCTAAAAACAAAACACCACTCTGTTTCGATTTGATTTCTCTCTCTCTCTCAATCTCTCTTTCCCTACTTTTTTTAAATTTTAAAAGTTTTGCTAGCTAGGTACATCAGTACATGAGCTAGCTGAGAAGCATGGCTGGCCTCGACCTCGGCACCGCCGCGACGCGCTACGTGCACCAACTCCACCGCCTCCAGCACCCCGACCTCCAGCTGCAGCACAACTACGCCAAACAGCACGAGCCCTCCGACGACGACCTTAACGGCAGCGGCGGCGGCAACAGCAACAACGGCGGGCAGTACGGCGAGAACGATGGCGGCTCGTCCTCTTCTGGCCCTGCCGCTGATGGCGCGGGTGGTGGACCTGGGGACGTGGTGGCTCGCCGGCCCCGCGGACGCCCGGCGGGTTCGAAGAACAAGCCGAAGCCGCCGGTGATCATCACGCGGGAGAGCGCCAACACGCTGCGCGCGCACATCCTGGAGGTGGGGAGCGGCTGCGACGTGGTTGAGTGCGTCTCCACGTACGCGCGCCGGCGGCAGCGCGGTGTCTGCGTGCTGAGCGGCAGCGGCGTGGTGACCAACGTGACTCTGCGGCAGCCGTCAGCGCCCACGGGCGCCGTCGTGACGCTGCACGGGAGGTTCGAGATCCTGTCGCTTTCGGGCTCCTTCCTCCCGCCGCCGGCTCCCCCCGGCGCCACCAGCCTCACCATATTCCTCGCCGGGGGCCAGGGGCAGGTCGTCGGTGGCAACGTCGTGGGCGCACTCTACGCCGCGGGCCCCGTCATCGTCATCGCGGCGTCCTTCGCCAACGTCGCCTACGAGCGCCTCCCTCTGGAGGAGGAGGAGGCGCCAGCTGCGCCGGTCGGCCTGCAGATGCAGCAGCCCGGCGGTGCCGATGACTCGGGCGGCATGGGTGGTACCCCGTTCCCTCCCGACCCGTCGGCCGCAGGTCTGCCGTTCTTCAACCTGCCGCTCAACAACATGCCCGGCGCCGGCTCGCAGCTCCCGCCGGGCGCGGACGGACACGCCTGGACCGGCGCACGGCCACCGTTCTGACAGGTGCATGGGGTGTAATTCCGGTGTGAGGAGAGGAGGAGAGATCACAAGAAGAAAGGAATGGACAACACAAGGTTCAGGGCATGTTGCAAAAGGTTAGCCCACGCACGCATGCAAGACTCATGGACATCATCCATCTACCGCTTTATTTCTATCCCTCTGTACAATTTCCTAGTGTTTGCTCGATCTCTGCTGATTATGTGTTTTCGTTGTTGTTTCTTTTCTTGTCACTCTTGAACCTTAATTTGTGGTGTAACCTTTTCTTAATTTTCAACCTGGATTTTAATAAGTAGCCTTTAATTTGTTCTAGCGTGCATGGGATTCTTCTTGTTCTTGTCTGTTATCTTTTTATGTGGATGAGATTCGCTTCAAATTGATAACAAAAAAGTTAGTGCTGTTAGTGTTCGTGTGGCTTAAGCTGTCAATTCTTATTTTATCAGATAGATCGATATGCTGTGCATGCTTTTGAGTAAATTGTTTTTGTGTGATACAAAGGTGCTAGATGCGGGGGCGGCTGCGGTAGGAATACAAACTGGTCCCAATAAATTCGGTTTGGATAAATTTTGCCCAAAAAAAATTGAATTTGCTTGAATTTGAAGTTTTAATTTAAAATCCGAAAAAAAAAAATCAAATTTTGATTTGAAAATTTTTGGCCGAAATTTTCCATACCGGCCACCTCCGGTAAAAAAACCCCTGGTTAGATGTCTCTGTGTAATAACTAGTGATGTCTGTATATTATACTACTATATAGGATAGTTCAGCTGTGCCAACGTAATCATATCATCAGTTCTTCTGGTTCTAAGTTTATGTGGGAGTTTGGGAACTGCATCACAAGTTACAATTCTTTGGCCCCACGTGTGCATGCTTGCATTTGTTTAAAATTCACAAAGCTACTACTAGTAATTCCATCCTCGCAAAACAAGCTAGCTAGTTCGAGAATCCTGATCACCAACAGTCTGTCTATGTTTCTTACCCCTTACCGCTTTCCCTCATGTTCTTTCTTGTCCTATATGCATAGATCGCAAGATGCTATGCGTAATGGAAAGAACAGAGACTAGTTTCCCCAAGTTCTGGGAACTTGCACATTCAAAGATTCCTAAGGTTTCCATTGACGACATGTGTTATGTTTGTTGTGGCCTCTTTGTCTTGCAGCACTGTTCATATCTAGGTAATAGTGTTTCATGGCTTAACTCTCCCCTTGTATTATTTCTATAGAATTACTTTGATGGTATACACCTTTGCAAAATACCAGTTTTTCTTGAATAACATGTTCAAGTGTTAAGCTGAGTATCTATTGAGATGTATTAGTTCCTTACTTCATTCTGTATAGTCCTTCAAAATGCATCCAAATTTCACTTGCGCTGAATTTACAGTTGAATGTCAATTTATTGGTTGCCCTGTTTAGAAACAAAGCAATAACGACCAGACAATCCAACTTGAAGTTTAAGTGCTAGATTGTAGAGATTAGTATGATTTGGATGAACAATTAACTTCGGTTAGTTGTCAAATCAGTTCATTCTATATATATTTGATAGCCTATCTTGTCCAATTCAGTCCTTCTGTATGATCTGTATTACACATGATGAACTGTCTTTTGAGACAAGAATGCTAACCATCAAACTTTCCTGACAAAGTTCAATTTCATTTGCAAACTCCAATATTAATGTTTTAATTTTGTCCTTTCAATCGGGTAGCCATTTCTATTGCATGCTGATTGATCCATATGTTTTTCCTCATATCGTACTATAGACCTTTTTTCTGTTCTCTCAAAATGATTTCCTACCCATCATATATGGATTATGGAACAAATTGATTAATTAATTATAAAAGGATGAACTACGTGAATACATTTAGTGTGCATATGTGCATGATTTGAACAGTAAAATAAAATTGCTTTCTAAAATTTTCCTCATGAATCTAAATTAAAGCATCTTTACTGACCGAGTTAGATTAACTGGAATTTTGAATTGCAATGTTAGTTGAATATTTTATGCAGCTTAGTATACATGCATGGAGCAAGCTATAGTACTGCAGACAAAGTTGTGCATAATATTTGTGAATTTTTCCATAATATGAAGCGTCATAATGAATTAAATACATGGCATAATTAGTTGTCAAATTGCAAGCACTAATAATATCAGGCCTTCATGCATGCTCTGAGCAGAATATATATGCTTTGAGTTATTATTCCCTTTGCTCTTCATGTCACTTTGATTTTATGGTGATAAACTGAAAACTGTTGCCTACAGACAAGAAACATTGATCTGCCGCAAAACATAGCTCATTAAAGCATAAAATTAACACTTGGTCATAGTGTTCCAGCCAGTAAACATTTGAGCCTGAAAGACATAGTACAAGCCAACCATTCTGAAGGGTGAACTGGAGCAAATTTAAGCTGCTTAGTACTATTTTTATTTAATATTTCAACAATATTTGCCATAAATCTACCTGCAAATACTCTACATGACTACATCACAGAGCATGCATACGGGTTCTCCTCACTGAGGAACTCATTAGGGTGTGAGCAATGCAAGAACGATGTGTCCTGGTAGCCTTTGAGTTCAGGGTGTGTGTAGCTCACACTATACGGGTACCCACAGCCACTGTAGCCGTAATCACCATCGGATGGCGAGTAGCAGTCGCCACCTCCGCGATGCCACGGGTGCGAGTAATCGATGAACTGTGGGTGCGTGCAGGGGATGAAGTAGGGGGCGACAACCTCCTTGACCTTCTCCTTGACGGCCTCAACCTCCTTCACAACCTCCTTCCCCTTATCTTCTTTCTTCTTCTTCACCTCGACCTTCTCCTCCATGATGAGCACCTGCTTCTCCACCTTCTCGATGATGCAGTGCTTGCGTGTTCTCTGGAAAATGTACTCGGCGAGCTTCTTCTCGTCGATGATGCCCTCGATGACGCATGTGTTCTTGCTGAGGTCCGTCTTGGCCGCGTAAATACCTGTATTAGCATGTGAACATAAATTAGCATGTGTATATACGACTGTACTAATTAACTGTATTGACGGAAGAACAGTCGGAGAGAAATTACTCTTGTGCTCAAGTAGAATCTCTTTTACTCTTACTGCGCACTCAGGGCAATGCAAGGGAACCTTTACTGTTATGATCTTCAGCTCCTGTATTATCAACACAAGAAATATTCAATGATGCAGATAAATGAAAAGCCATAAAAAATTAAGGAGTGGTACAGTCATCTTCATCCATGAAATGTCATCTTCATCCATGAAATTAAAGACACGTGTTGTGATATCTTGCATTCAGTTGAGTTTCAGTGCATCTGCATAGAAACAACAGATTCACTGACTTTCAGAGAGGTTACCTCTTTCTTGGTCTTGACCTCAGTGACTATGTCTTTTGGAGGAGGTATGAGCTCAACTTTCTTCCGGCAACCCTTCTCAACTTTCTCCCTGAGCTTCTCGACATCGAACCCGACGCCCTTCACCACTACCTTTCCTGCCCCGGCGTCCAGTTTCACCTCCTGAACCCCTGTTGTGTCCACGCTCGCAGCAGGTGTTAGTATGCTCCTATGCACCAGTGCAAACATAAAACTCAGTGGCATGATCATACAGAAGCACGCACCTTGGAACTCGGTGAACTGTGTCTCGATGTCGCGCGCGCATTGCCCGCAGTGGATGTGCACCTTGTAGACGGCTGTTTTGACCACAACTTTGGTCTCACCTCCCATGCCGATTTTGCTACGTTACACCCTTGATTAGTTGGTGGTACTACGAAGTTCTGGGCATTGCAATAGGTGGGTGCTGTGATGTGCATGGGGTTAATGGGCGCAGCTCGACAAGGAAGCTTAAGTGCAGGAGTTTGTTGGATATTTGTTGAAGGTGGTTGACTCTATGGTTGAGAAAAGCAGTCTAGAGGTCCGTATCTACTTCACACTAGCTTCCAAGAGGTTTTCAATTGGGACTTGACATTGTGCCGTGGTTTTGTCAATCCAAACTCATGGTTCAGCAAGAATGTTTCCCGAAGTGGTTGAGTAGTTGTGTTGACCACTTGGTCAATTTGTAGGAAAGGAGATTAATTTATGTACACTTTGTGTGCCAATTCCTATGCCAAGCTAAAGAATTGACAGGCTGAGTGAATCTCCCTTGAGTAAACTACACACTAACTACAGGCAAAATCGCAAGCTCATTACGATAAGAATATGTTATCTAAGCTAGCTGTTGCATCCTGTCCTAGAGACTAATGCCCTCGGCTCCTTCGCCTACATGTCCTTGCATGGAAATCTTTTTTTCATTTGCTTCTACAATGAATGGTTTTGGCTTGTTCCAACGAGGTAACAGCAAAAGTTTACAGAATATGTTTCCTGTTTTTCCAACACACACGTAGGATAGCTGTATATACAATTTTAAGGGGCATGTTCCGAGAAACTATGCCGCTTTATTGTCGAGTGAGCACTCAACAAGGGGCATTCTTCTTGCTCTAAATCTCCGATTAATGTTTTGTGTCCAATCACCCGGGAGGATCCATACGTACTGCTGCGTCGTTGTACAGCACGAGCTTGTGCTTCTCATCTAGATCATCGTGTGATAGTAATGCTTGTAGCATTGTTGATATATTCCCCTAAAAGGATGTTGATGTATACAGTGTAAAATCAGAGCAAATCTGTCATGAGTTATGACTTAAATCAAAACATTGATTACGCAGACATAAAGGAGGAATTGAAAAAATGTGTCAGCATGCAGCCATACACGTCATAAACAATTTGTTAAAATATTAATCACAACTACAAGGCAGGAGAAGGTTCGACGAAACTGAGCTACTAGCTATCTATCTTCGATCAACTTATACGGTACGGATATCCCAAAGTAGTACACAACCGGTGTCCCAGTTCACACAAAATTCTTGCCTTAAAAAACACTAAATTCAGTACAATAAACCAAAAAAAGGTCAACAGCTTGGGCCGTGGCCCAATTACACACTTGGGCCTGCAAACCGGGCTAGATGGAGGACCCACTTCCGAGACGCGCAAAGCTCCACAAACTGGGCCTATAAACTCTAACCGGGCCGGGAAGCTGTTTGCTTTGCATATCGTGCAGAAGGAACTAAGATGCTAGGTATTTTACGGAAAAGGAGAAAAATTACGTCGTACTGTCTTTGCTGAAATTGCTCCTCGGATCTCAACTGGTGTACTGCAGGGATTCCATACTCGTGGCACATCTAAAGAATTCATTTGATTTGTCAAGACATCGTCAATGTCGACTCCATGCATACATAGAACAGGCTAATTTAGCAGCATGCAGCTTATCTATGCAGGCATATATTATAGCACCCATCGGCGCCGGCCTTGGGGAAGACCGGAAACAGGCAGACGATGTTATAAAGGTTCCATAGGCACCGGTGGCGGAGCTTGGGCTCAAAACTAGGGGTAACACTAGATGGTATATCAATGAGGCAATCTAGACGTGCCCATTTTTAATCCTAAATACCACTACTTTTCCTATAAGACCGCACAATTGTTGAGGGGTCGAGACCCACCTCGCCCCAACGAAGCTCCGCCCCTGATAAGCAATGGCTTAAATAAAGGGGAAATTGGTTTCAGTAGCATCACGTTCAGCCGTATTTAGAGAAATTACATTTCGTTGGTGACGCAGTGCAAAATAACATCACAAATGCTAAAAAATAATAGGAATGACATTGACGTTAGTTCGGCACCTGTTAGTTGACGTTGCACGGATAAAAAGACAAGTATGCCCTCTCGAAAAAATGGTGGCCTCTTCATAAAATGCATCTCAATTCTGTCTGTCCTCCCTGCTGACGGCCTCCTACTCGCCTCCCACCTACGCCACCACCCCCCTCTCCTCCCCACTCTTCCTCCCCTCCCTCCTCCGCCCCCCATTTCGGCTCCGTGCCGCCTCCTCGCCTCTGTCCTCCCTAGCTAGCAGCCTCCTCCTCGCCTCCCACCTGTGGCACCACCCCGCCGCCTCTCCCTCCACCACCCCCTCTCCTCCCCGCCCCTCCTCGAGCTTGCTCCCACGGCGGTGGAGATGGAGGCGGCCCCGCTGTCCGACTTCTTCGACAACGGCGGTGGCTCTCGACCAGATCCTGCAGCGAGGAGGAGGCGGTGGTGGTAGTGTCGGTACGAATGGAGGGGGTGTAGGAAATTCATCTGGTCAACAGCTTCCTCGTCATCGACCTCGCCCAGCGGCTGTGGATGGGTGTGTGACTTCCTCAAGCTCGGCGGCACCCTCCCAGATCCCACAGCGACGCTGACACCCACATTTGGATGTGGGTCCACAGCCCCCTACCTCGAGCTCGGCCTCGGGTAGGCGAGCGGGCCAATGGTGTGGATGAGCTCGGCGGGCGGGAGCGTGACACACATCACGTCGAGCGCCTCCGGCTCGATCTCGTCGAAGGTGTTGAGGATGACGGAGTCCGCCTTTGTCAGCCACTCCATCACGTGGCGCTTGAAGTGGGGGAGGCATTGAAGCGGCTCATCGACGAGCTCGCGTCTGCCTAGCTAGCTGTGGGGGTGGCGGCGAGACCAGTAAGCCAGTATCGACATTCATTGCGCTAGGCTGGACGACATTCGTCCGGTCAAAGGGGCTGGGCGCGGCATGCTGTTCCTCGTCGACCTGTGGTCCGGCCTCGACCCGCCCATCAGCAAGGGATACCTCAGTGAGGCGGGTCTACTGCGTGCGTCGCGGGCGGTGCAAGCAGCAGTGGCGGAGATGGAGGTGGCTCCGCTGGACGGGAGAGCAGCAGAAGGACGACACGTCCTTGGATGGTGGCGAAGCGGAAGCCCAGGAGACCGTCAAGAGCACCAGCGCCGTGGGAGTGGAGGAGCAGGCAATAAAATTGTATTCTCTCACATCATACCTCCTTGCTGTTAAAGATGAATGGAAATTGTGACGGCAATATCATTCTTAATATTTTCGAGCTTTCATGATGTTATTTTACAGTGCGTCACCAACGAGATAGCATTCCTCTAAATACGGCTGAACGTGACGTTACTGAACCAATTTTTCCTTAAATAAGTCCGTAACCGACTATAATGGTACTACATATTTGGTGGCTGGGTCGTGGCTTCCCCATGGCGCAGTTTGCACGCCATCCGGCATCCGCTTCCATGCGCCAGCTCCATGGCTCCAAGGGAGTCGCGTGTGCCAAACAATTAATATGGCGCGGAGACACGGGGTGGGAGCACATGCGGCCGCCTCGGCGGCCGCGCCAGCTGCCTGCCGCACGTGCGACTCTCTCCCCGTGATTCTGCATGCATGTATGCTCCATATGCGTGCGTGCATCTGTGTGTAGGGCTCTCGAATATCTCCAGAGCAGCGGCCGGCCGGCCGGCCGGCAGCCATGGATGTGCTGGTTAGGATGGGACGCGCACGTGAACGCATGCAAACGCCATGCCATCACGTGTACGACCTATATATAATACCCCCGCTGCGTGGTTAATTAAGGATGGAATCAAACCGCTCATAGCATTTACAATAGTTCATGTCACTTGTTACTAAAATGTTGTTATATCAGCATTTTAGTGATGTAGAAGAGAGAAGTTGGAGAGAGAATATGAGCTTGTTTCTAGATGAAGAAATAAGCAGATTATTGATATCAAAACACAAGAAATAACAAAATAGCTATTGGAGGCTTGCTTGTTACCTAAAAACTTCTTTTGTGTATACAAGCTCAAGTAATTAAAGTAGAAATTAAAGTCTTATATACAAGTTCAAGAAATAATCTATTAGAGTACTAGTTTGTTTCTTTTTATTAGATTGAATACTCTCTCCTCTTAGTAATAAGCTAAGAAACAAAATATTGTAGATGCTTATCTTTAATGACCATTTTGTTAAAGGTTTCCATACTGGAAAGATGCCGTTGAGCCCTAAAATATTAGTGTGAGCGAATCGCTCATTGGCTCGTGATAATAGTGGGTGCGATCGAGAGAGGTTAGCTAGCTTCAAGTGGCGACATGATTAGATGAGGCGCCTCTCCCAGCAAATAAAGTCTATGCGGAATCTTTAATTTCTTCTTCTTTTTTGGTTGTCGCAATAAAATATACCATGTGTTCTGTACATTCTTTTTTGGTTGGCATGCTGATTAGTGATAGTTTTGTCGGCTAGCTTATTTCTCTCCAAATAGATCACTGAAGGTACATCGTTGTCCTCAGGGCTTAGTTTGCTCTGGGTACGTTCGTCCATCGTATCAAGTGGGACCCACCACGTCCGAGATCCATGACATCGTCGACCTTCCATCTATGCTAGTGTCGACAGGACCTTGCCGCATGGCTACCCCGGACCGGGTCTGGGGTAGGTGCGCCGCTGTGTCACGCCTCGCCGAGGTTGGCCCCTAGACCTTGTATGAGGTTGGTCTCGGGACCTCGTTCAGGGTGGATCGACTAATGTGTCACACCTCGTCAAGGTTGGCCCTCGGACGTCAAGGTTGGTCTTCGAACTCATTCGGGGTGGATCCGCCGATGTGTCACGTCTCGCCGAGGTTGGCCTCCGAACCTCCCGATGTGTCACACCTCGCCAACGTTGGCCCCCGGACCTCATCCAGGATGGATCCTCTGATGTGTCATGCCTCATCGAGGTTATCATCGGCTCGAGGTAGCGTATACCCTCCCCCAACAGTAACTATTATAACATGCTCTCACTTAAGTATATATGCATTGACTACTGATGGATTGATGTATGATGTATGGACTCTTAGATGAAACCTACATCAACGATGCAAATTAAGTTGAAACTTTCAAAATCTATAATAGATAAAACGATCTAAGAAATGGTTATGTTTATTCGAGATATTTATGTGAACTCAGAATAATGTCAAAAGGATATATAGAAAAATAACTTTCAGCTACTGATCATGCTGTCCTCTGCCAACTTAAGAAAAAAAAACATTTAGATGTTGAATTCACACGCACTTAGATATCAAGTTGCACTCAACCACGGTATATTCACGGTGGGATAATAAAGAAATGGTCAGTACAGTGACTATAAAGATTTGATGCAACAAATGATGTTGATGTTGGCCTGCGATCAAATACTTACTAAATTTTTATAATACTAGTAACCTACAAAATGAACTTTTGGTGTTCTTCATTTATTTACGTACTCAGCAGTACAAAGTGTTTAAGCATAACTAACTTTCCATGTTTCCCTCCTAGTCGGATAACAGTTGATTTGTTTAGACTTTAGACGTCTGTACACATACTTTAAAGAAAGCAAGGTGCTTGTGTACTCATCATATATTATCGCCCAGTGGCGGACCCAAGATTTTCAGGATGGGTGTTCAAAGTTATAAAAATATTGTTCAATGCTTTTTCTAGGAATTCGAATAATTCACACATTTGTGTTTGTTGGTGGAAGTCGAATAATTCACATAAACGAGAAGATAGTTCTATGATTTTGTGATTGTCAGTCTATTATTGAATTGTTAGGGTCCTCTCTTTGTGCATGTAATTGCAAACATCCTGTTTTTTTTTTTGCAAACAACATCATGGCACTTTTCAGAAATCACCAAGTCCTAATGGATAGAGCCCTGACAATTCCACAGTTCATGGTTAATTCATCTTACCTGATTAGAGAATGTTGGTATGCTACTCGGCACCAAATAATCCTGTAAAATAATTAATAGAAATGCATTGCAGTTTTGAAGCATACCATAGCGGCCGTGAATTGCTTTGCATGTTTGCCAATCAGTGGCTGCTACTGTCGACGTGCACGCAGCGCAACTGCGTTCTTGCGGCTCTCCGTCGCCGGTCTTGCCACCCCTCTACACGCTCCCTCCCCCTCTCCTCGGCCGCCACCACACACGGTCGTTGCCCTGTCCCGCTCGGCGCCCTCAAATCGACATACTTCTTCTCCATTTCTCAAAGCTCTAATATCTACAATTTGTATACATAGAAGATTGAAGATTCAGGACCACAATTCACTTTAATTCATTCACAGGCACACTATCACAGCCCACTACCCATAAGGATTTGCAATTGCCAAATTGGGATTAGGGAATTTGGGAATACCTGGTTCTCTGCCTCTCGGGGACGACACGTTCTGGGTTCACCGGTCACGGGGAGTCGCCGAGTCGGGGTCACCGGTCAGGCGGTCACCGGGAGTGCGGCAATGCCCACTACCCAGTTCGGCCAGTCGCCAGTCGGGATTGGACCGTCGGTTGGAGCTCGGAGCGATGGGTGACACGACACGGAGATGGAGCCTCGAGGGTCGCCGACTGACCGGTGGCCGGTGTGGCCCGGTCGCTCGGAGCCTCAGAGCAGGCTGGTGTGAGGACCCCAGTTTATTTGGCTTGTAATGCTTAACCAACCACCTGGCCCTAGCATCACAAGTCAAATAAACTGATCCTCGAGATATGTATACTTCCCAGAAAGCAGTATACACATCCCGGTACAAAATTAGACATCAACTCCATTCCAAACATAGAGTCCAAACACTACACTACGAAACGGAAGATAAACAAATAGTAGAGTTATTACAGACAAAGGCCGATAGGCCAAGATACACAAATAACAAAAGAAGACAGCGGAAGCAAAAGTGCCATAAGATGGCTATAAACAAAGCCAATCAGTGTGCCTTCACCCACAAGGCATCTGACCGGACCGCCAAGACTAGTCGTCACCCACGGCGACAAAGCCTGACTCACGTAGTGAGGCCCCGAGGCTCACCTTCTTCCTCTGCAACAAAAACATTAAGCAAAGCACCTGAGTACAAAGATTGTCTTTGTACCCGCAAGACTGACGTGTGAACTAGCAGACCTGTTCATATGCTACATGCAGGCTTATTTGGTGGAGGTCATATGTTTCATTTGCATAAAGCCAATTTTCATTTGCAATAATTTAATACAGTTTGAAAGCAAGTTTGCAATTCATTTTTAAGATTGAAATAACAATACAGATATTAATAACAAAAGCGAAAGATAACCAACCTAGAAGTGACTATCCCAATAGTCACCACAACATAGCACGAATCCCAGATTCGTACCACCCATCAAGTTTTAATTTAAATGTTGTAGTCTAGTTCTTGGGGGGCGTATCCGAGCGTGTCCATAACCTAGGACGAGGCTATTCGAATAGTTTTAACCCTGCAGGGGTGTACCAATGTACCCACACTTCAGACCGCCTTTAAGCCAAAACACACTTCCGAAGGTATGCTGGCACGGCTAAGTCCTACGAGACTTTTTCCAATATTGTGTATTAACTACGAGCCGCTCGTATGGATAGAAACCCATACGCTTACATGGTAAAGCCGAAAAGACAACTACCCACTCAGGATAAAGCTTTTCGGACAACTACCATGCTCCCACCTCCATCCTCCTGCGACCTCCTGCGACCGGGCCAATACACGTCAAAGTACTAGGTCAAGAGAGGTCCCATATACTCTAGTGTGGTTAGCACGCAAAAATGCTCAATGACGGTGGAGCAAGTAACTCGGTCCTTAATCGACTGGGCACCTTTCGGTCACACCCAACAGATCACACCGGTCTTACCATTGTGCCCAAGTCTAAATCATTTTTGTTTTCATTTTTAATTTTGCAATTAAACAAAGCAAAAATCTGAAACATAAAGTTATAGTAGATTTTGTGTGATCAAGGTTACCGACTAAAGTCGATAACCTTGATTCTACCGATAGCTAAGCATGTCTAAGCAAGTTGACCGGATCTACTAAGTGATAAGAGATCATCCATCGAGCTCTAATCACAGCAAATAACCTAGGCTCAGGTAGTAGAGATCAATATTTTGTCTACAGGATATGCAGCTACGGGTTTAACTAATCAATTTAACACAAATTAAGCAATGCATACATACAGCTGAAACAAAATATTAGACTTTAAAATCTGGGATAAACATGATCAAATCGCTTGCACGTCTGCTGTTGCTCAATATGTTGCGGAGGATCGTTCTGGGTTGCGCAAATATCGAATCCTAACGATTGAACAAAGCAAATAATAAGGACGAATAACACCGACAAAACTCAAACATACAACAACAACAAAACACACTAAACTTTTCACAGCAGCCTAAGCATGATATAACAAAATTTCAGAAACAGAGAACGAAATCATTTTAAGTTATTAAGAACTTTCTATGAATCTCCTAAGCTAAAAACACATCAAAACACTAGTTATTTATTTAACAAATTTTTATGAGCAAAAACAGTGTGTAAAACATATCCTAATAATTAGTATACTAAAAATGACAAATTACAAAATTGGTTTCACTGGATTTGGACAAATATTGAAAGAGATACGCATTTTCTAATCTAGAAGATACATAAGACATCATTTTATTAATTAACAGATTTTTGCTACAGAGACATGGATGAAACTAATTTTAGTAAATAATACATTTGAAATGAAAATAAACAGCACTGGATTCATGCAATTTGGATAAAAATTGAATTAGTTATGCATTTTACAAGTTTAATTGAATTAACAGCTCAACAGAAAACATAAACGAAATACTAAATCATTTCCAAATCTATAATGCACGCATTTCATTTCGCACCCACAACTAGCTAGCCCACCATCGACATGCGGGCCGCGCGAGGGCGCGATCGAGTCGGCTCGACTCGACCACGGCCTAAGGTGACGTCGGCGTATTCGAGAATACGTCTTGACTTACTAAAGTGCAAACCTAACATACCCTCACGAAATACACTTCCCATCGAGAAAGCGACATGAAACTACAGACCCTAAGCGACATTCCAGCCCACATGAGAGACTCAAGGCGAAATAAAGCGGTTGGATTAAATGATTTCTAAACATGATTAACGGCAAAGGCCCACAAGTCGGTGACTACACTAAACAAGATTAGCGATGAGATGACACGGCGGCTCGCCGCGCGACGGAACGGCGGCGCGCCGCGCGGTGGATCTCGCTAACCGATGGACTTCAAGGCGAGTGAGTGATACCTTCGGTTCACGAGACTTCGCGAACGATGACGGCGACGCGAGTCCGATGGTCACCGGAGTTGAGCTCACGCCGGCCGGAGACGGAGAAGAAGGTGCGGTGCTCGCGGAGAAGACGCTCGGCCTTCGAAGACCGGAAGATGCGCCTCGGCTCCGCCTTGATCCAGGAACAATAAGCACCGGATGATGGCGACGAAGAGGTCCGAGACGGCCGGAATCACCACGGCGGCGAAACACTGAGCTCGGAGAAGAATCGGTCGCACGGCTTCCACGATGCACCAAAGACAGAAACGAACCCACCGTGAGCATCAGTGGAGCATTGCGATCAAGTGGGACCAAACGCTGAGGCTTGAGACTCACCAGAACGCTAGCAAGCTCGCGGGGCCGAGGCTGCCGGAAACGAAGACGATGAAGTTGCTCCAGGCGATCCACTGGATGCCCGTGATCCGGATGGGCAAAATGGAGGCGGCGAGAGAGTGGATCACGATGGTACGGTCGCGGGCTTGAGAGAGGCATCGACACGCGCGGCCTCTTGGGTTCAACTCCGGCGAGACAAAGAAACAGGCGAAGAAGAAAGCACGAGAATGGGGTAGAGAAGGAATGAATGAGTTCGGTGGGTAGATGAGACCCCGGCGATGCTTCTCGGACTGACACGAGGACAGAAATGTGGCAGCGACGAGAGACGTGGCAAGCATGCGCGTACGGCCGAGAGCTCCGGTGAGACGCGGAGAAGACGAGGACGAAGCTGACAGGTGGGGTCCACCTGTCAGCGACTGACGAAGCGGTGCGAACCGGTGGTTTGGTTTGATCAGCAACACCCCGACCGTTGGATCTGAAATGGACGGCTGAGATTGGTGTATGCATTCGGACAGGTCGGTTGCGCACGCAACGTGGATCGTTCGATTTGCATCGGACGGTCACGATCGATTGGACTCGTGCGCGGTGCAGCTAGGCGGTGCGACCGAGTCAAGTGGTGCGGTCTGGTTTGAGTCGGGCTCGGGTTCGAGCCCGACAAACAGTGATTTCTGATTTTGAGTTTAAAAGCTGAGAGAGTTTTAGGGAATTTTTAGAGATAGCTCCCGAGCTCCAAAAATTCCAAGATTTTTATGGTAGCTACTAGAGACAGAGAGCAACATTTCATAAATTTTCCAGAACTTTTTATGCACTGAGAAGTTCTGCAGAAAATTCACAAGCATGCTGACCTAGGGTTTGACCAGATTTCCAACTAGTTTGACTTGGCCAATTGAAATAACAAATAAAATCTAAAAATTGTGAAATAATTCAGGGAGGTAGATAGGATGATCAAGATGATAGGAAAAATAATTTCAGAGGATGATCACAAGTTTGAAAGCTAAGAATTTGCTGACAACAATTTCCAATCACAAGAATTAACTTCTAGAAAATTGGAAATTGCTAGGGAAAATTTGGAAAACCTCCAAATGATTTGAAGAGACAACAAAAGTTTTTATTTCTCCTCAAAATTTTACATTGGAAATACAAACCCTAAGTCAGGGCTGTTACAGCTGGCGAGCAAGCCGCCGCTGCGCCGCCGCCGCCGTGCCCCTCCGCCTCCACCTCCGGTCCTCGCCTTCGCCTCCTCGGTCCTCCCCTTCTCCGGTTCTCCCCGCAAGTCCGTGTCCGCGATAGCGCGATCCCGCCGACCGGCACGGCCGCACCCCAACCCACACCCGTTGCCGCCGCCGCGCTCAGTGTGGAGTCACACAAGGATGGGGATGGAGAATTGGAGATTGGAGATGAACTGCTCTGCTCACTGCTGCCTAGGGTTTTAGTCGTTGCCTCGTTGGAGACCGGAGAGATTTGCCGAAATGCTGAAATGCCAAAATGGGCTTTAGCCGCTTGGGCCTTGGGAGTTTCACGCGCATGCGTCCGTGGGATTGATTGGGCAGTTGGGTGGGTGATCCGGCATTCGCTGATTCACCCATTCGGCCATTCCGGCATTGGGCTTGGGCAACTGCTGAGACGACCGAGAGCCAACGCGCTGTGGGCTATGCTCGGATGCGAGGCGCGAGCAACGAGCGGCGGAGCGTGGTGTGGTGCCCAGCCCTGTGCGAGACTGCGAAGCGACTGAGGACGTTACACACACTGATTCAACTCAACTCCCGGTATATATATGTATTATACCCTATACATACAAAAATTGTCCAAAATTTTTGGGTGTTCAGCTGAACACCCATGAACCATGTTGGGTCCGCCCCTGGTATCGCCATTGACTTATAATATTGAGCCCTCAAAGCAAACCATAAGGCTGTAAGTATATGTAGTTTCGCTTCTGAAAGGTAAGCTTCTTATATCTTAACATTACCCCTTTATAGACTTTGCAGAAGCAATCTAGTATTTGACTTGAATTGGAGATTTTGAGCTATATTATGTGATGTTTATAAATTGTAACACATGGCGCTAGCTGCTAATTAGAGGAATATATATTTGCATAAAATATATGAGGTCATGGTCGAATTGTTTGTACTAGTTTTTTATATTCTTTCCTAAACAACTAATTACTTGTAAAAGCAACTAATTAAAGCAAGTAGAAAGAAACGGCAGGAAAATAAACTAGAATTAGAAGTTACTTTTAGTACCAACATGGCAACATGTGAGTTAGTGTACTATTATCTATTGCGTTAATTAACTTATAACTTTCCTGGTGACACTACATTAAGTAGCACTAGTGTTTCAACATTGAGTGATTAAACAACATAATCTTCCGATCCTTCGGGTATTTACATATACTCACTACTCTGTCGTTGACTAGTATATGTAGCTAGTAATCACTAGGGAAAGGACGTACATCCATCATAAAATTAAGAAGGCCAAGAGACGACACGTATATTTCAGTCATTACGACTGCAATTTGTTCTTTCAGTAGCCTTTAGCGTCCTTTTCGTTCATTTTAGGTCTTCTCTGCCTGTTTGTTTCGCTGTTGTGACCACGCAAACTCTATCGATCCGTCTTTCTAGGTGATTCTTATGTTCTTCGACAAACGACCACCCCTCTTTCCCTGATTTTCGTATGATTATTGCTTTTTCCGTTCTCGTCGTCGCGTTCCCTTTGCATCGCTGTCGTCCGGGCCGTGTTACTCTTTCCAGTTTACGAAATTTTCAGTGTTTACTTGTGGGGACTCCAAAATTGAATTCGTTTTAAGTCAAGTAATTGCATAGAAGGCACAACCTTTAACATGAAATAAAAACGATTTCTAGTCCCGGATATGCGTCTCATGTTAGCTCCCAAAGATCAGTGGCTAACATGCACATATTCAACACAACATTGATCACATCCATAATCAAACATGCAAAAAATATTAAAAGCATAGAAGCATTAGTACAACCTCACAAATAGGACATTATGGTCCGATTTTGTATGAGTGGCCGACCGGCCAAATCTGATTAAAAGACAATAAAATTTACAACGGAATTAAACATAGAAATAAAGGTAAATAACCATGTTAGCATGCCCACACCCACAAGCAACCAACTAGAGTTAAAGCCGTTACACCTACTGCTATCGCCCATAAATGGTGTGATACCTATAACTAATCCGTGCGACGTTCTCACCTGAAACAAGTAGGCAATCCGATTGAGTACAAAAGATACTTGCAAATCTTACACAAAATAATAATAATAATAATAATATGTGTGCTAGTGGCTATCCAAAGGAGAGGAAATTATACATGCTAGTGGGTGATCATAGGAAACGCTTTAATGGCTTAAGGTTTTGCATAAAACACACAAGTTTTCATTCATATACATACTAGTTTGTAAATGCCATTTATCAAACACCATTTCGACAAATGAATTTAAGTGACATTGATATAAACATAGATCAAACAATACCAAAGTGGCAGTCCACTTTGATAAACTAAAAATGCATGACATATCTATCATGTCGATACCAAGATGTTGCCCATGTCAATTTTAATTAAGAGTCTAACAATGATATCATTCAAACCAAGTGTCATCTGTAACTGTGGACACGGCTATTCGAATAGATTAAACACCATGCAGGGGAGTACAACTTTACCCACACGACTCGATCAGCCCATAAGCCTATGGATAATGACACACTTCGTAAGGTATGCCGGCCAGGTAGATCAAGATTTAGTACTTTTCAGCAAGAAGACCCTATTGAGTTGAATCCCCCTTGCGAGATGAACCCTAAACTTAGTACAAGCTACTGATAGAGCTTACTAAGCGGCACACAAGTTGTGCTAGAGATACCGATGCAATGTAAAGAAAGAAAAATAGTGTTCCCTTGCATATTATAGAAAATTGCATTGGATCCTACGAACATATGATCAAACACATTATGTCTTCACACCACCTGCAACTCAACTCTATAAAACCCTCCCCTTACTTGACTAAACTGGCTACAATCCAGCGTGTGAAAATACGTATGGTACATGGAACGACAGCTCAAAGTTTGGTCCTTAGTGATCCAGACAAGTCTTTCCACGTACCCGATTCTCGTGACGAAGGCACCCACACTACAAGCCTCTTGCCCAGATGAAAACCAGTTTAAAATAGGCAAAATTTAGACTAAAAAACCAGATCCAAAAATCTGGATAAAAGCATAAAGATAAAATATTCAGTGTTTCCCCCGATTTATAGGCTAACCCCATCATTCGAACTACCGTAACTACTGACCTGCGTGGCTAAGCATTCATATCGAGAGTAAATACCATCACATGCCATATAACTTAAGCATAGATATATGGAAATATCAAGGTTAACCTGCAAGAATTAGGACATAGCTAACTAAACTCTCAAAGTATCGATATACCAAAATAGCATGCAAGCAAGTATAATTGCTATTTAAAACACTAGATTATCAAAATTTAGGATCAACATGATGCAAGAGGATGCTTGCCTTATTGATAGTCCACTTGTTCAACCTCAGGTGCGTATTCACTCACTTCGAGCAATTTTGGAGCTAAGAAAATATGTTATCTAATAAACATCGAGAAAATCAAGAAAATTCAAAATGCTCAAACATGTATGAAATTTATAAAGTAGTGAGATTATGATTTTAGATGAATTTAGGTGAAAATTTTAGTTCAATTGGAGTTCATATGTGAAAGTTATAGCCTTTCAAAAATAAATTGAAAAGAAAATCCTAAAAATCAGGTACTGTAGCCTTGGCTGAAATTAATGCTTTTTGCAAAAATTTATGGAATAGTGGTGGGGATAAAAATTACATGATCTGCTAGAGAATAGAATTTAGTGAACAACCCAATTGGATTCATCTCATTTGGAGTTCAAAGGAATTTCCTATGAATTTTCAAAGTTATGCCATGAGTGTACAAATAATTTGAATATCGAGACTTTTGTGGACAATATCATGTTTTAAACCTATTCCATGTGAAAATACATTAGCAATGAAAACCAACAAAGTTGGTTTCACTCAATTTGGAGTTGATTAGAACCAATTATGAATTTATGAAAGTGAAACTATGGCATAAGGTCTACTGTTGTTTACTAACTAATAATTGAATTCTTGACTGATGATTAATTTAACTCTTTTAGATTAGATGTTAATGGCTAATAATTATATTTTCTAATCTATTTGCTTTGGCATTTGGCATGGCTCTATCTTGCTGTTAGATGAGTATTGCATTCCAATCCTGCCTCCCACTTAGTTCTTGCTCCTTGGATTAATTGCTAATGGCTTGATTAACCCAATTAAGATTTATGGCCTTTGCATTAGACAAGGCTTTGGCTCACTAGTCCTATTTTAATTATACTCCAACTTCTTGGCAAATATATTAAGAAAGATTGGCTTAGCTAATTAGCAAATTGTTGTTGATTAAAGACTAAGTGGAAACCCACTGTCAAATGCAAGTTTTCATCTTGAGACCTTCTCTGCTAAAATTCATAAAGGGGGTTTTATTGTTGTGTCAAATTGGACTGCTGCTGTTAGCTTAAAAACTAAATGAAACAATAACTTTCTAAGTGCATGTATTAGGATTGACAGAAGCTAACTGTTATTCTTAATTGCACCCTAATTTATTTCCTTGTTCAAACATCCTTATAAGGAAAACTGTCTGAGTTGATTTGGTGTTAACTAATCTTCTTACAAATTCAGATACTCATTGGTTAAGCAAAGTTTTGAGTGATTTAAAATCTAAACACAACACTAAGCACTGATCAGCCTTTTCTGTTCATATAACCTACAAAAGAACAACTATCTGAAATGAGGTGCTGCCAACTCAACTTCTTGCTAATTCGAATTTCGATTGGCTAAACATATATTTGAGTGGCATCACTGTTAGACATAAGGTTGTTTTTAGTTAATCTAAAATTATCTAGGTTAAACATCTTATATTATTTACTAATCCTTAACTATTTAACTTATTAACTTGACTGATTTTCAAATTAGTGTGCTACTGTTGGATAAGTGCTCAAAGGCTAAAAGAACAAAAGCATTACTAACTACTTGACTTAGCAAAGTCATAGCCTACTGCCAATTTTTATCATCTTCGGATCAGCTTCTCTGTTGGTTTCTGAAAGTTCACATTCATATTGGTTTTCAGAATTGGGTGCTGTTGTTAGATAATTGTCCAAAGACTATTTGAATCAATAACATTTCTAACTGCTGTATTAACCATGTCATTACCTATTGACAAGATCGACTTCAGATTACTGTTCATATAACCTACAACAGCAAACTTTTTCTGAACTAAAACACCTTCTCTGCTCAATATCTCATCAAAAGGATTTCGCTGCTTCATCAACTAATTTCTCCCTAATTCAATTTTCAAATTGCTAAACACATTTTTGAGTGGCACCATTGCCAGTCTTGTGCCAGTCAAAGGGGTTGTTCTCAACGCCTTACAGGTGGGCCCCCATTTTCAGTGAGAGAGGGAGGAGCTCACAGAGATAGAGCTACAGGAACAGACAGGGGAGGCTCGGGCGTGGCTTGTCGCCGGCGATAGGGGGTGCAGCGGCGGCTGGGAGTAGCAAAAATGGAACCCCGGAGGTAGGGCGGTTCTAGGAGTGGTGGTGTTGGGGCTTGGGAGTCCTTGTGGTGGTGCGGCGAGATCATGCGGCGGCCGACTGGAGAGGTGAAATGGTGCGGCAGCGCTTGGGTGATGTTGGGTGCAAATTATGGGAAGCATGAGTATCCATGGAGTGTGGGGAACTCCCCGGTGCACTTGCTGGAGGTGGGGAGTGGCCGAAGCTCGTTGGTGACGCGAGCCGGCGGTGGCACGGGGAGAGCGACGGTGCCAGCGACCTGCGGGGAGGGAGAGCACAAGTGAGAGGTTGGGGAGGTTGGAGATCCAAGGGTGCTCCCGTGGGGAGGAATTGAGAAGGGAGTCCCCGGAGAGGAAGGGGCGTTGGAAACGACGGTTGTGGCCGGTGGTGAAGAAGAACCCGGTTGCGCAGCGCTCCGGTGGAGGAATCCCTGAATTGGCGGAGGGGATTTGCTGCTTGTGGTGGAAGGCGCGCCATGACGCGGTTGTGGGTGGCCGGAGCTAGCCGGAGCGGCCGGGAGGCTTCGTGGTGGTGCGGCCATGGCCGAGCAGCATTTGAGGCTTTGCCCGAGTAGAGCTCGGGGAGAGGAAGGAAAGGCCGGGGAGTGAGGGAAATGAGGCGGTGCTTAGATGGGGTAGGGGGTGGCGTGGCGAGCTGCACTGTGGCACAGAGACGCACGGCGCAGAGGCGCACGACGCATGTCCCGGGCGCTAGCACGGGAAGCAGCTGTGTGGCCATGGTGCCTTGGAGAAGAAGGCTTGTCGGGTGGGCCCGATAGGTCAGTGGGGCTGAGGAAAAATTTGGTTTTCCAAATTTCAGAAAAATGGCTGAGGTTGCTTAGGTAATTTTTAGACACAGTTTTTTAACTCTAAAAATTATGAAGTTTTTATGGGAGGTCCCTGACCCAGTGAAGATTATTTGTAATTTTTATAGGGTTTTTCATGTAATATATTTTTCTCTATAATTATTTGAAGTTCCTGTTTTAGGTATTTGACTTTTAATTCACTACTTTGACTGTCTATTTAAAAATAGCAAGGTTTCTCGATCGATCCCGAAAATTGTGCCTCATACGCCGACTTGGCCATATATGTCCCTGTCGTTGTCCACTTCCAGATGATATCATCTGGTATCTCTCGTGTGAGCTCCACCTGTGTTATTATGCTATACAGATGCACGAAGTCCAGTATATGGTGCTCTGTGATCTTTCTTCTGAGGTTGGAGATCCACATGTGCTCTTGCAGTGCCTCCCTTACCGTCCTATTTTTTCTGACGACAATGGCGTATATCCTTGGTACCATATTTTTTAGTGGTAATGGCCCCATCCAAGCATCCTTCCAAAAAACTTGCTATGTTTCCACTTCCTAGGATGATTTTTGTTGAAACGCAGAATAGTTCATGATCTTTCTCGTCTTTTGGCAGTTTCATGCCATTCTATTGTTTCTCTGGCTCCTTCCAATGATACCACAGCCAGCGTAGACGTAGTGCTTTGCCAAAAGCTGCTAGCTGAAGGACTCCCAGGCCGTCGAACTTTTTTGGTTGGCAAACCATATTCCAATTGACCCAACATTTCCCACCCCCTCCCGTGTGTTCCTTAGTTCCACTCCAAAACCAAGCCTTGCGGCACTTATCGATCTGCCTTTTGTGTCCATGTCGAAAGGTCTGCCAAAGTCATGTGATATATGGGTATGGAAGTGAGAACCGCCTTGAGCGTTGTAAGCCTCCCTGCTCTAGATAGCATTTTCTTTTTATATCCTCCAAGTCGTGCATTGATCTTGTCTAAAAGGGCCTGCAACTGTACCTTCCTCAGCCTACGTAGGGAGAGCGGGAGGCCTAGGTATGTGCATGGCAAGTGCTTCCTGTCGGCCGGGAAGTCGTGCAAAATAGTGTCCAAATCCAAATGTTGACAATGTATCGGTATTACCGCGCTTTTTGACAGGTTTATCTTTAAACCTGTCACCTCTCCAAAAATACCAAGAATCTCTTTTAAGTTGTCTATGTCTTGCTTAATGGGAGGCATGAAGATCATCACATCGTCTGCATACAGTGACAATCTGGTCTTGACCGTCCTCCCACTCAGGGGAGATAGCCATCCTTCAGAAGTAGCTGTGTTCAAAATGCATTGTAGGGTGTCAATTGCCAAAATGAAAAGATACGGGGACAAGGGGTCGCCTTGCCGCACTCAACATTGATGCCAGATCCTTTGTCCCCTGATTCCGTTTAGGATTACTGCTGAGTTGGCTATAGCAAGTAAGATCGTCATCCATTCCCTCCATCTTGGTCCAAATCCGCATTGGTTAAGGGTGTCGAGCACATATGACCAGGACACTAAGTCAAAAGCCTTAGAGATATCTAGTTTGATCATGAGAACCAGTATCCTGGAGCGATGATAACTTCGGGCCAGATTTTGCACATAAAGAAAGTTGTCTTGAATGCATCACGTCTTAATAAAAGCACTTTGGCTTCTAAAGATTAGACTGTTCATGTGTCTAGATAGCCTTAATGACAACATCTTGGAGATTAGTTTTGCCATGGTATGTATCAAGATGACCGGTCTAAATTCTGCTATGTCGATCGGTGTGTCCTTCTTGGGCAGAAGAACTATATCTACCGTGTTGATTTTCGCAAAATGCGTCTTGTTAAGGTTGTAGAATTTCTCAAAGATCGCCATAATGTCTGGGCCGATCATGTCCCAGGTTTCCCTGAAGAAGTGCCCTGTGAACCCATCTGGCCTCGGAGCCTTATCTCGTGGTAGCTTTTGAATTGCCGCAATGATTTCTTGTTCGTCGAATGGATGCTCGAGTGGGCTTAAGACATTTGATTGCCCCTGCAAAGGCCGAATACGCTCCCACTCGAAGGTGCTGGTCGACGGCCTTGCTGTACCGAAAATACTAGAGTAATGCTGAAACAACACTTGCTCCTTTTCTGCCTGCAGGGTATAGGTGCCGGCCGAGTCCGATAGCACGCGAACGAAGCTTTTCCTCTTCCTTGTAATTGCTTGAGTGAATTTTTTTTGTATTTGCATCTCCTAACTTCAACCACGTTATACAGGATCGCTGCCTCCACGCCATTCTTTGGATTGCCGCTAAACTAAGGATCCTTGCTTTTAGGCCCACACGCAACTCTTTTTCTGACGAGGACAGCTGCCTTAACTCCTGCGTGTGGTCCAGCTGAAAAATAATTTCATGAGCTAAGTGCATCTGAAGTTTTTTATTCCCAATGCTTGAGCGGCTCCAATTTGTGAGTGCTCTTGCCACCCTTTGCATTTTACATAGTAAAATCTTGACTGGGTCTGTTGAGTTCACCAGCTGCGACCATGCTTCCAAGACCACCTCCTTGTAGCCGGTCAAGAGAGGCTACAAGTTTTGAAAAAAGAAACGCCTTGGAGGCTTTCTCCTCTCTTCTACCGAAATCAGCAGGGGACAGTGATCAGAAATGGAGGACAAGAGCGGATCCTGCAGATGTATCTCCTTTAATTCACAGTGATCCAATGCTGGTCGGAATTGTGCTATTAACCTCCTGTTGAGGTTTTGATTGTTTTTGTCACATGCTGTGTACATTAAATTGAAATCCCCTATGATGAGCCAAGGAGCCTGGGTTATGCTATAAATGTGCTTCATCTCCTCTAAAAAGCCAGGCTTAAATTGATCTTGATGAGGTCCATAAACTGTTGATAACGCCCAGGTGGGGCCGCCAATGCAAGGTGTAACTCGCACTGTGATGGAGTGATCTAGAATCACAGGGCTCTCAAACTGGACTCGATCTGTATCCCAGATCATCATGATGCCCCCCCTAGTTCTAGATGTCGGTTTGTGTAACATCCCTCTCATCCTTCCTCCACCTAAGTCACTTAACACACCATCATCTATGTCAAAAAGCTTAGTCTCCTGCAAACAGAGAGTAGTACAGGAGGTTTCCAAAACCAATTCTCGATAATTTGCCTTCTGGCCGGTGCATTTAGCCCTCAAACGTTCCAACTTATTAATTTATAAGAGAACGTCATACTAACAAAAGGTAAGCAACCTGCACGCACCAGAGTTGTGCGGAAGACTTGTATTCCTCACAGGGCTTTAGGGAGTGAAACACGAAATAGCCCAAGAAGCTCCATCCCAAAGCAACATTCATGATTCCGCGACAGAATTTATACCGGAGCTTGGGTTTCATCTCAGAGCAATAGACAGACAAGGACACAGGCCTGGGTACTAAAGCAAGTCTTGAGGGGTGGAGCAAATAAAAAAAAAGAAAGTGTGTCCTAGGCTTCGCTGATACTGTAGCCCAGAAAATCCCACCCCAACGCAACATCCATAAGCATGCGTTAGAATCTGAACTAAAACCTTGTGTGCTTGACGGACCCTTGAGAGGAGAAGCACGGAACAGCTGGGAGCAAAAGCCAAGCCGCCAGCCATCGATCCTAGGCAACACTCAAGATCAAACACCAGAAATTGCACAGAAGCCTTGCATTCATTAGAAGACAAGTGGAGGAAGCAACATGCAAGAGCCATGGCTGGGCCAAACTGATTCTGGAGCCCGCCAACCGCTTCCTGTAACCCTCGAACAGACACAAACCTAAGGTACCAACAAGGGGAAAGGTAACATACTAGACCAAGAACTAACAGACCCACTGCCTGCAAACCCCAAAAACCAAAATAGGACATTATTGATGATTTGGAAACCGCTATTCCACTACTTGCCCCACACGTTAGGCAGCTGCCACTTCCTTGGCCAGCGCAGTCAAATCCTCCGCACCGAGGCCTAGGGCTGGGAGGTTGACCTGGGCCTTGCCATCGACGCCAGCCAATGCCTTGAGGGCATTGACCACCTCTGGTTGTAGGGGTTGCGCGAAGATTACAGCCAGTCGTTCCCTGGCCGAGCCGCCCTTGTCGCTGGTCTGGCCCAGAAGGGTCATCCTTTGTTCCAGAAGCACTGAAGCTTGCTGTGCCGCACCCCCTCTGGCCATGGTCTTCTTTGCTGCAAATCGTGATCCTTTGGTTTCTTGCTAACAACAAATTCTCACTAGAGATAATCTTTAGAAAAGACAAAACATTCCTGAGAATGATTGTGTATTTTGTTGTGAGAAAGAGTCAATAGTGCATTTATTTTTCAATTGTGTGATAACTAGAAATGTTTGGGGAGATATCTGTGTTATAACTGGTAAAAAGATGGGAAATAACTTCGAAAATCCTGCTAAGTGGTGGCTGTGCAGAGATGATAAATCTCAGATACTAAATATGTTGTCTTCAGCTGCTCTGTGGTGTATCTGGAAATCAAGGAATGAAATATATTTTCAAAAAAAGTGTTGGTCATCTATGCAGGTTGTTTGGAGAAAAATCTTGACAACTATACAGAAATGGAGGCTCCTCTGCAACTGCAAGGATACACAAAACACAATTGCCCCTGACGGATCATTCACTTTGGCTTTGAATGGCAAGACGGTGGAGCGTCCCAGGCTGAGATGGACAAGTGTGGTGGAACATTGAGCAAAGCTGCAGTGCAAGACATGGTGGCAATGGAGGAGTCAAGAGGTGGGCACTGCTCCCATGCCGAAACAATGCGAAGATGGATGAAGACGAAGTATGAAAAATGAATCTGATGTGTACTATTGCCGTCAAAATGCTGATGTAATAGGAGTTACAAGTGGTTCAGACACGGTGTGCGCCGTGATCTGAACATTGCCTTCGTTTAAATTTTGTTTATAATTGCTGATGTACGCTGGTACTCGGCATGGGTTCCATTTTAATAAAATGGGACCGGTGCGTGGGCTCTGTTCGTCTAAAAAATAGATGGGCCAGAGGGCCTCCAAACTTTGGTCTGCAAAGACATTGTGCGGCCTGAGCCCAACTCTTCTCTCTCGGAGTCCTCTGAAAAGAGGGGGGATCCTCTCTTAGATCATCGCTGCCAGTGCGTTGCATGTACCGATGTACGTACCTGTCACGACTTACGAGTCACGCCGGCCCAACGAGCAGCAACAAGCCACCACCGCTCGTCCGCGCGCGCCGCGCCGTGCCGTGCGTTCTGCGAAGAAAGAAACAACGAGCGAGACGCACCGTGCCGTGCCGCGTGCGTGAGCCAGCGCGGATCACATGACGCGACGCGATCCCCGCCTTGTCCGCTCCCAGGAAAGCCGCGTGTCGTGCCGAGCACCGTGACAAAGCACGTTTTTGGTGGTGTTCGCTAGCTGCAGTGACCAGCGCCATGGGGCCGTAGCTGCGTCGCCGCCGCGTGGTTTGCCGGCCGCTGATGCGGAACGGATTGGATCGGGATTTGATTTGCCACCTGCGTTCGGCGTAAATGCCGATTTGCCAACCGTCCGTGCGTACCTACCTGCCCCGCCCTGGACTGGAGTTGTTGGGCCTTGCCCGTGGTGTTTTCTTCCGCTTCAGCTGAGCCCCACCGGCGCCAAGTACTCTCGTGCACGACGTGATGGGCCCTGGCCTATTAATATCGTGTAACACATGGTCCCTCGCAGGTGTCTCAGACACTCGGGGGAAGTTGATAGGCTTGTTACACCAAAATGAAAAGGACAACTAGATCAGGGAATTTGTGCATAAATGGGCGAAATGCTTTTTTTTCTTCTAAATTTTGATATAGATGATAACATGGTTCTCCAGTACCAAAAACATACTAGTACATAGAGCTCCTCGATCATAGATTCCCCAAAAAAAGAGCTCCTCCATCCGATATAGAGTATTTTACAGAGTAAACATGGTAATCATCTAGCTATTTTTTTAAAGAAAATGAAAGGATGTTTAAATGGAAATCCCAATTATTCAGTCGTAGGGTTAAGCAATTACCTAGCGAAAAGGAAACCCGGGCCTATTTTTGTCCAGTCGAAGCAGCACGCGAGGAGGCAGCGATTTATTACTCGATATTTCGCGTTTTCTCTTCGCTTAGATCTGATCCGACCCCTCAGTCAGGTAACTCCTCCCACCTCGCCACCTCCCTCCCCAGTTCCCATCTCCTCATTTTCCTCCCCAATTTTTTCTTTCCACGCACAAATTTTGCCTCCGCTTTCCCCATTCCTCTGTATTTTATTCGATTTCGGTGCAAGTTTTTTAGTGCAGAAGAGCCCACGCAGACAACCGCCGTCAACGGCGCGTGTGAAACTGTTCGGCGAAACGCGCAGGTCAGGTGGGGAGCTCCTCGGATTCGGGGGCTAGGGTTTCGCCTCGGGATGGACGGCCGGGAGCAGCAGCCGCCGCGCGTGAGCTCGCCGCAGCCGGCTGGCGGCGTCATGATGCCGCAGCACACCTACGGTGCCCCGCCGGCCATGCCGCCCGGCTCGGCTAATGTTATGCACGGGATGCCGCTCACCTTCAACCCCATGGCATCGCCGGGAGCATCGTCGCCCATGAAGCCGGCGGACATGCCGGGGCCCATGTACCGCGCCGATTCCGGCGCGCCGGGCATGCAGCAACCTGGTGGCAGCGGTGGCGCCATGGTCGGCGGCAGCGGTGGGGAGCTAGTGAAGAAGAAGAGGGGGAGGCCGAGAAAGTATGGGCCAGACGGGAGCATTGGCTTGGGACCGAAGTCTGCCGCAGCGGCGACCGAGGCGGGCGGGCAGTCCGGTGGTGCAGGGTCGAACTCGAACCCCGACGGGAAGCGCAGAGGACGGCCCCCAGGGTCTGGCAAAAAGAAACAACTCGATGCTTTGGGTAATTTGCACTACTGCACCAGTTCTCTGCGTTGGATTTATATCTGAATTCTCAAATGTTAGTGCTTCGTTAGCAGTAGCTTGGCTTGTAGCATTGGAAAATATGGTGCAACGTTGTGGACGTGTATGGCGTGACTTTTGGAATGTATTTGTGTGTTTGTTTGTGTACTTTTAAAGGACATGGGTGGAAGATTTTTTTAAGGATTCCTCCACATTCTAAAGGAATTAAAATAGGACGGAATAGTGTAGGCATTTAAATAATATGGGAAAGTACAAAGATGCTTTATCTTAGTTATGCACCGAGCACAGTATAAATAGGATCTATTCAAACATGAGCTTAGTCTTTGAATATTGAACATTTCACGGGTTGCTTTTTATTTATAATAAGATTCTTCCTATGAATGTGCATATACTGACCAAAGATGGGTAATTTTTTGCTCGTATCTTTCTGTCATGCCTCAAGTTGTGACAACTTTTGCACTTGCCAACATAAAAGGGGCAGTAAATACTTGGTGTATTTGGTGTACCGATTACTTGATTTTTCCCCCTTTCCCATGTTGCACAGTCAAAATGTTAACGGCAATGTCATTCATCAGGTTTTCTGAGGTTGTTTGGTGCCTTTCTGTCTCCACTGAAATTAAAGTGTGTAAATTTAATTTGATCACCTTCTACGAACCTTTTTTTCGTGTCTGTTGTGAAATACTCACTATGATTTTTCGTGTGCTGATTTTCAGGTTCTTCCGGGACATCATTTACTCCTCACATAATAACCGTGAAGCCTAATGAGGTACTGAAAAATGCTCCGTCTTTGGTGCCAGCACGCTGCCACGTTTACATCCATTTGTCTTTATGGTCTGGTTGTGCCTAAGTTGCATTTGGAGAATATTTCTCAGGGTTGAGTAGACTGCCCTACCAATTTTGGTTCAGAAGTCAGAACAAATGTAGATATTCATAAACATACTGCTTTGTGTTGAAATACTGTGGACTGCCCCTTGCGGTTTGCTGATCATTAGTTGAAGCCTGATGGTGTTCCAAGTGATGAGTCACCTCCATGGGAGAGCTAAGAAGAGAGTAGCATATCATGTGCCTTCTAGAACAAAGATAGACATAGCATCGAGTGTTCTTTTCAGCATATTTGACTTTGCGTCCCTTTCACTTTTTTGTTTTCCTACCAGTGCTATTAGTCTTCCCATGTTCTCCGTGCCATTACTGCATATTGAGTAAACACGTGTTCAATTTATTGCTGAATCCCTAGGATACGTGACACTATGCTTTAAAGATATTTTTACATTAGGAGAGTGTTTATTCATATGAATAGAAAATTGTTGACTCTATCTCAGCTTCCTTTCTCCTGGCATTACTCGTATATTTGTCTATTTGACGGTTGTTTACAATTGTAGTGCCAATCTACTACCTGAATGGATATTTCTTGAGCCTGTTCCTTGCTTGTACCTGGAATCCGTACTATCTAACACACAATGAACATCTATGCATCAATTCATTTTCTTTGCAGGATGTCGCTTCAAAGATAATGGCTTTTTCGCAACAAGGTCCACGTACCACATGTATAATCTCAGCAAATGGTGCTCTATGCACAGCAACACTCCGTCAACCAGCAACCTCCGGTGGCATAGTGACGTATGAGGTATGTTCAGGCCCAACTTGCTAAGAGCTCAGAGCAATGCTTGAGTTTCGCTTCTCATTCTTTCTGTGAAATGGTAAGGCAAAAATTGAAAAACATGTCATAGGCATCACAAATGTGCAATCTCTGTTTCAGACTTTCAGTTGCATTTTATATGTTTTAGTAGCATACGTTCTATTGGCCTATGGGCTTCCAATTTTTTGCTTATTATTTAGTGTCAACTAACAACCCTACACCACTGGTTTACTTAATCTGCATATTTCCGTTACTTTTCTCTTGCCACTTCCTAGTTTTGCTAGTATTCCAGTAACAAGCTTCTCCATTGGTTTACAGTCTTTGTGAACCCAATATGGAGTTTGTTCACCTTCCATTTGTTCATGATAACTTGATTTCTGATCATAGAGGAGAAATGGCTAATATGAAGTTTTAAGTGTACATCTCAGCTAGGTAGGTTACAGGAAAAACAGAACAAAAAAAATTAATCTGCTTTCACTCTCCAATCTGGTGCACATAACTAAATATGTTGTTAAAGGCATCAGGTTAGCCTTTTGGAGTCAGTTCTTTCTAGAGCATGTGATAGTTTATTGGTGCCTCCATCTGGACTGACTAAGGATCACGCCACAAATTTTTTCTTGATATTTATCATACAAATAAATGAATTATGTGATGTGTCACAGGGCCACTTCGATATTCTCTCTCTTTCGGGCTCATTTCTGCTTGCAGAGGATGGTGACACTCGTAGCAGGACAGGTGGTTTGAGTGTGGCACTGGCTGGAAGTGATGGACGTATAGTAGGAGGTTGTGTTGCTGGAATGCTTATGGCTGCGACGCCTGTCCAGGTTTGTCGTTGGTCTGTTGCTGTTTGCGCTTTGTTTTCAATTGGCATATGCCCCCAAATCGGCACTGCGAGGCCTTTGTTGACAGATTACTATTTTATTTTTCAGGTTGTGGTGGGCAGTTTCATCGCCGAAGGTAAAAAGCCCAAGGAAGAACAACCGAAACGTGAGCCAACATCTACGCCAATGCACACAGCTGGCTTCGGTGCAGCCTCAGCTGCTAGTCCTCCATCCGATGGAACATCAAGCGAGCACTCTGATGACCCAGGGAGCCCCATGGGACCTAATGGCAGCACGTTCAACAGCTCAGGCCATCCCATGCACTCCGCATATGCTCCTGTCGCCTGGTCGCTATCTGGGAACCAAGGCCGCTATGATCCCGACCTTAAGATGATGACCGACTAATGATTCTCCTGTTTTGCAGCTTTGTTGTTAGCAGTTGACCTAATAGATTGTAGGGTTCGGTGTTTCCTGCACGGGTGCCAGCGTCAGTGTCGGCCAATAATCCGGTGTGCTAGCAGTAATCAGAGCCTGAAAGCCTGAAGAAAGAGCTCAGGAGCAATAAGTAGCCCCAGCGCACGCCTTGCCCTGTTAGGTAGTCGTTAGCTTGCATCTCCTGTCTGCTTTCACTGTCAGTAGCTTATGCAGCCTGCCTTCTGGAGTTACTTATGTCAATCTAGTTGTACGGTTTTTCTTAAGCACGGATTTGTATCTCTCTAGTAGTGGCGTGTACGAGTGCTCATCTTGTAATGCCATGTTTTTATTTGCATCTGTTCGTGTTTTTATTCCATGTATATCTGTTTAAGCAAATGGTTTCCTGGTCGCTTTAATTGGACAGCCAAACTAGGCTGGACCGGGTTACGCTCGCGTCCCTCCTTGGGCTGAAACTGAACCAAGGGCAGCTTAGTTGTTGTCTATTCTATTCACCGTTGTCATGTTGTGCCGCCCAGCACGAACGAGCTTCTCCGCGCTTATTTCCTCCTCGTCCGACGCGGTGAGGATACGGCAGACGCGAGGCATGTCGGGTTTTCTCACGGCGCGGCGGCAGGAGACGTTTGGGAGGACGTAGTTGCCCTACTTTTTTATGCTCTCATGGCAGATGTGAAAAACCGCAGCTTTATCGTCGTCACAGCAACTCAACCCCCACCCGCCCGCCCGCCGGATTTAGCCTATTTAGTAAATTAACATGCAGTACATTTGTTGCTTTGAGAATATATTGATCATCAAGATCAGGAATTGGACCATTGCAGAATCAACCCCAGGGCACGGTCCTGCCGGCGTTGCTTTGTATGTGAGGGTTTGGCAGTGTGTACCTTTGTTGGTGTTTGGCAAAGTGGACTGATGTCCTAGCCAGTACTAGTACAATACTGTTTGCCAAACACCAACACTACTCCTATATCTTTATGCGTTGCATTGGAACTTGGAAGCTTAGACGATATGGATGGATGGATGGGGCTAATATTTTTCTCCTGGATCATGCAGACCGCGTCAAAGTGCATCACCGGGTTGGTCAGCCATTTCAGACGCTGCTGACACTGCGCTAAAGGGAAGGTTCGATCTGGCTTGGTCTTTTGCCATGTCCATGACGAATGCAGCAGTGTCCATGGTTGTAACCGTGGTGTTTTTGACCTAAATGGTACTGTTGGTAATGTTGATAGCAAAAATAGTTGTCGGCACGCTGTAATACCAAAAATGGCACTACAAACGTGTCGACGGCCAACATGTGTCCAAAATCGTGTCTCCGGTGCTCGGATTTCATCTCCACCGCAAAGCTGGCGCCCGGGCTCACCTCCTCCCGCCACGTGGTCTATACAGTGTTGTCTAGCGCCCAGATGAAATCCGAGTGCGGGAGGCACGGTTTTGAACACATATTGGCGCGGTTCATCTGTGATACTATTTTTTGTATTACGGTACGCCAACGGCTATTTTTGCTATCAATATCGTCAACGGTGTCATTTAGGCCTCGTAACCATGACACCACCACACTTGGTCCAACTGTCCAAGTCTTTCTGATCGGTATGGAATTTTCTTGGCAATGTCACATCTCACGTCACAGGAACAGATATGGGCCAAACCACACAGCAAGTACGTACTATACTACAAGGTAGTACAGTGAGTGCTCATTTAAGATTGACAGTGAATGGTTAAGGAGAACGACGTAGGAGTAATCCCTATCTTGTTGCAGGATGTTGATAAGTCTTGGAGTGCTCTTCTTGGTTGGCATCCCTGAGTGATGTTTAGTCATCGCTGATTAAACAATTTGAAGGCGCCAACAAAGGTACACACTGCCAAACCCTCACATGCAAAGCAACGCGGGCAGGGACCGTGTCCTGGGTGTGCCGCGGGCACTGCCGTGCCTCCCAGGCTTGGACTATTACAATTAACTGGTAGTTTGCTGTGTTCAGCGCCATCTTCTAGGAAACTTTTTTCATTACCATCACAAATAACTGGCAGTCTGCCGTGTTCCGTCTCCTGATCATGGTTCATGTAACCGTTACCGGGCAAAATCCCGCTCGGGGCCCGGTAACGGTTACCGGCCGGTAACTGGAAATACCGGAAAAAAATCGGCCAAATTTCTCTGAACGCAATTCGAATTCAAATGTGGTCCAACCGGTAACCGGACCGTAACGGTCGAACCGGAAAACCGGGAAAATACGGAAAAACCGGTGAAACCGAAATAGAGGAAAATTGTTTAATACCAATTGTAAAGTGTTTAATGAAGTAGCAATTGCAAAGAAAACCTTCCTAGCTTCACTCTCTGCGTAGCTCTCCTCCCGAAGGACTCAAGAAGATCTAAAAAAGAAAAACATAAGATGATGGTAATGACTAATGAATAATAACTTGACTAGCATACTAAAAACAATATAAACAATTATGGTGTAGGAAACTAGCAAGTCATACCAATACATTGTCGAGAAGCGCGAAGGTTGTGCAATATACTCATTATTATCAATGAGTACAAGTCCGCTATATTTAGCAAGGTGGGCTTTGTATTGATCCCAAGTGTATGTTTCATGGGTATATTGTAGCCAATGATTATAAACTTGTTGGTAATATTCGGGTTCCACCCACTGATAAACCATTCTTGAATTGTTGTCGAGGGGTACAAGACCGTAATGGTGAGTAGGATAAGAAGAAATTTCTGAAGAATGAGAATCATCACCAGAAGGTAATAGGTTGGCATCTCGACGTCCATAAGTCGTTGAGCTAGCATGGGATTCACAGGAAGAAGAGTCATGTGGTTGAGAACGATCTTGTTTGCGACTCTTACGCTCATAAGTCTTACGAATTGTTTTCCCACTGAAGTCGATGACAACCATGATCTTCATCCCGGTAGCATGCGCGAAATCTTGCTCACGGTGAATTCCAATGGTTTGTCTTGTGTTGCATCATGCGTTTCCCACCATCGCTGCCATCATCGACGACGGAGAGCTCCGTCACCGGACTCTTGGTACGCACTTCATCGGATGGTGGAGTTTCGCTTTCGCCGCCGCTTTCCACAATGTCCTCCTTCTTTTCTTTTTCTTCTTATCGCCTCTCGCTTTTTGGTTGTGTAAGAGAGGCAAAGTCTGCACCAATTTTGCAATCTGTTGGCTACAATATTTCCTTTTCCCAAGATGACTCTTGCCAACGCTTGTCTTCGTCCATTCCTTCAACGGTTGATCATCTAGTGATTTTTCCAGTTCCTCCCGAGGATGGAATCAACTACAATCTTGGATGGAATAGGGGCTCACCTTCCTCGTCTAGTACGGGCTCCGATTCTATCATGGAGCTATCAAGCCACTCATGGATTGGGTTATCCCTGTCGTACATAGTGGTGTTAATTAGATCGTCAAAAGGATCTACATCTCTATCCTCATTTCTAGTCTCATGCTCTTGCAATCGCAGCCTTAGATTGTAGTGGACATATACAAGCTTATGCAGTTTCTTGTACCCAAGACGGTTCCTCAATTGTGTATGCACCAAAGCAAATGTACTCCAATTACGTTCACATCCACTGGAGGAAACACATTGTGAGACAATCCGCAAGGCATATTTTTGTAGTGTTGGTGTCTCCGCTCCAAAAGTCATCCACCATGTAGCTACAAGTAACATGAAAATTATATTGAACTCGTAGTGACGGTTGATTTTCTATGTATATCTAAGTTGATAACAACAACATACCTGCAGTAAGACGAGATGCACTAATGTGAGCCTCATTTGAAGCAAATAGGCCACGTCGATTACGATAGTATTCGAGCTCGCCTAGAGCCTGCACTGTCTCCCCGGGTGTATCAGCTATTCTTTGAATTGCCGTTGTGACGGAAACAGTGAGGGATGGATTCTTCCCCAACCCATATACGTTGTGGCTCTGTGGGTTTAGCACCCCCGCTGTTTGAAATTCAACACACTTACAATGTTAGAAAAAATAAAACAAATAGGTGTTAGGATTTACGAAACTATCTACTTACCTGCAAGTATATAGGTGCGATGCTTGAGCATTGCAATTCTTTTATTAACTATAACCATAACACAATCACAGCTAGCATCATCATCTGCAAATGCGACGTCAAGTTCGTGCTTCAGTTCATATGTTTTGCAACCACTCCCGCCACGCTATGAAGTTTCACTGTCGCAAATCTTAGTAGTCGATAAACCGGTTCTACTAATTTAATTACCCAAAGCATAGAGGTCCACCATTGCCTACATGTGAGACAAGAATACATGTATTCTCCTTCTTCAGTCGTGGACAAATGATTGGAGCTCCACAAATCTGACACCATCCACTTCATAAACTTGTCTTTTCTATCCGAAAAACTTTTCAAGAACACAAATGTCGTTCCAAACCTTGTGGCGTTTGGACGAACTATCTCTCCTCCAACTGCTCGCATTTCATTATGGAGGCGACCGTGGTCGATAGGAACCGACAAATCCTCTTCGCCGTCTTCACGACACTAGCAACCTCGTTGAACTTGCTAATATCCTTCAACATGAGGTTGATGGTATGTGCCGCACACGGCTGCCATACTAAAGATGGATACTCTTCAATGACGAGTTCACATGCTTTTTTGTAGTTTGAACCATTGTCAGTCACAATCTGCATAATATGTCGAACTCCAACTTCTTCCACAACTTTACGTATCTCACGATACAAAAAGTCAAGATTTTGCATCTCACTAGTTGCATTCATCGACTTATGGAAAAACATTCTTCCATTGCAATACAACATGAAGTTAATAATACTCATCCGTAGGTCCCGTCCATGAATCACACATGATAGAGACTCCATATATACCCCAGTCATCTTTGAACTCTGCCACATACTCCTTTATTTCTTGTTCGTTAGCATCAAGATATTCCCCATCAATTTCATGGCCTCTTGGTGCCGCCACGCCTTCACCAAGATTCTGTGTCTCTTTGATAGCAAAGACGAAAATAAGGACACTCGCTTTGTCCCGTGAATGTCATTACTATGAAACCACTTAGACCAAATTTTCCCAAGTTTCGACCTAGAGCCTCCACGTATTGTTGTATCAATGCGGGTTTGTCGATGCCCGGCCGCCAAAATATCGAATCAACTCTCATAGATCGTGACTCGCCAAACATCGCAGAAATGGCACCACCTCTCCGCCACTTCCCTACCACTTGCACCGCCACCACCATGTTCAAACGTTGCACCCCGGCTTTTGCCCTTTGTTCGAGCCGGTGTACTCTAACGACTCTCGCGAGCCCATTCCATCCGCATTTCCTCATCATCATCGAAGACATTTTGAGATGAAGGGCCACGAGCTACAGGTTCTCTTGCAACTTGCTCCATTCGGAGTCGTTCTTCTTTAATAGCTTTCTTTCTTGCCTTCGCTTCATCAAGACTTGCCAAAGATGAGCTCATGACTTGCGCGAACCCCACGCAAGCAACAACATCTCCGTGTCTCCCAAAGAAGATGTTCTTTAGGCGGGTGACACCTCCGCCGATTTTGTTAGATTACAATATCTGCACTTCCAACCAAAGACCTCCTAGTCTCTCCATGTTCCCAAACATTGATAGATTTAGAAGTCATCACCTACCATAATCCATATAGGATGAAAAATGGGTCAATATTGTAAATATCGATGACTAAAGAAACACAACACCCATGAGCCATGACACTTAAACTGATGTTGGGCAGCATGGCAATGATGAGAAGAAATGAAAATTGAGTCTAGCTACACATTTACTCAACATTCCGGCCTAATTCAAATATTTCAGGAATATGTCTATCAGTTTAAACATGCTGTCATGTGACTACATAACTAACTCATGGCCAACCAAACAATATCATAAGATTAATATGTCCATATGAACTATGAAGTATCATGATTCATGACACCATTTTGCTTACATGCTCATCAATCAACAACAAAAAGAGATGTATATCTGCGTCATTTCATATCTTGCTTACATGAATAAACTTCCGAACTTGAGCATACACATGCTAGTACTTGAGAAGTTGAGCATATAATCATATACCGTTGTTTGCCACCGCAAATGGAGGGAGGGATGGTGCTGTCCTGCTCACTGCAAATGCACTGAGGAGGAGGCAAGAGAAAGGCAGCAAATGGAGGGAGGGATGTTGCTGCAAATGAAGGGAGGGAGGAAGCAAGAGGGCTGCTTGTGCTGCTGCAAATGGAGGGAGGGAGGCTGCTGCCCTCGCTGCGCAAATGGAGGAGAGAGGCAAGAAAAGGGCAGCAAATGGAGGGAGGGATGGAGGAAGAAATGCTGCTGCCTGCTGCAAATGGAGGGAGAGAGGCAAGAAAAGGGCAGCAAATGGAGGGAGGGATGGAGGAAGAAATGTCGCTGCAATGGAGAAAGGAAAGGAGACGAGAGAGGGAGGCTTCACCGCTTTGCAATGGACATACAAAGGGGACAAAGAATCTGCAAAAGGAAACACAAAAGAAAGAGATGGGGACAACTTCACATGCATCTCCACTCATTTTGACATGCAGCCAAAGCAAAAGGAAGTGGGGGTAGGGGCAGATCCCATGTGAAACCAATAAAAAAAGCAAAAGAAAATTTGAATTTTTTCACCGGTTTTTCTCTCCCGCTGATCGACCGTATCAGGTTATCGGCAGAATCACGGTTACCGCCGAATTCTATCCATGCTCCTGATCTCCTGGGGAATTTTCTCGAGTATCAGCTAAACTGATGCCACATCACAACCCACCGGCAGCTTGCTGTGTTCGACTGTGCCTTCCTGGCTTCCTTTAGTATCAGGATTTTGACGATCAGAGATTCCAACACAAGTTCAAATGACATAGTACATAAGTTCAAATGTGTCAAATTACATATTTGCACTATAACCAACATCACAAAATATTTAAAAAAATTACAACTCGATACGGCATTCCTTCATGCTTTCAAAGGGATTGATGACAACATCATTACTAACTTGTAGAAAAAAATTCACGCTCAATGTACGTAACTAAGCAATTATTTAAGTATTGTTCACCCATACTATTTCTTAGCTTGTTCTTCACAAGATTCATTGCCGAAAATACCATCTCTACACTTGCAGTAGCCACAGGAAGGACCAATACTAATTTGAGCAGCAAATAAACAAGTTTATAGTGATCATGCTTCTTTGTCTCAACAAGATTAATAAAGAGCCCATTGAGATTCTTTACTTCTCGAAACCTTGTATTTTGATGCATGTTAGTGATAAACATATTAAGTTGCAAAGAAAGTTAGATCAAATCTGTATTTGAGAAATCTTTATGATAAAACTTAGCAAGTTTAAGAACTTTATCCTTGTCATATGAAGCAAATGAATTAGCAGCATGCAAAGATGCCATGCAAAGAAGTAGCTCAGTATTAACTTTATCAATCCTTCCATGCAAAGAAGAATGAGCACTCCATAAAGATGCTAGATATTTATTCTTCTTCATATTTTAGTGCTCTGCAAGACTACAAACCTAGATTTACAACAGAACAACATTTAGTCTTTCCTTATGAATGTTGTGAACATCTTCAAGCATTACGAGAAAACATTCTTGACATGAAAAGGAAAATACAAAATAACAGAAAGCTCTTTGTAATAATAATATTGCGATAAAAAATTACTATTCCCTTTCTTGTACTCAAACCGAAGGAAAGAAAATTAGAACTACATAATATAATTCCCTTTTCAGCTCTATCAGTCTCTCTAACAATATTGCAATAAAAAATCACTACAGGGGAGATCAAGCCAACACTAGATCTTGAAGGAGCCAAGGAGGGGAGCGGGCGGACGGTCACGGGGACAGGCAGTCCTCGGAGTCAAGACTCGAGGGGTGCGACCGGCCACCGGCACGTCGAGGCCGAGATCGTCAGCGTAGAAGCCAGAAGCGACGCCAGAGCCGCGATGCACCGATACCGCAATGAGCTGTCGGTTGTGGCGATGCGCTCTGCGCTCATGCGCTGCTGCCAGAGCGCCTAGATGGGCAGATGTCAATTAGGTCTGACGCATTCTTGACTAATTGACTTGGGCTTGATTCTCAGATTCTATTGGGCCTAATGCTAAGTGAGCTGTCAGGAGTTGAGGAGTATTTATGTTAGTATGTGTAGTGTACACTTTATGTATTAAAGGGGATATATACCATATTTTTATATAAAAATTTTGGAGGTGCACCATACAACTGTACCCCTATGCATCTACTGCAGCTCCGCCGCTGGGCTCCACTGCATTTCTCTGCACAGGCAACACTCCCGACTTTCAGTTTCAGTAGCTTCGCCACGGTCGCCAAGAAAACCAGCTCCAGACAACTCCCGCAGACTTTTCTTCTTTTTGCGCCCCGTTACACAGTACTACTACCAATCGGAACCAAATCTCTTATGGCAGGAACCTCATGCTCAGATTGGCCTCCAAAACAATTGTCCCTCAAAGCAGTAGCATCATCCTGAGGGGCGGCGTGTTTCAACAATGAATGCCCAGACACCCGGTACTGGATCCCAGTATATACAGTTAAGTCATTTGGTAAAAGTAAGTGCGAATATCTAGGTATTTCATGTAATGGTAAAATTAGAGAATTTGGTATTTCATGTTAAGATAAAATCATAGAGTTATTCTTAACCACCGGACGATTAGTCCACGTGTCATTTAACCGTTAGACAACTTGCATCAGTCGCCCACTGATTGAGCGACTAGATTCAAGTCGTCTAATAATGGAGCAACAGAGGATTATTTCTGTAAAAAAAACATAGTATTATTTTTGTATTTTAAAATAAAATAATGATTATTTAAAAAATCGGCAGTGCAGTGGGGGGCTCCGTGTGGAAGAAGCTCTGCGTTTTGCTTCTGAAAATTCGAAGTGCCCGGGAAAGAAGCATGCGTGTCCCGCGAAAGGGAGTGCCCGCGCCCGGGAAGTGACAGAGCCGAAACTCTCTCTCTCTCTCTCTCTCTCTCTCTGTCTTTGCCTTGCCCGCGAATCCGCCATGCTTGACAGGCCAAAATTAAATGGATACGCCGTACCATAAAAGGTGCAGCAGTTGGTTGAAGCAGCACAAAAATCTCGGCCTGCCATGGAGGATCTTTGAGTTGGGCCGTATACTGCACAATAAATCGACCGGATTAAAAATTCATGACCATCTATCATTTTGAGACTCCTCTCATAAAAAAAACACTCTTTTTGAGACCACATTTAAGACCCTCTTGGAATGGAGCATTTTGGTATGAATTTTGAGTTAACAATATTTTGTAAAATTCATATGAGTTTTCTCCGTTCCAACGAACACCAAGTAACAAAACTGGATATAGAAGAGGAAATTGGTTTGAAAAAATATATATAGAAGAGGAAAAGAAGGCGAAATCAGACCCCTGCATAGAAAGAAAATCTTGTGAGACATCATCATCATTATACCTTTTTAATCTCATGACACATAACAGAATAAACCAACCATCTTTTTGCATGGACACATGTCGTGGTTTGAAAAGGATTCAAACAAGGATCTAAAGATATGTAGGTCTCATGGGATTTATTTTCCCCTTCGAATACAGAAATGAATGAAGTTCACACTCCATGTTAGAGTACCTATGAACCTCAAGAAACATTCATATGTGCTACATGAAAAGACCCAAAATTTCAAGTTTTCATAAACTTGTTTGAAGTTTGGCTCAAATTCAGTTTTCTTGCCCAATTCGGAAAGTTTTCCCTCTTTTCTGTTTTCCTCTTTCAGAATTCCGCTTTTCCAGCCCGAAAGCGTCTTTTCTCCCGTGCGCTTCTCCCCTGTTCTTCTTCCTCAGTATATCACCCTGTCGTTCGCCCGCACCGCGCACCACCTTCGTCCCCGTCGGCTTCTTCCACCACCTTCACCTGCGCCAGTACTCACCACCTCACCTTACCACCCACCGCCAGCTTTCCCTCTTCCCCGGTGCCGATTGCGCGCAGCCGCACACGCCCCCCTCCACGCGCTAAGCCCACTGCCACCACCTCTTCGCACGTATAAAGCCCGAGCCGCGACACCATCTTCCTCCTCAGCCTCCCCTCAACCCCTCAGCACCACTTTTCTCCAGCGTCGGTAGCCACCATCAATTGCCCCCCCTTTCTTCTTCCCCGGCGAGCTCAACATTGATTCGCCGCCACCCTTGTGCCCCTAGCCTCGAGACCCCGTCACCGGAACCACCTTGCCCTCCCAAAACTTTTCCCCATCACCACCCACCCTATCCCTGCTGCCACATTGCCGCATCGAGCCCCTCCGCCGTGCCACCGTCTCCAAGCCGCCCCTGACTTCCTCGAGCTCCACTGTCACGACCGTCGTGACCCTCTTGGTCCACTGGTACTCGCCCGGCCAACCAATTTGGCCGAAGCACCGCCGCACCGTTCCCTTGTTTCAGCCGTGCGCCACCGCCGTCGCTCGCCCCTTACTGAACATCCTACCACTGTGTAAAACCCCAAAATGGGTTGCCTTTGTCTTACTGATTCTCCCCACACTCTTCCTCGCCGCCCACCACCACCATCACTGCAATTGCCGCCACCGCCGTTGGCCAAAGAGGAGGAAAGCAAGCACAGAGAGAGCCAGCGGGAATTGGGCTCCCTTCGACTGAAAAAGCTGAATTGGGACGAGCGTCCAAATAGGCCGCCAAGGAGGCCCATCAACCAAATCAGCCCAGCACTATTTCCCACTATGTAGCCCGATACTATTCAAAGCCCAATACTGTTCAGCCCATTAACACCTCAACCCAAACCCATTACTAGTCATAAAATCCGACCAATATGAATAGTGTTGACCCAACACTATTTCACCCGAATCCATTAGTCAATCACTATTCACTCTAGGCCCATTAGACATATATATGTTTATTTTGACCGTTTTGAGCCCGTGAATCCCATTTTCGACTCCGTTTAGCCAAATCAAGCACCAAATAAATCCCAACCACTCACACCACATTTCTTTTCAATTCTTTTCGAATTTATTTATTTCATGTTGTTCCTAGCTCGTTTCCTGTTGAGCCCGGACATATTTATTTGATTTTCTTCCACGATAGAACTCGAATTTGTTGATCAAGCTACATAAGAAGTCGACCAAGATAGGAGAGGTAAATCTAGTCAAGGATTGCAGATGTGGAAGCAAGTTGAATCTATTTGATCATTTTGAGCCCACATTCCATTTATTTATATTAGTACTTTCATTATCGTAGTTATGCCAATTTACTTCTTTATTGAAATAAATACTTTGGAATGTTATGATGATTAATTATATCCTATCACCCCACATACAAGCCCACCTATTATTTGTAGGCCATATTCACCTTAACAAGTTTTAGTTACATAAAATATTAATAAATATTCGGCATTGTCACACAATGTATTTATAAAATTCTAGAAAAGGGTATTGGCTATCCGCTAATGGTTTTGGTGGAGAGTTTATGGTTGAGACCAGGAGGTTGGACAACCCAATAGACTTGATAAAATTGAGTCGAATGTGCGATCAAGAGGTGGACAACCACGAGTTGGATGTTGGTCCATCGCCTCACTTTAAGACACGTAAGTACTAGAACCTTGTGCCAAATAACAGACACATAACTCACTCAACCACGAGTTTGGTATATCCAACTTGGTTTAGTACACTGCTCTTCTAATTGAATATCTACATGATGACACCTACTCTTGTGTATAGAGCAGCCGCGGTTTGGGAGTGGGACAGGAGTGGAAACAGAGAAACACTCGCTGGTCTACACAACGGTAGGAAACATCAGCATCTGACAGCGCATTCCACTTTTGACCGGTGGTCTCCCGATTGCTGTATGGTCAAGAACCTAACAGGTAGAGGCTAGAAAGGTTGAGTAATGAAAATGTCTTGTTATCTCAACTCAGTCGCACACTATCAGGTTGCGTGTATATTGCGTGAGTATGAGTGTGTGGTATCTTGTGGGTAAAGTTTGGTAACTCTACAGAGTATAATCAATGGTATTTGGATACATCGTACTCCCGGTTAATGAAGCTATGTTCATAGGTGATTGCAATATATGAGGCATAAGTAGAGATTTTGAGATGTTAAGATAGTAATTGCAACTGTTGAGTAAACCCTTGATGATTAGTATGATTTTACTGTTTTAAAGATAAAATGTTTTAAATTCAAAAGTTGCATCCACTTTTCAATCAATTGTATTCCTGTCATGTTGTTAAATAGTTTTTTCATGTGGCAAACTGCTTTAAATTCAAAAGGTGCATCCACTTTTCAATCAATTGAATTCCTGGTATGTTGTTAAATAGTTTTTCCATGTGGCTTACTGAGTACGTTGTGTACTTAATCTTACTAAATTTTCATCGGAAGGTGTATCAAAGGATGGAATGACACTTTGGAGATCGTGTTAGGATTGCGACCGCACTCAAACTTTCCTGTAGAGGCTATTTGATTCTTCTGAATGTAAGCTAAAGTTTTGGGCTTAAGATGCCCATTTTGTTGCTGCAAAATAGCCATTAAACCATAATCCAATCAAATTAACGCTTTTAAATGTTCATAAGGAGGTTTGGTGCTATTCCCGTCTGTAATCGAAATTCTGAGCGATTGTACAAACCGGGTAAAAACAGGGTCGTTTCACTGCAAAACTCGAGACCTATGAGGGAACAATGGATAAAAAACCAGTCTTGCTACTTTTAAGTCGTCCGAAATTTTCTTTAAGTTTAAGTCACTTGTTGTGATCATTGGATTTGTGTAGAGATTGATGTATCATATGATTAGATATTGATCCAGATAAATGTATCATATGATTGGATATTGATTCAATGGATAAAAAAGATGACTTATGTTTTAAAAAAATTTAGTCACCTTATGAATAGACAATCCCTAAAAAAAACCACCAACTGAACATTTAAACTGTACACACAATGCACACGCTGATGCTAAAAGCATTGTTTCCGAATCTTTTCAAGCAAATAATACACTCTACTGATCCAGTCTTCCATTCTTTACACTTTTTTCCAGTTCAAAATGCAGAGATCACTAACGAAAGAAGATCAATTGAGAAATTTGAGGTAGTCCCTGAGGTCTGGGGGGAAGCAAGGGTACTGCCTCCAGAGCGCGCCGTGCGACCTCAGCATCCTCACCGCCTTCTCCTTGGTCGATGGCGAGCTCTCCACCTGCAGCAGCGCCAGCAGCTTCTCCACGCCGCCGCTCATCACCATGTCGTCCAGCACCCTCTCCGCGGGTGCCGCCGCGCACACCACCAGCCACTGCACGTTGACGGCCAGCCTGGTGGCCAGCCCGGGCACCCGAAGCACCGTCCGCGCCACGGCCGCCACCGCAAGCCCGTGCTCCGCGAAGGCGAGCCGGCCCTCGGGGCACTTGCACAGGCGCTTCAGGAGGAGGAGCGCCCGCTCGGAGACGTGGCGATTGGCGTCGGGGAGTAGCTCCACGAGCACGCGCACGGCGCCCACCTCCACGGCCTTGGCACGGCGGGCGCCCCGCGAGCGCGCCGTGACGTCGAGGAGCACGTCGAGCGCTCGCGAGCTCAGCTTCGCGGAGGCGCCGTCGGACAGAAGCTCGAGGAGGGACTTGACCATGTCGTCGACGTCGGCGTCCGCGGTCCAGTCGCGGGCGCTGGCCTTGAAATCTTGGCGACGATGGACATCGCGTGCAGCCTCGCCTCGGCGCTGCCGCGCTGGACCAGCGCAGCCACGGGCCTCATACACTCCGGCTTTAGCACCAGCTCCACTGACGCGCCGTCGGAGAGCGGGAGCGTGGCGAGGACGGCGGCGGCCTCCTCGCACGTCCGGAACGCCGAGAAGTCCCCATCAGCTCCGCTCTCCGCCAGCGCCTGCGTCATGACGCGGCCGAGCACCTGAATGCCGCCGCAGGCCACGAAGTCCTCCTGCGCCACCTCGTCTCCGGTCATGCAGGACTTCAAGTTCTTGAGTGCGGTCACCTTGAACGGCGTCTCCTCAATGCCGGCTAGCACCGACGGCAGCCTCTCCCGCGCCAGCGGTGTCGGCGACGGCGAGTCGGTCGTGCTCGACGACGATGACGACGATGAAGCGCGGTCGAGCCAGGAGGAGATGACGCGCTTGAGGGTGTGGTTGGGCGTGAGGTCGAAGGAAGCAAGCCGCTGCATGGTGGCGGGGCACGTCCTCTTGCCGTACTTGAAGAACCACCGCTCGATGCTGCGGCGGTCGTACGTGACGCCGGTGGACACCGTGACGGGGTCCTCCATTAGCTCCATGGAGATAGGGCACAGGAACAGCTGGGGAGGCTCCATGGCCATCACCTAGAATTAATCTCGATCCGCATCAACGCAGTGGCAATCAGCCAATCAAGCAGCTTGATTTCCTGGCTTCAGGCTGCACAGAAAACAATGTAGTTTGTCTGAGCAGGATGATGGATGAGGACCTAGGGATGTTGGTTTTATACCTGCGATCTCTGCATGCGTCGTGCAGCAGTCATGCTAACCCGTAGAATGACTCGAATTCAAAAGGGGTGCATTTAACAAGTGAAAATAACTAAATAAAAAATGGCAAGGCTAGAGAAATTAAAGAATGTGGTTATGTTCAAGATGGATTTTCTAGGGGGGCTAAATGAAAACCATAGCATAATATAATGCCTGTATGTCAGAGTGACGCAGTGAAAATGATATAGCATGGATGGGTAGAGTGCAAAACTGCAAATGCATATGTAGTGCCCTAAGGTTTTGCAGAAAGAGGAAAAAGACATGCAGTGATTCTTAATTCAGCGTTCGCTCTCAACAAGTTGTATAAACCATGTACTGCATGCTTACAATTTATTAACGTAACTTAGAAATTCTACCCAAAAGACCTAAACGAACAAGTCAAAAAGCACAGGTTGCATTATTAGTACCTGTTGAGTATCTTGACTCATATGCTAATCTACTGGGACTTGAAGGTGTATGCTACAAATAAGCCTAAATTATTTCTAATAGGATTAGGATTATTACTTCTCTTTGAAGAGGAAGGATTAGGATTATTACTTCTCTTTGAAGAGGAACTAGAGGCACTATATAAAGTCACGAGGGTGGTCATAGAAACCTAAGCAAGCAAGAAGCAAGATAAACTCATCCAAAACAGAGGGCGTACGAGATGATTATATGCTAGTTTATTATTTAGTACTAGATTCTTATATAGGGCAAGAATCCGATAGTCCTAAGAGGTTTGAAAGGGTTGTGAGAGAACGACAATCCCTTGTACTCTTTTGATGTTGTGCTCAAGGATTTTTGTGGTTAGCTTTGCCAAATCTGTCTCTTTCGTCATGGTTGCTTCGTCGCCGTTATTTTGGTTATCTTTACGAGATTCATCTACTTCGTTCTTGATATCGTGTACGCTCGTGCCGTATCTCACAACCTTTGATCCAATCCGGAGGGTTGCTGGACATAAGGAGGGGTATCGGGGTATAACAAGTGGTATCAGAGCATAACAAGTGATATCAGAGCCAAGACCAGATTAATCAGATTTGTGAGAAGGTCGGCAAAATGTCAGGAAGCATAAGATCATAATGTCAACGATGTGGAGTTAAGTAGTGAAATTTGACGGTGGAGGAAATTTCAATGTGTGGTAATACATGATGAAGGATGTCCTTTTCTAGCAAGGGTTAGTCAATGCTTTTGGAGGGGACAAACTGGAAAAGTCATCCAAAGAAACCCGTAAGGTGATGGAGCGGAAGGCTGTCAGTACAATTCGTTTATGTCTCTCCGATGAAGTAAAATACTCGGTGATTAAGGAAAATTCACCGAAAAAATTATATAGTAACTTAGAATAATTATATATGGCAAAGTCGCTGGCAAACTGATGGGTGCTGAAGTGGCAATTGTACAGGTCACGCATGGAGAAAGGCACATGGTTCGTTGATCATTTCAATGTCTTCAACAAGTTTATCACGCAGTTGATTAGTGTGGATGAGAAAATTGAGGAGAACAACAAGGTCGCAGACTGGCATCATCTCCACTACTACCATGAGAGCAATTGGTGATGAATATTCTCATTGGGAAAAGCACTCTCAACTTCAACTAGGCAGCTGCATATCCATTGGAACTGGAGTTCTTGAAGAAACTATCAGATTCTTCATCATTGGGTGATTAAGCATTGGCTTCCATATGTGTTGCTGGCAAAAGCAATAATCACAGGAAGAAGAAGTGCAACATCAAGGGCGTACGTGTATGCTATCTATGTGATGAGGAAGGTCAAATGATTAAAGACTATCCCAGTTTGAAGCAAATGAGTAGTGCATGCTCAGTGGCAGTAGCGAAAGATGATTCCGATGTACTAGTCGTCAGCCAATTATGTACTTCTTATGGATGGATATTGATTCAAGTTATTGCTTTCACATATGTTAGATGAGGGAGATGTTTAACGAATGAACTCTATGCCTGATGCATCGAACTGTTCACTTGGCAGATTGCAATGAGTATGCAATTACTGAGGTGGAACGGTTACATTAAAGATGTATGATGAAGCACATCGCACCCTGATGCTAATTCGATATATTCTCAGCTTAAAAAAAGAATCTAATATTTGTGAGGTCGCTTGAACTCGAAAGTTGCGAGGTTTTACTTCGAGGTGGAGTCATGCGAGTTACTTGCAAAGGACAAGTGATCATGAAAGTATCTAGAGCAATGGAGGATACCAATTGATGGGTAATCATAAGGGAAGAGTAACCAATGCGATGTCTGATATAAATCCTGGCCAGGAGAAGAAATCTGTGTCGTTAGCGGTAGGTATTCAGATCTCACATGTAGTTATATGCGGAATTACAAAGATGGTTGCAAAATCTGGCAGCCGCAAAGGTGAAGGTGCAAGCTGTTGGAAGAAGGAAAATGTGGTGAGACCAACCACGCAGTACCAGCGAACAAGTGGAGCTCAGAAATGATACAAACTTACGGCATGGAGGACTATATGAATAGGAGGTGTGGCTAACTAAACTATACAACAAAGACGCTCTCAGGTGGAGGGTCTGAGCAGCCAAACCTGAATACTGGCATGCATAGTACAAAAAGAAAAAGAAAAAAGTTGAGCTGACTTAGAGCGAGTTCTTGGAGAAGCACGGCGACTTCAATGGATAAGAGTCAATGTGAAGATTGTTGAGTATGGTGACTCGTATTCTAATCTAGTAGGACTTGGAGAGATGTGTTGCAAGGAAATATATATAAATTCTAATAGGATTAAGATTCCTACTTCTCTTTGGAGGATAACTAGAGATACTATTTAAAGCCATGAAGAGTGGTCATAGGAACCCAAGAAAGAAAGCAATTAATAAGCAAGCCAAGCAAGATGAACTCATCCAAAGCAGATGACGCATGAGAGAGTTATATGTTAGATTATTTTTTATCACTGGATTCTTGTATAGTGAAAAGGTCCGAGTGTATTAAAAGGTTCGAGAGGGTTGTGAGAGAGCGATAATCTCTTGTACTCTTTTGATGTCGTATTTAAAGAATTTGCGGTTTGCTCCGCCAAATCTTTATCTCTCGTCGCGGTTGCTTCGTCACCGTTATTTTGGTTATTTTTATGAGATTCATCTACTTCGTTCTTGATATTGCGCACGTTCGTGTTACATCTCACAAACTTTGATCTGATCCGGAGGCTGCTGCTGTGTGTAAGAAGAGGTATCATAGTATAACAGTACTTTATCAGTTTGATTTCTATGGGTCTATAGAGTATAACAGTACCTTATCAGTTTGATTTCTATGGGTCTATCTATATCTAAAATACGCTCTGGTCAAAAGTCAAATGGCCAGAATAGTAAGAGATGCTTACATGTTGAGTGCAAGGTTGGCAAATATAAAAGTGCCGCGCCGATATGGATTGGCGATGACCTGTAACTAGAGACTTCGTCTCTTACCTGGAGGCTGGAGCTGTTCATGTTTACGGATCAATTCGAGGTTTTGACGAAGGGAACTGTGACTTTTGCTGCATGAATCCGATGGGCGTCGACTTGAGCGATCCAGTAATCTGATGGGCGTCGGTTAGAGTGAGGTGTCTGTTCGCAAGTGGATTTGGAGGCAGACAACGCGTAGTAGTAACCTATGACTTGGTGTGATCGATCGATGCTACTCGTCAGAAACAGAAGGAAGAGGAGATGTTTATTTATTTTTTTTACAAAAAAACAGGGAAGAGGTTTAATTTTTCAAGCGCCAAACGCATCTTGGAGTTGTTAAATGGAGTTGGGAGAGGAGCTGGCCGAGGATGACGGGGGATCTTGAATTGTTAATTAATTCCCTTCCATTTCTTCTTCTGTTTGTTCACTTCCTTGGTTTTCTCTCTCTTTTTTTCAGTTTAGTTGCGAGCAGTTGAGCGTTTACTTTGACTATGATCTGGTTGCATTTTCCTATTCCAAATTATATCGAGCCGCATTCCCATCTTTTCTTTGGGTCACCCAAGGTGATTTTTTTTTTTTTTTGAACGGGGGTCACCCAAGGTGAATAACCTATCCATCTTCTTGTGTATCCATTTTCTCTTTCAACTATTCAAAGGGCTCTTTATCTTGTTGATGCTCACTTCCTCTCATATATTTTCCCTGATGAAGAATGTATGCCAGGATATTATAAGTCAATATTATGATTTCTCTTACATTTCTTGTGGTTTTGGTACTAGTTTGGTATCATTACGGTATCTTTCCTTGTCATGCACTGTTTGCCCACTCTTGAAACGAATGAAAACGATTCCATTGAAACAAGACGAGTACAAGTTCAGTTTCAACCAAAACACTGGCTGACATACGCTTACTATGTCCATCTGAGTTATGGAGATCTATTTCATCACAGGGAATCTGTTTCTTGTTCAATTAATTAGCAAGCAGCTTGTCATTGGCTTGCCTTAATTTGCGAATAAAACATTTTTCCAATGATTAAAATGGCCAGATCAAGCTTAATAATATATTGAAAACACAGATATGGAAGCAAGGATCGCTTAGTTGCTTTCTTCTATTTATTTTGCTAACGCAAGCCAAATTGGCTGGCCTTAAGCTGTCCATTAGTGCACCACCATTTAGCGAGGCTGCAATTTTTGAAGCAGAAATATACAACTTGCACGGAATTTATGTTCACGAAGACCTGCAAATATGTGAATATTTCACCACTAGTTAATATCGACTTGCCACACAGACGTGCCACACGTCCTAATATCCTATCTCTTGCTCTTGCCATCGATCGTCCTGTGACTTTAAGCATTAGCTAAGCCACATGGTTTGACAAAATTAGGCATATCGTCTAACGAACGCTTCCTGATCTATTTGACTGGGGCGCATTTTCAGTTGAACAATGCTGCAATTAGTGCAGTTGCTCATGATCGTCAAGAAACCGCTAAATCAGTTGACTAACCGATCTGAAAAAAAAAGCATCCTGATCGGAACTGTCACCGACTAATGGGGTTATAATATTGTCAGAGATTTGGAATTGTTCAGCGCTGAGTTGCAGGTGGTAGTGCCAGGACTTTGTACTTGGATTCGTACCCTTTCCTTTTCCAACAGTTTTTAATCTCAAACTCGGTTTACTGTGAACAGAAGCAACATTTCAACTGCTGACAAAATAGCATTGACAATGGACATTGATAAGAGTCTCTTTTCAAGAAGGCTTCAGAGTTTAACTTTGATTCAGCACATAGCATTCGACATGATTCAGATTGCTTGTTTTTGCATCAAACTTAAAATATTATGCAGGCTAGCATTTTCCAAACGTATGACTGCAGATCGTGGAAATATCATGGTTGGATGAAGCAAATCATTCGCAGAATTAACAAAAGGGTATCAGCAAATGGGCACAGCTACCTAGACCTAATTATTCATTTCAAACTCTGTACATGAATCAAACACTGTTCTTCGTATGTTGCAACTTGCAAGCCAGAACTGATCCTGACAGTTTACATTTGACCCGTCAAATCATTAGTTTCAACAAATTTTGCACCAGCACTTGCTTACCCCTTTTGTTAGGAGGAAAAAATGTAAGCGTACCATGAGCTCCATCTTCGTTCCGGAGGGGCCAAAAACCTGCGCCAAGGATTCTGAGGATGGCCTTGGCCGATTATATACCCAAGTCTCAAGAGAATAAACAGATCGACAAGTCACTCTAATTTGAATCTGGCATTAATATAAAAGTCCTTAGCACCATGGAATACAATACTAACTCACATCCATGTGTGTACATCAAAGTCAGAAGTCACAAAAAAAGCAAAAAGAATGATGTTGTGCTATACCAAAGTGTTTACATATGGCATTGCCAACACCACATTATAGATCAGTCAATCCTCCGATGATAGACATTAAGAACATAGCTGTTCAGGAGGTCACCAAATGTCTTGGTTGAGGACTTTTGCACCACATGGTCCCGTGCTTCTATACCCATCCTAACTGCTAGATCATGATCGTTAACAAGCTTCAGCATGGCTTTTGAAAATTCAGTGGGGGAGGGATCACAGAGAAACCCTATCACTTCATCTATGACTGTTTCCACTGGGCCACCACTGTTGCATGCAATTACAGGCTTATGGGCTGCCATAGCTTCAAGAGGAACAATGCCAAAATGTTCATCCTGGATTAAGTATCAGGCATAGACTTGTTAGAGTAAAATGCTTAGATTGATCTGTTAGATATTGATGGAAGTCCTAAGCACATGGTAGACATTTACCTTTGGAGTGTATAACACACAGAGGCAGTTGGAGAGAAGCTCATTTCTTTCAGATGTTGAACAAGAAGTCACGAATTTAACCTGTCCAGACATCCCTTCAGTAACTGCCAGTCTTTTCAGCTCCTCGAGGTATTCAACATTTTCCTTGAGACGCTTATCGTATCCACCTTAAGCATGGGCATTGCAAGAAAACAGCAGTAAGAAGTTGATAATTTGATATTGTTCAATAACCCAAGATGTAGTAAGATTGAACCTGCAACTGGATGGAAAAGAATGCATAAACAGAAATCACCTGCCACTGTTAAGGTTGCTTCCTTGAGAGCATCACCAGGTAGCGTAGAAAGAACAGAACGGAGCAAAGCAAACGCTGAAATGGCAAGATCAAGATTCTTTTTTCTCTCAAACCGGTTAATTGAGAGGAAATTCAACCTGACAGAGAGATGAAAGTTCAGTTTAGCTGCATCTAAGCACAGATAGTGAGAAAAAAGGTCTGTTTCTAGTACACTAAATTTTGAACGAATGAAACCTAAGTGAGTTATAAAGAGAGATATATACAATTATGCAGTTACTTATAAGCATGAGGTTCATGAAACTGTTCAACACAGACAGCTGGATATAGAACAGCGGGTTCGATTCCTCTAGCATGAAGACCACGAAAGGTCCTCACAAAAGTTGCTGCAGTGAACTTGCTGTTGACTAGAATCAAATCTGCCATACCTAATGTATATAAAAAAGAAAAACCACTACAATTAGTATGCCTGCTAGATGTTTAGACATATAGTTAAACAAAGGAAAGGAAAACACATAACAGGTTACAATTCTAGATGCAGAAGACCATACCAGTAGTGGCTTCCTCAATCATATCAATTGGCTTGCGATATAACCTCCGAATCATGGAAGTATGTTGTGCAAGCAACAGATCAGGGAAATGACAATAAAATACTATCTGAATATGCAAAAAAAAAAAAAAATAGTCAACAAATAGCTGCAATTAGAGAACACTAAGCACTTTAAACAAGAGATTGATACCTTGGATGATGCCTTCAGTTTAAGCAGTGGAATCACAACAGAAATCTGGTCTACCAATATGATGTCAAAGGAGGGCCACCAAAGTAGCACACACAGTGCAACAAAAATACAGCGAAGATAAGCACAAACAGCATGAAAGCAGTAAAACACATGGCGAGGTAGGAAATCTCCATATACAGTAACTGGAAATGGACCTGGAAAAAAAAAGGAGAAAAGTCAAAGTAAAGGTTGTATTCACACATAAAAACCATTTTCCTATACATTTTGTGGAATGATATACAGATAGATGTCAGAGGAAACTATCTGTGGGAAATTTTTCAAGAATTGAATCAACAAGGAATAACTAAGAACATTTACTCCAGATCAAGTCTGCCACAAGTGTATATAAAACACGAATGCAACACAACAATGTAATGTAACTGGAATATCAATAAATTACAATAACTGGAATATCATCAACGTCCACCATAGGTAGAGTGCAGAGCCTTACCGGAAACTGTTTCCTCAAAGCACCGACTTCTGTCATGATGTGATGTGAAAACATTAACATCGTGTCCATGGGCAGCAAGCTGACAAGCCGCATCAACTATCAATCTCTCAGCACCACCTACATGAAAATTCCACTTTCTTTAAGTAATTTGGATCTTTTATGTCAGAACAGCTATTATACTTTGCTCATATGCTATACCGCTGCTGCGGCAGTGCAGCTGCTACATGTTTCTAGAAATGTTTCTGCAAATATTGCATTGCTGCAGTACAGTCCCACATTGAACTCGTTCAGCTGCTTCCTAGCCTCCTAGGGTAAGCTATTCTAGGACATCACTTGATGACTTGAAGTACTTACTCCACCCGAATTTCCTTTTAGCCTATTCGAATCTGACACGAAATTGAGGAGCTCCTATAGCCTATACATGCTGAGACGCCCAGTGAAGCATCCAATGATCGAATTCCACGTTATAGCATCAAATAAGCACAAGCTGCACTCCTTCCTCCTTCAATCTATCAACACTACCGTCGCAGGGACTCAAGCTGGTAACCGGCGAAGTTTACGAGGTCACAGGATCCACACGATTCTCCCTGCCCCGCGAGATCCTACCCGCGTGTTAGACCCAGAGGAACCGCATCTAGGGCTCAATCAGAGAGAGCGAGAGGGAGAGGGGGCAGACGCACCGATTCCGAGATCCGGGTGGATGACGGCGATCTTAAGCTGCTTCGTCTTCGCCCCCGACGACTCGCCCGCGACTCCTCCCGCCGCCGCGGCCATCCCTTCCGAGGCTCCTCCGCCTGCTCGTGCAACCGTTCCGGGAACCGGTGAGTTTGGTCGGGTGGGTTCCGGCTTTTGGGTGGATCGGAAGCTGGAAAGGGCCCAAAGGTTATCACACTTTCGGCCCATTTGGCGTGAAAAACACGGCCTCTTTGCAGTGTTCGTCCCCAGAATTCATATCGGCAGTGGGCAGCACAGGTCGGCAACGTGCACTCACCCACCGCAGATAACAGCACAGGACGTAATGGAAAAGGAACCGATACTTGTAGAATGAAAAAGGCAACGAGGGATAGTGATCCACCACCTGATCAACACTGATTACTGCATTTGCAAACCTTCAGGTCGTCACTGTTCTTTAATTTGCACACGATAAGATTTTCAGGCCAAGAGGCAAGCAACTTCACACTTGCGTGGGCAGTTCATCACGGAACACCACACAATCATGCCAATTATTAAGGCCAAGGGTCCTGAATTCTGACCATTAGCTTAGCAACACACGCCGGGACACAATATCCACAGTTGCAGGAGCAAGCAATAGTATTGCAGGGTTAAAGCTTAAGCACGGTGTAGGCTGAACATCGAAAGACAGGATGGAGATCAAGTTGAGCTTCGTTCTGTACTTCTCCGCCCCGTCGTCCTGCCCGTCTTCCATGCCGCCGTTCGGTAACTTGACGTTCAGGGCTGCTCCTACCTCTGGAACAGACTGGGAGATCTCAATGAGAGACTGACGGGCGGCTTCCTGGGTGAACTCTGTTGGTGCTGCAGGTGAGGCCATCAACCAAAGGCTGCAAGACAAATTCAACAGGTAGGTGAGAGGGTTAGTCATTATCCAATACAACTCTGAGGACATCCAATAGAAAGAAATATGTAGTAGAAACACGGACCCGCTGTCCACATGGATAGCAACCAAGAAAGAGCTAAATTGGGCAGTTTGACATTTACAGGGAAAATGCTTTCACAAATTTTCTGCAGCAACAGGGTTTCTAAGGGTGATATGAAAATTGTTGTACATCCGTTGTAACATATTCTAATACAGAAATGCGAATTTTATCCTTCAACCTTTGCTAAAACGAAAAAGCTTCTGCTCTGATTTAGTATCCGTAAAAAAGAATGCCATCGTTCAGTTTGAGTAGAGCATACATAGAGTTCAGCTTGAGTGGAGCTGCATAATTAATTGCTGAGTGCTGCACCCATTTGCACACTTTTAGCAGGAAAGATGCTATTTTTTGTCAATAATCGACAGATTAATTTATTGTAAAAGTGGATAACAAAACGACAAGAATATCATGAACCAAACTATCATATTGTATTCTGGATCGTAACTTGCAATTTGTATCAACAAAATTTGGACTCTGGAGTTTACTGGATGAAATTCCAAGAGGAAAATGAACCTCTACTCAAGCTGGAGCGACGCATAGACTTGGGCTACAAAATCTGACATTGGGCAGAGAGTCTCATATCATATCTTAAGATATTTCATACTGTTGCTAACGATTTTCATCCTAAACCGGTAAAAAATGCAAGTACTAGTTTTCAATACTAACGTTCTAAGCCTCTAACAAAAAGAGTACACTTCACACATATCATTCAAAAAGCATCATATCGCTCATACATTAATAAGAGTTACAAAATTCAGTCATAGAATTGCATCCTCCTGTAGTGCTCTTTTATTTGTTTGTTTATTACGGTCATCCCCAGCGGATTAAAGGAATGGCTAAACAACAAAATAACTGAAGAGCAGGTAGTTACAGCAAAAAAGTTCAGAGGCCTTAGGTCTTGTGCATTACTACTATTTACTCGTTAGTTCCTGTTCCATAGACTAACAGACAAGAATTACCTCATAAAACAGGACAGGATAATAGATGAACACTGCACTTTGCCAGTTTCATGGCCTCACTACTAGTTAAGTAATCCTCTCCCCGGCACCTACCAAAGCAATCATTCCCACATCGAACGGCACCCGATAACTCCTAAGAATTTCATTAGGAAAGAACAGTACTGCGAGTATTTCAGTAACAATTCCCAGGCCCGTGGCTGATCATTGGAGACTTCAACCTCATCCTTCAAGCCAGTGATAAAAACAATGATCGTTTAAACAAACGATGTATGGGCAGTTTTCGAAGGGTATTAGAAGATCTGGAGCTGCAGGAGATTCACCTCAATGGTAGAGCTTTCACCTGGACGAATGCTAGAGAGACACCAACTCTGGAATGCATAGACCGAGCCTTCGTCTCTCCAGAGTGGGACTTGCTTTACCCAGGCTGTTTACTTCGGGCACTCCCCTCCACGGCGTCCGACCACTGCCCCCTTCTGTTATCCACGACATCCTTGTTGGGAACATCAAAACGTTTCCGGTTCGAATCCTTCTGGACTAAGGTTGATGGGTTCCAAGAAGCAGTAACCGGGGCGTGGAAATGCGACAACTTGAGAGCAGATCCGTTGCGTCGTCTCCATACTCTCCTCGCATCGACTGCATGTGCATTGCAAAGATGGAGTCAGCGCCAGTGCGGCAGCGTGCGCCAGCAAATCCGGATGGCAAAGGAACTGCTACATCGTTTTGATTTGGCTGAGGAATCCAGGTTCCTTTCGCCTTGGGCAGTGGCGGAGCCAGGAATTTAGTGTTGGGGGTGCACACACAAAGTCTTGTCGGGTACGATTAGTTCAAACCAGGAAAAAAGCTACTGGTTGATAAAAAATTTCGGAGCCTAACGATAGACCCGGTTACCGGCAGTTACCGAAATTTTCGGATTTATTTAGGCCGAAATTTTCAAATCAAAATTTGAATTTTTTATGGAGTTAAAACGAAAAATACAGAAAAAAAATGCATAGCCAAGGTTCCAACCGAGAACTAACCTCTTCAAGACTTAAGGGTGTTTCCACCACGGCATATGCACTCTTGTGTTTGCATATAGTTACAAACTTTCTTTATATTTGTCAAAAAAATTATGCATCGCCCCAACAAAACTAGGAATTTGCCTGTTAGAAGTAAAAAAACGTCAAGAAAAAAAGAACTAAGGAAATTGTCTACTAGTATCTTTTCGCATGTCATTACTATAGTAATCAATTTGGAAAATTACTTGCATAATAATATGAATGTCAGAAAAAATTAGAAGTTGCTCCATGCGCACCTGCAAAACCATTGGTCTTAGTGAATGACACATCGTCTACTGCTGCTTGCTGCTCCCACACTGGTGCCACGCCGCCCACCGCTCCTTCTCTCCGTGTCGTACCAGGCACCGAGCCGCCGGAACCAAATTGGGGAGGAGTTGGAATATTGGAGATAGAGATGGATGTGGGCTGGTGAGTAATGAGATGACTGTGGGATGGTGGAGGCATGAGCGGGCCGTGAGCTGAGCTTCCAAGAGAGTGTACACCAAGGAGTACTATGAATATTGTCCAAATGTAGAACTAATCCTTGAAAATATTTTAAATTTTTTTTATGTGTCCGGGCACCCCTACTGGCTACTTTGCAGGTGTGCTTAGGAAGTGATTATTTCAGTTGGCGATTGTAGCCAGCCAAAATGACACCATGACAGGAACAAAGGCTGCCCCAAGAACCAAAACATTTCGTCAGAACAGATGCCAAAAGCCTTCGCTAGCTTGTACAACCAGTCTTTTGTGATAGTACTCTCTGTGATAGATTATACAATGACTTAAGAAGATGCGGGTGTTGGTGCCGCACTGCTTGGCGACTTGCTCTGGTTGATGGCCTGGTGGGCTGAATTGTTAAAATAGCCAATCCAAATGCCTAACTGCCGAGTGCTTATACCACTTATACCTAGTTTTAAAAAAAAAATCAATTATTTTTGGGGGTGCCCGTGCACCCTGGGCACCCCCCCTGCCGCCGCCCATGGCCTTGGGAGCGCTGGTTCCGGTTGGAGCTTAAAAAGAAAATGCTAGGGCTTTGCTCCTTCGAGCGAACGATCGCTCGTCAGAGGTCGCGCATTAGGTGGCTGCGGGAAGGTGATGCGAACACGCGCTTCTTCCACCTACATGCAAACCACCGTCGGCGCCGAAACTTCATCGCAGGTGTTAAGGTGGCCGGCTCCTGGGTACACAATCAGGAGGGGTTGGAAGAGGCCTTCCACGACCACTTCGCCAATCTGCTTGGCAAGCCGACTGATCGTGCCCATTCCCTGGATTTAAATTTCCTCAATGCTTCGTCTCACGACCTTCGAATTCTAGATGTTGGCTTCTCTGAAAAGGAGGTTTGGGAAGCAATCAAATGCTTGCCCCCCGAGAAGGCACCAGGCCCGGATGGTTTCAGTGCCCTCTTCTATCAGTGTTGTTGGGACATCATCAAGCAAGACATCATGGCAACCTTTCAAGCCCTTGCTCTCTTAGCGGGGGAGAATTTTAAATTGCTCAACCGGGCGATGCTAACTCTGATACCAAAGAAACAAACTGCTCAGGAGGTCAATGACTACCGGCCTATCAGCCTTCTCCATAGCTTTGCCAAAATTTTCTCCAAAGTTTTAGCCCGAAGGCTTGCGTCGGAACTGCCAAAGTTAGTAGCTCCAAATCAATCTGCTTTCATCAAAGCGAGATCCATTCAAGATAGTTTCTTCCTGGTCAGGCACTCAGCCCGTCGGCTACACCAACAAAACAGGCCGGCCTTGCTACTCAAACTCGACATCGCCCAAGCTTTTGACTCTGTGTCCTGGTCTTTTCTTTTGGACATTCTTCGACACAAAGGTTTTGGTCCAAAGTGGTGCTCTTGGATCAGCATCATGCTCAGGACTTCGTCTACGAGAGTGGTAGTTAATGGCCAAGCGGGGAAACCGATTTGGCATGGTCGCGGTCTTCATCAGGGTGATCCTTTATCTCCGATGTTGTTCATCTTCGCCATGGACGTTCTCAATAACCTGTTCCTTTCAGCAGAGAGCGCAACCCTGCTTAACCCAATCGGAGGGCGCCAAGGAATACCCCACCGTCTCTCGCTATATGCAGACGATGCGGTGGTGTTTCTCACTCCAGTTCAGACAGACCTGCTTGTCATCAAAGAAATCCTGTTGCTCTTTGGCGAAGCATCAGGACTACGAACCAACATGGCTAAGAGCTCTTTCTCGCCAATTCGTTGCAGCAACCAAGATATTCAGTTCATCACAGACAATCTAAACTGCAACATAACATCTCTCACCTGCAAGTATCTTGGCCTACCCCTCACATTGCGAAAGCCATCAAGATCAGATTTCCAGCCTCTTTTGGACAAGGTCGCCAACCGACTTCAAGCCTGGCAGGTTGGCATGCTCTCACAAGGGGGACGGCTACTTCTGGTCAAGGCGGTGCTGTCAGCCATGCCGGTTTATAGCTTCATGGCACTAGACCCACCTATCTCGGTCATTAAAGAAATTGACAAAATTCGTCGAGCTTTCCTTTGGAAAGGTTCTCAAAGTGTGGCAGGAGGACACTGCCTTGTGGCTTGGTCCACAGTCTGTCGTCCCTACACCTAGGGGGACTCGGAATACATAACTTGGTTTTGTTAGGACGGTCTTTGAGAATCAGATGGCATTGGTTGCAAAGGACTTGGTCGGTAAGGCTGTGGGGCAGCCTCCGCACACAGACCAGTCGGGTGGAGGAAGCCATGTTCAATGCTTCTATGTCGGTCATAGTTGGGAACGACAAAAATTCCTTATTCTGGGAGGATCGGTGGCTCGACGGTCGCACAATACTCAGTCTGGCACGATCTATCGTCAAAATGGTTAAACAATCGATCAAAAAGAAAAGGACAGTAGCTCAAGCCCTCACAAATCACACTTGGATTTCGGACATATCAGGCCAGCCAGAAGCTCCAAGCGTTGTGGAATTCGTCAGGCTCTGGAATACGCTGTTACCGATCCAGCTCGACCAGGGAGTCGCCGATTCGGTTTTCTGGCGTTGGGAACCGTCCGGTCGCTACTCGTCCAAGTCGACATATATGGCTTTCTTTGCAGGATCAATCAAATGGTCGTGTGCGGAGGCCATCTGGAAAGCCCAGGTTCCTCTTAAATGCAAAATCTTCATTTGGTTAGCAATCCGCCGATGCTGTTGGGCGGCTGACCGACTTGAGCGCAGAGGGTTGCCCAACCAAGGCGTATGTATCTTCTGTGGTCATCGGCAGGAGACAATAGACCATCTTCTAGTAGGTTGTGCGGTGACGGCGCAAATTTGGGCAAGGTTTTTGGTCCAGGTGGGCCTGCCTTGCGCCATTCCAGTCGGACAGACAACCTTGCAAGACCATTGGCTTGCCGCTCGGAAGTCGGCGTCTAAGTTGCAAAGAAAAGAGATTGATTCCTGTGTCATCCTCATCTCCTGGTCGATCTGGAAGGAGCGCAACCAAAGGATCTTCAATAATGTGTACGCAACTACCGATCAGCTTCTCCAGTACATTCACGACGAGCATCGCCAATGGCGCTTGGCGGCCGCTGCTTGTCTAGAGTTCGCGCAGCAGGTAGGAGTAGTTTTCCTTTTCCTTCCAGGCGGGTTGCCCAAGACCGTATGGCCCCCATCTCCATTTGGTCCGGTTCCCTCCGAGTCACTTGGTTCTTTACTTCCAGTGTTCTCCTTCTGCCACCCCCGCTTCTTATTTGTAATTGGAATTCTTTTTTTTTGTGGACTCTTCTTAATATAATGTTGTGCAAAGCTTTTGCACTTCCTTGAAGAAAAAACAATTCTGGCACATTTGGAAGCAAAGAAATGGCAAAGTGTTTGAGAATATCACACCAAATATTTCTACATGGACATGCCTTTTCAAGAAAGAACTCACGTTGCATGTGCACCAAGTAAGGGAAGAACATAGACAGATAATCTTTTATTGGCTAGAAACAATACCCTAATGATTTTTGCCCCTAGAGGGTTGTAACTTTTTTTCACTATTTTATCTTGTACATAACCTTCTTTTATTATATACATATATACAGTAGGGACCTCCCCTACTGTTATTTTTTTTTTGACGTAGAAAGGTAGAGACTACCTTTATGTGAGACACTCTGCCAAGTCTAGAACTTAAACCTGAGTGAGCTGCTTAGACAACACCATAGCTAGCCAAGTGAGCAAGCTCACTTCCTCAAGTGCAAAATGATATTCCCTTACTTTATTTTTATGGTATGTACGTCAAGTTTCCATTAATCTTTACTTGTGATTGATACCGCTTAGGCAAAAGCAGCTCAACTACACCTGTATATGAAACTTAATAAACTGAGAAGGCGAGTTCGCTCACCTAGCTAGCTGCAGCGGCGTCTGCGTAGCCCGCCCGTGCTCGAGTCTGGGACTCGGCACGGGCGCGTCACCCGGGGAATAAACCGAGAACCAAACACAGCTTGGCTGGTTGTGGCGCGTGGCGCCCGGCCCACACTAGTTCGAGCCGAAGGCTCAGCGTGTATGTCTCACCGGGGTTTGTTTGAGGACTGAGCTAGGGCTCAGGTGGCAAAAGCTCGTCACGGTTCGAGCGCTGGCCCCATGTGCCTCGCGAGGTTGAATGCTCTTCCTCTTTAATGTATTCCGGATGGGAAAATCCCGGACGTCAAAAATAATAATAAACTGCTATCAATATATAGGAGTTATGGTATGCAGACATATTTTTGCTCATCACAAGTTCAAAACAAGTCTAAAAGATGCAATCTTTCCAAGTTGCTGGATGCCTATATTATGTTCTCTTGTTTTCAAGCTAATGGAGAAGTTGTTTGCTTGCTATTTTCCGGAGCTAACTCTGCGCCTATCTTGACTTTCTCAAAGTGTACGTACCTGAACACTCGTTTTTGATGGAAAGTGGGAGTATCTTTTTTTGCTGAACTAAAAAGAAAGTGGAAGTATCCTGCGGACCAAATTTTGCTGGCTATACAGAAATAGCAAGATCCCTAGCGACATTCTGATGCAATGCACTCTTAATCTATCCAAAGGGTATGACACACATGGGCCGCCTCAGGATAGCAGGAGACCATAGAACAATGGAAGAACACCTTAAGGAAATATTTCAGAATGTATATATAAAGATCAGCACGGTTGCTGCAAATACTCTGATGTAAATCCCTAATGTCTGTATTGCATGCTAGAGTGAGAGCAGTACGTTTGTACCTTCTGATCTGATCTCCACCCTTCCCTAATCCTCCTCTTGTGGTATTTTCTTTACTTCCACACAAATCTATGCAATGTAGGGGATCTCCCCTTCCGTTTTTATTAAAGAGGTATCCCAATATTTGAGGTTTAAACTAATTGATACAAGTTCTGTTCTGGAATTTGTCATGCTGTAGCTGCCATCTGGCTTTTCTAGGAATAATTTGCATTCAGTTGTAGTTGTCTCCACCAGAGACTGTAATTGTTAACTGTTCGGGCTCCATGCATCTTTGGGAACACCGCACTCACGGAAGAGATATTCAGACTTCCGTCTCTGCTCGCTTGGCAACGTAAGATGGAGCAAGCTGTTCCAGTTACAGTGTTCTATATCATTTTCTCCTTGTGATGGTTGTACTCAAACACTCCATCTGGGGGTGCCTCTATGTAACATTTTTTTATTCCTATGTGTAGATTAATCTTATGCGGTATTCTTGATTCTACTACGTCAAAAAATATATTCATTTTAGCTTGCTGGCGCCGCAGTGTCTTTGTGGGCCATTTTGGAATGGTTGGATTCAGCTCTGGAAGGTGGGAGCAGGAATGTTTGAAGTAATCCAATAAGCACTACTGTTTTACTTTAGGCATGTTTAGAACTATTGCAGTTTATAAATCGATTAGGTTCTCATTTAATTATTAGGCACGCATGTTCTGCTAGGTTTTTTCGTTTGATTTGGGACCGTCAAAACATATGACTGATGAAGCGTCACCGCCACTACAGATTGGCTTTTAGTAAGCGAAACATCGAGGGTACCCACGGGCAGGGAAGGAGGGGGCTGGCAGGGGAAAAAAATCAGTGGAGGAGGGCCTCGCCCAAGGCCCCCATCCCATCCGGGGTTGGTTGAAGCGAGATCAACGACGATGGGGGAGGGTCTCAGTGAATTTGCTCCCGTTGGCAGGGGTCTATCTCTGCCCCATGTAATCTTGGGCCTAGTACTGAATACTAATGACCATATTAAGCTTCAAAAGTACTGTGTATTAGACCCTCTTCAATTGAATTTGTCAACATCAACGTACAGGCCCACTAAAGGCTGAGGTCCAGACCTAATAGCTGAACTATTTTTTCAGAATTATGGAATCACTATCGAATCTTTTTTCCGAAGAAACAGGTAAGAGTGTTGCCTATTATATTAATATAGAAGAAGCTGGTTCAGGACCGGAAAAGAAGTCTAGAACATGTTTTGAGTTTTAATTACACGGTATAAATTGCTCCAAGTCCTTAGCCCCGGCTAGGGTTCAAGCTCTACCCTCCTCCTTTATCTTTGCGGCTAGGTTTAAGGGGTTAATCGACCTATTCTCGAAGATTCTGATGTTGCATTCCTTCTGGACCTCCTAGGTGGTTAAAAAGACCACCATTGTTGTCGCCCTCCTTGGGAGACCATTGAATTATTTATGCTAAAACAACCTAACCAAAAGCAACAGGGTCTTCCGTTTCCATCCGTGCTTTACTCTCTTGTATCGAGCTCATGGTATATTTAGAATGCAAATTAGGAATGATGTATCACATATATATACTCCCTCCAGTCACAAATGAGTGATATTTTGGACATTAACATTGGTACCAAAACGTGATTTTGGCCACAAAATTTTATTGTAATATACTTATAAAACCTAATAAAATTATTATAATATGGGGCAATTCCTTACATGCCACTAAATAACTTTGTTTGTTCCTTACATGCCACTGATGTCCAGTGTTCAACTAGGCGCTAGGCGGGCGGAAGGTAGCCGCCTAGCGCCTAGCCCGCCTAGGCGGCGAGGCGGCGGAATAGAGCAGCGGCATCGGAACAGAGCAGCAGTCGGAAGAAGTCGGAAGAACGAGCAGGGAGAAGGAAATGGAGAAGGAAAGGGAGAAGAAAAGACTTAACTGGCCGGCTGGCCCAACCCATCAGCCTAGCTGCTGCGTTGCTTCTCCACTTGCTGGCTACTGCGTTGCTAATCTCCAGGCTCCCCGACTACTTGTTCTTCTCCCTAACTGCCTCTAGGTCTTCTCGTCGCTCTCCCATCCCGCCGCCACCTCTATGCTTCCACCTTCCTCCCTCTCTCTCTCTCACAGCTCTCCCATCCAGCCGCCGCCTCATCCCCTTCTCTCCCCTCTCCCATCCCCTCGACCTGGGAGACGATGGGACGAGGCGCGGCGACGGGGAGCCCGGCCCGGAGGAGGCGCGCGACGGGGATCCGGCGAGGAAGCGACACGCGACAAGGATCCAGTGAGGAGGTGGCACCACGGGTGAGTCTCTTCAGTCTTCACTTACCTCTTCTTTTTCTCCCACGTGCGCCCAACTCCACCCAACACCGCCCAGTGCCGCCTCGCACCACCTTGCGCCGCCGCGCCTTGCCCGCCTCGGCCCGCCTGGGTCCGCCTTGGACCGGTGTTGACTGCCTAGGCGGGCCAAGCGCCTAGGGGGCCAATTGAGGCCGAGGCGCGGTGGTTGCCCTGCGCCTAGGCGGCCGCCTAGGGGAACACTGATGATGTCTCAGTATCACAATGAGTGACATATAAGGAATCATATAATTTGTCAGTGGCATGTAAAGAACTAAACCATATATTATGAAATTATTTTTTTAGACAAATCTATAGATATTTTTTTCATGCCCCAATCTAAATACGAAAAGACGTCGATAGCCAAAATTTAGATAGTTTGGTTGCACATATCACAAAACGTCGCTCTTTTGTAACTAGAGCGGATACAAATTATAAAGAATGTCGAGGTCTGCTTGCTAAGTTCAAGTTGACGGAGATGTAGTTTTTCATGTCAAAGATAGACATATAATTTTCTTTTGTATTTCTAAACATGTGTTTCTATGTTTCGAAAAGCATGTTATGTTACTTGCCAAAAAAAAAGTAATAGTTAGAGTAAAATTTCCTTAGACAATTCATGTCGAACTGGCTTGGCCCCTATGCTCAAATCCGGGCTCAGCCCCTGGGTACCCGTCCGTATTTCTGCACAAGTTAAGACGTGGCATTCTGCAATCTGCATGGTCTCGAAGATGTGCATCGACTGCTGCATACGAAGAAGATGAACCGTCTGTCTGGGATCGGTCGCGAGTGATGCTTCTGCAGTTGCGAGCATGAATAAGTTCTACACGGAAACGGATGCAGCGCCGCCGCAGCGTAACGGTACGCGAGTGCAGGCTATTAGATCACACAAAAAGGCTAAAGTCCTCTTTGAATTTGGATCTCCAACTGTATATCGTGTAGTAATATAGGTAGGCTACACTGCACAATTTAAAATTCTAGAGATATCTATTGTGATAAAATCAAGCTAGCACATCATGTCAGGGAACGTCGAAATCGTTTGGAAGTTCCTCCACCATTTCAAGTTGCGTCATCTTCTCCAGTGGCCAATGATTTCTCACGAAGACGAACCACCTGGTTAGATCGGTCACCATCCCGAGCGATGCTTCGGCAAACTGAGAGCATTAGAGCATATACAATGCAGGTACTTAGAGAGGTATTTAGTAAAAAAATCTGAATTTTCTTGTCACGTAGGATAAATAATATACTTATTTTGTAGCATCGATGTTTGATTAGACACCATGCTTAAGAGATGATTATGTATATGACTATATATAACTAAAAGATAATACAATCATTTAAGCACCTACAAAATAGATAATTGCATTAGAGGAAACAACTTTTACATAGGTACTTGACTATGTAGCTATATTCTCTTTCTTTAAGCAATCGTATATACGTATATAAGAGCATCTACAACAGTCCACGTCAGCTGTTACTAAGGGGTTACCACATCAGCATTTAATTGATGTGGAGGAGAGAATGTAAGGTTGTTTCTAGATGAAGAAACTATCAAATTGTTAATACTAAGACACAAGAAACAACCAAATATTCTATTAGAGACTTACTTGTTACCTAAAAACGCGTTTTATGGGTCCCACTGTCTTAAAACAAAATATCCACCCGATCATTTGTGTAGTCCGACTTTATTATTGAAATGATAAATGAGCTAAAATATATAGGCCACAAAGTTATACTTCATTATTGATCATCAAGAATCATGCACACTTGTAGCAATTAAAGTCTTAAACACAAACTCAAGAAACAATCCGTTAGAAAACTTATTTTTTTTATTAGATTAAGTACTCTCTCTTCTCTTAATAACAAATTAAGAAACAAACTATTATAGATACTGTAAGTATCTCGTATTGTAACTGCCCTTAGAGTATCCACAATGTGGCTTTAGAAGAGGGTCTTAGAGGAGAGAGGAGAGAGGAGAGAGGAGAGGGGGGTCTACCCATTGTAGGAATGGGGGCTTATGGGAGAGAGAAGAGGAAGAGGGGCTTAGCTAGGAACTAGTTCTTAGGAGGAGAGAGGAGATGATTGAGAGAGAGGTTTGTGGGTCCCACCAATGGGGGCTTAGCTAGGAAAAGGGTACTATACACTGTGGTATTTTTTTGCAGTTAAGATCCAATCATATATGACACCTTAAGGCCATCCGCAACAGTCCTAGCTAATTGCTAGCTAGGAGTCATCCACATCAGCACTAAAACGCTAGCTGTCCATACAACTATCTACATCATGCTAGCTATTTGTATTTTTAATACTTTCATACACAGAGAGAGAAAACGGATGAGTTGTGAACATTGTCTTTGTGCCTCTCTGTGTGGAGATAGCACTAAACATCTCATCTGAAACATTTCTATGACAACATGAACACGCTTTTGAACAGAACAAGAAAAAATGTCCATATGTTACTACATGATGAACTAATAAACATAACTCAAGCCATATATGTTTATTTAGGCCACAAAGGGTAACAGATCAACTAGCTGCATCGTAGAGGAAGAAGCACCAAAAGCCAAAAGTCATCGCTGAACCAACCACCTTTTGTCAAAACTGCTAGAAAGGCCAATCAACCTCGATGTTTTTAACCAAACAAACTTTGCAAGATGTAAAGACTTAACGAGACAAATATACCTCTTAGGATGACAAAACCATCATATCTCAACTATTCGGAAAAAGGAAACAAATGGTAAGTCGACTTACTCAATATAATTAATTATGCCAATAAGAAAAACAATTTCATGAAAGATCTTACATGAGGTTATTATTAAAAATTACTAGTGGGAGCCCTATGGCCAAAACGCCAAATGTGCTCAATTAAATCATCTTTTAGTTGAGTATGGGTGAATGAGCACGGATAGCGGAATTTCTCTGGAGAACATCATCGAAGCATGGGTTCTTGTTTGAGGCCTTTTGCATACGGAGGAAGAACAATTGATGCTCAGAATTGCATTCAAATCAATAGACTCCTTAGCCATTTCTCCCTCATCTTCCACTATCATGTTGTGGAGAATAACACAAGCTTTCATGATTTGTCCAATAATCCTTGTGCTCCAAGATCGTGCTGGACGGCGCACAATGTTGCGTGAGCTTGCGAGCCAAAAGCACGCTCCACATCTTTCCTTGCACCTTCTTGTTCTGCTGCATACACCTTGTGCTTTTCTAGTTGAGGTGAATTAATAGACTTCACAAAGGCTGCCCATTCTGGGTAAATTCCATCTGCTAGGTAATAACCAGTGTTGTACTGCCTACCATTGACAGAAAACTGAACTCGAGGAGCTTCACCCTTTATCACCTCAAGAAACAAAGGGGACTGATTGAGCACATTGATGTCATTATTAGACCCAGCAACACCAAAGAATGCATGCCAAATATGGAGGTCATGTGAAGCTACCGCTTCAAGGATGATGGTTGGGAATCCATAGCGACCAGTGGTATATTGCCCTTTCCATGCTGTTGGACAATTTTCCCATCGCCAATGCATGCAGTCAATGCTACCCAACATTCCAGGGAATCCACGGGACTCTCCAACTTGGAGCAAATGCTCCATGTCTTCAGCTGTAGGGCGTCGTAGGTACTCGGACCCGAAAACATCAATCACCCCTTGCACAAATTTTTCCAAGCACTCAAGGGCAGTGCTCTCTGCAACCTTCAAGTACTCATCAAGCATGTCATCTGCAGTCCCATATGCAAGCATACGGATTCTTCTTTGTGCACTTTGCGATGGTGATAGCCCTAGGCGATTAGTACAGTCTACCCTTTGAGTTAAATAGGGAGACCAACTACCCAGGGCATCCACAATGCGTACAAAAACATGCCTTCTCATGCGAAATCTTCTACGAAACATTGCATCATAATATAGAGGTTCTTCAGCAAAGTAATCAGCCACAAGTTGTTGATGAGCACCTTCACGATTTCTGTTGATGTACTTTACTGCTTCCACTTGCGCCTAGATGAACTACGCCAATTTTGCCTTAATCTTCGTAAAAATCCGGCCAGCAAGAGAGTCAAGGGCTTGTTGCTCAGCTGAGAACTCTTCTAAGGGGTCTATAGAATCATCGGACTGATTCGACATGTTTGGATTGGAGACAAGTTTAGAAAGGGTATAGAGGTTGGAGAGTTTGGGCTCTTTGTGCATACATATAGATCTGACTATCTTGGTCATGTATATATATACACACACATACACACAAAGGACTAATGTGCTTTGACTACTACTTTGAATTGTGTTAGTGCTCGCAAGACAACAATAATGACTAATGTGTTTTGTTGCTACTTTGAATCTGTATTGGTGCTTGCAAGACAACAATAATGACAATGCATGATAATTCACACAGCATTGGTACTAGATGTTGGTATTGGATTTGGTGGTCTTGCATGATAATTCCCAACGCATTTATTCATTTGACTATAAAAAATAGCGATAAAAAAGTACCTTAGTTCTGTTTGCGCCAACTTCTCCTTAGCATCTTGAGGGCTGGACATGCTCGACTCTAATATCCTCTGTCATCTCCTAGTGTCCATACACAAGAGTTTTGATATGATTCGATGTGACCTCCTGTTAAGCCTTCTTTGTTTGAAACTTCTTATCGAAATGCGTTCTGTGCCTCTAAGAAATCTTCTGTCGTTTTTGTTGCGGCTTGAATGTCAATGAATTTCTTCAAGTCTTCATCTAAACCAACATCATCATCGTTGACTCTACCTTTGCCATTGCGTTGTTTCTTCGCTTTTTGTCCCTATAGGGCGTTCCATTCCTCCTACGACTTTTGGTGTCCCCGAGGTGTCAATTGCCTCATCTTCACCATCCAAACTCCTTTTATCGGTTTTCAAGTTCTTCCGAGCGCATGCCACTGGGTTCATCACGAAGAATCTTCAGCAGTGCTCAACTGTGAATGGGCCTTCCTTAGGATAGTCATCCAAATAAAACTGCTTAGCCATGTCTCTTAGCTGGTCATCTGAATATCCGCTAAGATAAATTGAGGTAGCCTTCTTCCAACATGCACAGAAAAATCCCACCCATCTCTTAATTTTTGCAGCGATCTTTGAGATGTTTCACCTCTCTTTCGGTTTGTAGGTGTAGTCTTATTATGCAGTTCATGTACATCACCCATAGCTCTCATTTTCTTGCAATTCCCATTGATTGGGTCATTTGAGTGAATCAGCCATGCACTGACCTGAATTTAGCATACATGATTAGTTGTAGGTTCATGTATTTGTGAAGGTACAAAAAGAAAGTGAGTGATACAATTTTACTTACTAACTGGCGTCCTCATCGGATCAAATACAAGGCGCTGCGATCCTTAAATCGTTTCCATCTTCTAAGTTGATGATAGTTTTGTCTTTCGATCTCTTTTAGTATTTTTGTTTCTGAGTCATTTTTGGTGGTGCTAGTTGAGATTCCTTTTCCATAGGTGGCCATGGTGCGAAACATGAGGAATGAATGGTTGTCAGTTGGAAAAAGCTCATAAAACCACCGGTGGGTAGTAATCCATACCAACTGGAAAATCAAGCAACCCATATCGTTACTTCTAATAAAACTAATATAGCTAGTGAACTAACTTTTACGAACATAATAAAATGCATACTAGTGCGGCAAGAAAAAAATGAAACTTACCAATTTGTGGATGTGATGGTGAAGATGTGGCTTGTGGCAAAGGTCAGCCACCATGTTCTTTGAGAAGGCATGTCATTCGGCCATCGATTTAGAGCAACACTTTATCAAGAAATCAAGAAGAAAAAAATACAACAGAGGGCAACATAAGCCAAGAATATTATAGCTCATTTCATTTTATCGATAGAACATAGGGTTTGGGCCATGGAAATTTTGGACGGAAAATCCGAAGAAGCGTATGCAGGAAAATGATTTTTAGTAAAGCCTTGGGGATTTTGCACAACCAACCTCGTATCTAGGTAAATCAGGAACCGGAGCAAAATCGATTACTGCTTGACCTCCGGTACTAGTAGGACCACCACCAAGAAGTGCGGGAGGAGCGAGCACTTGAATCGCGGCGAGCGGACCCAACGAGATGAAGGAGCGGATCGATCGATATGGTGGTGGAGCCATCTCTCGCTTGGTCGGCGGCTCATCACCGCGACTGCGAATGGATTTGAGATCTTGAATCACGGACTCCAAAGAAGCGGTGGGAAGAGAGCGGAAGAGGAAGGGTGGGATGAGAGCGGACCTTGGTTTCGCAGCTCGAGAAATAAATCGGAAGACTCGGGCGCGGCGGCCAGTTGTGGATGGATTTTCGCGCGATGGGGCACGGGAGAAAAGGAGGATTCCGCGCGGTACATGCAACGGGGAGAAGGATTCGCACGGCCGATGGGGAGAAGGAGAGAGCTCGCGTGCGGTGATCCGAGCATGAGAGAAAACGCTAGCGAATAGCTAGTAGATGGCGGCGAGGCGGCGATTTAGTGCATCGTGCCGTGCGAGATGAGCGGCGAGAGAGTCGGCTCGATTTTTTTGCATGCTCTCTTTCCTCCACGTAGGATACTTGCGAATGTACACCCAAATAGTTAGTGACTCATCCTCGTTGGGGACGCCCTAAGACCCCTTGAAAGGGTCCAAACATTGTAGATACTCTTAACGAGTACTACACGGAAACGGATGTAGAGTGGTGGCAGCATAACGGTACGCGAGTGCAGGCTGTTAGATCACTAATCGACGCTCCGGATTGACCACGTAGAAATAGAACGGATCAGATCATCCGGGGCCCCATTATGCCGACGGTTTGAATTGCGGCGCGGGATCGAAGGGGGTCGGTGACCACTGACCAGTACTCCAGTAGTAATCTTCTACCACCCCTCGCCAACGCCGCCGCCGCCCATCGAAACCCCAGCAAATATCGCAAATCAATAAGCGTCGCGGGATTTTCACTCTGATCCTTTTGCTCGGATCAATGTATTCTCTCACAGGTCTGGCCGAACTCCGCGTGCAGGGCTCGGCGCGCCACCTGCTCGATGGAATGGCTGACCCGACGCGCTGCGCGTAAGTCCCCCCACTAGAAACTCTTGTGACGACGCTTTCGGTGGAAAATTTTACACGGAATAGCTACATTGCATGACTTGATTTTTTACTCGCATCAGAGAGCAGCTTATTATAGTGCATTACATGGCTTAATTTTTCTGAATCGTCTGAATCTAAGGTCTAGTCCCACCTGCTGTATTTCCCTTCGTCTCTATTTTTGTGGTCTTCGTGCGTGCTTGTCAATTGTCATACGAAGACAGATTGTGTGGTGCGCGCCCTTTCTGCCAAGTGTTGCAGTCCTGCAGTTTGCCTAGTTGGCTTCATGTTGTTCTTATCGGCGCTGAAATGTTCAGTTATTCGCTGTGCCGTTAAAGCCCTGGGATCGCCGCGAGTACTCCTTTATGAGTCTGGAGAACTCAGAGTTCTCGTTCTCCAGTAATCTCGACGGCGTGTCGTATTCGATTATTCTTCCTGCTCGTCACAAAAGAGTAGAGATTTTAGTAACGCGGCAGCTAGGTCTAATAACATGTAGAGAAATGGTTTGCGTCTGTCAAGGATAGGGCTTACCTTCACTGAAGACAAGAATGAGATCGCTGTCGATAACCGTGTGAATTCTATGCGCTATTGTCAGCACCGTGCAATCCCCAAACTCCTCGCGGATCGTTTCCTGGATAATTGCATCTGTTGAGGAGTCAACTGAAGCAGTTGCCTCGTCGAGGACAAGAACATTGCTTCGCTTTAGCAGAACCCTTCCGAGGCAAAACAGCTGCCTCTGTCCGACACTCCAATTTTCCCCATTTTCAACAACTGCAGGAACAACTTCATTTGATCATCTCAATGGATATGTACATATCAGTATACTATAGTAACTGGACTTCTTAGCACTGAGCCATACTTTTTCTATCTTACCCACTACCCAAAAAGAATGACATTATTTACCTGTTGAGTCCAGCTTCTTTGGGCTGTGATGAACTATATCACCAAGCTGGCATTTGTCCAATATCTGGCCAAGAAAATAATATACTAGATTACTGATAAAGTAGAAGAAGATGCGCCTTTAACCTTTTTGGTAACTCCTCCTTTTGTTTTTTCCCTTATATAAATTTATTTAGATCGTGAATTTGATCAAGTTGCAGTCTATACGAAACATTACCTTGAGTTAAAAGGATTTTTTTAGCATTGCTTTGCATATTTTTATACAGTTAGTACAATTGTGCTACGCACCAACCATGTGTTTCCTGTTGGAATAAACCTCTATCTCTTCCAAATGGCCAAAATGCCAATATATCATGTACAATAGGTGAATATGCAAAGAACACCCTAAGCTATATACATATCTAACACACCCCCTCAAACTCATGGTGATCAACAACACTGAGTTTGGAGAGGTAGAAACTACGCTGAACTCTAATTTGTGATTTAGTGAAGAAATCTGCTAACTGAAGCTTCGAAGGCACATACTGTAGAGCAATAACTTGATCTTGCACTTGCGATCTCATGTACGAAGCATCTACTCCAATGTGCTTGGTGAGCTCATGCTTCACTGGATCTCGAGAATGCCAATCGCATCAGTACTGTTTGATAAGAGAGGAATTGGTGCAGAAACTGAAACACTGAAATCCTCAAGTAGCCACCGAAGCCAGATGATCTCAGCTGTCAACGATGCCATGGCTCTCAACTCGGCCTCAGCACTCGAACAGAAAATGACGGTCTACTTCTTGATCTTCCAGGCAATCAAAGAGGAGCCAAGAAAAACACAATATGTAAAAAGAGACTGGCGATCAGAATAATCGCTAGTCTAGGTCGCATCAGAGTATGCCTGAAGCTGCTGAGAACTGGAGCGAGGAAAGAAAAGGCGACGAGTGATGGTCCCATGAAGATATCGCAGAATACGAAGAAGGTGACTGTAGTGGAGCTAAATGGGGGCAGAGACAAACTGACACAGGATGTGAACTGGGTGTGAAATATCAGGTCGAGTGATCCCAAGATAGATGAGGCTCCCGATAAGATGACGGTAGCGAGTGGGGTTCTCAAGAGGTTTACCATCAGTAGGCCGAAGGTAAACACCAAGCTCCATAGGAGTATCTACCATGTGTTGATCGGTGAGACAAGCGCGAGTAAGGATATCATGAATATACTTCTCTTGGGAGGGGTAGTAGCCCTCAGACGTAGAAGTGACCTCAATCCCAAGAAAGTAACGAAGAGGACCCAAATCAAACATCAAGAACTGCTCACTAAGACGCTTCTTCACAAAGGCAATGTACTGAGAGCCATCTCCAGTAACAATCATATCATCCACATAGAGAAGGAGGAACGTCCGACCCGAAGTAGAGGTGTGTACGAAGAGGGCAAGGTCGTGATCATTGACGGAGAAGTCGGCAATAGTGACAACAGAGGAGAAGCGATCAAACCAAACACGAGGGGCTTGTTTAAGCCCATAGAAAGAGCGACGAAGGCAACAAACCATGCCATCAGGGACAGAATACCCGGGAGGCAGCTGCATGTAGACCTCCTTACGCAACTTGCCATTGAGAAAGTCATTCTTGACGTCCAGCTGAGAGATGGGTCACTGTCGAATAGAGGCCATAGCAAGGAGAGTGCGAACAGTGGTTATGTGAGCGACAGGAGTGAAGGTCTTATCGTAGTCACGACCATGCACCTGCTGAAAACCATGTGCCACAAGACGAACCTTGTAGCGCTCAAGGGAACCATCCGAGCGAGCCTTGATCTTGTACACCGACTTGCACGTGATGGGAGTGACATGTGCAAGTAAGAGCACAAAATCCCAGGTGTCAGTAAGCTCCAAAGCAATAATCTCTTTAGACATCGCGAGCTGCCACTCAGGGTGAGCAGCAGCTTCACGGTAGGTCGTAGGCTCTGAAAGAGCAGCTGCTGCAAAGCCGTAGCGCTCAGGAGGCCTAACAGTGTGATGATCACAAAGATCGTATCTGGGAGGAGAAGGCGGAGCAGGACCCAGCAAGGACGGAGAAGTAGAAACAGGGCCTAGCAAAGACGGAGCTCAACTGGAGAAGGAGTAGGTCGAGGACGGCTAGAGTAGTGTAGGGAAAAGGGTGGAATCTCAACAAAAAAGCAGAAAGGAACCTCCGGCTGAGGGGGAACAGGTGGAGCCGGAGGAGAGGGAAGCGAAGAAGGTGAAGGCGAAAGCGAGACAAGAGTGGAAAACCGAGTGTCATGAAAAGTAAAAAAGGAGATCAACTCAACAAGAGAATTTGAGCTGATAGTAGAGGGGCGAGGGTAGTAAGGTCGGGACTCATCAAGGGTGACGTCCTGAGAGATCCTCATCCGATGTAGCCAAGAAAAACACACTCAACTGACTGAGTAGTCAGCTTGGTGCGCTCATAAGGTGGAAGAATGACGAAGGAAACACAACCAAAGCTGTGAAGGTGACTGTACTCTGGAGCTCTACCATAGAGACGTTCAGCAGGAGTAGAACCCTGAAGAGCAGTGGAAGGTTGCATGTTGATGAGGAAAGCAACAATGGAGATAGCCTCAACCCAGAAGTGAGGTGGAACAGAAGAGGCAAGCATGAGAGCGCGAGCTGTCTCAAGCAAGTGACAATGCTTACGCTCAGAGACACCGTATGAGTGTGAGCACTAGGACAGAGTACTGGGAAAGAGTACCTTGTTCAACGAGAAAGCGACGCAAAGCAACAGACAGGTACTTGCCAGCAGAGCCAGCACGAAACACACGAATGGTCAAATCAAACTGAGTGCGAACTAGGGTGGCGAACATCTGGTAAATAGAGAGAACCTGATTGCGAGAAGACATGAAGTAGATCCAAGTATGACGAGAATAATCATCAATAAAAATCACATAGTATCGATGACCTCCTTTCGAAACGAATGAAGCCGGACCCCAAACATCAGAATGAGCAAGATCAAAAGGACGAGTAGAAATAGAATCACTAGAGGGATAGGAGAGTTGTAGCTGCTTGTCAAGCTTGCAACTCATACAATGTAAAGAGGTGTCCCCAGAAATAGACCCAAGAGCACCACGACCTGCTAGTGACGATAGATGCGATCTGCAGAGATGACCCAGACAATGGCGCCACTGAGCGAAGGAAGTAGTGGAGGACGTGAAAAAACCATAGGTAGTGGTAGCGGCTGACTGGCTAGTGGAGACAGCGGAAGGAAGATGCAACCAATCGAGCTCCCAAAGACGCTGCGAATCACGGCGCCGAGAGCCAGTACCAAGCAAAGTCCTCGTGCGGCGGTCCTGAACACAACAAGAGTCAAATTCAAGAACAACACGACAGTCGTGACCAGTGATCTGACCAACCGACATAAGCTGCATAGTAAGCTGAGGAACATGAGAACTGCAGGAACATGAAAAGAAAAAGTGGAAAGGGTGCCTCGGCCCACAATAGGAAGAGATGTGCCATCTGCAGTCACTGAGGCGCTGTGTGACTCACATAAATGAGTTGGGTAGAATCTGGTGTCATGTGAAAAAAGATATTAGAGTCCGAGATCCGCGGAGACAAGATACCTGACGAAGGAGGAGGAGGAGGCGGAGGCGAGGAAGACTACTAAGTAAGAGCGCCACGAGCGAGGCAGAGGAGTCGAAGGCGAGTAGACACCGGGCTGACCTGAGGCGGGGAGAGGAGGCTGTTGTGTGGCGTCCTTTGGAGGAGCCACGGCGAGGCGCCGGCTCACGAGTGGGAGGAACCTCGAGCCGCTTCGGGCACGTCCACCTGGCGACTGATGGATAAGTCTCGTGTTGGCTTTGCGCCCTTCAAGGACGGCATCCTTGGTGGCGGTTAGCATCTCTTTAGGGCAAACATCTTTGGACAGAGCATCTTAGACTAGCTTTAGGACTAGCTTTAGAGGACAGAGCATCTAGGACAGAGCATCTTAGACTAGCATCTTGGCATATGCTTGGCATATGCTTAGCTGATTAGCCCTATAAATATGTATCCCCAACCCCTCAGGTTGGCATGGCATTGTGAAGAGAAATATACAAGAAAAATTGCCCCATCTCCAAGTGTCATCCTCTCCATGAGAGTAAGGATCTTGCTATCACCTCAAGCAAGAGTCCGGGACTAACAAGTGGTATCGAGCTATACTATCCTCGTAGCTTTGAGCATCTCTTGCTCATCTCCTTCTCCGCCTCATGGCGGCCCGGTGCGTGCAGCGCCTCGGCGCCCACGCCACTCCTCTCGGAGAGGCGGCGGCTCGTCGAAGCGGCCCTCTCCACGCAACACCCGATGCGCGCCATGTCCGCAGGCGCTCGGCGCTTCGATGCGCCTCGAGCATCGCGGCGTCGTGACGGCCGAAGCTTCGCCGGCAGCGGCAAAGACCAAGCGCGGCGGCAGAAGCTGCAGTGGCGAAAGGCGCGTCGGTAGCGGGCCGGGCGGCGCCGAAGCGGAGGTGAAGCGGCGGGCGGTCACGGCGTGTGCGGCGCAGCAGGTCGAGTTCTCAGCGGCGCAACGCGGCGCTCCATCTCTGCGATGATGCAGCGCCTTGACGCGGACCTTGAGCGGCCGAGAGGAAGCGGCGCGAGCAAGCGGCGCGATGGCGGCGCGCGCGCCCACGCCGCGCGGCGATCTAAACGGCGCGAGCGGCTGGTGGCGCTCTGGAGGCGCGCCGGCGGCGGCGTCGACGGTCGACGAGAGCGCGGCCTTCACAGCGACGGCGCTCTCTCCGGTTCGATGCAGTGGTCACCACGAGTACCAGTATCGTCGGGGCGTCGGCTCCGGCGGCGGGTGGCCTACCCTCACCAAGTCCAACTCGTTGAGTGGGTGCGCGTGATGAGGTAAAGCTCGGTGCGGCATATGTGGGATGCGATCCGTGCGGCGGCGTCGACTGGCAACCGGATCGGCGGCGGCTGGATGCTCTCATCGCCGCGATCCCGCGAGATGCGATTCTACGCTACCAACAAGCGGATGCCAGGAGGCTTGGGGCGCCATCGCCGCGGCGCGCGCGCAGGCGGCCGCGCGCGCAAGTCCACACTGCGAGCGCCGCGCGGAATGGGAGACCACGGCCTTCAAGCGGTGAGGGCGTTGATGACTTTGCTCTTCGTCTCAACACTCTGTTGCAGAAGTTGGTGCAGTTCGGCGATGACACCTACGGCGAGGAGAGAGCTGTGGAGTGATGGATAAGTCTCTGTGTTGGCTTTTGTCGCCCTTCAAGGACAGCATCCTTAACTGACGGTTAGCATCTCTTTAGGACAGCATCTTAGGACAAGCATCTTAGGACAGCATCTTGACTAGCATCTTAGACTAGCATATGCTTGGCTGATTAGCCCTATAAATATGTATCCCCAACCCCTCAGGTTGGCATGGCATTGTGAAGAGAAATATACAAGAAAAATTGCCCCATCTCCAAGTGTCATCCTCTCCATGAGAGTAAGGATCTTGCTATCACCAATAGTAAGATTCCACCGACTAACAAGTGGTATCAGAGCGGCTAACAAGTGGTATCAGAGCTATACTATCCTCGTAGCTGAGCATCTCTGCTCATCTCCTTCTCAGGCCTCGCAGCCCCAGTGCCGTGCGCAGCGCCTCGGCTGCCCACGCTCACCTCTCCGAGACGGCAGCGGCTCGTCGAGCAGCGACCTCTCCACGCAACACCCCCAGTGAAGGCGATCTCGGCCTTCGCTGCGCCTCGAGCCGTGGCGTCGTGACGGCCGAGCTCGCGCGCAAGCAAGCAGCGGCAAGCGGGCGAGCTGCTGCCAGCGCAAGGCGCGTCGGTAGCGGCGCCGGCGGGCGGCGCGGCAGCGCTGCGGAGGTGGAAGCGGCGGCGGCGGCAGATGTGCGCGTCGCGGCGCGGCGAGGTCAAGGTCTGCGCGGCGGCAGCAGCAGCTCCATCTCTCGCGATGCGGCGCCGACGCGGACCTTGAGCCAGCCGGAGAGGGAGGCGCGGCGGCGGCGCGATGGCGGCCGCGCGCCCACGAGCAGCGGCAATCGAGACAGCGCGGTCGCGATGGCGCTCTGGAGGCGCGCGACGGCGTGGCGCTCACGGAGGCGCGCTGGCGGTGGCACTCTCGAGGAGGCGCTCGGCGGTGGCGCCCACAGAGAAGCGCGCCACGACAACGGCGGCGACGGGTCGATAGAGCGCGCCCTTCACGAGCGGCGTGGCTCTCTCCCGGACCGTCTACCGTGGTTACCACGGGTTCCAGTGTCGTGTCGGGGGCCGCCCCGGCGGTGGGTAGCCTACCACCAAGGCCAACTACGTCGAATGGGCGCGCGTGATGAAGGTGAGGCTCCGTGCGGCACATGTGGGAGGCGATCCGTGCGGCGGCGTCGACTACGACGAGATCGGCAGGCGCTGGATGCCCTCATCGCTGCGATCCGCCGAGATGCGATTCGCGCTCTCAACAAGCGGCATCGCCAAGGAGGCTTGGGACGCCATCATTGCGACGCGCGCTCGGCGGCGGCCGCGCGCAAGTCCACATTGCGAGCGCCGCGCGAGTGGAGACCACGCCTTCAAGCTAGGTGAGGACGTTGATGACTTTGCTCTCGTCTCAACACTTTGCTGCGAAGTTGGTCGATTCGGCGGCGACACCTCACGAGAGAGAGGCGCCGAGAAGCTCTTCTGCGTCCAGAAGTACAAGCGGATGGCTCGGTCGATCCGGTCTCTGCTGGACCTCTCCACGATGTCGATCGAGGAGGCGATAGGTCGCCTCAAGGTCGCCAACGATGATGAGCCACGATCTCTCGGGACCCGTCACCATTGGCGGAAGCTCCTCCTCGCTCGGGAGGAGTGGGCTGCCGGCAAGGTGACGAGGAAGAAGAAGCCTTCTTCCACGACGATGACGCATGCGTGATAAGCGCGGCAAGCAGCGCAAAGACGCCGAGCATGGGCGCGAGGGCGTCTTAGGTGATGGCCGTGGGGCGCCAGGCGGCGCCGCGGGCAAGCAAGAGCGGCGAGGCGACTCTTGCTACAAGCGCGGGCAAGTCGGTCATTGGGCCAGGATTGGCGGCCACGACGCGCCGAGCCCGTCGCCTGAGCGGGAGGAGGAGCACCGGCTCTGTTCATTGCTCGGCGAGCATCGAACTACCTCGGCCGCACCGGCCGCAACGCTCTCCTCCACCTTGACGAGCCAAAAGCACGCCCTCCTCGGCGAAAGTTAAAAGAATGAAGACCGGCGGGTGGTGCCTCGACACGCGACACCAACCGCATGGCCAGGCGGCGGGAGTTCTTCTCCGGCGTGACTCGAGCGTTCGAGGCTCCGTCAAGTTTGGGGACGCCTCCGGCGTGGAAATCAAGGACGACGCTCTGCTCTAGGATCGGGATGGCTCAGATTCCCCACAAGGAGACACACAAGACTTAGGGGGAGATTGATGGATAAGTCTCTGTGTTGGCTTTTGCCGCCCTTCAAGGACAGCATCCTTGACTGGCGGTTAGCATCTCTTTAGGACAGCATCTTAGGACAAGCATCTTAGGACATCATCTTGACTAGCATCTTAGACTAGCATCTTAGACTAGCATATGCTTGGCTGATTAGCCCTATAAATATGTATCCCCAACTCCTCAGGTTGGCATGGCATTGTGAAGAGAAATATATAAGAAAAATTGCCCCATCTCCAAGTGTCATCCTCTCCATGAGAGTAAGGATCTTGCTATCACCAATAGTAAGAGTCCAGCGACTAACATGGAGAAGCTCTTTCGCTGCGTCCCCGAGAAGTACAAGCAGATGGCTCACTCGATCCAGTCTCTGCTGGATCTCTCCACGATGACGATCGAGGAGGCGTTGAGTCGCTGAAGGTCGCCGACAGCGATGAGCCACGCGTCTCGGGACCGTCACCATTGGCGGAAGCTCCTCCTCGCTCGGGGCGATGGGCTGCCGGCCAAGGTGGCGGGAAGAAGGGAGCCTTCTTCCACGACAGCGCGCGCATGCGTAGCAGCGCGGCAAGCGCGCAAAGACGCCGGGCATGGCGCGAGGACGTCCGAGGATGATGGCCGTGGGCGCCAGAGGCGCGGCAAGCAAAGCGGCACGAGGCGACTCTTGCCACAAGCTGCGGCAAGCTTGGTCATTGGGCGAGTGTCGGCGGCCACGACGCGGCCAGCCCACGCCGCGCGAGCGGAGGAGGAGGAGCACGGCTCGCTTCATTACTCATGCGAGCATCGATCTACCTCGGCGGCCGCCGCAACGGATCTCCTCCACCAGACGAGCCAAAGCACACGCCTTCCTCGGCTCACGGCTCGGCAACGACAAGGCGGCGGGTGGTGCCTCGACACGGCGCTACCCATCACATAACCGGTCGACGGAGTTCTTCGCACGAGCTTGACTCTAGCGTCCCGAGGCTCCGTCAAGTTTGGGGCGCGCTCGGCGTGGAAATCAAGGGTGTCGGCTCGTCATCTTCACGCGCGTGTCACGGTGAGCACGAGCGCTCACCGCGTCTACATCCACGATCTGCGAACTCCATCATCGGCTTGGGGCGGTTGGGATGAGAACGGCTCGCGTGTCGAGATCGAGCGCGAGTCTTTGCGGTTTGGGATCTTCGCGCCGCCTTCTTGCCAAGGTAACGAGGCGCAAATCGCCTCTACATCCTTCACATGCGGTGGCACAACCCCTCTTCTCGCCGCTCGTCGGGCGGCGGCGTGCGATAACGCAGCGCTTTGGGCACCTTCACCGAGGCCACGGCGGCTCGGTGCCGCGGAGATGGTGCGAGCTGCCGTGCCTCGACCATGTGGAGCGATTCACGGCGTCGTGTGTTGCGGCGCAGGCGACTCCTTTCCCAGCGAAGGAGTTTCAGAGCCAAGGAGAGGCTCGAGCTCGTGCAGGACTTGTGTGGCGGTGACACCAGCCACACCGGGAGGACGACGCTACTTCGCTGCCGTCGGCGACCTCTCCGCTACATGTGGTGATGGTCCTCGGAAGCAAGGAGAGGCTGCGCGACGCCATCAGCGCACGCAGTCGCTGCGAGGCGGGCGCGGTATGGCTATGCGTCTTAACGCCACGATGCACAGCGGCCGAATCGCGTCGTCTGCGCTAATGAGGGCATTGGCGCCACTACTCGCGTCCGCATGCACCGCGCGTAAGCGTGTCCTCGGCGGCGCAACGAGGCGGTTGTGGGGATGGCTCGAGCCCTCCTCAGCGAGGAGATGCCGGTGTCTTACGGGAGGCGGTGGTGGCGGCGTCTACATCCTCAACGCTTCGCCTACCAAGCGCTCGGCGGCGGGGCCGCGTGCGAGGCTTGGCATGGCGCAAGCGGCGGTCTCCCACTCTGCGGGTCTTGGCTCCTCGCGTTCGCCAAGGAGCTTGGCCACATCGGCAAGCTCGGCGGCGAGCACTCGGGAGTGTTCGCCGGCTACGCGGAGGGCTCGAAGGCCTACCGCATCCTCGACCCTATCACCGCAGCGTCGCATCTCGCGTGGCGTTGTGTTCGGCGGCGGCGGGCGTGGGACAAAGCGGTGGGCGACGGTTCGACCGACTCGGGGACCGTTGTCGACTCGTCCGCCGAGAGGCGGGAGCTAGCGGCTCGTCTTCACCGAGCTCGTCCACCCGACACCTCGCTCGCCACCACCTCGGCGAGTGCTCCACCACTTCGGCACCGACTCACCACTCTCTGCACCGGCGGCCACAACAGGATCGGCCCCAACGGCCGGTCCACGATGAGCGGCGCGACGGTGGAGTTCGCTACTCCATTGTCCCCACGGCGAGGACGCGTCGGCGCCTACCACGGCGGCGAGCCTCTGCGCTACCGTACCATGGACAACATCCTCGGCGAGCTGCCGTCCACTCGACCGGCGCAAAGACGACCGAGCGGGCTGCACTTGGCGTGGCGGCGACGGCGAGCCCGCTCCTTGGCCGAGGCGGAGGAGACGCGGCGTGGCGTGTCGCGATAAGCGAGAGATGGACGCCGTCGGCGGAACCGGCGTGGAGGCGGGCGGATCTTCTGCCGGTCACGCGCGATCACCCTTAAGTGGGTGTTCGGCCGAAAGCGGGATGAAGCCGGCGCCATTGTCAAGCATAAGGCTCGCTTGGTGGCACGAGGCTTCATGCGGCGAGGAGTGCGACCGGCGGCGCCGCACCCGTCGCGCATGGAGTCCGTTCGTCTTCTCCTCGCACTTGCGGCCCGGAGAGGTTGGCGCGTCCATCACATGGGCGTCAAGTCCGCCTTCCTCAGCGGCGACTTGAAGGAGGAGGTCGTCCCCGTCGTGCGCCGGGATTCGTCATCCCGGCAAGGAGGGCAGGTTCTCGCTGCGCAAGGCCCTCTACGGCTGCGGCAGCACCACGCAGCCCGAACGCTAAGCTGGATTCCACCCTCAAGCAAATGGGGTTCGGCAGAGCGCTGCACGTGGTGGGTCTCACCGGGGGCAAGGGTGGCAGCGCTCTGGTGGGCGTCTCGTCGGCGACTTGGTGATCACCGGCTCCAAGGAGGCGGGTCGAGCGTTCAAGGCGGAGATGAAGACCGCCTTCGGATGAGCGACAGGGCTCCTCTCCTTCTACAGGGATCGAGGTCCACCAGGGGCAGCTCGGCATCTCTTCGCGGGCATCCTCACGCCAGCGCATCGTGGAGTGGGCGGTCTCACCGGCGCAACCCACCCACACTCCTATGGAGGAGAGGTCAGTGTGAGTCGTGAGTGTATGGCGGAGGAAGTGGGCGACGACGATCTGGCGCATTATGGGCAGCCTTCGCTACCTTGTCCATGTGATGAATATCGCTTGTATTCAATATGGGGCCAATGGGCGAAGATATATACACAAGTACATGTGATGAATATGCAAAGAACCCTTATAACAATGGGAATAACACACATACATATATATCTCTAACACCCCTCAAACTCATGGTGGATCAACAACACGAGTTTGGAGAGGTAGAAAACTATCTTTGAGCTCGAGTGCGGGCCTTCGTGAAGAAATCCGCTATCTGAAGCTCGGAAGGCACATCTTGGAAACAATCACTGATCATGCACACAAGACCGCATAAAGGAAGCATCAACACCAATATGCTTGTAGCTCATGCTTGCGAGGTCACGGGCATCACGATAGCACATGTCTTGTCGGACAAGAGTGGAGTCGGTGTAATGTGAAACACCAAAATCCTCAAGTAACCACCGTAACCAAGTAATCTCTGCATCAAGAGAGCCATAGCACGTAACTCGACCTCTGCACTCGAACAGGACACCGCAGCGATGCATTTCTTCGTCTTCGAGGCAATGAGAGAACCACCAAGAAAAACACGATGGCGAGAGATAGGCCAGCGATCGGAGGATCGGGCCCAATAACATCGAATAAGCTGAAGTATGTGAGTGGAGTGTGGAAGAAAAGCGCGAGAGATAGTCCACGAAGTATATCATGAGAACTTCGAAGAAGGTGGGTGTAGTGGACACGAGTGGGAAGCGGTCTGGCCCGACTCGAGAATGTGGGCGGGATAAGTGATATACGGGCGAGTGCGACCAAGATAGACAAGACTCCCAACAAGATGGCGATGAGTCGAGTCGGATCGAAAGAGGCTCGGAAAGAAAGAAAAACACTGCTTCTTCGCCTTCCGTGCAATGAGAGAACCACCAAGAAAAACACAAGAAGTGAGATAGACCGCGATCGAGGATCGCCCAAGTAGCATCCGAATAAGCCTGTCAGAACGAGCCGGAGTGTGGAAAGAAAAGACGGCGAGAGATAGTCCCACGAAGTATCGCAGTAACTCCTCGTAATGTGGATGTGATAAGTGATATCTCGGACGAGTAAAGCAAGATAGACAAGACTCCCAACAAGATGACGATGAGCTAGCCTGACGTAAAGAGGCTCGCCATCGAGAGTCTGAGGTGAACATTGAGTTCCATGGGAGTCTCAACAAGACGTCCCGATTGCGAGAGAGCGCGATCAAGAAGATCTCAATTCGAAGAAGGTGGGTGTAGTGGACACGAGTGGGAAGCGAATCTGGCCGACTCGAGAATGTGGGCGGGATAAGTGATATACGGGCGAGTGCGACAAGATAGACAAGACTCCCAACAAGATGGCGATGGCGAGTCGGATCGAGAAAGAGGCTCGCCATCGAGAGTCGGAGGTGAACATTGAGTTCCATGGGAGTCTCAACGATGCGCTGTCGGTGAGAGAGCGCGATCAAGAAGATCTGAATATACTTCTCTTGGGACATAAAGAAACCATCCGGGTGGAAGTGACCTCAATCCCAAGGAAGTAACGAAGAGGACCAAGATCAGACATAAGAAATCGCTCACTAAGGCGAGCCTTGACAAAGGCAATGTACTCGAGAATCATCTCCGGTGAATGATCATGTCATCAACATACGAGAAGAAGAAGAGTCAGGCCACGAGGCGAAGTGTGGACAAAGAGCGCGAGGATCATGATCACTAGTGAAAAGCCAGATGAGTGACCACGGAGGAAAAGCGCTCAAACCAAGCACGAGGGCTTGCTTAAGGCCATAGAGAGAAGCGAAGGCGGCGGACCATACCTCTCGAGAATGAATACCCGGTGGCGGAAGCATGTGGACTTCCTCACGCAGCTCGCCATTAAGAAAGGCATTCTTGACATCAAGTCGAGAAAGCAGACGGTGGCGAATGAGCGCCCTTGCAAGAAGAGTGCGGGCGGTGGTCATGTGAGCCACGGGGCAAAAGTCTCGTCGTAGTCACGACCATGCTCTTTGGAAGCCACGAGCAACAAGGCGCGCCTTATAGCGCTCAAGAGAGCCATCGAGCGAGTCTTGATCTTATAGAACCACTTACGTGATGGGGCGAGTGAGATGGAAAGAACAAGATCCCAAGTACCGATGCGCTCAAGGGCACAATCTCCTCGCGACAATCTCCTCGGCCATAGCATCCGCCACCGGGATGAGTAACGACATCACGATAGGAGCGAGGCTCAAGAGTATTTGCACGAGAAAAGCCAAAAGCAGGCGGGAGGCCGAATCGGTAGCGATCGCGGAGAGCGTAGGGAGGAGAGATAACCCATCGAGGGAAGATGGATCATCGGGAGAAGATAGAACATCGGAGAAGATGACTGGTTGGAATATCCTCAATCTGGTCGACGAGTGTAGACGAGTGTAGTGGGAGGAGCGGGAGGAGCCCAGGCGGCGACAACGCGGAGAGACCACGGGAGGAATATGTGGAGACTGATGGGGCCAGGTGGAGAAGGGCAAGGCAGATATAGGTGTATACGGAAGGTCAAAAAGGCGAGACTCCGAGAGGCCGGCCGAAGGAGAGGTAGGGCGTGGAGTAGAAGGGGCGAGACTCATCGAAAGTCACATCAGAAATCCGCATCCGTCGACCAACGAGGATCCCAAAGATCGATATCCCTTGTGCTCAAACGCTGTATCCCGAAAGACACACTCAGCGGTGGCGGTCGGTTTGAGTGCGTTCTCGAGGCGAGAGAACATAGCAAACGCGACCAAGCAGACGAAGGACGGAGTAGTCGAAGAAGACCACAAAGGCGCTCAACGGGATCGCTGCGAAGAAGCGAGAAGAGGCTGGATGTTAACGAGATAGGTGGCGGTGGAAACGACCTCGGCCCAAAGTGAGGTGGAATAGGCGGCAATCATTAGGGCACGAGCCGTCTCAAGGAGATGACGATGCTTGCGCTCGGCAACACCATTACGAGCATGAGCACCGGGCGGAGAAGCGGCGAGTACCGCCGATGAAGCTCGCGGTGCGAGAGAGGTACTCGCCAATGAGCGGCCACGAAAGACACGAATAGGGGTGGAGAGCGTGTATGGACCATAGTGGCAAATTGTTTGTAGATAGACAAGACCTCGCTCTGAGAAGACATGAAGTATATCCAAGTGTGGCGAGAAAAATCATCTATAAAAATGATATAATATCGATGACCCTTTCCGAAGCGAAGAGGCGGACGGACATCTGAATGAACAAGATCAAAGGGCCATTTGAGACAACGACTCACTATGAGGATAAGGAAGTGAATCTGTTTACCTAACTTACACCGACAATCTAAAGACACATCTCTGAGAGCGGACCCGAGAGACCACGGCGAGACCATAGGCAGGCAGGCGAGATCCACGGATGACCAAGGCGGTGATGCCACCTGCTGGAAGGAGGTGGTAGGCGGGTGAAGGCCGATAGGCCGTGGCAGTAGGTAGCGGAAGGAAGGTGAAGCAGTCAAGCTCCTGAGGCGCCGTGAGTCAAGGCGCGAGGCGAACCAACGAGCTCCGTGTGGCGGTCTGAACACAACAAGAGTCGAGTCGAGAATGACCGACAACCAAGATCGATGTCGCCCAAGAAAGAAGTGCATGGTAGGCGAGGAACATAAGCAATGAAGGAACATGAAAGAGGAGTTGCTAGAGGTCCTCGACCGCAGAGCGAAAGAGATGTACCATCGCAGTAAGAACAACGGGGGAGAATCAAGGGGTGTAAGGAAAGACAGAGTGGAAGAATCGGGAGTCATGTGAAAGATGCTCGAGAATCAAGAATCCACGGGAGGTACTGGTGTGTAGGAGGTGGTCTCGGTGCGAAAGTCGATGCGAGCTGCAGAACACGCCGAGGAGAACACGGCGGCAGCGGCGTCGAAGTCCGGCTATCTCTGCTCGATGAAAGAAATCTGCTGAAGAAGTCGATGCGGCGTCGATGTAAAGCACCGGTGCGATGCTAGTAGAAGAACGGCGAGAAAGATGCCGCTTCTTATGCATCGGGACTCAATGTGGCGACCTTATTGCGGTAGGAGGCGGTGAGGGCGACCACGCCGGATGGAGGGCGACCACCACCACTGGCGGCGGCGGAGGAGGCGGTGTCTTGGCGCGTGGGCCGTCGGTGTAGCGGTGTGCGGGCGGCGAGCACGACGGAGTGGTAGCGAGCGGCACCACTCGGCGAGTCTCTCGCCGCCGTATCTCGGTAAAGCCTCGTGAGAGTGACACGAGGGTGGCGTGCAAGGAGGCTGAGCGCGCCGCTGCTCAAACTTCGGGGCGGCGGTAAGGAACTTCGTGACCAGCTGAAACTCGGTCGGCCGCGTCTGACGCAAAGGCAGCGGGGCGACAACCGGCGGTGCGGAGAGAGTCCAAGCGACGCGGGCCGAGCTACGAGTGTAAAAGCGTCAACGGTAGCATCACCTTGCTGCGAGAGTACTCTGGCGGACCACGGGCGGTGAGAGCATCACGGAGGGCTCGTAAGCGGCCAGCGAAGATGAGTCCACATCCCGAAGCGATGGAGTCCCACAACCTCGAAGAGAAGCGAGGTGATATCGGCGATGAGGCAATGGCGGCTCGGCGTCGTCGTCGTACCGAGTGTAAGCGGTCAGCGATCCTTGTAGAAGTCAAAGCCTCGATGGCGAGAGATAGCCTCATCATCAAGAAGCGGCGGTCTCGGCGGCGACCTTGCCATTTGTCGAGGCGCAGCAGCGTAAACTCCGTCGGTGGTGTAGGGCAAGCGGACGGTGATATCGCGCGAGAGGGCGCCCGAGAGGCGAAGACCACGCATGTGGATGCGCATGTGAGACACAAAATCGGTGTAATTAACACCATCGAATATCACCAGGGCGGGAGGAAAATAGTGCCCATTGGTAGCGCGGCTGACGCGCGGCGACCAAAGCAACGAAGTCTAACAGGCGATTTGGGCGACGCGGCGGTTAGAACGACGTAATGAAATTTTCTCTCTTTTTTTTTTTTTCTTTTGCTTTTCTTTTTGGGCCGGCTTAAAAACAACCGCACGAGGCTGGCTTTGCTCGCGAGAGGACCAGAGCGGGAACCTAGTTCCCAAGTCTCCGTGGCGGCGGCAAGAAGGAGGCGGCGGCTCCCCCTTTCCGGCGGCGGCCCGCCTTCGGCGGCGTGGCACGGGTCGGCGCAGGCGGCGACGTCGAAAAGGGCGGCGTCAAGGCCAAGTCTCGTGGCGGCAAGAAGGGCGACACCTCGGCGCGGCGCTCCACTTTCGCGACGGCGGCCCCGCCGGCGGAGTGTCGGCGCGAGGCGCGGCGTCCGATGAAGCGGCGGAAGGAGGCGCCGCGGCGACACGGCAGACGGGGCAACGTCCGGGCTGCGGCAACGGTGCGATGGCGCGTCGGTGGACGACCCGCCCGGCGGCGCGGCGGCAGGTGGATCTCGGCAGGTGGAGGCGGCGGAGATGACGAGACGGCGGCGCGGCGGCGGCGCCGGCCGACTCACGAGAGCGTGGAGATGACGGCGGCGGCGCGACGGCGGCGCCGCGACTCACGGAGGCGTCAAGATGGCGTCAAGGGGATGAACTCGGACAGAAGCGGCGTCGGCGGCGGTGGCGACAAGCGAAGCGACGGCAAACCCTAGGTTAGCTACGATACCATGTGATGAATATCGCTTGTATTCAATATGGGGCCAATGGGCGATATATACACAAGTACATGTGATGAATATGCAAAGAACCCTTATAACAATGGGAATAACACATATACATATATATCTCTAACGATCCACACGTCGGTTTGGCGTTCGCGGTCGGCTCGTTAGTCGGTTCATGCGGCGGCCGACGGCGAGCATCGGCGGCGTGAAGAGGATCCTCGCTACGTTGCGGGCACCTCAGACCTACGACTTGCACTACCCAAGTGCCGGCGTGGCGCCTTCGCCGGCATGCAACCGGCGACCACGGCGACATCGACCGCGAGCAAGAGCACGGCGGGGCCGTTCTTCCTCGGCAAGTGTCCGATCGGTGGCGATCGGTCAAGCGGCGGTGGTGGCTCTGTCGGTGCGGCGGTACATTGCAGCCACTACCGCTTCTCTCAAGCTCTGTGGTGCACGGGCGCTGGCGATCTCCTTAGCGAGACGCGAGGCGGTGGAGCTCGGGGTGGACAACAAGTCCGCCTTGGCCTTGCGAAGAACCACATCTTCCATGAGCGCACAAGCACATCCGGGTAGGTATCACTTCATCGAGAAAGCCTGGATGAAGGAGTGTCAAGACCAACTACATCAACACCCAAGACAAGCTCGCGACTTCCGACCAAGTCTCTTGGGCGGATCAAGTTCAGAGTTTCGCGCCGAGGATCGGGATGGCTCAGATTCCTCACAAGGAGACACACAAGACTTAGGGAGATTGATGGATAAGTATCTGTGTTGGCTTTGCGCCCTTCAGGAGCAGCATCCTTGGTAGCGGTTAGCATCTCTTTAGGACAACATCTTTGGACAGAGCATCTTGGACTAGCTTTAGGACTAGCTTTAGAGGACAGAGCATCTAGGACGAGCATCTTAGACTAGCATCTTGGCATATGCTTGGCATATGCTTGGTGATAGACCTATAAATATGTCCCTCCTCCACTTGTAGCAATCCTAATACATGTCTCCAAGGCATCGCTCCACGAGAGTAAGGATCTTGCTATCACCTCAAGCAAGGTGGAGACCCGCGACCACGACTTGGCAACAACCTGGGCGTCACGTGCGGCGGGGCGATGGAGGGATGAGGCAACAACGTGCGGTCTGTCAGTCAAGAAACAGCGCCATTGCATAAGAAAGCTCAGTATTTGAGTCGCACTACGATGACGAGTTTCCTCAACATGAACACCCGTGAGAGCCTCCACCAAGATCGGGTGCGGGTGGCGAGTCAGGAGCTGAGCACGCACAGTCTCGAATTCAGGGCGGAGCCGCGTCAGAAAGTCATAGAGACGGTGAGTCTCGTGGTGAGCGGAAAGCCACACACAACAGGGACAAGTACGGCAGACATTTGGCCCCAGAGAGTCGAGCTGACGCCACACCTCAAACATCTGCTGTAGAAGTCATCCACGGTGGCATCGAAGTTGCTAAAGAGAATGCGCGTGATGCACGACGGAAAGGTACATAGTATCACTCGTCAGCTGGTAGTGAGCTCGGAGACGCTCCCACATTAGCTACATCGTCGGCAGTTCAGCCACATCCATGGAGATGGCCACGGTCATGCTACCCACCAGGATGGCGGTAGCACGAGCCGATCCGCCATCTGTTGTGGCGTGCGGCTCGGTGGTAGAGCTCGGGGTCTCCTTGATCACGGCATTAGTGGCCTCTTGGGCGATCCGATCCGCACGGCAGAAGAAGCGGCGAATCGGCGGCGTAGGACGAGGTGTTAAGGTGAATCCTCAGGTGAACAGCCTACTCCCTGTAGTTTGTCTTGTCGAATCGAACTAGGGGGAGCGGGATAGCAAAGGAACCTCCGGTAGTAGCCATCAGTGATGACTTGATCGGATCCGGAGTTGGGAAGCGGCGTGCGCGGGAGCAGAAGTCCTAGGTAGTGGCTCCAGCTAGATCGGGAGCCAGAGAGAAGCCAAAAACCTGAGAGAGGCCAGAGAAGCCAGAGCCAAGGTGAAGCCGATGCCAAAACAACCGGCTTCATGTAGATCGGTGGAGCCGGAGTGAAGCCAAAGCAGCCGGCTCCATGTAGATAGATGGAGCCGGTGAGAAGCTAAAGCCACTGGCTCCACGTAGATCGGTGGAGCCGGTGAGAAGCTGGAGCCGGCGGCTCCACCCGAATTGAAAATAGAGCAGGGAGCTCTGCTCACTCCGGCGGCGTCAGGGGTGGCGGTTGGCGGCGTCAAGGTGGAGGTCCCAGGTGGCGGCGGCGGCGGGGAGGAAGATCCGATGGAGGTCCTGGTCAAGGCGGGCGGCGCAAATCCGGCTGGGTGGCGCAAGGCTGCATGGATCCGGCGGCGGGGTGGAGCTGCGGTGGCAGCGGCGCCGGCTCGGCGAGCAAAGGCGCTCGCAGCTGGAGCAAAGCACGCGGCATGAGGAGGCGGCGGCGGCAGCAGCAAGCCCTAACCTTGCTCTGATACCATGTTGGAATAAATCTCAATGTCTTCCAAAGGTCCAAAAGGCCAATATATCATGTATAATAGGTGAATATGCAAAGAACACCCTAAGCTATATACATATCTAACGTTTCCCTAGGTTACTCTGTTAGCAGTTAGCACCTTTGACCTTCAATACATCGGCACAATCACCTGACATCACATTCTAACAGCATAACTGGTATCTATATTTACTTCAAAAAAAGGCACCATCATCCAGAACAATTTGTTTTTTAACATGGTGTATTGGCAATAATGGGTAATAATATGCAGTATGTATAGTTAATTTATTTACCTCCCATATACGTTGATCAGAGTAGTCGTTCAGTGGATCCAGATTTCCTCTCACTGTGCCCTCAAACATGGTTGGATCCTGTGGGATGATGCTAAGTCTGCCTCGTAAATCATGCAGCCCTATTTTGCAGATGTCAACATTGTCGATTTCAATTGTTCCTTCCCTTGGTTCAACAATCCGGAAAAGTGCTTGAATTAAAGTTGACTTTCCACTACCAGTACGTCCTACAATCCCCACCTTCTTCCTTCCTGGAATAGTACATGCTATGTTTCTCAAAACAGACGGGAGATGCTCCGCATATCGAACCTGTAAATGCGAAGAGCCACATTAGATGGCTTCATTTGAGCAAACGATATTATTCAGAGAAAATACCCAAAAAATCCTTTTATTAAAAAAATGCTTCCTTTTTCGTTATAGAGAAAATAAAAGTAACAGTTGCATGCTTATTTATGTTTTTTAATAGGAATATCCGTATTTGTTTATATCATTTCTGTTTCTTCCTGCTGGACAATCTGTGCTACTCTTTCTTTTTTCACATGTTAAACGTATGATTATTTTTTTCTGGAAGAGAAACCATGACAAGCTTGCTCATAGATTTCCCTATATCTTCTTACTCTCCTCCTTGATAGAACATACTGTAAAGTATCATGAATTAAGCACTTTCTTGAGATGAATTTTTCTCTGGAATATTTTCCACAAGTTATTTAATCTTCCTTGAGCATATGGTTATTCAATTTCAAACTTATTACATAAGGTTGGCTTCCAGTTTCAGGCCAGCTCATCCAAGTGATAGGAGTTTTTTTTATTTGTTGCTGAACAATGTAATCTTTGCATACATACTTGAACCCATGTAGGGTCATAAGTCATAACAGTGTTACACATACCTCCAAGAATCTTATATTGATAGTTCCATCTTCTGGCCAGCTGTTTTGGGGGCGGCAATACTCAACTACTAGAGGAGCCTCGCTAGGGATCCTTGAGTACTGCAATATTCTTTCAACTGATATCATTTTATTCTCTGTGTTGCAAATGTTCCAAATTATAGATGCCAACTGTGAGTTGAGGTTCAATGCATAAGTCACCGCAAGTCCAGCAATGCCTGTATATACAATTATATTAGTTTGAAAACCCGCCAAAAATATGATAAATTAAGGCTTATATGATCACCAAGAGCTTATCTGCATATAAAGCTTACTTGGATTTATAAATCCTTCAGGAAGGCTCACTAGCAGAGTCAAAGAAAAGGCGAAGACAAAGTTGGATAACATGTTTAGCCTGAAAGAAAGCCACTCCATTGAAGAGATGTTATGGAACCATGGTCGGGAGTGGTTGTCGATCAGACCGAGGTTTGCTTTTCTGAAACGATCTTTCTGTCCAAATGCTCTAATACTTGATGCTCCTGAAAGTGATTCTGCAAAATGGTGTAGGATTGGAGCCCTTTGAATTTGTGATAAACGAGCGAGCTCTCTTGCTGTTGGTATGTAGTATCGCTGCACATTATACAGAAAGTATCTGGATTTAGTATTGCGAAACGAACACTATCATTAAGAAGAAAAGCTGCTCCTACAGCTTCCTGGAATTCATGGTGCACAAAAGTACTGCGAAAAACTAATTATTAACTGAAGATGTTTGTTAAGAGTTCATACTTGACACAGGAAACAGACCACTGTCACTGGAACGAAGATGGCAAAAACTGGCCATGCAACCTGGGACATAACACCAATCGTCCCCAGAATTTGTATGACTGAAAACACGCACCAACCAAGTTTGTTTGCTATTTCCAGATCTAGAACACTTTGGTCATTGGAGGCCTGTTACCCGTGAAAACACAAATATTAGTTCGGAGGTCTGTGGGCATGTGATGCAATATGAAATGGTCTTAGAACTATATCAATTATCAGCACTAACCCTGTTCAGAATTCTGCCAGTAGGTGTGGAGTCAAAGAAGGACATCGGGGCACGCATAATGCAGTGGAGCATGTTTTTGAAGAACTTTTCTGATGTTAGTAGACCAATTAGTGACACGAGCATGGACCGAGCGAAGACGCACAGTGCACTTCCCATTGATAGTGCTATATATACGGAGAAGAGGAGGCCTAATCCAACTGTTGGGGTTGTTGCTGATGTTGGAGGAGATGCCCATGCCATCCAATAGTTGCTTGCTACCTGAAATATTTGGAAGAAAGACTGTGCAGCAATTGTTACTGGCACTAAGGCACCACCGTGAACTGCCCTCAGGTACGCCCAGTAAACCTTCTTGCCAATGCCACCTTTTTCTCGCTCTTCATCTTGTGTTAACCTCCCTTTCTCATTGATGTCCTGTGAGACATCATGTGCCGACTCTTGCTTTGTTATACCCTGAAGTTGATCATCTGTTTCATTTTCTGTCTCGAATTCATCGTCACTATCTGCTGATTTTTTGTTGTCAATTGACAATATTCTGCTGGAACTCTCAGCGTTTATGACAGACTCAAGAGCCTGGCTATGGGCTCCTACTATGGCTTGAAATCCTATGTTCTGTTGAAGGAGCTCATCAAATTTCCCTTTCTGCACAATCTTCCCATCCTGCATCACCTATTATGTTGTACACATACTTAGCAACTCTAACCTTTGGACAAGATTTGCTAACCAAAATGTATTTAGATACTTACCATTATAAGATCTGCGTCTGGAAGAAATTCAACTTGGTGGGTCACATACAGTATTGTTTTGTCCTTCAGAATTCCCATTATACAATCCTGCGGAATGCAATTATGTTGTTGCTAAGAGTTTGTAGCGATTGTTGTCGGACAAAAAAATGAAACAGAACTATTGACATTTACCCATTTTTTAATTAAAAATAAGCCTCAAACAATCAACTTATCGAGTTAACAGTGCATAGTTAAGCATATTTGTGCATTTATTGAAACTAACTCTACAAACCTTGAAAAGTTGACTTCCAGTGTGAGCATCCACTGCGCTGAAAGGATCATCAAAGAGGTATATATCTGCGTCCCCGTACACCGACCGTGCGATCTGAATTCGCTGCTTCTGTCCACCGCTCATGTTAATTCCTCTTTCACCAATCTCTGTCAAATCACCATTTGCAAACAACTCTAGATCTTTAGTCAGTGCGCAAGCTTGTATTATCTTTTCGTACTTTTCCTTGTCATATGGGTTTCCAAACAGAATGTTGTCCCTAATGTTCCCAGACAGGATCCAGGCAGTTTGAGGAACATATGCTTTGCTCCCACTGACCCTCACTGTCCCGGCTAGCTTTGGCATCTCTCCAAGTATGCACGATAACAGACTGGATTTTCCAGAGCCGACCATTCCGCAGATTGCTACTTTCATCCCTCTCTTTACTTTTAACTCTACATCTGTTAGAGTTGGAGATGTGGTCTCAAGTTCCCAGCTAAATATTCCTCGATCAATCTCCACATCATAGTCAGTGTCATTCCTTGGTACTTCTGTAACTGCATCACATTTCAATTCCTCTTCCTGGAGGTATTTTGCCACTCTATCAGCTGAAACTTTTCCCTGAGCAAACACTGAAAGCAAGTCGGGAAGTGTGAAGATTGGATCTTGTAGCATCCGGAATGTTGCAAGCGCGGACAAAACAGTACCAGCCGTCAAAGGAGTCCCCATCAATATACATGAACCGAATGTTATGGAGGATATGAATGCAGGTGATCCCCAAAATATGAATGTTGTTAGAGCTGACAATCTCACGGATCTCCACAGCCAATTGTACTCCTCGCTTCGTAAAGCTTCTAGCTTTTGAAGGTACTGCATATCCCATGCTTGAAGTTTCAGTATTTTCATGCTTCTAAGAACTTCCGTCGTTGCCTTCATTCTACCATCTTTAGCAGCCATGATCTTGGCTTGCAAATTTTTCTGCATTCTGGTTAGTGGAATATTGCAAGCCATTATTGCCAGTGTTGCTGCTAAACCAGCCCAGGCCCCAACCCCTAGGTTTTGATGGAGAACATATACAGCTAGAGAAAGCTGTATGGGTAACATCCAAATGTAGTTTGTGTACCATATAACATCGGTTATCCTTTGTACATCTACACTCATGTAGTTTATGATCTCTCCACTTGTATGTTTCTGCCTCGAACTGCAGGATAACCTGAGCCCCTTTTGATATATGTGGGATATCAAAGCAGCCCGCAACCGCATCCCGAGCTGTCGAGCTCCAAAAATCCACTGCCTCTGGGCTATTGTTTCCACAACCTTGGCACTGAGAAAAGCAACAGCAAGAAGGTAACCACTTTTGAGTCCATACTGCCTCTCTCCCCCTAGGAACTTCACCAAGTCATTTATCAGTGATGGTCCAACATATGACGCACTTGCACTTAACACTGCAAATCCTGCGTTGATTATTGCTTTTCTTCTAATAAATAGGAACATTGCTGTATAGATTGATGAAGTACTTAAACCATGCCTACATTCAACATCATCTATGATTTTTTTAAATGAATCAGATAGGAACTCGGCAGAGTCCTTCCCATCAACATCTGGCACATCATTCTTCTCTAGAGGTTTCTTGTATCCAATAGCAAAGACAGGGTTCATCCAGGAGAATGTGACGAGTTCTAGAAGATTTGCTCTTCCGTATGGACACGGCCTTTTGGTTTCTGTCTGCTGTCCTACAGATGGACTCAATAGTGGCTCTGTTATCCTGCTATCTATGAAGGTGATTCCTGTTTTTCCTCTGGCTGAAATTGCAAACAGATAAGTGCAGATAACAAGCATGAACAGTTCAATCCATCCGTCAAATCCTATATATTCATGATCTGATAAAATGGACCTGAGATCAAATACCAAATTGGTAATTGATTGCAGAAAGTTAAATATCCACCATGCTCGTATTATCAGTGGAAGTTTTGCGGATTTTGTCTTCTGAAGACTAAATACTGCTAGTGACAATATTATCCAGGATAACACCTGCACACCTTCACCTAGAACAAAAGGTGGATACTTGCAGTCACCTGAGCTTCCTTGGAACTGCAGAAATAATATCTTCAAAACATGACTGGCTAATATAAGCAGGCAACAAACTTTGCTTGCTTGATAGGAGATACCCAGCTTTGTGTCTGCATTCGTTTGATCCTGATATGAATGCTTATTGCTTTCAAAAGTTGCAGTCTTCGATCTCTGCCTGCACCATCTGATTCTCTTGAACAGAATTTGGGTCAAGAAACTGATGATGAATATCAAATGTATCAATGCAAAGGTGCCCATCCAGAAGCAAGGTGAGTATATCTCTGGCCATTCTTGCAAATTTCGCAATATAGTGGAATCTGTAATATTGCATTGCAAATTTGTATGTTAAGAACCAACAGCAGAATAAGTTATCCAATAGTCGTTTTTCTCATGTGAATATAGCATAGGAGCCACCATTATGTCATCAGTGATCAAGAAAACAACAAGCAGATGTGTTCTCGTGAGATTAAATTTCAACTCATTGTTTTTTTTCCAAAAAGAAAAGGAAGTTTTAGTTCAAGCTGACTTGGCAGGTAAAATGTGGGAGAAATTCGGTTATAATAAGCTGTTCGTTCTTTTTATGTTTGAACGAGCTCATGTCAGAGTGGGACAGCTAATCTTCATGTGGATGATAGTGTAAATTATGTTAGTTCTTGCTCTAAACAAATCATACCATGAATCTTGTTTGGTTGCTACTTTAGGCTGCAATTGATCATAGGATAAGAGATGATCGCATCCAAATTTATTCCACTCAACTTGGAAATACTTATTATTCCTCTCCAGATGGAAATTATGCATTTTGACATTTTTCTGCTTTTCTCTTGTTGCAATATGTGCTTAACCAATTGACTTACTGATAACCATAGATATGCACAGATATTTTACCCTAGTGTGTGGATGCTGGATAAGTAATGAAGTGAACAAAAAGGTGCCCAAATCTTTCAGAGACCTCTTTCATCCGAAGGTTTACTCCCATGAACCAGCACTAGGTACTATATTTATTGGCTTCAAGCTAAACATATAAATTTTCCTAGTAACCCAGCGTATTGACAGGAATATTCCCTATTCCCTAATGACACCATAAATGTTTACTAATTCAGTATTTTATAACTAAGATATCTAGTAACGTTATGTAAGAGACTCTGGTACCAGCAGGGAATAAGTTCAGAGAAGGTATCCTGTTCATTTGTGCAGAGTTGGATATGACTGTTTTTTGTTAGTCAGACGGGTACTGGGACGGAGATGGAAAGCTGATCACTGCCCATGACCTGGCTGTTGTTATCCCAGTTTGCTAAGTTTTCCTTGAAGAACATGTTTGAAACCATAAGCAAATTTGTACTGCTATTTTTGCCTGGAAAGTAAATTTGGACCTTCTGAGTATTATCTCACTTATACAAATGAATACATTTCACAAAACACGAGCGCTAACCAAATTATGAACCACATATTGGTCCTTGGCTACAAATACTTAGTTTTATGCACATTCTTCTGCTCCATGCGGGAATATATTAGTCAAACCCCCCATTAAGAGAACTCGGAATTTCTTATATGAAATTCATTTGTTTGCAGTTCCCCTTGTTGTCTTTTCAAACATTGCAGAACCAGAAAAGCGACAGAAAAAGAAAATGGTGAGCAAAGGAAAGCCATGCAGTGTAGTCGACTCATGGATATGTCCCAGAAGAGAGGCATCAGACGTATGCATAAACCTATTGTCTGCATGCCGATGCAGGGATTAATTAAGCCTTACTTGACGAATCATCGAGCAAACCCCTGTGGAGAAACATCTCTTGCACCCTCTTGGGAATCCTCGCGAGAACAGGCAACTGCAGGCTCCCACCTTCCATGCAGAGTGCTAATGAGAGAGGGAGAGAGAGAGAGAGGGGAGGTGGTGGTGGTGAACTGGTGATGGTGATATATTAGAGGTGGAGAGGCTTGAGTCCCTGATAGTTACAGTTTTGGCGTGGTTTTTAGGGGCAAATATAGCATCATGTGTGACTGCAGCAGGGTGAATATTAGACGGGATTTGTTATTTATGAATCTATCTGTTAGGTGTTTTGTATTATCTATTAGTTATGCAAGTTATTATTAGATTTGATTGTTAGAGATAAGTTTCTTTATAGATTATTTCTTTGAGATCAAATTGAGTCGTCCCTATAAAAAAGATAGCATGTATCTATTATCAATCAAGCAAGAAATAAACAAAGTTAGTTTCAAACCGGTTAGTTAAATATCAGAGTCTCCTTGTTCATCGGGAAGAATCTCGGCCGAGCTTGGAGGTAAATCCCTCGCCTCCCTAGCTAAAGCATCGCTACCTCGACAAGGAAGAGCCCTGCTAGCGGTTAGATGAGAATGAGTGCTCTACCTTTGGTCTTCGGACCCATACCCCAACAACAACCACAACATTTGATATCTGAGTCACTCACTATAGCTTCCAATGTCACATCATCTCTCTTGGAAAAGTTGAAGGCTAATAGTGAAGAGCAGAAGATCTTACTTGACAACATGATTGTTGCCCATTGAAGCTTCGTTGATCCTCGTCCATATGACATGACGTCATCGCCATACCCTCTCATCAACATGGGGTCACCAAGAACTTCAACCGTGGCCACCACTACAGCTCGAGAATGAGCTGCCTCGTCGTGAAGGGTGTAATATCATGGGCAAACATCCAAGTGAGTACTGTAGTGGGGCATGTAGCAGCGTGAATATTAGGCAGGATTTGTTATTTAGGAATCCATCTATTAGATGTGTGGTATTATCTATTAGTTAGGCAAGTTATTATTAGATTAGATTGTTAGATATAAGTTTCCTTATAGATTATTTTTTAGGTGTCAAATCGGGTTGTTCCTATAAAAGGGATAGTATGTATCTATTATCAATCAAGTAAGAAATAAGCAAAGTTAGTTTCTAACCGATTGGCTAAAGATCAAAGCATCTTTGTTCATTGGGAAGAGTCCCGACCGAGTTTGAAGGGCGATCACTTGCCTCCCTGGTCAATTAGGCCTCAAAGTTTCGCTACCTCGATAGGAAAAAGTCCTACTGACGGTTAAATGAGGACGAGTGCCCTATCTTCGGTCCTCGGACCTGTACCCCAACAACGACCACAACATGGTATATAGAGCACAATGGCAGATATCCAAATATACAGTTCCACCCGGCAGGCCCGGCCAGCACCGCCCGTGGAACGACGCGGCTACTCATGAATCACAGTTCATCTGTATGTATAATCCTATCAGTTGGTGCTTGCTTAATAGTAATTTTTGCTACTAAGATGTTTGGGGTGCACTAATTCAGCTAAATTCTACATTCATAGTTTTAGCAAATAAAGAGTTCTTTTTGTTAATTTTACATGTGCAGTTGCAGTCTTTATATGAAAAAGGAATGATTCAATTTAATTAGTAGCATTTAGTCTCTAGCAAGCCCATATAAAAAAATGGTAAAAACTTAAGGCATCGTAATTTATTGGACCATCGATATTTCATCTTTAGTATTGTGCTACCCTTTCAAAAACTCGTTGGACACAAATTGTTCATGTTATAATATTTATAATATTATGGTCGTGTTGCTGACTATGAAACGCCCAAACGTGAAAGTAAAAGAATACTAAGATGTGGTCCCCCACTGCCTCTCTTGACTTTATTGATATCTCTTGATATGTGTACAATGAAAAGATCTTACCTTTTTATATAGGATGATGAGTTTTACCTTCGCGATAAAATAAGTAATATGAGATTAAATTATATTAATAGAACTGGTTGGACCTCAACCCTAATAGACCAGTTTAGGCTAAGTGCCCACCAAACAGCTCATGCTATAACAGTTCAATCTGTTTTTTTTTCTACTTTGCTTTGTGAGGTGGTTCAATTAGGTTTACACTATAAAACGGCACATGTAACCAACACCACGGGTGCAAGACGACTTTAAGCACACAGACAAGAGAGCAAAGGCAGAGTGGTGAAGGAGATTAGTAACCAACAAATCGCCCTTGAAACATAAACATCAATCAATATGTTCCCCATCATTGTTCCACTGGTTTTGATCCAGCGACGACAGTAGAAAATCTGAGCACGTAAGTACATTTCATTTCTTTACAGGAAGAGTACTTCGCACGTGGTGCCATCGTCGCGAGAAGCGACGTTTTGTTAAGTTTGCGGCCATCAGCTAAGAGGCTAGAGAATAAAACAAACTTGGCTTGACAAAACGCAGCACTGAATCCAACCCAAGGCACATGCCGATCGTCACCTAACGCGAACAGATAAAACGTAACTATGCAAGCTTTACGGCCGGACCGGACAAGCGAAAGAACGGGATTAGGTGAGACTAAATGTGATGCAATCCAAGATGACCATGTCGCGGCCTAAAACTGTAAGGCTTTACACTGTCTTTCATTTACCGAGACCACTTGCGGCGCTGGCTGGTCACGTCCGCGTGAGGAGACGGTACGAAGTTACAGCGTAAGAGACACGGAGAAATGGTAGGGAAAAAGGCTTCGCTAAGGGAAAGCAGTCTGATACTTTGATGAGCCCTTTTGCGGCGTAGAAATCGAGGAACCCAAAAGGCAGGGAAGAAAAGCCGGTGTGCAGAGCAGCTCCACATGCTAGCAAGTACTCCAGCAACCATGCCCTGTGTATTCGATCAGATTTCCGTTTCATCTTGAGAAGGGAGAAACTGGCCAGCTAATCCTGTGAGGAGCAGTTTTTATTTTTTAAATTTTTTTTTAAAAATAATTTAAAGATAGCATCTTCTTAACTTTATTTTCAATTCTAACCCTTTTGATCACGCCATGACCCGTGGCGTGATCAAACTGTGTTGTCACGCCACCTACCACGGCGTGATCAAACTGCCAGATGACCCCCAAGTCAACACGCGTCCGTGTTCGGGCTAAGTCTTGTCACGCCAAAAAGAGTGGCGTGACAACACTCATTTGCCACGCCAAGATCCGTAGCGTGACAACGTGTTTTTGCCACGCCATGCGTTGTGGCGCGCCAATGGGGTTAGAATTAAAAATAAAGTTAGGAAGAGGTCATCTTTAAAAAAAAAATTAAAAAAAAAATAAAAATAAAAACTGCTCTCCTGTGAGACTCTGAATTTTGTTGACCTGGTGCGAATATCATGTGGAAACCATCATTTCCATGTAAACTTAGTGGAAAACATGTGTAGAACTTTTTTTTAAAAAAAAACATACGTAGGTGAGGTGATATTCTACAATCATGTAAAATGTTGAGATGAACTCAATTTCATTCGGAAGACACGAAATTGCCGAGCAGCAAACAAACAGTGATGAACAGTAAGATAATCGCTATTCATGCTGACTTTTTCTTTTTCATATCTTTCGAATGCACTTGAGTTCGTTCTTAAAATTACCCAGACAATCATTTGTTTTTATATGATATGACCAAAATGCCCTTAATAACTAAACTAATATACTATGGGCCACCAAATGTGTAGCGGAGAAGGGAGGCAGGGGATATCAAAGTAGGAAATTGTGTATTGGGAACTGTGGAGTGTCAAGTATTCGTGAACAAATAAAGTGGTCAAAAGTGATAAGTATTTGTAAAAAAAAAATAGAGTACATGGTTCTAGAATACCACCTCACGTACATATGATATTTTTTGAGTATTTCTAAACACTTTTATACATGGTTTTGACGGAATTTACAAGTAAATGGTGGTTTCTATTTGCCCAACTAACCTGTGAGTCGTCGTGAGCTATGGCTCGATCATCGCCAATATTTTTCACTGCGGCTGAACGCAATGATGAATGCATATATGGCGAGTGAGTGACTGTTCATGCAGGTAATGATATGTCACTGCTTAGTTCTAGTTTCTTGTCCGCTCTCTCTCTCTCTGGTCTGAGCTGCTCCAGTCCAGCCACGAGCACTACTACAAAAAAAACGTCATCACAGACGATTCTAAACCGTCATCACAGACGGTTTTGTGAACCGTCTGTATTTATGCGTCTGTGATATGAGCGTTCATCACGACGGTTTTCAAACCGTCAGCGAAAATAGCTATCACAGCGGTTCTTAACTAGAACCGTCGTGATAGTCCATTTTCACGAGCATGTTTTTAACAAGAACCGTCAGTGATAGTAATTATCACGAGCGATTCTTGTTCGAATCGCTCGTGATAGTTTTTGTATTGCAAAAAAATCAGCATACGTTGTTTCCATTCTACATAGAACGTTGTTTGCAGCGCACAATGTGGAGCACCAGGCTATCTAGCACACCCAAACATAATCATCAAGAACCCACCAGCACACATTGTGTAGCACACCATGCCATCTACAATTCCACCAGCAGAAAAATTGGAAAATTTGAAGCCATGGTAAAATCAGAGAGTAAGGAAAATTGGAAGCCATGGTAAAATCAGAGAGTAAAATCAAAGAGTAAGAAAAATTCCAAGCTATGATAAAATCAGAGAGTAAGAAAAATTCCAAGCTATGGTAAAATCTAAATCACAGACGGTTGTTAAATCCAACCGTCTCTGATAACTACCTCATCACAGACGGTTGGTATCACGAATCGCTCAGCCTGACGACGTTAATCATACCAACCGATGCTCATCACGAGCGGTTCGTATCATGAACCGTCAGGATACTTCGCGACGGTTCTTAATACGAACCGCTGCGTGATATAATGTATCGCGACGGTTTCAAAAGGAACGATGCGTGATATAACTAACACGCAGATTCCAAAAGAACCGTCTGTGATGAACCGTCTATTATGATCTGTTTTGTAGTAGTGGAGCCGGGATCGAGCACTCACAGCCTCATGATACGGTGACACCGACAGAGATCGATCGTGACACGTGTTTCATTTGATTGATTAATGTGGGCTCCACAGGCGGTTCAGAGAAACGCACTACTATTGCAGTTTATAAACTGATTAATACTAAATAAACCCTCACTTTGGACGAGAATCAACGCCGGCCGTGGGCGTGGTATGCTTGACATTGACCTCTCGATTTAAATAAACCCTCACTTTCGGCAAGAATTAACACCGGCCGTGGGCGTGTTATGCTTGGCATTGAGCTCTCGATGCAGTGGTGGAGCTTGAGCTGAAGTCATGGGCGGGCCAGCAGTGGGAATCTAAAGTTGTAAGCAATATATATATATGCCTAAATGCTTACTGTTTACTGTCAAAAAATCTAAAAATGTAGGGGTGGCCATGGCCATGTTGGCCTCCACTGTACTCCGCCCGTCTCGATGCAAGGCAGGCATGGCGCTCTGCAGCTGGATATGCATGCGGCAACAAAACGAATTTTTGGCCGATACGATCAGTTTTTGAACCGTATTTGCACTTATGGCAAGGTACCGTCGATATTTACAAAAATAGCAGGCCGGGCACGTGGCGACCGTGCGCCCGCGCCGTGGTGTCGACACGTAGCTGCGGGCGCACGCTCACCCCGCGCCCGCTCCCTGGTCCCGCCACGTCAACCTCTCTCGCGCCTTATGGCCACCCGTACCCGTCACCTCAGCACCTCATCTCACCGGGCCGCCACCTCAGCGCGCCCCGCCCGCCACCTCACCGAGCCCAGCCCCCACCCCTCCATGTGCCGCCCTCCCTCTCCCTGCACTGCTCCCGGGCGCAGGCTCACCCTGCGCCCAACCCTCCACGTGCCCCCCACCCCCGCCTCCACTGCTCTCGAGCGCAGGGTGAGCCTGCGCCCATCCCCCGGCCGGCCCCACAACTTAATTAATTGCAAACCTTAATTAATTGCAAAATCAAATCGTGCAAACTTTAATTAATTGCAAAAGAAATCGGTCGGCCCACCTAATGTGAGGTTAATGCTATTAGCGATTAATTAATGCTAGCACTGCTCCTGGGCGCAGGCTCAGCCTGCGCCCATCCCCACGGCCCCACAAATTAATTGCAAAAGCTTATCCTTAATTGCAAAAGCTTAAGGATAATTAGGGTTAATAAAAGTTTGTGATAATTTTAAAATGTAAAGATGAGCTCAAAAAATTACGAAATTTTTTGTGTGGGCTCCTGAAACCGTGTACTTGTTTGTATAAATTTTGCATAATTTTATTTGTTGAGATTTTTTATTGCTAATTGATATGATTGTGTCATTCTAATATGTGTTGATTGAGCAAAGATTTAAACGAGGGCCCCCTCCATTTGCAGCAGGCCCTCCCTCCCTCTATTTGCAGCATGTGTTGATTGTTGAAAGATTTGAACCAGGCCCCCTCCATTTGCAGCAGGCCCTCCCCCCTCTATTTGTAGCAGGTGTTGATTGTCGAAAGATTTGAACCATGCCCTCGCCATGTGTTGATTGTTAAAAGATGTGAAGGAGGCCCTCCCTCCCTGTATTTGGCGAGGGCCTGGTTCAAATCTTTCAACAATCAACACTGCACAAATAGAGGGAGGAGGGCTGCAAAATGAGGGGGTCCGTTCAAATCTTTCAACAATCAACACCTGCTGCAAATAGAGGGAGGGAGCGTCTGCTGCAAATGGAGGGGCCCTCGTTTAAATCTTTGCTCAATCATCACATATTAGAATGACACAATCATATCGATTAGCAATAAAAAAATCTCAACAAATAAAATTATGCAAAATCTATACAAACAAGTACACGATTTCAGCAGCCTACACAAAAAATTTCGTAATTTTTTGAACTTATTTTTATATTTTAAAAAAATTATCACAAACTTTTATTAACCTTAATTATCCTTAACCTCACATCAGCTTAATAAAGGTGGACCGGCCTTTTGCAATTAATTAAGCTTTTTGTTTTTTGCTTTTGCTTTTTGCTTTGCTTTTTTTGCTTTGCTGTGGGGTCGGCCATGGCGCGAGGTGAGCTGCGCCCGGAGCGATAGCGTGGAGGGTGGGCGCAGCTCACCCCGCGCCCGGGAGCATGGAAGGCGGGGTGGGGCACGTGGAGGTGGGCGCAGGTGAGCTGCGCCGGGAGCAGTCTGAGGAGAGGAGGAGCGCGCACGTGGAGGGTGGGTGGGCTCGGTGAGGTGGGGGGCGGGGTGCGCCGACGTGGCGGCGCGGTGAGATGAGGTGCCGAGGTGGCGGGTACGGGTGTCCATGCGGCGCGAGAGAGGTTGACGTGGCGGGAACAGGGGGCGGGCGCGGGGTGAGTATGCGCCCGCAGTTACGTGTCGACACAACGGCACGGGTGTACGGTCGCCGCGCGCCCGACTTGCTATTTTTGCATATACTAACAGTAGTTTGTCATAACTGCAAATACAACTCAAAAACTGATCGTATCGACCAAAAATTCGCAACAAAACTGCACGGCAGAGAGCCAAACAGTAGGTACAATACACATGGACTCATCTGTCGTTCGATCTGACCCCTGATCGAGTTCGTCAGACTTGGAACGCAGCTATTAATTGCGCTTGGAATATTCTGACGGCCGGATCAGTTTGAACGTACACAGTTCTACTAGATGTGTTTAGTTACCCTGCACATGACGCCTTGAGTTTTCCAGGTTTCAGGCTTTCGGCGTCCATTTAGTGCAAGTAATTAAGAGCGAGTAGCCTGTAAGCGCTGACACGACAGGACTGCAACACATCAGCTGCATGACTGCTGATAGGACATAGGAGGTAAGCGCATGCAAGTGAACAGTATATGGGATGGATACATGGGAGATGGGAAAGCGAGAAAACCTCTTTTTTTCTTGTTGCTTTTGTGTGTAGTGGTGGTTGCAGTCGGTCGATCATGTGTAGTAGTAGGTGACTGAGATCCACGCTTTTGTACTAGACTGAGACGGTATCCTTCCTTTTCTAGACAGGCGCCTTCTACAATTATTGGTGCAATGTCATCAGAGCTAGTGGCCACCTAAGGAGATTGCACTGACAAGTTCCAACCAAAGTGAATGGTTTCGTACATGGTCGTAGTACTATCTCCATTATCCTAAGGCATCTTCAACAGTACCACTTCAGTTCTCTTTTAACTGTCGTATCATCCAAAAATATAGTGAAAGAGAGAGGATATGAAGAAAGAGAATATGTCATCTCTTATATAAGAGATAAGTTAGGCACGAAAACCATCACAAATTGTGAGTACGTAAAGAGAGAAGTTGTGTTGAAAATAAATAATTTTATAAACAATTTTTGAAGATGTTGTCTCTAAGATTATTTATAAATGAGTTGGAGAGTTCGAGACAACCTAAGAGATAAACTATTGTACATGCCCTGAGCCCGGCCGATTGAGGCTTTTATTTCCTACTTGGCCGTTCAACCAAGTGGTCAGTATTACTAATTTTTGTTGGATTTAATATGGGCTAGGCCCAAACTTTAATTCTAATTAAATCCTGGAAAATCCCAAAGGCCCATGTGCATGTGCTAAACCTTTTTAGTCCCACATGGAGAGTTAAAGGGAGTTACACCAATTTATAAGGTGGGCGTGGGAGTCCTCTTGTGGAATTGGAGAGAGCCAATACACGCGGCTTCGCTTCGCCTCGCCGCGTGCGCCGCCGCGTGCGTGCGTGTGCGCGCGTGTGCGTGTCGCGCGATACAGCGTGTCGGAGTGCGTCGCGGCGTTTTCTTTATCTATTCGAAAATCAAACGCACCGACTCGCAATAAACGGTTGGCAATAATTGCGCATTTACGGTCTCTTCATTTTTGCAAATTGAAAGAACGATGCACCGATTCAAATAATGGTGGCGATAACGGTTCTTTGTTACTAGTGAGTAATGGCGACCGTTCGCCTCTTGACTAAGCAAGAATCTACAATTGCATTACTAGTGAATAATGGTGACCGTTTCGGCCTCTTGACTAGGCGATGTGCAATTTGCCGCCGTTACTAGTGAGTGATGGTGGTGCTTACGAGTGCGGTTGTTATATATAGTCATTATCCGAAGCAGTGATGTTCTCCAATTCTCTCCACGAAAGACACCACGCTTCTTTGTTGCCGTCTCCGGCGATCTCCATCCGGCAAGGCGCGTGTCGATCGCACGGGAGAAGCAGGCCTCGGAACCCTCGTCCTGAAGGCTTGCACGAGCAAGGCGAATAAGGTTTTGGGAGCGTTACGCGGCGCCACGCTTCCTCTCCATTCGACTCTCTGCTTTCGCCTACAACCGCACGACTATTACCGCGGCGTCCATCGCGCGACTACTTACCACTACGCCATGACAAACGCGATCTCACAAAGACTCACCGCCGCTTCTTCTACTCTCTTTGCTCCTTCCACTGGATCCGGGTATGTCTATTTCATATGTACTTCTTGGTTAGTAATATTACTAGTTGTTACCTTGAACACTGTGATAGATATGCTAGTTTCTGTTCATCTGGATATTAGTATGTCTATAGTGTTCTTGCTTACTTGCTTTATGAAAGTGGCTAGAATATTCATCATGTTTTATCTACTATATTTCTGGATTAAAGTAATTCGAAAAATGCTATTATTCTCAACAATTTTCTCGTCAAATTCACTTGTCAGTCCAATGCAAAGTAAGTAAGTAACAGTACAAGAGTAGCAAGACCGAAACTCCTTTTTGCCGGACCAGTACACATGCAAGACCGTAGCTCTATGGATGAAGTAGTAACAAAGTAATCATGATTTTATCACACGGGTTTATAATCTATAAAAGAAGATGACCGATTGGCTTGCATGAGAATGACAATGTTCAGACATAATGTTGTCCATTCAATTATGCACCAAGATATCATTATATATAGACCCGTGTAAGACAGTCGAACTGTCTTCTGTTGTGAAGTATATAAAAGGGAAAATGGTCATATCGCAGCAGCTGCCATCGCCCCTGCGTTAAGTGCAATCTGCGTGTCAGAATAATTATTACCGTCGAGGTCTTCGAACACGGTCCTCGCAAAAAAAAAAAAAAGTCTCTGAACGCTGCACCCCAAACTTACCCTAGTTGGACTTAAATATGCGACCTCTTAGGCTCTTAGCAAACACAATCTGAGCCAACGATACTTCATACATCTTGTCAGGCTGTCACGATATGTATGTGGACACTCTTGCAATTGTGAATCAATCAGTTGATGTGAAGTGCTGCATTTTCAAACGAACAAAACAGTGTTCTATCCAAAACGCATACGCGCGCCGAAACATCAAAGCAACTTCTTGCAGATGTTGTTTATCCCATGCATGCACATGCTCAGCTTGGCAGGCACGCAATCCAGTAGATCCAGAATACTAGTCGCTACACAAAAACAGAAGACAAATCGGTCAAGCTAGATTCGTGCGGCGCAAGTGGAGCAGATAAACATACTACTAGTTAGTCAGCTAAAGTCAAGTCTCCTTTGTTAATCATCCATTCTACAACGTTTCGTTGTTGTTTTCGAGTGGTGTCATGCAACACCAACGTTAGTGCGATCCGACGTACGTACGTTGTTAGACACCATACAATTAATGAGCACTCCGGCCTATATATCCTTGTATCTTTTCTTTTCGCCCTGTTGTGCAGGGAATAAACGTGAGTGAGTACGTACATGACGATTCTTTTTGTAAGGGAAACTGAGGATTTGCTACCCCTAGACGTCTTGATTTATAGTTTATCACTTTTAAGTTTTTAATTGATAATTTACCACTGCTAAGCCTCAGATGCATGTAACCTGCCACTCTAGACGTATTCCGGCAATTTTAACTTGTTTTTGCACCGAAAGTCCAGCATAAAAAGACGCTTATGCCCCTCTCACCTGGTTAGACCGAGACGCACGCATCGCTCCACGCCTACTGCTCCCAGGCGTCGCTCGACGCTTTGACCTGGCCACTTCGTCCCCCCCGCCGCCATCTCCCCTTGTACATTCATGCTCATTCTTGCACATCAAGCATTCGGGAGATTAATGCATGAAGCATCCAGTACATTCATGCTATTTACACATCAAGCATTCATGCTATTTACATCCAGTCATTCATGCTTTTTTACACATCAAGAATCCAGTACATTAATTCATGCATAATACAAGTTAAAAGCTACAAATTCATTTAGCAGGCTCATTCAAAGAAGGATGATTTGAGATCAGTGAGACATCGAATGATAAATCCTCAAATGCATGTTTATAATGGTAAATCATAAATAATTCCTTCAAAAAAGCACAAAGTGTCTACAATCAGAGACGGAGTAAGAACATTTTTACCCAAAGGGCATATAGTGATAACTAAATATCGAAAAGTGACAATTATAAATATTTTACTATTTTGTATGCATGAGAAAATTAAAAACTATATAAAAAGTTTTATCAATCATGGGGACCAGGTTCCCACTAGTCCCCCTGTCTACAATCGACAAATTAATTCAGCAGGCTCCGTCGATTGGGTTGTGTTAGAGTACAATATATTTGGTAGGTTAGAGTCCATTAGGGATTACAATCCCTTGTACCATCTTGCCCTCCAAGTCTTGTACCTCTATATATATCGCCCGAGGGGCTCAATGCAACACATCCAATTCCACCCCAACTCTGTCTTTCTACATGGTATCAGACGTCTAGGTTTAGATCCTAACCCTAGCCGCCGCTCGCTTCCGCACCGCGCGCCCCCGGGGAGATCTATCTCCGCCGGGGGCAGCGCCACCATTTAGGCGGTGGATCCTATTGATCCGGCCGCCATCGTCGTCGTCGTCGTCGCAGCAGATCGGGTAGAGCGTCTCCACGGCGGGAAGGAGATCCGCGAGCACACGCCGAGCGGGGAAGGCGCGGTTCGAAGCCGTCGGGAAGAAGGTCCCGCGCCGCCGTGGTGGTGGCCGGGCCAGGCCGCGCCCCGTCCCTCAGCCGCCATGGTGGCGGCCGGGCCAGGACGCACGCGGCGGCCACCATCTTCGAACCTGCTGCACCGCAGATCCGCCGCCTCTGCTCCTCGCTGGCGCGCCTCGCGCCGCTCCTCGCTGGTCCACGCTGCCGACCGCCACCGGATCCATCAGATCCGGCCGGCCGCCGCCGCCCGCTTCTCCGCCGATTCGGGCGTCTCGCCCTTCATTTGCCGGCTGGATCCGCGTCGTCACCTCCGCGGCGCTGATGCGGGCGCACCGCCTCCTCCACCTGCGATCGGCAGCCGCCACTCGAGAAATCCTCGCGCTTGGGCACCGGCGCCGGATCGCGCCTCGGCCTCCGCCCGCCGTCCACCGACTAGAGGTGCTGCCGGCTGCCGTTTCTGCCCTCCATCGCCTCCATCGCCGGCGCCCTCACTCGCCGGTGCACCGGCCGCCTCACTACACTAACCGCTCGGCCTCTCACTCGGGCGCTGCTCGCTCGGCCGGGCGCTGCGCCTTTGGTTTTGGTGGGAGGAAGGCGTAGCTTCCCAGAAGCTAACAAAAAAAAGGCTAGGTGTACCCGGTGAGTTGCACATGGAGAATCCCACTGCTGCTGTTGTATCTTTTCTTTTCCCGATCAATGATCGGGGTTGAGTCGCCCACCGCCCGTCGACCTCGCACGTATCTACTCCGACATCGGCGTCGACTACACCGGCCTCTACCTCTTCAACTGTGCGGCCAGGCCGGGCACGCGATGTCGAGGGGACGCCTTCGCGCGTCGCGTCTCGGTCATCCCTTCCGCACGTCTTCATCGCCGGTTCGTCATCGCCACCACAGATCGGGACGCCTCCACCGACTTCTTCCATCGTCGTCCCACCTCGCGTGTACTCGGTCTGATCAGCCGATTGTGCGCGATCCACCGGCTCCCGTGACGTCCGTCGTCGAGTACTACGCGCATCTTCTCCGAGCAATAGGGCTGCTGCTGTGTCGCCTCCTCGGGCCGCAGCACCGCCGCACGTGTGTCCCCTCGCCGTTGCATCTACATCGCCGCCCCCGTATCGACGCATCGTCGGTGCGCAACCACTTGTGCGCCATTTGTCTGCACATGGTCTTCGTCACACTGATCGGGCCTTCCTCGCCGACATCGAGCGCTACCGCCGCCGCCGTACCTTGCGTTAGGATCGCTGCTTTGCGCGCAGTAGCGTTCGCCGGATCGCTGCTCGCCAGCGGCGGCGTCGCCGGATCGCTCGCCGGGTAGGAGCGTCTGCTCCCGCACTGCTCCTTCTTCATCCAGCACAACCACTCCTGGTTGGGGCCCTCTACCTTGTACGTCCGGTATTGGCAACACCGGTGCGTGCTTTCATCCCCGACGCGTTGCTGGTCCGCAAACGCACACGCCGGCTCGCGGCTTGACTGCATCGACTTCGGCATCGACCCTCCCGTTCCCGTCCCGTCTGCCTCGATTGCATCGCCGTTTTTCGTCTACATCCTCGACGGCCCTGACTGCGTCGACCTCGGCATCGCCCCCTTCCACGACGACTGCCTCGACGCGTCTCCGTCATCATCATGGCGCCTCTTTTGCGCCCGCGGCTTCATGAGCGCCTGCCTCGACATCGGTAACCCGACCACGACTACGTCGACCACGGCCATCTCCAGCACGGCATCCTCGACCACGACTACTCCGCCCTCGCGCTCGGCTACCTCGACATCGGCACAAAGGGCTATCGCCTTGCTTGAGTTACTCGTCGGTTCTGCTCCGATCCACAAGATGCGCGCGCATCCACGTTATGATCGCGGGGATGTTAGCTCTTCGACTTCTTCTTCAGTCTCACCGTCTGCGACGCTCCCGTTGTGACTGCGGGGGGATGTTAGAGTACAATATATTTGGTAGGTTAGAGTCCATTAGGGATTACAATCCCTTGTACCATCTTGCCCTCTAAGTCTTGTACCTCTATATATATCGCCCAAGGGGCTCAATGCAACACATCCAATTCCACCCCAACTCTGTCTTTCTACAGGTTGTCTTCAGATACTATGACCCGCAAGGTCAGGCTTCAAGGTGACTTTGGTGCAATTCTCCCCTTGCTTGCACTTGGTAATCTGGGGCTCTGACTTCTTCCCCATGTTTTCAGAGAAAACCTGCACAAATATTCAAGGAGGAACATCATGCATCCGTATCTGGTAATGCCAGAAACTATTATTCCAAATAATATTCAGTCAGTACTAAACTGAAAAGAAAAACTCAGAATAAGTTCTCTGAACCATCTTACACCCATGACACCATAATCTTCAGAATGCACCCTGCAGAACTCAACTCCCTCATTCTGGTGGTTTTTAGTCATATCGACTGAAATCAACATCGAGATTATCTTACATTGTATTTGGAATTTGGGAAATCCTCGATAAATGCAGTGATGATATTATCCATCTAACAAGAAAGCGCTTACGGTTGTCAAGGTGACATGTACAAGAAGGTCCACGAATGTATGGGATCATCCGAATCACCGTCACCGCTAACCTGTGATGTGAGGATGAAGCCGCGTCGCTGGTGTGGACAAAGCAGCACGATGGCGTGCTCCGCTTGACCAGCGTGGGGACGAGTAAGCCGACGGCGCACTCCAGCTTGTCGCCGGATTCAGGCTCTCCGCCGCCGCGGTAGGGCCGGTTTGGGCTAGAGATCTTGTGTGCAGCGGGTCGGCCGAGATGAGGTCGGGTCAACCGGCTCATGCGATAGGTTAGGGTCGGGTACTCGGGTTCGCCCGTGCAGGTGGCCAAGCTTGACCCTATCAATAGCGAGGGCAAATGTATCTTTTCATGTTGGATTTCGGAGCATGAAAAAAATAAAATACCATAATACGCATAAAGTGGCAAATTACAGGTATTTGAGTGGCAAATTCTAAATGAACGTGGGGAGTGGCAAATCATCACTTTTCCCTTTCTTTCTGTAAGATGAATGCAGTAGTGCAGGCCGAGGAACAACAGTGCTGGGCCTATGTAAGCGAGATAGGTAGATTTGGTCCAGGGTTCCTGAATTTCTGGACCTAGATACAAGTAATGGGTTGTAACTATGGGCTCAAAAGTTTGAGCATCTACAAACCAAGTAAAGAGCAGCCAAATTGGGCTAACTACTGCACAATAAGCCCACCGTTTCGCCGCGCGGCGGCCCACGCGGAAACACCTCCTACGGTTCACTAACCCCCAAAACCCGACGCGCCGGCGTGTTGACTCCGCGGAATCACTCCCTTTCTTACCCGAAAAGGCGGGAAGGCGACGGCGCCTCCCAGTTGCGGCGCGCGAGTACACCAAACCGAAGCGCGACCACCGCTCGTACAGATCATGATATGCTTCTTGTTTTTTTTTTTTGGGCAAATTCTCAAATCTCCATGATCCGGAAGGCCCCAAAGCACCGGAGAAACCACTGAGCGCACGCGAAATCTTGGGACTACCCCCGATCCTTCCACGCACGCCACTGTCACGTAGGGGTGTAAAGGGAACAAATAATTTTTGATCAACTAAAGGCTTGCGGAGCGAATACAAGATGGAGAAATGAGTATCCGATACTATCTATGTCTGATACTGATTTCAAGAAGAAAAAAAAATACGAAATAAGATATAAGATGAATGATATTTGGTTGTATGTGTCGTATGTCAGCTTGCTAGCTGGTTTCCTAGCTTGGTTTCCTTTATTTTCTGTTTTGGTTGTAAACCGGTGATTAGCTTTCTATAAAACTTAGTTTATCCTTGTTTAAAAAGATATGTCCATATGTCAGATGGTATAAGAAAAATATGTTGTAACTTCACTTAGAAATAAGATAATAGATATATGAGTTATTATATTTGAGTAGACAGATGATACTGGAGTGTTTTTCTTTCGACATATCAGCGATTAGTCTCTCCGTGTTCGCTCTGATTGCACTTCTATTGTCCAATGTTCTGTGCAGAAGTGCAAACAAAAAACAGATAATTTTCGTCCGACCGACCGACCGAAGACTCGTATAAAGAATACAGGACAAAGAAATAAATATATAATATTATATGTATTTGACCCCGACTTTAAAAAAAATACATAATAAGATACCAAATAGACGATATCCCGATGTCCGTCCTTACATGCTCCGATTTCACCCGATTGCCATGCCATCTAGGGGTGAAAACGGATCAGATAGTTTCCGACCGATCCGGACAAAAAAAAACGGATCCGGAATGTCTCGGATCGGATTTTTCTCGGATAGTTTTCGGATCGGAAACGAATTCGGATTTTTCTGTCGGATACTGAAACGAATACGGTAGGCATGCTATCCGGCGGATACGGAAACGAATACGGATTATCCGGATAAGACGGAGTCCGGATATCCGGATTTCAGCCCAAAAGAGAAAAGGATATTTTAATTGATTTCCGAATTTCAGAAAATGCAATAAATCAAATAGTCTTTTAGAAAATAGCAAATAGAGTTCAAAAATCATAGAAAAAATCACAGAAATTCGTTGAATTATTTTTAACTTAATAAAATTAATTCCAACTTAAAGTTGGTTTTATTTTTGTATATAAATTATTTTAAATTTGTAAAAATAGGAAAACCTTTTAAAATCCAAAAAATTCAATAAATTAATTAAAATTTTCATTTTCACTTTAAATCCAATAAAATCCCGAAAACTCAATAAATTTATTTTTACATTAAAAACTAGGAAATTAAATAATTGACTTTATTTTATTATTTTTCTTTTTAACCAGAAAACTCTTTTAACTCTCGGAAAATCCAATAAAATAATAACTTTATTAATTTTATTTTTGGTAACATACTTTGGGATATTACATCATTTATGATAGATTAACCATCCAATCCAATCGATGTTAGTGTGAATTAAATTTTATGTATATGATGAACTAAGTGTGAGTGCGTGATGACTTTGTGAGTCATGACTTATGAGCTAAATATGGTAAACTAAGTGTTATATTTGTGGCGAACTAGTTAATGTAACTTGCTAGTGCCAATGTTATGTGTGGTTGCTGAAAATATGAACAATTCATGAATGTTTACATCAAATAAATTAGTTATATATTTTTGTTAATTTCTGGCATACGATTTAAGGGGTGTTCATGTTCCGAAAAATATCTGTGATCGTATTCATTTCGATTTGTATTCGCTTTGTATTCGTATTTGATACTATTCGTATTCGTATTTGTATCCGGGGTATTCGTATTTGTATCCGGATCCGAAAAAAATATGAAAACAAATATGGCAAAGCCATTATCCGTCTGTTTCCGATCCGTTTTCACCCCTAATGCCATCTCGCGCATGCCACCGCCCCGACTCCACTCCCCGCGTCCCCAATACCGTCGATCTCGCCGCCGCCTCCGCCCTCTGCAGTATCTCGCCGCTGTCGTCGCCGGCGAGACCTTCGAGGTGCTTTCCCTCCAATTCAAACTCCCCGGGCGGGTCTTCGCTGTGGCCTCGCGCCAGCTTCCGGAGGTTTTGGCAAGGGGACGAAGCTGGTGAGTAGATTTCCCTCGCTTCTCGTTGTTGTCGCTGCTGCTGCTGTTGGTGTGGTGAGTTGGGGCTTATGCTTTTGTGTCGTACTATGGGTTTGTGCAGCTTTGGTAGGGTGGGGTTAAAGGATGTAGTTGCTGCTTTTCTGGTTCCGCTGCCTTTTTTGCCCGAAATTTTCCTGAAATTGGTTAGATTTGCTTCGAATGCAGTAATGTGAGTGCGTTCTAGTTTGATCAGTGGGAATGTGCTTGCAATCGGTGACCGTGGAATGTTTTCGAGCATAATGGCTCTGAATCTCAACTAGAACACCACTGTCAAGTTCGAAGACATTTTTGTTTTTCTTATGACCAGCTAAAAATACTGAAGTATTGATCTAGATTGTGTCCCACAATTCCATGATTTCTAGGAAACAACGTACACACGTGCATACAAATTTGAACACCAAAGAGTAATATAATTTCATATTCGGTAGCCATGAAATGATCAACGGAACAAAGTTTCAGGCATATTCACTTAACATCCAAACGTGGTGGTGTGGTTGTGTGTGGGAGTTTAGTCCCATGTTGGGAGTTGAGTTCAGTTCAGTTTGGGCAGCATATAAACTCAACGGAGCCAATTTTAGCAACTCCTTGGGCGAGGGGAGGATGAAAGTCCAAGTGAGTTTCTACACGTGTGGTTTACCATGAGTATACTATTTGGGCCTTGCAGCATTACAATATGCAGCCTGTTGCTTTACATATCAACCAACTTATTTGCCACTTTTTCGGACATCTCAGTCAACTTATTCAAACGTGATATTTTCACTTGTGAACATAGTTTCACCTTGAGGTCAGACTTTTAATTTCACACAAAATGGCAAATAATGTCACCTAAAGCAAGTTATATCATTTGGTTTGTTCATTTAAAAATAATATATCATTTGTTTTGTTCCTTCCTTCCTTGTAAACTTTACCACAGTTAGACGTCTTCTTATTTCAAATGCTTATTGGTTGACAAGAATTTGAAATAAGAAGACGTCTAAATGCAGAGTTATTCTTCCACATCGCTGTGTATGCTTGAAGGCATGGGACAATTCTATGCAAGATTGCAGAACCATGGCCTGAAAAGGTCCCCGGTCAAACCAAACTGTCAGAAGGTTGTCTTGCATCACTTTACATTTCGTTTTTGAAATGAAATGTTGATGACATCTTCCTCGCTCATTTTGCTTGACACATTGTACTTGTATATTATCGTCTAACAGGAGCTAGCTTTCACCGCAGCATCCCATGCTCCAACAACCTCCTTTGTTTTTGCTTCAATGTGTTGACATGATGTCAATCACAGAATGGGGTGTTGATTTTGCTACCAGAGTATACTGTTGAAAATGAGGGCAATATTTTAATTCCAGATTTTATTAAAAGACAAATATTGCAAAAGACTAATGATACATAAAACAGTACTGACAGCAGACAACTCATTGTACCTCGCAATATATGAAAAACAGGATGTAAACAAGTCAATCAATCATACGATAGACTTACAAATGGGTCTGATGAAGAACAGGAAGCAGCGCAGACTTGATGCAGTGAAGAAACGTAGATGTCGCAGTGCAGCAAGCGGTCGCGCAGATGCGCTGCCCAGAAACCTTATTGTTGCCCCGTGCAGGTCTTCACGGCAGCAACGGCTCGGAGATACCGCTTCCCTTCTTCACGGTGCACGCCGAGAAGAGTCGGCGAGGTTCAGATGACGCAGTACAACAACACAGATTAGAAGGAAGAAGGAATGGAGGCTTTTCTTCTACACGCTATGCACTGGACGTCTCCAGGCATATATATAGAGATGCAAACTGGTAACTGACAAATTAAACAACCATTTACCCACTGGTAACTGACACACTTAACCAGTCATTTACCCACTGGTAACTGTCACACTTAACCAGTCATTTACTCACCGGTAACTGTCACACTTAACCAACCATTTACCCACTAGTAATTGCCTGTCATCATCACCCAATAAAGTCTCAAATTCAAACATTTGAATCTCATTCAAACACAGAGAGAGAGATGCATGGTTCAACAAAAATAAGGTGGACTTAGTCTGCCAAATGGCGCGTCACGTCACCGTACGGTCGCGCGTCGCAAGTCACAAGTCACGAGATTTTTCACACGAAAATACGCGAACGCGCGCTCGCGTGCGTGTGTGTGTTTAGTCAAAGCCCTCCTCGTGCCACCCTTATCCATGTATCACATGTTTTAAGGAGTGGCAAGAACTCCACCTTATATGTTGATCACCTCCACCTTGCCTTAGCAATATGGTATTAAACCATAAATGCTTTGGAATTATAGAAAATGAGCTTCAGGTAAATGGGCCAATTTCCAACAATCCCCCACCAATTCCAAAGCAAGAAGCAAAAAGGATATCAAAGATATTGTGCCGAAGTACTGTTAATATACCAGTCTTTTAGTGTAAGTCCCGTACGGGTTGAATTTACACCTAGAATGACAAGATTCATCTTCTCACAGCTGATGAATGGACCATGGCTTGAATTCACAGCTTTTCGTGATTAGATTTCACTTGAAATCTCAACTGATACTAGGCTGTCAAAGAACCACGCCTAAACGGAGCATTATTTGGTCATGTTCCCTTATCTGCTCATGAGCTTTCTAGAGAATGCCCTATTCTCGTGAACTGCGACCTCACAGTTGGGCTCAAGTAGGTATATTCTTTTCTAGCTATCCTGTGCTAATACCTTTTCCTCATTTGAACAATGTAATATATTAAGGCTTTATGCCAACCTTCCATACAATGAGAGTAATTTGTCTATTAGGACATGGATTCAATGAATATATACTCTCTTGTTACAACATCAACTTGTTTTTCCCATTGCCTAAGTCACGGATCTCCGATCAAGAAGGTATGTGTTACTGTTGAGTTGTAACTCCAATGGGCCTCATTCCCATGTCCATAGATGCAACGGAAATCGCTTCCGTACTAGCCCCTTTGTGAAAGGGTTTGCCGATTTTTCTCGGTCGTATATAATTCACAGAATCACTCCGAGTTCCTCAATTTTCTCGACGATTTAAGCCTCACGCTTCACATGTCCGGAGGACTTCATGTTATCCTTAGTATTTGTAACCTTAATCAACACCGCTTGATTATCACAATACATTAGGATTGCTGGTATTGGTTTCTCAACCAGGGCAAGTCCAACGAAGCTCTCTAAGCTATTCACCTCAACAAAGAAATGTCTAGTGCTACAAGTTCTCGCTTCTATAGTTGACCTCGTCAATATAGTCTGCTTACACGACCTCCATGAAACCGCAGCCTCTGCTAGGTAAAGACATAACCACTTGTAGCTTTGATCTCATCTCGCATCAGAGATCCAATTTGAATCACTATATTCTTCTAATACAGAAGGATGCCCAGTATAGTGAATTCCATATGAGGTTGTGCCTCTCAAATAGCGCAACACTCTCTCAAGTGCTTCCCAGTGATCATCTCCTGGGTTAGAAGTAAACCGACTTAATTTGCTCACAACAAATGATATGTTAGGTCTTGTGGCACCAGATAGATACATAAGTGATCCAATAATTTGTGAAAATCTTAATTGATCTTTTCCTAACCCTTAGTTCTTTCAAGCTTAATACTTGCATCATAGGGCGTTGGAGAAATTTACAATTCTCATAGCCAAACAAATTTTAAGATTTTCTCAAGATAATGGGATTGGCTCAAAGTGATCCTATCCTCGTTCTTGATTAATTTAATATTGAATAACATCTGCTCTCCTAAGTCTTTCATATCAAAGCATCGAGATAAAAAGATTTGACCTCGCCAATTACGCAGTTGTTTGTTCGAATATAAGTATGTCATCTACATAGAGGCACAAGATCACTCCTTGACCCCACCATAACGATAGTATACACATTTATCGCCTTCATTCACAACAAAGCCAGCAGATGTTAAAGTTTTATCAAATTTCTCGTGTCATTGTTTAGGTGCTTGCTTTAGACCATATAAGGATTTCAATAATCTACATACCTTATTTTCCCGTCTGTAAATCACAAAACCATCAAAGTTGATCCATATAGATTTCTTCCTCCAACTCTCCATTAAGAAAAGTTGTCTTTACATCCATTTGATGGACATGTAGACCATAAGAAGATGCTAACGCAAGGAGCACTCTGATGGTGGTTAGGTATCAAAGAAATCTTCTCCCTCTTTCTGGGTGTAACCCTTGGCCACAAGTCTTGCCTTGTACTTCTCAATAGTACCATCGGTCTTAGTTTCTTTTAAAGATCCACTTACATCCTACTGTGTTTGCACTGATAGGACGATCGCTGATCTCCCAAGTCACATTAGCCATGATAGAGTCCATCTCGCTACGGATTGCTTCTTTTCAATACTCAGCATCAGAAGATGCATAAGCCTCTGAAAGGGTCTTTGGCACATCATCCACGAGGTATACAATAAAGTCATCACCAAAGGTTTTCTCAACCCTTTGTCTCTTGCTCCTACGAAGAGCTTCTATGACTAGATTGTTATCCTCCTCAGGGATATCACATATTGGTTCAGAGATGGTGGGAAGTTCAGAAGTTTGATTATTCTCACTTTTAATATTTTCAGTTTGAATATTCTCGATTTGTGAAGTACTGTCTGCTGTTCTCATAGGAAAATAATCCTCAAAGAATGGAGCATCTCTAGACTTCATTATTGTGTTAGCAATAATCTCAGGAATTTCTGATTTAACTACTAAAAATCTATAGGTCGTGCTATTATGAGCATATCCTAGAAAAATACAATCAATTGTTTTAGGTCCAAGCTTTCTTTTTCTCGCAATGGTATATTGACCTTGGCCAAACACCCCAAGTTCGCAGAAAATTGACATTGGGTTTCTCCCTTCCATCCTCATATGGAGTAATATCACTCTTTTTAGTGATTACTCGCTTAGAAACGAAAGTTGTGTCAATATAGCTCCCCACCATGTCTTAGGCATACCAAAGACTTCTAACATGGCATTAACCAAGTCTGTTAGTGTCCGATTTTTCTCTCACACCCCATTTGATTGTGGTGAATATGGTGGTGTAAATTCATGGACTATTCCATACTCGTAATGAACTGAGAAAATTCATGAGAGATGTACTCTCCTCCACGATCGACCTTAATCTTTTATTTTCTTCTCTAGTTGGTTCTCAACCTCGGCCTTATAAGTCTTAAAGTAGTTTAAAGCTTCATCCTTAGTTTTTAGCAAATACACATAGCAAGAGCGTGTTGCATCATCAATAAAAGTTAAAAATATCTTTTGCCTCCTTTTGTCAACAATCCATTCATTTCACACAAATCAATGAACAAGATCTAATGGTGTCAAGTTCTTTCGTCCTCTAATCCCTTAAAGGGTTTGCAGGCTGCTTTGCTTGCACACATGACTGCACTTTGATCCTTTGACAATTTCACATTTTGTAATTAAATCTAACTGACATTCTAGCAATACTATCAAAACCAATATGGCGTAAACGAGAATACCAAATATTTGCCTCACATTTATTTAAACCAGTTGCAACATTCAGATTATAACAAGACTCTAAAGTACTTAGGCGGAACAAGCCTCCGCTCTCATAGCCTTTACCAACAAAATTCCCGAACTTAGACATTACAATTTTATTTGACTCAAAGACTAGCTTATAACCGTCTCAGATAGAATGTAACCACTAACGAGGTTCTTGTTTATTGTAGGAGCATGTTGCACGCTCTTCAAGTGGACAATCTTCCTAAGTAAGCTTCACTACCGTACCAACACCAAGAATGTAGCATGCAACCCATTTCTCATTAGGACGGAGGAAGCCCTTGCGCCTAGTAAGAAGAAAACAAGAAAATATCGTAACATACGTGAACATTAGCACCGAGATCAACCCACCAATCGCTGGATTGACATGCTGAAAAACAACAGAGAATTATTATACCCTCCTCGAAGTCGAGGCCTCGCCATGATCACGCTGATGCCTTTCTTCTTTGATCGCTCACCATCTCTCGCTTATGAAATGACAGCCTTTGCCATATGACCGCTTTTTCCCACACACAAAGCGTGATGTTCTTCATATCCTTCTTCTCAGTTTTCTTCTTAAAGCTGGTTGTCTTGTTCGTTTTGTTCGATTTGTACTTCTTTGCAACAGTCTTTTTCTCTATGAAATTTGCATTGTTCTGACCAGAAGTGCTGGGTGCATCTTTTGCTCTTGCCTTTTCTTCCACATCGAGGGCAGCAATGAGATCTTCAACAGAAATCTCTTCCCTCTTGTGTTTCAAGCTAGTGTGTAGGATCAAGGATAACCGACTAGAGGGGGGTGAATAGGAGGTTTTAAAACTTTTTCACAAATGTGAGAGTTAAGCTAATTAACAATTTAATCTAAACAAGTTATACTCCTAGCTAAGCAATACAAGCACAAAGATCAAGCTAGAAATATAAATGCGGAAGAGTAAAGACTAGGAATAACCACAAAGAGACAACGATGTTTTCCCGTGGTATCGAAGACTTGCCGGTCTTCACTAGTCCACGTTGAGGAGCTTGAACCAATCTGCCGGCTCCACCAATTAAGCCTTTCCTCGATCACTATTGGTTGTTCTTCCTCCACCCGAGATGGTGAACACCAAACCACTCACAATATGGGCACCGGCCTCTTCACAATCTTCTTGAAGAGATCACCGTGCAATCACCGCTAAGCCGTCTAGGAGTTCGCAAAACTCCAAGAGTAACAAACCAAGACCTTCGCTGACGACACTCAAGTGCAATAGGATCAACTAGAATGATGAATGCACTTTGAATGAGCTCAACAACCTTTCAAAGAGTGAACAAAATGAGTTTGAGGAGTTGAATGAATGCACAAGGCTCTAAAGATGTTAAATGTGGTCTAGCACTCGCCCTGAGCAGGGGGAAGTATTTATACCTCCCAACAACAATTAGAGCCGTTGGAGAAGAAAACCTGCCAGCCATATGCGGTACTACCGCCATGCAAGGAAGCGGTACTACCGCACTTCTCCAACTAATACAAAGAACGGCTATAACAGACGATTAAATGACCGACATAGCCGCTTTATCGCCAGAGCTGTATTACCGCTAATCGACGAAAGTACTACCGCAGAGCGGTCATACCGAAGGTGAGTGCGGTACTACCGCTTTCAAGGAGAGAAAGAAAGGGTGCATTCGGAAAAACATACCGCTTCTCATTCGAATAACCGCATGCGGTAGTTCCGCTTAACACTGCGATACTACGTATATCGGTCATACCGCATGAACACGGCGGTACTACCGCTTAGGTTTTGCACCGAAACTAGAAAAGAGACTCTCTCAAAAAACATACCGCCAACTAATGACCGAACAACCGGAGTGAGGTAGTACCGCATGCATAATGCCTAGACTACCGATTGTCCCGACAGGCACAATTTTGATTTAGAGAGAGAATCCTTATGAATGCATGATCCTAAATTGATCCATAAAGCACAAGACATGTCTTCAAGCTACAGGACATGATCCTCTTAATAGTACGACATTTAACCTATCATCCGGTCTTCCATCTATTTCTCCTCGCATCCAAAAAAATAATTTCAAACCACTTGTACCTTATCCTTGAGCAGCATTTGATCTTCATAGAACTTTTAGCATGCATCTTCAAGATCATATTTTCCAATGGGACTAGTCCTTGTAAAACTCAACAAACCAATAAGTCCCATTTTCACATATTATCATAAATTACCAAAACATATTTTTAGGGGCCTAGATGCTTTTCATAGTGGCAAAATCCCGCCAAGAAACAGGAAGTTTGGCGACAATGCCCGCAGCCACAAACTTAGGAGGCAACACACAGCCTAGATGCGCAATCTCACCAACCCATAGTTGGAGATCATGAGCTTGTCCAACTATGGACTTAGCCTCATCCATGGTAAAGTCGAAAATTGCTCACACATGTAGAGCCAACGACCGCCTCGCCTCGCATATTTGTGCTCTAGTGCATCCCACAACTCGTGGCGGACTTATAGTCCATGTACACATCATAGAGCCGATCCGCTGAATGGTCGAAGGCGACAAGAGCAAGTGTTGTTCGCATTATCGAATCGCATATATCGGTCAACCAGAACGGATATTGTGGGTGGATTACCCACCACACTTTCAAAGACATGAGCTAGAACTTGGCTCTAGTCGCCATCTACGAAATTTCGACCGTAAAACCTCTCGTGTTTCATAGCATCGAAGCTCCACCATAGTTGTGTTGCAACAAAGTTTACAATAAGGTTTCTGGAATGTTGAAAATGAGGGTAATATTTTAATTCTAGATTTTATTAAAAGACAAATATTGCAAAAGACTAATGATGCATAAAACAGTACTGACAGCAGACAACTCATTGTACTTCGCAATATATGAAAAACAGAATGTAAACAAGTCAATCAATCACACGATAGACTTACAGATGGGTCTGATGAAGAGCGGGAAGCAGCGCAGACTTGATGCGAGGCGTAAACGTAGATGTCGCAAAGGCAAAAGCGGTCGCGCAGATGCGCCGCCGAAACCTTATTGCCGCCCGCAGGTCTTCACGGCAACAACGGCTCGGAGATACCGCTTCCCTTCTTCACGGTGCACGCCGAGAAGAAAAGTCGGCGAGGTTCAGATGGCGCAGTACAACAGCACAGATTAGAAGGAAGAAGGAATGGAGGCTTTTCTTCTACACGCTATGCAATCGGACGCCTCTGCATATATAGAGATGCAGATCGTAATCGACAAATTAAATAATATTTACCCACCGTAATCGATACACTTAACCAGTTATTTACCCATTGGTAACTTTTACACTTAACCAGCCATTTACTCACCGGTAACTGTCACACTTAACCAGCCATTTACCCACTAGTAACTGCTTGTCATCATCACCCAATAAAGCCTCAAATTCAAATATTTGAATCTCATTCAAACAAAGAGAGAGAGATGCATGGTTCAGCAAAAATAAGGTGGACTTGGTCTGCCAAATGGCGCGCCATGTCACCGCACGGTCGCGCGTCGCAAGTCACAAGTCACGCGAAAATACGCGAACGCGCGCGCGTGCGTGCGTGTGTTTAGTCAAAGCCCTCCTCGTACCACCATCACCCATGTATCACATGTTTTAAGGAGTGACAAGAACTCCACCTTATATGTTGATCATCTCTATCTTGCCTTAGCAATATGGTACTAAACCATAAATGCTTTGGCATTATAGAAAATGGGCTTCAGTCAAATGGGCCAATTTCCAACATATACCACCAAATGTTGAGGATTCAGCGGAAAAACAGGTCTGTTTGTATCTCGTGTTCTTGTATCTCATACTCTTATGCCAGAGGTTGATGATCTAATGTGATTGCTTATTTGGCAGTTGATGGAAGAACAAGAATGTCAGGCCTAGGAAGCAACGAAAGAGATGGAATAAAACCAGAGTACCAGATATTGTGGTGGGCAACTTATGCTTCTAATGACGCGGTCTTCAGTTCTTCATAAATAGTAATTAGATTCTCATCTGCCATACTGCATTTTCGTATTATTTTCTCAATTGCTTATTGAGTGGATCAGTATGTCTTCAATGGCTTGCTCTTTGTTTAGCTTTCCTGAAAGCTTCGATAAATATGATGAGCATTGATGAAAATGCATTTTCTCCTGAGCTTGTAAGTGATGACTCACGGCCTATTTATTCTAACGAACGTAAGAAGATATCTGCACATGAAGAAGAAAATAACAACAGCAAAAGATTGAAGAAGTTCAAGAAACTCAAGTCCAATTCTATTTTGGATGTGACCTTGTTGTCAAAGCGCTTGAGGCAACGCAAGCAGCCCAATGTAAGGGTCGAAGTCACTGATTCTGAATCAAAAGCATCAGTTGTCAGGAGCAAGGACACAACACCCATCTCTTGTGTACCAGTAAAACGCATCATGGTAATCAAGCCAGAAAGGTTGAGAAACAAGCGCCAGTTTTGGTCTCGACTCTTATGGTCCTCATTGGGAACTTGCTAGTGACTTAATTTATTTCATACCTGGTGGTGGATTTTACAGAGGGAGATATCACCATCCTCGGCATTGCTACGAGAGATTTCAAGAGCTATTCTGCAAACATATCTTATCGTTATTGAACAATTTAAGCACTGATAAGGTTTCTTATGGGACAGGAAAAGCCACCTTGAAAGAATCGTGGCGAGTTATTTTTTTTAGTGTGGGGGGTATTACACTAGTTGCTCGCATATGAAAGAAAAAGATGTCCCATAATATTTATATACAATTATGAATATTTTTTTGGGAAAGGGAATGTATTTTGTCCTTCCCTGGTGGAAAAAAAATCTGATAAATTGATGATTTATCTATGCTGCTTTACAGGATTAAGTTCATACACCACTAAATGTTATCGGCGAGCTGCCTAATAACGAGTTGCTTCTTCAGAAGCATTTCATGACTGTACTTCCTTCTGTGTGGAGGTCAAAATATCTATGCTGTCATGTTACGGATATTTATTCAGGTGCACTTTATACATTCTCTCCTTCAAAGAAGCCCAAAAGATTGAGAAAAAACCGATACATGACAAACTGTAGACCAAGTGTGATGCTAGTTAAGATTACTTAAGAAGGCCCTGGCAGAACCTCAAGTTGAGCGTCCAGGAGTAGTAATTCCCATGAGCAATCCAGAATCGTGTCACAATCATTTAGGATTAGAACTAGACTTCCTAACTGAGCAAGCTGATTATGACACTGACTTTCCATCAGTAGTCAATGTGTATATATATGAGCCCTAACCTCTAAAACAGGTCAGGGAACCAGTTGGACGATCATTACTAACCAGTCTTTCTCATGTACGTGCTGAGAATCGTTTCAGGTAAGTGCTAACTTTGATTGAGTTTTTGTGCCAGCGTGTTTTTCGTTCTCCTTCACATGATTAGACACAGAAATGGCTTTGAAATTCATGTTGTGCCGTTGAATGTTCAGTTATTCCTAGATTTTCTACTGAACAATCTTATGGAATGCAAACTTATTGACAAATTGTGCATATTTATCTCTGCAGGGTAGCGTCAGCAGCTTGTTTTGAAGGGGAAGAAGGTTCTCATTGAGCTTCATCTTCTGCTTTTACTATGTCTACGAGGCATATATCTGGTCTTGACATCTTTAGGCAAGCACAAGGCTGCTTCTGAATCTGGGAAGCCTCCAAAATCAAAAGTTCAGAGCATTATTGAACAACAGGAAGGGTCAATCAAAGTCAGATCTTTACTACAGTCACTAGGTCAGCCTTCAACAAGTGCAACTGAGTTCGGCATTAGTCAGTCCTTATGGGATGTTGGTATCAATGGTTTGGAGTTTGTATTCTTGGACACACTTGCTGAAGAGGATGACCACACAGGTTCCTCCCATATCAGTGTGATCCCAGATTTCTTGCTGATATGGAAGAGTTAGATCCTCTTTTCTGATTTCATGGATGTTGAATCAGAATGAACAAATATTCCTCCATTCAAAAAAAAATCTGGGATGTTGAACTGAGGCAGATTACGGCTCCTGGAGAAGCCCAAGAATCTCAACCGTGTTCTTCAGGGTGTGCTGGAGACTTGGTTATGAGGTTGGGAACTTGGGATGATGATCGACGAATCTGCTGGGCTGGCTAGGTCACCTTATTTAACAGGCATCATTGAAGAGACACTGATGGAAGAATAGGGCATTTTGAAGGTGTATGTATATCGACAGTATAACATCACAGGAAGTAGAAGCACGTTTCCCTTTAGTTCGATTCGGGAAAGCTTGTAATTCACCATAGGAAAGGAGAATACCTTGTTTACTGGAACGGTTGCCGACTGGAGAAGATTAAAGAGGCCACAAGAACTTACTGTTTGTTTAATTAGCAAATGAAAAAAAGGCACAAATTCGGATCCAAAAATAATAGCACAATTCGGGGAAACTTTACATCAGAGACTTACAGTGAAGGAAGAGCAAACTCATCGAACAAGGACAATACAGGTTTTTATTCGGTGGTACGTGCCGACCGTGTATACGTTGATACAGAATACTTGTAAGCCCTCTGTATTCCTCACCAGTGATCACACATATTTAGCCCATTGACAAGGCATCCATTGCAATCTCTATACATGGTGTCTTCCGGCCGCCCGTACTCTCATTCGATCATTGCCTCTGCCTGATTATAGCTAGCTTGAAGACCTTGCCTTGATCAACTGCAAATTGATTGCCACTGGCGCTCGAGCCTAGCTAGGCTCTAGGAGTCCAACTCCTAACAACTAAGCAATCAGAATGATCATCTGTTGTGTCAGACGACGCCCTCTCTTGAAGCATTAATGCTGCTGCTGGGAAGGACATTACTGGGACGGAAGCTGCAGCTTTGCCTCTCGCCCTCAGATGACGATCTGATCCTGCCCGCTGCCGCCGCCCTCTTGAGGTCCCTGCTGCTTGAGCTCGACTCGGAGTCGTTGGAAGCAGACGGAGAAGAAGAAGAATCATCGTCAGCGCGCTTCCTCTTGAGCTCATGACCAGTTGAGCGAAGCTGCAGCAGCACGCAGGACGGCAGGTCCTTCCTTCGGACGTGCGAGACGGCAAGCTCCATGCCGGGCCTCCAAAACTCGTACGTGTACACCTCCTGCTTGAACTCTCCGTCGTCGCGCGGAGGTCGAACGGCTGCGGCTGCGGCTGTGGCTTGGACAAGCCCACGAAGAAGGAGGACGTGCACTGCAGGTCACGGGGCTTGGCGGCGTAGGCGTACGGGTGCAGATGGCAGAGCAGCATGCCGGACGTGACCATCTCGACCCTGACCACCAGCTGCCTCAGCCGCGACTCGACCCACCCCTTCCACTCCCGGAGCTCGTCCTCCCCGCCGGCCACCTTCACGTCCACCTGCAGGTAGCTCTTGTACGCCCCGAAGAACTGGAACGGCTGAAACAGCGCGCCCCACCCGCAGGCGCCGCCGGCCTCGACGATCCCCTGGCAGATGCCGTGGCCGACATCGATCTGCTCCGTGATGACCCGCAGGGTGGCGTGGGAGACGTTGTAGGCCGAGTTCATGCACGGGTACGCCGGCGTGATGATGGGCACGAGGTGGCTCCGGTCGCGGGGGTTCCTCCTTGGGTCCCAGACGGGGAGATGGAGCCCCAGCTCGTCGTCGTCGTGGTGCTCGATGTCCCGCAGCATCACCGGGGTTGGCCACTTCCATTGCGCGAAGATCCGGAAGAACCGCGGCACCAGCATGCTGGGCGCGGCGTTGGGGTAGAGCTGGCACACGCGCGCCACGAGGATGGCCCATCCCACGCCGCCCAGGAAGCCCGCGACGTTGGAGTAGACGCCCCGCGCCTTGGCCCAGTGCTTCACGCACCGCAGCGTCGTGCGGAAGGCGTCGGCGTCCGGGACCAGCCGCAGGATCTCGTCCGCCACACGCACGCCGTTGAGGCTACGGACGGTGGCCTGGTCCAGGCCGCGGAGCACCGAGCGGTCGCGCAGGTCCAGGTCCCTGGGCACCACCGGGAGACAGAAGCTGGCGTAGAGGAGGTCCACCTGCAAGCCGCGGAACCTCATCTTGATGACGGGCACGTGCGCGCCGGGCACGGGCTGCAGCTCCGTCACCCCCTCCGTCTCGGCCAGCACGCCGGCCAGCACGGCGAAGAAGTCGTACTCGCGGTCGACATAGGAGGGCCCGACGACGAGGGCGTCGATGTCGGAGCCGCGGCCGTGGACGCCGAGGCAGTAGGAGCCGAACGGGAGCAGCAGGGCGGTGGCCCGGTCGACCATGTCGTCGGGGTACCCTCGCTGGACGGTGAGACGCTTCACCCAGCGGTCGACGATGCCCTGTAGGTCGCGCATCACCTCCTCCCGGACTGCCGACTCCTCGGGGCTCTCGTACAGCCCCGCCTCGCGCAGGAGCTTCTCCAGCTGCGCCGTGCTCTCGAGGTCGTCCGGCGTCGGGCCAACCAGAGAGATGGGCTCCGTGATTCCGTACTGCTGCTGCTTCGGCCGGGACGCCATAGTATCTAGGCTGCTAGAACAGAATCGCACCGGTGATGCAATGGATATCGATGGTGCAACCAAGGAAACACGAATGAAGAGAGAGATGTGGGTTGGCCCAGACACCACCCAGTTATGACTTATAAACAGAGTAGTGAGAATCCTAGTCGGACTCGGATGGGGCCAGTAAGGCAAATCTTTCACTACATAAACCCACTGCTTTTGCTTTGCGCTGGTGCTGATTGGATGGAATCAGTGTCGGAATCGGGGACAGACAAATCCGTTTTGTTTTCCTCGTCGCTGTATGAGGTGGCCCAACCGCCCAAGTATAGTTCGAAGATGGGCACATGAAGTAAAGAGCCACAACCACAAGACAAGCTACCAGAAGTCCAACTAAACCCCCGAAACGTTTCCTTTCTCGATCAGAGTGAAAAAGCGTCTGGGCCAAGCCTGCCACCCGGACCGTGGGCTGCACTCGCGCTCGCGATCGCTTTTGTTTTGTACAAAGCGTGAACCGTAGTCCGTGCGACTTTGATGGACCGTTCGTTCCCTTCGTCTCGGCCGGCACCGCATGCGCAGAACGGCAGAAGCACAGGGGTTGTTTGGCCGGTCGTAGCGTTCCTGAAAATCAATTTTTATTGCCGAACAACCGAGTTGGAGAGATTTGGTATTTAGATAGCTGATTTTTAGGTAGGCTGTCTGTAGTTTTTGAGATGAAAAATGTCTAAAATGTCATTGAGGCAAATAATAACTTGTTTGATGTTGTTTAACGATAATTAACATAATTGACAGTAATTAACGACATTTAACGAGAACTAACGGTAATTAACGACAACTAAAGCAATTGACGATAATTAACGACAACTACCGCCATTAATGACAATTAACACAATTGACTGCAATTAATGACGACTACCGTAATTAACGATGATTAACGCAGTTGACTGTAATTAACGACGACTACCACAATTAACGATGATTAACACAATTATTGTAATTAACCGGAGTTAACGCAATAGGCCACGCCTACGTGGTTTGGTTCTTTCTTAGCTACGGTGCAGCCTGAAAGATCTTCCTGACCTGTGCGCAGCTGCGCATCGGCGCACTACACAAAGCGACTCTCCTGCGTTGAGCCACTGAAGCGAAAATTTTTTCCCAATGCATAGCGGAGTAGCTTGACTTCATCAAACTGTGCGAAACATTGGTATGCTTCTTTCATCTCCGCGTCTAGGCGCAGTCCGAGAATGGGATGCGATGCACAAGTATGATAATGTGAGACATCAAAAACCTTACCATGCGTTGTGCCCCGGCCCGTCTGCTGGGCATCCACTTCATATGTGTCGCATCAGATAATATCACTACTTGGAAGATGTAATAAAAACTCTCGAAGGTTTCTCCTGTTGCCTCACTTTGTTCGATAGGGCATATACAATGGAGTAGACAATAATTGTCTATAAAGCTATTCCATATTATATACCGACAACACTAAATATAATTCCTACAATACTTTGTTTCTAAATTGTATATAGACCATCTGTTAAGGGCATCCATAGAACAATAAGAAAACATGTGGGGCATCGAGGACATCCATACAATAGAAAGAAAACCGTTTGTAAGGGTCTTATTTCTCGTCTATATAGATCGTTCGTCGCATGCTAGATGACATATTTCTCTCTCCTTATTCTCTCTCATCTACATCATCATAAATCCTACATAGTTAAGGGTCATAGAAAGCTTTTTTCGAGAACACGCAAGAGGCTTGCGTGTATTGCATTAAGTGGAATAAGATACATCGACTCCGGGTAGCCAAAGCACGCCGGTTACAACTAAGGATGATCGATTAAACCTATTACCGGAGGGATATTTGTGGCCTAACGCTACCAATGAGCACTATCGGTGACAAAGAAACAACGACAACCGGCGCCCATTGGCCTGTATCCACGCCCATCCTTCATCCCGGATAGTTTGTAGTATTTGGCTTGGCATTGAAGTTACTGCATTATGCACCCTTGCATAACTTTGTTTCCAAAGTTGCGAGACCGTTAGGATGACCGGACTGTATCCACACCCATCTTTCATCACGGACACTTTGTAGTATCCTGATTGGACCTCAACTCCTAATGGACCAGTTTAGGCTAAGTGCCCACCAAACAACTCATGTTATAACAATCCAATATGTTTTTCCTCTATTTTGCTTTGTGAGGAGTGGTTCAATTAGGCCCACGCAATAAAATGGCACATGTAACCATCATCGCGGGTGCAAACCCAGGGGTAGACCCACATAGGGCCCGATGGGGGGCACAAGCCCCCACTCAATTTGTGGCCTGTAGCTATAAGGCTCAATTGTTAGACACAAACCCCCACTCAATTTCTGACTCGTAGCTATATCTTGATGCAACTCATATCGATTGTGTCCTCACTCATATTTTCTTCTGGATCCACCACCGTGCAAGACGACTTTAAGCACATAGACAAGAGAGCAAAGGCAGAGTGATGAATGAGATTAGTAATAAACAAATTGCCCTTGAAACATAAACATCAAACAACATGTTTCCCATCATTCAATACATTCCCCATCATTGTTCCACTGGTTTTTATCCGGCAACGATGGTAGAAAATCTGAGCGTGTAAGTACATTTGTTTACATGAAGAGAAGTTCACACGTGGTGCCATCGTCACGAGAAGCGACGTTTAGTTAAGTTTGCCTCCGTTTGCACGCACATGCAACTAAGTATATAGAATGAACAAACTCGTGGAGATCACGAGGATATGATTCTAATAGTAGTGTGCCGAACAATTGACAATAATGTCGAAGCGTTTGGAGAAACTCTCATTTTCAGAAAAGTTTCAAACTGTGTCAGGTTGAGAAGATCAGAGTGGCCTTGGTGACAATCTAACTGGCCACATGCGACGACTTGACCAGCCGAAAGTTCAAATTGTGAATTTTGAAAATCGTCCAAAATTCACTTGTAAAGGAAGGTGAGAGGATGTGTTTGCACTTGATCTCATTAGAATTGGAGTTTTGAGCTGAAATTAGATAGTGTCTGAAAATTCCAGAGAGGGGTAAGTTTGGGACCTGATATTTTTCCCTAGGTCCCAGCGGTTTGACCGGCTAAAATCTGTTCATACACTAGGAATACGGTGAATTTTGTGGGATTGGCCAAAATCATGGGTTTTAGTGTATATATGTTGTATGATCCATGTTTTGGCTAACGTATGTCAAGTTACGAAGAACTTGTACCCGAAATCAATTTCTTAATCTATTATTATGCAGGTGGCTTGGAGTCAACAATGGTCAACGACAAAGATAATTGGGACTAAGCTAGGAGAGCTCAAGTCCAAAACAATCAAGGATGTTGGGTGAAGTCATTGACTCAAGCATGGTGCAAAATGAACAATGATGACCGAACGGGAATTTCTGTGCTATGGGTTGCATCCAGTGGCACGAGGGATTGATGCAAGTGTCATGGTGGTTCCGGTGAAAGCCGGATGAGAGACTTGCCGACATGAAGAGAGCTATTGATCAACCTACACCGACGTCCGTGCAATTGTTTTTTATTTGTGCGGGAAAGCGTTGACTGTAGTCTGTGCAACCCGTTCATTCCCTTCATCTCGGCCAGCACCACAAGCGCAAAAGCATCGTCTCACCGGCGTCCCGCGCTTACGTGGTTTGGTTCTTTTCTCGTACCGAAGTGAATGCGTATGAGTATGACAATGTGAGACATCAAAAACCTTACCATGTGTTGTGCCCCAGCCCGGCTGCTGAGCGTCTGCTTCATATGTGTCGCATCGGACCAGATCACTACTTGGAAGGTAGTAACAAAAACTCTCGAAGGTTTCTTGCCTCACTTTATTTGATAGGGCATATACAATAGTGTAGACAATAGTTGTCTATCAAACATTTCCATATTATATACAGACAATACTAAAGATAACTCCTACAATACTTTGTTTCTAAATTGTATATAGACCATTTGTTAAAGGCATCCATACAATAATAAAAACACACACGGAGTATAGAGGACATCCATACAATAGAAAGAAAATAATCTATAAGGGCCTTATTTCTCGTCTATATCGATAGTTCGTTGCATGCTAGACAACATATTTCTCTCTCTTTGTTCTGTCTCATCCATATCATTAGAAATCTTACGTTGTAAGGATCATAGAAAGCTTTTTTTCAAAAACACACAATAGGCTAGCACTTATTGCATTAAGTGGAATAAGATACATCAACTCCGGGCGGCCAAACACTGGCTACAACTGAGGATGATGATTAAACCTATTACCGGAGGTATATTTGTGACCTAACGCTACCTACGGACGTGGCGGGCTCGTCATCGTGGCACCGCGGGACATTTTGGAGGTGAGTAGGACATGCTCATATCGCTTCTTTATTTCGAACCTCATAAGTTAATAACGACGATCTTTTGTTACAGATCTTCAGCTCCACACGTACGCGGGGCAGGACTATGCCGAGTCGTCAGAGCACATCTTTGGGCCAGCAGGTAAGATCACCTTGCTTGCTTGCGTAACATCCTTTTCACCATGATTACGTTTGTAACGTAATGCTTCGCAGGAACGGTTTGGGAGGACGATGCATTGTCGCAAGACGATACAAACCTATCAACACCCTTCGAGGACTTCTTCAAGTACCCGCGTGACACCCAGTTTTCTTTGGAGTCTTCTGAGTTGTACGGTGCACCGGGATCGACCCAGCCGACGCAGGAGCAGCCTCTCGCGACACCACCGAAGGCTACTTGCTTGGGTCGGGTAGTCAGGTAACCTGACCCTTTGACGTACTCGGACCATCGACGGGCGAGGCCCGGGGTGACACGCGGGGTGCGCCCCAAGAGGGGACGCCAGTAGATATTTATTTCTCTAAATATCAGTAATGGTAGCCATGTAAATATTAATTTGTGTGCAACTATTATTATGGTAGTCTCGTGCTTCGATATCTCTTTTTTTAGCTTTTCAGGACGATGTGACCCGACGAGCCAGCTTTTTAGGACGACGTGAGTAGACGAGCTAGCTTTTCAGGACGATGTGACCCGATGAGCCAGATTTATCTGACGACATGACCAGACGAGCTAGCTTTTCAAGACGATGTGACCCGACGAGCCAACTTTTTAGGACGACGTGACCCACAGATGCGAAATGCATCCGCACAACATTGCAATGGAGCCCCTGCTACGGCTGCGTCCGCTCTAGCTATAAATACAGTTATACTCAGCCAGCAACTCCACACCAGCACCACTAACTAGAAAACATGGACAAGGAGAAGGAATGAGAGAAAATCTGCAAGCTTTTGAAGGTCTGAGTGTCTCCCCATGAGACCGCCGCTCACCATCATGCCGCTTGTCAGCAGCCTTTCACACACCAAACTTTTGAAGGCATTGGAATCAAGGTTTAGCACGTTCGATGATTTCTACCACAACCTCCCTGGGCAACTCTGAGTCATACAAGATAGAAATCCCGGCACTCATGTCGACATTCAAGACGCCACGCATCCGAAGTGGCCTTTTAAAAGGGTACTACAGCGAGCATTCTTCGTCTTTGATCCATGCATCAATGCATTCCGGCACTGTCGTCCAATCTTGTGCATTGATGACACATTCCTGACTGGGAGGTACAAGGGTCAGATACTGACTGCAATAGCGACAGACGGAAACAATCAAATTCTTCCCGTGGCATTCGCTTTCGTTGAAAGCGAGAACACGGATAGCTGGTTCTGGTTCCTGAAGAATGTGATGATTTCTGTTGTACAAAGTCGTCCCAACGTATGCTTCATACATGATCGGCATGCAAGCCTGCTGCGTGCAATAACTCAGCTACAACGAGGAGAGAACGTGTCACTTCTATGGCCGGATCTACAGAGCAGGTGATGCATGAGGCACTTGGGTGCAAACTTCTATAAGTAGTTTCACAACAAGGACTTGATGAACCTATTCAAGCGGCCGTGCAACCAGAATCAGCAGCAGAAGTTCAAAACACTCTAGAGGATTCTAGATGACCGGACTCAAACCCACAGAAGGAGGCAGCGAGAAGGGCCACCCCAAGCACTGACCAGGCCCCCGAAGCATTGCCACAGATACCCACAGACGGTCCTAGTGTCACGAGGAAGACAGGGGCACAGGTGAAATACTTCTCGAACTGAATTGAGCACAAACCTAAGGAGAAGTGGTCACTAGTACATGACAGGGGTGGAGCTCGATATGGTATCATGACAACCAATCTAGCTGAGGTGTACAACTGGGTCATACGCGACGTTAGGCGCCTCCCTTTGGTTGATATTGTGGAGGCAATTCTCCGCGGTACCATAAACTACTTTGTTAACAGATGAAGCAATGCGTCGCTCGCCATGACAAATGACAGAGTACTCTAACCCGCCATGATCACCAAATACATGGAGGAGAAGAGCAAGAAGGGTGAGATGCACCGGGCATTCAAGATGGGCACGAGGGAGCTTCGCTTCGAGATAATGTGCAGGGATAAAGGACGTCGCGGGACGAACCACGAGAGGATCACCCATGAGTGCACGCTACGCCGCGATAGTTGCGTATGCACTTGTAACAAGGCCCTTCTTCTGCATAGACCCTGCTCCCATGTCATGGCCGCCTGTTCGACGGTGGCGCAGCATCTCGGTCAGTACCTCTCTGACTATTTCACCAAGGAGGCGGTGATGCAAACATGGAGTGGAGAGATGTATGGTTACGCCGTGGTTGGCCATTTCACTGGCCATCCCACCTGGGAGCAACTAATCTGGGCCGCGGACATTGGTAGGCTCAAGGAAAAGGTTGGCCGACGACAGGTACAGCGTATCAGGAACGATATGGACGATGCAGAAGGCGGATGTCGTACGAAGAAGTGCTCTATTTGTAGGGAGTCTGGGCACACATTCAAGACATGCCCCACGTGAAATCCTCAGGACGAAGGAGACATCGGCACTCCGAACGTCGCTGCGGGGACCTCATCCGGTGCCCCGACTCGAGGCAGTCCACATGGGAAACGTTGAGGTCGCGACCACGAGAAAGCATGGATAGTAGTAATATATTATTGTTAATGTTCTGAATTATCATTTCAATTAAGTGTTATGACGTTCTGCTGCAAGTTCTGTAATATCAATGTGTATGAATTCCCGGCCGAATCGCAATATCACTTACCTTCCTCTTTACGAATCATTGATACCTCAATCGTCCTCGCTAAATTCTTCAGAAATTAACCGTAGTAGAACAACATACGACGATGACAAAATGTTATTGCGAATCTAACAGATTTCATACCGTTTAAAATTTATGAAAATAAAAAACTGGCCAAGTAGAATAGGGGTGAGGTACCTGTCGCCAGTTGAAACGGCGATAACTTCTGTCATCAGTTGAACTGGCGATAGATAGCTCAACCGGCGACAAGGGGGCAACAAGGTCCCTGTCGCCGGTTCAACTGGCGACAACTCCCTATCGTCAGTTAAACTGGCGACAGGAAGTCATTTTTAAAATTTTTGAGGGCGGCTATTTATTTTTGTAAATATCTTTTAAAAATATATTATTTTTTAAAAAAATCGGCAACACAATACCCAGCAACTTACATGTTCTACAGTAACAGCTAATGCGAGTTAGCTTTTGACATGTGAGCCAAATAAATGTCTGTTGGAATGAACAATGTTTTCTCTATAGAACTACTATGGACTCGGCGACTCGCCTTCTACATTCGCTTAAGATGTCCATAATGGTGAGCCTATTATATACATCAGTGGTTGAACTATAATGACACATGCTATATGACCCGCATAGACCAACTGTTGTATGTATGAGTAGTGTCTTCAACCTCCATATCATTTGCTGATTCTCCGATCATTCTTTTCCCATCTCTGCTAATATCTAGCCCTTCATCGTCAGCGACACACGATCTGTCTTCCCTCGCACGCGCAGGCTACTAGTAAAACATGATAGGCGGCCCAGAGCCTCAGACATCGCTGATTCACTATCTTGAGAAAGCAATTAATATTAAATAACCATTGCACATGAGTCGAATTTTTGGGCACCGGATGCCCTCGCTCTGTCATCACAGCAAGTGTATTAAACACCTTGTTTCCAAACTTTACATGCTGCGCCAACGTATGTCAATAATTACACAAAGGAGGGGGGAAAAACTAAGGCATTCTACACGGGAACCGTCGCTTCTACTGTAAGCACCGCCAAGCAACACGATCAAACTTGGCTATGCTCACTACATATATACAGCTTTAGCCTCAAAACTTACAAAACTTTATGCATGGAACGACCTATTGTACATTCAGTCGGGAACTTCTCAGCTCTCGAATAGAATGCACATCCTTATTTGTCAGATCTAATAAACCACCAGACAATGCTACCTTCTCAACTAGAAGCCTCAGCAATGGGATCGTCGAAAGAGTTCCAGCGGATCCAACCATGATGAGCTTCTTCTGCAATACAATCAGCAAAACAAGGTCAAAAATATATAAAGTAGAAAGGAATATTATAAACATGATATTTGGCTTCACCAAGGCAGTTGACAGTATTTACACTTTGTGTGGAAAGGTAAAAAAATATTTGCCAGTGACAAGCATCCAAGTCGATTAAAACAGGATGTCTACATTTTTTTTCTTTGTATTATGTAGCACGTCTCTTTTAGAAAAACTATTCAAGATCATTATAGCCAAGGTAATAATGTTCATAATCCTTGAAAGTCCAAAATAAATTAGTTCTGAAAGAACACAATTTTGAAGAATAATTGAAATGGGAAACTGCATTCACTGTGCCTTACCTTTGCACGTGTTAAGACAACATTGATCCTGTGCCAATCACCAAGCAAAGAAGAACCACTAGCCCTTGAAGTTCCACTGGATCGAACAAAAGATACTATAATACATTCTTTATCCCTCCCCTGAAAAGGTAGATTTGTTCAGCATTAAAATACCACCATACAGAGGCTCTGTTAGAACAAGTTACAAACAAAATTAACGAATCGGCAGGAGCATAATATGGTTGCTCTAAAGTCTCAACAGCTTTTCATTAGTGAAGAGTTAAAAAGAACAACCACAATGAAGGAGCCATTTTCCAGGACAACAATAAGGTTTTTTTGTCCCCAGTGAGAAACTGAGAATGAGCATTAAATCGTATGAGTAAGCATGGAAGCTTGACTACTTGGCAATATTATACAAAATAAATAAAATAACTGAAAAGGGAAACACAGGACGTTGGCATTGTAAGGAAATCGATTATTAAAAGAGCAAGGCAGTCCTTTATTTATCAAATAAAACATTAAGGGAATAAATGTCAACCTGGTATTTGTCAATTGTATGAACCTCAACGAAAGCATCTACGTGTTGCTGAATGAGATTTGCTTGGGCATTATATGGGGTTATTATACCAATCTCATCTTGAGCTACACCTCTCTTTAGCAATTCTTTGGTGATCTGCAAAAAAAGGATAATTTTTCACTTGATCAAATTTTGAGAATAAAAGGAGAGTAATGATCTTTATATCAGCAGGCTGGATATGTACATAAACATAATTGGTTCAAAGTGTATTTCATCTCCAACAGAGTTACATGAAAACAGCTCGATGCCACCCAATGCATTGGTAGTTCATCAGAGGTTGAACTTGGTTATTGAGCCATTTACAGCACTAAGATCACATAACCGGTGCCGGAGGGATTCCCAGTAGGGGGGCAGGAACGGTAACCGGCCGGTTACCAGAAAAACCGGAAAAAATTCGCATGAATTTGCTTAAAAACCAACCGAATTTCAAAAATTTAAATTCAAACTTGCAAAACTCGGGAAACCCGGCCGGGATTTTGGATCCCGGACCCCCGCCGGTAAGCGGTAACCGGTGGTTACCGGCCGGGTTTTTTTTGCCTAAACGCAAGTTTGTGGACCAGAGCAGTTGACATATTCTCCTAGCTTAAAATATACTATAACTAAATAAATACAAGCATACAGTAACATTTTGAAAATCTGCAGCACTCGGACAAGACAAAAAAATCAATATTACTAATTATTCAACATGACACATAGCTCACACATGTGCATAAGTGCTGAAGCACTCAGAGGACAGCAGCAGTATGTGGGCAGATGTACATACAGGGCACTTGTGCAACATCGCAACTAGCAGCTGTAGATGTTAGTGCTTGCTTGCTAAAACCTAAAAGAGAAGAGCATGAAATATGGTCCATAGCTACAACACATAGATCAGGACATACCCAAGAAACAATGTATGCTTCTGTAGGATTGTTCACAGTTCTGCGTTCCTTGGCCTCAAGTGCCGGTACTTGATCTGCATAATTTGGTCACATAGTTAGCACTGAAGGGCAAAGTATCAGAAGGATATAACTAAATGAAATAATCAAAAACCTGTGTTGGCAAAAATGACAGCCCTATCAGGGTTCAAGATCTGCAATTAAAAGAATTCGGGCACAACAATTAAAGGGAGGTTGCTGAAAGAAAATGTACATGGGCAGTGTAACAAACCTGGCTAAACAAAAGCCAACCTTTTAATATTTCTACATTGAGAAGAAAGGAAAAGGTAAAGCAAAAAAGGCAGTGTTACCCAAGGATCCAAAAACCGTTACCGGGACAAATCCCGCTCAGCAGCCAGTACCGGTAACCGGCCGGTTACCGGAAATCCCGGAAAAAAAACCATCCATTTTTTAGAAACTGAATTTTGAACTAGGATTTTTGAAAACCGGTTACCGTTCAAAAACCGGAAAAACCGGCCGGAATTTTGAATTAGAAAGTGTTTGATGAAGTGCATATTTAGCTCATACAATACGTAATCTAGCATATTTAGCTCATACAATATGTAATCTAGTATATTTAGCTCATACAATACGTAATCTAACATATTTAACTCATATGAAGTGCAAACCGACCAAAAACAATAATCCAAGCATATTTAGCTCATGAAATACGTAATCTAACGTAAAATAGGCCTAAACCAATCTAGGAAGTGCATCATGCAATTAAAAATTCAAAATTGAAATTGATATTTTTCTGGCCGGTACTGTTCACCCGGTCGCTGCCGGTAAGACCAGTAACCGGCCGGGATTTTTTTTTCCCTGGTGTTACCTCTTTCAACTTTAAGTGCACTGGTTCTCTGCCAGAAAACTTGAGTTTGGCATTTGCAATGTCCAAGGAACCACAGCATAACCTGTTGCCGTAAATCAATGAATTTGAGAGCTCCATAATACCAGATGACATTCGGTACTACAAGAAGGTAGTTACTGATTGTGAGTTTTACTGGAACAAGGGACCTTCCACTCAACATAAAATAAGTGGAATTGGTACGAGATAGTAAAAAAGGCAGGTGTTCAAACAGAATAACCTGGCATCGTAGTGCTGAAATTGCTTGAGGATGTGTTTCTGACAACCTCCAAAATAAGCTAATGCCCATCCCATTCTCTCGAGCTTCAGAGCTCTATGTATTTTTTTTCCACAAAAGTAGTCAACAAAAAGAAAGGGTGGTATCAAAAAGCATTAATAAAATGAGAATACAAGCAAAGGAGTGGAAACCTGGACAAGTGGAGGAAGTTGATAATGGTCTCCTACTAGGACAAACTTTGTTGCAAGCATCAGAGGTCCCAGTGATACCTAGCGAGTAAATAGAACAGTATGTGAGAAATATCCCAAATGAAGGATGTAAACTTTAGAAACCATTTTTACAGAACATTCTCATTTAGCAGCTTGACCAACTAGCTTATAGTTTACAATATAGCTATGAAGTTAAATGGGCATCATTGTGTGATTTCCTTGAAGACTACATTACCAAGCATTGCTAGTTTGGGGCCTACCGGTAATGTGATTTGCCCAGCTTCATCCATGATACATGTGTCAAACTTCTTATGTGCTAGTAAGGGATGATATATTCCCAAACAAGTAACTCCAACAACCAGCACTTGCTCCATTCTTGTTTTAATGGCATCTACTGACAGTACCTCTGTTGCTGTTTCACAAACAAATAATCAAAATATACTCTTTAAAAAAAATGCAAGCACATTAATAAAGGATAACTTCTGACTTGACAAGCAGTGGGCCCTGACATCAGGATGTACAGCTTCATGCCTCCCAATCCGAATAAAATCTACACCCTACAAGAATGAAACACTAATCAGAATAAAGCATTTTCATGTTTTGCTTTGTTACACTAGGATGCTCAAGGCAGCAGGATTTTTTATTTTTTATTTTTTTATTTTTGCTCATTGGAACAAATGAGGGAGTTGCAGTGGAAAACCACTACATTAACGGAAGTTTTTTTAACACAAACCTCGGTCTTCAACTTCAGAAGCAAATTATCAATAGCTGAATTAGTATATGAAGTTAGCAAAATAGATTCTCCTCTCATCAATAATGACTTCACAGCGTGCACCATCGTATATGTTTTGCCTGTTCCAGGCATTCCTAGAATAAGAGCATAATCTTTTGCTGCTAGAATCTGAAAGCAACATATGTGTTAGTTTTACATTGTAAACTTGAATGTCCAGAAAGAGATCATGAACTAAAAGACCAAATATTTACTTTATGCAGTGAGAACTCGATGGCACAAATCAAAGCAAGTACTCCTCCCCTGCACTGTGAGCGAGTGTATGAAGCATCCACACCAATGTGCTTGGTGAGCTCATGCTTCACTGGGTCCCGGGCAATGCTGATCGCACTGCATCGCCGGACAAAAGAGTCGAGGTCCTATCACGGTACTCCAAAATGCGCAAGTAACCACCTCAACCAAGTAACCTCTGCCATCACCGCTGCCATAGCTCTCAACTCACCTCTGACTCGAGCGGAATCGCAGCGCTTCTTAGTCTTCCAGGCAATCAGGGAAGAGCCAAGAAAAACACAGTAAGCAGAAAGAGAACGACGATCAGAAGGATCACTAGCCCAGGTCGCATCGGAGTACGCTGAAGGCGAGTGAGGTGGAGCTAGGAAAAACAAACGACGAGAGATGGTCCCGCGCAAGTAGCGAAGAACACGAAGAAGGTGATCAGAGTGAAGATGGGTAGGACGAGCCATAAACCGACTCAAGATATGAACAAAGATTCTCTGTTGGTCATTGTTCAAACTCGGTAGTGATCTTATGTATGATAGTGCTGGATCTTGGCTAAACAGTCCCCCGCTGTCAAACCTGGGAGCCTATCAACATCCAAATTAGGAAATTCCAGACAACAAAGACGGCATGAGAAACATGCTATAACACAAATACGCTAGTGTTTAGTGCGTTCACGCGCAACAGTGAAGGCTCGACAATCAACAGACCTCTGGAAGATCGACAAAAGAGGCACCGTAATCAAGGAGACTTCCGATGAAATTCTGACAAAAGAAGTCGTAACTCACGTTGGATAAGGTTGGTGATCTCCATGAGTGAGTCTGGAAATAGTTCAAATACGAACTTTAGAAAGAAGGAACTTTTCTTCGAAGAACAAATGAAAACAAGGGCCAACCTCATGGTCGCAAATGAAGAACTAGACTCATCCTTGTCTATCCGCCAAATTTGACGTCGGAGATCTCCTTGCTCTAACAAGGAATTACTACCTGGAAGTCTCAGAAAACGTGGCAAAGAGACCTACAAAAATTCCATTTGAAATGCTTATAATCAACCTAACACAAAAAAAATGGACAGATTAACAGGCTGTGATGGTCAAGTAATACCGTTATATGGGAACGGCTGATGTCTCTTATATATCCATTCGCAACTGCTATCCACCCAGATTGAGTGCTAAGCACCTAACGAAGAGTGGCAGACGACACAGTATAATTTAGTGTGGGGACAAAATAAGCCAACAGATAATGTTCATGCATCACTCTGATAATTCATTATAATTTTTCAGTAGGGCTCTCCCCTATTGTTTCCTTCGGGGGAAAAACTCTAATAGCTAATTAGCCATGAAGCAAAGGGTGTGAGCTATTATACATGTTATTATTTCAGACAAGAAATGACCTCTTCATAGATACAGGCCTACAGCATTAAAGCAAACATCTGAAATTAGAGCAGAATTGAAACCTACAAATATATGACACTCCACCACTCTAGTACCTTATATGGCTGGTTGCCAGATTAGTCTGTTTGCAATAGCTGGAGAAGATTCCAACAGTTACTGTATTTGCTATTTCATCTCCCTACATTAGCTGAACATGTTCTATAGAACCTATACCTCTATTTAATCCTTATCAACTTTCAGCACACAATGGTGCAAACAAAAAAGGCATCCTAGTATCCTACACTTCAAAATGATCGAGATGATGGCGTGTATTACGCAGTGTACACAAATATATGCACAAACAAAAACAATGATACAATGAGCATTTTTAAGAAACTTAAAGTAACTAATATAGTGATACAATTATACCATTGAATACAGAAAGTGCACAAGGCTTACCACACAGTCACCACATTTGAGGCTGGAATCTAGGTTCTTAACTTGTGGTTCTGACTGATCAGTTGTTTCAGGCTGCATCTTCTGACACACAAAATTATATATGTATCTTTTGCTTTTTCCTGATGAATCTATTGAATGTTCATTTTTTACATCAAGGACGAAATAACATGGAGCAGAATTCTTGCTCCCAGAATTTGAATGATGAGGTTGGAAAATTTCCTTGTTCTTGACCTGAATTTTGCATAAACTGAGATTAAGCGGGAAGATTCAAGTTCCACATCACATTTGAGAAACTAAAAATACCTGAGAAACTCTAGCTTCAAGATCAATCAATCTATCCCAATGTTTAAGAAAGTTATGATGGGCAACTGTTAAGTGATTCACAAGGTTGTCAAATAGGTCACCAAGCCCACTATTTGCAGTATTGCCTCCATGCGCCTGTTGCATCAAAATGAAAGCATGCCTATAAGATTAGTAGTCACATGTATATTTTGTGTAATTGAATAAACTAGTTTCTTTTTTCTTGTCAGCAAGGACAAAGTGATAGAGCAGAGCACTGTAAGAGAAAAGCTGTCTAGTTAAAAAAAAAAAAATCAAACCTTGTGATATATGGTGCATGAAATCAGGTGCCGGCATCCATTACATGTTGATGGGCTCTGAAAGAAAAAAGGATTTTAATTGACTTCTCACAAAAGAATCACTTGTGTACGAGTTTCTAGCTCCACCTGTAACATTGGAGGAAAACTCTGTGAAGTCGATGCCTTCAGGATCTCAGTGGCAAGCTCATTCCGACGCATTATTAGTCCAATTAAATCAGATCTCTTAACTTTGATACCCTTAAGAAATTAATGAAAAATGGGTAAAAATGGGATACAAAATTGCATTTTGAGTATCATCTTACAAGATTACCAATGTCTGGTCTGTGTGAAGATAATACAGAAGACCCAAGTCAATATCCTTATTCGAGTATCTGAAAAAGGCATGGAAAGACTGCTGAACAACCAAGGATGACAGGATAATGCATTGCAAGAAATGGATTATACCTCTCTGTCATCAATAGTGTGTACAATATCACCTGGGCAGAGTGTTCCATAGCTGTCTGCAAATAGATAAAACTCTCATGAAGGACAATATAGAAGTAACTGAATCTTTTTTAAAAAAAAAAAAAGAGAAAAGATCAAATTGCTGTTTATTGAGAGATAGTTAGGTCGGAAGTATGGGAAAAGGCAATAAATATAATAAAACCTTCTGAAATGAACAATAATGCTAAAGCTAACGCCAAGACTTGCCAACACATTTAAAACACGATATTGAAAGAAATATTTCGATGTAACAAAATATGGCATATAGTGATTGTGGAAACTAAAGAACATTGATCTTGTGAAGTAGAAGCAAGCTTAAGCCTCGGATTATTGATAGTTTTTTTGGAAGGGAATTATTGATTGGTTGTTTTTTTTCTAGCGTGACTATTGATTGGTTGTTGCCAAAAGACTGGATACGATTAGTTAGTTGACAGGGATTCCCAGCCAATTACTATCAACAAATGGTATGGTATTGGGATGCACCATTGCAAAGAAGCTATGCAAGTCATCGAGTATGCTACCAGCAACCAGGTTATGAATCAGTTGGAATGCAGCCAAAAACCAACCAGATCTGGCCTGCTCCATACAAAACATATTAAACTTATCAAGTAGTAATTCTTAAGAATGTCTGAAAAATATGATTATTTGTAAGAATCACATAAAATTAAGATGAAATCAGTGCAACTTTTCCACAAGAAGCCTTGATTTGGGGTGAATCACTCAATCTGACCATTATACTGGATGCCAGCCCCCAAACCAGTATAACTTATTGCAATACGTAAATGATTTACAATGTCAATAGTTTCCAGAACCCTAGTGACAAAAACACCAGATCATGCCAAGAAGAGATACAATATGTGCACCTTCATTTGGTATACACTATCCAGTATCCAGGAATATATGTTTACCTGACCACTAGTTCCTTTACCAGTTTTGAACTCCAGTGGCATTATTTTGTCGTATGAACCACCATTGCATGAATTTACCCTTGATATAACAGAAGCATCAATAATCCCTTTCAGACCATATCTTGGGGCCCATGCCATCTCCTCAATATCCATCACCTGAGATGCATGAGAATTTCATTTCAATAATGCTATTAAGAATGCACACATGAAGCACTCAAAATTTTTGAAGAACATGGAGGGAGTGCAAATTTTGAGTTGACTTAATTTTGATGGTTGAGAACAATAAGGAATATAGGAGTGCACCACCATGAAATGGATTTGCGATTGGTCCATTCAAAAATCAAAATAAATTTTATATATAACCTAGGTAAGATAAGAAGATCCTATTCCAAATTGTTGCGAGCTCAATACTTTGCCTACCTCAGTCACTCCAACAGTCTTTCGTCCTTCAATATGTCCAAAATCAACATTGGTGCATTTTGAACCCTGAAAGTGCAGTGCACCATTAGCAAACAAGTGTATGATCGTATCTTCTTTAGACAAGTACAAAACAAACCAAAGAGAAAAGACAACACATATGTTTCACTAATGAACTGTACATGTAAGATACTCTACCAGGATAGATACAGAAAAGACTAAATCCATACTTTTTCTCTATATTATAATAGAAGTGACACACACACATGTATTAACACTACATGACTTGAGAGAGGAACTATTCCATTTCAAGAACTTCTGAAAAGAATTAGAAGAATAACAGCAGGTCTCATTTCAACAAAATTAAGCAGGAGTATTTAAGATCATGGAACAACCGTGTAAAGTTCAGAAATTTCTTCCCACTATTTAAGGGACACCAAAGTGAATGTCTGAAAGCCAGTATGCATGTTTATGTACCTTCATAAAGCATTTGAACCAATTCAATATTTTGGGGATTGCTTCTGTAAGCATTGAATATGTGTTGCTTTCACTGGCTGCATAAGAAAAATTCAAAGATCAGTTAAATAGACGCACAAAGCAAATAATAGAAAAGAGGAGCCCCCACGGGCCTGCCCTCCTTCTCTATCTCTTTCACTCTCAGAAACAACATAGCTCGTTGGGACCCATAATTGTATAAAAAAACATGAAGCTACAATACAGTACTCATATCAAACATGACTCGCTCAACCCAGATATAACTTATGTAATTGATAATTATATGCATGCATTCAAACTGTGTGCTGATATTCAATAAAAGAGTGCTATGGAATTGCAAACTTTTTAGGGATTACCCATTGATGTTTTCTAGTGCACACAGTAGTATAATACAGATTTTTTAATAGAAAAGAAGATTGGTTTAAATTAATCAATACTACATCCAAAGAACAAAATGTAAAGTTTCATCAAAATTGTAGTAGCGCATGATTATTTACTAAATAATATAGCCTCAGTGTTCTAAAAAATAGAATAAAAAAACATCACTGAACATAGCACTCGCCACTCAGTATAATCTAATCACCTGAACAATCCAAGCCATACTTGTTTTTAATGTGTTTTCTGAAAAAGTTGGAATTTTTGTCTTGAATCTTACCTCCACATGCATATAAACTCTCGATGTTTTTCGAAAGAACTTCTTTTGCTTGCTGTTCTAAGAATTGCCTTGAAGGAACATCCTCAAGTAGCCCAGCCTGAGGCACGAGGAAAAAAAACAGGCATCTCAATTATTATAATATCAATTGACCAAAAAGAAGTGGTTGAACAGTAACCAAAGCTGGCAAATATTCCTATATCAGGGAACCTGAAAGACTTGATGAAGCAGAGTACCAATCAAAGCACTTGTTGCATATTCGTTGCTTTTTAATCTGTCATCGAGAACAGATCTTCTTGGACAATGGAAGCTGGAAGCAACCTAAAATCAACTACTCATCAAAATATGCTGAAGGAAAATAAGATAAACACATACTTTTAAAAATAAATTTTTGAGAATTTCTAATAGGATGTGATAGTAAGTTGTTCAGATTAATCTAGGATGTTGATTACAAAATATTATCACAACATAAGGGATAGTACTAACCCGTGTTCCAGAAATGAGTAATTCTGGATGGACAATAACAAGATTCCTATCATGATCAACAATACATTTTCCTTGGTCACAGAATTCGCCAATGACATTTACTGTGTCGCCTGGCCCAACAAGACTATGGAACCTGCAGTAGTTTGAACAGGGAAATATAAAAAGATTGATGAAGTGCATGTTATAGGTATAGTTAACATAAGTGGAAGGCCTATCAATAGGTGTGGGAGTGTATCCTAAGTTGAAGAAGCCCAGAGTTTGTGGAATTAAAGTTACCACCGAGATTTTAAGAAAAGTATTTTAAAAAAATGATGATCTAGTCTCCAACAAGAAGGAAAAAGATAGCCAGCTTGGCAAGGTAATATTGTATACTCACCACTCATCGCACAGATGCACTGCATATTCTTTCCCACAGTGCTCATTCAGCAAACGCAGAACCTGTCAAAACAATTAGACTTTGCTGAATAACAAAAGTTTACATCTAGCTCATCCGTAAAGGTAAAGAAGGCACACACCTTAACAGGATAGCGATCACATGATGAAACATCACCTTTGTGCTTTTCTGACACCTGAAAAGTAAGCTAAAACATAAAACTCTCTATTGTCACTAGAACAGCTATTTGACATCGACCAGAAACCAACAAGTGGCAGTAAAAAGGCAAACCTCCAACACAAGAAAACTGTCAAAGGGTGGAGCATCAAGAGACTTCTTGGATTCCACATTTGGATCACTATTAACAATAGGGGAACAGCTACTGTTCGTGCTATCCCCGTTTATGATTTGCCCTCCTTTATTCCCAGCATCAACAGGCAATTCTTCTTCCATGATTGCATCTTCCACTTGATCTAGAAGATCAAGTAGTGCCTGGCAAGAGAACATTTCGACATAATTTCACAGTTTGACTCTGTGATGACTTATTAGTTCTTACAAGTAATAAGATGATGAAACCACTGCTGTTTGGAAACAGCTAGTGGGGTATTATCTTAAAGAAGCCGTCTAGTTCACCTTTTTGTGCTGCCCTTCTCCCAACTGCTCAGGTCTTCCATCGCAAGTGACAACACCTTTCAACTGCTACTTAATGCATGAAAAGATTACCCCATGGACACAATTGGCAATTACTACATCCAATTCCAAATGTAAGTCGTTTTAGAATTTGTACCAATCAAACATTTTTAGCTTTGATCATCAATATATAAAGAATTACTAAGATTGACAACATGAAATTGGTATTGCTAGATCCATCATGGAATATACTTTCATAATGTATAACTTTTTTTATTTGAAACAATATATTTTCAAAGAAATTGATGGTCAAAGTGTCACCATAGAGACCGTGTCAATGTCCAAAACGACTTATATTTGGAATAGAGTGAGTAATTTAGCTAATCACGCGGAAAATAATTCAGCATATAACCGTATGTACCTCAGTGCAGCTATAGGGTAGTGATGGCGGAGTTCGAAATGGGCTCTGTGTATCCTCCACACCGTCGCAGCCACCTGGACCAATTCCACACACATCCGAATTGCGTGCTGAAGCAGTACACCTCGACAAGCCGAATGGCGATGAATGCCATTTCTTCATAGCCTCGAGCGAGGAATGTTTCTACAATCCCAATTACAAGCAAGAACCACAAATCAGACACCCACAAAAACAATGAATTTCATCGCATACACCCACAGGTGGTACCAGCACCAGCTCCAGCACATGCCAAAGCGCACGCTCATAGGTGCACTGCACTGGCACACGCGCATAAGCATGTATGAACTCGCACGTACATAAAGGAACTTCAGGATTAGTGTACCTCGTTGTTTGAGCACGGATGAAGCGCCATCCCCAGCATTTTCCTTGACGTGACAGCGCGCAGGCGATCGTTCACCGGGGAGATCTTCCAAGTCACAACCTCTGCGCCCCCATCGTCCTGGCTCTGCTTAATCAACTGAACCGCACAAACAACCGACGACCAAACCTAAGAGTCGATCCAAAGATTCCAAACCGCAACTAAAACAAATCAAACCAGACCAATCGCAAGACGAAGACTCACCATCCCAGGAGAAAACCTGACCCGCTTCGGCGCCAGGGTTTTGGTGACCTCCGGTGAGACCTCCGACGGCTCCTCCTCGGGCGGCGGCGGCGGCGGAGGCGGAGGCGGGGGAGGCTGCGAGGGGTCGGGCTTCTGACTCTTGGCGCTCTGGGAGGAGACCTGGGACTGGCGCTCGAAGAAGTGGAGGATGCCGAACTTGGCGGGCTGCGACGGCTGCGAGGGCGGCGGCTTCTTCGAAGAGGAGGTTGCCGCCGTGCGCTTCCGTGGAGCCATGGCGATTGGCGATTAGGGTTGCGTGGCTTTGAGGTTTGGGCGGTTCGAGGCGGGAGGCCAGAGGCGGCAGGCGGCGGCGAAATGGGGGAATCGGATTGGGGAGGGAAGGGGGAGGAGGAGGAGGAGTGGGAGGGGAAGTGGGCGGAGTTGGAATTGGAGGCTGTGGCTGTGGAGATGGGGGGACGGGGGAATTGGAATTCCCGCGCGAAGCGATTTTGGCGGAGTAGGCTGCGCCGCCTCGGCCCATTAATAATTGGGCCTTGGATTGGCGCTACGCAGTTCTTACAGGACGGATTGGTGTTTCCTACAGATGTGGCCCATAAAATGTCGGCCCAATGGTTGCTAGGACCGGAACTCATGGCCGTACTACATAGTTCACACCTTGGGGCTTGTTTGGGGCCGGGAATTTGGATTCCCAAACAAGTCCTTATAGTTAGTTTTCTCCGTCTCGAACAATACAATGGGATTTTTTTTAATCCTGCGACGAAGCATTAGATCATTTTCGTTCCTGAGACGAAGAGAAAAAAAAATTATCCTTTGAGGCTTTGACGAAGCATTACATCGTTTTCGTTGCTGAGACAGAGAAAAAAAATATTATCCTTTCTTCTCACTTGCTTTGAAGACGCCCGATCCTTCCTTCTTCATCAGGCACACGGAATGGCCAATCGTACTTGCAGCAGTACAAACACAGCTAGCCAGGCGCATGAGAAACCGAGCACGCCAAACCGACAGTCGAGTCGGAGAAAGCGCCGCAGTTGCAGCGTGACGCTGACCTCGACAGACGAGTCAAGCTTTCCTCGATCGAACGAGTGCCTGGCTGCCTGCTGTGTTGTGTTCTAGACGGTCGTACTGTTCATCGCTTGCCACCTTCTCCAAGACCCTGTGTCGTGTACTCATGTCCGTACGTCCATGTCGCTTACCGACGAAACCAAGATTTGTGTGTTGCCGCTGGTTGCAAAGATTTGTCGAACCAAAAAATAGCCAGCTCTTGCAGTGGAATCAAAGAATGGACCTTCGGAAATCGAACTGGTTGTCGGATTCTGCATTTTTCGACCGGTGGTTGGGTATTCGACCGGATGGTTTGGTGACTGGTAGATCAGCGGAAAAACCCTGGCAGCTTCTGTCCTCGCACACGCTACCGCGGCCTTCTTTTTATCATTGGGTACGTGAAACTTTTGGTACGGGCCTGTGACTGAGCTGATCTGTGTGAAGCTGCTGCTCCACACGCCGCCGCGAACGGGAACCGGGGGCTCGTCATCGTGAAGACTGAAGCACGGTGCAGCTTCGGTCGCGCCTCGTTGTCGCCGGTTTAATGGCGGTGCACGTAGGATTGGATTTGGCTCCAGGCTCCCGTGCTTTGCCATGTGGTCAGCGTGGCTCGGCGAGGGGAATCGCGTTGGCACGCTCGAGGACGTTTGTCGTGATATAAAAATATAATTCTGGATTATCTGTATATACTACATTAGATCAAAATTATGTTAGTACATATAATTTTAATATAGATGAATATTGATCTATACAAGATGAATAATAGAATAAACAGTTAATTTAAATAACAAAAAATGGTTTAACTTTATGGTTGAGTTTATACTTATTAAGCCACGTAGGGCTAACAAAAAATAAATAAGCAATAGCGGAACAAAATGAACTCCAGCAAAAACCTAAAATACCAAAATAATTCATTGAGGTTCCTGGGATATGCTAAAACTCAAATAAAATTTGAAATCTCGTTGTTCAAGTGTTTCAGATTTTAGAAAAAGCAATAAATCAAATAGATTTTTAGAAAACAACAAATAGAGTTCAAAAATTCTAGAACAATTCACAAAAATTTCTAGAATTATTTTTAACTTAATAAAAATAATTCCAACTTTGAATCCAATAAAATAATAACTTTATTAATTTTTATGACACGTGGGGCCCGCATAATATATATATATATGTGTGTGTGTGCGCGCGCGCGCACTAAAATATGTCAGCAGTGGTCTTGCTTTGTTGATTAAATAACAAGGAACACGATGATTTCAATCGGATCGCAAATCGAATACTCGGTTTAAGAAATATGATCATTTAAAAATCGTAAATCAAACTATTGATACATTAATTGTAACGAATAGCTGGCCGCCACGTCACCAAGCAAAGCCACTGTCATGCCAAAATTTCACGAAAATATTCTCTTTTGTGGAATGAGTTAATTCTAAATAATCCGGTACGATACATGTAACCAAACGCTGAAACGTCCTAAATTCTGAATCATTTGGTACCGGTGCATGCAACCAAACGGACCCAAAGTGTCACGGTTTATCGACCAGAGTGGCTACACGCGTTGCCGCCATCTATCAGAAGAAGATGGGAAAGGCGAAACGGACTATCCGAAAATGACGAGATTTGACCCGATCTTAACATGGTCCTTTTACCAATCTGACTACTCTCTCCCAGCCTACTAGTACTAATTATTAAGTGGAGTAATCAGTGAAAAGAAACCTATCAAATTACTAAATTTGGGGTACTCAAACCATCTCTCTCCACTCGTCTAAACAAAGCCAAACGAAAACAAGAGAGAAGCCCAAAGCCACGCCCATGTACAAGAACTCCTCGCAGTCCTCTCTGCTCCTTCTCAAGTGCTCACGCGTCACTACCGTGTCCAAGAACTGCGTGGCAATGGAGAAGGCAGCGAGGAGAGGGCCATGAGGTGCAAGAAGCACCCGTACGAGGGCGGGGTTGGCGTGTGTGCGCCCTGCCTCCGCGACGGCCTGCTCACGCTCGCCGCCGCGCAGAACGAGGCGTCCTCGTTGCCGCCACCGCCGCCGCCGCCTGAGCCGGTCCCGGTTCTCCCGAGGTCGGTGTCGCCGGACGTGTGCCGCCGGAAGTCCGACGCCTCGGGGGCGTGGAGGCGCCCGCTAAGCCTCCTCTTTTTTCGGACGCCGCAAGTGGGGCCAGCCTACGGCGGCGGCGGCGGCTTCGAGGAAGGCGACATAGGATTCGAGATCAGGCGCCGCCGCAGCAAGTTTTCCGTGCCCGCCGCACTCTTCGGCCACCACCACCACGACGGATCGGAGGAGAAGGGTGGTGGTGGCAAGGAGCGGAAGCACCGATCTTGGCTCGCGGGGATCATGTCACGCGGCCGCCGAAAGAAGGAGCCGGTTACCGCCTCGCTGCCATCCCCGCTGCGGCGCTCTTGCCGCGTGATCAGCAACCGGGGGCTCTCGCCGGTGAGGTACGCTGACGAAGACGGTGAGGAGAGCAGCTCGCCGGCGGATTCACCGTGGCGACCTTCGCCATCCACGATGCGAAACCCCCCCTGCCGTCGCCGACTGGGAAGCGTCGGTGCCGGTGTCTCGGGCTTCGCGGTGTGCATCAGCCCGCTCGTGCGGCCCAGCCTGGGGCGGCACCACCGCGGAGGCCACCCGCCGGATGCCCCCGCCTTGTCCGGCGAGCACCGGCCGTCGCCGCTCCATCGGCTCTCCTCCGGCACCTCGCTCAACCACTGCCGCTCCTGGAAGCTCGCCGACGGCGGCCGCTTCCGGTGAACTTTTCTCCCCATTTCCCCCCATTTTTATATTATTTTCCCGCGTTCCAGTTATTTATCCGAAAATTTCACACACCCATTTTAGTCTTAGTCTCTGGTTTTTTCCTTTCCTATTCCCTTTACGTGTAAACTGGAAAATGAATTTATACCGATCGAGGGTTGGCAAGCTGTTCCACTGACATGTAGGCACCGACATTTCTAAGGCATAGCTGTTTGACAGTTGAAGATGTTGCTACACTGTAAAAAAAAAAACTTCTCGTGTTGTGTCTGTATAGCTTTTTATACGTCAGAATTATTTTGTGTTCTTTAAGTTATTTTTGCAGTATTTAAGATTCTGCGATCAATATATTTAGTGGTGCGTCTGGTAGGGGGGGGGAGTGAAGCCATGTGGGTGGAATTAAATGCTAGGTTCATGAACGGGGGATCTTGTAGTGCTAATGTCTACTGGACTGGAGTACTACCATGCTCGTGTTCTATTGAAAGAAACGTCCTCACGAACCATTCATGATCTTTGGCTGATAAGCGGGTCTTCTGGATGGATCATGGTTACAGTGACCAAACATGTGTAGTAGATAAATAATGCTCTTGGTAGACTATTCTAGCTCTAGCATCTTGGTTTGGAAAATTCTGAATCTGAATCGGTGGTCTATGAGGATAAAAACCCATCGTTCCGTCTGGTACCTTCCACAAGGAGGCAACCATGTTTTTTTGAAGGCAGAAGCAGCCATGTTTATGATGTTTCCTTGTGGCTTAGTTATTCCTTTGCCGGTACACTGCCACACCAAACTAAATGCTTACATTCTTGTTCGTGGAAGCGAGAACTGGGATGTTTTGATCACTCTGATTGTGGCTTTCAGTTAAACATTGCTTCAACCAGACGATAGTGACGATAGTTGGCAAACTCACCACACAATATGTTGGCAAAATACAATGGTACTATTACTAGTTCGTTGGCTACGTCATAAGGTACTCTAATTGGTCTATGCTTGGGACAATAAAACTTCAGATTGTTTCTCCTACAAACATAGGTTGCGTGACTTCCCCAAACACAAGCTTCGAACTTCTGTATTTGCACAAATTTAGTCCGTAACAGCGGGGAAATGGTACAAGTTAACAAGTACAGTGTCCTAATCATGCAATAGCTAGATTGCGGGTTCGTTGCAAAACGGTGGTATCACGCCACAGTGCCACACTGATTACATACCTGCACAAGGTCAACCGGCTGCATCCTCCTCCTCCTCCTCCTCGTGTGCTTTTAAAAGTCAACCTCCAATCTGTTCTGCTCTCCTCAAGCTCAGCTAGCACCTGGAGTTGGAATAAATGAGCTCGAAAGCTCGCAATTATGGGCCAATTGCTTAGCTAGAACCCACCACCACTTGCAGTTGAGCCGAGTGTCTGTGCTGAACCTGAACGTCTCCACTGAAATTGGCCGCGGGTTGTCGCGCACTCGCGCTTGCGCTTTATTCATCCCGGATCGTAAAAGAATGTACAATGAGCTTATGTCAGCCCTCTATAGCATCTGTCATATAGATTTTTGCTGATGTGGATGAAAGAGAATGAAGAGAGAGAATATTGCTGTCTACAATCCTGCAGCCGACTATAGCACTAGAATCAAGAAAAGCATTAAAGATTGTGTGTTGTCTACAATCATATAGCCGACTGTATCACTACGACCCATTCTATGAGCTGTCTTTAGTGCTGTCTATAGGTGACATAGAGAGTTGTTATAGACAGTAGCTGTCTGTACCATTGTACATGCCCTAAAAGGCCCGATGCAATTATGACAGGTGTTTTCGCTTTGGTTGGAAAAGGTCGCTGCCTTTTCGGCTTTAAAGCTAGTGCGGCGGTGGTGGTCTTCCATTCGCATTGGTTGTGATCGCTAGCTGCGAGTCGTGATGAGTTGTGAAATGCGAGCGGCTGATGGGCGGATGGATGCGCGAAGTGGTGCTCGTCTCGTGTGATTTTGTCCGTGTGCCGTGGTTGCTGCAGGTTGCACTACGTAGTATCTACGCGGAGTGTATTACTATACGCTAGTGCCTTTGATTATTCGACTTCGGATAGCTCTCCTACCCCTCCATGTATGGAGTAGCGTACAAACTGTTAAGAAATTAAGATCGTTGACTACTGTAGTGTTTTGATGAGGAACATGGAGCTTTGTTACTACCGCCGGACCCGGACTCGCTGTTGGTTTGCTTTGCTGTATAGAGACTGCGTGCCCTTGTAGGGTATTACTCCCTTCGTTTCGCTATATTTAGTATTGTCTTGAGAGTATACGTTTTAATATATTTGTTTATTGAGAGAATTTAGAATATAGTTATTGTAATTGTTTCTCTCTACCCTTACTTAAATACTTTGGAAGAGATAAGCGGTCGTGGTATGTCATTTAATATGATCATATATGGTTATTTCTCATTAATTATTTATTAGATTTAGTGTTGTGCTCATGGTGAGCTGTTGATAAATATAACGAAACAGATGGAATATTGGCTAAACACTCATCAACTCGGTCCATGAATATTAATTAGGCCAACAAACGCCGACCTTGTAATTTTGCGAGGGCCATATTCAGCAACCTGCCCTTTTAATGGAAGCCTAACAACAGACTCTAACTCTCCGATGTTCGATGTCATCGCAAACATGGCATGGACAGCATTGGCTTGTGCGTACGGCGCATATGTCATATTCATAATCCCGCCCGGTTCATCGCTTCCATTCAGCGCAGCCGATTGGGATCAATCCTCCTGCCGTTCCAGTTCATGTTCTTCATCAGATTACAGACAGAGAGCAATCGAAGATTCCCCAGCCTCCCAGACATTTTAAAACATCGATGGATTTCTCGTCAACACGGTAGGTGGCATCGAACTCATAGGTATTTTTTTAATCCATCAGCACTGCACGTCCGTGTCAATACGATGAAGCAGTACTTATCTACAGTTAAGATAAGATCACACGTGACGGAGGAGCTGCGTGTCTGCCTCACAGCTGTCGTTTCTGTGGATTTTAAGATCATCTTGCTCTTGTTCAAGCCATTAGGTGAGGCCGTAAGGAGCAGGAAGGGGCTTTAGACTGCATGTGGCCTTTCGCATTTCTTTGAAGCTTGTTACACACGGATAAACCGAGTCCAGTTTGGTCAGATTTTGCTTACCTTAGTTGGTTGCATCTGCATGGATGATGATGCATTTGACGAAGCTGCAACTTCGTTGGGAATTTTGGAGAAGTCAATGAAGTGGTGAGTCCGTGGGCCTTACATTAAACGATTAGGAAACAAGCCAGAATACTTGGGCTGTAACGCTACTTTTAAGGTTTCTTTAATAAGGTGGGCCTCACGCCCAGAAACGGGTTAGGCCCTTTAGGGAATCTTCACGCACTACGAAGAATTTCGCCATGGATCAAGATTTTTGGTATCCTAAATGACACTGTTTTGGGTCCGAATTAGCACAATGGGTATCGGTGCGGCCGCAATTGCAAATTTGGCGTCCAAATCTGTTTCAGGGCCGTGCGGACATCTACCGTGCCGCCACCTTAGCATCATCCGCACCACCGTCATTCGGACAAGGCTCGTCCGCACCACCCTGGTGCGAACACCACATGTCATCTGCACCTCCCCGATGTGGACGAGCACTATTCCCTTGCGTCCGCTTGTCCATGGTTCGGACAGGCAGCACAATTGGCGATTTCTTTGATGCAAACAATAGGTGTCAATGTCAAGAAGAATGTTATTGTAGCCATTACCGCTAACAAGGGTCTCTGTGGTGGTATCAACTCTACATCAAAGTCAGCAAAGCACTCCAGAAGATGACTTCTGGTAATTTGTTTACATGGTTATTTGGTATAATTAAATGGTCCATGTGTTCAAAACTAATGCTTATGTTGCTTGTAATCAGGTCCAGAGAAGGAAAGCAAGTACGCTTATGCTTATGCTCCTTCCCGGCCCGAACGCGCCACTTACGGTCGCTTTCGGCACTGAAAGCAACCTCTCTCACGTCACTTTCTCCCCATCTTGTCCATTACGCCGTTGCCTTGTCTGGATGCATTGCTAATGATGCTATCCTGTTTGTGCTTAACCCCTTCGCACCTATAAAAATCATGCTCGCTCTCGCTCTCACTCGTGGATTCGTTCTCGTTCTCACGTTCGTCGCTGAGAACAAAGAGAGCTAAACAAAAACTCTATTTGGAATATGTTGTGGAGAGCTGAACAAAAGCTCTGTTTGGAATACGCTGTGGAGAGCTAAACGAAGAGCAGTTGTTAGGACCGTATAAGTCCCGTGGGGTCCACATCATGGCAAGGCAAAATTATTTCGTATGCTTTAGTTGTAATAATTTCAGTCATAGTTAATTAGCGGTAATTTATTAGTCGTAGTTAGTTAGTGGTAATTGAGTTGTAGTTTGTAAGTGGTAGTTAATCAGTCATAATTAAATACTCATAGTTAATTACTCTTAATTAATTAGTCGTAATTAAATTCGCGTAGTTGAGTAGTGCAGATTGCATTAGTGCAAAATAACCGGTAAAGTCTCAGCATCTACCGATGCTCCTCAGGCATAGGAACCTACTCGGATCCCACCCCGCACATTTCCATTAACAACATAACATTTTTCTTCCTAACAACTACCACCTGCGGCTCAGAGTTAACACATCACAAAGTACTAAATCAAAAGGTGTCCCAAATAGCCTCATGTGGATGCACACAAATAATGCTTTGATCAATGGCACAAGTAATTCGGCCTTTGTTGACTTGGGCACAAACCACACACCCAACAAACACACCATACATACTGTCTGCCCAAGTCCAAATCATTTTCTTTATAGTTTTCCAAATATGATACTTACATGAGTACTCTGACCCAAGTAATTAAAGTGATGATGTATTGACCATCGCCGAAATGATGATCCCCATTCCACCGAACCTAAGCATGGCTAAGCGACATCGACTCGTATACTATATAGTATGATCAAAACCCATCCATCGAGCTCAAATCACTAGCGAGAATAATCACCTAGGCTCAGTGGAAAAGGATAACATTTACCTACAGCTCATGCAACTATTCGGATTAACTACCTCTAACGATAAATTAATCATCAAAATAGAACATGCATACATACAGTTGCAAAACAAGATATTTGTAAAGAACATGATCAAATGGGGGGTTGCTTGCCTTGTTGGAGATTGTCTAGGTGCTGTTGAGGATCACTCTCGTAGACAATCGAATCTTCAAAACCTATCAAACGAACAAAAAGAGTGAATAAGAATGAATAACGTCGAAATCAACCAAAAAATCAATTTCATCCAAAATTCAAGAAATTTACGCAGTAGCTGGAGTATGATTTTATATGAATTTAGAAAACAAAATCATTTAATTTAGAGTTTGCATGTGAGAGTTATTCCCTTTCGAAAATCTGCCCGAGGAGAAATTTCATAAAAATGCACTCGGTTACTGTAGCCGAAATTAATTATTTTCGTAAATTTTTTTAGAGTGGTGGTGTAGATGAAATTTGCATGGCAGAAAGAGCATAACATATTATGAACAACAAAAATTGAATCACCCTAATTGGAGTTCATATGATTTTTCTATGCATTTTCAAAATTATGCCATTAGTGTACAAATAATTTGAATATTAAGATTTTATGTAATAGTAACATATTTCAAACCTATTCCAAGTTAAAGTACAATAAAAATGGAAATCAACAAAATTGATTTCACTCAATTTGGAGTTAAAGTGAACTACTTATGAGTTTTTGAAGTTTAAACCATTTTCAGTGCAAAAGTAATTCATTTCAGAATTTCTAAATGGATTAAATACTTTTTGTACTCGGGCCAGTGGGGTCCACTTAACAGTGTTTTTTCTTTTAATTTATAGAATAAAAACCACTACTGACACGTGGGGTCCACATATCATAGTCTCGGCTCACCAAATAGTGCATCGACCTTCGGTCACGCACTTGGTCCACCGGTCAATGGACCAGTGCGCTGGGCACTAATGAGCCCGGGCCCACCTGTCAACGACTGGAAGAGAAACCAGGCATTAACTACTCCTTCAATTTCTGTTGACTAGGCCCACATGGCAGCGAGGCTAGCAGTAATTAACTGGTCATTAAACTCAGCTAAGCAATGATTGACCTAAAATGACCGAGATTTGCCCTAATTAATATGTGCTACAGTAGCTGCCCATTTTTGGACACGCACAAGAGTGCTCGCCCGTGACCTTGCCAGGCTAATCGCCGGCGATGCGGTCCACGGCGATGGCCGGAGAAGACCAAATTGGAATCCCTACGCTCTAGCGAACCTCCTAGTACTGCCGGTTAGGACTCCGGTGGTCTGTAGCGGCTGCGCGGTGAGGAGAAGCGGAGGAGATGTTCGGGCAATATGCCAAATAGCGAAGCGATGGTGTTCAAGGCAATCCAACGCGCACATGGGCAACGAAGACCAGCGGTGGTAGCGATAGCTTCGCGTGGAGGAGAAGACCTAAGCGAGAAGAGGGAAAATGAGTGGTAGGGAAAGCTCAAGTGATGTCATGAGATGGTGCTAGAGTATGGAATTGCTAAATGGTCCATCTCACCAGAGTTGGGGATGATGAAGGCTGCTTGCGGCCGAAGAGAAGAGAAACTGAATTTCGGCGAACCCTAAGGAGGAACGATGAAACTAAATTAGGGGAAATTATTCTCGTCCCTTGGAACACAATACGACGTGGGTAGAAGAGAAAAAACATCACTAGTACGGCGAGGACACGATGGCAGTGTCTCGGCTGTGAATCAGAGCTTGCGCTCTTGTGCTCGGTTTGGAGGAAGAAGGGAGAAAGGAGGTGAGGGATGGCTCGAGGCGGCGAAAAGAGACGAAGGGGGCCGTTGGGTGGCCTTTAAAGGTGCTGGGGCGGAGGGATCGCGAGAAGAGTGCGCGAGTGAACCCGGCGACGCTCTCGGGTGCACGATGCACTGGCATGGGTGAGGATGGCGATGGATGATGCGACCAGGGCAGGTGAGGGGCGCAAGAGATGCGGCCGAGGGCAAGGAAACTAGCGGTGCAATCCTGAAGGGATACGGGTAGGCTACGATAGCGACAATTCAAAAATTCTACCATGTAAACCAGGATACCAAGTAAGTAGATGATCACAGATCATTACCACCAGACGCGCAGTGCAGCAGAAGGAGAGTCGGAGTAGCCTAGTGCAACGAAGAGCACATCAATGTAGTAGTCGTAGTCGATCGTCCAGCGCTCCCGCAAGTCGATCGTCTCCTCCAGCAACCTCTAAAGTTCCTTGTGATGATTGTGGATCGTCCTCAAACACAAGACCAACAGCAGCAACGCTTCTACAGTATCCACACGTCTAGGGAAGAAACAACCGGACGCTGGTATGCTAGCACCAAGTCGCACGACGGGGCTCTCTCAGGAGGATGGCGGCTAGGGTTTTGGTGGAGCAACTCACGTCTCTCCCCTCCTCATAATAGCCTCAAGAATCTCCTTATATAGTGCCCCATGACGAATCCTATCTGAACACGTTTGACGAATCTTATTCGTACTGGTTTGTTTCAACCCTTTAAGTGTGTGACCCGTTAGGTTTATGTGTAATCGGTTGTGACTCGGAAACCCTTTTCCGACCATGAGTCGTAGCGGTCCCTAGCAGAACATAACGATTTCCGAATACACACGGTGGGTCTATCCAACCCCATGTTCTCTAACATGTGTTCACATTATTGATTTGATATCTCTATATCTATGACCGGTGAAACATGGTCATCAATCAATACATATGTTGGTCGTAGAGTTACTGGTGTTCCGACCAGTGATATCTGACCAGAGATACCATTTAGAACAACATCATATAAGTTAAAGAGCTTTACCAACAAGTCACATACTTATTAATCTTTATAACCAATGATTCATTCAAGGAACATAATAACATTTATTTAATAATTCATAAATATAGACGTGATACAATCATCTCTATAATTGTCTCTAGGGCATATCACCAACAAGTCCAAAACCGGGGGCAAGGTAGCTCGCTGGCACGCTGACTCGGTGGAGCTAGTGCGGGCCCGATGGCCGCATGGAGAAGAAGACCTGACCGGTGGGGTCCACCGGTCAACGGGAGAGGTAAGAGATTTAGTTTTTCTGATTTTTGAAATTAGGCTGAGAGCTTAAGGGAATTTTTAGACATAGCAGTATAACTCCAAAAATTACATTTTTTTTGGGAAGGTTCCAGACATTATGTATCTCTTTGTATAATTTTTCTAGAGTTTTTCATGAACTACATATTTCTCTAGAAATGTTTTAAGGTCCTATTTTTGTTGTTTGACTTTTGTTTTTCTAGTTTGACTGGTTGGTTAAAAATAGCAAATAAAATCTAACAAATGTGAAAATTTTCAGGTGAGTTACTACAGAGTTCCAGAACCTAGGAAAAATATTTTTAGGAAAAGACTTTTCCCATAGTTTAAATTCAAACATTAATTTGAACACTTGAAGTCTTCTAGTTAACTTAAACTTGAATAAAAATGTCAGAAAACATGAATGACAAAAGAATACAACAAAAGCTTTTTTTTTAAAAAAGTTTATACTTTTATACATTTGATACACAAACTCGTACTTGGGATGTTACAAACAGTATGCAACATTTTTTTCAACGGGTCACAACATCTCAAATAACAGTATGCAATATTTTTTTTAACGGGTCACTATATTTTTTTGAGAACTGCTATACATCTTTCAATTTTAGTGCTCTGTGATTGGTGAGAGAGAGGGAGAGAGGGTGGGAAGTGAGATTAGATTAGGGATATAGGGGTGGGGGTGATATCTGGAGCATTGGATCTCCATCTGATGGCTTAAAAAGTGACTGATTTCCAAGAAAAAATCAGTCGCATGTTGTATAGACACTCCCTATTTTTTTTCAACAGGTCGCAACATCGGAATCAGAAAACAAGAGAGGGACATCAGAATCAGAAAACAACAGAGGAACATAAAAAATAAAGAACGTGATGCAACATATCAAGAAACATCAGAACCAGAAACAGCAGAGGATAGCTTGCCGAGTTTTTCCGTGGTCGCGGTGGCGGAATCCTGATTCGGTTTGGACTGGAGGAAGGAAGAGGAGAAGCCGGAGATTCAACCGAAAAACCAGGTCTTCAAATCCATTTAGGGCAGCCCCACGTGATGAGGTGCTTGCTGCGAAGGGGGAGGACTAGAGGAAGATCGATGAGAAAAGGGGGGAGGATGGCAAACGAGGGGAGTGAGAGAGAGAGAGAGAGAGAGAGCTCACACACGCACAGGATATTGGATGGCAAAACGTGGTGGGTTTGGGTTGTATGATGGCAAAAGGGTGAGGGAGAGAGAGATAGAGGTGGAGACAGGAAATGAACAAGACGATTAGCGTTTTGGTACAACGCAAGCAAGTGGGAAAGTGGGGAAAGAGAAAGTGGGGAGAGTGCCGTGATATAAAATCTTTCGCTACATAGGTCTATTTGTGATGTTTCCCTTGTACTATTTGCGAATGCATAGCTCGAACTGCCTTTCGAGTTTCGATGGCTAAACACGTTGCAAATCTACCTAGCAAACACAGCGAAGACATGTACTACACTAATGTACTACCTCCGTTCATAAATACTTGACGCTGGAACACTCAGATTTTTTGCTCCAGACGTAAAGCTTATAAATATGGAGGGAGTACTATACTACTATTTGATCTTTCCCCAAAGAAAAGGAGAGTGCTATTTAGCTTGCTCGTCCATGACAAAAAGTCTCAAGCTTGCAAAACGGCCTCGCTTCCCGTGCGCGCCGCGCAGACGCAGCACTCTGCCGTTCTCCCCTTCCCCGCGGCCGCGCGCCGGCCGTCGATGTAGTGCTGGTAGACGTACGAGAGGAACCCCCACACTGCCATGAGCATGGCTACGGCCTTGATGCCCGTCATCCTGTCCCCGAACAGCGCGACCGCGAACACCGGCACCAGCGGCAGCGCCACCGTTCCCGTCACGTTGGCGAACAGCGACGACACCCTCGTGATCAGCCGCAGCGACCCCACCGCCATCGCCTGCCACGACACCGCCGTCCCCACCAGCGTCGCCACGTACCTCGCCCTCCCGTCCTTGAACGCCGCCATCTCCCCCGGGATCGTCCTCCAGTCCCCCGACGCGAACAGCCCCGCCACCGACACCAGCGACGCCACGATGCTGGTGCACAGCTGCACCCGCAGCACCCAGCGGAACGTCCTCGTCCTGATCACCTTCTCGAAGGTGACCTCGAGGAGGGACAGGATGAGCGCGAAGGTGGCGGAGGCGGACAGCGTGAGGATGAAGCCGAGCGGGTACTTGCCGCGCGGCACGTTGCTGGAGGTCTCGTCGGAGGAGGAGCCAACGCCGAGCAGGACGGCAGAGAAGGTGAGCACGACGACGGAGTTGGCTATGAGCGCCGTGAAGCGCTGCGCGTTGATGAGGCGCGAGGTGATGGAGTTGAACGCCAGCTGCGTGGCGGCCACGAGCGAGAAGGTGGACACCGGCAGGTACTGCAGGGCGTACGAGTACATCAGGTTGTCGAAGCCGCTGATGATCCCGAGGCCCGCGTAGATGGCCACCATCTTACCCGCCGCTGGCTGGGGCTCGGCGGCGGAGGGGGCCGGTGTGAGGAGGAGAAGGATGGCGAGCAGAGGCGAGCCGCCGGACTGTGTGAGCGTGGCCATCCACTTGCTGTTGCCGCCGGAGTTGTAGTACAGGCGGGCGAGGAGGGTGCCCACAGTCTGCCCGCAGAGCACCAGGAGCATGTCCGCCACCACCGTCGTCCACCACCGCACGCCGCCTCTAGCCGACCGACGCTCGGCGGCTTTCTGTCCCGCGCCGTTCTCGACATGGCCAGATTCTTTCTCCGGGATACCTTAGTGGAAAGAAAAGGTATGGTAGTTTAGGAGTATAAGTAAAGTTCACCTTTTTAACAGAAAAGAAGCAGTTAGGTACGTACGCAGAATTGCAGAAAAACAATACAAGCACTACTTTGCTAAAGATCTTTTGTTTCACCACTTTTTCTTGAAGACTCCTCTTTTTTGTTTCACCTAACCAGTCACTATGCACGAGATGGTACTGGTGCTACAGTACCAGTGCAGTAGTGCATGTGCAAAGGCTGCCTGTTTCTGATTTGCTTTCACTTCAACTGCTTTATTCAATTATATTTCTACTGCTTTATTCAATTATATGAAGATAAGAGGGCCCATGCATGAAGTAGTGAAGTTTATCTATATTTGATTCCTTTCTCCAATGATTGGTTTTTCTTCGATTGGAAAGCTACTTCTATTGAGCAAATGTTCTTCCTTTTCGTATCATTTTTAGGAGGCCAAATTTGAAGAACCCAAGATTGACATGGAAAGGATAGATGATAGCGATGCTTGTTTGTTGATTGCTACTGTCTTGCTGACTCGGGACGGCAACCAGCGCAAGAACAAGCCAAGCCAGAACATGATCCTAGAAAAAGGGAAATCGACTTTTCACATCCGTTTTCTACTTTTCTTCACAAGCTGACTATCTTTTCAAGAGTAGAAAGAGAGAACACAGGCCAACTAAACATCAAGAAAGCAATTACTATTTGCACAACCAAAACTCATTGTTTCAAATCATTCACACGCAATAAATTAGGCACGACAAACGCCAACAGAAAGATAGGGCGTGGAAGTACCTCTGATTTGAAGCTGAATTTCCTGAGCATGCGCCATATCGATGACTGAAACTCAAGAGCAGGATGAGAGGATGTCTGCTTCTACTTCACTCCTCTCCTGCTGTTCTTGACAACCCTTGCAAATGAACAATGGACTCCTGGCTCCTTAGGAGTATATATATATATTGGCCTCGTTGTGTAAAGAGATATCTATGTCCGGTACGATTGGGTGCTTTTTTTTCTTCGGTCGAGGACCCCACCCCCACAGGGTAAACAATTAGGGCTACATGTTTGAAAAGGCATGGCCCCACAATTCACTCGAACCCACCGTGCATCATGTAGACCATTTTACCGTCTATGATTGAGGTTACAAATCCTGCTTAATGCACCAAGCCACCAAGAGAAAAGGTGAGCTCGGCCTCGTTTGGAACACGGTAGTTTCTCCTAATTCCTCTAGGAAATTAATCGTTTCATGTGAAACTCCGATTCATAGGAAATTCTGCATTCAAAACAGGCCTCTACTACATTTCCAGACAATTAGTAAAATCAAGTTTAATCGCTGCTTTAGTCAATTCGACATTTCCTTTGGTAGGATTTGTAACCTCTACAGTTGACTTCAAAGGCCCCAAACAGATCTTTCTGCGAGCTGTGTAGCTGAAACTCGGAGTCAAAAGTTTGCAGCTGCATTGCAGTGTATTTCTCCCACGAGCATCGGATAAAGACTCGAAGGCCATGCCCACTTCAAGTACTATTGGGAGCTATAGCAAGACACTATACTATTCCAATTATCGTGAGGATCCATTTCCATTTTCCAACAAGATAATTGAGGTCAGGGCGGAGCCACGACGGCACAAGCAAAGGCTGAACCAGATGTTTTGAGGTGGAACTGTATTTTTTGTGATTTAACGAGACAATCTTGATGTGCTTTTGATCCTAGGCTTCGTGGCCACTGAAAATGGCCGAGGCCTGGATCCGCCCGAGTGAGGTTCTCTAACCTTCTTGCCCACATCTAGGCCTGGTAATGGTTCGGATTCAAATGGGTTGAATGGGTTAAGTTCAAGGAATGTGTACAATTGGATGGATTCAAATCGGTTGAAGAGCAAAACGGACTGGGTTAAGTTGAGTTTGCTTGTGAAGCGAGTTGGTTCAGACGGAGTATTTTCGGTTCCATTCGGTTTCAACCTATGGGTTCTCTGTGGTTTGGGTTGAGTAGTAGCTAGTAGAGTTGGTCGCCGAGACCCTGTGACTGTCAGCGTCTCCTCCGCCCCCGAGGCCTCGAGACCTCTGCCACCACGTTCCCCTCCTCCCCCGATCTTCGTCGCCACCGGCCACCGTGTTTCCCCCATTCCCGGATCTCCTCGTTTGCATCTCCACCGCTGCATCCCCCTCCTCCAACTCTTTGCATGCCACCACATCTCGAAGGGAAGAAAACCTAAGCTCGTTCCCCTCCTCTCTCGATCTTCGTCACCGCCGGCCGCCGCGTTACCCCCATTCCCGATCTCCTCGCTTGCATCTCCACTGCTGCATCCCCCTCCTCGACTCTCCGCATGCCGCCACATCTCGAAGGGAAGAAAACCCCAAGCCCGTTCGCCTCCTCCCAAATCTTCGTCGCCGCCGGCCGCCACATTTCCCCCCATTCCCAGATCTCCTCGCCTGCATCTCCACCGCTGCATCCCCCCTCTAACTCTCTACATGTAGCCACATCTCGAAGGGAAGAAAACCCCAAGCCCATTCCCCTCCTCCCCCGATTTCCGTGGCATAGTTTAGGGTTCTTGGCTTCGTTTCTTGGAGATTTATCTACAGATCTGACACTGGCCCGTTGGATTCAAGAAACCAGCAGGCCGACCGGCACCTTGTGCCCATCGACAGCATGCACCACCGCCGCCTCCTCCACCTTGGATCTCTGTCAGGAGTTGAGGTAGCAGAGAACTGAAGCAAGTCCAAAGAGCACGTTCGGACAAGTCCGAAGAGCAAAGGAGGTGCCGTTCGGACCACTTGAAGAGCAAAGAAGGCGAGGACCGCTGGATGAAGCGTTATGACGATCTAACGGTCTTAAAGTGACTTAGTAAAACTCTGTAACGAATCATTCGCTAATGCACTGTTTATTGTTTAGAGTTTGTAACTTAAGAACACTTACATTAATGCATCTAATCAGCGAGCAGTATATAAGCTTGCTAGAAGTTGTAAGAGACATTGCGAATGATATTGCTAAAGCAAAACCCTAACCACCTCATCCTCTTTTCTTGGAGTTCTGAGTTATTCTTATGTGCTGCTGTATGTATTGATCTTAAGCCTTGACATATTGGTATCAGAGCCCACGTTCTTGGCCTCAGATCTAATCGCGAGTAGTCTTGGCAAGGGTTTGGAAACTAGTTTTTCTGTAAAATTCCAGAGTTAAGACTATTCTAGATCAGATTCGAGGGTATTGTGGGAGGAAGTCACATATCTGTACTGGGTTGTGAATCAGCATGACTAAGCATGGAAAAGATGATGTGGTAGAAGGAGGAAACCAGCCTTATGCTACCTAAGTGGAGCTTGAAGAGGTTAAAAAGGGGGTCGAGTTGATCCGTAAAGGGCAAGAAGAATACATTCAGTAGATGGAACAACCAAACAAAAAGATGGAGCAATTGACCCAAGCAATCAACGCTCTGGTGATTCAAGCAACTCAGAAGGGCAAGGATACAAGGGAAACATCGGATAGATTCTAGTTACAGAGGTAATTACAAGAACCAAATTTCACTTTCACCTCCCATAGTTCGGTCTTCTCCTGCTAGTATTGAGAGGTCTACTCGAGTACCTATGCCCATGGGTGGAGTTTCAGCAAGTCCAATACATACTAGTGTTGATCATGGTAATGAAAGGATCCCAGAGAATCTGAGTGCAAGAGGGATAAGTACGACTCAGTTATTTCCTGTTTTGATGAGTACACAAGTTCCTCCATTATTATCCCATCCTTTTGGACATGGTGATTCAGGGTTTAACTCCTAGTTTAGTAATATACAATGTCCTATACCAGCAACTGCACGCATACCATCTTGGGCAGTTAGAGTCAGCAATTCTCCCATATTTCATGATTTTGCTCGCATGGATATGGAGGAACACAGTGGGCACAGGGGAAGCAGGGAAAACCAAGACAATTACCATCACAGGTCCTTTTCTAGAGGTCCAAAACTCAATTTTCCTGAATTCAATGGAGAAAATGTTGATGCATGGATAAAAAGTCTAACAAGTACTTTGAGATAGCAAAGGTACCATGGAACTAGAGGGTGGAAATAGCAACATTGTATTTAATAGAAATGGTAGAAACATGGTGGGCATGTTCGGCATCCACCTAGAAAACTTGTCTTGGCATTAGTTATGTATGGCAATTGAAAAGAGATTTTCAGAACAATCTGTATATGATGCAGTAGCCACATTTCATGCAGTAAAGCAACAATCATCGGTCACTAGCTACATTGATAGATTTGAAGAAGCAATGGCTCTGGTTAGGATAGATAATCCTCATCTACCTGAGGAGTATTTCATCAGGAGCTTTGTAGTAGGATTGAAGGACTACACTCAAAGCCATTCTCAGTTGCAAAATCCTTTAACCCTTAGTGATGCCTATTGGGTGGCAAAGAGGTTAGAACAATCCAATCCTTTTAAGAAGCAGCAGTTCATTGTTAACAGGGACAATGCTAGGGGCAATCGGAATTGGCAAAACAATAGATATGCTAATGCTCATAAGGGAGTGAGCACTGAGTCTAAGGGAGTTCCAGTGAAGAACATGAAAGGAACTGGTAGTATTAAGAATGAAGGCAAGTGCTTCTGATGCAATGAAAAATGGTATCCGGGACATAAACAGGAGTGTAAGATGAATCAACAAGTTAGAGCTATGGTAACCCAAAGGAAGAGGATAAAGAAAAAGATGCCTCTGGTGAGGAAGAACTGATGGAGCTAGAACCCGATTCTAGAGGAGATGAGGAGCAAGACGAAGAGGATGGTCTATTCCAGTTATCTGTATATGGAGTTCATGGCACTAGCTCTGGAAACCATACATTCACACTCTCACTTCAATTATTTCGAGTTAAAGGAACAACTTTAATAGATAGTGGTAGCAGCGCCACTTTCATAGACACTAACATGGCACTTAAAGCAGATTGCCAAATTCATAACAACTCTTCAGTGAAGGTTGTAGTGGCTAATGGAGAGATGTTATGGAGCAAGGCTCAATATAAAGATTGCAAATATACTATACAAGGCAAAGAATTTTTGGGCACCTTTAGAATACTCGACTTAAAGGGATATGATTTTATCCTAGGAGTTGATTGGATTTTCTCACACAACCCCATCAGTTTGAACCTTAGAACCAGAGAGCTCAGTATTAAATACTTGGGTAAAGACAGAGTGACATTTAAGGATGAGACTCTACCCTCAAAGGACTGTTTTGTACCAGTGGAAAAGCTACAAAAACTGATGAAGAAAGGAGTAGTGGGAGCAGTGGTATATGTGTGTAATTCCTCATAGGAGAAGCCCAATATAAGCCCAAGTAATATTGCAACCATACAACAAAGGTTTAAGAGAGTCTTTGAGGATCCTAAGGAGTTACCTCTTCACAGAAGTTGTGATCATACCATACTCCTAAAAAGTGAGGATAGGTTGGTGAACCAAAGGCCCTACAGATTGCCATATCATCAAAAAAATGCTATGGAAAGCATAATTGAGCAATTGTTAAAGTCGAAAACCATCAGACCAAGTGTGAGCCTATATCAATCACCTGCTATTTTAGTCAAGAAGAAGGATGGAACATGGAGAATGTGTGTCGACTATAGACAGCTCAATGCCAATACGATCAAAAACAAGTATCCCACTCCAGTTATAGAAGATCTGTTGGACGAACTCCATGGAGCATGCATGTTCTCAAAGACTAACTTGAAATTTGGATATCATCAGGTAAGGATGGAAAGTAAGGATGTGGGGAAAACTGTATTTAGCACTCATCTAGAACATTATGAATTTTTGGTAATACCATTTGGGTTAACCAATGCTCCCGCAACCTTTTAAGCCTTGATGAATGAGATATTGGCTCCCTTTTTGAGAAAGTTTGCACTTGTATTCTTTGATGGTATTTTGGTATACAACAAATCAGTGGAAGAACATGAGCATCATTTGATCAATGTGTTAATGGTCCTTGAAGAGCAAAATCTATTTGCTAAGAAGAGCAAGTGTGCTTTTGGGCAAAGACAAATTGAGTATCTAGGCCACATCATTAGTGGAGATGGGGTAGCTACCGACCCAGCTAAGATCATTGTAGTGACCAATTGGCCCACACCAAAGAATATCACTCAGCTGAGGAGTTTTCTAGGCTTGACAGGCTATTATAGAAGATTTATTCAGAATTATGGTCTGATTTGTAAACCATTGTTTGAGGCTTTCAAGAAGAGTGGGTTTATATGGCAAGAAGCCCAAGAATCAGCATTCATTAAGCTAAAGAAAGTTATGACCAAGGCTACTGTCCTGACATTACCTGAACATAGCCAACCATTCATATTAGAAGCTAATGCAAGTGGGCTGGGAATTGGGACGATGTTGATGCAAAATCATAGGCCAATTGCATTCATGAGCAAGGCATTGGGACCTAGAGCAGCTGCTTTCTCCACTTATGAGAAGGAAGCCCTAGCCATCATCGAAGCACTCAAGAAGTGGAAGCATTATATAGTTGGATCGACATTGATAATCAGGACAGATCAACAAAGTTTAAGGTATATCCATGAGCAGAAATTGACTGAAGGAATACAACACAAGTTATTGATTAAATTGTTGGGTTACAATTATAAAGTGGAGTACAAAAGAGGAAGGGAGAATAGGGCAGCCGATGCTCTATCCAGATGTGTTATCAGGGAAAATCTGGGAGCTATTTCGGTGGTTGTACCATTGTGGATCAAGGAAATCCTACACAGTTATGGAAATGATGATTCTTCTCAAGAATTGATAGCTAAGCTGAGTATTGACCCCAATACTGAACCAAATTATACATTGAAGGGAGGCATCCTGAGATACAAGAACAAGGTAGTAGTGGGGGCTAATTCGGAGTTAAGAACATAGTTGATTATGTCCTGCCATGATTCTTCCTTAGGAGGTCACTCAGGGGAAAGAGCTACCTATCAGAGGATGAAACTTCTCTTTCATTGGAAGGGAATGAAACAGTTGTAAATCAATTTTGTTAAGGAGTGCCCTACAAGTCAAAAGAACAAGTCAGCATACACCTTACCTTGGCCTTCTCCAGCCTCTTCCTGTACTCGATAGAGCATGGACTCATATCTCAATGGATTTCATTGAAGACTTGCCTAAATCAGAGGGAAAGGAGGTAATTCTTGTAGCAGTGGATAGGTTCACCAAGTACTCTCATTTTATTGCCATGAGCCACCCATATTTAGTCCAACAAGTAGCAAATGAATTTTTAGATAATGTATACAAGTTGCATGGATTACCTGCTGTGATAGTTTCAGCCAGAGATAGAATATTCACAAGCAATTTGTGGCAAGAGTTATTCAAGGTTTTGGGAGTTAAATTAAGGTTTAGCACTGCATATCACCCCCAAACCGATGGGCAAACAGAGAGAGTCAACCAATGTTTGAAATGTTACTTAAGATGCATGACATTTGCTAGTCCTAAGAAATGAAAAAATTGGTTAACCCTTACTGAGTGGTGGTATACCTCTAGCTATCATACTAGTTTGGAAATGACCCCATTCCAAGCCTTATATGGTTTCCCACCTCCCATGTTTACTGAAGTGATATTACCGGATTTTGTAAATGAAGAAGTGAGGGGGCTGATGCAAAGAAGGCAGCTAGCAACTCAGGTTATCAAAGAAAACCTAGTCAAGGCTCAGGAGAGAATTAGCAAATACGCTAACAAGAAGAGAAATGAAAGAGAGTTTGAAGCAGACGATATGGTGTACTTAAAAATTCAACCATATCACCATACTTCTCTCAGCCTACACAGATATATGAAATTACATCCTAGGTTTTATGACCCATTTCGTGTGTTGGAAAAGATTGGAAAGGTGGCCTACAAGTTGCTCCTGCCTAGTGGATGTCAGCTGCATCCCATTTTTCATGTAAGCCAATTGAAGAAACACATTGGACCTAAAGTGATTCCACATCCCGAGCTGCCACTTATTGATAAGGATGGGAATATCAAAGTATAGCTGTGCTAGAGAGGAGGATTGTACGCAGGAACAATGAACCGATTGTGCAATGGTTGATTCACTGGACTAATCTGCGATTGGAAGCTGCTACCTGGGAGGATGTTGAGTTTATATCGCGTATATTTCTAGACTTCCATTCTTGAGACAAGAATGTTTTGAAGGGGAAGGGAATTGTCAGGAGTTGAGGTAGCAGAGAACTGAAGCAAGTCCAAAGAGCATGTTCGGACAAGTCCGAAGAGCAAAGGAGGTGTCGTTTCGGACCACTTGAAGAGCAAAGAAGGCGAGGACCGTTGGATGAAGCGTTATGACAATCTAATGGTCTTAAAGTGACTTAGTAAAACTCTGTAACGAATCATTCGCTAATGCACTGTTTATTGTTTAGAGTTTGTAGCTTAAGAACACTTACGTTAATGCATTTGATCAGCGAGCAGTATATAAGCTTGGTGGAAGTTGTAAGAGACATTGCAAATGATATTGCTAAAGCAAAACCCTAGCCACCTCATCCCTTTTTCTCTCCTTCGCATCCCAGTTCTTCTGTTTTCTTGGAGTTCTGAGTTATTCTTGTGTGCTGCTTTATGTATTGATCTTAAGCCTTGACAATCTCCTCCTCTACATCTCCACCACCACGTCCCCCTCCTCAGATTCTCCGCATGGCGTTCGTCCCTCAACTCTCCTGGATGGAGTTGGCGCTAGGTTGTGGCTGGAGGCAAGGGTGGTGGCGCTAGGTTGCGGCTGGAGGCGAGGAAGACTGCATCCACTCCGGCCATCTTCCCCAACACCAGCTTCATCTTTTACAACGCCATCCACTGCCTCCTTCAAGTGCTCCTCTGCTAGGTTGAACAAATTCCCTCTTGCCTTTCTTTCTTTCCTTGTTTACTGATGATTTATCACTGTTAATTGTTGAATTGTTATTTCTGTGTAAGATTGTGATTTGGTGAATCTATTACATGCCTATATTGTTGTTTTAATGCCCAGTATATTTACTGATTCTTGATCACTGTTACTTTATGCAACGGATTTATAGGCGCGAGCCCATGTGTAGATGTTCTTTTGCTAGGAAGAAGACACAGATGACGTGGTACTAGTGGGTTAAGAGGAATCTCGTTTTGTCCTTGCTTAGTGTTGTGGGTGAGTGGTGGTGGGCAGGAGTCAACTTCGAAAACATTGTTTAGTAAAGGATTTATTTCCTAGACATTACGAACGTAGCAAGTGGTGGCAAGAACCGCATATGAATTTTTGTAGTTTTTTTCCTCCAAGAAGATAATGTAATTAGGTTAGATGATTTATAATTGTTAGTTTGGAAAGAACGATGATTTATGACTATTAGATTACCATTAGAATTTCTTGATTAGTTACAAAGGTGGAAAAGTATTCCTTAAAAACAGAACAACTACACGCAGGTATGTCGTCACAAAAAGTTTGATAAACTTTGCTCATAATTAATTAAGGGGCGTGTACAAACTAATTGAGTATATTAATTCAAGTTTACTAGCTATCATAGGTTGTGATCATGAAGCCCGACTTTATTCAGGAATGCTTGAGTTTCAGCTTAATTAGAGCTATCAAAAGTTCAAGCGATCCCATGTTATTGCTTCTAGGTTCTCACAGCAGTTGCTTTAGGGCTCATTTTATACCCAGAAGGTGAAGCCCCTTTACATCAACGCTGCTCAACGCCACGCTAGCTCCCTCTTCCAACCTCACCCTAATTGTCCAGCCCATCAACCTGACCGACTCTACAATACATACAAGCATATGAATTGGCCAAGCCGCTAGCACAAAACACATGCATATATATCCACTCCATGACTCCAAATTTCTAGAAGAGAGTTGAAGTTCAGTTCCTCTGCAGATTATTCCCTCCGTTTGAGATCCATTAATGGCAGAATTAACGGCATGCAGGCAAGAGACATCTGTGGCTGACGACGGACACAGGCCTTCGAAGAGGACGCTCGGCAAAGCTGGTGGTGGTCGACAGGTCGAGGCGCTTGCACATGCTGCAAGCATGAAGCATAGCTACACCACGCATAAGCATGAATCATATAATGTGGTGTATTTGGAGTTTTGGATTGAAGCAGGCAAGTAGCTACAAAGAAGGCTCCATATAATGTGGTGTATGCATAGTAGGACCTGGGTGTTTTATTTTCCTAGATTGTTCTGTATTTAGCTTCGCTAGCTGACGAAGAGCTATGCCAATAGTAAGCGAATTGTTTGTCCTTGGTTAGATACACACCAGTCTTCAGCCATGTGCATATAGATGCACTCGATTATTAGTCAAGGCTCCCTGAGATCGACACATACCACTTGGTCACGATGATGATGAGGGCAAAGACTACAATGATTTTGCACAGCAGGATCATCAAATTTTTCGGATACTAGTACAATCAAAATGAAAAGATGTCGGGAGTGTTTGGTTTGAACCATAACCTTACCAAGCCTAACCTTAGACGTGCCATACTTTTCTAGACAGTATTTGGTTCGTTGCCACAGTTTATTAACACCGTGACCCACATGCCATAGATTCAATCTTTTGTCCAACTTTGCTATACTTGTGGCACCTATTTTTATTGTCACAAAAAGTAGCCGATTTTTTTACCAATACACAGACTTGAGCTCAACACAGTTTTTACATCTCCAAACTCAGTATTGCTGATACACAATGAGTTTAAGAGAGGTGTTAGATGTTAGTTTGTATAGAACGCTCTTTGCATATTTATCTACACTCAGTATCGTCGATACACAATGAGTTTAAGAGAGGTGTTAGATGTTAGTTTGTATAGAACGCTCGTTGCATATTTATCTACACTGTAAATTGTATATTTAACCTTTACCCTTTAGAATAAATACGAGTTCATTCCAACTATTTCAGCCATGATCCAAAAGAAAGCTGTAGTTTTCGCCTGTCAGCGTCTTTCCAAACGGAGCAGTGCTTGCTGCCACGCACTGTTGTCGCATTACGGCGGCTATATTTTAGGTATTCTTGTGTAGACAAAATCCTGGGTGTCTTCGACCAGTCCTGTGGATATTTTTACTACTAGGCAACTAGCCAACGGCAAGTCGGCAACAGCAGAGTCGTTCAGATCTTCGCTGACGGGTTGGATTAGACACAAAGCTGTCGTTAACAATTTTCTGTATGGGCCCGTAGGGTTGCATCATCATTACTCAAACGGACAAGCAGGCTCTCCGTGAGATGACATCTTGCTTTGAATATTAACCAGGAATTGTCATTTCACAATTGGAAGATGCCATCTGTACTCAGAACATGTTTGGACTAATGAACTTTTCCCTTTATTCTACAGTGGGCACTGATAGGATCTTCCATTCTTTCTTGTTCTTCTTCTCAACTTTTTCTTCTTCTCGAGATTCACAGATAGGCCCCAACTTTCCGTATAGTACAACACAGTATTCCAATGTGATCGTGGGGAAAAAATCTAGTACAGTAAAATTTCTGGTATACTTGAGGTGTTGCGTAGTCCATTCACTCTGCAGTCAGCAAAATTTCTAGTATACTATTACTTGAGGTGTTGCGTAGTCCATTCACTCTGCAGTATGGTGCTTGCCGTCAGCTCTCTTGCCTATCTTCTTAACCTTGGCATCATCAAGGTAGTGCTGGTAAACGTAGGACAAGAACCCCCAGAGACCTATGAGCATGGCTAACACCTTCACCCCGTCCATCCTGTCGCCGAGGAAGATCACCGCTATGACCGGCGATAGCGGCATCCCCACCGTGCTGATAACGTTGGTGAACAGCGATGACACCGCTGCGACGAGCCCCAGCATGCCCATCGTGGTGAGCTGCCACGAGACAGCCGTCCACGCCAGTGTCATCCCGTAGGCTACCTTGCCCTTCTTGTACCCATCCATCTCCTCGGTCAGTGTGCTCCACTCACCGGAGATGAACAGCCCGGCCACCGACACGCACGCGGCGGCGGTGTTGCTCCAGAACTGCATCTCCAGCACGGCGTAGAACGTGTCGCTCTTGAGGACCTTGTCGAAAGTCAGCTGCATCAAGGACAGGATCAGGGAGAAGACCGCGGACGCCGACAGCGTCAGCACGAACCCTACCGGGAACTTCCCCTCCGGGACGCTGCTGTTGGTCTCGTCCGAGCTGTGGCTCACGCCGACGAGCGCGGCCGAGAAGGTGAGCAGCACGACGGAGTTGAGTATGAGCGCGGTGAACTTCTCCTTGTTCAAGAAGTAGGAGAAGATGGCGTTGAAGGAGAGCTGGGTCGCACAGATGAGAGAGTATGTCGACATGGGCAGGTAGAGAAGGGCGTAGGAGTACATCAAGTTGTCGCCCGCGAGGAGGACGCCCAAGCCTGCGTAGATGGCAGAGATCTTGAGGAGCGGTGGCCGGACCACCGTGGAGGACTTCGGCCGGTAGTAGAGGAGCAGCGGAATGGCGAGGGTGTGCCACAGGACTGCACCACCGTTGCCATCCACAAGCTGTCGCCGCCCTGGTCGTAGTAGATCCTACCGAGGAGTGTAGCCACGCTCTGTCCGGCAAGGAGGAACACGATGTTGACAAGGACCACCGCCCACCATCGTAGCCGCTTCGATATCGGCGTCGGCGCCGCAGTTGTAGGGGACGTATCCTTGCCAGCTACATGTCCGTCGTCTTCAGCTTCTTGGCCTCCGATACCTGCACGGACGGACGATCAATTCGGTTCATATGAACAGCTGTTCGATCTTACATCTTGCTAAAACTGTGAATTTGGCAATTCATGAGAGAGAGAGAGACCTGCGATCTGCAGCTGAATTTCACCAGCATCGCCCATACTAAAACCCTGAAAAGGATAAGTAGACAACAAGATAGCAATCGAGAATTTCACGTTGTGACTGCAAAACTTATCATGTTGCCTGTTGGATGCGTGTCCTGCTCGTCCTCCTCCGGTGGAAATTGGGATCCTCATCGATCAAACCATAAAATATACAACGCAGGCACTAGGGTCTAAATTTGCTGTCAACGTTAGCTTTATTAGACGTGACCGTGCCATGCGCGCCACGCGCGCCACGCCGCGTGTGTCACGGCTCCCAGCCCAGGAGGATCCCGTATACGAGCCAGCCATCCCCTGGGAGATAATCACGCCAACTATAATTTGCTACTAGTAGCCTGCTGCGTGCGTCTGCGTACGAGGTATTTCCTGGCAGAACTAAGGACCCTCGATTGAAAAGATTTATGTTATTCAACTTAAAAACTACAAACTGAAATAGAGTAAAAATATTTTTAACACTATAGGGCAGCTTTCTAATCCCTCGTCAAGCCAACTTAGTAGTATGTAATACATAAATCACCTCTGACATCCAATTTTCCATGACAATAAAAGCAAAAACTTACATAGCCCCCTCAAAATTACACATCGCTAAATGCAAGAGCACACTCCTCCGTACCACAATCATATCAGAAGTAAATGACATAATTGTAACGTATTAGTGCCACAGAATAATACTGATAGAGGAGTTAGTTAACCAGGCAGTCCCGATCGACAACAGTGTAAAGATCATTAAATTTAACCAAGCTTCCTTCTACCTTGCTCAACTGCTTTTTATCACAGAATAACGAGATGTGCTACCGTCTGTCTTAACCATTGTCCTCTGAAAAATGATATTACATGACAAACTAAACACCCACAGGTATTCATATAATCTACAGAGATTCAGATATTGACCTAACTACAAAAGATGAGAAGCTTACATGAACTAAATTAAAAAAAAACTGAATTGTCAAATGTAAACATACTACCTGTCTCCTGTCAGTTCGTACTTGAGATCGGGTATTGTTGCTGGAATCGCTCCTTTTAGACTGTTATGTGCAAGATTCCTGCAAACATTAATCGAGCAAAAAGAAGGACCATGTAGCATTAGACAATAAAAGGTAGCTAGTATGGCACAAACAACTCCAAATATTGGCCTAGCCGTCGAATCGAATTAGAAAGAGGTGCTTATACTTACAGTGATGCAAGGGCAGAGCAATTGCCAATATGGGCTGGTTTTCCCAGTGAGGGGGTCCTTCCCCAGCCTCAACACTTTCAACGACTCCCCTCCAATGGTAGCCGGAATGCTCTCATTTCCGAGGCTGAAGTAAAAGCAAATTATTTGAAAACCAAAGGTTGCAGATTGGCAACATAGCAAACAGTCGGCTTCTTTTAAAAAGACCAAACATGTATTTTGTATGGAGATTATTTGCAATTGCAAGTTACAGTACTGTTACTTGAAAGGATTGCTCATGAACCGGTTAAATTCTACATGAACTTTTCATAGAACACCTTAGCTAATCTCACTAGGACTGCACCTTCGCAACCGGTCATTTCGGATTGATGTATCGGAACCGTCAGCCTGAAGAACAACAAACAAGCAAAAATCAAGCAGTTCTATAGCACTAATTCCGCACCAAAGAGAACCAGCTCGCCAATTAAGAGTCGTTTCATTTCCCATACTAAGTTCCTAACTACCTTAACCAACGAACCGCGGGTAATTTTCCTGCCTCGAGGTCCGCAATTCAGCCGCGCAACCCCGACACCACGCCCAAATCCACCCAATTCCGCAGCTACAGCACTAGAATTCGCCGCAAAGGCTCGATCCCAAACCACATCTCTAGTGCGCGCGAGGCGAGGTGAGGGGGAAGATCACATAGCCAATCCACGGACCTTGGCGAGTGTGGGGTCGAAGACGACGTGGGTGCACCTCTACAGCAGCGACACGGAGGCGCGCCGCACACCGCGGCAGGCGGAAACGGCGGCCTCGACGGCGACGGTGCAGGTGGAGCACGTCATGCCGTTGACCTGCACTTGCACCCGCCGCCTCCTCCGCCTCCCCCGCGGCCTCCTCGTCGTAGGAGCCCAGCAGTGCCACCTCCTCCATCTCGTCCTTGCGGCCGCCGGCGACCGCTGTGAGCTGGAGGTGGGCCATGGCCGTCAGAGATGGACGGGGAGGCAGGGGTGGCAATGTTTAGGGAATTAGGGGGGAGCGGAACGGGAAGACCAGGAATCGTGGGCAGGTGGGGGGTTGTAATAACAAGAGACGCGATGGGGTTGCCTGTGACTCTGTGAGGCGGGGGCGGGGAAGAGGAAGGGGGCCTGCGGAGCTCGTTGGAAGAAAGGAGGAGGGGGCGTCGGTGAGGCGGCAGCAGAGGAAGAAACCGTCGGGGTGGTCGTCCCACGAGCGACGTGGAGCGGAGAGCAGATGCGGGGGCGCGGGGGAAGGCGGAGGGGATCGGGGCGGGGGTGGGGTGGGGCGCGGGGAAGGCAGAAGGGATCGGAGCAGGGGCGGGGGCTGGGGCTGGGGAGGAGAAGGGGAAGGGGAGGAGCGGCGCAAATGGGCATTAACGCATGTAATCGCTATGGAAACGACCAGAGTGAAGGCGGTTGCGAGTAGGGGCTTCATTTTCCTTGAATGCACGAGAAAAACGGGAGAAACGAGCGGCATTCAAGAGTTTGGGCGGGCGCTAATGGCAGACAGGTGAGAGGTTGAAGAAAGCCAGAGGAGGAAGACGACACCGACAGTTGGCCCAGGGTGGTAGTGAGAGAGAGAGTGTGAGGGCGGGTGGCTGACCAGCTGGGCCCGTGTGGCAGAGAGAGCAAGGGGTGGGGAGGTGGGCTGGGCTGGGAGGCGTGGGTCGGCGCACAAAAAGGGAAAATGGGTCGAAGGGAGAGGAATTCAGCTCAAAATCAAAATCTGGATTTTAATTGATTTTTGATTTTTAGAAAAAGCAATAAATCAAAAAGAATTTTAGAAAATACTAAATATTGTTCAAGAATTCTTAAAAATTCATAGAAATTCCTTGAATTATTTATAACTTAATAAAATTATTTACAACTTAAAGATGGTTTTTATTTTTGCAAATAAATTAATTTTAATTTCAAAAAAATACGAAAATAAATTCCAAAAAAATCAAGAGATTGATTAAATTTTTTACTTTAAATCCAAGAAAATACCAGAAAGCTAACTTTATTAATTTTATTTTTAGTAAAATAACTTTGGGATGCTACAACGTTGCTCTCTCACTCCAATCAAATCATTTTTTTATATTTGTCATGGCTTCATTATTGATCTATTTTGCAGAAATAAGAAGACCATGGGTCCATGGACAAGGGGCAAGGAGGCTAGCAACAGTAGCCATTGAGGTCTTTGATTAAGTCTATGGATGGGGCAGAATGGGAGCTTCTTTGTTGTAGAAGCTTTGCAAGTGGAGCTTGGCTTATGGAGGTGATCTGGTTTAGGAATTTGGGATTCAGTGATTTGCATTTTATTGGTTGTGTCCACATAACTCCTTGCGCGATTCTTTTTCTTCTGATGTTGCATCTAATATGATTGTGGTACTTTGGTTTTCTGTTTCCTACGGAGACAGAGACCGGAGGGTGTATCCTCCTAAAATTTAAAAAGTATCCATTGCATAATTCTTTTATATCATGTTTTTTATTCCATAGAACATAAATTTTGGAGTCTAGATATGGGTAGTAAAACCATGAAATTCCGATAAGAAGATTTCTCAAAACCAGTATTCCTTATGTGGTGTTTGGAAGATGCTCCTTATGGAGAGTTATGTTTTGCTTTATATGTGTGAAAGAAAATTAATATTTATTGTAGTGTTTAGAATCTCATGTGAAATTATGTATCAACCTCTTATCTTTCTTTGATTTCGTTGTAACGCACAGACACGCTACTAGTGAACTAGTGAGGGATGATGTGGTAATATACCAACACATTCAATTCCTCAAACATCTACTACTAAAAAAAGCTCTTGGTGGTCGTCCGTTCTCTCATCCGCTTCCCCTCTTACCATGTGCCGACATGTGGGGCTGCACCAAGTCACGTGATTTTTCCTACTCCCCTCTCCTCTGGAAAATTGCACGCAAGCTGTGGGCCTATCTCTCTCCATGATTATGCTATCCACAAGTCATTCGGAACGCAATCGCAAGATCGCAACTACCCATGTAGCTTCCCCGTTCCTAGCGATTACATCTATCTCCATGAACTTCCCCTCTCATCTCCCACTTGTCGTTGCCTGCCCATATCGTGCGTTGCGATGAGGGAGGGAACGCTCGAAGTGTGGCAGCGGTGCCCGAGAACAACGCGGTGCGGTGGGAAAGCTCAGGAGCAGGCATAACTGTGTGAGCGACGACACGGGAAGTACGAAGCGGCAGTCGGCGAAGGTATGTTGGGCGACAGTGCAATCGAGGCGACACGATGACAACATGGTGCGAGGGACCAGCCGGTGGTGGACTTAGTCCATAACCCCCCCCCCCCCTCCGGTTCTCCATCTGTTGTCCATCGCTGGCCACTAATCCATAATGGGGTCGCAACCCAGTGTGGCGACTCCCTCGGGAAGGCAAGGTCGATCCTCCTGGTTATCGATCCGAGGCCAAAGTCGGTTGTTGTGTTGTTGGCTTGAATTCGACATCTTTCTATGCCTACCGAATGATAGTGAGGTGAAAGGTCATTTGTAGGAGAAACCATCGGTAGGGTAGCTACTAGCTCAAGAAACTCTTGCAATGAAAAAATCTCAAGCTCGAGAGTAGAGGTGTGGTTCATATTTTGTAGTTGTTACTTAAGTTATTCCACAATCTATATTGTAACCAAGCATTGTAATTAGCACAGTTACTACTCCATAAACAACACAACGTCGAAGAAGAAAAACCCGCGTGGGGGTTATTGATTGCATTCCATTCCAAATATGTCAAGTATTCAACATTTTTTTAGTTTTACTGTTGACATTAATTTTCTGTTAAATGATCCCTCTCAGTGCTTTGTATGGAATGTTTTTCACTTTGCATTTGGTTCCAGTTTTTGCTTGACGTAAATATGAGAATTCTGTTGCTATTATGGGTTGACTCATTGCCCCAAAAGAACATGTCGCCCAGAGCAGAGGATGTGGAGGCACGACAAAGCAGAGGACGTGGAGACACGACATGAATCAGGCAAAGCTTGGCCAGATGCCCGCGGTGGAGCTGATGGTGTAGTGTAGGCCAAGCACAATCGTGGAGGCATGATGTGAGCTGGGGTGGAGATCAATCGGGCACCGTGGTGGCTCAACGTTTTGAGGTAATATAATTTTTTTGTCAATAGCAACACACGAGCAATGAACTAGTCAAACAAATGAGTTAGGTCTGGAGTTACCATCGGATCAATTCACCATCTCATTCTTCAAACAAAACACATGTTAGAGCGCACGCATGCACTACACACGAGTGAGGCAGCGAGCACGTCAGGTTCAGGATGCGCACCCGCATGGCCGCACGCATACACCACAAACCTGGGCAAGCAAGCGTGCATGCATATCCAATATGCATGTTCCGCAGCTTCGGTACTACACGCAGAACATCATACTGCACCACATTCTTTCTAGCAAACACCCCATGCACACCTTTAAAAAAAAGTAGAGAACAGAAAGAAGAATTATCTCGCACAATGGAAAGCTAAATGGCAAAAGTTTAATCCATGCAAAGAACTCGCTCTTCACTCTCAACATTTGAATTAGTCCGCCTATTATATTTGCCCCAACACTTAATAAAAAAAAACATGAAAATAACCGACGAAAAAACCCACAAACGTGACAATCGAAACAACGACTAGTAGTGCTACTACTTAGCAAACTGACCTGGGATTTGTATCTGGACCTCGCCGTTGTTTGTGCCTGCGTTGTTATTGTTGTTGACCTGGGATATCCATGGGCTTCATGCATTTGGATATGAATGGATATGGATGTTATCACGTTGAATTTGGATTGGATTTGGACTGGGTCAAGCATATTTGGATATGAGTTGGATAGTTGAGATTTGGACCTAGATACCCATCCATTCCCACTCTAGGTATGGGCCAGTCTTACGAATCTTTTTTTCTGCACGTGCGAAGAAGGAATTTCTTCATGTGTAACCGAAGCAGTGGCGATGCCGGCCCAGGTATGGTAAGCCAAAAGCCTGTGGAGGTATCCAATTGCACAACCAAAGTTCACGCCTTCGCCGGCGCCGCCCCTGGTTCGAACACACTGGCTCAGCGCATTTGGCTATCAGCGCATGCGACGCGCCCATCGCCCCATCCGCTTGTAGTTGTGCTCGGTGGGCGTGTAGCAGCCGGCTGGGCACTGAGGTATTTTCCGGGATGCTCACCGTGGACGTGACGACGTTCGCGGTTGGACGCGGTTAGGCTGTCGCGGGAATGGCTGCATTTCAAGTTCAGTTGGATCGATCGAGGAGCTCGCCGGACACAGCACGCGTCCATGCGATCATGCACTAAAAACCTGAAATACCCATATGCCATATGGGGAATTACTCAAATTCAAGACTTGGTATATATCGGTCTTGTTATGGCATGTAAATGACATGGCTATATATGTACATTGATATTCTTTTCATATTAATTACCATTTTTCATTTGTGCACATCTTCCTAGCATTTTTCGTACACTGACTGTGCGTGTATCTGATGGCATCGCTATCTTGGTATATCGAAGAGTCAATGTGCGATATCTTCCGAGCAAAATGTGCCATGTCCAACTCCTTGATCACCAATCGTAAATTGTGCACTAGGGGCATTTGCTTAAGCACTCTTGGAGATCGTCACAACACAACTCCATGAAAACAAAAATTATGCACTCAAACGTACTTGCAAAGTTTATGGATCTAAAATTTTGCCTTACAGCATCCACGAGTTTATTGATCTAAAATTTGCCCCAGGGTTTCAGAGGGCTCATGGTTTTCGTGGTTCGACGTCCCTAAGTTTGAAAATGGGTGTATAGGTTGTATCGTATCCTTGATTCAGGGTAGTACATATACATCAATGCTAGTATTCCCTCCGTTCTTTTTAAAGTGATGTTTTTTATTTTGTTTATGTTTTTCAAGATGTGACTTTACCATTACTTTTTTGTAATTTTATCTTATTATATACTAGTAAAATGATAATATTGTGAAATTATTTTTAATAAAAAAAAAATCTAATTATATAGCTTTTATTTAGTCAATCTAAATAGCTTTAAACATATCATAGGTCAAACTTAGAAAGTTTTACGGTACAGATTACAAGGTGCCACTTAAAAAAAGGAGTACTATTTAACTATCGAATTAATGGTATTCAATTGTTTGTTAGGCCTCAAACCCAAACGGTCGGACATACCACCAGCCTTCCATCTTTAAACGATGGCCGCAGCGACGACATGGGAAGCTTTGGTGAATGGCGATGCTGGTTCGCTTGCCGAACATGCCGTTCTCGGTGCTACCGGCGAGTGCTCGATTGCCAGAGGGGTAGTACAAGTGCAAGCGTCCCTCCGCTTGTCGGGCGCGTCTAGCTCGCGCGGCCTTCCTGATCTCGGCACGCGACCGAGTAAAGCGTCGCGCACGCGCACGCGCACTTGCCTAGGCGGCACGCTCTCGTGCCGCCCTCGCCCTGGCACAAGGCGCGACCCGCACAAGCCGTGACCGTCGCTAATGCTATCTTCATCGCTATTCATGAGAGGGCACTACAAAAGGAGCATCGCCCAGGCCTACTATACGGTGAATGCCAGACCAGACCAGCGCGAGAGGCTTCGTCAGCCCAAAATCGAAAACCCGAGAACAAAACTAGGCCCGTGGCAAACTTCAAGCCCGGAGTACATTCATAGCCAGCCCGAGACGAGGCAGTTGTAGACTTTGTGGGTTGCTCAACAGCTCCAATACTTCTGTCCGTGCACTGCCCGTTTTCCCTTCTAAACCTTCTTCTTGCTTTAGAAACTCTGAACTCTGGCGTGTCGGTATCAACTAGTATCAAGTATGAGGACATGGAGTGGATGTGCTTCCTCATATGAAGAGTGTATTTATTTTTACTCGTACAATATGGGAACAGTATATACACAGTGTGACTTCACCCTGTATTTGTTTGGCCTGAAACATTTTCCGCACTTCTCGGTCGAGAGTGCTTAGCAGTACGCCAGCAATTGAATTTGCACCAAAGTTGCATTACTGGTCAGACAAACAAAATATATTTTTTTTTTAAAAAATCCAGACCAACAAAATCTTGTACGTATAAGTAGTTGCACATGCAGCTTTTGTTACCTAAATGGTACTGGTAGTGGTAAGCACCTAATAAAAATATGATGGTAAAACTGTCTGACCCGTGACTAGTGCACTTCTCTGGAATCGTTGCACCAAACCGTGCATACGGGTCGAAAGGCAGAGCAGCCCTGTTTGTTGCGTAAAGCGATGCTTGTGTCGTAGTTTTGACCGGTGTTTTGAAATAGCAGGAGAATTCTGCTGTCGTCTGGGTAGAGTTGGTGACCAAACCACATCAGTAAGCTGCTGATGACATCGCCGAGACCGGGAGGACGCAGTTTGACGGTCGTCAACAGCGCAATGCCTTCAGTTTCAGGTCTCCGTATCAGTGGCCATTAATTTGCAGCTGGATCAATTGATTTGTTGGAAACTGAATATATACACGAGAAACGGGTGAGAACGATCGGGTTCGAGTGAGTTGGGAAAACGGTCTCACTTTCTCCCCTGCTTTTTTACTCGACCGCTCGCTCATACGCGGGCTGTGTGCCAGCACGCGGCTCACGTGCCTGAGGCTGTGAGCTCACATGGAAACAGGAAGGGTGCCAACCATCTCATATAGTCGCAACGTGATTTTTTTGAAATAATATTATTTTAAAAAATTTACAAAAAAAATAGTCAATTTTTTTATTTACAAAAGTATGCTATTGTCGTCATTTGAAATGACGAAATACTCCTGTCGTTATTCCAAGTGACGACAGGAGCCAAAGCAATGACGACAGAGTCTGGAACAGTGCAGAGAGATCCCTATCGTCACTCCAACTGGCAACAGAACTCTATCGTCACTCCAACTGGCGACAGAGCCTTACCGCCATTTCAACTGGCGACAAGGACCACTGCCTGTTTTTTTACTATCTATTTTCGATCATATATTTTGTAGGCAAATCACAAAGATATTACAAAACATTCAGCACAACGTCATCACATTTTTTGTTGACAAATCACGATGATATTACAGAACATTCAGCGCAACGTCCTCACATATTTTGTCGATAAATCACACTGATATTACAGAACATTCAGCGCAAATGTCCAAACATATTTTGTCGACATCATGACCTAGTTTTTCGACAAATCAAAATGAGATTACAAAAGCATTGAACAACACATATTTCAACAAGACGAACTTTTTTCGTGGTCGTGATCTCAACATCCGCCATGTCGACTGCCTCGAGTGAGGCGGTCGGATCAGGTCCCCGTGGCGACGTCTAGTTTCTGTTTCATCCATGTCGTTCCTGATACGTTGTATTTGTCGCCAACCAACCTTTTCCTTCACCTATCAATGTCCGCGGTCCAGATAAGTTGCTCCCAGGTCGGATGGCCAGTGAAATGGTCAACCACATCGTAACCATACAACTCTGCACTTCATATTTGTATCACTTCCTCCTTGTTGAATAATCAGAGAGGTACTGGCCGGGATGTTGCGCCATCGTCAAACTTGCGACCATGACATGTGAGTAGGGCCTATACAGAAGAAGATGTTTGTTGCAAGTGCATACGCAACTAACGCGGTGTAGCGTACACTCGTGGGTGATCTTCTCGCAGTCTATCCTGCGGCGTCCTTTATCCCTGCATGGTATCTCGAAGCGAAGCTCCCTTGTACCCATCTTGAATACCCGGTGCATCTCACCCTTCTTCCTCTTCCGCTCTATGTACTTGGTGATTATGACGGAGTACAGTACTCTGCCATTTGCCATGACGAACGACGCGTTATTGCTTCTGTTAACAAAGAAATTTATGGTACATCGAAGAATTGGCTCCATAATACCAACTAAAGGGAGGCACCGGGCACCGCGCATGACCTAACTGTACACCTCGACTAGATTGGCTGTCATGACACTATATCGAGCACCACCCCTGTCATGTAGCAGCGACCACTTCTCCTTAGGCCCGTACTCAATCCAATCAAAGAATCATTTCATTTGCGCCCCCGTCTTCTTCGCCATGCTAGGATCATATGTGGGTAGCTGTAGCAATGCTTCAGGGGCCTAATCAGTGCTTGTAGTTGTATTTTTTGTTGCCTCCTTTTTGTGTATCTGGGTTTGCTTATCCAAAATCTTCTAAAGTATGTCAAACTTTCACTGTTGGTTCTGGTTGCACAACTACTTGAACAGGTTCGTCAAGTCCTTGTTGCAAAACTGCTTGTAGAAGTTTGCACCCAAGTACCTCATGCATCACCTGCTCTGCAAATCCACCCATAGAAGTGGTTCATTCTCTCCTTGTTGTAGCTGAGTTATTGTACTCAGTATGCCTGCATACCGATTATATATGACACATACGTTAGGATGGTCCTGTACAACAGAAATCATCAAATTCCTTATTGTTGGAGATATGCCCTAGAGGCAATCATATTGATGATGATATTTCATTGTATCCATGATTTAATAAATGTTCCTTGAATATTGCCTTTGTGTTGATTAACAAGTATGTGACTTGTTTGTGAAACTCTTTACTTGTATGGTTATTCTAAAGTTGTCCCTAGTCGGAGTTCATGTGAGGACACACGTGAATGATTGATTAGCACATGTATCGGTTGATGACCATGTTTCACAGGTCATAGACACGGAGATGTCAAACCAATAATGTGGACACATGTTTAAAACATGGGGTTGGACCGACCCAACATGAGACATAGTAATTATACTTATGGTTCTCTCTACACAATGTGTACGCCTTGTCCTTAGACCTGAGATTGTCGCATGTACTTGAGATGTGAATAGACCTACTTAGGGGCTATCAAACGCTACTCCGTGAATCGGGTAGTTATAAAGGTAGCTTTGGGTTTGTCATGAAGCATCTTTGCGAGGCATGGTCGATCGAGATGGGATTTGCCCTCTCTACAGAGAGATATCTCGGCCCTCGAGTGATCGGATCCGAAAATGCATGGCCATGCTACTTAAGGTTAAGAGTTAACCTAGTAAGGGATTCGGATCACGGATCGAGAAAGAGTGGTCGACTTGGAGCTCGACCGAATATCGTGAGCAAAGGGATTGACATGTACATAACGTTGTGATGGTTCGTCCGATATGATCTTTACGTGCGTTTAGGAGTTGGCACGTCTTGCTAGAGGTCGCTACCAACTATTGACCAAGTATGTGTACTTGCGTCATGTCTAAACATACGTGAACCATAGGGTCACACACTTAAGAGTTCGAAGCCTAATTCGGATTGGATCCGAATTAGATCGAGCATTGAGTCCTAATGGGCCTCTATTCGTAGAAGCCCATTATAAGGACGTCTATAAAAGGAGGCGGCGCCTTGGTTAAGGGTTGAGTTTTTCGTGACATCCCCAAACCCCGCCGCCACCCTCCCACGCCCTAGTCGCTCGCGCGATCTAGTAGTCCGGCGTCGTCGCTCTCCCGTGCGTGTGGATACCTTTGAAGGCGCCGCATGCGTGGCGTTGGGACGAACCGCAAGAAAGGAGCATGCGTGGGGCGCCACGGCGAGGGCGAGGAAGTAGTACGACTACTCTGCCCCGACGTACTGCATCAACTTGGTACGACTACACTGCCCCGACGCGCTGCATCAACTTCCGCACCTGCGCGTCTAGTGGTAAGACCGTGATCTATAACTGTAGTGATCTTGGTTTACGGGTAGAATTTTTTTAAATTTGCGCTAGTGTAGCCTACCCGTTTCCCTACACTTATAAACCATAGCTAGATGTACGTGTTCTCGCTTTCAACGAATGCGAATGCCATGGGAAGAACTTGATTGTTCTTGTCTGTCGCTATTGCAGTCAGTATTTGACCCTTGTACTTTTCAGTAAGAAATATGTCATCCACGCACAAGATTGGATGACAGTACCGGATTGCATTAATGTCCGCTTCATTACCCTCTTATGACCTCATTTGGATGTGTGGAATCTTGAATATCGATATGAGTACTGAGATTCCTGTCTTGTATGATTCGGAGTTGTCCGAGGAGGTTGTCGTAGGATTTCTCGAACGTACCGAACCTTGATTTCAATGCCTTCTATTTTGCCCTCCACGCCTTGGCATAGCTGATTGTGTACTGGAACTTTGTCTCAATCGCTTGAATGATAGATCGTGGCTTAAAATCTAGATTATCCATGAACTCATCATACATGATATTCGCGACGAAACCTGATGGCAGGTTCTTGTAGGACTGCACTGACTCAGTGACGACACATGCGTATGAAGGACCACCATAGAGCATTTCCAGTAAGTGTCCCACTTAGGCTGAAATACGTTTAGGCTGAAATACGTGCACTCGCTAAGGGCATTCCTCTATGTCGCACTTCACGTCGTAGCATCTTGCGTTAGACTTGACGACTGTGAATGTACGCCACACTGACAAGGCCCGAAATTTGACTTCATGCACGACCTTCTTGCGTTTGTACATAGCTCCTTGTCTGACCTCGCTCTGGTAGTACTCTCATGGCACACGAGAGCCTTTGTTAACGACAAGGTTGTCGAACTGGTATGTGTTCCACTCGAATGGAACCACCTGCTGTTCCACAACATTCTCGTTGTCGGATCCTTCATCTTTTGACAATACCATGTACTCCTGGTCTTCGAGATCCATCCTTTGGACTAGGGTTTCCAACTCCTCATCCTCGTCACCAAGCTAAAAGAGCTCCTTCCACGGGGTCTTCATCGACAGCATCAGCAACTCCCGGACCTTCGGCCATTGTGTGCGATGCACTATAGCGGGAGTCCCCGACTTCTTCTTTGGCATCACCACCCCCTTCTTATTCAGCCGCTGATGCAGGAGTGGGCTTGCCATATGCTTGGACTAGAAAGACCAAATCCCACTATTCCTCCCTCGCCTTGCGTACATATGATTGCCACGGTCTTGTTCCTTTGAGCTGCACTCACTCCAATATGTGCTCTGTGGTGCTCGATTAACAAGACAACTTAATCTCAGATCATACGTAACATGGTCTAAATAAAATATGTGAAACAACCACCGCATCACAACGCTCCATGTACGCTACTCTGGTCTTATTAGGGTCACGATCCTGATTAGAAATAACGCAAATCAATCCTCTCGGGACTCTCAAGAATAGTCCCCTGACCACAGTAAATTTTAAAATTGGTGGCATCTGACATACTGCACCGTAAATAAGATTTTCACGATTAACCACATATATAAAACTAAACTACCAACTGAAAAAAATATGTACATTTTTGCTTGTTTATTTTTGTATTTTTTCCTGACTATTTGTGTTTGTAATTTTTTAAAAAAATAATATTATTTCAAAAAAAAATGTCGCAACGTCTGCTCGTTGCACACATACGCCGATACATGCATCAGTACCGGCCAATGCGATGTAAGCGTATTAAATACAGCGGTGAGACAGACTCATCCAACACCATGCATGCAAAGGTTTGTCGACATAAATGCATACACGATGCATGCCAATATTTGTAGACATAAATACATACACGATGCATGCAAAGATTTAGTACTACATACAAGTACGCTGCATCTTTAATTTAAATCAAGAAAAGAAAGCAATCATTAATTGCTATCTTTGCATGCCCAGGTAGGCACGTAGGACCGTAGAATAGTGAGTCGTCAAAAAAAAAAAGTGGGATAGAAATGCAGTGTTAATGAGAGGCATCAAAATTCAAGAGTGAGGTGTAGATGCTGCACATGCTGCGTCTGCTGCTGCTAGGTCACAACAGCCTCCCCTGTGACTGAGGTCACTAACCATTCAATGCAGTGCCTCTTCCGTATGGAGTCACGAATCACCATACCTGGAGTCCTGGATAGTGGATACTCTCTGCCACTCTGATGGATATCATCAACCTTGTTTTAACTAAAGAATCCGAAATATATATCATCAACATTGAACAAGAACAACGACGAATGCAACGGTGGTGAATCCAGGATAAAAAAAGAGGATGGGTTTAAAGCTTCGAATGACTAAACTAATTTGTAACAAGCATAATCTGGTATTCTTGTGCAATCAAATTCATACATAAATAAAAATAAAGCAAAAAAGATAAATGCAATGAAGGTACCTCGCTAATGGCTTGGAAAGTGTATCCCAAAACATGTAAATATGATTCCAATAGGTAACAAACTATACATCAAAATTAGAAAAGTTAGTAATACAATAACAAATTGTACTTAAATGATCATGAACATTCAAAATAAAAGAACCATACCACTAAGACGCTAGCTTGAATCACGACTTTCACGAGGCAAATTCATTCTACGATTAAATGCTCCACACTTCGCCATCCAATGTCTTTGGAAAGGTATGCCCAATTGCTCGAGTTGGACCATTCAACAAATATGTTTTTTTTTCACTTTGTCTCTATTTTTTTTTGGCAAAATCTTCTATTGGTATGCGATGCGCCGGATCGGCAATAATTTCATCTAGATTAAATTCTAATCGAGGCTTCTTTGGTTGAGTTGCACTCTCATCGGTTGGAGAGTACTACTTGAATTACTTGCGAAAAATCCATTATTGCAAAGTGCAAACCTACAAATTAATTTCTAATTGAGCATATTATATACCACACTATCAAACTTACTAACAAATTGCTAATTGAGTTATTGAGTAACGAGTATATTACCAACACATGAGCACAACTCAACAGGCAGTCAGGCAGTCAAGTGACTAAGTGAGTCAACACTCAACAAATGCAAGACATGTAGTTCGGCTTCATCACTTCAGCACTCAAAAGACCACGTGGTGCACGCCCAAATGGCCAAATCGCAAGCACTAGCAGTCGAGGCGCTGAGCAGGCGAGCAGCCCACGCCCCACGCCTAGGACTCCAAGAGCAGCTCAGCACATCCACTTCTCGTTGGCTCCGGCGTCCTCTTGGCTCCTCCCTCAGCCAGTCGGCCAGCCCCTCGCCTCCTCTGGTTCCCCGCCTCCTCCCCGGTGGATTCGCCCCTGCTCCTCTGGGCTCCCCGCCTCGGCGCCTCCCCCAATCCCCCCTCGGCTGCTCGGCCCCTCCCTCACGCATGTTGCTGCCCTCCTCATCCGGGCTCCAGCTGGTCGGCTCCCACACCCGGTTACCGGCGGCGACACGGCGTCGCGGTGGCTCCCTGCCGCAGCAGGGCCAGCTCCAGATGGGCCATGTGCTTCTCCTCTCGATTGACTGGCCGATTGGGGTTTGGGAAATGGGGAATTGATTGGGGAATTTTGGAACGGGACAACAGGGAATAACGTGAGGTTGTGGCCTCATGGGACTGCCATGTGGGACCGGTGGCGGTGGGGGGCGTGGGTGGATCGTGGATGTGAGTTGGGTTGGGCTTCGGCAAGGGCAAGCCCACATGGCCACACGCTTTTGTCTTCCCGTTCTCTGCTTAGTGCTTATTGCTGCTTCTTCTTTGGAACGGCCAGGGCAGCAGGGAGCCAAAGGTTGGACTTGGGGGGAGGGGGGTCCGGCGTAGGGTGGGCTTGGCTTCGCCCCTGGAATTCCAAGAAGGATTTCAATTTCCAGCACCATGCACAGCATGTCATGCCATACTTGAACACAATCTTGATCTTTTTCTTTTCCTCTCCGGACATGACATCTTTTCCACCAGACCCATGCTAAGACTATATGGTGGCACCTGTGACTGACACGTTGTGAGTCGTCACACACAGATGAGTACAGGACACAACTACATCTCCCAGGAAAAAGAGAAAGATACAGAAAACTAGTCCACGGAAAAGTACAATTTTGCATGCATGGTTTTTATCCTGGCTTCTTATTTCCTCGGGTTTCAAAATCCGAACTCCGAGGAGGCGAGGATAAACTACGCGCAACGACTGCAACTGCTTACGCCTACCATCTGTACCGAAGTCAACAGAAGCTTCCAAAACATTGGATTCACCTGATGAAGGCTAACCATGCAAAATTGAAAACTTAACAGAGAAACACTTAGTACTCTCAGTAATTACGTTTATACCCCTGCGATCCACCGGTACAGCACCATGAACGCCGTCTCCTCCTCGTCTGACCCCGGCGCCGACATCGCCGCTGCCTCCGCGTCCCACAGCCACGGTTCCTCCTGTCTGTGGCTTTGGTGGCTCTGGCTCCAACGGGAGCTCCACCGCCCGGACAAGGAGAAGGATGACGCCGAGGAGGCCAGGCGGTCCACGTACTCCCGCAGCCAGCCACGCGACGACCCTGCCACTTCAGCCACCGCCTCGCCAGGTGGCGACGGCGCCTCCTCGGCTGCAGGCTTCTCCTCCTTGACGGTGGCGGCCCTGGCCGCGGCGGCGCGCGCGATGCGAGACACGACGGCCTCGACCTCCTCGTCGATATTGTAGTCGAAGGAACCGAGTGAGTAGGTGGTGCGACTGTTGCCGCTGCTTGCCGTGGAGGATGCGCGGTTGCTGAAGCTACCCATCTCGACTCGGAAGCTTCTGGAACGGTATCTGCTTCTTGGCTCTGGCGAGGGCGGCTGTTCGGCGGCGAGGATGGCGGAGAGCGAGGGGTGGGGGAGCGAGACGGTGGCGCGGCAGAGCGGGCAGGACGGCGTGGTGCGGAGCCATGCGTCGACGCAGGCGGCGTGGAACGCGTGGCGGCACGCGGGGAGTAGACGCAGCTCGGCCTCCGGCGTGAACGGCGAGAGGCAGACGGCGCAGTCTGGAGAGCTCTTCGGCTGCGCCGCCAGCGCGGACGCCATCGTGAACAGCGGCAGCGACTCGATCAGCCGCTGCTTCTCGTCGCCCTCCTCCTTCTTCCCCTCCACGGCAGGCCCCACCGCAGCTTCCACTGTCCCGGCGGGCTCATCGCGGTGCGCCCCAGGGAATGGCGATGGAGACGAGCGGGAGAGGAAGCGGAGAAGGAGGTGGATGGAGACGGAGGCGAGGAAGACGAAGACGAGGAGGGCGGCAATGATGATGAGGGAGGGGAGGAAGGACGAAGCGGGGTAGGAGGAGGAGGTGATGGGGTCTGCGGCCCCGGCGGACGGCGGCGGGGGAGACGGGAAAGAGGATGCCATGACGAAGCCTAGCTAGGAGTTGATTTAACCCTGAAGGAATGAAGGTCTCGCTCCCTTTATTTGTGGGGTTCTTTGGAGTGCATGGTGGAGGTGCTTTATTTGTCACATTTATACTGCTGGGTTCTTTGGAGTGCATGGTGGACTCACGCGCCGCCAGGTGCGGAGGCGCATAGGCCATGGAAGTCAAATAAATAAGACGAGCGGGGTTAAATGTGGAGTTTTAACGTTAAATCAGACATATAAATATTTGGATCGGACAATGGAGGAAAGAGAAGGTATTAAATCGATTCAATATATTTGAGGGGTTGGTTCTAATAAAAATGTTTCTCGAATCGGACTCTACTTAGAGTATCTTTAGAACCGATGTTGATTCAAAATCATATCACGTAATTATTCAAGGAACTGAGCTTGTTTTTCTGAATCAATTCCTACTAATAATTAAGACCCACATTACATTAAAAATCACAAAAAAAAAATCCTCTCTCAACTGCACTGTCTTTCTATTTCATAAATGAGTTGTTTAATGATTTGAATCGACTCTTAAGTAGAGTCTGTTTCTTTTTTTTTTTTGGAATCGACCCTTTCAATGCATTTAATCGATTCAATGTGTTCTCTTTCCTCCTTTGAACCGGCTAAAACACAACATTGGAGATGGTATTAAGAGTCGATTCAAAGCATTAAAAGCCCAGTTATGAAAGAGAGAGAGAGAGATAGAGCGGTTGAGAGAGGTTATTATTTTTTATGGTTTTTTTTAAATATAATACGGGCTCCAGTTATTAGTAGGAATCGGATTAATACATTAGAGAAAAATAAGCTCAATTCCTTAAATATTTACATAGCATCTGTTTGAATCGACGTCGGTTCAATATACTAAAAATACTTTTATATCCCCGGAATAGAGGAGGCAAGCCTTGTGAACCAGGAATTTTTTGCCGATACGGTCATTTTATGAAGCGTATTTACACATATGGCGACTTTGAATCGTATTTGCAAAAATGGCGACCTCGGCGCCACGTGACCCGCGCGCGATGGTAGCGTGACACGTCGCCGTGGCGCAGCTCACCCCGCGCCCACGCTGTTGCTCACGCTTCCGCCGCCACCTCGCGCCTCCGCCACGTCAGCGCGCCGCCCGCCACCTCACCGCCTCCCGTGCCGCTCGCTCCTCCGCCCACGCGCCCCTCTGCCCCCCACCCGCACCTCACTACCGGCGCGAGGTCACCTGCGCCCGCCTCCTCGCCGCCACGTGCCCCGCCCGCCCCGGCCGCCCACGGCGCCTCACTGCCGCCCGCCACGCGCCGCCCCATCGCCCGCCGCCGGCGCAGCGGCGAGCTGCGCCGCTCTGTGCCGCCACGCGGCGCCGTCGCCGCCGGTCCCGCTCCCCTGTCTCGCCTCTCACGTGCGCGCGCGCGTACGCCGCCGTCCGCTCCTGTCGCCGCTCCTCGTGCGCGCGTGCGCGTGTGCGATGGCCCGCTCCGGCGCGAGGTGAGCTGCGCCCGGCTCCCTTAATTAGGGTTAGATTTAATTGTTAATTGAGAGATTAAGTAAGGTTAATTAGGGTTAGCTTTAGGGAAAATTTGTGGTAATTTTAAAATATAAAAATGAGTTGAAAAAATTATAATTTTTTTTTTGTGTAGTGTACTGAAATTTGATTTGTTTGTATAAATTTTGTATAATTTTATTTGTTTAGATTTTTTATTGTTAATCGATATGATTGTGTTATTCTAATATGTGTTGATAGCAAAGATTTGAATCAGTGCCCTTCATTTGCAGTAGGCCATAACAGGTGTTGATTGTTTACACATTTGAACTATTTGCAGAAGGCCCTCCTCCTTCCATTTGCAACAGGTGTTGATTGTTTACACATTTGAACCAGGCCCTGGCCATGTGTTGATTATGAAAAGATGCAAAGGAGGCCCTCACTTCCTGTATTTTCCACCGAAAGCATTGATCTGTCACCTCTTGTCTCTTGTCTCAAATTGTGAGCTGAAATTTATGGCTTAATTTGCGTGCGGGGTAACGATTCTCTTTAAGAGCAGTGGAGGAGAGAGCTAGCGGGACTGCATTCGTAGTGGTTCATTCGTTCTTTTAGTAGTTCACTTCATATCGCCCGAGCTCGTGGCGAGAGAAGGTAGAAGCCAACCAGAGAGAAGTTGAAATCGTCTGAGCACCTAGAAAAAGTAAGTGTCATTCGCATTCGGCTATAGTTTTAGGTAGGTTTAGCAATGTAATTAGAATGTGATTAGATGAATTGTAGTTTGTTATTGTAGAAACTAAGTAGTTATAGTTATGTAGTCGGTATATTTTGATGGAAGATTTAGTGTGATTAGTACGTAATTAGAATACTTAGTAGTTAGCAACGCGATTAGTTGACTTAGTAGACTTATTGTTGTTAGTGTTGTAAATTTTAACTCGGTGATTTACATAGTGTGAGGAGCCTGACTGTAAAATATTAAAATATTTAGAGGTCGTTAAACAAAATTGAAATAGAGTGTTAGCGGACTTAGAATTGAAAACAAACCGAGGAGACAGAGTGTTAGCGGACTTAGCAAAGCCTTTTCTTTTCAATTAGTCTACTTAGCGGACTTCTTGTTGTTAGGTTAGTGTTAGCGGACTTATTGTTGTTAGGGTTAGTGTTAGTATGAGGAACTTTGGCCAGTAAAATTTTAAATTTTTAACTTGGTGTTAGCGAACATGCACTATGGCAGCATCCCGCACGTCTTGTTAGCGGACTTATTGTTGTTAGGGTTAGTGTTAGCGACTTATTGTTGTTAGGTTTAGTGTTAGTATGAGGAACTGACCGTAAAATTTTTAATTTTAACTTGGTGTTAGCGAACATGCACTATGGCTTAGAATTGTGTTGGTTTCCTTTTTTATTGTACTTTAGCTGAACATGCACTATAGCTTACAACATGCACTATGGCTTAGAACATGCACTCGGTGTTAGCAGAACATGCACTATGGCTTAGAACATGCACTCGGTGTTAGCGAGAACATGCACTATGGCTAAGAACATGCACAAGGTTTGAAACTTGTTACTACCACAGAAAATTTTGGAATTGAAATTAATTTACAATCATTTATGTTCATTAGCTATATTCTGACTAATGTTCTCTATGCATGTGTTGCTAGGCATGTCTGTACCGGAGCTACTGGAACCATTCTACGATGAGGACCACCGGTGCAGCTGTGGCTCACCGGCGCGGATGGCCCTCCGCCCCTGGCGCTTCGGGCGGGGAGGGACTGGTGGGCGCTGGACGATCGTTACGTCCCGATCCTCAGACAGACGGGCTTGTTGCCCTTTGCGAGGATGGTCTCCGTCGGACGCGGGTTCACCCTCGACGGTAGCCTGCTGTCCGCACTTGTCGGCAGTGGAGGCGAGACGCACACCTTCCACTTCGGTGGGGTGAGATGGCGGTCACCCTACGGGGCGTGTCGTTCTGGCGGTCTCCCGATCCGAGGTGTGCGCTTGTTCGGGCCTGCGAGTGCGGTGGAAGGCGAGTGGAGCAACGCTTTGGCCAATCTATCCGGAGGGTGCACGTGGCGTCCGGACTTGGTGAGGCATTTCAGAAATGCCCGAGGTGCACTGACGAGGTCGTTAGGGCGTACCTCGTTGCTTACATTCTGACTCTTTGGTTGGGTCATGTTTCCAACATCAAAGGGGATGTTTTGAACCCGACTTCATCCCCATCGCCGAGTCTTTGGTTGACGCGGGTGGGCCGATGCCTCGGTATAGCCGGGATCGGTAGTCCTTTGCGCCACATACCGGGGTTGTGTGGCGCCGCGACACGCGTAGCACTGCTACCAACCTAGCCGTCACTACGTGCTCTGCGGTGTGGAGTTGGGAGCACTTCCTATTGGGCGGCGACCATAGAAAAGCGGTGCACCCGTACCCTTTAGTCGGACCCCACATGACGCCAGAAACGCGCCCACCATGGGCTTACGGTGGGTCGGTGCCCGTCTGCTGGCGGGCGGCGCAAGACCGGCGAGTGCTACTCGTTGTACCACAACGAGTTTGAGTCGTTACGAGCGATATCATCGGTGTGTATGGTATCTGGTTTCTGCTCGACGTAGGCGCCGCATGGGTGTCCATCAATGCATCCGGACGTCTTCTTGTGTAGAACGACTGTCACTGGTGTTCTCACATATGGTGGAGCCTTACGCGAGCGCAGGCGTAATCGCGACGATTTAGTCTCATACGATCAGTGCCCCGGACGGCGGCTCTGGAGCGAAAGATACACCGTGAGTCAAACTTTATCCGAGTAATATTCGCGATCCTTAAATCTTCTTTTCTAACATTAATCTTTCCGAAATGCAGCAAGCGAGGTGGGGTGGGCAGATTCGGGACTGCAAATGCATCAAGAGAAGTGGACTATGACATGGATAAACACGGCGCACGTGGATATCTGGCATGAGCAGCGTCCGTACGACCATGAGTCGTATGGTGCGTATATGGAGTGGTGCGTGCCACGAACGCGCGCAAGACTGACTATTCCTCCTCCGGAGCGCCCAGAGGAGGTGACACAGCCGACGCACCACGAGGAGAGCCTCCGCCGCACGCACGACCGTCACATCGCTTCCCGACTTGACGACGCCGTACGGCACTTACGACCTCTGGTTCGCAGTTTCATTGACGACATTCGTACCTTTTGTTAATGAACTCATTACGTATGTCACTCGCAGCTTGGAGCGGCGCTGCGCGTCGAGCGTATCGGACGGCGCCCTCGGCGGCCAGATAGAACCCCGCCGGTATAAAAGTTTTGAAGCACATCTCGGCGGAGATGAAGAAAATAGTAAAGAACTTGAGCTGCGGTGCGTTCGAGGGACGACACCTGCGCATCGGGCTCGGTGGGGACCGTGCTCACCGCTAGGTCTTCAAAGCCACGACCTAGCGAGTCCGCAGCGTCGTGGCGTTCCGTCGGTCATCCGCGGGACAGTCGCCAGCGAGTAAGTCGCTATGTGCAAATTCGTTCGCTTTTTGGTTTATGCCATACATGCCGCTAACATCATGCCGTTCTCGCGGTAGGTTCGTCGGGATGAATCACTCGTCGTCCGGACCCGGTATACGGACTGGTGATCTGCCTCAGTTATCTGCAGTGCATATCCGGGAGGTACGAGGTTGTTACTTTACGTCCAGAGTGCTTACTTGTACTAACATCGTTCGTCTTGCGACCTTGATTGCCGTGGGGACGCGATTCCACGTCGATCGATGACGAGGATCACGGGCCTCCCGGCTCGTGTGAGGAGCGTTACCACGGCGCTAGGGAACGATCAATGGCGGCAGGGTTTCTAGCGTACTCAGGGCAGAGCTCCTCTGGGTTCGGTGCCCCACAGTATGTTCCAGGGCAGAGCTCCTCTGGGTTCGGTGCCCCACGAGTATGTTGCGGCGAGCTCCTCAGGTTCGGTGCCGCCTGATGCGTTCGAGCGAGCTCCTCGGTGCGCGGAGCCCCTCGTCGAAGGCTTGACTTCATCCGCGCAACTAGAGTTGCGAGCATCGCAACCCCAAAGTGGTTTAATAGCCTCTGTTGTCGATGAATTCCTCGGAGTTGTCCCAGTGCGGCATGGTGATCACGATGACATGTCACGCTACGAGCACCGCTCCGAGTCGACCATTGGTCCACCTCCGCCTCAACGGTCTCCCTACCCCCTCCGCACCGACACGCTCTCGGACCGGTGGGCGTACTCCACGAGTCATGCTCGGCGCAAAACAAGGCGCGCAAGACGCGAACGCACGGCAGCAGCAGAGAGTAGTGACTCGAAGAGTGAGCCGTGTAGTATCGCGTGTTATGCGATTTTATTTTACTATATTTGTACACGTATTTTGGTTGTTATGTGTGTACTTGGGATGTTCTGAGTATCACGTCTTGCTTTGGAGAGTCTTGTCTTTTGGTGCGAAAAGTCGAGGACGCAGAGTGTTGTCACGTCTTACTTTGCAGGCAGCTGTCATGTCCTACTTTGCAGAGTCTTGTCTTTTCGATCTGAAAAGCTGATCTCGGCAGAGTGTTGTCACGTCTTACTTTGCAGGGAGTCACTCACGTCTGGTCTCGTCATCTACAAGCCTCACCCGCGGGCTATAAAATGCACGCCCCACGCGACGAAAGTAGGACATACCATGGCAGACGAAACAATAGGACCATTCCAACCGGGGTCGCCAAAGCAAGACCTTCCCCTTCAAAGGAGGGAGGACTTTGGGCCTAACTACCTGTTGATGCCGAACAAGCGTGCTCAACCGGTATGGCGAAATGCGGACACGAGCGGGGGCGCCGTCGTGCGGTCTTGGAGGGCCCTTTCGATGGCGGACGACGTTTCTTCCGATGCCCACACTCGGGTACAATTAGTAAGTTGTTTCCTTTCGTTCATCGCTAATAGAGCCTCCTGTTAACCCTCCTTTCCGCGAGATGGTGAAATGCGACTTTGTCCATTGGATTGATCCTCCCCATGAACGACATGTTGCGGTGTATGTGGAAAGATTGTGGAACCGAATCTTTGAGTTGGAGGCGCGGATTGGCGATCTCAACGAGGAAAACGATGACCTCCGCCAACGGATGCGGCGCGAGGGGCAACGAGGAGGTCGTAAACATAGGAAGTTCCTATGATCCCACATCTTCTTTGCGCGAACCCTAGTTTGCATATGTGCGTGCCACTACAATGGCGGCAACCCACGTCGGGCGGCCCGTGAACAACACTCTATGTGGGTAGCGCGAGACACCATCTACCATTAGGCACGACCAGAGAAGCATGTACCTCTGTACTCGTCCCCTTATTTACGCAATTATGTTCAATCTCGTGAACCATGTAACTTAATGGTCGATGCATCATTGTGGTGGCCTTTTATCGAGTGGATTGCTTCATGTCATTCTTCAAGTTGCCTTTTATCGAGTGGACTGCTTAATGGATGCGTCGCGTGCATTGCATGTCGACATCTCCAATGGACTTGCAATTTAGCATTTTTTATACATTCAAAAGTAAGGGAAAGTATAGCATATTTGGAACCATGAAACCCTAATATCCAAAACCTAAAATTCAAATATCAAGACATAACAAGGAAGACAGAAAAACTTGAAATTACGACACTGAATAACGACCGGACGAGCTAGGTCTATTGGGACAATCCTTCATTGAGTGCCCAGGGGTCTTGCATATCCTCGCACTTGATTGTGCGGCTATCTTCGCTACGTTGACTAGCATCCATGTCATTCTCGAAGCGCGTCTGCCGTCGCCTCCTTCCTGTTCTCTTCAAGTCCCTGTTGGGACCCCATTGCACCATGTCCGGCCAAAGATCCTTATAATTCATTTCCAAGCCGTACGAGTGAAACTCTCCACTCCATGTACCGAATAGGTGCTGCATGTCGTAGTACTCAGAGATGTATGGTGTAGCCATCGCGCATTTGTGCACATGCCTTGTACACGCGTGCGAGCATGGCTTGTGGAGGAGCCGGCTTGTGCGAGTGCATGTCGCCACATCACCCGGTGCATGCATTTTCTTTCCCCCCTTGCATGACTGTTGACGTATTTCTGTCGAAGCTTGATCTCGTACTTTCGCCTGAGGCCGTCGATCACCCGGATGTCGTGCATTCGGGCCTTCTCCATCTTCCGGTCCATGTGTCTCTGCATGTTCTCGGACCACTGCTTGCCTTCGTCCATCTGTCGCTTGGCTGCAGTGGCTCTATTGACGAAATAACCAACAGTGCGAGTCCATGTCTCCTGAACGATCGCGGTGATAGGGAGGCCGCGCACACCTTTGAGGACGCTATTGTAGACCTCGGACATGTTGGTCGTCATAATCCCGTATCTCGCACCGTCGTGTCATAAAGGAGGACCATTTCTCCAATTCGGGGCGTGGCCGTTAATCCACTCGGAGAAGCTTATGGCGCTACTGGGTTGCACCCCCTCCGGAGTGGACTCCCTTGTATGCCTCGTAGTCCGGTGTTCGAGGTCTCTCCAAATAGACTCAAACTTCCGTCTCTGGTTCTGCAGACACAATGCTTTGAACGTCTTCATGAGTTCTGACTCGCGGAACGCGTGAACAAGTTAGATGCAAGATGCCTCATGCACCACCTAGATTGCATGTCGTTCCACCGGTGAGATGGATCCGTCGAACCTGCATGGTCTTGATTGCCGCCAACAACCCGAAGATTGCGATGCGGATTAGCGGACCTTGGGCGGTCTCCCACCACCGCCCTCTTCACGTTCTTCAAGAACCACGGCCACCGGATGTGTTCTCACTCTCCACAATGGCAAATGCCATCGGGAGAAGCCGGTCATTCGCATCGGTGCGCCACCGCGTGAGGATGGTGCCCTTGTACCTCCACAGTAAGAAAGTGCCATCCATGGTTAGCACGGACGGCGAACTTGAAGCCCCGATGGCTGGCGAAAGCCGAACACCCGATCGGTATGAAGCGGTTGGGCCTTTGCCCGGCATCTTCACGGTCAAGCTTGTTTATGTACGCGGGGGTTTGATTCGGCAATCGGTGAAGCAATCTCGGCACAAGGTTGTACGCCTCTTACGTATGTCCCGTACATAGTCTCGATAACCTTACGCTTGGCTCGTCGGACCTTGCTATAGCTAATCGGATAGCCAACCTTATTGGCGACTTCCGCATCAACGACTTGGGGAGATAGACACGTCGCCTCAACTAGGTGCGTGATGAGGTTTGCAACATATCACGGAAGTCACGTTCGATCTTTGCGAGCAGGCTCACTAAGCTCGCAATCGTGGTCGATCAACTCCTTGACGTGAAGATCGACGAAGATCTTTGCTCGGCCGATCTTGCCGGGCGACCTTCTACTACGCACTTCACTGCGTACTTTCTCGGTTGGACCGGTGCACTCGGTACACGGTGATGGGCGGGGCATACCGTGCTATAGCTTGTTGAGCGGCCCCGTGTCGGAAGCGCCCAACTAAGAGGGTGTCGGCTTCAAACCCCACGGAGCCTTCTTCTTGCGGTAGTACGAGCGAACGCACCGCGATATCATCAAGTCTTGATGCCGCGTAAGGACCACCGGCCGTGTGCGTCCTCATCGGTACCATCCGAGCTTGGGTCGGTGTCTCGTCGGACTCAACCCGAGAGGCTCGTCCGGTAGATACTCGTGGCGATCGATGCGGGCCGACCACCATGTTTCGCCCCTCGTTTGGCACAAAATTAGGCACGGACTTCCCTCAGGCGACACATTCCGTGCTGCCATCTTGAGCTTCGATCGCGTTTGCGGCTTAGAGGCCTCGGCATCATCGGGGTTTCCGATGCCCTATGTACGAAATTTACGTACACCATAGGCTTCCGTGAATGACCGCCTCGCCGAGAGACAATCTCCATGTCTTGCCTCCATCCTATGCTTCCATTCACCTTTACGAGCTCCCACATAATTCGTGCGGTGATCGCCTCGATCATAATTTTCTTCGTCGTTGGCTCGTGGCGAACTCCTCCGGATGCGCCGCGGCTCGTGAATATTCATCATGTGGAGCCCTCCGCTGGACCACCTTGTACGGCATTTCGATAGGTCTAACCCATCGTGTCCGCCCGCATCTGAGCCCATCGCCAAAAACACCAACAAATCTTGCATGTTCGAAAATACCTAAAGCCACAACAATCACTAAATAATTATGACTAATTAATTACATCTAAACTAACTACTTATGATTAATTAATTACCACTACAAAATTACAAGTATTTTATTTGTACTTACTTACTATACTGTAATGATGACTACTAAACTAATTCATTACTAGTGAACTAACTAATTACAACTAATTAATTACCTCTAAACTAACTAATTACGATTGATTAATTACCACTAAAAAATATCAGTACTTCATTTTCACTTACTTAATACGCTGTAATGATGACTACTAAACTAATTACGACTAATTAATTAGCACTAAACTAATTTATTACTAGTCAACTAACTAATTACGACTAATTAATTACCTCTAAATTATCTCATTACGACTAGTCGATCGAGAAACGGCAAAGCATAACACAAATTACTGCGCCCTTCTGAGGAAGTAATCAATTAGCCCTCGAGGAAGTAATACATCAACGCCGAAGCGACGGCGATGGGAAGTAATAAATCAGCAGCGAGCGACGAAGAAGGAAAGCAGTTAATATCCCAATAAAATTAATTATGTTCTCGAGTTCTCGGCGACGGCGCAAGAACAAGAATCAAAACGCAATTGATATGAGCGAAGAGCGAGTGCGAGTTTGGTATTTATAGTCGAGTGGAGAAGAGTCGCGGCGTTGGCGTGGGAATTCGTAAACATTGGCGCCAAATTTACGGATGAGGCGACGGATGTGCGGAGGAGGAGGAGGGACGGTGGAAAAGATGGCGGTGGAAAAGATGGCGGTGGAAAAGATGGCCACTGAGACAAATCTCAAATACATTTCAAGTCACATGAAATTATGAAACCTTAATCTCGAAACAAGCGGTATACGGATAACAATTGATACTGAAGTAGCGATAATAATTCTAAATAGATAAAATTACAAAAAAATTACACAAATAAGTACACGATGTCAGCAGGCTACATAAAAATTTTCATAATTTTTAGAACTCATTTCCTATATTTTAAAATTCTTTTAAATTTCAGAATCTAAACTATGTAATTAACCTAATCTAATTACTAAACCTAACCTAACACCTAAACCTAACCTAACCGGCCGGCTAACCTAGGGCATAGTGTTTCTCTTTTTTTTTCGGACGGTTGGGCGCGGTGAGCTGCGCCGGAAGAATGGCGGCGGGCGCGAGGTGAGCTGCGCCCACGCCGAGTTGGCGTGGCGCGCGTAGGTGTCACGCTGAGAGCGCGCGCGAGCTCACCGTGGCGCGGCGTGCTATTTTGCAAATCACGATTCGAAAGTCGCCATATGTGTAAATCACGCTTCATAAAATGACCGTATCGGCAAAAAATTCGTGAACCAGCCCATGTCTGTATTTCTTCTACTTTGTAATTGTACTCGTACTTTCTACTGCCATGTATACTCTAGAAATTTGCGTAACACTCGAAGCCTCGAAGAAATGGCGGTAGTGGTATTTTTTTTTTTTTGGAATTGCTATTTGTAAGCCACTTATGTTTTTCCGCCTTATACATAAGTCACTTTCTTCATCGTTCGATCAACATCGTGATTCATGCTCAGGAGTGGCGTCTTCCTAGCTCATCTCCGCCCATCGGTGACCATGAGATTGGAGGCAAGCGGTGGGTAGCAGTCGGGCGAGGCTTGACGGGTCTGAGGAGTCAACGTTGGGTCGGACTCGGAGACAGCAGAAGTCGTGGAAGAAAGTGGGACAGCAGGAGAGACGTGGTGCGTGGCGGCACAAGGGAGGTGCAGGAGGCGGAAGCAGCGACGGAAGTTGTTTCTTAATGAAAGATAAAATTTTTTTTTGTATTTATAATTTTTTCGTGAGAGTATTATGAATTTTTTCAAATAGTGTTGAACATCTTACTCGTGTGTCATACAATCTCACACATGCGTAGTTACAATTCTATCTTTCTTGGGATTCTATTACTCATAATTTCAGGTATAGTATAACTAAATCATAGCAAATCTGAACCATTGGATTAAAAAAAATTGACAGTCTATATTGAATTGAGTGTACCGTAAAAAACTCTAATAAAAATGTTTGCAGGTTTTGCCTTTGTGCGAGCGTTGTGTGCTTCTTTTGTTTCTCCCTACTTTTTTACGCATCATTATGCTCTACTTCAATCTTTTCCAGCCATCCGATAAATATCACTACCGGTATACTTCACTGCATGTTCATACAACGGAGGGAGTATACAGTGAAATGTACTCCTGCAGACTACTCTCCATGGAACTACAATACGGACCGACCGACAGGTATTAATTGCAGTACCATTGTTTCGTCCAAATCCATCGTAGATAACACTAGTCGCGAAATAATACTTGAACTCCAGCAGCGATCCTGGTTCTACAGTCTAGACTCCCTGAAGGGGCGACACCGAATGAACATGCTAGCATTACGAATCTACGTATGTACCGCACAGATTTGCAAAACCAATAAAAGCCATCGGATCAGTGGAAGTACCAAGGTAACGTAAAGCACCACCCCTGTGGCCTTGTATATGCTGTAATGTCATCAAATTATTAATTTGCGTGCCCAATATTTATGAACTCTACCAAAGAAGGAAATCCTATGGAGGCGGAGCCTCCGTGAGGCACCACGCCCCAAGTCGTTGGATCATGGGAGGGGGGAGATGATGGACGGTGATGGGGCGGGGCCTCACGGTGAGGCCCCGTCCCACTGCATTTTCTTCCCTCTACCAGAGACACACGTATCAAACCGTGGGTCCCTTACTCCCTTTCTCCACTAGATGCACTTAATGACGTGCTATCAAGCAAGAATTCGCAAGCACAGAGAAACTACTAATCCAAAAGAAAAAGATTATTACTCTTAAGTCCTAACCGAGGAGATGTTACATCATGATAGATGAACGTGTTGCGGTGATATGGATGAGTTGTAGATCCATAACTAGATCTGTACTTATTCAAATCAGCTCCCAATTGCACTGGCGGCAGCACATGTATAGAGGTCGTGCGGATACGAGTATCAATGTTTGTACTGAGGACTCACTCAGTACTAGTTGACACTTGACAAGCGTCACAGGGAATGCCAATTATAATTGGGTTTGCATGGTCGGGGATGCTAAGTCTCAATGAAAAAAAAGGAAGTTTGTCCCAAGATGGAGTACCATCTGATCTGACTAGTGAAGTTTTGGCACCCATCCTTGCAAGGCGTCTTTCGTTAGTGCAAAAAAGATCAAGGAGCTCGTGCCTTTTAACCCCGAAGCAAAGAAAGCGCACAACGATTGCTTGGCTTGCACACACAGCGTGCGGATTCTATCAATTGGTTTCTATCGTCGTGGCCACTGTTTGGGAGCCATTTGGGGAGAAGGGAGTAAAGGCTTTGGCACTTTGGTGATGAATTCCTGCCTTTGTTTCGTGCCTCATGGCATTCGCTTTCCCCCCAATTATGATGAGCATGAGTTGCACTGCCCTGTCCTGGCATTTCTCTCCCCTGTTTCCTTTACCCTTTCTGATCTTACTAGAGTTGTCCTGTCATGATGATGCTAAGCCTCACACTTTCTAATGGGGTAGCTCTCCAACTTTGAGGGCGGCGCTACCAAAATCTAAACAATGAAACATGAACTGCCCTTCTTTCAGTTACCGACTCACCTTTTACTTGAAAATCACACCAAATAAAACGGATGAAGTATTGACAAGAGAAAGAATCTACAAGAAACCATCGCAAAATCATTGCAGTTACCTAAGTTTTACCGGAGTGGACTGCTTCGTACTGTCACAGTGTGTCCCCTGGAAGTTGCTTGCCTGACGTGCCACGGACTGCCGGTGATTAGTCAATTCAATGATGTACTAAGACCAGCATGACAAGTTACGTTGCATTCTTGCGGGAAATCCATCCAATCATGCGTGTACCACTATCGGTTTCTTAAGATGATACAGTGTGATCTCTGGTGATGGTGCCGTAAGTGACCTAACTCCCCTGTGACATGACCCGCAAACGCTGTCACAAAACAAGAGCTTTCTTGCTTGGATCCACACGGAAATTTTCTCCAGGTTTGGTCCACCACGAATTTTAATTTAGGCAGGTGCAAACTTTGTGAACGATGTAAAACCGAAACCAGCCAAATTTGTTAGCAAGTTGTTGTTCACCAAGACGAGAAAGCAATGACTACCTAATCCAAACATCTCTGGCTCACACAGAATGCAGATGGAAGGAAAGGTAAAGAACAGAGGAGAGCAAATTGCAAACGTATCTTACATTTTGGGCCCATTCATAATTCTTTCAAGAAGGCCGAGTTATAATAATAAGAGGCTAGCATACAACACCACTTATTCATGGGCTGCCTCGGACAAAGAAGATCATTTTGTTGGGCCAAGGAGGCCATGAGCCGGTTGCTCAAGAACGGCCTCCGGCTCGTCCACAATCACCGACGCGGCCCTCCTCTTCCGCCTGCTGATAGCGCACGCGCAGAGGCAGCCGACCAACACCGCAAGGAGGACACCGGCGGTCGTGGCCCCCAAGGCCGCACAGACGCCGCTCTTTTTCATGGAGCCTGATCTGCTGCCGTCCACCATGTTGGTATCCGCGTCAGGCTGCTCGGGAGGGACCGGCGGGTTGGGCGCTGCAAGGTTGTCGCTGCCAGCGCCCGCGCTGCCGCTCCATCGGCCGCGCCGCTCTATGCACCCAATGCACCCGCACGTTGTTGCGTCCGCTTCTGCTCGTGCCGCCGGTCTGCTCCCGAAGCCACTCCAAGGTCACCCATCCTTCGATATAACTCGATACCAATTATTGGTCCAAACCAAATACGAATACACACGAACACAAAAAAAAAAATTGTGCGCCAAAACAACAGAACCGAAGACAAGTGATTGCTACAGTACTGGGACTCAAGTTGCTACAGTACCTGAATTGGATTGCTACAGCACTCAAATATGGTAAGCAACTCAAAACAGAAACTAATACTAAACAAAGATTACCTAATATCAGCCAGGCACAACAGCAATGCTCCTACTATATCTACTTAATCAGTTTTGCAGCTTTGGCCTGGACGCTTTGGAAAACCAGAAATAAAATGGCAATCGAGAGAATTTTACCTAAGCAGCCTTCTGAAGTCATATTCCAATTTATATCATGCTTGCAGCGTTGGAGGGTGATGATCAGAAAAACGGATTGTCAAGGTCTGGACGAAGTGCTGTCGACGCTTGAATGCTGGCTAAAAAGATTTTGCGTTCTGGATGATAGTTCAGATTGCTAAATTTGTTTACCCTTGTAATATTGACTTTCTTTTAATTGCTTGTTTCTGCTTGTCCGTGTGGTAGTGCAAGTTGGTATTTCTGATCGTTTTAGTAGTTGGTTGTAAGAGATAGCTGGTAATCCCAGCTCGAATTGGAAGTTGGTTATAAGTAATGTTGCTTTCTATAAAAGCAGAGCATGTCCTTTTTTTAAAAAAAAAAAAAAACAGCAGTGCTCCTACGAGGGCCTCGTGTCAACTACCCACAGTCCACAGAGCTGCAGCAGTTGTAGACAGCAGTACAACCGGATGGACGCCACATGCTCCTCATCTTTTGATCCGCTGGCCTCGTCACATGACGAGCTTGTCCGCCTAATGACACAGCAAGGCAATGAGCCAATGAGGTCCAGATCAGTGGCGGAGGACGGAAAAAAAATAAGGTGTGGCGAAATTGATAACATAGATATTAAAGATTTTCCAATATAATGATTTATACACATATAATATATAATGATCATCATCTACAATATAAGTAAAAATATTTAGAATAAATAGAAAGATACAAGTAAAGTCAATAGACTAACCAAGTGACAATGAACATCAATTGCGTCTAGGCGATATAGGCAATTGCACTTGCCTATCTTTCTTTTTCTGAAATGATTTCTTAATCCTCTCAAGATCAATTCCTTTGAATATTTCTCGCTCAATGTAGCACACCATTAAGTCATTAAGCCAAGCATCGACATCTTGTTACGTAATTCTGTTTGATAATCTTCATAGCGAGAAAGACCCTTTCAAGCGATCCGCCATGCCGGTAGTATCAATGCCAACTCAATCGATCGATAAACCAAGGGAATAAAATATGTCTTTTAAGTTCAACTAATTTTGCAGCTAGGCTTGCAAGATCATGACAATCTCTAAACTCATCAAGTCTTCTCACATGAATAATAAATAGTTGAAGTTCTTCTTTATATCCTTCTTATCGGAATAGGAGAAATCATCGAATATATCTCAAGAAGTCGAGCAAGTTTGTCCACATCAAATTTAGAGAATGAATCTCTTGGGTCCAAACAAGAAAAGCAAACAAGCAATTCGAAGATACCTCATTAAACCGATGATCCAACTCTGCGATTATAGCATCTATAGCGACATAGAAGGTATCAACACGAAAATGATGGTGCGGAGTGATGTTGTTCCTCCCCTTTTCTTGATCTACCAAATCTAGATCTTGATCCATTCATATTTGGTATTGGAATATCATTCTCACTACAAAATTTTGTGGCTTCTTGAAATAGTGGCTCCCAACCATCATTCCTCAAATTCATCAAACGTGTTTTCACATCAATAACCAAAGACATGGCTTCAACAATATTTTGATCCTTCCTTTGCAAGATAAGTGATAGCTCATTTGTGATGCGTAGGATTTGCAACATCATCTTCATAATGAACACAAAGCTAAAGGACTCCATGATTTCCACCAAACCTCACGCCTACAAGGATTACTGAGCGTCTTGATGCACAATTTCTAGAACTTCAATCACTTGCATCCCACATTGACTCAATACGAAGTAATGTCTTGTAGTGAGAACCCCATCTTGCATCTCCAGGTCTAGCCAAGGATGTTGCCTGATTTTTCCCTCTGCCGGAGGAAATCTCTCCACTACTCAACTTACCCAAAAGAATTTTGCGTTGCTTATCTAGTAATAAATCCTTCCTCTTGCAAGATGAACTAGTATTGTTCACAATCAAGTGAACATATTCAAAGAAATCCTCAATAGATGAGCAACATCTTGAGATGGAAACAACTACCAATTGCAATTGATGAGCAAAGCAATGGACATAGAAGGCATATGGGTTCTCATCACGAATCAACTTTTGAAGCCCATTAAATTCTCCTCTCATATTAGAAGCACCATCATACCCTTGCCCTCATGATTGGAAATGTGTAGCCCATGCTCACCAAGTACTTCAACAAGCTCTTGTCTTCAATGCTTCGATGTTGTCTCGTTGACATGCTTAATACACAAAAATCTTTCAATTACTTTTCCTTTCTTGTTCACAAACCTACAACACATATGATAGTATAATATAATTATCTAATTTTAACGAAAATGTGATAACTAGTCAACCATATATAATAAATCTCTTACCTCACAACCACGGCCATTTGTTCTTTGACAGAGATATCACGAGATTCATCTATAAGAATGGAAAAGAGACAATCCTGCATCTCTTGCTTTATTTCTTTGGTTACCTCTGCCGCACAACATTCTCGCAAGTTCTTTTGAATTGTTGGAGAAGTCATCTTGGCATTCTTGGGACATGTTTCATCAAATGCAAGTTTGACTTGTTTATTCCTTTCTTTATACCAATCAAGAAACTCTAGAAAATTGCCTCTATTCAATGAAGTAAGGGATTCATCATGTCCACGGAATGGTTCACCTTGCAATGTGAGAAAACTCACAATACCCAATGATGTATCTAAACGAGTTTCATACTTCATTGTTGCATCCTTTGTATATTTTGTAACCTTATGTTTGACACTTGTTTTTTGATTATCAAAATCTTCATATGCTGTCCTACATTGATTATGGGTTTTTCCATCATGTTTTGGAAGTGCCTTGTATGCATTCTTCCAAGTGTCAAACCCTATGGTTGTAAAGGCATCATGACCAAATTTTTCATCCATGCGGTCATGCTTAAAAAGATAACAGTAGAAGCAATATGCCTTATTCTTCTCCACACTGTATTCAAGCCAAGGATGTTTCTTGAACCATATTGCATGAAAGCATCTATTACCATTTGTTTTAGGAAAATTACAACCAGTTGGTTGAGTTGGACCCTTAGCTATGAAAGCCCTCCTAACCTCACTTCTAATATCCACTGAAAATTGATCAATCGGTATTCGAAGTCCAGGATCACTGATAATGTGATCCGGGTTGAACTGAGTTATAATAGTACCTTCAACCTCGACTGCTACTTGTTCAGCTGCCATTTCATTTTCCATCTCCTCTTCAACCGCGGCAACAGCCTGTTCAAACTCGTCTAAGTCAAAGTCATCTTCATCTTCTTCATGTTCTTCGATCTCTACTTCAACATCTGGTAAATTTGTAGCTCCACCATCACCAGCAAAAAGATTGGAGGTGCCACCTTCGGACCAAAAGGTCCTCAAATCTGCAAAATTACCAAATTATATTAAACTATTAAAAGCAGGCATGTCAATTAATTTATAACAAATTAAATTTTCCATCTACAAAATTATAATATGCACCTCTTGTTTTGGCATTGCCCTTTTCTTTTCCTTTTGGATACATCCTCGATCCTTAAATAATTTATGCCCACTGCGCTTCATCATAAATTAATCAAACAAACTAAGTAATTAAATAATTAATAATCCAAATATCACATGAATAATAAAAATTGATTAACTTTGTCCATACGATGGTGATGTCGGTGTCTCGATCGATCGAGTCTTGCTCAGTAGGAGATTGTTTTGTACTTTTGTTTTAGGCCTTCACGGAGACGCTGCCGGTTGTCGCGTGACTCGCGCTCGGCACTTGCGGTGAACGCCGCCGCGACGCATAATAAGAGATGGCGACGAATAGAAACACCGCGCGCGGCGACGACGAAAGTCGAACACAAAGCGGCGGTGCCGTGAGGCGGGACCGAGGACACGAACGGATTCACGATTCCAAAGTGAAGTAAACGTCAAGTCTCATAGATGGACCGTATACTCATCTGCGAGAGTCCACACGATAGGAAGCAAGCCGTAGTCTACTAGTATGTATGTGCCAACAAAAGGCCAAAGAGCCCATAGAATGGCATAAAGTAGCGACCCATTTATAAGCCCGTAACGGTTTGTTTATCTTGCACTTCTATTCTTTCTCCGTCCGACGCGAGTTCTTATCGTGAGACTTCATTTTCTTTGATGTGCTCATGGTACGAATGATTTGGGGTAATTTTTTTTGGGAATTCAAGGTATGGCAAGTGCCATACCTTGCCATACTGAGAGCTCCGCCCCTGGTCCAGATCGTCCACGAGAACGTAAATGCAGGGACAGAGGGAGCGGAAGCTGGTTTTGATCTTTTTGTTTCTGAAAACAAAGGGTTGTTTGGTTGGTGATCTGAGCGATGTGCCTGAAAAAATTGTGTGCCTATGAGCTGTATAAAATCTTGGTAAATTTTGCCTGACCAGGCTAGCCTGAGAATTTATTGTTTGGTTGGTGATCGGTGTTCTGGGAAGACTAAAATGACATTAGGCTTTGACAATTACTTTAAACATTAATGGATAATGGGAATTGCGTCGAGGATTATTGTTGTTGATTGCACGTGCCTAAGTTCGGTGTCCGATTTTGGACGCCTAACTCTGGCTAATGACGTTGAGAAGGATTCAGGTTAGTCATCAATGCAATGTCCTCAGGCCTTCAACCAAACAGAGCACATGCAGCTTTTAGGGAGGGGTTCGGCCAGCCAAGTTTGGTTCATGGCTCCAACCAAATAGCACCTAACTTCTCATTATATCTACGTGTGATAAATTTGCATTGTAACCTTTTATATTTTAAAGGATTTTGTTATATTTAGTGTTATTTGTCTATTTTGTCACTCTCATCAAATGTAATTAAATAATCAGACTATTTCTAAGTCGTCTGAAATTTTCTTAAATTTAAGTGAATTGTTGTGATTATTGAATTTGTGTAGAGATTGATGTGTCATATGATTGGATATTGATCCAATAGATAAAATATATGACTTATACTTTATAAAATTTTAGTCACCTTACGAATAGACAATCCCTTAAATAATATACCTTATTTGGTTCCCTCGTCCTGGCTTTGGTCCTGCGTAAATGCTTCTTTCACCGGTGTTTCTCTCTACGTACTATTGCACATGCATGATTTTTTTACTTGTAAGGGTTTGTTTGGATACATTACGATCTGACTCAATCCCTTCGAATCGATTTGGAATTTAAACTAAAATCCCTTCTAAATCAAAGAGATTAATTCTAATCCCTCTATCCAAACAAACCCTAAGTGGGCATCCTCCCACATTATCTACTTGCTAATCTGTGTTAGAAATCATGCACATACTGTTTTAGCCGTTGTAGCTTTGCCCTATTCTCTTGGCATCTCTCTTGTTTATAGCTGACTTGGTGTTAGTTAGTTATGGCTTTACATGTATTTAACACAGTCAATGATCAATACAATATCTGTGTGTTGCATCAATTCTTCTCTCTGACGCTCTACATGGTATCAGATTTCTTTAGATCCTAAACCTATACACCTTCCGCTGCCCCGTTTTTCTTCCCCGCTCCTCTCCACCATGAGCGCCACTTCTTCTGAACCCAGTTCTCCCACAGCCGCCCAGGTCGTCACCAATCCCCTTCCTTCCTCCCAGATACAACTCATCAACATCAAAACACACGTTCCCATCGTCCTAGACCTTCATGAGTCTAACTATGGCCAATGGAGCCAATTCTTCCACGTTGTCTTCGGCAAGTTTGGCCTCGGCGACCATATCGACGGCTCCTCGGCTGTGCAAGGCGACTCCGACTGGGTGCAGAATGATTTCTCCATTGTGTCGTGGTTCTACACCACGGTCTCCGGCGAGATTCTCCATATTGTCCTCAGTCCCGACGACACGACTTACTCCCTTTGGCGCAGCATCCAGTCTCTGTTCCGCGACAACAAGGAGACTCGATCCGTACATCGGTCGAGTTACGAGTCTTTACCGGGCGACATGACGGTCATGGCCTCATCGCACCAAGTTGAAGACCCTTGCGGACAATCTCGCGACCTCGGCTCCGGTGACGGACAAGGACCTTGTGCTCAACCTTCTGCGCGGCCTCACCCCGCGTCTCCACAATGCTATCCCCGTCCTCACGATGCAGTCACCGTTTCCATCCTTCCTCAAGGCACGCTCCTGTCTTCTTCTTGAGGAACATCGCGTTGCGCAGACCGCCAGGATGGCGCAAGCTGCTGCTCTCATGGCACAGGCGCCGTCCGGTGCCATCCCGCCCGGCTTTTCCATGCCGGCGTACTTCGGTCTCGCCTCCCAGGCGCCTTTCAGCCACGCTACGCCCCAGTCCACTCGCCCCTCCCATGCGGGCGGTTATTCCTCTGGTGGACAGGGTGGCAAGAAGACGAAGGCCAAGAAAAAGGGAAATGGCGGCGGCTCTTCTAACGCCAGTCGACCGTCCCAGTCTGCGGCGTCACCATCCTTTGCGTGGCCACCGGGCGCCAACCCCTGGGCCGGCATGTTCCAAGCTTGGCCCGTGCCGCGCGCGCCGGCTGGCATGCCCGGCGCCGGTCTCCTCGGCGTCCGGCCGGGCGTTCCTGCTCCGCAAGCACTCCACGTCGCGCAAGCTCCGACCGCCAACCCGTACCAGATGGCTCCCCCGACGCCCTCATGGGATCAGGGACCCCTGATCCAGGCCCTCACCAACATGTCGATGCAGCCATCTTCGTCCGTGATCCGATCGGTTCTGACACAGCGCCCCTCTCACATGGCGTCCAACCATGGTACATTATCATCCATCTCTCCCTTTCATCCTTCTTCCCATATTGTGGTTGGTAACGGCTCCTCCCTACCTATCACTCATCTGGGAACCTCTTCCATCCCTACCTCCTCTCGTCCTCTCCACCTTTCTAATGTTCTTATTGCCCCAAACCTCATTAAGAATCTCCTCTCTGTTCGCAATCTCACTCGTGATAACTCTGTGTCTGTTGAATTTGACCCTCGTGGCTTTTCTATCAAGGACCTGCGCACCAAGGCGGAGATTCTCCGATGTGATAGCGATGGCGAGCTCTACCCCCTCACGTCGGCTACACCTTCCTCTCCGGCTGCTCAAGGGTTCATCGCCATCTCCTCCGACACATGGCACCAGCGTCTCGACCACCCGGGACGTGCTTCCCTTTGTCACGCTTTACGTTCTTTTCAATTTCGTTGTCATAAAGATCATCCCGATGCGTGTCATGCCTGTCGCCTAGGCAAGCATACCCGTCTTCCTTTTCTAATTCTACTTCCCAAACACGCTTTCCTTTCCAACTTTTACATTGTGATGTATGGACCTCTCCGTGGCTAGTATCTCGGGTTTTCAATACTATTTGGTACTTTTAGATGATTTCACACATTTTGTGTGGACTTTCCCTTTACGACAAAAGTCTGAAGTTGCATCTAAAATAATGTCTTTCCATGCTTATGTCACCACACAATTCTCTCGTCCCATTCTCTCTTTTCAAACCGATAATGGCCGTGAGTTCGATAACACTATTCTTGGTCTTTCTTCTCCACAAAGGATCGTGTTCCGGTTGTCATGCCCATATACCTCACATGAACGGGAAGGCTAAGCGGATCCTACGGACGTTGAATGACTCGCACTGAACGCTTCTCCTCCATGCTTCCATGCCCTACCACTGGCCGAGGCCCTTGCCACGCCACGTATCTCCTCAATCGGCGTCCTTGCAAGCCCAAGCGACTCATCACACCGTATGAACTCCTTTACGGCTCTCCTCACGATTATCGCACCTCACGAGTTTTGGGTGCTTATGCTTTCCCAACATGGCCGCCACTTCCCTCACAAACTCGCGCCTCGCTAGGCTGCGTGTGTCTTTCTCGGGTACCCTCCCGATCACAAGGGCTACCGATGCTACATTCCTTCGACTAGACGCGTCATCATCTCTAGGCATGTTTATTTTGATGAACAATGCTTTCCATTTGCTCAACGATGCGGGCGCCAGCCACGGCTCCCGTGATTCCGAGATCCGCATGCGATGCGCTAAATTCTCTCCGCGCGGGCGCCTAACACCTTCCCCGTTCCATGCGCTACCGGTGCCCTGCGCGTGCGCCATCCACCGGCTCCCGTGATTTCTGAGGACCCTGCATGTGACGCACTGCATTCTTTGCCGCACAGCGCGCCTCATGTCATGCCCGTTCCATGCGCTACTGGTGCCCAGTGCGCGACATCCCCACCTCCATCTCCATCCCGCCCAGCACACACCAATTCTCCCGACGGGATTCCCTCCATCATGTCTGAGCAATCCAGTGTCCCTATCCACCCGATGGTCACACGCAGCCGGGACGACATCTTCCAACCGAACCCACGCTATGCTCATGTCACCATTGCTCCCGCACCATCACCAATTCCCACTTCCGTGCGAGTCGCTCTTCATGATCCACACTGGAAAGCCGCCATGCAGGAGGAATACGACGCCTTGGTCGCAAACGAAACCTGGAGGCTCGTTCCACGTCCGCACCACGCCAACGTGGTGACGGGCAAGTGGATCTTTCGGCACAAGACACGGCGGGCGGCGACTGGGCGCTACAAGGCGCGGTGGGTGGTCCGCGGCTTCTCCCAACGCCCCGGCATCGACTACGACGAAACGTTCAGTCCCGTCGTCAAGCCGGCGACTATCCGGACGGTGCTCACGCTCGCGGCATCCCGCGGCTGGCCGGTGCATCAGCTTGACGTCAAGAACGCCTTCTTGCATGGCGTCCTCGATGAGCGTGTCTTACGCTTCAACCACCGGCTTCGCCGACAAGTCTCGCCCTGACCATGTGTGTCTGCTCTCGAAGTCACTCTATGGCCTCAAGCAGGCGCCACACGCTTGGTTCACGCGCTTCGCCAACTTTGCACGACAGATCGGCTTCACTTCGGCACGCTAGGATGCCTCCTGCTCATCCTCCCGTGGTCACGCTACGGTGTTCCTCCTCCTCTACGTCGACGACATCGTCCTCACCGCCTCCTCCGACAAGTTTTTGCGTGCCGTCATCGACAAACTCCATGCTGAGTTCAAGATGAAGGATCTCGGACCCTTCATTACTTTCTCGGCATACATGTGACACGCTCTCCTACAGGGCTTCTTGTCGCAACACAAGTATGCCGAGGATCTCTTGGGCGCGCGTGCATGGCGAATCGCAAGTTTGGCGGCACGCCAATCGACACCAAGCCCAAGTTGGCGATCGACACGGTCACCGTGTCATGAATCGCCGATGCTCGGAGCCTCGTCGGCGCACTACGATTCTCACCATGACTCGACCCGACCTCGCCTATCTTTGTACAACGAGTTTGCTCGCATATGCATGATCCGCGCGATTGTCACCTCGCGTTAATCAAGAGGATTCTTCGCTACGTCCGTGGCACTACTCGGTTCGGTCTCTGACTCCATGCCTCTCCTCGGCGACCATCTACGCATACTCGACGCGGGGCGGGATGCCCGACACACGGCGATCACGCCTGCTGCGTCTACATCGGCGACTCGCTTGTCTCCTGGTCCTCTAAACGCCACCGCGTTGTCACGCCGAGCGCCGAGGTCGATGTCGGGCGTGGCCAATGCCGTGGCCGAATCTTTGCCGTTGCGGCAACTTCTTACCGAACTCCACTGCGTCATCACTAAAGCAACGATTGTGTCTTGTGACAATGTGTCCGCGGTGTACATGGCGCCAACCCGTTCATCATCGCCGCACTGAAACACATCGAATTGGATATCCACCGTCAGAGAAGGTGGCACTTGGCGGGCCGCGTGTTACATGTACCAACCGGTCAACGATTCGCGGGCGTGATGACCAAAGGGCTACCAACGGCGACATTTAATGACTTTCGCTCCGATCTTTGCATCATCTCCGACGACGACGTCAAGACTGCGGCAGGGTGTTAGAAATCATGCACATACTGTTTTAGCCGTTGTAGCTTTGCCCTATTCTCTTGGCATCTCTCTTGTTTATAGCTGACTTGGTGTTAGTTAGTTATGACTTTACATGTATTTAACACAGTCAATGATCAATACAATATCTGTGTGTTGCATCAATTCTTCTCTCTGACGCTCTACAATCTGTACCAAGTATTTGAGAATATATTAGAATTAGCCTCAACTCCATGTGTGCACGGATCGCAAAGAAAAGTCAACTGTGCTTTTTCTTGGCCTGACATGTCCGCAATAACGTTTCTTGGTCAGACGGAGCAGCTCCGGCAGGCTGTGAAGCGCCACAGCTACGCGCGATGGGAGGTGGCCGCGCACCAGATCCATGAGAAGACGGTCGAGGCGGAGCAGGCTCCCTGGGCTGCGGCCAACTGGAGGAGGAAAACAAGAGGCTGAAAACCTGGTGAAGTCGTTAACCGAGCAGCTACGGGCGGAGCTGGAGAAGGCGGCCGCGCTTCAGTTGCAGCCCCAGCAGGCCGTGGCGGCGGCATGGGGCCCCGTGGATCAGCTCGCCGGCGCGAATGCCGTGGAGGAAGCAACGGCGGCGGCGGACATCCACCAGCAGCCCGTCGACCAGGCCCTCGAATGCGTGGCTTGCGGGTTCAGGCCGCCGATGACGCTCATACCGTGCGGGCATTTCTTCCTCTGTGTGGGCTGCAGCTTCACCAGCGCCCGCGTCGGACCGGCCTATTATGTGCCCAGAAACTAAACATGGCCGGCAGGAGTACATTTTTTACATTGTAGACCAAAAGGCTCTATGTTTTAATGGACCAGCCAGAAGAAAAGAGATGGACACCACAATTCTACAGGGCTTTGGATTACAAACGGCCGAACGGATTGGCCACTTGAATTTGAGGTTGCCCAACTGAAGCATAGCGGGAAGAAGGTTCATCGGCGCCATAAATTGGGCCTTGCTTCGGTCCATATCACCTCTTGTCGCGAGGAACACTGTCCTACGTAACCAGATGTTTCTATGGGCTTTAGAGCCTGAGACGCTGAGTGGCTGCCAGCCTTCGGTCTTTCGGAAAACGCATGAAAAAGTTCTACTACTCCAGTTACGGAGTGCAATACAGGCAAATTTGTGGTCGTGGATCACGGATTCACGGGGGCCAGCGATCCGGAACGAACAACTCGTGCAGACACGTTGGAAGGGGATTGATTCGGCGCTTCGGTCCTTGCAATCAGGCCATTTTTGCGACATGCTCCGTATGGAGAAACCCAAGTAAAAAAAAGGATGGGAAACCCAAGTAAATTTTGGCGGACATTTGCGGCGCTTTTCCAAGGAGAAAGTAAAGAGCACCACTACGGCACTACCACCGGCGCGTGCGATAGCACAGTCGAGACTCAAGTCAGTCGACCGCGTCATTCTTTCACTTCACTGGGAAATTGTTCAGCGCACTTTCTTCGTGGTCGACTACACAAAAGAATCACCTCGTAGGCACGCATGCCATCCAGCTGTTCGCCACGTCAAGATGAGTCCATGGTACGATCGATGCAACCCACTCGTCGTTTTCCCGCAGGCGGGCCCACCAACAACAACTGCACCATGGGAAATGAATTTAATTTTGCCCCAACGCCACTTAATTGCAAAAATAGCTATCGTGCTGTTTTATTTGTAAATCTAGCCCCCTATCGTCGCCTCCCGCATTCGGTGAGTGCGGAAGCTGGATAACCAGTGCGGAGATTCTTCACACACGGGAATGAATGGCGACCACAGAAGGAGGTGGGCCTGAGGGTGTTTTCGCGCTCGGCTACCGCGGAAGGCCTCTTCCCGCGTTTGGGCACCGCGGTAAGTGGCCGGCTGGCCTACCTCCTGCGCCGACGGCATTAGTCCCGCGCTGGGCCAGCCTCCCATGTGTGCGCCATTCTTCCGCGCTCTCCAACCGCAGAAGGTCACCTTTCCCACTATCCTACCACGGAAAGAGAGGAAGAAAGGCTAGATTTGTAAATAAAATAGCACATGATCTATTTTTACAATTGAGTGAGCGTCACGATGCCAAAATTAAATTCAGTTCTGCACCATAGGCCATGGCCACGCAAAAAATGAATAAAAAAATGTTGTAACCAGCCCGGATCTGCCTTGCTGGTGGCGCTGGTATTGCCCGGCCCACCAGGCGCTGGTATTGCCCGACCGGTGGGCCTACGGCCGTCCGTCTCGCATGCTGGTTCCAGAGCCATCCACCGTTTCGCTCGACTTCCGGGTCAGCTGCACGTCACCGCTGCTTCGTCGTGTACCTCTCCTCGCGCATTTATATACCCGCCCTGTCCACTGCGTGGTAAGCTAAGCTTAAGCAGAAGTGCAGAACTAGCACTAACCCCCTCTTTCCTTCTCTAAAGCAAAGCAAGACCGCTTGCTCGAATGGCAAGATCTCCCGCCTGCGCCTTCTTCTTCGACGCCGAGCCGCTCGGCGAGCCCGGCAGGCACGCGCTGGAGGCCTGCGCGCTCTGCACCAAGCCGCTGCCCCGCAACAGCGACATCTTCATGTACAGAGGGGACACTCCCTTCTGCAGCGAGGAGTGCCGCTACGAGCAGATGCACCTCGACGCCGCCTACGAGAGGCAGGCCAGCACAAGGCGGAAGCTTCTGTGTCCGGGAAGGTAGGCAGGTGTGTCCGTGGCGAGCTAATTGAGCAGCCCGAGTTTGAGTAGCAGCTAGGAAGAGCTTGCCTTGGTTGAAGAAGGAATCGGATTTGCTCTTGGCCGGCCGGCGCTGTGCCGAACTGCCGGTCAATGGATTTGGTCAGAAACGGAGCAGAACAGGGGCTGGATCTGAAGAAGGCAATCAAACAAGATTCACCATGGGTCTGGGCGATGTGTGCGCCCCCGTTTTTAACCTTTTGATTCGCTCCTTTCTGGGGTTGTGTGTGTGAGGCTGAGAACCAGTGTGCAACAGCACTTTTCCTGTGTAAACATTCAAGGCATTTCGATTTAAAGTTCTATTGGCCCTAAATTTTGATCAAAATCGTATCCTGTCTAGTCTTTTTTATGTTTCCGGAACTGTTAGCCCGCAATAATCTGACCAACGATGCAAGCTCTGCACGTTAAGAGTTAAGACGGTAATCGGCGGCTCCGAAGTGGACTAGTACTGTATAGTGATACGAAGCATAGCAAAGGATCTGAAAAGCAGTTGCATCTTTTGCAGTGATTACTGCGCGTGCACAAACTACAATGTTGATCTGACAGAAATCAGCGTGCCTGTGCATTAGTAATTAAAAGTCTTGCTTTGGTGCAGTATTTTCTTTCCATTTGTTCTATCCCTTCCCCGTGCTCTTTTCATGTATTAGTTGTAAACGAGACACTGTGTACATAATTAGTGTTCAATCGGATTTTCGGGGTGGCAGTCAACTGTACCTTGCTATTCACCAGATTAACATATTCAGATAATTATTTGTGTGAAGTGACTGAACAAAAGACCAAATCAGTGGAGGAAATGATCACATTCCAACGTCAGATTCGTTGAACATTTCAGTCTTTTTTCCGTACGTCTCACTGCTCATCACAGTCGCAGAGTCACTACAAAGCCTCGGGCCTGTGGAGTGAGGCGTACGACCGAACATGTGTCCGATGAGGCGATGACTACCAGGCAGGCCGTGACTCACTGCATATGCAGCAGCACGTATGCACGCCGTCCACGCCCAAACAAACCCAAAACTTCATTACTATCCCCCCACTCTTCGGCCAACATTTGTTTGATCAAGAACGAAATCTTCCAATCAACTTTCGGAGCCGAGCGTTTACAACCATTTTCACCATGAATGCTCTGTTAATTTGTATTGCATCAATCACTTGTCAGAAACAAGTGTTGCTAGTACTTCTCTCGCAGAAAATTGAGATCTACCTTGCTCAACGGGATTACTTGCGGACTTCAATGATTACGTGCGATGCTTCTCTGTTAAGCCACTCATTAAACAAATTTGGCGCAGATCTCGAGAAAGCTGCCTCCCAGAACGAAGCCTGCCTGCCTGACCGGCAATGTAAAAGATGCCATTTTCCCGTTTTCTTGCACAATAACAGTAGCCAAAACTACCAATGGAATCTTGAGCCCTGCAACTGCAACTGCAGCTGCAAGGTGCTTCCCCCCTACTCCAAAACGTGCACGGTTGCGAGGCCAAACCTGGCAATCGCTCGGTTAGACAACATATTTTAGCATGCTTCTCTCCAAAGTTTTCAATAGGAGGGAGGAGAATTTCCTCAAAAAAAAAAAAAAGGAGGGAGAAGTCGTACTTGTATACTAAATTACCAATGGCTGCACGGATTACGTTGACAGGATCTGCATATGTGCCAACCTCACAGCGTCTCGCTCACTGTTCACAAGGTGGTGCCTGGCGTGCACACACCACGCCTCCCAAGATTCCCGTATGGAGCACTGCTAAAAAAGACGCCCTGAATTTATCTTCTTTATTTTTTCCATGAAAAGTTCACATATTTGATACCTTTTTTTAGAATCAGTGGCCATTGCTCCCTGATATTTTTTACGAACGCATTGCTCTCTATTATTGGCGTGCCTAACCATGTGGGATGCCTCCCTCGCGTGTTGGCAAAAAGGCAGGCGCCCTAATTATCAGCCCTAAGAGGTTCCCATGACTTTAAGCCAAACTTTAGATGCTGCCTAATGATGTATTTGATTTGATGCGCACGATTCCAGCTAAAGGCACGGCAAGTGCTTTTAGTCTGTTATATTATTATAGCCATGAGAAAAGACGTCACCACATTCTTCTCACCTTAATCGGTGTAAAAGAACAAAGATCTACACTACTGATTTGTTGGTCCATATTATAACGGTCCAGAATAAAAGAAAGCCTTAGTGTCAAGTACAATCTAGAACTTAGCAAATGGATTTGAATACAAGTTTCAAGAAAAAATAATTGAAATTCAGAATAAAAAATAAAATTTACAATTTGATTTCGATACAAATTCCAAAGTAAAATCCCTAAATAATTATAATTAAAAATAAAAATTAAAGAAAAACTAGCAATTGGATTTGTATACGAATTTCTTTTTTTTTGAAATTTGGAATAAAAATAAAATAAATTGCCATTTCTATACGGATTGGAAGATTTCGTTCTTGATCAAACAAATGTTGGCCGAAGAGTGGGGATACTAATGAAGTTTTGGGTTTGTTTGGGCGTGGACGGCGTGCATACGTGCTGCTGCATATGCAGTGAGTCACGGCCTGCCTGGTAGTCATCGCCTCATCGGACACATGTTCGGTCGTACGCCTCACTCCACAGGCCCGAGGCTTTGTAGTGACTCTGCGACTGTGATGAGCAGTGAGACGTACGGAAAAAAAAAGACTGAAATGTTCAACGAATCTGACGTTGGAATGTGATCATTTCCTCCACTGATTTGGTCTTTTGTTCAGTCACTTCACACAAATAATTATCTGAATATGACAATCTGGTGAGTAGCGAAATTTTTGCGTATTTGGCCCAGTAGTAAATTTAAAATTCAAAAATAGTCTCTTTCGAGCGGAAATTTGAAAAATGACCATGTAATAGCACACGTATCACGGTACCGAGGCGCGCCACCACCGCCGCCCCGGCGGCGCGGCCACCGCCCCGGCGCGCCAGCAGCGGCAGCCCTCCCCCCATTTTCGATTTGTTGGTCTAGATTATAACGGTCCAGAATAAAAAAAAGAGTCAATATCAAGTACAATCTAGAAATTAGCAAATGGATTTGAATACAAGTTTCAAGAAAAAATAATTGAAATTCGGAATAATAAATAAAATAAAATTTATAATTTGATTTCGATACAAATTCCAAAGTAAAATCCTTAAATAATTATAATTATGAATAAAAATTAAAGAAAAACTAGCAATTAGATTTGTATACGAATTCCAACAAAAAATAATTGAAATTAGGAATAAAAATAAAATAAATTGCCATTTTCATACGGATTCCAAAGTAAAATTCATAATTAATTGTATCACGAATAAAAATTAAAGAAAAATAGCAGTCGGATTTGTACACGAATTCTAGCCAAGAATAATTGAGATCCGGGATAAAAAATAAAAGAAAATTTACAATTTGATTTACATACGAATTATAAGTAAAATCCCTAAATAACTAAAAAAATAAAACAAATTAGCAGTTTGATTTGTATACGTGCTCCAATAAAAAATAACTGGAATTTTGAATGAAAATATAATTTATAACGATAATAGCATGAATTGTGTCAAACGAGACCACGAAATATTGCAATGGCGTCGATCTGTCCTGCAAGAAGACATTGACCTACGAGGAAGCGAAAAGTCGTGGCAACTGCGACGTAGATGTGAACAATATTGTGCTGCTCACCTTGCCCATTTGTTGGAGACAATGTTGTGCTGCTTGCTGGAGCCGTTGAAGATAAAGATTAGAGATGAAAGAGCCAAGAGTCACGACAATGAGTTGTAAGCGTTTGCGTTGTTGAAAAAGTTAGTGGTTACAGAAGCTCAATGAGTGGTGAGCATGCGCCATCGCTGGTGAGCGACAATACATCACCGACGATGTCAAAAAGATTATCCATATCGTTACACAGCGACTAAAACAGTCATGTCAACATTAGTGAAGATAGGAGATCGTTGCGGTTAATGAAAAACCCATGGCGTTAAGTTGGCCAACGTCGAAGAAGAGGACATCAAACACATGTAACATCATGTATGTGTATATACATAGATACATCCATATGTATAGGAGCACATGCAAAGAGAAGCAGCGCAAAAAGCCCATAGTAGAGATGACGCAATCATATGGCATAGGTTGGGGCAACTAGAGAGAGCGTAATGGGTGTTCTCGACAGGGTTCGATGTCAGTTGCACATGTATAGCGTGTTTGATGTCGCAACGGTCGGTATTAAGCAATAATTAAAGAAAAATAGAAGATAACTATGTGGTACAATTTTGCATTGAAAAAGGTAGCAACTGGGAGGAACCGGTCAAGAATTAGGCTTGTCGTTGGAGATTGAAGCAGAAAATCCGAATTTGTCACCAAAACCGACTTATAGTTAGAGGAAAAATCAAACAACCGACAATGACAAATAATAATATTGAATATGTAAAGAATATGTAAAAAATCTAGCCATACAAATAAGCAAGCGACCAGACTACTTGATTATCGGCGTGGATATTTACTCCTCCCTTTGCGCGAAAAGTGGAGCAAGTATTTCCAAGCGATCAGTGGTCTCTCCCTTACTGATAGCACACGGTTTATTGGCACATCAACAGGGACGTATTGGAGCCATTTCTGTCTGTTGCTTTCAGAAGGCGGGACCCCCGGCCACGTCATACATACATGGCACGATTCCTGTCGTTTTCGTCGCCGTGGAGCCAAGTGCGTGGGCAGGTACACGCGCCGGCCATCGAGCCAACCGCTGCACCGCGCCGTGGCCCATGCGCGAAAAAAAAAAAAGGAGAGTAAAAACAAGGAAACCCAACCACTCCGTTTCTGTTCCTGGTTGGCGCGCGCGGTATTGCCCGCACCCGTGGGCCGTCTCGCCCGCACCCGACCACAGTTTTCTCTCGCCCGCGCACCAGCAGCCTCGCCGTGTCCGTGTCCGTCCCCGCGCCCCGCACCCATATATACCCAGCTTCCGCCTGGTTCCAGCCTCCAACCTGAGCTCAACTAACTCGCCTATTCCTCCCACACCGAAGCAGCAACGCACAAAGTTTTTAGGGCTTGCGAAGCTAGCTCGAGGCCTTTTGCAAGATAACTATACTTGCACACCCCATGGCGGCATCTCTCGCCTGCTCCTTCTTCTTCGACGCCGAGCCGCTCGGCGAGCCCAGCAGCCACGCGCTGGACGCGTGCGCGCTCTGCACCAAGCCGCTGGCGCGCGACAGCGACATCTTCATGTACAGAGGGGACACGCCCTTCTGCAGCGAGGAGTGCCGCTACGAGCAGATGCAGCTCGACGCCGTCTACGCCAGGCAGGCCGCCAAGTCGGCCGCCCGGAGGCAGCAGCAGTACTCTTCGACAACGGAGTCGCGGCGTGGGCACCAGGAGTCCAGGAAGGTGTCCGTCGCGAGCTAACCGGCCAGAGTACGGGGCTGCGTGGCCGAGAAGAGAGTTTGGTTTGAATCAACAAGATTTGAAAATCTGACGAGATGAAGGAGTATGATTTCTCCGGCACTCTTACCTGAGGAGAGCGCCGATGCCCTCGGCGCCGGAGAAGGATCTGAGAAAGTTCATCTGCCTGAGGCTCCGGCCATCTTGGTCGCCCACTCGACGTCCTTCTCCAGGCTCCGATTGGCTCCTTTTGCAAGTGTGTGTTTGTGTATTTGAGACCGAGTGTAACATCAATTTGTAAATCCCAAGCATTTGGAAAGCCTTATTTCCATGCAAATCTTTAGGAAGATCATTACTTGTCTGAGCTTTACGTTTTCTGATCACCGTTGATCTAATTAAAACCTGTGGATAATATAGCTTTAGTTGCCAGGTAAACCTGTAATTCAGGCTTCGTTAAGTACGCGCTGCACGCCTGCACCATAATTTCTGGCAAAAACTAGGGGGGGTCGAGAATCGTCCACACAGCGCGTGTGTGAGAGTATGTCGTTTCGTTATGAATCGAATAGCGGTGGAAAATTCCCAAATAAATCATGGAGACGTGTGGGGAATAGAGTAGCTAGAGCAAGATCTACGAAATTCTAACTCAATAATACAACAAGCAAAGGGAGGAATAAAAAGGAAAGGAAAGATCGGAGTACATTGTTAACGAAGTCATTTCTACGATGTTCTTCTTCTCCAATTGACACTGAGCATGGCCTTAACCTGAGTAGATGATTGAACATCTATTAATAAACGCTAATTTTGCAACGAGTAACCGTACAGCAAAACATGTCAGTTCGTCGTTTTCTGGTGCCCCTCGCTACTAAGAACCAGAGACCTTGGACGCACCACGATCCAGGAGACACGTCACGGCCTCGCTGCATCCGACGGATACAGGAAACCAACATGTCACATTACTGCAGTGACAGCCGTGACAGCGCATGCACGGGCACCGTCCACGCTCAACTGCCTGTTGGAGTCTACGAGCTGGACCCAAACAATACTTTTCATAAATCCTATAAAATCCCAAAGATCGATTCATACATGATAAAAAGTGAAAAATTTAGTACCATATTACTTATAAGATGAAATCTTCCTTATCTAGTTGAAGCAAGCAAAAGAAGATCATATGTGCGCGCTTGCCAGCCAGCATGCGTGCGTGAACGTCCAACAATTTCGCGTCCGATTTGTGTGGGGTTGTTACTTCTTTTTGCATCTCAAATCATGCGGTTGGGTGTGGGGCTGCCTGTTTCTTTTTGCACCTCAAATCATGCATGATGACGTGTCATCTACGCGTATACAATTAGGATGAAACCAAACATTTAAATTACACTAATTCTGTAGGGCTTTCATGTCACGTATTATTTTGTTGCACGGTGACTTACCTTCTCTCTGAGCTCATCTGTGCCTATAGGTGGAGATGTCCTCTCTATCGAAATACACTCGAGAGAAATTCACTACTGCTTTCTGGTTCCTTTGTGCTATGTTGTTTGACTACTCCATCCCTTTGTTGGCATGTACCGACATGGGGAGAGCAGCGTCTTCGAAGCCGACGTCTCTCGTGATCCTGCATGAGTTTGGACAAATTAGGTTTTTGGGAAACGTACGTTCGCGCGAATGCTCACAGTTTCCTTCATCATTTTCTTCGCGTCGTCTTCTTCGCATCTGACTCTATCGCGATCATCGTCGGAGCGATTATCTGTAAGTCGCGGTGATCTACTTTATCATGGCTAAATCTTGCTCGCTGAAATTTAGTCATGTGATGATAATTCCTACTTTTATTAGTACCGTTCATGTTCTAGACTTTCATATATTTAAGATATGTGTATTTGAGTTAATGATTATGCTATTATTCATAATTAAAACTACAAATATGCTAAGTATATATAATGTTTTTATATCGATTATTGTTTTAGAAATTAGAATAATCACAGAATGGGCATATTGTAACAGTACCCCCACACCTTACTCGTGCTCCCCGGTCGCTCCGTTGCCAGTATCCCCGTGGCCGGCTGCTTTTTACGTCGAGTTAGCCGAATGCTTCCAAGCAACTTTTGGAGCCCCGCGATACGCGCGAATTGCTGAATTCGTCCTAGCCCAGCTGTGCGTTTTACAAGCGCCATTGCGCTGTAGTTTACACGCAGGCGAAAGTTTCAGCATTTGTTTACAACAAGGTGCTTGTGCTTCTGCGTGAAGCTGCTGCCTGCTGGTAAAACAAATGGAGCACAAATCTCAACAAGGCTGCTTGCTTCCCGGAAAGAGGCCTCGCCGGCGAAGCGGGATGCTCATTGGCTCCCGTTTCTCTACCCTGCTAGGGCGCAGCTCACGAGAGCGGCAAACAAATATTAACGGCCAAATTACAGTAACCACCAGTGAGATCGATGGTTGGACCACAAGGGAACCTTGGTTCTCGAGCCGCGCAAGGTGCTTCTCCCCCAAGCCAGAACGCATCCACCACCGTTTCCAAGGCGCAACCTGGCGCTCTCCCGCTTAAATTAACAAACCGGCCCAGCTTCCTGCACAAGCTCGCGAGAGCGATGATCACACGTGTTCGATTACGCACTATACTACCCGGAAACCCGAATCTGCAAAGGCGTCAAGCGTCTCGTGATCAGTGTTCCCAAAGCGCGCTACATGGCGTGCACCAGCACTTGCCATGATTCCCGTCGAGAGGAAAAGAAAAACGAAGGGTTTATGTGCGGCTACTGTTATTGTGTGCCTAACCATGAGGTGTTGCTGCCTCATAGGTGGGCGAAAGCCTAGCTATGATTAGTGTCAGTGTAGCAAGCTAGGTGGCGTTAGTTTAAGCCAAAGTTAATTTAGAGGCTGCCTAGCTAATGGTACGTGTAATTCGAGCACATGCCCACATGGGCCATGGCCAGTGCGAGAATTGTAATTAGTGCTAATAATATATTTGCTCCTCTCTTTTGCTGGGAAAAGAGCAGCACTCCCTGTTTCTCCTTGTAAAAAAAAGGGTTAATTGGTTTGCAAGTAAAGAAAGGAATTGGTACAGCTTTTATTATGGGTAATGATAGTACACGGACATACGGCGCGAAGAAAAAAAAAACAAACACCTCTCCACCATTCACATACAGTCTTATCTTCTCTCGTGTAGCTCCTTCAGCGACCAACCACTCATTTCACTTCCCCCACTTGCGCTATCTCTATTTGGCCTCATTTCACTTTCCCCACCTTCGCTATCTCTCTCCCCCCTGTTCTCTCCAACTCGTCTCTCTCTCCACGGTGGAGGACGTGCAGTGCAGTCTGAGCCTGGAGGACAAAGACATGGAGCCCAGTAAGTGCACGCTGCACCGGTTCGGCAACATGAGCAGCAGCTTGTTGTGGTACGAGTTGGCCTACGCCGAGGCCAAGGGCCGCGTGCAGTGTGGCCATCGCGTGTGGCAGATCGGGTTCGGGTCAAGGTTCAAGTGCAATAGCGCAGTGTGGCGCATGCTCCACGACGTGCCGACCGTGTCGACCGGCGCCGCGGGACCGGATAGGAAGGGCGCCCAAAGCCGCAACTCATGGGTGGACTGCTAAGGAGATGGGGTGATGAAGCATGGTGTGAGACATCCTCCACTGGTCTCCCCAGCTTCCACTGCCCCCACCAGATCAGGACGCTGCCACCACGGCCACGGAAAAATTTGGCAAGTTGTCCTCTGTTGTTTCTAATTCTGATGTTGCGACCCATCGAAAAAATGTTGCGACTATCAAAAAAAATATTGCATCATGTTGTTTGAGATGTTGCGACCCATTGAAAAAAATATTACGACTGTTGAAAAAAAATGTTGTGATGTTACAAGATTTTTTTCTTATATTCGGACTATACTTCCTGTTCTTCCCTAATCTCTCTCTCCCCACAAAGAGGATATCTCAAAGGTTTCTTATGTTGTATCCCCCATCAGCTCTTCTTTGATGAACAAGTCTTTTTTTTGCAAGTATTTAAAAAAATCTTGCCACACGATGAAAAAAATATTACATATGAGGGAAAAAAATGTTTCATATGAATTCTGAGATGTTTTTTTTTTTGATATGTTGGCACCCGTAAGAGAGAAGAAGTTACTTGATATATGTGTGTTTTGATTTTAAGATTTTTAAGATAATATTGTATATGATTTTTTAATATGTTGCAACAAGTGAAAAAACATGTTACAACAGTCCGAGCGCTAATCGCGTCCTTTTATTATACTTATGTTTGTTAAGCCGGTACACGTGTGACGGTCGGGATCTAGGAGTAGCATGCATGCGCATGTGTCTTCGTCAGCCATGAGTATGATATGTACTAGTCTGAGCCTCCGCTAAGTAGATGGAGACAATGTGCTTATGGAATAAGCAGCTGTTATTGTTTGGATTGTCATAGTTAATCAAACGGCGAAAAGTCAAGGCAACCAGACATGTGGGCCCTACTAGTAAGTGGTGTTACTATGAGTGGCCATGGCCCGCGTGGCAGTCGAACGATACGCTGTTCTTCGTCTGGTCCGCCCACGGAGATCGAGCTGCAATTTGTAGGTTTCCGATTAGTTTGTCAAAACAACGAAATATTCTCTCTGTTTTGTCAATGCTGATTTGGAAGGTACTCTTACGACAGATAAAAGAGAAATGAATTTTTGCTTGTTCATGTTGGGTAGTTGAGAGTTGAGACACTGAATCCACGGTTTTTGGTAGAATTTTTTTAGAGTTCTTGTCTGTTGTCATAAGAAACTTAGAGATGATAGACTTTTTTTTCCTTCATGTTGGTCATCACAAAAACTTGGAAAGCTCAGTCCCATTTGTCTTTCTTCAGGAATCTTTATTAGCGACACTTCGATTCCTTTAAGTAATTTACACAATTTTTTCTAATTAACAGAGTAGATATAATTAAGTAAGCCAGTTTTCGTAGGCTCGTAGCCAATATTGATCAATGCTATATTGTGGAATATTTCTGTGACTGGTAGATATTCGTACGAAAGGTTCTTCTTCTTTTTTTTTGGAGAATATAAAATTAAGGTTCTTTTCTGCCGAATTTAAGAATCTTTCTTGGTCACTCGTAACTCAGCCAAACCTGTAATTTATGTGCTCCTTTTATTTTTCTTTGGGAGGAATCTCGTAAATGGCAATGCAATTTTTCTGTCGAATAATCATGGAAGTTCATCAGTCATCTGACCAGGCTAGGTCAAGTGTCACGGCATGTACCGAGCAGTGAGCACTTGCGTGGTCGTACCATTGCAATGTAGATCTTTAAACTTATGATGTTGTATCATTTAACTCTCTGAATTTGTATTTTACTTTCTCAACCCTTTGAACTTTACGAGGTTATACCACTTAACTATCTGAACTTGCATTTTACTTTCTTAGCCTCCTGAACTTGTGAGGTTATGTCACTTAGCTCCCTGAACTTGTGTTGAAGCGAAGTTCGTCGGATGCGATGTCGGCGATGTCGCCCCCCTCAGAGTCCGATGGACCCGTCGCCGCCCTGTTCCGGTTGTGTTTATCGTTCTTGTCACCACACGCTGACAAAAAGGGATTCTTCTCGTGTCTTCGCCGAAGCTCCACCATCGTCGCAGCTTACCACTGCCATCGCCCCCTCTGAGTTGGTCATGAGAGATAGAAGTACATTCCTAGTGCTAAAGCGAAACTACTCACCATGCACAAAGTCCATTTGACCGGTTGTTAACAGAAAAGGCTGAGTTGGCGAATCACCATGAGAGAGAGAGAAGAAGTATTGTGCCCCTGCTCCGGCATTAGTAATGTACTTATATCTTTCTCACGGCCGACTCAGAGAAGGCAATGGCAAGTTGCGACAGTGGAGCTCCGACGAAACGCGAGCACTGTGCGTTCTCAGGCCCGAAGAATCTATTTTTGTCAGCGTGAGGTGACGGGGATGATAAACACGGCCAGAACAGGGTGGCGACAAATCCATCGAACTCGGAGGGGACAAAGTCACCGACATCGCATCCGACGAATGTTCCTTGAACATAAATTTAGAGAACTAAATGACACAACCTCACATGTTTAGAAACCGACCATGCAATTTTCTCTTTTATCATATCATGATGCTATCTTTGACCAAGGAAACAGTTGCGTTCAACGTCTTGAACCTTTGATCTCTCTCACAGAAGATGAAAATCTCTCGTTGCACTCTAGTTTTCTTATATTGCCATTTGTAACATTGATTTCTCTATGTACTAATTACAAAAGCATACAGTACTACTAAATGGTTGAAAAATCGAGTAACTATAACCGATTGGACTAATGGGCTAGTTCAAACCAAGGAAAACAAATTTGTTTTGAAAAAAAAAATTCGGAGGGGAATGAATTGGACGAAATTTCATTTCAAAATTTCGGTGGGTTTTCAAACTAGACAAAATTTGGCAAAATTTTGTCCAAAATCAAATTTAGAATGTAATTTGTCCAAATTCAAATATATCCGGATTTTTTTTTGAAGGAATCGAAAATATTTCAGAGAAGGACGAAATCACCAAAATTTCTCCTAAATTAATTTCCCTGGTTCAAACGCCCCAGCACACAACTCCGTGTCGACATGATGCATTTAGCGCATCAGAAGCAGCCCCTTTTCCCGTGGTGAATCTAGTGATTTTTCCGGGTTCGCGACAGCAGCTCACGTCGTAAAAGCACCGGCAATCTCCACAGTGCAACAGTGGAAACAAAATGCCTCGTGAAGGCGACACGCCCGCCCACGATACTGCGTGCGGTGGCCACTGCTTTGCCGCTGAAAATGAAGGGCGAGTCGAAACGAAATACGTATCCGTCAAGCTTGTCCATGAAACCACCGACTAGTATTTAAATGTTCCTTTTGTTAGTTAAAAAAAACTTATTGGGGCAGAAAAAAAATGTGTACTGTAGAAGCGTAGAGCTCCCATTCGTATTATATATTCTCTTCATACAGAACTTCTCATGTGTATAATTGAGTGAGTGAAGTAAGCACAAAAAATTGACCAAGCAACATTGCTAAAAGAATCTCGAATTATTGACATCATTAACATGGAAACCTACTCCCACTTAATAAAGGTGGTTGATGACTTGGAGTTGCCCCTGATTTGTTTTTAAAAATTAGAAATGGTGCTACGGGTTCATTACCCTGTTCGTACGAGCTTGATGGCGAGAGATTCTTTTTTATTACGAAAGGTGTCATGTGTCAAAGAAAGCGACCTTGACAAGGCCATAACGTATCTATGATGTATAAGCACTCAATAGAAAATTTTAAAAGGTGGTATTTCTCAGAAAGGACCATGACGTTTATATATTTGTATTTGTCCTCAACTTTCTTGTATTTGCATATTAGTCCTTTTATTGTAGCTAAAAAAACAAAATATCATTTTAACGATTGAATGAATAGGAGGAAGAGGGGAGGACATTGAGAGGAAACGAACATCAAATTAAGAAAAAGAGAATAGTAGGAAAGGGACGGAATGGTCACTGCTTAATATGTATCCCCTTTAATTAGCAAATGGCCCTGAACTCCCTTATCAACTGAAATTTAACTTTAATTTGAACACTGTCTTTAGCTAGTTGTCTCACTTAAAAGTGGGGTATAGGCTTGCATCTCAGTATAAAAACTCAATGCTAAAAACCAATTTCACTATGGATTAGTGTTAAAACAATTTTTTTCTCGTGATTCTAGCGAAGAATCTATTCCATCCTCTTATAATTCTACTCTGCAACTAGTTTCTGTTAAACAAATGGATCAAATTACTCATGTAGTAGAAGTACATAGATTTCAGGTTAGAAGCCACTGAAACCATTGGGTCACTAGTTGTTCTCAGTGGATACCTATCCCCGAACACTCGATCTGATATTCTCGTGTAATCATGTACCAATAGCTTTATCGCACTTTACACTAGCTGCATGGCACGCTTAAAAAAGAGGCCATCAACGACACACTGCACACGATACATCATACGACAAGATAGAAAAGAAAAGAAAAGAAAAGGCAGGGGCGTCCCAATTGGTTGGTTTCTTTCGAGTAAATTTAGTTCTGATCGCAATCTGCAGGCCCCCTTGGCTTCAAGTCGAGTAGGATTGTGGTCAAATCAAGCGGCCGCACCAACTGCCATCCTGTTTAGTTTTGTTTAGGTGATGAGAGATGGATGCAGCCACCGAAAAAAACGGGAGCCAACCACTGCTCACTCACTCGCAGAAACACAAACCAGAATTGTTCAGTCCATCAAATCGAATGTGACATGTGCTGAATAAACCAACGGAGTGGTGGAAAAAGCAGAGGAAATATCAAATGAATGGATGGTTGGTTAGACCTGGATCCGTGAGTTTGCTCGCTGAAATAGTACAATAGTGCGGCCGGGGACCACTCCACCATGCGCCCCGGTTTTTGCTATCATTCAGTAACCTGATTCACAACAGCAATCAAGGAGGCCAGCCTTGTGGTTGTGCAACTTGGTCAGTTGCGGGGTTTTTGGTTTATTTGGGTCTTTTCAGCGAAGAAATAGAAAATCTAGCTATCTTCTTACAAAATGGTAAAAATGGCATCGTGGATGGGTAGACAGGCGACATGTATCGCATGCAATGTTCTAGAGACACTTCAGGTTATCTCAAGTGCTTTGGGAGCACATCAGGTCACTGCCGCGACAGGCGACTGTTGCAGTACCAGTTAGCGGCACGTCGAATGCCAAGATGATTTTGTGCGGTAGAGATGATATTTTTATCATTTCGTTTATACCAGAGTTAGTTTTGTCATTTCGATAAAAAAAAGGGCGCAAAAACTTGTGAGTTGCTTAACCGCCTTCTAGACGAAGTGCGTGTGCTATGCTCGTGTGTCAAAAAAAATGCTATGCAGGAAATTTGTTGTGCGAGTCAAGTGGATTTTATTAGACTTATGGAGCCCCAACAACTTGACACTGCACACAAGAATTTTACGAGGAATCATAAAAACGCGCGACGTTGTTGTTGCAGAAATCCAAGCTATCGGTCCCTGTGTTTTTGGTAGGATTCTGGTTTTTTCCAAGTGGCTCACCGTAGTGCGTGTCACTTTTCTACGTGAAGAACTGGTATCGTCACAAAGCAGACACAAGTACACACACCACTAGAGATGATGTGCGCAAGCCTGAAACAACCTGCATATTTTACCTTACAATTATAGGTATTACTTGGGAACTGACCGGATGAAAAATCAGTTAGCCGGCGGTTTTGGTCGCTTGAAAATTAAGGAAGTTTCAGACGATTTACTCACCTTTGGATCTCGCATAGGGATTCGTGCTCGAGGTCTTCTTCTTCACTGGCTGCCATCGGCGCCAGCACCGAGTTAGGGGTAGGGTTCATTGGTGCCCCCACAGCTTAAAGAGAGGCCAGGGCGGCGGCAGCGATGGTGCATTGAGGCGGCGGCGGCAGCACCGAACGCGGGCGAGGAGGAGGGCGGTGGCCGGTGGATGTTGGCGGGGGCAACAATACCGAAGTGGTTAGAAGGTGGTGGCGGGGCATCTCCACCGTAGAGGAGGAGGAAGCGACGACGGGGCTAGAGAGGCGGGGGGGGGGGGAGGCGACAGGGGAGTTTGACAAGGATCTAATAATTCTTAATTAATTATATTATTTATCTGTAACTGTTATTATAGATAGCAATATCTTCGTGTTATTCGTAATAATACTCTTTATCATTAATAAAGGAGAAGCTTAGCCGAGTCGTCGTAAGTCATTTTACGACCATCCTATATGGTCGTAAGTACTTCTACGATTACCTAGTGATCGTAAGATTTACTACGACCAACTCATGATTATAAGCTTATTATGACCACGTCATGGTAGTAAGCTTTACTACGACCTAGTCAACTACGATCACTCTATGGTCAACAAAGCCTACATACATGTAGGTCCAATCGACTAAGGACACTTATGCGTTGTGTTTAATACACACAGTAGTTAATATGTGTTGTTATTTTTCGGGATAACTGCATGTATTAAACCTCTGCTTTGACATAAATGTAATGCGATGTGAGAGGGTAAGTATCTGACAATAACCGTTATTGAATGTACGCATCTCATCAAACGGTGAGACGTCTCTTGATATGGGACAACTGTCACCCCTTCACGCGCTATATAAGGAGTAAAGCCGGTGGACAGAGAACAAGAACAACGATAATGAACACAAGACAAGTAGCGACAAGATCAGAAGACAGAAGTCATTAAGCCCTAATTCTAGTGATTTCTTCCCTGTTGTAAAGTATAGTTAATACAACAATACAGGAGTATGTTTATTATTCTTTCAGGAGAATGCCCGAACCTGTATAAAATCCACGTGTCTTTTTCTGTGTGGTTTAACTCAAGGAGAGTCCACATCATTCATTCGTAAGATTGATACTAAACCATTGACAGAGGTGCTCGTCGACAGGGCTCGTTGGCGGCGGCGACAGGAGAGATAGGGTGAGGACTGAGGAGTAGAGTGAGGTCGAGATTGTGAGCTAGGCTTATATATTCTTGCACGAATCTTGGAGCAATCCAAGCCATTGAAAAGTGACTGGTATTTACCAAATTTTCGAGCAACTGATAAAATAACTCCCCCTTAGAAAAATGAAAGGAAAAAGTCTATTTTCCAACTTTGAATTTTTCAAAAAGTCTAAAAAACAACATTGAAGTCGAAAACTAGGCAGTAGAGGACCTCGAAGTTTGCAAACCAGACCCTGGTTTGCGTGCTGATGTGGAAGGGGAAATCCGCTTCGTCTCGCTCCAGGCTCAGCCGCAGTTGGATATTGCTCGCGAACGTCTTGGACTCCTTCTCCATGGCATCCGCCACCGCCTCGTCCACCATCAGCGCGCGGGATAAGCTGAACCACTTGGACTCCACCGACTTGGCCAGGTCGTTGCGGGGCACGAACGGCGCCGCCATAGGGATGATCACGCGGCCCATTGGCTTGTCCTACCTAAGGCCCACGTGCTCCTCGACCGTCACCACCAGCGGCTCCTCGAACGGCTCCCTGGCAATGAACATGAACTCCTCGTTCCACGCCGGGTTGGGCGACCCCTGCGGCTGGCCCGGGCGTGTCCGCCGGATCTGGCCGCCGAGCTGTATCTTGATGATGGTGAGCGCGAGCGGGCGGCCCTTCTCGGCGGGGACGAGGTCCTGCGCGGAGATGGCGACGACCTTGAGGTAGGCGAGTTTGGGCGAGTTGTACACCTTGGAGCGCGTGTTGGTAAGATCCTCGAGGGAGACGGAGTGGGCGTCGGAGTACCATGCCTCTGGGAAGGCCTCGTCGGCCTGGGTGCTGATCCATACGACGAGCATGATCTCACCGTGGTGTAGCTTCTTGCCGGAGCGGTTAGCGAGGCGGTACCACTGCGGCGCGAGCGGTCCGTCGAGGGGGACACAATGGGGATGTCAGTCATGTCGAAGAGGACGCGGCCGACGAAGTCATCCTTGAGGACGTCCTTGTCCATGACGCTGACCTCGAGCTGGTTGGACTGGAGGTGCTCGTGGGAGAAGGCAAACACCTGCCGCCACACTGGGTTGGGGTTCTTCTCCAGGTGCTTGGTGACACCCTTGAAGTTGCCTAGCTTCACCTCCCGGGACGGGCCGGCAGGGCGCGGCATGACCATCGTCTGCCCAGGCGGCGGAGGCGACGCGGCCACTGCGTGATGCATGGCCCTCCTCGGCTCGCGGTCTCCGCCTCCGCCAAAGGCGGGCACGGAGCGGAACACACGAGGCATCCGGGGGGCCTTGGCGACGGCGTGGAGGTCGCCGAGGGTGAAGAGGAGGAGCAGGAGGAGAGGCCGTGGGAGGCGTCTGGGCGGGCCTTGGCGGTGGCGTGGAGGTCGCCGAGGGAGAAGATATCAGGAGGATAAGCGGACGATGGTGTTGGCGTCAGTGGAGGTGGAGGAGAGGAGAAGAGGTGGGATTATGAGAAAGGGAGAGGAGAGGAGGAGGAAGAAAGGCATCAAAGTATGACATGTGGGTCAAGGATATTACAGTGCCCACCTCAGATCCACGTGGATGCCATGATGGATGAAAACCAGCCTGGAATAGCTTCAGGGGGTAATTTTCATGGTACCGATAGTTGAGGGTGTTCGGTGTTTGGCTTTATAGTTTATTGTTGTTTTTTGAACTTTTCGAAAAGTTCAAGGGTGTATAATAGACTTTTTCCAAAATGAAAATGCTCCGCAACTATCCCATCATACAAAAAAATGCCTAGTTTTGTTATTAATTTCACTAAGCTCACAAGGTTTCATAAATGGTATCAAACCACCAAAACAAAAACATAGGGCTACTTGGGCCTAAAATGTCAAAGACTACTTTAGAACTTCACAAACAAATTGGGACTAAAACGAAAAGTATCCTCCCATCCCCTCCATCTCCCTCCATAATATAAGCCCCTCTTCTCCCCGCTCCTCCATCACTCCCTTTCCCAACTGGAAAAGAGAAAACAGGGCCAATTTGCCATAAGAAACTAAGCCAAGAAATGGCGCACTACCACCCCACCTCCATGGAGGCCTACGACGACATCGAGGCCGGCTTCTCCGGTCACTCCGCCTCCCCCCTTAAGCCGGCAGCCCCACCGAAGTGGCCCGGCCGCCTCTTCTGCGATCCCTGCGACGACGCCGACGGGCTCCTCGGCCACCACCACTACCTCGACATCTGCTTCCGCTGCCGGAGGCTCCTCGCCGGCAACAGAGATATCTTCATGTACAGGTAAATAATTATACAAACGTACTGGCCTGATCAATCCTTTATAGGAACCTCTGTAGAGGAAGCGTTTCTGATGGTGGTGTGAATGTGTGATTCTTTTGTCGTGCAGAGGTGACATGCCGTTCTGCAGCGAGGAGTGCAGGCAGGAGCAGATTGAGATCGACGAGGCGAGGGAGATGAGGTCGAAGCAGGCGGGCAGGGCAGAGCAGCAGCGCCGGAGGCAGCAGAAGCAGAGCCCCCAGGGGATCCCGGTCCGGGCGTGGTAAAATTTTGGCACCAAACATAGGATTTAGCAGCAGTTCAAGAACAGTGCGTGCGGACAGAGAGATCCATTCGAGCACACGCGGATCACCAGATCGACGGGACGAAGACCAGGCAGCCGAGAAGCAAATCGGCAGCGTCCTTTACTTTCACGAAATCAAATCGACCGGCTCTTCCTTTTTGATCTCCGCAAGGTGGAGACGAAGAGTTAATTTGGTGTGTGAATTATCACCGGAACGGTTGCAGGAAACGAAAAAGTGTGCGTGCGTGCAACCGGTGCCGCGTTCGTGTGTGTGGGTTTTCCGTGCAACTTGTCGATATGACTATATGAAAGCAGTGAGATGCATAAAAGGCTCTCTGAAATTTCTCACCAGTTCGATCGCGTTCTTTCCTTGTCCTTTTTTTAAAAAAATGGCAGGACAGCTGCTAATTTCATTATGATAGTAAGAGAATTTAAACAAGATATTTACAAACCAACACAAAAGAGAGAAAGGGGGTGCCCAACCTTTCAAATTAAGGTGTTGAAAACGGTGCGCATTGATCCTTCGAACTGAGCCCTATAGCCAGATTTCGTTGTGTACTGACCATACGGCGTCAAGGTTCATGTTATGTTATCTGCTTCATTTGTGAGAGATCAAGCGTGACCAGGCCTACTAATCCCTTCGGTCGACAAACCTTCTGCCATTGGACTAGGCAGTGGCATTCCTCTTGGCCGTGCCATAGCCAAGCATGGCACATTTTGTCAATTTGCCTGATGAAACACTGAGAGAGTGCATGTGAAGTCATGATATATATTGGTAGCCCATTGTAAACGTTGTTGAGAAGAATTAGCATTCTACATTTCTGTAACACCTTGTCCCAACACGAAGCTCGGAATGCCACTAAACTACAACACCTAACAATTTTTAACATCAAATATCAGAAAATTACAGCAAGCCACTCAACGATAAAACCCATCCACAGGTCACATTAACGCAAGCATAACGATATGACAATCATATATAATTATTTTCTAGAAAACATAATAAGATAAATAAGTAAGATTGACGCAAACCAATTGAATAAAGTCTATTAAATGAATAAGCAACTCCAACCTATCATCTATGGCAAAGCAATACCATCATGTCCTAATTATAAATCATCAAACTATAATAAGAGTTCTCATGTCCAATGAATCAAGTGATCGTGTGTAGGTTATGGTTCCAAGTATGCTATCCCTCCTAAGTGAAATGTCATCAACGATCACCTAAAAACAACAGAGCAAACGTGAGTCCACGACTCAGTAAGCACAATAATAAACAATAGACAATATTCAATTCAATCATATACAATATCATCAGCATCATTTACACATCTTTCTTCTCATACTCAAGTCTCAACTTCTCTTTTCATTAAATGCAAGGTGTTTATACACTACATATCCACTTTCACTTTTCTTCGCGTATACCGGTATAGCATAGGTGAACACTCGCAACAATGTTCACCCTTTCATCAAGCACGTCTTCAACGGATCGGGGACCTTCTCTACTCCTGTGGAGTCTCTACCAACAAGGTAGATAGATGTGTGATCACCATGATCACATTCTCTTCATACAATGATGTTTATGAATGCACATGTTAATATAAGTTCATCAATAATACCTTGTTGGTAGAATCGTTACAATGCTTTTTGTGTGCAGTAAAATCATCGTTGTTCGTGTAGTATATTCTACAGTACTACTGCAGAGTACTATAGGGCAGACTTGCAATTGCTACAGTTCTCCTCTGCAGTACTTTAGAGGACCCTGATTCTTCTACTTTAGACCCTGCGCTCCTCACCGTATACAAAGATTAAACCGCAGAAAGCATGTTGTCACTAATGCGTACGCTCGACTTAAAAACTAGAGAAAATCCCACAAATCTCTCTCGGCCAGGCCGTAGATTTCACCGTTTGTTGCCCGCAAATTGCATCCATGTGCAGCCGAGAATCCTTTAGGCAATCTAGGCCTTAAAGAAGCACGTACACATAAACAAACTCCGGCTAAAAAAAGGGCTCGGATTTGCTTGCCACGCTACGGCCTTCGAGCCCTTGAGACGATGGTCATCTGCCTTCGGCCGTAAGAAACACTGCTTCGCGAAAGGCATCTCTTCGGATGCCGGTGGGGCACCCACGGGGGCGTCGCACGTGCCGGATCGCACCCATGCGCTATGGTGCTCTGCAGAGTGCCGCTCTGCTGGCTCCTGCCCCCTTCGCTCGCTACAGGCGGAGACCGCACCAAAACCCTGTGCCATCCCACCATGTGGTGCTAACTTGTAATCACGCGAACATAAACGGTTTAGTACTACTAGCTGTTCATTGCGGTAAACGAGACATGCATTACGGTCTGGTGATGCGGGGGAGGAAGCGAGCACGGCTGCACGAGGCTGTTAGCTCTACGGTGTGTCGGGTGTCGCTGTGGCAGCGGTTAATATTTCAACATTGGACTGGACTGAGGGTATGATTGGAATGGTTGTAGCTATTCTGAAATACAGCTTTCAACTGGACTAAATATCTTAAGAGTTGAACGACTGAGCTGAAAGCGTTTGATATTTGGCAGTCTAGCTTTTAGGTAGACTGACGGGAGATTCTAAGTTGGAAATTTTTTTGGAATGCCCCTGAGACAAATGATAGCAATTAACGACGATTGATGCCAATTAACGATTATTAACCACAATTAACATCAATTAACCAAAATTAACGACAGTTAACCATATTTAATGATAAATAACTGCAATTAACGGCAGTCGGGGAGGAGGATGACAACGGGGACAGGGGCGGAGACCGAGGTGGCACCTGGGGAGGAGGAGGTCAGGGCGGCCGCGGCGCAGGGGGGCAGGGAGGTGTTGGGGAAGGAGGATGACGACAGTGCGAGAGGTGGAGGTCAGGGCGGTGGCAAGAGAAGGCAGGCCGGGGCGGTGGGACGAGGAGGTAGGCCGAGGCAGTGGCGCTGACGCGGGAGGAGAAGGGAGGAGGGGCCGAAGAGACCGAGGCGACGTCGGGAGAGGAGGATGGCGGCGGCAACGAGATCGAGGCGGCGGTGGGCGAGGAGGACAGTGGCAGCAGCGCGGGAGGCGGAAGTCGGGGCGACGGTGGCTGCGCGGGAGGAGGGAGAAGGAAGGAGGGCGGGTGGGAGAAGGAGGGAGGTTGTGGTGGCGGCAGCACGGGAGGCAGAGGTTGGGGGCGGCGTGCGACAGCGGCGGCGCTAGGGTTCAGGTGGCCGGTGAGGGGTGGGATTTGGGATTATATATGTGGTATGAGGGGGGGAAATATTTCTCCAACTCCAGGGCAAATTCAGAACTCTATCCCGCCGAAGCCGTGGAAAGTTGCCCTAGGATGGCTTCTGACTTTCCCAGTTGAAAACGGTTTCTAACTTTTCTAAAAGCGGCTAGAGAAAGTCGCCCGTTTGTGACTGTGCCAAACAGCCGCAATACGTTGCTCTCCTCGAGGAGGGAAAGTTTGAATGAACAGAAGTGACGAGGATCTAATAATCTTCATTTTATTATTTCCATAATCATGTAATATGACGTCACATGACATACCCCCTAATATTAGAAGGGGAAAGCAAGTCAGGTAGTCGTAAGATCTCCTATGACTACCCCCCTAGTCGTAAACATCTCTACGACTATGGTATAATCGTAAGTCCTACTACGATTACGTCCGATCGTAAGTCTTCCTGTGACCAGTACCCAGTCGTAAGCCTTTTTACGACAACCCCCCTGGTCGTAAGTTATTTTATGACCAGTTCTGCCACGACTTCCTCACGATTAACTGGGTCCATTTGTCAAAAGGCCCCTTTAATAGTGGGAATCTAAGCAGTCAAAATACGTAGTTATGCCTGATATAACTACAGATAATCCTCCACTATCTCTGACTGATAACTGTTTGACAGCATAGGGAGGTTACTACTCCGGTAATTACTCTCATTATTACGCAATAATGGTGAGCGACTAATTAGCCTGGAACGACAACGGCCATCACTATGTAGTATAAATAAGTGTCTTTTAGAGATAGGGAGGGGAAGGAAAAAAGAGAAGGCTTTTTCGGTGTAATCCAGATACCCAATACAAGAAACACAGGAGTAGAGTTATTATTCTCACCTGAGAAGGTCCGAACCTGTATAAAAATCCTCGTGTCTCTCTCGTCTGCGTGATCAATTGTGGAGACCCCCCGAATCAAATAATCTTTACGTAAGATCGGTTCTAAAACACCGACAAGAGGTGCTTCCAATCCTTACAGGTAAAAGCAGGTTGAAAGGGGCGACGACCAGGGTGGCCACGTAGATGGCTTCTCGTGTGCCGTCCAATGTGTGTGCGCCCTTTTTCCGGCTGTCCCATTGTTTATTCCGTTGCGAGCCGTCGGATGTGGGTTCCCTTTGCTCGGAGATCCGATCATTTCTCATCCTCATCCCCTCCATGTCTCCATGAAATCCCTCCTTGCTTTCCCCGTTGCTCTCGCTTCCTCCCAACTAGGGCTCCGCCTACGTCGGGCTCCGCTCCGGCACCCACGTCGTCCACGCCGCCGTCAACAAGGCCGCCTCCGAGCTCTCCTCCCACCAGCGCAAGTTCTTTCGCGTCGCCGACCACGCAAGGGTTGTGCTCGCTGGCCTCACCATTGACAGCCGTTTCTTCCGCTCCGAATGCATCAACCACGCCTTCGTCTACGATGCACCACTCCTGGTTTCCAGGCTCGCATTATGCCTCGCCGACAAGCCCCGGGTCCGTCCGGATGCCCATCTCCCCATTGCGATCTCCGCTCTATGGTTGTTTCTGTTGCTGTTGAATTGCTCGACGCTTTCGCTCTATGGTTGTTTCTGCTGCTGCTAGATTTCGCTTCCCCCCGCGCGCCAACATGCTTCGTGGTCGTATTTCATTTTTTTGTCGTCGTTCTCTTCTGAGATTTTTCCCTCATCTTCCTTTTTGTTGGATCCGGCTCCCGTTGGGTCTCTTTTTATGGATCTGTGTGCTTCTGGTTTTGCCAGGGTCTTTGTCCTCACTATTGATGCACAGGGAGCCCCCTCTCCTCGCCTCTAGATCCCGCCACCGTCGTCATGGCGATCACCGCCAGACCCCTGACATGCTCGGCGAGCTCCAGTCTGGCCAAGACGTCTTCACACAGAATGGTAATCCCTCCTTAAACCCCTCTAACCTGGGAGATTTCCGTGCTGGTTCCTCCCCGAGATCTACCATTTTGCGCCCTGTGGTTTGGTTTCATCTTTGTATGCTTGTTTTGCTGCAGCGGTCGTGTGCCAGGTGGTGGCTAACATCGTCAACTCCTTGCTCGAGCTCGACAAGGTATGCATATTTGTTCCACCATTTAGTCACTTCCAAGCATGGAGGATTTGAGCATGTGGACTTAGAGATTAGATGGGTATATCAGCTGAGTCAGTGTTCTTTTTTATCCAAAAAAATTGGTTATTGCACCGAAAATGTTAGTTTTCTTGTTGTCGAATTGAACTTTAGGATCTCCATCATAGTACTAGATGTATGAGTGATGAGGACATGACCTCTATGGATACAACCGTATTTGTTATGTTTACTCTTCTAAGTACAAGAGCTCGTACGCTTCACTTAAATTATCAGGTGAGCTTGTTTTTAGGAGTGTTTTTATATTATATGAACTATATGATGCTACCTAATGATGAAACATATATATGTACAACACGATGTCACTTTTGGTCCAAGATAAGCAAGCAGTTCGAGCTGGATCCGTTTTGGAATCCAATTCGGTCTCCGGAATCAGCTTAACAACACCAACTTAAAACAGGTATAACTTTCACACACGGAGTCCGTTGAAGGTCCACAAGTACTTGATTGAAATCTTATTTCATCCTCTTTCCAACGAATCCGGTCTCACCTCCAAATTCCTTCTGGATTGATCACAATTATCAAAAGAAGACGTTATATCACTTATTTGGACCAATATGGGCTTTGTAATCATACTGAACTTGGCTCATCTGCCGACGGCCCACCTGGGGGCGTGGTACTGTTCATGTGAACAGTAACCACGGGTTTTAGTCCCACCCCGCTATTTCTTTTAGATTTGTGGCTCTTTCTCCTCTATATAAGGAGATCACACCCCATCTAGTTTTCTTGGATTTTGTTTAGTTAAAAGTTAACTTTCATGTAACTTCGTGTATTGGCTTGTGTCGACTAGATCAACCATAATACCGCTTTGGAATCCCAATTTATCAAGTATTTTAATCTTATTTGCAATTTCAGATTGCCTTTTATCTTGTTCTTGCGTGCTTCTTCGGTGTATGCAGGAATCGACCTTCGTGGTCAGGTCAGCCGGGTATTCGTGCACGGTTGATAACGACTTGTCGAGCAGTTCAGCGATTACATGGTTTCGGGCCTTGCGTGTTCGTAGCTAGGATTGTGAGAGTTGAGCGACTACCACCGAACGTATCTTCTCATCGAAAGATCGGGTCAAAAATAGGACCTTCGGGTTCACCAATGAGGTTGTAATGTAATAGTACAATGCTGCAATACTAGATATAAGAAGTTGCAATGTCGTGGTCGTGGCATGTGCAAATATCAGAATTTTGCTTTGGTGCCTATTAACAACTTTGAAGTCCAACAGTTCAGGGTGTTCTGTTTAGTTTTGTATACTAAATTTTGTGTTTTGATTTGATGAGCTTAATAGCAAGATGGTATGGATCTATTCTAATAGAACTTATTTGAACACACTTCTGTTGTAATACTCATGTGAAATCTATTATGCTATGAGAGTACTGCTATTTAAACTTTAGTTGGTGTTTTGCTATAGTCTTGTATTTCAGAGCAACAATAGGTTGTCTATATGCTATGTCTTGGTGTCCAAGGTCTATTCTTTGAACATGAAACAAACGTTGGACCCGTAGGAGCACATGAAGCATTTACCTGGTTTGAGACGGTTTGAGAGAGAATTTGCAGGAGATGTTAGAGTGATCCATTGCATATCCATAATTGCGTTACATATTTCTTTGCGATAGGAGGAAACCACGCCCTCAGATAAGGGCCTTAAGTTTCTTTTTCTACATATATTAAATTTTTATCCATAATTTCCTAAGCATTCGTTATCTGTCTGTACATGTACAAATGCATGCATATCTAAGGCTTAATAATCTAATATGCAAGTTTGAAATTCCAATTTTAAGTGAAAATAAAAAAAATCAACAAGTAAATGTTCTAGAACAGTAATTTACACTGGATTTAATATGGACACCCATGTAGAACTTTAAAATGAAACTTGCATATGAGTTTTGTTTTAGGCTATATTGGCTGTGTTTGACTTGCATTTTAGTGTGTATGCAACAACAACAACAAAGACTTTGGTCCCAAATAAGTTGAGGTAGGCTAGGAATGAAACCCCCTCAAGGTCAAAGAGACGAGAGCCTTGCAAATAAAATAAAATAAAATAATAAAAAGTACAAGGCTAAAACCCTAAACCATACATCCTACCATCTGCATTTTAGTCCGTATGGTAACTAAAAATACAAACGCTGTATTTACCGGAACAAATGTGTTGTGTAGAATTTGACTAGGTTAGGTAAAAATTAAGAAGATAATCCAAAGCAAAGAAATCGGACTTATGCTGCTACTTCAATTTTGTCATCTTTTGCCTTTATGAGTCATTGTCCAGCTTGATGTTATATTGAAATACTTTTACCTTGCAATGCGAACCTACTGTTCTATCTGTCAAACCGCTCATACAACATTACAACAGTTCCAGTATGTAGCTCTGAAACATTGGTTAGCTAGTGAAAATGTCTGCAAAACAAACATGATAGATTAGTCCTCATGTTTTTCCTCATGCAGCCACTTAGATTCATCTCATTGTCTTTGGTCTTAGTAAGTGTACTCCTAAAATATTTCCAGAGAAAAAGCTCGCACAAGAAAACACCAAAGTCACAGGATAATGACAATGCGGACAAGAATGGAGAGGCTCTCATAGAGGGCGATTACCAGGAGAGTGGTCGTGCAGAAGATGGAGAACATATTGCTACGCCAAGGCCTAAAAGATCAAAGAAACAGATGATATAAACTCACTATATAAAGTTAAGGACATCTGGTATTACTAAAACTAACAGGCCGTGGATTCCGTGCCCTCCCACCCTGTCCACGTCGCCCCAAAAAAATGTGGCCGTCCAATCGTCTCCGGAGGGCCGGTATCGCGCCAGCGCTTGGTGCGTTTCTCGCGCGGTCGCTGCAACGCGCGTCAGGTGAGCCCACGATCGACGCCTTCACCAGCAGCGGCGTGACGCGTGTTTGGTGGGCCACGGTGTCGCGCAGGCCTCTCCACGCAACGGCGCGACTCGCGTTCGTTGCGTTCAGTGGGCGCTGTTGCCGCGCAGCCCTCTCCACGCATGCAGCCCACGCACAACGAAACGGCCCGCGCCAGGGGTGCGGGTGGTCTTCTAGTCTTAATAAAATGTCATGAAAGATGTCATAGTATTTGTTGATATGAATATACTGATGTGTGTTCTATTACACTGTTGGTGATGATATAATGCTTAGCTACACTGAATCAGCTTTTCTATATAGAATCAGTACTTTTCGACAATCCTTACAACGCATTATTGATTTCCAGTTTTTTATGGTCACTTCATTATGGGGGCTTCCCCGCTAGCTGCTCCACAAGAACGAATCACAAGGCGCTTGTAACCCAGACGGTGAGTCGCACACCGTCTCATGTTGAAGATTCGTCTCTTATATCCCTCGCTCGGAGCTAGGGTTTGTGCTAGGGCCATAAGGTTGCTTTGGTACGGATTTAATTTGTATTCTTAAACCCTCAAGGGTTGGGTGTTTAATGACGGTTCTCATAGTGGTGGGATAATATGCGAATGTTTAGGGTTCCTATTAAATTCTGAAAATATCACCAGATTTCTAAATTGTGAGGCATGGACCTATTTTGGATATGTCTCAAGAGCATACCAACCTTTTATTTTTTCTTATGATTTTTTCATGTTATGGTTAGTGTAGACAAGTTAGTATCCGGAACAGCTTTGTTGGCTATAATTTCAGCATTTTGTTGCGAACATGGTAATTTTTTAGGATTTAGAGAGTTATCACAAACCAAAATATTTTTTTAATGTAAATAATGAACCATAGAAATTGCTCTGCTTATTAATACACTAATGTTTCGTATTTTCTTTCTCGTGTTTCTTATACCATTGTTGTTATTCCATGTTATCAAGACCAAGGAACCGCATGCAACACTGCCTTCTACTCGAAAGAGCCTTTTCGAAGCCGCACCGTGTACAAAACAGTCGAGAAATTTCTTCATCTTTTTCTTTGATGTTTTCCGTACTAATGATACCACATTTAGAGCAGAACATATCATATTTAGGACCAAACAATCAAAAACAATTCACCTCTATGTTATCAGCCTGCATATACATGTTGCGTGTCCATTTGCATTCTCCTATTTTGATTTTTATGAATACCTTGTTAGTAACTCTAGTTTTGTTGGGTTGGGACCGTGGGTGCTTGGGTCTTGATCTGCCTGGTTTTGCATTTTTCACTCAATTTTTCCTATTTTTCTGCTGATATTTAATGTATATTATCATTTGTCATGCGCATGAAGTATCCGTTTTGTATGTAACTAAATAACTATTGTTTACCGGTGTAACTACTAAATATCCCTTGATGCTAATTTTCAAGAATTGGTTGTTGCCTTTCCATTTTAGATTTCCATTGATTTGTAGTTGAACTTTTTTATTTTGGAGAATAGAAATTGGTAGCTAAGATAGCCAATTGCCATGAATAAGTCATGGACTTCGTGGCTTCGTTGAGTTGGTCAGTATGTGTGTTCTTTTCTTTGATATGTTTTACCATAACACAAAGTGCCACTAATATTTTGTAAAAACAATGAAATTGTGAATGATGAAACTTTCAATTTAGTGTATGCGACAGTTCACATATTGATCAAATAAAGGAAAAAGTATGGCGGATTATTTTTCTCTATTTGCACATGTTGCCCAATCGTAGGCATGCGTTTTCTTAGAACATATATATTCATGTTGAGACATAAATTGACATTTTAACTAAAAAAAAGGGGGTGATATTTGTAGCCTAATATATAGCAAATATGCTTTCCATTATTGTTCTGTTTTAGGGTATAAGCAATTGTCTTTTCAAGTTCTACTAGAGAAATCTGTTAATTTCAACCTGCTCTGGTTTCATGCTTACCTTATTAAAATTGTCATCTATAGTTACAACGTTATAGTCAACTTTTTCGCTTTCCCAGCGCTCCTGGTGCAGCCCTAGTGGTTTTAATGGAGGCCCTAGTGGTTTTAATGGCCTCCCGCTTTCAAAGACTATGTACGCTCTTGTCCGGTTAAGAGTTAAAGACGCCTCTGAAGGAGACAGGAATTATCGTTTTTTTTACAGAGGAGAGATGTTCTCATTTCGCGTTGTCGAGACAATGACCTGAATAGAAAATGGACAAGTGGGATACATAATTTACCAGCAATTTCGCAATATTTTTAGAGCTACTGTGATTTCGCTACTAGCACGTTACATTTGAACTAGCTAGGCCAAGCAAGAACATATTCAGTATGGTGCAAGTGCGACGTTGAGTCCAGAATGCTTCTTATTTCTTAACACACGCCCAGTGCAGTAAAAATAAAGTATAATCTTATATAAGTACATATGATTCTTTTATTATTATTATTATTAATCTATATTTTGTAAGGATTTTGTCTCCATCCAAACTGCATATGATTGTTGCGGTAACTACTAACATAGCACGTGGTGCAAGTAAGAATCCCATTCCCATCCCATGACAAGGGGAGCAAGTTCACTCCTATGTGATTGATGTTGTTCGATTCCTTGTCCCTGAATATCAGCATGGATGCATATTTCCCTCGCGTGTCAAGCTAGTTTCATTGGCCTCCGCTCCTATTCATAGCTTTGCCCTCTGCCACTGTCAATTTGCAGCCTCTCCTTGTCTGCTCGAGGCTAAAAATGGACGCGCCCAGGCACTATTTGTACACTCCCGGCGACGCGGGGCACCGCAAGCCAGCCGAGCTCCTTGACGTCGCCCGGTGCCAAGACTCGGCGGCATTGCTCCTCCCTCTTCCCGCGAGCCTAGCTTGCAGCGACGCCGCCGGCATGAAGGGGAGCGGTGCCATGAAGCCGTCGTCCATGTTCTACGTCCACGAGGCGGACGTCGCCCACATCCACCACTTCCTCGAGGAGTGCTCCCTCTGCGGCAAGTCGCTCTCCGGCGACATCTTCATGTACAGGTTGCGCGTCCCGTCCTCCCAACGCGACCAAACTAAGATACACGCACTTTCCAAGCTGGTATATATACCTAGAGTTTGCACGTGGAAAGTAGGAAACTAAGGATATTGTTGTGTACGTGTGTGCAGAGGGGACACGCCGTTCTGCAGCGAGGAGTGCAGGCAGCAGCAGATCGAGGTAGACAGGGCGAAGCACCGGCGGAAGAAGCACGCGGCGGCGCACGCGGTCTCCGCGCGGAAGGAGCACCGGCACCACCACCATCAGCACAAGCAGCTGCAGCCGCGGAAGGCCATGGACACCAACCCGTGGGCTGACGCGGGGTTCGGCACGAGGGGGCACCCGTTGCGCGTGTGATCGAACCGCACATACGTGGCATTTTGCGAGTTCTGATACACGTGCAGGTCGACGGAGATGCTCGTACATTACCACACGCGAACCCTTTTGGTTTTAGGGACTGGTTGCACTAGTGCGTACATTACATACACGCCTGAGGATCTGGACGAGGTGGCTCCTCTTCCTCCGGTGACCTGTGTTTTTGTTACTAGTATTTCCCAAGGTTAGAACTTTAGAGCCATGCATTCATTATCGAGACAGGGCCATGGATGATGGATGCATTCATGGGCTCTGCTCCATTTTTTTACCCCTGATTTCGGCTGTTGTTCTGCTTCTGTGGAATGAAATATGTTCTTTTTTCCCCCTATGAATCTCATTACTTTCCTGAACAATCTGATAGATTAGGCAGTAGTACTATGAACGAGGGAAAAAGACATGATACAGAATCTACTTTTGCTCAAAAAAATTTACAGAATCTACTAATATGCAAGAACTGAGCACAATAATCACGTTCGTCAGACTGATGCTGCATGCATGGGAGGTTCAGAACTTCAAGATTGGGGATCGAATGAGTGGCGGCATTACAACTCTACATCTCAATAACTTTAGTTTGAAAATACAGGCAACTGACTCAAGGGTCTCTGTAGCAGTCCCGAGTCTGCTATTGTTAGTCGTGGCCTACACTCTTTACCCGCATGTTATAGAACAGAAGCGGCGCAGATGGTGTCTATCTGTTGAAGCTGCAACCTCAAAAGGCTCAAATCAAGGATTTGACTGTCACCTTGCAATCTCAAGGATGGCGACATGAGTCGTATTGATGAACGTAGGAACAATCAGGAGGCCCGTAAACGAATCTGCAATTCTGCATACTTGTAGACGACATCGATGTAAATCAATGCGGATTAGTTCAGCAATAACAAAAAATCGCAAAAAGAATAGAAAACTGACGGCCAATTGGAGTCAGTGATGCAAACACAAACACAATTTATGCCAATCCTCAATTTACAACTCTCTCTCCCCTAGGGTTGTGCTCTGGCGGCGGCCCTAGTGGGTAGAATTCTCCTGGTACACGGCGGAATACCGCGTCTTATCCAGTTTCTCTCGTTGTGAATCAGTTCTGATTTACAGGCGCAGAGTAGGGATGGCAATGGGGTCATTTCCCGTCGGGAAGTGGGGGAACATCTTCATCCTCGAGAGAAGAAAAATTCTCCATCCGCATCCGCATCCGCATCCTCGTTCTCGGATGCTATACCCGAAAGTTAGATCCTGGAAGAAGAGAAAATAAGATCCATAATATTATAAAATGGGTATAAATATCCACATACAATGCTAAAATGATAATGTTTTTTTATTAATTAGCATCTAGAAAGTAAAAGATGCAAAAGAGATTATCGGACTATCGCCTCATCGGGTTGTGCGGTAGTAGGCTAGTGGCATACATGTCTTATCGGGGGTCATACGGGTAGCAGGGATAGGGAGTAGGAGAATGGCCCCATCCCCGCTTCACCCGATGATGAATTATATTTGCATATTAGTATCCCTGTGGGGGAAGAAATAGCCCTATCCCCGTCCCCTAATAGATGAATTCCCCATCGGGGAATGGGGCCCTAATGCCATCCCTAGCGCAGAGGCTTTCCTTATCCTCTTGTATCTCGTTTGATTGCAATTCTGGTTCGGGGTGACCAAGGGGATTCCATTTGTGAATCTGCCCGCACTTGATCGGTTTTGGCGATCTTGAACTGAGAGACACGGGGGACCTGCTGCACTATTCTCTTCTGCGATTCGATGGCAGAATCGAGTGGTGCGCCAAAGAGATCTGTAGCCATGCATAAAGACTCCGCGATAGATCATCGTGACGAAGAGGGTGTGACTGCACTGCTGCGGTGTCCGAATCTGATGGCCGATGAGACTGTCGAGTTGGTCATGGATGAAGATGAGGAGAACCTGTAAGCCAAGGGGTTCTCTATCATTGGCGAGGTAGTTCACCCAGAACTTACATATTTAAACAGTGGTGGGCCTAGAAATAAATTTTAAGTTGAGCGAGATAACCACCATTTTTTCACTTGCACCGGTATTCCCACCCGTGCGATATAATTCTAAAATAACTATTCAAATCTAGCAAATCAAACATTCAATCAATCACAAAATCCCAATCCATTCTATTTTCAACTAATTTCCTCAAACACCCGTGGCCGCGCATTGCTTCACACCTGCCTCACATGTTAGCCGGTAGTCGCTAGGGCTAGCTTGACGCCTTGACTAGACTGCTCGAGCTTCCCTCCTCCAAAGTGCAGGAGAGAGCTCTGACCATATGACTAGTGGATACTAGACTAGGCCATACTTAGTTCCTCATCATGCGACCCAATACTCTCCCTCAGCCCCTTTGCCTAGTTTTCCAAGGCACTGCTCACCTTACTTGTTTTTCTACTCATCTATGCCGAGCAGAACTCGCTCATGGCGGATGTTGGGGTGGGTGGGTTAGGGGTCCCACCGATGGCGTACCGTGGGCGGCCGCCAAGTCTTATTGTTGGGTCCGCCCCTGAAAATCATCATGGCGGCGATGCGCCCGGGATGGGGGAATCCGAGAGGCCTGGCTGCGCGATCTGTTGGGGATAAGGCGGACAATCTGTTCATTGCAAATTATGTTTGTGGGAGTGATAAGATGTAACAGCTCAGTTTCAGAAGTTGAACAGTAAAAATTCAGAGAATCAATTTGTTGCAAAAGCTCCTTTCCAAAAACTCTCAAAATTTCAAAACCCCTCTCAGTTCATCTGAATCCCCTCCCAAATCCATGGGCATTAGCCCTTCCCTACCTCCCCTAGCCCTGGAGCTCACATATGCACGCCCATCTGACATCACCACCGCGTCACCCTTTCGGTTCATCCGCCTGCCACCGCGTCGTCCCGTCCCGGCACACCGTGCACGCCCCCGTTGCATCCCCGCTTCCCCGGCGCCGCTCCCGCCGACACATCACGCCCCTGCGTCAATGCCTCGCCCCAGCGCCGCATTCCTCCTGTCCCCTCCCCTCTTTTTCCCCGCGCGCGCCCCTGGCTTCGCTTCCGCCGCGCCGCCTTGGCCATCGCGCGCCTCGAGCCTCCCGCGGCCATTCCCCCTTCCGTTGCCTCCCCGTCGCTCCCCCTCGATCCCGGTAAGTATTCCAAAGGAAAGATCAGCACTCACCTCGGGTCCCCACGTCGCTCCGTCATCTTGTCGCGCCTGAGCCGCCGGGATTGCATTATTCGTCCCCTCCGTCAACCCTACCACGCAAGTCTCCCTGCGTCGTCTCGGGCCTCTCGTTGCCAGACCGCTCGGTGGGCCTCCTCTCCTCCCCATCAACCCACCTTGCTAAGCCTCACCGCCTCTCCGGCAGCTGCCAGCCAACCGCCGTCGCGCGCCCCATAGGCTCCCCCACCTCTCTGATGTGCGGCGCCCTCCATCTCCCCCTCTCCCGAATGTAGAGTGGTCCGAGCCCCCTTCTTTTTTTATGGTAGCCAAGCCCCATGGACCATGGGTCATGTGCATGGTTTCGGCATAAGCACTGCGTTGTGCCAAAAAAACTGCGCAAGCGGGCCCACATGTCTGAGGGATTCACTCTCTCTCCCCTCTTATTTTCTGTTTTATTTCAAAATCAAAGCTTCAAAAACCCTTTTCTCCTTCGTTTTAACTCCAAAAATTATGAAAAATTGTTTCTAAAAATTTGTAAAATCAAGTTCTTGTTGTTGGACAGGTTTGGTTCATTTTGAAGTTCTTTTATTATTTATGTATTACTTGTTTGCTTCGCTTGCATGTGTATTATTTTTTTGGTACGATCGTTTGAGTAGAGTTCGAAGAAGCAGAAGGTCTTCAATTTGATAGAGCTCAAGAATATCAAGACCCTCTAGCATTAGACCTAGGCTAGTCAATACTTTAATCATGTTGAGCCTACATTTTTTTGAAAATTATATTCTTTTAAAATATCAAATTGCATGCTTTAATTACTTATGTAAATGTATGTCAAATAATTTTAGGGTAGTTAAATACCAACTTGATTCTAAAAAAAAATACCAACTTGATGATTATATAATTATTATACCATCCTTGACGATTGAATTTTCTGAAATCCTTATCACCCTAGTAATTATATGGTAACTATACTAATTATAGGTCGTACTTAAGCGTCATGCTAGCCTTGCTTAAGTACCAGGGTATTAACTGCCCCCATCATCATCTTTTAAATATGAACATGCTTTTTGGGAAGTCATTGGGTGTAAATGATTGAAATGGTTGAGTTAATGTATTTTATACCTCTCAAAAACCTTAATAATTGATGTTACCACATCTGGATGTGTGGTATGATGGATGGGATGTTGTTGGGTGCTAATGTAGCCCATGAAAATGTTTGCTTGTGGAATGTGTGGAAATGTGGTATAAACCGCACAGATGGTCCCTAAGGACATGCGTGCAGAGATGGCCTTCGTTTGGCACAACAGTCGGGTCTAAATAGAATTGTGCTAAAACCGATTCACAATCCCTACTGAACTTATGGCAGGAGCGTAGTGCTCAGCGGTCGTACGTTGGTGCATTGCTTGGTGACATCGAGGAGTTGAGTAAGATTTTTGTCGAGTTCCAACTGTGCTTTATACGTAGGACAGCAAATGCTTTAGCGCACTTCTACGCAAGACAGGCCACGCCAAGTGCACCATTGCGAGAATGAGATGTTCTTCCTAGTTTTCTTTTAAATTTGTGTTCAGACCGATTTTAACTGGACTTTGATTACATCATGAAGTAAATGATGAACCATGTGGAGGTAACCACATGTGTTTGATGAGTAATTGACATTGGTTTAGGTAAGTCGAGTTTGATTTGAGTGGTTCGAAGTCGAGTCGTTACGTGGCGCAGTCGGGCTCGATCGGGCTTGGTCAAACTTGGTCGTATGGGATTAGAATGCATATTCTAATAATTTCGACAGGTTTGGACTTCGGCATGGTAAGTGATGTTATTTACACTTTCATGTATCGACCGGTGCTATTGTTTAATCATAATATTTAGTGCGGTGATGTGTTTTCTTGTCTATGATGACTGCAGGACTTTGAGACGGAGTCGTGGCGAGACACAGGTGACCGGACTAGGCACAGGCGGTGCTGAGGTCAGAACGGTCGGGACGTGTCGAAGACGGCGAGAACTCGAAGTAGTTGCGAGGCGTGCGCGACAAGAAATGAGGAAGCTTCCAGGAAGGTGCAGGAGGGGCATTTTGGTAAATGCGCAAGGCTGCACAAAAGGAGGCGGATTGGGTTGAGAAAGAATGGGCAAAGTGGATTTTATTAGGAAATGATCCATTAGTGGAGAGGTGTTGTGACCTAATGGGTAAAATTGTGTGTAAACCCATTAGTGGAGAGTTGGTGTGACCTAATGGGTAAAGTGCTTGTAAACCCATTAGTGGAGGCTATAAATAGAGGTGCTCTCTAGTGGGAGAAGTGCACTTGAGAGAGAGAGAAAAGAGAAATAGGTGTGAGTGTTAGGGTTTCCTAATGCTTGTGCTTTTGGGAGAGAGTTGGATTTAGAGTTGTATGTGTTTCTCTCCTTGTGTGTGTTCTTGGATGAGACATGGAAGAGTAGATGTAAACATTCATCTATTAATCATTCATCGCTCTTCGTCTCGATATGAAGTTCTTGTGTTCTATTGATTTATTTTCAGTTCTTTATTTTCGTATTTCGTAGTTGCTTCGTTGATCTTTTAGTTGCGATATATTTGCTTTGAACGGGGAATCGTCTCAAGGCCACCTTGGCTATCTCATCCCGAAAGCAAAGTGTTTATTCAGTTCATCTCATTATTTTGGTTTTTGCTCTGTGTTGGAAAATAGCCTCAAGGTCAAGTGACCAGTTTTATTCCAATGAGCAAAGGTTCTTTCAGAATTGTTGAGTAGCTGCGGCTCACTTCATCTTCTTATGTCTTTTGGGTTCTTTTCTTTCTCAGTTTTCTGCCCTCTTCCTGTCAATCTGCCGTGTGAACATCAATATTCATTTCTCTGTTTGGGTGCTCAGGTTTTCGGCCAGTTTGTTGTTTCAGCTGCAGGGATACTTTTAGCAGTAGAGAGCCTTCGGTTGTGTGCTCCATCTGTTTTTTTTTCTTGTTCTTGGGCAGCCTCCTGTGCTACGAACTGAAGCAGTACCTTGTTGTTCGGCCAGCTGTTTTGAGTGGTTCTCTTTGCTGTTTTCTCTCCTTTAACAGTCTGCAGATTTCAGCAGCAGTGCATGTCTCCCTGTGCTGATTTTTCAGTTCGGCAGTTCTTTGTTTGTTTGCTTTTGCGGTTGGATTAGTTCTTGATTGTTTATAGCAGCAGACCAGTACTCCTTTTTCGGTTTTGCTATTTTGTGTTCTGTAGCTTTCCGTTGGCAAGGAACCATTCTTCACAAGGAAGCCTTTCTTTTTTCCCTAGCTTTCAATCTTTTTGCATGCAGTCCAAACAGCGATATTTTCAGTTGAATTTTTTACTGGTTGGTCTCTGATTTTTGCTGAATTTTTTAGTGTCGCATGCGTTCCAATATTTTACTCTTTTACACGCAGTCCAAAATTAATTTTCTATGAGTTGCTTTGTTCTGCATCTTTTTGAAAAATCAGTGTACGGATTTTCGGGGCGATTTTTTAAGAGAACGACATTCACCCCCCCCTCTGTCGCCATTTAGGTCCTACAGTAAAGTATTACATACCCGATGGATGAACACCCAGAACAATAACAGATGATCCAATACCAACACAATACACCAGTACTTGGGGATATAACTTGGGGAAATAGAATCAAGATTGAGAAGAGCAATCAAGGCTAAAAAGAAGATGCAGGAGATTGCGAATCAGAGAAACAGTGGTTGGGGGGAAAGGAAGCATCGGGAGGAAGAAGAGAACCATGGCTAAGCTGAATAATCTTCAATCCTTTATTCGGTTGCTATCGCCTGCCCCTTTGTAGTCCTGACTCGATCCCCTACTTGCCTCATGGCCCACGGCCCAACGACCGAAGCCCAATCCAAGCTAGGTCGGTCTGTGACATTCCTCTCTCCTTGAATTTCGGCTTGTCCTCAAGCCGATGCCATGAAGTCAGAAGAAGCACCAAACCAGCAGGGTCCCATGTCATCTGAAATTCCCATGCACCCAAACAGCCAGCTTGAGCCTTCAACTTGTAAGCAAATGGGAGACCACATTTGCCCAAGGTGGAAGTTAGTAAACCTCCGCGCTTCTGCTACACAATTGACTTGATAGAAGTATTGTACACGACAGTATCAAGCTCAGCTTCATCATAGAAACAACCATGTATGATGTTTTCTTCGTCTTGAAATTTCCCATGCTTAGTTAGGAGAGTGACAAGTATGCTAATTGTCACAACATATCTATTATAGCCTTGGTCAGCCATTTCCATGAAAAGATATTATAGCCTTGGTCAGCCATTTCCATGAAAAGATTATATGACTCCTCAGTTTTGCCGCATTTACATAATGCATCAACCATGGCATTGTAGACGGGTCCTCCTACTGGAAATGATGCCAATGCTGACTCAAACAGTTCTTGCGCTTTCTCTAACTACTGCGCCTAACCATATTGGACAATCAAAGTAGCTATTGCATAATTGTTAGGCTTCACTCCCAATTTAGGAAGCAGTTCATAAAGGAATTTTGCCTCCTCGGATTCTCTTCCCTAGCAAATTTTCTGATCATTTGGCATGCACTGGACAAGCCCCTAGGCATGTCCAACAAGGATTTCAAAATCATGGTAATTGTCGGACTGTCAGTCCGATCGAGTGCCTTCAATGAGCTCACTTATTTCTGGAGCGCACTAGTGATATTTCTAGTTTACATCTCTATAAGAGAAACCCTTGTTGGATTGTCCATGGCCATTCCATTAATTTGCAAATCTTCAAATAACCTATCTGCACCCTCAACCATCCCACTTTTGCAACAAACTTCCATTACAGTCATACCGAGGCCCTCATCAAGCTGGGAATCTTCTTTCCTCATCTTCAAAATCAGCTCCCTAGCCTTCTCTAGATGGTCATGCCTCATATATATCCTGAGTAGGTCATTATAGCAAAACACATCAGGTAGGCCATATTTAGAGAGGACTCTGAAAGTATCTTTTGCAGAAGCTATGTCTTCCTTTACAACATGGCATCGGAGAAGAGCACTGAAAGAAAGTTGTGATGTCTTCACATTTCTCAACCTCATAGAATCCAAAACTTCCAACGCTCTATCATAATTTTCAACATTCATGTGAACTTGAGCCATTGCCATATAAGTTTGCTCATCGCTCAGAAGACCCGCCTTCTCAATTTCCTCAAATATGTGTTGCGCATCCTCATAAAGCCCGAGCTTATCATATATCCTAACAAGAATTTCATAGATAACCTCATCAGGAACAATCTTATTGTGTTCCATCTCAGAGGAGCAAATGCGTTTTTAAGTTATCTTCGTTCTTATAATAGAGTGTCAGGATAGATTCACAGGTGTAGTTACTGTGGACAATACCCTGAGCCCTCATGTCCTCATAAATCCTCAATGCCAGCTCCTCTTTGCCATGCTTGGCACTCTAGCTGATCAAAAGGCTATAAGTCGCCTCTTCAACTCCAGTTAACTGATGTGCTGTAGGAGAAAGCAACACAATTTGTACATGGCTCGACATGACAAAATGGTTGAGCAAGGCCCAAGTAAAGCAGAGGTTGTAAACCATCTGATAACTTCCAAGAATAACCCAAGTCTTCTTAAAAAATCCATAACATTATCAATCTCATCAACCACCGTACCAACCTCACTATCAAAGCAAGATTCTACCAACATCTGACAAATATGGAGATTTAAAGGAAAGCCACCTGTCCAGTGACATTCGTCAAAAGTTCCACCAAGGGATCTACCAGCAAGGGACATGACAGCGCTGCGCAGCACTTGCATGGACTCAAAGTTCTTCCCATTTCAAGTGGCCTATCATAAGCTCCATGTATTTGTGAAGGAGAAGTCTCTACAATATAAAAAGGGGCACCATGCATTGCCAAACCAATACCAGTGTCACAAAGGAGACGACTTATGATCAAAATTACCAAATTGGGGGAAATCCAGTGACCAAAGCACCAAAATCATATAATGCAGCTGCTGTGATCAATTATATTCTTCTCCCTAGAAAATCTACAACGTGGTATGCGAGAATGGAACCGACAAGAGCAACATAAAGTGAACCACTTTCCACAAGCTCTAGTTGCACAAACGAGAGGCTGAACCAAGTGGTGCCACTGAGATCAGCAGACTGCCATGATATAGATGCTCCCGAGGTTGCTCCAATGTCATAACTGAAAAAGAGACCCCCCCCAAGGCAGGGAACAAGAACCTTTGTAGATTATTTTCAATGAAACTATGTACATGATTTCTCTCTAGTAGATGCACCGCCACTCCTTGATTGAATTCAACCACCATTCCATAGTTTGCATATTCAAGACTTAGACTAGAATACTTGCCTCTTGGTACATAGGTTATTGCATCAACGCAATCACCACTCGCCGAATCCAGTGGCGTTCCACTCCAGTAGCATTTGAGGGATGGCCAAGGTGTTGGCCGTTGTTCGGCGCTACCCATGGATCTGTCTTGCTTGGGAGGAGGCCAGGGTGACTTCAACTACAAGCCAACTCGATTGTAGGCGAACGAAGACCATGGTGTAGGTCGTAATTCCTCTCCACTGCACTTGATCACCACTCGTGAAGGCAACGACCATAGTTGCCGCACGTCCCACTTCATCGGTGGTGGCCACAATACCACTGTACTCCTGATAGGCATTTCATCGAACAGCTTGCACGCACCCAACTGACAGCATCATAGTTTGGAGACATGCTCGTCGCCCAGGTTGCTGGAGTGGAAGGAGGCACCGCTCGGTGTGGATGTGAAGACACTGGTGCCGTCACGTACCAGAATGGTGGCGACCGACAGCTCGGGCTGGTGATGGCGTCGTCGAGCAGGGCGGCGGTCGAGGGAGGACCCGGGATCGCGTTTGGCATGAATGCGGATGTTCTACGAGGCGGTGTCGTCGCCGGCATGAATCATCGAACACCTGGTGGGTGACTCGGGGGCAAGGGCAGCTTTTGCACGTGGAGTAGCTTCCGCCACAACGTGGTCCACAGCGACGACATAGGTGGGCGTTGGTGCGGCTACAGAAGGCAGCAAGGCATTATCGGTTACCCCTCGCGGCTGGACGATGGCCTTCAAGCCAACCACGAGCTCATTCATACGTACGACCAAATCTTTCATCTCCAATGTCTGCTTCTTCACTTCGGAGATTAGTTTGTTCAACATCGCCTTGCACCGTGCTTCGCTCTCCTTCTCAGCATCACTCATGGCCACTTCGGAGCATGGAACCACCATGATCGACGGCTCTGATACCATTTGTTACATACCCGATGGATGAACACCCGGGACAAGAACAGATGATCCAATACCAACACAATACACTGGTACTTGGGGATACAACTTGGGGAAATAGAATCAAGATGGAGAAGAGCAATCGAGGCTAAGAAGAAGAAGCGAGAGATTGGGAATTAGAGAAGCAGTGGTTGGGGGAAAGGCAGCATCGAGAGGAAGAAGAGAACCATGGCTAAGCTGAATAATCTTCGATCCTTTCTTCGGTTGCTGCCGCCTGCCCCTTTGTAGTCCCAACTCGATCCCCCACTTGTCTCCTGGCCCACGGCCCAACGACCGAAGCCCAATCCAAGTTAGGTCGGTTTGTGACATAAAGATGTGGCTTGTTCTAAAAAAACATAATTTATGCCAATTTATCTACTTTAAAAAATCCCCCTTAGGCCTTTAGAAGCGTAGGATTAGATTCCCAACAATATTGAGGAATACAATCGAACCCATAGATCCTTTGCGAGATTTCCTGCCTGATTTTCCGGCATCTTCCTTGCCACGTCTGACAGGAAAAGGAAGTGCATATTCCCGTGAGGAATACACCTTTTCTGCCTTGGTTCTCCCACCGATCTTGCTTTCATGTATGTTGTTTCTCTGAAGAAACGTATTTCTTTCAGGGTAGAAGTTGAGTTTCAGTGGAGCTGAAGATGTATTACAACACAACATAAACTTTCATAACAAAAACAACTCGTTGTCTAGAGCAAGGTGTTCTGAACTTCACCATAAAACAATGTCTGTGCCGGCCAACTCTGCCCCTACAGCCGGCCCGTTTATATTGCAACAGCTTCAGAGGAATTTTCTGGGGAAACGAATTTCACCATAATTCCTAAAGCAAATCCTCCGAAACCGGCCAAACGAAATGCGAGGGTGCGGCCGTGGAACCATGGGGTCCGTCCAGCAGCTGTGTGTCCCCCCAGCGGGAGCCGCGGGCTGGCTGAAATCCAGGAGACCAACTTTTGGAGTCAACTTTTCCTTATTTTACTCCTTCCCATGGCAGCTACACTTAGCTGCTACTACCAGATCCGTGCTTTGATCGCAATTTATTAATGCTTACTTGGTGTTTAGGATTTTAATTAGTGAGGCCGCGTCCAGAGGTGACCACAATGCCACCAAAATCTACTCGATTAACTCATGCCGCCCATCGCCAATAATTTGTTCACTTTCGTTGGGCAATGCGATCTTCTTGATTAGGGAATCGGACGTATGGATTACGACGGTGTCTCCCCAGCGTGAGCCGCGGGCTGGCTGGAATACAGGAGACCAACTTTTGGAGTCAACTTTTCCTTATTTTACTCCTTCCCAGGGCTGCTACACTTAGCTACTACTACTAGATCCGTGCTTTGATCGCAATTTTTTAATGCTTATTTGGTGTTTAGGATTTTAATTAGTGAGGCCGCGTCCAGAGGTGACCACAGGTCTACTCGATCAACTAATGCCGCCCATCGCCAATAATTTGTTCACTTTCGTTGGGCAATGCGATCTTCTTGATTAGAGAGTCGGACGTATGGATTACGACGGTGAACTCCACAACTTAACACAGGGAAGAGCTTGAGGTGCGCTCCGGTCATATGCGGAACGGCTTACGATAGTCCGCCAGTTGGTTTGAGACCCTAGTCAAGTAGTACAATTTTGTTACCTAAACTAATAATTGCTGTTGAAGGCGATATTCACCTCACAGTGATTTTCAATGAAGAGCAACCCATCCTGCCGATTGTACAGGGACCTGTCTATCGTTGGGGAGGCATAATAAGACCAGAAAATACAAGGGGTTAGTTAACTGAACCGTCAGTTCATGAATGCTGAGTATATCAATGCCGACAGAATGTTATACTAGCACTGGAGTTAGCTTACGCATGTTGCCACTTATTTATTAATCTCTGTATTGGTGGGCCACTAATCATAGACTGATTGTCAGAATATTATCACTCGTGTTTAGCAGGTGAGTACTTTATTTGTTGAAGAGCAGGAAAGCTGACCGTGATGAGGAGGCTCCCAAGAGCGATTCTCTGCTCTGGCTTCAGGCCTTACGGGTAGCCATGGGCTCACAGCGCGGCGTTAGGCCCGACCCATTTAGTACCACATGGTCTCGTGTTTTTTGCCGGCTTGTCCCCATGCTAGCCTCTTCTGAAGTTGGTCGCTTGCTTCAGCTGTGAAATCTTTTTCTTTTGGATTTGATGAATACCCATAGTAATGATTACTACAAAACTCCAAGGCCTCTTCAGCTTCTATGCAACAGACACTATATCATTAAAGAAATAAATTCAGAGGAGTTGTTGCTGATATGGAATTTAGACGAGTTCTTCATGCAACAAATCTCCTCCAGCTCCAGCTTGTGTTGAGCGAGATGTTAAGCAAAGCAGCACTCGCAAATTTTTTAGACATGTATTCGAGATGTAAATCAGGTAGGTTTTCTGTCCAAGACGAACAGTCGCTGTGCTGATTAAACCGCGCGCCTGCTGGTGTTTGGTCCGGCATGAGAACGGGAGGAAAGAGTTGATGGACTGACAGTAACACAAATGCTTTTCTGTCACCGTCAGACGTCACCCGACTCACCCCAACCCCAACGCACTGCCAAGCACTCCAGTTAGCTGAGGCGCTTCTTTATGGATGTTAATTGAGGACAGCTTAAGCATGGTACAAAATACATTAAGGCTATTCTGAGTGATTAGCAAGTGAGTGGACTCGGTGGGAGGGGTAGTACTCAGGGGTCAATTGATTGATTGATTGCTTAACCGGGATCTCGCTCTCTTGTTGTCCTGCACTGAGATGCATTCATGTGTGGGCACAAAAGGGCACCTGATTCCATGTATCTACTGATTCCATGTGTGGGCAATCCCCCATGGTTTATTAAGGTCATAGTGACCTGCCTCGCGTCGTCCCCTTGGGCGACTCGAGCGACCCCACCCGCCGCGCGCCCCTCGCCACACCTGCCTGCCGCGCGCCGGTGTCTTGCTCCGTGGCGCGCGGCCTCCTCCTCCTCTTTTTCTCCTCTCCCCTCCTCCTTTTTTCTCCCCCGCTGGTTGGTTTTCTCCGTCGAGTGGTGCTCGCCGGGCTCGAGGCGTCCTCGCCGGATCCGCTCCGGCCTGGTCGGATCGGGTCTCCCGCCGGCCGGATCGTGTCTGGCGGCGGCTCGCGCGGCCAGCGCTCTCGGTGCTATGGCGTGGTGGTGGCCGTCGGCGCGTCGTCGGCGCCCAGATCGGCGCCGCCACGGCGATCGAGCTCGCGCGGCGTCCGACCGCCGGTATCCCCTTCGTGTGACAGAGGTCGTCTTCGCGCGTGTCGGCGATGGTCGTGGCGGTCCGCCGCTTCTTGCCGGCGCGTCGGCGCGGTCGATGGTGGTTGGGTCGGCCCGGCCGTCTGGGCGGGCTCGTGGCATGTCGGTCGGTGGCGGCGTTGGGCACCCCTCTTCCGCGAACTCGTCGGGGTGTGGCGTGTGGCGCGAGCGGCGATGGGTGTGCTAACTGCGTTGGCTCTCGTCTACCAGCGTGGCGGCGCGCGCGACGTGCCGGCATCGTGGTGTGCACGAGTTCACCGGTGCTTGTGCGGTGGCGTGGGTCGCGGCGTTCCACCATTTGTGCGTGTTTCGGGCGGGGCGCGCAGCGCGAAGCTCCGCGGCTTCTTTGGTGCAAATGTCGTTGACGCCCACGGGCGCCATTCCCTCCCTGGAGGCGACAATTTCGCGTCTCCCCCTCCCGGACGAGCGACGACGACATTGATGTCGTTACCTTCTTGAAGGCGTCGCTTCGAGAAGCCCCTGCCCTCTCCGTTTTAAACCGCCGGCTTCTTTTGTAGGTTCACCCCTACGTCCTCAATTCACGACGATTTTTTGTTCTGGTTTGGCGCTTCACGACAGCATTCCGGTCCAATGCACGCTCCTCCGAAGCTGACTTGTGTGACAGAGAGGTGCGGCGTGGGAGCTGAGCTCCGCCGTCTAGAGTGACAGTGAGGTGCGGCGAGGGAGTGGGGTCTCCGCCGGCTCGAGTGTCAAAGAGGTGCGGCGTGGGAGCAAGGCTCCGCCGTCTAGAGTGACAGCGAGGTGCGGCGTGGGAGCTGGGCTCCGCCGGCTCGAGTGTCAGAGAGGTGCGGCGTGGGAGCAGGGCTCCGCCGGCCGAGTTGTGAGGGCGTCTGTTGGTTGGTTGGTTTGCGCGAGTTAAGTTGGGTTGGACTTGCCTGTTGTCTGGCTGTGCTAATTGGAGTGGGCGTTGTTCTGTTCGAGTCGAGGATGTTTTGTCGTCTCGGGGTTGGTTGTCGGTTTTCCTTTCAAAAATCGTGCTTTTGTTAAGGTTTTCGGCCGGTTTCCTTATAAACTGGGTCATTTATCTTCTTCTTTATATATATACTCGGCTGGTGCTCTAGCTCGCCGTGCTTGTTCAAAAAAAAATACTGATAGTAGAGATGGCAATGCACCCCGCGCTCTCCGGCAACCCGTGCGGAATTGAGACGAGTACGGACGATTTTGTCCCCGTAGCCTTATATTAGGATAGAAACGGGAATGCCTCCCTATCTCTGTTCCCTTCTATACCCTCGATATACACTATATACATGTAAATTGATGTATCTATATGTATAAAACATAGGTATTTTGCCTCTTATCTAATATTTTTTGGTATAATCTATATTATATAACTCATTTAATGTTATTCTTTCATCTTACGTAGTAATAAAGTTATGATTTCTACAAAATCATACGATAAATTTACAAAATTATCTCAATATCATTCGAATTTAGGTTTTATTGGAGCCATTCCCCGTCGATTCTCTAGTGGGTGGGAATGGGATGGAGAGGAAACTCGGACCCTTCGTGCATCAGATCTCCTTCAGCTCCAGTTGTGTAGAGCGAGAATGTTAAGCAAAGCAGCACAGGCAATTTTTTCAGACATGTATTCGAGATGTAAATCAGGTAGCTTTTCTGTCCAAGACGAACAGTCGCTGTGCCGATTAAACCACGCGCCTGCTGGTGTTTGGTCCGGCATGAGAACGGGAGGAAAGAGTTGATGGACTGACAGTAACACAAATGCTTTTCTGTCACCATCAGACGCCACCCGGCTCATGAATTTTTTTATTATTAATTAACTCATTATTAATTTATTTTTATCATTAATCTATCATCAACTTTATTTTTAAATCTGATCCTTTTGTTCACACCACCATCCATGGCATAGTAACTCAACACTGTCACGACATAGAATAAGTTTAGCTAAATAACACTTCTTATCACACAACACTATCACACCACTGGTGGCAGAGTGATAGGATTTGACCACGCTATAGTACTAACGTGATAATATTATTTTATTATGCCACGAGTGGTGGCGTAGTAAAAAATCATAACTAGAAATAAAGTTGGCGAAAGTTAATTATTTTTTTTTAAAAAAGGTTAATTAACAATTAAAAAAAAGCTCCCGAGACACCCCAACGCACCGCCAGTCACTCCAGTTAGCTGAGGTGCCTCTTTATTTAATTGAGGACAGCCTAAACATGGTACAAAATACATTAAGGCTATTCTGAGTGATTAGCAAGTGAGTGGACTCGGTGGGGAAGAGTAGTACTCATGGGTTAATTGATTGATTGCTTAACCGGGATCTCGCTCTCTCTCTCTCTCGTTGTCCTGCACTGAGATGCATTCGTGTGTGGGCACAAAAGGGCATCTGATTCCATGTATCGACAGGTAGTAGAGATGGCAATGCGCCCCGCGCTCCCCGGCAAACCGTGCGGAATTCTCCTGTTAGGATATGAGTACGGGGCAATTTTGTCCTGCGGCCTCATGTTGGGACGGGGACGGAAATGCCTCTCTATCTCTGTTTCATGCTATACCCTGATATACACTATATACACGTAAATTGAGGCATTTACGTATCTAAAATATAGGTATTTTATCTCTTGCACTACTATAAAAAAAAACTAATGCTGGACGTCTCATCACAGACGATTTTGGTTTAGACCGTCTGTGTTACTGGCTGCGTTAAAAATCGTCTGTGAAGAAACAAATATCACAGACGAATCATATTGAAAATCGTTTGTAAAGTATCACGGACGGTTATTAACAAGAACCGCATGTGATATTACTAAATATCACAGACAGTGTTTAATACAAACCGTCTGCGATAATTAACTCATCACAAACGGTTTGTATTAAAAATCGTCTGTGATATTTTGTCGTCCCCTTATATCCCTCTAGAGGCCGTCCCCTTTATTCAAACTTTTAAATTGAAGCGGCGTCATGACCTCTCAACTAATCCAGATCGGTTCCGCTAGCCCAAATCCCCTTATATATACTGCTGCACACGCCCAACAACTCCAGATCGATTTCGCCGCCTCCCCTAAACCGATTGAAACGCCCCGTCCCCCGACGACGCCAACTACCGCCATGAGCTCCTCGCCTCCGTTGTGAATTACGAAATTGTTGGATGGCTAGGGTTTCGGCTATGTAATGCCTCTAGTTCTTATGATGATTGATGGATGGTTAGTGTTTAAATTCATGTTTTATTGCAGAATGAAGACATAGCACCAAAGTTTATTGCACGATGGTAATCTCGTTCTCATGAATATGTCTGTTTTTTGTTCATCTGCATTCTTTGATTACACTGTTTTATAGCATAATAAGAGAATGTTGTTGAACTGAAGGAGGCCGTTTTATGAGATCATCATCTTGCTATCATGGACGGTTCTTAACTTAGAACCATTTGTGATAACGGTGGTTATCACAGACAGTTCAAAAATCGTCTGTAATGCTCTTAGGGTATTATTGACCCATAAGCAAAGACGGTTTAGAAAACCGTTTGCGGTGACGTTTTCGAACAGTACGTGATGAGCTTTTCTATAATAATGTTGCCTAATATATTTTGGTATAATCTATATTATATAACTTATGTAATGTTATTCTACCATCTTACGTGGTAATAAGTTTATGATCTCTACAAAACCATATGAAAAATTCACAAAATTATCTCAATATCATTCAAATTTAGATTCTTACTGGGCCATTCCCGGCCGATTCTCCGGTGGGTGGGGATGGGACGGGAAGGAAAGTTACCTCGATAGTTAAATAGAGAGTGCGGATGGGAGGACATCCGCCGTGAAGACTAAACCCTGCTACCATCCCTACTGATGAGTGATGATGGATCTAACCATTTATTATTTGCACCAACTACCAAATGTAATTTTGGTGTTCAATTTTGCTCTCCGGGGCCCCAATATAGTGAGCCCCAATACCAATATAGTGAAGCCCCAATATAGTCAGTAGATTCTATGTGTGGATTCACCGCAAGTTGGCATCCCAGGTTTTTCTGAAGCCAGGATGCAAAACTTGGAAATCTTAACATATCATATATTTACATTAATTTTTTTGAATAGATGGCTCATTCGAAGTTGTTAAGGGTGTTTCCACTCGGAAAAGATGGGTTCAAATCCATTCACTATGACCAGTGGCAAATGTACCATCGGTCAGTTTTGCATCCATCTTTACCTAGGAGCTTAAATTTTTAAGTAAACTGATTGATGCATACAACTCAATACACTATTAGAGCCGAGAGATCCTAGGTTCAAGATCCGGCTAACACAATATTAAAAAAAATGATTATTTACGCTCACTTCGAGTCCACGTCTTAAACTTAGTAGAGCCTAGACATAAGATGGAATGTAAAGTATATTTTTATCGTTCCTCCTCGTCGTAAGCATATTGTTTATCGTTCCTCGTTGTACTGTTTGGTACATGAAATTTATTGTCACCACGTCTCACTGTCAAACCCTGTCGCTGAGGATAAATTGGCTTGTATAATTGGCCCTTTTTCTTTTGGCACCTCTTTCACTTAACGTTAACGGGCACCAGTTGCAATTAATGAACAATAATGACGGTGAATTTGCCGTCTTCTAGAGTGCTTGGAGAGTGCTGGTCGATGCAAGAATACAGTACAGGGACTACGAAATGACAGACAGCGAGACTACGAAATTGTACTGGCCATGTACTGGTGCAGACCATGACTATCCCGTCTCGGTGCATGTTCTCATGAAAAGCAAGAAGATTAATCAAACATTGTACAAGTCATGTAGGCTCAGTTTGCGTGGGGTGTGCTATTGGTTTTGTTTTTTAAATAAAAAATAAGAAGGAGAGAGAGAGAAAAATTTTTTCCGATTCAAATCTTCCATAACAAAGGAGTACTGCACTGCTGTTAATTCTTTCGCTGTTATTATGGATATGGCCGATAAAAGGCAGCAAGTTGCCGCTGGTTTTTGAATCAGAATGTTATACTCCATTAACAATGAGATGTCATTCATTGGGGCTACCGGTAGTGGCATACTGGAACTCTACCTAAATCAGGTCACTAAGGATTAAAGCTACCACATAGACTCCGTAATGGAGTGACAGAATAGGATGTCTTCAAGTGAGTAACAATAATATCCTAGCCACCAGAAGTGAAATTGGTGATGTCACAGAAAGCAAGATTCCCGTAAAACAGTGAGGTCATGGTTTGGATCCCGTGGGCCTGGGAGAAAAGCAATTCAAAAATTTTAACCCAACAAAAAGCCGAAGATGGTAAAAAAAAAAAAAACGAAACGTCGTAAAACACCAGCGGTTAAAAACATTTCACTTCACCAAAATTTGTGTAGAGATCGCACAGATTTGCATCCATCAAACCCGTTGAGAGAACATAGAAGCGAAGCAACCTCGACGTACGAAAACGCGCACATCACCAGTTTTTATTTGCTTCCCATTGCGAAACGACGCCGACTTTTCCAAACGTATTACGTGTACACCAGACGTATAATTTTCGTGTTGGCATGTAGTATCGTACTGTAGAGCTGCTGTATAGCTACGGCTACGTCTGAACAAAATATCGGGGAGGTGGGCCACCCAAGGCGTACCCGCCACCTTGAAGCACCGCGGGCCCACCGGACTGACAGGGGCGTGGAGCCGGTGCCGCGCGTCTTGCACGGTCACTTTCCTATTCTCCACTGCTCTGTATTAAAAGGCCCGTGACCTTTTTGGCTTTAGCCTCCGCTCCATGACAGGTAGGCCCCGTGACGCACTTTGCAGATCTTCTGCGAGCGTCTTTTTCCGTTTTCTTTGGAAAGTGGAGGCCTCACCGTCCCAGAGCAACCGTCCTGGAAATATTTGACACTTTTTAACTTTTCACTGTCTTTAAAGTTAAACTTTGACTATTAGTTTTGTATTGGTAGGTTTATAAAATCTTTATGGTAGTATAATGTTATGAATATATTTGTCACAACAAATCTAACCATGCCATTTCAATACAACCAAACAAAATAGCGAGGTGCTTCTTTGCAACAAGTACATAGTGAATTGCACCACTATTGATGCACATCCAAGGGGTGATTCTACTGGTCAAAGATTACGAGGTTTGACTTGTCAAATTCCAGAGTGTAACTATTCTGAATCGAATGAAGTAACTCAAAGGTAAGGGAGTAGGTTGTCAATACAATGCTTAGTTTTCAATACAATGAACGCTAAAAATTTTCTTACGGGTGTTCAAAAAAATTGAGATTAATCCTGACGGCGACATTGGATCCAAAATCTAAACACAGGACAGATCTCCCCAAACTTTGTTCGCATCCTGAATCAACCAAACCAAGGACCACCAGGAACACATGAGCATGTTCCGAGCTACAAATAGGAACATTTCAACTACCAAAAGTGCGTCGCTCCAGATCCTAGATTCGGGATCGAAAGTGTCAAACATATGCACCTAATTAAACCATCCTACTCCACTTGTAAAGCACACAGAGCATGGAGGAGAAAAACAAACGCTGGAAGGTGCTCACCAAACATGCATTTTCCTATGCCGAAGTGATGAACCTACAGTTTCTCTCTCAAAAAAAGTGATGAACGTACAAGGACAATTATTAACTCTCTGAGTCCTTAATGTTGTAAAAAAATACTCAAAACTGTGGTTATGTGAGGACGGAGGTTGGAATTCATTGGAGCGAGCTCTTCGGCTTAAAGCTCGACATTTCGGGCCTCTTTTCCTGATGGCCTTTTGTGGTACGTTCACGACGTAGCGCAGCAACCTCTGATCCTCCAAATACCGTGAAGCTCGGGGACCATGCGTTGCTTTGAACACGATGTTCTTGTATTCCATGCCGCTTCCTTCTGGACAAGAAAAATCTTCCATGAAATTTTTCTACCTTTTCTTCATAGATTGGTTTGTCATGAAACTCAATAAACATCAGCTTGATCGGCATTGTCGAAGTATCGAGAGAAAAGGGGCATGCAAGATATATGGGGGTGAGGGGGTGTTCAGTATAGTTCAAGGTAGAAGCTCCTACAAAATTTAGTTTGAGGTACTAAATCGTTTCTTGACGATGCAGAGAAGTAGTTTTCTTGCTAATGTTCCCCACTTTCGTTTTGGTGAGAACTGATAAGTTGAGAAGAACACTTGTCAGAGTCATGTTGAAAGTTGAAACAGCTTCTTCTTTACAGTAATTTACACCAGCGGCCCAGTGAGACGGAGGTGTCAATTGAGTATCCTATTGTTCGTCAAAAAGTTGAAGTATCCTATAACCATTTGTCACCTCCAAGAAATGACAAGTTAAAAACGTTGTCGTGTACCACTAGTGTCCAATAAAACTTTCTCCCTCTCCCTCTCCCTCTCCCTCTCCTCCCCTGTCGTCACTCGTCACGATCAGGACAGTAACTGTCGCGCCGGACCAGCAGAGCACACAAGACTACAAGTACATCAATTTAATCTGTCGAAAAACTGAAGTTACCGGATGTCCAGGGTGATGTAAGCTGGGCGAAAGTTACTTTAGACTTTACGCTTACTCATTCATCACATGATTTGAGTTTTACTACCACAGCCAGCCAGAGAGACCGGGGTAAAGGAGACAGTGAGATCCACCATCGAGTTAGATGGGTTGCTCCTTCATTCATCACATGATTTGAGTGCCACTACTGCAGCCAGAGAGACCGGAGTAAAGGAGACAGTGAGATCCACTACTGAGTAGATGGGCGTAATAAGTAGTACTTAATTACCGGAAGTCACAGCCTCCAATTAGCCCGAGTAAACTTTGCTTCAAATGCGAGTAGTACCGCATCTGTCTGGAGTAATCCCTACTCGTCACATTGGTGTGCGTGTATCGGCCGATCAAAGCAGGGTTTAGTGGGGAAGAAATGTGAGCACGAATCCAAGCGTGGTTACATCCCTTTCACGGTGGCATAAATCGAGCTGCCTGCCTGGTTGCATTGGCTGGCCCATCTGCATCTAGTGACTCGCTCTTTCATCTGGTCGCCGAAATGCAAAACTAGAGCCACTCAGCTACTCTGCAGGAAGAGACGAAACATTGTGGGCGTACGTACGTCGATGAGAAATGGGCAAAGAATGCATTTTGTTAATGCTTGCTATTTCCATGCAACATGGTCTAAATTAATTAACAAGAGGGGCTTTGGCTGTGCTTAAAGTAGCACTGCAGATTGTAGGCGATGCAGGACGGCATCGCAGGTAGACCAGGATGGTCAAAGTTTGAAGCAGTCTAATTCCAGTCTAGAATAGATGACTGCATCCATCCTGCGTTGAGGCGCCGTGCAGAGTTGTTCTGGGCGAGAGCCTCCGGTCTTTGCGGCAAGTCAGCCTCCGGTGTGTCGCCATTGAACGGCAATGCCAGTCTACTCTTGTGTGGTGTATTACCTTCGTCGTGAACTGGGGAGTACGAGATACAAATGCCTTGCAATCCACCGACCACAGAGACGCAGCATCGATGCAGGAATTGAATGGCATTTGTCGCTTCCATGGGGGAAAGTAACAACTGGCCTCCACTTCCTCACAACTTCATGTGTTTTGCATTCAAGAAGACGAACGTATTTTCACCGATCCAACTCGGGTTAGCAAGTCACTGGCATGCGATGTGCACCTCGTGTTTCAAGTTTTTTTCAGCAGACGCCAAAGCTTCTGGAGAGTAGAGAGACAGATGTCACAGATTCAGGCGCAAAACCAATACGCAGACCCTCGCTGCCATGTGGGACCAAGCCACGTGCCCCCACCAAACAGTGTACAGCCGCGCTCCCCACAAGTATCCAAGGGAACCCGGGCCCACATAAGCAAAGGCGAACCGGCGGGCAGGCCCACGCTCCAGGCGCAAAGAACGCTCCAGAAAAACAGAAGAAAATAAATAAATAAATAAAAAGGCCAAAAACAAAAAGGAAAGCAAAAGGCAAAGGTTAAGGTTCGCTGCTCTGCTCTGCTCTGCTCTGCTCGTCGAGACGTAGTAAACCCGGCGAGGCAAGGCGAGGTGGGCCCCACGAGGCAAACGGATCCCACTAGGCAACACCGCCACGCGGGGCCCACGGGCCCCCAACTCGGGCCCACCACCTCCCACCTCCTGTCTCCCCTTTTAAACACCCCAATCACACCGTCCCTCTCGCCTCGCCCCGAACGCACCCGAACACGAGACGGGAGCGCCACCGCCAAATCGAATAAAGAAGCCTTCCCCGGAACATACACTGGATCCCTTCGACGATTATTCTTCGCCGCCGATGGACTCCGACCACGGCGGCGGCAGCCGGCCGAAGTGGAGGCGGGGCCAGGAACGGGATCGGAGGAGGAGGCTTAGGCTCGGACGGGAGCGGGAGCGGGAGCGGAGGAATCTGTGGGGAGAACACGTTCGCCATCGGCGGCGGCGGCGCGTCGGCGGCGGCGTGGATCCGGCTGGTCAGCTCTGGCGTGGAGGACGAGTTGGTGGGCACGGGAGGAGGCGGAGGAGTGGGGGCGGGAGGGCTACCGTACGGCCACTTCTTGGATGCGTGCTTCCTCTGCCGGAAGCCGCTCGCCAGCAACCGCGACATCTACATGTACCGGTATGCCCCTCGACGCCGCGGTTCTTAGCCTTCCGCTGTTGATTAGCTTTGCTGTTGTTGCGAGGGGGTAGTTTGGGTATTTGGTGCGTGTGGGCGCCGGGGCCGGGACAATTCCGGCGTCTTTGGAAGCTGTATTTTTCTCGGGCAGAAAAGGAAATTTGACCGCCGAATCGGCTGCGGGGGAAGTGAGGGTCGGTGCCTATTTTCTCAGATTTTTTTCCCTCCTGCACCTCTTTTTTTGGTGTTAAGTTGTTATATTTTCTGAGAAAAAGGTGGGAAGAAATTGGTGCGGGTTCCTTTTCTTTTTCTTTTTCCGGATGGGGGGGGGGGGGGGGTTCGTGCAAAGGTTTTGTCATCTGCGTTGTGTTCGTACGGGGTTAATTACTTTTGCGCGTGATTCTGTTAAATTCTTCGCGGCCTAAATTTGTGGGCTTGATTATGTTCACGCTGTGATGTATAGTAGCATGTGGAATTACCCATTTTACCACCTGCTGTTTCTTCTTTATTTACGAAGTTACTGATCGGGAGACTGCTAAGCATGGGCGATTTCTTGATGATTTTTCTAACCTTCTAACAGAAGTGACTAGTTTGCTGTGTTAGGTTGTCTGGAGGGTTGAACAGAAACGGTAGCTATTAAAATTTAGGGTCCTTTGGATTCCTCTTTAGATTGTGATTTTGTATCTAATGACCTTGAATTTAGAGACATGCAATATAACAGGATCCTTCTGTATCTGATGACCTTGAATTTCGTGTGTGAAGAAAATGTTAACATTTCCTTTCTTAAACCAATGATGCAATTGCAACATTATGGTATTCTTTGATTACATTCTGATATAGGAAGGGAACAAGTACTAATACAAACATGTATTGTTGCTAGTGTGATGAGTGATGTGTTGAACCTTTCATATCTAGTAGTATTTTTATCATATCTAGTAGTTAATCACTGTCGTATCTTACTTGGGATTATTCATGGCATCCAAATCTTGCTAAAGTTATGCCATCTTTTGTTTGGGGCAGAGGGGACATTCCGTTCTGCAGCGAGGAGTGCAGGAGGGAGCAGATCGAAATGGACGAGGAGATGGAGAGGAAGGAGAAGAACACATCCAAGAAGGTGGCACCGAGGGCCCCATCCCCAAGGGACGTGGAGTCCCCTCCGAGGCCTCCGAAGGCACGCGCCGGATCAATCCTCGCCGGGTGACAAGAACAAGCAAGTCCTCGAGAAATGAGCTGCTCGTTTCCCCCCAAACCAAGATCAGATCCCTTCTTACCACCAGAATCTATCGCTTACAGTTACATGTATGGGTTTGTGTTTTTTGTTTAAACCCCTTGCGCTTTCGGTGGTGTTGTGACTAGCAGTGCCCGCCTATATTTTGGTGTTGATGTATAGGGACGGGGGGAGAGGATATCAGTGCTGGTTTTTAGGAGATACTGCAGCTTTGTATGCTCTGTGTTCAAGGGTTTTCTGTGCTTCGTTTTGGGGGGGTTTGTGATTTTTCTTTCCTATGTGTAGTTGGTGATGGTGGTAGGGTTTCGGTTTTTTCTAATGAAGCTGATGAAACATATGGCTATAGAAGAACTAGACATATGGTGATATGGATGAATGGATCCTTGACTTTTTACCTGTATCATCTTTTCTTCTAATTCTTCTTGTGATATGGATGAACCGCTGCTCACAATGACGAAAAGTACTTGCTCGTACAATTATGAAGTATTGTTTAATTGTCCAAGAGCAATTTGAAGCATAATCTGGCCATGAAAATCGTAGTGCGGATTACCTAAGATGTAATGCACAATTGCACATACAGGTAGATGCAAGAATGCTCATTCAAACGATGTTTGTTTATTGTTGTTACCTACGTAGGTAGGACTTAAAACTCGGAACATAACTATTGCTACCTGGATGTAGCGTCAACGAGAAGGAAAGTAAGAAAAATGTCAGTCGCCAATTAAAGTACCCCGAAAGATCGATACGTACCGCCCTGACCAAATCTACAGCAGAGCAGATGTACTCATGGTGCAGGCTAAACGACAGTATCGCCCAAGCTACGACCCATTGACCCTAGCAGCTACCCGAGCTACTCCATTGCACTTGAATTCTTCTCGACCACGAGCCTTGTAGAAGAACAGGAAACGAATTGAATGCGGCATTTGACGCGAGGGGGCGGAGCAGGCGGCTACTGCAGCTCTTCCCTTCCCGTAAGCGGTTAATATCCCACGAACCTCGCCGGCTTTATGGAAAGAGAGGAAGGGCGTGCCAGACGGGACGGCCCGGGCTGTCAGGCTCTGCCGGCCTCCCTCCCTGCCGCCGCCTGCATGCGCTTGGACGAAAAGCTTCCGTTGATGGAAAGGCGGACGTCGACGGCCATGTGCGCGCCCGGTCTCCGTCGTCTTTTGCAGGAAAAAAAAAGGAGGGGGGGCGGGCGTTGATGACTTGAAGTGAAATGAAATCAAATCGCCCGAGAGGTAGGGGGGAGGTTTGGTTGATTTGATCAGAGTTCACGAGCACGAACTGTGGTCGGTGATGGCGCCTTTACTACTGCCCGCCCACTACTTCACTCCCGCTCGGGAAAGCGACCAACGAACAAACCCAAAAGGTTGGTCACATTGCGTCATCCGCCCGATTTTGTGGCCGGCGCTTTTGAGAGTTGTTGGGCAGTCCGGCGGGAGTGCCGGCAGAGTGTATGTACTAACAGGAACGTAGGATGGCTAAAAACAGTGTCGCCTAGAAATACACATAAGTAATCAACTTCTATATCTTAGGTTGTGGGTGAACAACTGTCACCTTAAAGTCTTTGGGTGGATGAATATGTTGTACTTGTTTATCTTCCTTGTCGCCAACTCCGTATCTTGCAACGGTGTCTTGATAACCGACAAACACAGAAGATCATCAATGATCTTCATTGATATGTAGGACATACGTCTCAATAGCTGTGTTGTTCATCGGAAGAAAATTCAAAGGTGATTTATTTGCACCTATCTGGACCAGTGTTGAGTCGATCCAGGTGAGTCAGTCCGATAAAATCAATCGTAGGTAAATACAATCCGACTAAGAACTCGTCGGATAAGAATAGAACTATAAATTTTAATCTAGAGGAAAACATAATAAACTAAAGAAATCTAAATCACTTCTGAGTCTGCTAACCACCCAACATCAGTAAGAATGCCGAAAGAAGAGGGGAGAGGGACGGACGAGGGGTTGAAGTTGGGCTGGTGGCTAGGGTTCCTGGTGGCGGCTCAACAAGCACCCTAAACTAGGGATGGCAACGAGGTCATTCCCCGTCAGGAAGTGGTGGAACATCCCTATCTCGAGAGACGAAAAATTCCCCGTCCCTGACCCCATCCCCATCCTCAAGTGCTATTATCGTCTCGTTCCTCGTCTCCATCAGGTTATCGGGGCCCTACGGGAACCCATACCCGAAAATTGGATCCCGAAAAAAGAGAAAATAAGATCCATAATGTTATAAAATGAGTATGAACATCCACATGCAATGCTAAAATGATAATATTTTTTTTATTAATTAGTATCTAGAAAGTAAAGGATGCAAAAGATATTATCGGGCTTTCGCTTTATCAAGTTGTGCGGTAGTGAGCTAGTGGCCTACATGTCTTATCGGGGCCATGCGGGTAGCTGGGATGAGGAGTATGATGAGGATATCAACCCTTCGGATACGACCACTACTCCACCTCCAACCGAGCGATTCGACTGCCATCGATTCGGCTGCGTCAAGCGCTACTCAGCGTCTTGACAATTTACTTCACTTATACATGGTGCTGCGACACCTCACATTGGGTCGAGGGCCTTGTATTTGTATTAATTATTTGGCCCAAAGGGCAGCCACCACTCTAGATTATCTGGACCGGCCACCTCCTGGGCCGCCTCGACTCGGGCCGGACGTACTATTCATGGTACTGTTTACGTGAACAGTACCCTATGAATAGTACCATATTGCTAGCTATTAGACATTTGCGGCTCCCCCCTTATATAAGGAGGTCGCACCCGTTTAGTTTTCTTTGGATTTTGTTTAGTTAAAAGTTAGCTTTCATGCAACTTTGTGTATTTACTTGTGTCGACTAGACCAACCATAATACCGTTTCGAAATACCATTTTATCAAGTATTTCATTCATATTCTCAATTTCATATTACTTATTTATTTTGTTCTTGCGTGCTTCTTCGGTGTATCCAGGAATCGATCTTCGTGATCAGGTCAATCGGGTATTCGTGCACGGTTGATAACGACTTGTCGAGCAGTTCAGCGATTGCATGGTTTCGGGCCTTGCGTGTTTGTAGCCAGGATCGTGAGAGTTGAGCGACGCCTACCGAACTTATCGTTCTCGTCGAAAGATCAGGCCAACAATCGGACCTTCGGATTTTACCTCGAGGACCGAAAACCCGAAGGTCCGATTGTTGGCTCGATCTTTCGATGAGAACGATAAATTCGGTAGGTGTCGCTCAACTCTCACGATCTCGCTCTGAACACGCAAGACCAAAACCATGCAATCATGAATCGCCGACAAATCGTTATCAACGTGCATGAATACCCGCTGACTGATCACGAAGATCGATTCTACACCAAGAAGCACGCAAGAATAAGATAAATAAGCAATATGAAATTGCGAATATAAATGAAATACTTGATAAATTGGTATTCCGAAGCAGTATTATGGTTGGTCTAGTCGACACAAGCCAATACACGAAGTTACATGAAAGCTAATTTTTAACTAAACAAAATTCAAAGAAAACTAAACGGGTGCGGCCTCCTTATATAGGGAAGAGGGAGCCGCAAATGTCTAAGAGCTAGCACTTCATGGGTTACTGTCCACGTGAACAGTACCCATAAATAGTGTGTCCGGCCCGAGTGGAGGCGGCCCAGGAGGTGGCCGGCCCAGATAACTTAGAGTGGTGGCTGCTCTTTGGACCAAATAATTAATACAAATACAAGGCCCTCGGCCCAATGTGAGGTGTCGCAGCACCAGGTATAAGTGAAGTAAATTGCACGCACGTTGAGTAGCGCTGACGCAAATTAATCGATGACAGTCGAATCGCCCGGTTGGAGATGGAGTAGTGGTCGTATCCGAAGAGTTGATGTCCTCATTAGAGTAGGGGAATAGCCTCATCCCTGTTTCACCTGATAGAGAATTGTATTTGTATATTAGCATCGCTGTAGGAGAAGAAATAATCACACCAGAATCCCCTAATGAGTGAATTTCCCATCGAAGAATGGGGAATAGAGCCATTGCCATCCCTACCATAGACCAAGTAAGTCAAGTCTTCAAGTTTGACCTGGCCCTGCGGCCCAACGTGAGCCCGGGATCAGGGCGGACCGGGCTTGGAGATTGAGGACCAATGCCCAAGATTTATTGTTCGGTCCGCAAGCTATGGTCCTAAAACTATTGTTCGGCCTTGTTCAAAAGTGTTGAGGAACCGTCATTTGCGAGTCGGTCAAGCGATTACCTCGTAGACAAGCGTAGAATCGTAAGAACAATGCATGAACAACAAGAACAGAATAAGAGATAGAACACAGAGATGTAGGGGGACTTCTTGCTTCTCTTTATTCCTTCATCCATCGATCAATCTTTTACAATGAATAGCACTCCCTATTTATAGGCTACGACCCTGCTAGGGTTTGGGATGAGAGCCCACCTTGGGCGGGACTCCCGGTCCCGGCAGGTTTCTAACACTCCCCCTTGGGCACTCATCCTTCATGTCCATGTCTCATCAAAACTCCATAAAAACCCAGTGGGAAAAATTTGGAGAAAGAGTACATTAATCATGTTCTGCTATGCTGCACGAATTGCCTCATTAAAAACCTTAGCCGAAAACTTGGAAAACTCGTCAAGGAAAAAGAGTACAATCCACCCAATTTCATTTAATCTCGAGATTTACCTTTTGGGTACTCGGTCTTCGTGATCAAGCTTTAGTAATGAGTTCGTGAAGGTTCTCCCGACTCTCGCACTTCTCTAAGTCTCATCATTCCAATTCCACATATGCATCTTTCAAAGCTAGACTGAAGTGACTTAGTGAATAAATCGCAAGATTCTCACATGACCTAGTATGGAGTACTTTGATTACGTTCATCTTTTGCAATTCATGAGCATAGAAGAACTTGGGGTTGATATGCTTTGTAAGAGGATTCTTCACAATAACCCATACGCACTTGTGCAACACAAGCTACATTATCTTCATAGATAATAGTGGGAGTTTCTTGTGATATTCAATCCACATAACTGCTGGATGTAGTGAATCATCCGCAAGCCAAGCACATTCTCGTGAGGCCTCGTGTAGTGCTATTGTTTCCGAGTGGTTCGTCGAAATCGGTACAAGACCTCGCTTAGACGATTTTATGGAATTACGGTTCCACCACATAGGAATACATAGCCTGTTTGTTATTTGTTTGTGCTGGGTCCTACAAGTACCAAGTTATCTGCATTGCCATTCATAGTTAAGTCTTTGTTCTTTCTGTAGAGAATGGACCAAGTTCTTTGCTTCCTTAGAGGTATCGGAGATGTCCTTCATTCCTGCCAATGCCTTTGGTAGGTTACGTACTATACCTTACTAATAGGTTCACGGCAAATGCAATGCTGGTCTAGTACAGTTTATTCAATACATGAGTGTTTCTATCACACTTAAATATGGAATTCCGGTCCCAGGACTTCCTCCCCTCTTTCTAGGTTTGTGCTGGTTCTTGTCTTCTTTGCAAAGCTCTCCGACCATTGGCACCTTCAAAGGGTATGCCTTTCCAAGCCGAACCTTTCCAACACCTTCATATGTAGGTTGGTGATGTACTAAAATTCCTTGAGGGCATGCCCAAGCTGCAAGCCTAGGCAATATTTGATTTTCACCCAAATCTTTCATTTGAACTCGACTTGGTAAAAGCTTACTTTCTTAATACCTTTCGTGGTTAGATGATATTCGATCATTTTCATACACCGAGATTATACAAAATTCATTATGGAATCATCGTATAAATACACGAGGTTTATTCTCATTGTTCGTGTAGCCTTTCTTGCATAGAAAGTCGCTGGCGATTATACCACATTACGCTCGATTGCTTAAGTTCGTACAATGACTTTCTGAGTTTCACACTGTACATATTTCCATTTGCTCTATCTTGGTTCGGGACATTAATACATTCAGGTATCTTCAATGTCCGAATCCAATATTTCATAAAGGTATGCTGGTACCCCATCCATCAATTTCAATTCTAACTTCAAGTTCACTGCCATTGAGATAAATGTCTAAAGGGGGTTCTGCCCATGATCGGGGAATAGGTTTCTTCATAATCATCTCCTGGATGTTCAATGAAACCTTATGCAACGAGCCTTGCTTCTTTTTATTTCTCTTTTGAACAAATATCCACTTATGCCCTACGGGGTGCACAAGGGGAGGCGTACGGCTTACAGGCCCAAACGCCCTTCTTTTATTCGGAGAGAATAATTCAGTTTCTACTGCCTTCTTTCAATCTGATCTTTTCTTTCATTCAAGCGTTACAGGCTCTGAATCAAGATTGATGATTGTGGCAAGTTTCTTTGCAAAGTATATGTCGACATTGGCTGTTGTCATATTCAAAGATTCTCCCGAGGTCATAAATTTTATAGCTATTTCTTCAAGAGGCGATTCTTCTAATGCTTCTACTTGCTCACCGCTGCTTCCAATTGCGGGGCAAGTCCCTTTAGTTTTTCGACTCCGATGTGTGCGCACATCCATGCGATATCTCCTTCATGGGGATGTTCAATTCTGGTACGCCTTTTCTGAAGGTTCCATACCGGTGCCAGGTCTCAACTGGCTCCCCTTCTGGTTCTGGGGCACTTCGGTGATCGGCTGTGTCAAGTCCTTCTTATCCTTTTCCACCAGGCGTCCCTGGTTACTTCGGATTCGAGGGACCGGAGTTCTCGCCCTTTCTCGAGGCCTCGGGCGGGATTAGGGATACCTTCATTAGTATTTCAACCCTCTCCGGTGCATTGCGTACAGGCAAATGCTACTTGGTCACGCTCTTCAAATCACTAAAGTGGTCTGACAGTTAATTTGCTAATATTTGCAAATCTATTATCTTCGGACTTCATTGTCTTCTAGACTTCAATTCAATTATCTTACGGATGTAATTATCTTCGGACTTCTCTATTTGCTTCACTAGTGCGCGGTCATATGCATAGATTTTAATTATCTTCGGATTTCAATTGTCTTCTAGACTTCAATTATTTCCGACATTATTATCAAGGGTTGATTTCCTCCCTAATGACGGAAACTAATCTCATCGATATACTATCAACGAATGGGCATTATGCAAATCTCGGTCATAGGGTCCAAACACTTGATTATGGATGTTGTTTCATAACCAATGTATATCCTGACTTTGGAGAAGACCCATTGCGATTGACTGCGGTGATGGTATAGGTACATAAACCTTACGACCAAACTGCGAAGATGAGTAGTTTTAGTCTTGACCCTTGCGCTAGTTGCATAGGTGGGCGGATGTTATAAGTCGGCGTCTAAAATTGATGAGAGATGCTGCGGCGGGATCGCACGTCCCCAACATGTAGTTGGTAAATTACAATTCTTCAAAGTTACGTTAGTCCATTCCGGTGTGGACATGCGATGCAGAATGCTCAACTTTCAATTCCCATTTTCATGCAATAATCATCAAATGCTTTCGAGTAAGTTCTCCAACGTTGTCCATTCATGTGGACTTCTCATGATGATGAGGAAAATGTTTCTAATTTAATTATCTCGTGAGATTTAGCTATACAAAAGCATGATCTCTCGTGACAATAAACATACGTCGACTATTCGAAGAAGCATTGATGAGCACTATAAATACCTAAAATGACCCTTACGGGGCTATATAGGACAAAAAGGTCTCCACGGATACGGTCCAGAATGCAAGGACTTCATCCTTCGCTTTGAGCAAAAGGTCTAGTAATTAATTTCTACGGTGGCACATGCGGGCACACAAAATCTTCCGATTCGAGAAATTCTTAACATTCATATCATGTCCTGTGAATTGTTAATTATATCTCTCATCATCCTAAGACTTAGACGGCACAATCTATCATGCCGAGAGATAGAAAAGTTCGAGCTTTAAATACGGTTTTCAAGGCGGTATAGGTCAGCAGTGCCTTAATATTAATGTAGTATAGCCCAATTTCATATGAAGGAAGACATTCTAATGCTATTTTTACTTTCTTCGCGCTTTGTAATGGCAGTATTCGCACCATACTCTTCTTGGTCTCTACATGAAAATCTGTTGCGCAAATATCCTTGAGAGTTCTAGTCGATTCGGGTACAACAAGTCTTCTTCAATGACCAAAGTTGTGCCGTTGGGAGTATAATTATGGCCCTTCCCGAGCCTATTATACAAGTATCATTCATGCATCGTCAGTAAGACTACCAACATTCTTGTTGATCAACTGGAAAAATTTCTATTTCTCTCAGAATGGTATTCGTTGTGCCGCTACATGCTAAGCACACTTCCTCCATAGGGCGCCACACGCGTTCTAATATAATGTACTTCATTAATATGTAGCAGAAAGCAAGCAACACATAAATAAAATACTTCAGATATCAGAACATAACTTGCTATTATAAAAACGGGAAAATAAGTCTTGCAGGACTCATAATAAGAATTTAATGCTTTGCTCTCCCAGAGCTTGCAACCATTATTCAATAATTCAAAATTCTGCTTCAATTACAAACTGCAAGTTTCTATAAAAGGTCCGAGTGCAATGCGTGCCACTGGATCTAATAGGGAAGTATTCAGGAACTTCTGCCTAAATCGGCTCCATGCGCGATCTTCTCTCTTGAGCACTACGGTGTGGCGGCTGTGATGTCCAAAGGAGGGATGGTGGGGTCAACATCTTTGGTCGTTCACATTCATAAGTGCAGGTAATGGATGTGAATCCTCTGTGCCTGCAATGGCGAGGTATGCCTCATGCTATCATTTGCCCTTCTTCTTAGACTGGAAAACATCAATAATATGCGACGCACGACCTTACCCTTCTTGTTTCTCTCATTCGTGAGAGGCTTCATCACCTTGTAGCTGCTAGCAGTGGCTTCATGGCCAACATTGCTACTAGGTGGTTGCGAGATGAAGTTCTTTCTTAGAATATCATCTTGAGTTTCTGCAACTTGCATGACGTCAATTAATTCGGCATACTTCATGTAGCCGTCTTGACAATAGTTGCTTGCGGATTGCACCGTTGGGGTGAAAGGTAGAGGTCTTCTCGATCTTCGCTCATCCGTGATTATATTACCACGTAATTGAAGATCTGTTATAAATTTCGCATAAAATTCGACCATACTAGGTCGATTCTCCGAATTCTCGATTCGTGATGCGACCATCTTCATATTCATGCAAAAGTTCAAAGGATTACTGCTGTAATCTGCATAAAATGGTTGCAAAATTCTCACAATGCTCTTGAACTCCGTGTTCGTGTTCTCGTATTTTTCTATGCATTTTCATGATTTATCGCTATTTTCGATGATTAAAAGCAATATAAACAATCACGAGATAATCAAAGCGATAAATCACGTAAATAAATCGCATAGAAATAATAATAACAAAGTTAAACATGCTTCAAGTTCAAAAGTATGCAAAAAAATGGATTCGAAGCCCTTTTCTGCTGAAAAAAATGATTTTTAGTGAAATCGCAATTTCAAAGCGGCCACGAGAATATGGCGCGGCGGCCGCTCTGGCGGCGCGCCGGTGAGTGGGAGCGCTCGAAGCGGCGGGCGAGAAGCGCGTGGCCATTGCGGAGCGCGGCGGTGCGGTCTTTGTCGCGCCTTGCGGGCGGAGATGTCGCTGCGGCGATGGGCGTGGCGGGACGGTGCGGCCGCGCAGGCGGCTTTTTGCGGCGGCCGGCACGGCATGTCGGCTGCGGGCGTGGCGGTTCGACGGTGCCGGTGCGCGGCGTGCGGCGACGCGCCGCGGCGACGCGACGACGGCCGGCGCGATTCGACGGCATGCGGCCGAGCCTTCTTCCTCCTTCCTTACTTCATGCCATGGCGCAGATGCGGCGGGCGCGTGCAAGGTGGCTACAGCCATGGACGGCGCGCAGCAGCGGCGGCGAGGCGACGGTACCTTTACGGGAGGTGGCCTGTGCCGCTCCCGCAGCGCACGGCCGGGCCGACATCACACGCGCGCACGCGCGCCGCGCGAGATTTTTTTATCATATCGTTCATATGTAATCACTGTTCATATGTGATTACCGCTTCATCCGCGACATCGTTCATGCGAGATTACTGTTCATCCGCAAATCTGTTCATGCGAGATTACTGCTTCACGCGAGATTCTTGTTCATCCGTGCTCTTTGTTCATCCGCAAATCTCGTTCATGCGAGATTACGTTCACGCGCGATCTTTATTCACGAGGTGCTATTCATCCGCATGGTACCGTTCATGCGGCGCCTTTGCTCCGTCGCGGAGTGCATCGTTTCATCGCGGCGCATCGCTCATCATCCACGTGCATCGTTTTCACCACGCGTACATCTGTTCATCGATCGCGGTGTCGCGATTTCTGCGCGCAGCGCCGCGCCAGGCCTCGTGCCCGTCGCGCGTGGCGGTGCCATCTTCAGTGGCGGGTGTGACACCAAAATCGGCGACGACGCCAGCTCTGCTGTGGTCGTCGGCCGTCCTTTTTTTATTCTTGTTCATGTATGCGATACAATATAATGTATTATGAGATTGCAACAGAGGCGGCTTCATACCGAGCATATGCGTGCTTGCGGCGTGCTAGCGGGTGGTCTGTCGTTGCCTCCGTGGCGATACGTGATGGCGGACTATGCCGGCCGTGCGTGTCGCGGAGGTAGTGATACCGCTGCGGGCGGTCGTGCACATGATGCCTTTCATGCGATCAGCATATACAACCTACTGGTACAATCATCATCTACTCTTTCATGCAACCCACCGATCGGCTTGGCCGACTTCAAGTCGGCTCGCGGTAGATTAGAGCGGTTTGCACCGTGAAAACCAATCTAGAAAGCCAAATTTGCGAATTGAAAGCAATCTAGAAAAGCGATTCAATCTACGAGTGTCGTTCATCGACGGTTACCTTTTCGATCGCGAGGAGAGTCGATCGTCGCGATAACGTGTTGAGGAACCGTCATTGGCGAGTCGGTCGAAGCGATTACCTCGTGAAGAAGCGTAGAATCGTAAGAACAATGCATGAACAACAAGAACGAGAATAAGAGATAGAACACAGAGATGTAGGGGACTTGCTTCTCTCTTTATTCCTTCATCCATCGATCAATCTTTTACAATGAATAGCACTTTATTTATAAATTCGGCCTCGCAGGGTTTGGGATGAGCCACTCGCGGGCGGGACTCGGTCTGGGCGGTTTCCTAACAAAAGAACTGCACTGGATCTATTTAGCCATCGTAGATTGGACAGTTGTAGATTGGACAGTTCCGAAGTTATTGCCCGGTGGCCCCGGTCTAAAACTCATGGGCCGCGGTAAGACTTAAGACCATGTCTGACGAAATTCCCGAAATTCAGTTTCGTTCCTGGATTGAACTGTTAATCTGTGATGTACGTAACCTCTACTCGATGGCGTTCGCTGCGAATTGATAGGAAGTATACGTGACTAGAACTGGTAGGCGTATAGGCTTCCTTCCGTATCAGTCGCAGGCGGAAAGGGTTTTGTGCCTTGCCAACCCTGCTTTGCTTGGCTGCTTGATCTCTCCCCCGCAACGCCAACCCCAATGCTCGCCGCCACCGCCGCCTCCCTCCCCCCGCCCCTCCGACGCTCCCCGCGCCCCATCCCCCTGAGCGCCTCCCATGGAGGTGGGAGTGGGCCCCACCCTCCGCGCCCGCGCCCCCGCCGGCGGACGTTGGTCTGCCGCGCGGAGCTGCAGCACGACGCGCCGTTCGCCGCCGCCATCGGCGCCTGCGTGCTCGCATCCCTCGCGCTCCCGCCGATCAGAGGCCTCGGGGAGGCGGGGGGCGAAGAGGAGGACGGGGAGCTTGGCGCGACTGACACGAGGATGGCCGTGATGGGGATCATCTCCTTCCTGCCTTACTTCAACTGGCTGGTGAGCCGAAGCTAAGGTCTTGGTGGTCTTCTTGTTCCTTTCCTCTACCTCAGATTTGATAATTTTTTTCGGTCTTTTCCTTCTGCGATTAGAGCTGGATCTTCGCGTGGCTGGACAGCGGGAAGCGGCGGTATCTGCTCTACGCGGCCGTCTACTTGGCTCCGTACCTTAGGTTTGTAATCGTGAATCCTGAGCTACGAATTGCTTTCCTTTTTTATGTTCTGGAATTATTGATTATGTGCTCTATTGTTTAGTTTAAACTTGCATCTCAAGCTGGTGTAGTTTTACATTGAAAAACATCAGCTCTGTGACGCATGCCAGTATGTGGCTGCTGCTACTTGTTACTGTTACTATCCGGGGACCAACTTTTGTTGACAAAATTCTTGTAAGTGCCATTTGAACTGTAGAAAATTCAGGGAAGCTGAGGGTTGGAGTTCAATATTGTCCTGGGCTTCCATAGAGAAAGATAAAATTATTAGTCCCACGGGGGCGGTCTAACCTCTCGCATGATGAACAGTAAAATCAGCATGATTTCGAAATCACAAATGGACTCAACTTTTGATCCGGTGGTTCAAATCTCATCAAATTTTAACTATAGTTCATCAAGAAAGTCAGAAATCTATTCCAGTCGACGATCGTGAAGATCGAGGCAAAGATTCCACCAATTTCTTAGATGAGGGCAAAATGGCTCAAGAATCGAGGAGATTCAAATTTTGATCCAAAAACCTGCTCGTGGATAGATGATGATCAAGATGATCATAGATATATTCTCACATGTCACAGCAAGCAAGATCATAGGAATAAACCAAAGGAACACCAAAATCCCATAAGTCACTAAAGAGAGAGCAAGAACAAGAAAAAACTTATCTTGAAAAAATCTTGCTTGGATTAAATTTGAAATAGATGTTAGTTTACGACCACTCCACCATAGATCTTGAACTAGTGCTTTAATAGAAGCAAAACTATTGGTGGGATCACAGATTGCCATAGACATTTCAATGGTCTTGCTGACAACAAACTTGTCAAACATTATGTCCAAGTCTTGGTCAGAATTCACAGGTATGAAATTTTTGGTGGCGGCATCAAAGTAGTGCATTTTCATACTTTGGTTTGGCCCCCATGGGTACTTGTCCCGAAGTTCAACAAATTTATTGAAGTTCATTGTGAATGAGTCTACTACTTTGTTGAAACAAACAACTGAACTCCTGCCTAGTTTGTTTCCCATGTGCAGCATATCAGATTTTCAGCAAATATGTTGTTTGGGGGTCCATCCTGTGGATGAACGTAGTATCAAGAGCTTGAGAAACAGGTTCAGGGCCTATCGCATCTACATCTCAATACATTCTTAGGGCAACTCTCAACAAAGAGATATCTCCAACAAAAAGAGGGGGCAGTCAAAGATTTAGAGCACAATAGCACATACCCCGCTAGAACCCAAGAATTAGTACGAGATGGTGGTGGCTCCGCCATTGCCCTCCTTCTCGTGCTTAGCCTCCTCCCTCCAGCCTTCGTATCTTACTCTTCGTGCTCCTGGTGCTCCCTTGGCTGGTCATCCCATGAGATCCACCTCCAAGTGCACGATTTGGGTGGGCTAAAGCTTTGGATCGAGTGGGATTTGGGGGCACCGATTCTAGGGTTTCGTTTGGAGCTGTCAATTTGGGAGCAAATGTCTCCAATGTGACCGGCTCCTCCCTATTGTGTCGGTGATGACCTGACGTGTGAGCCCACACAACCGATAACTTCCATGGGGGTAAGATGGGTATTTCTACAAAAAACTAACAGGTTTATCCTACTCGCGGTGCATTGCCCTAACGAGCACTAATGGGAGTGGCAAATAAGGGATAAAAGTTGAGATCGAATGGCCGACGAAGGGGGAAGTAGCTTCACGATGGCATATCAGGGAACTGGCCAACTTCCAATGGCAAATAAAGAATTTCCTCATTTATTTTCTACCGACTATAGACTGGTCCATTGATTGTGTGCAATGTTCACCAAGGCGCTAGTTGGACGGCAAGTTGGCGCCTAGCGCCTAGGCGACTGACTTGGCCAGGGGGGCAACAACAAGGCAGTATGTAAATAGCAGCGACAGCAGTAAGCATAAGCAAAGGCAAAGGAGGAGGAGAGGGGGGAGCAACGGCAGCACCTTCGCCGGCGTGGAGGCAGTGGTGGTGGGTCAATGTTAGGGCAACGACGCGACTCCCTCTGCCGCCGCGGCACAGCTGCATCTCAAGGTGATGGTGGCACAACTCGCTCTCCGAGGTGCTGGAGGCGGGGACAAGGTGGATCCGGCCAGCGGCGAGCTCCATACTCCTTTCGTGTGCGAAGGCGCAGCCCCCACGAAGTTACATCGGCATGCGGCAGCGCAACTCCCTCTCCTGGTGGATGTGGTCGGCGACAAGCTGGATCTGGCCGGCGACGACAGTGTTGAGGTGGATCTGGCGTTCGCTGGCTGCTGCATATCATGCGATTGAGTGGAGAGGCAATGGTGGAACCCTAGGTGCTGGGTAATTATGTGCTGAAGACTGGGCCGGCCCAATTCCCTTCCTTCCTCTTCTACTATGGCCGATGCCTTTGCTTCTCAGAGCCACGGGGACCGCCCAAGACTGTTGCACCTAGGTCCATCGAGACCGCCTAGGACCGACTTTGACCGCTTACGCGGCCTCCCTGCATAGGCCAACGATTTCCATGAAATCGTGGTGGCCGCCCAGCGCCTAAGACCTGATTAATCGCCGCCTAAATCCAATTTTTTGAACACCGATTGTATGGTCTTGCCATGAACCTACAAACTTCTTCAAGTGCAGTGGCTAGGTTTATTAGTTTGTTGTTTGCTACTTTGCTACATGTTGTGATATTGCGTGCAAATTTATCTATCGAAGCAATACAAATGGAGCGGTGACACAGAGGCCTTGTAACCATAGTTTTTTGTTGTGCCCCCTTCGATAGGTTATAATTTACCTCTAAAAAAACCATAGTTTTTGTTGTGCCCCCTTGATAGGTTATAATGATTGAAATCTAGTGTTAGGTTAGCCGGATATTGTTTACCACTGCTTGGTCCATGAATTTATCTCTAAAAAAAACCATAGTTTTTGTTGTGCCCCCCTTCGATAGGTTATAATGATTGAAATCTAGTGTTGGGTTAGCCGGATATTGTTTACCACCCTTCCTTGTAATTCATGTGTCCTTGGTGTACCATGTATTTCTTGCTCTTGTTCTACATATCAGGTGGCCTTGTAACACTTTACACATTTTTTTAAAAATAAATAAATCATGATCCTTCCATTGGAGATTCAACTCACGCTGCCTGCAAAGGTCACTTACAAAGATTGTTACTGTTTTTCAGAACGAACTTATCGTTGTCCCCTGATGAGAGCTGGTTACCTATTGCTAGCATCTTTATCTGCATTTTACATATTCAGGTCAGTGAGCGAACTTCTTCAGTATTCAAGTAAGGTAGTTTCATAATTCATTTGCTGAGGTGCTTTCTTCCCTTGCAGCTAGAAGCAGGCATCAGGAGTGGTGATATTGAGGGCTTCAAGTTCGTTGAGAAAGCTTGGAAACTTTTCTTCCCTGATGCTGTAAAAGAGAAGGACGCTCATCATGTAAACAAGAGAGGATCTATCAGAACGGTACAATACAAGGAAGTGTATATCTCAAGTTCATGAAATCTCTGTTTTAAACTTATGTAATCACCTCCTGCATTTGTTCAGGGCCACAGAGACAACAAAAGAATACCTTCGGCACATGAATCTAGAGAAAAGCTCCGCAATTCAGATATCTTCAAGAGGAGACTTGATGAGCCCAACGATGAGAAACAAAAGAAGTCAGATTGGAACTGAACACAAAGGGGCTCGTTTCTCCTACATTTTCCTTAATATCCTGGAAATGGTTTGGGGAGAAGCATGTATTTCTAGAAGGTCACGTGGCTGCATGCGAAGCTGAAGTGGAATTGTAGCAGACATGCGGTTTTGAGTTTTCTTCATTGTAAGGCTTTCACCTGTTAAGTTGGCACTTAGGTGTAGCTAGTTTCCAAGGTAGTGTACAAGGTGTTGGTGCTCAGACAAGCACGCTAATGAGACAGATGGTGATTTCATGTTTCTGGAAGTTCTGTGTGATGTCTGTAGCATTCACCTCACCTGTGATAGTGCCTGCATGCTCTGTAAGCTGAATGGTAACTCCTCGCCTAGTTTGTCTAATTCCAACCTACAGTTGGAAATATTTGCTCGGAATTCAGAACAAGAGGTTGTCTGCCTTAGCAAACTTTTATTTTCTGTTGATTCCCACGTGTGGGGCTTTGATCATAGGTGGCGTCTCTCCTTATTGTTGGAGCACGCAGTTGCGGTGGCTTTGGAAGCGAGCCGGACCGAACGGCGGGCGCGGGTGCGTGGTGAAGCAAGCGCACCGAGGCGCCCCTCCGCCCGCCCGCGCCCGCGACTTCTTCAGGTGGTCACTCCCCATCAAGCGTACGCTTACGGGTTACGGCTTTACCCGCGCCATCGCCGATCGGCGAGCCAGATTTTATGACGCTTGAAAGCTTCGTACCGCACGAGTCACGACACGGCGCGCCCGCGCCTGCGTACTCCCCGCCCGCCCGAACGTCCAGCACCTCCAAACCTGCGTACGTACGCGACACTCTTCAAATTCACTAGCTACTCAATCCAGTACTCGGGAGTTCGTTGCCCTTCCGGGCTTCCCCCATGGCCCATATTATTGTCAGTAGGCTTGTTTGCTGTCGTCGTTCCATCATCCTGGCTTCAGTAATGCAGCCATACGTTTGGAGTGTTTTGCTGTTAGTTAAGACCTTGCTCGGCTTGCACTGAAAAGAAATCTTTACAACTTTATAACCGATGAGATGAGACGTTTACTGCGAGGCATCGGTAGGTGAATTAGCCTGGATGATGGCCCTCATTGTTAACTACGAATTGATCTTCGTATTTGTCTGAACGACTGGACCGTGCCAAAAAGGAATGATCCGGTGAGATTCAAGGTGACGCACTTCAGCTCAACACCTGCACAGCTCTAAATTTATCAGGCATTTCAGTCCATTGAATATTTGAACAGTTGTTGCAACTTCTGCAACTGGTCAGTTTTCCTTGGTAGATTTTGGCGCGTGACTGGTCTTCAGAAACAGGTCCAATGTCCATCGAACATCCACTAACAGGAGAAAGGTTAAATTAAGCACTAATCTTGTATACTATGAGTCTATGATGATGCCGCGTAGCGTCCACTGAGTCAACTGAAACTAGTTGGGTATGACGGGGCAACTAGCGCACTTCAGAATAGATGCGTTGAGGACATGAGTTAGGTGTTGCAGCATTTGTTCCCGGGTGGCAACTGGCAAGCGTGGGCATTGCTGTCAAAATGCACGCACGCCCACTACGGTTCTTGACATTACTGCTGGATCGAGATCCTCTGCATATGCAGTCTAAAATGCGATCAAAAATCAAAGACACATATCAAAGCTACAGTAAACATTCTTCCCATTTTCACAGTGTTTGCTACAGTCACAGTGGAATGGTGCTCGCCCTCTAAAAAAAAACACTATTTACACATTATCCGGATTCCATTGCTGCTAGTACGCATCAATTTCTTAAAACTGGTTATCTTATCCGTTGATTTGCCATAGTAGGGCGACATCGAACCACTTATTTGACCCAAAACTGCGTAAAAACATAAGTCGAACTCAATTGCTTAATCACAGGACTCTTTAAGGTAATTAAGTATTCTAGCCAACTATACTACTATTATATCTTACAATTCATCACTATGTTATACGTACAATCAGAAACGCTTTCAAAGGAACCTAACATAATTATGATCATACACATTTTTAACCATTTTTTTTGGAACATCTTTTACATTTGATCAGTATGCAATTGGCATTCTCCTCCCACAACGGTGTGGATTTTTCATCCGATGGCGTGCATACGAGGGTAGTACGCTCTACGTTGGGCTATAGTATGGATAATCAGTAGCCAGTAGTAGGCCCAAATCCAACAGAAGCCCAACAGTCCAACCCAAGCATCACGTTGCGAAAGAACCCGACGCATTCCCCACCCCAATAGCGATGCGTACAAATACCGGAGACTGAGTGACTCGGCGGCGACACTCTAGAAGAGATCGACGGGAACGGAGGAAGAGGAGCTAGGGCAATGGAGGTGTTCTACTACGCGGTGTTCGGGGCGCTGGGCGCCGTGGTGGCGGTGCTGGAGCTGAGCAAGACGGCCAGGGACCGCGTCTCCACCTCCGCTGCCTTCAACTCCTTCAAGAACAACTACCTCCTCGTCTACTCCCTCATGATGGGTGCGCCTCTCCGCCCGCCGTACGCTACAATAATCTATTCGATTCTTCTTCTTCTTTTTTTTTTTGGGGGGTGAGCCTGCTGTTGTGCCATTGCTCGATCTGGTCCTGATCTGATTTGTTTGGTTTGGCGCGAGGACTGAAGGAGGGATTTGGGCCGCCTATTTGAGGGTTTTAGGGCGTAGGGTATATGCGTTGCGCCAGTCTCATATATGTGAATGTGCAGTTCCTATCATTCTATACGCGAAACTCGTATTGTTCTGATTTATGAACTGACACTTCCATGTAGATCGCATTGTTTCGTTGGGATTGTGTTCCCATATCTTGTGAGTTTTTTTAGCGGAATATTTTTCTGAGGTTTCCATATGGCAAATCTGAAATTTATCGATTGGTGCTAACAGTTGGGGTGGCCGTTTTGTTGTATTCAAATGGGTTCTATTCATTGTGCAATTCATCTGGGCTTGTTGCCCCTTTAACGTGGTTGTGCATTTTTAGATGAGTATGTACAATCTTTGGCCTTAATTGCTGCTTACTTTGATGTGTCATGATATCAGCTGGTGATTGGCTTCAAGGGCCCTATGTATACTACCTGTACAGCACTTACGGCTTTGACAAGGGCGATATCGGCCGCCTCTTCATTGCTGGCTTTGGCTCTTCCATGATCTTTGGCACCATCGTTGGCTCCCTTGCCGATAAACAGTGAGATTTTTCTAGTCTTAACTTGCATATCATGCTCTACCTCTGCTAAGCACAATTGGTCATGCTTAGAGTTGCAGGTGTACTTTTAAATGCGCTTAAGTTGTATATTTGAATATATTGAAGTGTACTTGTATCCAGCCTTGCAGCTGTAATTGACCTAAGCTGAGCACACTTGAAAAATGGAACAAAAGGTACACCTTGTTAAAAATTACAAACTTATTATACTCAGAAAGTACTATTCGAATTTAAAGCATACTGCTTGACTTGTTCAATCAGCCCAAGTTTAGGTGTTGGCACTGGTTTTAATAGCAATTGCTTGTTCATTAATAAATCAATTTTAAATTGCACCAAACTGACATGTGGTTTGCATTTTTATAACAAGCTAACAACATTGTTATTACATGATTTAAGATTTTGGTATCGGACACATTTAATTTTTTACGGAGCACAGGAAGCAGTTAAGCATGTTTCTTGTGCAAATCATTTTCTTAGAAGTAAATCTGTGATCATGTATTGTGCAAGGTTGGAACCTTGATGTTGTTGGTCTTGCTCGTAGGGGTCGGAAGAGGGCATGCATCACATATTGTATAAGTTACATCTTGAGCTGCATCACAAAGCACTCACCGGAGTATAATGTACTGATGATTGGTCGCATCTTGGGGGGTATTGCAACATCGCTGCTTTTCTCGGCGTTCGAGTCATGGCTAGTGGCAGAGCACAACAAGGTAATTTTTTTTGTTTTTGTTGTTATGCCTGTTCCTTTCTTTTTGTGGTGGAAGGAATGGTAGTTGGTAGCTTATGGATCTAAAACCTCATTTGCTTTCTGTGTTAATTACTAGTACTAAAACTTTATACACTAATGATGTGTATTGCTGTCATGATAAATTTAGGTCTCAAAACCAGGCCAACAGTGTTTCATAAGGTTTCGTTTGTGATTCGCCACTACATTAACATTTGTTAGATGTCCTATTTTCAACAAATGTTTGGCTACTATGTAGGCCAGAATTAGAAAAGAGAAGTTTCTGACTTGAGTCAGTTGTTTACTGGATCATTTGTTTCTTCATTCTGTAAGGGTGCATGAGATGTCGCTGACTACTGTAGATGCATTAGCATGTGAAGTCGAAAAGTAAAGTTCTGATGCATCGCCTTCCTAGACAACTAGATTTTGATATTACACTTAGTTCATAGTTCACCACATGTGTTGATAATTGATACTCTTCTATATGCCAGGATTCTTTGATATGTAGGCTGTAGCCATCTATTGTTGTGCCCTTTATCTTTGTGATTGAATTTAATGAAATGCAAGACTTGACAAAGTAAATCTTTTGCTGTTTTGCAGCTGATTAGCAATATTGTTATTAGTGTTTGGCACTGAACCGCCAACATATGAATTTCATTTCAGCATCCTATTCGAGTACACTAATCTGAGGCAAACTCATTGATGTAGCAAAAATTGTAGCATTTATAATTTCCAGCATTTATTTATATAGTTCAGTACCTTTTGAAATGTCTATCATGTACAACCCTCAACTCCTGAAAAGGTGTGCTTTGTTTCTTTACAGAGAGGCTTTGATGCACAATGGTTGTCATTAACCTTCTCCAAGGCTATTTTCCTTGGAAATGGTCTTGTTGCCATTGTCTCTGGGTTGTTTGCAAATATGCTAGCTGATAACTTGGGATTTGGGCCTGTTTCTCCATTCGACGCGGCAGCTTGTTTCCTGGCTATAGGAATGGCTATCATTATGTCATCATGGACTGAAAATTATGGCGATCCATCTGACAGCAAGGACTTGATGGCTCAATTCAAGGTTGCCGCCGCCGCCATTGCTTCAGGTTTTTGTTAATCTAACTTGTATCAGTTCTTTGGCGAATCTTGGTTTTTACAAATTCTAATGGTTAAATCGAAAATTCAGATGAAAAAATTGCTCTTCTGGGTGCAATACAGTCCTTGTTTGAAGGCTCAATGTATACCTTTGTGTTCTTGTGGACTCCGGCTCTAAGCCCAAATGACGAAGACATTCCTCATGGATTTATATTTGCTACTTTCATGCTTTCCTCGATGTTGGGAAGCTCAATTGCTTCACGGCTGATGGCTCGTCCAGCACTAAAAGTGGAAAGTTATATGCAGATTGTTTTTGCAATTTCTGCCTTTACTCTGCTTCTCCCTGTTGTTACCACTGTAAGGATCCTTTTCATTATCATAGCCCATCTAGTTCTTAATTTTTCTTGATTCTTTGGTGAAAGTAATCTACTTTGCAATGCCCAACAGTTCTTTATAGCATCGTCTGGTGTAAAAGGGGGTAGCATATCATTTGCTGGAAGCATTCAACTTTTGGGGTTCTGCACTTTTGAGGCATGTGTCGGGATATTCTGGCCATCAATTATGAAAATGAGATCCCAATACATCCCTGAGGAGGCGAGGAGCACCATCATGAACTTCTTCCGTATTCCCCTGAATATCTTTGTGTGTGTTGTGCTTTACAATGTAAGCAAGACACTTCTGCTTCATGTATTATGGGCTACTTTTAGCTTATGCTTGAACTCATAGTACAGGCAATGATCTTTTTTTAACATGCAGTATATCTAGGTTTATGTATCTGCTTTATTCATCTCTCCTAATATTTACTAGCAAGTATAAACTAATAGCATTGGTTGGCTGACAATGATATTTAGAAGTCATGCCTTTTGTTATGTTCAAGTTTTCTTGACGCCCTTTCCGCTACAGGTGAATGTCTTCCCCATAACAATAATGTTTGGAATGTGTTCTATTTTCCTATTTATGGCGGCAATCTTGCAGTGGCGTTTGATGGTGGTTTCTGACACTCAGAGAGCTAGTAAGTTGGCTTTAGTGCCATTCAGCATTATGTGATTTTGCACCCTTCTACATGCTACAAAATCACCTTGTTGCCTAATTATGAAGTACAAATCACTAGAGATCTTACCTAGTACTGTGGTTGGATCATCTTGCAGGACCACAAGATTGGACTGCTACGAAGGAAATGAACGATGAAGACCGGCCACTGAATATATAAGTGCTCAGTGAAGTATCTTCACACTTCAGTTTTGTGTTCTTCCAATGCAAGCACTAAGGAAGGAGTCTGACGTGCATAAGCAGAATTACTGAGAGCTACGAATAAGTTCTTACAACTTGATTTTGGAAATGAGAGTTTGGTCTGAATCTGGTCTTTGAAGTTCGAATGTGTCTGTGGTATCAGCTTGAGAATGAAGTAATGTAGGTGGCTAGCAGGCTAGGTTCCCCCAGGCTGTGTAAACCTTCTCCTGGGTTATTCATTTTATTAGTTTTTTACCTTTTCCCCCTTGATTAGCTTGGTACATGGATTATTGTGATTACTTCACGATTTGAGGTGACAAGCTTACAGTAAAACATATGCTACTAATGAATGTGATATAGTTTTTTTTTGAAAAATAGTTTCTGTGTTTGTGCGTGACAAATATTTGGACATTTTATTGACCTGTCTTTGCTTCAAATTGTGCAGTCCTACATTACATGTTTGCGTCTGTCGTACTTGTACACATTTCTGAAAAGGGGGTTTGATGATTTGCTACAGCAAAAGATGTGTATTTGATAATTTACCACTTCATATCACTGATACGTGACATCTTTAAAGTGAGAAATCATCAATAACTCCTTTCTGAAATATATCTCCTAGAGTTTAGATTACCACTAAAAAGTTGTACAACCACCCAAAGGTTTATAAAAGGGCCCCTCCAATTTTATTTTAAGAAAATATGGCCCCTAAGGTCTAACTCCCCTCTTGACCAATTTACTGTTAAGAGTTATATATAGAGCATTTTTATCATTTAACCTTCTTTTTAATTTATTTTCATTAATAACTCCTCATCCATCTTATTTACAAATCTTGATCCCTTTTGGCTATACTATCATCCGTGATGTGATAAAGAACACTGTCACACCACAAGGTAAGTCTAGCCTTGAGCTAGAAAATGACCATTTTGGCCACGATACTATCCTTGGCGTGGCCAAACAATATTGCGTGACAAGTTTTGGCCACACCACGGTGATTGGCATGAAAATGTTGTTATGACTTTGGCCACGCCAGACGTGTTGCGTGCTCAAAAGGGTCAAATTTGAAAATAAGTTAGATAATGGGTCATTAATAAAAATGAATTCAAAATGGTTAAATTAAAAAAAGTTCGGTTATATACAAAACACAACCATTCGAAGGTTTACAAATGTACCCTTCTATTTTTTGGGGGGTGGGGGATTGATCATTTGCCACACCTTTGAGGTGGTTTATATCATTTGTCACTCTTTTCGTTGCACTTGATCATTTGTCACAAAGTTAAAAAACATTTGATTATTTGGCTTTTTGGACAGTTTTGCCCCTGTTTTGTACCTCTCCTCATCTTCTTTGCTTGGCTATGGCAGGCTGTCTGTCGCTCTGCCCCATCCGTCATTCGCTCTCTGAAGCCACCCCATCCCCCTCCTCCATCGAGACGCACCGCCACCGCCTCACCGCTAGCCGTGAGCCTACGCGCCTATATTTCTCTCTCCACCATGGGCGATGAACAGTGAGAGGTAGCCTTCGAGGAGCGAAGACCACCTGATTCGCGCCAGTGAGGCCACCATCACCGAATCTGTTGTCCCTAGCCACGCCACCTGATTGATCATTTGCCACACCTTTGAGGTGGTTTATATCATTTGTCACTCTTTTCGTTGCACTTGATCATTTGTCACAAAGTTATAAAAACATTTGATTATTTGGCTTTTTGGACAGTTTTGCCCCTGTTTTGTACCCCTCCTCATCTTCTTTGCTTCGGCTATGGCAGATTGTCTGTCGCTCTGCCCCATCCATCATCCGCTCTCTGAAGCCGCCCCATCCCCCTCCTCCATCGAGACGCATCGCCACCGCCTCACCGCTAGCCGTGAGCCTACGCCCTGTATTTCTCTCTCCACCATGGGCGATGAACAGTGAGAGGTAGCCTTCGAGGAGCGAAGACCACCTGATTCGCGCCAGTGAGGCCACCATCACCGAATCTGTTGTCCCTAGCCACGCCACCGCCAACTCTCGTCGTTCCCAACTATCGGGCCGTCGGATCTACCCACCCACGTGCTTCTTCCCCAGCGTCAGTGGCACGGTCGGTCTTCAGCCGAAGAAGAGAGGGGGCGTGCTCCTCTCCAAGCATCGTCGCGCCGTCCTCGTCCCAAAACCCTGTGTCGCCGCTATCATCCCCTTTCGCAGATTTGACCAGCGGTGGCGTGGCCATGTGGGAATAGCAGTCGGGCAGGCCGAGGTGGTGTCCATGCGGAGGCCAGCGACCTGGGAAGAGAAGAGAATAGTATGTTGATCTTATTTCTCTAGCCCATTGACCCTAACGTCCGCTTTATGTAGTGGTGGTCAGATGGGTGGCACGGTGTAACATCTCAATTTTTTTGGACCTTTTCAAAAAATTTGAGTTTAAAATTAACCATTCGATTTTATTAATTGCTCAAGATTAACCTAGAGATTTTGGATTTTTGGAGATTTAATATGAATTAATCGAACTTCAATCGCTTCGAATTGGTTTATCCTGCGTTGTTGGAGTTCGTTGGTTTTCAAGTTTGCCTCTTCCCTCCTTGTCCTTAGGACCTCCTCCTCCTCCTCATGACCTTCTTGTCCTCAGGACCTCCTCTTCCTTAGGACCTCCTCCTCTTCAAGACCTTCTTGATCTTTTTGCAAAGATCACCCTCTTGGTCAAGACCTCTCTTTGGATCACGACCAACCTCTTGGTCTTTTTGCAAAGACCATCCCTATTGGTTGGACCACCCTCCTTAGTTTTGGCTAGCCCCACCTGGTAGGCCCTGCTCACCTTCTTCTTCCTCCCGTTGCGTCACTACTACCACGAAAGTCTTCGCGTATTAAATGTTGTTTTGTCGCATTAAATGTTGTCGCTTCTGCAGTACTTGTTTCCCCCTCTAGTCTACTCTCTTACTTGCCTCTATTCCCTCCTTCACCTGCCCCCGTCGTGCGCATTGAATGTGGCGTCCTCTGTTGCACCCGTTGCACGCCTACGCCGTTGTAAGATCGAGGAGGCCGACTAGAGGGGGGTGAATAGGCGTTTTAAATCTTCTATGCGTTAAAACCGAATTCTAATGCGGAAGCTAAATAACAATTCGGTTTAGCACAATTAAAGCCTAAAGCAACTAGGTTCAACTAAGTGCACCAACACTACAAGTCAATAATAAATAGAGCAATTTAGCAAAGACTTGTAAACTATCAACTAATGATATGATCGATAAAATACATACAAGATAGCAAACATACAAATGGATAAGCAATTATACAATGAATGTAAATTGCACAAAGTAAAGCATATGAAAGCTAATCACAAGAAGACACGGACACAATGATGTTTTATGTGGTGGTCGGAGACTTGCTTGGTCTCCCATAATCCACGTTGAGGAAACCCAAACCAATTGGGCCACTCCACAAATTAAGCCTTCCTCCGAGGTATCAACACCTCGTTCCACTAGGGTTGCTCTTACTCCACTCCGGAGATGGCGAGCACCAAGCCACTCACAAACAATGGGCCTTCTCACAAGCTTCACTTGAGAAGATCAGGACCACGACGCTCCACGCCGTCTAGGTGTCTGCAAACACCAAGAGTAACAAGTCTCCAACTTTCACTTGAACCAATCAAGTGTCAAAGCTCGTGGATACTAAATCTACCACCTAATGCAACACATGCAATAGGATTTGCCTCTCAAACCTCACTAAGTGCAACACATGCACAAATGGGAGTAGAGGGCTTGCTCTTAGCTCAAAGGAACTCAATGGGATGCCAAAGGTTGCCTCTCAACCGGTCAAGGGGTATTTATAGCCCCAAACCAAAAACTAGCCGTTTGGAGACGAAACAGCCAAAAACTAGCCATTCTGACCTTTGCGGTCGTCAAGACTCACAAGGGGCGGTACTACTGCATGATTATACAAGCGGTACTACCGCACCCCAATTTTCACATTGCACGACACTCGGTAAAGGGTCATAACTTTTGACTCGATGTCGAATTGAGTGATCTTGGACTCTATTGAAATATTATTCAGAGGGCTACACAACCCACCTATTTGATTGATCACAAACATATTTGATCAAATCAAAAAGCACAACTCAAAAGAGCCACTACCATGGTCTAAGTCCAAAGAAATAGCAACAAGCAATCTTCGACCATATCAAGGGAATACACATGAATCTTAACCATTTGCAAAACACATTTGCAAACTTAGATCATGCCACAAGGAGTAGGTACATGGACTTCAATCATTTGCAAAACACATTTGCAAAGTATAGTCACATGTTAGAAGGATTAAATGCATGAGTCTCGACTATTTGCAAAACACATTTGTAAATAATAGCATCATGCCACGGTGAGCTAGAGCAAGCAAGATTGAGCTATCAACACATGATGAGACTCAAGCTACTAGGCAAGACCCCTCTTAATAGTACGACAACATATACTAGCAATCCGGTCTTCCAACCAAACACTAAGACAGGTAAAAGACTAGGAACACATCCTTAGCCCTAGCTAGTCATACCTTTGCCTTGAGCATCTTCTTGAAGGTTGATGACGCACATCTTCACTTCAAGTCCGGGTCATCGTCTTGATATGCATCAACCCATGATGCATCCTTTACTTGACCTCAATCAACATATGATGAGTCTTCTCTTGACTTGATGATCAACTCATGATCATCTCTTCTTCGAGATCTTGATATGCATCAACACATGATGCATCCTCTTCTTGAATCTTGACTTGATGACGATCAACTCATGATGCCATCCAAAGTCTTCATCAGCCTGGAACATAACCTATTCATCCAACTCATCGAAAATGTTAGTCCCACAATGTCATTAACATTAATTACCAAGATATACCTACATAAATGCTTTTGAACAAGCCGTTACTGAAGGTGCGGTATTACCGCCAACTAGCATCCGGTAATACCGCTCCCCGGTAGTACCGTTTCTCAGATGCGGTACTACCGATTTCCAGAGGCTCGAGAAATACAGAAAAACACCTTCTCTGGAATTTACATACCGTCAACTAACAAACGGAACAACCGTGTTGCGGTAGTTCCGCCAACATATTTGCGGTCATGCAGCTCTGCCGTAGTTCCGCCACATGAACTTCGGTACTACCGCACATCGGTAGTACCGCTTACCAAATGCGGTCATACCGATTTCACCGAACTTCTTCCAAGCTTTTGAAATGCGATGTATGACTCCTTTGTCTTGAGTCATGTCGATCTTTTATCACCTTTGCATTTCCTTTTATGTCATCACTAAAACTCCGGACTAAGCCTTGAAACATCTTAGCACACATGTTAGTCCCACAACACAATTTCAAATAATTGAATGTAATTGGTATGAGTATATATAAACACGGTTATATATATACTCAAGAGTTATGTTTCAAAGTAGATCACAAGGATCAATACTAATGAAACAACAAGGCCATGAGTATATATAAACTACACAAGTTATATATACTACAAGTATATCTGAACTACACAAGTTGTATATACTAAATATGAGTGTATACAAACTACACAAGTTGTATATACTCACATGAATATATTAACTACACAAGTTAGATATACTCAAGGATATATGAGCATATATGAACTACACAAGTCTCATATGCTCACATACAAGTATATATGAACTACACAAGTTATATATACCAAATATGAGTGTATACAAACTACACAAGTTGTATATACTCATATGAATATATTAACTACGCAAGTTAAATATATTCAAGGATATATGAACATCAATGAACTACACAAGTTTCATATGTTCTCATATACTCATATGAATATACTAACTACACAAGTTAAATATATTCAAGGATATGTTTCAAAGTAAAGATTCTTAATATATGTGGAAAGAGAATATGGATCAATACTAATGAAACATCAAAATATAGAATGGACTCCCCCTAAATGTGTGCATACACAAATGTGTAATGGAAACATATGCACATATCCAAGTTAACCTTTGTGGTGGAGTTTAACCTATATTTTGGATCCGAGGAATGCGATAATATATAATAAGAAGTAGAATGCATACCTCTTGTATTTCCATCTTTATATCCAAACGAGACTAAGCAATAGATAATCAATAGAATTGTTAGTCTCACAAATAGATTTGTCATTAATGAATACATACTGTTTGGATTTTGCTTTTATATCCAAGTGAGACTAAACTTGATATAACAATAGGAGTGTTAGTCTCACAAGTGCATTTGTCATTAATCACTTAATCACTTTGTATGCCTTCATGATTTTCACCTTTATATCCAAATAAGACTACACAATATGTATATCAATAAAAGTGTTAGTCTCCCAATTAGATTTATCATTAATCACCAAAACTCCATTACCACATAATGGCGGGTCTAGATCTTCCAGCCGTCCTCCGTCCTTGGACCTACCCTCGCCTATATAAGGCACTTGGGAACCCCTTTTGTTCTCCCTTGTTGTTTCCCCCTCGTCACTCTCTCCTTCCCTTTCTCAATCTCGTCCGTTTAAGCTTCTATCTTCTTCTGAACTCTGTACTTTTCTTTTAGCTCTAGTTTTGGTAGGTTATTTGGTCTTTATTTGGAGTTTCTCTAGCTGCTTATTTGGTTTTGTTCGCGCGTGTAGATTTCGGCATTGCGGAGGACTTCTCGGACCCAACAACCTCTACCGAAGCTTCGCAATTCTTCAACGAAGGCAACTCATAAACTTTTGATCATGTTGAACCCATTTCCATAAAAGTACATTGTCTTGATATAAACATGCATGTCTAGTTATATAAAATTAGTTTTGGGAGTAGTTAAACACCCACTTGACATTATGACTCCTTGAATAATTGCGAACAATATGTTGGCATGCACCCTTGGACATCCGTAGGATGGGTTATCTTAGTTGGACATCATTGAGATACCAACCTTGGGTGTGTATTATGCTTAGTCATATTTTAGATATGCGATGGTCTCGATCTCATGATTCATTGATGATAAACTTGACTAATGAGCCATGGAATTGTAGCAACGCCACTATTGATAAAAGTTGTTGTGCCAGGACTAGGGTGGTCCTTTGGTCGGTTGAATCGAAAATGTTTGCTTACTCGGGCGAGTGATCGTGCAGTAAAGAGGGTACTATACGCACATTGGGATGAGGATGTCTCACCTAAGTAGCCACTAAAGACTTAACTTTGTGTGCCATTGATCCGGGCTTCCTGCAACGACAAGTTCATTTATGGAGTAGACTGGGCCAACTAATTAGCGAAGTTCTGGTGAGGTTCTGTCGTAGTGGTTGATTTGGCGTAAGAGGGGGTTCAGAATAACGAATCCTTAGCGGGCAGAACTGAGCCAGGGCAGACCTTTGTAAAAACCTTGACACGCCCTCTAGGCTGCTTACCAAATGTAGTAGGCAGTGGCATCGACGGGTGCCAGACCACATAGAGATGTTGTGTATTGTGGGTAAAATTGTACAACCTCTGCAGAGTGTAAATCTATTCAAATAGCCGTGTCCCCGGTCATAGACAATGCCTGATGATATCCCGCAAGGGGTAGTTTTTCTTAAAAGCAAGTGCTCGTGGTCGGACTAGGGTGGTCTGGGCAGTGGTCAAGGTGATCATGAGAGGTCTGTGAAGTGGACAGGGTGTCCACGAGCTGTTTCAAAGAAATTGTTTACTTATGTATTATCTTTCAACTTGTGCTTTGCAATCTACTTACTGTATTTCTCGTAAATGTCACTTTCTGCAAACTAACCATACAGCTATCCTTGTCAAACCTTGCATGAATATTATTTGCATACATTTTTCCTATGACTTGCTGAGTATATTCAAAGTACTCATGACTTTATACCCCTTTGGTTGATCAGTCGCCGAAGAGGACCCTGGGGGCTTTGAGCTCTTTGGAGAGGAGTTCGTGGAAGACTTTGCCGACTAGGGGACATCCTCCACTCAATAGCATGTTGATGAGGACATGACCCCTATGGATACAACCATATTTGATGTGCTTACTATTCCAAATATAAGAGCTCGTACGCTTCACTTAAATTATCAAGTGAACTTGTTTTTAGGAGTGTCTTTATATTATATGAACTATATGATGCTACCTAATGATGAAATATATATATATGTGCAGCACCATGTCACTTTTGGTCCAAGACAAGCAAGCAGTTCGAGCTGGACCTGTTTTGGAATTAAGTTCGGCCTCCGGAATCAACCTAATAACACCAACTTAAAACAGGCATAACTTTCACACACGGAGTCCGTTGGAGGTCCACAAGTACTTGATTGAAAGCTTATTTCGTCCTCTTTCCAATGGATCCGGCCTCACCTCCAAATTCCTTCTGGACTGATCGCAATCATCAAAATAAGACGTCATATCACTTGTTTAGGTCAATCTGGGCTTTGTAATCATACTGAACTTGACCCATCTGCCGGCGGCCCACCTGGTGGTGTGGTTACTATTCATGTAAACAGTAACCACGAGTTTTAGTCCCACCCTACTATTTCTTTTAGATTTGTGGCTCTTCCTCCCCTATATAAGGAGGTCACACCCCCTCTAGTTTGTTTGGATTTTGTTTAGTTAAAAGTTAGCATTGTTGCAACTTCGTGTATTGGCTTGTGTCGACTAGACCAACCATAATACCGCTTCAGAATCCCAACTCAATTCAATATTTCAATTCCTATTTGCAATTTCATATTGCTTTATCTTTTTCTTGCGTGCTTCTTCGGTGTATGCAGGAATCGACCTTCGTGGTCAGGTCATCCGGGTATTCGTGCACGGTTGATAACGACTTGTCAATCAGTTCAACGATTGCGTGGTTTCGAGCCTTGCGTGTTCGTAGCCAGGATCGTGAGAGTTGAGTGACGACTACCGAACTTATCGTTCTCATCGAAAGATCAGGCCAACAACAGGACCTTCGGGTTCATCAAGTGGTATTAGAGCTACAGTTCTTCGGTGAGAAATCAGTATCCTTAGTAGTAGTTTTTTTTCATACCTAGAGTCCAGAAAATTGCCCCAAAAAAATTCGCATCTATCATCCATACTGAGCCGATTTGAGCCATTGCAATTTTTCTTTCAGTTTTTGTTCGTTGAATCATTGGTTGCATTGTCGTGTTCAAGTTGCTGATTGCTAGTTTAGTTAGAGTCTAGTTCATCGTTGTCTAGTTTACATTTCATGTTTTCCTTCGCGTCGCTTGATCGCTCTTTCAGGGTTCTTAGTTTTTGCATCTAAAACAGAAATTCGTGAGTTAGAACTCCTTTAATCCGCACCAATAATAGAAAATTCATATTGTTGTTAATCCCAAAAAAAGAGAGGATTTATGTGATCTTTTAGGAGAGTTGATGTTATTTGTGACTTGCGGCAGATCCTAGGGTCGGCCAAATAGTAGAAGGAGAAAGAGGCAACCGCAAAAACAAAAGCCGCGGTAGAGAAAAAAAAGAAGAAAAAGAAAACAAAAAGAAAAGTGCATAAAAAATTGGTGAAACCTTTTACATATAGCCACAAGCTTTCATAAAAAATTCAGCAAGTTTGGCCCACGGAATCAAAAGATATAACAGTTCAAATTTAAACCCGAGACGGCTTCGAGTCCGAGTAGGAATTCCGTATCCGAGACACCTTCAGTAAAACGGGCATAACTTTTGCATACGGTGTCCGTTTTTGACGTTCTTGTGCTCGTTTCGAAGCTAATGACGAGATGCATCTGTTCTACCTAAGCCACCAGGTGCCCCAAAATCGGCCATCTTCGACCCCGAATTCGCGTCGTAAGTTTTTGGTTTCTGTTTTTGTCGTTTCCTTCAATTTTCCTTTTGGAATTTGGAGTTCGCCTCAACTGCAAAGTTGTAGATCTCGTCGAAACCTTTCAAACAAGCATATATAAGCCATATAAAACTTTATATTTTCATCATTTGAGACTAGCTATTGTTTCTGCTCAATCTAGATGGCTGTTTTCATCATCATCACCTGTGGGCTTGCCGACTAGCTCCTGTGTTTTGTAAAGTTCCATTGTGAGTTCTATTTGACTGTAAGCCCGTGTGGCAACCCTTGTAAAAAGCTTGACCGTAAGGTTTTTCGGTTAATATATTGTGTCCGCTTATTATTTAGCTTATTGTATGGATATGATTACATCAATGTTTCATCTGTGCGAGCTAGCTACTTATCTTGGGACTAGTTCAGTGTGCACAGAGGGTCCTCGAGGTCTCCGTGCCACGAGGGTTCCTGACACACGGCACAAGCACCATGCCCCATCCTGGCCCGCGAAACAAATGGGTCGTGCCGTACCGACCCACATGCCGAGGAGGCGGCCCAGGCACGGTCGAAGGCTTGCCTGCCGTGCTATGCTGGCCCGAGCCCATTAGGTCCGAAAATTTTAAAAAGAAGGAAAACCCAAAAAAAACCCAAAATAACAAAAAAAATATGTAGAATTAAGAAAGAGATATGAAAATTGTAAAAATGAGACAAGCATATTGAAAATGTAATATAGAGCTTTATTAATGTTCAAATGGCTGTCTCGTTAGAATCTTTACCCAGTAAAAACTCAACATGAGAAAATCTTGGCAAAAGAAAATGAGTACAACCTATAGCTCTATATACATCCTTGTTCTACGTGTCATTGTTGAGGTACAAATTTTTGAACACCTCCGACAACTCTGAATTTTCCACAGAGTATTGTGTTCATGAATCATCTTGTTCCTAACCCTTCATAGTTAGAAGCATCTCCACCATATCACTTGTGAGACGTGTTCTTCTCTCCTCCAATATTTTTCTAAAAAGACTGAAAGCAGACTTGAAGAAAACCGTCGAGATAAGAACAGTTAACACATCATGTACAAGTATTGATAACATGAGATATGCTAGCTTATGGTCATGCCACCAGTGCAAATTTTTGAAGTTTTTGAGTTGAAATCCATCGCATTGTTGTCCAAATAGGCGGATAGTTCCCCACTCTTTAGGTGAGAGATTGGTCTTGGACTTTGTTGATAAGGTACCGTTATAGAAGAAGAAGACCTGAACCTGGAGGAAGAGCCTACACCCTCCTCCTCCTTCCTCCGCACCGGCCCCTTCTTCCTCAGCGCCAACGCCGCCCCTCCTCCTCTCCTCTCGGCCCTCTCCCTCGGCCTCCCCGCACACGGCCACATGGGTCGTGTTGGGCCCGATACTATTTGTGCTGTGTCGAACCAACCCATCGTGTTAGGGGGCGGCCCAAGCACGACACGAGCCATCGTGCTGTGCTGGGCCGAGCCAACAATGTCGTGACTCTGGCCAGCATGGCCCATTTGACCACCTCTAGCTTCATGCATCTTAGTGGTGCCCACATCCATGCACGAGACAAAGGAACGACGTGGGTGGAGACGGCTCCGGTGGCCAGAGGCGACATGGGCTGTGCAAGAAAAGAGAAGAGGAGAGGAGGAAAAGGGGAATAATGTCAAAAAGGGCAAATAATCAAATGACTTTTCAACTTTATGTCAAATAATTAAATGCAACGAAAATAGTAGCAAAAATAGACACTATATCAAAATAAGGCGCATGATAATTTTTCTCAATTTTAGGCCGGTTCCAGACCACACACCAGAGTCTGCTTTCAAAAACGGTCGGCGTATGGCAGGTAGTTTACGCCTTTGATTCCGGTGCGTCCGTGGCTCCGTCCTGCCGCTGCCGCAACCATCTCCACCACCGCCACCGCTATCTTCTCTTCCGATATGGCGAGGCCCCCGCGGTACACCCTGAGCACGCCCTCCGCCACGCATCCGCGCGGCCCCCCGAAGCACGCGCTCCGGCGAGCAGCTGCGGCGCTCTTCCTCGCCACCGTCGTCGTACTGCCCTTCGCCGTGCTGTACCGTGCCGCCGTCTCGCAGTCGCTGCAGGACTCCTGGGGGTGGGACACGCTTCCCTCGCTCGCCGCATCCGAGGAGGACGGCGCCAAAGGCGATGATCTGGTCAGTCCGCCGCCTCCCTCTTCTATTAATGCCGTTCATTTGGTTCCCAGTGTTTGGTGTTACAGTTCTGGTATCCACTGTTAAATCATGAACGAATAATGAGAAATTTTGGTACTTTTGCTTTGCCATTTTACTGTACACTTTACTAAATTTGCAGTGCATAATTGCATCTTTTGTGCGAATCCTTTTAGTGCTTAGAGTGCGTGTTGTATCATGTTTGTGTAACAGAAACCAACAGTTCTACAAAGTTCCAGCGATATTACAAACTAAAACAGAAACGCAACCTTCAGATGGAAATTTAGCATCGTCCATCTGCACTGAGAGACGGTCACAGCACTAACACTAGTGGTTATTTTCAGAACACAACACTAATACTATTATACTGGAGCATTAGCCTGATATTACTCTCATTTCTCTCGCACACTATCCCAAATCAGCCAATCCCAGCTATTATCCTCCTCATTTGGCGCCCATCATGTGTTTCCATTAAAACTTCAGCTGCCACTTGCGATATCAACCTGGTGTGATCTCCTGCACACCCTCTGTCTTCAATTTAGCCCAGAAATTCAACCAATGACATATTGAGAATATCGAAGAAACAGGATCTGCAGCCCTTTTTTTTTGCTGAAAGCATGCCAAGTTCCTAGATTTCCAAATAGTCCACCAAACTACATTCCAGATGAATTTAGCCACAGGACAATGAAAAAAGCATAGTGATCAGAAACGCGGTTCGTCTGAGTCGCGGTACGGGATTTGGGTTCGTAGCTCACCACTTTTTCTTCCAATTTCACGAGAACACGAACCCTATACCCTAAACCGGTTCGGGTTCGAGGAATCCGGTTCACGATTCACGGGGTTTTATAGCGAATCCGGTAACTATGGATAAAAGAGGTGATTGATAGACTCATCAACACCACAAAAAAGACATTTGATATCTACTTTCCAGCCCCTCATACTCAAATTATCCTTGGTTAAAATACTCTGTTTGAGCACTAACCAAAGGAATATTTTGATCCTTAGAGGTAACTTATCTCTCCAGAGAAATTTTTAAGGGAAACCCACTGTGTATGATCTCAGCGCCCTATAGAAGGATCTCACAGTATATTGACCATTGTTGTTCAGCAACCACACTATTTTGTCATCTTATTCAGTTAACTGAACATTATCAGTTTATCACAATCAGTGCGAAGTTGATGCCACATGGTTTAAGTACTGCCCCATAAAGTCCTTCTAAACCTGATACAACCCGATACAACCCCAACCTTCCTCAAAGACTTTAGCAACAGTGATGTTCTTGCTGAAAGTTAGATTATAAGTCTTCCATATTTGATGGCTAATGGAGTATCATTTAACCAATGGTCTTCCCAGAACCTATTGTTCTCAGAAGATCCATCTTATATTATTTTTAAACTGCTGCCATTTGTTTTTCCATGGCTGCTTAATCAGTTAACCTCCTCGTTTTATTCACTGGTCTTCAATTAATATGATGATCCTTCTAGGACAGTGAAGATCTCAAACTTGAGCGAGTCCTGCAGAAGGCTTCAATGGGAGATAATACAGTTATATTGACTACACTTAATGCTGCATGGGCGTCTCCTGGCTCAGTGATAGACCTTTTCATCAATAGTTTTCGCTCTGGTGCTGGAACAAGTTCACTCTTGAAACATCTTGTCATTATAGCATTTGATTGGAATGCATACAAGCAATGTGTCAAAATCCATCCCTATTGCTTTGCTCTTGAAACCGAGGGTGTGGATTTTTCCGATGAGAAGAGGTTCTTGACTTCTGGGTATCTTGAGATGATGTGGAAAAGGCTAGATTTCTTGCGGCTGGTTCTCGAAAAAGGATACAGCTTCGTATTCACGGTACATTAATTTAGCACCTTGAACAATATTTATTCCCATTTCGCACAGAGAAAGATGCAACTTTGTCACTGACCATGGCGGGATTTATTGTTCTTTTTGTGAAACATGACTGCATGAGTGCCCCAGTGAGTGAAATGAAGGTGCTTTGGTGGCCTGACTTCATATATCTTCCATTTTCGACAATTTTCAGGATGCGGACATAATGTGGTTTCGCAATCCATTTCCTCATTTCTATCCTGATGGCGACTTTCAGATTGCTTGCGACCACTATTTCGGGAACGCAACTGACTTGAGAAGCATTGCTAATGGAGGCTTCAATTATGTGAAATCAAATGATCGAACAATAGAGTTTTACAATTTCTGGTATTCATCACGGTTGAGATATCCTGGCTACCATGACCAGGACGTATTCAATGTTATTAAGCATGATCCTTATGTTGCAGACATTGGACTGACAATTAAATTTTTAAGTACTGCATACTTTGGTGGATTCTGCGAGCCAAGCAGAGATCTAAACAAGGTTTGCACTATGCACGCTAACTGTTGCATCGGCTTGCGGAACAAGATTCATGATCTAAAGATTATGATGGAAGATTGGAGGAGTTATTTGTCCTTGCCTCCAAGCTTAACAAGATTGAGGACATTGGCATGGAGGGTGCCACGAAATTGCAGGTATGATATCCAACCTTGACAACATGTTTAAAGATTGTTTCAGAGGGAAAATGTGATTAAATGAAGTTCAGTTGGTTTCTATCTCTAAAACTTTCTGGTCGTCATGTTTTTGTTTCTTTTAGTGTTGCGTCTAATCATATGTGCTTGTTTTGCAGCCTTTCTTTATTAAATCAATAAAACATGCTTATGGACAACAAAAGGAAATAAGAACTATGAAGCATATCACAGCTGTTCTGTTTATTTTGAACAAAGTACTAATGGAAAGGTCGGCCACTAACTTTGTGGTGTTTTATTTTTCTCTCTTGCCCACTTCAGTTTATGGTAATTACGTTTGTACTTGCATCATGTCTCATAATTCAAAACAACCCTAACTTAAAGGAGCTTGTGGTCAACAGGTGCCAATGTTCAGCATGAACCTGGCTTATGAATTTGATCCTGTAAGACAGTGACTAATTCAATCTCATTGGTACTGGGGCAACTTTATGGAGTACTTTGCTTCTCTGAGAGAAAAATGAAGGGTAATAAACAGTTCTGCTAGTTCTTTGCACTTCCTTGAGGTTGCGCATCTCATCTGAGCAAGGCAGGCTATGTCAAAACTGAAAAGAGAAGGTACAGGTTTTATGTTGCCCCTCTTTTATACTTGCAGCGTTCCCCTTTTGGTTCTCGGATGTTTTCACTTGGAAGTTAAACGCTAAGCAAAGTTTGCCGTTGCGTCAACTTGGGTCGATGGTTCGGCGGCATAAATGCAATTGCATCGCGCTAAATGAGCAAGATTGCTACAATGGATCTGGACATAGGAGCGAAGGCAAGAAATAGAAACTCAAGCCCGTTTGATTTCATGAAGAAGCTGGAATGAAACTCGACATTTTCTTTTCGCGCACCCATGCTTGAAGCACCAGTTTTGTTTGATGGAAAGATGTGTGGACAAATAAGTACCGTACTTTCACGTTCCTTAATTTTGTGATCAAATGCAGTTGAATCTTTTTTCGAACTTATCAAATGATGTTAACTTACTTCCGCGTTTCTTAATTTTTTGATCAAATGTAGTTAACTTTCATACACATCCACATTCTGCCTGGTAGCCGTCGCCGTATTCTGCACTCCGTATTTCTCGAGGCATCATTAGACAGGCCATCCATGGGCCGGTCCCTACAAAATTTGGACTCGTGGGCTCGTGGCCTTCTTGTGTGGGCCAAACTGACAGGTGAGACCAGCTTGCCAGTCTCCTCCGTCGATAAACCCCAGAACCCGCGTCCAACCACCTATTGTTCCCAACCTCGCCGCACCTTGTCCCCATCCTCGCCGCCGCCTCCCGCGCACACCCTCCTGCCATGGCGAGATCGTCATCGGCGACGGCGGCGAGCACCACTAAGAAGCGGAAGTCCAAAGCCGGAGCTCTAACCCTAGACGAGGTGAAGTCGCTCGGCCACGAGCTCCTCTCCTCGCGCGCTCACCTCAACCACGCCCCCACCCTCCTTGCGCTCCTCTCCCCCTCCGCCCCGCTCGACCTCGCCCTCGAGGCGCTCATCTCGCTCCAGTCCTTCTTCGTGCCCCTCCTCCCCTCCATCCCATCCGCCGCCGCCGCCGCCGCCGCTGGGGACGCGAGCAGCGACCCCGAGCTCGTGTTCAGGTCGTGGCTGCGGCAGCGCTTCGACGAGCTCGTTGCCGCGCTCGTCGAGCTCACCGTGTCGCCGCATAGCGACGACGCAATCAAGGTGAGTATTGCGGTAGTTGTTTTTATTCATTTGCGCGTTCGGCGATGGGGAATTGGTTAAGTTAGTATACACTTTTGTTCGCGGTAGGATGTGGCGCTCGATGCGCTTATGGATTTCGTGAAGCTGGGGAAGGACGGGAGGTTGCAGTCAGCAATTTACCACAAGTTTCTCCACGCTGTGGTGAGTTTTCCTCTTCTTATGGCATTACATCTGTTGAGATTAGGAAATATAATATAGATTCCCTGCTGTTTGTGTGAGAACTAAGCTCGTTTTTTTCGTAACCTCTGTTTGTTTGTGGTCAAGTAACGTCCTTCCTGCAGCCATGACTAGTTTAGTGTTCGCTCTTAAGTGTTTCCATTTTTTTCTGCAGGTTCATGCTACCAATTCGATTGATCCTTTGTTAGAGTTGCTTGGGCCAAAGTACTTCAAATATGCTGATGTTTGGTATGTGGTGATCACTTTTTTGAATTATTTCTGCTATATATCAGTATCAGGTCCTTGAAAAACTTGTTTTCCTGAGAACTTCAATTACTCAGCATTGGTGGTATTACTAAATTGGTTGGTGGAATTCCCACAGTATTGTGATATGTTTCTTGCAATATACTTATTTTTCTCTCCAATTGCTCCTGTAGTTATTTTACTTACACTAGCTTAGACAAAATCGCCAACAGTCTGGGCAGTAAAACCACTGGTAATCTCCCTCCCTCCCTCTCTCTCTCTCACACACACACGCTCACGCGCAGACATCTAACTTCTTACAAAGTGGTTAGTTACTTTATTTTTGTTACAACAGGCTCTGAAAGAGATGGCTTGCAGAATGGGAATGACGGGTCTGAAGACAGGTATGCTTCGGTTAAATCCCGAGCAATGATTTGATGCTTGCAAACATAACTTCAGTGAATGAACTATGCTTGGATGACCTGTCCTTAGGGACAATTTTTTCACCTTAAGATCTAAACAATTTGCAATTCTGCACCATATCTAATGATATGCTACTTATGCGTGTGCACCCAATGCTGAGCATGCTTGCTTTTAAAAGAACAAGGGGACCCAGGAAAGTCGTGCTTGCAGTTTTACTTGTTCCTGGCTCCAGCACTAACACCTTGGTTATAGACAACTGGCATGTTGTTAGGAACATAGGGTATGTTGGTTAGTTGCTCTATTTCATGGTTGGATTTCTGCAATTATATGATTTAGCATGTTGCGTGTTGTATAGTTTTCTAGTTTTTAGCGCTGCAAAGTCATTTGCAGAATTGTAGCTGATGATCTTTTGTGTTGTATTATTTAGATCACAGTCGTTTGTCGGTTCATCCCGTAAAAGATAAAATCCTTTTAATGTGATTCTTGCTATTTTGATACGTTCAAACAACTATTCAATTCTGTTTCTTATGCTCTTTACTTCTTGCTTTAACAGAGTTGTTATTTTTATACACAATATATACAATATTTTGGTGCATATTCCTGAGTTGGATTTTCAGACGGAATCAAAGTTTAATATGTGGAGTACTGTTGGTGAGTATTTTCTGGCTTCCCAATTTTCATTTAGTCTTCCATAGCATTTCCACTATTCTTTTTATGCTCTGCATTCCCTTCCACACCAGTATTCTTTTCTGCTCTCTCTCTCTCTCTCTCACACACACACACACATTTTTTCCTTTTGAGTTTGCTAGTTCACTTATCTCTTTTGTATTTCCCATTCATTTGTGTTGGTGTATGCTTGTCCGTGCATGCACCAAGGTGGGAAAAGTGTTCTTACTCTGAATTTTGTTTTGTGCTTATGAAGGCCTTTCTTCAAAAGGAGAAAAGGACTCCTCTGAGGTACTTCAGATGCACTTTATGAAGTAAAGTAGTAAACTGGCATTTTTCAGCTTAAGCTCAAAGTTTGCAGCGACTAATCGTTGAAGTTTTGCAGGACTCCTCTGCTACTTACATGAACAAAAAACTCAAATTGAAGTTCACCAAAGCATGGCTAGCCTTTCTCAAGCTTCCACTTCCGCTTGATGTGTACAAGGAGGTAAATCTGTTCTTGTTCTGGAAGCCATAACAGTTCGATGCAATCTTGCTATTTTTCTTTTTTTTTCTTGGCTTCAAAATTAGAAAATTTTCTCGGCATCTCACAAGAAGTACTAATTTGTCAATTGCTTCATCTTGAACTGTTTATGGATGGTTCTATGTATTGCATCTGAATTTTGAACGCCCTTGCAACAACCAAATTTCTGACAGTGTGATTTACATGTGACATTATGGACTAAGTTTTCTCGCAGTCTGCCATGTAAGGAGACTGTATTATAATACAGGAGCTGTGTAGCCACTTAGGATGATGGAATCATTTGTTGTTTACTGTTGCTATTCTAAGTTAAGAATGTGTGGTTTTGTTTTGCAACAATACCTTCTCTTAAAAGTGCTTTAATTGCTGGCTGTGGTTTCCTACCTTGAGTGATACTTTGTAATTTGCAGGTCCTTGCTACAATTCATCAGAATGTAATTCCTTCAATGTCAAACCCAGCCATCTTATGGTAGGTTGTTTATGTCCATTTTGTTTAGATATTTGTAATTTGTTTGACACCACTGATAGAAATCTTATCACCTCTCTTTTTTTTATTTTATGTTGAAGTGATTTCTTGACTAGATCGTACGACATAGGTGGTGTTATCAGTGTGATGGCCTTAAGTGGTCTTTTCATCCTTATGACACAACATGGTCTGGAATATCCAAAATTCTATGAAAAGCTCTATGCATTACTGACTCCTGCTGTTTTCATGGCAAAACATCGGGCAGTGTTCTTGCAAGTAAGTAGCTCTTAACAAATATGGCTGCCATATTATAGTTACCCTCTTAATGTGATATTATCGTCTGTTAGACTGCTACAATGAATCAAGTTCTGTGAACTAAATGGGTTCTGAAAGACTGTCAAGCTATGGTTCCACTCCATGTCCAACATTTTCTTTCATGGTTTTAACAGTGGTTGTGGAGCCACGCTCACCTTTACATGCTGTCAATGCTTTTCCATAGCATCTCTGCATGTTCAATAAAAGCTAAATTTTGTTATACTATCCTCTTCTTCAAAAATTTCTGTTATAGTATATCCATTATCCAGTAATAGATAATCTGCTTAGGCAGTAACTACTTTTCAGGTGGAACTGTTGTGGAATGCACCATCTTAATGTGATAATGCAATCAACTGGCAAAAAGAGTTAACCATGCAAAATTAATCCTGATGCCAAATCTGAATATACCTTGAGGCAATTTGTGTCCATGGGAACCAAGGAGGCTGTGCAATGCCACCTGTTTCGGCATTCCTTTGTCATCCACCTATTTTGTTGAGCCATTGCTGCAAGCAGGGAGAAAAAACCTGGCCGGTAACCGCCGGTTACCGCTTACGGCGGGGTTCGGGATCCAAAATCCCAGCCGGGTTTCCCGAGTTTGCAAGTTCGAATTTCAATTTTCGAAATTCGACTGGTTTTTAAGCAAATTCATGCGTAAATTTTCCGGTAACCGGCCGGTTACTGTTCCCGCCCCCCTGCCGGGAATCCCTCCGGTACCGGTTATGTGATCCTTGGCTGCAAGCATCTAGGACAAGTCCATATCGGTGGATGGGAAAAAAGATAGATGACACCCTTAATGTTTTGTGAGGGATGGACCTGTGAATGCAGCTAGATGGATCAAGTGTTTGAGCTCTGAACTATCTCAATCGATGAATCTGGATATCAACTCAAGCCAAATTCATTTGAATAATTAGCCATAATAATCACGTAGAGTTGATTGATCACATATAATACATGTTATGGAATCTTTATAGTATAAATTGATTACTGTTTTCTTTTTCTTTTTTGAAGCATTGTTTTCTTACTGTCTAGTTATGGTTATATTTTTTTAGGAGTTCTAGTTATGGTTATCTGATTATGACTTTACATTTGACTTGTTTTCTTGCTTGCAGCTTCTAGACACATGTCTGAAATCTTCGTATCTTCCTGCATATCTTGCTGCTGCATTTGCAAAAAGATTGAGTAGACTCTCCCTTTCAGTACCACCAGCTGGAGCTCTTATTATCATTGCTTTAATTCATAATCTGCTGCGGAGGCACCCCTCGATTAATTTTTTGGTTCATTGGGTATGTTGCTTGCTATAATCTTTTAGTGCATATATAGGAGCTCTTGATTTATCCTAGTGCGCATACTTCCATGTGTTGCGATTGAACCGCATGTTGTTAGCAACTTTAGTATATTCACTTAATACATGTTCATGCTCTGCATTTTTATGTTGCGCTGTGCAAGAACCTTTGTGAAGACATTTCTGTTTTCTTCGTGTTCCGTAAGCTAATTCTAATACTTTGGAATCTCTTTCAGGAAGTTAATCAGAATGATACCAACAGTGGAGAAGCTAGTCAGCCTAAGAAGGTTGGCGGCGCTGATCCTTTTAACAATGAAGAGGCAGACCCTGCAAGGTCTGGTGCAATGCGTAAGTATCTAATTGTATCAAACAGATTTTATCTTCTCACTTCTTTCTACTTCATTTCTTTTCCTTGCAATCCTCACTAGCAAACAATCTGTTCTGAAAAATAGTGGCAAACAATCACCAGAAATATCGTGATAATAGAAATGATATCATAAACATTAGATTTTTAAGATATCATAAACATTAGAAATGATAATAGAAGCTTTGTTGAAAGAAAATCATTGAGCATAATAAGTGGTTGGGGTTCTTTCTTTTTTTTTTAGAAAGGAAATCTCCCAACTTTTATAGAAAGCTAATATCCAAAAGGCTACAAAACAGGACAACGATCAACAAGCTGGGGATGCCAGCTAACCTAGAACAAGCACCTCAAACAAAACGCCAGAAAGGACCTCACCCCCAGCCCCGACCAGAAAAAACCTACACAACAAAACGTAAACTACTGAGAATACATCGTATCCTTCGAACAGAAGTCTTTCATCCAAGTTTCAGCAGAACTAACTAAACTATCCAGCTTCATCTGCTCCTCCTCTTTGATTAACGCCCGCCACCGCTGCAAACACGATAGGAATTTGAATATCACTTCAGAGTGGTTGGGGTTTTTAGAAACTAATCACTATCCATCATGCATAAATCATGTAGCTGCATGCCCCTATTCTTACTCTATTAGTTACTTTTTTTCAAATTGTCTGCATGCACATGTACCTATATTTAATCTTAAGCAATACGTTGATTATATGTGCGACAAATTATCTTATTAGTTTACATTGTATTTGAGTACCTTATTCACGGCTTCACGCATACACCGATGCACCATGTGCGATCTATCTTGAACTTATCTTCCCTCACATGTCGGTTGCCTCACCGAACCGTGTGTTTTCTATCTCTTCTCGCTGTTACAATTTTTTGCCTTTTTGCTTCAACCTCCAACAGGAAGCCCAAATCTTGATTGATCACTCTCAGCTGCTACCCTTTCTAATGAAATACTTTACCACATAGTTATATTTCACTTCTCCCCAATTATTGCTTAATGCTAACCGTTGCGATATCAACACGCATACACATGCAACCGTCGCCGATCCCAGCTTGGACACATGTCACGCTCTCTCTGGTGATCCCGAGCCTATTCTCTACGACTGCGCCATCTCTATTCCGAGTTTTTGCTCCTCTGCTTCTTTTGTGTTTCCTTTGACATCATTCATGTCATCCTCGTTATAACATTTATTTTTATTCAACATTTTAGTTATTTTTTATCGGAGTTCGTATACAAATCAAATTGCTAAATTTATTTAATTTATTCTGAATTTTAGTTATTTAGGGATTTTACTTTGGAATTCGTATGGAAATCAAAATTTAAATTTTCTATTAATTTTTATTCCAAATTTCAGTTCTTTTTCCTCGGAATTCGTACTCAAATGCAATTGTAATTTTTTATTTAATTTTTATTCCGAATTACAGTTATTTAGGGATTTTAATTTAGAATTCGTACTAAAATCAAATTGCTAATTTTATTTTATTTTGATTCCAAATTTCAGTTATTTTTTGGTTGGATTTCGTATACAAATCTAATTGCCAATTATTTTTTATTTTTTTATTCCGAATTATAATTTTTTGAATTTGTATCGAAATCAAATTGCTAATTCTATTTTTTTATTCCGAATTTCATTTTTGGTTGGATTTTGTATACAAATTTAATTGCCAAATTTTGTTTTTAATTCCGAATTACAATTATTTAGGGATTCTACATAGGAATTCGTATGCAAATCAAATTGCTATTTTATTTTTTTACTCTGAATTTTAGTTTTATTGTAGTTGACATGAGCTCTTTTACTTAGGAAATCGCATGGAAATCAAATTGTTGATTTTATTTTATTTCTATTTCGAATTTTAGTTTTATTGTAGTGGACATGGACTCTTCTTTTAATCTAGACCTTTATAATATGGACCCACCACAATCGATGGTGTAGATTTTTATCTTTTTTAACTGATTAATGTGGGAATTTCTTGTCCTTGAGAGCGAACGTGGTGGTTTCTTTTGACTCTGCTTTATTTCCATCATAAAAAGGATCTTGTGTTGAGTGTCGTCTGTAGTATTTTGCTGTCACATACTTTTTGTGATATCCTGTGAATCTATAATGGAAATTAGCACCTAAAGTTTTCTGAAAAGAGGAAATTCAACTTTGAGGACAGCATAGTGCATTGGTTTATTGCTTTCTTGTGCTAATGTTACATTTAGTTTTTTTGTTGAATTGAAATATTTTTCCTATATTTCTACTGTGTACATTTGGTTTTAGTACTTAGTTATCTATAGAAATATTGTTATATGCATGGTTATTAAAGCTTTGCTTAGGCGATAAGGTCGGGGGGGGGGGCGGGGGCGGGCGGTCATGCCATGGCCTTGCCTTGACGGACGAAGGTATGACGTCTGCCTTGCTGGGAAGGCATCACTTCGGCGGTGAGAGGGAAACATAGTTTTTTTTATCTGGATCAAAGGGGGAGAAGGGGAGAGGGAGAGCTAACCTAGGCCACCGTCTTGCTTCCCGTCGTTACTATCGCCGCCACCTTGGTTGCTGCTTGCCGAAGCTGTCGTCGTCGGTCCTCTTCATCGCTCTGTCGCTATGGTCACTGCTCTCCGCTCGTCGCCACCACCACCGTTGGCGGCGGTGCAGTGGAAGAGGAGGAGGCGGCGTTGTGGGAGAGGTCACGATTCAGTGGAAGAGAAGGTGCAGTGGAAGAGGAGCAAGGGGAGAGGAGGCGGTGCAGTGGAAGAGGAGGAGCAAGGATGAGTCAGGTGGCGGTGGCGTTAGGGAGTTAGGGCACATTGAGGGAGAGGTATGGGCCTGGTTGGGTCGGCCCATTGTCTGATCTGCTCTTTTTTTAATTTCTTTTTATGTTATTGAGCTAAGGTCTTCTGTGGCTATTTGTTGGATTCCTACGTTGCCTAAGGCTAAGAGGTATTCCCCATCTCCGATTAGGATGTGTATGGCGTCGCCTCGCCGTGCGTCTTAAGCGCTTTGGCGGTAAAAAGGTGGTGAGTCACCTCGCTTCACCTTATCGCTTTAATAACCTTGGTTATATGCTATCCATGTTGTCATAAGGCTTTCTTTGATATAGAACTAAGGAAGGCACTGAGAACCTTTGCACAATACCAATAGGAACCTTGGATTAATCAACACTGCCCTTAGTGAAAACTGAAAACCGGTGGGAACTTAAATGAACTGACCCCTGACTACTGTTGTTTGGTTGCTACTGCAACCGTATTGGACCCAACTAGATGGAAGTCTGCATAATGAGCAAAAGCGGTGAGATAATGAAGATGGTTTCACTTGCTTGTTATTCCAAATTACAGCTTGAAGCCACTTTTGTAATGAGTTACTGGACGCAATTGCAAGTCAAGATGCAAGCATGATTGCATCTTTATGGACAAATGCTATTCTTTTTTATGGAATATTCTTGTGAACTGCTTTCTGAATATCATGTATTAATCTTTGATTATGCACCACAGGAAGTTCTTTGTGGGAAATAGACACACTGCGCCATCATTACTCTCCTGCAGTTTCTAGGTAACAAGAAGACAAGCTAGTGTCATGATTTCTAGGATATTTCCTTTTCGTGTGAATTTTAGCTTGTTTTTTGTGATATTGCTGCCAGAATTGTTGCTTCACTTGAAACTGATCTCACTGTTCGGGCCAAAACTACTGAGATGAAAATAATGGACTTTAGTTCAGGCTCATATGCAACAGTTTTCAGAGATGAGGTACGTCTATACCGTACTTCCACTACATTCACCCTTAGCTTTATGTATGCATATGTACTCTGTGCCTATATAAATATCAGAGATGAGTAGGTCTTCACCGTACGTTTCACTAGATTTCGCCTTCTTGTTTGTGCATACCTGTGGACCATGTTTAGCTGGTATTTCTAATAATCTGAATTGTGTCCAGCAAAACCAGCTTGCGTCCTCTTTCTTGTTTGATTGTTTTTAGAGTTATTGTTCAAACCAAAACTGAGTCCTTTTCACTTGTTTTATCCTCTGCCATTTGAGTATCTATTATTAATGGTCACTAGGAATTTCATAAAATTTACCGATCTTGAATTTTGAATTGTAGGTGCGGCGTCGGATAAAACAAGTTCCCCTTGCTTTCTACAGAACTACACCAACTTCTTTATTTCAAGAGTCGGATTTCCCTGGATGGACCTTTGGACACCAATCGAATAGCAAGGCAGATACTAGTGTAGAAGGAAATGAGATTCATACGGTAGAGGCTAGTGACAGCTCACCTGCCAAAAGGTTGCGGGTGGAGACCTGAGTGTAACATTTTGCCCATTTGGCTGTCGTCTGGTCCCACCTTTTTATTTCCATTTCGTTTTTTAACATGTTGGAAAAGATTATGTTACAAAGCTATTTTAGCAATCTTCCAGTGTTGTAACATAAATTTTGAGCCGAAAGTAGTGAGATATAAATTATGCGAAGAATTTTTTGTTCTCATTACTGTCAGTCTAAGATGTAATCTTGAAGATCGCCAATAATGTAGTGTAAATGTCATTTCAACTTAAGCAAGCGTGCAAATGGTGCACAAGCAATATTTAATCCTTCTTTGCGGGCCTATCTTGCCAATAATTCTCCTAAAGAGACGGATTGGATTACAATCTATCACGTACTCGTTCTGCAATGTGGCTGGATTTAGAAGGTTAGAGATTATATCTCATTGCTAATTGCTATTACCATCTGTCGTGTACTCTAGTCTTATGCCATTGTGTGATAAGGGCACTTTATGTTGTTAACGTTATACTGAAACAAAAGTAACAGTTTCTCTTTCGAAGCTACAGAAACTCTATGCTTTGTTTGTTTTACTGAAAATATTATACGACAGGTTTTTTACTCCTCTGCGGCTGAAGTGTCACGGGATCTGTACATTGAGATGAGGCGTCCTCAAATGGTCCATTCGTCTTCCTATGTATGCGTTCAACAGAGACAATTCCGTTCCGGCTTACGTCTTTATTGGGTGGGTTAATCACTTAATCTAGCAGTATGACCCAGAGCTAAAAAATTTGTATCAGAATAACGCACATGATCCGTCAAAGAAGAAGAAGAATAGCACACATGAAAAGAACCTATGTATGCCATGTGCGGGAATCTGGAGTTCCGGACCCAAATGACTGAAAGGAACGAAGATGCTGTAAATCTCTTCTTCATTAGATTTGATGTCTGTGCCCAACATCGTCTTCAGTGACTGCAGCAGCCTGTGTTGTTTATCGCCAAGTCTCTGTACTGACGCTGTTAGCCTTTCCAGGTATGGTATGTGGATTGGGATTGCCAAACTATCTAGTCCATCCAAACGCTCAAGCTCGATATCCTCAGGTACTAGCACTTGCCCACTGGAAACATCTTAGTTATCTTTGCACAGAAACGCACTTCTTAATTGTACGTTTACTTAAGCTCTTGGTCATCTTTTTGGGTAAAACCGTAAAAGAAACTTTGTCCTGCGTGCTTTATTGTACTAGTTGGCATGGGGTGGGGTCCTTGTTGAGTGAATCGACCTGACGAGATTTTCGGGAGGTACTCAGGTAATGCTCCGCCGCAGACGAATGGTATCACATGTGTAAAAGTGATGTAGAATGTAGACGCATATGTATTCACTACTGTTTCAACTTCCAACCAAATGTTTGACATGAGGGCCTGAATATTTTCTGAAAAACAAGTTTGCATCTTATTCTTCAAGATAATCAGGTCAGAACATGCTGAGGATGTGATACCTTGGCATACCAAGTAGCAAGCTTTCTTAACAACGTTCATTAGTATCTGGGCTCCAAGACGCTGTCAGGACATGGCTAGGTGAATTGACAGTAGGTACTTCAGAAACAGCAACCTGTGGACTGTGGTAGTGCCAGATTTGGCGAGGCTTCACAAGGTCACCATAATTGTTCTTGTTCACATGGGCTACCAGCACTTCACGTCTATCTCGTGTCATCCGAGTTGAAGCAACTACCGACTAAAGCTGCTTCAGACCCAACGGTTAGAGGAATTATGCCTGAATTATTTGTTTATCCTGCATGCACCACGCTTTCGGATTCACCCTGTTGTTTTCTTCAAAAGAGAATTTAATTCCATGTCAACTTCGTAGCTGCTTTTATCGCCCCTCGAGCTCATAAACAAAATTAGTCGTCAAGCTCATCTCAGCAGCTCTTCTTTTGGTTCTTTTCTTATTTTTCTTGTTATGCCATTTTTTCTTTGCATGAGCATGTCTTAAGGTGAGACCGTGAGAGGTTGCTTAATTTCTTTATTACAGAAGATAGCATTTGTTGATTCTTATTTGGTGACGTCTTTCCAGTGTTTCTTCTCAAGGGGTGTCCATTTTTCTTCTGTTGAGCCCCAATCCTTATTGATATATGATATATCCTCCTCTCTTACCCAGTTACCCTAGGTTCTCACTTTCTAATCGTATTTTGAGTTGTTAGCTAGTCAAGATATCTGCTTAACAGGCAGGCATCATCAGGAAGTTTTTCTTTTGGTTCTTTCAGCCTATCCATTGTTGAGCTGAACGATGGAATCCTAAGCCCTAAAGATCACCTCAGTACTCCTCTGGACTCACCATGAAGTCCAGGCTCCATCTTCTGGGCATTTTCTGTTGTCTGTGTTCCTCTGCACTCAGCAAGAATATCTCTGTGAGACCTGATGCAGTGAGTATCGGAGCTCTTTTTACATTCAATTCCACAATTGGGAGAGTTGCCAAGGTTGCCATTTCTTCTGCTGTCAATGACGTCAACAATGATTCAAGTATCCTTCCAGGCACAAAGCTAGTTGTTCAGATGCAAGATTCCAATTGCCGTGGCTTCGTTGGCATTGTGCAAGGTACTTCTTTCATGTTTTTTCTGCCACTGAACCATGTAGATTTATGTTATGACAACAATATCATCCACATGGTATAACACATAACTTCCTCTTCTTTGCATGGGTGAGCCTTGCAATTCATGGAGAAAGATACAGTTGCCATCATCGGTCCACAGTCTTCTGTCATCGCGCATGTCATTTCTCATGTTGCAAATGAACTCAAAGTACCTCTGATGTCCTTTGCTGCAACTGATCCAACTCTCTCGTCACTTCAATATCCTTTCTTTGTGCGGGCCACCCATAGTGATCAATTTCAAATGGCTTCTGTTGCTGACTTAATCGAGTATTATGGGTGGAAGCAAGTGACGACCATATTTATCGATAATGATTATGGAAGAAATGGCATATCTTCTTTAGGTGATGAACTTGCCAAGAGGCGATCTAAGATCTTGTATAAAGCTGCAATTAGGCCAGGAGCAAGCAAGAGTGAAATAGTTGATGTACTGGTCAAGGTTGCAATGATGGAGTCTCGGGTCCTCATTCTGCATGCAAATCCTGAACTCTGGACTTGCGGTTTTCTCATTAGCGCTCAATCTCGGCATGACATCCAGTGGATATGTGTGGATTGCAACAGATTGGCTCGGTTCATTCCTCGATTCATCACTACATCTCGACATTGGATTACTGAGCTCAATGCAGGGTGTTCTTACATTGCGTCAGCACACAGAAAATACCAGTTGGAAGAGTATGCTGGCTTCAAAATGGAGTGCACTGGTGAAGGGGGATAGTGGTGATAGCAGGTTCTTGCTTAATTCCTATGGCTTGTATGCTTATGAACTATCTGGATGATTGCTCATGCGCTGGATGCATTTTTCAGTAGTGGCGGAAACATTTCTTTCTCTCTTGACCCTAAATTACATGAAGTTGCGGGAGGAGGTTTGCATTTGGAAGCAATGAGTGTGTGTCTTCGATGGTGGAAGTCTGTTACTAGAAAGAATCCGCCAAGTAAATTTCACGGGTGCAACTGGCCCTGTAAAATTTGATTCAGATGGTAATCTTATCCGGCCTGAGTATGACATTGTCAACATAGTAGGGTCTGGTTTGCGGACAATTGGTTACTGGTCCAACTATTCCGGGCTGTCCATTGTGTCTCCTGAGACTCTCTACATGAAATCAGCAAATCACACTAAGGAAAATCAGAAACTCTACACTGCGATCTGGCCAGGTGAGAGAGACTATAACAAGGCCTCGGGGATGGGTGTTTCCTAACAATGGAAATGAGCTAAGAATTGGAGTTCCCAATAGGGTAAGTTACCGTCAATTTGTATCAGCTGACGCTAAAACTGGAATGGTGCGTGGGTTCTGTATTGATGTGTTTCTTGCTGCAATAAACTTGTTACAATATCCAGTTCCATATAAGTTTATACCTATTGGCAATGGTCGTGAGAATCCAAGCTATACCCAGCTTATCAATGAAATTCTAACAGATGTAAGTTATGTTTCTAAAATTTACACCATGTTATGGTTGATGTGTATCGTATAAGTTGAGTACTAATAATCCTTTTGTGGCTAGGACTTTGATGCCGTGATAGGTGATGGAACTATTGTCGATATTATGAATAGCGCTTGTATTCATATGAGGCCAATGGGCCAGTATATATACACAAAGTACAGGTAGTAAGTATGCAAAGAACCCCTCATAACAATGGGGAATAACAAACTATACATATATCTCTAACACCCCCCCTCAAACTCATGGTGGATCAACAACACTGAGTTTGGAGAGGTAGAAGCTGTGCTGTGCTCGAGTCTGGGCCTTCGTGAAGAAATCCGCTATCTGAAGCTCTGAAGGCACATACTGAAGAGTAATCACCTGATCATGCACACAAGTCCTCATGAAAGAAGCATCAACACCAATGTGCTTGGTGAGCTCATGCTTCACAGGATCACGAGCAATACTGATAGCACCTGTACTGTCTGACAAGAGAGTGGTTGGTGTAGTGACAGAAATACCAAAATCCTCAAGTAACCACCGTAGCCAAGTAATCTCTGCTGTCAAGAGAGTCATAGCTCGCAACTCAGCCTCTGCACTCGAACGGGACACTGCAGTCTGTTTCTTCGTCTTCCAGGCAATAAGAGAACCACCAAGAAAAACACAGTAAGCAGAGATAGACCGGCGATCAGAGGGATCGCTGGCCCAAGTAGCATCCGAATAGGCCTGAAGCTGTAACGAGCTGGAACGTGAAAAGAAGAGACGGCGAGAGATAGTCCCACGCAGGTATCGCAGAACTCGAAGAAGGTGACTGTAGTGAACCTGAGTGGGAGCTGAAACAAACTGACTCAGAATATGAACTGGATAAGTGATATCCGGACGAGTAACAGCAAGGTAGACAAGACTCCCAACAAGATGACGATAGCGAGTCGGATCAGAAAGAGGCTCGCCATCAGAGAGTCGGAGGTGAACATTGAGCTCCATGGGAGTCTCAACAGTACGCTGATCAGTGAGAGAAGCGCGATCAAGAAGATCCTGAATATATTTCTCTTGGGACATAAAGAAACCATCTGGAGTGAAATTAACCTCAATCCCAATGAAGTAACGAAGAGGACCAAGATCCGACATAAGGAACTGCTCACTAAGACGAGCCTTGACAAAGGCAATGTACTCAGAATCATCTCCCGTAATGATCATATCATCAACATACAGGAGAAGAAGAGTCCGACCACGAGACGAAGTGTGGACAAAAGCGCAGGATCATGATCACTAGGTGAAAAACCAGCAGCGTGACCACGAGGAGAAGCGCTCAAACCAAGCACGAGGGGCTTGCTTAAGGCCATAGAGAGAGCGATGAAGGCGACAGACCATGCCCTCAGGAACAGAATACCCAGGTGGCGGATGCATGTAGACCTCCTCACGCAACTCGCCATTAAGAAAGACATTCTTGACATCAAGTCGAGAAATGACCGATGGCGAGCAGGACGCCACCGAAAGAAGAGTGCAAGCGGTGGTCATGTGGGCCACAGGAGCAAAAGTCTCGTCGTAGTCAACACCATGCTTCTGCTGGAAGCCACGAGCAACAAGACGCGCCTTATAGCGCTCAAGAGAGCCATCAGAGCGAGTCTTAATCTTATAGACCCACTTACATGTGATGGGATGAGAATGAGATGGAAAAGAACAAGATCCCAAGTACCAAGATGCGCTCGAGGCGACAATCTCCTCGGCCATGGCAAGCTGCCACTCGGGGTGAGTAACACATCCGTGGGAGACAAAGCTCACGAGTAGCTGCGCCAAAGAAAGGCAAAGCAGGCGGAGGCCGAATCGACTGGCGATCGCGGAGAGCGTAGCGAGGAGAAGATGACCCATCAGGGGAAGATGGAGCATCAGAAGAAGATGGAACATCAGGAGAAGATGACTCATCTGAAATATTCTCAATACGAGGTCGACGAGTGTAGACGATAGTGGGAGGAGCCTGGGGAGTCGTAGGAGACGACACAGGCGGCGACAACGGCGGAGAGGCCATAGGGGGAATATGTGGAGACTCAGTAGGACAGGTGGACGAGGGCAAAACAGATATAGGAGTATCTGGAAAGGTCAAGAAAGACAGAGACTCCATAGAGGAAGCCGAAGGAGAGGCAGGACGTGGGTAGAATGGACGAGACTCGTCGAAAGTCACATCCCGAGAAACCCGTATCCGACGACCAACAGGATCCCAGCACCGATAGCCCTTGTGCTCGGCACTGTACCCCAGAAAGACACACTCAACATACTGAGCGGTCAGTTTGGTGCGTTCTCGAGGGGCGAGGAGAACGTAGCAAACGCAGACCAAGCAGATGAAGGCGAGTAGTCAGGAAGAAGACCACAGAGACGCTCAACAGGGATCGCACCCTTAAGAGCAGAAGAGGGCTGGATGTTGACGAGATAGGTGGCAGTGGAAACAACATCGGCCCAAAAGTGAGGTGGAATGGAGGCGGCGATCATCAGAGCACGAGCCGTCTCAAGGAGGTGACGATGCTTGCGCTCAACGACACCATTCTGAGCATGAGCACCAGGACAAGAAAACTGAGCGAGAGTGCCCTGCTCAGCAAGGAAGCTGCGTAGGTGACGAGAGAGGTACTCGCCAGCAGAATCAGCACGAAAGACACGAATAGGAGTGGAGAACTGTGTGTGTATCATAGTGGCAAATTGTTTATAGATAGGCAAGGCCTCACTACGAGAAGACATGAAATATATCCAAGTGTGGCGAGAGAAATCATCTATAAAAATAATATAATAACGATGACCCCCTTTCGAAACGAAGGGAGCCGGACCCCAAACATCTGAATGAACAAGATCAAAAGGACGCTGAGACACAGTCTCACTATGAGGATAAGGAAGTCGAATCATTTACCTAACTTACACCACGACAATATAAAGACACGTCTCCGAGACAGACCCCAGAAGACCACGACGAACTAAGGACGACAGACGAGATCCACACAGATGGCCAAGACGGTGATGCCACTGCTGGAAAGAGCCGGTAGACGGTGGCGCGGCGGAGACCGGCGGCGATGGTGGCGCGGAAGGAAGGTGAAGCCGTCAAGCTCCCAAAGACGCATGAATCACGGCGCCGAGGCGAAACCAACTAGAGCTCCGTGTGGCGATCCGAACACAACAAGAGTCAGAGTCGAGAATAACCCGATAACCAAGGTCGGTAATCTGCCCAGCAGAAAGAAGCTGCAAGGTAAGGCGAGGAACATGAGCAACAGAAGGAACATGAAAAGAGGAGTTGCTAAGAGGACCTCGACTGAGAGACGAAAGAGATGTACCATCGCAGTAAGAACACCGGCGGAGAATCAAGGGTGTAATGAAAGACAGTGGAAGGATCGAGTCATGTGAAAAGATGCTCTAGAATCAAGAATCCACGGGAGGTACCGATGTGTAGAAGGTGGTTTCGGTGCGAAGAGTCGATGCGAGCACTGCAAAAACTCGCCGAGGAGAACTCGGCGGCAAGCGGCGTCGAAATCCGGCTATCTCCCGCTCGGATGAGAGAAACTGCGAAGAAGTCGATGCAGGTGTCGATGTAGAAGCACCAGTGCGAGTGCTAGTAGAAGAACGACGAGAAAGATGCCGCTGCTTCTTATAGCACTGGGACTCAATGTGGCCGACCTTATTGCAGTAGGAGCAATGAGGACGACCACCGCCGGATGGAGGCGGCCGACACCACTGTGATGGCCGCCGAGGAGGCGATGTCGACGCGTGGAGCCATCGGTGTAGCAGGTGGGCGGGCGGCGAGCACGGAGGGGAGTGGTAGCAGGCCAGCACCACTCGGCGAGTCTCCTCCACACGTATCTCGGTAAGAGCCTCCAAGAGAGTGACACGAGGGTGACGTGCAAGGAGCTGGGCACGCCATTGCTCGAACTCGGGGCGGCGGCGTAAGGAACTCGTAGATCCGCTGAAACTCCGGTCGGCCGCGTCATACTAGGCAACATCGACAGAGCGGCGGCCAGCGGTGCGGAGAGAGTCAGTGCCGCCAAGCAAAGCAGAGCTCGGCGTAAAAGCATCAACGATAGCATCACCTGCTGAAGAGAGTGCTCTGGCGGACCACGGACGGTAGAGAGCATCACCGGAGGGCTCGTGAGCGCCGACGAAGGTGAGTCCACATCCGAAAGCGATGGTAGTCCCACAACCTCGAGGAGAACGAGGTTGGATATCGGCGATGAGGACAAAGCGGCCCGGCGTCGTCGTCGTACCACCGAGTGTAGGCGGCGAGCGATCCTTGTAGAAGTCGAGCCTCTGGTAGGCGAGATAGCCTCATCATCGCAAGGCGGCGGTCTCGGCGGCAGCCTTGTCGGCATTGTTGAAGCGCGCAACAGCGTAGGCTCCGTCGGAGGTGTAGGGCAAGGCGACGAGTAACATCGCCGAGAGAACGCCCGAGACGAAGATCACGCATGTGGATGCGCATGTGAGACACGGTCGGTGTAATTAACACCATCGAAGATCACCGCAACGAGGAGAAGCGGTACCCATTGGTAGCGCTACCGGGCGCGGCGGCGACAAGGCAACGGTCTAACTAAGCGGCGCCGAGCGCGGCGGTTAGAACGATCTCTTTTTCTTTTTTTCTAAAACTCTTAACGGGCCTTCGGCCGTGGAAACACACACACACGCGCACACGCAGAGGTGGCGGCGTGCGCGGCGCGGCGCGCAAGGCGGCGGCGCGCGAGGCGCGGCGCGGCGGAGGCGTCGAGCGCGGGGCGGCGGCGTCGGGTGGAGGCCGGCGGCGGCTCGGCGGCGGTGGAGCGGCGACGGCGACGGTGGAGGCCGAGTGGTGGCGGCATGCGCGCGAAGGAGCGGCCGGCGCGGGGCGGCGGCGTCGGGTGGAAGCGAGGCCGGGCGAGCACGCGTGCGTGGGCGCGGCGCGCGCGGGAGCGCGGCGCGCGGGCGCGGCGTCGGGTGGAGGCGGCGGCGGCGGCGGTGGAGGCCGAGCGACGGCGACGGTGGAGGCCGGGAGTCGGCGTGTTACGGCGAGGCGACAAGCGAAGCGACGGGAAACCCTAGGTAGGCTCTGATACCATATTATGAATAGCGCTTGTATTCATATGAGGCCAATGGGCCAGTATATATACACAAAGTACATGTGGTAAATATGGAAAGAACCCCTCATAACAATGGGGAATAACAAACTATACATATATCTCTAACAGTCGCAAATCGGACAAAGGTTGTTGATTTCACTCAACCATATGCCGAGTCCGGGCTTGTGGTACTTACCTCTGTTAAGAGGCGGAGCTCGAGCGGATGGGCCTTTTTGCAGCCATTCACAATCAGGATGTGGTGCGTCACAGGACTGTTTTCTTATCATAGGAACGGTGATTTGTATGCTTGAGCACAGAATCAATGATGATTTCCGCGGACCTCCAACAAGACAGGTTATTACTGTATTCTGGTAAGTTCTCACATGTATATCAATTTGAGCCATCTTTTGCTGATCATCGTGTACAAATCCAGCAAATTGTATTATTTCATTTTTCTTTTCTTTCTTCTTGCCTCGCTGTGCCATTCTACATGTGCGAACCAGAACCTCTAGTATCTGTAGCTGTCAAATTTCGTGCAAGACATTGATTATTGTCATTTTAACTGACAATTTGGAAGATTAGATGCATCACTTTTAATGGGGGAATGAACCAAATCATTTTTGCTCGCTGAACACTTTTTCTAGGAAGTTCAGCTTCTTTGCTCGGTATAGTTGAGTAGTCTCGTGGACTTTACGCCAAGCATCATCATAATCTAGTTTCTTGAACCATGAATGGGTGTTGTTTGCCTGATGTTACATGTTATATTCGCTTTGCATTTGCAGGTTCAGTTTCTCAACCCTGTTCTTCGCCCACAGTGAGTGAAATGCAGCTCTTAACCTTTCTACACATTAATCAAGATGGAAACTTCCTAGCCAAACTCATAGAAGTTATTGTGCGTCTTTTATTTTTACAGGAGAGGACACCAGAAGCATACTCGGTCGCTTCGTGATCATCATATGGCTCTTCGTGGTTCTGATTATCCAGTCCAACTACACTGCCAGCCTGACTTCCATACTCACTGTGCAACAAACAGCTCTCATGTCCAATCACGGGGATCGATAGCTTGATGGCCAGTGAAGAGCCCATCGGGTTTCAAGTCGGCTCCTTCGCGGAAAGTTACCTCGTGCACGAGCTCGGCGTTGCCAAGTCGAGGCTTAAAGCGCTCGGTTCCCCAGACGAGTATAAGAAAGCACTTGAGCTTGGCCCTCAGAAAGGAGGTGTCGCGGCCATCGTCGACGAGCGCCCGTACATTGAGCTCTTCTTGTTTCAGCATTGCAAGTTTGCAGTTGTGGGTTCGGAATTCACCAAAAGCGGCTGGGGCTTCGTGAGTTTCTTTCCACCTGACCATTGGCCAAAAGAATCGTAAATAAGTTCAATGTATTTTCTAATGCGATTTTCACAACTGAATTCAACCTGTCTGTCAGGCGTTCCCGAGGGACTCGCCGCTCGCCGTGGACCTGTCGACGGCCATCCTGACGCTGTCGGAGAAGGGCGACCTCCAACGAATCCACGACAAGTGGCTGGCGAGCGGCATCACGTCCATGTCCCAGGCCAACGAACTGGACTCGGACCAGCTTATGGGTTATGGCTATGGGTCCTCGTACAACGCTTCGGACCAATAGAAGTGGGACTTGTATGTCAATGTGGGCTCATTGCTTGCTGGGAGAAGACCGTTTTATCCCGGTAAAATTAGCTTCTGTTCGGCCATTTTCGCGCAGTCGGATTCGATTACGCCATGACTGAACTCAGCCGCTTTTCATGACATGAATGATGGTGGATATGAGAATGACGCGCGCCCATGATGAGGACGAACATGCATGATCGCAACACATGGATTATTGCATGTCTCCCTTTTCACGCTCATCGATCTCCCCACTGCGCAGCTCTTCTTTGGGAAGTCGTCGCTCATTAGTTTGCTCGTGGCCGTGAGTTGTCCATAGGCTACAGCTATAAAGACGTACATGTACTACTACTACTATTCGAGATAGCTGGATGATGGACAGCCAACAGCAATTACATTCATGAATCATGACTCGCTATTGTACAGCAAGCACTGTACATCCTACGATTTTGAACTATGGACGATCATCTTCAGAAGCCTAGCAGGGGGAAAAAACACAAGATGGTGCTTGTTACAACCTGTTTCCTAGTAAACAGCGCAAACACAACCTCAAAATAGTACCATAAGAGGCCAAACAGAGAACAAGCCAAGGGATCACACCCAAACTGGATAAGCAACCAAAAGCCTTACACTTCTGGATCCAAAACGGACCGAAGAATGCCAAAATCTTCATGTCCAATTATTTTGGGAGGTGTCACATGCCAGCCTCACCTGTGTGGCGTTATCTTTGGCATTTTGTTTAGAACGAAAGCGAAGCCATTCACATGTGTACACTACTTTATACAGCAGATGTTCTCAAAATCGGCAAAAACAATACGAAGGCATGCACCAGACGATCAGAAGGGAGCAGGTGACCCACCCGATGCATCACGGGTGCGATTCCAATTCTATTCTTTTCTACTAATAAGATACAAAAAAAAAGGTGATCCAATTCGACATTGAGCCACCAAAGTGACATGTCTGATTAAGGTGTACAGGGAACCAGCATGTCAACTGCTTGCATATCATGATCAATCAGTGCATATCATGTATACCTGCACAGTACACTGCATTATATTGCATCCTGTTGTTGTACGTGCATTTTGTCGTGGGCGATGCAGTTGCATTACTGCAAATCCCAACCTCCTCCATGTGTTGATTAGGCGAAAGCACTGAAACAAAGGTCCACGGTGGAGCAGTATATTTGTGTATTCTTCTTGTTCCCTTTGGTCTCTCTCTACATCCCTAGCTTAGTTGAAAAGGTCATGGACTCATGGTAGTTTAATATGTAATCTACTGCAGATTCCCAGGATAGATCACTGCGCCCTTGACTCGAGCAAAAAACAATCTCTGTGATCAACAAGGTGCCATTTGCCTTCAGGAAAACGAAGCACCTAAAGCTAGACACAAATTAAGCTAGTACCTAGTAGTAATATCACAATTCACAACTGGCAAGTTAAGGCAAAGAGGGTCAGGAGTAGTAGCTGTGAAGAGCTGAAGATGCAAAGTGGGTCCTGTAGGGATGCAGATAACATGTTCAGAAGGCTTTCGACTGGAGCTGGCATTGGAAAGGTTGAGTAGGTGTTCGCACAGGGATTTGTTGATAAAATTTGTTTTGGTTTGCCGCACTCGTACCAATGAGGCTATGAGATCCAATCAGACGACGAAACAAAACTTGAGAAAACTGTATAACGAAATACTCAAAACCAGATTAATACTCTTACCCATACACAGATACACTCCAATCCTCGTTTCTACGACCCAGAGCATGAAAATCTATGACAACAAGCAACCGGTTCACCATTCTCTACCCAGTGAATCATGGTCTAACCTACACACACCACACAACACAAAAAAATGTTCGACATGTCATTATTGATTTATTCAAACATCACCGCGTTAATTCTTTCCCCATAGCTATCATGATTCGAGCCCACTAACAACACATTGGGTGGGGTTTTCGGGATTTGATTTCATGACTTCTCGTTGAAGGGTAATTTTGATTACTAACCGCACCCTTCTACAAAAATACCGCCTTAATTTACCAGGCCACCAGCTGGCCCACCACTCAGTGAAAACAGTCTCCTCAAGTAAACATGGCTATTATTAGTCTTTTATCCAGAAATTCCAAATACATAACAAAATGGAGAAATAAGAAAAGGGTGGGGTCTTCACTATTCACAGTCCACGCACCAACTGCCACGATGCGCATAGCGGCGAGGTGAGTGGAGGACAGGGGACAGAACTTGGACCTCGATGCCGTCCATCTGTGCTACAATGCACAATCGGACGGCTACGAGGGCAGTCCCCACGTAGGAACAGTCTCCGTCGAAAAGGTCTCCGAGGAGAGGAGGGCCCACGAAGAGAATCCGAGAAACCACCACCGTCGCCACACACACCACTTCACCACGCCCTCCTCGGCTCCTCCCTCCTCTCCTCTCTCTCTCTCTCTCTCGCCTGGCACACAGACGCGCTCACACACGCGGAGAGGAGGAGCCGTACGGGCGCTAGGGTTTCCTCCGTGGGGATCGGGATCTCGCGTCGCAATGCAGCCGCCGCGCCGCTGATACCGAGGCCGTCCCTCCGCCGCCGCGGCAGCGCGGCGCCGCCATGGCGCGGCGCCACGGGTGGCAGCTCCCCGCCCACACCCTGCAGGTACGCGCGCCTTTGCTGGTCGTCTTCCCCTGTATCTGTGCTCGGACGCGCAATGTGCTTGCGGATCTCATCGCGTTCTGTTCGTTTCGCCGCGGGCGTGGAAAATTTCCGGTGTTTTGGTGAGCCCTTTGTTGGGGTTATGGCGTTCGAAAATTTCCCGGTGCTACCCTTCTGTGACAGTGGTACTAGTATGTTTAGGTTCTGACGAGTAATGTACTGATGCGCGTTGTTTGATTTGATCTGATGTTTTCCCTCAGTTTTCGGCTCCACTCTTTTTCGTAATTTCGTGTGTTTGATGTGACGGCTTGCTTTTTCCTGTATTTTTTTTTTCAGATGCTTCTGCGCGACTTCACCACTAGTATGTTGTGTTGGTAATTTCTGCTGTATTGACGCGAAATAGTACATGGATGTGGTTTTCTTAATGGTTTCCGGTAATAGCATGCGGCTTCCTGAATTTTATGCGGTGGTACATTCTGATCTGATGCGTTATATGTGTCTGTTTTGATCTGCCATTTCTCTTTGGCCGATAAAAGTGGTACTTTTTGTTGGTTTTCTGTTGGTCTCTTCTGTTCTTTCTTCTCTGATGTGATGTGGGACTCTGGACCTTGGAGTTCGGCTTCGCTGCCCCCCTAACCCGCCTTTTTGTCCCCTTCCTTCCTGTGTGCACTACAGACTCTGACTTGATTTGTTACCCTTGAGTTCAACAGCAGGAGGTTATCTATGGACACTATAATTTCTGGTTGATTACCCAAATGCAGTAATTTAGTTTCTTCCGTACGTGTCCGTGTAGAGTAGAATGGATGCATCCGTGTTCGAAATGACGGGGTGTTCAGTTCAGTACCGTTCGCCTTGCTATTCTGGATCTGGTCCTTGTGTTCTTATAGGTTCGTGCAATTTGTTGCTTCTGTTATTTGTGCCTAGTTTCATTCTTGTTAGTTGTTTGTTGCAATAGAAGCAGATGAAACTGGATAACATAGTTACTTTAGTAGAAAGATGGATGAAACTCTTCCGTTCGACGGAAACTTTGTAATCTTTCTAGTTGTTTGGATTGCTGATGTTGGGCTGTGTAGTTTTGTACTGGGTGGCGTAGCCTGGTTCTGTTTTGCCTTGTTTAGGTCTTAAGAGTTAGCTGGTATCCCCAGTTTGTCCGGTTGATTTTTGTGTCCGGTTCTTGTACTTTGCGAACATTAGCTTTCTATAAAAGCTGGGATGTTTCCTTTCTAAAAAAAGCAAGCTTCACGGTGCTGTGTTCCTTAGCTAGAAGGATGCGTTGAAGTCAAATTAGTTACATTTTAATGAACAAAATGGTAGTCTGACTGTAAATTTGAGTGTCATAGTGGGTTATCCATGTTATTTAATTCTTAATGTCTAGCGTTTTTAGCTTCAATTTCCAGTTATTAGCTTTTCCAGGTCTGTTGGCACTTGGTAGCATCTTTGCTGCCAGAATTTTTCTGGAATCAATGCACAATTGTAGTTTACTTCTGTTGATGCAGTATCCCAGCGCAATGGAATCCTGGTGAAATCACAGTAGATGGGGGAGAAGTGACCTAGCATTTTGAAAGCATGAACTGTAACAGGAACCTTTATCTATTGAATTGGCAATTATTTCAGAGCTAAAAATTTTCGGATGTTTCTCACTTAGTTTTGACTTCTGACCTGAGTCTTGGGAGGAAGAAGAGGGTGGGTTTCACAATGTTTATTAGACAAGGATCCATGCATGTGATGCTATCAAGCAGTTTTTTTCTCTTTACTTGAGAACATTCAGTTAGTAATAGCTCCGGTCCATGTGCAGACCATTCATCCTGCTTAACTTCATCTGATCATCTTTTCTACCCTTCCTCATTAAAGTTTAGATGTAGTTCCGAAGATCAGGCAAAGAGGGGAAGGCTATAAACTCGGAGCTATAATGCCTTCATGAGTGTCTTATAAGAAATCTGTAAAAATCTGAGCTAGCATGATTGTCTTGTGTAAAAATTTAAGTTTCCACCTGTAAACTTGACAGTTTAAGCTCTTGAAATGCTCATTGTGTACAAAAGTACACTAGGACTAGGAGTCTTCAGTTTGCATTCCAGCTAGAAGGGTGATTATGTAGGGGTGTATGGGAGGTCTCAGTCTTGTTTTTCTGCTGAGTTCGTGGCGTCTTAGTTGGCTTTTGTACTTCCTCCTATGCTGGCATTGTTGCAAGCTATCCATTCTTACCTCTATCTTAGGGAGAGTTTGAAATTGAATGAAATATTTATTATATTTATCATTTTTTGCAGGTGGTAGCTATAACAGTGTTCTTCTTGCTGTGTATAGCATTCTATGCTTTCTTGTCTCCATTTCTTGGGAAAGACTTGTATCAGTATATCGCAATAGGTGTTTATAGTTTTCTGGTAAGGTTCCACTTCTCATGCATGCATTGAATCCTGTAATATATTTCATTTGATAAGTGTCTGATATCCATGTTCTGTTATGTCAGGCCTTATCGGTACTGATTCTATACGTTAGATGTACGGCTATTGATCCTGCTGATCCTGGCATCCTGATTGCTGTCAATGGTGCACTAATCTATAAATCGGAAGGTACGTCCTGAATCCTGATACCTGATGACACTGCTATTGAATTGCAATCCAATTCATTGAGTGGTAGGCACATGATATACTAATGCAGCATCTCCTTTTGGTTAAAAGCAAACGTTGACACTCAAGAAGAAACTGGCAAGTCAGGATTGAGAACAGATGAGGATATCCAAAAGCATAAGTCATGTTTAGGAGCTGGTTGTTTTTGTTGTGCTATTTTTTTGAAAGAGGATTGTCGCAATGAAGATGAAGCTTACCAACAAGAAGATTACGGCGAGGAGGCGCTCTTTTGCACCCTTTGCAATGCGGAGGTACTTATGCTCAGCTCCAACCCTATTCAGTGTGCACAGTATACCATACTTAAGAGTTCCTACTCATTTTCTCCTTTTTTGCCAACACTATATGTAGTCACGGTAGTTTTGAAAAATGGTTGTAATGTATATACCTGCATCCATTGATTCTAATTTACCCTTTTATTGAGTACATATATATTTATCAGGAACTTAAGTGCTATAACTGGTAGTTGCATCACAACAGATGTTAAAGAGGCGTGGCATCAAACAAATTATCATTTATCTGTATTTACTTAAATTTATGGTTGCATGAATGCAGCATAATGTTGGTCAAATATCAAGGAGGTACTGTAGCGCGCAGACTGTAGCGCCACAAGTACTATGCAGGATTTGTTATTTGTGAATCTATCTATTAAGTGTTTGGTATTATCTATTAGTCGGATTGTTAGAGATAAGTTTTTTTATAGATTATTTCTTAAGGGTCAAATCGGGCTATCCCTATAAAAGGGATAGTATGTATTCATTATCAATCAAGCAAAGAAATAAACAAAATTAGTCTCTAACCGGTTGGCTAAAGATCAGAGCCTCCTTGTTCGTCGAGAAGAGTCCCGGCCGAGCTTGGAGGGCGATCCCTCGCCTCCCTGGCTAATCAGGCCTCAGAGCCTCGCTATCTCGACAGGAAAGAGTCCCGCTGGCGGTTAGATGAGGGTGAGTGCCCTACCCTCGGTCCTCGGACCCGTACTCAATCAACGATCACAACATTTGGTATCAGAGCCACTCACCATGGCTTCCGGTGTTGCACTATCTCTCTTGGAGAAGTTGAAGGCGAACAACGAAGAACAGAAGGTCTTACTCGACAACATGACTGTTGTCCATTGGAGTTTCGTTGATCCTTGTCCACACGACGCGACGTCGTCATCGTAGCCTCTCATCAACATTGGGCCATCAAGGACTTAAACCGTGGCCACCACCGCAGCTCGAGGACGAGCTGCCTCGCCGCGAGGGGTGTAATAGTAGCACCACAAGTACTAGGCGGGATTTTTTATTTAGGAATCTATCTATCTATTAGGTGTTTGGTATTATCTATTAGTTAGGCAAGTTATTATTAGATTACATTGTTAGAGCTAAATTTCTTTATAGATTATTTCTTAAGGGTCAAGTTGGGTCGCCTCTATAAAAGGGATAGCATGTATCAATTATTAATTGAGCAAAGAAATAAACAAAGTTAGTCCCTAAATGGTTGACTAAAGATCAGAGCCTCTTTGTTTGTCGGGAAGAGTCGTGGGCTCCCGGCCAAGCTTGGAGGGCGATCCCTCGCCTCCCTGGCTAATCAGGCCTTAGAGCCTCGCTACCTCGACAGAGAAGAGCCCTGCTGGCGGTTAGATGAGGGTGAGTGCTCTACCCTCGGTCTTCGGACCCGTACTCAATCAACGACCACAACACATAATGTCCAGTATTTAGACACTTTCAAGAATTTGGTCACAGGCAATATGCTGGACACAGCGCTTTGTAAAATACTTTCCATAACAAGATAGTTGAATTTACTTCTGCTGCATAAGTACAAGCAGTCCTTATGACAATACAGAGATGTAAATGCCCAAAGCAAATGAACTAAATTAACATTGTAGTAGTTGGTAAAGGAAACTTGTATCAAGGATAATTACTGAAGGATGCATGCATGAGGCATGCAAAAGGACAGTGTTTATGAGATTACATCAGTTATGATTAGTATCATCTGCATTTGTGCTACTTATCTGTTTTGGTGCTTCTGAAATATTAATATATTATGAGTAGAGCATTTGACATGTTTGTTTGCAGCAAGGTTATTAAGTTGGTAAGTCGAGTCGAGTCGCCAAGGGACCAACTTGCCAACTAGTCGACTAGTCGTTGACTACTTGTCAACTTGCCACATACCACCCTTGGACGAAAGAAAATTAAACAGAGCATGAAATAAACAAGACTTGAATAAATTTAGAGCATGTTACCTCATCTTTTACTACAACAGAACAGAGCAGCTGCTACCACCACATCTGCTACTCTGCTACCACCACCACTGATATTCTGCTACTACTAGTCTAGTGGTACTACATTAGTATTTAGTACATTACTACTTGCTGGCCGCTGCTACTACTACTAGATCTACGAGAGGTTGAGAGCATTAGAGCAAAACAGAGCAGATCAGCATTCAGCAAAACAGGGCAGCAAAGCAGAGAGAAGGAAGCTCAGGATAAAAAAAGATCTGAGGGAAAGGGATGAAGGAGGGGGACGAATATGGAGGCCAAGGCGATGCTTGCCGACGGCAGCCTGAGCCAGGGGCGACGGCGTCGGGTGCTGCGAGACAACCGGAAGGGAGGGAACCAACAGAGCGGAGGCAAGAACCAGCGGCTGCTGCTTGCTTGTTGCTAGGGTTTGGGTGCCAAGACCCTTTATCCTCTTCAGTTTTCAACCTGACGCTGGGCCACCCCAAATCACGCACCAAGTCACGTTCTAAGTGTGCCAAGTTGCACACCCTTTCCCGCGCTCGCGCCCTCTCCTACGCTCACCCACAAGTTGCCCGACTTGTCTCTCCAAGTCGATGACTAGTTGATCCAAGTCGACCAGTCGACAGCAAGTCGCTCGACTTGCTCAGCTAGTCGAGTCGGTGGCTCCAGTCGAGTGCCGACGGCCGACTGGACAACTAGTCAATGACTTAATAACACTGGTTTGCAGCAGTGCTTGCTTTCACTTTGTTCATGTATTGATGTCCAATATCTTTTCTGTTTACAGATATAAGCCATTAGTCCAATGTTTTAATTCATACTAAATCTTTCCTTTATGTATTGATATAGGTGCGAAAAAATAGTAAGCATTGCCGAAGTTGTGACAAGTGTGTTGATGGATTTGATCATCATTGCCGGGTACGTATCATGTTGAACCTTCTGTGGTTCATTTTGTCTCTTTTCTCTTTCTCTATAGTTTGTTGACGTGGCTTTTCTGATATCCTTTTTGGTCTTTTTGATGCAGTGGCTGAACAATTGTGTTGGAAGGAAAAACTACATCACATTTCTGTGCCTTATGGCTGCGAGTCTTGCTTGGGTATGTAGAAAAGTCATAGATGTTGATATTTCTATCTGTCAACATTTGTATTCTTTTAAATGCTGATAAGCCTGTGTTGAGTGTGGATTTGATATTCTGAAAGCATTTTTCATGTTTCTAATTGTGAGTGTTCATAATCCTATATGCATAAAGCTTGCCGTTGAGTGTGGAGTTGGTATTGCTGTTTTTGTCCGTTGCTTCACTGACAAAACAGCCATTGAAGATCAGATAGGGGAAAAGCTGGGGTATGGTCTTTCACGAGCACCCTTTGCAGCCATTGTGGTAAGTGTTAACCCTTTTGTTGTTTTTCTTTTGTTGATCTAGTTTTCTAGCATATAGCTGCAGTAATTTTCATGTACATTCGGATTTCAGTATGCAGAATCAAATCAGTAGTATTTTTTTGTTTTGTGTAATATTGCTGTTGAGTTGAGACAGGAGAATGGGGTTAACTTAGTATGAATATAATTAGTCTTATTACGAGGTAAAGGAACAGAGTTGCTAGTTGTGTGCAACAGCAGTTGGGAGCAAACATTGCTTCTGCTAAGTGCAATCTGCAGTTGCTACAAATCAGACTAGTCATTTTTGCCCAGAAAAACCATTTATAGTCAATTAATTAGCCTTTCTAGGTTTGGCTCTTATCTGAAAATAGAAGGGCCATGTCAATTTTGTGACCAATCGTTTGCTCTTGTTCATAATTGCAGCATTTAGCATGGTTAGTAATAGTATTAGTAACGTTTGAATTATGTATAGTGACCTCTATTGGGCAATGCTTGTCAATCATTGTATGAAGTTACCTGAAGTATGTAACGTGATGTGGCTATGACTGTAAACTAATACAATCTTAAAACATCCTTGACTTCAGGCCCTAGGTACAGCTCTTTCGATGCTCGCTTCAGTGCCACTGGGGGAGCTGTTCTTCTTCCATATGATATTAATCCGGAAGGTTGGTCACTTTGTTATCCTCTGTCAAATTTCTAGTCTCATTTTCTCACATTTTGTCCAGGAATGGAATATGAGATTTCTTTGTTGCACCACTTTTTTGCAGGGCATCACAACTTATGAATATGTTGTAGCAATGAGGGCTCAGAGTGAACCTCCTGGTCCCTCTGTCAATGATGACCAGCAAAGCTTGCCATCTTCTCCAATGAGTTCTGCACCAACTGCTTTCAGCGGGAGCTCATTTGCACGGCACTACAAAGGTGCATGGTGCACTCCACCGCGCATCTTTATTGACCAGGTACGAATTGTATCCCGTAATACTTCTAGGCCATATCAACTTTTCAGAGAGTTAATTGTCAGGTGTTTGTGTTTCTATCATTGGGAGCACAGCAATTTGCTGTGCAGTTTGCCTTTTAAATTGAGTTATGCTTTCCACTTCAACAAACCTTATCAGAAACCTGCACTGTTGTTATTTGAGATAGTCTAACAGAACTGTTTGTTTAAGAGTCATGTTCTGGACACCATAATCATCTTCATTTTGATGTTTAATTTATCTCTTGCCTTTTGGGAAAGTTGTTCTGCACGTATTTGATCCTGTTTGCATCACACCACAGGACGAAATCATCCCACACTTGGTACCTGGGCGAGTACCTTCAACCGTTGATCCTGATAGCATGGACCCGACTGAAAGAGCCAAACAACATACTAAACGTCCAGTCCGCATTAGTGCATGGAAGCTCGCAAAACTGGATTCAAACGAGGCCATGAAAGCAGCAGCAAAAGCCAGAGCCTCTTCATCCGTGCTGAAACCAATCAATACCCGTGGCCAATATGAGGCAGACCTGTGCTCCAGTGACAACCTCAGCTGCAGAAGCAGTGTCATGAGTGCTGATACCGGACACCACATAGACACTCGGTCTGGCAGGAATTCTCAATACAAGTCCTCTTATCCAGCGAGCAGAGCAAGTGCAGATGACATTGAGCTGTATCCCCAGACACCGAGCAGCTTCCAGAGCAATTCGCGGACTCCAACACCTATTGCAGAACACCATCCCTCAAAGCATTTCAACCCAATCTATCAGACTTCAGCAAACAGGTCTCCATTCTCAGCAAAAGCAAGCGGTGTCAATGAAGCGGCCATCTCAGAAGCCAACAATGCAAGGAGGTTTGGTGCGCCAAACGCAGAAAGATCTTCTCGGTCATCAGTTTACTGGGATCAGGAAGCTGGCCGGTTCATGTCTGCACAGGCAAACCAGGGATCCAGCTCTCGGTTGGGCCGTCCCGACCTTCTGTACACTGGACAGTCTATATTCTTTGGTGGACCTCTGATGACAGATTCAGCAACAAGAAGTTTCAGAGATCCTGGTGGTTCGAGTCAATGCTCGGGTGGGTCTCGGCCGCACCAGCTCCCGGTGTTCGTTCCAAGTGATCCCCAGAAAGATCAATTCTCTAGGTTACCGTGAAATAAACTGTTTTTGGAGTAGTATTCTGAAACACTTGTTTCTCTGCTTGATTGTTCAATGTATAGTTCTTAGTTCTTACATCAGACAGATTGTAGGTTATGATTTTTCTGTCATCTAGGTGGAAATTGGAATTAATTTAGGTATTCCCGATTTTAATACAAAAATCACGGAGACTCTTGTTCATAAGGAAAAGGGGGACTTGGATAATTTGTCAAATTAGAGTGGCTTGCTTGAGTAGGATAATGAGGGATCACTACTTCCAGGTTCATTTTCAAATAGTGAACTGATAAGGATGTTCTGCGACTTGACATTATTAGATTCACCTGGTTGGCCTTAAAGTAATATATAGTCTATAGCCACAAATGTCAGGATCTATCCGCTATGTACTAGTATATGGTTTCCCTTTTCCTTTCTGATATCTTTGTGGATTGTCTTGTAATTTTATGGTTAGTCTTTTGTGGTATGTCAACTGTCCAAGTTATCTTAAATCCAGATGAGAGCATTGTGCACTTGCGGACTGAAGTGTCGACGAGTATATCTTGGTGGCTACAATCATATTTTACGGCCCACTTTGCACAACTTTCTCAGGAACTCATGTAATCCATGGGAAGGAGTAACCGAGTAAGTGGCGGTGACTCTGCAAATTCGGTCCCCTTCAACTCAACTCTTGGATAAAAAGTGCCTGTACTTGTCATCTAAATGGCCTTACCTGCACGTGATAAAGACATTTGTTCGTGATGATATGCTATATCACCTTGTGGTGAAAGAGAAAAGTGACTTTCTTTCTCGTGGATTCAGTTCCTCTGCATCATTTCAGAGCCATGTTAATTTCTGAGTACCATCTAAGCTGAAGAAAGTAGGCGGAAAATATCCGCGCAACTGCTTAGTGCCATTTCAAGCCTCCCGACTCCCGAGTGTATCGCCTGAAATGTGCCAAGAATCATTCCTCTCCGTGTGCCGTGTGCCGCGTACCAAAAAAAATAATAATCTTGGTGTGAACTGTGAAGGAGCATCTGCACGAACGAGACGCAACAGGCGTCAGTGCAGGAAGTATGATACGTCAACAAATCGTGCCGGGCACCACAAATATAGCATACACAGCACAGGCGCTTCATTTCTAAGTTCTAACCCAACCCCCACGCACGCACTGAACCGCGCATCGACCTTGCGCTGCGTGTCGCACATGATCCAGGAGGCAACTGAGCCTACCAACTCTCGGCGGCCATACGCTTTACGCTGCAGGGAAAAGGCCCAGTTGCTACGCCCTACACCCCAAGACCGAGCAAGTCGGCGGCCACTAAAACAACTGCGTTTTGGGAACCATTACCCGGAACCGGCCATTCCACGCGAACGGCGTGACGGGCGAAGGCCATCTTTGGACGACACCCCCCGCCACTTTACCGGCTCCGGCGGCGTTAAAGAATAGAGCTCCCGGTCCCGGGCCACATGTCGTGACTTCGATATTTCTTCTCTCTCCTAACCTCGGAAGCATTCCCTCTCTGAGTAACATTAGGGCATGTAGCAATGGTACAGATAGCTGCTGTCTATAGCAACTATCTATGTCACCTGTTGACAGCACTAAAGACAACTTATACAATGGATTGTGGTGATACAGTCAGCTACAGAATTGTAGACAACACACAATCTTTTAATGATTTCCTTGGTTGTGGTGATATAATCAGTTACAAAATTATAGACAACACACAATCTTTTAATGATTTCCTTGGTTCTGGTGATGCAGTCGGCCATAGTTTTGTAGACAACACATTTCTCCCTCTTTATTCTCTTTCATTCATATCAGCTTAAATTATACATAACAGAAACTATAAACAACTGATATAAATTTACTGTGCATGACCTCAGACGAGAGCAAGAAAAGCGAGAGAAGAGGCAGCGACACCTGTAGCCTTTTCTGAAGCTGCTTTTGAACCGTCTGCTCCGAACGGACGATAGAGTCTGCTATCCATTCCAATACAATACTTTACCATATAGTTATCTTCTACTTCCCCTCAATTATTGCTTAATGCTAACATTGCGACATCAACATGCATACACATACGACCGTTGTCGATCCTTGTCGGGGACACCTGTCACGTTTTCTCCAGTGACCCCGAACCTATTCCCTATTCGTATGGATGCATACATCTATATACACATACCTGATGCCCTCTTCTCTCGTGTCGGTCGTTCTTTTTTTTTTTTCTTTTTGAATTTAAAGAGTAGGAGAGGTTCTTACGGTATATATTAAGAAAAACGGGAATATTTAGAGAGACATAAGAAAATACAAATAAAGTTACAAGGTCTTTGTAATGATCCTATCCATTGTGAGATTGTTGTTTGGAAGCCAGCATTGGCTCGAAACACATGAAGAGCCAAATCTTGCATAAATAACCGTTTCCATCCTGAGATTGAGGGAATGTTGCGATCAAAGATTTCCCATTCTGTTTTTTCCAAATGTGCCAAGCAGTTATAATGAAGATTTCTATGAAAAAGTCATGCCTAAAGTGCAGTCTAGCATGAGAAATTAGATCAGTGGTGCTCAGCGAATTGTGCTATTGAATTCCTAATTTCCGCCAACACTGAATATTGAATGGACAGGTAAAAAATAGGTGTAGGATGGTTTCATCTGCAGCAGAATGACATAAAACGCATGCCATGTCTGTCCCTGAATATTGATGCCGCTGTCGCAGCATACTTTTGGTATTAACACGATCTTGTAACAAGAGCCAGGTGAACACCTTAAGTTTAGAAACACATTTACTTTCCTAGATCTATTTAAAAACCATGGTTGATTGTATTGGCTTGTGGATAAATTTGTAGTACTTATTTGATGAATAAGATGTCTGCCCTCAGATGTATGTCCATATATCCGTATCCAAATCATTCAAATTAAGCACATTAATCAACTGTTGTAGCTCCTCAAATTTAGTGTGCGCTTCAATAGATAGAGGAAGATTATAAATTATCTGAGGGTCCATGTCTTGAACATAACTCTTGATTGTAATATCTGATTTTTGACATATGAGAACAATTGAGGGAATTTATTGCAAAGCACATGTCCCTTCCATAAATCTTTCCAAAAAAGAGCCGAATCCCATGCTTTCAAATCACAAGTTGCAATCTCGTGATAATCTGTAACAAAACTCATAACATCTTTCCACCAAAAAGAACCAAGAAGTTGACAAGCATGTGGAGATTGTCGGGTGTAATAAGAACTTCAGATAAGGTGAACCCAAGGAAGATCATTCTTATTATAGAATTTGTGGAGATATTTGAGAAGTAACGCTTTATTCTACAAACGAAGATTGAGAACTCTCAATCCTCCTTTCTCCTTAGGTTTACAAACAAGATCCCAAGTAGCCAGTGACTTACAACGAGATTGCAAATCCCGTGAGCCTCTCCAAAGACAATGCTTGTGAGCTTTATCAATGTGATTAATTATTGTTTTCGAAAGTTTTAGAGCACACATGTAGTACATATATTGCATAGAAATTACTGAATTCACCAAAGTAAGCCTCCCACCATAGGAAAGAAATGATGCACTACTGGATAATCTCCGTTTGAATTTTAGTTATTTTTCTTAAAATTTGTATACAGTTCCAATTGCTAATTTTTATTTCGTATTATAGTTATTTAGTGATTTTACATTGGAATTTGTGTCAAAATCAAATTGCTAATTTTATTTAATCTTTTATTCAAAATTTTAGTTATTTTCTTGATGGTTTTTGTATAAAAATTTAATTGCCAATTTTTTTATAAAATTTATTTTGAATTATAATTATTGAGATATTTACTTAGGAATTTGTATGAAACCAAATTTCTAATTTTTTCTTTAGAATTTTAGTTTTATTGTAGTTGATATGGACTCCTTTTAATCTGGACACACCACGATCAACAGTGTAGATCTTTCTCGTTTTTCTACAATGTGAGATTTTCTAGCCCTTGAGAGCGAACGTGGTGGTTTATTTTGTATCTCCTCCGACACCATTCGTGCTATTCTTGTTATAATTTTTTTAAAAAAATTAGTTAGTTTTGTTGGAGTTCTTGTACAAATCAAATAACTAAATTTATTTAATTTATTTCGAATTTTAGTTATTTAGGGATTTTACTTTGGAATGCGTATGGAAATCAAATTGCAAATTTATTTTATTTTTTATTCAAAATTTCAGTTATTTTTTCTTGGAAGTTTTGTACGAATCCAATTGCTAATATTTTCAAATTTTTATTATGAATTACAATTATTTAGGTATTTTACTTTGAAATTTGTATTGAAATCGAATTACTAATTTTATTTTTTAATTCCAAATTTTAGTATTTTTTGTTGAATTTCCTATACAAATCTACTTGTCAATTATTATTTACTTTTTGTTCCCAATTATAATTATCGAGATTCATATCAAAATCAAATTACTAATTTTTTAATGAATTCTAGTTAGTTTTCTGTTGGATTTCATATACAAACCTAGTTGTTGGTTTATGTTTATTTTTTTCCTGAATTATCATCATTTAGGTATTTTACTTAGGAATTTTTATGTAAATCAAATTACTAATTTTATTTTATTTTTATTCTAGATTTCAGTTTTATTATACTTGACATGGACTCTTTTACTTATGAATTCGTATGGAAATTAAATTGCTTATTTTATTTTATTTTATTTTTATTTGGAATTTTAGTTTTATTGTACTTGATATTGGCTCTTTTAATCTAGACCATTATAATCTGAATCCACCATGATCGATGATTCTTTTTTCCATCGATTAACGTGGAAATTTTTAGCGCTTGAAAACGAACATGATGACTTCTTTTGACTCTGCTTTAATAGGATAATAGATAACCAGAAAATTATCTAGGGGCATAAAATTCCTTTGGGATTACCATATCTCACAGGTACTACGTGGCTCCACTACCGGTACTATTGGTTTTCATGCTGGTTGACGCGTGTCAATTCACACTTGGATTGTTGGACTAGCTCGTTGGTTTGATGACAAAATATGTAGTTGAGACAAGAAAAGGGAGAATTCCTAGGATGTTGATCGCCGATACAAACAATTCGAATTCAAAATATTTATGATAAAATTTCTACAACTAAAATTTTTTACCACTCGACTCACACTGCATCAATAATAAAATAGTTGTCCGATTGAGGCTCTTGCACTAACTTCATGTCAAAAATAACATGGCCTGGCTCTAGATGGAGAGTTTTTGGCCGATATAGCACTGTTGACGGGCATAATAGTAACATTAGCTCCCTCCTAACCGTAATGCCAAAAATGACACCACGGAATTGCCGACGGCTGACACATAACCAAGTCCGGTCCTAGGGGGCCGGACTCCACCTCCACTGTGCTCCAGGAGGGCAGACATCCCTTCGCACATCACATGCTAAATCTGGTCCCCTGGGGGCCGGACCTAGCACGCTCATGCCCTTGGGGCCGAAGCACCCTAATCCATGCACCTGGGGCACGATTTGCCGAGTGCAGTGCCCCTAGGGGCACGACACTGTCTTTCTACCGTTGTGCTAGCAGCACCCGTGTGGGAGGGAATCCCTCTCGTTGCTTCCCTCTGTCCCATCCATCACACCCATGCCCCTGTGTCTTGGTACTGAACAACTGTTGTCTATTACTTCAGTCCGTCCGGATCCAGTGGATCTCACGCATCAGATTCCGCCATCTGCGACCCATATCACACCGTTCTGGGCTTCTTAGTACTCTCAAGTCCATCTTGGCGAAGTCCAAACAAATAATCAAGAATATGAGCTGCGGCCATTCGAGAGACGATGTCCATTAGGCTGCGCATTGAGTGGAACGACCATGCTCACCTGCTAGGTCAGCACGGCCTAGTGAGACTAGTGGGTGTCTTAATGCTCCCCGTCGGTCATCCGTACTACAGATCGGGAGGTAAGTGATGTTCAATTTACGCCCTGGTGGGCGGTTGTGGTAGGACGTCTGCTTCTTCGGCAGCAAGCGAAGGTTGCTCAGTTTGCGGAGCAGTTGTGGAAGGATGCAACGGGTTGGGTTGCGGAGGATTGGGGACCTCGCCTGTCGGTTGCCATGTTTTGAAGGCAGCTCCCGTTGCCATTAGCTGGTTAACGAAGCGCGTTACCGTCATCCTGTTCATACAACATGCAGTTTAGCAATTTGCGCATAGGGTGAGGGGGAAAAGCACAAGTTAAGCGGGTCGGTAAGTAATGACACGCCATCCTAAAATAACTCATTTAAAACTGAAATATGCATCAATTCATAACATAGGGACAGCATACAAAAACTTTAAAATAATGGTTAAGTTTTACACAGTTTGCATATCCCATGCATGAACATACAACAAGCAATTAAACCAACTTAAGTAGCAAATGGAAATCACCATACATCATCACCTTACATGATTTAACATACGAAAACACCCAAAATTAGCTCACTCTAAGTCCCTACTAGTAAGCTCCCGTTAATCGGTCTAGAACTAGGCATCGTCGTTGCACTCGGCGGTGCGAGGCGACTTCAGTGGTCCGATGAACTCAATCATCTCATGCCCGTCATGATGAAGACGGTGTCGCTACAACACTTGTGGTGGCTCCTCCGTGTCCGTGTGAATGGCTATCACGCGGCATCAATGACTGATAGCCAACATGCGAGGACGTCGGGCATCCGGTAGGATGCGGGTGGTGGGCTCAAGCAACTCCTTTGCAGGTGCTAGTACGGCATCCTCCCCATACAATAGCTCTCACGAGAACAAACCCTGGGCCACCATTGGGGCGATGCTGTCCTCGAGCATGGAGATCGTCCGGTGAGCCTCCAATAGCTCACGGGTCACACGATGGAGGTATCCATCGAGTGATCTCACAAATTCGACGATGTGAAGGTGCGGGGTGATGAACGCCATGCCCGCTACCCGGTAGGTATGCTCCTCTCTATCCACCAACTGTACGGGGAAGTAGAAGAATATGTCCTCCAACTCGGGCATATCATGTAGCAGATGTACGATGGTGACGTAAGCCACATCGTATAGCGACATCAGGGCGCAAGAGCCTCGCCTGTAGTAACGAAAGGAGGGGTCTCCAAAGTGTTGTCCCTGAATGACCACCTAGGTGAGGCACTCCGTGGACGCCGCACTGGAGGGCGTGCTGAAGATAGTGTATAGTGGCATATGGAGCCAATGAACATGCTATAACATCACCCATAGGGTGTGCTGCAGGGTGCCCTCCTCAAACGCGTTGGTATGGTAATGTGGTTCCCAATAGGTGGTCATCTATAATTTTTGGAAAAACATAAGAGTTAGTGATCATTTCTCTACATAATAAGAGACATAAGAAATGATACTAACAAAAGAGAAGAATGTAGCACAAGTTTTTATTCATTTTCTTTACAATATTTTACTAACATCTAAGGTTTATTTTCAAGTTATACTACCCCTTAGTATGCTTGTTCTAAATAAACCTCCATAGTGCCCAATCGAATCATCACAAAATGAAGGTGGGAGGGGTTAAGGACTAATACATCACGTTATTTTTAGTACATAACTAGGTTTTGATTATTATTATTTTTTTTTGTAAAGAGCCATCTAAAGTGATATTTTTGCTAGTTTTTAAAATGGGTTTTCGAATGACCTTCTTGTATATTGTTTTAGGAACTTTTCCAAACTATTTTGGTTATGTTTTAATGATTTAATTATTGCTAAAAACCTTTATTTTCATAGAGCACCTTTTCCTCCAAAACTAGGATTAGTCTAAGAGAAAATAGGAAGAGATAATAAAAGAATGACTTAGACGAGAGGAGAATGCTAAAAGAGGTAAGATTATCAAAAACTCTTAATTTTCACAACTATTTTTATATTTAAAATAGGTTGCATTTTGAAAACCAAATCCTAAACTAACAGCCATTCTAACAAGGGCTTGACCTATAGTTAGTATGGCTCTGATATTGTAACATCCCAAATCTTAGCTTGTGTTTCAAATGTAAGAAAATGTTGTCGGACCCTAGGTTTTGAATACCTGGAGCCCTCATGTGTGTACTGTACAAGTCCTATGATTAGTGGCTAGTACACACATTCACAATATTTATATACACATCCATACATAATATACATACAACATGAAACAAGTACAATACTTAAACTTAACGATTACATGACAAGTATTTATTACACGATCGACTAGCCAAATTAAAGCATAAGAAGCAAGTTAAACAACGGAAGCATAATAGATAAATTCAAAATAACCAGTGGTGTGCTCATTCAAACCCATTCAAACCCTAGCAAGACCGTCCTCGCAACCGACATAGTGTATTGCAACATTATATATATATAATGTTGCAATACCCTAGCAAAACAATCTTGCTTAAATTGTTGATCAGTATGAGAATGAGCCGGACGGCGCGGACCAAACCCTAGCAAGACCCGTCTCCTCCTGCATCTAAGCAAAGAAGGCGTCGTCCGGAATCAGCTCATTCTCATACTCTGATCAACAATTTAAGCAAGATTGAGTACATTTTGTACTCAGCAAGACTTATAGTGTATTGCAACATAAAATAAATTATATATATATATATATATATATATATATATATATATGCAAGTCTAACAAAGGATGAGGCTCTAATTACAAGTTATTTTTAGCATTAAGCAAGTTTGATTTGCAATAACAATATGTAATAGTTTGCAACGTAATTTGTAAAGAGAAGTTGACATATAATGAAATAACAAGTATGAAATTCAATAATAACAAAATCACAACCCTCCTCAGCTGTGATCAATATTTTATTCTTAGTCGTAGACAATGCACTCACAGAAACCAATCATCCCAATCATTTCTCCAACAAAACCATTTTTGCAAAAGTATAGAGTATAGACTATACCCGATGTGGCTGCACTTAGCACGCTCATGACTGCGAGCACGGCTATTTAAATATATTTACACTCTACAGATATGTACAACTTTACCCACATTATATGAGTTATCTAGTTTGTTCGGCATCCGTCAATACCACCTAGACCTAACCTTGCACTAGCCCGATGAATGACAACCCTCACTTTGATCTCGGGTACCTCCCATCAAAGTAAGGCATTCTCTGTTGTATCGGAAGGCTTTGATCCCAACGTCTCGGTAAAGGAAGCTCCTTCGAGCAAGACCATCTGGTCATGATCGTACTACTGCGGCCTACCAACATGCAAGACTAGTTTTTGATGACTTAATTAGCTAAGGCTGACCCATATCGGCGCATGTGGTTGTACGCTTACGCTTAGATTTGTCGCACTAGCGTTTGGTCCTTAATTGACTCAGGCAAGGATCTCCCCTATCTACATGCGAGAAACCCTCTCACATTTATCAATTCATATTATAACTCGCCCACGTCGTAATCTAGGTTTTTTATTTTTATACAAAATTAACAGAGGTAACCCCTCTAGACCATCGTTTCAAAATCTCCCAAATCCAACTCAAATTTCATCCATAGTTCACATTTAGTGAAACTAGAGCCTAGCTAAGCATCTATGCGATATTCGCAATCAAAATACCCAAATCGACATTTTCTATTATCTAACACATATCCTAAAGGCTACAACAGTAAGGATATAAATTTGACAACGAGGATCATGCATACAATAGGAATTTAACTACCATTATCCCTAAACATAGCAATTTTAAGCAAATATACATGCATGCATAATAGACTTTGCAAAAAGAAATATAATAATTGAAATAATGGGATCAATATGATCAAAATGGTGCTTGCCTTGCTCTGGTATCTATGAATATGAGGATGAAGGGACGTTGAATGATTCTTTCTCGGTATCGACATCTATTCAAAAGAGCCAGTAACAAATCACAAATAGAAAAATACTTTCAACAACAACAAAATCCAAACACTTTTGAAATTAAGACATAGCATGATTTTAGATGAATTTAGAAAAAAATATTCATTCAATATGGAGTTCATATGCAAAAGTTATTAACATTTTAATTTTGCTCGGTTTGAAAAATCCTGAACTAATAAAAGGGTGACGTCGAAAGTGTATTTTCTGATGTTTACGCTTTCTAACAGAGAAAGCATATTTTCTCTGAACTAGAAGCGGCTTTTCTCATTTTTACATGTTTTAGATTTTATTAACTTACTTATTGGCCCTACTTGTGAGTAACTCATATTTTATCTTGATTTTATTAAAAAAAAAACAGTGGTGGTCCCACATGTCATAGACTCATTATCTATTAACTAAATGATTAAATCCTAATTTGATTTAACTTACTGACAGCTGTGGTCCACATGTCAGTCTCTCGGTTTTAAAACCATGTTTTAAAAATCGGTGATAGTGAGTGGTCCCACACATCAGTGACTCATATACTAAACATGTTTAAAAATAGATTTCTGATTATCTTTTCAATCGGTCCCACTTGTCATAGACTCAATAACTTTAACCTCTGTTACTTAGCGCTAATCATATCCTAATCACGCGAGTCCCACCGATCAGAGAGAGAGAGAGAAGGGGAGAAACAGGTCGCGCTTGGATGAACAGCGACATTAAGCGGCGGAATGGAAAGCGAGAAGCAAGACAAAGCCATGGATGGTGGCGGTGATGACAGAGATGGCTGGAGGAGACGTTGCGGTGGCGAGAAGCGACGGGAAGCCTTGGCGAAAGAAGCTTAAGGAGGGGCGCTGGACTCAGTGAGTCCAAGCGATGCTAACGGGGTAGGCGCGAGGACCTAGGGTCACTGAAGGTGAGGCGGCGACATGCAACCGTGACGGTGCCATGAGCGACTACGGGGGAAAGGGTGCTAGCAACTCACCCTTGGCAAATCAAAGCGCGCATGAGGTTCAGAGGCTCACCACGATCACAAAGGTGAAGATGATGAGGCCTGAGAGGTATTGGAGCGGCTTGTCGATGGTGAGCAGCGGTGACGCAGAGAGATCTCTTGGTGAAGGTGCTCTACGTTGATGGAGATGCTACAAGAAGCTTCGCAATATCTCATTGGTGCTCTAGGGATGGTGTAGACATGAGGGAATGGACGGGGACTCACCGAGCTTCGAAGAAGGTCAAAAATGGTGGCAGCAGCCGAGAATGAAGAAGATGATGGTGAAGCTCAGATTCACAGTAAGTTTGCCTGCGTTGAGTGAGGAGATTGTATTAATGAGGTATAGAACAAATGTTGACGTGGTTGGTTTGAGCTTGAACTCATCAGAAAGGTAGATGTGTGGTGACTTGGATCGGGTGCGCGCCGGAGTCGGGGATGAAGGCTATTGCGTTCACGCTATGAGGCTCCCGGGGCTGCATTGAGCAAAGGAGAAGGATGACTGAAACTCAAGGATTATAATTACGCAAGCGTCATGGGCGAAGAAACTCACCAGAGTGGCGGAGCTACGAAAGCATGCTCACCGGTGTTGGAGACGACGCAAATGTTCCTGCAAAACCAAGGAGCAATTAAATTTGGGTTTGCATGAAATGGAACGGGGCAAGATGAGGAAGACGACGCATGATCCTTTGCTTATGTAGCTGGGATAATTGCATGAGAAAAGCGGAGACTTGCCAGTGGTCACGCTAGAAACTCACGATAGGGATGGTTGTTGCGCGCACAGGATGGGGTGCTGGTGGCTCCAGGGTGACGCGGAGCACAGTGCAGAGGCAACGGGAGCAGTTGGGCTAGAAATCTATGGGCGGCGGTCACGTTCCGTGGGCGAGTAGCAGAGCGGGCGAGGCGAGCTAGTGCGCGGGCGCGGGCGAGAGGTGGAAGAAGGATCCTGAAGATCGGGCCCAGTGCATCAGTGAGAGTGTGAGCGGGGCGCTGGTGTGGGCTGAGGTGAGGCATGGTGGATTTGGGCTGGGCAAATTCGGCCTAATGGCTTAGCAAGAAATCAAATCAAGCTTTGAATTTTCAAACTGGCTGAAAGTTTTCTGAATTTTTAAACTTAGCAAATTGGCTCCAAAATTTATGAAAATGTTTGTGGTGGCTCCTAACATAGTTTAGTTTATTGTGTAATTTTTGCAGAATTTTATGCATTCTGTATTTTTCTTGAAAAATATTTTAATATGTTGTTTGAATGTAAATTCAATATTTGATTTGTGCAAACTTCAAAAACACGCTCAGTATATCTTTCCCACATGTAAACATGCTAAATTTTATGTCCTCACTTATTTATAATACACTTACCCAAAATCGATATTTTTAGGATGTTACAACATATTTGTATACATTATGTGCGTATTGTCAGGGTACATAGGTTCCGTAGACAACTGCAACACTTGAGATTCACATGAAATCTTAAAACTATAAAACACCCGAGGTTCATATGAAATCATAAAACTATGAAACACTCGAGGTTCACATGAAATCGTAAAACATAAAATCCAAGGGGTGGGGAGTCTGGCCCCTGGGGCACGACATGGCAAAACCGTACCCCAAGGGCATGGACTAGGGTGCTCCGGCCCCTGGGGCACAAGCGCGCTAGGTTCGACCCCTAAGGGACCGGATTTAGCACATGACGAGTGGGGGGGAGTCCGCCCCCTGGGGACCATACTTCATTAGGTGTTAGCTGCCGGCAGCTCCATGGTGCCATTTTTAGCATTACAGCCGGAAGATGGCAATATTTGGCGTTACAACCTGCAACAGTGTCATATCAACCAAAACTCCTGATGGATGCTACATGGACTAGGGTGCTCTGGCCCCCCGAGGCACGGTGTGCTAGGTCCAACCCCTAGGGGACCGGATTTAGCACGTGGCGCGTTGGGAAGTCTGCCCTTGAGAACCGGACTTCGCTAGGTATTAGCCGCCGATAGCTCTATGATGCCATTTTTGGCATTACAACCAAGACATAACTAAATTTATTATTACACCTGACAAGCATATCAACCAAAACTGCCGATGGACGCTAGTACTACTCCATCCACACAACACGGAAGCCGGTCTCGGAAGGCTATTCAGCATTCAGTGTACTGGGTTAAGTAGAGTTTAGACGAGAGCCCACCGTGTCTTTCGCGAAACCGACGATCTCATCCCACCCAGGCACCCACCCACTACTATCCTCCGCACCCTGGCCTGAAACACCCGCGGCTTACTTTACCACACCTCAAACAGGCAAGAAAAGCCCAGAAGGCTTCTATATAAGCGAAGGCCACTCCAAGCTAGCTTCCCATCCACACTTGTCACCTCCCTCCCCGCAACGATAAGCCCGTGACCCGCGCCACCCGTCCCATCCGGAGGATGCAACCCATGGCGAGGAAGCTTCTGGAGGCGGACGCCACCGCCACCCCGGGGCCGGGCGGCCCCATCGCCGACGACAGGGACATCGTCGTCATCCTCGCCTCGCTCCTCTGCGCGCTCATCTGCGTCCTCGGCGTCGGCCTCGTCGCGCGCTGCGCGTGCTCGCGCCGCGCCGGCGGGGCCGGGGGGCGCCCGGGCGCCGCTAACAGGGGCGTCAAGAAGGAGGTGCTCCGCGCGATCCCCACCGTGGCGTACGTCGCCGGCGAGGGCGGCAAGGCGGAGGCCGCGGCGGAGTGCGCCATCTGCCTCGCCGAATTCGAGGACGGCGAGGCCATGCGCGTGCTGCCCCAGTGTGGCCACCGGTTCCACGCCGCCTGCGTCGACAAGTGGCTGCGCGGGCACTCGTCCTGCCCCTCCTGCCGGCGGATCCTGGTCCTCGAGCTGCCGCCAGGCGAGCGGTGCCACCGCTGCGGGGCGCGACCCGACGCCGGCGCGCGCTGGAAGCCGGCCTACTACAACGAGATGCCGCCGTTCTTGCCGTAGCAGCGCTCCGGAGATCCGGACTAGAGCTAGAAGATGACGGGAGAAATCGACCAATTCATAAGCCAATTGGTCAAATTTCTCGTTTGCTTCTTTTACTTTTACCCTTCCTTGTTTATTGGTAGCATTTAGTGCCTAGTTGGAAATGCGTAGCATTTGGGAATTGGGAGTTTGGGATCCTGGTTTGCAAGTGGGTGATAAGGTGTTGCTACTGCAACTTAGCTTTGTACATTTGTGAAAAGTAAGAATAAGATATGTAATTAGCTTTAATTGAGAGGATCCTAATATCTTGCTCTCCAATTGTGGTTGAAATTGCAAATGTTCTGATAGAGGTCTTTGATTGCTCTTGTCAGATACCAGTTATAACGGTGGGATGATTATCTGGATCATGGATTTGCATAAATTTCCTTCTATGCTTTGTATCTAGTATAGTATTTTAGAAGCCTTTAAGAAATGCATTTTGCATGGTGTAACTGCTTAGAATACTTGATACTTATCTTTAAGAATACTTGATACTTATCTTTAACAAGTGGCATATATGCAATTTTCCAAATGAATAACGAAGAGGACATAAACCTCAAAGAGGATGTCCGGAACTCCGGATTCTGGGTGCTATCTCGATAACTCTACTTTGGCTGTCCGATCAATGCGAGAATAAATGGTTAAATGGTATTAGTTCGTTTTGATTTTAAGACGCTTCCATCTTCCTGAGGGGCATTAGCATTGCCACCTTACCACAAAATCAACAAACACAATACATTCTCACATTGATCAGGCGATTCACGTTTTAAGCATGTTAGCACTGAGGAGTGAGGAGCGAGCGAGCGCTTGATACATCCAAATAAAAGTATTGGATTTGGAGCTGAAGCCTTTTCTAGGCAGAGCTTCAGCCTTCAAGCGAGGCCTCCCTTCCACAACCATTGGATCGAAGACACATTTTGAGACAAAACCAAAGGACAGTCTATACCAGCGACTCTGTTCTACTAAGGAGAAGCTTTTTTTTTTTGGTGAGGCCATAAAACCAGAAACGCGTTGGTGCTATGTTTATTTTCGCATGGATATGATCATATGATATATCACATGTTTCGAACAAACAGAGTGCGTGACATACTGATATCCTCTGTGCTTAGATACGCTTCTCTTCCTCCAGAACTGTGGAGCACTAGACTTGCGACTTGCTTGCTTCCTTGGTTCTTTGCATCTTAACATTTGACAGTAAAAGGAGTTGAACGACTCCATCACTTTAGCCAAGTCAAACTTCCTTATGATTGGTTGGAGGAGCTCAACACCTAAAAACAAGCGCACTCTGCTCAGTCCTAACTCCTAGAAATAATCTGCTTAACTAATTATATGCGCACATGCCATTAGTTTTACAGTTGAAAGAAGAAAGTGCGTCGAGCAAGGTAGGCAAAAAGGCAAAAGAAGCACAAAAGTAATCTTGCAGGAGAACTTTGTCAACCTAATCTCTAAGCACGTCTTGTGATGCAAAAGTTCGATCAACACACTAGTTTTAATCGTGGAAGATAAGAGTTGGTCTCTGTATTTTTGTATTCGTAGGTTGCACTAGGAATGGAATGTCTGGTTGAGCTGGTGTTTGTTGGTAAGAACCAGCTGGGGCAAAACCGAAAGCTAAGTCAAGGACTAATTTTCTTTATCCAATATAAGAACCGGCAAACTATTGGATTCTTATTGCTCGCTTGAATCCAACACCCTGGTGGATTTGTCATGCCATCTGGCAATATAACAGCGACTACGCGAATATAAAATGCAAAGCACTAAAGTTCTAGTTGAGATCTATATCTAAGTTCTACTCCATGAGAAAATGAAATCCGTCTGGCACTTTCTGTTCTGGCCTCCAATACCATTGGATCATATGCATCCTTGCCCTTGGTGATATATAAAAGTACGATTACGCAATAACTCACTCACCGGAACGGACAGTAGCAGGTTGGCATCGTCGTTTCAGTAGTAGACTGGCAGCCGCTGCAGTCCATTTCAAAACAAGTAACGCGCACAAGCAAGGTCATGCTTATCTCTCCGTGCTTGCCGTTGCGCGCGTTGCACCATCAAGTCAATGTAACGGCGTGGCACTTTGACTCGGGCACCGAGGTTGATCAGGAGAAGCACTGCAGAGCGCGTCTCCAGAAAAAGCGTGCGCGGCAACGTGCTGACAAACCATTCGTAAAAAGGGTAGCCGACTGGCCGTTCAGAATTCTTGGCAACGCGCGGAAAGAAGTTGGCAGAAGCAACCGAAGTTGCCGCCGAGTTCCCACCGATTCAAGCGGCAAGTCGACAACCAATGCGCCATCGACGAGGAGGCTGTGATGTGAGTAGCAGGGCGTGGTGAGGTTGGCGTGGACCGCGGCCGAGCCGATCCCCACTGTGCGACAACAGCGGCCCGTCGGGCTCTTATCCCGCATGGTATGGGTGCGTTGGGAATGGTGTCGTACGTGGCGGGTGCCATCGCCGGGGGGATGGCGAGAGGCGACGCGCATGGCACGGCAGCGAACACTGCGTAACGGTGTTGCGGTCTGTGGGACGTGGGAGCGAGTCCTGTGGCGCCCGCCCGCCCGCCAAGGCCGTAACTTGTCGTGGCCTGCCAGAGCATCTGCAACGCAGTGCTTAGCAAATAAAAACTTTTTTTTTTGCGATGCATGATAGATAAGATAGTTATTTTGTATGATTAGACACCGATACTTAAAAGATATTTATGTATATAATTAATAGATAATATAATCATCTAAGCATTTACAAAGATATATTTACATTGGAAAAAATAATTTTACACAGATAGTTGATGACATGTTTATATTATTTTCTTTAAGTACTTGTATGTAAATATCACATCGTACGTGCCCTTACTGTCAGGCTTGTCTGTGAGGCTGTTGGCGGGGCCGGGGCGCGATGGTAGGTAGGCATGCAGCAGATACGCCCTAGGTAACTAACAATGCAGAATCTTACCGGATTCAGAATCCTACTCAAACTAGTTACAGCCAGCTCTGTGATTAAAATTTGAAACGCATTAACGCAGCTCGCTGTAAGTCGCTTCAACATTTTTGCTTGGAAAAAAATGCTCCGTAATGCTAGGGAAAGTTGGAAAGCGACAGAACAAATCACACTGACGCCAGAACAATATCTGATCTGACTAGTGCAAACCTCCGGTCTGAATATCTATCTATCTATCTATCTATTATATTATTAAAGCGATAGAAAAAAAAGCAACTACGTTCGGTCTCAAAAGCTAGAAATTCTCACGTTAATCGATGGAAAAAGAGAAACATCTACACTGTTGATTATGATGGGTCTAGATTATAACAATCTAGATTAAACCAAATAGACCATGTCAAGTACAATATAGAAATAAGAGTTCATATCAAATACAATGCAAAAATAACTGAAATTCAAAACAAAAAATAAAATAAAATTAGCAATTTCATTTTGACATGAATTATAAGTAAAATCACTAGATAAATATAATTCAGAATATTTTTTAAAAAATAGTAATTGGATTAGTATACAAATTCCAACAAAAAAATAACAGAAATTCGGAATAAAAATAAAATAAAATTAACAAATTGATTTTGATATGAATTTCAAAGTAAAATCATCAATAATTGTAATTCTTAATATATATATATATATATATATATATATATACACACGAATTCCAACAAAAAAATAATTCAAAATTGAGATAAAAAATAAAATAATATTTGCAATTTGATTTCTATATGAATTTCAAAGTAAAATACTTAAATAAATAAAATCCAGAACAAAAAAAAAACATCATCAATTTGATTTCTATACGAATTTCTAAGTAAAATTCTAAATAAATATAACTCAGAATAAAAATTAAACCAAAATAGCAATTGGATTAGTATACAAATTTCAACAAAAAATAAATTGATTTTGGAATAAAAATAAAATAAAACTAGCATTTTGATTTCGATACGAATTCCGAAGTAAAATCTATAAATAATCATAATTTAGCATAAAAATTAACAATTGGATTAGTTTACGGATTCCAACAAAAAATAATTAAAATTAGGGACAACAAATAAAAGAAAATTTGTAATTTGATTTTCATACGAATTCCAAAGTAAAATCTCTTAATAACTAAAATTTTGAATAAATTAAATATAAGTTATAATGAGGATATCGTGAATGGTGTCGAATGAGACAACGAAAGAGTGCAATGGTGTCGATCTGTCCTACAAGAAGACATTGATCCACAAGGAAACGAATAGCCGGGGCAACGACGATGAAGATGAGAACAATTCTATGTTGCTCACATTAGCTATTCAACAAGAATAATATTGTGCTGCTCACTAGAGCCGTTGAAGAGAAAGACCAGAGTCAAAGGAGCTAAGTGTTATGACGACGAATGGTGAGCATCGACGTTGTTGAAGAAGTCCACGCCCAAAGAAATTCAATAATGGGGGAAGACATAACAGAGAGGAGATGAAGCTTTGGATTAAAAACGAGCTATCGACGATATGTGACCATTGGGTAGCTAGAAGCATGCCATCGTTGGTGAGTGACATGGTGTCACCGACGATGGCAAGTAGATTCTCCCTACCATTAGACAACGACTAAGATAGACATATCGACATCGGTGAAGATGGGAGGTCGTCGCAGTTAGTGAGGAAGCCATATCGTTGAGTTGGACAACGTAGAAGAAGAGGGGCGACCGACGGAGGAGAAGAAGATATAGGGCATGTATAACATCATACATATGTATATACATGCATGTATCCTACGAATAGAAGCATGGGTGTACATAAAACAAAGGAGCAAAGAGCTCGAGGTAGAGATAGCGCAACGGTAAGGAATAGGCTTGGGGCCATTGGACAGAGTGCGACGGGTGTCTCGACAGATATCGACGATATTTGCATGCATATATGTGTAGATATCACAACGGTCATCATTAAACGATAATTGGAGAGAAGTAGAAGATAACTATGTGGTAGAGTATTGTATTGGAAATGGTAGCAGCTGAGAGATATCAATCAAGAATTGGGCTTGCTCTTGGAGGTTGAAGCAGAAAAATTATGGCGGGAAGAGGAGATAGAAGACACATGATTCGGTGGGGCAATCGACGTAAAAGAAGATAAGTTCAAGGTAGATCGTCCATGGTGCATCGGTGTATATGTGAAAAATATACTCTAATACCATGTAAACTAATAAGATAATTTTGTTGCGCACATAATCAATGTATTGCTTGAGATTAACCGAGGTACATGTGCATGCAAATATTTTAGAAAAGAGTTAAGGGCATGCAACTACATGATGTATACATAATGGAGAGTGATTAACTTATTATACTCATGATTTTCTTCTATAAAAGCTCATACTTCAATTACGTTACTCAAGTTGTATTTTCTTTCAAGCTTCTATTGTCATTTTTATAATATTTATGATATCTTAAAAATCTAAATAGCTAAAAGATATGTAAATATATTCTAAAGAATCTAAGTTATATCATTTGTTACTACAAACTTTAAAACAAATCTGGTCGTGCAAATGCGTGAGTCACCCTACTAGTTATATTATTAAAGCAATAGAAAAAAAAAAGCCACCACGTTCGCTCTTAAGGACTAGAAATTACCACATTAATCGGTGGAAAAAGATAAACATCTACACCGTTGATTATGATGGGTCCATATTATAATGATCTAGATTAAACGAAAAAGTACATGTCAAGTACAATATATAAATAAGAGTTCGTCTCAAGTACAATGCATAAATAATTGAAATTCATAATAAAAAATAAAATAAAATTAGCAATTTAATTTTGATACGAATTCCTAATAAAATCACAAGATAAACATAATTTGGAATATTTTTTTAAAAAAGTAATTGGATTAGTATACTAATTCCAACAAAAATAATCGTAATTGAATAAAAATAAAATAAAATTGGCAAATTGATTTCGATACGAATTAAAAGTAAAATCAAATAATCTGTAATTAATCATATATATATATGTGTGTATATATGTGTGTGTGTGTCTATATATATATATATATATATATATATATATATATATATATATATATATATATATATATATAGCAATTGGATTGATTTCCATATGAATTCCAAAGTAAAATACTTAAATAAATAAAATTCGGGACAAAAAATCATCATCAATTTGATTTCCATACGAATTCCTAAGTAAAATCATAAACAAATATAACTCGGAATAAAAATTAAACCAAAAATAGAAATTGGATTATTATACGAATTTCACAAAAAAATTGATTTTGGATTAAAATAAAATAAAATAAGCATTTTGATTTCGATTCAAAGTTCTATAAATAACTATAATTCGGCATTAAAATTTAACAATTGGATTAGTTTACGAATTCCAACAAAAATAATTGAAATTAGGGACAACAGATAAAAGAAAATTTGTAATTTGATTTTCATACGAATTCCAAAGTAAAATCTCTTAATAACTAAAATTTTAAAAAAATTAAATATAAGTTATAATGAAGATATAGTGAATTTTGTCGGAGGAGACCATGAAAGAATACAATGGTGTCGATCTGTCCTACAAGAAGACATTGATCCACAAGGAAGCGAATAGTCGAGGCAACGGCGACAAAGATGAGAATAATTCCATGCTGCTCACCTTAACTGTTCGACAAGGACAATGTCGTACTGCTCATTGGAGCTGTTGAAGAGAAAGACCGAAGTAAAAGGAGCTAAGTGTTGTAACGACGAATGGTGAGCATCGGCGTTGTTGAAGAAATCAATGGCCAAAGAAACTCGATAATAGGGAAGATATAGTAGAGATGAGATGAAGCTTTGGATTAAAGACGAGCTATCGATGATATGTGAGCATCGGGTAGCTAAGAGTATGATATCGTTGGTGAGTGATATGACATCACTGACGATGGTGTGAAGATTCTCCCCATCGTTAGACAACGACTAAGGTAGACATACCGACATCAATGAAGATGGGAGATCATCGCAGTTAGTGAGGAAGCCATATTGTTGAGTTGGACAACATCGAGGAAGAGGAGCGACCGACAAAAGAGAAGAAGACATCGTGCATGTGTATATACATGCATGCATCCTACGAATAGAAGCACGGCGTACAAAAACAAAGGAGCAAAGAGCTCGGAGTAGAGATAGCGCAACGGTAAGAAAAAGTCTTAGGGCCACTAGAGAGAGCGCAATGGGTGTCTTGGCAGGGATCTATGATATTTGCATGCATATACGTGTAAATGTCACAACATCATTAAGCGATAATTAGAGAGAAGTAGAAGATAGTTATGTGGTAGAGTATTGCATTAGAAGTGGTAGCAGCTGAGAGATATCGATTAATAATTGGGCTTACTCTTGGAGGTTGAAACAAAAAAATTATGGCGAAGAGAAGAGATAGAAGACACACGGTTAAGTGGGGCAACCGACGTAAGAGAAGATAAGTTCAAGGTAGGTCGTCTATGGTGTATCGGTGTATACGTGAGGAAAGTACTATAATACCATGTAAACTAATAAGATAATTTTGTAGTACACATAATCAATGTATTGCTTGAAATTAACATAGGTACATGTGCATAGAAACATTTTGGAAAAGAGTTAAGAGCATGCAACTACATGATGCACACATAATGGAAAGTGGTTAACTTATTATACTCATGATTTTCTTTTATTAAAGTTCATATATCATCTACGTTACTCAAGTTGTATTTTCCTTCAAGTTTCTATTGTCATTTTCTAATGTTTTATGATATCTTAAAAATCTAAATAGCTACAATATACGTAAATGTATTCTGAAGCATCTAAGTTATATCATTTGTCACTACAAAATGATGAGAACATCAACCCTAAGGATGCATCCACTGCTTCGATTACATCCCCCGCTTCAACTGCACCCACTGCTTCTACTCGCTGTGCTACATCCACATCTTCGATCGGACTTTCGGCGACTGCATTGTCATATTTTTCAGTTGAACCGAGATGCCTCTACACATATATACCGGGCTACATCTACTGCTTCTACTCATACGAGTTGGGCTACGTTTACATGCTATGATGCTGCGTCACCAATTGTTGATCCATAGATTATGTAACGAATGGGCTGATTTGGCCACATTGGCCCACATGGTCCATATAGCTGCCCCCTAGGGTTTCGGGGTACTATTTATGTGGTACTATTCATACGTAAACAGTACCACCGCCCCCTCCCTCTCCCTCCTATAGATAATGGCCGCCGCCCCTTTTGTTCCGCAGGTTTTGTTGATTAAAGTTTAGCTTTGCTACTTTATACTTTGTTCTCTTGGTCGGCGAGATCAACAGCGATATTGTTCTTCGGAACTCCACCTATCAATATATTCACTTCCTATTTACAATTTCAGATTGCTTATTTACCTTGTTCTTGCGTGCTTCTTCGGTGTATGCAGAAATCGATCTTCGTGATCAGATCAACCGGGTAATCGTGCACGGTTGATAATGACTTGTCGAGCAGTTCAACGATTACGTGGTTTCGGGCTTTGCGTGTTCGTAGTCAGGATCGTGAGAGTTGAGCGACTACTACCGAACGTATCGTCTCATCGAAAGATTGAGCCAAAAATAGGACCTTCGGGTTCATCAAGAAACTTTAAAACAAATCTAACCGTGCAAATGCGCGGATCAGCCTGCTAATTTCTTTAATACAACAAAAAAGATTAGACCACCTCAGTCCGTCCACCTTTATTAGAAAGCAAGAAATGTGCAAAGATCACCAATGTATAGTGAACTCTGTCCATCTAAAATAATACAAACAACAATAAGGACAATTCTACACTTGACTTAACACAATTACCACGCACAACTCTAACGCAGCTATAGCCGAACAAACGTGAAACCCCAAAATACTCTCATCTGCCTGTGATGGAACTAGAGGTCATCGAACAGAAACTGAGCTGCCCTCCCCCTCCCGTGAACAGCACGCCGACGTGTGGCAGCTCAATCTCCTGGTGCTTGCCAACCGGGGGCCAAACAAACGCTGGCTTCTCGAATGGGGGCTCCGGCGCCGGGGCTCCACCGATCAGCACCTGCACCGCCGTCCTCATGGACGGCCTCTCCCTCGGGTTCGGATGGCAGCAAGCCAAGGCCAGCCTCACCGCGCAGTCCACCTGCGCCTCGTCAAACTCGCCGTTGAGCACCGCATCGGCGCCTTGTAACACCTTCCCCTCTCCGTAGAGCCTCCACGTCCAATCCACAATGTACATTGGCTGTCCTCGCCTGCTTGACTCGTCATGGTCGCTGTAGCGCAACACGGGGCTGCTCGGGCTCGTCCCGCTGACCACCTCCATGACGAAGACCCCGAACGCGTACACGTCGGTGTCGAGGCTGGCGCGGCCGGTGAAGAAGCTCTCGTACGCCATGTAGGCGCGGGTGCCCGCGACCGCCTGCGTGGAGTGGTGCGTCACCCCGTCGAGCTGGATGACGCGGGCGAGGCCGAAGTCGCCCAGCCGCGCGTTGTACTCCTCGTCGAGCATGACGTTGCTGGCCTTCACGTCCCTGTGGAGGATCCGCTTGCTGCTCCCGTGGTGCAGGTAGTCGAGCGCAGATGCCACGCCGCAGATTATCTTGTACCGTCGTTCCCAGGTAAGCTCGGTGGTGTTCGTCTCCGACGACGCGCTTCTTGCTCTGGCGTACAGGAGCTTGTCCAGGCTGCCCATGGGAAAGTACTCGTACACGAGGAGCAGCTCGCCTTTCTCGTGGCACCAGCCGATCAACTTCACGAGGTTGCGGTGCGAGAGTTTGCTGATCGTGTTCACCTCCGCGACGAACTCTTGCTCTCCTCGGTTGGAGTTGCTGTTCGTTGATACCCGCTTCACGGCCACCTCTATGTTCATCCTGTTCAGGTAACCATGGTACACGGTGCCGAAACCGCCTCTGCCGAGCTTACGGGCAGGGCTGAAGTCGGCAGTTGCATTCCTGAGCTCCCTGAGCTTAAATCTGACCGGACCGTGGGCGTCGATCATCTTCTCGAGGTTGCGATATGCTAGCCTTTTTTGGCGGGTCAACCTTCTCCACACGTAGAACGCCAGAAACGAAGCACCGATGGCAAGCGGAATCAACAAACCAAGATACCAATTCAGTTTCTTCTGATGTCCCTGTTTAGTGCCGGCATCGCCGACTGTGCTGTGTTAGAATGATCTCAGCCGATTAGCCCAACGGCTAATCGGGCCTTGATCCGCGCCCTGATCGGGGGCGCCCAGCCCAACCTTGGCTGATGGGCTCCTGTCGCGCTGCGCTATAAATAGAGGGTGGGGGCCGGCGGCTCGACTCACGATGTTGGCCTGAGCCGTACACCCCACCGAAAACCCTAACCGTTTAGAGGGTCACGCAGTGAGCGACGGAAGCTCCTCACGCCGCCACCGCCTTCATCGGATCGCTCGCCACCGTCGCCGGTCTTCTCTTCGACGACCGCCGCTGCTACCATGGCCGGCTCCTCCAGCGCTTCGGACGGTACCTCTCCCTCTCCTCTATTCTCTCCCTCTGATGTTCCCCACCAGTGCAAAGAATGTAGATTACCACAATGGTATCAGAGCAAGGGGATCGGGCTCACCGTGCGCCACCGGCTTCGCGCGAAACCGCCGCCGTTTTTTTTTCGTACGGTCGCCGCCGGGTTGCGCCGTCTCGGGCCATGCCGGCGCCGCTGCTCCGCTCGGAGGCCGCCTCCGTGACGAGCGCCGCCGCGGTCCTCCGTGACGAGCCGCCGCCTCGTAGAAGCGGCGCACCCTCGCGCCACCGCGCCCGCCGCCGGACCGCGCCGGGCCGCCGCCTCCGCTTTGCGCGACGGAGCCGCCGACGGATGACCGCCACACCGAGCGCGCCGCGTTAAGCCGCCGATGGCGCCGGGCCTGCCGCACCGCTCCGCCCGAGATCCCAGCGCAGGCCGCCGGCGGTGCCGCCCGGCGAAGCCGCGCCGCCTCGCGGCTCGCGCCGCCGCCGTAGAGGACGCCGCCGCCGCCGTCACGGCCGCCGAGCGCCGCCGCCGCCCCGCCCGCCGCCTTGCCGCCGCTCGCCGCCCGCTGCTCGGATGCCAGATCCGGTTTTTCCGGACGTGGGTTATGAGCCAAATGAGTGGAGGCGGCTGGGGTTTTTTTTTTTAGGGTTGGGGGCGAGGTGCGGACGGCCGTCCGATCCGACGGACGGCTATAGTTTCCGGCCGATTTCGACCAAGAGAGAAATGGGCCAATGAGTGCGCAATGGAGCCGGCGGTTGACGCCATGGGCCAAATGGCCATTTTGAACAGTAAAATCCGTTTTTTTTTGGATTTAATGTTTTCAGAAGCTTTTATAAGTGATTTTAATTGAAAATTGATCCAAATTTCTGGAAATTTTTGCACCAACGTGTTAATTTTTCCATAGATTAAATGAGTACAGTAAGAATGCTTCTGAGTATGAATTATTTTAGAATAATTACAGTTTCCGCTGCAAAAGTTAACATTGATCAATTTTCATTATTAAATTCGAACCAACGGGAGAATTTAATTTTGAAAAAATAGAGACAATTTCGGATAATTATGATATTGTTATTTTTTTACCAACGTTGATAATAACAGTATTATAATTTTTTAATTGATGTTTTTATGCATTATTTCTATTTCTGCCCAACGGTGATGTAGATTTAATGTATAGATAAAATTGTTTTAAATTGTATGTCATATTTTCGACCAACGTTGGAAATAAGACATATGATTTTAATGTTATGTTCTCACTTTATTTGAAACTTTTCAGTCGGATACAACTTGATGAGTTGTATCAGAGAGATCCCCACTCTCAAAGGAGATAATTATGGAGAGTGGAAGAAAAAGATAGACTTAGCGTTTATCTTGGCCGAGGTGGACTGGTCCTCACTACAAGACGTCCCACTGAGCCTATGGCACCAGTGAGGGATCAAAATGAGGATGATATCGCTTGCAGAAAAGACAGAGGACCATGCTCCTTACAAATGTCTTATGACCTTGAGCATAAGAATGGACCACACCAACAAGAAATGTTTGGTCAGTGATAAAGAATACGATTGAGCCTCGCAATTGTGGGCTCAATCGCAGAGTGTGACACTGTCACGAGTACCTTGAGAAAATAAAGAGTCGGTTCATCGGCTCTTCAAAGACATACGCTACACACACTGATTAAGCAACTTGTGATGAAAAGGTACTCAAGTGGCATAAGAGAGCACATACTCGAGGATGAGCAACTTGGCATCCAAGCTTAAACCAATGGATTTGGCTCTCAAGGATGAGTTCCTTATTCACTTGATTTTTGCTTCCTTGCTGAAAAGTTTGACACCTTTGTTGTCAATTACAATATGCAAATGAGAAATGGGACTTAGAAAAATGCATAGCTATGTGTGTGCAAGAGGAGGAAAGATTTAAATCCTCACATGGTGGTTCTATCAACTATGTGAAGGACAACAAGAGAAAGAACTTCAACAAGAACTTCTCCTCAAAGAACAAGGAAAAGCCTCATTCATCACCTCAACAAAACAAGTTTGCAGAGAAAAGGATCGATGCCTTCATTGCAAGAAAAAGGGACATTACAAGAAAGATTGTCCCGATTTCTTGAAAATGATTATGTCAAAGAAAGGTGAGGACATTATTACCTTCATAAATGAGTCCTCAGATGTACAATATTCAAAATCTACTTGGTGGATTGATTCAGTGCAACTGCTCATGTTGCCAATAATATGCAGAATTCCGCTCGACGAGGAATACGCAAAGAAAAGAAAGATGCATTAAAGTCGCAAATGGAGTCCAAGTCGGTTGAAGTCATGGCGATCTTTCATTAGAGCTTGCGATGGCTTCACTCTTTACTTAGAGATGTTCTTTATGTTCCTCTTACAGAGGAATTTGATTAGTGTTTCATGTTTTGACAATGATGGTTATGATTGTCATTTTGGAAATGGCAAGTGTGAAATAATGTTTAATAAAGAATGTGTTGGTCTTGCCATTTTACAAAATGAGCTTTATTTGTTATCATTATGTGATGATGTGAATATCGATGCGATAAAGGAAACGTCGCGTGCGAAAGTGAATGAATCTCGTCTCACGAATGTAAACAGAAACGAAAGAGAATTCTAGATGCGTCGTCGAAATTATGGCAATCGTCGTTTAGGCCATATTTCGAGGGGAGAATAGAAAGACTAGTTAAGAATGATATTCTTCCTCCATTAGAGTTCTCGGACTTAGAACAATGCAGAATGCATTAAAGGAAAATATGTAAAGAAAATTAAGAAAGACGCCAAAAGAAGCACAGAATTCTACAAATTATTCACATCGACATTTGTGGTCCTTTCCCGTGAAAAGTGTGGATGGATATGACTCGCTCATAACATTCACAGATGATTACTCCGTTATGGATATATTTATCCAATCAAAGAAAGAAATGAAGCCTTGGATAAATTCAAGATATTTAAGGTCAAGTTGAAAACCAACACGATTTAAAGATTAAGATAGTCCGATCCGACCGTGGGGAGTACTACGGTCAGATACCCCATATGGACAAGTTCCCGGACCTTTTGCAAGGTTTTACAGAAAATGGTATAGTAGCCAAAGATTCTACACCGGCGAACCTCAAAGAAAATGGAGTAGCCGAAAGACGCAACTGCACTCGATGGATATGGTGCGAAGCATGATGAGCTATTCCACACCGCCATTGAGTCTATGGATGGAGGCGTTGAAAACCGCCATTCATATTCTCAACAGAGTGCCTAGTAAGTCGGTGCCCAAAACACCGCATTTGTTGTGGACAGGAAGAGTTCCTCACTAAACCACTTACGTGTGGGGAGTCCTCGCCGAGGCTAAAGTATTTAACCCAAACCTTGGGAAGCTTGATCCCAAAACAAGAAGTTGCTATTTCATTGGCTACCCCGAAAAGTCAAAAGGTTTTCGCTTTCTACCGTCCGCATGATATACAAAGTTTGTAGAAACAAGACACGCTGTCTTCTTAGAGGATGAAATGATGAGAGGAAGTATGGTAGCTCGTGAGATTGACCTTGAAGAGAAGCGGTGTATGCGCCACTCCGATGATTCAAGAACCATTCTTCATACTACCTCATCGCCGCCGCACCGACGGTGCAAGATATTGTGGTGCCAAGACTGTTATCGCACTGCACCGACGGTGCAAGATACCGTGGTGCCAAGACTGTTATTGTTCCTCCCGTGGCAACAATGAATGAGAATGAGAACCTGTTCTTCAGATCCTATAGAAACCATTGCCACGTATGAGGGGAGCAACAAAGACCTCAAACAGAAGATGTACCAAATGAGGAGGCCCCGAGGAGGTCTCAAAGGGTAAGAAGATCGGCTATTTCGATGATTATCGATTTATCATACAGAGGAATTTCAAATGGAGGATGATCCCATCTCATTTGAAGAAGCCATGAGAAGCTTAAAATTCCTCAAAATGGCTTGAGGCCATGGAAGAGGAGATGAGGTCCATGAAGACTAATAAAGTCTGGGACTTGGAAAATATTCCTAAAGGAGCCAAAACAGTAGGCTGTAAATGGGTCTACAAGACAAAGCTTGACTCCCAAGGGAATATAGAAAGATACAAAGCGCGACTTGTGGCAAAAGGCTTTACGCAAAGAGAAGGGATTGATTACAATGAGACTTTTCTCCGGTCTCATGTAAAGATTCTTCGTAATCATAATGGCATTAGTAGCACATTATGATTTAGAGTTACATCAAATGGATGTAAAGACGACATTTCTTAATGGGGATTTGGAGGAAAATGTTTACATGACACAACCGAAAGGTTTTGTTATGGAAGGAAATGAAAGAAAGGGATGCCGCTAAAGAAATCGATTTATGGGTTAAAACAAGCTTCAAGACAATGGTACTTGAAGTTTGACAAGATAATAAGAAAATTTGGGTTTAAAGAGAATGTAGAGGACAACGTGTTTATGCAAAGTTTAAAGATGGGAAGTTTATCTTCCTAATCTCAGTATGTGGATGATATCCCATCAGCTAGTAGTGATGTCATCACATCGAGACAAAGAAGTTTTTGTCCTCAAACTTTGATATGAAAGATCTTGGTGAAGCTTCGTTCGTTCTAGGATCGAAATTCACCGATAGAAACAAGGGATATTGGGACTGTCACAAAGGCATACATAGAGAAAGTCTTAAAGAAATTTTGTATGCATAAATGTAGTCCTTCACCTGCACCTATAGTCAAGGGCGACGATATGGGGATTTTCAATGCCCCAGAACCAAGACGAGCTCGATCAAATGAAATCGGTTCCATATGCTTCACCTGTCTGAAGCTTGCGTGATGCTCAAGTGTACGCGCTCGACTTAGCGTTTGTTACCGGTTACTTGGCGATTCCAGAGCAATCTCGAATAGAACATTGAAATTGATAAAGAAAGTCTTGCGTTATTTGCAAGGAACAAAAGGCCTCATGATGACATACGTAAGATCGATTCACTCCATATAGTGGGGTATACTGATTCGATTTTGCGGAGATGATAGAAAGTCTACATCCGGATATGTGTTCACTCACATTGGAGGAGCTATATCGTGGAAAAGCTCAAAGCAAACCGTCACTACATCGTCCACAATGTATGCCGAGTTTGTAGCATGTTATGAGGCTACGGGCGGTGAATCGCTAAAGAAGTTCATACCCGGTCTAAAAGTGGTTGACGACATCAATAGACCACTTAAGTTGTATCGCGATAATGAACCCGCAAGAACGTATGCCCACAACAATAAGTCAAGTGGTGCTGCTAAACACATTGACATAAAGTATTATGTTGTGAAAGATAAAGTTCGGGATCAAATTATAAGTCTTGAGCATATAAGTACAAGAAAGATGCTAGCGGATCCGCTTACTAAAGGCTTACCACCCAACATGTTCAGAGAACATGTAGCCGCATGGGTTTAAGGGAAAGCCTATGATTCTCGGACTAAAAGATGGCCCAAAAGGATTAAAGTAACTATTTCAAAACAGAGAGGTGTATTGTAACTGTCAAATCTATCGGCGATTGTCCGTGACGATGAGACATGTTCTATGCACTAATCTGTGATGGAATGAGTAAAGTCAAAAGGTAATTAAAGATAAAGCATAGATTGAGATCAAGGGAGAATGTTAGAATGATCTCACCGATTAGCCCAACGGCTAATCGGGCCTTGATCCGCGCTCGATCGGCGCGCCACCAACCTTGGCCGATGGGCCTCGTCGCACTGCGCTATAAATAGAGGTGGGGCGGCGGCTCGACTCACGATGTTGACTGAGCCGTACACCCCACCAAAAACCCTAACCGATTTGAGGGTCACGCAGTTGAGCGACGGAAGCTCCTACGCCGCCACCGTCTTCATCGGATCTCGCTCGCCACCGTCGCGGTCTTCTCCTTCGACGACCGCCGCTACTACCATGGCCGGCTCCTCCAGCTTGACGGTACCTCTCCTCTCCTCTATTCTCTCCCTCTGATGTTCCCCACCAGCGCTCGGACGGTACCTCTCCCTCTCCTCTATTCTCTCCCTCTGATGTTCCCCACCAGTGCAAAGAATGTAGATTACCACATGCTGAAATTCCAAGACTTTATCTGATTCAATTCAGTGAACTCGCCGGTCGAAGCTGCAAAACCCAGAGTTATATCATCCAATAGATACTGTGATAGATCGATAGGCCAAGGACTCGTGAAAAGCCTCCCCTCCTGCATTGCAGTTACGATCAGCTGTGTACCATCGTATCCGATGCTGACCCGTACATCAGACCCACTTGAGAGGATGATGGAAAGATTACTGAGTGGGTACTGCACAGCAGATTTGATGCTGTTGATGTCGAGCCCAACATGGTTGCCGTCAAGGTCGTCCTCGTAACTCTTCCTCGTGTCGAACTCCACGGCTATGATTCGGTTCGTCGGCGCGCCATCCGTCTGGTTGTTGCATACACCGAGCCACTGGCCGCTGCTGTTGCTGGGTAATGCCGGGTTATTTGTGAGTATGAAAGCCATACCTTCTCCTGTCCCATTCTGTGGGAGGATGTTGAGCACGAACTCCGTCGTGAACGACGTGAGCGCCGTCCGCTTGCTGTTCCACAGCTTGAGGGTTTCCCTTGCGTAGACTACTCTTCCTGATCGGTGGCTGATGTTCCCGGTGCTCGGCGTGATATGCAGGGAACCATTTGCAATTGCTGAGCCTGGGCTGAAGCTGAAATCAGCCTCGTTGGTTGAGTCAAAGCTGGGGTAAATGAATTGGATGCAACTGCAGGTTCTGCCTAGGATGACGAGAGCTGCAGAAGCTAGCAGGATAAAACGCCTGATGCTGTTATGGACTGTCATGGCCAGTGATTTCTGCAATCTCCCCAGCAGGATAGAAGAAGAGGTGGATTATCATAGGGTTATGCTTTCAAGACTTGTAGGGAAGGAATTGCAGGAGAAATGCAAAAAGCCAAAAACAATAATGTCAATCATGTGCATTAAACAATGCCGTTCAACAATGTGAATGAGCATTGAGCAGGCATATTGAGAGATTGTGCGGCAGAAACTTCGCAGAAATGAAGCAACAGCGGCCAGCGCCAAAAAAAAAGACTTTGACTACGCCAAACATTTTTAAGCCTTATCTAGTGCATATCAATTTTAGAGCTCTTTTACGGTAAACCCAATTTAATATGGGTTGTCCATTTTCTTTGATCTAATGTTTTAGATTAACTATGATTTAATTATATTACACCTAGTAGTATAAGTAGTAGGATCCCGAAGGGCTCCCTGTGGAGGATCCGCTTGCTACGTACTCCCATGGTGCGGCATGGTGGACCTTGTTGAGCAAGCAAAACCAGGGGCTGGTAGGGGCCTGACCCCCTCATAAATTTTGATTACTTCCTCATAAATATTGATTATCTTTCATTAAGACATAAGATCATTGACAATTTGTATGTGATTAAGTAACAGTTAAAGTGAAACTAAATAACCAAGGAGTTAATTTGTGGCACGCGAACTCATCTTATGTAGTATCTAGATTCTATTTTTCTTCCCAAATTTTCAAACTAGTATTGAGTCTAATTTGAACCGCACAAGTGCATCATATTTCATCTCTCCGCATTTTTAGATCTTGATCAAGCATTTCTTTCTTGTCTCTAGCTTCTGTGGCACCATCCATGACTTGGTAAAGCGTGCATATGTGCCGAACTCCACCAAACTCAACTTATTATCCATCGTGCTCATGATTTGTGTTCTATTTCATTTTTGATATAAAAAATTCCTCCTAAGAAACTTCTATTTTTTTGTAAATAGCTTAAAACGTCTATATCAATCGTGTTAGAATGAAAACAAATTCATGTCTTCGAGCTCTTGACCCCCTATGGCCCAATCCTGGCTCTATCCCTGAGTACAACCATGATAGAGACATATAAATTTTGATAATGGCAACTCTGTCTGAAGAATTCGGATAGAAAATGTTTTCTTTTTCCTTGAACAAATCTTTTTTATTTAGCGAGGCAACAAATTTTTATGAAGCCAGATGCCCTATAAATGTAGACATTCTATTTCGTTTAAAGAGAAGAAGAATGTAGACATTATCATCAGAGAATAAGAATACCGATCGTCTAAGTCAAATATTTGCAAGTTGGTCTACCATTACAATTTCTTGCGTCGTCTGTTTTTTTTCTGCCTCGAAACGATGGATTCAACGGGTGAACTGAATTTGGAGGCTAAATTGATTGATCAACCGCAGCCTACAGTAGGTCTGCGGTTGTAAGTTGTAACCACGAAGATTCAAAACCTACCACGTGGTCCACGTGCATCATGTAGCAAGTAGTACATACTGTCTAATATACTAAACTTATATAATAATGCAGAAACTATAACCGAAAATTGACAAGGACAATACCACAACCTGAAAGTAATCACCTACCGAATTTTTTGTTCTTTTTTTTTTATTTAGTTGCGGTTAGTATTTGATATGTTACCATTCTGATAGGATTTCTAGGTGATATTGCGTAACAGACGTTGGATCGAAATTATCGTGACATTGCGTAGCAGACGTTGGATCGAAAACGAGAGGATGAGATCGTGTTACGCAACCGTAACAAAAAATACTGTAGCATCACTGCAGTAAAAATGCATCAACAACACTATTTGAGAATACTGTAGAAACACTGCAGCGGTTAACGTTCTTCTCATATCTGAACAATGTCTACATTGTCATGGACAGCGGAGGATGCTCGTTTTTAACGGAGTGAGGAAGGTATGGCCGCTGAGGAAAATAAGGCCCATAGGCTTTTTGTCGAGCCTGCCCACCATGCTGGCCCAACGTGTGGCAGTCACTGGGCACTGGGCAGTGGGCAGTGGGCACCTCGAGCCACTGCAGCGACGGGAAGCTATTAGCCATGGCCACCGTCTCTATCCCCTACCTCGGGCCCTGAACACTCCCAGACCCTAACCTTAGCCCCTCCATCTCCATGCGAGGGCGGCTATGGCGCCCGCCGCCTCCGTCGCCATCTCGCTCTCCATCCGCTTCCTCCCGCCCCGACTCTACCGCGGGAGGGTAAGTGTTCCCCGGCCGATTAGGTCTTCGAGCGGCACGAATGGTGTTGCAAGCGGGGAGCGGAAGGTCTGGACTTTGGAGAGGAAGGTGGGAGATCTGAGGGCACTCGTCGCTTCCGTGCCTCCTGCTGTTGCTTCGGTAAGGGCGCCCCTTTGCTTGGTATTTCTGTCCATTTGGATTGTGGGGTTGGTTAATGCCAGGTGTAGTGAGGCAACGCGATTGCTGTTAGTTTTAGCGCTTATTGTGCAAGAGTTCAGGAAATGGGTTGATGGGGAGCAATGCGGCGATTGCGCAGGCAGTATGAACTTGTTAGGCTTTGTGTAGAGATGGGGCTTTCCTTGCGGAGTGATGTTAGTCTAGTACAAGAAAATGCGGCAAACGTAAAGAAGTTGTAAGCTTGCATACATGTATAATATAGGTGCTTCCCTTGTGATTATGTATGAATCTACTTGAGATGTAAATTGGAATTAGCTTGAACTGACGCTCTATTGAATTTTTTATCCAATTAAATGGTTTTGTGGGAACGCTAAGAAATTAATGGCAATATGGCGTGCTACATATATAGATGGAAATTTTGAATAATAGGATGCCATGGGATTGGTACTGACATCCATTGCTTTTCCGTCCATGATGCTCGTCCAGTCTTTGGTTCACAGTTCATCAGAAGATTAGTTAAACTTTATATGTGTTGCTCTTTTACCCCCATCATCATGTCTTTTGAGATTTTAGGCATTGTGGCCTGTGGGCAACTTTAGCTGTTCTTTATGGCCTTTCTTTCTTTCCAGCATTTGTCAATACTTAATACTTTACCATCTCAAGTTCCATCTCTTTCTAACTCCATCTTTGCACAGTTCATACTCTCTTATTTTCTCTTTTCACGCAGATCAGGAAAAACATTGGACTGAATTTTGTTGCCGGTTTCTGTTTCGGCATTGCATTTTTGGCTGCTGTTGCAAGGCAGATCATCATAAGAACTCGAGAGCAAGATAATAGAGGTTCTGTTGCTGATCTAGTAAGGCGTGGGCAATTAAAATCAGGGCAACGAGGGATGTATGTTACTATCTTGTTGAACTTCAATTTTGCATTCGCTTCTACAGTATCCGCTAAAGCTGTCCATATGCTGAATTGGACTTGGCTGCTCCATTTGGACATGTTGTTTCACTGTTTCTTCTAGATGTTATTAGGGGGCGTATTTCTCACAATTGCATGCGGTCTACCTTTATTGGAATAATTAGTTCACATGAGGCTTAACTATAATTTAATCACCTATATCAATAGTCAATAACCTAGCACTGATGTTTTGCCAGGTTTATACTTGATGAACTTTTGAAGTTATGCTTTAAAATTGGATGTGTCTATGAATCATGTTTACAAAACATTCATAACTGATATAAGTTGTTCATGTATCCCACTACCATTAGACCATTGGTGCCATGATATCCCACTATATACTGATTTGATTTTCTCTTCTAATGATCTGATTTAAGGGTGATTTCTTCTGTGAGGAGTTGATGTCGTTTTTTCTGTGTGTCTATTAACTTGCTTCATGCCATTGCAAAGCCACACAATGCTCTTGTTGACTGCTGTGACCATCGGAATATTACTTCCTTTGCTTAAAGATTTGATTCTTGGCCTTCAGCGTTGTTATAGAGGAAGGAGTTCGTTTTCAAAATGTTTTTAGCTAAGCAACTAGCGATAGGTATAAATGTTCAATAAAACATAAATGATAAAAGAAAACCTTTGTGCTGATGTGGAAGCTTAGTTTTAACCCTTCTATTGCATGAGTTTAAAAGTCTCTTTTAAATCATGCAATCGTTTTGACCAAGGTAACTCATGCAGTGCAAAACCCCGCATGTACGATGATCCTTTTAATAATCCGTTAGTCAAGATTGATGAGGGTGCTTCTACTGCTCAAATGTTTGGTAAGGAGTACCGGCTAGCTCCTGTTAGGCTTACAAGAGAACAACAAGCATTGCATCAGAAAAGGAGATCACGTACATATCAGTGGAAAAGGCCCACTGTGTTTCTTAAAGAAGGTGATTCCTTACCACCAGATGTCGATCCAGATACAGTTAGATGGATTCCAGTAAACCACCCATTTGCTGCTGCTTCAAGTGAAGTAGACGAGGAGACTGCCAAACAGAATGTTTATCAAAAGGATGGCGTCCCATCTCGTGTTAAAGCTGAACATGAAGCTTTGCAGACAAGGCTAAAGGCTTCAAACGATGTGAGTGTTTGTCAATCAATAAACATGATGCTCTTGAACTGCACAATACCAGGATAAATGGCGTGTCTTTAAAATTTGAAGCTCAATCTGATAATTGAACTAACAACATGATCCAATTTTGTCTTACCACCAGCCTTCCAGAATAATGCTCCAGAATCTCTTCTATGTTTTGCAGGTTACAAAATTCTCTTCTGGTCCAAGGAATTTGCAGCATAGTGAGAGACCATTGAGGTTATCAGGCGAGTCTTCTGGGAATCTGCAACTTTCAGAATCTGACATGGTGAAGAACCAAAATGGCCAACAAATCTGTGAATCTGAGAAGCATAGCTCTGACAACAGTTCACAATCAAAAAGGTTGGAAGGACAATGAATTTGTGAATTGTATGAACTCTCTGGCATTTTGCTTCTGTTGTGCAGTGTTTTCAGGTTTTAGCTGTAGATAGAGGAATTTTGGAATTTGGAACAATGGGCTTACAGAGTGAGCTGTAAATATGGAGCATTGCTATGGAATGTGTTCAGATGTTGTAAATGGATATTTTCTTTGTCAGAAGCTTTCCAGATGCACCCTGTCATCCTCAGAAGCTCAGAAATGTACAGTACTACAGTTATTGGGTTGGATTCTCTTATTTATCACCCGAATTTACTCAATTCCAATGTAACATAATATTTGGGAAGTTACATACACAAATTTAGGCCAGTTGATTCAAGAGAAATCAAGTTCATAATAATACAGCATACATCTTACAACAGTAGCAACGGTAAATATGGAAACAACTAAGAGGTACAAAATTTCCCCGGGAAAAATGGCATAAGGATGAAAATTGACCTAGGTGGCCTGCCCATCTGCCTGTACAAACCAGCTTGCCATCACTTGCAATCCTGTCTGAAGATTAGCAAAATGTGTCACTCCATGAATTGGCTTAGATATCCTCAAATTCCCCTTCGTCACTATCACCAAACATGGCTGCCATTTTCATGGCTAGCTTGGCAGCCATCTCCCTCCTTTGGAAGTCAGGCATGAGCCTTAGGTTGGAGCGCATGTTGCCAATCTCTGACATTAGCCGCTCCAGACCATCTAGGCCATAATGCTCGTCCTCAAATAGCTTGTTAACCTCTGGGGTCTCAGCTTGCTGGCCCTCAGTATCTGCTTCGGTGTTATCCACATGATTACCATCCTCAGTTTTGTGGCTCTGAGTTACAGGTTTTTCTTCAGCGATTTCTGTGGATCTGTCATTTGGAAGAGGGTTGGATGCTGAAGAATTAGCATTGGCATTCGCAACTTGCTGTGTGTTATCATGCATAGCTTTAGCTTCATTTAATCCCTCTAAGCTTCTCGATGTACTCGACTCGCCAATGAATTCCCATTGCTCATCAGATCCATGGGATAGGACCTCATACTCAAATTCATAAGTCGATTCATCATCTGTAGATTCTGTCCAAATAAGACTGAATAATTAGAGCAAAATACAGGGTTTTAAATTGAACAACGCAGAATAGCATATTTGTGCTGATTGAACAACACATGTTCTGCATAAGAGGGCAAGCGCATTCTAATAACTGAAATTACTGGATAGAGGAACCAGCTTAGCATGTCATCCTATGGTTGTTCTACAGTACAAAGCAAGCATAGTTCATCAACTCATTGCAATAACCATGGGCGCCAATTTAATGCTTTATGGTACTTCAAAACTGTAAGAAGGTGTTTTTCCTGATTTAACTCACCTTCTTTCTGAACCAAGGATGGAGTGGTTATTCTGTTTCCAGATTTCAGAATCATTCCAGGCCACATGTGTGCAGAAAGAGCTCCAAAGAGTCGCTCTAAGCCTTGGCTGTCACCATCCACCGATAGGCCTGTTTTTAGTTATGAACAGATGTCAATTAAGAAAGAAGCAACCAAAGATCCAGCTAAATATTCACTCAATATTCAACTTTGGCTAGAATATATGCCCCCTTTCATTCGAGTCCGTCAAAAATTCGAATAACATTTCATAAAATCCCAATAAAAACAACCATGGATGCCGCAGCTATATATCAGCCATCTAACTTGTTAGCCTTTTAATGTAGGACATTTAACAATATAAAATGTACTTGAATAGCTTTTCTTTTAATTCGTAGGTTCACATGCAAACTTCGTAAAACCACAAATATAATTCAATTAAGTGGCACCTAATTGTCTAAATTAGAGTGCTGTTCAGTTGTATACAAACAAATAAAATGTGATTGTTAACTAATTGGCTAATACTATTCTCTAAGACACTGACTAGTAAAGTAACAAAGGGTCCCAAAGTCTTTATTAATAAATGGAAATCTACAAAGGCCCAATCTGGTCAGGCTTGACCTTAAGCCTAAGGATGTCAAAAGGCTTAAATCTTCCCTAAAATGGTTCATCTGGAGGCACTTTCAAGAAAAACTTTAGCTCCTTTGGCCCTTTGAGTTCAATGCCCCCAGCTTCACAAAGAAGCCCAGCTTATGATGCTACTAACAGAAGTTAAGCCCTCCACAAAAGGGCCAAAGCACCATAGAAAAAGGGTCTAAATAAGCCCATATTACACATACTAGTAAATTACACTCAACACAGAGATGATAAGTGTACTATGACGGAAGCAGGTAGATGACATCCTTAAGTATGATCAAATTGTACGCAAAATTATGTTAAGTATCACAAAAATCACAAGTAGTCGTAATAAAACCAACAGTCTTGTGGATGAGTATTATCTACTAAGTGTGCAATTAATTATTTGATGCTCCATTTAGACTCATGGTAGCATACTGATAACTGGAAAACAAGAATGGGTTGATGGTAAAAATGATGTGGAGAAAACAATAAACAGTTACAGCCCATAAGACAACTTAGCAACTTACATTTGTCAAAGTCATCATTGGAAGCACAAGCTTCAATATACTCAATGTTCTGCTCAATGCACCAATGTGAAGTGGAGTCTCTGATCTCTATGCAAGGTTCTTCCTCTGATAACAAACCACAGCCCTCACTTTCATTTATCCCAAAATCCAAATATTCAGGATTTGGATCAGTACTTGACTTGCCAATCCTTTGCATGCGCCTCCTATATTCTACATGCGCACCATGGCCAGGTACAAGATCTGCTTTATTTCCTATGCACAGCAGAACTTCAAACCTCTGAACATCAACAGTGGCAACCCAGTTTTGGAGAGTAAGAAAGGAGGATTCCTGCAAAATTGCATCGTTCAAAAGAGTTAAACAAACTAAAAATTGGAAATGGAACTAGAGGCTGAGTAAGAACAGTAAGAATGTATGATGGGGTTGCAGTTCTGACATCACTCATATCGAAGACCGTAACAAGAGCGGCCAACTGGTCAAGATGAGGGAGTGAACTCAGAGAAAACCCTTCCCCGAGATGCGCTGTCCAAATGGAAAGATCAGCTGAGTAATATTTTGTGTCAATTTTCCACCTGGATACCAAATCAATAGCAAAAGAAATTCTGTCAAGTATAAAAATACTAACTCAAAACTAGGCCCGTTACTTCTATAGTTCTATAAGTACTCTCACTCATACACAATAAGGTAATTCGTTATCATGTAATCACATACCCCTGGCACAGCACACCCGATGACAAGTCATGTGTGTCCGGTATCTCAGCTGCAAGCAACCCTGCAGTTCATGATGATACGCAAATGAACAGAAAATAAGAGGTGCCCAACCGATTACAGAATAGTAAAATACAGGAGATGGCAAAGCATATACACTACACCTAAATCTCCACAGCACAAGGAATTTGTCAAGCCAATGGATGAAACTGGAATTGTTACTAGTTTATCAGCTACAACACTACCATGCTTGAGTTTCTTCTTCCTCATCTACTCCAAAATTAACTCTTTTTTCCCATTCAAATCACCAACAGATCACGGGATCTTCTCCCTAACGACGCAATAAATTGTAAACCCATATGATTTGAACCGCAAACACCTTTGCTATCCTACCGGGTCGAAATTTCGCATCCAAATCAAGACATGAAAGATGTGCAACAGGAGGACAACGAGAGGCAGCGAGATCTCACGGGAGAGGATGGTTCGCTTGCCGACACCGGGGGCGCCGACGACGAGGACACCGGGCCGCTCCTCCAGGGATCCGGCTCCGCCCTCCTCCATAGCCTCGCACCAAACCCTGTACCCTAACACTGCTCTTCCTCTCTTTCTTGGTGTGGGAGTTGGGACGCGACTCGCGAGCAAGGAGAGAGAAGGAAGACAGAGTAGAAGGCGGTAAGAAGTCAAGGGATAGCTTACGCTTTCCCATCTACAATACACCATTACAAAATCCTGTGGACAAAAAGATGGGCCGGACACAACGTCATAAGGCCGAGAATTGATAAGCCCAATAGAGGAGGCCCAACCGGGCCGTAGAAACCAACAACACTACTGAGTGATCCAAACCAAGGATCACACAACTCCGGTCCCACTTGTCATCGTCAACCTCACGTCCTCCTCGCTCGACGTTTTGGCGCAATTGCCACTGCTGCGGGCTTTTTTTTTTAACGCAATTAGTAACTCTCGCGACGCAATGCTAAAAATAGCATCTCGGTAGTACACCCATAGGCCGAACACGTCGTGTACCTAACACGTGTCATCGTCTGCATACCCACCAGCCGCACTCGTCTCATCCACACGATGGTGTGTGGATGAGCCTCGTCCGCACGGCCATGAGCCAAAGGCGGCGCGTTTGCACGGTGGCCGGTCGGACTCGACACCCCCCCTGCGCAACACAAGTGTCACCCGGTCGCTGGCGTCCCCCCTAGCCCAGAGTGTTGTGGCTCGACAACACCTCTAGATTTTTCGCCACCAACGCAGCACCTTCGTACTCTCTTCGCGCGGCTATACATACCGGACTCTCGCACTCGGTCATGTTCGAAATTACCTAGTGCGAGAGTCCGATATGTATAGCCGCGCGAAGAGAGTGTGAAGGTGTTGCGCTGGTGGTAGGAAATCCGGAGGCGGGCGACCGAGTACGAGAGTCCGGTATATATAGCCGCGAAGGGGTGTGAAGGTGTTGCGCTGGTGGCGGAAAATTCAAAGGCGCTGTCGGGCCGCAGCACTCCGGGTTAGGGGGACGGTAGCGACCAGGTGACACTTGTGTTGCGGGGGGTTGGTTTCGGTTGGCCACCGTGCGGACACGCCACCTCCAGTTGGTGGGCGTGCAAACGAGGTGAATGTGACCGGTGACCGTGCGAATAAAGGCAAGTGTCGAACACACGGCGTGTTCATCCGTAGGCATGCAGCCGAGATGCCTTTTAGCATTGCGGCACGAGAGACGCTAATCATGTCAAAACGCCCGCAAAATGACAATTACGCCAAACACTCCCTCGCCTCCACTGGCCCGTATCCCTCCGCCACGGCGTCCAACCGATCACTCAAACATTTGAATGGTGGAGCCCCCATGGCCCCCGCCGCCGTGTCCTCCTCCTTCCCCCGCCGCCACCTCCCACATGGCCATCACGCAGGCGCTCGCGGACGCGCTGCGCTCGTGTGGAGCCCGCGGCGCGCTCGCCGGAGCGCGCGCGCTGCACGGCCGCCTCGTCACCGTGGGCCTCGCTTCCGCCGTCTTCCTCCAGAACACCCTCCTTCACTCCTACCTCTCCTGCGGAGCCCTCTCCGACGCCCGCCGCCTGCTGCTCGCAGACATTGCTGAGCCCAACGTCATCACCCACAATATAATGATGAATGGGTACGCCAAGCGAGGCAATCTGAGCGACGCCGCAGAGCTGTTCGATAGAATGCCTAGTAGGGATGTCGCCTCGTGGAACACGCTCATGTCCGGGTACTTCCAGGGCGGCCGGTTCTTGAGCGCTCTGGAAACCTTTGTGTCCATGCGCCGAAGTGGGGAGTTGTTGCCAAACGCCTTCACCTTTGGCTGTGTCATGAAGTCCTGCGGTGCTCTTGGGTGGCGTGAATTAGCACTGCAGCTGCTTGGGTTGGTTTGGAAGTTTGACTCCCGGGATGACCCTGACGTTGGGACTGCCCTTGTTGACATGTTTGTGAGATGTGGGGCTGTGGATTTTGCTTCAGGGCTGTTCAGTCGGATTGAAAGCCCAACTATTTTTTGTCGGAACAGTATGCTAGCGGGGTATGCCAAGTCATATGGTGTTGATCACGCTCTTGAGCTTTTTGAGAGCATGCCTGAACGAGATGTTGTTTCATGGAACATGATGGTATCGGCACTGTCTCAGAGCGGGCGAGTCAGGGAATCCCTTGATATGGTTGTAGAGATGCACAGTAAAGGTGTGTGTCTTGATTCAACAACATACACTAGTTCTCTGACTGCATGTGCTAGATTGTCTTCTTTGAGGTGGGGTAAGCAACTCCATGCTCAGGTGATTCGGAGCCTACCACACATTGACCCATACGTTGCCAGTGCTCTAGTTGAACTGTACGCAAAATGTGGCTGTTTCAAGGAAGCAAAGAGAGTATTCAGCTCTTTACGCGACCGGAACAGTGTGTCGTGGACAGTTCTTATTGGGGGATTCTTGCAGTATGGGTGTTTCAGCGAATCTGTCGAGTTGTTCAATCAGATGAGAGTTGAGTTGATGACAATTGATCAGTTTGCACTGGCAATTCTAATAAGTGGCTGCTGCAATAGGATGGATTTGTGCCTTGGGAGGCAGCTGCATTCACTCTGTCTGAAAAGTGGTTACACTCGAGCTGTCATCATCTCCAATTCTCTCATCTCTATGTATGCAAAGTGTGGCAATCTCCAGAATGCTGAATTTATATTCAGTTTGATGGCTGAAAGGGACATTGTATCATGGACTAGCATGATTACTGCATATTCTCAAGTGGGGAACATCACGAAGGCTCGCAAGTTCTTTGATGGCATGTCCATGAGGAATGTCATTACATGGAATGCAATGTTGGGAGCATTTATACAACATGGAGCCGAGGAAGATGGCCTCAAGATGTACAGTGCTATGCTGAGTGAGAGGGATGTCATACCTGACTGGGTTACTTATGTTACATTGTTCAGAGGGTGTGCAGATATAGGTGCAAATAAACTTGGTGACCAGATTATTGGTCATACTGTAAAGGTTGGTCTCATTTTAGACACCTCAGTCGCGAATGCGATTATCACAATGTACTCCAAGTGCGGAAGGATATCAGAAGCTCGAAAACTATTTAACTTCCTAAATGGAAAGGATTTGGTTTCTTGGAATGCCATGATCACTGGTTATTCGCAGCATGGCATGGGGAGGCAAGCTATAGAGATCTTTGATGATATGTTGAGCAAAGGGGCAAAACCTGACTACATAAGCTACGTTGCGGTTCTGTCAGCCTGTAGCCACTCTGGACTTGTGCAGGAGGGGAAATTTTATTTTGATACGATGAAGAGAGTCCATAACATATCTCCAGGGCTGGAGCATTTCTCGTGCATGGTGGACCTTCTTGGCCGCGCAGGGAATTTGAGTGAAGCCAAGAATCTCATTGACGAGATGCCCATGAAACCAACTGCTGAAGTTTGGGGAGCTCTTCTTAGCGCCTGCAAGATACACGGCAACAACGAACTCGCAGAATCGGCAGCGAAGCACTTGTTCGAGCTGGACTCACCCGATTCTGGAAGCTACATGCTTCTGGCGAAGATCTATGCTGATGCTGGGAAATCAGATGATTCCGCACAAGTCAGGAAGCTAATGCGAGATAAAGGGATAAAGAAAAATCCCGGGTATAGCTGGATGGAAGTTGACAACAAGGTTCACGTCTTCAAAGCCGATGATGTGAGCCACCCCCAAGTGATCGCGATTTGGAACAAACTGGATGAACTCATGGAGAAGATTGCGCACCTTGGATACGTGAGGACCGAGTCCCCACGCACCGAGATTCATCACAGCGAGAAGCTGGCCGTGGCTTTTGGGATCATGAGTTTGCCCGCTTGGATGCCTATCCACGTCATGAAGAACCTGCGCATTTGCGATGACTGCCACACGGTGATCAAGTTGATATCCTCGGTGACTGGTCGGGAGTTTGTGATTCGAGATGCCGTTCGATTTCACCACTTCAAAGGTGGTTCCTGCTCTTGCGGGGACTACTGGTGACCACAGAAATCCTCTGTAATTCTTTTTCTTTAGCCCGGTAGATTAGTTGAGGCCGGAGAGCAGTAAAAGTATGTGCACTTTGCTTTTTCTCGTGTTATTTCTCTCTTGCTGTCTGTGCGAGATTGCGAGGTTCGCCAGTTTTTATTCCCTTTTGGCCTTGTTTGGCAAGGCGGGGATAGGGTTAACCCCTCTCCCACCACTCAATCCTCAGCCAACCCTCTTTCACCTATCCAAAGGGGGATTGGAGTAAAGGTGATTTGTTTGGATCATGGTTGAATTAGAAGTGATAACACTTATTTAAATTTTTGAATTTAAAAGTGGTCAAAAGATTCACATAAAGTGGAAAACTCCGAAAATAGTTTAGAAATTTCCAAAAAAAAAACCATAAAATTCGAAAACATCATAAAATATTCCAAAAAATCGAAATAAAATCAGTAAATTGTGAAAAAAAAAAACAGTATATAAAAATTCAAAAAAAATAGTCTAGAAAATTCTAATATAACCAAAAACAATCCAAAAAATCGCCAAAAAAATCATAAAGTTCAAATAACAAACAAAGAGTTCAACGTGAAATTATGACAATTCATCAAAGAATAATACTAGATAGTCTAATGTAATCACATAGCACTAACAAGTAACGACCATAACAATAGTCCACAGAGAATTCGAAAAATCAAAAAATTCTATAGTCAATATTGGTACTTAGATAGCATCATGTTGGTACTTCAGTACCATCGGACTTAAGTACAGATGTCTAATGATAAATCCATAGCATCTGGAATATGAATAAACTGTAGTACGACAATATAAATGCATGCACCATTACAAGGGTCATACACAACCTGGCAGCAATCCATAGATTACATCGTACATCATGTACTTATATGCTCTGAAAAGTTAGCAAAATGAAGTACTACTACTTAAACATCTTGCAAACTGGAGCGCTAGTTGGACATAACAGAAGCCCATCTCAACATGTTGTAGGTACGTTAAGCTGCATCATCATGTGGATACTGGATAACATAATCCTATACCTAGGCACGTTCGAGTTGCATCTCACTTGTATACAATCTCATTATCATCCTGCCCAACATAAGGCTTACTAGTTTAGACAGGGGTGAAAATCAGATTTGTCAACCTCCAATCAGGGGATCATCAAGCTTTACTAGTTTAGACTGGATAACAAATTAGTGCACTAGATTAGTTAAAAGATGCATGTCACTAAATAATAAGAACAAATTGGGAGGCAATATCTGTACTAACTACATCAATGTAGCCTCCTAAGACAACTAAGGAAGCTCTTTTCCAGACTATTCTCATGGACTCACAAGAATGTACTTCTGCATTTAGAAAGCTTACCAAATGGCTAGGGATTACAAGTAAGTGGATAGCTTGTTTCTTCCATCATATGTTTGTTGTTTCTTATTTCCATTTGTGCTTATTGCCATTTTCATATATTAATACGATCTGTGAGTTTGAGGTCAACAAAGGTCATTTTCATCTATTAGCTTGTACTCCCTAACCATTTAGTAAGCTTTCTAAATGCATAAATACATTCTTGTGAGTCCATGAGAATAGTCTAGAAAGGAACAACTTCCTTATTTGTCTTAGGAGGCTACAATGATGTAGTTAGTATAGGTGTTGACTCCCAATTTGTTCTTATTATTTAGTGACATGCATCTTTTAACTCCTCTAGTGCACTGATCTGTTGTCCAATCTAAACTAGTAAGTCTAAACTAGTAAAGCTTGATGATTCCCTGATTGAAGATTGACAAATCTGATTTTCACACCTGTCTAAACTATAGTAAGTCTTATGTTGGGCAGGATGATAATGAGATTGTATTCAAATGAGATGCAGCTCGAAAGTGCCTAGGAGTAGGATTGTGTTATCCAGTATCCACATGATGATGCAGGTCAAATGTACCTACAACATGTTGAGAAAGGTTTCTGTTATGTCAAGCTAGTGCTCTAGTTTGCAAGACGTCTAAGTAGTAGTACTTCATTTTGCTAACTTTTGAGAACATCTCAGTTCATGACGTACAATGTAATCTATGGATTGCTGCCAGGTTGTGGATGACCCTTGGAATGGTGCATGAATTTATAATGTCGTACTGCAATTTATTCATTTCCAGATGCTGTGGATTTATCATTAGACAGCAGTACTTAAGTCCGATGGTACTGAAGTACCAACATTGACTGTAGAAGTTTCTGATTTTTCAAAATCTCTTGGGACTATTGTTATGGCTGTTACTTGTTAGTGCTATGTGATTACATTAGACTATCTAGTTTTTATTTTTGATGAATTGTCATAATTTCTCGTTGAACTCTTTGTTTGTTAATGAACTTTATGGGGAAAAAATTTGCGATTTTTTTGGATAGTTTTCAGAAATTTATGGTTATATTAGAATTTTTCTAGACTATTTTTTTGAATTTCCTGTACTGTTTTTTTTTCTCAGTTTACTGATTTAATTTTGAATTTTTGAAATGTTTTATGATGTTTTCAAAATTTATCGTTTTTTTTTAATATAAATTGTTTTCGGAATTTTCCATTTTATGTTAATTTTCTGACCACTTTTAAATTCAAAATTTCAAATAGGTGTTATCCCTTCCAATCCAACCATAATCCAAACAAGCAACCTTTGCTCCAATCCCTCATTGGATAGGTGGAAAAGGATTGGGTGGTGGGAGGGGGATTAACCCAATCCTCCATTGGATTGTTTTCCATATGGATTAGTTCCCCACCTTGCCAAACAAGACCCCAGGGATTAGCCAGAAAAAAACTCGTATGGAAACTATGCGCAAAGAAAGCACAGTGGTGAAACCGGAGAAGCGAAGCTGAGCGACCTTCAACAGTATAGAATGGAAAAGGAGAGGCCAGAGCGTCAATAACAGCACGTCCGGTTTGGTCATCCAACAAAAACAGGGCACTGCATTGGGATATGGCATCTTCAAAGTTAAACAATTCCAGGTAGATATAATACGAGCTAGTTCACCGAACATTTGCAGGGTTAAGCAGCAACAACGTATGAGATCATTTACAACCCAGCTTCGTGCGTGACATGGACATCTTGTTATGCATTTCAAATCATCGAATCAATTGACGAGTTAAATCAGAATCCCCAGAAACACACATCCACACAGACACTCGACAACATTAAAAAATTGCAGGAAGGCTTCGTAGGGCAGGAAGAAGCTAAAGCCACAAGCTGTACATCGTGGAAGTCTAGAGTGCACCAGGTGCGTCCCTCATGCTGATGTTCAAACTGTTTCTCATTGTTCTTCGCCCAACTCCCATATTGCCTTTGGTCATCATGGCAACGAACTCTCCATAGTCAATGCGGCCATCCTGACAAAAGAGAGCAAAATTAGGCCAAACAAGTCAATGCCACTAGCTTTTTTTGTTACTAACAGAACCGTAAGCATTGATTAATGAAACAACAAATGAACTGTGTTGGTTGTTGAAGGCAGAAATTATGTTTTGAAGCAGCACTAGAGGACCAAATATGCATGTCCCATGTCAAAAAAAAAAAGAAAAGAAAGAAAAGACTTTGTTATGTACAATGCATAGCCCCAAGGAAAAACTAGTAGACAACTATTTAGGCCCTGTTTGGATGAGGAGTAATTCCTTGGAAGGTTTTGGGATTTAGTTCAAATTTGAACTAGATCCTAAAACTTTCCAATGAAATACCCCCTAATCCAAACACCCCCTTAAGCCACTATACCTCCGAGAAAGTATTTGATCGACCTAGGTGGCTCAGGTATGACGTTCTTTTAAGAATGACAACCTTAGTACAAATTCTTTTTTTTGTCTTGACTATTGAACAAGCTTTATTGCATCGCAGTACTTGCATTGATTGTACATATCCCAGCTAAGATGAAAATAACAGATACCATATTAAGAGGTTTATGTTAGAGATATGTTAGAGATATATTAGAGATAGAATAGGGACTCTTGTGTATTGCCTTATCTGTATATGGCATACACCTTTTGTACTCCTATATATATTGTCCATTGTGCCTCTTCAATATACACACAATATATTCATAACATGGTATCAGAGCCAATATTAGGGTTAGGTTTATCACAGTAGCCGCCGCCGCCTCCAGGCCGCCGCTTGTCCGCCGCTGTGCGCTGCCCCCGGGAGGACGTTCTCTGCTCCCGGGGGCGGCCAGATCTGGCACGCCGACCTCGTCTCATGGATCTGACGTCCCCGGCGCTCGACCTCCTCATCAGCGCTTCGACCTCGTCGCCTCCGGAGCTCGCCGGGACCAGATCCCGTCGGATCCGGGCCTCCTCGTCGTCGCTCGGAGCCGCTGGTTCTTCTTGTAGCCACCCGTGGGTCCGTCTCCCGCATCGCCGCCATCTTTCATCCGGGCTGCTGCCGTCTCGGGCGTCGGCGTCTTCTTCACCCGACGTTGGCGTCGTCGCCACGCCGCCCCCGATCCGCTCTTCTTGCTGCCGCAGCAGCATCCTCTGCTGCTCCCTCCTTCGCTTCGGCTGGTTGGAGATTTGGAGTGAGGAGCTTTCTTCTACCTCCCTGGAGCTCCCCCCCACCGGATCTTCTGATGCCGCCGCCGCTGCTCCTTCCTTGGAGCGATGCCGCCACCGCCCTCCTTCCTTGGAGTGCCGTCGCTGCTTTGTTTGGTGGAGGGTAGAAGATAATGTTTGGTGGAGGGTCTTTGCAGCTTGTTTGGTGGAGGAGGTAGAAGTTGATCTTGGAGGCTTGGGAGAGAGATGGACTATGTCGACCGTTAAAGGAGGAGTTGTCTCGGGAGGCTTGCCCCAATGCCCAGTACTATGATTCATGAAGGTGTCGGTGGAATTGAAGAGTTGAGGAGGTGGCTGTCGGTGGGAGTGGAGATTGAGATTGGGCTTTGCTGCTACTAGTTCCGGTTACACGTTGCTTGCTGCTAGTATCCGCTGCTAGTTATCCTTTGAGTTCTTTTTATTTGTGTCGTTTCTTCCGTTGCGTCTATCCAAGTCCGTACCACTTCATATTTGAGTTCGTCTAAGCCACAGAGTCTACAAATTTATTGTCAGTCTTAGAAGCATAGGAATTTCTTTTGCATGGCAGGAGCCGCTGTTCTTTTCTTCGAACTGCTGCAGATCCGTCGCCCCGCTTTTAGGCCGCTGCGCTTCTTCCGCACTGCGTCTCCGGTGTACTTCTTGTGCATTGCGCCGCGCTTCTTCTGCACTGCGTCTCTGTTGCGCTTCTTGTGCACTGCGCAACGCTTCTTTTGCACTGTACATCCGTTGCGCTTCTTGTGCTCTCTGCGTCTTTGTTGCGCTTCCTATGCACTGCGTCTCTGTTGCGTTTCCTGTGCATTGCGTCGCCGCCGTCTTGGGCTTCGATATGCGCCGCCATACTTTTATCTATTCCTATTCGGCTTGATTTGACAATTTTCTCCTTTTGTCGGTTCCATCATCTTGTTCGTCATGTTGCCGTAGTCAACTTTGCTCCTGCACATTGTGCTTTATGAGCTGTCGTGGGACCTTGAATGGGAAGAGATCTTTTATCGACATATTTTCCAAGAGCTGCATGCTACGACGACATTATCAAAACTCGGATTTTGGATTTTTCATATTTTAGTGTCAACCCTTTCCAAATGCAATGCTATTGCATACGCCTTGCATTTGCGGGGGGGTGTTAGAGATATGTTAGAGATATATTAGAGATAGAATAGGGACTCTTGTGTATTGCCTTATCTGTATATGGCATACACCTTTTGTACTCCTATATATATTGTCCATTGTGCCTCTTCAATATACACACAATATATTCATAACAGTTTAAACATGTATAATTAACACCATACTTACATTGTCCTGATCAGCTTCATTAATGACATCGTCAAGAAAAGCATCTGGCATGTTATGCTCTTTGCAAGCTTCCTGCAGCTCATCCACTGTGATGTAACCACTTCCATCTTTGTCAAAATATGAAAAGGCTGCCACTAGATGTTCCTCGCGTTCCAGTTTATTGAGATGCAACGTTGCAGCAATGAATTCTATATAGTCAATGGTCCCGCTGTTGTCCACGTCTGCCTGATGAATTGATGGGAAAAAGGAACATGTAAGCCTATTGGTTGACCATGTTATAACTTATAACTTGTCTTTGAAATGTTTTCAAAACCTCCAGCATAAAAGAAAGCCCAAGCGCGAAGCTGAACTTATCAGCGAGCCAACAAAGCAAATTTATGTAGACTTGCTACACAAATCAATTAAAAAATTAACTTTCACACATACTCATCATCCCCTGGCGCATAAGCACAGGTTCATGAGATATGAAATGGCAAGTGGTTAGAGAAGCTTATATTAGTTATAGCATGTGCTCAAGAATGCAGTTTTGAATATCAGATATGTACAGAAGTTCTGTTCGCAACACAATAGACAAAAGGGAGAAATGAAAAGGCAAGATGTTGTCTACTGCATGCTTCCTAATCACAGATGCTCTAAAGAAAGGTGAAATATCAGGTGAAAATTACAACTGGCTTAAGTAACGGCATTCTAATAGGTTTTAGTTAACTTACAGCATCCATAAGATCACGAATCTCAGTATCCTTTAATGTGGAGCCATATCCTCTCAAACCTTCTTTGAGCTCATCATATGTAATTGCACCACTGTTATCAGTGTCCATAGTCTGGAACATTTCCTTCAACCCTGCAATTTCCTCCTCTGAGAGGCTCTCAGCTATTACCTGGTAGAATAAGCACCAAATGTCAATGTAAAACTCACTAGGTACACTTTGTTACCCAAACAGAAATTCCAAAATACAACACGGATGGTTTCGATAACTCCCAGTCAAGGTACTAAATAGCGGATAGTGGGGTCATAGTGGATTGGCATCGGCGTAGTGGATAGCGGGCGATATCGCAGACGCTATATTCCAATATCGTAATATAAAAAACACTCACAATTTTGAGTTAGTTCATACAACTAGCACGACAAAATTGCAACTGTATTGCGACAGTCGCAGTGGAGACGTGGAGGACAAACACCGGCCGTCATCGAGCAAGAGGGGAATGGTGGCGATGCCCAAAACCTGCATCTCATAGGCAAGGACAAATAATTTGGCTAGGGCTTCTCAACTATTTACACATTGGTCTAATGACTTGTACATATTTCAAATTGCAGTAGCACTAGAACATTGCGCCGGTAGCAGGCTGCAAATAGCGGTCGCAATAGTGGTCTGACAAGCGATATATCGGCCGCAAAGTTCCAATCCGTTATTTTTGAACGCTACTTCGACTTGGTAGCGTTTGTACCCCGATACCGCTATTGTGGGCGCAATTACGGGCACTACCAACGCTATTTAGTACCTTGCTCCCAGTATAAGGAAAGATCGAATACAAATGATCAAGCATATCACTCCTACTAATATTAGATAATATGAATACAATCAGTAAAGCAATCTGATGGGTGGTTGGTGCTCAATAAAAATCATAGGATTGCCCAAACAGAAACCAATTGAACAGTCAGAGTACTATTTTACATATAAATGAATCATAATACACAAAAAATAACATTAAATCTGGCAATGGAATGCATCTGTAAAGCAATTCTGTGTGAGATGAAAAGGTGGCTAGACAGTATACTAGTCTAGTAAAAGAGCAAAATGATAATTGAAATAATTTCATCATACGCTCTTGTATCACAAAGCTAGCAAACAAAGACTTGAAGCATAAAAGAATTGAACTCACCCGCAAAGCCATCTTCTTCAACTTATTCATTGCAGAGAACTGCTTAATGCGAGATAGGACAGCTGGATCAAGAGGCCGATCAGGAGCAACTCCATGGTCACGAATCCATGGATGGGCTGAACACAAGTTCAAGTGTTATTTGTTGCCCAACAGTTGCAAATATGCCAAGTGAATGTATGCATTGTCATATTAGAAAAATAATGAAACCAGGAGTATAAAATGGTGAATGAAACTAACATAAAACTGCATGTGCTGTTAAGCGTTCTGCAGGGCGAGGATTGAGCATTCTTGTTATAAGATCTTTTGCGCTATCAGATATCACAGGCCAGGGATCAGAATCAAAATCAATGACACCTTTCAATACAGCATCAAATATTCCTTGCTGTGTCTCTGCATTATACACATTAAGAGGTCAGCCTACAATCATATTTTTCTCTCCAAAATTGGCTAGGAGCTCTAGCCTTCACTAAAGGAGGAGATGGGCACTCAAGCCGGTCCTAAGACTCGAACCCGGGTGGGCGGGGAGGTTAAAAAGCCTCCCTAACACCAGGCCACTGGCCTCTTCCCCAGCCTACAATCATCAGATGACAAGCTTCCGAAGTTAATTGAAGGGAAAAAAAACTAACCTGCCCAAAATGGGGGTACACCACTTAATAGAATGTAGAGAATTACACCAGCGGTCCAGACATCAGCTTCTGGTCCATAATGTTTGCACAACACTTCTGGAGCTACATAATATGGGCTTCCAACAACATCGGTAAAAACTTGACCTGGAAGGAATAAACAGGAAAAGTTAAAAAAGAGGCATGAGTGCATAGTGCATCACAAATGACTACAATGACTACATTAACCTAATGATGCGAAAAGGTTCGGTGTAGACTGTAGAACTAAACCATAGAATGCAATAGAAAATATTTTCCATAATACGCCATTACTATGTGACTACTAGAACAAAATGTGAACCAGCTTCCATCATTGCACTGCCATACAAAACAAATGTTTCCCAGTGAGCTTGTATTCCAGACCTGGCAGGTTGGAATTTTGGCGGTAAACTCATGAAAAAACGTTGCCAATGCTCTCCTTGAATGGCAAGTTGGAAGATGCACTTCACTACCTGCCCAACTAAACTATTCAAAAGCTGAGAGCTTGCAGTTGCATGCTAATGTGAAATTATAAGTCATAAACACAAGCATGAATAAATCATAACTAACACAAGCACAAGCACAATTATACCAGCATTAGTTTCACTCTTACCAATTAAACACATTCCGTGCAATAAAACACAATGCAATCGTTGACCAAAGCACGATTAATGTAAAGATTGTGGATTCTGCGGCAGCGGCTCACCAGGCTTGAAGAAGACGGAGAGCCCAAAATCGATTGCCTTGAGCGAGAGGTCATCGTCCTTGTTGGCGAGGAGGAAGTTCTCGGGCTTGAGGTCCCGGTGCATGACCCCGAGCGAGTGGCAGGCCTCGACGACCCCGACGATGATCCGCGTGAGCTCGGCGGCCTTGCGCTCGCTGTAGTGGCCCCGCTGTATGATGCGGTCAAAGAGCTCGCCGCCGGCGCAGAGCTCCATGACGATGTGCACGTAGAGCTGGTCCTCGTAGGCGCCCTTGATGGCGACGACGTTCCTGTGGCCGGAGAGGTGGTGCATGATCTGGATCTCGCGGCGCACGTCCTCGACGTCCTCCTTGGTGATGAGCTTGCGCTTGGAGATGGACTTGCAGGCGTAGTCGACCCCCGTGGCCAGCTCGGTGCAGAGGAAGGTGGTGCCGAACTGCCCCTGCCCGAGCTTCCTGCCAAGCGCGTAGAGGTCGCGGAGGTTGGGGGTGGGGTGTCCGAGCACAGACCCGAGGTCGGGGGCCGCGCCCGCGCCACCGCGCCTCATGGCGGCGGGCGGCGCCGACGCGGGGGCTGCGTAGGCGTCCATGGTGGCTGCTGCTGCGGGCGGCGTGGCCGGACGGGAGGGCTTCTTCGGCGAGTCGGCTGCGGCTGCGGCGGCGTCGTACTCGGAGTCGTGGCGCTGCGACGCGGCTTTCTTGAAGCTGTGCAGGTACTTGGATCTAAGGGAGCCGCCGCATGTGTTGCCCATCAAACGACGGGGAGAAGCCGCCCCTCGGGCATCAAGCTCCGGGCCACGCGCGGCTACCTTCCCTCACGAAACGCCAGCGCAAACGCAAACGCCAAAGCCAAAGCCAAACCCCTCCACCCGCTGCGGAATCTCTCTCCTGATCCGGCTGGGGAGCAAGCGAGCGTGGGGAGAGGAAAACTGGGTGGGGTTCGTGGGGAGGGGAGATTTAACGAGGTGGGAAAGCAGCAGGAGGCTGCTTCATGGCGACTTCTCTCCTCGGTCACGTGTGGGGGAAAGCGAACCGCAGCAGCTACTACTGTTTGGGTTGGCCCTGGCCCTCCCCTCTTTCGTGTGCAGATAGCAGGAACAATTATTGGACGCTGGTGCTGTTGTGACTTGCTGTGGTGCTGCGGCGGTCGGTCAGTGCGGTACCATACCAGCGAAGCGAGCAACGCGTGCGGTTGCGGAGAAAGAAAAAGAATGCCGCTCGGTCGATAAATTCGCGTTGTTTAATCGGGCGTTCTTGGATTTTTGCAGGTCGGGAAGGCGAGGCGAGGGCGAGACGAAGGTCGGCACTGGGCTTCGTCCCTCGCCTCGGTTTCAGCGAAGCGGACAGGTACGCTGAACCCCAGCGCAACTGGGTGGATGGACTCGCACGGCCGGTGAAAGGAAAGCGCCCGCCGTGCATGAACCCGTGGCTTTTTCTGCCTCGCGGCCAACGTGCGCGCGGCGGCAGGCTGGTTACGTGCGGCCGTTGGGCGTGGCTGCGCCGATGCTTCCTCCCTTCCGTCCCCTCGGAGAGGTCGTTCCACCCACGTCACCTGGCTCACGTCCGTTTGCCTCTCGCTGGCACGCGGGTCCGAGAGCTGCGTGCCCCTACTTGTCAGTGATAGCTACTATCGCTTTGGTCTGCGACGTTCTGTCGCTCGGAGCAGAGCTGCGCGCAGCTAGATAACGTTGTTGCGAGGAGGATAGAGTGACCGGGAAAGCAGGTGAGCGGCGCGGCACACGAGACCAATTGAGGATGTCACTCGCGCACGTGGAAGAACTCTCTTTCGTGTGCACGAGTTTGACCTCCTCCAAGCGTGCGCGAGGAAGCTTCTGATGGTATACCTGAGAGAATTTAGAGTTCGGATAACCCACAAGTCATCCGGATCATCAGATCAACTATATGAATGCGACAATATGTAATCCAGAGAAAATGTGTGCAAGAGTATACAAACTTGCGGCGCATTCTTGCCGTGGAGGTTCGAGAACACTACAGGACAACTTGTCATGGTGGTATTTTTGTACGATCGATCACTACTTTTGCTATTAAAAATAAAAGATACGCTAAATTAGCCAAAAACTTAAAGATCAGTTTGCAGCAGACTTTTGACTTGTACAGTTGACTGGCTGCTATCTTCTGCGCATTCCTATTGCACAGGTTAGAATGCGGTGACTGTACTTCTAACCGTCCCATTAGTGCTCATAACCATCTAGATGAACCCTGACGCCATACGTAAAACGGTAAAAACCACAACTTCTTTATCATCCCTGTTGGTAAACGCTAATTGATCGGTATATTTGATTTGTTAATTGATCCATATGAATAAAATCTTCTGCCCAACGAAGATTACACCCTGACTAATAATTCACCATTTCCGTCCCCGAAACGTAACAAAATTTACACTCGTGCAAGTTGCGGGATGTTCACTTTCTGAAAAGTAAATACTAGTACTACACATTATCTTAGCTTTTTTTTCCTGTAGGAACATAGGTCCAGCGTTGCCTTTTCCATTTTGTTCCTTTCTGTATTTGCTTTCGGTAACTTTTGATCTTTCCATGATTATCCAGTATGGCAAAGAAATATACTACTACAGTACTACTCCACGATGGTTTCATCGCTCCATGCACCAGCACTGCAATTCAGGATGCCTTTGGCACTTTTCGCTCACATGAAGACACGATCTACTCGATTCAATTGGTATCTTTGATGCATGTCGGTATATATAGGATCTGAAGATCCCGGACAAGCTTAGAGCATGTACAATAGACTTATGCCAGTCGTCTATAGCATTTACCACATAGGATTTTTGGTGACGTGGATGAAAGAGAATGAAGAGAGAGAATATTGCTGTCTATAATCCTGCAGCCGACTGTAGCACTAAAACCAAGAAAAAGCATTAAAGATTGTATGTTGTTTACAATCCTATAGCCGGCTGTATCATCACAACCCATTGTATGAGCTGGTTTTAGTGCTGTCTATAGGTGACATGGATAATTGGTATAGACAGCAGCTGTCTGTACCATTGTACATGCCCTAAGGAGCAAGAAATTAATTCCAATGCTGAAAGATGATTAAAACTGATAAAGGAGTTGACTTAATCCGTAGGATGCTCGCTGCATGACAACGACGGCACACGCCCAACCGTTCAAATGATAGCAAATCAGAAATTAACTCTGCTAATGTTTTTAGTGGCCAACTGGCTGCATTAAAAAGGGGTGAGGCGCGCGCACCGAACATCCAAGTCTCACAGACAGGCAAGAACCTGAGAGCTCCCTACCAACTGAGCTAAGCTCAGTTCTCAACTCTGCTAATGTTGGCACAGCTTATACGGGCGGATACCGATATGTCCCTGTCCGTATCTTGGTTCTGATTTTGCCTTTTGCGATGCACTTGTTACAACTATGCTCGCAATCATGGACAATGGATTACATTGCATCATATGCAGCAACTAAGTTGAACTAACGCTTAATATTTCCAAACTGTGTGCAGAATCCATCGCAGGTAAGATTGCCTGTCATGTATGCTGCTAGCTAGACTGACAGTACGTGGCATGCCGGCTTCAAGTTGCGAAGTATTTGTCCAGTCTGTCGCGACTCGCAATTGGATATCTGGATGCGTGAATAGATTGCTGCAGCGGCTTTGTATACTTGCACAGTTGTTTCACGTGAAGAGTCGCAACAGAAATTCCAATCACCCGCTGACGAGTCGCAACCATGCGTGTTCCTGCAGCCGTGGAATTCGTGATAGGTTGGATACTTAGGCCCTGTTTTGGGAGTGGTAGCTTTTAACTGAGCCGATTTTTGGTTTTCTGGCTGAAGAGCGAGTTGTAGCTGATGACTATAGCTTTTCTTGAGAGGTCATTTGATAGTCTTTTTTTTTGTTGGCTGGCTGCCTCAGATGTGGATGAAATTTGAAATATCTAAAATACCATCGAGAGTTATAATGGCATGTTTATGTGCTGATTAGTAAATATCATTCTTTATATATATATTTTTTGCAAAAGATTTGATTAAACGGTATAATTTCTTTACAATGTTCGCTTGGCCAATTGTCACATTCATTTTGGATCTAACACATCCACATCTTCTTCTTTTTTTGATGAAATCATATTACAATTCGTAATACATTTACCCAAAATTTGAAACACTTCACAAATTTGCCATTTAAAACATTTTACAAAAAACACAAAACACTAGGAGGGCTGCAGCGGTAGTCGGGCACGGAGAGAGCGTCAGGCGGCCGACCAACGCTGGGAACGGATGTAGGCGAAGGCTGCCGGGACGGGAAGGCAACGACTTCGACCGGAGGGAAGCGACGGTGGTGCCCTCCCAAGCGAAGACAGAGGTGTACGGACTGTCGACAGTGACCGAAAGTAGCCGGCGTCAAAAGTCTGGAGCGTAGGGGAGGAGGAGGCCGAGCGGTGGTCCCACGTAGCGCGGGGGGGGGGGCAAGCGACGTCACTCCTACGTGGAGGAGGCCAAGTGGATCGAGGCTTGGGGCAAACGGTGTGGCTTCGATCTGGGCAACAGTGGCAGGAGGCGGGGCTAGCGGTGGCGGCAATTGGCAGAGGAGACAACCAATGTGGAGGAGGCGGAGGAGATGATCGGCAACCGCGGCGGCGGAGAATGGCAGGAGGACATGTTGGTGGCAGCGGCGGGAGAATGAGCTAACGGTGGCATTGGGAGGCGGAGAAGACGACCGGCGAAGGCGATGGGGGCGACGGCAACCGGACTAGAAGGGAGGCAGAGGAGAGGGAGAACACCGGCGGCGTCGGGAGGGTGCTGAGAGGGGTGGCGACCTGGGGGCATTGGGGGTAGCGTTGGAATGATGGAGTGGGAGCGAATGGGTACGAGGTGGGAGAGGGAATCGAACGAGACTGGTCTTTTTACCAGTGGCATTTAGAGGGTAATTTTCTTGAAGTTCTAGTGGCAAATGTATATACCCCTCCCGTAATAAGCCGAAAAAGCTGATAGAGAGGTGCTTCAGCTTTCACGTGGGCTTTGGCTGTGGCCTAAGCATTAAGCTGCTGCAAAGCTACCCCATTTGGAGAGGCTTCCGGTTTTTCCAAAGCTAAAGCCAGCTTAAAACTCCTCAAACAAGGGCTTTTTTTTTGGAATCGATACGGTGCGTGTGTCCGGTAAAATCGATACGGTGCGTGCATTCGGCGCACCGGATGCCAAGCCACACTCCACTCCACTTCATCTAATCTCGTCGCTCTCATCTTCATCTACTACCTCCGCTCTTATCCCTTATCCCCGTCGCTCTAGTGCTCTCTCCACCACTCGCTCTCTCCGTCTCCTCCTCCGCCATCATGCCCACCTCCCTCCTCCACCACAGCCACCGCCTCTACCTCCCACGCCACAGCTACTCCACTCCTCCTTGTCCTCCCCTGCTGTCTCCTCCCTCACATCGTTGTCCCCGCCTGCCTCTGTGCCGGCGCCGAGCGCCGCCTGGCGGCATCATGCTCTGTCATCCCTGCGCACGAGTGGCACACGCTGCTCTGCCGTCCCTCTACGCCGACCCTGCGGCTGCCCCAAGCGCTACCCCGCCGCTGCCGTCCCTACCTCCTCCCCAAGCGTCGTTCCCTCCTCCCCTCCGACTGCTCTGCGCATCCACAGTCTAGTGAGGTAAGACTCCACCTCCCTTCACACAAATTTTAGATATGAAATTTCATCTTCTATTTGTTGTTGATTCAGTTGCTGTTGAACGCCCTCCGTGCTGGCCTGGCTCCTCCGCGTCGGCCTCCCCTCCCGTCCCACGCGACTCCCCTCCCTCGCGAGGTGGTCGCGGAAACAGAGTAAGAGAGCCGGAGGGAAGAATGTTGCAACTGTGAAAAAATTTGTTGCATACGAGGGAAAAATTTGTTGCATACGGACGGAAAAAATATTGCATACAAAACTATGAGATGTTGCATTTTTTATATATTTGGCATCTCCAGATGTGTTTGTGTGCCTGATTTTCTGATAATAGTTGTGTTGTTTTGATTATGAGGATGTTGTTTTCTTGATCATGAGATTTTTGAAACAATGTTATATATGAGTGTTTGATATGTTGCAACCATATAAAGAAAATATTGCACTGCTCCTTATCAGGTGTTGCATGCATCGGACCTGGACCGTACGTTCAAGCCGTAGTTGCACCTTTTTTTTTCTCTCAGCTTAATTGCTGGTACTAATGTACGTTTGATTTGGTCTTTTGGTGATTAGGAATCTCGGATCCGTCGTGAACAGTATCGTTTGCACGGGTTTTGGATGACTAACTGGATATGCTTGTAGTTTGGGTTTCATAAATAGATTGCCCTTTTTGTTCAACTTCCATTACTTCACGCGGAGGGTGAAAGGGAAGGGTGGTTAGTAGGAACGATGTGATTTTGTAATCCCATTCTCATGACTAGTGTTCCAGCGTTCCTATGTTCTTAGAAAAACTAATTTGAGTAAATCTTTAAGTAACGAACTACTAGTGAAGTAGCGAGCAGTTGCGGATCAGCCTTTCGCTTTTGCATATGTCAATGCCAGTGAGTAGTTGCAGAACAGACCCCTTATGTTGCTTCAATTGTGTCGGGATTGTATTTGCTATTTCGGATTAACTTACTACTAGTTTGCTCACAGGACAAATTGTGTGGACTAGTTCTGACGACATGTGAATCATAACACTATGGAGATAAGTCCCAACACTCTCGAGTCTACGAAAAAAGGGGTAAAAACCAAGTCTATCAAGCTGGCGTACACGCGAAGGATAGGGACAGCAAGCACCTAAAACGGGAAAAAAAATCATTAGAATCTGGTCTATAACTTCATCAATGTAGATTAATTCTACCGTATGATATGTGTCTTTTCACGAATCTCAAAGCGTGACATGCTAGCCTTCAGTATTCGATTCGTGAAAATTCACATCAGTGATTTATGGGGCCGTGCGCTTTGAGATTCGTGAAAAGACACGTGTCACATGGTGAAGTTGGTCTACATTGATAGAGTTGTGGACCAGATCCTATAGAATTTTTTTCTATCTAAAATCATGTAACCCATATGTTTCACCTTAGCGGAAACCCTTTATTAAGAGTTCTTCTATTCCAAGACATTGCTCCCGCATATACTTAAAAGATCAGAGCCTAAAATGACATATTCCGCCACCCAAATTCTGCAAGTGCAAAAATCATTTCAAAGACCGAAAGATCGTAAATACATTGGCTAAAAAAAATTCATAAGTACAAACCTCCAGATCTCTGTCAAAAGCATTAAAAAACTATATTTACAGCCGGCGCCTCATCGTATATTTTGCAGAACAATGGAGAAAAGAAGATACATTGTACATCAGACAACAACGTATATAGCCTAGTCGGTTGTTTGTCGCTGTCGGCGAACTGTTAGGAGTTCAGAGGGTTCTGAAAGGGTCAAGAAAAGCAGCGCACTTCACACACACTTCCGTTGAATCTTCCGCAAAGACGAGAGGTCCCGGCGACTTGCATGCGGCTTCGGGCGCGCGGAAGTTAACGCCACTCGTGGAGCTCGGCGGACAGTTGACCGGCCGTCCAAGACAGTTCCGCGAGCTCGGCCAGGTGCTCGCTCAGGCCATCAGCCAGCAGCATCAGTAGGGCCCTGCAGTCTGCACGCAATTAATCCATCAGTTCGTCAATCCTAATCTCGTGGCTTAATGAATACGTGCTTGGCTTTTGTAGCGTTGCAGATGGTATCAGGCAAGGATAACTAGATGCCGGTTGGTGTGACGAGCTTTCGTCTCATTTTCGTGGTTCTGAGACTGAGTTAATTACCTGGGATTTTGCTGAAGTTGAGCAATGTCACGGACGCGAGGACCCTGTGCCGAGTCTGCAGGTGGGCGCTAGCCAGGCATTGCTTTATCCGCGGGATGAGAGCCGAGAACGCGGCGAGCTGCATGTCCGTGGCGTCGACCGACGCGAGCGAACGGCTCAGCCACCCGGCCGTCGTCAGGCACGCGGCCACCAGGTCGGGGTTGGGGGAGCTCAGGCACTTGGACAATGCCTCAAGAAACGATCTCCTCCCGTTGCCGAGGAGCACCACGGTGACATTTCTCAGCCACGCCTCGTTTTCGGATCTTTCCTTCTCCTGATTACAACAGAGGAACTTCAAAAACGATTGATCGATGTGTCAGTACCTGCACAAATGGGTGCTGTACGTACCTGCACAACAGCGTCAGAATTGACAAGCGTGGCACGTGAGTCGGCGACGAAGCCGGCTTGTTTCAGCATCCAGTCCTCTGCAAGAAGGTCGCCTGAGAAGGAGAAAATCCCTCCCAACATCAGTAGAGCTTTCCGAGTGTTCGGCACGGCATTGTCCTCAGACAGGCAGGATCGCAGGGAATGCGTGATGATCTTGGCAGCCTCTTCTCTGTATATGCTGTTGCTGTGCGGCTCCACCTGCCAGGTAATTTGCAGACTACATTTCAGCGTTACTTTGTCATACCTGAATTTACGAAAAATGCTTCTACAGTTATTTTCTGACTATTTTCCCTCCGAAACTAGAAAACATCGTACAGCAAAAGGAGACAAGAAGTTTAGGTGGCCAGTACTAAGTTAAGTACAATATTGAGATCAAGTTCATTTCGTAAAAACGACAATAAAAATGTGGAGCAACAAAAGATACAGGACTAAAGCAGCATACCAATGTACAATCAAAGTGTAAGAGTAAAACAGCAACCAGAGCTTGTTCTTCGCTTGGCGAGCCTCGGAGATGCTCGAGTAGCACGTTCATTGTTTCCATGGTCAACTCTGTGCGCAATCCACGTAGGAACAATTCAACCATTTCCCTTCTGTAACAATTAGAATGTTATATAAGATAGCAGCACAGACAAGAGACATGCATAAAGGATGTTCTGTTTCTAAAAAAAATGCATAAATGATGTTTCTTAATGTCTAGAACAATAAGCAAAACCTTCTCAAGCAAAGCAGTTCAATGAGCAGACACACTGCAGTACTCCTTGCTGAAATGACCTCACTGTGGAGAAGCTGAACAACACTTGAGCTGTTAAGCCTTATAGCCACGTAGTTCCTACAGCTGCCCTCTGCCCTGATGCAGAGCAATAGGTGCTCGGCTGCTCGCGCCTTCTCGTCTTCCCTTCCTTCCTGAAACCTATGCAGAAGAAAGTCTATACCACCGATTGCCATAAGGTGTCTTGCCTTCTCAAAATTTTCTGACATGTCGTATCCTGAATTAAGGACCTTGTCTATGACTGTTATAGTTAACTTCTCATCAGGCCCAGTGCTTCCAGATATCAGATTCTTGCAGTGTTCGAACTTCCAGTTTTCGACCAAGCGTTTGAGCACACGGTTTGTGTCTGGAATCGACAAGCTCTCGAGTTCTTGACCTGTAACCGGACACGTCCTCATCCCTTTCTCAAACCACTGCACTATAGCATGCCGCTCGAACGTATGACCTGTCTCAATTGTCACCGAACGGTTGAAGATCTGCCTCGTCAGTGGACAGAGGAAGTCGCTCGGAGTGGTTGCAAATATGGAGACTTGGTTGCCATCTGTGTCACTCTGGAGAGGCTCTTCGCTGAGAAACTCAAGTGTAAGGAGGCCAACAGCTGAGATGTCAGTTATCAGCTGGTAACTTGTTGACACATCTGATTCTTTGCTCCGGTCATCTTCGATCTAAGATTGTGAAGTGTAAATTATCAGAAACTTTGGTATATTTCCCTGTGCCAAATTTTCAGAGAAAATTACTTACTTGTGGTTCAAATGTCTCTTTGGCTAGCTTATTAGGCATGAGCTCGTTTTCGTCTACCTGCAGTGTGGGAGTGTAGCTACTTGCTTCAGCGCCGTCGCACTCATGGAACACGCTTTCTGCATCTGCGGTCTTCTCGTCCATGACCTCTTCCTCCTCCTCGACCTCCTCAGGCTGTCGCAACGTCTCGTCGAATGCAAACTTGGCAGGACTCATACTCCCAGAGCTAAACGCGACATCCGAACCGATATCATACGACGTCGAGGTCGAGCACCTCAGCGCGCTGACAAGAACAGTGCTCGGAGGAGCAGGAACGGCCGGGAGAACCATAGCTTCGGTGCGCCCCAGCAGCCAGTCTCTGTAGTAGCATGCGAGCGCACGGGTGCCGTCGTCCAATACATCTATGAACATCTTCTCCACTTCCTTCACCCTCGTATCCGAGCTCGCCGCCGCCGACTCCCGGTCACGCCACGTCCTCAGGTGCGAGAGGCCCGAGCGGAAGAGCCTGTCCCACAGCGCAGGCAGCAGGGCGGTGCGGGCCTCGTGCGGTGCTAGGCAGAAGACTTCCAGGACGTGCACCGCGGAGGAGTGGTCCTTCTTCTGGAGCTTGGAGATGACGGACATGTACAGGTGCGCGCACGCGGCGAGGCGCTGGTACGGGAAGCCGGCCGCGGTCACCTCGTCCGCTTCCTTCGGGTCGAGGGACGCCATGGCATGGAGCTTGAGGGAGGCGCGCTTCAGGTCTAGTGGGTCGAAGCCCTCCCTCGCGGCCCTCTCGACGGTCTGCACGAGCACGCGGAGGTCCAGGACGGCCCGGTGGTTGGACTCGCCGAGGCACGACGTGCAGCCGCCGCGCAGAGACGCGCGGAAGGCCTCGTCCTTCACGAACCGTTTCACGGCTCCCACGACCAGGGAGATCAACGCGGTGAGCGCGGACTTGTCAAGAGATGGTATCGCGGTAGAACCCCTCGCGGCGCCGCTGCTGTTGTCCTTGTTGTTGTAGCTTCTCGCGCTCGTCAGCGACGCCGATGACCTCCGTGTCGCGGTCAGATCACCGGCATCCCTGTTGCCATCGTTACTATCAGCGTTCCTTTCTCTGAGGCGGCTGCGGCTGAGGACGTCGGACTGCGACCGTGCGGGCTTGCTCGGGCGCCGGTGCTGGAGGGGCATGCTCACGGTTCTTGGGGCGGCCAGAGAGTTGTCAGGCGCCTTGCGACGGTTCTTGAAACCATCAGCGGCGAGGAGGTCACGGAGCAAGGATGACGGCGGCGGCGCCATTGGCGCCGCGGGGGCGTGGGGAGTGAGCTGAAGAGGAAACGAGGAAGAGCTGGGTCGCTGCTGGTAGCGCAGGCGCAGCACCGTCTGTTATTCGCATGGTGACTTGGCTCTGCGTACGTGGATAAATTTGTCAAGGGGACAAGAGGAAAAGGTCGCGCGAGACGGGGCGCGCCAAATGGGACTTTGGCAGGCAGCGTCTTGCTCCGGCTCTCGGGCCGGCGGAGTTGTGCATTTTTCTGGTTTGGTCGTTACGTAAGTAGGTGTTTCGTATGCACTCTGACCCTCTCAAAACTTTGCTGCGTCAAATGTTGGCTTGTGTCACATCTCCGATCATTTATCACCCTATGACGATGGTAAAAAAAACATTTTGAACACTGAAAACATATTCATCGGTGGCGGTTATATGCAGCTGCAGTTAGTAAGGTCTTTCAGGAGGTATCTTGCAAAGTGGAAGTGCGGATACTGAAGATCCTGCGGATTGGAGTGTGTTCTGCAATGATCCAAAGAAAGGCGTAATTTCATCCAAGAATGATAAGGTCTAATCGCTTTGTTTAGGTTGCTGATTTGGAAGATCGACTTTGACAGCTCCGATGGCACCGAAACTGGCTAATCAAGAGCGTGTGCATCCCTTAGCATCTAAAGTAGGTACTAAGAGCTAAGGTTGACATATCAACTCTCTCCATAATACTACCATTGTTAGCTACTTTTACTTCAACTAGCAGGGTGGTCCGCGCATTTACGCGGTTAGATTTATTTTAAAGTTTTTAGTGACAAATGATATAAGTTAGATGCTTCAAAATATATTTACATATAATGTAGCTATTTAGATTTTTAAGATATCATAAACATTAGAAAATGACAATAGAAGTTTGAAGAAAAATGCAATTTGAGTAACATAATTGAAGTATGAGTTTTGATAGAAGAAAATCATGAGTATAATAAGTTAACAACTCTCCATTATGTATGCATCATGTAGCTGCATGCCCTAACTCTTTCTAAAATATTTGCATGCGCATGTACATATGTTGATCTCAAGCAATACATTGATTATGTGTACAACAAAATTATCTTATTAGTTTACATGGTATTATAGTATCTTACCCACGTATACACCGATGCACCATGGCCGACCTACCTTGAACTTATCTTCTCTTACGTCGGTTGCCCGACCGAACCGTGTGTCTTCTATCTCTTCTTCCCGCCATAAATTTTCCGCTTCAACCTCCAAGAGTAAGCCCAATTTTTGATCGATATCTCTCAGTTGCTACCACTCCTAATGCAATACTCTACCACAGAGTTATCTTCTACTTTTCTCCAATTATCGCTTAATGATGACCGTTGTGACATCTACACGTATATACGTGCAAATATCGTCGATCCTGCCGAGACACCCGCTGCGCTATCTCTAGTGGCCCCAAGCCTATTCATGTTTGCATACATATGTACCTATGTTGATCTCAAACAATACATTGATTATGTGTGCAACAAAATTATCTTATTAGTTTACATGGTATTATAGTATCTTGCCCACGTATACACCGATGCACCATGGGTGGCCTACCTTGAACTTATCTTCCCTTACGTCGGTTGCCCCATCGAATCGTGTGTCTTCTATCTCTTCTTCTTGCCATAATTTTTCTGCTTCAACCTCCAAGAGCAAGCCCAATCCTTGATCGATATCTCTCAGTTGCTACCACTCCCAATGCAATACTCTGCCACATAGTTATCTTCTACTTCTCTCCAATTATCGCTTAATGATGATCGTTGTGACATCTACACGTATATACGTGCAAATATCGTCGATCCCTACCGAGACACCCGTTGTGCTCTCTCTAGTGGCCCCAAGCCTATTCCTTACCGTTACGCTATCTCTACTCCGAGCTCTTTGTTTCTTTGTTTTTGTACGCCCATACTTCTATTCATATGATGCATGCATGTATATACACATGCACGATGTCTTGTTCTCCTGTGTCGGTCGCTCTTTTTTCTCGACGTTGTCCAACTCAACGATGTGGTTTCCTCCCTAACTGCGACAACCTCCCATCTCTACTGATGTCAGTATGTTTACCTTAGTCATTGTTTAACAATAGGGAAAATCTTCTCGCCATCGTCGGTGACACCATATCACTCACCAACGATGGCATGCTCCTAGCTACTCGATGATCACATATCGTCGATAGCTCATCTTTAATCTAAAGGTTCATCTCCTCTCTGATATGTCTTCCTCATTATCGAGTTTTTTTGCCATTGACTTCTTCACCAACGCCGATGCTCACCATTCGTCGTCATAGCACTTTACTCCTTTTACTTCGGTCTATCTCTCCAACAGCTCAAGTGAGTAGCACGACATTGTCCTTGTCGAACAGCTAAAGTGAGCAGTATAGAATTGTTCTCATCTTCATCACCGCTGCCTCGGCTATTCATTTCCTTGTGGATCAATATCTTCTTGTAGGACAGATCAACGCTATTGTACTCTTTCGTGGTTTACCCGACACCATTCACGATATCTTCATTATAACTTATATTTAATTTATTTAAAATTTTAGTTATTAAGATATTTTACTTTAGAATTTATATGAAAATCAAATTACAAATTTTATTTTATTTGTTGTCCCTAATTTCAATGATTTTTTTGTTGGAATTCATAAACTAATCCAATTGTTGATTTTTATGCCGAATTACAGCTATTTATAGATTTTACTTCGGAATTTGTATCGAAATCAAAATGGTAATTTTATTTTATTTTTATTCCAAAATCAATTAATTTTTTCGTTGAAATTCGTATACTAATCCAATTTCCATTTTTTGTTTTATTTTCATTCTGAGTCATATTTATTTTGGATTTAACTTAGGAGTTCATATAGAAATCAAATTGATGATGTTTTTTGTTCTGAATTTTATTTATTTAAGTATTTTACTTTGGAATTCATATAGAAATCAATCCAATTGATATAATAATAATAATAATAATAATATATAAATTATTACAGTTATTGGTGATTTTACTTTGTAATTCTTATCGAAATCAATTTGCTTATTTTATTTTATTTTTTATTTCGAATTATCTTTATCTAGTGATTTAACTTAGGAATTCGTATCAAAATTAAATTGCTAATTTTATTTTATTTTTTATTCTAAATTTCAGTTATTTTTGCATTGTACTTGAGATAGACTTTTATTTCTATATTGTACTTGACATGGGCTCTTTCGTTTAATCTAGATCGTTATAATCTGGACTCACTATAATCAATGGTGTAGATATTTATCTTTTTCCACTGATTAACGTGAGAATTTCTAGCCTTTGAGAGCGAATGGCTGCTCACTATTTATGGTTTTAACGATCAGGCCGACGTGATATCTCTTGTGAGTGAACTTGACAGATTCACAAATCTAGGAACATTTAGTTTGTTGTTTCGGAATGTAGATTTACAATATATTTTTCCGTTGTTTGTTTGTACTGACCTTGATGTGAAAACAAAGACAAAGAAGAAAAATTCTGATGCGGTTTGCAAAACTGCAAAAGAAGGGGGAAAGAAAAGTTGTAAAATGATTTTGCTGTTCCTAATATGATCTATTGGGTGATCTGTGAATTGAAGCTATTTAGTTCTTTTTCAACTGCTTGTCCCATGTGATTTGGTTGATCCATGAAAATAATCAATAGGTGGTATTCCTTTTATAAATGCCAAGTTCTTTTTCTATCGCTTTAATAATATAATAGAAGATCCTTAGCACCACATGGGCACATATAGGTGCTAAAGTGGTGCCAGATATTTAAAATTCTATCATCTGAAAAATATTCACATAAATAAATGTTCAACTTGTTTAACCTATGACATTCTTCCAATGTTTGCTTTGGTGTCATACAAACCGGACTTAGCTCTCGTTCCCCTATCCGTTGGCATCGGTACTCTCTCTCACCTCTAGTATTGTCTTAAACGCCTGGGGATGTATACTATCACGTGAGCGTCACTCTCTTACTAACGGAGTAATGGGTCTCCCCGGACTTTTTCCATTACAAATCAACGGGCAATGGGCGGGGACCCTGTATAGTTTGTTGTTTTTGATGCGTTGATTTCATTGGAATGGCCAATATTTATTATTTGATATTTGCAGAAGTAGTAACTATGACGCCATCTGACTGATGCTCAATATAGTTTACAACAAATGTACACCCACTCTCATTTGGCATATGCGATAGAAAGTACGAACCCGTATAACTTTGCTCGTAACCACCCTCAGCAAGACAGCAATGTGGCGGATATTGAGTTTTCGGCTTATTTAGTATTTTTTTAATGAAATAGTAAAATTAGGTTAGTAATAATGAAATGATAAAAATGACACATCTACCGTGTAAATCTATCGTGAAAGACGACGTACCGCGAAGTCATATGCCGCGAACAAGAACCATGACATGTCGTCCGGCGCGTGCCTGTCGTATACCCCGTCTTGTCACCGTAGGATCCGAAGTGCTCCGGGAGTATTGCAGGTGACCTGAAGTGATACAGAAGCACTGCATTTGACATATGTTGTCTGTCTGTCCAACCGTACTGCCATTTTTATCGATTCCATAAGAATAAGACTAGATTTGCTATTTTATCGCCAAACACAGGGAAAAAAAGTAAAAAACTCGTCCGCAGTCGGTTGCCCCGCGGCTGAACCATCGCCGCTGATCCGGTCGTGGGTGCTGATCGGGTTGCCTCAGCGTGCCAGCCGCGGTGGATTTGCTGAGTCGCTGCCTCGCTGGTGGCCCGCCGCCCGCGGGCGCGGCTAGCCGGGCTTGGCGGCTGAGAGGACCTGAGATCTGCGTGTGCGTAGCGCCGTAGTGTGTTGGTTCGCACCGCGGCCGTTGGTGGCTGGCTCACCACGAAGCGAGCGTCGTGCGGATTCTTCTGATCTTTCGGCCTTTTGGGTGGGTTGAGTAGTGAGTACTTCCCACCGTAGGCTCAACGCTCGGGTGCGGGATACGTGGTGGTTCATCCGATCCGTCTGCCCCCCACCCCAGCCCGCGGGTGGGTGCGAGGCAGGGCTGGGCTGTGAAAGGCCCAATCTATCCGTAAACTGGCCGGCCTTCTCGGGTCGGTCTATTGAAGAGAAATATCTACCTGGGCCTTTTTGCCAACTAGGCCAACACTCATATCCTGAACTCTTCAACCTCCCCATAGGTACGAAGTTAGGGCCAAGCCCAAAGTGAATACTCAGTGCCTTTCTTGTCATCCCTTTACTTCAGAACCCGATTGCTGATCTAATGATGCTCGGTCATGAATACAGAGTAAATACATGTTGAACCGAATACATATTATCTCGGTCATGAATATTTAGTCGGATACTGCACAAAAACATAAACTATATATATGACACGTATAAATATCAATAAACCATACTATATATAACTTGTGGCATAGGGTTGAAAAGGAGACTTGAAATGTCTATTCTGCGGGTTGAATGAATCCATATATCATCTGTTTTTTCAATGTCCCTTGTCTCGATTTATTTGGAATATGATTGCTTGCGCTTTTAATTGCAAAAGCGTTGCTGACAGTGTTCCTCTGTTGTCTGATAATTGGATTGACAGCTTTAGAGCTAAGCACCAGAAGTTGGTGCTAGTTGGTGCTGCTGCGATGCTGTGGGCTGTTTGGAGAGCACGCAACAGGGTTTGTTTTCGACACAAACGGCCTAATGACCCAACTTCTGTTGTGTTCTCTGTTTGTTATTGGTTGGATTTCTGGTCCATATTGCAGGAGGGCGAGCAGGAGGCTTTGCGATGGGGGGGTCCAAGCTTCTGGGTCAAATGGCGCTGGAGGTCTTCAGTACATGCAGAGGTTGGGATCCTCTAGCGAGAAGAATCAGATGATGGAACCGAAAAGGAAGCTGGACGGTGTGCGCTGCGCTGAACTTGGCTTTGATCCATACTAGGAGCGGGGGAGGTGCTGAAGCGAATTGGCGAACTGTTTTTGACGTTTTGGCTTGTTGGCTGGATACTCTGCTATGCGTGTATGTGTTTAGAGTAATCAGTAGCGTTGCAAAATCCATGGATGTTTCGCCGGTGAGATGGGAGCTTGGATCTACATCTCATCTTTCTTTCTTTCTTTTTTGTGCTGTTGTCTCTTCTAAACGTTTGTAGACGTGATTTCTATCAATAGAAATCGAATTGTTGATTTGTGTCAAAGGAAAAAAAAAAAAAGAAGAAGAAAAAACTCAGCTGGTGCGCTTCTCCGTCACGTACCAGGAAAAGGCGACCAACCCTACCTAAAAGAAGGCACAAGCAAGGCGCTCCAATTTGAAGACTGGTAGTCAAGCTGGGTGGCTGGCAGGATGTTGGCCTAATTGCATATAACATGGGCAATGCAAAACACCAGTTTTCCGATGACGAGCGCAATGATTCACGCCCTCTGCTGTTGCATTCAGATGGCACACCAAATACGTACGTACCCGCGCGCTTATAGCCAGTTTGATCAGAGATCACATGATTCACATCCAACAATCTTGACTGTCCTTTTTTTCTTTCAGATCAGACAGGTTGCCTGCTTGGAAAAGAAGGGGTGCTTTTCTAAGTCTGCATTTTCGCACTGAAGACAGTACGCGCATCGATCCGATTAATTTCTAAGCCCGATCATTGATCGATATCGTCCAAGCCTCCAAGGCCACTGCGAGCGTTAATGTAAACATCACTGCGCCATTAAAGGCGCTGAGCTATGGCCGGCGCACAATTAACGAGACAGCCCGCGAGCGCATGGTGTCACAGGTTCTCAGTGATGCAAACTGTTTGACTGATCTTTCAGCCCCCACGGCTTTTCCTGCGCTTTTTATCTGTAAAGCGAGATATGCTATCGATCGCTTACGTACTTATCGTGACACATGTAACAGTACTGTGCGTTGGTGAATGCGAATACACTTCTTTTTATTTATTTTGGTGTTGTTGATGCCTGCATGCAATTTCTTCTTCTTTTTACTTCTTCCTGGAGAGTGGGACGGTTGGGGTTGGATCAATGTAGCTGTCCAATGAACAACCCCTCCCGAGCTTTTCCTGCTGAAATCTTGCTTTACATTATCTGGAGCTGTATAGGAGAAAATCACCTGGCCCTTCATTAAACTATAGAAATCTACTGAAGCCTTGTCTAAAGGAAATAAAAGGTGTATATGGAGAGACGTGTGTTTATGTACTACTTAGAGCATCTACAATAATCAATATCACTTGTTACTAAAGGATGTATACATCAGTATTTAAATGATGTGGAGAAGAGAAGGTGGACTTGTTACTAGATGAAGAAACAAATAAGTTGTTGATATCAAAACACAACAAACAATAAAATACTCTATTGTACACTTGTTTGTTACATAGAAACTCGTTTTGTGAGTCATACACACTTGTAGTAATTAAAGTTTTAGATATAAACTTAAGAAACAATCTATTAGAAGACTTTTTTTATTAGATTGAGTATTTTATCTTCTCTTAGTAATAAACTAAGAAATAAATTATTATAGTTTTTCATTGCATTTCAGAGTTTTGGATAAACCCGTCCCAACACAAAAAGGGAGAAAATAAAAGGGGAAAGATAAGCAAAAGTCAAACGCATCCTTAACCAATCACGATCAGAGCCGCGCTTTTGCGCGCGCGCTCTCTCTCGTCTCTAGACCCTTTTTGCACTTTTCCTTGGCTGGTAAGTCTAGCGCAAATACCTGAAAATACAGGGTCATTCCCGTGAAATGCTTATATAAAATCAGTACGGGCCCCCACAAACGCACACTAGCGGAGGGTACGAATGCCTTCTCCCTCTTCGAGGTCTCCTCGTTCCCTCCTCCAACCTCGCGAATCGCAATCCACATCCGAACACCACCAATTCTGAAGGCTTCTCCCGCCAAGCCCTAAATCTTCGGGGAATCGGGCGGTGCTCCCTGCCACGAAGCGGCGTTTCTTGAGGTGTCGCGGTGATTGTGTTGCCCGTCCTCCCGTGCAAATTGCGCTTGCAAAGGTGCGAGAAGAGGAGATCCTCTGAACATCCAACACACGATCTCGTCTACATTTTCGTATTTTGTCCGTTGTTTCAAACAAGAGGTGGGAACTCTAACAAAAGGTACCATTTTTCGCTACTTTTCAGTGGAAATAGAGGCGATTTTTAGGTGTTCTTGATTTTGGAATGGGCAATAGGAAACACAAATAACATCTTTGCGCAGTTTTCGAGTTATTTGGGGTTCCTGTCATCGGCGGCAGGGGAAGGTGAAGCACAGGGCAAGCCTAGCAGGGAGATGAGGGATGTGGCCGTGGCTTGAGAGGATTGCGTCCGCGTGCTGGGACCGGGTCCGGAGGTACGCACTTACGAGGAGTGATGAGGACGACAGTGGCGACGGCAGCGGTGCTGACGCCGACGACCTGCTGTGGTCGCGGGACCTCGGGCGGCACGCGGCAGGCGAGTTTTCCTTCGCCGTGGTGCAGGCGAACGATGTGCTGGAGGACCACAGCCAGGTAGAGACAGGCGCCGCCGCCACCTTCATCGGCGTCTATGACGGCCACGGTGGCGCGGAGGCGTCTCGCTTCATATCAAACCACCTTTCTGCGCACCTCGTCCGTACGTGTCCAGCTGAATCCACTCGGTTTTACTCATTTCAGTTCTGTGCAGTGTTGTTCAGTAGCTTATAGATGGAAGTTTGGCTAAATTTTACTCACTAATGTTGAATTATTATTGGGGGTAGTTTGTTCCGCAAAAGTTGTTGATAAAGGCTTATTTTTCAGAGTTGCATATGCATTGATACACCGTATATAGTTGCCAATAGTGCAGTGACTATTTTGTCCGCGAGCATTGTTTTAGCGACTTGTTTGCCAATACAGTGGAAACCCGATTTATAACGCGGGAATTCCATAGGAAAGGAAACATCTACTCTCATTAGACGACGTGTGGTTTCCTACAAAATTCCTATGGGAATCCTTTGTTCCAAACAGGATCTAGGAAATGTTCTCTAGCTATTCTTGTGTGCCACTGTAATTGTGAAGGGGAAATTTGCACTATCCTTTGTTCTTGTCATTAACAACATTGATTAAGAATTTTATCATCTTTTCACTTGCTTGTGGTTGTTAGTTTACTTCCGTTGATGATCGCATAAGAGTACTGGGGCTAGAACCTCGCATAACCTGACTATTGTTCATGTTAATAACAAGCACCTTTCATACAATCCATTTTTTATTTTTTTAGTGATTTTTTTCTCAGGCTAACATGTTCTTATCTTACAGGTCTTGCCCAAGAACGCGGAACAATATCCGAGGATGTTGTTCGAAACGCCTTTTCTGCTACAGAGGAAGGCTTCTTGTCGCTTGTGCGCAGGACGCATTTAATTAAACCTTCTATTGCTGCTATCGGATCTTGCTGTCTAGTTGGTGTCATATGGAGAGGAACACTCTACCTGGCCAATCTTGGTGATTCTCGGGCAGTTGTTGGTTGTTTAACTGGATCAAACAGGATTGTTGCTGAGCAGCTAACAAGAGACCACAATGCAAGCATGGAAGAAGTGAGGCAGGAACTTAGATCTCTCCATCCTGATGATTCACAAATTGTTGTTCTTAAGAATGGTGTTTGGCGCATCAAAGGCATTATACAGGTAGGCGAACCTTTTATGACATGCATTGTATTTATGATGCTTGTGCGTATGTTGTGATAAAAGTAGTAACTTGTAACCTTAGAATTGTAGTGGTAGGAGAGCTAATCTTCCATTTTTAGTAACTGTCTAACAGAGCAACAGTAGATATTATTTAAATTAATAAATTTATGACAGCCAACAGGTGATCATTATGTTCAGAATTGTATCACTATGTTGAAGAGTATTTTATATATATATATATATATATATATATAATGCCATCTGAGACTCCTTTGTTAAATTTGCTGAAATTTTCCTTCAAAACATTTTTCTGATTTACTCTCTTAGGTTTCAAGGTCTATAGGTGATGCATACTTAAAGAAGCAAGAATTCTCTCTTGATCCATCCATAACTCGATTCCACCTCTCTGAGCCTCTCCACCGGCCTGTTCTAACGTCGGAGCCATCAATACACACGAGAGTTCTTCGTTCACAAGATAGTTTTTTTATCTTTGCATCGGATGGATTGTGGGAGCACCTGACAAACCAGCAAGCTGTTGAAATTGTGTACAACAATCCACGAGCAGTATGTCTTTTCTCTCTCTCCCTCTCTGTGTGTTTTTGGGAATGAACTTGCAATCTTTTCTTTTTGTTCTTTTGCTGATGAACAAGTAGCTTTTCTGTGCTGATGTTAAATTCTGCCTACCTTCTTCGAAGGGTATTGCAAGGATGCTAGTAAAAGCAGCTTTGAAAGAAGCTGCACGGAAGAGGGAAATGAGGTACAATGACATTAAGAAACTTGAGAAAGGAGTCCGACGCTTTTTCCATGATGACATCACTGTTGTTGTTGTTTTCATTGATCATGAGCTACTGCAGGAGGGGGATGCTTCTGCTCCTGAACTTTCAGTTCGTGGGTTTGTAGAGTCAGGAGGCCCCTCCAGCTTTTCAGGGTTAAATAGCATTTCTTGACATGCTAACCTAGTGATCTCGATTCTGTCACTCTGATGTAATCTTAAATTTAAACTTTGAAGCCTTCTTTTGGTTATGTTCTTGCATAGTTCAGTACTTTGCATATATTAACTTCGTGCCACCTTGGTATTGTCATACCATCCTTAGCAATGTCTGGCTACAGTGCTTCGCTACTCTCCTAAAGAATAAGCACAACCCGCTGTTAGCCCGATGATCGTTTGACAATAATTGCTGAGCAGTAGAGCAATGAACTGGTTCACAATACCATATCTCTAAAAATCGGGGCTAACAGATTGTTGTGAACTGTTTGTGTGTAAGTGTTGATCAGCTGGAATTGGTGGTTTATTAATATATCTGGGAGTTGCTTGCTCGTCAATTTGTTACCTGAGAATCTGATATGAATACTAGTGTCCGCAATTTTTGTAGCTTTCGGCTTCCCTTCGTTTATTCAGCAGCTGTATCTCATTGTGATGGTGCTTGATCTGTTGGTGACAAGCTGTTGTGATTTTGGCATTATCCTAAACTGCTGATGGAGAGGTGAGATTGGGTACGGTGACTCATATCATAATCTATTAGGACTTTGAGATGTGTATTACAATGAAAGCTAGATAAATCATAATAGAATTATGACTTCTACTTCTCTTTAGAGTATGATTCATACTTTAATTTGGAGGAGAACTAGGGGACTATATAAATCCATGAGTGACCATAAGAAAAAAGTAGCAAACCAAGCAAGAGAAACTATCCAAAGCAAAGGACACAAGAGGATTAGAGGCTAAATTATTTTTTAGCACTAAATTCTTGTATATGACAATAATCCAAGGGTCCTAAGAGGTTCGAGAGGATTGTGAGAGAGCGAAAACCCCTTGTACTATTTTAAAGTCGTGCTTAAGAAATTTGCAGTCGACTTCGTCAAATCTCTCCCTCGTTGTGGTTGCTTGGTCATCATTATTTTGGTTCTCTATACGAGATTCATCTACTTTATTCTTGATACTGTGCATGCTCATGATGTATTTCATAAACTCTGATCTGGTCCGAGAGCTGCTGCACATAAGAAGGGGTATTAGAGTGTAACAAATGGTATTAGAGCTAAGGTCAAATTAATTTGATTTGTGAGAATGTTGGATTTTTAAGCGTCAGGACTCACAAGATCAAGATCGATGTCGACGATGTGAAGTCAAGTAGAGAAATTTAACGACAGAGAAAATTTCAGCATGTGGCAATGTGTGGTGAATAATGTTCTCGTCCAACAAGGGTTAATCGATGCTCTTAAAGGGGACAAACCGAAAAAGACATTCGATGAATACTGGAAGGTGATGGAGTGGAAGGCTGTCAATACAATCCGCCCATGTCTCTCTAATAAGGTAAAGCCGACGGTAATCAAAGAGAATTCACCAAAGAAATTATGAAGTAACTTAAAAAAGTTGTATATGGCGAAGTTGCTGACAAACCGATGGATACTGAAGTGGCAACTGTACAAGTTGTGCATCAAGGAAGACACACGGTTTGTTGACCATCCCAATATCTTCAAGAAGCTTGTCACATATCTGATTAGTGTGGATAAGAAAATCAAGTAGAACGATAAGGTCCTCATACTGGCATCATCTTTACCACATCACAGGAGCAACTGGCAATAAATATTTTGTCGGGAAAATCACTCTCAACAGTAATGAGACAATTACATATCTATTGGAAGCAGAGTCCTTGATGAAGTCATCGAAATCTTCATCCTTGGGTGATCAAGCATTGGTTGTCATAGGTGTTGCAGACAAAAGCAATAATCATATGAAGAAGAAGGGTAAGATCAAGGGCATACGCGTATGCTATCTATGTGACAATGGATGTCATATGATAAAAGGCTATCCAAATTTGAACAAAAATGAAGGGTGCGTGCTCAGTGGCGGTAGTGAAAGAGGATTTAGACGTACTAGTCATCAATCAATCAGGTACTTTTCATGGATGCATATTAGATTCAGATTGTTGTTTCCACATATGTTTAGTAAGAGAGATATTTGATGAAGGGTCTCTACGTTTGGCACACAAAATTGTTCACTTAGCGGATTGCAAGGAGTATACTGTCATTGTGGTGGGAATAGTTACATTGGAGATGTATAATAGAGCACGTTACACATTGGTAGGAGTTCGATATATTCCCGTCTTAAAAAAGAATCTAATATATGTGAGGTAGCTTGAACTTGAAGGTTGTGATGTATCACTCCGAGATGATGTCATGCGAGTTACATGTAAAAGACAAAAGTATCTAGAGTAATGAGGATATTGATTGATAGGTAAACTTAAAGGAAGGGCAACCTATGGGAGGCCTAACAAAAATCCTGGCTAGGAGAAGGAACCCATACCATTAGCGGTAGGTTCTCAGATCTCATCTGCAGTTATGTGCGAAACTGTAAAGATAGTTGCAAAATTTAGTAGTCCCAAAGGCAAAGGTGCGAGCTATTAGAAGAAGGAAACATGGTGGGACTAACCACACGGTGCCGACGAGCAAGTGGAGTTTGGAGGCGGTACAAACCTATGTCATGGAGGGCTATAGGAACAGGAGGTGTGATTAACCAAACTACACAATGAAGATGCTCTCAGGACTCAGGTCGAGGGTTCGGACGACCAAGCCCGAACACCGATACGTACATTACGGTGGTGTGCATGGGCCCCTGTGGTAGGAGCACTCCCAATGTGGGAGAAAAAAACAAAAAAGGCGGAGTCAACTTGAAGCAAGTTCTTGGAGGAGCATGGTGAATTCATTGAATAAGAGTCAAGGTGGAGATTGTTGAGTATGATAACTCATATCCTAATCTATTAGGATTTAGATGTGTGTGCTAAAAGGAAAGCTAGATGAATATTAATAGGATTAGGATTCTTACTTCTCTTTAGAGTACGATTCCTACTTAATTTTAAAAGGGAACTAGGGAACTATATAAACTCACAAGGGGTGGCTATAAAGAAAAAATAAGCAAAACAAGTAAGATAAATTGATCCAAAGCAGAGGGCACAAGAGGAGTAGAGGCTAAGTTATTCTTTAGCACTAGATTTTTATATAGGGCAAGGATTAGATGATTCTAAGAGGTTCGAGAGGGTTGTGAGAGAACGACAATCTATTGTACTCTTTTGATATCGTGCTTAAGGAATTTGTGGTCGACTTTGCCAAATATTTCTCTCTTGTCGTGATTGTTTCGTCGTCGTTATTTTGGTTCTCTCTACGAGGTTCATCTACTTTATTTTTGATATTTTGCAGGCAGCACACTCATATTGTATCTCATAAACTCTGTTTCAATTTGAGTGCTGCTACACATGAGAAGGATAACAGAGTGTAAAACCTTTGTTGGTGTTGAACGTGGAATTCTGGTCTCCGACGATACAGCAAGCAGCAAACTGATCTCAACATACCGAGAGGCGAGATCAATTGTGAATCTTGGTGATATATCCCATTGCTTGATTATGAATCCAACAACGTTCTGTTGGTAGCTATTCTCTGCTGTCACTATAGAGACCACTATGTGAACAGTACCTAGCAAGAAACAACGTATGGAAATGTAGCAATATTACTTTGACTTGGTACTGTAGTGCTCGATTTAGACCATTCGTTTTGGATCGTATGGTGGAACCAATGTCCTAATGTAAGTCAATGTACTCCTCTGCATTAGCAGTGCCAATGCAGATGATCCTTTCTCATCAACTCAAGTAAGCTTTACTTTCAGTACTGGGAGAGATGTGGTAGCAGACTGTATTAGGCTAATTGCGTGAGGAGAGATGTGATTGTGGGACCTGATTGGGCGATATAATTTTTCTACGACCGAAAACAAGAGATTTCAGGGCTGTTTGGTTTGTGACTCCAGAAAACCCTACCAAAATTTTGGTAATACTCTAGAAATTTGGCTAGCATTTGGTTCTCTTCCAATATTTGGCTTTACCCTCAAAATTTTGGCGTTGCCAATTTTTTTCTTCATAGGGCGTTGGCATTGCACAGGCGACCAAAATGCGCACCCTAGCTTTGGCTTGGTAGCGGTAGTGAATTGAGACAGGTGGTAGGTGGACTTGGCTTTGGCTAAGTGCATTTATTGCATAATTAGTTTGATTAGCAAGTTCGAAATGATTATATTTTATAAATCGAGTATCCAATTTGTGATCTATTTGAACCGTTGTATTCCTTGTCATTTTATCAACAAAACAAGACCTATGTTGACATATTTTGAGGGAAAAAATAGATGTCATGTGGGACCCATGTGTCATACTCACAATTTTGGCATGGCTGCAATTCAAACACATCAATTTCAGCATTGTCCGTGAATTAGTATGGCTACAATCCAAATGCTATTTTTTACCTAGATTTTAGCATTGCCAGTTTTAGCAATGCCAAAATTTTGGTAGGGCTCCTGGAGTTATAAACCAAATAGTCCCTTCCTTCGCATGGTCAAGGAAGTCGCACTGTCTATCATTCACGACGAGCAGGGCTGGAGTTTCTTCCTATGCCCCTATCCGTAGTTTCGTATATTGTTCTATCACATTCATGGTTCATTGGGTTCGCGAGTTCCACCATTGAGTTCACGTGAACGAATCAGACCCAACTCTTGGCCTCCCACGGTAACATCCGGAGAAAGGTAGCACGACCATCGGCGGTAAACGGCAGCAGATCACCGGCCCTCGGGCATTGGGCTCGCGCAAAAGCGGATCAGGTTTCTTATGTGTCATTGAGTTATGAGGTATCCACGCGCGTGCCCTTGCGGGCCGAAGCAAGAGTCACACGCGGAAGTGAACGTGATCGACAAGCAGTCACACGGTTCGCACCACACCCTCGACTCTGAGTAGCACCTCAGTTGGTGCCCTGGTGCCATGGCCCATGGGCTACGCTGAAAGCAAACAACCGTCTACGCGCCGTCCGGTTAGCCCACGCCGAACTAGGCCAGGATGCCGATGCCGCCATGGCTCAGCAAGAGGGAACTCCGCAAAGACATCGAGGCAAGCAACCACACGGCCCCCATCAAGGAATTTTGGGCATTATTGGCCCTCTGGTCACCAAAATTTTAAATCTAGCTCTCTATCTCTTAAATTCCATTTATAACCCCCTGCAGTGTCGTATGGTCGCAGCAGGTGTAGGATCAAGTATAACCGACTAGAGGGGGTGAATAAGAGGTTTCTAAATTTAATCGATCAAATTAAACTTTAGTAAGATAGAGCTAACACGGCTGTTTAGTAACAAAAAGACAGAACAATTTCAGCTACTTAAGACACTAAAGAACTAATATCAAAACTAGATACAATTTTAGCTAAGCAGTAAATCACAATAGAATTGCTAGAATTGTAAATGCGAAAAGTAAAGATAAGAAATAACCATAGTGAAGACAAAGAAGTTTTTCCCGTGGTATCGAAAACCGAAGTCTTCACTAGTCCACGTTGAGGAAGCTTGAACCAATCAAGCCGGCTCCACGAATTAAGCTTTCCCTAGATTTCACTAGTGGTCGTTCTTCCTCCGCTCCGGAGATGGTGAACACCAAACCACTCACAATTGGCACCGGACCTCTTCACAATCTTCTTGAAGAGATCACCATGCAAACTCCCGCCAAATCGTCTAGGTGCTGACAGCACCAAGAGTGATAAATCACAATCTTCGCTTGACGGCGCTCAAGTGCAAAGGATCAAACTACACTTAATGCACTTGAATTCTTGCTCAACAACCTCACAATGAATGCAACAGGGAGTATGAGGTGTGGAGTGAATGCTCTTAGCTCAAAGATGTAAATGTGTAAGCACTAACTCTGTCCAAAAGTAGGTGGGGGGTATTTATAGCCCCCCATACCAAATACGATCGTTGGGACCAGATTACGAAAAAAATCAGCACAATCGGTAGTACCGCCATTGAACTGTCGGTACTATCACACCATCCCAAAACGGTAAATAACGGCTAGCGCAGACGCGTATTAAATGCTCTGACAAAGCCATTGAAAATTTGGCGCGGTACTACCGCCAACTATCATGCGGTAGTTCCATGTTATCGGAGGTTCCGATTTAAGAGCTGGTACTTCCGTTTAACTTTGAGTTCCAAAAAAACATCAGTACTAGGAGCCTACTTACCTGTGGGAGTGGGGCCGACGCCCTGATAGCCGCGAGCGCAATGGTGGCAGCTCTGAGTAGGGGATAGATCCTAAGGAGCTTTCCGGGGAGTGATCCCTGTCCTTTTCTGCTGTTTCTCTAGTTTTTACCTTTTTTAGTTTTTCCTTTTTTTCTCTTCATGTATCTTCTGAACCTGTTTTCTCTGTCTACCTATCTTTAATGCAATAATGGCAAGACTTTTGCCATTTCACCAAAAAAAAACATAAGTACTAGAAATAACGTACCACTTCTTATTTCGGATGTACCGGGGGTGCGGTTGTTTCGTTATAAGCACTGCGGTACTACCGCTCCACGAAAGATCAAACCAACTATGAAAAACACACGCTCTGTAAAAATGCACCGCTAAAAATATCGGAAGAACCGAGGATGTGGTAGTTCCATTATAAGCACTGTGGTATTACCGCTCTTCAAGAGAGCAAACAATCTCTGAAAAACAAGTGTTCTGAAAAAAAACGTACCGCACTGTAAGTGGTGCTACCGCGACGCGGTAGTTCCGCAACTAACACGCGGGTACTACCGTAAATATAAGAACGACCAGATCAGCTTAAACATTCGGAGTGTCCATGTGGACGGTCCAGATTCAAAGAAAATGTTCGGACCGAAGGTTTTAACCACACGATCTGAGAAACTTTCGGACGGTCCGAACAAACACTGGAGGTACCATCACAAGAATGTCGGTACTACCGCTCGAGCGGTAGTTCCGCAAAGAACATATCGGTACTACCGAAAACTCTAAGAAAAATAGATATTGACAAACAACACAAATACCAAAAGAATGCATGATCCTAGATTGATACAATATGCATAAGAACATGCTATCAAGCTACTCGTTGTGATCCCTCTTAATAGTACGACATCTAACATATAATCCGGTCTCCCAACCAATTCTCCTAAGACCGGTAAATAGAAAAAGGATCTTAACCTACTTGTATCTTGTCTTTGAGCCATATTGATCTTCATGTTGTCCTTTAGCATGCATCTCCATGTTGTTATGTTCATCACTTGGACTAAACCTTTTTAAACACTCAATAATCTCACATTAGTCCCATATAACATATTGCCATTAATTACCAAAACACCTTTTAGGGGCCTAGATGCTTTCAATCTCTCCGTTTTTGGTAATTTGATGACAACCTAATCAGTATGTGAGAAGAATAGGTTTTGAATATACCTTAGTTGTGAACCAGTTGTATATTCTAGTTGTGACTTAACAAAGAATAATTCTTGCTTTTATGCTTAAAAGAAGTAAGAGAAATATTTGCTTGTTAAAGTCATATGAAAGAAAGCTCCCCCTAAATATGTGCATATAAAATTGAAGGAGTTGTGTAAGCACATGAAGATATTGAATAAGATTTTTGGTGGAGTTTCTTTTGCATGTTGTGACTTGAAGGAATTTACAGTTAATGTAAAAGACCAAAGATATAGAGTGCAAAGCATAATACTGTCATAACAACGTAATACCAAGTTCAATAGTGGCAAAATCAACAAAGTACCATACATATACATAAGGTCAAAAAGCATAAGTAATTACAATAAAACCATTACAAGGCACAGGCACATATAATTCTAGTCTTCTATTCTTCTCTCTTTCTTGTCCTTTCAGATTTCTCCCCCTTTGTCATCAAAAGAGACCAAAAAGATTATGCAGCTGGGCACCGAAAGCTTGGTCTGAATGAGGTTGAGCTTCAAACTGATCTTCAGGAGAAGGTTGTTCTTGAACAAGGACAGGAGTTGGTTCTTGAGGAGAAGGTGGTTCTTGAACAACGACAGGAGCTGGAGCTTGATCAATGACAGGGGTTTGATTTTGAGGAGAAAGAGGAGAAGGAACTCGAGAGGTCGAGGCTGCAACAGGATCTCTAAGAGGTGTGCAAGGAAGACGACGTCGTGTAAAGCGCTGAGGAGTAGTCAAGATGCTCTCAATAGAAGTCACACGCTCTACAGAGCAACCAATCTATTGTTGGTTTCAGACTGAAAAACTAGCTGAGAAATTATCATTTCTTGCTGATTAGTGAGAATCTCCTGCTGAGAATTCTTCACCTCCATGATAGCATAGTAAAGCTGAGCAAGAGTTACTTGATTTTCTTCTTCTTGAGCTGCTACCCCTGGAGCATCTGCCATTTGTCCCCTTTGCTTAAGTTGAGGACGAATATCAACAGTTATTGGAGGACCTTCTCTTGGCTTATATGGCTTGTGAGCGGTACCCAAACCACCACGATATCCAGTCTTCTTGATGATCAAGGCCATGATGTAAGGAGCATAATAAATTCTCTTTACTCGATCATTCTTTGAAGAAGCAATGCCTCTGATGATAACATCTATCACATCAAACTTTCTGCCATTCATAATGTTATCTATTATGTTCCAAGCATGTCCTCTTATAGCATCAAAATTTCCACTCTTGGGAAGAATAGTGTGATTAATAATTCTATTGATCAAGCTAGGAATAGGTTTGAGTCCATTAATCTTCACTGGAGTATACCTGACAGTAGAATCATAGAAGTCTGTCCAGGCTAGAACCAAAAGAGTAGGTCTTTCATAGATTTTCTCATACTTGCTTGACTCTGTATGCAAAGCAAGCTCAAACTCGTGCTTTGTATATTCCAAGTACATGGTTCGTGTCATCCATGATATTTGACTGAAGTCAAGTGAGACATGTGAAGTAGCATAGAATTGCCTGATGATCTCCTCATTATAGTCATTCCTGAGTGCTACTAGTTCACGAATACTGGCTCTTTGAAAAAGCCGATATGTGCCTTCATATTTGTCTAAGGAGTTTAGAAAAGGCCAGTCTATCCACTTATGATCAGCAAACTTCTTGTTTGGTCTATAAATCTGCTCATAGATTTGTTCCTGAAACTTGGTGTGGAACCTTGGATTTATGGAGTTTGCAGGGTATATAAACTGATTAGAAATGTGTGGGCATGCGGGGGTTTAGTGCAAAAAGGATTAAGTGGATTGGAGATAGGATTAGCACTCAAATTTGGGTTGTTCAATCTAGATCCAACACTCCTGGTTGGTATTAACACCTTAGCACTCAATTACCTATTAGCACTAGATGCGTCCCCATATATATACATATATATATATATATATATATATATATATATGTATATATGTATACATATATATATATATGTATATATATATATATATATATATATACACACACATATATGTTTGTGTGTGTAGTGAATATATACACACACATAGCTCAACTGCATTTGCAAGATATGAAAATGACAAACTCTGCATGAATAGTGAATTTTCCACTCTACGTCACTATTCCTTTTCATTGCTTGCCAATTTCATATCTTCTAAATGTCGAAGTTTGATCTTAAAATTTTATCTGCGCTCATAGGGTAATTTCCACCTGATATCGCCTATGTGAATATTTGAGAAAACTATGATGCGTCCTCCAAATCTAGATATTAAAATGTCTCCCAAAGACATTAACACTCTCATGTTGACCGTATGTCTCTCGGGTCAGGTGACTTTTAAGTTGAAGCTTGCCCGTGGAAGTATGTAACTATGCTGGCAGTACTATGACTACCCTAGATCGCAGATGTCTCATGTCTTTTGTCCTGATTTCGGTCTAATCCAGATCCGCATCGGACAGACAACATCCGATTCGCTTCCACCCCTACTTGTCTTCCCTTAGGTTACTACAAGGAGAGGGGTTCAACTTTGTGGTTGTTTTGCTATCCTCCCAAAACACTTGCCATTTGAAGAACGGTCTGCGTGAACTGGGGAATCCTGCGGCAGGTCGGATTTTGATTCTTCGTTATCTTGGCACCCGAAAACGGCTGTCTTAACAAGATCATTTAAAGCAAGAGACGAGTTCATCTTTTGCGTTCCTTAATGGTTAACAGAGTAGCAGATGAACAAGCATTGAAATTACAAGGGATAAGTAGATCAAGCATTCAAGCATGCTCGCTTATGTTCTTCAATTAATAAAACGCACGCTCGCTTATTGGAATGACACGAACTAGAAATTACATGACAGTTTCTAGTTTTTTAAAAAGTAAACACTGCATCACTTATACATTTTGAGGTCACAGTAGATCTGACTTGGTGTGATGCCCTTTTCCCCCTTCCGGTCAACCCCGCGACCCCACCTCTCCCCGCCAACCCCGCCGACTTCCCTTCGCGTCGTCCCATCGCGGCGATCCTCGCCCTCGCACGCACGCCGCCGAGCCGCCATCATTTCCTCCGTGCGCCGCGCGCTCGAGCCGCGCCGCTCGCGGACCCTCTCTCTCGCGCGGCTTTAAAGCCCCGCCGCGCGCTTCTCTCCCTCGTTCCTCCGTTTCCACCTCCCCATCCCCGAGCAAGAAGAAAAGGGAAGAAGAAGAAGAGCGAACCCTTACCTCTCCGCTGCCGCCGTCGCCGCCGCCTCGGTGTCGCCGTCGCCGCTGCTCGTGAGCCCCCGCCACCGCGCCCGAAGCCTCCTCCTCCGGCCGCGCCTCCTTCCTCCCGCCGCGTCGCCGCCGCCGCCTTCCCTCTCGCCACCATCCGTCGCGCTGCCGCTCGCTCCCCGTGCCGTGCCTTTAGGGCGATGCGCCCGCGGGCGCGTTCGCGCCGTGGGCCGCCTCCGTGCGCTTTTCGGCCGTGTTGGGCGGGCTGATTTGGGCTGCGGGCGATTTAGTTTTTTTTCTGTTGTATTTTCTTTTCCTTTTCTATTTTAATTCTAAAGAGAGGTTTCAAATATGCATAACTCCCCCATTTTAGCTCCAAAAATTATAAAATAAATTTCTAAAAATTTCTAAAATCAAGATCTTGCTAATGGCATAGGTCTTGTTCCATTTGGAGTTCATTTGTGTACTCTTGTGTATTTAATTGCTCGTTGCTTGTCGCTTATTTTGCTTATTTGCTTAGCAGTAGATTTCGGAGACGCCGGAGACCTCCACGTCGATCAAGGACAAGACTACCCGGACCCTCTCCCCTACAACCAAGGCGAGTCAATACTTTGATCATATTGAACCTACATTTTATGCAAATTATATTCTTTTAAAATAGCAATTTGCATGCTTTAATTCTTTAAACAAATGTATGTTAAAGTTTAAGGTAGTTAATTACCCATTTGTTGAATAATTAATTATTATACCATCCTTGACAACTTGAATCCCTTAATTCCGTTGTCACCCTAGTAATTATATGGTAATACTAGCTATAGGTTGTACTTATGCGACATGCTAGACTTGCTTAAGTACCGGGACATTAAAATGTCCTAATCGTCATCATTTCAAACATAAAATGATTTGTGCAGTCATTGCGGTAAATGATGAGATGGTTGAATTGTTGTATTTTACATCTCAAAACCCTAAATCGCTAATACCCCGTGCAAGGCGGATGGTAAGATGGTGGAGTGCGGATGTAGCACGAGAATGGCGGGAATGTGGTTGAGCCGTCGGACAACCCTAAGGACTTAATCTTGTCACGACCTCCTGTATAACAACAAGTACAACCACAAGTCCGCAACAAACCGCGACTTGGCTTAGTACATGTATCAAATCCGAAAATCATCTCACGGAGGGTTAAAGGGCACAAGCTCTGGGTATGTCGGGCTTGGATGGGACACCGAGTCAAGGGTGAAGTTCGCGATCGGCGAGGTGTAGCCACGCTACGCCAGTCGCTGAGGTGGACATCCCGCGCAACGTATGGGCGCAACCCCATATGGGTGAGATGATGGAAAGGACGAGATATTTAGAAAAGTTATTGTGACAACCTCTCGACTACACGACCACGGAATCGTGTAGGGCAACGAGTTAATTGTCTCTTGTGGGTAAAGTGTACAATCTCTGTGAGTTACAAACTGTTTAACAAACCGTGTTTCACGGTCAAAGCGGACATGAGAACTTAACTTGAGTTAGTTCTATTTCAAAACTTTGTGGGTGGTATGAAAATTGTGGCGGGCTCACCTAGCCTCGAGATTGGTTATTCTCGGTCTTTGTACCCAGGTCGTTTAGTGGTGGATGTAACCACAATCAAAATTAAGCATGAAGGTGGAGGTAACCTCACGATACAAATATTGCACAATTTCTCTCTTTAACTAAAATGAAATTTGTTAAAAATGCTAAGTGCTAGGAATTTGTACTTATGATATTTAAAAGTATTGCTTTCGCGAATAAAAGAACCGAGCCATCCTTGTAAGCCTTGCATGTATATCATTGCATTGTGTATTGGCTCGCGAGCACGATAGTTGTGCTCATCCTCGCTCTTCCCAAAACCCTTCGGATGACGCGATGGAGGAGACTATGCTTACTACGAGGAACCGTAAGTCGATGGGCAAGGAAACGATGAAGAGTAGTCTAGGATCTCGTAGTTCAGGCCTCGACGCGATCTAAGTTGACTTCGTTGGTACTTGCGCACAACCGATATTATCCGGTCCTTGGGTAATATCGACGTCGACACAGTTGCCCTACCGCTTGCTCGTGAAGAGATGAGCTCACCCTTTGCTTCCGCCACCGTATTCGATGTTCTCGTATTGTAATCAATTTGGCTTTGATCGCCTCGTTGTAAAACTCGACCGACGTGGTCTATGTCACTCGTTGCTTGTAATATTGATACTTTAGTCCACGCCATGTATGAATGATTCAAGAATGCCCGTGAGTGCTATCTATTGATCCAGGAATAACACATTGTTTTCACGAGGATTCGGATTAGAAAATCCGGGTCCGACACTTGGACGAGTGGATTCTACTTCGAATTTTTTCTTCGCTGTGGAGGAACAGAAAAGTTCAAATCAATTTCCCATGGATGACATAGACAACAAGCACAAGAAGACAACGTGCAAGTATGTGACTACCGTAGTTTCATAGAGTAAAACCCATTTCACGAACTTATGATGTTGTGTATATGCATGGATGTAAATGAGTACATCGACATTATGAAGTGGGGAGCGAAAATGTTCGAATGAACATATTCCCACATTTGCATTATTCTGTCATGGACATGAGGTGACAATACTAGCTTCTTGCAAAATATATCATTATTTGAGACATAAAAGAGTAGTGATGATGCCTAGTTCTGCGGTAAATTATCGGAGCACATAAATTTACCTGCGCGTATTGTTCCTCCCTCCTCCTGATCTCCTGCTCCGTCCCGGGCTTGTTGAAATTGTTCTCCAAGTTGTGGTCCGCCGCCCGCACAGCCAACTTCTGCGATTCGGCGATGAGGCTAGCCATGGACGCGGTGTTGCTCACGAACATGCTCGACTGCGCGCTGATCAGTGCCGACATCTGCTGGTACTGCTGCAGCAGCGCCGCCGTCCTCCTCGCCTCCTCCACGGCCCGCATTTCCGCCGTGTTCCTCGCCTCCTCCTCTGCTCGCATTCTTGGGTACAGGTCCTTCGCCGGCGTGTCCGGCACGACACAGCCGACGTGCCCGCCGAAGTCGCACTCTTCGCACAAGTAGAACCACTGCGCCGTGCTGAACCCCTTGTTGCACACGAGGCAGAGCGGGAGCATGCCGTTGCCCTTGAGCGGGTCCTCGTAGGTGAGCTTGAGCGGGTGCGCGTGCGCGTGCGCGGGCACGGTGGCCGCTTCCGGCAAGGCGGCGCACGGGAGGTGCAGGTCGAACCCGCACCGCTCGCAGTGGAACGAGAAGGAGACGCGGCACGCTGCGCACAGGTGGCACCCGGTCTCGTACTGCGGCGCGAGCTGGAGGGAGAGCGGGTGCTCCGGGTGCGCGGGGTGGCGCATCGTCCGCCCCATGCGGGCGCACGCGGGGTGCAGGACGTAGCGGCACGGGGCGCACTGGTAGACCGAGTCCGTGCAGTTGTGGCCGCAGGCGTGGCACTCCGGCGGCGGGGCGTCAGTGGCGTTCACGTCTGTGAGGCGGAGAGCGTGGAGGTGGCTGATGTGGATCAAGGTGTCGTCCAAATAGCCCTCAAAATACAACATGTTCGTCGTCTCCATTTCCTTGGTGTTTCTTGGTTAGCAACGCTACTGTGGCGCATGGACGCACCGAGGTATATCCGTATAAGGAAGAAGGCTTTGGTATGGATTCCGGTTGCGTGCATGGACGCCGAGGTGTTCATCATGGGCTCATCTTTGACTTGAGCAAGTCAACTTGCATTGATCGAAGCTACCAAGTTCACACGTGATGCTAGTGCAAACGGAAAAAATCGATAAACACCCCCCATAAATCACTTACTCTTTCAATTTGTCATACATATCTTAATTTCATTTACTTTGCCATCGTAAGTTAAGTTGGTTTGCAAATACCTCCTAGATCACATATGTGCACTATTTTCTCGTTGTTTTAATTATTTTCGTCACTTGTTTAAATGATTTTAGTACTTATTTAAGTGATTTCTATAATTATTTTAATGATTTGGGTTATTTCGCTATTTTTAATACACGATTTCAATATTGAAACATTAGCAATGAAATGATGTATTATAACTAGTGAAATCACCCGAATAATTGAAATAAGTATTACATCATTAAAACAAGTATTGGTACCGCTGAAACAAGTGTTAAAGATAATGAAAACCACGAGAAATAGTGCTAAACATACAGTTTGTGTGTATTTGTACATCAAATTTACTTACTGGTGAAAAGTAAACGATACGTAGGCAAATTAAAAACGTAGATGCTTTGTTTATGGATTTTTACAGTGCAAATGCGTAGACTTCCAAAGGAGATTGGTTATTTGGTACTGGACCTGACCAAAATTGCCATACCATTGACCAAGACAAACAGGCCGGCATAAACTTGCCCAGCACGATCTCAGCTTTGCTCGGGTATACCAGTGCTTCCCGAACTTGGCCTAGTCAAACAGGGAAGCACGTCTAGCCCTTCTACCCCACCGTCCAGGCCAGCCCAGCCTACTGTCTGTCCATCAGCCCAATTGAAGGAGCATTATCCTTTTCCCTTTTCCAAGGGCCATCGAAATGAGCAAAATGCCCCAAGCGAAGCACGAAATCACGAATTAAGCTGGTATGCATTAGGTTCCAACTCCATAATCTACGTCTCATTGCTCGTCCTTTTGCTCAGGTGACGTCTAACGACCGGCCAGCAGCACTGTCACGGCCCCAAGAACACCAAACAAACAAGACCTAGTGTATGTATGTACTCATGGCTACTTTTTCCGAGCTTTACTCCAAAGCCTCAAACGCGCGAGGCGTCTCCCCAAGACCCCAACCATCAGTGATTCAGAACGAAAATAACCGGGGTTCCTGAGACAAGATGAATCACGTTCGGTTGGACTGTGGCTTAGGTTGTCCCTTCATGTTAGTCTAGGTGTGTCCACATTACATATATATGGTTATATCTAAAGAAAAATAATTTTTGGACTTGATGTCCTGTGCATCCTGTATGCTACAGTAAATCCCGCTACAGAAAGCTTACGCCATGAGCTAGCCTTATTTTTTCAAGGGTGCAAGCCACGCACACACTCAAACACACCTCACACACCACCACATGTATATACACTCATACGCATCTCTTTACACACTAAAAATTTTATAGAGACATCAGAACCTTACCGAGCATGAACATCCTATTCTAATTTACTTGGGTGAGACGAACGGATGCGATCCCATGAGATCGAACCAACCGAGCTACGGCTCGGTACTCATGAGCAGATGAGTTGGCGTTATTGCAGATGCACGAGGAAAGCCTCCTCCGATCCTCTCCGCTTCGTCTCTCCTCCGCCACAAGCTCGTCGCCTCTAGTGGTAGGGTCGTACAGATCTCACGCCGGGCGAGTTGTGCCAAGTGTTCGCTCGGCAGTGGCCTGGCGCTTTCTTTATTCAGAGGCGTTCGGTGCTTTGCGCCGAACTGTGCAAGCGAGGCTTTCATTACATATTGTTCTAGCGTCAACCAACCTCTCGTGCCGAGGTCGCAAATTGATAAAGGATGGATAACCGCCTGAGCTAGCATATCCAACCATAAAACTGAAGCTCTCCATCTGAAACCAAAAGGCGGTAATAAAGCGTCCGCTAATTATTGCGGCATCGCGTTGTGCTAGACGAGTGGCGTATGCTGCTACTATGACTGTCCGGTCATGATTCAGAAAACGATGGAAAGTAGCAAAGAGCGTGCAAGAGGAGGATGACGTGCTAGTCAAAGGACCCCGAGTTATCTGTTTGTTTATTCATCGTAATCTTGTACTAGAGGCGGCAGTATATAAATAGGTGCGCTCAATTTGATGGAGTGAGCTGAGCACCCGATTTAGCAAAATCTTACGAATCTGCTCTTTACTAACTGTAACAGGAAAGTTTAATTATGGGTCAAATCGAGAAGGTAAAAAAAAACATAAAAAGCGCTTTGGCAAAAGCGACAGTCATGTGCCAGTGCCACCATATATGGCTGAATTCATGTCGCCGAGGCTCTTGGATCTCATGCTGTTGGCCCTGAAAAAATGGTGCGCTAGATAGCTAGCAGGTAGTGGTAGCTTTCCACGAGTCGCCATATCTCGTACCGGAGCACGTGAATACGCTTAGCCAGTTAGCCTAGCTCAGGTCAAGAATTTCAGCCACATCTGACTATCTAACCATGCATCTTGTTTGTTGCTGCCGCGGATTCGCGGTAAGTCTAAGCAACGGCGATCCTGATGATACCCACCGGTAACCATGGGCGGCGGCAGGGGTGCCCAAGGTGCACGGGCACCTCAAAAATAAATGGATTTTTTTTAAAATTAGGTATAAGTGATATAAGTACTCAGCAGTTAGGTATTTGTGTTGGTCATTTTAATAATTCAACCCACTAGACCACCAACTAGGGCAAGTTGTCAGGCTCTAAGGCAGTGAGGCATCCGCACCTTCCTAAGTTATTGTACAATCGATCACAGTGAGTACTATCACAAAAGACTGGTTGTACAAGCTAGCAAAGACTTTTGGCATCTGTTCTGACGAAACATTTCGGTTCTTGGTGTAGCTTTTTGTTCCTGTCATGGTGTCATCTCGGCTAACTACAATCGCCAACTAAAACAATCACTTCGATGCACACCTACAGAGTACCAATAATTTATCTCTGGTATAATCATGGGAGGAGCGATAGGGTGCTCTGGACACATAAAAAAATCGAAAACATTTTCGCTATCGCTTCGCATTTGGGCCATATTCATAGTACTCTTGGTGTGCACTCTCTTAGAAGCTCACCACTACCTGCTCAGTTATCTCCACCACCCACATCCATCTCATCACCATCACCCACATCCATCTTTATCTCTAATACTCCAACTCCTCCCTAATTTAGTCCTCATCGGCTCGGCTGTCGGTGCGACGACGAGAGGAGGAGCTGGGGGCGTAGCACCAGGTGTGGGAGCGACAAGCGATAGTAGGTGATGCGCTACTCACTAAAACCAATGGTTTTGCAGATGCGCATGGAGCAACTTCCATTTTTCTCACATTCATATTATTATGCAAGTCAATTTTCAAATTGATTACTATAGTAATGACATGCGAAAGATACTAGTAGACAATTTCCTCCGTTCTTTTTTCTTGATGTTTTTACTTCTAACGGCAAATTCTTCGTTGGGTGACATGTAGTTTTTTTGACAAACATAAAGAAAGTTTGTAACCATATGCAAACACAAGAGTGCATGTGTTGTGGTGGAAAAACCCTTAAGTATTGAAGAGGTTGGTTCTGGGTTGGAACCTTGGCTATGCATTTCTTACAGTATTTTCGCTTTAACTTCACAAAAATTCAAATTTGATTCGAAAATTTTGGTCTAAATAAATCAAAAATTCCGTAACCGCCAGAACCGGTCTATCGTTAGGCTTCGAAATTTTTTCCCTGGTTTGAACTAATCGTACCCGGCGTTACTTTGTGTATGCACCCCTAATATCAAATTCTTGGCTCCGCCACTGCTGGTAACACCTGGACATGTGCCACCATGACCGTCTGGATAGTGGTGGGTGTTAAAGAAACCTAATTGGTGGGGACAAAAGATCGAATTGTCTCTCAGAGAGGTTAATCTTTTTTACTATAAACATGAGACCTCTATAAACAAATACACACACATGAATAAAGATATTGTATTCTCCTCTATCTGTTGTGGGATTGGTTTGTGATTTCTACCGACGAATTATATTATTTAACATGTTATCAACACAATTGCTCTACAGGCCACAGTATGTCGTCAAATTCGATTGCCATCTCTTCCTCCTAGTAGCGAGATTAATCTTGTAGATTGTCTCTAGTTGCTTTCTTTTCGTTTGCACGAAACGATGTTCTCTCGTGACTTGTCCTATCCTAGGATATGACCCTGGTTGACGCAACCGGTGAGTTAGCGACTCACTTCCCGTGCATGACATGCCCATCAAGGATGGTCCAATTGCGAGATTGTTCATCGGTCGTGCGAACCCTAAGCGTTCGTTCCCAATTTCAATATACTATTTTCGCTGGCTTTGAAAGCCACACTTGCACCCGCCCATGGAGCCCGTGTGCACTGGCTCGGTTGCGTTGCCAGCTAGCCGAAGCGCCACCGCCAGGATGCAGCGCCACAAACCGATCACGCCCGTACGCGCACATCACCGACCCGCCGAAGCCACGTACGAAGACGTTGCCTTCATACTTCTCGACATCGGCCTGAAGGCTACCGCTGGCGCCATAGACGTGCACAAAGTCGTGCCACCGTCGCACTTGTCGCGCGAGCCCGAGCAGCCACGCCGCTCTTCCGTGCAGCCGTCGTGTCGTCTCGCCAAATCGAGCCGCCACACTCCGATCTACGGTCGTCGAGCACGCAGCACGGCCGTGCCGCCATCGTCGTTACCACCATCGACAACGCACATGTACGGGCCACCACTCGTCGTTGTCGTGCTCGCACGCGCTTCGCTGCGTGTCCCACCGACACCGACAACACAGCCACCACTGAACGTCATTGGCTAGCACATCCATGCGCACTTCGTCGGCCCACGCTTACACCCGCACGCGTGACCCGAGCCGCCATTGTTGGAGACGGGCACGAGCATCGCCGCCGCACATGGTAGCTAGGGTTAAAAACCCTAGCTCGCCGGTTGGTGGACCACGCAATCCCCGACCCAGTAGTGAGACAGGCCTAATGGGAGTCTAGTCCAATTGGGCCGGTTAGATCCGTCCCAAACCGTGCAAACAGATCTCACCCGAACCGTATGGCAGTTTTATAGAAAGGCACTTGGATTCCTGGAAAATCACAAGGATAACTTGTGGTTTAAAGAATTTATTGTAAAATACCCTGGGAAGTTCGGGAAATTACGGCGTAATTCGAAATATCGGTATTCTTGTGGAAAAATCCTTAGGGTATCCAGAGATTGCATCAGTGAGATCTAAGGTTCTTTTATAACTAGATTTTTTGGCATATGTGCTTCCATAAATTTGTGAAACCTTATACTTAGTACCCCTTGGAAGCATCATATTTTTTATGGTTTATTTTTCCTGGTATTGTGTGTTTTGGGAAATTAACTAATGGGTTTAGTAATTTTGAAAATTGCTTTAAGACATTAAAATTATCAGAAAAATTCCAAGAATACTAGGAAAATTCTGGAAAATTTATAAAATTGTCTATTGAATAGGTAAAATTAATCTTTACTATTTTTCACTCGTTTCATGCATTTAAAATTATTTATCAACTGTAAGCGTATAGACAATTGTATGAATTATGTAGGATATGTTAGACATCATTAAGTGAAAATTTGCTTGTCCTAGATGACAGCAATGATAAGCCCATGATATGTTATATGGAGATCTGTAGCAATCTCCTAGTTATCCCTTAGCTTTGTTAAGATGTTGCTTTCCTGCACAAGTCGCATTAGTAGTATAGATACATCTCCTGTCGAGCTTGGTCCTACTCACGATGAGCATCTCTTATCTTTTGATTTAGGCTGAAAACTTATGCATTAGATTGCTATTTACCATATGTCATAAATAAAATAATAGTCTAAGTTGTTCTATTAAAACCTTATCTCCTACTGAATAGTTGATTAAATATGCTTAATAGAACATTTTGCCAGTAGCATATCTTACCTGCAGTAAAATAATTAATCTTGGATGGAATAAATTTTATTCCTGAAAATTGAAAATATTTTGTCACGTGTTGCTAACAAAATATTGGACATGTGCTCTTGTTATCTACTAAGCCTTAATTCAATATCTTGTAGTGCACGGATGCCCAGATGGCAAAAGGGAAACAACTCTTTCGGGTGGCACCAGAATAAAACTAGTCATATGTTGATCTTTGACAGATTAATTTGGCTAGAAAACACCATAATCCTTAAATAAGTACATAATAACTTATGCCATAAGACTTGGAGTCTATAAAACACTATCTTCCACCATACTAATTTCTTAATTGGAAACTTTGTAAGCAGAATGTTACAAAGTATATATTATTTTCACGCCAATAGAATTGTACTCGTCTTGAAGTATGTTTGCAAATCTTTTCTAAAAATCCGAGTTGATTTCAAGAAAATATCTGATGCACACGCTATCACTCAGAATTTTTATAGTTGGTATGAAATGGGGAGAAAATTGGGTATGTGTGGGATATTGCAACCTAAGAGGCATAAAAATATATTGAAAACAAGAGTCATGTTAGGCGCAATGGAACATCCTAGGTCAAATCCAGAAGCAAAAAATAATATAGTTTAATTTTAGAGATAATAAAAGTAAATTGTGTGATTATTATCCTTATCTAGTTGATATGGATAATGGCATTTATGCCATTGCTGATATCCACGCTGTTGGAAACCACAAATCATTACAGCCCATGAATGGTAATTGATTTGTGTCTTCAGCAATATGTTAGCCTCCAACACGCAGGAATGCACACGACAAACTGACGACCGCTTGATGCAATCGCACGCTTGTCATATTGGCTAGGCACCAAAGCATGTCATACTCATCGAAAATAACACATGCATACTGGTAAATGCAGTCCACAACTGCATCACCATCAGAAGCCACATCACTTGCTTGAAGAGAATATAAATCCTGAAATAAAATATAATTATCTATTGGATTTTGTTGATCACGGATGATCTAAATTTGGCCATGTTTACTCAGGCATTAAAAATTAAAATCAGGCATACAATTATCACCCTTAATTAAATATGGTGCTCATGTTGAACAATGTAAATATTTCGTCAAAAAATTAATCCATTTTGGTTATTAAAATAGAATTATGTTCCAGTAGAAAATACAGTATTCCGTGCATATTAATCTTCGGTCAATGTTTTATGTTCTAGCATTATATATTTATGTTCTTTAAGAGCATCTTGTAGATTTATATTATGTTGTCAGAACATACTACTTAGAAAATATGTAGCGTGATTATAAACTTGAAGTTTAATTATCTAAATTATTTAAAATATGGTATAAGTGATTGGGTAAAACCTTGGGCAATAAAATAAAAGGCTAGATTATAGAACAACTCTACCAACCCTCGAACCCTTGTTCGGGTTCCTTGTTGCGGATTAATAACCCTCCAGTTGTAGGGTTGTGCAATTTTTCTTGCCACTGCCTAAATATAAGTCTAGCTTATTGCATATGATTATGAAATCCCTAATTGAAATTAGTGCATGTTGGAAGACCCAAATATTTTCCACATAATATCACCACCGTAGCATACACCTTTGGGTCACTACCAGTTGTTAGAGATCATGTTGGATCTGAAATTCAATCAATCGTGTGCCCATGATAGGGGAATTTTGTAGTATGCATTTAATAAAGAGCATTACAAAGAGAGAAATGCTCAAAAGTTCGAATACCGTGATATTTTCTAGGAGAAAAATATCTTTAATACTAAGATACATATACTAGTCAAGCTAAACTTAAGGTTTAGTTGATGCTCATATACGTTAGAAGCGAGGAGTCTGCCAAATACTTTCCAATTATGGAGGAGTTGTCGTACCGTTTACTTGTAATAAATATGTCGCGAGAGTGAAATACCCGGGTTAAATAGTATATTTGCCTACGCAAAATTGATTTATTGGTCCTTGATCTAAAATTTGTGGGGACGCCTACAAGTCTAAGGTCTAATGTTACTAGTCAAAACAATCATTAATCACTTATTAAACACTCTTGAAGAGAACTCACATTGAAGATGAAATACCTCGTAAAGAGACCCATCATGAAGATGAAAACCCAGCAACTTAATGCGTGCATATTACAATTCTGGGAATGCGGAACGATAAAAAAATTGTTTGGGAAATGATGAAGATCTGATTAACACTGAGATACCCTCAATTAGGATGATATAGGAGAAAAGTCATCGACAACCACTTTGCCTCTACAATTCCTAAAGTTTCTCTTACGGGAACACGGATCCGAAATCAAAGTCCACGGCCAAGCGTTTGAAGAGTTCATATTGGGTTACACAAAGGAAGCATATGAGGCTGAACCATAATTGATAAATAAAAGTCTTCAAACCAGTTAGTCCAGACTTGATGGGTCATTATGAATAATGAGGCGGTTAAAATTATGGTTCAAAGGTCCTCGTAGAGACCGTTACTCTCCCATTATGAAGAAAATAATGTTTCGTTGCATAATAACTCTAACAGATGGCATGAATGAATAAATAAAATATACAATAAATGATATCTGAAAACCCTTGTTGAGATCCTCGAATGACTCAAAATTCCTAGTAAGAAAGAAAACAAAATTACAATATATATACAACTCGTACCCAATAGTCAAGTCTAGAAGGTGTTGATACGATGATTACTACTTAAATTTACATTGAAAGTTTTACCACTTAACAATTTAGATCTAGTTAGTCGATAATGCAAAGATCGTAAATAGATCCTGATGATCATTACTAGATTTCAAAGATATGCTAGCTATCTGTCATATCCATATAGCGCAAAATCACAGATTAAATTTATAATTCTTTACGGTGATACAATCATCCCTTAACGGTTATCTAAACAGACCTTTATCATAGCACCATTGTTTAACGGTGGGCACGACGTCTCTCGGGTTCTCCTCACCCTACTATTGCTTGCCTTCGCAAGAACGCAAGCGCCACCAAGCGGCAGCGCGCGTCTGACACGCGGGCCCCACAGGTCGCATCGGCACGAACTTCGCAGTGGAGAGAGCAACGAGCCAAAACATGTGGCCAGGGAATTTTTCAGAGTCTTGTATTGCCAACCATGAGCTTGTGGCCAGGGATCGATCGCCCATCTGCTCCTCTCGGGAGAAAAAGAGCAATAGACAGTGGGCTTTTCTTGTTGTGCCTATCTACACGGTTGACACGTCACGCAGCGAGGTGGCAGCTCCGGTATTTGGCCAGCTTTGCGGCTTTGACGTGTCAAAAAGCGAGCAAAAGGGCCACTGGAAAGCTCCCCTGCGCTTTTCTACCCATCCCAACAGGGACAACGCTGTTCTGACGCTCCAATTCTAGAAGCCAAATACACTTCCCCACAAGTGGACAGCATCAGAATTCACAAGTGATCCAAAATACAATATTTTTATCTGAAGTTCAAGGCCCAAGAATCAAGATATTTTTTCAGTCCTTGCTTGTTTAAGGTCTGAAGCGGTCTGTTTCATGCATACCAATTTTGTGTGCACGCCGAAGTGACAATCATAAAAATTATAGCTGGTAATTCGATTGGTTATCCGAAATCTTACCTGAAATTTGGAAAAGTTTGACTTATCTAATCTCACCGGATTGCCAGGACAATCCACTCAGTAGCTTTTAGCGGAGCAAATACTAGCCTAACATCGTTTCATCCTGTCGGTAAACAACACACACACCACCAGAGGCGAAAGAGCCGGACGGAACGGATAGGGATGACCATTTCGTGCAACCCCACGAAAGCACATGGTTTTACCGCACCCACATAACATAATTGAGCTGTGGTTTGCAGCTGCTACCAAACAGGTGGCGACGAAAAGCACACAAGGAAAAGGGCAAAAAGATCCAGTCCGACGTGGCACCCTGGCCTTTGCTCTTTTTCTCCCTCCCCTCTCGCCTCCTGGTACGTAGTGTGTCGCCTCATTTCTCAGACTCATCTCCCCGGAGACCTCTCCCCTCCTCCGCCTCCCTACTTTGCTCTGCAGTCTCTTGCTACCTCATCAAGCAGCTCCTGAAAAAGGCTAGGAAGGAGTTGGCGATTTGGCCTTGGTTCTTGTTCGCCTTTGTCGCTGTTGCTGAGCCAGTGAGCTGAGCTAGAGTTTTGTTTCGGTGGTGTCTGGCTTTGCTGATACTTCGATTCAGAAATATGGAGATGGCTCGCTTTGAGGTAATTAGTCTCTCTTTCTTCAGCTGTGATTCGTCTGGATAATTTCCTGGAATTTGGAGTAAACCATGTTCCTGGAAGTCCTCTCTTTCATGGCAGATGCATAATCACAAGATTGTTTTTTTTTTTAAAAAAAAAAAGATGCTAAACATTTGTTGGAAATAATTCCCTAGCGTAGAAGCGATATACGCTGTCAATTCGAGTTTTTCCCTTGAAATTGAATCCAACCAAATTTTCTCCTTCTCTCCCTGAAGGAATTCAAGGCGAGAGACGATCAAAGACCTGTTCATGTTGGGCATCAAAACCTCATGGAAAATCTCGGGAATCCTCTGAATTCCAGTGATATGGACATGCTAGCTGAAGCTCGAGTCCCTAAGGTACACTCCTCTGCTTGCAAACCACTACAGTTCCACTGCAGAATGCGAATCCTGTGAAGCTACGGCCTTTCCTGACATCAAGCTCACACTCTTGGATCTTGCCGTTCAGGCGCGAAAGCCTTACACGATAACAAAGCAGCGGGAGAAGTGGACCGAAGACGAGCACAAGCTGTTCTTGGAAGCCCTGCAGCTCCACGGCCGTGCCTGGCGCCGTATACAAGGTGCGTACCTCTGCAAGACACTTCATGTACGACCAAGTACAGTATCTGAATAACTAGGCCTTATCTGACAAGAGGTACATACGTTTTGCAGAGCACATAGGCACCAAGACTGCTGTGCAGATCAGGAGCCACGCGCAGAAGTTCTTCTCCAAGGTCTCACAGCCTTCTCCTCGTGTACAAAATTTCCCTCTGACATGAAAAATTCCATGGATTGTGTCGCTTGCAAGCCAATGTAAGTCACTCAATCATGGAGAGCAGATGCTATCCATGACGCGTTGAGTCCGTGTTTCTGATTGCTGTATGCATTGCACTCTGCAGGTCATCCGAGAATCGTCTGGAGATAATAGCAACAGCTCAGGTGTTGCACCACCAATTCAGATTCCTCCACCGCGGCCAAAGCGGAAACCGGTGCATCCATACCCACGCAAACTAGGGAACGCACCCGGCAAGCTCGTCCCTGTACTAAGACAGCTTGAGAAACCTAATCTGCAGATTCAGACTTTGTGTGAGCAAGAGAAGGGTTCGCCGACATCTGTGTTGACCACGACACAGATAGGGTATGATACCTTGGGCAGTGATAGTGGCGGATGGCCAGCCTCGACGATTGACATCGAGGAGAGATGCCCCACATCAAGCATAGCAACCGTTGAGTTAGCTGTGCAAGTGCCACCTACCAATGTTAAGGTATATTCTTAGCAGACATAATATCCCCTGCAAAGCATTTGTTCTTTAAATCTTGCAAGAATATATAAGGTATCCGTTCGTAAGTCGATAATTCTTCACCATATCAACACACTAGTAGCTCTGGCATCATGGCCAATAATTTTGGGTATCTTGGAATCGAATTGTTTGGCTATATGACACTGATGCATCGTTTGACAACATGATCTTTGGCACAACTGGTAACTTCTAAATCCTGATAGATTCCTTAAATATGAATTTCAGGAGGCCAAGGGCAATACCACTTCCAAAGAAGCTGTGCGCAACAGATCAGAAGCTTCAGTCCTTAGGCTATTTGGCAAGAGAGTTGTGGTGAATGATTTACATCAGCAGGCAAACCGCAGTGCAGGGAACCTGCAAAATGCGGCAGACATGGAACTGGATGCTTCAGCTGAGACACCGACTAGTGGAACAGGAAAATTCTCTTCCCATGGTGCAGCAGAAGCAAACACATGGACCCCATGGCTGATAAATACACAGCAGTTTCTGTATTATCTTCCTCAAGGGGAGGTTTTCTCAATGCATTCTGCTCTCCCATGTTTCAGCGACAGTAATGGGAGTGTTCCTTGTCCCCCGTTGTTGAACCCCGAGGCAGTAGCCCCAAATCAACAGCATCAGCACCAACCTTCTCAAGCTGTAAACTACAAATTTATGCAGAGGGAAGGATCTTGGACGGAGTCCAACACAGCCTCCAGCAGTGTACCTGAAACAGCAACTCAGAATTCAGACTATGCAGAATCATGTAGAAAAGCAAACGGCAGCGAAGACGAAATGGTACCTGTTCCAGGTTTAAGAACATGTGTGAGCCCAGCTTCCATCTGCCAACCAGGTTTTGTGCCATACAAGAGGTGTGCAGCTGAAAGTGAGGTGCTGCAGTCACTGGTGCCCGGCGAGGAGACAGATGGAGAGATGACGAGGCTGTGCTTGTAACGGTTAAGAGCCTCACTGTTACTATAAATATTTTCTGATGTTGTGCACAGATGACTAGAACTGATGTGCTGCGGGAAGGCCGTTCTGCTGTTACTGATGAGTGGCAGATTGAAACCACACTGGTCTTCCACAAATGGAAGAGCAGCAGCTGTGGTTCTTGTCTACCCATGTATAGTTCAAATCTGTGGTATTTTCCATTTTCATCTGTGGTATTTTCCATTTTCCCCCGATGCTGGAGGTTCAGAGGTCAATGGTCTGTCATGCAGGTGACCTATATTTTGAGAGGGTTGTGGGATTGTACTGATGTAAATTATATGACTTATCTGTGAAACAATGACATGGCAGCAGAACAACAGAATGCTTCTAGGCTTTCTTCAGTTATTCTGCTCGTATTTAGTACTTACATTTTGCATAACAGGGGCAGTGACTTGTTTATATTTTGCATGGCGTCATATAGTTTTCTTGAATTGTACAAGTCTGGGTACCAGCGGCGCATCCCAATTGGGACTTGGACTGGAATCTATATTCAAGTTTATGAACATTGATCATGATCTTACAATCTACTATACTGTCACCGTATATCACTTGTACAGATGTGCTACAGAAAACTACAATGAAGTGAATTTGCAGGCATTAGTTTTCTAGTACACAAAAAAGTTACCTCTTTGATGTTGCTATGTTGTAGATATACAACAATATCAGAGGACAACTGGCTATTGAAACCCTTCTATCGTAAACATTTACACATATGAAAGTTCCAGGCTGATGGATTCTCTAATCTGTGTTTTACACATACGAATTTCCTATTTAAATTGGCTTCGTATTTTGTTTGGCACCTGGGCATACTTACGAGTTCAGACCTTCAGCTTCGCAACCTCAACAAAGATCACTCTGCCATCCAGGAACTGCGAAAGATGCAGACAAGTTGCAGATACCAGCTAGATTAGCATACACTTCCATCAGAAGAATCAGAGACTGACAAATGACAAACAACGCGATTCGCTTGCACCCAGTGCCACTTGAATTTTATTTTTATTTTACCTTCCCGTGCATCCCTTCCATGGCGTTCTTGGATTCCTCCTCGTTGGCGTAAGACAGGAACGCGAAGCCTCTCGGCCGCTTTGCGACTCTATCCATCACAAGATTAACTACAGCAGCACACAGGAGCCCAAATCTGAATATTTCTGAAGCAAAACTGGGCACAGTTTTCTCGTAACACAGTTGCATAGATCTATTCCATCAGTTTCATCACCTTCGGTGAGCTGACCAAACCTCTCGAATGCACTCCGGAGGCTCTCCTCGGTTGTACGGAACGAAAGACCTGCTCGAGGAGATTAGAAACAGGGCGAATGCTGATTTGCGCTGAAGAACACGGGGTAGGATTGCCAAAGTCTTTGTAGGGGCAAGTGCGTCGAGGTGCCTACCGCTGACGTACAGCCTAGTGGCGGCGCCATGGGAGGCACTCGGCGGCTGGATGCGAGCGGCGGCGATGGAGGAGGGATGCCGCCCGCTGCAGGAGCAGGACCCACCGGAGGAGGCGACCGGACGAAGCGGGTTGAAGGAAGTGGACGAGGAGGAGTAGGGCGCTAGAGGGATGTTGGTGCTTCTAGGAGTGGCAGCGGGGATGACGGTGGAGGCCAAGATGGCGTGAGCGCTAGCCATTGCTGTGGATTGGGAGGATAAGCCCATTCGATTTCGAGTTGAGTGTCCCCCTCTAGTTACCCTTCTCATATTCTCTTACACGAGTTGTTTGGGGACGGTTAATGGAGGTTTCCTCCGTCAGAACATAAACCGTATCCTCATCTTCGCAACTTCAACTGCTCAGTCTAGAAGGAATTCAGAACTTATCTGATATCAACATTGCTTCTTCATCAGACCCATCAATGGCACATTGACACTTGAATCAGGAACAGAAAAGGAAACGAGAGAAGTATAAATGAATTGTCCGTCTTTCCTCATCAACTTAAGCTTTTAGATGAATTGGTTAGTGCATACAACTCAATATGATATCAGAGCCAAGAGGTCTTGAGTTCAAGACCCGGCTGGCGCAATTAAGAAAATAATTGCAGCTCATTTCTATTCCACCCTCTTAGGCCTGAGAGAGCCTACACGTGAGGATGAATTATCTGTTTTTCCTCATCAGCTTAAGTTTTTGGGTGAACTGATTGATGCATACAACTCAATATGGTATCAGAACCAAAAGGTCTTAAGTTCAAGACCCGATTGGTGCAATTAATAATTAATAATTGCATACTACTTCTATTCCACGTCTTAGGCCTGAGAGAGCCTACACGTGAGGGGAAATGTTGAAGTATACAAGTGAATTGTCCACATTTCCTCATTAGCTTAAGTTTTTGGACGAACTGGTTGGTGCATGTAACTCAATACCAACCCTTGTGTTCTCGTCAACATGAAGCCTATCACTACATTCATATACAGAGGTTCAAAAGTTGAAGGTAAAACAATCGCCCTACCCAGTCATTTCTGCCCATCGGATGCTTATCTAAAGCAAATTTAACTGCCGATCCTAAGATGCAAATGGTGATTAGTTATCTAGGTTGCTAACATGATTTCGTCTGATTCACGTCGTCTTCTTGTTGAAGACTACACATTTCAGTTTGCTCTATTAATATTGGTTGCCCCTGTACAATTCTTTTGCTGGTCATCGTTAAGAGTGATTCAGAGGTGGTGTTGCCATTTGTTCAATGTTGTACTTTGCATACACCCTGCTCTTGTTCTCCTCCCACCAATGCTGAGCTTCCTTCTCACCAAAATGCTTCCGACTGCATAACTAAGAACCTAGGTTATCACGTAAAACAACAGATAATCAGCAACAAATCAACAGCCAGTAAGGCCTTATAGAATTCACCTGAATCTTATTCGCCTTATGCCTTTATTTCCGCTTGGGGATACAGCAGGTGTGGCATACACTACACGCTCAATTTGCTTCCGTGGTATAACCATCACCGTCAAATGTTCTGGCACCATTCTGATAACTGAAGGATCCATCTGCTGGGATATTGCTGCTATTTTCGAGATTTCGATATTGCTGAACTGACTGAGTTTGCCTGTGACCAACTTTTTGCTGGGATAATGTTGCATTTCTGCTTTCATCGGTTGTCCTGGGATGCTGTTAGGTGTGACCTTGGAGTTTTCTGATAGTTGTCCATCTAAAAGTTTTCTGACAAGGCATTACACTACACAATTTACAACAGGTGAATGGGTCGTATAGATCTAAGAATGCCCCACAATCAAGGTGGGGTGATGCATTACATTAGTTCTTCGTTACTGAAAAAAAATACTTCAATACTCCGCAATGAGATTATGTCGAGTTCATACCTGATCAGTTAGAACCTTAATGACATCTTTGGCAACTTTGCACTTTGCAGCCTCATCCCTAACAACTAACCATGTTTCATCAAGTTTTTGTTTGTACAGGTGAACCAGAAGATTTTTTCGCTGGCATTCCTCTGCAAGGACAGTTACCTGCTTGAACAACAACAAGAATATCATATTCCTTCAGTTCTCAAAGGAGGAAAGATTATTTGATGATCAATGATAAATGAATTACCTGTGAACGAAGCTGTTTTACTTCTTCTGTGAGTATCGTTTCCATCACATTTAGTTCTTCTCTCTGACCATCAGCAGACTGTTGCAAAGAACTACCAGAACTCATCACTACAGAATCATGCATTCTTTGGGAAAAAGAGATACCACACATCTGATTTTTTGACATTGGCTTTATTTTGAAAACTGTCTTGTGCAGATATAAACTGAGCAGGGCACTCAACTCGTCCCCATCTTTGAGTTTTTACTTGAACCGGAGTGGCAAAGTCCTTATTCCTCTGATTGGGACCTTGTACTAAAACCATCTTTTCTACAATGAAGTTTGCTTCCTTGAATATACGCGACAGCTTAGGTGTGTATGATTTCATTTCTGTTTTAAACATTTCTCCTTTTCTGGTCTTTAGTTCTGACTTTACTTTGCTAGAATCCACAGCTTTCTGTAGCTGACAGAAATAAACATCGCACACACGATACCTTATGTTCATTTCTGGAGCAAGTGATGCCTTTGCAATCTTATTACTACTGCAGAAATTGCAGGACATGGAACCACAGTTGTAACAGTTGTGTTTTTTCTAGTAAAACCAAAAGCCATCTGGCAACCGCTGCATATAGACTGGTCCTTTATTGAGATTGCCTTATGCAAACAGATTGCAGCAGTGAAATTGGATCCACAAGCTATACTCTCAACATGCCTACCTTGTAATGCCTCTACTAAAGTTGGAGAGCTTCTATTAACGTAGTCACCTAAACCAAGTTGTCCTTCCCCGCCTTTACCCCATGTAAATACCTTTCCATTCATAGTCAACACAGCTACGTGGGAAGAACCCAATGATATCTCTCTGACAAACTCAGTCTTAAGTAGTCCTTGAACAATACAAATATATTCACCGTCTACCTAGGGGTTCCCTAATTGCCCATGCCTGGAACTTCCAACAGTAAATACCAAACCAGTAACAGTAAGCACAACAGTCAGTGCCATCCCACAGGATACCTGAATAGAATCATAATCGATGAGTGAATCAACGCATGTCGGTACAAGCTTCATCTTTTTGTCAGCATGACCCAACTTCCCTCTATCTGCATCGCCCCATGTGAACAGCTTGCCACTTGGAGCGTTAGCCTTGAAACTGCTCATTACTTCCACGATAGCAGCCGTGTGCCATGGCCCACAAGCCACGGAGCTCACTATTAACCCTTTTAAGGACTCCAATTCTTTTGGCCGAGCAATTCCTTGAGTGTCCCCATGCCCAAGAACACCAAATGTTCTGTCCCCATATGTGAATAGCTGACCAGATGATGTTATAATAGCCATATGCCACTCACTGCAAGCAATTTTCGACACGGAAATGTTGTCCATAGGTCCAAACAATTTATGTGGAACCCATTGGTTCCTTCCATACCAATCATTCAACAAACCCAAGCTATTAGCTCCTTCACCCCATTCAAAAAGTTCACCAGAAACCGTGACTGCACAAGTGTTCTTTGATCCAAATGCAACAGCCTTCACACATGTACAGAGGCAAGTCTCTCGACGATTTTTGGACAGGACAGACTGACATTTACTTTGTGGCCCAATCTCCCACTACTCTCCTTGCCCCAGGAGAAGACCTCCGCTTGCTTAGTGATTATGGCCGCATGATTCTCCCCACAAGCAATGCTCTGTACATCAAGCATTTTTGTTGAACCCACTAACCTCGGAAGTGCTTTTGGAAGGTCTTCACTGCCTAACATACTGCCAAGAACATCACCCAGAGAAAAACATCCTTCAGAGAATCCAATCTACATGCTGCCCGAGGCCCTTCAAATGTTTTTTCAGTTTAGGTGTTTGGGTTTTCTGTTCCTTAATTTTGTTAGCAACCATAATGTCCTTCAATCCATGTTTTACCGGAGTTGCCACCTTGGGAGTAAGCTTTTCCAAGTAAGAATCTATGTCAGACAATGTTTGCTGTCTTGGGTGAAATAATGCTTCTGAACAATCAAGATTATCACTAAAGAGTTTTTTCTGTGTCATCTTAGGACTCCCATATGATGGATATACCTTCAAGGATAAATTCATTAAAGGAATCATCAGTCTCAGAAAGAGTACTACAAATTGATTGAGAACATCCAGCATTTGGAAACATAACCACATATCAACAATGCCTGTCTACTTAAGCACATGAACAACTAAAATGACACTCCTTGTTGAAAAGATAGGATTCAAAGGAAGTCAAATAATTTATATGCAGGACTCATTTAAGACCCTTGAAGTTATCATACTATCTGATTAGAGAATGGTTTGTTGAAATTAATACAACTCAGTAGAAATTAAGAATGGCGTGTTTGTCAATTTGGCCATGTTCTAAATCCAAAGTTCAAATAAGTCAACAAAATACAGCCAAATATTGTTTACCACATTATTGGACCGAAATGGCAACTAGAGTGGGGAGGAGGGTTGAATAGGAGCACTATCTCTTCTCTTTTTTTTTTTGATCGGATTCAACTTAATTCTTACTCCAATAGCTACGAAAGATCAAAGTACAAGCACAGCGAAAATCTTGTATTGAATCCAATCAAAACCCCGAAGCACAACAACCAAAAACACCGAAAACTCAAATCAAAGTGAGTTAGGCGGTCGGACCTCTCAAGATGGGCGGTCTAACCGATGGCCAACCAGTCAAACCTCTCACAGGGGGCGGTCTGACCTCCAGCACGATGAACAGTAAAATCAACACGAAATCAAAATCACAAATCGACTCAACTTTTGATCCGATGATTCAAATCTCCTCAAATTTCAACCATAACTCATCAAGAAGGCTAGGAACATATTCCAATCAACGATCGGGAAGATCAAGGTCAAAGTTCCATGAATTTCATAGATGGGGAAGGAGGGCACAAGAATCTAGGAAAATCAAATTTTGATCCTAAAACTTGCTCGTAGGTAAAAGATAATCAAGATGATCCTAGATACATTCCCACATATCAAAGGAAGCAAGATCACAGCAGGAAATCAAAGAAAAACCAAAGGATCACTAAAATCTCAAAAGTCATTAAAGAAAGAACAAGAACAAAAAGAGACTCATCTTGAAGTAATCTTGCTTGAATTGATTTGAGATAGATGTTGGTTTACAGCCACTCAACACTTGAGCACACAATCAATCCATATCTCACTAACCCTAGCTTCAACTACTCCAAAACCCCTAAATCACAAATAAGGTTTTTTTTCTCTTGTAAGGACTTGAGAAATCTACATCTGGAGATTCCCTTTTATAGTGGAGGTTAAGCAGAGAGAGAAGACCCTAACGGGCACCCGTTAAGCCCACACACAAACGGGTCTATACTCACACACGCTTCTCAAAGCGGATGATAAACCGAGCTTCCCGAATCCGTTTCTTCGTGATATTTATCTTCACTTGACCTAAACCACCTCTCCTTGCGCCGTCTTGCTCCGCGGTTTAGCCAAAGGTTACCAATGCTGTATTTTGATGAAGTTACCAAAATACCCCCTTCTCGATCCTTCTCCAAAGACCGAGTCCAGTCTTCATAAAGCAATCACATGCTTCGCCACGTGTAGGTTGATCAACGGCTCTCTTCATGTCGGCAAGTCTCTCCCATACGGCTTCCACTGAAACCACCATGGCACTTGCACCGACCCCGCGCCGGTTGATATAACCCGTCGCACCGAACTTCCCATTCGGTCATCCTTGTCCATTTTGCACCACGCTTGAGTCCACTGACTTCACTCGGCATTTTCGATTGTTCTGGACCTTAGCTTTCGAAGCCTAGTCCCGATCATCCTCGCTGTTGACCGTCGTTGACCTCCAAGTCTCTTGCACAATAATAGACCAAGAAATCGATTCCGAGAACAAGTTCTTCACAACTTGACACACGTTAGTCAAAACATGCATCATGCAACATATATGCATTGAAAACCATAAATTTGACCTAACCTAAGAACGTCGTCGTCTTACCGGCCAGTGAACAGGATAAAATCGGTCAGACCGCCATCCATGGCCGGTCTGACCTCCCAGCATGGCCGGTTTGACCGTCATCACAGGGACTTAGCCAGATTTGTTCCCTGGAAATTCGAAACCTCTCTAGAAATTTTAAATGATAGAACTTTTGACTCAAAACTCAAAAAATTATGAGACTAAATGCAAAAGAATCCTCTCTCTTGCCTACACCCTGTATTTTTGGCCCAATCCAACATTCCACCCAAAGATTTGGCGGTCAGACCACCCCTCGTGGCCAGTTTGACCGCCAGCATGGTCGGTTAGACCGCTGCCCATAGCCTATGAACTCGTCAAATTCCCTGTGACAGGTCACAGAGGCACTTTCCAAATTGCATGACAAATTTGTGTACTTCAGACGGTTTTAGCTGCAATCACCACAGTCAAATATTGATAAAGGCATTATCTAGCGCATTGTGCTTGACATGCTTGGACCATCTTCAATAGACACATTACATGAGACATGAGGATTCCGGAGAATGTTAGTAACTAGTAGCCCAATAACAGCATAATTTCCTAGTTGTCATGAGGTCTCCCATAGTCCCATGGCTTCAGAATTTCTGCTCTTTCTTTCAAATGCTCAACTTTATACAGCAAGATTCATGGTCTCATGGATGACATGGGCATATATACAGATAGCAGAATTACTCACAGAAGATAGCCTGAAAGGGCAGACTTTGGGCTTCCCTCTTCTGCCACATTTCAGGAGATGTGCGCCCTTCTTCAAAGCAACAATGGCTGAAAAAAAAGAACGAAGTAGTCAGACCACAGGATGTGCAAGGGAGAAAACATTGCATTTCAAAAAACAAAAATCACTGATGAAAGCCTAACATGAAGTATTTGACGCCCCCTAATTCCAGATAATTGAAAGCAACGGAGAAATCTAACAAATGGGCATCAAAGATATTCTCAAGAGGCTAGAAATAGCAAAAACTCTCGCAAAAAAGAGAGCATAAACGGCAAAAGAGAGAACTTTTTACACACCTGCTCAACACCTCTAGTTGGCATCCTCCCATCAAAGCTCCCAGCCATTGCAGGCAAAAGAAAGCAAAAAAGATGAGGTCAAGCAAGCAGATGGCAACAACTTGGATTAGGTTGATGTTGAACACTCCTTTACTCACAAGTGACACAGCCAAAAATGGCAGTGAAGCGACTGAAAGAAAAGGAAGAAAGAAAGAGGGAAAGAATGAAATGGAGCAAAGCTTAAAGGAGAGAGGTGTTTGTTGCAGGTGAGCGGCGACAAAGAAGTGTCAAATGTCACCTGTGCTGGTTTAAAGAGGAAGCAGGGGAGAGACCAGTAGAGGCGCGGAGAGGAGGCGTTGGCCGTTGGGCTATCGTCTTTTGCTCGCGTACGCGCGGACGGACAGTTTAGAGAGAGGAAGGTTTCTGCGCGGACTTGTCCAAATGGGTCCTCTCTGTCGGGCTACCGTTAGTTCGGCTTAAATACAGTACAGTCTCACGTTGTGCCTGTCTGGTCCAACGCACTGTGTCGTGATTAGGTCATGATCTTGGTCCAGCGGGGCAGCTCGGCACGAAATGTACTATGCCCAACCGGCCCAAGCAAGACACGACTTGCAACGGCACAACACTTGACACCTTTTTTTTTTCTAGATAGACTAAACGAGTCGATTATGGCTCGTTGGATTGTTCGTGCCCGGGCGAGCACGCCACAGCCCATGAGCTCACCGTGCTATGCTTGGATCGGTAGCTGAACCCACGAGCCACCACAATACAACCTGTTTAATTTGTCGGGCCAACCAGACTGTGCCTAAATAGATCCGTGCCATGCCGTGTCGCCCGTTTGGACGTATCTACTTGTGTGTGTCCCCGAGCCCATTCTCTCTCTCTCTCTATTAATTATGGTCTCTGTTAGGGGTGGAAAAAAACTGTTAGTGAGGTTTGTTGGCTCAGTTCAAAATTGCGCCAATTACACTTGTTAATTAGTTAAATATTAAAATGGCTTGATTTCAAATGAAATTAGATTTCATAGATCGGTTCTAAAAATACTTGTAAACTATAAATATCCACTGGTCTCTGTGTACGAAACGAACGTCGTCGACCACTGCTCGTCTACTCCTCCTGCTACCTACGTGTTCTTTGGTTAGCTTGTGGACAACAGTACGTGAGTCAGTAAGAAGGGGATTAAAAATGTGTTTGTTTGCTTGTTCTTACATCTGAAATCTTGGATTTCATGCATGTCAGTCTCTGGGTTCCTTTCCTTGCGTCGTAGGTGTTGCATGTAGAAGCTACAGCAATTATGCTGTCCAAGAATCCATGAGAAGACGAGACACTTTATTTTGGTCTCCAATGGCTTCACGAGGACGAGATGCGGCTGTTGCCAACGGCGGAGCCAGCGTCCCTCCAGCCTGGGCAGTTGCCCGGGCTTCGCTGGCGAGTAGCGACGCAGACGCGCCATGGAAGCGCAGGGGAAGACCAGGCCGAGCGTGGCACTGGACCGGGGAGGGGAAGAGTGAACGCGATAAAAGGGCACTCAGGCGAGCAGGGCTGGCATGGGCCGGAGGCGGCGCTGGAGCAGGCCGAGCGGCGAGGTCGGGCCGAGCCGGGTGCAGGGCCGAGCAGGAGGCCGACGACGCTGGGCCATGGGGAGACGAGGCGGCGGCACCAGGTGGAGGTCGGGGGTGGCGACGCCGGCCAAGCCGAGCAGGAGGATGGCGCGGGTGGAGGCGACCAAGCCGGTGGCAGGGAGGAGCTGGGGGTTGGAGGTGAGCCAGGGAGCGGCACCATAGGCTGGGCTGAGGGCAGGAGGTGCCATAGAGGAAGAAGCAAGGGAGCCACCAGGATAAATAGAAAAGGGGAAGGGAGAGAAAGAATGGGGAGTGGAGTGAGGAATGAGGAAGAAGAAGATAGGTGGAGCAAGGGGATATTTTCGGCCATGGAGATAGTAGGAGAGAGAGAGAAAGGGATTAGTTGGTAAAGTAAGATTAGGGGTTAAGAAAAAGGGGCAGAAAATCAAGATTTAGCTAAGAGGGTAAAAAGATAAAATTCATTGGAGGTTTAATAATAGTAGTTTTAGCAATAATAAAAATAAGTATTTGTGCGGTATAAAAATTAAATCAATCAAATGCTTAGACCACACACGAATAAATAGTCACGGACTAGATCGGAAGAAAATAAAAGAGAAATAAGAATAAAAATATTATAATAGAAATAAACAGAGGTAACGCGCCCACAACATACCCACGATTTTTGAACGAATCGCCAAAATTATAGATTTTTAATCCATGTTAGAACATTTAGCAGTAAACTGATTGACAAAAAAAAATAAAAGCGACGAGGTCAGTTTAGGGCTTTAGGCACAGACGGCGGGGTGGTGATGGACAGGACCCGGAGGCACACGCGCAGACGCTACGACTCTGGCGGGATGGCGATTCCAGGTCCGGCGGCTTGCCCAGGCTTTGAAAAAATCCTGACTTCGCTATTGGCTGTTGCCATGTTGGACAACGCGTCGGTTCGGCAGAAAAGCGAGTACCAAGAAATCGGCTTAGTTTCAACGGTTGGCACTCTAGGCTCTACCCAGGATAATTTCGAGTTCTATCCTTTCCTTTCTAAGTGCTGGCCATTGTTGTACCAACTATGAAGGTTCTCGTTCTGCCACTAGTCGGAAGGTGTTCTTGCAACAGTATGGTCCATATATTCTCTTATCATATCCAGATAGCAAAAGGAGCATGTTTTTTGGGCGAAATGCCAAACCACATGTACATGCGCTACCCTTGGATGAGCTTTAAGATTTGTACACTCTCTCACTTCATTTCTTAACTACTATAATTCGGAGTTTACTCCCATCGTCCCACCCTTCGGCCTCCCCACTCCTCTAGTCCTCCTCGATGCTCCCCCTCGCGAAAAACCGCCTAGCCTCGCCCGCATCGCCGAAACCGCCACGAGGCCCACGACTCAGCTCTCCTACCTCGCGATTTCCCGTCCTCACTCTTCAATTCCCCTCACACCCATTACACCGCCGCCGCAATTCAGCTACTGTAAGATCGAAGAGGCCGACTAGAGGGGGGGTGAATAGGCGTTTTAAAAACTTCTATGCGCTAAAACCGATTTCTAATGCGGAAGCTAATACAAATACGGTTTTGCACAATTAAAGTCTAAATCAACTAGGTTCAACTAAGTGCACCAACAATACAAGTCTATTGATAATAATCAATCAAGCATGAACTTGTAAGCAATTCAATTTAAGCAATGTAAATGATACTATTGCAATCATACACAATGAATAAGCAATTTAATACAAGGTATATAAATTGCACAATGTAAAGAAAGCATTCATACACAATGAATGTAAATGCAATAGTAAGGCAATAGAGATCACACCACAAAGACACGTCGATATTTTACCGTGGTGTTCGGAGACTTCCGGTCTCCCCTAATCCACGTTGAGGGAAACCCAAACCAATTGGGCCGGCTCCACGAATTAAGCCTTCCTCCGAGGTACACCTCGCTCCACTAGGGTTGCTCTTACTCCACTCCGGAGATGGCGAGCACCAAGCCACTCACAAACACCGGGCCTTCTCACAAGCTTCACTTGAGAAGATCACCGACCACGACGCCCACGCCGCCTAGGTGTCGGCAAACACCAAGAGTAATAAGCCAAGCCCCTTGCTTGACTCTCACCACGTGCAACGAATGCACAAGCTCAAGTGGATACAAAATCCACCTCTAGATGCAACACATGCAACTAGAGACCTCTCTCCTTGCTCACAAGGTGCAACACATGCACAATTGAGAGGAGAAGCTCACACTAGCTCAAGAGAGTGAAATGTGATGCCAAAGGTTGTCTCTCAACCGCCAATGGGGTATTTATAGCCCCACAACAAAAACTAGCCGCTTGGAGATGAAACACCAAAACTAGCCGTTCTGAGCCTTTTATGGTCGTACCGCCTCACAAGGGCCGGTACAACTGTTTTGGGCGGTCGTATCGCTTTTACATCGCGGTCGCACCGCAGCTCAAAATCAGCACGCATTTACACTCGTAAAAGGTCATAACTTTTGACTCCGATGTTGAAATTAAGTGATCTTGGACTCTATTGAAAGCTTATTCAGTGGGCTACACAACCCAGCTATTTGATTTGATCTCAAACATATTTTATCAAATCAAAAAGAACAACTTCAAAAAGCCACTACCATGGTCTAAGTCCAAATGATAGCAACAAGCAATCTTAGACCATGCCAAGGGAAGATACATGAATCCCAACAATTTGCAAAACACATTTGCAAACTTAGATCATACCACAAGGAGTAGGTACATGGACTTCAACCGTTTGCAAAATACATTTGCAAAGTATAGTCACATGCTACAAGGATTATCTATGAGCCTCAACTATTTGCAAAACGCATTCGCAAATATAGGCAACATATTAGAGTGAGCTAGAGCAAGTGAGATTGAGGTATTAACACATGATGAGACTCAAGCTACTAGACAAGACCCCTCTTAATAGTACGGCAACCTATACTAGCAATCCGGTCTTCCAACCAAACACCAAGACCAGCAAAAGACTAGGAACACATCCTTAGCCCTTGCTAGTCATACCTTTGCCTTGAGCATCTTCTTGAAGGTTGATGATGCACATCTTCACTTCAAGTCCGGGTCATCATCTTAACATGCATCAACCCATGATGCGTTCTTTACTTAACCTCAATCAACACATGATGAGTCTTCTCTTGACTTGATGATCAACTCATGATCATCTCTTCTTCGAGATCTTGATATGCATCAACACATGATGCATCCTCTTTTTGAACCTTTACTTGATGACGATCAACTCATGATGCCATCCAAGTCTTCATTACCCCGAACATAACCTATTCATCCAACTCATGGAAAATGTTAGTCCCATAATGATTAACATTAATTAGCAAGATATACCTTCAAAATACTTCTAAATAAGTGTTGAAAACTCGACCGCATAACCGCCAACCAAATTGTGGTACTACGCTTATCCTGGCGCATCGCACAAAGGAAGCGATACTACCGATTTCGTGGTTTCCAAACCGCCAAAACAACATGCTCTCGAAAATTCATACGCCATACAAAATTCGCATAACCGCATCGCGTACAACCGCTTCTCAAATGCGACGATCGATTTTCAGAGAGAGCTCCGAGCCAAAATGCATCGGTTCTGGTTTTATGCAACCGCCAACTAGAAATCAGAACGACCGATGTGCGGTCATACCGCACCAAGATCCGGTTGAACCGTCCATAACACGTCGGTTCATCCGATTTCTGACAAAAGCACTTAGAGTTTTCAAAACTCAAATTCAAATACATTCATGATCCTAACTTGATCCATAAAGGCACAAGAATATGCTATCAAGCTACTAATCATGATCCCTCTATTGTCATGCATTTCCCTTACCATGTCGCCATCCATGAACTGGGACTAAGCCTTCAAATATCTTAGCACACATGTTAGTCCCACAACTTAATCTCAAATAATTGAATATAGATAAACATGAGTATATATAAACTACACAAGTTATATATATACTCACATATAAGTATATATGAACTACACAAGTTATATATACCATGAGTATATACGAACTACAAGTTGTATATACTAAATATGAGTGTATACGAACTACACAAGTTGTATATACTCATATGAATATATTAACTACACAAGTTAAATATATTCAAGGATATACGAGCATCTATAAACTACACAAGTCTCATATGCTCTCATATACTCATATGAATATATTAACTACACAAGTTAAATATATTCAAGGATATGTTTCAAAGTAAAGATCCTTAGTATATGTGGAAAGAGAATATGGATCAATACTAATGAAACCACAAAATATAGATTGAACTCCCCCTAAATGTGTGCATACACAAATGTATAATGGAAACATATGCACATATCCAAGTTAACTTTTTGGTGGAGTTTAATGTATATTTTTGATCCGAGGAATGCAACAAGATATAGTAAGAAGAAGTAGAATGCATACCTCTTGTATTTTTCATCTTTATATCCAAACGAGACTAAGCAATAGATAATCAACAGAATTGTTAGTCTCACAAATAGATTTGTCATTAATGAATACATACTTGTTTGGATTTTTGCTTTTATACCCAAGCTGAGACTAAACATGATATAACAATAAGAGTGTTAGTCTCACAAGTGCATTTGTCATTAATCACCAAAATACTCCATTAACACATAATGGCGGGTCTAGATCCTTCACCGCCTGCTCGCCGCCTCGCACTCCCTCTAGCCCCGCATGCCGCCTCTCGCCTCGCTCGCCGCCAACCCTCATCTCGCGAACCACCACCGCGGTCTTTGGCGCGGCGCCGCGACGAGGCGGTGGAGGCCGCGAGGCGGATAGGAAGAGGAGGGTGGCGGGGTGATAGAGGAGGTGGAGCAGAGGTCGGCGACGCCGACGGTGTCGCCGTGCGAGCAACTCGGACGCCATGGTGTCCGAGATGGAGCGCGGTCGCGCGGACATCCACGCCACGCCAAGAGTCAAGATGCTCATCACCTTCGCCGACAACCTCCCCATTGGGTAAAGTCTTCCGTCCCGATCTGATCTCTATTTCCCTCCTTCCCTTTCATTGGGTTTGATCTATGAACTTTGTGATCCAAAAGATGCAGGCTTCTGGGTACGAAAGATCGCGTACGGAGGTGAATTGGTCGCAAAAGTGCTTTATCGATCGCGTAATCGTGGGAGGCGAACTCCGGCGAGCCCATCGGTGGCGGAGCGAGGAGGCGGAATGGGGCAGCGGTCGGAGGGGCCGCCGTCGCCATCTCGCTTGTTGCGTCTCTCTAGGGTCAGGTAGGTGTTGTACCTTTCTCCATTTTTTCTCCTACCTCCCTCTCGCCGCGTGAGGGGGTCCTCCTCCCCGTCGTCGCATTGGACTACGGGGCTCAGTCTGGGCTGCGTGATCTTACCGTCTTGGAGCTCGAGGAGGGTGGTCGTGGGGCATGGGGGCATCTGTTCCGTTTGGCATTGAAGCTTGCGAATTCGTGAGGAGTTTTTGGCTCTGAAGAGGAATAGGTGGCCGCAGGCGCCGATCTAGTGAGGCCTTGCTTGTTTTGTGCTACTTTTGTGTTTAGTTTTGCTCGGGGGATGTTTGAATTGTGGGAAATTTGTGTGATCTGAGCTTGAATTTTGGGGGAATTTTGCTTGGGCTGTGCGGAAGGGGGACGCGATACGGGTGGTGTGGCGCAAGGGGGCGGTCCTCCTTGCCCTCGTCTCCCAGTCCTGCAACTCCTCCATCACATTCCTCTCAGGTCCCTCGCTTCTCCATCCTAATGCATTCATCCATCCTTCATAGTGCCTCTTTGTGTGTGTACATTGCAGTATACGTTTGTTGGTGTTGGTCCATCCAGGGTACGGAACTTATTTCAAGAAGCTCGGCAGTGTGCACCCAGTATTATATTTATTGATGAGATAGATGCAATTGTTCTGGTGCAAATGATGAACGTGAAAGTACTTTTAATGAGCTACTTGTAGAGATGGATGGATTCGGTATGACTTCTGGTGTTGTTGTTCTTGCTGGTACAAATAGACCTGACATCCTGGATAAGGCATTACTAAGGCCTAGAAGATTTGATCACCAGATAATGATTGACAAGCCAGATATAAAGGGTTGTGATCAGATATTCCATATATATCTTAAAAAGCTTAAACTGGTGTCAGACCCGGGTATTAATACACCCAGATCCACTGTGCATAACTGAACTAGTCCCATGATCAGTAGCTAGTTCACACAGTAAACAAATATGGTAACAAATTCATATCACGACTTTATTATTAATCAACAGAGTTTATTACAAAAGAGGCTTACAACCAACAATAAAGAACACAACAGAAGACGAAGAAGTAGTAGGGTCCAGCAATCTGCCATAGGCAATCGACTGGGGAAGCGGCCTAGTCCTCGAGATCCATATCGGTAGCAAAGTCCTTCTCCTCTGAAATTTGTTTGTATAAGCAAGAATGAGCACAACTTCCATGCTCGCAAGTTACACCCGTCAAGTAACAGAATGACATGCATACATGGATGTAACAATAGCAAGGCTTATTGGTTTATTTGCATAAAGCAGCATTTACGTTAAATACTTGTACTAAGTTCAAACGCTCAAGTTTTTCGATAACTAAAACTGATTTTTAAGTAATAAAGATAGTGTAGGCATCAACCTAACTCTAACATAAACACGGGCATCAACCCGGAGCTTCATGTCAGACCCGGGTATTAATACACCCAGATCCTCTGTGCATTTCTGAACTAGTCCCATGATCAGTAGCTAGTCCACACAGTAAACAAAATGATAACAAATTCATATCACAACTTTATTAATAAATAACAACAAAGTTGATTACAAAGGAGGCTTACAGGCCCACAATAAAATAAACACAGCGGAAGACGAAGAAGTAGTAGGGTCCAGTTAATCTGCCACAGGCAATCGACTGGGGAAGCGGCCTAGTCATCGAGATCCACATCGGTAGCAAAGTTCTTCTCTGAAATTTGTTTGCATAAGCAAGAATGAGCACAACTTCCGTGCTCGCAAGTTACACCACAAGTAATGTAATGACATGCATATATGGATGTAACAAAGGATGGCTTATAAAGTTATTTGCATAAAGCAAATTTTCTTTAAATATCGCACTAGATTCCAAAGCGCTTAATCTATAACTAAAGTTTATAAAATTTCAATTTTATAGTCGATAACGCTCACACATGAATGGTGAAGGATATCCTCCTATTACATGGTCGTTTGCCTAATTCCCAATTGATAAACCAGCTTTGAAGAAGTTTGTTTTCAAACAAAACCAAAGTCTAACTTTGAGTAGTTCGCTAGCATGTCCATAACCGCGACACGGCTATTCGAATAGTTTTACACTCGCAGAGGTTGTACAGCTTTACCCACATGACAAGACTTCTCTAGTTTGTCCATATATCTATGCCACCGCCACTACCGTGGTAAGCGCCTAGAGCACGTGTCGAGGCCTTTACAATGTTCTGTCTTAATGTATTTATGCCCGCTAAGGTTTCGCTACCATTGGATGCCATCCTCCCAAGCCCCTCTTGCGCTAGATGGGTCTAATGTCTGACCAACGCCCATACCAACAACATAGCACAAACGACACTAAGACATTACAAATTATTTAGCCAAGTCCCGCCCATACGGGACATGTGGTGGTACTGTTAGGCGTAGCATCATGCGCTCAAGACCGGTCCTAATCGACTTTGGCAACTTTCCAATAAAACCCATGGGCCTTAACCCTAACAGATTAAGCTCGTGCATGAACTCGCACCCACCAATCATCCATTCCGCCAAGTCCAAACCATCATTTTATTTTATTTTCCAAGTCATTTGTAAAACTCCCATGACACACAGATGCCAAGGGTACAATTTAATCAATAATTGATTGATGGCTGAAATTCCCCAAAAACAAGTTTGGTCTAACAACATGGCTAAGCAATACGTTTAAATGATCCTAGTTCATACTATCGTATCAACCAGGTTTGATCTAGGGTGACAATGTGTTTGATTCAATATCAACATTGGCCATACAAAGGATTATAGGCATAACTATATATTTAAAACAGGAATTTAAGATACTGATATAGATAAGCATGCAGTAATAATTTAAAACAGAATATAAATAATTTAAAATAGTAGGATGAATATGATCAAGGGTATAACTTGCCTCGCTTGATGAGGTGACGTTGTTTTTCTTAATGATCACCTTAATGAACTTCGTGTTGAGGTGACGTTGTTTTTCTTAACAGTCACCTAGTACTCACAAGTACTATCTTCGTAATCCAAGTGTACGATCACGATGATCATACAATCAAAATCAATCCTCTTATGTTGCTCTTCAATAAATCTGATTCTCCAAGTCGTTGATGATCACACAATCAAAATCAATCTTCTTATATTGCTCTTCAATTGGTGTCGAATCGATTCTCCAAGTCGTGAAATCTAATCGTGAAAATACGACCAATTCAACTCAAATTCAAATAAATCCAAAAGATAGATCAAATTAACTCCAAATAGAAGTATTTTACTTTAGTTAGCTAGATAATAATTTTATATGAATTTACAAATTTGAATGGACTAAAACGGAGTTCTAAGCAAAAGATATGAATTTTATAAGATTGAAATTACATGAAAGGATAAATTAGGGTTTAAAGGAATTGCAGGTCAAATGAACTCAAAATCAAATGATTTTGGTTTAGATGGCTAGATCCTGATTTTATATGAATTTAGGAATTTGAATGGACGAAATCGGAGTTCGATGAGGAGAATGAACCCGAAGTTTTTAAATCTAAATAAAACCTAAAATCAGATTTTATTGATTTTCCCGAATTATTTTTCTAAAGAAAATCCTAATTATTGCGCAAGCGTGACGTCAGCGAGGGAAAATGATTTTCCCGGCCGAATTATTTTGTAAAGGAAATCTTTTGAGACATCGACAGTGGGCTCAAGTCAATGGACTGGTCCATGGGTGGTCAACGGTCCATGGTGGACTTGGCTCATCGCAACAGTGCGGGGTGCGGGTGTGCTGGCGGTGCGTGGTGGCATGGCGCTGACGCGGGCGCGGCTGCTGAGGTGGCGCACAGGTGGCTCCGAGGTGGCAGTGATGTGGCGACGCCACGCCGGCCGACGGTGAACACAAACGCGACGAGCTCGATCGTGAGCTCGCCGCGAACGCGGCGAGGTGGCGGAAGTGGATGGTATCAATAGAGAGAAAAGGCGACGGGGAGCATGAGGCTCACCTTGACGACGCTCAGGCACGGAGAAATCACCGCCGGCGAGGGAAGAAGCGGCGGCGCTTGCGGCTCGACGGCGAGGAAGGGGCTCCGGTGGTCCTTAGGCCGAGTTGGTGCACGCACGGAGTAGGCGACGGTGGCGCGATGTCGTTGGTGTGGTCGGCGACGCGCGGCGGCGATGTCGGCTCGAGTCGGGAAGAAAGGGTGCCGAAGTTTCTTCAAACTCGACCCGCGAAACCGAGAGGTGAAGGAGAAGTGGGTGGCGGAACGGAGTGAGGAGGAAAGGGCACCGCATGCTTCCTTTATAGGGGCGAGGAGGTCGGGAGTGGGAGATCGTGGCGTGAGTGTGGCGGCGTTATGACGTCATGACGAACGCGAACGGCGAAGAGAGAGGGGAAGTGGGGAAGGGGCGGCGTGATGAGGGCTTTTGAATGCGCACGGCGACGAGGAGAGCGGGGAGAGAAACGGCGTAACGAGCTCCGCGCGCGATAATGGCGGGGCGCGCGGCGTCGTGGGGAAGAAGAAGGGGTCGGCGGCCGTTGGATCGCGATCTGATGGAAGCGGAAAAGATGGTGGCGTGGGGCTTTGCTCACCGTCTGATTTAAATCCAACGATTCATAATGAGTGGATCATTCGGAGGTCCCGAAAGTTACGAAGAATCTTGGCCGTTGGATACCGATCCAATGGTCAGAGGAGAGGAAGAGAGAGAAGGAGTGCGTGGGCGCTTGGTGGCCGTCGGATGGCGATCGGGCGGTGGGAAGGAGAGTGAGGAGAGAGGGAGCGGCAGACGGCTGGAGTGGGCCGAGGCGTGGGAGAAAATGGGCCGAAGGAGGAGATTTCGGCCCGAAGGCTTTCCGGCTTTTTAAATTGATTTTTCAATTGATTTATTTCCAGAAATTCAAAAGGACTTTAGAAAATAGTAAAATACATCCAAAAATGCTAGAAAATTCACGAAATTCCTAGAGGCATTTTGGACTTAATAAAATAATTCCAACTTAAAGTTGGCTTTTAATTTTGCAAATAAATTATTTTGGCTTGAAAATACTTAGGAAAAAGCTTTTAAAAACTCAGAAAATTCTAGAAATTAAGTAAATTTTTATTTTTCAATTTAAATCCAATAAAACTTCAATAACTTCAAATAACTTTCAAATTTGACTTTCAAAATTTCAAAGATTCAAATAAAGCAATCAAACTCTGGCAAATTCTCAGAAAATCCAATTAGAACAATACTTTATTTTAATTTATTTTGGTAACATAACTTTGGGATGTTACACTTCAACCCATAACTTTTCTCATGGACACCCATCCATGTAATAAACAGTTTTATAAAGTATTTTGAAAACAAAATCAGAGTCTAACTTTGAGCAGTTCTGCTAGCATGTCCATGACCGTGGACACGGCTATTCGAATAGTTTTACACTCTGCAGAGGTTGTACAGCTTTACCCACAAGACACGACTTCTCTAGTTTGTTCGACATCCGTCGATACCACCGCTCACTACCTTAGGTGAGCAGTCTAGAACATGTGACAAGGCTTTTACAAAGCATCATTCCACCGCAGTCCACCCTCACTAAGGTTTCACTTCCATTGGCTACAACCATCCGGAAGCCCCCTCTTGTGTCAGGTGGGGGAACATAGTCATGAAAGACAACCCACCGCAACAGTTGGGTCGACCGCAATGGAACTTTGCAAGTTAGTCAGCCAGGTCCCGACCCACACTAGGGACATGTGGTGGTACGGTGGTGGCTTAGCATCATGCACTCGAAGACCGGTCCTTAACTGACTTGGGCAACTTTCCAACGAAACCCATGGGCCTCAACCATACCCGATTGAGCCCGTGCATAAACTTGCACCCACCCAACATCCATTATTCCCAAGTCCAAACCTTTTTCATTTATTTAATTTTTCAAAGTAATTCATAAACTTCCATAACACACCGATGCCATGGATACAATTTAAACAACAATTGATTTTTGGCTGAAATTCCCCAAATTAAACATGTTTGGTCTATAAGCATGGCTAAGCACAATATTTTCCAAATGATCCTAGTCCATACTATTGCATCAACTAGGTTTTACCTATGGTGACAATGTGTTTGCTCCAATTATCAAGATTGGTCATACCAATGATTTTAGGCATAACTATACATTTAAAACAGGGTTTAGATTACTGAATATAAATAAGCATGCAGTAATAATTTAAATCAGAATATAAATAATTGAAAATAGTAGGATGAATATGATCAAGGGTATAACTTGCCTTGCTTGGTGAGGTGACGTTGTTTTTCTTAACAGATCACCTTAACAGAACGTCTGGTGTTGAGGTGATGTTGTTTTTCTTAACAGGTCACCTAGTACTCACAAGTACTATCTTTAGGTAGACCAAGTGTACGATCACGATGATCATACAGTCAAAATCAATCCTCTTATGTTGTTCTTCAATCGGCGTCGAAATCTGATTCTCCGAATTCGTCGAAATCTAATCGGGGAAATACGACCAATTCAACTCAAATTCAAATAAACTCAAAAAGATAGATCAAATTAACTCCAAATAGAAATATTTTGGTTTAGTTAGCTAGTTAATAATTTTATACAAATTTTGCAACTTGAACCACCCAATTTGGAGTTCGGATGCAAAAGATATGAATTTTAGAAGTTTGGAATTGCATGAAATGATAAGTTAGGGTTTAAAGGAATTATTGATCAAATGAACTCAAAATTAAATAATTTTGGTTTAGTTGGCTAGATCTTGATTTTATATGAATTTAGGAATTTGAATCGACGAAATTGGAGTTCGTATGAGGGAGAACGAACCCCGGGAAGTTCTAAATCTAAATAAAACCTAATTTTCAGATTTTATCGAGTTTCTTGAATTATTTTTCTAAAGGAAATTCTAGTTATTGCGCAAACTGACGTCAGCGGCTGATTTTCTTTTTCCGGCCGAATTATTTTCCTAAAGGAAAATATATTATTTCACTGACAGGTGGGCCCCCAAGTCAATGGACTGGGTCCATGGCTGGTCAATAGTCCACCGCGGACTCGGCTCATGGAACAGTGCACGGGGTGAGGGTGCGCTGCGCATGGATTGACATGGCGCCACGTAGGCGCTGACTCAGCGAGGCACGCACGGGTGGAGCCTACGTGGCGATGACATGGCGCATACGTGGTGCGGCTACGTCATCTCGAATCGGCGTGGCGGCCGGTGCGCGGCTCGCCGGCGTTTGACGCCGGGGCGGGCCGTGCGGGAGGGCGCGATGAAGGGAGGGTCCTACGAGGAGTGCAACGCGCTACCTTGTGGCGGCGGAGGGCGATTGGGTGGCCGACGGTGACGTGAAGAGCGGCGGCGCCGTGCGGGTCTCCGGCGGCGCGACGATGCGCGGCTCGCGCCGTCGAGGCGCGCACCAGGTAGGCGAGGAGGCGGCGATGCCTTTGGTGTGGTCAGGGTGGCCGGGGAGTCGACAACGGCGGCGAAATTGACGACCAATGGTGCGACGGCCGGCGACGACAAAATCTCAAAACCTGGCGAGTTGAGGGTGATTGGGGAGGAGTGGGTGGTGGCGTGGAGAGTTGGTGACCGTCCACGGGAACAGGCGGTGGGGCGAGGAGAGGAGGAGCGCGCGGTGGGCGAAGTGGGCCAATGGTGGGAAAGAAATGGGCCAGACGGAGGATTTGGCCCAAAGTTTTTTAGGGTAATTTAAATTGATTTCCATTTGATTTAATCCAGAAATTCGAAATAGCTTTGGAAAATAGCAAAATAAATCCCAAAATTTATGAGAAAATTCACAGAAATTCCCTGAGTTATTTTGGACTTAAATAAAATAGTTCCAACTTATAATTGGCTATAGTTTTTGCAAATAAATTATTTTGGCTTTGAAATATTTAGGAAAAAGCTTTTAAGAACTCAGGAAATTCCAGAAATTAATTAAATTTTATTTTTCCAGATCAAACCAACTGAAACTTCCAGAACTTCAAATAAATTTTACATTTTGACTTTTTAAGACTTCAGAAATTCAAATAAGACAATCAAACGCTATCAAATTTCATAAAATCCAATAACTTTATTTAATTTATTTTGGTAACAGCTCTTTGGGATGTTACAACTGGACAGTGAACATTCATTTTATTCGCAAAGGCTAGCTGCTTTGACACCTGGGTTTGCTGGAGCTGACATTGCCAATGTTTGTAATGAAGCTGCTTTGATTGCTGCAAGAAACGAGGAAACTCATATTACAATTCAGTATTTTGTGTCTGCGATTGATAGGACTATTGGTGATTTGGAGAAAATAAGGTAATGTGACCATGTGCCAATTTGTTAATAATCTACTCTTGCAAACTTGATACATGCAACCAACTAAAGCTGATATTACCTGATTTATTACGCACTACTCAGGCAATGTGTATGATGCTTTCATGTGAGCAAAAATAATGCTTTCTTTTTATATGGCTTATTTTGACTGGGTACAATGACTATGAAAGTTCTAGGATTGAAAAAGTAAGCTAGGAAACGAAATTACTATATCACCTCCATTAAGTGCCATTTTTTTAGCGGACCTTCATTAAGTGCTTTGGGAATATGAGAGATGATAGTTTGTGTGCGTAGTCATAAATAAATTTTTAGGGGAGAGAATGAAATAAATAAAGGCAAAAGAAGAAGAAAAATTACCATTGAATCTACATGAATGCTTTATAGTCCATTTTGCAAAAAAAAGTTGGAAAACCAATAGGCCTTATAAAAAATGAAATGGAGGGAGTACTTGTTAAGTTCATGCAAAAGAATGTTCTAAATTTTTAGATCTATTAATTCACAAATGTTGCAGTTTTGAACAAATACAGATTATCTGTAGTACACTTTCCTATGGGAGTGCCCTAGCTATCACTATTTATTCACTTTTAAGTTTTGTCTCGTAATAATCACATATCAAATCTCTAATTTCAGTAATACACCTTGGATTGCAATTAAGTAACTTGTGAGTCTCTTTTATATGGTGTAATTTGTTTCTACATGTATTAGTTATATGTTCCCTACTTCCCTCATTTATTGACTCTGTCCACTGAGCATGTCAATCCAATGCAGGTCATTAGCAAACTAGAGCGCCGCACTGTTGCTTACCATGAATCTGGTCATAATGTTGCTGGGATGGTTTTTAGAGCATGTAGAGCCTCTTCTGAAAGTTACAATTGTCCCCTGTGGAACTGCTGCTTTAGGCTTTGCATAGAACATCCCAAATGAAAATCTTTTGATGACAAAAGAGCAGCTTTTTTATATGACATGCATGACATTAGGTGGCCGAGCTGCAGAGGAGGTACACAGATTTTTTTACATCTTCTTTTGGCTGAAGTTTTATGTTTAAAGATTTGTGGACATCTCCAAATTCGTACAATTTAGACTATCCAATAATTAAAGTGAATGTGGGGGAATGCATACAGTTATTACAGAATCTTTTGGACTAAACTGTTCGCATTAGCAATATAGTTCTTATCATCTTCACTAAACTTTTTCAACCTGTCTTTCCAGGAAACTCTTCCAGAATCTTTTGGACTTGCAGAGAAGGTAATAGGTCTATCTTACAAAAAGTTAAAGCCGATGTTTATTCAGTTACTTCAGGGCACTCCTTTAAACGAGTAGCGAAGTTGTTACATCATTGCTCCAAGATTCTTCAGATGCTGGAGGAGACAACAATGTTGATGCTTCTGGAAAGGAAACGGTCAGTTTAACCACTAACAAATTACAACTCCTATTTAAAGATTGATACACATATTTTGGAAATTTGTTGATCGAAGGGTTAGTTCATTTTTTATGGGACACTCAATGTTTTTTCATTTTCTGCTATCTAGATACTGGTAAGAGAGGGACATGGGGCATAAACTGTTTTGACAGGTATTTCTTTGGCAATTTTGTATAGGATTTACTGCGATCAGCTCATCTTGGGAAAAGGGGATATGGCCCAAAACAGAATTTTGAACCCTGGAATTTTACCTTTGGAGTTAGAGTTATATCGACCAAAATAGGTTCGCATGTGGAATTTAAAACTACAGTTTTCTGATGTACTAAATTCCTTGGCGTTGTTCAGTGATATGTTGTGCATTGAGAATGTTTTTGATATGTTGTGCTTGTTCAATGATGTTACACTAATATGATACTTGTAGATATATGTATCACTATATCTTTTGAGTGGTTGAAGAGAATTATTATTTGTGTGAATTTTAAAGTTCCGTTACAACGCATGGCACCCTACTAGTTTGCAAATAAAAAGAAACTCCCTTTCTTTTCCTTCTATCTCCCCTCCCCTCTTTCTCCCTTACCCACCCCGCTATCTTCCTTCCCTCACCCATCTCTCCAGGCTCGCCCCCTCCGGCGAGCCGCTGCCGCGCCGTCCTCCGCCAGCGAAGCCGCCTCGCCGCGAGCCACGGCCCGGCCTCCATCTCTGTCGCGTTGTCTGCCGCCGGCCGAGCTGCCGCGCCCCCACGCACGTCGTGGCCACCGGATCCAGCCTCGCGTTTCCTGCTGCTATCAAAGCAATTGAAGGAGGAAGCCCGGTGGTGAACACACTTGTTTCCGCCGAAAAGACGAGCGAGGACAGCATACGAAGCACGAAATTACGGGGGCAGCCGGCAGCATGATGCCCAAGGGGAAAGGGCCGGGGTAACTGGACAGTCTAGACTTCGTACGATCTCAAGCAAAGCACACGACCCGCAGCCTTTTCGTAGGAACCAGTCATGCATCGGTTTGCGTGCGATGCCATCGCATGTAACAAGTAACTAACTCCCACCAATTTAGTACTGTTGCAGGGCAACTAAACTTAGACTTGGAGTTATGGTGAGTTATATATGCTCCTAAACCCTAATCAGGTATTGGACGACGAATTAATGCAAGGAGCTAAAAATGGGAGGTGGAAAGCGCCCATGTGAGGCAGTATCCCTGGTAGGTGAAGAACATATTCCCCCGTTGGATTTGGTTTGCAAGGATCCGGCTTAAATTAACGGTGGTCACTGATGCTATCATTTGAGGCACGTACCGAAGCCTCGGCTCCTGACTATACTATTACTAGCTAGCTAGCGTTATATGGGGCGGTTGTTTTGTTGTCCCTCGACCTAGCCATGTGCGACGATTCTAGTTTGTACACTATGCGATATATCGCGTTCGAGGTGCGTATCTAAAAAATACTCGATCAAAGTTGGTGTGAGTTCATCTTTGACTTTTCTGAGACACTACATCTCAACCACTTTTTGGATAGCTAGCTAGCTTGATGTCATGCCTTCTTGTTCTTCCGATCCTGGACAATTACACAGCAAGAGAAATGCAGTGCCTTTACACCACCACGTTTCACCGGACGCCCATCCACACTCGAAGCGGATGCAAACCGGCGCTAAAAAAACAAGTGTGCGCAGTGCGCTGCACCACGGACGACGCAACTCGCAACCGACCGCCTCGACGGACCAAACACGCCCCACTGCGCGGCCGACCCACGGCCTTGTCGAACGGCCCTGGCGCCCTCCACGCCCGTGCGCACGCCCAGCAGGCAGCAGCAGCTCACCTACCACCACTAGGAGCCACACCTGACACCACCGCACCCCTCCAGCCCTCACGGCTGGCTGACACACCACCAACTCGTGCTGCGTCGTGCACCTCCTATTGCTATTGCTAGAGCGCGTTTGCTAGTTGCTCATGGCAAGCGCGGCCACAACTAAGCCCGCGGCCGCGGAGGCGTAGCCGTACGTCCATGGTTGGCACGCACATCACATGGGGTGAGGTGACGAGTTTTGGATGTATCTTATACATAATACATGCATTGCACCGCTGTGCGCGAGTGCACAGCACACCGATGGACATTGCCTCCCCCTGCCGTTGCCGGTCATGTGCGAGCCGCGGTTTCGAAGTTCCAACAGTGTTCACCTGTTGGTAGTAGATGGCTGCAGGCTCTGCTTGGATCGAAATTCTCCCTACTTTCGAAGTTCCAAAAGTTTTCTAAGAGTACTATCATACTAGTATACTACCCCTAGTTGATCTCCTCCCCAAGTAAGACAGCAGCACTATTGGGTATGAGCAAATATATCAGCAGCCAGGTCCAAGCAGGATGGGCCTATAATTTGTCTCACGACTCACGAGTCACGAACAAATGCTACTGATTGGCACGCGCCGAAATGCTGTTTACCGGTTGAGCACAGCCTTCTCTTGCATTCCTTCGGCCCAGCCCAAATCCTAGTCGCACAACCGCGTGAGAACAAGTGAACAACCCAGCTCGACGCACTGCGCTCCTCTAAATCTTCACCCTCCACCGTGAATCCAACGCCTGCAGTTCCACACTTCCAGTCCCCCGCCACGTCACCGATCCGCGACACCACCCTCGCACCCAATTCCTCCCTTCCGATCGTCCCAACCCCACCATCCCACGGATCGACCCAAAACCACCTCCCGCCCCACTCTCCACCCCCCAAAATTTTGCATTCCCTCCCAAATCCTCCCCATATATACCCCCACCCCGAAACCCCCAATCTCCACACAAAGCTTCCACCACACTTCCTCTTCCCCCAAATTCCAATCTCTCGGAGCGGTTGCGGCGGAGTGACGAGGTTTCGGCGATGTCGGGGCGCGGCAAGGGTGGCAAGGGGCTGGGCAAGGGCGGGGCGAAGCGCCACCGCAAGGTTCTGCGCGACAACATCCAGGGCATCACCAAGCCGGCGATCCGGAGGCTGGCGAGGAGGGGTGGCGTGAAGCGCATCTCCGGGCTCATCTACGAGGAGACCCGCGGCGTGCTCAAGATCTTCCTCGAGAACGTCATCCGTGACGCCGTCACCTACACCGAGCACGCCCGCCGCAAGACCGTCACCGCCATGGACGTCGTCTACGCGCTTAAGCGCCAGGGCCGCACCCTCTACGGCTTCGGAGGCTAGATGAGCAGAGTCGGCGGTGGACTGGTGGCGGTTGTGTAGTAGTACTGTAGCGTTTTGCTTTGTGTCCATGTGTGCTGTGGTGGATGGGATTTACTCCTTAGGCATGCGTCGAGTTGTTCTAACTTTGTGTGGTGGACGGGCTTTACTCCTAGTCCTAGGTATGCGTCGTGTTGTTCCAACTTTGTGTGGTGGACGGGCTGTACGACCTTGTTGCGTTCAATGAAACATCTCATTCTGAATCCTGATCAAATGTGATTCAGAGTTGATTGTGTTGATTTTAAGATCCGTCGGTTTGATCTGTTCAATTTGACAACATGAGCAGTATGCAATTGAATCTGCTATTTCTTTGTACAAGTCGGTATGGAACTCATCAAATTGCAATCTGAAGGGGAGATGCAGCATGACTTTTGCATTCTGCTTTGTCAAGAACAGTTGCAAAGTTTGGGTTTGTCATCAATTTCACAAGGGGGGTGACTCATGTTAATCTGTAAGTTGCGGTCCATGTGACCTTGTTACACCTTACACGTGCGAATCTACAGATGCGAGGATAGCATTGTTTGAGTGCTACAAATATTCTCAAGCAACCGAGACACCAAACACGGCCTTCTATTTTGAATGGTACATCAAGCCTCTGTAGAGCAGCTATCACAGTTAAAATGGTACATGAAGCGTTTATAAGCATCTGTAGTCTGTAGTAGAATAACTATCTGAGGCTGTGCGCTAAACAATTTGTTTCCTAATGATCTTCTTGTTCCTCAGAGGAATATACAATACAACCCAACTCGTAGGATCAAAACAAAAAAAATGAGAAACTGTAAGCTGCTATTGGTACCCGTCCCTCTCTAGAGCAGAAACTGCTTGCCGGTGTATGTTTTGCCCCACTCCCACTCCTTAGGAACGACATTAAAATTGGTCAGCGTCGTGCCGTCGCTTGAGGTGAGCTCGAAGGATAGGGGCTGCCCCTTGAAGTCTGCGTTGATGTGCCATATCTGGCCCCAGTTGCGGCCCATTGAGAGCCAGCCAGACTCTGTTCCTTTGATCTTCACTGATCTGACATCACCAGCGCCACCGACATTGCTGATTAGGACTGTCAGGAAGAAGCTCCGCCCTGAGACGGAGAACCGCACACCACCTTCACGAAGACACTTAACGCTGCATATAAGTAAGGAAACATGTCAATCTGAGCCGACAGTCTTAAGCCATTTTTGCCTTCTTTCGACAGGTTGCCTTCTTGCCCATGTGTAGTTTTGCAGATCAGTGCAACAATAATTCATTCTCTACATATATTTGTTCTCATGGAAATCCTGCTAACCATCAAGGAGCTATGTAACAAGCGGTGAAACTTTAGTCTGACATAGTTTGGTCTTAAAAGCACAGCAGGATGGATATTTTCCACCAAATGACCTCGGGTCAATCGTCCTATGAAACATGAATCTTGAGAATCAGGAAAACAGATTAACAGCAGCACATTGTATCAATCTGTCATTTAGGAAACCATCTTGAAGATGCACCTCACATCCGGAATGCCAACTTAGATTATCACACATCTCTGAATACTTTTGAAGCTATTAGACAGCACCCAATTCAGTATGGTATATATGCAGGTTCCTAAATTTATCCTTACAATGGCACTAGAGATGCCAGAGTAGTACTTGACTAATTTACGGATGGGAATGGGAAGTATTACTAGATTGTAACCTGTTTGGATCTGGAACACTAACATACTTACATACGAAGAAAAAGAAATAGTACAAGCTAAGCTAATTAATGGTCAACTATCCAAAGTTCTTTTTAACACAGTTTTAGTACCAATAACTAATGAAGTTGTTTAAAGGATCATAAAGACCTACCAACCGGCATAAGTTGCTAGCACAAACACAGAATATTAAGGACAACCACAACTAATGTGCCAACACATTCGTAGGGCCAGTTTGGTGGTCACCAGGTACTAAAGGGGCACCTCATGTACCCCCAGAAGCAAATAACTAGATGATGCTAAATGCTTATGTAATGGTGCAGATCAACAATTCTAAAAAGTTCCTGAAATATTTCTTGCTGCTTTTCATTAATAATATTCAGCCAATCCTTAGAGCAACCAATGCAAAATAAAATGATCTAACTTTCAATAAAATCCACACTGAAATTTTTCCAGAAGTCCTCAGTTTTGACTAGCTTTGGCGAAACCCAGGGTACTAGCTCAGATATGAGCAGTCCTTTTTTATGTTCTTAAACTTGGTACAAGTTGTCATAGCTCAGCCTACCAATATACACTCTATTAACCTTAAAGCAGTCACAAATCTTGGGATAAAAGAAGCCTTACTATTGAGCAGGATTTAGGATGACTACCACTAGTTCACCAGTTTTCTGATCACCGGCGAGATGTTAGTTTGCTCTATTTTAATCCCAACCCAGAAAGTATTACTCCAAATAACTAAATATACTGAAGCAGATGTGGAAGTCCAATCCTTACGCCATGAATGGGAAGGAAATCAACTGAAACAGAACCCTACTAATCATGCAAAGAAAGCATGTGATCCTCTTTCAGTGCTGTATGAAACGGCTCATAGGTGCTTTCCTCCTAACCCAGACACCAAACCACACTAAGGGGTAAGGGCCATGAGCCCAATGACAACTGACTCCCCTGATAAAACTACCCAGTTGAACTTTAAGAACTTATTTGGTTAGACCAAAATCTCTGCTCATCCACACAGATAGACTGGAATTTTTGTTTAGATTCCTGCCCATCCACATGTATACCGGTCGGGAATGAGCTTCCCAGACAAGCACTAACAGAAGTTGACCACACTGGAAGAGGGTCCGCTTCGTCCCCGCCGTACTTTCCTCACCAACGGACACTTACAATTCAGCTTTTTTGGGATCCCACATTGTGCCAACCAACGCAACTCTAGCTCGGCAAGCACTTTCACAGTTCCACACAAAGTGCATTAGGAAATTGAGAAAACTTATCCTTAGATCTAACTTAACATCCAGTGTAAAGTAGAGTGACTGAGTGAGACTGAGGTATCAGCAACGGATGCAGCCAAAAATCCCACATACCGGCGGTACTGGATGGGCATGACGCCGGCCTTCCAGAGCGCAATCTTCTCGAAGGCCTGGATGGGGAGGAGGAAATGGTGGTTGGGCGGGTTGCAGACGCCGCCGGCGTCGGCCGGAAGGCCGTAGTTGGGGGCGCAGAAGTTGGTTGCCGTGACGACGATGGAGGTGCCGGGGAGGCAGTACTTGAGATCCTCCACGCACTTCACCTCGTAGCAACCGCCGCACGCCGTGCCGCGCTCGAACAGCGCCGTGCTCAGCCCCACCGTCGCCATCCCGTACCCGTGCTTCCCCAGATCCCCGAACCCGCACGCCCCACCTGTACGCCGCACACCAAAGCACAAATCAATTACGTTCGTATGGATAGAACCAGAACACCGCAAGCAATTCAAGAACTGTACGAGCAGAGAATTCTAGTAACTGAACGTGCGGCCTGTAGAAATTTCGTTCGCGGCACATACGAAAACGAGAGAAAAAATCTAATGCTCCAAGCATGAGTACGAAGAATTAAACAATTGCAAGGACAATTTGGTAGATTTTTTTCCCTCTCGGATGCAAAAGGCCATGACAAAAAGCCAGGCAAGCTTCGATGCTTACCGATGGCGTCTTCAGGGTCGGCGGCGTAGTAGGAGGCCTTGGCGGAGCGCCATTCGGAAAGGGCGGAGGATCCGTAAGTGGACGGGTGCTGGTGGCCGGCGGCGAGAGCCGGGAGGAGGAAGAGGACGAGGAGGAGCGGGGGAGCCATGGCTCCCGGGTGTTCGTCGTATGCCGCAGTGAGGTGTGTGTGTGTGGGGTTGCTGGAGTGGAGGTGTGCGAGTGTGCTGCTTTGGCTTTTGCCGGTTCTGGGGTCTTCTAGTTTTTATACATGTGCTTAAGGGGATTTTAATGCAGTTTTTTAGTAGCCTTTTCTTTTATTTTATGAAAGGAATAGGGGAAGGGGGTTGACAAAGGAAGGAAAGACTATGGAATGCACAAGAGAATCTAATGGAGTTTAACTAAACTCAAATTTGTACTATGTCTCCCTCTTTAAGGAAACGTATGGTATGCTTAGATAACCTTGAACTGGATAGATGAACGTGTGCTTTGGCTCACCACGCATACTAATATGACATCTTAAATTCAAATAGCCAATGTTTTGTATAGTTAGTTTTGAACTTTCCACATCACTAGCAGGGACATACTCCAATTTGTTTTTGCTTTTAGGTGAGAACAGGCGCATAAACTCTGACTATGCTTGAAGAGGTTCTTGTGCTGGATCTATCGTCAGTTGGACGGTCTCATTCGACAATACTAGGTGGCGTACTATCAACACAGTGGAAGTCATAAACACATGATAGCAAGGAGTAGCTCACTAGCTCTGAAGTACAAACTTTCTTAAGAGAGACAGTTTGCAAAAAAAAATTGAAACTGACACAATTTGCAATTGTTCCGGTCCTATCAGCTACGCCAACAGTGCTAGACCGAGTGAGACCAAACAATCTTTTTCTGAAAAAAAAAACTACTGGTTAGTGAATACTACCACCAAAAAAATCAAAATGCCAACTTGAATCAAGTCGCCTCGACTTATAGAATCATCTGATCAAGTGACTGAACCTCCCTTCACGCATATCGAACTTTAGACTTTTTTTCTTCCCTCTCTCTTTCCTCTACCACTGGTAGTCTGGTACAGTTAGGAACCACAGGAGGTTTCTAGCCACAATGGGGTGTTCACCGGGGAAGCTTTCTCTAATGAACCGAAACGTGTCAATCCACGGGACTGTCTTCTTTCAGGTTGTTCCTGGGCTACCAATAATGGCGGACACAGAGTTTAGACTTTCAGAGGACGGCACTGATGCATGTGAGGTGGTGTGACCGTCCCTTTTTCTGTGTCCTTGCGACTCACGCCGACGTGGGGATTCTCTGCGACACGCACATCCAAATATTTGTTACTCCGGCTGCTGCAGTGATATAGATATCGGTGTTCCTGATTTTGATGGAGCCGAGCCAGCGCCATTGATGGATCAAGTTGGCTGTAGGCAACCAGGACAATCGCAGTGGCAAGACCCGGTTTTGTAGGCGAACAGTAGTGGATGATAGTAGTGTATCATGATAAGATGGGAATATCACCGAAGATGGTAAAATAATCTGTCATGAAGCTTTGTGTATTGTATTTGGGAAAACGAATCCTCTGTATGAACAACAAAATGCACCGTTGGATCCAAATTCGAATGCCATGGATCAATTGCTAGAGCAGAAGTACTGTTTGCAACAGCTGGTACTGCAACAGCCCAACTGTAGCAAAATGATGTGGAACTGCCTCCGATGCAAATCACTGTAGCTTCTCAGCATTTGGATACGAGAGTGATATCAAACGCCTTAGTGGAGTAGGATTTTCTTTCATGTTACCACAGCTGTGACTGTGGGAAATATGAACAATAATTTAATTCTAGATTTTATTATGGGGCAAAGATCACATAAAATTATGCATAAAGCAGTGTTGTAAAAAACAGAATACGGTTGTCGGACGGATAGGATACCGCCAAACGGTTAATCGGAATACGGATGATTAATCGGAATTATGAGGACAATTTGGTGTTCTCACATATTTGATCATAATGCTAGTTTCAGAGATATTTGAACACATTATATTGTCAATACTATCAAATAAACTTATACCACCCTTTAATTGTACATGATAACTTCATTACTAACTCAAAAGATAATAAGATTGATCGGCGGACTATTATAGTTCTACACCAAAGTACGACTTGCAACGTGTTTAAATAATAGATTAAAAATATGTATTGTCACGTAGACTAGACTAACTTAACACACTGGTGAGGCGACCACCAAAAGAATTAAGTTTGAAATTTAAATACACAAAATGACCCACAACCACGAGAGAATCAGTTACTCTGAATCATTGTCAAGCATAACATCACCACCAGACACTTCGATCTCAGGCTCATCAGAAGCAAGGAAATCCTCTTCAGAGGCAACCAACTCTTTGTCACTCTCACTTTTATCAATTGCTAGTAGTGTAGATTTGGAATCACGACTGGACGATGCTCTGTGAGACAATCTTTTCATACGTTTTGCTGATTTCTTGTTGTAAAAAACGGTCGTGATGGCCAATTAATCGTCCGTTTTATGCGGATTATGCGGCACGATTATACGGAAACGGCCGACTAATCGGATAATGCGGCCGATTTGGCGTTCACAAGTGTCAACAGTGCTCCGATTCATGTATATGTGACGGTTTGCCCGCCGACTCCGATTAAACGGCTGACTAATCGGCCGACACGACCGATTTTCACAACACTGGTATAAAGCGATACTAACAACAGACAACTCATTGCACTTCTAAACATACTCAATAATAGGATTATAACAAAGTATTCTGGTCGTACAACCTACTTACAGTAAGACTTGATGAAGAACAGGAAGCAGCTGTAACATCCCAAAGTGCTGTTACCAAAATAAAATAAATAAAAGTTATTGTTTTATTGGCTTCTCTGAAATTGGGAAGAGTTTGATTGCCTTATTTGAATTTCTAAAGTTTTAAAAGTCAAAAATTTAAAATTTATTTGTAGCTCTTGAAGTTTAAGTTGGTTTGATCTGAAAAATAAAATTTAATTAATTCCTAGAATTTTCTGAGTTTTTAAAAGTTTTTTCCTAAATATTTCAAAGCCAAAATAATTTATTTGCAAAAACTATAGCCAACTTTAAGTTAGAACTATTTTATTTAAGTCCAAAATAACTCATGGAATTTCTATGAATTTTCTCAGATTTTTTGGATTTAAATTGCTACTTTCTAAAGCCTAAATGAATTTCTGGAATAAATCAATTGTAAAATCATTTAAAATTCCCAAAACCCCTTCTGGGCCGAATCTCTAGCCGGCCCATTCCTCTTCGCGCGCGCACGGCCCAGCCAGCCCGCTCCTCCGCTCGCTTCCTCTCTCTCACCGCCACCGCCCGATTCCAATCGGACGGTCAGAAAAACCTCCACGTCACCACCTTCTCCCCACCGCCAGATCAGGATCTGACAACGCACGACCCTTCTTCCTCCCCCGTTTCTTCCCCGCGCCACCGAGCCTCAACGCCACCATTGCCGCGCGTGAGAGCTTCATCCCCGCCGCAATTTCCTCCCCGTCTTCTCCCTGGAATTGCGCGCATTGAATTCCCCTTATCTCGCCGCCCCGTTCCCGACCATTTGCCCCCTCGCTCGCACGAAACTGCCGGATCTTCGCCATCACCGCCGAGATCGCCGCCGCACTTATCTCCCTCTTCCCGTGCTCCTCCGCCCTATAAAAGGAGAGCCTCGGGAACGGCTTGGGGCACGCGTCCCAGCGATCCAACTCACCCCTCCCTTCTCCTCTTCATTTGGCCGAAATTCAAGTTTCGCCGCCGACCATCGCATCGAGGTCTTTCTCCGATTCCGACAAGGTCAAGAGCTCCCCGGCCTCCCCGACGACACCAACGGCATCGCCTTCACCTCGCGAACCCGGTGCGCTCGTCGTCTTCACCGGAGACCCACCGCATCGCCGCCGCCGCCGCCGTCGCTACCCGATCCTCACCGCCGCTTTTCATCTCGCCGCCGGCTATCGCCGCTGCCTCAGGTGACCCAACCATGCGCCACAAAACCCCCGCATCTCCCTCTTTCTCTTGCTGCCCTCGCCGGAGGCCATCTCGCCACCGTTCGCCGGCGAGCTCGACGCCATAGCGCCGCCGGCCCAGTGCCGACGTAGCCAGCCACGTGGTCGCCACGTATACGCCTGGTCAGCGCCACGTCGCCTCCCCCGCTCGCGTGTCCGCCCATGTGGCATGCCCGCGTGGCAGGTCCACCGCACCACCTCGCCCTTGACTCAGTGGAATCAGTCCATCGTGGCCCGTGTCTATGACACATCGGGCCCACACGTCAGGAGATATTTTAAATTCCGAAAATTAATCGCTGGCGTCATCTTGCGCAATAATTTGATTTTCCTTTAGGAAAATAAATCAAGAAAATCTATAAAATATGTTTTAGGGTTTTATTTAGATTTAGAACTTCCGGGTTCGTTCTCCCTCATACGAACTCTGATTTCGTCGATTCAAATTCCTAAATTCATATAAAATTATTATCTAGCTAACCAAACCAAAATTATTTAATTTGGAGTTCATTTGAGTTGTTATTTGAATTTAGTTTGAATTTGGCTTATTTTCACGTTAGATTTCGACAACTTCGGAGAGTCAGATTTTGACGCCGTTTGAAGAGCAACCTAAGAGGATTGATTTTGACTGTATGATCATCGTGATTGTACACTTGGACTACCTGAAGAAAGTGCTTGCGAGTACTAGGTGACCTGTTAAGGAAAACAACGTCACCTTAGCACCAGTTGATCTGTTAAGGAAAACAACATCACCACAAGCAAGGCAAGTTACACCCTTGATCATATTGATCCTATTATTTCAAATTATTTAATTTTGTTTCTAAATTACGATTGCATGCATAATTTTTATCCAGTTATTTTAATCCCCTGTTTAAATACTTAGTTATTCCAATTCTTTGTGTATAGCCAATTTGAATATTGATTATCATTTCCTTGTCACTATTAGATAAAATAATATTAGAAATAATTACATGCTTAGCCAATGCGTAGATCAAATCTTGTATTTGGGAAATTTTAGCCAAATCTTCCAAATTTGATTTAAATTGGGTCTATGGTATTGTTTTACTATAGAAGGTTTACAAAATACTTTTACTCGAAAAATAAAATGAAAATGGGTTTGGACTTGGGCATAATGGATGTTTGGTGGGTGCATGTTCATGCACGGGCTTAATCTGGTTAGGGTTAAGGCCCAGGGTTATTTTGGAAAGTTGCCCAAGTAAGTTAAGGACCGGTCTTCGAGTGCATGATGCTACGCCTTACCGTACCACAACATGTCTTGTATGGGCAGGATCTGGCTAATTAATCTGCAATGTTTCACCGTGGTCGTTCCCTACAGATGCAATGGGTAGTCATGTTACGACTTATGTTAGTTCCACCTAGCGCAAGAGGGGCCCCGAACCCGGAGGTCTTTATTCCAAAGGGGGTAGCGAAACCTTAGCGAGGGGTAACTGCGGTGGAATAGCGCATTGTAAAGGCCTCGTGATAATCACTTAGTCGCACACCTTCGGAAGTGTGTCAGACGGACATTAAAAGTTGATTATCTCTTGTGGGTAACGCTGTACAACCTCTGCAAAGTGTAAAACTATTCGAATAGTCGTGTCCACGGTTACGGACATGCTAGCAGAACTACTCAAAGTTAGACTTTGGTTTTTGTTCGAAAAAGACTTCTTCAAACTGGTTTATCCAAATGGGAATTGGGCAGGAAGCCATGTGATAGGAGGGTATCCTTCACCATTCTTGTGTGAATGTTATCTGACTATAAAACTGAGAATTTATAAAATGATTTGTAGTTATAAAACTTCTGCTTTGGAACTTAGTACAAGTATTTAAATAAAATGTTGTTTTATGCAAATCAACTAATATGCCATCCTTTGTTACATCCATATATGCATGTCATTCTGTTATTTAGCGGGTGTAACTTGCGAGCACGGTAGTTGTACTCATACTTGCTTTATGCAAACAAAATTTCAGAGGAGAAGGACTTCGCTACCAGTATGGATCTCGACGACTAGGCCGCTACCCCAGTCGATTGCCTGTGGCAGATTGCTGAACCCTACTACATCTTCGTCTTCCGCTGTGTTCTTTATTGTTGGCTGTAAGCCTCTTTTGTAATAAACTCTGTTGATTATTAATAAAATTGTGATATGAATTTGTTACCATATTTGTTTACAGTGTGAACTAGCGACTGATCATGGGACTAGTTCAGAAATGCACGGAGGATCTAGGATGTTATTCCCGGGTCCTGACAGCAGCGCAGACTCGAAGCAGTGCATGTCGTAGATGTCGCAGTGAAGCGAGCGGTCGCAGAGATGCACTGTTCAGAAACCTTATTATCGCCCTGTGCAGGTGAACTCCGCGAATATGGTTCGGAGATATCCGCCCACCCTCCTTCCCGGTGCACGCCGAGGAGAAGGGACAGATTGGTTCGACAACACAGTGGACAGAGAGAGGAAGAAGAAGGAAAAATGGAAGTAAGTTCAAAAAAAGTGTCACAGGTCTGAACGTCTCCAGATCTTTTAAAGGTCGAGACAATTACTCTCTAGTAACTGCATAATAAAGCACATATTAAACCACCGGTAATAGCTAATTCAAAACCAATTAATGATAATTAAGCAGTGTTTATCAGATCTTAGTTACATACTGGTCTACAGCTTTAACCACTGGTCTACAGCTTCGACCAGTGTATTTCGACTACATTGGTTTATAGATCCGACCATATTGTTTTGACCACACTGATATATGGATTCGATCACTTTATTTGGACCACTGTGTTCCGATCACACTGGTCTATAGCTTCAACTATATTATTTCGACCACTATGATCCAACTACGCTGGTCTATCGCTTCAACCACTTTATTTCGACCAAGCAAAATGCACGGTTAGCAAAAGAAAAATAGCCTAGGTTCACGACACGTTCATAGTCGTGCGTTGCAAGTCATAAGTCACGCGATTGTCACACGAATATACGCACGTGCATGCATACGTGCGTCTGTGTGACTTTAGCTATAGTCACTCTATGCTATGTGTGACATGTTTTTAAGGGGTGGTAAGAACTTCATTTTATAAATTGCTATCTCACCACATGGCTAGGTAATATGGGACTAAATCATGCATGCTTTGAAATTTCATGAATGAATAGATATATACACGTATGGGCCCAATTCTAACAGTGATGACTCCATATTAATGTGCATGTGTGTGTCGGTGCTCGTACAAGTGCGGTGGGTGCATGTTATTGCCAGCCGTGAGTCCACATGCAACTGCTCATGTTTTACGAGTTTTTGGCTAAAATGTCATCGTTGGCGTGCGTAATAGCAAAACTAGCCCTCCATACGCATCAAAGGCAAAAATAATATATTTTTCGTTCCCTATAGGATTGGATTTACCGAAGGCGTGACACATGGCGAATCCGACCCTCAGGGGCGCGGAAATACCTCATCTAGAAAAGGTTGACAGTTGTAGCAATTTTTAAATATAACAAATAAGCTTAAAAAATTATGGAACTTTTTGTGATGTCTCTTGACACAGCGTACTTACTTATGTAATTGTTTCAGAATTTTATATGTTTTAAATTTATCTCAAAAATTTCTTTAAGGCTACTTTTTTTTTGTGCAAATGAAATAATCGATTCGAGGAAAATTTCAAAAGCACAGTCAAAATATTTTCCACATTTATTCTTAGTATAATTATCCCAAGTTTAGAATTTTTGGATGGTACCAATCGAGTAATCAGATCAGACAAAACTAACAATCGTAGATAGTAAAAGTAGTAGTACGATTACTACTACTCGGAGTACGAAGAAAAATAGTATTTGTATCTGAAGTCGACCGGGACGTAGAGGAAATTGTACTCCGACTTCACGGTAACATTTCAATATATATTTTATCTTCTTTACAAAGGTAAAAGAAGAAGAAGTAAATATTATCATATGTACCAAAAATTCCATTCCACAATTTTTCATGTGGTCGACCGCCCGCCCCGCCCTTGCTGATCAGATCAAACTTTTATTATCGGGGAAAGGGGTATTATCACATGTGATGAAATAATATAAAACAATATTTTTCAGGTTTTAGCGAGAATCCAGGAATGCTGAAAACAAGATTTTTGTTAAAAAAAATGGTGGGGGGCTACCGCACCCTTGGGGGCCCAGGGTTTAGAATAAATTAAAAGAAATATAAACTTAGGATAATTATACTTAGAATAAATGTAGAAAGTATTTTTAGCATATTTTTGAAATTTTCCTCAAATCGATTATTTCATTTGCATAAATATAGTAGTCTTAAAGGAATTTTTGATAAAAATGCAAAATATATAAATTATGAAAATATTACACATGCAAGTACACTGTGTTAGGAGCCTTCACAAAAAATCACATAATTTTTGGAGTTAATTTGCTATATTTAGAAATTTTTATAACTCTCAGCCTTTTCTGGAGGAGGTATTACCGTGGCCCCGGGGACCGGAAATACATTACCGCGTCCCTGAAGGCCAGACGTGGCATTTCTGCGCCCTTGAGGGTCTGATTCACCATGTGTAACGTCCTTGATAAATCTGTTCCTCAGGGCACGAACACCATGTTATTTTTGCTTTTTGATGCATAGGGAGGGGAGACCAATGGAGTGCACTCCCATACTGCCAAACTTGTTTTAACCATTCCTTGATGTTCTATACCAAAATTTTAAATGTATGTTTATGGCCCCTCCAAACATCGACATTATGTAGACAGCCTGTATATTTGATGCACGTCCGCTACTTCTATTATCTTTTGTTTTTCTATATCTTGATTTTTATCTATGTAGTTGTAAATTGTTTATTTTATTAGCACTTAGAGAGTGTAGAATAGATAAATATTTTATTACAATCACACCATTTTTTTTTATCAAATATATAGTATAAAAACGTAGTCGCATTTGTCTAACTCCCCGTGTCTATTTTTTAGCTCCGTCCTGTGCAGAACAGAACACACATGTCACATGTGTAACAGAAGCATTGATGCAACCTGTGCCGTGATGATCAGACGGTGTTGGTTCTTATGACGACGCGCTTGAGTACTTGACTGCTATAGTCTGCTAGTACCGAACGTCTCATGCAAAACCTTGTTGAGAAACCGACAAATCCAGGACGAGAGCTCAACGGGAGCGCACCCTTCCGTGCGCGAGCGTCGCGCACTCGGCATCTCCCGGTCCGCTTCGACCTCGCGCCTTCCGCGGCTCGGCGCCCGCGCGACGCGCGCGCCATGGCAGCAGGAACGACCGAACAGCGGAGCAGGACCGTGAATCAGGGCTAAGGGCCCGCTCGTTGTTTGCTGTCCAAGTGGGCCGCCTGCCTGCGCGCAATGCGCGTGCCGTGGCCGCAGAACGCGCGGCTTCCAGCTGGCTACGGGCCTAGGCTGGCCGTGCGGGTACCATGTTGGGTCGGCCGGCAGGAGGGCCACCTTTCGTGTACTTACTTTACGGGCGAATTTTGAAGTATATCATTTTTAATTTGTAGTTTTGAAATATATTATTTTTTAATTTTTTCTTTTAAATTATGCTACTTTTCAGTGTAATTTTTTGTAGTAAGTAACATATTTCAAAGAAAAAACTGAAGAGTGATATATTTCAAAACCACAAACTGTATATCAAAATATGCCACTTTACAACCTACGACGGTGAGGGACGCGGGCGACGTGGGGGTTTCATATGCACCAAACGGGCCTGTTGTGTTGGGTTGAACTCTACACGACAGAGTTGTGCGATACATAGCCGACTACATTGTTGTTGGCCCACGAAATTTTCTTCCAGGAAATAGTGTGCACAGCCTACGTAGCATACAGTTTGGGGCCGAACATTAGCCCGCACACACCTTTTTTAAAAAAGAAGCAGCAGAGCTCTGCCAAACTTAACTTTATACTGGAAGATTAAGCAGCCTGCAAACACATTTGGACCCGAATTGTTGCATTATAAATTCAAGTCTTTTGTGTACTATGTATATTCCCATTCGACAATATGGCCTCAACTGTTGCGCTAACTGCTAGGTACAGCAATTTGACATTTCCTGCCCTCGAATTGATGGTGAGAATGAGGGGCAGTAGGTAACCATGAGTTTACACGGAGGGCCACATCAGCAGCCTGGAGTTTGACGTGGACAAGTGGACAACTTTGAGCCACGAAGAGCAGTATAGCACAGCCGCTCGTCACGCTTGAATGCTTGATTGATCAAGACTTCCCCCGTATTTTTAGTTTGTCGTTGGCGATTACACGTTCTGCTTATCTGTCAGACACGACGGCCTTCCTTTATATTTTTCAACACTTTCATAGCCTCCTCTGCCGACCACATGCCTCCCGAACATTGATAATTTTTCTAAGAGCATCGTTAATAGTTAAAGATAATTTTGTTTTTAACATATGCTAATATCTTTAAAAACAACATCTCCAATAGATAGCCTCTAGTACTCTTCAATATTTATATTTTATAATTTTTCCTTGAAATAGGCATACATCTCAACTAGAGTAGATTAATATATCATGTCATGTTTCGCGTGCACGACAGTCTCTTCAGGAAGATACACCTATGCTCTCTCTCACCCCCTCTCTTATCCATTTAGAATTGTATTGACATAACATAGCTAAAAGACGACAATAAATACACTATTGAAGATGCCCTAAGAGTATAAACCAGACACACACATTCAACACATGAGTGCATATTTCCTACGTGCATTTAAAATTTATAGGAGACACCCATGATTTTATGGAACAGTGACACATACTTTCTCACTAAACGTGCATGTATGTATACTTTTAAAATCGTTGGACACTAATGCCAAGTCAGGGACTTAAACCCTAATAGATTAGGTGTATACTTGCGCGCCTAGTCATCTGGCCACGCACTAGCTTTCGGGTTGCTGATACTTTATTATAAGCAAAATTCAATTATCAGTTCAACAACCCCTTTCTTTTCACTGTTTTCCCAGACTAGATGTTTTTGAACGAAGAGGCGAGAGCGCCCATTGCATTAATAGATAAGGATAAAATATGTAAAATAAAAAGATACACCCGAAAGGAAGAAACCCCAGCGGGAGAGAAACCGCAACTGAGACACGCCTTGCGACAACAACAACACCAGAGCTAGAGACGCCAACTAGCCAACTCTAAACCAAACCCTAACCAACTCTGTCGTACCAACACATCAAAGCTAAGGGGAAGACAATGCCTCCCAGCCAACCCACAGAAACTTCGAACTGGTAGAATCGGATAGCGTGGAAGATCGCCGTAGCACCGACTTGAGAGAGAAGAAGAAGTGGAAGAAGGCTGATCCACACGCTAACAGGGCCACCGGTGAGGAGCTTCGTAAGAAATGGGTGAGGATGCAGTTCTTGCTCTCGGCGAGAACAACGGATGACGCAGAAACGAAGGACGACAACTCCGCCTCCTCTCCCCCTCCGCCCATGCGGCTCAAACAAGGTGAATTGGACCAGCTGCTACAAACAGGGCCTCCGGGACAGTACCCTTCAACAACAACAACCCTACTCGGGCTCTTCCAACGACAATAGCCTCCTACCCGAGCTCTTCCAACAGCTAGCCTGCAACTTCTCAGGACGACGGCCTACACACGGAGCGCCCTCAACATAGCAGCATGGAAGCCGACCTTCTCTCAATCTCTCACGGACCGGCGAGCGTACAACAAGGGGCGAGGGTTCTGGGGGCGGGGTGAGGAGACTTCTCTGGCTGTGGCCGGAAGGAACTCTGGATGAACATGCCGACGGTGGCGAGCACGGAGCACGTGATGCAGACCGTCGCGGTCGCCACTACAGTCATGCCGCTCATCTCGGGCCCACGGTCGCTACGGCCACGTCGGCCGACTGATGATTGCCGACGGTCATGCCCTATCAACCGGGCAGTGGCGAGCATAGGACAACGTGTCGCACTATGCAACGACGGTTTCCCACGACTTCAACTCCACTTGCGACGGTGTCCCACACACCAACTCCACTCGCGACGGCCGACGGACGACAAACTCCCAAGCTGCCGACACCCAACAAGCCCACGGCCGCTGCGGTCACTCTGGCCGACCGAAGGCAGCATTAGCGGGGGGTGGACTTCTCCGGCGTGGAGCACCGAGGCACACCCGCCGCTTACGAAGACGACGGCCCCAGATGTGGTGACGACCACTCCCGCTAACACCAAGACGACGACCCCGGTTGCCAAGACGAATTGCGACGGGATCCCATGCCGCCGACAGTCGACATTCTCAGCCGATGCGGCCATGTTGGCCAGCCGGTGGCAGCATCGACAGGAGGTGTACCTCCCCGGCGTGGATCACCGAGGCCCACCGGGCATGTGCAACGACGACGGCCCCTGAGCTCTTTGCGTGTGTAAGGCGACGACGACGACGACGGCTCCCCGCACGCCGAACTCCTCGGCGTCAATACCCCCAAGGCCGCAGCCGGATCGCTGCATCGGCGGGTGGCGCGGCAACCGGCGACCGGGGGTGCTGGCGGCCCTATGAGCTTTGGCGGCCAGGGGGCGGCAGATCTAGATCTGCCCTCCAGGGGAGGGGGCGCCAACGACCCATGAGCTCCGACCAAGGGATCTCCGCGTTTCCGAAGGTTCACCGGAGGCTCGCCGCGTCGCCCTGGAAGAGACATCGCCACCTCACACAGCTCCCTCAGCGAGGACAGGAGGCGGGGGGATGGAGGGGAGGGAAGAGGAGGAGGGAAGGCTCAAGAGGTGGGAAGAGGGGCCGCCGTCAGTGTCGGAGCAACGACGACGACCAACGAAAGAGCAGCGTAGGGCCATACCTGGCCCACTTGTGTCAAAGTTTGTTTCACTCGACCGGGTGTTGGAGGCGAGGGCTCTCAGGGAAGAAGGGCGCCTCTCGGGTCGCCCGAGACAAGCGACAAGGGAGCCCTCAAGAGTTCCCTGCATGCTCCCAGACTAGATGTCGTGGCTACAAGATAAGCATCGGCAACTGAAGCACTTCTTCTAATATATATAAAAGATCTTTGATCTGAACATTTCATTATTATTTGATTACGATACGAGAGATCTGATGGTCAAAATATGTAGCCAAAGCATATGCCATTTCCGGCTCCACCGGATGGGGCTGGTCGGTACGCTTGGGAAAACAGTGTGCCAGACCCGCCGCATCTTGCAAAGCCGTGCAAGGAAATATGTGGAGGCCTTATCCTCTTCTCCTCCTCAACCCAACCCAACGACCCAACCCACTACACTTCGAAGAAGAAAAAAAATAGGAAAATTAGGGACAGAGAAGGACAGACTACAGAGGCACAGGAAATGAGAATGAGATAGATAATCATACCGAATTTATTGTTTTTTTTTCTTGTACGAACTGACGACTTGTTTATCCCATCCCGCGCGCATCCCCTACTACTCGTCATTCTTATCCTCCTACCGCCATTACCTTTATAGCTTCCGCCCTTTGCCCCTCCCACGCCATCGTGCAGCCGCAAGAGCATACCATTGCATTGCGTCGATCGTTGGTGCGTTCGTTCGTGTGATCTGCTTGGAAATGGAGGCCTACGTCTTGTTCCCGAGGAGCAAAGAGAGGAGGGAGGTCAGTTGGTGTGAGGAGGAGGAGGACATCGGATGCCCGTCTGAGTCCGAGCCGTCCATGTCGTCGTCGGAGGAGGAGCTCGCCGACGACGCGAGCTCGTCGGGGTCGACGGGTCACTTCGAGATGTCCTCCCTCATGACGCAGCTCCCGCTCAAGTACGTGCTCCCGTGATTGCTTCTTTATAAGTTCAAAGGTGTGATCTTGGCATTCTGATCTGACACGCTGTTTTGTTTGGATGCAGGAGAGGGCTGTCAAAGTTCTTCGACGGCAAGTCGCAGTCGTTCGCGTCGCTGGCGGCGGTGGGCGGCCTGGAGGACCTGGCGAAGCCGCCGAGGAAGCGTCTCAAGACGTCGCGGAGCTGCGGTGTCGGACTGAAGGACGCGCACCGGGGGCGCTTCTCGCGGCATCGCTGCCTCAATGCCGCGGCGGCGGCGGCGGCCTGCAAGAAGGCATCCAGGGGACAGCTGCCCGTGCTCCGCGCGGCGCCAAGTAGGCGGACGCTCCCGCCGGTGACGGCGAGCTCGGCGAGGCCGGAGGGGGTGCCCGGGCAAGCTCTGTTATTTGCTTAGGAGATTTGCCCACAGATTAAGTCATGTCGCGTGTCCTAACGCAGTAGGTAATACGGCTTATTTTGGGTTTTGAGATGGAAATGACCAACGGAAATGTGGCAAAATTGACGATGGTCGATGGATCTATGTAAATATACGAGGCTTACACAACATTTGTGCTTATCGCGCTCAGTTTCATCACCAACCCGTTGGACTAGTTAGATTTCAGAGCAAAGACTACTCAAGCTCTGATATTTCTTCACTGGCAATTCAGCACCGGTCGAGCACATATACATCCTTTTCTTTTCAACACAAGAATGCCGCCAGTCCGTCGACTGGTGTTTAACTCGCACAACATGTGATTCTGAAAATCAACACCTTCGATCGAGCATGCAAGAAATTCTTCTGTTCGTCTCGCACTGAGTAGCAGCATTAACATGCCATCCAAATTGAGTGTTACACGTTTTCTCGGCACGTTGTTTCGAGTTTCAATCCTGCCCTCATCAAAGCAGCGGTTTCTTGTAAGCAATCCGAGTCGAATTAGGGTTTCCCTAAAATATATATTTCCTGTAAGCCGCTGTTTGGGATATTAAGTTAGAGTTGTAAATCCCCAGCGTTGTAACCTCACCCCGATATAGTGAAGATTGTTGCTGACTGGCGTCCGTGGTTTTCCCCCTCTCGCATTGAGAGGGTTTTCCACGTTAAATCTCGTGTCTCTCTGCGATTGATCTTGTTTACTTCGTCGTTCCTCCGCCGTCGCGTATAACACCAACAACGCTTAAAATGCTCAGCTTCTCTGCCTACCTCGACCCATCAATGGCTTCCGGTTGGGCTCACCTTCCGGACGACCTCCTGGACATGGTGGCGCAGAGGACGACTGGCATCAAGGACTACGTCCGCCTCCGCGCCGTGTGCAAATCTTGGCGCTTTTTCTTGCGCCCAAAGTCGAGGTCGCCATGGCTGATACTCCCCTACGATCCGTGCAGCGAGAGCTGCACGCCTGCACCAGGGCCTTCTTGGACGTCTCCGACGGGACAGTGCACAAGCTGGAGATGCCGGACACAAGAGGCAAGCGGTGCTGTGGCTCGTCCTCGAGCAGTGGCCCGAAGTGTGGCTGCTCAAGCCGGCCACGCGCCGGGCGAGGCCTTGGCGTCCTCGCGCTTCATGGAGGGGGCGTGAGAGAGAGGTGGGAGGACTGCGCGTAACACAGCTTGCGCCGCCCGCTGTTCCAGCCGGAGGTGGTGTTGAAATAAGGGATATATTGTGATCCGAATTTCTAATATGGAAGTGTCCGGATTAATTACTATATTAATGGATTAGTTTCTACTTGACTCTAAGTCCTTTACCCTTTATATACCTCTTGTAAGCGCATGGGGAGAGTTGACGCCGACGCCATTGTAATCCCCTGCTCGTAATCGCTCCACATATAGTGTTCATCGCCGGTTGGCGCCGTGGTTTTTCCCGCGGTTTTCCACGTAAAATTCGTGTCTCTTGTCCCTGTTGATCCGTGCATTATTTCTAACAAGTGGTATCAGAGCACAGGAGATTAGGGTTTGGAGAGAGACACAAAAAAAAATAGCAGATCCGTTCGCCGTCCGCCGTCACGTACGTCGCTCCCGTCGCGCAGTGCATCTCGCGTTCGTCGCCTCGTTCGGCGTCGCACCCGAGGGCTCCACGTGCACGCATCGGCTTCAGGCATCTCCGTCGTCGCCTCGCACCTTCGCCTCGTTCGGCTTCCACAGGCGAAACCAGTCGGCGCATCATCACTTTTATTTTCCCTCGCCTCGGTCCGTGCGCTCGAGCGTCCGAAGCCGCCGCCCTGGTTCAAATCGGCGCCAGCGCCTCGGTCGAGTCGTTGCTGTGGTTGAGCGTCGCCAACAGACGAGCAACGCCCGCACCGAGACCATCACGTGCGGCCCTGTTCGTGCGTGCCGAGTGAACGAAGCACCAGCCAAAATCCAAAAGAAAAGCAAAAGCTCTCCAGCCGGCACAGGTCCCAAAGAAATAATCTTTCTCATAGTAGCTTTGTCCTTTGAAGTTCTGTAGCTTCACGTGGAGATCCCAATTCCCACATTTCTTTGCTACGTCCACACGGGAAAGAGTAACAGGAATTGGAAAATCTTTGATTCGCGTACACAGAACGTGTACCAAAAAGGTCGCGATTTTTGCTAGGTTTACACATATCAGTACCAGCAATTTTCAGGTTTTATTCCTCATGGCGACTTTGAAGTATGATCTTCCACTCCTGGATCGAGACACAAGATTTTCGCTGTGGCAAGTCAAGATGAGAGCTGTGTTGGCACAGATGGATTTGGATGATGCATTGGAAGGTTTTGCGAAAGAACCTATCGCATGGACCGCAGATGACAAGCGTAAAGACCGTAAGGCTTTATCTCAGATTCACCTTCATCTATCAAATAATATTTTACAGGATGTTTTGAAGGAGAAAACAATTTGCTTGATTATGGTTGAAGTTAGAACAAATTTGCATGACAAAAGATCTCACCAAGAAGATGCATCTCAAGCGAAGTTGTACTCTCATAAATTGCAAGAAGGAGAATCGTGCTTGATCATCTTTCAACGCTTAAGGAGATCGTTGGCGACCTAGAGTCGATGGAGGTAAAATATGAGGATGAGGATTTGGGTCTTATTCTTTTGTGTTCACTTGTCAGTTCATTTTCAAACTTCCGAGACACCATATTATATAGTAGAGATACTCACTCTTAATGAAGTTTATGAAGCTTTGCATGCTAAGGAAAAGATGAAACAGATGGTACCTTCCGAAAATTCAAGCTCAAAGGAGAAGGCTTGTTTATTCGTGGCAAAAAAGGAGAAGAACTCAAACAATGGATTTGAGGTAAAGTCCGAATGGCTACAAGAACCTTCAAAATCTAGAGATAAGTATAAGTCGTGCAAATATTGCAAGAAAAGTGGGCACGACATCTCTCGAATGCCGGAAGCTCCAGAATAAAGAAAAGATAAGAGGTCATTATAAGCAAAAGGTAAACCGGATGATGAAGGTAAAGCTTCTCTTGTCTCGATGATAGTCCTAATGGAGAAATCCTTGTTGCCTTTCTTGGTTGGATGTGCTAAGACCAATGATGAATGGATTCTTGATTCGCATGTTCGTTTCATATGTGTCATAATAAGGATTGGTTTGCCACCTATGAACCCGTTGAAGGTGGTACTGTGTTGATGGGTGATAACTCATCTTGTAAGGTTGCAGGAATTGGTTCAATTCGGATCAAGATGTTTGATGGTATTGTCGAACTTTGACAGATGTGAGGCACATTCCAAGGATTTGAAAAGAAACCTCATCTCTTTGAGTACTCTTGATACTAAAGGGTACAAGTATTCGTGAAGGTGGAGTTTTAAAGGTATCAAAAGGCTCTCTTATTGTGATGAAAGTGATATTAAATCGCCAATTTGTACCATCTTAGAGGTACTACAATATCGTAATGTTGCTGTAATTTCAAGTTCATTATCCGATTCTCGATGCTACTAATCTTTGGCATATGCGTCTTGGGCATATGAGTGAACTTGGTTTGGCGAAATTGAGTAAGAGGACTTCTTGATGGACATAGCATCAGCAAGCTTAAATTTTGTGAGCATTGCGTGTTTGGCAAACACAAGAGGGTGAGATTTAATACCTCACTTCATACTACAAAGGTATTTTAGATTATGTGCATTCTGATTTATGGGGGCCATCTCGTAAGACATCTCTAGGAGGTGCTCGTTATATGTTAACAATTATTGATGATTACTCTAGAAGAGTGTGGCCTTATTTCTTGAAGTATAAGTCGAAGCATTTTCTGATTTAAAGAGTGGAAGACTATGATTGAAAGGCAAACCGAAAAGAAGGTAAAGAAACTTCGACCGATAATGGGATGGAATTTGCTCGATGAATTTGAATCATATTGCAAGATTGAAGGCATTGTTAGACATTACACCATCCCGTACTCTCAACAAAACGGTGTGGTGAGCGTATGAACAGAACCATCATTTCAAGGCTCGTTGCATGTTGTCTAATGCAGTTTGCATAGACGTTTTTGGGCGAAGCCGCCAACATCGCTTGCTATCTTATTAATCGGTCACCCAATATTGCAATTGAAAAGAAGACTCCAATTGAGGTATGGTCCGTTCCCAAAGAAATTATTCAATTAAGAGTTTTGGTTGTACCGCTTATGCTCATGTTGATAATGGAAAATTAGAGCCTAGAGCTATTAAGTGCATTTTTCTTGGTTATAAATCGGTGTTAAAGGATATAAGTTGTGGAATCTCAAACAAGGAAGGTTGTGATTAGCGTAAATGTTGTCTTTAATGAATCGCTATGCTTCCCGATAAACCGCCTACTAACGTACTCTGATGAGATAAGCGAAATTCAAGTGTTCAGTGGAGCACTCTGATGGTTAGGAGTAATTTATCGATGATAAGAGAATACCATTGTTCATGATGCACCTATTGTTGAGCAGCCACGATCGACCTATTGCACTAATGAGAAAAGAGGAGAGAGATTAATCCACCCAGAGGTTGATTGAAGAAGCTAACATTGTTGCTTATGCTTTAAGTGTAGCGTAAGAAATTGAAGGTAATGCTCATGAGCCTTCATCATACTGAGGCTATTAGCTCCACCGATTGTAAGAAGTGGATAATCGCTATGCATGATGAGATGGAGTCACTTGAAAAGAATAACACTTGGGAATTAGTAAAATTGCCAAAGGAGAAGAAGCTCCGTTCGTTGCAAGTGGATTTTCAAAAGAAAGGAAGGTATTTCTTCTAGTGAGCCTCCAAGGTATAAAGCAAGGTTGGTTGCTAAAGGCTATAGTCAAATTCCGGTATTGATTTTAATGATGTCTTTTCCCGCTTGTGAAGCATAGCTCTATTCGCACTTTACTCAAGTATTGTTGCCATGCATGATTATGAACTTGAGCAATTAGATGTTAAACAACATTCTTACATGGGAGTTGGAAGAGGACATTTATATGGACCAACCTGAGGGTTTTGTTATTCTGAAAAGAAAACCTTGTTTGTAGATTAAAGAAATCTCTTTATGGTTTGAAGCGATCTCCTAGGCAATGGTACAAGAGATTTGACTCATTTATGCTCTCTCATGATTTTAAGCGATCCGATTATGATAGTTGTGTCTATTTAAAGATGTTAATGGTTCACCATTTATTTGCTTCTCTATGTTGATGATATGTTGATTGTCTGCAAAAGATAAGTCGAAATAGCAAATTGAAAGCACAATTGAGTAATGAATTTGAGATGAAGGACCTAGGTGCAAAGAAAGAAAATTCTTGGCATGGAGATTATCGAGAGAGGAAATCGCAAGTTATACCTTAGCCAAAAAGGTTATATTGAGAAGGTTCTTCGTCGCTTTAATATGCATGATGCAAAACATGTGAGTACTCCATTAGCTTCGCATTTAAATTATCTTCACTTTATGTCCTAAGTCGATTATGATATTGAGTACATGTCTAGAGTTCCATATTCCAGTGCAGTTGGTTCTCTTATGTATGCCATGGTATGTTCTCGTCCTGATTTATCTCATGCACTGAGTGTTGTTAGTAGATACATGGCTAATCCTGGAAAAGAGCATTGGAAAGCAGTTCAGTGGATATTCAGATATTTGCGTGGCACTTCTAATGCTTGTTTGCAGTTTGGGAATTCTAGAGATGGACTTGTTGGTTATGTTGATTCTGATTATGCTGGTGATTTGGACAAGAGGAGGTCTCTCACAGTTATGTTTTCACCATTGGTGGTTGTCTTTGTTAGTTGAAGGCAAGTTTGCAAACCATCGTTGCTTTATCTACCACCAAGCGTAATACATGGCTATTTCTGAAGCTTGTAAAGAAGCTATTTGGTTGAGAGGTTTGTATACTGAGCTTTGTGGAGATAATTCTTGCACTACTATATTTTGTGATAGTCAGAGTGCTATATGCCTTACAAAGGATCAGATGTTCCATGAGAGAACAAAGCACATTGATGTGAGATATCACTTTATTCGAGGTGTTATTGCTCAAGGTGATGTCAAAGTGTGCAAAATAAGTACTCATGATAATCCAGCTGATATGATGACAAAGCCAGTTCCTTTTACTAAGTTTGAGCTTTGCTCAAGCTTAGTTAGGTATTAGCCCAAGAGACGTGTAGTCCTAGAGACTAGTTGGCGACGGTGATTTTTTATCTTATTATGGAGATATTTGATGATTGATGATTCTTCATTATGTCGCAAGAGGAAATTAGGGCGGAGCCTCAAGGTGGAGATTGTTGAAATAAGGGATATATTGTGATCCGAATTTCTAATATGGGGAAGAATGTCCTGGATTAGTTACCATATTAAGCGGATTAGTTTCCTACTTGTGACTCTAAGTCCTTTTACCCTTTATATACCTCTCTGTAAGGCTTCCGGTTGGGCTCATGGGGAGAGTTGGCGCAGAGGACGACTCATCAAGTAATCCCCTCCGCGCCGTGTGCAAATCTTGGCGCTTTTTCTTGCGCCCAATCGCTCGCCACATATAGTGTTCATCGCGGCTGCACGCCTGCACCAGGGCCTTCTTGGTTTTTCCGACGGGACAGTGCACAAGCTGGAGATGCCGGACACAAGGTTTTCCACGTGGCCCGAATTGGCGCTCGGCCACGCGCCGGGCGAGGCCTTGGCGTCCCGCGCTGATCCGCATTATTTCCAGCCGGAGGTGGGCAAGGCGGCGTTCTCGTCGGACCCGTCCGTCGACGGTCACTGCACAGTGGTGGTCCTCCTCGGCGGCGAAGAGAAGGTGGAGTTCTGCAGACTGACGGACGCGTCGTGGACGACTCTCGCGTGCCCGGCGGGAGCCTTTAGCGCGGTCGACGTGACGTACCACAACGGCGGGTCCGCCTCGTCAGCCACTACGGGCGCGTCGCGGTCTTCGACCTCGCCTCACCGCTGCGCGAGGTACCCACGCGCCGGGACACGCTCTACGCCCTGACGCACACGTGGGACGGGCGGTGCCTCGTTCAGCGGCATGGTGGTGGCGAGCTGCTGATGGCCAAGTGGAGCAGCGGCGGTGACGAGCTGGTTATCTTCAGGCTGGGCTCTGATGGGAGGTGGACGGAGGCAGACAACGTTGGCGAAGATGTGGTGTTCTTGGGCACCCGCACGGACAGTGGTGGCTTGGCTTTCGGCACGGCGACGTGCACGGGTGGCAAGGAGCCGTGTTTGCTTCGCCTCTGACGTGCCTGCCATGCGTGCAACGACAAAGGCGAGCAGCTCTGCGTCAATCTGCTCGGCCACGTCAATTGGGATGCCATGAAAACAGCCGTTGGTTTGAGCAGGCCTGTCATCGGCTGCCTGGATCAGTAGCGACTTCTCCTGACGATTTTTAATGCTATTTTCCCTCGTTCTTGTTCTCCGTATGCCATTTTACATCTACATCAGATATTCATGTATATTGAGTTATATGTACCGACCAATTCACCTAAAAATTTAAGTTGGTGAGAAAAAACGGTCAATTCACTTATATATCATTTTACATTTATACATTGATATTCATGTATTGAGTTGCATGCGTCAATCAGTTCATCCAAAAGCTTAAGCTGATGAGGAAAGATAATCAATTCACTTATGTACCATTTTACATCTATACAAAGATATTTATATATATTGAGTTGTATGTATCAACTAGTTCACCCAAAAGATTAAGCTGATAAAAAAGACAGACAATGCACTTATACTTCAACACTATTGTAACGTGTAAGTCCTCTCAAACCTAAGACGTGGAATAGAAGTGAGCTGCAATTATTGCTATGTTTAATTGCGCTAATCGAGTCTTGAACTCAAAATCTATTGGCTTCGATACTATATTGAGTTGCATATAACAACTAGTTATTTAAAAGCTTAATCTGATGAGGAAATGTGTGCAATTCGCTTATACTTCATCACTCTTCTCACGTGTAGGCCCCCTTAGGCCTAAGACATGGAATAAAAGTGGGCTACGGTTATTATTTTTCTAATTGCGCCAACCGGGTCTTGAATTCAAGACATCTTGGTTTTCATACCATATTGAGTTGTATGCGCCAATCAGTTTATCTAAAAACTTAAGCTGATGACGAAAGACAGACAACTTACTTATACTTGAACAATTTTTTTGATTAAAGGGGTGCTTATCTCCCCCGATTTCAATTAGTGAAACCAGCCTACAGTATCATCTACAGTTCATAGCTGCAGCACCATCTACATCCCCAGCTACAATACATCTACAGTGGACCTCCCGGGTGCTTTCCCAAGCGATCACCCATCCATTTTTTACTCACCACCCAGCACGCTCAACGTGCAAAGCTTTAGCCTCTCATAACCAGCTCGCTCATCGAGCAGATATTTATACTTGAACAATGTACTAACAAAAGAAACATCATACTCTTAAATAGATCTACATATTATTGTATGGGATGTTTGACTCCAAACTGTGAGTTAATCTATCACACATTGTTGATGACTTGTCTAGCACAAATCAACTCAAGTCTCAACACGATAACAAGCGCAATGTGAGCAAATGTGGAAAGTTCAGTACTGATGCAAAGTTACATCTGCCAAAGTGGGCTATAGTACAAGAGTTTCAATAAATCTGACATGAATGCAGAATTACTGAGCTAAGCACCTTACTCAAGAAATCTGGAATCAGATCATTACTGGCACAAATGTGCTATCTTTTAAAATACATTTACAGTGTCATCTTCTGGATCCAAGGAAGGTAGGAAATCGAGCTAGACAAGCATATAGTTTCGACAAAGGGCATTGAGGCAAGCAAATATTTACCTATTTTTCTTTCCATTTACAGAGCAATGCTTTTGCGGACACCCAGTCGCCATGCTTCGGTGCTGAAGATGAACAGCAGGAACCCCTGGTGTCTGGCATCAAGTTTTCTCTTCCACGAAACTGAAATTACTTTGGAGCCACTTCACATGAACCTCCAGCCCGGCTTCTCGGAGGCTGTTCAGGACGGTCATGTACAGCCTCCGGTCCAGCTTGGCGCCTTCCAGTTTCGTGTCCTTGAGCAGCTCGATGAGCTCGTTGAACCGGCTGCATTTGGAGAACACCCCTGCCATGAGCCCAGCCAGGGCCTTGTCGACCTTCCCTCCGGTCTCCCTGAACTCCTGGTACAAATCCATGCACCGGTCCAGTTCTCCCGACCGGTTGAACGCGCTGATGATGGCCGTGTAGCTGACCCGGTCAGGCTGGACCTTGCGCCGTATCATCTCCTTCCAGATTTTCTCAGCTTGCCTGGAATCTCCGAGTCTGCCGTGCATGTCCAGGAGGGAGTTGTACACCCAGACATTAGGCTCGCACCCCTTCTGCTTCATCAGGGCAAGCAGCCTCATGGCGTCCGACGCTCTCCTGATCTTCCCATACATGGAGATCATGTTACCATATGCAACCACACACTTGCCAAAGCCTCGGTCGATCATCTCTGAGAAGATGGATTCGGCCCTGTCGCTCCGCCCAAGCCGGCAGTACACGTTGATGACTGAGGCGTAGGTGACCTGACCAGGCTTACATCCTAAGGCAACCAGCTTGTCATAAGCTCTGATGGCTGGCTTGAGGCCTCTCCTCTTCACAAAGCCATTGACAATTGTAGAGAGGATGCAATCAGTGACCCTCAAGCCAATCTCCCTCATGTCCTTCGCAACTCCGAGTGTCTTCTCCACTAGCCCGGTCTCGACGTGCATGACGATCACCTTCAAGAACATGTCCGGATCTCCCAGCATCTCTTTCTTCCGTGCTTCGTGGTACAGGTCTTCCGCCGCCGCCGTTTCTCGGGCATCTGCCAAAGAGCAGATGGCCGAAGAGTAGATTGTGGCGTTTGGTGAGATGCCATCTGCTTCCATCTCTCGCAGGCACTTCAGCGCGTCCGAGGCTCTGCCTTCCCGTCCCAGTGTGTCACAGACGATGGTGTATGTCTCGAGACAGCTTTCAGAGGGGTACCATTTCCGAGACTTATATTGCTTGAACAATGAAGCCACCATGTCCGTCTCGCCCAATGCTCCGTACGCCGCCATCACGGCGTGGTAGGCTTCGGCGTTCGGCGGCAGGCGGGCACCCCTCATCCGTTCGTACACCAGCACCGTGCTCCGGTACATGTGCAGCTTGTTGTACGCCTGCATCGCCGAGCTGAAGGCCATGATAGCAGGAGCGCCCTTCCCTGCAAGAACCCCGAGCACCACGTCGGCGAAGCCGAACTTCCTCGCCTTGATGCAGCTCGCGACGAGCCGCGCGCACGTCCGTCTCTCCGGGAGCACGCCATAGGCCCTGAAATCTTCAACCAGAAGTTCCAACGAGCTCCACTGCTTAGCCCTGAGCAGCTGCACGGTCAGCGCATTCACCGTCTTCTTCTCCGGACGGAACTCCGGCTGCTGCAGAGCCCTCCTGTAGCACTCGAAGGCGAGCTGCTCGGTCTGCCGGTCGCTGCAGAGGCCTCGGATGAACTTGTTCGAGATGCCGAGCTTCGGAGCATCCGGAAGTGGGGGCACCGGCGCCGGCACCGACACAGTTTGGAGCTCATCGGGCAAATTCTTTGGCTCAAGAAGAGGGGAAGCGCACGACCTGGAACAGTGCAAGACGAAGGACGCAAGATGCCGCTTGATCGTGCAAAGGGAGGTGTGGGATGGTGTTCTCGATGGACGGAGAGGTGGGAGAGGAGGCCAATCTGAGTAGCATTTGGCCATCACTCTGGAAACCAGAGGTTGGGGATGGAAGAACCTCTCTGTTTAGGTCGAAGGCAACTTATCCTGCCATGGAGGATATTCCATTGCGCTGTTTGTTTACGTACATCTCTCGGTAGAAATGTCTCTTTTGGACGGGTGGGATGTGGCCACGTGTACTTCTGATAAATTTCAGGAGATCCATGACGTGGAGGTGTAGTTACCCGTCAAGTGAAAGAAGCTCAAATTTTGGGGGCAAAATGGGTGAAACCACGGCCTCATTTGGTTTCTGGAGGGGCTTGGTCCACGTAGCTCAAGCCCACTTGACAGCCACCAGTTTAGCTTGTGATGCTACAAATCTGAAATGTTAGGAGGGTTGGACTGCAGGACATCATGAAAGCTACCAACAGTTTTGTCTTCGAACAAAGCCATCACTCGTCGTGCTTCTGGATTTCTTTTCAAGGGAAACAGCACAAACTGCAACTTCCTCCGAGAGCCACTAGATTCTGGCAATGTTGTGGTTACCCAGAAACCAGAGAAATTGGAAACGTACTACTTTCCTCAGTTTCCAGGCCTGTCATGACCAGGGTTACAAAATCACAACGAAGTCCATGTAATATCCGTAGAATTTCGGGAATAATTGTTGTAGTCCCACGGGACCCTACACCCTATATTTATTGTCCAAAGATCCAATCCGACTCTAATACAACTCTTTATTAGACTCTAATACGAACTCACCAATAGTATCCGAACTACAAATAGAATCCAATAGGGAAGGGAGTTGATAAAGGCCAGCCAAAACATTCAACTTTGAATAGCATTTGAAGGGTGGTGATAACATCACTCCTCCAGTTGTCATAAACAAGTTGAGTGAACCGTCATCCAAAAAAGATGTCCCTAGTTCCCAAGCCAAGAGGCAACAAATAGAGAATACTCAAGGATTCAAGTCTGCAAATGAACCAACTCAGAGCACAAATTTGGTTGGTAGCTTAACTTTCCATTCGCCAGGGTAGTGCTTCCGTGGAGAGGAAAAAGAAGAAATACCTCACCTTCCTTGGAGCAATATAAAGAGGAATGCCAGTCATAAATACGAGTAATGCATGATTTCTTTGTGCCCTGGAGAAGCGGATGAATGGAAAAAAATGATCTCTGTAACCACCATTCTTCTTGCTGACGTTCCCTGGATTTGCACAAGGGAAGCCCACTTCATGATTAAGTAGACAAGCTGCTTCATCTGAGAATGTTTTCCTTCAGTACTTATGTTTTGAGAGACATCAGTGGTTCAGTTCACACAGCACTGTTTTCAAGAAATAAGCACAACTTCTGTACCAACGCAGCATGAGAACCAAACAAAACCTTTCTTCCTTCACTGATCCAGTTCTTCTCCAAACTAGATGCCTTTGCATTGCCCGCATCTCATCTAGGAAAGCTGAAACAATCTGATAAATTGATGTCCGGAGAACATCAGCCATGGCATAGGCTTTACTGTGAAGGTCACCTCTTTGCCTGGTCGGAATAGCAATTACATTATCCTTTCTCCCCGTGGAGAAGTTAGCCCACTTAATGCTTGCTGGGCCAGGTGTACAAACGGGCTGTTGCTTAGTTTTCTTCCCTAGGCATGCCTCAACTGCAACTAGTGTTGACAGCAACCACAGCAGCATTGCAGCAGGTGAGTTGAGCAACCCCATAGAGATCCACCCGGCGCGAGAGCACAGTTAATACTGCTAAAGTTCGTGCACCCCATGTGCATATCTGCATTCAACAAACCATGGAGTAGTTTCTCACCAGGCATAATTAGCTGTGCGTCAAAGCAACTACAGAAACTAAAGGCCCTGCAGTTGTATGGACTGGCTTATATCACCTTTTGTGCAGTGCCAGTTGACTTTACATGAAAATGTAAATATGTGTACGACTATGGCAACACTGACAACACTAAACGTAAGAAATCTAAAATGAAACAACACGATACTTTCCAGGTTACTATGGTAGAATTACGAATCTTCCAGAAGACAGAATCAGACAACTTGATGAGTGAAACAAGAAATGCTGCAGTTTTTCAGATTTTTTACCACCATTACCAAAAAAATGACCTTCGCACTTCTAAATTCAAATGCATTCCACAGATTCATAAAAATAGCAACTTGATGTTACTTGCAAACAGCATGAGTAAATCCATATATACATTTTTAGATAAAAGAATACTTGGCTCAGGTTTCTTAATAAATGAACAGGTGCAAATCACTATATAATTGACTCAAACAACATGAGTAAATCCATATATACATTTTTAGATAAAAGAGTACTTGGTTCAGGTTTCTTAATAAACGAACAGGTGCAAATCACTATATAATTGACTCAAAAGATCAAACTAATTAATTGGTTGTTGTCAACTTGTCATTAAACATGGAATCATATGCTAGTACTCCAAATATAATTTCACACATTTGAGAATCATTCCTATAGATTACTGCTAGCACAGCTTTGGAACTGCATAGTTTGAGTTGGCCCCTCTATGACTCTATCTCAGGCTGCTAACAATAGTTAGCACTTCATGGTGTCCATACTACCCACTTTCCGTGAAACTACATCCAATGCCATTACTGCTAGAAGAATAAGCACAGACCATGTCTCTGATGCTGCAAATCTCTACACACTATGCAGAAGATACAAACACTAGAAAGGTATGGTCGGTCAGTAATAGCTCCTGGCACATCTTCCTGATCAGGAAAATAAGCTATGTAGATCAGATGTTCATCCAATATGTCTAATAAACCATACGGAGATATGCTTATCCTGTATTCCATATTAAAAAAACATTCCATCTTATTTAACTACAGATAGTTCATCATGGACTATACAACCAATACAAGCAGTGAACACAGAATGATACAATACAAGTTTCAGCTACTTTGTGGAAGTGTGTCCTGCCTGAGATATATTTCACTTAATATACAAATCCAAACACAAACAGTGGAAGAGAACACCAATAACTGCGAAAAACTACAACATAATCCACAAATCGGAAGGTAAATAAACAAAAAAAAATGATTTGACAACCCATTTTGTAGTTGTACCTGGTAATCATTGAAAGCATCATGGATTTTTTGAAGTTTCACCAGACTCCTCAAAGAATGCACCTCGACGCCAAGGTTCCAAATTACTCTCAGCTACCATGCACAAATCTAGGTAAGCAAGATATTGCATTAATGATTTTGGATCACACTGTTCCAACATTTCTAGTAGAAACTCACTAGGATTAGTTTCCGCGACAGCTGTACTCTGAGGTGGCGCAAAGCTGCATCTCCTTGTATGTACAACCTGAGTTTTATTGGAAGAATTCAAATGAAATCAGCAAAACCTGCAAATACTAAACATAATACATTTGTCAACACGTTGTTCTAGTTGGATGGGAAACGACAAACCTGCACAAAATGATGGCTTATTTCCCAGCAACAGGAAACAACATTCATCACAATAAAAATACTGGTCTGGGCCACAAGCTGGCTCCCAATACACCCTCCACTTCGGAATTGCGCAGGAAGAAAGAGAATCAAAATAAGTGAAAAGCTAAAGGCCTGAACTGACACCTTCAGGCCCCTTTTTCCAGACAGTATAAAACCCATTTCAAACTGTAGTATAAAGGGCGCTGCAAAAATAAAGATGTTGTATGAGCTAAGAAAATTGGCATTAACAAAATGTGCACTTAAGTAACTGAACTAAAGGATCACGGATACTAAACAGAGCAAGTGAATCTATGAAACATAGCCGGTAGAAGCTAAGAAAGGCACGTGGATGTCCTTATTCCTTAACTACATAACGGGAACCTAAGCAATTCTGTACTTCTATCAACCAGTAATTAAGTAATGCACAAGTATCAGGTCAACGTCAAATATGCGAAAGCTGAGTGTATATTCACGAAGTTTAATCATGACAACAGAACATTTTAGGAATCACAACGGCTATGCTCAGAAGTTGACACCTTAATTTCATAGTACATCAACACGAACTATGTGTTACTGTTGCCCCCCAAAAAAAACTAGTATGTGTTAATAGGCAGCTTACTTCATGTACCGCAATACTAATAGTAGGAACAAAACTACCCCTGATTCCAAACCTACATAATAGAGCCTGATCAGCCCATCTCTTCCACGAATCAACTGATGTAGAAAAGCACTGCTTCAAACCCCGTGGCATTGAACCATTGATCAATGATCATTCAAATTCGCAAAGTAGTAAATTGCCCCAACCACATTGCTAAGCTTATAAATCAACAACTAAAACAAACGATGCCTCTCAGCTCTCACTTATGCTCACTCGCGCAGCTAAATTTTCGGAACAAATACAAATACCAGACTACACCTGAAACACATGTTCGCTCACCTGCACGACGGGGAACCGGAGCAATCACCTCCCACGGCCAAAGTAATGAGCGGCGAACACCGCCCCACGGAAACAAAGCCCCGTAAGAGGCCCCCAACCCGGCGTCCTCGTGTAAGGCCCGCGAGGCAGAGGAGGCGACGGGGAAGCGGGGGAGGGGTTGGGTGCTGGTGCGGGGAGGCTCACAGCAGGAATGCGAGGGCGAGGAGCCACGCAAGTGTGTAGGGACTGGGGGCCGAGGGTTTTGCTGGTTGGTTTTCAATTTTTTTTGAGCGTTTGCGAGGAGGTGGGCGACACCGGCGAGCGGAACTGTGGTATTGCGAGGACGCGGTCGTCGTGGTGGTCAACAGGGAGGTTTTGGGTTTGCGGCGCTGCGGTTGCCGCTAGCCTTGGACGGGGTCGGACTCTGATCCGAACGCCAAGCCTGCTCAGGCCGTTTGATTAGAATTCGGATGGCTAGGATTGAGTCTTGGCAATGGATCTTGTTCTATGGAAGGAAAAAGGGTATGTGAATGTTATGAACGTGGGTTCACGTGAACTGTTGCTTTGATGTTCCAAGATCTGCGCAAAAAAATCATTTTAATTTTCGAAATGGGAGAGAGAAAAAGGAGCATGTCAATGTACAACGCAATCAGGCCCGGCACAAAAATGTGTTATCCTCTCTCGTCTCTCCTCCATTTTCATCTCTTGTTTCTCTCTCCTACCACAGTCCCACCGTATTTTTTTCAATTTAACCCTTTTTTCGTTAAAACTCCACATTTATACTCCTGCTCGTCTTATTTCCGATTTTGGACCCGGGGTGCGCCGCGTGACTCACGGCGTCGAGCTAACTGGCTTCGGCGCCATGACTCATGGCGCCGAGGTACCGCCACGCAGCATGACTCACGCCGCCGCCACGGTGGCGTGTGCGGTACCTCGGCGCCATGAGTCATGGCGCCGAACAGTGTTAGCTCGGCGCCGTGAGTCACGACGCCGACCCCCTGGGTCCAAAATCGGAAATAAGACGAGCAGGGGTATAAATGTGGAGTTTTAACGAAAAAAGGGTTAAATTGAAAAAAATTCAGACAGTCCCACTAGATGCTGTGGCTAACGTGCTCCACCACGTCGCTAAGGTGTTCCATCCTGCCGCTAAGGTGTTCCACCCAGATTTGGCCCGCACCACCCTGAGTCACGGTGGCGGACGGTGGGCGGTGCATGGCGGTGCTCGGCGCGCCTTGGACGGTGAGGCGACGGTTAGTGTATCGCAGGGAAAAAATATTTTGGTTTGCATTTTTTCTCATTTGGTAGCAAAATGGACGAAATTTCGGTAATTTCAGATGAATTTCGTCCAAACGATTTGATCAAATTTGAGTTTTAAAATTTAAATATTTTCAAAAAATAAAAAGACTGAAGCCTGGGATTCAAACCCAAGTCATCAGAACCAAAGGGATAGGGCATGCCAGTGGGCTATCTTCATTTTTGTGAGTTATTCACTTCTTTTACTCTCTTTAAACCTCAAAATTCAAACAAATCGAAAATTTTTGAACAAGACCATTTCCTTTTCAGATAGGGCCGAAATGAATGAAATTATGGAAATTGTGGCGAAATTTCACCGAAATTGTGAACCCTGGTGTTTCGTGCGCGGCCCATCCGACGCAGCAAAAGTTAAGGAGGATGAACTGCCGGTGCCGCTATATCCCATCACCTCCGACAGATTCCGCTGCCTCTGCCAGATCTGACCACCCCTGATCCAGCCGCCTCCGGATCTGGCCATCCCCGACCCACACGTCTCTGGATTCGGCCATCCCTACCCCTTCACGTCACTCCGTCTTCTTCCTCGCCTTCATCGTCCACCTCGTCGGCATCGATGTCGTCGGGGAGTATACCACCGCCATGTACTACTCTGGGGTGCCCCACAGCTACTAGCATGTACTACTCCGAGGTCCCCGTCGCTGTCGCCATGTAGTACTCCTAGGTCGTCGTCGTCCTCGCCCGATCTAGGTGTCCACAACATGCTTTAGGCGTTGCCGCACCTTGTAGTCCCTAACGTCGCTGCTGGATCCGCTTCCCCCCGAGCCCACTGCAGCCGGATTTCGCCATATCTCGTCCTTCTTCCTCAGCTTCGGCGTCCTTGAGGTGCACCACTGTCACTATCCCCCATGCACTGCGTGCAAGGTGTTCTGCACAGGTTCACCACCCGTCTTGTTCCTCACCTGTACACTGTGCCATCGCTCGTCTTCTTCCTTACCGAGGTGCTCTAACATGCACCTCGTCACTGTGCACGCGCCTCTCCTCTCTGTACATACGGCATACACGTACACGCCTCTCCTTTCTCAACACCTCTCTGTACATTACACTACATTTTCTCTTTTCTTTTTGAGATGTGCAATACATCTATGGTGTATTCAGGAGTAGAAAAATATAGAGTATTTTTGTGATGTACACTGAATGGGTGATTTTGAGTATTTTGTGATGTATATAGAGTGTTGTACTAGTGTAGAGTACTGTTATGAGTTTTACTAGTGGTGAGTATTGTACAATGAACTTTGTATAGTACATGAGTCCGTTGGCTCATTCAAATTTTGAATCCAAGAAGAGATAGAGATAGGGCCTTGGGGTTGACGATGAGACAATTAATTTTCTTTCTAATTTCTCACTAAATTATTTTTGTACAAATCTCGAGGTTGAAATTTAGGGTAGAGATAGTGGGTGCAGGTACACTCTAGTGTAGATCGGCATTTCCGTGGAAAAATGCCGTGTTTGCTGGTGCTTGATGGTTCTCAGACTCAGTGATCCACCTTTTCTATCAGAGACAAAAAAAATCGGTAGCAAAGGGCTCAGTTTTGACCATGTTCAATACTTATTGGAGCAAATGCTTTATGTATTCTACTCGAACTCGAAGTGTTGCCATACTTGTTGGTGTAAAACAAGTCCGATGCGGCACACCATTTTGTAGGCATGCAAGGCGCATGAAGCATGGGCATAATTGGGCTCCCTGGCGTGTTTCCCCCCATAAATAGCCTTGGCCGAAATCTATTCCCTTTTTGGCCCCTCACCGACCACGGCAGGAGGCCGGCACCGCGGTCGAATTTTTTACAATTTAGTCCTTTTTTCGTAAAAAACTCACATTTATACCCCTGCTAGTCTTATTTCCGGTTTGGATCCAGGGTCGCGCGTGACTCACGGCGCCGAAGCTAAGGCATCTCGGCGCCATGAGTCATGGCGCCGAGGTACCAACCCTAGCCGGAGGCGAGGCAGGCAACAGCGTGGCGGTACCTCGGCGCCATGACTCATGGCGCCGAGTCAGGTTACCTCGGCGCGTGACTCATGGCGCCGACCTCGCGCCAGCCGAGCTGCCGGCGTTCAAAAAACCCCACTCCTCTTCGCCTTCGGCTTCTCTCTCGTCTCTCGCACTCTCGCTCTCTCTCTCTCGCCTCTCGCGCCGCGCTGCCGCCGCCGCCGCCGCCCCGAGCCGGTCCCTCGCTTCCCCTCCGCCGCGGTCCCGCCTTCCTCCGCCGCGGTCCCACTCTTCCTCCGCTGAGCCCGGTCCCGCGCCGCCTGTCGCCCGGCTGGGCCATGGCCGGCGGCTCCGCCCGCCCTCTCCTCCCGCCCGGCCTCTCCTCTCCATTGCCACGGGCCCCGCTCCCTCTCTCCCTCCTTGCCACATGCGATCGCCCGCCTCTCTCCAACCTAAAGTGAGAAGGTAAGTTTTGTTTTTTTTTTAGTTAGTAAATTTAGTTAGTTAGTAATTGTAGTTAGTAAATGTTAGTTAGAAAATGTAGTTAGTAAATTTAGTTAGAAAATGTAGTTAGTTAGGGTTTAGATATAATTTAGTTAGTTAGGGTTGAGATATATAGTTAGTCATAGCAATTTTAGTTAGATATGATGTAGTTAGGGTTTAGATATATAGTTAGACATAGCTAATTTAGTAACATATAATGTAGTTAGTGTGCATACCACCAAAGATATATGGAAATGGCACGTTTGGTAATCAGAGTACATTGGATTCGTCATGGGAGCACGATAATTGCTCTTCACTTAGAATTCTAGTTAAATGTGGTAACACCGCCCTATATGTGTTCTTGAAGAAGAAAAAACACTACCCCTACCGAACGCTACAACGAAACTAAACACCGACAATTCTGTCAATGGTCAGATGTGTTAGATGTAACTTGTAGTTAGGGTTTAGATATATAGTTAAACATAGCAAATTTAGTAACATATAATGTAGTTAGGGTTTAGATATAGTTAGACATAGTTAGAAATTTTAGTTTGTTTAGTTACATATAGTTAGTTAGTTAGACATAGTTATTTAGTTTGGTAGGTAGCAAATTACTTGGGTAGTTATCAACTTAAATTAGTTACGTATGGAATTAGTTAGTATACTACTCTACTATTAGACATTAACAACCACTGCCTTTTGTATGGATTAGATGGACAATCTAGTAACCTTGCACCATGGAGGCAGTATTGAGAAAGATGGTTATGGAAATGTGTCATTTGTTGGGATGGAAAGTGTGTCCCTGCTGCTTAGTGATCGTCCGTCTTATGGTGAATTGGTCGCTAGAGCTCGTGAGGTTCTATGTTGTCATGGTAATGAGGATGGCATCTCAGTTGAGGGTGTACTTCAGTTTGGTTCTAAAGACTCTATTTTTAGGCGGATGGTCTCAATTGACTCTGAGGATCAGTGGCAAAATTATGTCAGATCGGTGATGAGGACCCAATATCAATGTTTGGATTTGTTTGTGCGGAAGTTGTCCATTGATCCCAATCCTAATGGGCATTCACCCCCTCATGGGCATTCGCCCCTTTATGGGCATTCACCAGATTTAGGTAGTCCTCCCCCTTTGGACCCCCCGTTACCCAATTGTGATGCGGATGTGAACGAGCCGGATGTGGTACCCGATGCTCAATCCGCCCAAATGAGATTGAAATTTCTCATCCTGCGCCCTCAGAGATCCTTTGACTCGTAACCATCCAAGTAAGTGTCGAGTACCACTTTAGTTTACCGCTCATTAATCTATTCCTTTGTCTCAATTGCCATCGTGTGTGTGGTTGTGATGCGGTAGATGTTCTTGAAAATGATGATCGCCCTCCCGTGGCACGCTCAGCAACATGGATCAATTCAGTAGGGCCTCTAACAAAGTGTTGATGTTCAGATTGATGATGATGAGGAGCCTTATGGGACGGCTAGAGCCGTTGATTCCGATGAAGACCGGCTGTTGCGGATTGACACAACAAGATATTGAGCTCATCGCACAATTACGCCTAATCGTGATCCAAATATTGAAGAATTCAGCACTTTAGTCATTCTCAAGGTGCTTATGCGTATGCGAGACGACGAGTTGTTAGAGGCTCCCGGCCGGGATAGCATGGAAATCAAGAAGGGTTTGGTCTTCAAGGACTTGCCTACATTGAGAAGGTGGTTACAGGAGTATTCGTGAAGCGCAAAAGGCCTTTCAAGGTTAGGCATTCCTATGTGCGCAAGGTTACAGTGGTGTGAGAAGGCCGATTGTAATTGGAGGGTGTGTGCTAGGAAACGTAAGGACACAGCAAGTTCAAGATCACAAAATCGTTGGCCCACACACTTGTGCGAATCAAACTTGAAACAGAAGCATCGCGCTTGACATCTACCCTCATTGCGAGATCACTATACTCGATCAAGGGGCAGCCCAATTTGAAGGTGAGGACAATTATGGAGATGACACGTAAGATGTTCGGATACGACATAAGGTATGGAAAAGCATGGAGGGCAAAGCAATGAGCCCGAAGATGATATATGGGGATTGGGAGGAGGGTACGAGCAGTTGCCGCATTGTTCAATGCAATGAAAGCGATTAATCCAGCATGCATTACGAGTACATCCCCAAACCAAATGAATGGAAGGATGGAAGGCGATTTTCTTCCGCGATTCTCGTGTTTTCCACGATGCATCGAGGCATTCGTGCATTGTCGTCCGTCTTCTCCATTGATGGTACTTTTCTTCTTGGCAAGTACATGGGCACATTGTTGATAGCCATTTCGTTGACGCAGACAACACATTGGTCCCTCTTGCATTTGCTTTGGTGGAGAGGAGAACAAAGATAGTTGGGGATGGTTCCGCTTCCTCGCGCTTGTTCGGATACATGTTGTTGGCCCCGGCAGGAGGTTGGTGTCATATCCGATGCACACCGGGCATACTTAGTGTTGTACAGAGCAGATTCCGGCACGCACCTATCCATCACCGGTGGTGCACTCGGCACCTGTCGAGAATTTACTCCATAAGGATGGTACAAAGGATAACTTTCCTCTTTTCGAGGAGGTTGCACGCCACTTGAGGTGTCGTTGTTCAAGAGAAGTCGAATACTCAAAGCCGGAACAAACACAGAGGGTAGATAGTGGTTGAGAGGCTTGCTTAGGAACCCGAGAAATGGACTAGGGCCTATGACCATGGTGGTGGAGGTATGAGTTTCGGACTAGCAACATGGTGAATCATTTAATAGTTTGCTAAAGGGTATACGTGTCATGCCCACAATGCAATCGTATCATTCACCTTCTACAAGCTTGTTGCGTGGTTCAACAAGAGGCACTTGGATGCAATGGCACGACAGAGTAGTAATGAGACATGGGCACCTAAACCCAAAAAGCATCTGGAGAGGGCAAAGGATAGGGCTCGCACACATGAGGTGTCATGTTTTGATCATAGTACGGCAAGTATGAGGTCATTGAAAGGGTGGTACAATGGCCGATGGTGAGGTCCGACCGTCTAGGAGTCATATTGTCGTGCTCATTGATTTCTCTTGCACGTGTGGGAGAACAAGACAGTACCACTTTCCATGTTCTCACTATGTTGCGGCAGCTAATCATCGCAACTATGCGTACGAGAGCAGGATACCTAGGGAGTTCAGCGTTGATACCCTTGTTCTTACATGGTCTCCCCGTTTTGAGCCTTACCTGGACGAGGGACAGTGGCCTCCTTACTCGGGTCCGAAGTACATAGCCGATCCAGGTTGTCGTTGGAACAAACGTGGGAGTAGAAAGAGGACTAGACACAAGATAGTTATGGATCAAGTTTCTGAAAGGACAAGGCGAGGAAGAGCAACCCCCTTTCTTACAGACCCCGAGCATAACCAATGTGGCAAATGCGGCAGACTTGGCCATAATTCTCGTACTTGTCACTGGCCACTTAGTCAGGTGCAAATAAATAATTATCAAGGGTTTATTAATTACTAACTTCGTATTTATTTCACTCTTGTACTAAATTTTACATTTTATCAGAATTAACATCCGCTATTTATGTTTGCAGATGGCGCAGCTTCCACCTCCCGGATCCGTACTACGAGGAGCACCACCGAGGACGCCGATCGCGAGGGGGTGGTAATGCCAACACATGTTTGTATGTCTCTATATTTTATTTTTCGATGGATTCATATTAAATAATTGTAATCTTTGCAGAATCGCTTCTTCGCCCTCGAACCCATGACGGGTTCGAGGACATGCGACGACGCGTACACTCCTCTACTTCAGAGGGGCACGGGACGTCGACGCTTCGTGTTCGTCGTGGTTGCCCGTCATCAACCCCGCGCGATCACGGCTTTGGTTGATGGTACATTGACTAACAAACCCATGCACTACCACTTCGTTTTCGGTGTTCATTTATGTAGCTGACCTTAGTACTCCTTTATGTTTGTGCAGGTGGAGGCCAGAAACTCACAGTTTCCACCTACCTTGCGGTGAGATGACTGTTACGCTTCAGACGCGCAGGTTTCTTGGTCTCGAGTGTTCGGGCCGCCCAGCCACGGACAGTCAGTCCGACGGTTGGAGAGCCAGAGTGGAGGCCTTCCTTGGGAGAGAGCTTCCTCCGAGACACCGCTTCCCGCACCTCGGGGTTCTTATCGCTTGGCTCGATGCCAGCTTCCTCGGTGCCGACAATGCAACCGACGAGACAACACCTACTATCGCAGAGCTTGGATCCTACACTTGTTTGGGTGTGTTCTCTTTCGACGCGACGGAGACAACGCGTCATGGATGTACCTCCCTTGCTTGACCGACCGACATGGCGGGTGGCTACACTGGCTTCCGGAGTTTTGTCCTTCCTCTACCGCCACTTGTGCTCGGCTTGTCGGCGGTCTTCTCAAAGACGCTGCGATCGGGCGGCCGTGGTGTACCTTCTGCAGCTTTGGATGTGGTCTCGTATACCGCTTGGTCGGCCGACGCTTCTTCCTCCTCGTGCGTGGTTTGCAGTGGCCAACCTCGACACCGACCGACGGTTGCCCACCTTTGGGACCAGTTCGAGTTCCGCTTATGCGGGCGAGACGCCGCAGACGCTGAGTACGCCAACGAGCTTGACACACTTACGGCCGATGGTGAGTTCATTGCATTTTCATTTCACATTTTCATTCGGTCTTCGATACAATCTTTCTTACAATACCTAAACACCTTTTGTACGCAGTCACTTGGGAACCTTACAGAGACGGCAGTGGTCCAGCTTGGACCGAGCACGATGTGCGGCGTGGACGAGGACTCGTACATGATGAGGTGTCCGCTGACCGCTTTCTGCTGTTGAGTACCACCGCCACATAGAGTTGCACGCCGCTTGGCCTCGTGCAGAGTGGCGGTGGAGCCGTTTCGACGCCCGTGGAGTTGCACAAGTAAGTGGCGACGCTACTTTTTTGGTCCTTTATATACATAACTACTAATTCACTATATTTGCAATCGATGATGTATATATTGCGTGATCGATCGCCGGGCGTAAAAGACGGCAGACTTCGAGACGTTGCACCGTGAGCACATAGACGTGTGGGGACTCCTCCATGAGAACGTCTATGCCAATGAGCACCGCACACGAACTACAACTTCCGTGCATACCTTTCTTGGTACCTTGGTGACACGGACAAAGTTGAAGGTGCAATGGACCGAAGCGACTACGCCGACATGGAGTCTTCACGATGAAGACACTTCCTACGACCTTGCGACTCGGGAGGACGCTGGTGGAGGCTGCGTCGACTTAGATCGAGTGGTAATGTCACTTCTAACCTTTTTCTTGCAATCAATCATAGCGCTAATGTTATTTGCATCGCACTAACCGAGTAACCATATGTTAACAATGTGTGCAGGGCAACACGTTGAGGCGATCCGTGCTTGACCTAGAGCATTTCCGAGGACAGGAGTCGATGAGACGACACTCAACAACTTTCTTGGAGTAAGTCTTTCAATACATGGCAATCAAAATATAAACTTGTAACCAATTATGACATTTGTGAACTAACAAAATGATGATGAACCGCAGAGACTTGCGAGACGGCTACGCAGCAGCGCCGCCGTTGTGGTTGCGGGACGCAGCATCGATGGACGCCCACGTGCCACGAGACATCTTCCGGACGCAGCACCAAACCGTAGGCCCGGCACTTCTTCACACGGAGGTACAGCTTCCGAGGCGAGCTCGTCCTGCACGCACCGTGGATACTTTTGAGGGACTTGGTGGCGAGGAGGAGGACGAGGCCGAGGAGATTGGACCGTCTCGGCTCCAGTGCTGCTCTTCGACACGCCTTCTTCGCAGCGATCACCGCGTAGGCACCGACGTCCGCGTGACCCTTACACTCCGTGCACCGACGCTCTTGGTGGAAAGGGCAAGGCTAGGAGGCGATGAGGGACCGTGTTTATGTACCTTGTATGGACTTTTATGGACTATTTGGACTTTTGGATTGTTGTTTCCACTATTCGTGTGGTATTTTGATGAATATATGCTCGTATGATATATTTGTGTCATATTGTTAAATGTGGATGGTCGAAAACAGGGAAACTCGCGAATTTTTCCGTGATTATATGCGAGTAGTGATTATATGTCGGACCAAAGGAACGTGTGCTTCTTGCTGGTCGCGCGACCAAAAGTTACCAAATATATAGGCATAGTGACAAAAAAACAAATCATGCTACTCATATGTTCAAGTTTAACAATATACTCACATGCACATATCAAAAGTGCAAGACATGACAAGAGTACAACAAAATAACAAGTCCAAAGAAATGATAACATTGTTCATTATTAAACCATAACTACTAAGTCTAGCACACTACTGAGTGCAACGAGGCCACTTTCCCTTCCTCAAAGCATCCGGATCCTCCTCCATTGCAGCCTTAGCACGGCGAACGCGCTCAAGCCTCCTCTCCTCTCCCCTACGCTTAGTCGCTCGCCTCATTTTCACCTCTTCCTCGCGCTCCTTTCTCGCGCCTCCTCTTGCGTGTCTTCTCCAACACTCCTCGCACCCGCATCCCACTTCTTCAGTCCCTCCATATGCTGCTTGTCCTCCTCCTTGATCTCAGTGTCGATCCACTGCTCAAAGTCACATAGCGGTGGAGGTTCCTGCAAAACATGGGTCTGTTAAGCACGTAATGAAATGTTATCGATTCATCGCAAGAACAAAGAAAAAGCCACTAATTTCTCACCAACAATCCAATGCGGATCTGTTGAGGTGTAGGGTCAAAGGCATAATTGTGACACATCCAATACCTCTGCCTGTACGTGTCCTCCTCATCAGATCTCGCCACCCTACAAGCATCACCGCAGTAGCACATGGGCACTGGAACGCCACTAGGCAGTGGCAAACGGGCGAACGCATTGCCCACTAGCTGTTGCCTAATCCAGAAATACAACAAATTGTATGAACCTTACATAATATGAACTACATATTACCGACAAATTAGAATACGATGAACAAATATTACCTTGGTTTACTAGCTTTACCACGCCTCGGCATCCTAACAGTGGGAGAAACAGAGGCGACCGACGTAACTGAGGTTCCATAATACACAATACGAATCAATAAACTAATTGCTTCAAACCCTAGGTCATGACTAACCTAATTTTGCATAATACACATGATATAGACCAAATCAATGCGTAAAAAGTGAGGAGGACAAAGAGGATACCTTGCTCTCGAAGTTGTATGGATCAATTCAAGTTTCCACGGTGAAAATTGGTGATTCGAAAAGTTCGCGGGTTGGGTTGAGTGAAAACCCGAGAGAGGAGAGGAAGAAATAGAGCAAGGCTCGGGCATGTATATAATTCAGAGCTCGGCGCCGAGATCTGTGGCGCCGAGGTCGGCGCCATGAGTCACGGCGCCGAGGTAACACAGCTCGGCGCCATGAGTCATGGCGCCGAGGTACCGGCCACGCTGGCTGCCTCGGCTGGGTTTGAGACTCTCGGCGCCATGACTCATGGCGCCGAGATGCCTTAGCTCGGCGCCGTGAGTCACGGCGCCGACCCCCTGGGTCCAAAACCGGAAATAAGACTAGTAGGGGTATAAATGTGAGTTTTTTACGAAAAAAGGACTAAATTGTAAAAAATTCGGGCACCGCGGCATCGCCATCCAGCGTGACAGGCAGAGCCAACCGTAACTATGACAATATACTTGATTTTTTTTTGCTGCAAATTTTGGGGTGCAACTGAAACCTTATGCACCCTACCAGATCCGCCCTTGTGGGGTGGCATCGGATTCCTGCCGCACTGCCGAGCCTTGCCACGGTACCAGAGCGCAGCAGGTGTCAGATGTTACCTGCCGCTATTGCTGTGGTCAAAGACGGGGTCAAATCCGGAAAATCGTTCGCTATGAGGCCTTTTTTGGAAATAAAAACGACCAAGGGGCAAATATGCCCAAGCTACAAGGCGCACACTGTTCGCACTTATGCAGTTTTTTTGGCCGTATTGGCGCATTTTTACCTCGTATTTATAAGAGTGACCGTCTCCGTGTGAAATTTGCAAAAAGATGCCTGCTACACAATTACCGTGTGGGAGGTCGTCCGGAGCCGACACCTACCCACTGCCGCACGAACGTCGTGCGGTGGATACTGTAGCACCTCCTACCGTACGACCACCATGTGGTAGGTAGTATAGCAATTTTTTTCCTTTTTTAAAAAAAGATAATTGAAGTATACTTTTTGTAGGATTTTTAAAATATAGAAAATGAGCTCCAACAATTATGATTTTTTGTGTGGAGCCTCACGACACAGTGTGTTTTCTTTTTGTATTTTTTTTTCAAAATTTATCCATTCTAATTTTTCTCTAACATTCATTTAAGTATACTGTTTGTAGAAATTTTCTAATCTAAAAAATAAGGTCCAAACATTATGATTTTTTTTGCAGGCTCCATACACAATGTACTTGATTGTGTGATTTTTCAAAATTTATATGTTCTTAAATTGTCTAAAAAATTAAGGGTTTAGCTCTCGAAAATTTGGACAGAAGGTTTCAAAAAGTAGGGTTTCATGATTTCATGTGACTTGAAATGTGAAAAATTTAGTACCACATGATTACTCTAGATAAGATACACCCATTAAGGGTTTAGGCTACCGCCCGGCCTCCCTTCTCCGCACATCTTTCGTCCCGTCGCTGTTGTCCCCCCTTGCTAGCCATCTGGTTGTGTACCCATGTCCGCCTATCCTCAGTGCTCGCTTTTGTGATCTCCGTCGGCTCGTCCAGATGGCTAGCATACATGGGTACACAACCAGATGGCTAGCGTGATCTTCCAACCCTAATGATGTATGATGCATGTTTTGGCTAACGTGGGTCAAGTTCCTCACAACGTGTGTCCAAAATTGATTTCTTGATCTATTGTTGTGCAGATGATATGCATTTTATATGTTCTAAAATTGTCTCGCAAATTAGGGTTTTAGGTCTCGAAAATTAGGACTTTAGAGAAATTAGGGTTTTAGGTTTCAGAAATTAGGATTTCATGATTTCATGCGAACGATTATCAAGTGTTTTAGGGTTTTATGAATTAGGGTTCAGGTGCAACAAGGGCTACGTGTTTGTTAACATGATGACGGCGACGACGACGGCGGCGCATCAACACGCCTTCCTCTAGGACCATCCATGATATAATTGGTTCCACTAGGTTAAACTTTATATTCGTTCTCAACAATCTATATTAGAAAATTCCTACAAATAATATATTGAAATGAATTTTAGATAAAAAAAATCAGAACAGATATTTTTTTTTAAAAATTACACGAGCAAGTACACTGTGTCGGGAGGCTCCACAGAAATTTAATGGGCTCATTTGCTATATTTAAATTTTTTACAAAAAATATACTTAAATGATTTTTTTTTGAAAAAAAGGAAAAAATTACTACCGTACCTGCCGCGTGGTAGGAGGTGCTACAGTATCCCCCGTGCGGTGCCCGTGCGGGAGCCGCTCCACTACACAGTGGGCAGGTGTCGGCTCTGGACGACCTTCCGCACGGTGGCAGCATGATGTTATTTTTGTAAATTCCGTATAGAGAAGATCACTCTTATAAATACGGAGCGAAAATATGTCAATATGGTCAAAAATTTCACTTATGCATGCGTGCATGGTGTATCTTATGCTCGCGTCGATCGAGAGCGGAAGCCCAGCAGACGGCCGCCTCGTCCTCGAAACCACAAGAGATCGTGCGCCGGACAGTATCTTACGCAGGCAATGCATGCGAACCGGCGGCTGCGCGACGAACCATGCATGCATGATCAATATTCAATACTAGTTCGCGCACCGAGAACCGGTTATTTTTCTCCAGCTCTTCAGAGTTCCGAATGCGAGCTCGTACATATACGCATGCACGGGCCACTAGAACTTATCAGAATTCAGAAGTGATTCGATCACGGTGAAGACCACTGCGCACGATCGGTGTTTCAGTGTTTGGGTAGTGAAGATGGTGAAGAAACGCGGAGCAGTGGAGGGGAACAAGCTGGACGATGACGAGCTCGTCAACCTCATCTTCTCTTGGTCCCTCCAAGACGTCGTGAACCAAGACCTCTTCGGGGACAAGGTTCGATTGATCGACTTGCATCTTGATCATTATTCCTTCGTTTTAATTCTAATATTGGTGTGGTCCTTTGCTGTTTAGTCTGAATTTGCCTCGGAAAAATTCTGTTTGTAATCACTTGTTAGTTTGTGTCAGTTTCCTTTTGGATTGCTTGTGAACCTATGTCATCTAGTTTCTTTTAATGGAAACAGGGGAAACGTCTTAAAAAAAAATAAAATCTAATATTGGTTGCTCCAAATCGCAAACTTTTCACATTTGAGTATTCGAAGTAACAGCTAGCGTTGATTACTGCATGTAAGTCAAACTGATCTGATTAAGTACATATTGTCGTGCTCTCACAGGTGAAGACGATACCTGACAGATTCGTCGGTCTGAAAGGCTACCTGGAGTCGTTCAGGGTACCGCTGCTGGAGGAGATGCGGGCAGAGATGAGCTCCACCTTGGAGGCAATGTCGACCCTACGAATACGGTCTCTTGTTCCCAAAGCAAATAACGCAAAAAACTGCCTGCTGTATCGCATCACCATCTCCGGCCACCGTAGAGCTTGTTCTCCGCGCATCGGTGATATCATCATGCTCTCGGGTGCGATGCCGTGTCGACCGTCCGACCTTGCGAGGAACGGCAGCTCCTACTGCCTCGCTCACGTCAAGAGGGTTATCAGCAGGCGTACTTTCGAGATCAGAGCGTCCAAGAGAATAGAAGCAGCAGCAACCTCCTACGCTTTCGCTGTTAGTTTGCTCACTTTCGTACCCTACGCACGCATCTGGCGGTGCCTCGACTACGAAGCTGCGGTCAAGAGAAGTCCTGGACTTGTCAACGTTGTCGCGGGCGACACTCTGCTGGTAAGCATACGTGCGTTTTCTATAGCAAAGCCTGGTTTATTACATCGCGCTGACTGTATGCATGCAAAAGGCATATAGTAGCTTCTAAGGATTTCTCACCTGACTGACCCTCTTGATCGGCAGAGCACTTCCTTGATGGGAGCCCCTCCTCGCGGGGAGACCGGCGGCACCGACGTGCTAACCAACAGGCTGTCTGCGTTCGGGCTCAACGACTCGCAGACCGGCGCCATACTGAGCTGCGTCTCGGCGATGCAGTGCAGCAGCGGGAACAAGTTTAGCCTCATCTGGGGACCGCCCGGCACGGGCAAGACCAAGACTATCAGCGTGCTGCTGTTGCTGCTGATGACGATGACGAGCAAGACCAAACACCGAGTCCTGACGTGCGCGCCGACGAACACCGCCATCAGCCAGGTTGCGTCCCGCCTCCTGGGGCTGAGGAAGCAGCATTCCGCAGCCGACGATATAGTATGCCACGGCGATCTGCTGCTGTTCGGCAACAGGAAACGTATGTCCGTCGACAGGGATCTTAACGAGATCTTCCTTGACACTCGTGTGAAGTGGCTCAAGAAGTGCTTCTCGCCGGTGACGGGTTGGAAGCAGTGCCTTTGTTCATTAGAAGTGTTTTTGGGACAACCGAAAGCCCTGAGCTACCAGTACTACGAAGCATGTATGCAAAAGGATGCCACAGAACTACCCGAGTCGTCCTTCGTCAGGTCAAGGTTCCATGCGATCTTTCAGAAGCTTAGCAGCTGCTTCAGAACAATCATGTCTCATGTCCCTAAAGCTTGCATTCTGGAGAAGAATTACAACAACATTGTCTTGCTCATGAAGATGCTCGAAGATCTCAGCAAGCTGCTCGGTAAGAATAGCGCTTGGAATGAAGTAGTAGTGGACGTCTTCATGCCTACGAGCAGAAAGAAATGCGACGCATACTTAGCAGGTGTTGTGGGTTACTCAGAGTTAGTTGACAATCTGAAGCATAACATGGCAGCAGTTCTAGGAGTCACAAGAACTCTTATCCGAGATCTGAAGCTTCCTCTGACATGCTGTGATCCCAGGATCAAGAAGTTCTGCCTTAGAAATGCCTCCCTTATTTTCTGTACCGTGTCTGGCTCGGCAAAGCTGAACGATCAGAAGATGGATTTGCTTCTCATCGATGAGGCTGCGCAGTTGAAGGAATGCGAGTCCCTCATCCCATTGCAAGTCTCTGGCCTGAAGCATGCTGTTCTTATTGGTGACGAGTGCCAACTGCCAGCTACTGTGAAAAGCAAGGTCCATTCAATTCTCTGAAACTCTTCTTTGCCCGTTTCGTCAGAAACACTATATGAACTAGTACATTCTTTTGGGTTGCACATGTACATATGTGATGTGCATGTGCCCTGAGCAACGTAGGTTATTATTGGGCTGTTTGGTTTGGACGGGATGGTGAATTGATCATCCGATTCTAATTTCGAACCTAAATCACTTATTTGGTTTGATAAGGGAATGAGTTGGTCCATCACCACCTCATTGCTCATAAGCATAAGACTAGTACAAAGCGAAGGACGATGTCATCTCATCCCAATAAATTTATGAAACTATGATCCCATGATGGATCAATCCATCCTAGGATGAGGTGATCGCAAACCAAACATCTCATGTGTTTCTGGATAAAGCTTGAGCAATCTTATTTCTTGCAGGTTGCAGATAGTGCATTGCTGGGTAGGAGCATGTTTGAAAGGTTAAGTTTACTGGGACACAAGAAGCACCTTCTAAACATTCAGTACAGGATGCACCCGTCCATAAGTATCTTCCCAAACTTCAGTTTTTATGACAAGAAAATTTTGGATGGTCCCAATGTCATGCAAAAGGGGCACGAGCGCAGTTACATTCAAGGTGCAATGTTTGGGCCATACTCATTTATCAACGTTGAGCATGGAAGGGAAGACTCTGGCCGCAGCAAGAGAAACATGGCAGAAGTAGCTGCCATAATGGAAATACTGCATAATCTCAGCAAAGGTACCTTTGTCCTGAGCTCTTTTGATCTTTGCACTTGAGTAATTCACATCTCCGTATCATATACTTGCATGGTCTACTTACAGTTCTTGCCGTCTGTTCACGTATATTCGCCCTATTTCAACTCATGTCATCTCGTTTACCTTCCAGCTTGTATCAGTACGGGGCAAGGGGTTAGCGTTGGCATCATATGCCCGTACGCTGCTCAGGTCGAGGCGATTCAGGGGCAGATAGGCGATGTCAAGGTGATGCATCCCCTAGCTCTGCGCATCAATTCTGTCGACGGGTTTCAGGGCAGCGAAGAAGATATCATCATCCTATCAACTGTCAGGTCCAACAGTATAGGATCGATCGGTTTTTTGTCGAACCGTCGACGCGCCAACGTTGCCTTGACAAGGGCAAGGTACTAATTTCAGATCAAAAGAAACACAAAAGAATAACTGAATTCATCATCGTGTTGTTGATGCATGTTGCGTTCATTCGATTGCAGGCATTGCCTTTGGGTTATGGGCAACGCAGCGACGTTATGCAGCAGTGCTTCTATATGGGAAGAGCTGGTCCGAGATGCCGTGGATCGTCGGTGCTACTTCAACTGGGACGTTGGCAGCACGAGTGTTCTCACTTATGGCGTTCCTCAGTGCAGCACTCGCCTGATTGGAAACGTGCAAGGATGGAATGAAACTGAATTTGCTTCAGCTTTTGAAATGTACCTAGCGCGGTGCAGAAATGAAGCCAGAAATGAAGCCAATATTTGTGATGTACTAGGTTCCCTGCAGCTAGCTTAGTGATATATTCTTCAGATTGAGTAGTGCCGATCTGTTGATGTGATACATTTTGGGTGTTGACTACAAATGTAGTGGTCACTGCTGCTTAATTAATAGCTGTAGTAATTTAGCACCGTTGGCAACTTCTTGGTTGGGAAGTATTCTGATGAGTGATGGCATGTACTACAATCTTATCATTTTACTAACATCTTTATCATTTTACTAACATCTTTGAGCCTTGCATATTGAAATGAACTAATATGGCCAACAAATCAATGCAACAGCGGGAGGTAGTAATTTTAAATATTAAAACTTTATGTTTTTTTATAATTGAATCTTAAAACTTTATGTTTTTTTTAATAACAGCGAGAAAGATCTCCCCGATTTCTTTTATTAGAAACTAGGAAGTCCACTACAGAATTCAGAAACAAAAGAAAACAGAACAGTTCCTCTGCTTAGAGAGAGAACATTAGATGGCCCAATCACAAATTCCAACTAACATACCAGCAAACACACTCCAACAACTACAACTAAAGATAACTACGACGAAAGACCAAGCCTGACGATTTGAAACTTCATCCAGGAACCTGGTATACTTTTGCCGCTCCGTCCATACCGACCACCTTGATACCATCCTCCATCTATCCTTGCTACTCCAGTGTAACACCCAATTTCCAGTTCAAGTTGCTCAATCTCCGAAAATTTCCCAAAATATGCAGAAATCCAAACAACCCCAAAGCCACCGAGCCCTTCCTCCCCTACCCCCTAGCCCTGGCGTCGCCATGCCCTGCTCCTCCGCCCTCGCCGGCCGTGTCCCGTCACGGCAACCGTGCCCTCTCACCGTCGCTCCCTCTCCCTCTTCACGGGTCTGCTCCCGTGCGCCGCCTCGGCCGCGCCGCCTGCATCCGGCCAAGCCCGCTGGCCGTGTCAGTGCCCCGGCGACCGTGCCCTCGTCACGTTCCATCCCCTCTGTCCCGCCTCGGCTGTCGCGCAACCCACGCCGCGCAACCTCGGCTCTTGCGCCGCGCCGATGTCAACGGCCACCTCTCTCTCCCCGGATCCAAAGCCCCCCCGCCTTCGGCTATAAGAAGAGCCGAGCTTCCCCCCCTCCGGCCGAACCCCCTCGCTCATCCCTTTCCTCCCCGAGCAAGAACACAGAGCAAGAAGGCGAAGCCACTCGCCTTAGTTGCCGCTCACCGTCGCCAACGTGCGCCCCGGAACCCTTCCTCCTCCATCGCCGGCCCGGTGAGCCCCGTCACCACCGCCGTCTCGTGGCTGCCGCCGCCGCCTAGGCAGCCCCGTCGCCGCCAGCGCCGTCCCCTCCCCTCTGCCCTAACCCCGCCTCCCTTTTTGCGGCCGGAGCCGGCGGGTCATACACGCGTCGCGCCGCCCAAAGGCCGCGCCGGCAGAAACGCAAGGCGCATCGCAGCGCATCATCAAGCCGGCCGAAAAAGTTGATCAGTGGGCCGTTTTCCTTTTCCTTTTTTTGTTGATTTTCTTTCTTTTTTCTATTTTAATTCAAAAGAGAGACTTTAAAACCTCTTTTCTCCCCCATTTCAACTCCAAAAATTATGAAGTTTGTCTCTAAAAATTTCTAAAATGAAGTTCTTGCTGTTGGTGCTAGTTTGGTTCATTTTGGAGTTCATTTGATGATTATTGTTGCTTATTTGTTTTGTTTGCTCGCTTGTTTCTTTTTCCGGTACGATCGTTCGCGTAGAGTTCGAAGAAGCCGGAGACCCCCACTTCAATCAAGCTCAAGAGTATCAAGATCACCTAGCCCTAGACCCAGGCGAGTCAACACTTTGATCATATTGAACCTACATTTTATGCAAATTATGTTCTTTTAAAATATCAAATCGCATGCTTTAATTTCCTTATGCAAATGTATGTTAAAAACCCTAAGGTAGTTAAATGCCAATTTGATGTTTAAATATTATTAATACATCATCCCTTGATAATTGAATTACCTTAAGCCAATATCACCCTAGTAATTATATGGTAACTATACTAGTTATAAGCTATACTTAAGCGCCATGCTAGCCTTGCTTAAGTATCGGGGTATTATCTACCCCATTCATCATCTTTTAAAAACGAAACATGATTTTTGGGCAGTCATTGTATGTAAATGACTGAGGTTGTTGTGTTGATGTATTTTTCCTACCGCTCAAAAACCCTAAAAATTGCTTATCACATCTAGGATGGTATGATAGATGGTATGTTGGTGGGTGCTAATGCAGCCCAAGGAATGTTGGTTTGTGGATGGTATGTGGTATGAACCGCCCAGATGGTCCCTAAGGACTTAATCCTGTGATGACCTCCCAATGTAAAACAGTACAACCATATGTCTATAATGGTGTCGACCTGGCTAAATAATTTGTATCCGTTGGTATGAGTTGCACTAGGCAGATGACCCGCTACGCCATAAGCCTTTGTGGCTATGGGTTGGGGTGTACGACTTACGGGTCTATGTGAGCGTAAGCCGTGTGGCGCAAGAGGGGGTCTGGGAAAGGGTTGACGGGACTATGTGAGCGTAACTCTTCTCAGGTGAAACCTTAGCGGGTGTGACAAATACTGGGGGATGCATTGTAAAGGCCTTGTGACGATCTCCCCTTGACTCACATATCTACGGAAACATGTGTGCATGTCAAGATGATTGTCTCTTGTGGGTAAAGTGTACAACCTCTGCAGAGTGTAATGAACTGTTCGAATAGCCGTGCCCACGGTCAGGGGCGAACATAGGAACTTACATGAGATAGTTCTATTTATAAAACCTTTGTGGGTGGAATAAAATGTGATGGGTCGTTGTGACCTTGGTTTTGGTTTTTCCTGGGTAGTCGTACCTAGTGTTGTTAATAGGTGGATGTAACCACCATAAAAAATAAGCATGAGGTGGAGGTAGCCTCTACTGTTATAAATATTGCACAAGTAATCTCTTTTAACAAAAATGCAATTTGGTTGAAATGTTAAGTGATAAGACTTTCTAATATTGGTATTTAAATATTGCTTTACGCAAATAAAAGAACCCGAGCTATCCTTATTAAGCCTTGCATGTATATTATCAACTCCTCCTGTTCTTTTTTAGTTGACGTTTTTCTAAAGTACTTAAGGCCGTCAATAGGTTTAAAATTATCTAGATTGACTCTATAGAATTTACATAATTAGATTAAAAAAATAGATTTATCGTTAAAAATGTTTTTATAATATTATAATTTTACTAATACATCTTAGTGTAAAGTTATAGAAACTAACGGAGTGAAAAGCGTCCATTAAAAAATAACGGAGGGAGTACTATTTTTTTAGTTCACAGAAAATTTCATCCGAATTACGCCTTGCACAGTGTCAGGAGATTTATTACTCCAAACCGCTTCGGCGACCAAAGTCGGTGATGGTCATCGCGAGGACAGGTATCCGGCGAAGCCTCCGAAGAAGGCCTCTCGCTTTCGCTTTTCGTAGCATTTTCTCCTCTTTTATCACTGCTTTCCCCCCGGCCATCCTCTTTTGACTCACCAACGCTACGAGGCAGGCCGGCTCGCTGGTTCGCCGCCGCCGTCTTCTTGCGCGATTGGCACGAGTAAGCTAGATTCCGGGGCGCCGTGCATTGGAGACATGATTAGGCGGGGTGGTGGTGCGCAGAGGAAGAACGCGGATGAGGAATGGCCGAGCCTCGTGGACTTGGTACTATCTTGGGGTCTCGAGGATGTCATGAACGCGGATCTCTTCAAGGACAAGGTTGGTAGTCCTATTTCATTGATTTTCTTGATCAATTCTTTGCGTGTTGATTGTGTTATACTCCAGTAAGTTTATTTCAGTCTAGTCTATGTATCTTGTTCTGTAGTACTACAGATCCCTCCTATGATCTCGAGATGTTGATTGTGGAACCTTAACTACTTTGATCGTTCGCCAAATATTTTAATTTAAGTTGTTTTGAACTTGGAGATATTTCATCTCTGAACTCGAGTATCAGGTATGACGCGAACTTTTGGCAGATATGGCATTTTTTATCACGTATTTGTAGGTATGACCATCGTCCGCGTGTATTTACAAAAATATCACCACTCGTGCACGACGGCCGTGCGCCAACGCCCGTTCTCCCGACACCCGTGCGCCAGCGCATGCGCCGTTGCCGCGTGCCCCCGCCACCCAGCCCGACCGCCACCTCAGCACTGGGCATGGTGGTCATGCGCCAGCCACTGTAGGGCAGTTAGGGGTTAATTAGTGTATGGTAGTTGGGTTAGTTAGTGGTAGACTTAAATTTTGAATAATTTGATAATATAGCAAATGAGTCCAAAAAATTCTGAATTTTTTTGTGGAGTATCCTGACATAGCGTACTTGTTTGTGTAAATTTGTCATAATTTTATTCATTCAAAATTATTCTTGCTATCTCGTATAAGTGTCCTGTTCGTATGAATCAATAAATGTAGCTTCGCAGCTCCAAAAATTATACATTTTATTTTGAAGGGTCCTCACGCAGTGGACTTGATTGTGTAATGTTTCGGCAATTTTATATGTGTTTTAGTATTGTCTCGAAAATTTAGAATTCAGGTCACAAAAATTTCGATTTTAGGTTTCGAAAATTAGAGTTTCATGATTTCATGTGATTTGGAATGTATAAAAAAAGCTACATTGTAACTCCATTGGAGATTTCGATATACAATATAGCGATGGAGTACACACATAACAACCAAAATATGCGTACAAATATAGCAAAACAAAATATGAATACAAATATACACAAACATAATCACATAACACGGGATATACCAAAGTCTAGATAAACTTGTGCATGAACCACGATGAAGGAGGAGGGGTATTATCACATATAACCCAATTAAATATGATACTCTTTGTTTATATATCGATTTAATGTGGATGATGTTCTTTAATACTGTATTGTACGGCATGCTAGATAAGGTTGTGCATGAACCAACTGAGGAAAATACGTGGCATACGGATCATATAACGATGTACCGTAACCTTCGACTCGTGTGCGTTTCGAAAGCTACGGTACATCATTATATGATCCACACGCCACACATTTCCCTCAGTTGGTTCATGCACAATGTTATTTAGCCGGTGGTACAATACAGATCATCCACGGCAAACTGATAATTTGACAAAGAGTGCCCTATTTAACAATGTGTGCAACTAGTATCCGCAGCGCCATAGCGAGTACCCCTTGTCTCGGGGCTGCCCACGATGGCGGTGAGTGTAGGAGTTGTCCATGTCCTGCGATTTCATGATGTAAGTGGATTGTACAGTAAGAAATGTAACAAGAATGCAAATTACCACTGAAAAAATTACCAATACTTCATTTCTACTTACTTAATATATCGTAATGATGACTACTAAGCTAATTACGACTAATTAATTACCACTAAAGTAATTCATTACTAGTAAACTAACTAATTACGACTACAGTAATAACGGCAAAAGCATCCGACAAATTACCTGCCCTTCGGGGGAAAGTAATCAATCAAGGCCGAGCGGGGAGCGACGAGAAGCAAGAAAATAGTTAACCTCCCAATAAAAGTAATTATGTTACGTTCTCAGAGTTCTCAGCGACGAGCGTAAGTACGAGAATCGAAACTCAAATGAGATGAGCGAAGAGCGAGTGTCAGAGTTCGGTATTTATAGCCGAGCAGAGGAGGAGTCGCGGCGTTGGCACCGGGAATCCCGTAAGTGTTGGCGTCGGAATTTCTGGACGAGGCGACAAATGTGCGGAGGAGGGAGGAGGGACGGTGGGACAGATGGCCACCGCGAGGTTTTTTAATTCTCCGCAGAACAGTCCGGGTGCGTGACGGGTGTGGCAGGCGGGAGGGAGGGCCAAAGGGGGGCGTGAGTCGGGAGGGTGTTGCGAGAACAATTCTGAACATGACTGTTTCTACATTTATTGATTCATATGAACAGAACACTTATACGAAATAGCGAGAACAATTTTGAACGAATAAAATTATGAAAAATTTACACAAGCAAGTACATGATGTCAGGATGCTCCACAAAAAATTTTAGAATTTTTTGAACTCATTTGCTATATTTTAAAATTATTCAAAATTTAAGACTACCACTAACTAACCTAACTAATTAACGAACCTAACTACCCTACACTAATTAACCCCTAACTACCCTACGTGGCTGGCGCGCAGGTGCCTCTGCGCCTGTGTCGCGCAGGCCACCGTGCGCCAACACGGCGAGGCACGCTGCAACGGCGCATGTCTTTGGTGCACGGTGGCGTGCCGGCCGTCAGTGTCGGGACAACGGTGTTAGCGCACACCGCCGCCGTCTTGGCGGTGACATTTTTGCAAATACATGCGGGCGGTGGTCATATCTGCAAATACGCGTATTTGCGACGAAAAAGTGTCATATCTGCCAAAAAGTCCAGGATGGAAAAATGTATATGAAGTTGGGGAAGCGTCTGACCAATTTGTGTCTTTATGTATCTAAATAACTTATTTTGAGGGTGCGGTTGAAAAATATACAGTTCTCACTGTGAGGTTTGAAATGCAGGTGAAAAGGATACCTTCCACATTCAGTGATCTCAATAGCTAATATCATTATCCTGTCTGATGTGAAGCCGGAGCATATTTCTGATATTACTCGCAATGGGAGGCCGTATCACATTGCCTTCATTACGGATGGAGGGGATGAAGATGATGACTCACCTCCAACCAAGTATGTGATCATAGCATCAGGCAAAATTGATGTTGCAGATGAGAACTGTCAAGATGGGGAAAGGAGCCTACCTTTTGATGCTCATTTGCTCAATATCATAACTTACATCCGTGCATGGCGTTGCCTTGACTATAAGGCAGCAGTCAGAAGAAACCAAAGCCTCATACAGAAGATGGTACATTATCCGCTGGTATGTAGTATGTACACTCTGAATGGTACTGATCTGAAGAGGTTATTTGGCTTGCTTGTTTGTCAGATAATATACATGAAAGGACAGAGATCAAAGAAGAGAGAAACTAATTTTGAAATTATCATCCATGTTATCTTTTTCTTAAAGAATATTTTACTGCAAAGAAAAAAGGGTCCAGGTTACTGCAAAAGAAATGATCCAACTATATTCACATCATAACTGAACTGATTATTGAAAGCTTTTGGGTTGTTGTAAAGAAGCAGGTAATTTGATTAGTTCCATTTTCTGACTTTTCCAGGTTGCAGATAGCCTTCAGAAACACACGAAGGGTATTAGTTCAATTGACAGCATGTAAATATAGAGTAAATTGTCTACAATGGATCTTAACAATTATCAGAATGATGCCGTCTTGAATTGTATAATTGAATTGTCTACAATGGAGAGAATAATTGAAGAAAGGACATCGTCCCTTATGTCCGAGACAGTAGAGACAATCACCCGCCTCAAGGACTGGCATAAAGCATATTAGTGGCAATATGTAACATCCTCCCCTCTCCTCTCTCCCCCTTCCGTCGACCTGCGTTGACCCCGGCGCCGTCAACCCTCGTGCGGCGCGTCGCCTCCCCACCAGCTCGTCCTCGCCGGGTCCCACTGTGCGATGATCTGCCCTCGCCGCCGCGATCGCTCCGCGCCGTGCCTCGCCTGCGACCCCCCTGCCGCGCCGTCCTCTCCCCCACCTGCTCCCACTCGCGAGTGTCGCCCCTCGCCGTCGCCGCCTGCCGCCGCCGCCTGCCGCGTGCCGCCGCCGCCTGCCGCTCGCCGCACTCGCCTCGCCTCCCCCGCTCCGCCTCGCCTGGTGCCCCACGCCCCGCACCCTTGTCCTCCCCGCCGGCTATAAAGCTTCCCCCCTTCAGCCCCGTTCCCCATCTCTTTCCCCCCTTCTTCCCCAAGCAAAAGAATCCGAGGAGGAAGAAGCAAAGAAAGAGTGAAGGCCGAAGCACTTACCTCCGGTCGCCGCCGCCGCTCGGTGAACCTCCGTTTTCGCCGTCGTCGCCGTCTCTCTCGCGTCACCACCGTGCGCCCCGAGCCCTTCCCTTCGGCCGCCGCCGCGCCTCTCCCGAGCCCCTCTCTTCTCCCGCGCCGCCGCCCCGCCTCTCCTCTCCCTCCGCGCTAACCCGAGCCCCTTTAGGCGTCGCCTCAGGGCCTTGCCCGCGCCAGTGGCCGCGCTCGCCAGCACCGCTGCCCAAGGCCGTGGGCTGGGCTGCTTTAAGCGCCGTGGGCCGATGCCCTTTTTCTTTTTATTTTGAGTTTTCTTTTCCTTTTCTATTTTTAATTTGAAAGTAAGACTTCAAGTATTCATAACTCCCCCATTTCAACTCCAAAAATTGCAAAGTAAATTTCTAAAAATTTGTAAATTCAAGATCTTGCTAATGGCATAGGTCTTGTTCAATTTGGAGTTCATTTGGGTATTCTTGTGTATTTATTGGTCCTTTTGCCTTTTGTGTCTTTTTCCCAGCATTTACCAGAGAGTTCAAGACACCGAGACCTCCACGTTGATCAAGAACAAGACTACTCAGACCCTCTTCCCTACACTCAAGGCGAGTCAATACTTTGATCATATTGAGCCTACATTTTATTCAAATTATATTCTTTTAAAATAGCAAATTGCATGCTTTAATTCCTTAATCAAATGTATGTTAAAGCTTAAGGTAGATAAATACCTAGTTGTGGAATAATTAATTAATATGCCATCCTTGATAAATTGAATCCCTTAATTCCATTGCCACCCTAGTAACTATATGGTAATACTAGCTATAGGTTGTACTTAAGCGACATGCTAGATTTGCTTAAGTACCGGGGCATTAAAATGTCCTAATCATCATCATTTCAAACGTAAAATGCTTTGGGCAGTCATTGCGGGTAAATGAATGAGATGGTTAAATTGTTGTATTTTACTTCTCAAAAACCCTAAACTGCTAATACCCCGTCTGGGCGGATGGTAAGATGGTGGGTGCGGACGGAGCACGAGAATGGCGGGAATGTGGTTGAGCCGTCCGCACAACCCTAAGGACTTAATCTTGTTACGACCTCCTGTATAACAAGTACAACCACAACTGCAACAAATCGCGACTTGGCTTAGTACATTTACCAAATCCTGAAAGTCACCTCACTGGAGGGACAAAGGGGCAAAAGCTCTGGGTATGTCGGGCCGGATGGGACACCGAGTCAAGGGTGAAGTTCACCAGTCGCGGAGGTGTAGCCACGCCACGCCTGGGCCGCCGAGGTGGACATCCCGCGCAACGTATGGGCGCAACCCCATATGGGTGAGATGATGGAAAGGACAAGATATTTAGAAAAGTTATTGTGACAACCTCTCGACTACACGACTACGTAATCGTGTAGGCAACGAGTTAATTGTCTCTTGTGGGTAAAGTGTACAATCTCTGCAGAGTTATAAACTGCTTAAACAGTGTGCCTACGGTCAAAGGCGGACATGGGAACTTAACTTGAGTTAGTTCTATTTCAAAAATCCTTTGTGGGTGGTATGAAAATTGTATGGGCTCACCTAGCCCCGAGAACGTTTTTCCGGGTCTCCTTACCCAAGGTTGTTTAGTCTTGACGTAACCACAATCAAAATAAGCATGAAGGTGGAGGGAACCTCTGCTGATATAAATATTGCACAATTATTCTCTTTAACCAAATGCAATTTGTTAAAATGCTAAGTGATAGGAATTTGTAGCTATGATAATTGAAAACATTGCTTTAGCAAATAAAATAACCCGAGCCATCCTTGTTAAGCCTTGCATGTATATTATTGCATTGTGTGTTGGCTCGCGAGCACGGAAGTTGTGCTCATTCTCGCTCTCCCCCAAACCCTTCAGGTAACGCAGATGAAGGAGACTATGCCTACTACGAGGAACCAGAAGTCCATAGGCATGGAGTCGATGAAGAATAGTATAGGTTCTGTAGTCTAGGTCTCGCCTCAGTCTAGCGGACTCATTGGTACTTGCGTACATCCGATATTATCCAGGTCCTTGGTTAATATCAATTGTACACAGGTTGCCCCAGTCGCTTGCCTGTGGAGAGTTAAGCTCTACCCCTTTTGCTTCCGCTATAGCTACCGCTGTCTTTTGTGATGTAATAAATTTGGCTTGTTCGGCCCGTATTGTAAACCCTGACCCGACGCGGTCTATGTGAACTCTTTTGTGTTAATTAATGAATGGTATAGTTCTACGCCATGTATGAAATGGTTTAGCAATGTATCTGTGAGTGCTATCTACTGATCCAGAGAATAGCACAGTGTTTTCACAGAGGATTCGGATTAGGAAATCCGGGTCCGACAGAGTCGGTATCGAGCATACGATCAGAGGAGCCTTAGCTAGACTGGTTGAGCCTAAGGACTTGGGTCTTAATTTCAAAAATTAAGAAAAACTTTGACAAAATATAGTGTATTTACTGCTCTTACTCATCCCTCTTAGTTCTGTACCTATCTTTACTTCACTTGGGTTTTACCTTGTTACTAACTTTCTCCTGTTTTCAAAATTTGTAGATGACTACCCCGTCGTCGGATGGCTCAGGGACCTCCTCGCTCACTGAGAGAACGAGGGAGGGTTCGCGACATACTTCGCCACCGATGTCAGTATTTGGTTTTCCCGTCGCCTTACGCCCGGGGTAGGATGACGAGTATCGAGACCGCGAGTCCCGGTCGATGGAGGTGTACCTCCGCGTGGTTGGCGAGTTCACTGCTTACCTCTTCAGGGCCGAGGCACCCCGGCGTAGCCGTCATGACGCCATTCAGGACGCCGCACGCGTTGCCTCCACCCGCTTGTGTTGGAAGTACGAGGATCTCTTGCTGAGGTCACCCTTCTGCTTCTACCCGTATCTCCCTGATGAGGAGCGTGTCCCAGCAGTTTTCGACACCAGAGACGACGACCCCCGCATGACGCAGCAGGTCCAGCTTACGCAGGCGATGACAGCCACCATCACCGCTGCCATGGATGAGATCAGACAGCTTCGGACACTCCTCACCGGCAGCTATGCCCACTCCGACACCCTTCGGAGCAACATGATCAGGAGTGATGAAGCTCACCCCGCAGCGATGAGTACAGGAGAGGGATGCTGCGGTACAGGAGAGGGACGCCGCTCTTGCAGAGTTGGCACGCCTCGCGCGCGCACGGTCCCCGCCCGCCCCGTTGCACCCGCTGCCGCCCCGTTCTCCCAGGCCGAGCCGACGCCCCGCCCGTAGGAACCCGCCTCCGCCTCACAAAGACGCAAGAAGGTGCGCCCGCCGCCCGTCCGCCGTCGCTCGGAGAGTCCACCATGACGCAGCCTCACCCACCGCCCGGATTTGACGAGTCCACCGTGGCGCCACCTCGCCGTTCACGCCTCGCTCCCGTTCGCGAAGCTTCCGCCGAGCCGTTCGCCCGCTCCCTCGCAACTGTACCGCCTGTGGTCAGTCCCCGGAAGAGCAGTTGTCAGATTAGTTTAGGTTAGCTAGCAGTGCTTGCTAAGCAGTCTTTTGGTTGCAAGCACTTTTGTTTCCTTCTTTTGTAGACGTTGTGTTTGTATTCTATGTCATGACTTAGCTTAGCGTATACGCTTTGTTCGAGAGTCATGTAACACTTAACCCCTTAATATAGCGTAGCCGCTCTAGGCTTTGTATTGTACTTGTTTCGTTCTTTTTGTTGGTTTTGTTCTTGTTTGTGTGTGCCTTAGAGGGCTAGCGAACCCTCATATACTCCCTCTAGCTCTAAGCTTCATAGTTTCTTCAGGATGCCGCCAAGAAGAGTTGCCGCCCCAGTCCGTGGAGCCTTCGCCGTAGGCCGAGGAAGAGGCCGTGGCCGTGGTTGTGGCCAAGGCCGAGGACAAGATCTGCCTCCTCCACCACCAGCAAACCCAACAATGGCGCAAGTCATGTTTCAGCAGTCTCAGATCCTCCAAGCTTTACTCAACAATCAACAGGCTGGAGCAGCCAGTCGCAATTCCAAACTTGCAGACTTTCTCAGGACCAGACCCCTCACCTTCGCTGCAGCAAGTGAACCTCTAGAAGCTGAAGATTGGCTCAGGGACATTGAGAAGAAACTTCGTCTTGCCCGCTGCTCAAATGAAGACAAGGTGGATTTCGCCACCCATCACCGAAAGCGCGCCACGCTCACAGTGGGAGAATTACCTCGCCGCCCGAGTTGCTGAGAGTCTAGAAGAAGAAGAAGCGGAAGAAGCACTAGAAGCCGCAGCATCTGCGACTGGAGTTCCACTAGTCCCTACCTCTGCCGCCGTAGTAGAAGAAGTTGTTGAAGTACAACAAGCAGAAATTGAACCCGCATGGCAGCCAATTCCATGGGAGGAATTCAAAGCCGCTTTGAGCCAACTTGTACTCACCGGCACCATGAGGATGAAGAAGAACGAGTTCGAGCTTTAAAGCAAGGCCATATGTCACCAACGAATATCGACTAAGTTCAACCAACTTGCCCGCCACGCTAAATGATGTAGCCGATGAAGAAGAGAAGATTGATCGCCGTGGAAGGAATGCGCGAAGATATGAGGGACGACTTATCCTCCACGACACTCCAGACTTCCAAAGAATTGGTCAATAAATCCTCATTTGTGAAAATGAAAAGAAGATGCGGAGATTAGCCGCAAAAGGAAGATGTCATTTCAGAGGCCACAGGGTAGCTTTCCCCAGAAGTCAACATTCCAGGCGCTTCATCTTTCAGATCGTCTGCAGCCTCCCCTCAGAAAACTTAAGTTTCCACCCCGCGTCCCCAAGGAAGTGGATTCGGTGCTCTCCGCCCCACCGGGCAACCAGCAGCAGTCAACCCAGCAGCAAACCTCCACTGCTTCGCCTGTGGAGAAAAAGGACACTTCGCCAATCGTTGTCCTTCCCGGCAGAATGCTCCAGCAAGGCTCAACACAGGAGTAACGCCAGTTCAAGGCAGGACCCCAGCCCCAAGTAAGAGTCACCAGACTTCACAAACATCAAGGTCTACACCAACACAAAGCCATGGCCGTGTGAACCACGTCACAACCGAGGAAGCTCAAGATGCCTCAGGAGTACTAATGGGTACGCCTCGTTAATCGATACTACCAAGTTTTGTTTGATTCTGGAGCTTCGCACTCTTTTGTTTCAAGGAAGTTTGTTGAAAGGCTTAAGTTGCCAACCTATAAGTTAAAGAAACCCGTAATACTTAGTTCACCCGGGAGACCCCTTTATGCTACCTCACCGGTCCTGTGGTAGAAATTGCTATGGAACATTCCGGATTCCTAGCAAACCTTCCGTGCTAGAATCCCAAACCTTGGATATCATCCTAGGGATGGATTAGTTGGCCAAATATCAAGGATTATTAGATTGCGCTAATGAAAAGTGGTGCTCACCAATAACCCGGAGACCACAATAAGAGTTAGTGTGGATCGTTCCTCTCCCTTGGATCGAACAATCCACCACCTTGGAGAGTTATCCCTAGAGACAACGCCTGTAGTTCAAGCCTACCCCGATGTCTTCCCAGAAGAATTACCAGGAATGCCACGCATGTAGATGTCGAGTTTGTCATCAACGTGAAGCCAGGGACAACCCCAATTGCTAAGAGACCATACCGAATGGCCGCTGACGAGCTTGAAGAATTGAAGACGCAGATTGAAGATTTGCAAGAAAAAGGTTTCATTAGACCTAGCTCATCCCCCTGGGGTTCGCCAGTGCTTTTTGTAAAGAAGAAAGACGGCACCGCCAGATTATGTGTGGATTACAGAGCACTCAATGAGGTGACCATCAAGAACAAGTATCCCTTACCTCGCATTGATGACCTGTTCGATCAGTTGACAGGGGCATCAGTTTTCTCCAAGATAGACCTGAGGTCAGGATACCATCAGCTTAAGATTAGGAATGAGGATATTCCTAAAACGGCTTTCACCACCCGGTATGGCCTGTATGAGTTCACTGTCATGCCGTTTGGCTTGACCAATGCGCCAGCCTACTTCATGAACCTCATGAACAAAGTATTCATGGAATACTTAGACAAGTTTGTTGTCGTGTTCATAGACGACATCTTGATCTACTCAAAGACCGATGAAGAACATGCCGAACACTTGCAATTGGTCTTAGAAAAGCTTAAAGAGAACCAGCTTTATGCCAAGTACAGTAAATGTGAATTTTGGCTTCATGAAATCAGTTTCCTCGGGCACGTTGTATCTGTTGGAGGAATTGCAGTTGACCCCATCCAAAGTAGAAGCTGTAATGGAATGGAAGCAGCCGACCTCAGTAACTGAAGTGCGTAGTTTTCTCGGTTTGGCCGGATACTACCGACGCTTCATAGAAGGGTTCTCTAAGCTATCCAAGCCAATAACCCACCTGCTTAAAAAGGAAAAGAAGTACGAATGGACAGAAGCTTGTGAAAGGAGTTTCCAAGAACTGAAGAAGAAGTTAACTTCAGCCCCAGTATTAATCTTGCCAGACATACATCAAGACTTCGAAGTCTATTGTGATGCATCGCGCCAAGGTCTTGGTTGCGTGCTCATGCAAGGAGGAAAAGTTGTAGCTTATGCTTCAAGACAACTCTGTCCGCACGAAGACAACTATCCAACTCATGATTTGGAATTGGCAGCAGTAGTGCATGCCTTAAAAATTTGGCGGCATTACTTGATTGGAAATCATTGTGATATCTACACAGACCACAAGAGTCTCAAGTACATTTTCACCCAATCAGATCTCAACCTTCGACAAAGGAGATGGTTAGAGTTAATAAATGATTATAACTTGAATGTCCATTATCATTCTGGAAAGGCTAATGTGGTTGCTGGATGCATTAAGCCAGTAAATCCTATTGCAAGAATGTCATGATTCAAGAGCATCACCGAGCTCTATAAGGAATTTGAAGTCCTCAACCTTGAGTTAATAGAGCAAGGCACCCTAGCCACAATAGAAGCGCATCCAACTTTAGAAGAGCAAATCAAGACCGCTCAAGAAGGACATCCCGAGTCCAGAGATTCAAGCAACTCATGCCAAAAGGAAAAGCCCTAAGATGTCGGAAGATCGTGAGGAATCCTATGGTATGGGAAACGACTCTTTGTTCCCACCGTAAGGAACTCAAAGATTTGATTCTAAAAGAAGCTCACACTACCTTATACACTACACCCAGCAAGACCAAGATGTATCAAGACATGAAGATGTTGTATTGGTGGCCACGAATGAAAAGAGATATCGCGAATATGTAGCTTGTTGTGATGTATGTCAACGAATCAAGGCTTGAACATCAAAGACCAGTGGATTGCTACAACCCCTACAAATCCCTCAGTGGAAATGGGAAGAAATCGGAATGGATTTTATTACCGGTTTGCCTCGAACCAGGTCTGGATGTGACTCGGTATGGGTTATAGTTGACAGATTGACTAAAGTCGCCCACTTTATCCCTGTAAAGACAACCTACAAGGGAGACAAGTTAGCCGAGCTGTACATGGCTCGTATTGTGTGTTTGCACGGAATACCCAAGAGGATAGTCTCGATCGAGGATCTCAATTTACCTCGCATTTGGGCTAGTTTGCATGATGCCCTTGGAACCCACCGGATTTCAAGATAACGATCACCCTCGCACCGATGGTCGACGGAAGAACAAATCGATTCTAGAGGACATGCTTCGAGCTTGTGCTTTGGAATTTACCGTAGATTGGGAGAAATGTCCATCAGTATGCCGAGTTTGCATACAATAATAGTTATCATCAAGTCCGAAAATGTCCCGTTCAAGCACTCTATGGGAGAAAATGCGAACCCCTTTGCATTGGTCGAATCCGTGAAGGATATGTCTTGGACGGATACTCTCAAGCAAGTCAAGAGAAAGTTCGACTGATCAGAGATCGTCTTCAAGCTGTTCAATCAAGACAAAAAAGTTATGCCGACAACCGTCGAAGAGAACTAACCTTTGAAGTTGGAGATGTTGTGTATCTCAAGGTATCGCCACTTCGTGGAACCCGAAGATTCAAGGTTAAAGGCAAGCTCGCCCCAAGATACATAGGCCCGTTCCCAATCATCGCCAAGCGAGGAAAGTAGCCTATGAACTGGAATTGCCCGGCAATTTGTCAGACATCCACAACGTGTTTCACGTCTCCCAGCTCAAAAAGTGTCTCAGAGTACCTGAAGAGCACACGCCCGTAGAAGCCATCGCCCTTCAGCAAGATCTGACTTACCCGGAGCATCCAATCAAGATTCTGGACATCGTGGAGAAGCAAACCAGACGCCGAAGTATTCGCCTTTGCAAAGTTCAATGGAGCAATCACTCAGCAAAAGAAGCCACTTGGGAGCGCGAAGACCAGTTAAAGTTGGACTTTCCGCCCCTGTTCTCAGAGCAGCCTGAAGCTCGGGGTCGAGATTCCGTTTAAGGTGGGTAGGTTTGTAACATCCTCCCCTTCCTCCTCCCCTCTCCTCTCTCCCCCTTCCGTCGACCTGCGTTGACCTCGGCACCGTCAACCCCCGTGCGGCGCGTCGCCTCCCACTGGCTCGTCCTCGCCGGGTCCCACCGCGCCAGTATCTGTCCTCGCCGCTCCCACTGCTCCGCGCCGTGCCTCGCCTGCGACCCCCCCTGCCGCGCCGTCCTCTCCCCCACCTGCTCCCACTCGCGAGTGCGCTGTTCGCCTTTCCGCCGCCGCACTCCGCCTGCCCCGTCTCGTCCGGCTCCCCGCTCCGCCTCCGCCTGCGTGCCCCACGCCTCCTGCACCTTGTCCTCTCCCGCCGGCTATAAAGCTTCCCCTTCACCTGTTCCCATCTCTTTCCCTTCTTCCCAAGCAAAAGAATCGAGGAGGAAGAAGCAAAGAAAGAGTGAAGGCCAAGCACTTACCTCCGGCTGCCGCGCCGCTCAGTGAACCTCCGTTTCGCCGTGCCGCCGCCTCTCGCGTCCACCGTGCGCCCGAGCCCTTCCCTTCGCCGCCGCGCCGCCTCTCCCGAGCCCTCTCTCTCCCCACGCGCGCCACCGCGCCCGCCTCCCCTCCTCCTCTGCTAACCCGAGCCCCCTTTAGGGCGCCGCCCATGTGGCCTTGCCGTGTGCTGTGGGCGCGCTCTCCAGCAAGCACCGCTTTACCCAAGGCCGTGGGCTGGGCTGCTTTAAGCGCCGTGGGCCGATGCCCTTTTTCTTTTTCTTTTGAGTTTTCTTTTCCTTTTCTATTTTTAATTTAAAAGTAAGACTTCAAGTATTCATAACTCCCCCATTTCAACTCCAAAAATTGCAAAGTAAATTTCTAAAAATTTGTAAATTCAAGATCTTGCTAATGGCATAGGTCTTGTTCAATTTGGAGTTCATTTGGGTATTTTTGTGTATTTATTGGTCCTTTTGCCTTTTGTGTCTTTTTCCGGTACTTCGTCTGCGTAGAGTTCGGAGACACCGGAGACCTCCACGTTGATCAAGAACAAGACTACTCAGACCCTCTTCCCTACACTCAAGGCGAGTCAATACTTTGATCATATTGAGCCTACATTTTATTCAAATTATATTCTTTTAAAATAGCAAATTGCATGCTTTAATTCCTTAATCAAATGTATGTTAAAGCTTAAGGTAGATAAATACCTAGTTGTGGAATAATTAATTAATATGCCATCCTTGATAAATTGAATCCCTTAATTCCATTGCCACCCTAGTAACTATATGGTAATACTAGCTATAGGTTGTACTTAAGCGATATGCTAGACTTGCTTAAGTACTGGGGCATTAAAATGTCCTAATCATCATCATTTCAAACGTAAAATGCTTTGGGCGGTCATTGCGTAAATGACCGAGATGGTTAAATTGTTGTATTTACTTCTCAAAACCCTAAATCGCTAATACCCCGTGCAGGCGGATGGTAAGATGGTGGAGTGCGGACGAACACGAGAATGGCGAATGTGGTTGAGCCGCCCGCACAACCCTAAGGACTTAATCTTGTCACGACCTCCTGTATAACAGTACAACCACAAGTCCGCAACAAGCCGCGACTTGGCTTAGTACATTTATCAAATCTCGAAAGTCACCTCACCGGAGGAACAAAGGGGCAAAAGCTCGGGTATGTCGGGCCGATGGGACACCGAGTCAAGGGTGAAGTTCACCGATCGAGGTGTAGCCACGCCACGCCGGGCCGAGGTGGACATCGCGCGCAACGTATGGGCGCAACCCCATATGGGTGAGATGATGGAAAGGACGAGATATTTAGAAAAGTTATTGTGACAACCTCTCGACTACGACTACGAATCGTGTAGGCAACGAGTTAATTGTCTCTTGTGGGTAAAGTGTACAATCTCTGCAGAGTTATAAACTGTTTAAACAGCCGTGTCTACGGTCAAAGGCGGACATGAGAACTTAACTTGAGTTAGTTCTATTTCAAAAATCCTTTGTGGGTGGTATGAAAATTGTGACGGGCTCACCTAGCCCTGAGAACGTTTTTCCTGGGTCTCCTTACCCAGTGTTGTTTAGTGGTGGACGTAACCACAATCAAAATAAGCATGAAGGTGGAGGGAACCTCTGCTGATATAAATATTGCACAATTATTCTCTTTAACCAAATGCAATTTGTTAAAATGCTAAGTGATAGGAATTTGTAGCTATGATAATTGAAAACATTGCTTTAGCAAATAAAATAACCCGAGCCATCCTTATTAAGCCTTGCATGTATATTATTGCATTGTGTGTTGGCTCGCGAGCACGGAAGTTGTGCTCATTCTCGCTCTCCCCCAAACCCTTCAGATAACGCAGATGAAGGAGACTATGCCTACTACGAAGAACCAGAAGTCCATGGGCATGGAGTCGATGAAGAATAGTCTAGGTCTCGCCTCAGTCTAGCGGACTCATTGGTACTTGCGTACATCCGATATTATCCAGGTCCTTGGTTAATATCAGTTGTACACAGGTTGCCCCAGTCGCTTGCCTGTGGAGAGTTAAGCTCTACCCCTTTTGCTTCCGCTATAGCTACCGCTGTCTTTTGTGATGTAATAAATTTGGTCTGTTCGGCCCGTATTGTAAAACCTGACCCGACGCGGTCTATGTGAACTCTTTTGTGTTAATTAATGAATGGTATGGTTCTACGCCATGTATGAAATGGTTCAGCAGTGTATCTGTGAGTGCTATCTACTAATCCAGGGAATAGCACAGTGTTTTCACAGAGGATTCTGGATTAGGAAATCCGGATCCGACACAATAGCATCAATTAGAGGATACCGAGACCGTGCAAGCGTTAGCCGATCTCAATATCGAGTAGTCGATATGTGCGCATGAATGTAGTTACTGTACTCTTTTCCTTACGGTTGAAACCCACATTGGGGTGTAAAGTTTTTAACGAGGAGATAACAATGTATCTGTAAAATATCAATGAAATACTTTCCCCCAAATATTTTAAGTATCCATACTGTATTTGCAAAATATCAATATCGAGCTCGCCCCCGCCGGTCTCAGGCAGTAACTCCCAAACAAAAAGCCGACATAATGCAGTAAACTAGAAAAGCAATTTGCAATAACATGAAAGGGAATATGTAGTGAAACAAAAAACGATGAGTATCTTCAAATCGACAGTTCACTAATTCCTCTCCTCCTCAATGTGCTTCATGCCAAATGGGCAGTAACACCCGAGCAAAAAAATCGATAGATTGTCCTGACAACCTCTGCTGGTATCATGGATCATGAGAAAGCTAGGAGGAAGAATGTTGGTGGCAAAGTTCTAGACTTTTTCTACTAAATGAGAGTTTTGTGAAAGGATTTCAAATAGGTGTAGTAGGATACTTTCCCAGGACAAATATAGTAACGGAAAGGAGAAAATGCATTAACACAAAGGGGAAAATACAGTAAAACTCCATGTACTTCATGGATGCAGTAACACAAATGAGAAAAGACAGTAAAACTCCATGTACTTCATGGATGTAATAACACAAAGGAGTAAATGCAGTAAAATTCCATGTACTGCTTGAGATCATGCGGGAGCTCGAATCCAGCGTGCGGAAATTTGGGTGGTGTCGGGAAGAAGGTCGCGGCTTGCGACTGCTGCCGCGATGCGATGGGCTCACGATAATGCTGACGAGGTGGTGCGGTGTAACATCCCAATTTTTGCATCTTGTAAAAAAATAATTTAAAATAATTAATTCAAAGTTTTGGATTTTAAATTGGAGTTCTTGTAAATCAATCCAAATTCCAATTCTTAATTCAACTTTGAACCGATTTCCTTCTTTAAATCGCAAATTGAATTCCAAAATCAAATCAATTATTGGCCAATTTTGAATTCAAATTCTCAATTTGAATTCATCTCTCCTCAATTTCAAACCTCGGCCAAAATTCAAATTCAAATTTGAATTCTCTTCAAAATTCAAATATCAAAAATCCTATTCAATTTTTGGTTTTAGGCCGAAATCAAATTCTCTTACTTCGGGCCGAGCCCAACTTCTTTCTTTCCCCCGGCCCACTTTCTTCTTTCTTCCTTGCTTCTTCCTCTCGCTCTGCCTAGAGCTGCCGCGCCAGTCGCGCTGCGCCAGCCACTCTGCGCTAGCGCCAGGTCCCCGTGCCGCCCGCGTCATCACCTCGCAACCATCAACGCGCCATCAAATCCCGCTGTTGTCGCGTCTTTAATGCACTGCCGTTTCTCGGCACCATCAAGCCGGCCGAAACCGTCACCATGACTTCCCATTGCGCCCGCACCCACTCAGAGGCCGTCCTCGCCTATTAATGGGAGCACCTTGACCTCCTTCTTCCTCTTTACTCTCCACCCAAATTCATGTCCCTGTCGCATCGCCGCCGCCGCGAGAAGCTTCACCCCGAGCGTCGGCCGCCACTTCACATCGTCGTTCCGCCGCTTTGGTGATCTTCTTGCCCAACCAACTGCATCATATCGTGTTCCCGAGTACCTTGATCGTTTCCCCTAAATCAATTTTGTGTTTGCCGCATCACATCGCCGGAATTCGTCGACTTTCCCATCGCCGGCCGAATCACCATCCTCGCTCGATCTCCTTCTCCAGTGAGTTCTAAGCAGTAAGGATGAAGCTCAAGTCGATAGTCTATTATAAACACGGATTTTCCGGGTTCGTGGCAATGCTTACCGAATCCCAAGCTTACACACTTGCAAGTAATCATCAGTCAAATCTAAAATGACAATAACATGCTTTATAATTCACATGAGCAATGTGACTGATAATCTTTTTATGCAGGTTTACCTATAATTGTCAAAGTAAAACCTAGCATAAACTACAAAACACACACAACTCGGAGCTGGGATTTTCTTGGCCTTAACTACTACCAACCCTCAGGCCTCCTCCAGAAAGCAAAGTACGGTGAAGATGTCATCGTCGGTGTAAGTGCATGTACAATGGTACAGACAGCTGCTGTCTATAGCAACTCTCCATGTCACATGTAGACAACACTAAACACAACTCATACAATGGTTGTAATGGTTGTGGTGATACAGTCGGCTACAAGATTGTAGATAACACACAATCTTTTAATGTTTTTTTTGTTTCTAGTGCTACAGTCGACTACAGAATTGTAGACAACATCTTTTTCTCTCTTCATTCTCTTTCATCCACGTAAGCAAAAATTATACGTGGTAGAGGCTATAGACAGCTGACATAAACCCATTGTATATGCTCTATTCGATTCAGGTTTGCAATCACATATTGGATAAAAAAAACTCCAACTAATAGTTAAAGCTTTGTTCATAAAACGACAACGAGTACAGCCCTGTGCCGGCGGTGGAGAGGCGCATGTGAGGCCCGCGCGGCGCTTGAATGCCTGTATATGATTATGCCAGATGGGAATGTTTGCGTTCATGGCCTAGCAAGAACATGTGGGATGTGAACTGAAAATGTCCAGAGATTCTAGATACCCATAGGTGTATAGATCTTGTTAGATGTGTAGCTTGACAGTGAGCGTGTTCTCCCTGCCACCGTTGCTGCCCAATCTTGACACTTGCTCGGAGCTGAGAATTGGTTCTCCTGTTCTTTCAAGTAATCTGGGGCTCCTAACTGTTGTAAAATCGTCAAGAGCCTTGTGATGAGCTATGATTGTATCAAGAACCATTGCCTGAGTTGTCATGTGCCTTATGTTCCTCTCTAATTACTCTTTGGTTTATTGTCTTCTTGACATGTTCATCTATCATTGTTTAAATTGGTTTGGCTGCACCTACGTGCTACTGCTTGCTTTTACGTCAAAAATAGTAATTTAGAATGATGAGATAAATATCCTAGTTCTTGTGATTGTGAGAGAGATTGTAATTCTGAATGGATGTGCCTTTGCACCTGTGAATGCTGAATTGCTACGGAATGTGCTATTGTAAAGAAATTTCAGAAATTTGTGTAAACAAATACACTTGAAGTCTTAAAACCATGGGTATGATGGTTTTTTTTTTTTGTCTCTAACCATCTCTTCCAGTGTTTTAGAGCTAACCTACCAAACGCTCTCTCAGCTAGCTCCAGGTTATCAGAGGAGTGGATCATCTGAGAATCAGAAGTTGGAAGCTGAAAAATGAGCAGCAGATATGTATGTCTCTCTTTGGTAGTACTACTTACTCCAGCGTGGATGGATGCAGCGTTTAAGGCGTAAATAGGCGGTTGTCCAGGGAAACGGCACAGGATCGTGCGTCTTCCTGGGAAATCTTGCGCTTGGTTTCAAGCTCCTTTATTAATTACAGGCGCATGCCTGTACTCATGGGGAAGTGAAACAATTCACACAATCATACCTGCATGTATCTCCTCTCAAATCTCTGTGGATACGAAGCGGTTCGTATCTTGATGCCGTTCCGTCCTTCTAACGGCCCAGATCAACCTAAACACATTTACTTCAACTCGGGAATTCCAATGGCCTCATGTACTAGAATTATACCCCTACGGCTACGGTTATGGTACATGCGTCTGTGATTAAAAGTCACTTCGCCTCCTAGTCCCAGCAAGCCATACGTACGGTTTGAGGAGGAGCAGGAGAAGAGAGCACCATGAGTGACAGCGAGGACGATTTCCACAGTGCAATGGACCACAGTGAAGTGGACAAAATGGAAGCTGTGGCTAGCTACTGGGCTGCAGTGAAGAAAGACGACAGAACACTCAACAGGTTTGCTCTTGGCTACCTGGAGAGCAAAATTTTCTCTTGGTCCATCGAAGGTATCTTCAACAGGAACCTCCTCAAGCAGCAGGTAACGACCGATCTCTGATTCCCAAGCACTGTTCGATTTTGCCCTCGTTTGCTCGTAATTAAGCTGCATGCATGTTTCTGGTCCAACATTTCAACTCGGTCACCATGATTTCATTTTGCTCGTTTAGTTAGGGGTTTGATCTTGCATGTAAACCATCCCTAGCTATCGATTTAGATTTAATCATGTAACTGGTGGTGCTGTGGTTGTGCTACATCTGCGTTCATATCAAATCATCCTTGGATGAATGCGTCATGCCGTCGGACTGAATTTGACAGCTCGTGCTAGTCCCTTCCTGTCTATCTAAGCCACTGTGCTGTTCCAGTTAACTATTCCGAGATGTTCTTGACTTGATTGCGTTTGCATTCTATTGTACTGTTCGGCCGCGTTAGTCACCGATTTATTCGTGGACATTTAGATCAGCCATATGGAAATGATATAAGTAGATAATTTTTTTTTTATCAACAATAGCAACAGAACATAGTTGGTGTATTTATTTTGAGAGGACATAGTTGGTGATTAGAATGCTCTTTTGTGATCTCTCTCTATATAATGCTCTTTCGTACAAAAAGCCCAAACACTCGGACAACAGAATCCTAGTGGAGGAGGCTAGGCCGGCCCATGTGCGCGCGCGAGTGGCCTGGTGGGTAATCACCGTCTTGGCTCTCGCCGCTCCCGTCCCGTGTCCCGTCGCTGCCTGGCGCCGCCGCAGCCGGCAGGAGATGGATCGAGTGTCAAGAGTTGGTACCGGCGGCTTCTTTTAAAATCGAATCGGTACTGGCTTCGACGGCTCAGATGGATACGTATGAGAGTTATGAAGATCTAAGGGTGACCGCATAATCAAACTAGGTGCTGACTTCACTTAAGGCGGGCGCGCAAGTACACTTCAGTGTCGATCTCTGGATCTTCATCCAACGATTCCCATTTGATTGTTTTCATTACCGCACGCGCTTTTACCAAACTGTAGCTTTTGTCAGCCCTATTTACTTTCATCTGCTGTTATTGCTGTTTTTAACTGAACTATGGCTATATATAGCATTGTAATGAGCTGGAGCTCTATCTTTTGGTCAATACAAACCCTAATCGTCATAGAGTACTTGTAGCTCTTAGCTCATAGACCCTAAAATACCAAAGACAATCTCAGATCTTGCTTGATTCTTGTATTGTTTCGGATTTCTACTCTCGGATCCTGACAAGCTCCTCCAATGGAGGCCGCGCTGCTCCCCTGCCAGCCCAGGGGCGAGCTCCCGGCTGCCGACAGCTCCCATCGCTCGTCCTATCAAAGTATATTCGTCTTGCCTTCGCCGATTAGTCTCTGTTTGTTATTCTGTTGTGTCTTGTGTTTTTAGGTATGGATGGTGACTGGTGACTGAAGCTTGCAAGTTGCATGCTAGGTGTTCGTTGTTTTGCCAATCAGAAAGCCCCTCTTTCTCTCTCTCGCCCAGGATAAGAACAGCTTTGAACCAAATCACTCTTTTTTTGGGTAATAAATCTGCGTAGGTGGCCGAAGAAATCACCCATGGGAGTTCAGTAACTTAGGTATTAGTCCTGTGGTGAATTCTGATTTGTTATCTAAATTATGTTTTTGATTATGCTGTGGTTATTGCATGCCAGTATATATCCAACTAGCAGGGTGGCCTGTGCATTTGCGCGGCTAAATTTGTTTTAAATTTTATAATATCAAATGATATAACTTAGATACTTGAGAATATATTTATCTATCTCGTAGCTATTTAGATTTTTAAGATATCATAAACAGTATAAATGACAATAGAAACTCGAAGAAAAACATAACTTGAGGAACGTAACTGATGTATGAGCTTAGATGGAAGAAAATCTCGAATATAATAAATTAACCACTCCATTATGTATGTATCAAGTAGCTGCATGCCCACAAGGTCACTGTTTACTCTTTATAAAATATTTGCATGCATATGTACCTCTGTTAATTTCAAGCAATACGTTGATTATATATACAACAAATTATCAACGTTGATTATATATACAACAAATTATCTTATTAGTTTACATGGTATTAAAGTACCTTGACCACGTATACACTGATGCACCATGGGTGGTCTACCTTGAACTTATCTTTTCTCACGCCGATTGCCCTATCGAACAGTGTGCCTTTTATCTCTTCTCCCCGCCATAGTTTTTCTACTTCAATCTCTAACAGCGAGCCCAATTCTTGATCGATATTTCTCAGCTGCTACCTCTTTCAATGCAATACTCTACCATATAGTTATCTTCTACTTCTCTCTAATTATCGCTTAATACTGACAGTTGTGACATCAACACGCATACGTGCAAATATCGACGAATCCTACCGGGGATACCCACCACACTCTCTTTGGTGACCCTGAGCCTATTCTTTACTGTTGTGTCATCTCTACTCTGAGCTATTTGCTCCTATGTTTCTGTACGACTGTGCTTCTATTCGTATGGATGCATGCATGTATATACACATGCACGATGTTATAAGTGATCGATGTCTTCTTCTACCATGTTGGTCGCTCCTCTTCGACGTTGTCTAACTCAACGATGTGGCTTTCTTACTAACTGCAATGACCTTCCATCTTCACTGATGCTGGTATATCTGCTTTAGTCGTTGTCTAACGATATGGAGAATTTTCTCGCCATCGTCAGTGACGCCGTGTCACCAACGATGGCATGCTCCTAGCTACGTGATAACCACATATCGTCGATAGCTCATCTTCAATACAAAGTTTCATCTCCTCTTTAATAGGGCTTCTCTATCATTAAGATTCTTTGGGCATTGACTTCTTCAACAACGCTGATGCTCACAACTTATCGTCACAATACTTGGCTTCTTCGATTCCGTCAAAATTTTAGTTATTCAAAGATTTTACTTTAGAATTCATATGGAAATATAATTTCAAATTTTCTTTTATTTTTTGTCCCTAATTTAAATTATTTTTTGTTGGAATTCATATACTAATAAAATTGTTAATTTTTATTTATTTTTTATGCTGAATTACAGTTATTTATGGATTTTAATTTCGAATTCGTATCAAAATCAAATCGTCCATTTTAATTTATTTTTATTCCAAATAGCAGTTTTTTTTTTGTTGAAATTTGTATAGCAATCCAATTGCCTTTTTTGTTTAATTTTTATTCCTGATTATATTTATTTAGGATTTTACTTAGGAATTCGTATGTAAATCAAATTTCTAATGTTATTTTATTTTTGTTCCGAATTTTAGTTATTTAAATATTGCACTTTGAAATCCATATGGAAATCAAATTGCAAATTTTATATTTGTTTTTATCCCAAATTTCCATTATTTTTTGTTGAAATTCGTATACTAATCCAATTGCTAATTTGTTTATAAGAATTATTCTGAATTACAGTTATTAGGTATTTTATTTTGGAATTCGTATTGAAATCAAATTTCTTATTTTATTTTTAATTCCAAAATCTAGGTATTTTGTTGGAATTCGTATACTAATCAATTTTTTAATTTTTATTTTGAATTATATTTATTTAGGAATTTTACTTAGGAATTCGTATTGAAATCAATTTGCTTATTTTATTTTATTTTAATCCGAATTTTAGTTATTTATGGAATTACTTTGGAATTTATATTGAAGTCAAATTGCTATTTTTTTAGAAATCCAGTTCTTTTTTTGTTGGAACCTGTATACTAATCCAATTGCTATTTTTTTTTCCAAATTATATTTATTTATCAAATTGTTAATTTTATTTTTTTTGTTCCAATTTTTAGTTATTTATATATTTTACTTTGGAATTCGCATGGAGATCAAATTGCAAATTTTATTTTATTTTTTATCTCGAATTCGTATAATAATCCAATTGCTATTTTTTTTTTAAAAAAAAACAACTGTTTAGAATTATAGTTATTAGTGATTTTACTATGGAATTCATATCGAAATTAATTTGCTTATTTTATTTTATTTTATTTTTATTCTGAATTCTGGTTATTTTTTGTTGGAATTCTTATACTAATCCAATTACTAATTTTGTTTAATTTTTATTCGGAATTATGTTTATCTAGGTATTTCACCTAGAAATTCGTATCAAAATCAAATTGCTAATTTTATTTTTTTTATTCCGAATTTCTGTTATTTTTGCATTGTAGTTGAGTTGGATTCTTATTTGTAGATTGTTTTTGATATAGATTCTTTTCTTTAATTTAGATCGTTATAATCTGGATCCACCATAATCAACGGTGTGGATCTTTCTATTTTTTACTGATTAACGTGAAAATTTCTAGTTCTTGAGAGCGAACATAATGACTTCTTTTTCTATCGCTTTAATAATATAATAATAGATAGGTGGGTTGGTCATCTATCTTCTGTACCTCAACAGTCTATTGCATTGTTCTTTTCACACTAGCCATTGAGTACTGCTTAAATTTTACTTCAAGTGAGAACTAACAAATTATCTGGATACTCATGGCAGGTCAAGAGGATACCGGATACCTTCACGTCATTAGAGAGATACTTGGATTCATTTACCTGCCCACTGATTGAAGAAGTACACGCTGATGTCTTTTCGTCATTGGACAGTTATGCTCAGGCAAACTTTATAGAAGTAATCCAGATGGAGAAGCTTGATGATGAGAAGCCAATATTTGGTTTCGAGGTTTCCAAACCATCAAAGGATGAGAGGTCGAGGGAGACGTATGATCCCACAGAGGGGGATATAATAGTTGTGTCCTCGCGGAAACCAAAGCATGTCTCTGATTTGACACAAAACAAGGCATCATATGTTTTAGGTTTGGTTCTAAAATGTGGAGAAGATGAAGATTTCCCACCTAATTGCTGCATTGTCCAATTGTCATCTGCTATTCCTGTTGAAGTAGACCCTAAAACAAAATTGTTTGCTGTATTTCTCATAAATATGAAGACATACAATCGCATATGGAAGTGCCTTCATTTGGGAGCAAATAATGCTGATATTGATAAACTTCGGAGTAGAAGTAGTAATGATATTGTCAATCGGCTGTGGCAGTACAAGCCAAGGGTAGGTCATTCTTTTACATGCAAAATTAAGTCCAGTTCTTTTTTATATCTTATTATCCCTGATATCAGCATTTATATATAGGACTTAAGTTAGTACATGGGCATGTGGTTTTGCTCTCTTTAAGCGGGGGCAACCTGCTGGCTCTCCATGCAGGATTTTCCTCTACATTTACATTACTTTTCCTATTTTTTCCAGCACATTGAATATGTCAATAACGTTAATCACATCTTGCTGCATGTGGAATGAGATAACTCCCTTATGTTATTTTACAATGCCCCTGTGTTACATTACTCAAGGTGATTGATTTATTGTCCCATTTTCCAATGAAGGCAGTGGAAGATGATAGCTCATCATGCTCCCAATTATCTCAATGCTTCCCTCGTAGTTCAATTGATGGCCTTGGCCTTGAGAAGTTCAGCCTAAATGATTCCCAGCTGAATGCTGTAGCAGACTGTGTCTCAGTAATGGAGAACCACTCATCTTCCCTAAAACTAATATGGGGCCCCCCTGGGACAGGTAAAACGAAAACAATCAGCACTATCTTGTGGGCAATGCTCATCAAGAGCCGAAAGACACTTACCTGTGCGCCTACCAATACTGCTGTGCTGGAAGTTGCATCTCGAATTGTCAGGCTTGTTGGGGAGTCTTCAGATGGCAGTGTCGGCTTCCTGAATGACATTGTCCTGTATGGAAACAAAAATAGGATGAGGATAGATGACAGTCACGATCTTTCCGTGGTATTCCTTGACTCTCGTGCTGAGCGGTTGTTGCCATGTTTCGTGCCAAACACAGGTTGGAGACATTGCTTGCGCTCACTGATTGATCTTCTTGAGAATCCTGTTACCAAGTACAAGTTGCACATTGAGGATATACTTGAGAAAATAAAGGACAGAGAAAAGGAGAGCCCGAAGAAGGATATAGATAAAGATGATAAATGGCAAGCGCATCGTGAAAAAGATTACTGTGAGAACAATGTTGAGAGGCCTGAAGACGAGAAAGAAAAGTACCGTAAGGAGGGATGGTATGACTCTGAAGCTATGGAGGAAGCATTCATAGTACCACCATTCAAAGATTTTTTGAAAGATCATTACAAGAAACTTTCTGGGAATTTGTGTGATTGCATTGAGATACTGTATAATGATCATCCAAGAAATTCAGAAACAAGACAGAGCTTTCAATGTATGCTGGAGGTGCTTGAATTGATCAAAATTCTTCATGTTTTGATAAATTGTGATACGGACAATGGTGATATATGGTCAAATGAACTGCTTGAGAGCAAGATAGAAGAGGACGGTAACCCTATTTTGTGGCCTGGGCAGCTTGCCTATGTACGGACTAACACATGCAAGAAATCCAAGTTCAGGTTGTCCAGATCGCTGTGTGTGCAAGAATTAAGATATCTTTGCAAAAACTTGGAGCTTCCAAATTGTTACACAACGCGACCAATTAAAGTCTACCTGCTGCAAAGAACGAGATGCATTCTGTGTACGGTTTCTAGCTCTTTCAGGTTGTACAATGTGCCCATGGACAATTCTTCTTCGGATGTATACGGACTGTTCAAGAAGCCTGAAACGTCGAATCTGGAGTTGCTGATTGTGGACGAGGCTGCACAGCTCAAAGAGTGTGAGACCTTAATTCCTTTGCAGCTGCCTGGCATAAGGCAGGCTGTTTTCATTGGAGACGAATGTCAACTACCCGCTCTGGTGAAAAGCAAAGTAAGCTCTGTCTATTTAGTATTATTTTCTTTCAATTTTCCTTCTCAGAACCGATGTATTGACATGTAATATGATTCTGTAGATATCTGACAATGCCAACTTCGGAAGAAGTGTTTTCGAGAGGTTAAGTTTGCTTGGCTATAGTAAGCACCTTCTCAGTGTCCAATACAGGATGCATCCAGAAATAAGCAAGTTTCCAGTTGCTACATTTTACGATGGCAAGATATCTGATGGTCCCAATGTCACTAGCAAGAACTATGACAGGAGGTTTTTAGCAAGCAAAATCTTTGGGCCGTATTCATTTATAAATGTAGATGGGGGGCACGAAACAACTGAAAAGCACGGCCGGAGCCTGAAAAACACAATAGAAGTTGCTGCGGTTTTGCGAATAGTGCAGAGATTGTTCGAAGGTAGCCATCAATATTGTTGCTTTAGTTCTAGTACTCTATTTCTAGTAATAATAAGTATGCTTTTCTATGATGTACACTCTATCCGAACCATTAGAAGCTTGAGTTTAGCTTACTGCGTGTATAATATTATTTTCCTTTTTGTTAATTGCAGAGTCAGTTTCTACAGGAAGCAAGCTCTCTGTTGGTGTTGTGTCCCCATATAATGCTCAAGTTAGGGCTATCCAGGAAAAAGTTGGGAAATCCTACAGTACGTATGACGGTTTCTCTGTGAAAGTGAAATCCGTGGATGGTTTCCAAGGTGCGGAGGAAGATATCATTATCATATCAACAGTGAGGAGCAATAAAGCTGGTTCAGTTGGCTTTCTCACAAACTTGCAGAGGACAAATGTTGCTCTGACCAGGGCTAAGTAAGATTTTTGGTTGCTTGATTCCAGGATGCATGCAAAAACGAGGCAAAAATATGGAACTTATTTTTCTTGTTTGTTGTCAGGCATTGTTTATGGATAGTAGGAAATGGGACGACTTTGTCCAACAGCAAGTCTGTTTGGCAGAAGATAATCAAGGATGCACAGGATCGAAGTTGCTATTTTGACGCCAACGATGACAAAGATCTGTCAAATACAGTAATCAAAGCCATTATCGAGCTTGATGATGCTGAGAATCTAGTCAAAATGGACTCAATGCATATAAGCAGGCCAAGGCTTAAGGTATTGCAAAAAGATCTGTCAAATGCACACAAGCAGGTCTATGGTTATTAGATTCTTTAGGTTCACAATACCACATGTCATATGGACCTGCCATAAGAAAGAATAGGCAAAAATGGCTGTCAGGAAGTGCTAAGTTAACACTTATCTTGTTTTTATACACAGAAATCAAGGCCTAAATACCGTTCGTGAGAGGTCTGGAGCTCCCAAGGGCAAGGATGCAATGTCTTTTGGACGTTTAGGAATAGTACATGTCGTTGGCATGATGTTTTTGTCACCCGTACTCTGCTGAAGGAAGAAACTTCTATCCATGATAGTATGATGCGGCTGGTATTGTGGGAAGCCCTACATTTTGTTGAACCATGAGTTTGATGCACGCTGATTGCTCAAGCTCACTTATGTTAGTTTACCCATCTTCTATAGACTGATCGACGGGGAACATTTACTATTACTATAAAGGGAAAATTTATCATATGCCCCATCTTTGATTTGTCTTCTATGAATTGCATATATTTTCTAGGAGGTTGATTATTTTTCACGGGTTGATTTTTCTGATTGATGTTTTGCCTTTTTCCTTTTTCCTAATTTCTAATTCTTTTCTTGTTTCAGCCTGTGTGAAATGACCGTTATGCCAACCCTCCCGTCTCTCTCCCTATCCACGCCGTCGGCGCACCTCCCTTGAGTTCCACCAGAGGCCGCCCCTCGAGCTCACCCTGCTTCCGCCGCCCCCTGAGCTTGCATCGTTTCCACCGTCCCCGAGCTCCACGTGAGACCGCCCCTGATCCTCACGAGGCTGCCCCATTTCATCCCTAATTTTTCCTCTCCCTTTTCATCCCCAAGATCTCCCACATTGTTGCCGAAGCTGTTGTCGTCTCCAAGTTCGGGCGAACGTGCTACCCTTCCTTTGATCGCCAGGGTAATCTGCTCAAATCCGTCTCTGATTTTGCTCTTCCTTCCAAATTGATCATGCCACCGAGTTCCTGACTTTCTTGCGATCGCAGAATTGCCCTTGCCGCGCTGGAAGACCACCAGAGCCGCTATCGCTCGTCACTGCCAACGCCAATTTGTTGCCTCCGTTATCCCCTCGTTGTGCCAACTGCATCATGAGGTGCGCCTCACAACGGCGAAGCGAAGCCCCACCTTCCGCCTAGTCCACCGCGCCCCACCGCCTCGCCATGGCCGCTACAAATGTTAGCATTCCTTGCGACTCCCCAAACTAATCCTTTACAACAGGAGGATTCCCCATGCCCACATCGTGCTCCTACGCCTGCTAGACGTGTTGAATACCCTCGGCTTCACCGTCGGCGAACCTTCCTTCTCTCCGCGGTTGCCGCCCTTCACTGCTCCATTCCGAATGCAGTCCCCCCATCTCTCCACAGCCTCAGCATGGCGGCCATGACGGCTTCGCCGCGGGACGCGTCGTCCGCCTCGATTTTATCATCTCGACAGGGCGGCACCACCTTGACAGCTCCGCCTATACGCGCCACCTAGCTCGAAGGCACAGCCTCAGCAAGGTGGCCATGATGGCTTTGCCACGAGACACGCCACCGGCCGCGAAGGTGTCACCTCGACAGGTCGGCTTTGCCTCGATGGGATTGCCTCACCACAATCATTCATTAGGGGTATCCCAACACTCAATGGGACAACTACCTACTCCATTTGCTCACCCCTCGAGACGTCGGAACTGGCCGACGAAGGAGTACTGTTGTGGGAGAACCCAACCCTTATGGGGATGCTAGGAGTGCGTAATGGGCCCTAGGCAAGCCCAATGACAAACTAATGTGCGTACGAGCTGCTAGGAATGTTTAGTGGACCTTAGGGTGAGTCCATAAGCGGATTAGTGTACAGGGAATGTATCAATCTACCCTCACACTTTCGTAATTATTGGGGGGAAGGCGGGGAATAAACCAATCTTCCCACTGCTATATAAAGAGCCCAAAGAGGCATGAGAGATCCGGATCTCACTCATTTTTACCACTCTCTCTCTCTCTCAAGTGGCTGGCATTTTTCAACTCCTCGACGTCGTTTTCGATAAGAAAATTATTGACCATCCTCTGCAGGTTATATTCAGATGTATTCATTGGATCCACTCTTGGTTAGCTTTGTAATGCCAAGAAAGACGGGAGGCCTTGGTAGCTGGGAGCAAAGCATTGGAGGTCATTACAAGAGAGATTTTCAGCAAGAATGGGTGGAAGCTATGTAATAGACTTCGAGATATTTGAAACACTTTTATGTCATTGTTTCTCTTCAAAAGGATGTTTACTGTTTTTACGGCTTTTGTTTTGCCGTTGATTTATGTTTTTACGGTGTTTGTTTTGTCGCTTTATTAGGGTTTATAAGGCTACTGTTTCGCCTTGTTAAGAATTCTTCGATTTATGTAATAAATTTGGGCTGTGTGTATCCTCGGATACAGAGGTCAGGAGAGGTTTTCTCGGAATTTTTGCATATTTGGCCTTGTAGCAAATTTTAATTTCAAAAATAACCCTGTTCGAACGAGAATTTCAAAAATAGCCCCAAAACAGTGGTTCCTATCATGCGCATCGAGGGCAGAACACCGCCCGCACCGACGCGGCAATGACCGCCGCCCCGCGCGCGCAATGGTCGCTTCGCCAGCGCAGACCACTTCTTCGAATTTTTTTTTAAAAAAGGAATAACAACTTAAAAATTGGGAAAAAATTAAAAATTAAATAAAAATTGCAAAAAAAAAGATTTTTTTTTAAAAAAATATGAAATATTATTTAAAAATTATAAAAAAGTAAAAATATTAAATATTTATTGTATGATGTTATTATTTTTTTTGAAAATAAAAGTGTGGTGACAACGTTGGTTGGTCTGTTTGTTATTTTTGTAGAATATGAAGGGCACAAAATTTGTCAGACTCGCAATAACATTTTGTAATCGTCGTATATTGTTGTAGTGCGCTAAATTTCTAAGAAATTTTACGACGACGATTAAGATAGTAACGAGTCGTAAGGAGGAAGGTAAGTGATATTACTTCATGCTTGACAACGTTGGTTGGTCTGTTTGTTATTTTTGTAGAATATGAAGGGCACAAAATTTGTCAGACTCGCAATAACATTTTGTAATCGTCGTATATTGTTGTAGTGCGCTAAATTTCTGAGAAATTTTATGACGACGATTAAGATAGTAACGAGTCATAAGGAGGAAGGTAAGTGATATTACTTTATGCTTGTTAAAAATGACGAGTTATAGCATAATACTTTATGGAGCTTGTACAAAATACAATTAAAGGGGTCGAGAACGCCACAGATTATGAAGATGGTCTAAAACAAGATTTTGAAATGTTTGGGGTCGAAATATTGTGGTTCCATACTCTATATGCATCGCACAATTTTCTTCACTCATTTCGATTAGGGTTTGCAGTAAATGAAAAAATAGGGTTTGCGCCTTGATAGCAAGGTATATTTATGTCTCAGGAGGTTGTGGATATTCCAAATATGCTATACTTTCGCACTTCCGGAAAACTATATGTTAGACTCGAATAATATTTTGTTAACGTCAGATCGCTAAAGTACAACAATGTCGCAAAAGCATACGTCATGTAATGCAGGATACACGACAGCTTGATCTATTTATGAAGGACTACGATACATAGATAAAGAGTGAACATTACAATCTTATTACAACCGACTTCTACTTGGCAAGAACAAGAAATAATAGAAGAAGTACCGCAAAACTAACTATGTGAAGTAATTTCAAGCATTTTCTCAACCCTTTCCATCCTTTCATCCAGTCTTTTAAGTCCATAGGTTCATTTTGCATTGGTTGATCGGAGGCTCGAGCCATCGGATTTAAATGTAGCAACACCACGAGTGTCTTCTTGTAAGGCAAAATTTGCATTGCAATATCTCGAACTCATCAGGGCCTTCATCACCACCGCCAAAAACGACATGTTGTGTTCTCAAAAGGAATTGCGGCTGAAGTAAAAAGAAGAACGTGCTATTTCGAATGGAATTCATTTGGGATGATTAGGCAAGATTTCATCGTAAGATTTGAACACTTCATGAACACTCGGATGGATTCGCTGGCGATGCGAGGTGAACACATTTGCCTGATCCCCGCAACGAGGGCACACGAGGTGTCGCCGCAACGATTCTAATTGTCCGCCGCATGAAAGTTAGATGAGGCCAAGATATGTTGTTATAGAATGGAAGAAAGGAGAAGAGGAAGTGAAGAGTGAGGTCAATGGTCGCCAAAGCATTCATATATAGCCCGTGGCTAAATTGCAATTGGGTTCAAGGATATTCGTGTCCGTGAGGTAGCCGCCCGAGGAGGAATCATTTGGCGTTGTTGCGTGATGTCTTTAAGATTTTGTCTCGAGTCGCCGTCACATAATCGCATAAAAGTCGACTCGTCGGTCAATGATCACAGAAAGTCGACCCGTTGGGTCACATCATCGCACAAAAGCCGACTCCTGGGTCACATCATTGCGCAAAGTCGACTCATCGGGTCACGCCGCTGCACGGAACCGTATACATTAGAATCAAGATAGAGGCACATTACACGTGGTCACATGGCATGCTAGTTCGGCTAATTGCTTGAGTCATCCTTGCGACACAAGCATCCGACTATGTAAGTATACATACATGCCTTTAGGGACAAGAAAAACATGGCGGTAGGACGAAGGATTATTACGAATGGCCCGACCTATCGCGAGGATCGGCCATTTTCCTTCCTTGCGACTTCGGCGTTGAACTCCTCGCCGCCTCTTTGGCCTTGGCCGCTATTTCCTTTTTCGCGCCTCTCGCGAGCCTCGCGCCGCCGCGATCGCACGCCGAGATGAGCTTTGTCTCCGACGATACGCTGCTTTGCTCGTCGTTGTGGCGCTCTTCCTCCGGATCTCGCGGGTCGCTTTGACATCCCACTCAAGTCGAGTCCACCGGTCGTGCGGTGGATCTCGTGGTCGATCCACTCGCGGTAGCCACAGCGGATCCGGGACTACGGTAGATGGGAGAGGTTGTTAGTGCATTCTTCGAAAGAGAAAGGGTATAAGAACATACCAGAATCGACCTACCGGCCGCCGAGAAGTTGCGTGTGTCCCAACGGCGGCGGGATAGTCACAGGAGTAGTTCGCACAACCCCAAGAATGCATGCCCAGCTTAGACGGTGCTTAGACTTGAAGAACTTGCATGGTCCATGCACCAAAGAGGGGCGCGCTCTCTCTCAAGTGGTGTCGCGCGAACGCCGGTTGGAACGCTCAGATGGGGTTGTCGCACGGGGCCTCTACCACGAGAGTCGCCATCCTAGCAAGCGCTTGTCGACCCGGCCGCAGCAGCCTTGTTGGTCGCCCCGCCCCCAGCAAGCCCTTGCTAGTCCGCGGATCTCTTCCCATTGCTTTGTCATCTTGTCCTATTGCTTCTTCCGTCTCTTGTCCATCCCGACGTGGTGAAGGAAGCTCTTCCACTGTGTCACCCCTTTTATAAGCCCTGGGTGGTCACGGTATGGTTAATGTAACATCCCCATTTTCAACTTGTGTTTTGAAGGTAAGAAAATGAGTAGAAATTAAAACTTTTCTTACATCATGTATTTCTGTGTGTACTAAATAGCTATTGCACTGCAGTATGGAAATACAAAGTCACAAGTCCGTTGATCATCCCCGGGAAATATTTTTCCAAGTTCTTGGGTTGATATGTGACCCTCCAAAAATTTCACAATTTTTAGAAATTGTCCGAGTAGTTTTAGGGTCACAAACTTGTTTGACTGGTAGTCAAACCCTAGCTCAAAGCATTGTATAATTTCTGAGGAAAATGCTCAAGATAAAAACCTCTGAAATTTTATACAAGGTCCATCTCAAGGTTAGCAAGCCATCACAAAATTTCATAAAATTTGGAGCTAATTCTATCTCTTAAGACCCTTCAAAATCTCAATTCAAATTAAAACTCTAAGCCCGGTCCGAGTCAAACTTAGACTCAAACCCTGTGTCCGACTTTCAGGTCTTGGTCGCACTAAGCCACTTAAGCCGTGTCGGGCTCGGTGGGGGTTGGGCGCAGTGGAACAGTGCGTTGGATTTCAAATCCAACGATCAAGGACCTCCTCGGTCTTTGTAAAAGACCTCCCACCCGCACGACCTCCTCCTGCTCTATTTGCAAAGACAACCTCGAGGACCTCCCTAGGACCTCCTTTGCACCTTTTGCAAAGACCACCCCGGCGACCTCCTCACCCTCCACGACCACCCCTAGCACTTGGGTGATCGTGGGCCGTCCATCTTGAGATCCGTGGCTCGGACTCTCCCTAAGTGTTAGGACCTCTAACACATAATTCTAAACCGAGCCCTTGATTTCAATCCATCACCACGACCTCCCTAGTGGGAGCTCAGGCTGATTTTAGCCGTTGAGCTCTTTGACTCGGTCCTCTCACCGTCGGGTGGGCCGGGCATTATCAATTTTTGTGCATGACAAGAGGAGCAAAGGCCTTGTCAACTCTAGGGTCGACAAAAGGCTATGTGCCGCCAACATTAAATGTCCGCAAAGACCTTTGCTCAAAAGTCACCCGACAACCTACTCCCATCACCTCATGTGTACTATAGCTCTGCACCCATAAGCTTGGCCTTGGTTCATTTTGGCGCCTTGGCTATATATGGATCCCGGCTTCTCCTTAAGCTTCTTTGGATCCATTCTTGCACCCCTATTTTCTTTCTCTCGCTCTTGAGCTCAAGTCACCCGAAGCCTCTCGCCACCATTGCTCGACCTTGAAGATCTCCTATGACCTCCGAGCTTCAAAGTGGTTCAATATTGCAATAGCGGCTGTTCTTTTGTTCTCTTGATCACCTCAAGCCTCCCTAACTTGATTTGTTTAACCATCACAGAGGTAGACACTTGGGGAGCTTGTTTTCGTGGTCGGAGCTTCGCCTTCTTCACCTCCGCGACCTCCACCGCCACCGAGCTCTCGCGACCATTCTCGTGCCTCCTTCATTCCCTCGTAAGTACCTCAAGATCGAAATCCCTATTCTTTAGACCTCTTTAGGTGTTCGTGTTGGCCGATTCTGCCTCCGGCTAAGTTATCTCGCCAGCCGCCAGAGGAGCTGTCTAGGGGTAGCTTTTGGCATCTTTAGGTCCTCCTCCCTATTTGGGACTCATCCGTGTTCTGGTTCCCGCCGACGAGGTCCACATCGCGCGCGCAAGTCATTGAACTCGCTCGGGTTTTGCCGGGCCGCAAATCCCGCTTTTGTCATGTTCTTCGACCACATTAATGCTCAAATCATTGCTCATCATTGGTGCATTAATTGTGTCCTAATTTGTGCCGTGAGTCATCCGACGGTGGGCTGGCCTTAGAATTAAAGTCCGGGAAGTCATTAAGTGTCCCTTTAGGTTCATTTATCACAATCATTAGATGCATTAAATTTGTCTTGCCGCCGTCTGCAGGTCCCGCACCATTAAAACCACTCTAGGACCTCCTGCCAATCTTAGCCGCCCCGACCTCTCCAAGTTTAGATCCGGGCCTTAGGATCTTTTCCAAAAATCCTAAGTCTCCGACCTCCCCTAATCGTATCCTCGCCGCAAAGACCTCCGAGGTTAAATCTCACCTAGGACCACCTCCGCCTTGGGGTCCTCTTTGCAAAGACCTCCTTGAGGTCCTCTCAGGCGAAAGGACCTTCCTTGGTCGCTTTATAAAACCACCCTCTCTGACCACTCACCGAGGTCTCTTTGCAAAAGACCACCCCGGTCTTTTGTAAAGAAACCTTCAAAACTACTCCTTGAGGTCCTCTTTGCAAAGACCACCGTCCTTTGTGAAGAAGACCGCAAGACCTCCTCGCTTAACTGGGCCGTTCAGACCTCCCACCTAAGATCCGAACCGCCCGCACTTCTCTCTATTAAACACTGCCTCATAGGACCTCCTCGCTTCATCTTAGCCGCTCAGACCTCCCACCGGAGATCGTGGACTGCCTAGGACCTCCTCGCGACTCCGGACCGTTAGATTTAGATCTAACCGCTAGACCTCTCCTGTAGATCTCAACCGCCCAGACCTCCTATGGGAGATCTCGAGCCGCAAGATCTCGTCTCATCAATCGCTGACCTTAGACCTCCCCTAGTGCTCGGGACCGCCAGATCTTGATCCGACGGGCCACGACTCTCGTTAGGCGCGAGACCTCCTTTGCGTGCGCCGTCGGCACCGGTCGTGAGCCATTGATTCAAGATCTACGCCAGACCTCTTCGCTAGATCTTGCCGCCTAGGACCTCCTCGTTAGATCTGCACCATCAAGTCTAGATCTAACGGCCAAGACCTCCCTGGCGCGATGAGGTCTTTGCGCCCGGTGCTCGTGCGGGTTTTAGCATCGAGCTCGTGAGCCGTGCGATCTTTGATCAACGACCCACGACCTCCCCGCTTTGTTGGTTTTCCGCATTTAGTCCCAGAGCTTTTAATTGCACATATTAATTGGTTTAAACTTCAAAATTTCATATCTTTTCTCAGAGCTCCAAATTTAACAAACTAAAGTTCTATAAATGCATCTCATAAAGTACTTTAGCTTAGTATAGGTTTTGCAAGAGTCTTTAATACTAAAATTAATCGTGTCTTAGATTTAAAACTTAGAAAATCATAACTCTTCCAATATAACTCCAAATGACCTGAAATTTTATATGGGTTATCACTATACCAGTAGGAAGCCACCATAAAAATTTCAGCTTCAAAATCTTTCTAGAAAATGTTTTTGCTACAGTGCTAATTATGGCCAAAAATAGGTTTTTAGAGAATATCTTTGCACCACAAATCCAAATTAGGTTTTTCCAGTTTCTATGTCTAGGTATATTCGTATTTTACCTTGTGTATAAATTTCGTCGCATCCGGATAATTTTTGCTTGCTCTTTGTTTAAGTGTTGCTCGCCTTATTGGTTGTTTTCGCTCTTTCGCTAGGATTCGATATTTGCGGTAATCCCGAGAACGACCCTCCGCAACAAATTGAGCAACAAAGAAGCGTGCAAGCGCTTGATCATTTTCCATTGATCCCATTACTTTTAAAGTCTAATATTTTGTTTAACTTCTATGTATGCATTGCTATTTTGTGTTAAATTGATTAGTAATCCTCTAGTTGCATAACTGTAGGTAAATGATTATCCTCTACTACCCGAGCCTAGGTTATTTGTCGTGGTTAGGTTCGATGGATGAACTCTCATCACTTAGTAGATTTCAATAAATATTGCTTAGCCATGCCTAGTATCGTAGTATTGGGCGATCATCGACTTAGTCGGTGATCTTGATCACACAAATGCTATTATTATTCCATTATGTCCAACCCTGTGTTTTACCATTTTGCAAATCAAAACTGAAAACAAAAATTATATCTTGACTTGGGCACAATGGTATGTTGGTGTGATCTTTTGGGTGTGATTGAATGGTGCCTAAGTCCCCAAGGACCGAGTTACTTGTGTCACTAAGCCAAGCGCTTATTGCGTGCTAACCACACGAGGGGGATATGGAACCTCTCTTGACTCGCATACTTTGGGAGGTGCTAATTTTGAGCCGGTCGGTGGGTGTGTGCGTGTGTGTGTTTGTGGTGTGCGAGGGAGCATTAGTCGTCCTGCTAGGCTGCCTAATGTATCCTTCTCCGTGGGTTGCGCTCTTAATTAGCATCGCCCATTGGAAAGCGCCTTGTTAGACTTAGCCATGCCCGCATACCAAAGGAAGTGTGCTAACCGTGGTGGTGGAAAGGCGGTCTCATCGTGTGGGTACATTGGTACACCCCGCAGGTTAAAACTATTCGAATAGCCTCGCCCTAGGTTATGGACATGCTTGGTAAGGTCAGGCAAGAACTAGACTACAACCTTTAAAACTTAAACTTGACATGGGTGGTATGAAGGGTACTTCATGCTATTGTTGTGGTGACTATGGGTTAGTCACTTCTAGGTTGGTGTTGTCATTTATCTATTGCTATAATTGTCTCTCTTTTACTTGAACAATAAAAGTTAATGCAAACTTGCTTTGAATCTATTACCTTATTGTAAATGAAAACTTGCTTTATGTCAAAATAAGTCCGAGCCTCATCCACTTAAATAAAGCTTGCATGTAGTTAATTATAGTTCTCATATCTCACACGTCATTTTTGCAGTACAAAAACAAGTTTTGTACTCATCCGCTTTGCTTAATATTAATTGTTGCAGAGGAAGAAGGTGAGCCCCAAGGCCTCACTTTGTGAGCATGTGTTATGCGCTACTTTGGGACGATTAGCTTGGCGGTCCGGCTGGTTGCCTTGTGGGTAAAGGCACACCGATTGGCTTTTGTTATTGCCATCTTATGGCCATTTTGCTTCCTACTGTATTTACTTATTCGTATGTCTTTGGCCGGTCACCTCTCTTTGTAATAACTCTATTTATATTATCTATGTCTTTCGCTTGTTGCTTTTGCTTCCTCTATGTGTATGAATGGAATTGATGCATGATTTTGTAACGGGTGTGTATATCGCATTGGAAGTATACATATCTCGAGGCTTGGTTTATTTGATTTGTACCGTTAGGACCAAGTGGATGGTTAAACAAAGACAAGCCGAATAAACCGGGTCCTCACGCTAAGTTCGTGAGTAGCCTACGAGGAATGAATACGGGAGGTCGTGGGCCGCTGATCTTGCATCGTAAGGCCACGACCTCGGCACACAAGACAAAAGACCTCCTCCCGCTCTGGGAGGTCCGGACCGCTGAGATTGGATCCAACGGCACGACCGCTGCATGCACAAAGACACACAAAGGAGGTCCTCGCGCTAACGGAGGTCGTGGACCGCCGATCAAGATCCGCGTCCCGAGCACTAGGGAGGTCTCAAAGGTCAACGATTGAACAGACGAGATCTTAACGGCTCGATCTCCCTAGGAAGTCTCCGAACGGTTCGATCTACCCGGGAGGTCCCGACGGCTAAGATCAAGCGAGGAGGTCCTTAACGGTCAAGATCTCACGGGGGAGGTCCTGAACGGCTAGGATTGAGCTTAAGAGGTCCTGAGCGAGGTTTTCTTTGTAAAAGACCAGGGGTGGCTTTTCACAAAGAGGACCCCGAGGGTGGTCTTTGCAAAATAACAAAGGGAGGTCTTTTTGCAAAGAGGACCCCGAGGGAGGTCCTGCGGCCCTGATTAACTCTAAGGAGGTCATAAACGGTGGAGATCAACCGGGAGGTCGAGAGGTGGCCTGAGCGGTGGCTTAGATTCCGACAACAAGAGGTTGAGGCCCACGGTGGCCTTGTCATCGCGCAAAGTCGCGCAGCCGAGCCGCAGTGGTCTTGTCGCCGCGCAAAGCGCCCGCGGTGGTCTTGCCACGCGCAGCCGCCCCGTGGTCTTGTCGCCGCGCAAAGCCGAGCCGCGGTGGTCTTGTCACCGCGCAGCCGCCCCATGTGGCCTTGTCACCGCGCAAAGCCGCGCAGTCGGAGCCGCGTGGTCTTGTCGCCGCGCAAAGCCGCCCGCTGTGGTCTTGTCACCGCGCAAAGCCGCCTGCAGATCTTGTCGCCGCGCAAAGCCGCGCAGTCGAGCCGTGTGGTCTTGTCGCCGCGCAGTTACCCCGTGGTCTTGTCGCCGCGCAAAGCCGAGCCGCGCGGTCTTGTCGCCGCGAAAGTCGCCCCGTGGCCTTATCGCGCGCCTCGCGCTCGCCATATATAAACGCATGGACACCGAATCCGCCGATCATTCCCTCTTGTGAGGTGCCTCCTCGCCCGCGGTGGCCAAATTTTTATTTGTCCGTTGTTCGCACTATCCGCGAAAGTCGCCGTAACGGTAAGCTTATTTCAAGAACACACGCACGGTTTTTACGGTGTGTTTTGATCAAATATTGTCTTATTTTCGCCGTAAATGGAGACGCTTGTACGTGTTCCACGGAAATGTGCGCCCGTCCGCACGGAGTGGATTTGTCCAACTGCCAACGTGCCTTGCTTAACATTCCCAACCTGGCACACGTCGATTTGCTCGAGCTACGATGCTGCATTCGGCAGTTGTTCGATGGGCACGTCGCTAGGAATAAGATAGTAATAGAGGCGATCACCGCAAACACGGCCGCTCCACACGGCACATCGTGCGGGCCCGCGAAGGTGACCAGCAGCGCTATGTGGGCACATCACATGGAGATTGTAAGCAATCCTCACGCCCGATCTATCGACGCACCCATGGTGTATGTCCATTTTATTTATCCAGCCAATCCTTTGGTGGGGCGCTGAAGGAGGCGGCGACGCTCTTCTCCCCTCTTCACTTTGTTGACGACGGAGAGATGTCCAGGCTCCAGAGATGAAGATTCGAGTAGTTTCGAACCGAATGAAGGTGTCCGCATAAATGGAGCGGTGCTCGTGTTGATTGTCACGCAGATTATTGATGACATGTCCGGCGGCGCATCACCAAGATGAGGCGAATTTTGACTCGCAATCCAATGAGGATGAAGGCGACGACGCGGTGGGATCTGCTTGCGGCATTGTTTCAACCGACACGGACTATGTTCCAAGTCGGCTGGATTGCCGCCGCTCTTCCTTGTTCTCGTCCCACGAGCACGAAGTCTTCGTGGCCTCGGCGATGACACCCTACTTGTGGGCCAACAGCCTGCACACAAGTCGCCGCCAGCAAACTATCATGAGTTTCGCGAAGCCCAAATGACTTACCGAGTTTACGTGTGAGTTCGGACATTGTTTGTTGTTGCTTTGAACTATTTACGGTAAATGACACTAATTATTACATGGTTTCCATTACCGCAGTCTAATCCCGACACATACATAGTTAAGTGCGTGCATACCTCTTGCCCTCGCAAAGTGCATGCAGAGATTCCCGGGCCGAACGCCTTCCGACATATGCTGCATGTGTTACACGTAAGAAGCTTCAAGAGCCATTGCAAATGCATCCGAATGTAACTCTCGCGCACATCGCGAGCATCGTAAGTCATGTAGTTGTCGCCGATTTGACCGCTTTCCCAAGGTCCTCATGGCTCACGAAGCAATACATTAGGTATGCCGTTAGGTACGTGAAGGTATGGCGGCTAAGCGGATTGTCCTGAAGGGTTGTACGACGCACAAGGAGATTGCATTTATCTAGTCCCTGCATGCTTAAGCAAATTGCGGATGCCAATCCGGGACATGTGTTAATAGGAGGACAGTTCGACCGGCCGAACAACCCACATTCCTTATCCTTGATCGAAGTCTTTTGGGCATTTGGCCCTGCAGCCTGTTTTTCCCACCGCCGCCCCGCCCGACTATGGACGGTACTTTCTTGGCGGAAGTACAAGGGCACCATTTCACCGCTATTGCCGATGGCAACGCACTCATTGCTCCTCTGCTGCCTTTGCCATTGTAGAGAGCAGAGCACTAACAGCTTGGTTGTGGTTCCTAGGGAACATAAAGCAACATATTGTAAGGGACCGACCGAATGTATGCGCTATAACCGACCGTCATGCTCGGGTTGTTGTCCGCGCTTACTCACCATGCAAAGACAGACGAGCCCACCGTATCAATGGAACGACATGCGCACATCGCTGGTGCATGCGCATCTAGCCGCCAACTTCCACATCGCGATTCAAGAGCAAAGACCTCATGAAGAAGTTCAAGAAGCTTTGCCCGCAGTAACCGAAGCGCAAGTTCGATGTCGCGTGGAGGAGCTCGAGGTCGAAACCAAGCGCATAGTGGAGGTTCGCACTCAGCGCGCACCGCAGCGAAGTTCACGAGTGGATACGCTGCATGCCCCGACTATGAGAAATGATCCTTCTTCACGACACCTATGGTGCCTGCGACGCATCATGACAACCAACATGTCCAAGTCTACAACGGTGTGTTGAAAGGGTTCGTGCCCCGCCCATCACAAACCGTTGTTGAGGAGACATGGAACCGCATGGTCGGTTACTTCACCAATTGGGCAACAATGGCGAAGAAGCATTTCGACGGCGGAACCAAGACTTGAGGTTACCTCGCCTACATGGACAAGAAGATTACCAAGGCCCGATCCCATGTAGCTATCACAATGGATGGCGTTAGGGAGTAAGTTCGAGGTCCGTCGCATGGACAAGCACGCTCGTGGCCACATGAGAGGTGACCGAAGCACGCCTCGCACCATAGGTGATGTGGCGCTTGCACCGCAATAAGCCTCAACTCCGCATGCCTTGCTCGCACGATATGCCGCATGTGCAGATTTCACCAATCTTATAACATGTATACGCCGGAGTACTATGACATACGACACCTCTATGATACTTGAACGGAGAGTTCAACTCCCACGGCCCGGAAGGCCACTACAGGACATATGGCACCGAGTAGTTAAGGGTCACCAATGAAGAACTGAACATCCAGTGCCATGGCAGCGCCGTGCAAGGCGATCCGCAACGACATGGACGTGAGCCAACGTGGAGATCGCCAAGACCAATAAGGTGTAGGCTATGCAAGAGTCATGGACACTCATTTAGAACCGCCCGAATAGGCCTTCTTCCTCCGCGCCACTCGTATCTATAAGCTATCCAAAGGTACTAAGTCATGTTGGTCGAGCGATGGCAGTGTCAGAGTGATTTCGTGCTTGTAACCTTTACTACTTTTTATGTGAAATATCCCAAGTATTAGACCTTTCGCTTATGTGTTTGAAATGTAACAACATGTGGAAATTAAAACTTTGCTTGCATCGGTATTTCAAACCTTGTGATCATCCATTGCGTTAAGGTGACCCATCCAAGAATCTCACAATGTGTACAAATTATTTGAATAATTTTAGAGGGTAGTCAAATCGTGCTTTCCACACGTGATGGAAAGAGTTCGAAGACGCGTTCATGAGAATAAAATTGTTCTTCTACATAGACAACGAACTAAACAAGTGCAATCACATTACAAATAAGCAACTCGATTACAAGTTACAGCACATAATACACTTCTAATGTTACTACTCCGCACGCTTCCTCGCATCGTTTGGCATAGGACCGTGACCGCCTTCCGTGCCGTGGTTGCCGCTGTGAGGTCTCGCTCGACCGCCTCTTGAAAACGTGAGCCTATCAGTGACCGTGGTTATGCCGCAGTCATAGCGGGCTATTCAACACCGTGTCGTCGCATATGGGGTATCACCGCGGGATCGGCGCCGACAACAAGTCGCGATCAAGCATTAGGATCCGCAGCAGATCCGCGAAGGGCACCAAGTCGCCTCGCCTTGGGAGGTGAACTGGGAAATCGCCCGGCACGGTGTAGCCGACCGTACCATGGCGTCAGACGCACATTGCAAATGGGCCGTGAGTGGGTCGGGAGGAGAATCGGGATAACTCGGCGAGCTCGTTGCACGTCCGCGTTTCTAATGTCGCTTTCCCGCCGCGACGAGGACGTGATCGGGCCAGAGGGTCCGCCGCGACGAGGACGTGATCAGAGGGTCCATCGGCGACGAGGACGGGACCAGCGTAGGGTCCATCCGCGATGAGGACCGGACCGCGACATTTCGGCTCCGCGGCGTGGCAATCGCGACGTGATCCGCGCCCATATGCCGCCGCGGGCCACGGGTCGACTCGGCCAGACGGAAGATGGAGGGGGTGAGGGTACACGACGATGCTCCTCCGATGCCTCGTGTCGCATCGGAGTGCCTTCCATACCATGTTACTAACGACTTGCTTAACATCGCCAACAAGCGCCTTCATCACCGAAAAGAGGCGTTTCAATCGCGGTTGTTCGTGCCCGCCGAGCTCTCGCCGCAGCGCCCGTAACGCCTCCAACCGTCCACCGGATGGTCACGAAACAATCGAAATTTGGTTACTCAACCCTATGGCGTAGGGTGGTTAATGTACTACGGCCGAACATACCGAATCGCCACGCCGCGATGCATGGTGCGCGCCCATGCCCAAGCCCAACCGCTCGCTGCGGGTAGGATCTCCATGTCGGGCGGGGGTGCTCACGGGCCTCGCTCGCGCGGTGCCATACGCATCACAATCGCAGATATGTGCCGAAGTCCCTTCATCGTAAGGCCGCTCTCCCGCGAAACGGAAGCGGGGCGCTTGCCGCGCATCCGCCATGGTCGCTGTGCTCAAGCCGCCATCGCTCTTTCGCCCCTCTTGTCTCCGCGCTGTGGAACAAACACAACAAATTATGGTACCGAGATAACATATGACTAAATGACCTACGATATTATTAAGCAATGCAATGTACTTACAAGTGATCGCGCTGCAAGCGGTCGCCCTAGAGCCGGGGATCTCTGGTGCAGCTGAATCGTCTCATCACCCGCTGTGGGTTGTAGGGCTCAACCATGTGGGAGAAGACTAGATGACAAAGTTGTCCTCCAAAGACGCCGCATCTCCGCCGGGCATAGCAAGCTCAACCTGCTCGGGCGCTGTGTTTCGTGCACGAAGACATCCGCCCAAGAAGCCCATATTACGTCGTTTCATGCAAGACTCGAATTCGCTAGGAACTCGCATATGTGACGCGCCCTAGCACCTAGTGCCGCCATACCCATCGGATCCCATGGTTGGGCCTTCCACGGATCTCGCCATCCGCCCAACCATAGAAATGTTGTGTGCGCGGGTAAGGGTGGATCGCGCGCGAAGTACGCCGCCTTCGACCGCAGTGCTCCTAAGACCACACTGTAATAGCGTGTGGCAACCCGACAAAGACGGGTTGTTCTCTCGGCGACGCGTAAGCGCCGCCGACAAAGCACGCAGATAAGCACACAAGATACCGGAACCCCAATCGCATCACGCAGACGCCGTCATCGCCGGCGCCCACGATGGACTCCGCAAGGTGAATATAACTCGGATACACCATGTCTCCTCCTGCGTGCTAGGGAACATGACCCACCCAAAATAAACAACAAATATGCAATTAGGTGGCATCGAACCACCTCCTCTCGCTGGCGCCATTTGGGCAATGCATGAAATGACGCAGCCAGCGTATGGAATGCCCTTAGACCTCTCGAGGATAGGATGCCCGGCGGCGATGGAGACGCGCCTTCCAAACCACTGACCTGAGGGGGAACAACCGCACGGCCGCAACTGCAGCCCGGTAATGAAGCCGACGCCTGCGTTGTCACGGCCATCTCCCCACCGAAGTGGAACGTGTGGGTCTCCGCCGCCAACGATCAACCAGTGCGTAAAAGAAGGCAGCATCGATCGAGGTTCCGCCCATGTTCAGATGCGAGCTAACGCAATCGGGCCTAGATTGACGGTCTTGAACATACCGCTCGCCCAACGCTAAGTCTCCTCGGCCCTCTGTCACCAGAGTTGGCGGTCCATTGCCACCGATCCAAGCGTGGCAAATATGTCTGGCGCCCCATGCTCTCAAGAAGGGGTGGTATAACATGGGCCATTGCCGCAAATAGACAACAAAGAAATGGTTAGCGATCTGGCACGACGTAACCCGCAAAACTGCATTAAGAAAATTAATTGCCTAATGTTATCACAATGTCGAACGCGCGCCGCGCTATAACGACCGAGCGCGACGCTTGTTCATATACGCAGCTACGCAAAATGCACAAAGAAAGACCTCGATGTGACTTCGACGTGATTTAAAGAGAAAAAAACAAAAACGCCTTTTGCTTTCGGTGGAAAACGCATACGCGAAGGCCCTCGCCGATGCAAGACGCGGCGCGGCGTAACCGAGGCGGCACCGCCGCGAATAAGGGGCTGCCGCCGCTAAGCTCCATGCATGCACACGGGGTCACGAGACGAGGCGTGCTACCACCGCGAATTACGCTGGAGCCGCGCTGCCTGCATGCGCGCACGCGCGCGAGACGAGGCAGCGTGACACGATGTGACTTCGACGTGATTTAAAGAGAAAAACAAAACGCTTTTTTACTTTCGCAAGCATGCAAGACGCAAGGCATAACCGAGAAGGCGCACCATCATAAATACGGGGGCCTCGGCAACGCGCTCCTAATTTTTTATAATTTTTAAATAATATTTCATATTTTTTAAAAAAATTCTAATTTTTTTTGCAATTTTTATTTAATTTTTAATTTTTTTCAATTTTTTTAGTTGTTATTCTTTTTAAAAACTCCGGTGAAGGCTACGCGCAGGTCGGCGCCGGGCAATTGACCGCACGCCGGTCGCAGTAGTCACCGCTCTCTTGTGGGTCGCGTAGGAGCACTGCTTGGGGCTATTTTTGAAATTCTCGCTCAACTGGGCTATTTTTGAAATTAAAATTTGCTACAGGCCAAATATGCAAAAATCCGGCTTTCTTCCATTATCTAAAATTTCTATGTCCCTAAGGGAGAAAGGGTATTCTATACCCATTGTTTTGGCTTCATTGCACAATGACGCTACCCATCTCCACATGAGAAGTTGCACCTAGAGGGAAGGGCATGTGCATGCCTGCACCTATACCTCCTCGTCTTCTGAATGTGTGCAACGGCACGCACGACTCGACAACAGGGGAAGTAGGTTGGTGGCGATGTTCTGCACCAACCGCAGACGGCGACGGCAGTGGTTGCGACGCAAACCCAATAGTAATAATAATGTCCTCGCGCCGCTCGGCCGATGAGGGCGCGGCCCGAATGGCGGTGATCCACGCGTCTCGACGACAAGGATGGCACGAGCGGCGACGTCCCATGCTGGGTGACGATAGCCCGCCCCAAGCGGCGGCATGCGTCACTGAGATCACGGTGGCCATGGCGACTATGCCCAACACAAGGGGAAGGAATGGCAATGGAGAAGGCTGGGAGGTGATGGCCGATGGCAGGCGATGCAAGAGGCAAAGAACATCGACGAGGCGTACAAGCACTTGGTTGAAGACGATGGTCGTGGTACGAGGTAAGGAAAACCCGACGCATAAAGTTATATAGCTACGAATGGGCCACAATGGGCCTAGTCGTAAGACATTGATTCATCCCTCTCTTTTCCTTTTTACACTTTGGAATTCGATAATATTTTGCAATCGATGAAGTATTAAGATAGAAATATAATTAGAGGAAAACAATTTATGGAATATGATTATGGAGACTCTATTCTTATTTACATTTGTAAATTTCAGTCATAAAGTTGTTGGTTGTCGCATTTGCTGCACACTTGAAAGAGTGGGACCTTAATTCCTTAATTCCTATGTTGCCCGGCATAAAGCAAAGCAGCTATTGACGACTAATGTCACCACCGCTTGGTTAAAAGCAAGGTACGTCTCTTCAATATTTTGTACTTATTTTTTCCAATGTTTGAACTTGGAATGCATAAGTGTTAATATTCATGCATATTTATGAGAATGTCGCTTTGGAAGAAGTGTTTCTTAGAGATTAAGTTCCCTGGCTACAGTGAAGCACATCCTCATTGTTCAAAGATAGATGCATTTAGAGATAAGCAGTTCCCGTTGTTGAGTATGGGTGACTCATATCCTAACCTACTGGGATTTGAAGATGTGTTCTACAAGAATTCCTATCCTAATTCTATTAGGGTTAGGATTCCTACTTCATTTAGGAGGAGAACTAGGGGCACTATATAAAACCATGAGGGTAGTCATAGAGAATACAAGTTACAAACCAACTCATTCAAAGCAAGAGGTGAACGAGAGGATTATAGGCTAGGTTATTTTATAACACTATATTCTTGTATAAGGCAAGGATCCGAAGGTCCTAAAAGGTTCGAGAGAGTTGTGAGAGAGCGATAACCCCTTATAGTTTTTTGAGGTTGTTGAATATGGGTAGGGGTGAAAACGGATCGGAAACGGACGGATAATGACTATACCATATTTGTTTTCACATTTTTTTCCGATCCGATACGAATACGGATACCTCTGATACGAATACGGATGCGAATAATATCGAAACGAATACGAGCGAATACTAATCGAAACGAATACGGTCACGGATATTTTTCTAACATGAAAACCCTTAAGTTACATGCCGTAAATTAACGAAAATATATAACTAATTTGTTTGATGCAAATATTCATGAATTGTTCATATTTTCAAGAACCAAGCATAACATGGGCACTAGCAAGGTACATTAATTAGTTCATCACAAACATGAAACATAACACTTGGTGTACTACATTAAGCTCATAAGTCATAACTCACAAATCAACATACATAAAACTTAGTTCATCACATACATAAAACATAGTTCACACTTAGATTATCACAGTTCAATAATATTAAGAATCCAAAAGGTCATTCACTTGGGCAATCAAAAGGTCATTCATCCATATCCTCCAACACGTCCTCCTCCAAATCATCCATATCCTCGTGCTCCTGCAACTACAAGTTGTAGTTCAATGAGTATCATTTATCAAGGTGACATCAAATTAAGCCAATAAGCTAGATAGTTAGGTAAAAACAGCAAACCGCTGTTTGCAAAGCATCGCTCAATGCCCTCCATGTCCATCTCAAAGAGGATAGATCCACCAATATCTCCACCTTCATGTGAAAAAGATTAATTATGCTAAAAATTTGCTCACATACTACACATAAACCAATGAAACATAAATGTAGAACTCAATATTACCTTTTCGAGACGCCAGCCCAATCTTGGTACAAATCAAAGCTTGCACGACTTCGTGGATCAAGACGATCGCAAATGGATCGACAACACGCCACCAAAGACTAAAAGTCGACCGAAGCAACAGCTGACACTTGAATAGATAAAACATCACGTGTAAGTCGGGAGAGAATAGGAAGCTCAGTTGCTTGAGCTTCCACCATGACAAAACATCAAATAAGACTTTGTCTTTGTTTTCCATTCCACTAGTGGTTGTTCCATGTATACTTCCAACTCGCTTTGGTACCTTGACCTACAAAGACTACCGCATGCAAGAACCTTTCAAGATCCGCATCAAGCTCATCATCACTCCTCATCCTCAACCTCTTGGTCTAATGGTTGAGAATCAACTGCTTGCACATTTGCGCTTGTTGTTTTTTTCAAGTTACAAGTGGATCGGACACATAAGCTGGAATAACTGGTTAATAACACTCATGAATCTATCAACTTCGCGAGCATTGTCATGGTAAATCTTATCCGCAAAATAGTGTATCGACTTTGTCTTGTATCTAGGATCAAAAACATGCTACGCCTAGAGCCATGTTAGACTTTTCCCAATACTTATCATACTTAATTTGCATAGAATGAGCCATAGAAGATATAATAGATCAAAGCTATCACACTAATCTGCAATGGCAAGCTTAATCTTGCAAAAGTATTGAAAATAGATTTGTTGTTGGATATTTAGTGCGTAGAAGATCTCAAAAGAGCATCATAAAATCTCTTCAAATATGTAGATATAGATTTTGCCATAGTCCAATTTTCAAAGAATGGTGCACATCTCACATATTTGCTTTTATGTCATGAAAAGCCTATCAAAAGCATACCTATAGTAAATAGCTTGCTTTAACATGAGATATGTGGAGTTCCACCTTGTTGGAACATCCAAGGGAAGACCATTTGTCACATCTAAGTCACATTCTGATGCACACTTCATAAATTCCTCATATTGCAATGGAGAGTTCTTCACAATTGCAATTGTATTTCTGATATTTGCAATAGCTGGTGCAATTTGCTTCAAACCATCTTGGGCAACAAGGTTCAAAATATGATTCAAGCATCTCACAGAAAAAGATACCATCATGCATCAAAGGAGTCGACTTATTGAGTTTTAGTACTACCCTTTAGCACATACATCATTGGCCGATGCATTATCCAAAGTAAGGGCAAGCAATTTCCTATCAAGATTCCAGTCCACTACACAATCATGAAATTGTGCGCACAAGTTTCTTCCTGAATGGTGACCTTCTACATGCATAAACTTAATAATTCTTTCTCGATGTTCCAATTGTCATCTATCCAATGCGCAGTGATACACATGTAACCTTTATTTTGGTTTGATGTCCACATGTCCATAGTTGTACTAAAGCGACATGCAAGTGTTTTGAAGTAATCATATAACTTCTTTTTCTCCTCTACAAAGATATTCAATATATCTTTTCCGCAAGAATGCGACTTTAATTGGAAAACTAGGGCGCAGTGACTTGATAAACTCCACAAAGTACTCATGCTCGACAATATTAAAGGGATATTCATGCATGATAATTGTCAAATATAATTTTTTCAAACTGTCAGCCTCATCATACCTATAAGTCTCAATAGATGCAAGCATATCACATCTCCACTCTTCATCAATTTTAGAAGCCGCTGGCCTCCCTTGATTTGGTGCTTGCTACTTAAGTGATTCCAAAATATTGATGTGCCTCGAACTCTCACAACGAGATTCGACTTGCACTTGTTGCATTTAGCCCAATACTGTGAATCATCTTGCCATCGGATCTTTTCTTCTTTTTCTCATATTTTGTGTAGTGCTCCCAAACATCGTGATCGCACTTCTTTGCTCTCTTTGCAAGAGGAGCAGGAATGTCAGCCTCGACACCGGCCTCACCGGTCAAATCAACTTCATTCCTTAGCACCAATGCACCGCAATCGGATCATTTGTAGCAGAGAAGGTGGTTGTGGTGGTTGTGTCACCTACAAAGCAGAGATGTATTGCTTACACTTGCAATCGCTACTTCCAGCTGTAGATTCCATCACAAATCTAGCACAAGATAATGGAGGGAATACATAAGATATCAATGAAGCATGCATATTGTACAAACTACGAAGATAATCTAAATATGTGTATTAATCAACAATGAACATTCAATCATAGAACGAATGGAATTTAATTATCTAGCAATTTAATTAGTAGACAGACAAATCTACGACTACAATAAGCATGGGTCATCAACACATCTGAAATTTAATTAGCAAAACATTAAACGAATGGAATTTAATTAGCTAGCAATATGAGTTCAATCCATTGATTCATTGCCTCATTGGCCATTGATTCTTTGATTCATCACAACAACAGGAGCTAGCACTCCATTAGTAGGTACTACAAATCTACAATAAGCATGGGTCATCAACACATCCGAATTTAATTAGCAAAAACATTAATCGCATGGAATTTAATTAGCTAGCAATAGAGTTCAATCCATTGATTCATTGCTTCATTAGCCCGACCATTCATTCTTTGATTCACTACCATTCACTACCAACAACAGGAAGCTAGCACTAGCCACTAATCACCAATTCATTCACCACTAGCCACTAATCACCAATTCAGGAGCTCAATCCATTCATTCACCAATCACCAATTCACCATTCATTGCCTCACTGAATCAAGATCCTTGCCTTGGGCGAGGCGGCGTCGACAACGGCGAGGTGATCCGGCTGGGCCGCCTCGTGGCCTCGGGGCAGGGGAGCCGCACGGGCCGGTGAGGGGGAGCCGCCGAGCCGCGGAGGGGTGCTGCCGAGGGCCGCTGAGGGGAGCCGCAGAGGTGCCGGCGTCCGCCGCCGCAAGCCGTGAGGGCAGCCGCGTTGGAGGTGCTGCCGTGATGGACTGCTGACGCCGATGAAGACGTAGCCGCACAGGGGAGCCGGCGGGGGACGGCGACGAGGCGAGATGGCCGGCGAGAGGCGGGCGGGCGAGGTGGCCGCGGGAGGCGAGGCGGCGCGGCGCCGCCATCGAATGGAGCCGGCGGCGAGGCGAGGATCTCGACGCCGAGGCCAAGCACTACGCCGACGGTGAGGACGCCGACATGCGCAAGGCCGCGCGCAAGATACGGCGAGGCGGGCGTGGCGAGGTGGCGCCGCGCGCGGCGCAGAGACGAGGCGAGGGCGGCGCCACCATCGCACCTCGCCGCGCCTACCGCAGCCGCGCCTAGGTTGGGGCGGGGAGGTTCGACCGAGAATGAGAAGTGGAGATAGATGGGGAGCATGGGCCGCAAGGTTGGGTCGCAAGCGGGTCAGGCGAGGCCAAATTTCCGGATATCCGATTAGACTTATCCGATAATCCGCTTCGATTCGCTTCGCGGATACCATGGCTACCATATTCGCTTTCGCTTCGAAAAATCCGATTCCGCTTCCGAGTCTAAAAATCCGAGAAAATCCGATCCGGATGTTCCAATCCGTTGTCCGGACGGTCGGAAACTATCCGATCCGTTTTCACCCCTAAATATGGGTGACTCATATCCTAACCTACTGGGACTTGGAGATGTGTTCTGCAAGGATTTCTAACATAATCCTATTAGAATTAAGATTCATACTTCCTTTTGGATGAGAACCAAGGGCACTATATAAAGTCATGAGGGGTGGTCATAGAGAACACAAGCTACAAACCAACTCATCCAAAGTAAGAGGCATACGATAGGATTAGAGATTAGGTTATTCTTTAGCATTAAATTCTTGTATAGGACAAAAATCGACGGTCCTAAAAGATTCGATAGGGTTGTGAGACTGACAACGACAATCCCTTGTACTCTTTAAAGGTTGTTTTTAAGAAATTTGCGATCGGTTTCACCAAATCTTTCTCTCTTGTTGTGATTATTTCATCGTTGTTATTTAGTTCTCTCACGATATTCATATACTTTGTTCTCGATATCGCAAGCTCGTGTCGCTTTCTCACAAACTCTAATCCGATCTAGGTTGTCGCTCATAAAGGGGTATTAGAGTATAACAAGTGGAGAATTTGTCATCATCTTGGCCAAATCTCTCTCTCTATGATTATTTTGTTGCTATCATTTGGTGTCTCTACAGATTCATCTATCTTGGTACCGTGCACACTCGTGATGTATCTCACAACTCGATCCAATTTAGGGTCTCCTGTGCATAAGAAGGATATCAGAGTGTAACAAGTGGTATCATAGACAATGCCAAATTAATCTGATTTGTAAGATGGTCGACAAAGCGTCAAGTGGCATAAAATCAAGATTGATGTCGATGATGTGGAATCAAGTAGAGAAATTTGACGACGGGCAAATTTTAGCGTAGTGGTGAAGGACGCCTTGTCCAATAATAGTTAATCTATGCTCTTGAAGGGGGCAAAATGGAAAAGATGTTTGTTGAAGAATGGAAGGTGATGGAGCTAAGACCACAAGACAATTCGCCTATATGTCTCCAATGAGGTAAAGTACTTGGTGATTAAGAAAAATTAATGAAGAAATTATGGAGTGACTTAGAAGAATTGTATATGACAAAGTTGTTGACAAAACCGATGGATGATGAAGCGACAATTGTACAGGTTGTGCATAGAGGAAGACACATGGTTTGTTGACCATCTCAATATCTTCAACAAACCTATCATACAACTCGACTAGTATGGATGAGAAAATTGTAACATCCCAAAATGCCCAAATACAAATGTGGGTTTTTTTAAAAAAAACAAATTGTGTAATTATCTATTGCCGTCATTTTTGCCTACATTTTTAGAGTTAGTTGAATTGTATTTTCTCTTTGCCGACCTAAGTGATTAAAATATAAACCCTAGAAACATAAGAATTTGGAATTTAAATGCTCAACCACAACATAAGAAATTCTTAGCAAAATATCATATGTTATTAAATCTTCTAAAAAGTTATTCGGAATAAAAATCCCAAAATAAAATCACACTCAAAAGCCCAATTAAAATCCTTTCGCAAACATCTGATCTTATCTATTATCGCATGAGAAGTCCTTAAAGCAAATATCAATAATTTAGCAAAGTCTAGAATATTGTTATTTGGTCTCTTCCCAAATTTTATCCTCTTATTGCACAATCGGCCGAGAGCCACTCGGTTCGGTGCAACCGCACCCATCTTCTTCGGTCGACCGGCTCAGCTCGCTCGCGCTGTTCTTCTCTCCCCCGGCGACGCGCTCCCGACAGCGACCTCTCTCAGCGTCAACGTCCGCAGAAGGCTCACGCCATGTCGCGACCATGCAGCTGCCAGCGCAATCGCCCGTCATCGTCGTCGCTCAGCCATTACTCGGTCGAGCACGGCACTGTCAATTCCTGCCCGCCTTTCGCCCATTCCTCAGTGCCATCTCTCGCCGAGTGCAATGCCGCCCATGCCTACCACCATCGGTCTCTTCGCCCACATCACCTACAAAGCCGCACTGAGCACGCCTAGCCCCGGTTGGCTCTCCCCTTCCCATTCTCCTTCACCGAAAGCCAAGAAGCTAGCCGCACAGGGCTCCCGTGCCGGTCGCCAAGCAGCCCCGCGCCGCCATCACCGTCCTGGCTGCCCCGGTCAACCTCGTCCTCGGCCAGGAGCGTCACGCCGCGTCCTCATAGCCACCATCAAAACCCCTCATCTAATTGCACTTTCCGCTCGTAGGAAACCGCCGGGTCTTCATCTTCCCAACCACGGCCAGAAGCACCGCCTCGGCCGATACTCCATCTCCGGCGATCCCCGGTCAATTATTCGTGGATGAAGTACCACCCCGGCTCCTCTGCCGTTCCCTATCAACAATTGGACCTCCTTTCCGTAGTGGCACCCCACGGTAGACCCGCCGCGCCGCCATGGGTTCCTGTTGCCGGCTCGCCTCGACGACTCCCGACTCCATTGATTGCTCCGGTGAGTCCCCTCAGTACCCTCGAGCCCATGCGCACGCTAGTCCGACTCCTGCCTCCAGGTGGATCTGGACCTCGGCAGAGTGAGCTATAGCCCGAGGCCCAGGAAAAATAGTAGGGCAAAAATTTTTACATATAGGACAAAACTCTTTGGTGCAACCATTTAGCCCGAGGCGGCGAGGCCCAGCCCACCACGCCGACGCTCTTTCTCCCGGTGCCCACTCCATCCGTGGCTCCAAGCCACCAGCTGACCAAATCCTCCGCACCGCTGCACCACATCGCCTCCATCGCCGCGACCGCCCGCCTACACCCCAAATCCCTCCGCACTCGCGACCCGCCGCCTACGCCCTGCCGCGCCGCGCCGCCTCTTGGCTCCTCGCGCCTCCTCACGCCCGACGCCGCGCCGCCGCCCTCGTGGCTTCGCGGTCCGCCCCGCCGGCAGCGCCGTCGTGCCATTCTCGACGGCCGACGAGGCGCTTTGGTGCGGCTCTTCGGCGCCGACGAGGTGACGATCGCACCTTCAGCTTCGCGGCTCTTCCTCGACGCAGCGGCGCAGCGCGGCCAGCCGCCTTCAGCTCTCGATGCAAGCGCCTCCAAGCCCGCTCCAACGCTCTAGGGCTCCTCGCCTCTCGACCCAGCCCTCCTCACGCCCTCCTCCCCCCGCCCCGACCTCTCCGACCAGGGTCCTCGCCGACCGCCTCCTTGCCGCCTCGCGCAGCTTTTCGAGTGCTAGGAGCACCTCCGCCGCCACTCCGCTGCCGCTTGCCGCTCGCCGGCGGCGGCGGCGCGCCTCGCCAACCCCTCGCCGCGCCGCCGAGCTCAAGCCCTCCCGTGGACCCCGAGGATCTGGATCCGGCCAGACGTCTTTGGTCGATTTCGGCCCGAGCGAGCGGGAGCAGCTCGTCGACAAGGTGAAGGGAAGGGTGTTCGCTTGGAGTGCTCCACTTATGTTATGATTTTGTATTTGTGCTAATCACAGCTGGTGGTTTCGGTGATGATGCACTGCAAGGGGCTTGCAAAGAACGTGGAGGAGTGTGGAGTTTGCACCAGAGGAGGAAGGTGGTGGTGAGGGTGATCGATACTTTGCGTGGAGTCGCAGCATTGGAGGTGAGGTTATCGAGAAAATCTGTTGGTGCTAGTAGGGCTTGACGGCCCAAATTTGACCATTAGCTATATTATGGAAGATAAGTATGGTAAGGAGATCATGTAGAATTCAGTGATCAACAAAAATATTTTCTTTAGAATAACAAAGTGCAAAAGTACATATTTTGAGCTGTAACTTTTGAGAATGGTATTGTTATCCATCCGATGGAAAACCACTAGTGGGGTTTAGTTTGGATGGACATTCGAACGTCAAATGGTAACATTGTTTTTAAGCTATATGATTGTTGATAATGAACAAAAATGTTGTTAAAGATGGTAACATTATTTTTGTTATGTCTTGTCTTGTGGTAGAAATTAGTGTTAGTTTTAAGATGTTAGGCTATTAGAATTTAGCCCGAGGCGTGATCTAATCCTAGATCCGCCATCGTGCCTCTCTGCGCCGCCGCGCTTCCCGCCTCCACCTCCGCAGGGCCGAGCCACCTTTAGCCGACCACCGCCGCCTAGAGCTGCACCGCCACAACCCTAGGGTCGCCTTGGCCCCGATTCCATTTGCCTCTAACGGTCAAGCCGCCACCGCCACCTCGCACGGCGGTGAGCCCTCCCGAGCTGCCTTTGGTTATTACCCTGCTTTTTCTCCCTTCCTACTGCATGCATGTCAACTTCTTCGTTCGCCTAAACACCAAAATAAAAAGTCAGAAGACTCAGCGAGCACCTAATAGAATAATAAACACTATCATACATATATAAATATAATATAAATATAACCATATCATTACTTCTATTGTTATATTTTCATTACTGCAATGCATCTTTCTTCTACATGCATGCTCATACTCATGTACATCTCATGAGCTCATACCAGTATAGCCGAGTGTTCACCCATCAATAACACACTCTTCCTCCATCTTCGTTAGGATAGGGTCCCTACATTGTAGGACTTTTATTTAGTCCCTACAAATGTAAGACTTTATCTAGAGCACTCTAGATTAATCATGTATCTTTCTCACCGATCTTACCGAAATAGTTACATGACTTTCTCACCGACCTGGCTCATGCATTCTTTCCATGATGCATATGCACATATCCATTGTCATTAACATGATTCATCATTGGCATCATTAACAGCGTAGCCTCATTGCTCACCTCGTTCCATCATTATAGCCATCATCATATAAACATCATCATATCACGCAAACATCACATATTTCATAACATTTACATGCTATATCGCTTTACCATGCACTTCTGTTAACCAAGCGGAGCGGAGTAACGTATGGACGCGCGCTGCTCCTAACCTCCACTTGAACAAGCATTCCACCATACTCAATACGATATAGCAATATACGCACACATACAGACGACATCGTTCCTACACGCATAATCGACACGAACAAACCCCACTCACCGGGCACTATCCTGCTAACCCAGTGCCCAAAATAATAATAGGTTAGAGATCATGTCGTCTTACCCCGCGAATACAAATTTATTTGCGCCCCCAATTTTCTTCTTTTTTTCTCTCTCTCTCCTTCCTATCTACCTCCTTGGCCGACAACTCTCTTGGCACCTTTCTTCTTTCTACAAATCCTCTTCTTCTCATTCCCATGGCTTCTTCATTTATCTCATTTCTCTCCTGGTTCTTACTTTGCTCACTGAACTCGCTCCCGCCACACGTACATCAACTCTTGGCCCGTCGCCGCAGCGACGCCTCCTGCGCTGTCGCCGCTGCCCACATTCCTGTGTGTCGCTCCAACGCCACCTCGCCCGCACCTCCTCTCGCTCGCCTCCGCCTCCGCCCCGGCCGACGGCCCCACCAACCGCGCCTCGCCTCTCCCATGCCCATGCTCTCTCTGCCCGCCGCCTGCACACGTGCTCGCTCACGCCGCTCCTCCTTTGCACCCGGCCGCCTCGGCCGCCGTGCGCCGCGCTCATCAATCGGCAGCGATGACGTTGGTCTTATCTCTCGTGGGGTCTCTCTAATGGGTGCTTCTCGGCGTTCTCTCGGTGGGTACAACGATATAAGCGAGCCTATGTTTCGTATTGCAAAAGTCCTCCATATCACGTTGTCCTATGGTTATCTATTATATTATTAAAGCGATAGAAAAAGAAGCCACCACGTTCGCTCTTAAGGGCTAGAAATCCACACGTTAATCTGGAAAAAAGAAACATCTACACCGTTGATTATGATGGGTCCAAATTATAACGATCTAGATTAAACGAAAGAGTCCATGTCAAATACAATATAGAAATAAGAGTCCATGACAAGTAAAATACAAAAATAACTGAAATTCAGAATAAAAAAACAAAATAAAATTAGCCATTTTATTTTGACATGAATTTCTAAGTAAAATCACTAGATAAACATAATTCGAATATTTTTTAAAAAAATAGTAATTGGATTAGTATACAAATTAAAAAAAAACAAAATTTCGAATAAAAATAAAATTAGCAAATTGATTTTGATACGAATTCTAAAATAAAATCACCAATAATTATAATTCTTAATTTTTTAAAAAATAGCAATTGGATTAGTATAATGAATTCCAATAAAAATAATTAAAAATCGAGATAAAAATAAAATAAAATTTGCAATTTCATTTCCATATGAATTTCAAAGTATAATACTTAAATAAATAAAATACAGTAATAAAAACAATAAATATAACTCGAATAAAAATTAAACCAAAAATAGCAATTGGATTAGTACAAATTTCAACAAAAAAATGATTTCGAATAAAAATAAAATAAAACTAGCATTTTGATTTCGATATGAATTCAGTAAAATCTATAGATAACCGTAATTCAAAGATAAAATTAACAATTGGATTAGTTTACTAATTCCAAAAAAATAGGGACAACAAATAAAAGAAAATTTTAAATTTGATTTTCTCACAAATTCCAAAGTAAAATATCTTAATAACTAAAATTTTGAATAAATTAAATATAAGTTACAATGAAGATATCGCGAATGGTGTCGGATGAGACCACGAAAGAGTGCAATTGCATCGATCTGTCCTACAAGAAGACGTTGATCCACAAGGAAATGAATAGCCGAGGCAACGGCGACGAAGCTGAGAACAATTCTACATTGCTTACCTTAGCTGTCTCGACAAGAACAATGTTGTGTTACTCACTGGAGCCATTGAAGAGAAAGATCGTGTCAAAGGAGTCAAGTGCTATGACGACGAATGGTGAGCATCAGCGTTGTTGAAGAAGTCCATGGCAAAAGAAATTCGATAATGAGGAAGACGTAACAGAGAGGAGATGAAGCTTTGGATTAAAAACGAGCTATCAACGATATGTGACCATTAGGTAGCTAGGAGCATGCTATCGTTGGTGAGTGACATGGCGCCACCGACGATGGCGCGATTCTCCTAATGTTAGACAACGACTAAAGCGGACATATCGACATAAGTGAAGATGTGAGGTCGTCGCAGATTAGTGAGGAAGCCACATCGTTGAGTTAGACAACGAGAAGAAGAGGAGTGACCGACATAGGAGAAGAAGACATCGTGTATGTATAATATCGCATATGTATATACATGCATGCATCCTACGAATAGAAGCATGAGCATACATAAAGAAAAGAGCAAAGAGTTTGGAGTATAGATAGCGCAACGGTAAGGAATAGACTTTTAGACTGTTTAAGCATGTCACACGCCATATGGATAGACCAGATGAAGCAATAACCAGTAAATGTTAAGCAACGTTTTTTTTCTTCTGTTTGCAGAGATCCGGGCCGAAATACCGTGCATGAGTGGTCTAGAGCTCCCAAGGTGCAGTGCCTTGGATTTTCGGGAATAGTTTCATGCCGTAGGAAATTTGTCACCCGGGTTCTTCTGAGTTCTGAAGGAAGAAATTTCCATCTATGAAGCACGCGACTGATATTTTGGGATAACGCACTTCATTTTATTGAACCGTATATGTGAGCTTCATGCACGCGGGTGGCACGGACGGAGCACACTCTTGCTATTTTACTCGCTTTATCACAACCTTATGCTACAGAGTACAGACAACGTTTACTATCATTCTATGCCGTTTAATTCCTGGACAACCTAGCTGATTGTCATGCGGCTGGATTGCCGCGCGAAACAGCTTCTCAACGCAATGAGATCGTTATTCATTACACACGTGTACGTACTTATTTAGGGGAAACGAAGGAACGGGACGCGGTGGTCGAAGGCGCCCGCGCGCGCCGCGCGGTGTCAGGCTCAGCAGTCGATGTGGATGCTGTGCCAGCCAAAGTCGCCGCACGCTTGGGTGTCCTCGAACACCTGGTACGGCATGCCGGCGCACCCGGGCTTGGTGTAGAGCGTGGCCTTCTCGCCCCGGAAGTTGAACTCGTGCCCGCCGTGGAAGCGGATGTGGTTGCACCCGCACGACCCCACGCTCGACATGTGCCCCTTGCTCGTCGTGCATCCAGGCCCGCCCCACGACGTCAGGTAGCTTCTTGGCCCTGCCCCCTCCGTCGCTGCGACGACCGCCGCGGCCGCGGCCAGGACAGCGATGGCCATCGCCATGGCAAGCATTGTCGAGTGCTTTGTGGCCATAGTAGTATCTGTTAAGACTAGTGTTGTTACTTTTTCTTGTGTTGGGTATTGCACCGCATCGAACGTCTTCAGTTCGATCGAGAATTTATAGGTTACAAGCAATTAAAGGTGGTCAAATCCCTAGGACTTAACGGTTATTGTGTTGGGATTTTTCATTGTGGCTATCGAGCTTGAAAGGCTTACATCGGTTGCGTACGTGCTTGTGTAATCGGCTCATTTGAGTATCGCTTGCTGTGTTGTCATCAACGAGTCACATATATAGGGCGATACTAATGTTGCAAACTTGCAACAAGGCTTGAAACAATAAAATTGAAAGCGAAGAATCCTGCATAAATCTATCCTTAAAAATGATTTATATCCCCTTCCCCTGGGGTGCGTTTGGTTGGCGGAATCCTCCGAGGATTATTAAGAACCCTTTAGTAATCCTATGGGATTACCTTGTTTGATAAAACATCTAGTAATATGAACAAAGAATCTAAGATTATCATCAATTCCAGAAATCTGTTTCCCATATAAAAGGGTGGCTATCTTAAATTACTAAGGGAAAGGAATATTTGTTGTTGCGTTTTTTATCATTTGCTTTTGATTCATCACAGTCAAATTTTGAACTTTCAGAATTCAAAATCCAAATTATGATTTATTTTAATATTCACATATATGAATTCTGCAATTTTAAAAACATTTTTTCAAAGTATGAATTTCCAAACCAAAACATCAAATTTTGAATCCTAAATTTTGGAATCTTAAATTCAGACAATTTAAATTTGAAAATTCAGAATTTCAAGGTTGGATTCCGAAAATCTTTTTTTATTTCGAATTATTGATTTCAGATATTCAAATTTTGATAATTTAATTATTATAAATTGAATTTTGAAAGTTTCAATTTTTGTTTCGAATTTCAAATACCAAAAAATTAAACTCCAAAACTCAAAATTTAAAATTTAAAATTTCAAAATCCAAAATTTGAACTTTTGAATCATAAAAAAGTGAAATTTAAATTGTGATAATTTGAATTGTAAAATTCAAAATTTATAGATGTTAACCTTCATGGTTTGTAATTTCAAATCATGTGTAATTTAACTTTGTGGACTTGGTGGCTCGAATTATGAAATATTTGAACTTGATAAAGAGTAATACATAGTTTCCTTCAAATCAACCAAACGTTAGAATCTTACATTAATGGTAATGTGTTTACTAGTAACCAGATTGAGAGGAATATGAGATTATATGTACCAAACGCACCCTAAAGGAGCATAAAGGGTGAAAACCCTCTCAGTATTGAAAACTTGGTTGTGAGCCGTCGGATTGTGTACCAACAGATAGGATCTACTCCCATCCATTTTGCAAAAAAGACCCTCCTTCTCCCTTCTTCTCCATATCTCCCCCTCTCTCTCCCTTCTCCTCTCATCTCTTCGGTGAGACTATGGCGAGGTGACGCGGCCTCGCACGTGATGGCGACGGGGCACGACGACTTCGAAGTGTGGTAGGGTTTTTCACCGGAGAGAGGAGAGAGGGCTCGGTAAGATGGAGAAGGGGACGAGTGAGGATGCAGAAGAAGGGAGAATGCGGGGGAGTGGGGTTTTGCAAAGTGTATGAGTGGGAAGGATGGTCGATTGGCAGCCGCACATTTCAGATCCAACAGCTCACTTTGAAAATTTTGAAGTTTTTAATAGTTACAGGGTTTTCACTCTATATGCTCCCCTAGAACAAGCTGACCTATGTGTTAAAAGTTGAACACATTAGAGAAAGCTTCACAAAATCGGTCGAATCTCTTGCCACTGGATGAAGCCCCACGGTCATACTCCAGTGTCATAATTACCTTAGGTTTATGCAATTCACCAATCCCCTGACCGTGGATTTTGAATTTTTGACAAGTGACGGCAGCTTGGTGGCGGTAGGAGGCTGGTGGCAGTGGTGTTGCTGGCTGCAGGTTTAGAGAAGGAGCATTGGCTAATGATCGGTGGCAATATGTTCTCGTAGAAGAGGATGTGTTTTGGTACACAAGTTTAACCGAATTTAAATTCGAAATAAGGTAAATGTGCTATAGACCATCCTTCGAAGCAGAAAAAAAAAAGTTGGATCACGATCCAAATTCCCAAACAACGAGCCATGGGAGTAATAAACAAATGTGATATCTCTTCTCAAATTTGTGATACTGTTGCGATGTTTTTTTGCCAGCATGAGATGAATTGTTGTAGGAGTTCTAATAAGTGTCCTCTCAAATTGTTGCGTATGTGTTTTCAAAATGTTAAAAAGATTATAATATCATCGATTAATGTTTTTCTAAACTTAATTATGTGCTAATTTTTCAAGTATATCTATGTATGCAACGAGATCTTTAATTTTTTAAGTGAATTTTGATAACAATATGGATTATCCTCTCCATTTTTCGAAATTCAAGTATTTTGTTGCATATATTGAATTTTTTTTGTTACATGTGTTGTGGGACATGATGTCGTGTGAAAAGAGTCAGGAGCGTAATGGGAAGCTGTCCGGGCGCCTGTTGCGTCCATCTCTTTTCTACTCGAACAGCCATCGAATCTGAATCATGGTGCTACAAACTCGCACGCTGCCATGGTTACGCATCAGCGAAAAGCGCGCACGGCGAGGGATCAAAAGCGAGGGTGATGATGCCATGACTAGGCCCGTGCGCACACGCGCAGGCAGGGTATGCAAGGATTCTCCCATGACGACGTCGCCTTTTGGCGCGTGTATATAAACGCCGTGTGTGCCGTTTAAGCTGCAGACTACTGATCCCTCTCGACTCGAGCTGAGTTAGCAGCTGGCTAGCTAGCTAGAATCCGATGGGGGACATGCAAATCGTCCTGGCCGTGAGGAAGATCGAGGCGCAGTACGTGGAGATGAAGGTGCTCCTCTACTCCTACGGGTGCGAGAAGAAGATCAAGAAGGCGCTGTCGCATCTGAGAAGTGCAAAATTACAGACATGTGGCATACTTATCAGAATTTCTACGGGGAGATCGAGCAATGCATGAAGTGAATATAAGTTGACCACGAATATTAATGGGCGTGTTGTTGGATACTGTACTTCAGGGATACACTCTGTTCAGGTGGATTGCCACCAACAGAAGGTGACGGTGTGGGGGATATGCAACCCGGATGACGTGCTCTTGGCCGTCCGGAAGAAGCGGCGAGCTGCGCGGTTCTGGGACGCCGACCAGCCGGATCTGGGCGAGGATGCGAAACCGGCAGACGCTCCTAAGCACTAGCTGCAAGCGTTCACCGCGTACAGGTATAGGAAGTCGTGGAAGAAGCTCTTCCCGCTGATACGGCTGTAGCTGTAAGGCCGTGAACCCGTGAGCTAGCTTAGTTTTTGTCAAGCGCATGCATGCCCGTGCGTGCGTTGCAGGAACGGCACGAGAGCTGTTAAAGTTACAGTGGCGCATGCATGTTCATATCCAATAAATGTGCTCTGTTATACTGTCTTGGGGGATTAGACTGCTGTGCCGTTTGCATGGGTCAACGCAGCTGGATTCGGAGACTAATCCATTCGGTTGTGCAAAGTGCAAATCATGGATAGTGAGTAGTGACTTGTTCAAAGGAACAGCCTGCCCAATGTCAAATTAACATATTCTTGGTGAATGCTAAACTTATTGGATATGAGAAAAGGACAGTTCCTCTCCTCATTAGTCTCGGTTAAACATAACCTTGACGCAGCAATTACAGGGGATTTTTTTTTTCTCGTTTTTGCTATTTACACGGGAGTTTCGAACCCTAAGATCCGAGATCTCCTCTTCTGTCTCTGTCTCTGTCACTGACACGAGTTTTGTGTAACAACTAACAACAGTTAATAGATGGGCTACATGCATACCTGGCAGTTTTGCTTATAAACTTCTATAGAAGACACTAGAAATGCCAAGGTCAGCGTACAAATGGCGCAAAAATAATTGAAGAGCATCAACTAAAATTGGATTTGGTTGCCAGAAACATCTCGGAAGACATGTCAAGCACGTCACTTCAGCGCTCTTACCTACTCGGTTTTTGAGCAATTCGGAGCTTGGCCCTCGCCGCCAGTCTCAGCGACGGAGAGTACTGGTAAGACGTATACAAAAATTTGAAGTTCTGTGCCCAAATCGACAAATGCGAGAGCCAATCATCTAGCAGCCAACAGGGAGACGGTCGAGCTATGCATGTTGGGGTTAAACATTGCAATTAACAAAAATTTAGCACCTCTACTTGTAGTGAATTAATGAGGATAGCTTCAACCAACAAATAAGCAGCGGAATTAACAACAAGAACATACACAAAGTAACACAACGATTTACGTGAAAAACGTAAAAACCACAGGATTTGCACAGCCCACTCCTAAATCTTCCACTATAATCAACAATGGGTATAAGGAGTCTTCTCTAAAATATCTAGAGGTACATCACAGAAGCAACAATATCATCAAGATATAATCTTGGTATCATCATCAACCACCATACACAACTAACAAGAGGTACACTAACAGCCAAGCAGAAAAGACACAGTTTATATTCCCTTCGGTTATCAGCTCATATCTCACAAACCACAGATCCAAACTGCATAAAACTTGGCAGGAATGTAGATGCACGAGTCCCTAACATACTGTCCAAATTTCAGCCAAATCGGACAAGATTTTACCACTCAAACTGAACTTCTACCAAATTTGCTCAGTGTTGAATCTGCTGCTACCCGAACTGACAAAACCTCTCTCAAATCAGGTGCTCCTCTCAATCAATCAGCAATCCAACCGTACAAATCGAAGAGCATCAAGTCAAGAACATAATGACCAAGTTTGAGCCAGATCGAATGACGTTTGATGCTCCGATCGACGTCTTGATGAAGACTGCACAGAATCACCCGAGATGAAAGAGCTTCTCTTCTTCTTCTCCCTCTTTTCTCTTGTTTGTTGTGTGCATATGCTTCTCACTCACTAAGCCTCTCCTTCCAGCAGCAGCTCAAGAAAAGAGATAGGGTTTTTCTTCCCCTTGTCAAAGAGAAGATATCTCAACCGTTGATCAATAGAGCAAACAATAGTTCACAAGCTTTCAAGTTTATGGACTGATTTCGAACTTCTTCTCTACGTGAAAGGACTCCTGCCCAACAATGCAGCCATCGGATCATTATCCAACAATTCATATCAGTGGCCACCTAAAACATGTCCAAAGAAATCCAGATATTTCACTCAGCCAGGTTAAAACGGGTCCAGATGCTGGCATGATCTCATCCAGCAAAAAGATAGTACACATTATCCAAAGAAACAGAGCTTAAATGTCTCTTCAGCTCACCAATATTTACAGAAACAAATTAATCCGCGAACAGAGTCTTGTTTATACATCGTGTCGACGAGGGACAAGAAACGACTAGACAGACTGACAAAATGAACTGAACAAAGCAAGAAACACACTCTGAATTAACCTATCGGATCAGCGGTCTCGCGCATGGGCATGGGCATGGGCATGGCGGGCGGCTCAGCCTTGGGTAGTGACGCGGAGGGCGTGCGGCGGCGGGGGCGGGGGCAGCGGCGGCGCCACGAAGGGGAGGCTCCGCAGCATGAGGAAACGCATCCGGCGCGGGAACGGCGCGTCGTTGAGCAGCTGCTCCAGCACCCGCGCCACCAGCACCGTGTACTCCTCCAGCAGCTCGGCCACTATCGCTACTAGGATCATCGCGTCGCGTTCGCCTTGCGGTAAGGGAGGGATTTTTTTGTCGCGTCGGCTGGACTTGGATGTGGACTTCTACCGTCTTACAGCGGGCGTCAGCGGCTTTTAAAAGGGCCGGGTTTCGTTTTCGGGGGTGCGCAGGTGGAGCCGTGGAATCGCAGCGTGTGGCGTCCTGTGGGCAGCGGACGATGGTTTGGATGTGGCGGGCTGGCGGCTCGGCTCGGCTCGCGAGGGGTCCGCGACACGCTGCTGGTATGCGCTAGAATCCGACAGAAGAAACGGTTAGGTTCGCGCGCCCGTGGTAAATTAACAGAAACAGCGCGGTGTTGCCGGGCTCGAAATTAGGATATATACGACGGCTTGTCCTTAGTCTTATCTTTGAAGCTTCAACTCATCTAAATACAGTTTTAGATAACATCTTCAACAATCTATCTATAAAATCATTCATTTTTAACATAATTTCTCTCATTAATCACTCACCATTTACGATGATTTGTGTGTTCAGCTTGTCTCTTATATAAGAAATGATGTATTCTCTCTCTTTACATCCTCTCTCCTCTAAGTAGAATTTTGAATGATATGATAGGTAAGAAACGGCTGAGATGACCACTATTGAAAATACCTTTATCCGCTTGGCGCGATGTCTGCTTGCCACGCCCGATTTTGCGGTTCCGAAATAGGAAGCCGCTTGTAGGTAAACGGATGAGCCACTATTTTACGCCCTTTCTCGGTGGCCGAGCTTGAAAATTTAAATTTTTTATTGGGGTCACACTTCATACAGGTCTAAAGTTTTGTGTAATGATAAACCAAAGTCTAAGAAGACAAATAATTAAAGCTTAATACCTACCTACTCTCCGTAGATTATTGAATTTTTTTTGAATGTGCAGGTGCCTACCAGGCAACACCCCTAGTTCCGTCCCTGTTTTTGCTGGCTGAGGTTGGATCAAACAGACCGGATTTCAGGGGCTTTGCCCTGTGGGCTGAGGCTTCCATGTTCACTGACGGACGGCATGGGACGTGGTTTGTCCGTTTGCGGTGGTTCGATTCGGCTAAACATCGCTTTTGTAGACGCCATCTGTACTAGTGTAATCATCTTGGCACATGGAGAAAGTATGGTGACTGGTGCTCTTTTTGGAGCAGACAGGACCAAAACTAACTATTGAGGCAATGTTGTAGCAAAATTAGTTGGACCATCGATCTTTCACTTTGAGACAGCAAAATGCAAAGGGTAATACCATAATGTTTTTTTCGCTTAAATTGGTCGCCTCGTACTCTTACAACAGAAACAGCCTCTGGTTCTTAAATGGATTCTCGGTGAGTGTTTGGATGAAGGGGATTTACTTCAAATATGAACTTTTGTCTGTTCTTTGGGAGGAGCCAAAGGCCCAGAGTGTTCTTTTGACAAACACGTTGTATCCACCGTCCTTTTTTTTTTTTTGAAGAAAAGGATCGAAGGCTATTCAAAACTCACTCGGTGCAGCAATTAAATGGAAAAGGGTCGTGGACTAAATCCCATGCTTATATCCAATTGCTCATCTATGTTTGATTTACAGTTCAATAGCCGAGCTGTTGAGCGATGGGCCTAAAGTTGACGCATAAAGAGGACTAGACTAAATGGAGGCCCACAGACTAGCACAGAACATCGTGTCTCCATAATTCACAACTCGATCGGCCCAGCAATTGGGTTTGCTTGGGACTCATTTCGTCTATCCATAATTCACAAGCAGTCCTCGTAGTCGTATGAGTTAGTATCCTCGAGTACAAGCTTAGTGCCACTGCCACCTCTAAAAAAAGAGAGTACAAGCTTAGTGCCACCTCACCGTTGATGCGGCGTGTTGTCCTAACTTCTAAAGGGCCATTAATGGACCGAAATCTAGAAGGACGTCGCATCACAGGAATTATGCTGCTAATCATTGTGCTCCTGAACCAGCTTGACAAGAAAACTGATAATTACGAGACCAATCATTCTTGTCGTCAACCTTGCCAGTTGCCGCACTTGGCAGGGATCCAGGTTTCGAAGTGACCGTTCGATCGCGATAGCGAACTATACGTGGATACATTCGGTACGTACGTTTGCTGTCGTACTGGTACTGGATCGTTGACTAGCCTGTACGATTTGCTCCACACCCCTACACAACTTTCGCCTTGGTCTGTACGGCCCAAGAGGTGGAAGTTGGGCTTCTGGAAGACAATGGGCCATTTATCAAAAGCTACCAGTATTATTTTCTTCTTTTCTCGGCCTCTTACCGGTGTAAGAAATCTTCAACAGGGAGCTGGAGTACCATCTTCCAGTCTACTACGTACAGCTTCTAACCTGGAGTTCACTAAAACAATAGTTCTAGGCCCGGCATAAAACAAAAGTTCTAACTAGGAGAATAATTTTACTAGGTCAGCGAATACACAGGTGCATTGCATTGCAACTTGAATTAAGGGGTTGACATGAGCAGTCTATTATTTTTATCACGTAAGATTTTTAGTGATGTGGATGAGAGAGAACAAGGAGAGATAATGAAGTCGTATCGACATGCAATGCATGCCTATAAGGCCCTTATAAAACGACTATTTTGCTGTTGCATCTATACCGTCTGTAACCCACAAGTTTTATAGACTCATTTTATGGAGGACATATATAGACAACTTAGAGACAACCCATTATATAAATTGTGTTTAGTTTTGTCTATAGATGACATAAAATGTACTACAGACAACCACTGTCTATACAACTGTACACCCTCTAAGAATACAGTGGTAAGATCTCGCGCGCACTCAAACACTGCGCCGTAAAGTCAAAGAGCCTGATGCCCCAAAAGCAATTACAAAATGCCAACGGCCTAACCCCTCATGCCAAGTGGGGCTGCTTGTTTCCTGCGGCTCCCACTTAAATAGCCAATCTTAAACAACCTCCTCACGAAAGAATGAAATAAAAAAATTGGGCATGCAATTACAACGCTCCTCCGTGAGGACCAACGTACGTGGAGAAGAAACCTATACAAAGTTGTCTCACAAACCCCAACAGTACTGTACTGCCATGCGCGCGCCCACAACCGCACTCTGCACATAAAGAAAGGCGAGCATAAGTGCATCAGTAACATGATCCCGATCCAACTGAAATTATTTTTCTGTCCCTCAATGGCAAAAGGCACATTACTCAAACAGCTAAGAATAAACTCCGTGTAGTCTGGCACTCTGGCCTCATCAGCTGCTTGCATGAGTAGCCGTGAGAATTTACAACGCTTTAATTAGCGGCCTACGTACTGGTCTGGTGGCCACGATGTGTACGTAGTGTAGGGCAAGCAGCCAATTAAAAACCGGTGTGGCCTACACTCTGGCCTTGATTACACCAATAATTGAGCCCGGAGCCCCGGACCAGCATGCAGCGTTTTATAACGTCCCTAATAACAAAATATTGTCACGCGCCAATGGGCACGAGAAGGCGGTAGATGACTTAGACTAGATGTAGCTAGCTGTTGAAACCCACATCAGTTTTTTTTTTACGAGGACTTCATCTGTATTTTTTTTTCCTTGGTGAAGCCAGCTGTCCGAACTGCTAAGGCTCTGTTTGAAACACGGAAATTGAATTGATTCTTAGAAATTTTCGCGTTCCAAACAGAACCTAAAGGTTTTGAAAACGGTAGCATGAAATTCCATAGATATTGTGGCAAAAGATGTGCACATAAGTCAGCATAAGTCTAGGTGAAAAGGTCATAACAAGTTTCGTTTTTAATGCTTAGTACGTATGCAGTGTTAACATTTGCCCAACTAAAGGAAAATTACCTTTACACGACAGTGTAAAGTTTTGCTTTCAAATGGAATTGTTCAGTATAGAGCCGACTAGATGGGTCGTGCGCCCAAGCCGACCAAGCACGCAGATCGTTGGATCGCCTGCGCCGCTGGGCAGCCGCATAGCACGAACAGTGAAGGACCGTGCTAGGCACGACCCGATGCCGACACGGCCCACATAGCCCGCAGGGACGTGCAGGCCGCAGGGAGCCAGGGAGCGTTGGGAGCCTACGACTGGGAGGGAGGGGTGAAGTGGCACTGGCGGCTAGCTGGCGGCGAGGGAGGGAGCCAGGAGGAGACGGCGCCGGCGTGGAGGGAGGAGAAGCCGAGATGGCGGTGGAGCCTGCTCGGGAAGGAGGGGGTCGGAAGGACTGAGAAGGAGGAGGAGGAGAGGAGAGAAGGTGGAGGAGGAGGAGGGGCGGTGTCGTCGTGGAGGGAGGAGAAGGTGGCGAGGCTGGCTCGGGAAGGAAGGGGGCCAGGAGGAAGAGGAGGAGGAGAGGATAGGAGGTGGAGGAGGAAGAGTGGGGGCACCGCGGCAGGCCGGCAGCGGCAGTGCGCCATTGCCGCACTTGGGTGCCACTGCCGATGTGCCACACACGCAAGGGGAGCTGGGGAGAGGAAAGTGCAGGCGGACAGTAGGCCTCAACGGGCTCATGGGCTATGCCTGACATGGCACGACCTGACTAGAATCTGCGCATTGGCATTTTTTATCGTTTTTTTTTTACATTTGGCCCTTTAAAAACAGAAGAAAAAAACAAAAAAATCATGATTTTTTTTCTATAAATAGCCACCACACCCCCTCATTCAGTACCCATCCATTCCTCAACCTCTCTTTCAAATTCTAGTGTGCAAATTTAAATTCGTTGTGAGATAATTTGGAAAAATTCAAAAAAAAACTTTGCTAAATTTTGAAAAATTCAATTTTTGGCAGCAAGTCAGCAAAAGAGGTAAAATTATATTTTTTGGATACTTTTAGTGTCAGTACTTGTTATGCTAAGATGAAAGTAATAATAGTGTTAGTTTTGATTTTGCAGTTTTCGTTATGGACAGATTCTTTACGACAGCTTTGCTCTTGGTGATTATGGAATTTCACTGGAGGAAGTTGCGTCCATGGAGGTGGTTGTGGTCGCCTCAAGACAATCGGAAGGGCAAGGCGAGTTCCATCATCGGGCTCCACGGGCCACGACACTATCTTCGTCGACGACCACCGAGCAAACAAGTCGAGGTCGTCTACATCGGAGTGTGGGAGAATTTCGACAGACAACCAAGCCGCATACACAGGAAATCAAACCATATGCTATTTGCAAAATTTATCGCAATGAATTGTCCGCAAGATCTGTAGGTGAAACGGGGCACTTGCTTAGACATGCTACAAGATGTCGAGCCAAGCAAGGATTGGTGATGAGGCGACGTAGGCTGCAAAGACAACCCCGATAGTACTGATGCGTGGTGGGACTACAACCCTGAGGTAGTCCATCAATCTCTCTGTCGTTTAATTGCTTCTGGGGGTTTACCGTTAGATTTTAGGGAGTCTATTGCTTTCCAAACTTACATTAGGATTACACATAATCCTAGATTTTCCGTCATTTCTAGACAGACAACAACTAGAGATCTAGTAAAATATTATAATAAACATCATAATAAAATAAAAGAACTATTTAGTGCGTACACGTTTTCGATGGTCCTAACCTCGAATGTATGGAGTGGTTGGGCTAGAGAAGATTACCTTAGTGTAGTTGCTTATTATGTTAATGACGACTGGGTAATGGAGAAAAGAATTATAGATTTAAAATTAATTGATGTATCACTACGGGTGAGAATATTGCGGACTGTATTATCAAAGTCGTGGAAGACTTTGGTCTTACAGACAAAATATTCTTAATTACTTTAAACAATACCGCTTCGAACTCTGGGGCCATGGATATTCTTACTCCGGTGTTGAGTACAAATGTTGATTCCGTCTTGCTACATCAGCGATACGCTTGTCATATTATTAACCTTATAGTCAAATATGGTTTGAAGAGGTTGAATCCGTATCTTAAATTTTTTCGCGATGCGATATCTTTCTTGAATAATTCTAATGTAAGAATATGTAACAGCCCAAATTTCAATTTCCAGTTGAAAATAAAGTTTAATTATTTTATTGGATTTTTGTGTAATTTTTAAAGCTTTTCCTTAACCAAATGAAAGCTAAAACAAAATGATGTGCAAAATCTATTACCAGATAATAGCTGGAAAATATTTTTCTTAACTCCTAAATGCTCCAGAGAATTTCTGTGAATTTTCTCATAATTTTTGGATTTAGTTTGCTATATTTTAAAGCCTCATTGAATTATCAACAATTAATAAAATCGAAATCAAAAGAAAATCCTCAAATAGTGTTTGGGCGAAACCTCTCTCGGTCCATTTCATCATCCAAGCAGCAGCACGCTCGCCGCCAGCCGCGCGCGCTTCTCTCTCTCACCGATGCCAGGACCCACCCGTCGCTTCTTCTCTCTCGCCACACCAACGCATCTCACCGTTGGATTAAAATCCAACGGCTAGATTTCAATAGATCATTGGGCGACCGAGCGTCACATGATCGAGACCGTTAGATCTAAATCCAACGGCCACGCACATCGATCCACTTAACGATTCACCGCGACACCGCGCGATCTATCGCGACCGTTGGATCGAGATCAAACGGCCACACCAACCCCAACTTACCGATTCGTATGTTCTATCTCTACCGTCCGATCAAAATCGGATGGCCCAGCATCATCGTCTTCCTCACCTTCTTCCCCGCGCCGCCGCACGAATCGCCGCCATTAAAGCCCACGATCGAGCTCCGCTCGCCGCTTTCTCTTCCCTCCTTCGCCATCGTGCGCATTGAAGACCACTCATCACGCCGCCCACTTCCGCCGTTTTCCCTTCTCTCATGCCCACGATCGCGAACACCATCATTACCGCCGCGCGATGACCTTCGCGTCGCGCCGCTTCAACCACGCCCGCATCCTATAAATAGGGCTACGGAGCGCCTCTTCACCGCATCTCAACGCCGCCACTCAAAACTCCTCCGTCACCGTGGCGCCCCACTCGAAGTTTCTTCGCGGCGACCTCGGAAGCTTCTTCTCGACTCGACGCCACGGAGCTCCATCATCCTCGCCGTTGGTACCATCGGCATCGCCGCACCGCGCGCGTCGCCGCCACCATCCACTCGCCGGCGATCCGTGCGCCTACTGCCGACGACGGCGGTTCGCCACGCGCCAAATTCCGCCGCCGACGACCTTTCCGCCCCGCTCGCCATTGCTTTGGTAGCCCCGAGTTCGCATCGTTTCCTCTACATTATGCACGCACTCGCTCGACTCGCCACGGCCAGAACGCCGCGAGCCCGCGCCATCGCCATCGCCACCATCGGACCTACGTGGCATAACCACGTGGCGCCGGTCGGCGCCACCTCGATGCCAACGCCATGCGTGGCTCGCCACGTGGTGGCCACCTCAGCCACATCCACCCCCCCTCGGAGCCGAAGTCCGTGGACTTGGTTCATGTGAACCGGGTCACTGATCAGTGGGGTCCACATGTCAGAAAAATTAATTCATTTCTTTTAATTCCCGGAAATTCATCGCTGGCGTCAGCATTGCACAATAAATAGAATTTTCTTTAGAAAAATAATTCAGAGAATTCAATTAAATTCTAGATTTTGTATTAGACTTCTAAAATTCATATCTTTTGCATTTGAACTCCAAATTGAGTGGTTCAAATTGCAAAATTTATCTAAAATCATAATCTAGCTAACTAAAGCAAAATATTTGAATTTGGAGTTAGTTTGGTCTGAGTTTTTGAATTTATTTGAATTTGAGTTGAATTTATCGTATTTTCACGTATAGACTTCGACAACTCCGGAGAGTTAGATCCTTCCGACGATTTAGAGTTCCAAGACTTCAACGAAGGCAAGTTACACTATTGATCATATTGTTCCTATTGTTTTAAAGTATTTATTTACTATTTACAATTTACTATTGCATGCATATGTTTATAAAAATATATGAATATCCTGATTTCGTATATAGTTGTTCCAAACTCCTTGGTATGGCCAATTTGACTATCAAACCTGAATACCTTGACACCTTAGATAAAATTTGTCAAATGCTTAGCCTTGCTTAGATAATATTTACAAATTTGAGAGAATTTAGTCAAATCTTTACAATTTAATTTAAAATGTGTTTCTGTGGTAATGATTTAACATGAAAGGTTTATAAAGGGGTTTTTACTCTAAATAAAATGAAATGGGTTTGGACTTGGGCGAGATGGATGGATGGTGGGTGCAGGTTCATGCACGGGTCTAATCTGGTTAGGATTACGACCCAGGGTTTTAAATTGGAAGTCGCCCGAGTCAGTTAAGGACCGGTCTTTGAGCGTATTTTGCTACGCCTTACCGTACCACCACATGTCCTGTATGGGCAGGATTTGGCTAAATAATCTGTAGTGTCTTAGTGTTATTTGTGCTATGTTGTATGTGTGGGCGTTGGTCAGACATTAGTCCCACCTGGCGCAAGAGGGGGCTTCCGGAGGATGGATAGTCCAAAGGTAGCGAAACCTTAGCGGGCATGAATACTGAGAGGACACCGCTTTATAACGGTCTCATGATAATTGCTTAGTCACACGCCTTCTGGAAGCGTGCTTTGGCCGACATTAAAGCATTTTATCTCGTGTGGGTAAAGCTGCATAACCTCTGCAGAGTGTAAAACTATTCGAATAGCGCGTCATGGTCATGGACATGCTAGCAAAGCCACTCTAAGTTAGAATTGTTTTTGGTTTATAAAATGTGTTCAACAGATGTTTTAGGATGGATAGTCCTATGGTAAAAATCGTGGTTAGCCAAGTGCTAGGAGGATATCCTTCAATATTCAACTAATGGAGGTCATCCAATATTCGTTGTCGGTTTTTGTCACCGTCTTTATTTGAATTATTAAAATTGGTCTTACAAAAGTATTAGCAATATAATCGAAAATGTTTGTTTATGCAAAACAACCCCGCCATTACCTTTGTTTACCTTATGCATGCATTAAACTTTCTATATTGGGTGTGACTTGCGAGCACGGTAGTAGTGCTCACTCTTGCCGAATAAATCTTATTCAGAGAAGACGTTTCCCGACGGTGAGGATCTTGACGAATAGGTCGTCCCCGCACGATTGCCTGTGGCAAGTCGTGTGGCCTACTACTACTACTCTTCCGCTGTGTTATTTCTTTTCTTTGGCCGCAGACCCTTTTGTAATAAACTTTGAATTATTATCAATTAACTCGTGATATGATTGTTCTATCACTTTTTGTTTAATCGTACACTAGAAATCTCGGACTAGTGTATGAACACGAGAATTTAGGATCCTTCGTTCCCGGGTTCGACAGAATAGCAGCATATAAAAACTTTTGCAAGACGATGGGCATGCCGATAAGATAGAACTCTACTTACCTTATGCTTAAGAGTCTTTTACCATATAAGAGCATTTTCTGTTTTTATTCAAATGCACTATCAGAGCACTGACAGTGGTAGTATACTATTGACTGGGCAACATTGGTTCATTCCTGAGAAGATACTACAGTTTTTAGAAAAAAAATTATGAGGCCATTATTGCTTTGTCTGTTGTCTACTATCCAACATCTTCTATCATTGTACATAGTATTTTACAGGTTGCTACTCAATTAAAAATGTATGAAAATGGTTTAGTTTTACGCGAGGCTATTGTTGCTATGAAAAGTAAATACCTTAAACATTAAGGAGAAATCCCTTTTTTATATGCATTTGCATTTGTTTTAGATCCTAGGGCTAAAATTGAAGCATTTGCTAATATACTTGATCTTCTTAGTGATGCCACAGGGTTAGACTATACTAACTATTATGCAGAAGTTTATTCTCGATTACACGAGGTTTACCAAAAGTATAAAAATAAGTTCCTGGGAGTCCGCTTGCAACGACCTTCAGTAGCCCCCGCCTCAAGTAGCAAGACAAATGTGGAGCAAGATCTTCGATGATTCTTCCAAGTATTCTTCTACAGCGCCGCCTGCTCAGCCAAGAATAACCCCAAGGAGTGGGAAACTATCCACCTATTTGGACAGCGATATAGTGGATTTCAACTCAGAAGGCTTCAAAATTTTGCAATGGTGCCAAGCCCATAAATTAACATATCCCGTACTATCCATACTTACACGTGATGTGTTAACTGTTCATGTCTCAACAGTTTCCTCCGAGTTTGCTTTCAATCTTTTTGGAAGTATATTGGAGGAGAGAAGAACAAGTCTCACTTGTGATGGTGGAGATACTTCTAACTATGAAAGACTGGGAACAAGATGATTCACGAATACAGCACTCTGTGGAAAATCCAGAGTTGCTGGAGGTGTTCGAAAATCTATACCTAGACAACGACGCGTAGAACAAGGATGTATATAGAGCTATAGGTTGTACTCTTTTTCCTTTGTCAATGTTTTCTCACGTTGAGTTTTTATTTGGCAAATGTTTTAACAAGATAGCCATTTGAACATTAATAAAGCTCTTTATTATATTTTTGATAAGCTAGTATTATTTTTTTTTTATAATTTTCATATCTATTTCTTAATTCTACATATTTTTCTAATTTTTGGGATTTTTTTTTTGTATTTTTGACCTAACGGGCTAAGTGAGTTGCAACAAGCCGTCTGGTTAAATGGACTCGGGCTGGACCGGCATGGCATGATAGGCCATCGGGTCGTGCCTGGACCTTCTCCCCAGCACATGGACCAGCACGGTACGATCTATCTATTAATTAGTCGGCCACGCGGCGCCGGACGACATTGTGCCGTCTTGGCCGCCCAAGCCAGCACTAGTTCGTATCGACATTTCACCCCAGCAACCACCGGAATCCAAATACAGCTACTCCTATATAGCAAACCTATATCTTCAGCATTAGCAGGCGTCTCTGTTAGCCGCGTTAATTCGGTGGATCATGGAGTACTCATGAGTATATGATCGTCTCAGGGTAGACCTACACGGCATGCGACAAAAAGCCGAAAGCATAACGTTGCATACATTTGTACTCCACTGTTCATCACAGATGGAGAGATGAAAAAATAATAATTTCCTGTATTTTTTCACACGATCAACGCATACATGCCTCACTGCCTCGCCTTCCCAGGCTCTGCAGCAGCCAGCCGGGTGGATAGATCGAAGATAGACGCACCCATGCGCAGCGCATCGCCATCCACCTCCAAGAGTCTAGCGGGCGGGCCACGCTCGCGGCCCCACCCCATGTCACTGTCACGGACGGGGATAATCCGATCGATATCCCTCACACAATGACACAACAGCACAACCGCGCCCACGGTCGGATCGCCCACGGCCACGGAACACAGTTGGATCGCCGGGTGGAAGCACGTGGGCCGAGGCGTGGGGTGCGAGTGAAAGCGACATATCGGGGGGAGCTCAACGGTTTGATCAGGGCGAGCGGGGGAGGAGGAGGGAGTCATCCCCGCTCGCTGCCGCCGCGGGGCCCGGTCGAGTCCGGTGGGCCCCGCGCGCCCCTCCCTGTCCGAAATGGGCAGGAATTATTTGGGTTTTCCCACCCTCCCCTGCATGCATGCACCCCCAGTAGTCCCCAGCTTTGTTTCTTTGGCCCGGACTCCCAGCTAAGCTCACCACCCCTCTCTCTCCCCTCTCTCGGATGCTACACAAAGGCCAGACCATGAGCACATCTCTCTCTCTCTCTCTCTCTCTCTCTCTCAGTCACTCTCTCACACACCTACAAATGCATGCATACACACACTTACTTGGCCCCTCTCTCTCTCTCTCTCTCCCCCATGGAGCATCGCATCGCATTGCACTGTCTGAGCAGGGCCTTAATGCAGCTTGTTGGGATGTGGTTGGATGGTTCCATCTCACATGCACCAATTAATCCCACAGGCGGCGAGCTGGATGGGGTGGTGGGGATGGGCTAGCTACAGCCTACAGGACTAGAGGAGTACGTACTACAGCGAGCAGATCTCGTTGTCATGGCCTTCTCACGGGATCGAGTGGTGATCTATACTATGCTGCATGCATGGGAGGGACACAAGCGGGGGCTTATAAGCTTGTCAAATGGATACTCCGATCCATTCATTTTCTTATGAGAGAGAGTGAAGAAAAGGTTTTGTTGGTTTGCAGTTTATTTATGTGCATGCATGCTGGCCAGCTGCGGCATGTTAATTAATCTCATGACCTTACGTTCTATGTTTGTACGATTGCAGTACTACTGCACAAGACATGTATGCGTACTGTTGGCAGTGATATGATGATCACCCAAAAGGCGTCCAACTTACCCACACTACCGGACACAGCCCCTTTGCCGAGTGCAAAAATCTTTGCCGAGTGCCAAATATCGGGCACTCGGCAAAGAGCTATTTTGCCGAGTGCGACACTCGGCAAAGAACTACACTCGGCAAAGCCCTCTTTGCCGAGTGCCATGCACTCGGCAAAGATTAACACTCGGTACATTCAACCTTTGCCGAGTGCGGGCACTCGGCAAAGGGGCACTTCGCAAAGGCGCCCGAGGTAACGGTTCCGCCGACGTCAAATTTTGCCGGCGCTACCGCTTGGCACTCGGCAAAATAAATCTTTGCCGAGTGTCACACATACGACACTCGGCAAAGACCCACTTTGCCGAGTGCCGTGACCTGGCACTCGGCAAAGAATTTTTTTATTTTTTATTTTGGCCTCCAAATTTTTTTTGCAGCCCTACTACAGTATCAGGTACTCTATGTTAGGATTTGGTACATTTTTTGTGGCTCTTTGTTATACTTAGTTAATTTATTTCATTTACTAGAATTATTTCGGAAAATGCAAATTTGAACTGCACGTGCATCGAATAATGGAATTTTATGATTCAAAAAATGATAGTCATGTTATTGACTGTAGTGTGAGGCCGTATCCAGGAACGGACCCGAAATTTCGGACATCTTGTTGATTTAAACATGACCGTGAACTTGCGCGGTGTTTTTAAATTATATAAAAGCAAACAACGTCCAAAATTATGAAACTCGTGGAGATGTCATGATATCATATGTGAGGTGTGATAAAAATTTGAGACGGTTTCGTTTACGTTGTCACGTCACGATGCTTTCAAACCAGGACATCTCCAAGACAATGCATATATCCCACCGGAGATGTCACGGTTTGAAAGCATCGACGTGACAACGCACTGAAACCGTCTCAAATTTTTATCACACCTCCACATATGATATCCCGCGAGCCTCCTCAGTTCTCGCATCCCACCGACGCCAGATGATTCGCCTCAAGGGCAAAAGTAAGTAACTTTAGATGTTGTCACCACTACTTCATATGATATGTTGAAAAAAGAGAAACTAATAATTTTTCTTAATCACTTGTGCAGAACCGGTGGTTGTGTCGGGTGGTGGCGCACGCTCCCCAATGGCATCCGGGTCTTCTCGTGGCAGTAACACTACTCCCGCATTGTCACGTGACGCCGGAAGGCGGAGCCGGCCTACTCGCTTGACCACTACGTCGTCGGCCCCGATGCGGAGTACCCCAACAAGGCGGCGCGGTGAAGGCGGAGTTTTGGGTAAGTCTCCTCGCACAACATTGCTCAATACATCGCATTCATTGGACTTTTCTTGAAATAATGAATGGATACATCGCGTTTGTATGCGCACTTATTTCGGATGCGATGAGGATTTGAGGCCGGGCGGACCGGTGGCTACCAAAGCTCAGTAAAACTCATCACCGACATGCATCACGAGTGCGCATCCGAACCATCGTAACCTACCACGGGTGAGCTTGAGAGAAGGTCACCAAGAAAGACGCAAGAAACATGACGGCCGGGACCGGGAGCGAGCTTGAGGTAGATGAAGAACATTAATATTGATTCGCTTTGAGATTAAATACGTTTAATTTGATCTTCTTATATGTCAAATACTTGATGACGTGTAGATGATTCCCGTGGTGCCAATCGTATCCCGAGTCCGGGCGATGATCGTGGACAAGTGGTTCACTGAGGAGTATCTCGGATGCACAGTGATGCCCGGACCGTCGTTTGATGATGCAAGGTCCAAAGCCACACCATCAAGGCGCCGCAGCCTCTCCGCATACAAACAAGCATGGGTACACGAATTCATTTATCTATTGTGACGCTCAGTGCGCTCGATTTCTAATTATCTTGTCGTCTTTCTCGCGATCGGCGTCACATAGTGCCCGGCCTTGCTCGGACTTCGGGCATGGTGTATGGCCCACAAGGGCAAGCGACGTCCGACGTCTCCTTCAACTCGGAGGACCGCCGAGGCGTACGAACCCGAAGCGCCCACACCGCATCGGTGAGTACACGCGGCGCAAGGTCGGTCCATGGGCGGACCATGATCCGAGCACCCGTGACTTTGATGGAGAGATCGTCATGAGGTGGGACAAGGCAAGAAGCATGGCGGTTCGGCTTGGCGGCGGCCTCATCGACACGACCTCTACTCCATCTCTCCCGGATCCGAGCACGAGCACGAGCGAGAGCTCGCCATACGCCCACGGCATCGCCGCGCAAAGACGGTCGACGCGCTCGAGGTTATTCATGTTTTACTCGTCGTACATTGATCTTTACACACCTTTATTAGCTTTGCATTATCAAACATTGGAGTAAAATATTGCAGGCTACTGGAACAAGAAATGAGGCAACGCTGAGGAGGAGGCGGAGGCGGCGAGAGGATGTCGGCCACTGAGACCGAGCGGCCGAGCGCGAGCCGACGCAGAGGTCAGGCGGACATGATGGAGTTCCTACAGGTCTTGGGCAACATACGGCCCGCATGCCACTGGTCGTTGGCTCAACCTCCGCCACGCGTCCCGCACCGCGGCTACTCCCGTGAGTATGAAAGTTATTTGCTTTCGCTTGTGCTTTGCTTGTATGACCTCTACCTTCCTAGATTAGGTATCTAATGTAATCTTGTCTCACATGCAATCTCTTCTCTCTTGTGCACCTCAATCGGCGAGTTCAATAATCCACCTCATGCGCCTCCGAATGATGGAGCTTTTCCTTCACCACAATCGCGAGGGCCACCTTCGAGATGAATGGTAGTTGTATTTTCATTTGTTGTTCACTTGGTGATGGACTTGTGATATACTTATGATGCACTTGTCATTATTATGAACTTGTGGATTTGTTTGGATGGACTTGAGCACTTATTGTTATATATGTGATGGATGTGATAAATATGTGATGGATGAGATATATATGTGATGGATGTGATATATATGTGATGGATGAGATATATATGTGATGGATGTGATATATATGTGTTGGATCCGATATATGTTTGGATGGATTTGTTTGTCGTGATGGAATGTAAAAACAAATAAAAACGCAGTTTTAGGTCACTTTGCGAGTGCAACACACGGCAAATAGGTCCTTGCCGAGTGCCATGGTCATGGCACTCGGCAAAGCCGAATAATGGGCACCTCAAAATCCCAGTTTTCGGCTTTGCCGAGTGCCATGACCATGGCACTCGGCAAAAGAATTTTTTAAAAAAACTAAAACTTTGCCGAGTGCCAAACCTGCGGCACTCGGCGAAAGAAGTTTCAAAATTTTTTTAACAAGTTTGCCGAGTGCCAGACCATCGCACTCGGCAAAGAATTTTTTTTTAAAAATTAAAACTTTGCCGAGTGCCATGACCATGACACTCGGCAAAGATTTCAAAAAAATTTAAACTTTCCGAGTGCCATGGCCAAGGCACTCGCAAAGGATTTTCAATTTTTTTTTTTTCCAAAACTTTGCCGAGTGCCATAATTCGACACTCGGCAAGACATTTCAAAAAATAAAAAAATCTTTGCCGAGTGCCTCCGGTTGGCACTCGGTAAAAGCGGCAACAGGCCGGCGCCGAATCGGGCCTTTTCTTTGCCGAGTCTTGACTCGACACTCGGTAAAGCCTTTACGAGTGCGAAAAATACACTCGGCAAAGGATGTTTGCCGATTAATTTTTTCCAAGTGCTCTTTGCCGAGTGTCGCACTCGCAAAGCCTTTGCCGAGTGCAAAGGGCCTTTGCCTAGTGCCGGAGGCACTCGGCAAAGTGACTGAGTCCGGTAGTGCCAAGTTGTACGTATAACATACTGTTGCTCTACCTTGATCTGCAATGACCGTCTGTAATTACTAGGAGCTAGTTAGATGATGAAGATGATCGATAATTCGACATAGCGAGACAAATAAGTATTGAAGTTGCCCTAAAAATAAGGATATATGGAAGAGATTTTGCTTTCCATCGCGATCTCTCTTAGCAAGTGGTCCTGTAGTTCTTTCTACCCATATTGAGCATATACTAGTAGCACGCAGTAATGACCGTATCTCCCTAGTGTGTGATTAATTCATGGCAAACGTACTGCACCCTAGACTATCATCATTATCATCATCATCGTCATCGTCATCACAGAGAGAGAGAGAGAGGTCCCTGCAGCAGCTCTGGTTAGATAGACAGCTTTACCTTCAATTAATGGTGAGGCCGGCCGGCAACACCCTCTACCGCTTGTCTATTGTAGTTTCTGTCATCAACATTAATCTCAGTTAGGTAGTATTTGAGTTTCTGTCATAGATAAGATAGCCTGAGTCTCATTTAGCATATAAACGTACATGCATACATGGCACACACCTGCAGTCAATTAAGTAAATGGAGACCATTCGGGGGACCGATGCATATATATCAACCAAAAAATCCCTAGGACCTACATACGCGCATTTGATCCCCACACGTTCCATTTGGACATGTAATTCGCACCAATTTTTACCTGATCAGAAAGTAGATATCTATTGAAAGCGAGAGGCGCCGGGATCGAAGAGGAGGGATCGAGTGGGAGACTGCAAGGTGTAGAGGAGCTGATGCTGCACTGCACTGCACTGCACTGCATGCAGGCAGGAGGACCACCAATTATGGGCTGATAAGGTCCCAATCCCTCATCAAGGAGATGTTGTGGAAGCCTGCCCCAGTGCACCAACCAGGCCTGACCTGGTCTGCGCGCGTCTTGGCCGGAGCAACAGTAGTACGGCCCCTATCTACTCTATCTAGCTATGTAGCCGATCGAGAGACATAGATAGAGAGACCAGAGCTAGAAGAGATATACTACGCACATATATAGCTAACCAGGGTCGGGGCCAATATGTCATGTGCGTGTCTTACTCGGTTTCGAGCAAGTGAATATAAATTTAAGGTGCATGCGTATGTACGTAATGCGTGGTCCTCCAACGCGCGGGTACGCGCGCGCGCCGTGGGAAACAAAGCATTTCATGCACGGATGCACCCACACCCGCCCGATCGGCCGGCCGGCCGGCGTGCGCGTCGTGCGTGGCGTACATGCACGCGCGCGCGTGTACGCCGTCTTGTCGTGCATGCCATGTATGCATGCTCTCGTGAGGCACGCGCGCGGCTAGCTGCTAGTGTTCCTGTTCAGGCTCTCGATCTTGCAGTTCGGTGGTCGTGGTTGGGGCGTAGTTATAGAACGTACGCGTACCACCGTTGTACGTGCGCTTAGCGAGAGAGAGCGCGCGTTTAATTTCGTTCTCTCGTCGCCTTTCTCCTGCTGCAGCTTGGTGGGCTCCGTTTACTCGTTTGCGCGCTATCTTGTATAAGCAGAGATACTGTACCACATGGATGCACATCCACATGAGCGATACAAAAATTAATTAATCCATATATCATAAATCAGGTTGGGTTTGATTGACCCCCTACTTTACAAATTAGTGTATGTGGAAATAAGAGGAAATTTCGCAAAATAGATAGCATGCTTTGCAGCTCTTTTGCTAAGTATAACATAAAATCACCCCTCTAGCTAGTAATGTCGTCAGACCATTGAAGGGATAACTTTTGTGCACGCTAACATGCATGTTTGTGGAGCTAGTAATATGTAGATTTATGCGAGTTAGGTCAATGTCAAGCATATCCTAATTTCTCTTAACTTCCAACTTGTAGTTCCTACCTGAAGATGCCAAGTGTTGCTAGTAGTATACTTAATTTAGCAAATCTGTTTGTGCTTCGGTGCATAAGCATCATTAAGTACTGATGGGGTTATCTGAGTACAATGGTGTGCATAGCCGTATAGGGGTGAAGGGAAGGACGGAGGGAGAGGAAAGGAAATTTTGGTCCATGAAAGAAGGGATCAGTGCAGGAGTCTTTTAGGCAACATGGAAATGGAAAGCTCCTACTTCTGATGCTCTGAGAAAGAAGGGCCCTTTGTTTTGCAAGTTCTATGATAACAAAAAGTCTGCCTCAGCGGCCGCCTCCTTTGGCCTTCGTCAGTTTTAGCTTTCCTTTTTGCCACTGCGTGTCCTTACTCTCTTCGTGCTTCCTGTGTGTGCATGTACAAGCCCTCTTTAGCTAGGCCTCTCATCCTCCCAACAGTATGCATGCAGGGAGAAGGGGGAAACAAGATAAAACATAATGATGCATGTGTCGGGTGTGGAATTAGAAGACTCTGCAGATCCGTCTGATACCATCCTGCTGCTATTATTGATGCCAATAAATGTGAGCTCCATGTACGTACGTACTCCCATACTGCTACACTACATCTCTTGCACGTCCCTTTTCAGGGCCTCTAGTGTACTGTAGTCTGTGAACGACGGTTGTATTTGGCATTTCTGAAGTGCTACCGTACTGAACAAATAGTCATCTCAGATCAGATGCATTTTGTTGTTTGCATAAGCTAAACCCGGAACACTTTGAGATAAAGGATGCAATTTGTTCATAGGGTTCTCCGAAGGAATATTCCCAAAGTGAACTCTACTGCATATACAGTACAGCTCAATGTTCTCACAATGTGTATATATATATATATATATAGCTAGACGAGTAGATAAAATGCTTCCCAAATTAAGTGAACTATATTGCGTTCACAGAAGCAGAGTGCATGTGGTGTTGGACGTTGGATGGTTTCGGCAGGAAACCACTGCTGTCACTGCATCGGATTGTGTGTCCGCCAATTGTGCCCGACTTGAATGAGCTGTGCCACGCCACCCCCAACTCACTGACAGCCCTTGCCCAGGGACCACTCTCTCTCTCTCTCTCATAGTCGAGAAGGAAGAAGACGGAGGAGGACATCTGTACACGTCAAAGTGCCATCGCGAAAATTTGTTGCTTAAAGTCATATGTTCCCTGCTGGAAAAGGCGTATAAGCTAGATATATAGCTTCAGTTTTGTCCATGGAGGCGCAGCAGCTGCATGCAGGGCGGTTCGTTGGAGGCATCGAGTGGCATGTATGCGGGCGCGCGTCGCTCTGATGAGATTGTTCCATCCATCCATCTATCTGAGAGCGCGTGTGCGTGCGCATGCATGCGCATGCGTTGATCGATTGCTTTCTCTGACAGCACTAGTACTACTGTGACCTCCCGAAAAGTTGGTAGCAACTGTGTGTAGTCGACACTGCATGGCGCATCATCACTTCAATCTTTTCGTCCATACGTTTCGCAGCGCACTCTACGCTAAGCCCGTAAAAACACCTGTCAGTACATTAGTGATGTAAACATTGGATTCAACTGCATCTCTGCATGCATGCCGCCTCTCTGCAGTCTGCATACATTTGATCGCTAATTTCTGGCAACATTTCTAATACTAGTTGGGGTTTGTTAACAGGGCGCATATTAATATGTATGTAACTCGAGTGGAATTAGCTGTTCTGTTCGTACGTACGTGCTTCAAGTTGGCAACAAAAAAAAAAATGGTATCATGATATATAAACTGGTAGATTAATTTTAAAACCAAACTGGAGTAAAATGGGTCACCTATCAGCGAGAACAGCGAGGAGAAAGCATAGCACATTGGAGTCAATGAACATGCCCAAATCTTTATTTCCAATTGCATGCAAAAGTTCTGAATTATTTTAGCTGAACAAACGCGTTTCTTGCTGCTCCGAGGTTTGACGATGGAACAAATTTTCTGTGGAGTCCCAAATCTATGCTCTTGCGCTCGGCGGATCGATGCATGCATCATTGAATCGTAGTTGGTCGATAAGAAATACAGAATTTAGAAGCTTGTTAAGAAAAATGCTTAGGGCTATCCAAATCCATACGATTTAGTTCAAATTTGTACTAAATCCTACAAATTCGTGTAGACCCCTCTTCCAAACAGGAGTTTACTCCAACACTTGTCTATATATAAAAGAAGTATATACTCCTATTTCGTACTCCTAGAGTATGTATTATCACTACGATATATCACTTAAACGAATATATTATACTTTTTATCACTTTTAGTATACTTAAATACCAATTATAAGATACTTCAATATGATTTGATTGAAAGAATTCATTGAGTCCTATATTTTTTTCTCTATATACCCTTTTAGTATATAAAGAAGTATATACACAAATTTTGCTATAAAAAGTGAATTCTAATGAAATTTTTCATGGAACTCACTTTAGGATATCTTATAATAATTATTGAAGTATGCTCAAATTGATAAAAAAGGTATCATCATACGATTTAAGTGGGATATTATGAGAAGTAGGAGTACATGTCCCAGAGTACCATACCATTTATATATATATATATATATATATATATATATATATATATATATATATATATATATATATATATATATATATATGGACGTATCCTCTAAGGTGCTGCAGTATCATGCCGCTGCGTAGCAGTTGTCAGAATCACAATTTTCAATTGCAGCAAAATACTGTAGCTTAGGCACTATTTATGAACACTGCAGTACCGTACCACTACAGCGGTTGATATAATCCGTTCTTCCCGGATCGAACGCCTCAAATCTGTCGAATGTTATAACACCGTAGCACCGTAACATTGTCACAGAGGATGCCAATCCTCTCTCTATATATGCGCGCGCGCTTGTTCAAAGAATCCTGCATCTATCGGTACTTCTGACGTACTAGCGTTGAGCATACATACCCTGGTAGTGGTGGATTACCATTTGAAATAGTGTATCTCCTGAGCCTGGTCATCACTTTTTATCCGTCTATATATATATACATGGCATTTTATGAGAGAAGTGCTACCATTTGTTAGACAACTCAGCCTTTTTTATTATTATTATTAGCACAAGAGTACGGTCAAAAAGAAGCCTAGCTCGTACTATATGTGCTGGGCAACGAGCAAATTGAGAAGAATCTGTCATGCATAGTGGCTTCGTGCTTAACAAGCCCTACATCATCGGGTTCTGTCCCTATAAACGTTAGATGTTCACTTTCACGAGCTTTGTTTTCCCCATTCTAACGACTGGTATCCTGGAAATATTTTGTAGCACTACCGTTTGCCAGCTTTTGCTCTGCTTCGTACTCTTGCTGGGTATTTGCGACTTTTTTTTTTTTTGAAGGAGCGATCCATTCGTTGGTTGAGCTTGAAGTAAGACCACAAGATGCACTCCCGGCTCCCAGCTAGTGCCGTCTTCGTGTAAATGGCCTGGTGGGTATTTCAAACTGTGTGAAAATTGCAAGTTTTGCCCCTGAAATTAACATCTTGCGCAAAGGTAAGAGGTGGCTTAAATATATTGCCCTAAAACAAAACAGCAGACTTAGACGACTAGTTCCACATACTTGTCTTTTCAAAAGTTGTCTAAACCCAAGTTGTCAGAGAAATCTTCGATCGGTTTCGGTTTGTATGGAATAACTCGAGGAACCAGTTTGGCTTCTTATTTGAACAAAGGTTAATTGAGTTGTACTGGAGCTAGTTTTGCACTATCAGTATGACAAGGTACAAATGCTATATACTGACATTTCTATATAGGTTGTCTCTAAAACTTTTGTGTTGCATACTTTTCAAGACCCACTAATCAATGGTCCCCGACTTATATATATACATATACTAATCTACACCTGAGAGTATTCTACGCTCAGGCCAGCCCACTGCACGTAGACCGAGCCACCCCTACAGAGCGCCGAACAGGCCATATTGGCCTACTAACACATGATCCCCCATGCGTGACGTCACGCGTTCAGTGCGCACTACGATGGGGTCGAAAGTAATTGTGGTAGTAATTTTATTGCCGCACGTATCACCACGTTTATTTTTTTATGATTGTTTTATACGCCGCATGGTGGATGTGCGATGAAACTACAAGTGGAGTCCAATAAATCTTTGTGTATGAAAAGTAAAATCACATGGAGGTTGTAATAAATCTCTTTTAGCGATGCAGTAAATCTATTTTAGTAAACACAAAGGGATGTTTTTATTTGTGAGACTTATATCATTCTGTTACCATCGTCGTCACCAAGCTACCGGTAAAAACCGTTTGTGAGTGGAGCTTCCAATCAAAAGTTATTGTGAAAACAAGAAAAGAAACATTCGTGTACAAAACAAGAAACCGATTGTTTGCTAGTTGGTTGTTACTTGTATGTACTAGTTGGCTAAGATGGCAATAAAGTCATATAGAGGATGTGGTAAATCTTTTTGTAACAGAGCAGTAAAGTCATGTGGAGGTTATTGTAAATATTTTTTGTAATAGAGCAGTAAACCACAAGTGGGGTTCAGTAATTTTTTGTAACAGAGCAGTAAAGTCGCGTGGAGGCGGTAGCAAATCTCTTTTAACAATGCAGTAAATCTTTTTCAGTAAACGCACATATATGTTTTTATTTGTGAGATTTATATCATCATTCTCATACTCGTTGTCACTTCCAATCAAAAGCTATTATAAAGTAAGAAAAGAATCATTCATATACAAAACAAGGAACCGATTGATTGCTAGTTAGTTGTCTATTTGTCTCATTTAGTTGGGTAAGATGACAAAAGCCATGTGGATGTTGTAGTAAATCTTTTTAGCGTCAGTAGTAAATCTTATTTAGTAAACAAACATAGAGGTTTTTATTTGCGAGACTTATATCATTTTGTTACACCATCACTAAGGTACCGATGAAAATCGTTCAGAAATCAAGCTTTCAATCAAAAGTTATTGTGAAAATAAAGTTCGTAACTAGAAATTTGGAGAAGAAGCTGTATAAGTATAACCTTATATGTCAGAATCTATCCTTCCATAGCAATTGGGAGTCGGCACACACAAGAGGATGTGTACATATATAGCAAGTAGTACAATTTACCTCATAAACTCAGTAAAAAAGTTAGTATCACCGTCCGTCTGCACATGCCGAGTTTGCCGACACATGCAGCGTCCACTTGCAGTAAAATGGCCAGCCAGTGCTGTTTTAATAAGTGTGAAGCACAAACTGGCAGGGGAGGTCCGAAGCTGCTGGCGCTCGGCCATTGGGCTTGCGCGTTTGTTTGCGTGGCTTTTGCCGTGGCGCAGGAAGCGGAGGCACGCTGCTAGGAATTAACAGAGGCGCCGCGGGCAACCCTTCCGGCCTTCCAAGCTCCAACTTGCCGGCGATCTAGGTCAAAGGAGGCCTTAATCATGCCACTAAACTAGAGATTAAACTAATCCAATGTGGTAATTTGTCCAAAAAAATAGGCATAGTTTTATTAGTCCAACAACGGTGATGTCACTGACGAATTGGATGATTACATCAGTACAACCTAAGTCATTAATTAATTTGATGTAGGCTATGGTACTTATATTATTCTTTTCTCAAAAGCTACGAGTGCACATGGCGGTAATTAATATGCATAAAAAGAAATGCACTTTTGTAATTTTTGTAACTATATTAGTATTACTTGTCTACTCTTGCTATGAGCTCGGGACACTGAAAAAAAAAAGACAAGATGTACTGGCCATATTTTTTTTGTTAATAAAATGGATAGTCCATCTACCAGCTGTTTTAAGATTACATTTGCATGCATACATTTCTAGAGACCATCGACAAGCAAATTAGATTAATTAATTTGTCCATCTCCATCTCCTGCTATGTCCACGTACTTGAATTATTACCCACATATATGGCCTGCGCTACGAGTACAGTCCTGTTCGATCTGTTATGAATTAGTGAAGCAGTCTCTAGTGCGTGCCTGTCGATCAGCTGTCAAATTAATTATGGACGAGCACCCGAGCCGGGCATACATACTGGACAAGAAACTTGTTGAGACCTACTCTTATTTGTTGCTGGTGCACCGCGCGCTGGAGAAGACCAGATCGGATCGGATCAGATCAGATGCATGCAGCAACCTGAGAAACAATCTCAGGTGATTGGCGAGGCCGGGAATCACATGAAGTACCAGCCAAGACAAGGATGAGATGTCAACAATGTACACAATGCTGTTCCCCGCCAGCTGCATGCTTCATATTTCTTTTGCTACAGTGGCAACAGTCATAGTATACGTACTGCCGTCTGTTTTTTTTTATTTTATTTTATTTCTTACCTCTTGTCCTTGAAAACAGTTATATGTCTATGAAGCAAGAAATATAAAAATGGGTACTAAAGTATACCAATTTAATTTCTGTGCACTAAACAAGGAATGGTTTCCCTTTGTTTATTTCTTTTACCGTTTTCCATATATTCATGTTGGTGGCAGAACAGGCCAACTGCACAGAGGTCCCTGGCAGCGTTCTGTTATAGTCAACGTGCACCAGTACTCTGACAGGTGGGGCCGCCACCGGCTAAGAAAATGCCGAAATGGCAACATATATATGACCATGTTGTCGCCCCATCAATATGGCGCGCGATTGTATATATATATGTCCATCTCATGGCCTATCGCAAACGTCCTGATGACCTTAAGATCTTGATCATTTACATCCTGACATTAGCATTTAAGTTGTTCCTGACATGGCAGTCACAAGATCGATAGTCCCCAAGAAAAGAAAACATAATAAAGGCACTCACATCACAAATTGAAATTATATGATCGTCTTTAAATAATACTCTATTTTAAGAACCGAGAATCTGTATTGGCAGGAACACGCATTTGTAATCCGGCTAGATGAACACATGCAATGTGATATTGTGGTGTGTGAGGCTAAATGAACACATGCAATGTGATATTGCGGCGCACGACAAAGGGGCGCGGAAACTCCGTGCAGTGCAGGCGGGAGGTAGGGGCTCGGCACAGGCGGGAGAGCGCAGGGGCGACGCTGGGAGGGAGGGGCTCGGTGTAGGTGGGGCCGCAGGGGGCATCGCGGCGCTGGGAGAGAGGAGACTCGGCGTAGGCGGGGGTGCAGGGGTGGCGGCGCGGCGAAGACCCTCTAAACCCTAGCGCAGACGGGGGTTTGGGGAGGAAAATGCGATGGGTTTGAAAGAGTGCGAGGGGGGTATCGCAATTATGATGTTCAGTGGGAGGTGGGAGCGGGCAAGCTCGATCTGGACCGTTGATCGTTGGATGGACGGTTGAGAGGCTCATGTTCACGTGGCCACAAGTATGCTACGTGCACCAGACAAAGGGAGTGTGCACTCTGGCCTGCATGTATTTGTTTTTGTCAGACACTGGACAAAGCCGGTTTTTCCAGACCCATGCACCAGAACACATCAATCTGCCAAAGTCGAGGACATTTCATGGTTTGATGTGATCCGAGTTGGAAGTCCGGTCTGGAATCTACAGCCTTTGGCATGAACACTCCGGGAGATAAAATTAATGAATCACCACCATTACTGCACTATTAGCAGCAAGTTTGGACGCCAGAGATGGAGTATTGCCTTTTGGCATCTGGATCCCCGATCGAGCTTTCCTTTTATAACTTCCTAATCCAGAGGGGCCTAATTATATTCCAGAGGCTAGCTTGCTACTGGGGCTAACTCTAAACATTTTCTTTACGAAATTAGAGGACACATTTTGTCAGTATTTTTTAGAGTACACGCGAATGCACTCACGCACGCCCACACGCCTAATCTAGAGAGCGGAGGCTAAGACCCAACAAAGCGGGCACATGGTTTGACCACTGAACGTACCCATGTGCGTGTATTATTTTAAAGAAATAAATACCAAAGGTGAGACACCTCGGTTTTGAAGCCGGCCGCCGCTTGCTCACTGGCGAGCAAACCAACTGAGCAAGCGCCGTCCTCCACCTTTGTCGAGGTGCATGTTGATATATGTTAGTGCTCAAGAGTCGATGAGAGAACTCGCAGAACTCGTTGAGGAGAACCTGCGGCAAGCGGCGTCCGAAGTCGGCTATCTCCTCGCTTTCGGTGAGAGAAGTCGAAGAAGTCAATGCAGACGTCGTCGTAGAAACACTAGTGCCAGTAGAAGAACGGCGTGAAAGATGCCGCTTCTTCTTGTAGCACTGGGACTCAGTGTGTCCATCCTTGTCGCAGTAGGAACAGTGAGGACGGCCACCTCCAGACGGAGGACGGCCACCACCACTGTGTAGTAGCCGGAGGAGGCAATGTAGCAAAGCGGACGGCGGCGAGCAGGAGAGTGGCATCAGACCAGCACCACTCAAACGAGTCTCCTCTGCGCGTATCTCGGTAAGAGCCTCCAAGAGAGTGACACGAGGGTGGCGTGCAAGTAGCTGGGCACGCCTTTGCTCGAACTCAGGACGAAGGCGAGTAAGGAACTCGTAGACCCGCTGAAAATCAGATCGCCGACGCATACCAGCAAAGACGGGCAGTGCGGCACCAGCAGATGCGGAGAGAGTCCAACGGCGCCGATGCCAGAGCTCGGCGTAAAGCGTCAACGATAGCATCACCTGCTGAAGAGAGTGCTCTGGCGGACCACGGACGAGTGCACAGGCATCACCGGAGGGCTCGTAGCGGCGCGAAGATGAGTCCACATCCGAAAGCGAAGGAGTCCCACAACCTCGAAGAAAGCGAGGTGGACACCGGCGATGAAGACGGCGACGGCCGAGCGTCGTCATCGTACCACTGAGTGTAGGTGGTCAGACGATCCTTGTAGAAATCGAGCCTCTGGTAGCGGCGGCCTCATCATCGCCGATCCGGCGGCCTCGATAGCGGCCTTATCGGTGCCGAGGGCAATGTAACAGGCGTGGGCTCCGTCGGAGGAATAGGGCAAGGCGGACATGTGACATCGCCGGAGAGGACGCCCCAGAGACGAAGACCACGCATGTGAATGCGCATGTGAGACACGAAGTCGGTGTAATTAACACCATCAAAGATCACCGGCGAGAGGAGGAAACGGTGCCCATTGGTAGGCGGCGCGGACGCGGCGACTAAGACAACGGTCTAACAGCGCCGGGCGCGGCGCGGTTAGAACGACGCGTTTTCGCTTCTTTTTCTTAACGGGCGGTGAAAGCTCGGCCATAACACAATCACACGCACGGGAACCCTAGTTCCGTGCCGAGCAAACGACAGCGGCGGCGGAGAGCGGTGACGGCCGCAGCCGCGGGGAAGCCGGCGATCGCTGGGAGCGGCCTGAAGCTTGCGCAGCCTCACCAACGGCGCTCGGGCGGGGCGGCGCGGCTCGGGAAGCGGCGGCGTCCGGAGGCGGCTCGAGCGGAGAGGTCGGAAAGCGACGTCCGGGTCGGCGATCGACCAGTGGGAGTGGAGGACGGCCGCGAGCGAGAGGCCGGCAGACCGGCGACCGGTAGGAGCGAGACGAAGCGGCTCCGGGAGTCGGGCGGGGCCAGCGGTAGCAGCACGCTGCAGCGGTGACGGGGAAGCGGCGACGGGGAAGCGCCGGCGGAGGCCGAGAGTCGGATGGCGGCGAGGCCGGAGTCAGCGACGGCGGAGCAAAGACACGGCGCGCGAACTTAGGTAAGCCAAAACCTAGTTTTGGCTCGATACCATGTTATGAATAGCGCTTGTATTCATATGAGGCCAATGGGCCAGTATATATACACAAGGTACAGGTGGTCAATATGCAAAGAACCCCTCATAACAATGGGGAATAACAACTATACATATATCTCTAACAATATACAGTTCATGCATGCAGTTGTTACGAGCTGCAAATGTTCAATTCAGTGATTGCAACAACAGATACAAATTCTATATGTCGTAATTTACCATATTGTGGGATACCTAGGAGAAACTAGGCATCGATTTAATTAAGAAGAAATAGGCACCTAAATTCGAGTTGAAGAGGATTTGCACCTGGGTGGTGGTGGTATACACTCACACGGGCGGATCCAAGCGAGAAAATCTAGGGTCACCTCTACTGATGAACCATGATTTTCTATGGGATTTACTAAATTTCATTGGGGTCACATGACTCCAATGATCTAATATTGGATCCACCCTACTCACACCTTCGCCAATTGAGTTAGGCTCGGTTCCGTAATTTATCATATTGATTAAGCACCAAACCAAAGTTAAAATAAAGGCCAGGTAAGAAAAGCTAAAGTTAAATACGAGCTGTCCTAAATTATTTGGAGGTCCATATATACAGTATACTAGACAAAATCGATGCAATTGTTCAGGTCAGCAATCGATCTAATTTGTTTTATTAATCTTTATCCTTTGTCAGGCAGCTATAGTTCGACGTACAGGTTTTGTACTCCAAAGGCATTGGTCTATCATGTGAAGGAAAATGGTTGAAGGAATCAATCTGATCATATTATCATATATAGTACTTATTAGTTGCTGGTGATGAGGCTGAAAACAACTAGCTAGCAGCTGGCTAGCGAGTATGACTAACTCGAAGAAAATTGCTAAAGTAATTAAGGATCTTTAGCTATAAACCCATCAGATGCATAGAGTAGACTTAATTGGTAGGAATCGACCAGTCAGAAACCATATGAAATCGCTGCATATATAAATATTTCAATATGGCCATCAAATAACCAAAGAGAATAATACTCGAACGTTGATAGGGAAATAACACCTAGCTTTAAATGGTAGTTGCATGACCTAAACACACCAAAAGATAAAAATGAGTTCCATGTGGCATATAATTAAGGAGGCTTGCCTCCTCTCATTTGTATTTGACAAGCAAGCAAGGTCATTTTCCACATCTATTTGTATACATGATTGGTTTGGTGAGAACGAGATACTATCTCTCCTAGTTATATTAGTTTTAGTTAGTTGGCCCCCAATCTGTTGGGATAATAACATTGTAAAGGCAGCATGACTTTATTTTCTTCATCTTGCTTCCTTGTACTAACTGGATCACGCGTGGCTCCTTTTTCTTTTGTATCACATCGGGCCTCGCGATTGATCATCGGAGTATCGAAAGAAATGTATGCGAGTTGGGGCCCTGGCTAAACATCATAGATTAGTTAGACATATCACTACTGTGCTATAATATAATTAAGAACAAAGACAGTAACGTTGGCTGCTAAGCTCGTTGAATAGTCTAGCTAGCTGCTCCCGATGTTAATTACGCAGATCGAGTAAGCTTTATTATTGTTAACTGTTCATCTCTTGAAGATATCATAGAATTAGTTAGGCTCGAATTCGATGCCACAAGGCCCACGAGGCGTCAAGGAGAATGCTTGCTTATGATTGGAAGTCATGAGGCGTGTTGGGTGGTGGCTTCACCATGTAGAACCTCACTACATATTTTGAGAAACTTGACACAAAAAAGGAAATTCACCTTGGTGTGATCTGTACCAATAATACTTTACGTGATGAACACGGCAAATCAAAGAGAAAATGGAGTGCTACACGTGCAGTTATATGAATCTGGCATGATCTAACTCTCTATATTTTTCTCTCTTTTTATGAAACAATATATGGAGGTTAACTTATAGAGTTGGTGGTCGTTCTTCCAAAGAATCCTAAAGGGCCTTCAAAAAAACTGAATCCCCTACATGGATGATTCTTTTCTCTTACAAAATTTCTGTGTTCCAAACAGTTAGTCAGAAACTCATGGTTCATCTTAATTAGTAGAAATGAACTTCCAACAGTTCATGCATGCAGTTGTTACGAGCTGCAAATGTTCAATTCAGTGATTGCAACAACAGATACAAATTCTATATGTCGTAATTTACCATATTGTGGGATACCTAGGAGAAACTAGGCATCGATTTAATTAAGAAGAAATAGGCACCTAAATTCGAGTTGAAGAGGATTTGCACCTGGGTGGTGGTGGTATACACTCACACGGGCGGATCCAAGCGAGAAAATCTAGGGTCACCTCTACTGATGAACCATGATTTTCTATGGGATTTACTAAATTTCATTGGGGTCACATGACTCCAATGATCTAATATTGGATCCACCCTACTCACACCTTCTGCCAATTGAGTTAGGCTCGGTTCCCGTAATTTATCATATTGATTAAGCACCAAACCAAAGTTAAAATAAAGGCCAGAGTAAGAAAAGCTAAAGTTAAATACGAGCTGTCCTAAATTATTTGGAGGTCCATATATACAGTATACTAGACAAAATCGATGCAATTGTTCAGGTCAGCAATCGATCTAATTTGTTTTATTAATCTTTATCCTTTGTCAGGCAGCTATAGTTCGACGTACAGGTTTTGTACTCCAAAGGCATTGGTCTATCATGTGAAGGAAAATGGTTGAAGGAATCAATCTGATCATATTATCATATATAGTACTTATTAGTTGCTGGTGATGAGGCTGAAAACAACTAGCTAGCAGCTGGCTAGCGAGTATGACTAACTCGAAGAAAATTGCTAAAGTAATTAAGGATCTTTAGCTATAAACCCATCAGATGCATAGAGTAGACTTAATTGGTAGGAATCGACCAGTCAGAAACCATATGAAATCGCTGCATATATAAATATTTCAACATGGCCATCAAATAACCAAAGAGAATAATACTCGAACGTTGATAGGGAAATAACACCTAGCTTTAAATGGTAGTTGCATGACCTAAACACACCAAAAGATAAAAATGAGTTCCATGTGGCATATAATTAAGGAGGCTTGCCTCCCTCTCATTTGTATTTGACAAGCAAGCAAAGGTCATTTTCCACATCTATTTGTATACATGATTGGTTTGGTGAGAACGAGATACTATCTCTCCTAGTTATATTAGTTTTAGTTAGTTGGCCCCCAATCTGTTGGGATAATAACATTGTAAAGGCAGCATGACTTTATTTTCTTCATCTTGCTTCCTTGTACTAACTGGATCACGCGTGGCTCCTTTTTCTTTTGTATCACATCGGGCCTCGCGATTGATCATCGGAGTATCGAAAGAAATGTATGCGAGTTGGGGCCCTGGCTAAACATCATAGATTAGTTAGACATATCACTACTGTGCTATAATATAATTAAGAACAAAGACAGTAACGTTGGCTGCTAAGCTCGTTGAATAGTCTAGCTAGCTGCTCCCGATGTTAATTACGCAGATCGAGTAAGCTTTATTATTGTTAACTGTTCATCTCTTGAAGATATCATAGAATTAGTTAGGCTCGAATTCGATGCCACAAGGCCCACGAGGCGTCAAGGAGAATGCTTGCTTATGATTGGAAGTCATGAGGCGTGTTGGGTGGTGGCTTCACCATGTAGAACCTCACTACATATTTTGAGAAACTTGACACAAAAAAGGAAATTCACCTTGGTGTGATCTGTACCAATAATACTTTACGTGATGAACACGGCAAATCAAAGAGAAAATGGAGTGCTACACGTGCAGTTATATGAATCTGGCATGATCTAACTCACTATATTTTCTCTCTTTTATGAAACAATATATGGAGGTTAACTTATAGAGTTGGTGGTCGTTCTTCCAAAGAATCCTAAAGGGCCTTCAAAAAAACTGAATCCCCTACATGGATGATTCTTTTCTCTTACAAAATTTCTGTGTTCCAAACAGTTAGTCAGAAACTCATGGTTCATCTTAATTAGTAGAAATGAACTTCCAAAACTTGCATAACGAGCAGTTTTCATCACTGATTCTGACTAGTTATCACTTATCGAGCTTCTTTTCAGAAAGGAAATTCAGACTCCTGTGTTCGATATTCAGACTTTAGGACATAGTTTATTTTTTACTTTACAACTTAATTGTGACAAAGCTCCAAAGTATAAAAAAAAACCACGGACCATATGCATGCTTGCAGAAGTTGGCATCTCAAGTCACATGCTGCATTACCGGTTCACCACACATGCATATGGTTAATTAAATCAACTCCCTTCTTTGTTCATTTCCTCTGTCTTTAGAGGCAGGTACCTTTGCTACTACTCCAGTAATTGCCATCCACAAGTGTGATTAGGCGAGCGTACACTGTCTTATCCTTCTCTTTCTCGCTCCTGTTCTCTTCCCCTTTCTCTCTCCATTCAATCCGAGGCACGCGCAGCACTACACTGTCCATTGTTCTCCAGAAAAGTCAAAAAAGGCCACCCTTTTCTTGTGCATTATTCGGTTCTCCGGCCGGGCCAAGTTCGACTTGTCTTTGCAGTGGAGCCGCCCGAACAAAAAAGTCTCAAATGTACATGGCGCACCTCAAATCATCGTAATGTTTACGTATCCGTTCTGTCGTAAAAATAGTTTATAGTGTTGGACCGAGGAGACGACCAAAAGGAATTGAACAGGCGTCACACAAATAATAGTCTCTTCGAAATCTTTTGCTTTAAGGAGTCATGATTCTTCCGCTTCAATGGCTATACGGAGCTACGAAGATCAGAGCATAAACCCTTACAATTAAATCTATAAAAAAACAGAATAAAATGCACCAAAGCTTGCCCAGGCGATCTGACCTCTCCTGTCAGACCCCAGACGTTGAATACCTGAAATTCTTGTGTGTGTACCGTACTAATCCCATGATCAGTGGCTAATACACACATCCACAACATTGACATACACATCCATACACAATTGCATACAACATGAAACAAATATGTGTATAAACTTAAGCGATTACATAATTTATAATACAGGGGCCGACCGGCCAAATTAAAAGACAAGTAACCGAAGTAGCAAACAGAAATTTAGTAGATTAAAAGTACAAGCCCAGCGGCATGCCTATCCAAACCCTCAGGCAACCGACAAGGAGTAAACCCTAGAAAGACCCCTTCCCGTACCCCCGGTACCAGGACCGAAGAAAGCGTCGTCTGGCATATGGTCATCATCATCCTCTGAACAAAAATTGAAGCAAGATTGAGTACATTGCGTACTCAGCAAGACTTGTAATGTATCGCAAAATTTATATATATGCATCAGGGATGGAGCTTCATTGGGGCCAAGATGGGCCTTGGCCCATACAACAATTATGCAATTCTATAGAAAAAGCGGAAGAATTTAGGGTAATTTAGTTATTAGTCTTGGAAATGGCCACATCTAGATTGCATAATTCACATATCATCTAGTGTTGCCCCCCTCTGATTTCGAGCTCAAGCTTCGTCACTTATATGCATGGCTAACAAAGGATGAGGCTCTATGCTACAAGTTGTTTTCAGATTAAGCTAATTTTATTTGTAATTAATATCAATACATAGTATTTTGCAACGGAAGTTTAAAGAGTAGTTAAATAGATAAAGAATTAACAAGTAAGTAACTTGATAAGTAACAATTCACAACCCTCCTTGGCTGCGACCAACACCTTATTTTCAGCATAGACATGTCACTCAATTCAAATATCATAAAAAATACTCATCCCAACTTTCCAACAAGACCGTTTTTGTGAAAGTAGAGACTATACCCGTTAAGACTGCACTAAGCACGCCTATAACCGCGAGCATGACCATTTAAATAGATTTACACTCTGCAGAGGTATACAATTTTACCTATAGTATACGAATTCTCTAGTTTATCTAGCATCCGTCGATACCACCGCTCACGATCTTTTAGTGAGTAGTCTAAAGCACGTAACGAAGCCTTTACATCACCTAGTCCTAGTCGTGCACTAGCCTGGCAATGAAAACCCTCACTTCAATCTTGGGTACCTCCCGTAAAAATGAGGCATTAATCGCTGTGTCGGGAGGCTTTGGTCCTAACGCCTCGGTGAAGGGAGCCCCTTCGAGCAATCCAACATGCTCACACTACTACGGCCTACCACATGCAAGGCAAGTTTTTGATAACATAATTAGCTCAGGTCGTCCCATACCCGCACATATAGTTGTACGCTTAGGCTTACATAGGACTTACCGGCGTTCGGTCCTTAATTGACCCGGGCAAGGATCTCCCTCTATCTACATGCGAGAAACCCTCTCATATTCATCAGTTCATATTATAACTCGCCCGTGTCGCAATCTAGGTTTTTTCCATTTAATTTTTATACAAAATTAACAGAGGTAACTCCTATGGACCATCATTTCAAAATCTCCCAAATCATATTCAATATTCCATCTACTTTCAAATTTTAGTAAAGGCTAAAGCCCAGCAAAGCATTAATGCGATATTCGCATTCAAAAAACCAAATTCAACATCATTTATTGCCTAAACCGTAACCTAATATCTACAACAATAAGGATACCAATATTTCAAGGAGCATCATGCATTGAATAGGAATATAACTACCGTTATCCCCTCAAATATAGCAATTTTAAGCCAACATATATGCATGCATAATAGATTTTGCAAAAAAAAAGTACAATAATTGAAATAGTAGGATAAACATGGTCAAAGGAGGTGCTTTCCTTGCTCTGATATCTTAGAGTATGAGGATAGAGGATGGTCGTAAATTTCGTTCGAAATATCGACGTCTATTAAAAAAGAACCCATAGCAAATTAATTATAGAAAATAATTCCAACAGCATAAAAATCTAAATATTTTTGCATGTTCAGACAGAGCATGATTTTATATAAATTTAGAAAAAAAATATTCATTCAATTTGGAGTTCGTATACAAAGGTTATTAACGTTTTAATTTGTTTCGGTTTGAAAATTATAGAAAATAAGAAAAGGGTGACGTGGAAAGCGTATTTTCTGAGGTTTATGCTTTATAATAGAGAAAACATATTTTTATCTGAGTTCGTCTGAGGTTTATGCTTTCCAACAGAGAAATCGTATTTTTGTCTGAACTGGAAGTGAATCTTCTCATTTTTTTTCAAATTTTATTAACTTACATGTGGGGCCTACTTGTTAGTGACTCATATTTTTATTTTTCTTAATTTTATTTATAAAACAGAGGTGGTCCCACATGTCATAGACTCACTAATTAACTAAATGATTAAACCTAATTTTGATTTTAATCTACTAACAGATGGGTCCACATGTCAGTCTCTCAGTTTTAAAATATATTTTTAAAACCGGGAATAGTGAGTGGTCCCACACGTCAATGACTCATTTACTAAATATTTTTAAAATTAGATTTCTGATTACCTTTTCGGTTGGTCCTACATGCCATTGACTTAGTGTGTTTGAGCGCTATCATTTAGCGCTAATTAGTCCTTAATCACTTAGGCCCATCGGTCAGTGAGAGAAGGAGAGAGAGGAGCAGAGTTGCGCGGTCGAAGGGCATGGCGTGGTCGCCGTTGATGAACGACGCGATGAGCGGCGACGTTGAGCAACGAACTGGAAAGAGGGGAGTAGGGCGAAGCTATAGGTGGTGGCGGCGGTGACAGATAGGGATGCAAGTGTGGCGGGCCACTTCGCTAAGACGCAAACCCGCCATCCGAAAGCAGAGGCATGCGATCCAGTCCGCATTGGCCGCGTCGCCCGCGGGAGCTGTCTTTAGCAATGCTGGGCAGCATCCTCTTGTTGAGATTGAGCACAGCAGCAGCGATAGCATCCTTGTTCCCCTTGTCCAGCACTGCAGCGATAGCCAATCGGGCGGCGTCCACGACCACATCACGTACGCGATCGACGGCGCCGAGAAGGCCGTGTCGTCGCCGGCGCCGCGCGGCGACGCGAGGCCAATTGGTCCTGAAGCGCGGACACAGGCGTCCAAGATCGGCGAGGCGGTGCGATTGGGAGGAGGGGGAGGCAGGCGCGAGGTGCCTGGCGGCGAATCCTGCGGCGAAGGCAACTGCGAGGAGGGGAATGGGAGGGAGGCGGGAGAGGGAGAGGGCGGCGATAGGGAGGAGGAGGAGGAGCAGCAGCAGGGCATGGGATTGTGGGAGTTGGAGCGGGGGCGCGAATGGGAGGTCGGGGTCGACCCAGCCATTGTACGAGGAGGAGGAGCAGCGGGTAGAGGCGGTAGGTCCCCTCCTCAAGTTGAAGTAGACGGGGAGGAGAGGCCGCGGGAGGCGATGCGGCGATAGGGGGCCTGACCCTGAATATCTTGAGGAGGAAGAGAGCCTGTTGCTGCTGCTGCGGGGGAGGAGGAGGATGAAGCAGGGAGAGGAGTGATGGAGGAGGAGCAAGGCAAGGTTGCAGCATTAAGGTGTTGCCCACCGAACGAATGCATCAACGCATTACGGGCTGCCGTAAAATCCCACCGAACGAATGCATTAGTGCATTGAGGGTTGGAGGGAGCCCGCAGATCCTCAGCAACTAGCGTGGAGTGGGCGCGGGCTGTCCGCAGCCCGTCCCACCTGCACCACTAGCGACAGAGATGGTCGTAGGCGGCGTTATGGCGGCAAGAGGCGGCGAGGAGCTTCGGGTCTACGACGGCTTTGGCGAAGGAGGCTTCCTCTAGGCTAAAGGAGAGGCGCACTGGACTCAGTGAGTCCAGACGATGCTAACGGGCTAGGTCCAAGGCTCTAGGGTGACCGGAGGCAAGCCGACGGCATGCAACCACGGCGGTGCCATGGATGGCTAAGGGGAAAGGGGCACTAGGGACTTGCCCTTGATAAAATGATGTGTGCATTAGGACCAGGGGCTCACCACGATCATGAGGGTGAAGAAGATGAGGTCGGAGAGTTTTTGGAACGGCTTGTCGACGTTGAGTAGCGTCGGTGGTGATGAGGTTCACAGTGATGGCGTGCTTCGAGGTTGAAGGTGCTACAAGAAAGTGCGCGTTAGCTCACTGGTGCTCTAGGGATAGTGTATTTGCAAGGAATTGGACGAGACTAGGGGTGGAAACGAGCTGAGCCGAGCCGGCTCTAGCTCGGCTCGTTACGGCTCGAATGAACAGTAGGCTCGGTTCGTTTTGGGAACGAGCCAGAAACCCTGCTTGGCTCGGCAGTGGGCTCGAACTGGCTCGCAAGCCCTCGCGAGCTTGAGGCGCAGCACGAACCACCAGGCTCGGCTCGAAGCAAGGAACATCAGAGAGGTAGAGTTCAGGAAACATGATTGGCATTCTTAACATGATAGATTGCAAGACAACATGCAGTTCATGAATCATGATAATTGATAAACTCATAAACATGACAGAGAAGCATGAGTAGATTGTAGATATCATGGTTAATGGCTCCGGTCCATGCCAACAAACGGATTTCGCTCAAACATAGCACAAAGAAATTCAAAGGCAAACCGAACAACACAAAATTACACTGCTGACATGAGCCCACGACCAACGCGGAACAACCCAGGCTGGGAGGAAGGGTCGAAGGGAAGCGAGCGGCGGCACCGTACCACGAGGGAGTCGTCGACGTAGAGTGCAGACCCTGAACTCATGCAGCTTCTCCCGCACGCGCTCCCCGAGCTCATCCATGCCAGCTGCGGTGAAGTCGGCCTTGAAGGTGCGTCCGTCGTCGACGGGATCAGTTGCCTCCATCGCGGCGGAGGCTTCCAGAACCCCTCCCGCCACAAGGCCACAACCCTAGATCCAACCCGATGGGGTCCCAAGGCCGAGAGGGCCAGAGGGGGGAGGGAGCTTGAGGGAGGGCCAGAGAGGGGAGGGAGCTTGAGGGAGCTCGCTGGTGGAGGTCCCCGGCGGTGGTGGAGGCAGATGGGGAGCAGAATGGATCGGGGGAGAATGGGGAATCGGGGGAGAAAGGGGATCAGGGCGACGCGACGGGGCTGGGGGTTAGGACTTAGGGATTTGTTCATTTGAGGCAGAGGCAGGTAGGTAGCATCGCGGCTGGGCCTGGGCGCCTGGGCCAAACCAAATGAGGCTCGCGAACAGCTCACGAGTCGGTTCAGGCTTGGCTCGTTTGCTTAACGAGCTGGACAGGCGGCTCAGCTCGTCTCAAAAATTTACGAGCCCGAGCTGAGCCAAGCCGTGACGAGCCCGAGCAGGCTTGCGAGCCTCGAGCTTGTTTTCCAGCCCTAGACGGGACTCACCGAGCTTCGAGGAAGATAAAAAATGGCGACGGCGGGCGAGGATGAGGAAGAAGATGGTGAGGCTTGGATTCACAACGAACTGGCCCGCGTTAAGTAAGGGGATTGGTAGTAGGGGAGTCGAAACACATGATGATGTACTCGAGGGAGGTATCAACCTTCTAGAGTGCCGGAAACACGGTGGCTCAGATCGAGTGCAAGCTAAAGCTAGGGATGAAGGAGAACGCGATCAACTACGAGACTCCTGGAGCTGCATTGAGCAAAGGAGAGGTTTGAGTGATGCATGAGGATCAAAACGACGTGAACGTCATGGGCAAGGAAGCTCACTAGAGCAGCGGAGCTGCGAAGGCACGCTCACCGGCATCAATGACAACGCAACCGTTCCCACGAAACCAAGGAGCGATCAAGCACAGGTTTGCGTGAAATAGAACGTGGGAGTTGAGGATGTCAATGGGTGCTCTATTGCTTAAGTAGTTGGGATAAATGCATGACAAGAACGACAAGACGTCGATAGTTGCGCGAGAAACTCGCGGGCGACCTCAGGTCTCTCCGTTCGTGCAAGAAAAAGGGCCGTCAACGGGGTGGATAGCATGGGCGAAATTAGGGGGAGGTGACAGGGATGGTTGAGGCTCAATTCTGTGGGCAGCAGTCTTGAAGCATGGGAGAGCGTTGGAGCGGGCGAGATGAGCTGGTGCGCTGGCGCGCGAACGAGAGGTTGATGAAGGGTCCTGACGGGTGGCGTCACCATGTCAATGAGAGGTAAGAGAGGCACCGGAGTGGGCTAGAGTAGCCCCGAGCGAAGTGGGCCAAGTTAGGTTTCGGCCCAAAAATCCGGCGGTAATTCAAATTAGGTTTTTGAATTTTCAAACTCGTTGATTGTTGTTCAATTTTCTAAACATAGTAAATGGGATAAAAAATTTATGCAATTTTTTTGGAGGCTTCTAATACAGTATTGTTCCTTGTGTAAATTTTTTAGGATTTTATCAGTTCTATGATTTTCTCAAAAAATCTTTCATTTGTTGTTTTTATATAAATGCATTGTTGCTTTTAATGAAAATTTTTAGAATATGCTCAAATAAAATTTTCCACATATAAACATTATAAAAATTATTCCCCATTTATTTTCATTATAATTTTCCACAACTATGATTTTTGGGATGTTACATCTGCTCCGGGCGGTTTGACCTCTCCTTGAGAACATAGCTGAAAATCAGCACGATTCTAGATCCAAGAATCAATATAACATTCAATCCACAACTCAAAATTACTTGAAACTTTGCATGAACCTTGCTTATGATATTGTAAACCTAATCCATGAAGACATCGAAGCAAATATTTTCAAAACTTTGACCTTTTTTATCCGAATACAAGTTGCACGGAAATCAGGCCAAATACGAAAATGATGATAGAGAGGAGCTCGTGGGAGAAACCAATCCAAGATGGCTAAGTATGATTTCCCACACATCCTAGCATCCTCAATCATAGCAAGAATCAAACAAAAATCCCTCAAGAGAAACCCCCCCCCCCAAGTCACCATTTCTTCCACCAAAACTGAGCAAACTCAAGAATTTGCAATAGAAAGTACCTAAATAGATGGGATTTGATCTCCAAGAGATATCTCCATCATTTACACATCCTAGGTACAAAGCAATATCAAGAGGGGAGGAAGAAACACAAAAAACAAGCCAAATCAAGAAATCAACACTTGAGCATATGAGAGGAAAACTTGGACAAATTTAGAGATTTAATTTCTATTTGGGGATGAATGTTTACAGCTACTCCCTTGAGAGGAGCCACTAGGGCAGACACACACAAGTGTTCTCATCTCTCTCAATACATCTCTCAAACCCTAGCCTCCTCCTCTGTCTACTTTCCCAAATTTTCACATTATGGTTCCTTAGCATGGTTGTTGCAATCCTGCACCAACCCTTATATAGTGGAGGCTAGGAGCTAAGATAGAAACCCTAACGAGCACCCGTTAAACCCACACACAAACGAGTCTCTCACTCATGCACACTTCTCAAAGCGACTTCTCCATCTTTAGCTCCATTAGTCCAAATCCATCACGTTTTTTCCTCCATGGAGTATCTTTGACCTAATCCTCTTAGGCCACCATCGTGGTTTCAAACACTACCACTTTTTCACTATTGGGCAATTTATCAAAATGCTCCTCTACCGACCTTTCCTGATTCCTTCATATCAAAGTATCGTCCATGCTTCACCATCATCAATGTGGCCCCATTGACTTCCCACCAAGCCTCTCACGCGTCTGGATCTCACTGAACCGTCCTTGCTTACAAACAGGCTCAAGTCACTTGGTGTACCATTTGTCTTACCATGCACCATGATTGTACCCTAGCTTCCGAACCATTCTGGACCTCAGCTCCTCCCTGAGCTTAGTCCTGGTCCATCTTGTCGTTGCCTATCATGTCCACCACTCCGTAATCCTCAGTCATCTTCTGATGGCACCTTCATCGTTCTTGACCTCTGCTCCCTTAGCTTAGTCTCGGTCCCGTCTGACTCACCATGACATAGCTCCGGAATCCTACAACCATCACCGACAACCAAACTGTCACGTAACACCACATGACACAAAAAATCATCAATCGACATAATTGATGAGTCAAGAACACATACCTTCAAAGCTTCACTCCTGGAAGCATCACTTTACCTCAAAAGGTCTTTGCTCAAACTTTATCTTCCATAGTTCTTGTCCATCTTTCACTTTACTTTAGTCCAACCATCTCACCTGACATCTATGACCATTATGGACCCTGGTTCTCCTTACCAAATCCCGGTTCTCCTCGCTATTGACCATAGTTGACTTCAAGCCACCTGCACAATAGTAGACCAAGCAACAATTTACGGACACAAGTTCTTCACAACTTGATCCACATTAGCCATATATGCATCATACAACATATATGCAATATTTCCATGACACTAGGTGGATCAATTCCCAAATTTCAGCACGACTCATTGTGCCTGAACCGCCATGGACGGTCAGATCGTCAGCCCTTGGTCGGTCAGACCGCCAACTACTTGCCGATCATCACCCTGGCAAGTCTAACTGCGCTCCCCGGTAATAGGGGACTGTTCTAACCGCCGCGGTCCGCCATCGTGTAGTTGCGGTTAGATCGCTCAAAACACAAAACACCACTCTGGACTTTTCGGATAATATCTATCTAGTTTCGCGTTTAGTTTTAATTTTTAATGGCATCTGGTGCAAACACATCCACAAGCACTTCGACACAAGTGTTTGGTGCTCATTTGGACAATTTTTGTACCACCGGTCAGACCGCCTAGCCACGACCGGTCAGACCGCCTGATGCCTGACAACAATCCAACAATTTACAAACCCGAGAGTTCACTCCCCAAACTCCTTAACAACGATGCCAATTATTCATCACCTAGATTATGACTAAACCATATGGTCTTTGCACATAGCATTTGATACATTCAAAACTCCATCTTCATATGAGAAACTCCCCTAGCTCTTTGCCTTCTGATTGCCCTCGCCAAATAAATAAATAAATAATGTAATTTCAATTCTTATATTTAGCACAATCATACAAATAATGGTCTACGGAGAGTGCCACCTTTTCTTCTTCTTCTTGGACTACGAAAATCGATCCACTTGCAGTTGATTAAGGGCAAAGGGTAAATAATAACCTGAAGTTTTGTGTTGAGACTTGAGAGGCGGGCCCACCAACGAGAGGGAGCTGCGCAGCTAATCCGATCGACGTGCGGGCAGGCACTGTCCAGGCAATCGATGCAAGCTAATACGGAACCACCTTTCCCTGCGCTGCACCACCAACAAGAAGCGCAGTACCATCCAGTGACCGAAATACAGCGAGCGCATCGCGGATGGAGGCGATCGAGAGGACACACTTGACATGCAGCATGTGTGCGTCGAGCATTTTCAAAGAGTTCCAGTGTGCAATGGATGAGCTGCATACATACAAAAACACTTTTACCTCACTCCTGTCACTGTGGGCATCTCAGAGGGGGATGGATGGATGCTCACTTTGGTTGAAGGTCTCTAGAACCCTACTGCCCTTTTTGTCTCGGGGAAGCCTCACCAGACACCTCTGACCTCTCACAGCTCGCGTGAACCGGGTCCATGCGCCATACACGTATCAATCATTACCTCCACTTATTAAATCATATTTTATTTGGAGGAGGCACTTGCGTTTTTGTACCTGTGATATTTGGGTATTTGTAGCATAGATACATAGGTACTAGTAGACGGTGTCGTTATAGCCACTACCTGTCCCGTCATGCTATCCTTAACTATGCGTCGCCGTTGGTGGTATAGTGCATACCACTTAGTCTGGCCTGCAACCCGCCACTGCCGAGTGCTTGCTACTCCTTGGCAGATGACATCCATGACATGTCTCATGTTTAGGCTACTAAATCTGTGCTGAGAGCGAACGAATAGGAAAGCTAGCTAGCTAGAGCATTTTTTCGAGGAAACTTATGTGTGGCTAGCTAGTTGCTCCTCCAGTAAAAAAACTTATGTTTTTATTTTTCAAAGTCAACAACATGCATGCTCTTGGACTACTAAATTCTCTTATCATATATTCAAAAAAAAATAGTAAAAGTGCGATATTATGGAACTAATTTTTATGACAAATTCACTTATGTAATTTTCATATATCAAAGCCATACATTTTAAATGATGTTTTTGGTCAAGATTTATAGAGTTTGATTGTACATATTCTAGGGCGTCACTCTTTTGTGACCAGGAGTATAATAGAGTAGAAATATTTAATTTATTTTTCTTTGAGAATAATCCGTGAGCTTGAGATGGTTGATTTTTAGGGAACACTTTTGGTGATTTGGAAGTCTAAATTATTACATTTAGGCAGATATCCTTGTAAAAATCGGTGATGAAATCAGCATATCATTGAATTTTGATTACCACATACGCAGATAGCACTTTTCTTCCATGTGATATTTGGGGATTTCTTTTAAAAGGGTGGAGTACCATACATCCACCGGGCATTTTTTTTGTGCATTAATATAACTTTCTATCAATAAAAAACAGTCCTTTTTAAGCCGCTCCCACTTTCTAGCACGATAAAACCAAGGAGTACGAAAGTTTACCAGCATTGTCTACACACAATCACCTATGATTATCGTCTACACATCCGTCGGAGCGATGTATGGTTGGTCTTTAATTGGTTGTTGCAGCCTACGAGCTGTCTAAGCTCTGTTTAGTGGGCAGGCGTGGAGTTTTGGCATATTTACTGTTTGGCTCTTTTAAAACTCAAACGTTTTTCTCTAAAATAGTAATTACCGAAACTCAGTATTCTGCTCATGAACTACCACGCATCCTCAATTTTATGGAGTTTTGGTGTTTGGTGGTTTGGGCAACTCACTAGAGTTTTGAGTGGAGCCATGCCAAACACCCACGGTATTGATCCCTCGTGCGCCCTATGCGCGGTCATCTACCGTGCTTCTAGTCTGCCGCATAATGATGTACGTATGTGGGCACCGCGGGCAGACACGTTTGTGCCGCAGACTAGGAGCGCATCACGTGTCTGCCGCACACGGAGATGGCGGCAGGGGGTTCGCGTGCGGAGCGCGTAGTAGGAGGTGTGCTGTGCACGGGAGCGTGATATTGTTGTTATTTTTTTACCATTTCGAATATAAGAGAGATAGATTTACTATTTTATTTTAAAAATAGGCTAAATAAGCCGATAACTTTTTTAAAAAAAATAAGAAAAAACTTAGTTTTCATAGAAAGCTAACAGCGAGTCAAATGAGCCGATAACTCGGCAAGCGTGTCATATTTGATCCCCATATCATGACAAGGACGAGCTCACATGAGCCCAACCAGTTCATTCATGGGCCCCACCGTCTCCCGCCATCCTTCTCAGCCCCTTTGCAAAGCTACACTACACTGTACAACCTACTTTCCTCTCCCTAATTACTTGCTGAACTTAGAGTGAATCATATTTACTCTGGGTATTTTGACCAAGTTTCACAAAGCTATAGCCACATGTAATTTGTTTTCCTTGCAAACTCGAAGTATGAACTTTCACTTAATTAGCTTTTGCTCTCTTGTGCTATGTTCGCAAATACTAGCCGAGTGCTCGTCCGTTGCAACGGGTTTCAAATAAACATAATATAAGTTATTAACTTAGAAAACCAGTATTCATAAGATAATTATCCTCCAAATAAAAGTTTCATACATAATTTGCATCTAATCAACAAGCCACATATAATCTTATCACAAGCCATAAACACATATAATTTAATTATCCACAGACGATCCTTCAAGTAGCTTATGCATGTATACATATTTACCTATAAAAAATCCTATCAACTCAAAAGATGGGGAGGAGAGGTGGTAGATGACACACTCGCCACCATCACGAAGTCCTTCTTTTATAATAGTAAAGATGATGTTACCTGCGCATCGACTATGAACATTTGTCTTACATTGTTCTAAAATCATCTCATAAACAACATTAATGCGCAAAATAGGACCCTATTTATGAAAGGAACAACTCCAGAATGAACGTTCTCAATTCACCTCAATGGAATACATGGGAACCATTTGAGTCGATACAATGGCCGGCCAATCTATGCACTTCCAAGTAAAACTAGGGTTTTCCTACCTGTTGTGAATTGGTTTCTGCCATTGATCACCAAATATGCTACCGTTGACGTCACTCCCTACATCTATTTTTTCTTCATTATTCGTGCCTTGACACTGGCGTGCGCGCGCACACACACAGGTGTGTGAATTCTAGGTTTCATAAGACCAACATAAAGATAAATCGAAATTAGGACCAGCCAACATATACGATACTCCTACATTACAGGAAGAAAATTTCCTAAGGAAGTGCCTCTCACCGTGAAGCCCTCTCCATCAACCGTTGGAATCAATCGAATTAACGGCTGATGGGGACATTTTCTTCCTACGTAAGATTACAATGCAATATTAACGTACACTGCTCCTAGTCGATAGTGCTACTAATCCACTCCGTGGTCACCTTCCACGAATCTTCTAGGGCAGTAGTCCCTCCCCTCCCCTCCCCTCCCCTCCCCTCCCCTTATGGGGACGCGAACGCGAACGCGAACGCAGCAGCAGCTTTCTCACAGCAGGTCACAGCTAGCTAGCTTTATCCAAACAAACAGAAAAGATAAAAACAGCTGATCTTACCTTAATACCACGGCACGGCACGGCACAGCACAGCCCTTCGCCCATCAATCCATCCCTCTCCCTGCTCCCTCTTCTTCCCACCACGCCGAAAACCCCACGCCCAGCAGAACATCCAGACGCAAACGCGCGCGGTCAAGGCAAAGGCAAACGCAGACGCAGCCTGGCTAAATGAATCTCTTCCCATCCCATCGCCTCCTCTCCGTGTCTTCCTAGCTGGTCAAATTCATTCGCACGCACAGGCACAGGCACAGGCACAGCACAGCACAGCGCAGCGCAGCGGCACAGGTAGATAGATAGGCTCGTACTCGTACACGCACGTACACGGCTGGCTGGATAGATCCCCCCTCCTCTTGCTCTCCCACCCAGCCCGCTCGCTCGCTCTCGCCTCCACTCCACTCCGCTCCGCTCCGCCGCGCCGCCTCGACCGCATCGCATCACCATCACATCTACGCCGCGTGCAACAGTAAACACTCACGCTGGAAACGGGAAAGGGATCGAGGCGGAGGGCAGCGCTGTGAGGGGATATGGAGTTTACTACGACAAGTAGTAGGTTTTCCAAAGAGGAGGAGGAGGGGGAGGAGCAGGAGTTGGACCAGGAGGAGGAGGAGGACGCGGAGGCGGCCTCCCCCCGTGAGTTCCCCTTTATGACGGCGGCGGCGGCTGGAACGGCGGCGGGCCCCTCGTCCTCCTCCCCGACATCCGTCTCGCCTTCCGCGGCGGCTTCGGCGTCCGCGTCCGCGTCGACGTCGGTGTCGGGCTCTCCCTTCCGCTCGAGCGACGGCGCGGGGGCGTCGGGGAGCGGGGGAGGCGGTGGGGGCGGGGGCAACGTGGAGGTGATCGAGAAAGAGCACATGTTCGACAAGGTGGTGACGCCGAGCGACGTGGGGAAGCTGAACCGGCTGGTGATCCCGAAGCAGCACGCGGAGAAGTACTTCCCGCTGGACGCGGCGGCGAACGAGAAGGGCCTCCTGCTCAGCTTCGAGGACCGCACAGGCAAGCTCTGGCGCTTCCGCTACTCCTACTGGAACAGCAGCCAGAGCTACGTCATGACCAAGGGCTGGAGCCGCTTCGTCAAGGAGAAGCGCCTCAACGCCGGGGACACCGTCTCCTTCTGCCGCGGCGCCGCCGAGGCCACGCGCGACCGCCTCTTCATCGACTGGAAGCGCCGCGCCGACGTCCGCGACCCGCACCGCCTCCCGCGCCTACCGCTGCCCATGCCCGCCGCCTCGCCCTACGGCCCGTGGGGCGCGGGCGCGGGCGCGGGCGCGGGCGGATTCTTCATGCCGCCCTCGCCGCCCGCCACGCTTTACGAACACCACCGCCTCCGCCAGGGCTTCGACTTCCGCAACATCAACGCTGCCGCGCCGGCAAGGCAGCTGCTCTTCTTTGGCTCCGCGGGGATGCCTCCGCACGCGCCCATGCCGCAGCAACCGCCGCCTCATCCACTGCACATTACGGTGCAACCGAGCCCAGTGGTCACGGCCGGCCTGCCCATGGTCCTCGACTCGGTGCCACTCGTCAACAGCCCAACGGCGGCCGCGAAGCGCGTGCGACTGTTCGGAGTCAACCTCGACAACCCGCACCCGCACCCGCACGGCGGCGAGTCAAGCCACGATGCCAACGCATTGTCGCTACGGATGCCCGGATGGCAAAGGCCTACACCATTAAGGCTGCTGGAATTGCCTCAACACGCCGCCGCCGGTGCAGCTGGAGCGGAGTCCCCTGCTGCCTCGTCACCGTCGTCATCTTCATCGTCCAAGAGAGAAGCGCATTCCTCATTGGATCTCGATCTGTGAACAAGATCGGGTGACCTCGATCGGGAGCGTACCAAAGGAAAGTTCAACAATTCTTTCTTCCATTTGCTACCATCTTCCCTCTTATTCTCCACCTTTTGCGATTCCATTATAGCATTGATGATAGGAGCTAGCATTTAACATTTTGTTTCCGCTTTTGTTTTGGCTATTCAAATTCTTGTGTTGGTTTGAGAATATATAGAGAGAAATTAGACGAATTAATTAACTATTAATGCTTTCGTTTGGTTTCAAATCTGATTCTTCCTCTTCACCACTATTGCTCTTGATTTCTTCGTACTATTCTCTATTCCATTACTAGGTGCTTCTTCCGTAGTTTTGTAGGCCAATCCCAGTTGCCCCTACATATGATAACACACCTCCAAATTTGTACCCCCACAGCATTACAGCTGCCAAGATCTGAATCATACCACCAGTCCACCACAAGCGCAGTGCAATATACATCATCCCGTTCTTGCATCATATGCGTGATCTCTCCTCTTAGATTGAAGCTGAAACACAGCACTCAAAAAACATAGTGAGACGAAGACATTGACGGCGGATTAGCCGCCGCGAACAGCTGACAAGCCATGGAGCAAGCTACGAGTATTGCAGGTCAGATACTTAAAATTCGTAATACTTTCCTCCTTTCATTAGTACTGCTCATCATGTCTTATATTTATGTGTTGGGTGCTGGCATTTTTGTTTTTTATTTTCGTGCTTTTGCCGCCACTTTCTGTACTGCTCGCTCTCTGCCCATACTCCTCTGTATCATCCGTGGATGATCATGACATATTAGATCATATGGTAGGCACTAGTTTGGCACAAGCAAAAAGGAAAGTATTCTTGCTGTGGTTTTACCCAAGGGGAACTCAAAATTAACCCCCACAGTGGGCCAATTTACGTGTAGTTTGGATTGTCTGGGCCTTGAGTGGTATAATACTCCAAGAGTTCTTTATGGCCTTGTCAGTCTGTAAAGAGGGGGGCACCGGGCACTTGCCACTGGCCTTAACTTCTTTGTACGTCTGTTAAGAATTTATGGGCGAGGAGCCGAGGAGGACCTCAGTACTAACTCCACTGTTTCTGTAGTAGTAGTAGTAGGAACAGTGAGGTGTGCGTAGATGTACATCTCTTGGAGTAGTCTTGGTTGGTCTTCTGTCTCGTCCTTTGTGTGTGAGGTAGCTAGCGAGTGTGTTTATATTTATTTGGGAGTGTCTATAGCAGTTCTCTATTTATTTTCCTTGTTTTTCCCTTCTCCTTTTCACTGCAGTGAGTAGGTACGGCGTGTATGTTTGCTGGGAGAAATGGGGGCAAGGCCACGTACCGACTCGGCAATAGGTATCCATAACTAGCGAGGTGTAGGAGGGGGATCCTTTTGCACTGGTAAGGCCAGAATAGATATATAGATGCTGTGCCTGCTAACAAAAGTACTTTTGGTCCATTGTAAGCTGGAAAAGGGAATGGGGAGTTATGGGGAAGTAAAAAAGAGGAGGAGAGTGTCTATATGCATGTGTCTGCTTGTTCTTTCTATTATTTGCATGGTTGTTCACTTCGGTTTATTTTTTGAAATTACTGCAGTCAGTCCATGCTGAACCTCTTAAGATAATTGCTGCAACTAGATAGTTCTTAGTTCTGACGTATCTGGGGGTTGTCTTCCAAGCATAATGCATGTTATAGCCTTCCTCTCACAAAGAATATAGAAGTATTAGACCTCCTAGACAATTTATCAAATAGAAAGTTGAAATGCCTCTTGAGTTTTGTAACTAATGAAACAGCAGAAAAAAATACTTAAGTCAAACAACGCGTTTCAGAAAGAAATTCCAGATGAAATCATAGAATATTAAGAAATCACATTTAGTTTGCTGTAGCAACTATAAGTTGCACCTCTTTGCCATTTTCAGTACCTGATGGTATAGAGCAGTTTAGCATCATTAGCTAAAAAGCAAACAGTTTGCCTCACATACGACACTTGTTGTTAACCGCTACCGATATGTCTTATAGCACCTCAAAAAATTGGCTTCTCAATATATATGTTTACGCGTAATTGAATGCTCTAATTTATACCTATTTAATCCATCAGAGTCCCTTTATGCTTACACTAATTTTATATCCATTGTTGTGTTGCGGTTCCTTCTTATCAGTAATGATCAGGAACTTTACACTCATCTTAATCTGGATAAGTATAGCACCGATAGTCATGCAGCACATGATGTATACATATTTTTCAAGAACATGGATAATCTAGCTAAAGCATGAAGGAACTCAAGAATCTTTTATTTCTTCCTCTTGAGAAATAGTTCAAACATTTTCACCATTATGCAAATCATTCTATAATCGAGGTAACAAAGGGCTAATTTTCTACTAATTAACTATTACAAGTTACAGTTGTTTTACAATCTGCATATATAGCATATTTTAGGAAAGCAGATATGAACACTGTTCATATAATAACCTTACAGTACTTAGCATATTTTAGTTGACAAATCCGACCTTACTGTTCAACACTGTCAATGTCCATTTGTAGAGAAATCCACGATTGAGTGTTATATGCATGAGTAAAATCTTAGACCACTTCAACCAATTAATTAAGGAGGAGAATTATAGACCTACAATTTGGCATGCACTACGCAGAAGGCAAGTGATTAGTTCATCAAGTTGTCCTAGCACCATGCAAAATATGACGTTATTTTGAATCTGAAATGAGCATATTAGATAAACTAGCTACATCTTAGGTTCTGGATAGAGGTTGTGGATAGAATATTAGAAACACACGTGGACACGTGTGGTTTTAGACCACATTATAGTGGTTCTGTTTCAGTTTACACCACTAACTATATATGTAAGTAAAAATTGTCCGAAGTAGGACAATGTTATGTTTGGAACGGTATTTAAGTAGTGTTAGATGATAAAATTGTTTAATTCTTCATTAGTGACAAATAATAAGATGTTATCTTCGTAATTGGCTGATGCATTTTGGACATATAATTAAGGATAACACTCAACCATACATTGTACTGAATGAGCTAGCTATATCTTTAAGCTATATTAGCTTCTAATTTTTCAGCAAACTATCTTGGAGTCTGTTTTAGTAATCTCACAAAAGCTTTAGTGTGAAAAGATGTAGACACTGATTTTTCCAAAAGACAAGATGTATACAGTATGTGTCCTAGCCATTGATTTTGATCAATATTTTGAGTTGTTTAACTGTTGTATGCGCAATATCAATTTCAATATGCATTGATTTCAACACATAGATGAAATATCTAGTACTACAACCGTAATCTTCAAACATAACACAAATCAAAGCTCCAGTACTATAACCTTAATCTTCAACTTAACTTGATTAAAGTACCAGTGGAATATTGCACCTTAAGTCAAGTGAAAGTTCATCATATTTGGTACGTTATATTTCACTCTTTCTTTCTAATTTACAACTATCACATTCTATTTCTATATTTATTTCTTTATGGATATATATTCTTGCATACAAATGATGGTTTACCTATCTCAACATATACTATATATGCCCATATGGCTCAACATATACTTGGTTATTTGACAATTGGTGTGGTTCGATAAAGCTTTGTTAATTTAATATAGTAGATACAAGTATACACACACATAGCATATGTTCAAACTAATTATAATTCTGCACTAAATAAAGCTAAAACGACGGGTCGTTAGATTGTGTTGCTTCTAATTAATTAGAACAAACTAATTAACACAAGTCTGAGACTATGAGAGGAATATAACATCATATTTATGGGTTCATCCTTTTGAGATAGAACATGATGTGGTAAATGTGGTTAATTTATATGTGTGAAATAATAGGATAGATTGGTCAAGAAGTTTTTTTTTATGTATGTCTATATTCTTCTTTAGAGAAATGGAGTGGTTTAGACATTGAGGAACATAAACGTACATCATGATGGAATAGGACAACTAGGATACAATGCGCAGGGGGTGCCCATGAATCAATTTGCAGTGTAGTTGATATGTGATGCATGTTCATTTTCAAAAATTGCATGTATGTATATGCATGCATGGGTGTTATAATGATTGTGTATGCTTGGTGACGTGCCGTTTGTGTTGGGTCGACGAGTCTGGTTTTTAAGAATGAGTCCCTAGCTAGAAAAGTTCGACAGTTAGTCTCCTTTGGCTCTTTTTTTTTATATATATAAAAAACGGCGTCTTCTTTGGCATTTTGTTGCGATTTAAGGGAGAAAACCAAGATGGTGCAATCATATACAACCAGAGAAGCTCACATATACACTGTCGTGGTGTATTGATTTGGCATTTCAATCTGTTACGGTGCATGTGAAATGAGATCTCATCACAAGTCTAAATTGACCTTTCATTGAATTTGTGTGTGAGAGATTCACAAGATGACCGTAAATCGGTAAATTACTAAAACTAAACTTAGTATTGTTTCCTCCCGTTCATGGTCGATGTGTGGAAAAAAGGATGACGATGGCAGTAGGTTAATTTATTCTATAGAATCTGGTATGCTATGTAGTATTGCAGTACTATACTAATGCTACGAAGCTTTTATATATTTGTCTTATATCTTTAAGAGCATCTCCGATGTGTGTTTACAACCGGTACTAAGGTCTTCTCTCTCCTGTTAGTACCGGTAGGCACCACTCTCAAACCTGGTACCGATACCAAGCAAAAAAAAAAAAAGTGTGACCGTTGTCTTGCTCGCACTGAGATGGGAGGCCTTGTTGAGGCCGTCGCCCGGCATCACCATGCCCGCCGCTGTCTCCAAATCCAGCGATATACGTTCCATGGATGCCACATCAACCATGCGTTATCAGATCGAGTTCGACGAAGCAATGCCCGTCTCTGCGAGTTGAACTTGAGGAAGTCATGCCCGCCGCCGCCTCCAGATCGAACTCGAGGAAGCAACGGAGGCGGGGACGGGGGCTACCGACACAGAGGGGGAGGCGAGGGTGGCTAGTGCAGAGGGAGGAGGCGGGAGAGGCCAGCGTTTAGTGGGGAGGAGAGCGCAGAGTGAGGAAGGAGGAGACGGGTGCGGAGAGAGGAAGGAGGAGACGGATGTAGAGGGAGGAAGGAGGGGACGGAAGCGGAGGGAGGATGGAGGGGGTAGGCGGCGAGAAAATCTCGTGGGGAGAGGAGAGAGAGGATAGGGGAGGTGATGATTTTATTTATTTTTAATCTGTGGTGAGACCCATCTTAGAGGAAGAGGAATGTACTCAATACGGGAGGGGAAAAAGTAAAATTAGTGTTTCTGTGATGTGGCAATTCATAACGCCTGTGAAGACACCCCGCACTGTGGATGCCCTAATTGGTCCTTCTGGTTCCTTCTAACCATGCTTGCTAGATTCTGCATGCACGACTTAGTGTAGTGAATTGTTTCTTGTGGCGCCACAATTGATTTTGTTCATACAACGTGGCGATGATCCTCACAGTTATGTTCATGTTCTTACAATGACTTTTTAAAGGAATCCATGTCCTTATATAGTGTTACAACTAATTATGCAGGCACATGACTCTAACTAGTGATGAATTTCATCTAAACGAATACACAGTCCAATTAATTAACAAATCGCATAACAAAGGGTAGAACAAATATAAGAAAAAAAATGCAGAGAGGGTGATCGGGAGAGAATTGAAGTTACCTTGTGAAATCCTAACGGGGACGCAGGCTCTCAAAAAACATCCACCACTGGCCGCACTGTACATCGATATCGTTGTCGATCGATCATTGTTTGCGGGGGGAGAGAGATTTCTACGAGGTCGAATAGATTATTGCCGTCCTTCTTTGAAGTTTCTTTGAGGCCCTGATATTAAAATTTGCAAAGCAATGCGAAAAGGCGATTCTTTACTTTTGTAGTCCCTTAATTTCGATGCGGTTTCCTAGGAGCAGCAAGTATTCTAAACCCAAAACAAAATTTGGAACTGGCTATATATCTCTTCCCCTAACAACCCGCATGGCATGCCTTAAATTGGCTCAATGTTGGCCCAACTTACATATTGTTGCCTTGAGAAAATTTGTTAAAAGAGTCTGTCTGCATATCCATCGACATATTTCCTAAAATAATTGGTCAAAAAATCAATAGGTTGCATAGAGATCTAACATTAGATCCGTCCTACCCACTCCTATGACATTCCCTCCCTCCTAACCCTAATGCCATAGCCAGTTGTTTCTTCCTCTTCCTCGCATGCCTCGTCCTTTGTGGTGCCTTAGCGGGCGACTCTAACTTTGTCACAATTGAAAAAAAATCTATGGTCGAGCAGAGAGCATTGACGCGGCGGTGCTCATTGGATACGGAGAAGGCATAGGTGTTATAGCACATCTCATGATGTGAAATCAAACTGTAACAACCATAATTAATCATATTTTGCTACAACTTCTGATGTCATCATCCAAACAACCTGTGCATAAGTTTTTCTACCCAACCTCTTTTTCATCTGTTTCGAGGTTGTCCAATTAATCTCAACCATATATATGTCCTTACGTAATATTTAGGTAAGTACACACTACGTTCCTTCGATTTCATCCAACAAGTTTGACAACATAGAAGAGCATGCATTGACATATGAGATATTTACTACAGCACTACTACTCACATCTACAACATAAATCCATCGTACGCCGTACAGATGTCCAAAATGAGCAGTTGCGCTAGCTGCGAACAACAGTCAACAGGCGTCACTACTGCGACAACTGCCCCGGCCTTTTGCGGCCACATGCTCCAAAAAAAAGAGCTGCCACTGTTCTTCAAACTCCTCATGGCATGCATGAGTTAGCTGATCGATACCAGAAATAAAACTGCAAAAAGAAGGCAGCATGCATGTACAGTACTTCCGTTCCTTTTTACTACTGGAATCCGCGCAGTCAAACATTTTAAAGTTTGATAGTCAATATGTTTAAAATTATTTAGATTAGCTATATGAAAATTATATCATTATATTTTCATAAAAATATTTTCATAATATTATAATTTTATTAGTATATATTAATGTCAGGTATAAAAAAATACCCTTCAAAGTCGTATATAACCATAAAAAGTTAAAAACATCACGTAAAAAGGAACGGTGGGAATATAGCCGGTCCATACTCAAGACAACAGTCCAAGCACACGCTATTGTGTAGCTTTAATTTATGTGCTTCTGTTCGTATATATCACCAGCTAGCCTTTTCTTTGCAGATGTACGTATATATTCTAGGCGTGCAGATAATACATATTCAGTAATATACAGGCATGTAATCGATCGATTTTTTACTCTAGATTAAATTTGCAACATAAGCCACATGCATGTACCTTGCTAATTAAACTAGCTGATGATCACAAACTTAATGCATTTGTTTGAAACGCGTGATGTATACAGTGTGCGTCCTGTCGGCATGGACTCGCTGCGTGCTAATTTTTCCACGTGATGTGATGTGATGCAAGCAAGTAAATTAGCAGCAGATAGCTAGCTCAGTACCTCGACGCGGTACGTTAATAATTTAACTCGATACGGCATGCACGATATCACATGGCAAGCAATGTACTTAACCATATTAAGATGTACCGGATCCAGAAGCTGGCCAGGTCGACGTCCCGGCTTACTTGCTAAGCAAGGACATGCGCAAGGGGAAATTTACACCAAGCTAGCTATCACAATAGGATGACCCTGCAGCTACAAACGCGAATCATACACCCGCATCACGTATGGATTTTATCTCCCTGAAGTTTATCATTTACCAGTTTACAGCCATGGAGCAGGAGGTGATCAGACATCAGAGAGAGGCCACCAGCTGCAGTAACAGTAAGAGAGAAAGTCGCATGGAAGATGGCCAAAGCCATACTGCTACAAGGCTGAGATATACAGCAGCGATCGAGACGAGGAGGAGGAGATAGAAGCAGCATCACGCACAATGATATGATGGCGCTTCCTCGTCACGCCTTGTGTGGAGTAAAGATAGAAAGTTCAGAACTTTTGCCGAATGGGCGGATAACTAACTTGAAGCGAGATGTCTGATCCCCCCTCCTCCTCCTCCAATTACTGAAAACGACGGCTCAGCGGAAAGAGCAGAGGCCAGCCAAGGATTCAAAGATGCCATCGATCCAGGCACATCCATCAATTAGTTTGGCATAGCTGGAGAAGGGGCCCAGCTCCGAAAGGCTAGCCCGGCTCTGACACATGGGACCGGCCCACAACAGAAGGCAGTGGTCCTCTCCTCGTCAGGAAAATTATTGTAGTAAGACGAAAAAAATATATCCATCAGGGGCACAGACTGCACAGTAGTGGATTCGCCCATGGGCTAGCTAGTGCACTGCTGCCTTTTGCCTAAAACATTCTCCAAGATAGATTATGTGCAATGTTATTGACCATGTATATGTGCGTATCCTCAGTTGGGTCCAAATATGACAGGCGTTCACAGAAAAAGGTTGAAAACCGGACAAGAAAACCACCATTTCGCTATAATTCAGGCTATATTATTCCTCTCACAAAAATGCAACTGATATTCACTGCTTGTTCTTAATCATTTCTGTACGAGTAAATTTTATAAAACCTCATTTACTTTGACAGCAGGAACAAGAGAACTTCTTTAAGCCAGGCGCTGGAGTGAGATGGTCGCGTTTTAAGCCTAGCTTGAAGCGGCTTGGGATAATCCCTAATATACCGTAATGATAACCACTCAATGAAATAGTTTCCACCTATTACAAGTTGTAAATTTCATATCAACTGCAACTGTAAAATTAGGTTCAAGGCAAGATCCAGCTTGTACCAACAGTCCAATGCGAATGTTCAAACCAAGATCCAATCTATAGCAATGATTCGAGGCATCCTCGATAGCTCAGAATAGTTGACTTGATACCCCACCCAACCCCACAAACGAAGAAGTGGTACTATCGACCAAACTAAAGATCCAGCTTGTACCGACGGTTCGAGGCAACACCATTATACCAGAATGGTTAACTTGACTGGTGCAATTTGGTTTGATTTTTTCTTTAAATATAAGTCATATTTTTAACCACATGATAAATCTGCAAAGACACATCTGAAGCCAATCCAATTAAGCGACAAGAAAAATGACCAGGAGTTTACAAAACAGATAGCCTACGAACAGCAAACCCAATGTTGTAATATCCAGCTGCGCTACAGCTTTTCTTTTGACCTTAAAAGCGGTGGTACGGCCCAAAAAAACCCCGCTAGCCCTCACAACCACAAAACGCCCTGATTTCATGTATTCCACCAAAGCATCGCAGGCGATCTATCCATTGTTAAGCTGTTGCACATACACAGCAGCGCAGGGGGTTAATTTGAAGGTGAAGCATCGAACAGGTACTCGGAGCCATGCATGCCACCGGGTTTACGTGGCAGCGGCAGTACACGCAGGCGCAGGCGCAGGTGAGACGAGGCTGAGCAGAGCTGCCGCGGTTGGGACGAGATGGGGCAGGCGCAGGCGCAGGCGCAGAAGCAGAGCCATGCATGCGTTGTTGCTTTCATGAACAGGCGTCCCCTCCCCTCCCCGGCCTCGCCTCGCCTCGATCGGCAGATCCCCTTTTTCTTTTCATTAAATCCGCGCGCTTTTGAGCTTGTGCGCTGGTTCACAGCGCAGCGCAGGGCCCCTACGAGGACGCCGCGCTGCAGGCTTTTGCATGCCGCTTGGAAAGCGCAGGCAGAGCGGCCAGGCACCGCGGCAGCAGTTTAACCCACTCTCTCGTGTACTTGCCTCGCTACCACGCCCTCTTTCGCCTTCATTTTCTTTACCGTTTCCTCCGCACTTGTTACTGCGCCCGGCACCGGCACCGGCACCGGCCAGACCTGTGCCAATTATGACATGCGCAGCTCCTCGCAGCTTCACGGGCAAGAGAAAGCGCGCATTTCCACATACAAAAAATACGAGAAATTTTACGGTGATAGTATAAATCAAATCAGATTATTGATTTGTTAATAATATAATAGACTCTTTTTTTGTATTTGTAATTTGTTGTGAGGGTATTATGGATATTTCTAACTAGAGTTTAAAATATTACTCTTGTGTCGTGCGATCACATATAGGCAATTACAATTATACCCTCTCAAGATTTTTTTTAGAAACACTAAGTACAACATATATTGTTGTGCACATATATTAATTGTTGTTGTGCTCAGGCTCAAAATATTTCCCTAAAAGAGCTCAAAATATTTCCCACTATGACTAGTGACTAATGTGCACATATATTGTTGTTGTGCTCAGGCTCAGGTAATCTGCTGACAATGTAAGATGGATGCAAGTGCAACGTCAGGCCCATGTTTGATGGCAATGTAAGATGGATGCAAGCGCGGCGCCGTGTAGCGCCGTGGCTTTGTGCTTTCCGTGGTGTTACTGGATCCTGAAGGAGACCTTGCAGAAAAAGCAGCAACAGCGTTCGCTGTCGAACAAGGCCGAGAAGTGGAAAAAGGTGTAGCTAGAAAGCAAGGCCAGCATTTGATATTCCCCCGTCAATAGTGTCCAAGAACTACCAGTCCAATCCATTTTATTTCTGTGGTTGATAGATGGACAGAGACCCAGTGTTGTGTACTTGTCGTAAAGAAAAGCAGAAACCCACTCAAAAAAAGAAAAGAAAGAAAGAAAAGAAGAAACGGACTAGGTGGGCCCCGTAATCAGGCCGGGTTCGGTGAAATCTTATTACCACATGGGCCGTTCGGCCGAGGTGGTTGGGTCTGGATGGGCCTAGGGTTTTGGCCCGCACGACTCCATGACCGCCGCGTGATATAAACCCTTCTCCCGTGTCGAGGGTGCGCAGCGACGAGCGGCGAGAGTTGGGAGATTTCAGTGCAAGCAAAGCAGGGTAAGAGGGGAAGCCGCCGGTGAGTATGGATTCCTTCTCGTCGCCGTCGGCGTCCGGGTCGCCGGGGTCCACGGAGCAGATCATGGATCAGATCAAGGCTCAGCTCGCGCAAGCTTACGCTCAGGAGTTCCTCGAGGTGAGAGGACAAGCCTTCCCCGAATCCATACTTTTCTCAGTTTTGTTAGTGTGCTTCCGTAGTAGATTCTTCTTCAGTAGATTGCGAGTTGTAGTTGGTAATTTGGTGCTAATTAATTGATCCCGTTAGCTTCTGATAGAATCGGTGCTTGGTACATGTGTTTCTCGTAACCTCCCATCTAATTCTGAGGATATCCGGATCCGATATGGCTTCGTCCTCTAGCTTCGAAGAGATTAGTATTGGAATTTTGTTTTTTTGGCTTGCGTTTCGTGTAAGTCTAAGCGATTAAGCCCCGATAGACAAAAATATTGTCTCGATGCCACCGAGTTATTCTCCTTTTGTGTCTGTGGATTGTAGAGAATCTCATGCATCCCAAAGCTGTCCATGGGTGCGAGAAGCCGTGTTCCCTTGCTCATGTGAAGCTTGTATAATTTCGAGCCTGAGCTCTTCCAAGCATTCCGTTGTTGTCTCAGTTAACTCATTAGCAAGAAATCACTATTCACTGGCATGTCCTAGCTGGCCCTTGGATTTCTTTTGCTTCAACACAAATTTGGCAGGTAAGAGAACACAAATTTCCTAATTAAGCCAAAACCACATACTTTTGATTTCCATGGATCTCATGCGCTGTGTGGAATGTGCCAGGTTGTTCCAAGGAAATATTGTCATCAGATTTTTTTTCCCTTAATGTAGTAGCGTTGCTCTTGAATTCAGCTGTTAATTCACAAAACCAAGTTATTGGCGTTCATAATTAAAGATATCAAACTTTGTTACCCTATTTCAGATTTAATCAAAAATTGATTGCTCTAGGAATTTTGATAAGGATTTGGATCCAAATCATCCCTTTGCACACACCCTAAAAATATAAAGGAAAGACTTTTCTGCTAATGCTCAAGACAAGTGTGGTCAGCTGGTTGCTGCTTCGAACACAATAGGACATGGTCAATCACAACAACCTCGCATGACCATACAAGCATTTCCAGCTAGTGCCACATTTTGATTCGTGGCACCTCCATTTTTTTGTGTGGAATTGCACATCAGCACATCCCATTTTCTTTGTTGAGTTGCAGAGGCGAGCAGCAGGTTCCCTCAATTATATAACAGTCCGACAGTTTCAGTTTTGCTTAAGGTGATGCTTTCAAATAGGGGCTTACGAGAGTTTTTAAAACGATTCAAAATACAACCATGCAACATCATGTTAAAGGCTATAAAGGATTCTGTTAACGTGAACTTGCAAAGTAGTATTGTACGAGGAATGCACACTGCTTCATTTGCATAGTGCACATGCATAGAGAAGTATAATCCCCATTGGACTGATTTGAGGGCAGGGCACATATATTAGTGTTAGCATGGAAACTCATGGATCAATCTGTTGTAAACATTTTTTGTTTGTAAAAAATGCACTTTAAATTGTAGAGAATTCATAATTTCATGTTTACATGCATAAATGGTCAGAACTGTAGTCCTAGAGACAACTCAAACTCTTGGCAGTGGATAAGGAAACATAATAAAAGCTTTCTGGAACAGCAAGCTACGCAATCCATGCATATACATGTGTGTATATTATTCTTCTGAAGTTGTGTATTTCTTCCTCTAAGAAAATTTATATACATTCGTGCTGTTATTTGTGTTCCAACTTTTGCCTTGTATTTTTTCAATTCTGTTTAGGACTTGTTTTAAAATAGCTGCCCAGTTTGTGTGGTTTCCAGTTTCCATGCCATACCGTGCTTTAAGTTTCCATGTTGTACAGAATGGGGTGCTGTAACATATAGAGACCAAAATAAATAAGGGCCATAACAGTAGCAGTTCAGGCCAGCTTGTGGATGCCTTGAACTATTTCCTTCCAATGAAAGATGGAACACAAAATAAGAAAGTTTGTTATTTCAATTATTGCGCCAATCTCTAACCTTTTCTTCTTCCCCAAATAACATGGGAGTTCCTGGAGATGTTGCTTTACACCATTCAGTGTTGTTCATCTTCCATGTTTTTGCCTTTAGAAATTAGAACATAGGTCAGCCATGTGTGTTTTGTTGGATGGATCTACTGGTAGGTCTTCTTCATTGGGATCTTTACAGATGGACGTAGTGTTGCTATTGCTGTAGCCTGTATCTGAAACCATTGTTAACTATGACTCTAAAAGCTGCTAAAAGACTTCTAAACTATATGATCATTATTCTTTATGTTTTTTAACTTGACTGCATCATTTTTGTTGCCTTAGTTGGTGATGACTCTTATGGCTAGTATCCAGTTATTAAAATCCAACAGCTGAAATATGTTAGAATTTGGGAGAGAAGAGAGGAATAGGGGTTGAATTGTTGGTTCTATTGCAAGAGCCCAAGGGGCAATATATAGTGTACAAGAGAAAACTTAGACTACAATTACATAACTACCTCCCTAACACTTACATGACTATTACACTACCACCCTTAACACCCACACTTAACTCAATGCGTATGCAACTCTTGAACAAAATAAAGGATAAATCTGAAGTCCGAGCTTGAAGATGTCGTCGAAGCACGCAACTCTTGAACAAAAATTGTTCTTTGGCTCTTCACACACGGATGTCTTGATTTGGAGATGTTGAAACCGATAGGAATAGAGATATGTCAAATCAAGTCGATGAAGAGAGAGATAGAGATGAGGACACGAACCAGATCTGCCCACCCAAGAAGTGAGGTGACGTTGTTGAATCTGGCGCTTAACGAAGGCAAAGACGACGGACTAGATCCACCCACCCAAGATACGAGGAGATGATGTCGAATCTGATGCCCGATGGAAACAAAGACGAAGAGACAGTTGATGATAACGACAAAGAAGGTCATTGGTCAAGAGTCATAATGATGCGAAGATGTGTAGCAAGATGGCTACAAGAGAGGACCAAGAGGGAAAAGTCGCATCAACAACTATGATGGGGGTGATCACACTCGATCCAATGGACAAACCGCGACAACCCGAAAAGGAAGAAGCAATCGACTGATTGACAAAGGATACAGTGAACTGACATGACTTTGACGAACTCAAAGAGAGATGTAACGGACTTGGATGGACTCGATGGAAATCAAAGGAAAATAGATTTAGGATACTAGCAGCAACAACATATATTAGCAGCAGGGTACTTGCAGCATCAACGAACAAACATAGCAGCAAGGTAGCAACAGTAGCTCAGCCAGCCTAGTGGAAAGACCAAAGAGGACAAGATGGAAGATGAATAAATGAGGCTGAAGATGACTAGGTCCGATGGGCACTGGTGATGGAGATGACGACGAACAACGAGATGGACAACCCCAACCAGAGCTGGTGAAGACGATGAAACCGTCGGTGAAGATGAACTGGCGACGTGAAGACGATGGCTCCTCCCCTGTCCCAACACCGGTAGCACGAATGAACCCCACGACGTTGATGATGGGTAGGCGAAGACGATGTCGGCGCTAGATCTGTCGAATCCGACCGGTTGCGATGTGCAGACGAGATGGTGACGCCCTAGGCGACGATGGCGACGGCGGAGACCAACCAATCCGGTCGGTGATGATGGTAGTTTGAGCAGAAAGATCTGACGATGGCAAGTGATGGGGTTGACGACGACGAGGATGACTTGAAGATGCTGAGAAATGAGGACGTCATCGCTGACGATGATGGATTTAGGTTTGGACTACTGGATCTCATCGCCCACCGCCCCGTCGGTGGACATATCGAGTTGAAGATGGCCAACGGTGGAGACAGGGACGAGTCGGAGAAGATGAGCAGCACCAGATCCGGTGGTGATGAGGCCCGATGACGCACGGATCTGGCCAGATATAGCTGGGGAAGTGCTGGCGACGAAGGAGACGAGCTCCGATGACGAAGATACGATCGGTGTTGACAGGGATCTCCGAATCCAAGGCCTGCGGCGAGGTAGAGGACCATATCACCGTCACCGGAGCAGAGGAGGGAGGCGGAGAGGTAGGAGGCTCGTCAGGAGCGGCGGCGGAGGAGGCTCGTCAGGAGCGGCGGAGGAGGCTCGTTGGGTGTAGCAGTGGCGCGTGGCCCAGAGGCGGAGTTTGATGTCCTAAGATCCAGAGAGCCTGCTCCGAAGCAGAGCAGCCGGTGGCGTTGGATCTAGCCAGGAGCAGAGCAGAGCAGTCGGTGGCGCTAGATCCAACCGCGAAGCAGAGCAGCTGCTGCTAGAGCAGGGGACCCGGCCGCGGCTGGCTTGGCCGAGGCGACGAAGATGAGCTCGAGGGGACGACCAGCAGCGAGATTGTGCCCCACGACGAGCAGATCTGAGCTCCATGAGCTCGATCTAGTTATGGGGAAGCACGAGGACAACGAGGATCGCTGGATTCAGCAAGGAAGAAAGTTTGGGGACACCTGCTGCCGGAGGAGAAGGCTGCTGAAGGGGGGACGAACTAGCGAGAGCTCGCATCGGGCCAGCCAAGCCTCATTGCTGTCAGCCCCGATGCAGCAGCAGCGTGTGGCCTCCAGCCAACCCTCTGGCATAGGGTGGGCCGCTGGAGGAGGAAGTGTAGGAGCCAGGAGGGGTGCCGAAGTAGAGGACCAAGGCGAAGATGAGTGCTGCTGATTGGAGCTGCTGCTACTTGAAGAAAGATGACTGCTAGCTGCTGGTACTACTTGACATTAGGAAACTACAGATGCTAAAGATAAAAACGAGACTGGGTGCTATCCCTGGGAGTAGAGATTGCTCCTCCCGGAGGCGGCTTGGGTGGAAGAAGATGGAGGTTAGAGTTTGGATCTAGGCTCTAGTACCATATTAGAATTTGGGAGAGGAGAGAAGAATAAGGGCTGAATTGTTGGTTCTATTGCAAGAGCTCAATGGACAATATACAGTGTACAAGAGAAACCCTAGACTAGACTACAATTACATAACTATCTCCCTAACACTTATATGGCTATTACACTAACATGACTATTACACTACTACCCTTAACAAAATACACAATGTAGCACCAAGGCGGTGGATTTAGTGAACTGAATTGGTCAGCTGTAGTGGCTATATCATTTGTTTATGTTTCTGGTTCCAAATTTGAGTCCATTACTTCCATAGCCTCATCATGCTTTCCCCTATTCTATTTCTGGATTGAGTAGCAATCTCTAAATTTTTTATGGACTTAACATCTTGTGAGCCAGGATACTGACTGACAATCTCGTATGGCTGTGTGAATTCTGAGATCTTGTGAGCTAGATTGTAGCATGGCTAATTTGAAGGAGGCTACATACTTTTTGAAATTTCTTGAACCCCCGATAAATAAGCAACGTCCATATCATTATTGCTACAATACGAGTAGAAGTTTGCTATATTGAATCATTGTTAAACGATACTGTCTAGAAATCTATATATATATTTGTTAATTGATTTTCTTCGATGCTTATCTATGTTGCAGACTGTTGGAAACAAGTGCTTTGCAAAGTGCGTGACCAAGCCAGGAACAAGCTTGAGTGGAAGTGAAAGTAGTTGCATATCACGCTGTGTTGATCGGTACATTGAGGCAACTGGTATTATCAGTCGAGCTTTGTTCAGTTCCCAGCGTTAAGAAGCCTTTGGGGATTTGATGGCTGCCAGTGGTTTATTAGGAGATGATGCAACCTTTCAGAATATGACATGTTTGCCTTTTAGTTTGCCATGCTGTTATGACTTTCAAGAAAGTGCTAGGATTTGTTGCACCATACTAATTTGGAAAATGAACAAAGTTGGCAAACCCTCGATGGGCTAGATCTATTTCGACCTATGCTAGTGTTTTAAAGCTCTTTTCATCGATTTTGATTGAGAAATGTGCTCACATGGCTTTCAATTTATTTTGGAGATAATTAGCTCAGTTTCATCGCAATAAGGTATAAATTAGAAAATACAATTCAATGTGAAGATAGCAGGTGGGGCTTGGCGCGCATGTCATGGCACATTGGGTTGTATTTTCCCACCTAAAGATATTCACGACGCTACCGGGCAATACTGCCTTATTTTTTCAATCCAAAACCTGGTGCCATCACTGCTTGCAGCGAGTTCCCTGCGTGAGCTTTAGATTAAGGACGATGGCACAAATTTCCTGGGTTAGGTTGAGATTAATGCCCTATCTTCTGAATAATTGTGCATGGTTGTCTCACGCCTTTAACCTTCCTGATGAATATTGCAAGTGTCTGTTACTTCTTGTTCGCAAAGGTTGCAACAGCTTCCTTCTCCAAGAAACTTATACTGCGCTGCACTATGTATCAATACAGAGCCAAGTCACCAATTCGATCAGAGGGAAGTTCTTGGGAGTCAGGCATCACAGTACACCTCTGTATTGCAGCAAACATATGCCCGATTATACTAGCCAACCAAACCAAGCATTGGCATCAGAACATACAGAGAAACCTTGTAACAGTAGAACTGCTTTTAACGGGAGAGAGTCGGAGGCCTCACTGAAGCCTGCTCTCAATATTAACAAGCGGAACATCCTCTATCTTCAAGGAAGGTGGTGGTGCAGGGTCTCCGGCGACATGGAGATCATCTGCAGCAGGCTCGAGCTCGAGAACGTCTCCTCGAGGGAGATCTCAATCTTGCTGCTGCTCCCCATGTTGTCCCTCACAATGTGCATCAGCTCCTTGGCGACGCCCAGCATGCACATCCCGTTCTCGGCGCTCAGCAAGCACCTGACGGCGAGCTCGAACACCTTCCTCACCTCCTCGTTCGAGGCCGGGAGTTGTTTCCCCGACAAGAGCGTCGCGTCGATGACCTCATGGAGCCTCCCCTCCCTCACCTTGGGCGCGACCGAGTCGAACGGGTGCTGGTGCCTCAGCCCCGTCAGTAGTTCGATCAAGAGGTGGCCAAAGTTGCACACGACGTCCTGATCGTATGATGCGGCGTAGTAGGTGACCGGCCTTGCGAGCTTATAGCCGGCGATCTTGGCGGTGAAGTCAGCGTCCAGGAAGATCTCGCTGGACTTGAGATCATGGAGGAAGGTCGGAGCGACTTCGTGCGACTGTAGGTACGTGAGCGCGCTCGCGAGCTCGATGGCGATGTTGACGCGGTGGTACCAGCTGAGGACGCGGCCCCTCACCTGGCGCAGGTGGTCCTCGACCGTGCCGCCGGCGAAGTGCTCGTGCACCAGGAGCAGCGCGTTGCTGGAGTCGAGGCAGAAACCGACGACGCGGGCAATGTTCCGGTGCGAGACCTCGGACAGGAGCTCTATCCTGTCCAGGACCAGCCTGAGCTTCTCCTGCGTCTCGTAGCCGATCCTCTGGACCGCGACCACGGAGCCGTCGTCGAGCACGCCGGCGTGGACCGTGCCGTCAACCACGTTGACGGCCGCCTTCTCGCTGTCGAACCTCTTTGTTGCCTCATCCAGCTGCTCGTACGTGAATTGCCTCGCGTTGCACACGCTCCCGAGGATCTTGGGGATGCACGACGGGTCGAGATCCCACCGGGTGTCCCTGGAAGGCTGCCTTAGGAACAACCAGAACGAGATGGCAGCCGCGAGGAAGAACAGCGAAACGAAAAACCCTGCTTTATGAAATGGGAATCAGCGGAAATGACCATATGTGACCGATCAACTGTGCGCAATGTGTGATCGATACGTGGTGATCGCGTACCGGCAAGTGCAACTGCCTTCTTGGAGCAAAACCTTCCCTGGCAACACTCCCTGCCGTCACTTGCTTGCCCATCATTGCTGCAGGCTGTATACACAGACAGTCATGTACTCATTGGAATGGAAAGGTATACGACTCAAGTTCATTCGATCGGTACATCGATCGCATGAGTACAGTCATAGTATATGTACTTACAGGTGCCTTTCGAGCAGCCGGTGCCTTGCGCAAAGCCGTCCCCGACGAGCCCGGGCGCGCACGCGCAACGCACGCCGCCGCGCACTGTCGTGGCATTGACGAGCACCGCGCCACCACCGCATGTCGCCATCGCGCTGCCCCTCGGCACGGCCCACTCCACCTCGATCCCCCTCATAAACCCTGCCACGGACGACCGGTTCTTGACCCAGCTCGAGAACCCCCGGCATCCGAACCCGGCGAACACCCCGAGCCCGTCCCCGGGATTCCACACGCTGCCGTCGGACAGCGGGTAGCAGCACCCGGACTTGGCGCCGCCCTCGGTGCGACCGCAGGTGGCAACATCGTCGCAGCCGGTGCGGCAGAGCGAGGAGTCCTCGCAGGCGTAGAGGCGGAGGACATTGGCCGGCGTGACGGCAAGGAAGGGAGCGGCCTCGAGCGCAGTCGCTGGGGAGGATGGGCGGGAGAAAGCGGCGTACGCGGGGTCGCACGGTGACGGCGACGCGGGAGCGTAGTCGAGGATGAGCGATCCCGAGGGGAGGAAGTCGAGGACGCGGAAGGTAGCGGAGCCGAGTGGGAGGGTGAGGGTGGCGTTGGGGTCGCAGGAGAGGCGGAAGCGGGAGGAGTTGGTGCTGGAGCTGCAGGAGGAGTTGAGGTGGAATGGGAAGGGGAGGACGAGGTCGCCGCAGCGGTTGTCCCCGCCGCAGCTGCTGGGGTCCGCGGCCTGCGCGGCGGAGGCTGCGAAGAGGACGAGAAGGAGCAGGAGGTAGAGCGGCAGCGGAGGGGGAGACATGGGTGGCGCACGGCACGGTGATGGGAGAGGCGCGCTTACTTGCTGCTGCTAGTAGCCTTGTAGGTGGAGCTGGGAGTTGGGAACTTGGGAGTGATGTACTCGTACGTTGGTTGGCGTGCGCGACTGAGGAGCGTGGAAGACCTGTTTCCCGAATGGGAGGGTGGAGTCAGTTCGAGTTCGAGTGCTCACGAATCAAACGACCAACGGCTGCCAACGACTGTGCCACGTGTTGCGGCAGCCGACGCGCCAGTGGTGGGTGCTGGGATTGTTCGATTGTTTTCGGAGGCTGGGAGATGCACCGAGATAGGTGCCTCAACAGTAATGGTGGCTTGAGCCGAAAGGTTTTTTTTTCCCGCTCTTTTTCTACTGTTCCGAGTTTGCAACTTGCAGTGCATCTGACAGTGTATGGCCATCAGTAGACTGTGTTTCCGCTTGTTCACGATCGATCAATCAAATTCCTGATGTCCCAGATCAGTTGCATCCTAAATTTTCATCCAGTTAATGACCGTGGATAAATCTTGCACGCTAGTGACTGGACCGGGGGTGGGGGAGAGATCGAGACCTTAAACTTGGATCAGTGTTTGGAACTCCACTTTGCAATTCAATGGATAGACACTCCTTGTTGTGTACTAGATATGTTCCAATCTTTTACTAATGTTTATTCCTTCATTTTGTTATGTGACAATACCTGTACGTACACGGTACACCACGGTAGTGTCTATTCGTACCAGGTTCCTGGTAGCGTGAAAGGGAGCAAAATTGCTAGTATCACATCACGAAAAGATTTCAGTCTTGTTGCAATGATTGGAGTATCCCATGGCAACAGCAGATGTCGCCACCTTTGCATATTACAGCTAGTAGTAGGAGTTAACCCCTTACAGTAATAATTACATTATACCAGAACTAAAAGCATATGCCCCATTTCACTGCGGCTGCACGCAGGGATGGAGCGTGTGGACACAATTGGGAAAGGAAGGGGAAGCGAAGGACGAGGCGATGGCGTGGGGGCGCGCGCGGGCGGGCGTGGGGCATGTCGGAGACCGTAGCGGGAGGCCTTATTTTAGCACCCGGCCTCGCGCCTCTCCGAGGAATCTTAGCTGGGCCAGTTCCGGAGCCGCCTGGGAACTGCCACGCCGCGCCGCCGCCGAGACCGACACATCAAGGCCCCCGCCGCTCGCATCCGCGTGCCGCCGGTGGGCAAGTAGGTGAAGTGGGTTGGTTACTAGATTTTCGCGTCGGGTGCGCCTCGCGCGCGATACACTTGGTACTACGCTTTCTCTCGGTCGCCGAAGCCCAGTGGCACGCAGCGGGCGCGTGATTTCTCTCCTGCCACTAGTGCTTTCTTCGATTCTCTCCTCCGTGGGTTGGGTTGGTCCCGTGTTTGGGGACTGTCGACCGTGTGGCTCAATACTTCAATGGGCTCGAAGTTGCGCTCGTACCTTCAAAGTGGGCTGAAAGATGGCCTTGTTTGTTAACTTTCTGCTTCAAGCAAATGGGCCCTTTTCTGAAACCCAGCTGGTGCCAAACTTTATTTGTGCTCTTAGTACCCTTCAATGATTCATCTACTTTAGAGGCTCTCGGTTGTAACGAAGCCCTTTCTCTTGCTGCTGATTGTAAGGTCACAAGCATTTGTGTAGGTTCGGACTGTCTAGAGGTGGTGAGGAACATCAAGGAAATGCCAAAGAGCAAGTATTATGCTATTCTGAAGGAAATTGATGTTCGTCGACGTTCTTTTGCGAATGTTGTTTTTCGCCGGCGAACGCCGGGATTATAATGTAGATGCTCATGGACTAGCAAAGTTTGCATGTACCTTGAATGCCGGACGCCATGTTTGACTACTCTTTTTTTTTTTAAGAACATCATGTTTCGCTACTTGATCCCCATGTATTGTGAATGTACATGTAAACTCTATTATCAATGAATGAATAAATCCCGCCTTCTTCTAAAAAACAAAAAAGTAGCCCAGTCGACGGTCGACAGGAGAGAAATTGCGGCGCCGGCCAGGGAACAGTAGTCGACATGGAGTACTTTCATTTGTTCATCACGTGGAAATTAAATATGGTCGTCCTCACTCCAGTGTGATCTGTTATGAATAGTGCTTATATTCATATGAGGCCAATGGGCCGGTATATATACACAAAGTACAGATGACAAATATGCAAAGAACCCCTCATAACAATGGGGAATAACAAACTATACATATATCTCTAACACCCCCCCTCAAACTCATGGTGGATCAACAACGCACTGAGTTTGGAGAGGTAGAAGTCGTCTTTGTGCTCAGTCCGGGCCTTCGTGAAGAAATCCGCTATCTGAAGCTCTGAAGGCACATACTGAAGAGTAATCACCTGATCATGCACACAAGTCCTCATGAAAGAAGCATCAACACCAATGTGTTTGGTGAGCTCATGCTTCACATGATCACGAGCAATACTGATAGCACCTGTACTGTCTGACAAGAGAGTGGTCGGTGTAGTGACAGAAACACCAAAATCCTCAAGTAACCACCGTAGCCAAGTAATCTCTGCTGTCAAGAGAGCCATAGCTCGCAACTCAGCCTCTGCACTCGAACGGGACACTGCAGTCTGTTTCTTCGTCTTCCAGGCAATAAGAGAACCACCAAGAAAAACACAGTAAGCAGAGATAGACCGACGATAAGAGGATCGCCGCCCAAGTAGCATCCGAATAGGCTCAAGTCGTAACGAGTGGGCGTGGAAAGAAGAGACGGCGAGAGATAGTCCACAAGGTATCGCAGAACTCAAGAAGGTGACGTGGTGAACTCAGGTGGAGGCAAACAAACCGACTCGAGAATATGAGCAGGATAAGTGATATCCGGACGAGTAACAACAAGGTAGACAAGACTCCCAACAAGATGACGATAGCGAGTCGGATCGAAAGAGGCTCGCCATCGAGAGTTTGAGGTGAACATTGAGCTCCATGGGAGTCTCAACGATCTGTGTCGATGAGAGAGCGCGATCAAGAAGATCTGAATATATTTCTCTTGGGACATAAAGAAACCATCCGGAGTGGAAGTAACCTCAATCCCAAGAAAGTAACGAAGAGGACCAAGATCGACATAAGGCGCTCACTAAGACGAGCCATGACAAAGGCAATGTACTCGAATCATCTCCGTAATGATCATATCATCAACATACAGAGAAGAAGAGTCCGACCACGAGGCGAAGTGTGGACAAAAGCGCAGATCATGATCACTAGGTGAAAAACCAGCAGCAGTGACCACGAGGAGAAGCGCTCAAACCAAGCACGAGGGGCTTGCTTAAGGCCATAGAGAGCGGCGAAGCGGCGGACCATGCCCTCGAGAACAGAATACCCGGTGGCGGATGCATGTAGACCTCCTCACGCAACTCGCCATTAAGAAAGACATTCTTGACATCAAGTCGAAAATGCAGACGGTGTCGAGCGACGCCACCAAAGAAGAGTGCGAGCGGTGGTCATGTGGGCCACAGGAGCAAAAGTCTCGTCGTAGTCAACACCATGCTTCTGCTGGAAGCCACGAGCAACAAGACGCGCCTTATAGCGCTCAAGAGAGCCATCAGAGCGAGTCTTAATCTTATAGACCCACTTACAAGTGATGGGATGAGAATGAGATGGAAAAGGAACAAGATCCCAAGTACCAAGACGCTCGAGGCAGCAATCTCTCGGTCATGGCAAGCTGCCACTCGGGGTGAAATATGACATCCGGTGAGGAGACAAGCTCACGAGTAGCTGCGCCAAAGAAAGGCAAACAGGCAGGAGCCGAATCGACTGGCGATCGCGGAGAGCGTAGCGAGGAGAAGATGACCCATCAGGGGAAGATGGAGCATCAGAAGAAGATGGAACATCAGGAGAAGATGGCTCATCTGAAATATTCTCAATACGAGGTCGACGAGTGTAGACGAGAGTGGGAGGGGCCTGGGGAGTCGTAGGAGACGACACAGGCGGCGACAACGGCGGAGAGGCCACAGGGGGAATATGTGGAGACTCGATGGGGCCGTAGACGAGGCAAAACAGATATAGGAGTATCGGAAAGGTCAAGAAAGACAGAGACTTCACAGAGGAAGCCAAGGAGAGGCGGGGCGTGGGTAGAATGGACGAGACTCGTCGAAAGTCACATCCCGAGAAACCCGTATCCGACGACCAACAGGATCCCAGCACCGATAGCCCTTGTGCTCGGCACTGCACTTAAAAACACACTCGACAGACTGAGCGGTCAGTTTGGTGCGTTCTCGAGGGGCGAGGAGAACGTAGCAAACGCAGCCAAACAGATGAAGGGCAGAGTAGTCAGGAAGAAGACCACAGAGACGCTCAACAGGGATCGCACCCTTAAGAGCAGAAGAGGGCTGGATGTTGACGAGATAGGTGGCAGTGGAAACAGCCTCGGCCCAAAAGTGAGGTGGAATAGAGGCGGCGATCATCAGAGCACGAGCCGTCTCAAGGAGGTGACGATGCTTGCGCTCAGCGACACCATTCTGAGCATGAGCACCAGGACAAGAAAGCGGCGAGAGTGCCTGCTCGGCAAGAAGGAAGCTGCGTGAGTGGCGAGAGAGGTACTCGCCAGCGAGAATCGCCACGAAGGACACGAATAGGAGTGGAGAAGCGTGTGTGTATCATAGTGGCAAATTGTTTATAGATAGGCAAGGCCTCATGACGAAGACATGAAATATATCCAAGTGTGGCGAGAGAAATCATCTATAAAATAATATAATAACGATGACCCCTTTCAAACGAAGGAGCCGACCCCAAACATCCGAATGAACAAGATCAAAGGACGCCGAGACACGGTCTCACTATGAGGATAAGGAAGTCGAATCATTTACCTAACTTACACCGACAATCTAACGACACGTCTCTGAGACGCACCCGAAGACCACGGCGAACTAAGGGCGGCGAGGCGAGATCCACACAGATGACCAAGACGGTGATGCCACCGCTGGAAAGAGCCGGTAGACGGCGAAGTGGCGGAGAGACCGGGCGATGGTGGCAATGGAAGGAAGGTGAAGCGATCAAGCTTCCAAAGACGCTGTGAATCACGCGCCAGGGCGAGAACCAACCGAGCTCCGTGTGGCGATCCCGAACACAACAAGAGTCGAGTCGAGAATAACCCGATAACCAAGGTCGATGAGTCCGCGTGAGAAAGAAGCTGCAAGGTAAGGCGAAGAATATGAGCAACAGAAGGAACATGAAAAGATGAGTTGCTAAGAGATCCTCGACGAGACGAAAGAGATGTACCATCGCCAGTAAGAACACCGATAGGAGAATCAAGGGTGTAAGGAAAGACAGTGGAAGAATCGGAGTCATGTGAAAAGATGCTCGAATCAAGAATCCACGGAGGTACCGATCGTAGGAGGTGGTCTCTCGGTTCAAGAGTCGATGCGTAACTCGCAGAACACGCCGAGGAGAACACGAGCGGCAAGCGGCGTCGAAGTCCGCTATCTCTGCTCGAAAGAAAACGCGAAGAAGTCGATGCAGAAGCACGGTGCAGTGCTAGTAGAAGAACGGCGAGAAAGATGCCGCTTCTTATAGCACCGGGACTCAATGTGTCCGACCTTATTGCGATAGGAGCGGTGAGGCGACCACCACCGCCGTGGCGGCCACCACCACCGTGGCGGTGCTGGAGGAGGCGGTGTCTTGGCGCGAGGCCGTCGGTGTAGCGGTGGGCGGCGGCGAGCACGGAGGGGTGGTAGCGAGCCAGACCACTCGGCGAGTCTCTCGCTCGTATCTCGATGGGGCCTCTAGGAGAGTGACACGAGGGTGGCGTGCAAGGAGCTGGGCACGCCGCTGCTCGAACTCGGGGCGGCGAGTGAGGAACTCGAGATCCGCTGAAACTCTGTCGGCAAGACGTCATGGCTAAGCGGCAGCGACAGAGCGGCGGCCAAAGGTGCGGAGAGAGTCAAGCGGCGCCCGAGCAGAGCTCGGCGTAAAAGCGTCAACGATAGCATCACCCTGCTGCAGAGAGTGCTCCTGGCGGACCACGGACAGGTAGAGAGCATCACCGGAGGGCTCGTAGCGCTGACGAAGGTGAGTCCACATCCGAAAGCGATGGTAGTCCCACAACCTCGTAAGAGAACCGAGGCCGATATCGGCGATGAGGACAAAGGCAGCCGGCGTCGTCGTCGTACCACTGAGTGTAGGCGGTCAGGCGATCCTTGTAGAAGTCCAGAGCCTCCTGGTAGGCAGAGATAGCCTCATCATCAGCAAGGCGAGCGGTCTCAGCAGCAACCTTGTCGGCTGTTGGGGATAGCTCAACAGGCGTAGGCTCCGTCGGAGGTGTAGGGCAAGGCGGACAGGTAACATCGCCAGAGAGGACGCCCCAGAGACGAAGACCACGCATGTGGATGCGCATGTGAGACACGAAGTCGGTGTAATTAACACCATCGAAGATCACCGGGCAACGAGGGAGGGAAACGGTACCCATTGGTAGGCGGCGCTGGACGGCGCGGCGACCAAGACAACGAAGTCTAACAGGCGGCGCTGGACGGCGCGGCGGTTAGAACAACATTTTTTTAACCTAAAGCTTAACGGGCCTTCGGCCCGTTAGAAACACACACGCACACGCACACGCACACGCAGAGGCGCGGCGCCGCGGCGCGCGCGCGCGCGGAAGGCGGCAGCGCGCGGCGACGCGGAGCGCGCGGCGCGCGTGGAGCGGTGGCGCGTCGCGCGTGGGAGCGATGGCGCGGAGCGCGGCGCGCCGGCGGTGCGTGGGAGCGGTGGCCTCACGCGGGAGCGGCGGCGCCAGCGCCGGCGGGCGAAGCCGACGATCGCAGGGAGCGCCGACGGCGCGGCCTCCAACGGCGGCCTCGAGCGGCGCGCGCGGCTCGGAAAGCGGCGGCGTCCGGGAGAGGTCGGGAACGGAGGACGAGTCGGTGGAGTCGGGCGGGGCCGACGGCAGCAGAGGCGGCAGCGGCGACGGGGGAAGCGCCGAGACGGCGACGTCGGAGGCCGGGAGTCGGCGACGGAGACGGCACACGGGCGCGCGGAACCCTAGGTAAGTCAAAACCCTAGTTTTGGCTCTGATACCATGTTATGAATAGTGCTTATATTCATATGAGGCCAATGGGCCGGTATATATACACAAAGTACAGATGACAAATATGCAAAGAACCCCTCATAACAATGGGGAATAACAAACTATACATATATCTCTAACATGATCCATGCACGAAATCACAGGAGTAGAAAAACCTGCCAGGCCATTAATCATCATCCACTAGAGGGAGGCCCTTTCATTGTCGATTTCATCAGCATTAGTACAGCAACGAACTACATACGGCTAACATCCATTTCATCAGAAGGAAAAAGAGGCCGAAGTCGGCGGCATATCAGTCACGTTGGCATTTCGATTTGATTTGCATCCGTTTCTTCAGGGTACTGACGGACGCATCGGCAGTCCGGCAGAGAACGCTTATCAGGTGAGCTTACCGCATAACAATTTTAAAAAGATGATCTTATTTCGTTTAGGTTGCAAACTCGAAACGAATAATGGCAATACGACAATGTAGTGCTTGCTTACCTTTTTTTGGGGTTTTGAAAGTATGCTTGTAAAATAATAATTCAATTACAGAGAAGTGAACGCAAAAAAGATTCCTGCCCCTTAACAAAAGAGGGAAAGCAAAAAGGTAATTTTCTTTGCTTTTGTAATTTGATTCTAGTTCTTTTCCTTAGCTAGTACCCTACAGATATATACAATTGTATATGGATCCAAGCACTCACTTTGTACGCTCCCTTCCACTGTTTGATCTGCAACCAACCGTCGGATGCATGACAACCATCATCCGCTTCTCTTCCTCTACCTCATCTCCTTCCCGTATGAGTCCCTTCCTAGGAAAGTGCCCTCCTCCCCTGCTTCAAAATTCACTCCAACTCCAATCGCTAAGTTAACTAAAACAAAAAAAAAAAAACACCGGCAACCAAAACAACCATCGCAATATCTTAAAACAACCTATCTCGTCCAGAAAGTGATGATGTGATGCTGCAACATCTTAAAAAAATTTATACAACAAATAAAAAAATTGCAACAAAACTGAAAGAGGTACATCAATTAGACATCACTAATGCAACAAAAGATAACTTTGATGTAACAAATCAAAAACATGTGTGCAACAAAAAACTAAAAGAGGTACATCAATTTCCTCGGTGCAACAATTAAACATCGCTAATACAACAAAAGAACTTTGATGCAACAAATCAAAATGCCAACCGCAACAAAACCACTTGCGGCAAAATATTAGAAGAGACATTACAACAAAATCAAACACTTCTCGCAACAACTAGGAAAAATTTATGCGACAATCTGGAGAAGCATTTGCAGCAAAAGCGTACGTGAGGTGGAAGACGTGGGGTGACAGCGGCGTCTGACCCGGTACTTCGTCTCCGCACTCCAACAGTCCACCCCACACCCTTTGCTTCGTCACCAACCCTCCACTCGTCATCCGCCTCCTCAAGCCTCTGATCCGCCAGATCTGACGAGCTCCAGCCGCTCTTCGGAAGGGGAGACATCAGCACAAGCTCCAGTCGTGGTGGACAGACTCGTTGAGCGCGAGCAATGACAAGCTCTGACCTGCAATCCATGGTGCCCCCGCCTCCTCGCCATTGTATGGCATGTAGCCGCGATGCCCCCTTTCCTTGCAGGTTCCCATGAGAGAGAGAGAGAGAGAGAGAGAGAGAGAGAGTTGGAGTATTTGGGTGGAGACTTGGATAAGCATATAGAGATGGGAGATGATGCAGTGGTGGGGAAAGTGGATGGAGAAGATGAAGCGGTTGGAGGCAGTAAAAAAATGAGTCACGTGGGGTGGTGGAGCGTACGGTCGGAACGCTCGTATCGCACGTATGCGTGGCAGCTATTCCCTTTCCCATATCAACTGAATTGATAACTGAAGTGAAATACGACATGAACAAGTTGGCTTTGGAAGCAAAAAGATCTTAACTTTGGGTTGATCTTGCTAGATCCCTTGTTGGTTCAAATTCCTAAGGAGTTGTTCTTGCTCTAGAAACGGAAAAGCAAAACCGCATGTACATGGAGCTCCATGCTCATGTGGTGTCGTCCATCATGCATCAAGATTGGTGCACAATCCATCCTGTAAATAAGGTTAAAAAACTCTTGTATTTTGATGACTAAAATACATATGCTCTCTTCTCTCCTCGCATGGGATGATTGGATGGGTATTCAAAATTTGAACTTTGTAAAACATTTTTGTATTTATTTTATAGTTTTTGTAGTTTATATCATTTCTCGGTTTTTATTTTGTAAACTCTTTTGAGTTTGTCACATTTTTGGGTTTTGTGTTGCAAAATCTTATAATGTTATAACATTTCCGGTATTTTGTTTTGTAAAAAATTTGGACTTTTGTAACATTTTCAAATTCGGATTTGTACATATTTTGGAAAAAATGATGATGTACAAGATTCGGATTTGTACATACTTTGTAAAACATTATTACATTTTCACGATTTCCCTGGTACTTTTTATTCAAAATTTCATTCCAAGTAAAAGGCTGAATAAAAACGATGCCAACGCCAACCATCTTCAATCGTTTGTCAAGAAGTTTTTTTACAAATTGAAAACAAATCCTAATTTGGCGAAGAACAAGAAGAAGAAAAAAATGAAAGAGTAAAGATGGGGAGAGTGGCCAGGGTGGAAGCGGCGGGGGAGCCAGATCCGGTCTGTTCCCCCACCACGACCGGCGACGGCGGCGGTGACCGGAGCACGATGGGGTAGAGAGCGGCAACCAAGATGGAGGGGGGGGGCAACTGGATCCGGTCTAATCCCCACACTTGGCGTCGTTGTCAACCAGAGCAAAGCGAGGTGGAGAGAGAATAAGCGAGGAGAGAGAGGATTGAGTTTTATATGTGAGACGGTGGTAGACGATACATATATACGATGGATGCACAATATGTAGCAATACACAATATATTCCCACCCACTTCCTGTTGGATCCCAGGAAGTAAATCCCGAAATTCTATGTGTTTACCGTGCTAGTCCCATGACCAGTGGTTACAGACACATTTACAATATTCATACCATATCCATACACACATAAATAAAACAGGTAGCACGATATAATTATACAACCGAAATTAAGTCATACATGACTAAGTTTACAACATACAGGCCAATCAACCAAATAGTTCGTATGTCATAAAATTTTGCAGTGGAATTAATGATAAAGAGACATAAAAAGCAGCAAGTATTCCTCTTCCCAACCAAAGGCAGCTGACTTGATTAAACTCTAGAACTCGGCGTCATCGACGTCAAAGCTCGCAGCGTAAAAGTATCCAAACGATGGGTCTTCATTCATATCCTCTGAATATGTTCAACAAGCAAATTGTGAGTACAAAATTGTACTCCGCAAGACTTTATAGCAAAGATTATATGGTATGCAAGGTTATGTCAAGAGAGATGGTTGTCTTTCTACATTTTACCATTTTGTATAAAGCAAGCTTTCATTTGAAGTTGTAAAAGCATTTGTACTTTACTAAACATTAAATAATAAGGTATAAATAACATAATTAAACAAGTGGCTTGCCGCCATAACCTTAAAACAATGGCAAAGTCCTTTTGCTGAAACAACTATGCATGGATTCCCAATCCATACGTTACCCAAACCAAATTGCAAAACATAAAGCTACTTATTGCGAGACATTGCCAAGTGATGTCCGTGACTGGAGACACAGTTATTCGAATAAATTTATACTATGTAGAGGTTATACAACTTTACCCACTCGATATAAACATTCCACCATGTCATCCATATCACACGATACCGAATGTATCCGATTTGAGGGTTTATAACAAAGCTTTTACATTACCGGTTATAGAAACAACCGTGCTATGATACCTTCTTAGGATGCGGAGAGCTCTCTAAAATTCTAAGAACTCATATTTTGTGTTGGTAAACTTTGCGTACCTCACAAAGTCCCTACAAACATGGGTTCCTCCACCATGCCCCACTGTCCTAATTGCGTCATGCAATTTTCCACCTGCGGTTATTATGCTAGGGCTACCCATAAGGCACAAGTGGTTGTACGAATGTACTTGGGTCCATGGCACACTAGATCGATCCTTAATGACTCAGGCGAGACAACCACAAACCACAATCTTGTGCACCTGCACCAGTCTCAACCACCACTCGCCCAAGTCCAAAACAACCTTTTAATTTTCTTTTGATAGTCAAAATAATAGAGGTGCCTCCTCTGGACATATACAAGTGTTTTCCCATAATTGAAGAATTTATCAAGCTTTTCCAACTTTGCCAGACTAACATCGTTAAGCACTGCTAAGCATCAATTAACTCGTACCGACTAAAATTCTACAATAATTAATACCAATAGTGGATAACATTACTAACATGACAACAGTGAGGATACCAATTTATCAAGGTGGGGTTAATGAATCAATTGGGTATAACTACCAACCTTACCAATATAGCAACTTTACTGAAATTACGTTCATGCATAATAATTTTGAACACAACATACATAATAGTGAATATGGGATAGACAAAATCAAAGGAGGGTGCTTGCTTTGCTCGTTGAACACTTGATCTTGCTCTGGATCAACTTTGGAGGTTTCCAAGACGTTGATATCTAATCGGTAAAAGCCAATTAACACCAATAAGAGCCAAATATATTCCAACAGAAAGCAAAATATTTTTTTTGCATAATATGAAAGAGAATGATTTTAGAATATTTTAGAAACAAATTTCAATTAATTTGAGGTTCATATGCAAAAGTTATAAGCATTTAAAGTTGGTTCGGTTAAGAAAATCCTGGAAAATAAAGAGGACGCATTGAAGGCATATTTTCCATAATTACGTTGTCTTATAACAGAAGACAACTTTCTATTTTTCTGGATTTTATAAAACGATTTAAAAGGGCTGGGCCAACATGCCAGTGGCTACTTAGCATTTAAACTCAATTTAGTGTGTTAACCGGCCACCTGATAGGTGGGACCCACCTCCCAGTGACACAGGACAAAGGAGAGGTGACTGAGCTCGATGGCGACCTTCGTGGCGGTGCTACACTGGCGATTGGTCGACGACGATGGCAGAAAGGGAAGGAGGGAAGGATGGGAAGATGAACGGAGGTGGTTACCGACTTTGACATGATCTATGCACATACAATGATAACCGCAGCGCACGGGTCGGTTGTAGCTTTTCACCTGAGTATCTGGGGTTATCGATCTCAGGGAACTGCTGGGATTACAATTAAGGCTGGCAATTACTACTAACAAGAACGTTGTATGAAAGATTTAATCTCGAGAACTAAATTAAAAGAGAATAAAAATCACTAAGGTTCTACCAAGACTAGCTAGATCTTCCCCTGGGCTAGGTTCACTTACGTGTAAATCAATAAGTATACTATGAATTGGTAGTAGGCTAAGATAGCTCTCAGCCTACAAATCAATTGTAACATCCAAAAAATCTCAATTTTGGGTAAGTATAATGAGAATAAATGAGAGGATAATTTTGAGCAATAAATGAGAGGATAATTTTGAGCATGTTTATGAATGGGAAGAATTTTTTTTGCATGCTTTTGGACCTTTGCATAAATTAAATAGTAAATTCATGTGCAACCAGCAACTTGGAAGAAATTTTGAGAAAATCACATAATAGATAAAATCCTTAAAAATTTTCGCAAGAATATGTAATATGTCAGAAGCGTCCATAAAATTTTTAATAAATTTTGGAGCCTCTTTCATAGGTTTAAAAATTTGGCAAAAGTTTCAGCATTTTTTGAAAATTCCAAATTCCATTAGAATTTCCCGCTCGCCCATTGGGCCAAATCCGAGCCGGCCTATTTCTACATACCCACTCTAGCCCACACCAGCACCCCCGCTCCTGGACTCCCTGATACACTGGGCTCGCATGTCAGGAGGCTTCGTCTACCTTGAGCTCGCCTCTACGTGCCAGCACCGCTCGCCACTTGCCCGTGGTTTGTGACACCATGCCCACCGTTTTCGGGCCTCACCTGCTATCGTTGCGTTCACCTACCATCTCCCATGCTAGCTGCCCCATCGATGTACCGTTATCCCGCATAGACAATGAGACTGAAGCTCGGCGTGAAAAACCCGTACGTCGCGTCATTTTCTTGCCACTTCTCTCGCGCCATTCTCGACCGCATTTAAGCCCATCACCGCTTCACGAGCTCCTTAGCTCGCCATTCTCGCTTCTTGCACAGAATCAAAGCATCTCATGCTTTGCTTCGTCGGGAACGAGAGCGTCGTTCTCGATGCCGTGAGCAAGTCTCACACCGCCATTTGCTCTGGCGAGCTTCCTTGCCCTCGCCACCTGCGTCAGCATGTGTCCCTTACCACATTGATACTCCTCCTTTGCTTGATGTACATCCGAGAATCCCATAGTGTGATCGTGCCATCATCTTCTTCATCTCCGACACACATCTCGATTCGGACCTTTGTGTTCCCGACACTCTGGTGAGATTGAACCTCACCTAACCCGCGTTTCATACTCCACTAATGCTCCTTCCTTACTTAATGTAGACCCAAGCTCATGGAATCACCAGAATAAATCTCTTCCCCGAATCCGACCGCCGCAACCATTTTCACTGATTACCGACACCTCAATGAGTCACTATTTGATTCCCTATATCCTTACCGTCCTTAGTGTGCATGCAAGCTAATGTGCACCTCCTTGTAGCATCTCCATCATCGTAGCACGCCGTCACCGTGACCTCTGCACTGCCACTGTTCAACATCGCCAAGCTACTCTGGTCATTCCCCGACACCATGAAGGACCTTAGCGAGCTTCTAGTAGTCCCTTAGAACTATTGTGCGCATTAGATTGGAATGTTAGCAAGCGTAACATAGAATTCACCATAGCCATCCATGGCGCCACCGTGGAAACCACCACCAGCTCACCTTCGATGACCCTAGGTCCTCGCGCCTAGCCCATTAGCATCACCTAGACTCACTGAGTCCAGTGCTCCTCTCATTTAGCCCGAGGAAGCCTCCTTCACCAAGACCGTCGCGGACCTAAAGTTCCTTGTTGCCAGTCGCCGACGTAGCGCCATCACCGTCCATCTCTCCGACCATCGCCACCACCCGGTGGGATCGTCGTTGAGAGGGGAACCCATTTTGACCTTTTCCTGAGCCTTTCCACGCATGCCTCGCCATCGGCGAGCTCGTCCCCCTCAGCCGCGTGCAGCTCTGCTACTTCTCTTCTCTCTCTCTGCCAGTGGACCATACGATTAAGAGTTGATTAGTGCCAAGTAACAGAAATTAAGGTTATTAGAAGTATTACGTATGGGACCGGGCGAAAAGTTTAACATAAATCTACTTCAAAATGTACTAAGCATATGTGTCACTGACATGTGGGACCACGCACTATTCTCAGTTCTAAACCACATTTTAAAACCCGAGAGACTAACATGTGGACCCTAGTCACCAGATAATTAAAATAAAAAAATAGGTTTAATCATTTAGTTAATAAATAACGAGTCTATGACATGTGGGATCGCTTCTGTTTTGTAAATAAAGTAAAAATAAATAAAACTATGAGTCACTAACAAGTAGGCCCCCACATATAAGTTAATAAAATTCAGAAAAATACGAAAAGCCGCTTTCAGTTCAGGGGGAAATACGCTTTGTCTATTGGAAAGTGTAAACCTTAGTAGAACCCAGATGAAAAAAATACACTTTCATTGTTGGAAAGCGTAAATATCATAGAATAAGCTTTTAACGTCACCCTTTTATTAATTTCTAGATTTTCAAAAACAGAAGCAAATTGAAATGTTAATAACTTTTGCATATGAACTCCAAATCAAATGAATACTTTTTTTTATAAATTCATCTAAAATCATGCTTTATCCGAATATACAAAAATATTTGGATTTTGTTGTTGTTGAAATTATTTTTCTGTATTTAATTTGCTATCGGCTCTTTTTGAATAGACGTCGATACTTCGAATGAAATTTATGATGATCCTTCATTCTCTTATTCAGAGCAACCAGAGCAAGGCAAGCACATTCTTTGACTATGTTGATCCTACTATTTTAATTATTGCACTTCTTTTTGCAAAATCTATTATGCATGCCTGTATGTTTGCTTAAAATTGCTATATTTGGGTACAACGGTAGTTATATTCCTATTCAATGCAGGATCCTCCTTGGAATATTGGTATCCTTACTGTTGTAGCCAATAGGTTATGGTTTAGGCAATAGATGATGTTAATTTGGGTATTTCAAGTGCGAATATCGCACAAGTGCTTAGCCGACTTTAGATTTGCTAAAATTGAAAAAAAAATGGATGACATGTTGAATATGAGTTTGAGAGATTTTGAAATGATAGTCCAGAGGGGTTTACCTCTGTTATGTTGTATAACAATAAAAATGAAAAAAAACTTAGTTTGTAATGCAGACGAGTTATATTATATTTTGAGAAGTGTGAGAAGTGTATCTTACAAGTAGATAGGGAGGATCCTCGCCCGGGTCACTTATGGACCGAACGCCAGTGCTCCCAATCTAAAGCCTAAGAGAACAACCACATATGCCAGTATGGGATGGCATTAGCTAATTAAGTCATCGAAAACTAGCCTGACACGTTTGTAGGCCGCAGTAGTGTGAACATGACCGATGTAGGCATGTTTGAACAGGCTCCCTTCACCGAAGCATTGGAAGCAAAGCCTTCTGACAATGGTGAATGCCTCACTGAGATAGGGGTGTACCCGGGTGAACTGAGAGTATTCATTCGTCGGCCTAGTGCAAGGTTAGAACTAGGTGATGTAGAGGTTTTGATGCATGCTCTAGACTGCTTACCAAAAGATAGTGAGCAGTGATATCGATGGATGCTAAGCAAACTAGAGAATTTGTATGCCGTGGATAAAGTTGTACACCTCTGTAGAGTGTAAATCTATTTAAATAGCCGTGCTCGCGGTCATGAGCGTGCTTGGTGCGGTCCATTGGGTATAGTCTTGTTTTTTTTGTTGCAAAAACAGTTCTTGTTGGAAAACGAGGGAAGGGTTTAGTTGTTAATATTTGAGTTGAGTGTTATGTCTATGAATGAAAGTAAGATGTTGATCGTAGCTGAGGAGGGTTGCGGTTTACTATTTATCAAGTACTTACTTGTTGATTCTTTAATTTCTTAACCGCTCTTTAAATTCCGTTGCAAATTACTATGTATTGATATGGCAAACAAAACTTACTTAATGCTAAAAATAACTTGTAGCATAGAGACTCATCCCTTGTTAGCCATGCATATATATAAAGTTTGCGATACACTACAAGTCTTGCTGAGTACACAATGTACTCAATCTTGCTTTAATTGTTGTTTAGAGATAGAGGATGAGCCTATACCTGACGACACGTTCTTTGCACTCGGTACCGGAGGGTTCGATGACGGGTATTTCTAGGTCTTATTTATTGTCGGTTGCCTGAGGGTTTGGATGGGTATGTCGCTGAACTTTTGGTTTATATATATGTTATGCTTCTGTTGTTTAATTCGCTACTTCTGATACTTGAGTTTTTATTTGGCCGATCGGCCCTTGTGATGTAAACTTTGTAACCGCTTAAGTTATGTACCATAATTGTTTCATAATGTATGTATGTATGGATGTGTATGCCAGTGTTATGGATGTGTGTACTAGCCACTGATCATCGGACTAGTACGGTACACACACGAGGGTTTTGAGTATTCAACGCCTGGGTCCGACATCAATACTACATTTTTCGCTGGTTCACCTGTCATGTGATAATGCTAATTAATCTAAACGTAGCAAGCTTTGCACTATTTGATATGGACCAGTTGACTAAATCCAAACACCATATTTCAATCTAGCAACCAATAAGTTGATAGTAGAAATCAACAAAATAACGTAATATCAAATACAATGATCGAAGCAATAAAGTACCATAAGCATCATAGATAATACCAGTGTCGATTACATCTCAAGATCCCTAGAAACCTAGGGGAAGAACACGATCTACCTCCTTTTAGTTTGGGTAAACTTCATGGAAGAAGTGGGATCGAAGGGAAAGTCATCACGGCAAAGGAGCTCTGGACGCCGGTCGACACAGGGTGTAGCATCGCTCGGCGCAAGGGCAGCGCAGCCCTAGCGCTGGTCAGCGCTTCCTCGATGACTTCTCCTCCTGGCTTGACGAAACCCTAATCTGACGATTTTGATGACTTCTTGGTTGTGGAACTTGGTTCTCCGGGATTGATTGATTGATTTCTGCAGGGGATCTTGGTGTGCTTATATAGGCTTAGGGGAGAGGTATCCTAAACTTGTGTGGCAAGAAACAGGGTCTTTGAAGGTGGTGCGTCGGGCGACGCAGAGAAAGAGCCGGGCGATGCAAGAGTTTCCCAAGTGGCCGGGGCTTAATTTGGGCTGCAAGTGGTGTCTCGGGGCCCAAAGAGCCGGTCGGTGTTGGCCCAGTGCCGAGCAGCGAAGGGGCCTTTTAGGCCGGGCTCTGACAGCTTCCGTGCTTCGTAACTTTTGCGTCTGACCTCCGATTTGAGCAAATAATATATGGGTTTCAATCAGTTAAACGAGGCAGACGTCATGGTAACCTCCAATTTATCATTTGATGACGTTCATTTTTGCATATTTTTCAAAGGAAACTCTTTATCGGCTCTTTTTAGGCAATTTCCTGCGAAACAAGTGAAATACAAAGTATCTCTGGATTTTGTTAGAGTTAGTTGCCAAACGACATAATTTAGCACAAATACCAAGGTCAATGATTGTAATATGGGGGTGAGTAAAGCATATAAAACGAGCATCAACTCAAAGCACGATGATGACTAGAGCCTTGCCGACAACGATGAGAGGCGGTGGCAATGGCACGGGCTCACGGTTGTGACGACAAAAATGAGCGGGGCAAAAATAAAGCAAACGAATGCGCGTGATGAATCTAGGAGCAACAACTATGCTAATGGCAATGGCACGGAGACCTATGGTCATCGGAGTTGTACTAACAATGAGCGAAGCAGTGACGGTGAGAAGCTAAATGTTGACAACAAGGTAGAAGGCGCGGTAATCCTGTTTTAACCTCGCACTTGAACTCACGAGGGTCCAGGAGCTCACAAAGATGGTTGAAGACAACGCAGCGACTTCGGGACAGCTTGACGGCGGTGAGCAGCTACGGTAGAGCACGGTCAACAGTGACTACAAGCTTGAGGCAGAACTAGGCCACGAGAGGTGAGGCATCTATATCTAGAGGATATAGAGATGACATATGGCCAATGAATCAAACGGTAACTCACCGGACGACGAGAGACGACGAAAAATGGTGACGGCGGTAGGAAATGGGGAAGATGACGCGGCTCGATGAAAATCTGCAAGAACTCCTAGTTGGCGGTTGATTTTATCATGCGGGACCAAGGGGCATGAGATGGTGCAAGAAAAACCGGATGGAGCTCACTAGAGATGGAAGAACACGACAGGTGCGCTCGGTGCGCTTGCTGGAGTTGGAGACAACATTGTGGATCTCGTCGCATAGGGCCTTAACTGTGACACTGTCTAAGAAAAAGGTATTAGGGAGGCAAAAGATGAATTTGGATGCAGATGTCGAGGGAGTAGAAGCTCACCTGTGCGGATGCAAGGGGCGCCTGCTTGTTGGTGCCCAAGGGACGCCTCGTGTTCCCACTAAACTATAGAGCAAGGAGCTCGAGTTCAAGACAAAATGGAAGTAAGGCGAGCTAAGGAGGAAAGTGACGTGGCTGGATGGCTTAAGTACCGAAGATAAACACACGAGAAGAGACAGCGAGAACTCGAGAGCGCGATCTTGTTCTTCGCCCGAATGAACAAGAGAGTAGATGGCACCGGCAGCGACAGGATGTCGACGGCGACATGGAGGCGACGCTGACGTGGAGGGACGGCTAGCCAGGTGACTAAATGATGTGCGACGGTTACAAACCGAGCGTGTGTGTGCGAGAGTTGGCGCTGGCGCAGGCGAGCGGCAAACGGGCGAGCACGAGGTGGAAGATGAGGACATGCGTGTGGCCCCACACATCAACGGTTGAGGTGGCGTGAGAAGATGCGTGGGCCACAGTTGGGCGAGAACAGAGTGGGCCAGGCCTAGGGGAAAGAAATCGGGTTGGGAAGGAAAATCTAGATTTTTTAAATATATTTTTCGATTTGAATGACTACGAATCAAGTTTCAATTTTTGAAAATAGTAAACCAACTCTGAAAATTATGAAATATTTTGGAGAGGCCCCTGGAACCATCTAGTACTAAACAAAATTATTTCCAGGCCTTTTCCATCTTTTAAATTTAGCAAAAATTCTTTTGTTGTTGTCTTTAGTAAAAAATGCAGAGAAATGCTCAAAAATTCAGAGAATAACATTCCAAGCATAAATACAGATAATATCTATTTCTGGGCTATTACACTTCCCTAGTACGAATCCCAAAGAAATGAACGGTAACAATGTTCATGGAAGTCCATGTATATGTGGGACCATCCAACTGAGAGTGTTCTTTGGGGAATTTTTTTTGGGAGGGGGGGGGTGGACATAGGAAACAAAACAAAGGAACCGAAAATAGACTAGAAGTGAAAAAAAACCAGTGAGCCTCGTACGAAACAAAGAAAAACATGAAAGAAAGAGAAAAGAAAGAGAGAAGGAAGAAAAACAAGGAAGCAAATTTAAACGCCGATCCTTATGAAATCGCCAAATCACCCGTCAGTAGGTAGGCCGCCAAGTTCTTTGCCCCACTTGTTATCCATGCCCTGGCCTTTTCCTTGATGATCGCAATAGTTTTGATGTCATCGTTTTGCTGATGCTGAAAAATTCTTTTATTTCTTTCTTTCCAGACCTACCACATGGTGAGGATAACTAGAGAGTTTTGGCCCTTTCTACCCGTGGCCCTCTCTCTTTGTGACACATCCATCCACCAGTCCACGATCGACGCATGAGTGTCCCTTTGGGAAAAGTTTTTAAGAGTACGTTTATTGGTGTAGTGCCTATTCAACCCTCCTAGTCGCTAGTCGCCATATCGGTCCTACAATCTCAAATGAATTGTTTTCCCATACCAACCAAATTGCTAATTTAAGTGGAATACGACACGGGCAAAGTTCGCCACGAGCCTATGATTGTGATATATGAACCAACCGATTCGTGCTACCAAATTAATTTTTGTAGCTAGGAGTGATGAGTTGTCTCAACTCTTCTTTCGTGAGCTAATTCAACTCCGAAAGGTCTTTCATAAGAGACGTGAATTCTGCATGCATCTCCCTAACTTGGGTTGCATAGCACATAACCTCCCTTGCAGCCAATGTGCGCGCCAGATGAACAAACAGATGAACCTAACAAAGTTTGCCACTGCAATTCGTGTTAGAATAAAGCGCGAGGCAACATTTTGCGCCGAACTAGTGTTGGAATTCGTGTTGCCTATGTACGTAGCCTTCACCCTCCAGCCGTGAAATGTGGACACTATTGACCTCCTACTTATCAGAAATTCCAAATCTAGCCTCCTTTACACGAAAATTCCAACTCTAGCCCCCTCCTTCCACTTGCTGCGCCCGGGGAAGGCAGCAGCTAGGTGCTGCCCTTGGGGACAAGACACCTTGCCCGCTGCCCCAGGGACCGCATGAGGTGGCCAATCACTCAGAAAGCGAATTTTCTATTTCAGTAGATTTTTTGGAGGAATTTATAAATATAGAAAATAAGCTCAAAAAATTATGAAATTTTTTGTGAAGCCTCCTAACACAGTTTACTTGGATGTGTAATTTTTTCAAAATTTTATCTATTTAATTTTTCTCAAAATTCATTTAAATATACTGTTTGTAGGAATTTTCTAATATAGAAAATGAGGTCCAAACATTATGATTTTTTTTCAGGCTCCTTACATAGTGGACTTGATTGTGTAATTTTTCTATAATTTTATATGTTATAAAATTGTCACGACAAATTAAGGGTTTATGTCTCAAAAATTTGGACAAAAGGTTTCGAAAATTATGGTATCATGATTTCATGTGACTTGGAATGTGGAAAGTTTAGTACCACATGACTACTGCAAGTGTACTGCTAGGAAGTGCAGAAAATTAACAATTAAAGGGGTAGAGTACTATGCATTAACTGTCGATTCCCGTGTCATCCGCGAGTTCAAACCAGTTCATACATTAAATTTTAAAAGTACTATCCTTAATCAATAATCGAGTATGAAAGATTTGTTGCCAACTTGCCATGACCCCACCACCTAATTCTTCATGTGTCTTTTTTGGATTTTTTTGCCGTATTGGCACCTTTTAGGACAATTATATATGTGTTCTTATATTGTCTCCAAAATGAAGGATTTATATCTCAAAATTTTAGATTCTAGGTTTCAGAAATTAGAATTTCATGAATTCCCACATAAAAGTAATCGTAACAGAATTAGAGTTTTGGAAATTAGGGTTTCCAATGGAGTTATAGTGTATGTGTTCATACATAAAATTGATGACATTTGAAGTGTTACAAGCATTACATGATACATGCGCGGGTTTATTGTAATCGGGACACTCTTTATTAATTTATCAGTTTATTGTGGATGATATTATTTATTATTGTATTGTATCACAGACTAGATAAGCTTGTGCATGAACCAACTGAGGGAAATGTTTGGCATACAGATGATATAACAATGTGCATGCTATGGTATGTTGTTATAGGATCTGCATGCTACATATTTCCCTGTATTGGTTCATATACAAGCTTATCTAGTCTATGGTATAATACAATATTAAAGAATATCATGTATTTTAACACTGTATTACACCACAGGATAGATAAGATTGTACATGAACCAACTGATGGAAATACGTAGTATGCAGATCATATAACAACATACCGTAGCCTCCGACTCGTGTGCATTTCAAAGGCTACGGTACGTTATTATATGATATGTATGTCACGTATTTACCTCAGTTGGTCATGTAAAAACCTATCTAGCCTGTGGTACAACACAGTATGATATTCCAAATGTAACAATGTGAAAATGAATGATACATAAATATTTAGAAATGAATGATACATTCATCAATTCAAATCCAAATTAAATTCAATCCATGAGCTCAATTCATAATGATCATTCATTTCTAAGGGAGAACGTTGCTGCTGAAGAATCACTACAAACTGGAAACAACAATCCAAGAGAGAATGATCATTTGGAGTGCAATGCATTTAAGAAGGAAGCTAATGAGCACAATTTGGTTAATATGGGAGAGAACAATGAAAATGGAACAATCAATCCTGATCAACCTGAAGATGATGAATGGTCGTTTGACATTGTTGACGATAATATTGTACCCAACGGTCGCTTGGCACTTGCTCACCCTACACTCTTTGTTGTGGCCACTTAGGAATCACCAAGTACGCTGCACAAACCTATTTCTATGGTGAAATCAGAAACACCAACGAAATCACCTATGCCACCTACTGGTACCATTAGCCCCATTACTTAATCAAACAATTGCTTCCGATGTGGTGAAGGACACTGGTACAAGAACTGTCCTAAGCCACCTCGGCCTTGTTACGCTATAACACCATATACTGCAAGGAACATGTAGCACACGACAAGGTTCGGTTTAGCATCGGTGTGGCGACGTGAAGCGTCACACAACACCCTTGCCGGTGGAGGCGTGCGAGCGAATCAATCGAGAATCGAGTCCAGAGATTCGGCACGCCATAAAAGCGAGAACTGCGGGCAAAGGGGGACAACAGCGACAGGGCGACAAATGTGTGGAGGAGAGAGTATCTCTTACCTAGAGTAGTCATGTGGTACTAAACTTTTCATATTCCAAGTCACATGAAATCATGAAACCCTAATTTTTGAAACTTTTTGTCCTAATTTTTGAGACCTAAACTCTTAATTTGTCGCGATAATTTAGAACATATAAAATTATAGAAAAATTACAAAATCAAGTCCACTATGTAAGGAGTCTGGGAAAAAAAATTCATAATGTTTGGACCTCATTTTCTATATTAGAAAATTCCTATAAACAATATATTTAAATGAATTTTTGAGAAAAATTTAGAATAGATAAAATTTTGGAAAAATTACATAACCAAGTACACTATGTCAGGAGGCTACACAAAAAAAATTATAATTTTTTGAGCTCATTTTCTATATTTATAAATTCCTCCAAAAAATACTAAAATAGAAGATTCTGTTACAGTGCGACGGCCACCTGCTGCAGTCCCAGGGCAAGGTGCTGCTGTCCCCGAGGGCAGCACCTAGCTGCTGCCTTCCCCAGGCACAGCAGGTGGTTAGATTTAGAATTTTCGTGTAAAGAAGACTAGATTTGAAATTTCTGATAAACGGGAGGCCAATAGTGTCCACATTTCTCCAGCCGTCGTGCGTTCTAGTAGCGCACGGAGGCTTGCTGATCTCACACACCCGACGTCACGAATCTGACGACATCGTGTACAATCATAAGCATCGGCATCTCCCTGTCTCACTAAAATAACGAGTCGTGCGGTATCAGCTTCTCGAGCAACCTCCATCGCTAGTTCCTTGGATTTTGTTGACGGGAGTTCCCATCGCAATGATGCTGCCCCGGCAGCATGGCCTCGAAAGATCACATGGCGAGGCCAAATCAACCAATCTTTCATCTACTACTGGTCCTCTCGCTCAGTGGAGATGTCGGTGCGCCATGCGGCCACTGGGCCCGTATTGCTGTTGTTGCTTTTATTTTGCGTCTGTGGCGTGGGATGCGTGGTGAGATATTTTTTAGCTCAAAAAAACGTACGATTGCCCGTGTTCCGCGGACATGGAAGCTGCAGGCCTGCAGTCTGCAGATGCATGATTGGTCTTGACAACATTTGCGTGCCTAGTGATGCTCGGCGCCATTGCATGTGGTTTGGGATAATCGTAAGGCAATGCGTGGCGGACTGAACTAGGGATGCAGGCGCCTGCGTGGCGGGCTAATCTGCTCCTGCCGGTAAAATTCGTAGTAACGTTCAAGGCACGTCGCCGGCCGGCAGGCCTATACCGGCGTCGACGGAATGTAGATGCAGAAATGCAATGTGCTCTTGAAGGAAAAATACCACGGGATTTAAGTGCTGACAAATGGCAGCAGCAATTTGACAGTTTCAGGTCGGCACCAAACAGGCTTTGACAAAAGAACTTTAGATCCCTCGGTCTACTACCAAGTATACCACGTGCATGTGCAGAGCTGGACGAAAACGACTCGTTCGATCGCTTCTCTTGTCTCGTTTTGTAGATCAATAACTACGGCGTATAGCTTCCGTGTTAGTGATGTTTGGTTAGGTGTTCTAGATGAGATTCTTTCTGTGTGTGGTGTGGCGTTGTTGTCTATTAACTTTTGGATGAGCTTCATCTTGTACAGTCTTTTTTTAGTTTGTACAATTTTTATCCTCCGTCTTAATGAAATAAATAATGACAGCTTTCCTAGTATTCGTTAAAAAAAAACCCGGATGTCTAGCTGTAACACGATCCACCTCAATGCGTAGTACATCGAATTGTCAAGAACAGCCAACATAGCTGAAGTCAATTTAGGCAAAATTTGATATAAGCCACTCAGAAATATACCACTCCGAGATATGTCACTTAGAATTATGAAATTAGAGGTATGCTACTCCAATTTCTTCCTCCATTGAAATTTACCAATATCTCTACTTTTTTCTCATTTTCTTTTCTCTTATTTTTCATCAATTCCCTACTGAACTACCTATTTTGCCCCTCTTCTATTTGTCTCCATCCCTTCTGAGTTCTGAACCAGCCGGCACCGGCGGAGGACGAGTCCACCAGTGGCCAGTGTTGAAGACGACGATGTCAGCAGTCCGGTATGCCGGAGTTGTTCCATCTAGCTCATCCAATCTCAGCTTTGTGTCCACAACACCGCTTTTGCTCTCACAGATCAGCTCCTCGACCAGAAATATTGATCTTATGAAATCAACAGAGCAATTGTAGTCCTGCAACGAAGTAAAATTTAGAGTTTTGTTTTTTGTGAACGGAAGACAAAATTCAGAGCTATTATTCAGTGAGGCTGCCCATACCCTGAATTTGAAGTAGTATTATCCTCTGGTTTTGAACTGGTTCCTCCCGGACGCTTCATATATACTCTTCTTGTTCCTAACATGACGCAGAATGCAGACCAAAGACTCCCACATGTTGCGGTTCAGCGAATCGCCGACAAATATGATCCTCTGGTCTCTCAGCCTCTCCAGAAAATCAATCGCATTCAGCCTGGCGAAATAAGAGAAGTTTCGATCAGAGTGTAAGGCTGTCCGTTTATTGAACATTTGCAAATTGCAATGATCTGAAACTCATTACGTAAGCGAAGTTCAGGAACGCACCTGGGAATGTCGCAGCCGTGCGGTTGCCACCTCCACTTGAGGAAGCCGCTGTCCGGCCTGCCATTCTTGTGGCAGTTGAAGTCGTCGTCTATGTGAGAGAACGACCCCGGCGGGTAGAACGGGTAGTTCTCGTCCCTCACCCATCCCCCATTGAACACATCGCACTTGGCGAAAGAAACCAGGTTTTGCACGCCCGATGTCCAGACGATGCGGTTGTTGCCGGGCCCGACGGCCATGCTGGTGTTCACGCCGGCCGTGGCGCCGTCGCTGTGCTCGGCAGCCCCTTCCTGCACCGGGTGGAAGATCTCTTTTCACCGCCTGATTGGCTGCTTGTACCTGATGGCCGCTCTCCTGTGCCTGTGCTTGTCCTCCTTTCGCTCCGGTGTTGATGATATAGTTGCAGCTTGCCGTGCCGAGTTGAGTAGTACATTGTCAATGGTGGCGTTCCTGTTTCTATCTTCTTGGTTCGAACTCCCCATGTCGGTAGAATTGCCGGTGGCTCCATCGGAGTTCAGCGGCTCACCGGGAGCGCCGAGGATGGCGTTGTGGGAGGAATTCGCGCCGTCAGCTCTCCGCCACCGCGGCATGGGCATTACAGTTTCCTCTTGCAGTTCTTGTGTCGTCGTGCCGTTGCTGACGGGCTCCCCGTCAGAACCAACGGTGGTGTTTCCGGCGTTCTGGGGAGAACCCTGCGCTTTGGCCGTTTGCTCCGGCACCGGTGCCGGCTGTCCGGAGTCCTCCGCCGGCGCCGAGTCCTTAGCATTGCTCTGCACCACAAGAGATGGAGATGAATAGAAAAGGGGCAAAATAGGTAGTTCAGTAGGAGTTGATGGAAGATAAGAGAAAAGAAAAGAACATAGGAGAAAAGTAGAGATAATGACAAATTTTAAAGGAGAAAAAAAATTAGAGTGACATATCTCAAAAATTAGAGTGACATATATATAATTTTATAATATTGGGTGGTATATCTCAAAATGATAGATTTCTGAGTGGCATATATCAAGTTTTACTGTCAATTTATACTCAATAGTTATGCTATTTTTAAGTCTGAATTTTTTTAAGTTTAAATCACTTGTTGTAACCATTAGATTTGCGTAGAGATTGATATGTCATATGATTGCACCGGTTTTGCCTATAAAAGGGCAGGGCAAACTGAAATATGTACTCAGATCACACTAATTAACCACAGCATCGAGTGGCAATACTAGCAGCCAGTGAGTGCAGCATCCAACCATCCCTAGACTATAACATGGCACCGGCGATTGCCAAGCCTCTTCTTAGCGATCTGGTGGCACGATCCGGGCGAGTCCCGTCGAGCCACATTAGACCGGTCGGAGACCGCCCGGACCTTGCCAATGTCGACCATGAGTCCGGCGCCGGCATTCCGCTCATCGACCTGAAACAACTCGACGGGCCGGAGCGTCGCAAGGTCGTCGAGTCCATCGGCTTGGCGTGCGAAAACGACGGATTTTTCATGGTACGTGCACAATTGGTAGGGTTGATAAGTTCTACCGATGTACCATGATTGACAAAACTTGAACAATCTGATAGTAGTTGTTATATTATACATATATAGGTCACGAATCACGGCATCCCGGAGGAGGTCGTCGAGGGGATGCTGAGCGTGGCGAGGGAATTCTTCCACTTGCCGGAGTCAGAGCGGCTGAAATGTTACTCCGACGACCCCAAGAAGGCGAACCGGCTGTCGACAAGCTTCAACGTGCGCACGGAGAAGGTGAGCAACTGGCGCGACTTCCTGCGCCTGCATTGCTACCCTCTCGAGACCTTCATCGACCAGTGGCCGTCAAACCCGCCCACCTTTAGGTCAGAATCACTTTCCCTGCAGCTGGTCACCAACGACTACTACAATTTGGCTCTGGTCTTTAATACTGTTCGTACCATATCTTTCAGTCAGACCCGTTAATTTGTCAAAAAAAGGAAGTTCAACTAACATGTGCGTCGTTGACCTCTTCAAGAGGCTGTTCCAATAAGGATTAGCGGCAAAAAGACAAACAATTTAACTCTTCAGCTAGTAAATGGATCGAGTTGAAGACCTTATTATTCAATTTAAGCATTGAACTCGTATACATGCACAAACTACAGCATGGTAAGGTAAACTGACAAATTGTGTTGACTGGACAGGCAAGTAGTCGGCACCTACTCGACGAAAGCGAGAGCGCTGGCGCTGAGGCTGCTCGAGGCGATATCGGAGGGGCTTGGGCTTGAAAAGGACCACATGGTGACGGCCATGGGGGGGCACGCACAGCACATGGCGGTGAACTACTACCCGCCGTGCCCGCAGCCGGAGCTGACCTACGGGCTGCCGGGGCACAAGGACCCCAATGCCATCACGCTGCTGCTACAGGACGGCGTGTCCGGCCTGCAGGTCCAGCGCGACGGCCGCTGGGTGGCCGTCAACCCCGTGCCCAACGCGCTGGTCATCAACATCGGAGATCAAGTCCAGGTATATTTGTGCCTGTTGCTCCCTGTTAATTATGCTACGAGGGTACGAGATCAATTGTTTAGAAACATATATAGGGCCTTGCTTTCACCGCCGTCCCATTTTATTTCAAAATGTAACCAAAACAGTGTCACTGTGTCGTAACATCCGGCAATACAAACTCTGAGAGTTGACGCCAGCACCGTGCCTTCCAGTGCACACGCCACACACAATCTGCAGCACAATTAAGTACTCCTACTAACGTTTTGGTCATATATGCTGATTAATATCATAACTTCGTGCAGGCGCTGAGTAACGATCGTTACAAGAGCGTGCTCCACCGCGTGATTGTGAACAGCGAGAGCGAAAGGATCTCGGTGCCGATGTTCTACTGCCCGTCCCAGGACGCGGTGATCGCCCCGGCCGACGCGCTGGTGGACGACGGCCACCCTCTGGCCTACCGGCCCTTCACCTACCAGGAGTACTACGACGAGTTCTGGAACATGGGCCTCAACTCGGCCAGTTGCCTCGACCGGTTCCAACCGATCGAGTGACCTTGGGAGATGCAGATGTTGTAGTGTTGCCACCACCGACGTGTAAATTATGCGCGCGCGGTGGTGGAATCTAAATCCCCGGCGCCAAGGTGGAGGCCTCCTGAACTGTCAGAGCAAGTTTTTGGAAGGCTGCCCCTGCGATTGAAGCGGAAGAATCATTTACGATACTTCAATTTCTCCCTGCCCTCGATACCGAGCATCCATTTCAGATATGATGGGTGACTGGTGAGGCCGGAGAAGACTTCTATGGAGATGATCTCCACGTGGGGATGTCTCTCATAGCCGTCCAATCGTGCCTTAAGATGCACGAAATCATGATGGACGGTAACTAGGGGCATCCCACATGAAGATTGTCCCCATGGAAGATTTTTCCCTTGAGGCCGTGGCGATCAAACCTTTAAAGCAGGCGGCAGGGGATGCATATATGTAAGGTTCCCAGACGAGTATTAGTTTGTACTTTTGTGGTTCTCGGTTTCATTCGTTTGCTTTTGTATCTTTAGTCTTAAATCTCCTAGCTTCTTTTAAGCTCAGGTTTGTGTTTCAATACTCTTTGTTTCCGTAGTTCAAAATCCAGGTTTGATTGCCTCACTACTACAAAAAACGTCATCACAGACGGTTCTAAACCGTCATCACAGACGGTTTTGTGAACCGTCTGTATTTATGCGTCTGTGATAACAGGCGTTCATCACAGACGGTTTTCAAACCGTATGTGAAAATATATCACGACGGTTCTTAACTAGAACCGTCGTGATATTACATCACGAGCGGTTCTTGTTCGAACCGTCGATAGTCTATTTTCGAGCATGCTTTTTAACAAGAACCGTCAGGATAGTAATTATCACGAGCGGTTCTTGTTCGTAACCGTCTGTGATAGTTTTTGTATTGCAAAAAAAAATCAGCATACGTTGTTTCCATTCTACATAGAACGTTGTTTGCAAGCGCACAATGTGGAGCACCGTGCTATCTAGCACACCCAAACATGATCATCAAGAACCCACCAAAGACACATTGTGTAGCACACCATGCCATCTACAATTCCACTAGCGGCAATAGCAGGAATGCGACCTTAGGACCTTGGTAGGCTCGATCCTTCCTTCCCTCCTCCCTTTTTCAGCATCCACCTCTCTTAGCATACATCATCACCAAGAACCCCACACTAAGCGGCTTCACCCCTTTTCATGCATAGAACAAACCACATCAAGCAAAACATCAAAAGATAAATAATACTCAATATGAAACCAAAAGGGAAGGAGGGGAGGAGGGAGGACTGGCGGGTAGCTGCGTGGTGGCGCTGTGTTAAGGGCGGAGGCTGCTTGGTCGAGGAGGCGGCACCAGTGGAGCAAAGGAGGAGGGAAGGAAGGATGAGAGCCGACTTGAGGTGTAAGGGGCGAGGAGAGGAAGACAACGTTGGGGTAGCTATAATATATAAGGACAACGTCAAAATTTTTCGAACTCCCGCCTCCCGCGCTGCGAATCACAGACGGTTCCATACAAAAACCGTCTATGATGACATATCACAGGCGATTCGTATTATGAACCGTCTGTGATAAGTATATCATCACAAACGGTTCTTAATACGAACCGTCTATGATAATGACCTCATTACAGACGGTTGGTATTAAGAACCGTCTGTGACTTGAATTTTTCTTCCAATTTTACCATGGCTTCCAATTTTCCTTACTCTCTGATTTTACCATGGCTTCAAATTTTTCTTACTCTCTGATTTTACCATGGCTTCAAATTTTCCTTACTCTGCGAATCTAAATCACGAGCGGTTGTTAAATCAACCGTGCTCGTGATAACTACCTCATCACGCAGCGGTTGGTATCACGAATCGTGCGCGAAGTATCCTGACGGTTCATCATACCAACCGTGCGCGATGAGAATTATCACGAGCGGTTCGTATTATGAACCGTCAGTGATACTCCTGACGGTTCTTAATACAAACCGTGCGTGATAATGATATCACGACGGTTTCAAAAGGAACCGTCGCGATATCTTTAACTGACGGTTCCAAAAGAACCGTGCGTGATGAACCGCCTATTATGACACTTTTGTAGTAATGCCTCCTCCTTGGCTCTAGCTCTCCTCCTCTTTTGACCTTCTTTCCTTTTGGGCTTAGCTGTTCTTTATCCCCGTGTGCCCACGCCTCCACCCCCTGTGAGCCATCCGATTGTAATTAAACGGCCCGATCCTGTTAGCACGTTCGTCCGGTCCGAACATCCCACCCTTTGTGAGCCGTCCGATTGCAATTCAACGGCCCCATCCTGTTTGCACGTTCGTCCGGTCCGAACGTCCCACTCTTTGTGAGTCGTCTGATCTTAAATCGAACGTCCCTCTCTATCCACTCTCCCACGAACTGCCCTTTTTGTAAAGACGATCATCTTTGGTCGCAACTGTTCTTTTTGCAAAGATGACCATCTTTAGCCGCAACTGTCCTTTTGCAAAGACCACCTTCCTTGATCATGACCACCTCCCCTCAGGACCTCTCTTGATCTCCTCAGGACCTCCCTTGACCTCCTCCAGGACCTCCCCTCAGGGCCTCCCTTCAGGACCTCCTTAGGACCTCCCTTGATCTCCTCAGGGCCTCCCTTCAGGACTTCCTTCAGGACCCCCTCCAGGACTTCTCCTCAGGACCTCCTCCTGGACCTCCCTTCAGGACCTCCTTCTGGACCTTCCCCAGGACCTACTCAGATTGCCTTCTACGACCAGGGTGATCGTAGCTCCTTCGAGCACGCGTGGTTGAAACCTCTGCTTCGTACTCATGCTGAACAGTGGTCAACATGAGCAGTTGTTCTTCTCAACTCACGTCTACCCCTCGCGCTCTCTGCTGCACCACACCCACTCCCTCTGCACCACCAACTCCCTACCATTTCTGCGCCGCACCCACTCCATTGACCCCGCTACTCCGGCGCCTTTCCTCGCCCCGTCGTTTCACCCGTGCATTATCTCTCCACCGCGCACACGCCATGGCCGTCCTCGTCGTACCAGCGCGCCCGATCCAAGCTTCGTGCCCGTGTTAACCGACCCTTACAAGTCGCCACTCCTATGACACCTTTCCCTGCAGCCACCTACCTCTCGCTCGGTCACCTCCAAGCCCCTTGGCTGCCTATAAAAGGGCCCCTGTGCCCCTTGTTCTTCTCCACGCAGCTCTTGTGCATCCGTCTAAACTTAAGTTCTTACTCTTGGTTCTAGTCTTATTTAATTTGGGTTCCGGTTGCTTTATTTTCTCGAGTATTTATTTGCTCTCTTTGTTTGTTGCTCCTCTTTCTGGTATGTTCGTCTGAGTAGAGTTCGAAGAAGCAGGAGACCTTCAGTGGAACCAAGCACAAGACCTCCATGACCTCCAAGACCCTTCTGCCTTTAACCAAGGCGAGTTAATACTTTGATCATGTTGAGCCTATTTTATGCAAATTACATTCCTTTAAAATAACAAACTGCGTGCTTTAATTCTTTAATCAAATGTATGTTAAAGTGTAAGGTAGCTAGTCTTGCTTAAGTACCGGGGTACTAAATGCCCCAACCATCATCTCTTCAAATATAAAAAATATTTTGGGGGCAGTCGTGGGAGGTACATGAGTGCAAACTTTGTGATAAACTGGTTTTCTCCTCAAAACCCCAAACTTCTTCTACCACATTTAGGTGGATGGTAAGGTGGTGGGTGCAGATGTAGCACGAGAATGGTGGGTATGTGGTTGAATCGCCCAGACAATCTTAAGGACTTAATCTTGTCATGACCCCCGTGTACAACATGTACAACCATAAGTCTGTAAAGTACAACTTGGCTTAGTAAAGTTATTAAACCCTGGAGTCATCTCATTGGAGGGGATTAAGGATGTACAAGTGGCAGAGGCAGTCCGGCTTGAAAGGGAGACCATGCGAGGTGAAGTTACCAACTGCGCTAGTCGTTGTGATCAGGGCCAGCTGCGCTAGTAGTTATGGTGAACATCCTGTACAACATATGGGTGTAACCCCATATGGGTGAAATGACAGAAGGGGTAAGATAGCTAAAAAGGTTATTATGACGGTCGCTCAACTACATGACTAAGGAATCATGTGGGGTAACGAGTATGACTGTCTCTTGTGGGTAAAGTGTATAATCTCTACAGAGTCTAAACTGTTTAAACAGCCGTGCCTACGGTCAAAGGCGGACATGGGAACTTAACTTGAGTTAGTTCTATTTCAAAATCCCTTGTGGATGGGTTGAAAACTGGTCGGGTTGATGTAACCTGGACCTGGTGTTTTTTCTGGGTGGTCGTACTTGGTGTTGTTTAGTGGTGGATGTAACCATGATAAAAAAAAAGCATAGGTGGAGGTAACCTCTGCTAATACATTATTGCACAACTACTCTCTTTACAAAATGCAAATTTGGTTAAAATGCTAAGTGATAGGAACTCCTAATTATGATAATTGAAAACCTTGCTTTAGCAAATAAAAGAACTGAGCCATCCTTGTTGAACCTTGCATGTATAATACTGCATTGTGTGTTGGCTCGTGAGCACGGAAGTTGTGCTCATCCTCGCTCTTTCCCCAAACCCTTAAGATAATGTGGATGATGGAGACTACGCTTTCTTTGAGGACCCAAAGGCCGACGAACAAGGAAACAAAAAAGAGTAGTCTAGGTTCTGTAGACTAGATCTCGCCTCAGTCCAGTGGACTCGTTGGTTGTTGTGTACAACTGATATTATCCAACCTTCTTGATTAATATCAGTCGTACACAGGACACCCTAGTCGCTTGCCTATGATGAGATGAGCTTTACCCGTTTTGCTTCCGCTGTAGCTACTATTGCTCTTTTGTAATATAATCAATTTGGGTTGTTTGGCCCTTATGTAAAACTCGACCCGACGTAGTCTATATCACGCTGTCGATTCTAATATATTTGAATATTTTAGTTCGCGTCTTGTATGAATGATTCAGCAATATGCCTGTGAGTGCTAGCTACTGATCTAGGGAATAGCACATGATTTTCACAGAGGATTCGGATTCAGGAAATCCGGGTCCGGCAGAGCTGGTATCAGAGCATACGACTGTAGAGTCCTTAGTTAGACTGGTCGTTGCCTTAAGGACTTGGGTCTTATTTGTAAAAACGAAGAAAAGCTTTAACAAAATATAGAGTACTTATTGCTTCTACTCATCACCCTTAGTTCTGTACTCATCCTTACCTTCATTAAGTTTTACTGACCTCTCCTTTTGTTTCAAAAATTTTAGATGGCTACACCGTCCTCAGATGGTCCATCAGATCACCTCTCTCACAGAGAGAACGACAAAGGGTTCACGGAGATCCTCCGCAAGCTAATGCTATATCTGGCTTTTCCCCTACAAGCCCATCTTCTGGGGCCGAAAGACAACGGTCGGAGCCCAAGAATCATGGACCATGGAGGTCTACATCTCTGTCAGGATTGGAGAGTTTGTCACCTACACCTTCCAAGCTGAGGCACCCCGTCGAAGTAGTTTGGATGCTGTTCAGGACGTCGCCCGTTTCGCCTGCACCTGCTTGTGTTGGATATACGAGGACCTCCTGGTGGGGTCACTCTTATGCTTCTTCCCATATGTCCGCGACTGAGAGTGTATCCCGACGATCTTCGATGCCAGGTGTCACATCCCCAAATTTAATAAAGAGGTTAATTATGCATCTCATTGACATGCATCATGTTTTGGAACTTTGAATTGCATATTGTACTTGGAAAATCTCTAAAACACAATTGAAGCATACACTTTAAATTGAACTCCAATCATAAAACTGAAATAAATACTACTAAAGTATCTCTGGAAATAATTTATTCAAATACTATATTAATTATCATGAATTAATATAATTCTTCCCAAATTTTTGGGACTGATCTTAACCCTAAGAAAATTCAAACACCATTAAAAGACCTTATCTAAGTTTGAATTTACATATTACAAAATATATTATGAACAGTAGGATTTAATAATTTTTATGGAAACTAGGTTGTCCCAGGAACCCCCGTGATTTATTTCATGATTTTAGGAATTTTATTTCTAAAGTAGGAAGAACAAATTTAAAAACCAGTCAAATCCTAAACCCTAACCGACTGTTACTATTCATCAGGCTCGAGTCCGACTCGGCAAAACGGCTCAGCCCGACCGCCTAAATGCACCGATGCATGCGACCGTCGGATATGAGATCGATGATTCAGATATCGCCACTGTTGGGCCATTCAAAACAATGCTTTAAATCTCCTCCGTCCGTTCGCCATCCAACGGTCCCGATTTAATCCCCGTGTTGCACCGAGCCGCGCCACCTTGTGCCGCTGCCAACTCGGGCCCACACGTCAAGATCGTCTCTAACCTCGGGCAGGCGCGAGCAGAGCTCGAGCGCCACGCGCCGAAGGAGCTCTGCGCTGCCCCGTCAACGGCGTTGCCGCACCGCCCCTCTCAACCAGTCCCCGAGCCTTCCCAACCGACGCCGCTTCTGTTCCATCCATCGGTCAAGCTTAAGTCGCCCCCGAACGCCTCCTTCTTCCCCATCTTTCCTCTCGGGTCTAAGGAAAGAGAGGCTTGTTCTTGCTCTCTTCACAGGTGAGCTTCCTCCGCGTGGTTCCCCTCATCTTTCTGATCCATGCCGTTTCCATTTTAGCTAATCTCAATCCTTGTATTATCGTGTGGCTCTCAGTTCTTCTTCGTGCTCGCCCGTTTTGCCGCACCGACGCCGCCGCCGTGTCAATGTCGTGTTCGGAAGGTATTATCATCCTCAAAGTGCGTCACCAGGTGCCTTTATATCTACTGTCGACAACCCCTCAATCTATTTCTTCATCGGATCGCAGGATATTCGTGAAATTGGTTCTTCTGATTCCCAGCCGAAGTCAACTCCTTCGTTCTCATTTCCGGCCTAGTGAGTAGTTCATCGATTCCTTTTGGTCGTGGCATCTCCTAGGGCTATTATCATGATCCCGATTGTTCTTTTGCTCTCCCTTTGCTTAGGTGGTCGTGCCCTCGTGAAGCCCTCCGCCGCCATCACCATTACCGGCGCCAACTCTTACCCGAGCTCCTCGGCCTCTCCATCCTTCTGGTACATATTCTCTGGGCTTGGTAGAAGGTTTTGCGCGTGCTAGCTTGCTCAGTTCGTCGCCGAGTTGCCATAGCATCTTGAGTCGAATGGCCGCCTCCGCTTCCCAGCGTTGCGCCGCCGCTACCGGCCGTCCCAGCTCCGAGCGAAGGTACCTCTAGGATCGCGCGGCTATTGTGCACCCATTCCTGGCTTTGGCCGGCGCCGCCAGGGATCACCGCGCTGGCGAGCCGCCGACCAAGCCGCGGCCGACTCGGCTGTTGTCGGACCGTCCGCCAAGGACTGTAGTGAGGCGCGGCGGACTAATGACGTTGCTTAAACGCTAATCGAGGTCTTAGTGTCCTTATGATGTAGGGCCCACCGTTTAATAACGTGATTAGAAACTGGTTTGAATGTTAAGTCGTTGACATGTGGGCCATCCGACCGGTTAAGCTGATGCGTAGTTTCACAAATACGTTTTTCCTTAAGGAGACACGTACTTTTGGTATACTTAGAGCTAAGTCTACGTTTTCTAGTTTTGAAGACGTATTCTTGGGAATGCGCCTTCAGCTCAGTTCGGCCTAGACCAAGCCCGTGTTGACCGGGTCAAAGTTTTGTCCCCGGCCCCACCCGTCAGCGGTTGTGGCTGAGTTAGCACTCGGTAAGAAAAGTAGAAAATAATTTATAAAATTTGAAATCCATTTAATTGTAAGCTGAAAAATATGTATAACTTCTAAATGCATAACTAATTCATTTTAACTCCAAAATGAGTGAAACCACTTCTGATAATTTTCATATTTAATGAATTGTATATTAAAATTTGTGTCAAACATGTCTCTGTAGTAGAGAGCATTATTTTGGAAAATGAGCTATTAACACTATTATTGTTACAAAAGAAAACACTGATAACTTTGAAAATTCATAACTAAATCATGAAAACTCCAATTGAGGCAAACTTAACTGTTTTGAACTTGTAATAATATTGCCTATTTATCCATGTGATCCATGTACTCGCCACTGCTCTACAAAATTTCACTTCATAATTAAATTGTATAAATGAAGGCATATTGAAATCTGAAATTCAAATCACTATAACTTTCATATACTAAATCAAAATGAAATAATTCTTTCACCAAAAATCATTTAAAATCATGACTCAACTACTGTAGAAAAATCATGCATTTTTGAGCATCTTGATTTTTGGAGTATTTCTCGATGTTTATTCGGTATTGTATTTATTTAGATTCCGAGCTTATTGATATCGACTCCTACGCGACCGAGAGTGACAATTACTTTACCAGCAAGGCAAGCATCCTTTGAACTTTCTTTTTGCATCATATTTGATCCCAATTTTGTTAGGGTAGATGCAATGATAATTGCTTGCATGATAGTTCTATAATGTCGCTATTTTTGTGATGAGTAGTTAGACACATCCTATTATCTTGTCATTGTGGCTATCCATGAATTACCCGATCTGAAATAATTATGATAGGATGTGTGAAATATCGTTGTTCGAGTCGCTTAGCCATGCAAGTCTAGAACCGTAGCTCGATTGTCGGAATAGCCCGACAATTATGGGATAAACACAACTCTCATTATATACTTTTGTTTCAGATCTTTGAATCTGTTTTCTAAGTTAAATTTTGTCTTTCTAAATGAACTTTTGGTCCGACAAGTGATGGCTAGTGATGGTGCCTTCGTGCGAGAATTGGGTATGTGGTTTGGCTTGTCCGACAATTAAGGACCGAACTTTGGGTACCGCTGTTCAAGCGACTTTCGTGCTATCACACGCGGTTGGGAGCCGTATGGTTAAGTAGGGGAAGGTTTTGTTGTGTTGAGTCCCACGGTGGTGAAATTGTAAGGGCATGGGACCGTGAAATCCCGTGTTCCTTTTAGGCGAGATAGGATGGGGCGTTAACGCCTTGTGTTTCCTAGGATATAGGATGGAGGCGTTAACGCCTTGTGTTTCCTAGGAGCCATGGGTTGAGGGACTTAGCTCAATGGGATCGTTTTGCCAAAAATGACCATATCTTGATTTACTCGGCCGGCATACCATAGGAAGTATGCTATATTCGGAGGCATCTGGAGGCTTACGGGCTAATCAAGTCGTGTGGGTAAAGTAGTACACCCCTGCAGGGTATAAATCTATTCGAATAGCCGTGTCCACGGTTATGGATGATCGCTTGAAATTTGTGGCTGCTTATTGTTAGACTTTGAATTGAAATTGTGGTTATAACTTGGTATCGTCATGAATGGGATGTTCATGCTTGTTGTTGTATCAAAGTGGACCGCCACTTTGTTTTTAGTATGATTCTTTTGTTATTGAATTTATCACTTATTCACATGCTTTACTTGTACTTCAAATCTGATTTTGAAATGGCACTTGAAAAACTAGTATGTGTAGGTTGTTCAGTATTGCGTCGTTTTTCGCAAAATTAAGCCAATATGAGCCTCCCTTTGAATGACCTTATGCATAACTATTTTTATTTGTGTAAGACTTGCGAGTACTCTTTTGTACTCAGCCAGATATTTGCTGGCTTTTACAGGTGAGGAAGATAATGAGACCGACGAGCTCGTTGGTGTCGATTTAGGCGACACCGATGAGTAGTGTGCTATCTTTAGCTCCCAGTTGGTTGCCGATGGGTTGTGTGGCATACCACTGCTGGCCTTTTGGTTTATTTCCTTATTTTCGCTGCTACTTAACACTTTCCTTTAAATTTGGCCGGTCGGCCACTTGTATTAGTTGTAAACTTGGAACTTTGTTGTTTGTCTTTTGAACTATTTATGTATGGATGTTGTATGGATGTAATCAACGTTGAAGGAGAGTATGGTTATATTGGTCGCTGATCTTGGGAGCCAATATAAATCATACTCGTTGTTCATGGCTTCCTATTTAACTCCCTAAGTGTAGCGCTTGACTTGTTGGGGAACCGACAATCATGTAGTGCTCGCAGAGGAGCGACGCGCATGATCGTCGGGGCTCCAGTTGGAGTTCGGCCTCTCATTTAGATGGAGTTAAGTTGGAATCCATCCTCTGGAGATCTAGAGTTATGTCTCTAAAACCTTGATTAATCTCGGTTTTACAGAGATAACTCCGGGGTCCCCACAGCGTTGGTATCAGAGCCATACTGACTGTAGGTTAGAGATAGCACTGGCGTTAGAGTTAGTAAGCCTTTCTGAGTCAAAATATTTTGAAATTATCAAATTACTTTCAGAAAGTATAAGTTAGGAATATCTTTTGTTCCTCATTCCCTCCTAGTGTCCTTCCTTACCTTACTCTTGTTTAGATTTGAAAAGGAAATCTTACCTTGTTTCTCTTGTCTTTAGATGAGTCGTCAATACCTAGTCAAGGAAACTCAATCTGAGAACGTGGATGGATACCCGCGCTTCTCCGGGATATGATGTGGAGGGCGAACTTCACTTACCAGCCGACCTACGCCATCTACCGCCGTGACAGGGGGCCAGGCATGGAGGAATACTTGGCCGTGATCAACATTATCGCCAGACAAGTCGCGGGGAGCATCCCATATTGTTTCCAGGCACGTGGCACTTCTGAGGCCATGGCTCTACAAGAAGTGGCTCGTGTGGCTATGAGCCACCTCCGTTATGATCTGACGGAGTTGTCTCAGCCGTCTTACGACCATTTTCCTATGTGCGAGCGTGGCACGGAGGTGGACACCTTTGCCCAGATCCAGTTTGGGGAAGATCCCCAGGTTAGGCAGTTGGCTAGATTTGTTCATATCATGGACCAAATCCATCGGTGTACTGTGTATGAGTTGTACGAGACTCGTCAACATCTCGTGGTGGCCCAAGATCACTTACAACTCATGTGTAACATGGGGATCGTTGATCGTCATGTGGTTTATGGCGCAAATGAGATTTCCCCATATGCTTCAGCACCACCGATGTACCATCTTCCGGAAGTACCAGGACGTGTACCCAACTATGGGACGAGACGCCAGGCTCGTATGTCAGTCGGTTTTGCTCGTACTCGCAGAATGGAACCTGCGGGAGGCCATGTAATAGAGCAAGGCTCTCCTTTGCGTCTTCCTAATCTAGGAGACCCCGATGATATAGGATCCCCTGGGGCTCATCTTCTGAATGAGTTCCCGGTGAACTTCGACCGGAACAACATTTAGGGTGTTGTAGGTGTAAGCTCATGGTTGAGCATGTATCTTTAATTTCCTGTAATAGTTTAGTGGTACTTGAACTACTATTGTCTTTCTTGCAAGAACTTTACTCCAGCAGTTGCTTTTCGCCCACGAGCCTTTATGGATGTAATTGCATGGGGAAAACTATGATTTGAATTTTATGGATCTTGTACTAGCATTAGCGCCTTTGTACGCCCATTCGGTGTTATGTTTTTGTGCATTTTATATCATCATGCATGCTTAATTAAGAGCTATGTGCTTGCTGTCTAGATTTTAATTCACACCTGTTTCTAGTAACCTTGGCCTCTTGTTAACTTTCCTTGTCACTTCAGGATGTCAGGCCCTACCACTCGTGCGAGAGCTTAGCGTGACGGGGGATCTCCACTCCAGGGCAATCGATATGCTTCAGTAGCTGACCTCTATGCCCGAGAAGAGGTGGGTGAGCCCTCTCGGCAGCACTAGCAGTAGGGCAGTTCATCTGAGGAAGTGCTTCCTCCGCCACCCACTATAGCAGAGGTTTTGGCTCAGATCGAGCGTAACAGGATGGATCAAACAAGGATTCTCGAAGCTATCGCTCGCAACACTTCTCCTGCTCCTGCGGCAGCAGGGGGAGGGGGAAATCCTCGGCCACGTGGGGGTCTCGCTGAATTTCAGCGGACTAATCCTCCCACCTTTGCGGGTGCCGGAGACCCGATGGAGGCTGAGGATTGGCTTAGAGACATTGAGAAGAAGCTAGCCATTGCTCAGTGCACAGCAGTAGAGAGGGTCCTCTTTGCCAGCTATCAGCTGGAAGGCGCTGCTAGTGCGTGGTGGGATAACTATTCCGCCATGCAGCCTGAAGGAGAGGTTCCATCATGGAACGAATTTCGAGCAAACCTTCGTGGAGGCCTATATTCTGATGGAGTCATGTCGATCAAGCGGCGCTTTCTTGCTTTGAAGCAAGGAAGGAAGATCATCATCGAGTATCTTCGAGTTCAACTCCTTGGCCCGCTATGCGCGGATGATGTCTCCATCGACACTCGCCGTGACCGCTTCATGGGCGGCTTTGACCGAGGAAATGCAATGGCTCTAGGCAGACATGATTTCAGAACTTCCAACACATGGTGAACAAGGCCATTGTGGTGGAGCACAAGAGTGTGGTCAGAGAGAGTCCAGAAGAGAAGGAAAGCCGCCGCTTTCAGCTAGCGGCGCTTTCCCGACAACAGCACCAGCCGCCTCGCACACCTCGTTCTCAGGCCCCAGTGCCACCGAGACCTCCTGTGGCACCTCCACGACCTTCTCCACCCACGGTGCAGCGGTACAATGGGAGTAAGAACTCCCAAAGAAGTGGTACATACAAGCCCAACGTCACTTGCTTTCATTGTGGTCGCCATGGCCACTATGCCTCTCATTGCCTCGCCAAGCAGCGGGGAATGCCTCAGGTTTATCGAGCTCCTACACCACCAGCGGTGGCAAGACCTACACCACCTCCCGGGCAGCATCTACCCTCCTCGGTACCCTGCACGTGGCGAGTGAACCACGTCACCGCTGAGGAGGCGAGCGACGCTCCAGACGTCGTTTTGGGTACACTTCTTGTTAATTCTTGTCCAACATCAGTTTTATTTGATTCAGGAGCATCTCATTCATTCATCAAAGAAGAATATGCTGCACTTAATCAATTTGAAATGCTTAAACTTCAGCCACCTTATCAAATCCAGTCGCCGGGATCGGTTTTCCAAACCGATCAAGTCTGCCGGGACGTAAAAGTGGAAATTCAAAATATCAACTTCTTGGCAAATTTAATTGTGATAAATTCAGTGGGTATTGATGTTATCTTGGGGATGGATTGGCTGTCCAAGAATCGGGGAAAAATCGATTGTGCTCAATGGTCTATTTCTGTCACTAGCGAAGACGGCAGTCAGGTCGTTTTTGCAACTTCAATAGGCAGTTCTCATCTCTTTGCTTTGGAAGCTAGTACCTCTCTTGAACTTGAGAAAGTGTCTGTGGTGTGTGAATATCCAGATGTATTCCCCGAAGAACTCCCAGGCATGCCTCCTGATCGAGAAGTCGAGTTCGTCATCGAGCTCGTACCCGGTACCGCGCCGATCTCAAAACGGCCATACCGGATGCCTCCTAATGAGTTAGAAGAATTGAAGAAGCAGCTCCAAGAACTTCAAGACAAGGGATTTGTTAGGCCGAGCTCCTCACCTTGGGGATGTCCGGCCATCTTTGTCAAAAAGAAAGACAAGAGTTTGCGGATGTGTGTTGACTACCGTTCGTTAAATGAAGTCACTATCAAAAATAAATATCCGCGTCCGCGGATTGATGACTTATTTGATCAATTGAGTGGAGCCCAAGTATTCTCCAAGGTTGATTTGTGCTTGGGCTATCATCAAATTAAGGTTCGAACTGAAGACATTCCGAAGACAGCATTCTCTACTCGGTATGGTCTATACGAGTACATTGTCATGTCTTTTGGTTTGACGAATGCACTGGCTTACTTCATGAATCTTATGAATTCAGTTTTCATGGAGTATTTGGATAAGTTTGTGGTTGTATTCATCGATGATATCTTGATTTACTCAAAGTCCGATGAAGAACACGAGCAGCACTTGAGGCTTGTGTTGGAAAAGCTTGGTCAACATCGACTTTATGCTAAATTCGAGAAATGCGAGTTCGGCTTCATAAAGTTAGTTTCTTGGGCCATGTCCTATCCAAGGGCGGTATCGCTTGATCCTAGCAAAGTGCAAGATGTCCTTGATTGGAGACAACCCGAAACATCACCGATATTCGCAGCTTTCTGACTTGCGGGTTATTATCGCAGGTTCATCCAGAACTTCTCCAAAATTGCGAGACCAATGACTCAACTTCTGAAGAAAGAAAAGAAGTTCGAATGGTCGCTTGAATGTGAGGAGAGTTTTTAGATCCTAAAGGAATGCCTGACCAAAGCTCCAGTACTTATCTTGCCCGACATTCACAAGAGCTTCGATATTTATTGTGATGCATCTCGCCATGGGCTCGGTTGTGTGCTTATGCAAGAGGGCCGAGTGGTGGCTTATGCATCAAGGCAATTGAGACCTCATGAGTTGAATTATCCCACTCATGATTTGGAACTCGCAGCAGTTGTGCATGCTCTGAAGATTTGGCGACATTACCTTATTGGTAATCGTTGCGAGATCTACACCGACCACAAGAGTCTTAAGTATATCTTCACCCAAACCGATCTGAATTTGAGGAAAAGAAGATGGCTTGAGTTGATCAAAGATTATGATTTTGGACTCCATTATCATCCAGGAAAAGTGAATGTGGTAGCCGATGCCTTAAGCAGAAAGTCTCAGTGCAACTGTTTATCGGTAACTCCCATTTCGGTAGGTTTGTGTGCTGCAATGCAACGTCTGCACCTGGAGATAATTGAAGAAGGTTTTCTCGTTGTCCTTAGTGTGAATTTTACACTTGAGGATCAGATTAGAGAAGCCCAGAAGACTGACTTGGAAGTAGCTCAAATCCGTGAAGCATTGAAGGAAGGCAAGGTCGAAGGTTTCAAAGAAGATGCACAATGCACTCTTTTGTTCAGAAACCGCTTGGTGGTGCCTTTTGACTGCGCCTTGAGAGAACTAATTCTCAAAGAGGCTCATAACTCCAAGTTCTCTATCCACCCAGGTAGCACCAAGATGTACCAAGATCTTAAGAAGCGGCTATGGTGGAGCCGAATGAAACGACACATCGCTCAATATGTTGCCGAGTGTGATGTATGCCAAAGAGTCAAAGCTGAGCATTTGAAGCCGGCAGGTACTCTACAACCCCTGCCCATTCCCAAGTGGAAATGGGAAGAAGTTGGTATGGATTTTATCACCGGCCTTCCAAGAACTCAAGCTGCGTCAGATTCTATATGGGTGATTGTTGATCGTCTGACGAAGGTTGTCCATTTCATTCCTGTCAAGACCACCTACCGCGGGGACAAGTTAGCAGAACTTTATATTGCAAGAATTGTTTGTCTCCACGGTGTTCCAAAGGTGATAGTTTCCGATCGAGGTCCTCAATTCACATCTTATTTCTGGGGATGCTTACATAAAGCGATGGGGACCAATCTATCTTTCATCTCCGCTTACCACCCACAAACAGATGGGCAGACTGAAAGGGTGAATCAAATTTTAGAAGACCTTCTCCGAGCATGTGTGCTGTCCTATAGCAAGAATTGGGAGAAATGCTTGCCGTTTGCGGAGTTCTCCTACAACAATAGCTTCCAATCAAGCATTCAAATGTCGCCTTTCGAGGCATTGTATGGGAGAGCTTGCAGGACGCCTTTGAACTGGTCCAAAACCGGGGAGAGGCCATTTTATGGTCCAACCTTGGTAGAGGATGCAGAAGAACAAGTTCGTGTCATCCGCGAAAGACTACGGACGGTTCAATCTCGTCAGAAGTCCTATGCCGACCGCCGTCGTCGTGATTTGAGTTTTGAGGTGGACGATCATGTCTATCTTAAAGTTTCTCAATGAAAGGAACACATCGTTTCCAAGTCAAAGGTAAATTGACACCTCGCTACATCGGACCTTTCCGAGTTGTAGCGAAGTTGGGACCGGTGGCTTATCAAATAGAATTGCCGCCATCGCTTGCGGACGTGCATGATGTTTTTCATGTTTCACAACTAAGAAAGTGTCTTCGTGTCCCCACCGAAGCTACTGAGCTAGAAGAATTTGATCTCCAACCTGATCTTTCTTATCGGAAAACCCGATTCGCATTCTTGAGGAGAAAGAGCGCAAGACACGAAATCGCAATATCAAATTCATCAAGGTTCAGTGGAGCAACCACACTGAAGATGAAGCGACATGGGAGCGTGAAGATCAAGTGCGAGCTAGCTATCCAGATCTTTTTCTTTCTACTTGAAGTGTCTTCGAATCAAGAAAGGAAAGTTTAAACAAACCAATCGGAAGAAAAGATGTAATAGCCATTCCTTGTAACCTTACGAAGATATCTTGGCACTATCTTTGAAGGAAATCAAGACAACAGATGTTTTGTTTTCTTTTAGAACCTTCTATCCAACTTCCGCCCTATCGATCTCGGGGTCGAGATCTTTTGTAAGGGGGGGAGGTTTGTCACATCCCCAAATTTAATAAAGAGGTTAATTATGCATCTCATTGACATGCATCATGTTTTGGAACTTTGAATTGCATATTGTACTTGGAAAATCTCTAAAACACAATTGAAGCATACACTTTAAATTGAACTCCAATCGTAAAACTGAAATAAATGCTACTAAAGTATCTCTGGAAATAATTTATTCAAATACTATATTAATTATCATGAATTAATATAATTCTTCCCAAATTTTTGGGACTCATCTTAACCCTAAGAAAATTCAAACACCATTAAAAGACCTTGTCTAAGTTTGAATTTACATATTACAAAATATATTATGAACAGTTGGATTTAATAATTTTTATGGAAACTAGGTTGTCCCAGGAACCCCCATGATTTATTTCATGATTTTAGGAATTTTATTTCTAAAGTAGGAAGAACAAATTTAAAACTACCAAATCCTAAACCCTAACCGATCTGCTACTATTCATCGAGCTCGAATCCGACTCGGCAAAATGGCTCACCGACCGCCTAAATGCACCGACGCATGCGACCGTCGGATCGAGATCGACGATTCGAGATCTCGCCATCGTTAGGGCGTTCAAAACAATGCTTTAAATCTCTCCGTCCGCTCGCCATCCAACGGTCCCGATTTAATCCCGTGTTGCACCGAGCCGCGCCACCTTGTGCGGCGCCAACTCGGGCCCACACGCCGAGATCGTCTCTAACCTCGGCAGCGCGAGCGAGCTCAGCGCCACGCGCCGCGGAGCTCACGCTGCCCGTCAACGGCGTTGCCGCACCACCCCTCTCAACCAGTCTCCGAGCCTTCCCAACTGACGCCGCTTCTGTTCCGTCCATCGGTCAAGCTTAAGTCGCCCCCGAACGCCTCCTTCTTCCCCATCTTTCCTCTCGGGTCTGAGGAAAGAGAGGCTTGTTCTTGCTCTCTTCATAGGTGAGCTTCCTCCGCGTGGTTCCCCTCATCTTTCTGATCCATGCCGTTTCTATTTTAGCTAATCTCAATCCTTGTATTATCGTGTGGCTCTTAGTTCTTCTTCGTGCTCTCGTCCGTTCCGGAGCGTGCACCCAACGCCGCCGCCGTGTCAACGTCGTGTTCGGAAGGTATTATCATCCTCAAAGTGCATCACCAGGTGCCTTTATATCTACTGTCGACAACCCCTCAATCTATTTCTTCATCGGATCGCAGGATATTCGTGAAATTGGTTCTTCTGATTCCCAGCCGAAGTCAACTCCTTCGTTCTCATTTCCGGCCTAGTGAGTAGTTCATCGATTCCTTTTGGTCGTGGCATCTCCTAGGGCTATTATCGTGATCCCGATCGTTCTTTTGCTCTCCTTTGCTTAGGTGGTCGTGCCTCGTGAAGCCCTCGCCGCGTCACCATTACGGCGCCAACTCCTACCCGAGCTCTCGGCCTCTCCATCCTTCAGTGCGGATTCTCGGGCTTGGTAGAAGGTTTTGCGCGTGCTAGCTTGCTCACTTCGTCGCCGAGTTGCCATAGCATCTTGAGCCGAATGGCCGCCTCCGCTTCCAGCGCGTGCGCGCGCCGCTCTACCGCCGTCCCACCTCGGCGAAGGTACCTCTAGGATCGCGCGCTATCGTGCACCCATTCTCGGCTTTGGCCGCGCGCGAGGATCACCGCACGGCGAGCGCCGGACAAAGACGGCCGACTCGGTGTTGTCGGACCGTCCAGCAAAGGACTCAGAGTGAGGCGCGAAGGACTAATGACGTTGCTTAAACGCTAACCGAGGTCTTAGTGTCCTTATGATGTAGGGCCCACCGTTTAATAACGTGATTAGAAACTGGTTTGAATGTTAAGTCGTTGACATGTGGGCCATCCGACCGGTTAAGCTGATGCGTAGTTTCACAATTACGTTTTTCCTTAAGGAGACACGTACTTTTGGTCTACTTAGAGCTAAGTCTACGTTTTCTAGTTTTGAAGACGATATTCTTGGGAATGCGCCTTACTCGCTTCGCCTAGACCAAGCCGCGTTGACCGGTCAAAGTTTTGTCCCCGGTCCCACCGTCACAATTGTGGCTTGGTTAGCACTCGGTAAGAAAAGTAGAAAATAATTTATAAAATTCGAAATCCATTTAATTGTAAGCTGAAAAATATGTATAACTTCTAAAATGCATAACTAATTCATTTTAACTCCAAAATGAGTGAAACCACTTCTGATAATTTTCATATTTAATGAATTGCATATTAAAATTGGTGTCAAACATGTCTCTATAGCAGAGAGCATTATTTTGGAAAATGTGCTATTAACACTATTATTGTTACAAAAGAAAATACTGATAACTTTGAAAATTCATAACTAAATCATGAAAACTCCAATTGAGGCAAACTTAACTGTTTTGAACTTGTAATAATATTGCCTATTTATCCATGTGATCCATGTACTCGCCACTGCTCTACAAAATTTCACTTCATAATTAAATTATATAAATGAAGGTATATTGAAATATGAAATTCAAACCACTATAACTTTCATATACTAAATCAAAATGAAATAATTATTTCACCAAAAATCATTTAAAATCATGACTCAGCTACTGTCGAAAAATCATGCATTTTTGAGCATCTTGATTTTTGGAGTATTTCTCGATGTTTATTCGGTATTGTATTTATTTAGATTCCGAGCTTATTGATATCGACTCCTACGCGACCGAGAGTGAGCAATTACTTTACCAGTAAGGCAAGCATCCTTTGAACTTTCTTTTTGCATCATATTTGATCCCAATTTTGTTAGGGTAGATGCAATGATAATTGCTTGCATGATAGTTCTATAATGTCGCTATTTTTGTGATGAGTAGTTAGACACATCCTATTATCTTGTCATTGTGGCTATCCATGAATTACCCAAGATGAAATAATTATGATAGGATGTGTGAAATACTGTTGTTCGAGTCGCTTAGCCATGCAAGTCTAGAACCGGTAGCTCGATTGTCGGGAATAGCCCGACAATTATGGGATAAACACAACTCTCATTATATACTTTTGTTTCAGATCTTCGAATCTGTTTTCTAAGTTAAATTTTGTCTTTCTAAATGAACTTTTGGTCTGGACAAGTGATGGCTAGTGATGGTGCCTTCGTGCACGAGAATTGGGTATGTGGTTTGGCTTGTCTGGACAATTAAGGACCGAACTTTGGGTACCTGCTGTTCAAGCAGCTTTCGTGCTATCACACGCGGGTTGGGAGCCGTATGGTTAAGTAGGGGGAAGGTTTTGTTGTGTTGAGTCCCACGGTGGTGAAATTATAAGGGCATGGGATCGTGAAATCCCATGTTCCTTTTGGGCAGATAGGATGGGGGCGTTAACGTCTTGTGTTTCCTAGGATATAGGATGGAGGCGTTAACGTCTTGTGTTTCCTAGGAGCCATGGGTTGAGGGACTTAGCTCAATGTGATCTTTTTGCCAAAAATAACCATATCTTGATTTACCCGGCCGGCATACCATAGGAAGTATGCTATATTCGGAGGCATCTGGAGGCTTACGGGCTAATCAAGTCGTGTGGGTAAAGTAGTACACCCTGCAGGGTATAAATCTATTCGAATAGCCGTGTCCACGGTTATGGACGACCGCTTGAAATTTGTGGATGCTTATTGTTAGACTTTGAATTGAAATTGTGGTTATAACTTGGTATCGTCATGAATGGGATGTTCATGCTTGTTGTTGTATCAAAGTGGACCGCCACTTTGTTTTTAGTATGATTCTTTTGTTATTGAATTTATCACTTATTCACATGCTTTACTTCTACTTCAAATCTGATTTTGAAATGGCACTTGAAAAACTAGTATGTGTAGGTTGTTCAGTATTGCGTCGTTTTTCGTAAAATTAAGCCAATATGAGCCTCCCTTTGAATGACCTTATGCATAACTATTTTTATTTGTGTAAGACTTGCGAGTACTCTTTTGTACTCAGCCAGATGTTTGCTGGCTTTTACAGGTGAGGAAGATAATGAGACCGACGAGCTCGTCGGTGTCGATTTAGGCGACACCGATGAGTAGTATGCTATCTTTAGCTCCCAGTTGGTTGCCGATGGGTTGTGTGGCATACCACTGCTGGCCTTTTGGTTTATTTTCTTATTTCTGCTGCTACTTAACACTTTCCTTTAAATTTGGCCGGTCGGCCACTTGTATTAGTTGTAAACTTAGAACTTTGTTGTTTGTCTTTTGAACTATTTATGTATGGATGTTGTATGGATGTAATCAACGTTGAAGGAGAGTATGGTTATATTGGTCGCTGATCTTGGGAGCCAATATAAATCATACTCGCTGTTCATAGCTTCCTATTTAACTCCCTAAGTGTAGCGCTTGACTTGTTGGAGAACCGACAATCATGTAGTGCTCGCAGAGGAGCGACGCGCATGATCGTCGGGGCTCCAGTTGGAGTTCGGCCTCTCATTTAGATGGAGTTAAGTTGGAATCCATCCTCTGAAGATCTAGAGTTATGTCTCTAAAACCTTGATTAATCTCGGTTTTACAGAGATAACTCCGGGGTCCCCACACCAGGGATGACGATCCTCGCCTGACCCATCAGGTGCAACTCACGCAGGCAATGGTAGCTCTCATCTACTCTGATGCGTTCAAGATCAATCAGCTACGGGTGCTTCTCACTGGCAGCTACGTCCACTCCAACACCCTCCGCAACCAGCTGATCAGGAGCGACAAGACCCGCGCCACTGCAGTTAGGGAAAGAGATGCCGCTGTCGTAGAATTGGCACGCCTCACAGCTGCCACTGCGACCTCAGCTCCAGCTCCAGTACCTCCTCCACCAGCCATCACCTCCAGCAACGGGACGACTTCGCGCCAAAGCGTGCAACGCTCCTACTCCCGCTCGCCCAGCCTCGGCAGCGATCGCTCCTGCTCACCGAGCTTCCGTCAAAATCATTCCTGTTTCCGTTCCCGCTCCCCTGTGGAGTAGTCAGACTAGCCTAGGATAGCTGGCAGTGCTTGCTTGGCAGTCTTTTGGGTTGCAAGCACTTTCTGTTTTCCCCTTTTGTAGACGATGTGTTTTGTATCTTGTGTCATGACTTAGATTAGCCTATATGCTATGTCTTAGGAGTCATGTAGCACCTAACCCCCTTAATATAGTGCAGCCATTCTAGACGTTGTATTGTGCTTATGCGAATTTTTCTGTTGGTTTAAGTTCTTCTGTGTATGCTTTGTGCTTTAGAGGGCAAGTGAACCCTCATATACTTCCTCTAGCTCTAAGCTTCAGTGTTCCTTCAAATGCCGCCCCAAGACTTGGCTCCTATGCGACTGGCCGAGGAAGAGGTCGTGGCCATGGCCGTGGGCAAGGCCTACCTCCTCCACCACCCGCAAACTCAACAATGGCTCAAGTCATGTTCTAGCAAACTTAGATACTTCAGGCTTTGCTAACCTGCCAGCAGACTGGACCCACCGGTCGCAACTCCAAGCTTGTGGACTTCCTCAGAACCAGACCTCTCACCTTTGCTGCAGCCAATGAACCTTTGGAAGCTGAGATTGGCTCAGAGACACTGAGAAGAAGCTTCGTCCTGCCGCTGCTCAGACGAAGACAAGGTGGACTTCACCACCCATCAACTGAAAGGAGCCGCCGTCGCTTGGTGGGAGAATTACCTCGCCGTCCGAGGTGATGAGAGTCCATATTCAGAAGAAGAAGAAGCGGAAGTGCCAAAGCACCAGAAGCCGCAGCATCGGCGACTGGAGCTCCGCCATCCCCCGCTGCTATCGTCGCAGTAAAAGAAGTCGCTGAAGTACAGCTAGAAGAGACTGAACCCACTTGGCAGCCAATTCCTTGGAGTGAATTCAAAGCCGCATTCAGAACCAATTTCGTACTAGCCTGTATACGATGAGACTAAAGAAGAACGAGTTTAGAGCTTTAAAGCAGGGTCACATGTCCGTAAATGAATACCTCACCAAGTTTAATCAACTTGCTCGCTATGCCCCCAATGACGTAGCAGATGAAGAGGAAAGGATTGATCGCTTCGTGGAAGGAATGCGTGGAGATATGAGAGGACAACTTATCATCCATGACTTTCCCAGCTTCCATCATCTAGTCAACAAGGCTCTAGTGCTTGAAAACGAGAAGAAGGCTGCTGAAGTCAGCCGCAAGAGGAAGATGTCCTTCTAGAGGCCACAAGGCAGCTCTCCCTAGAAGTCAACATTCCAGGGCGGCTCTTCTTTCCAATCCTTTGCAATCTCGCCTCAGAAGACTCAAGCTCCAGCCCCACGTCCTCAAGGAAGCGGTTTCTGAGCCCTTTGCCTTGCCAGTCAACCCGCAATGGTTAACCCAGCAGCAAACCTCCACTGCTTCGCCTGTAGAGAAAAAGGGCACTTTGCCAACCGGTGTCCTCATCGTCAGAATGCTCTAGCAAGGCCCAACACAGGAGCCGCTCCAATTCAAGACAGGACCTCAGCTCCAAGCAAAAGTCATCAGACATTGCAAGCATCAAGGTCTACACTGACACAAAGCCACGACCGCATGAACCATGTAACCGCTGAGGAAGCACAGGATGCCGCAGGAGTGTTAATGGGTGTGTTCCCTGTTAATTCGGTACCCGCTCAAGTTTTGTTTGATTCTGGAGCCTCACACTCTTTTGTTTCAAGGAAGTTTGTTGAAAGGCTTAAGTTGCCAACATATAAGTTAAAGAAACCCGTGGTTCTAAGTTCACTCGGTGGACCCCCTATATGCTACCTCAGTTAGTCCCAGAGTAGAGATTGTTTTGGAAAGTTACGATTTCCAGCCAACCTCCTTGTGCTAGAATCCCAAACTCTAGATATCATTCTAGGGATGGATTGGTTGGCTAAATATCAAGGATTATTAGATTGTACCCACAGAGAAATGGTGCTCACCAGAACCCATAAATCACAATACGGGTTAGTGTGGAGCGTTTCTCTCCTTTGGATCGAGCAATCCACCATCTTGAAGGGTTGTTCCTAGAGACAACGCCGCATGCCACCAGATAGAGATGTAGAGTTTGTCATCAACTTGAAGCTCGAGACAACCCCAATTGCCAAGAGGCTTTATAGGATGACCGTCGACGAGCTTGAAGAGCTGAAGACACAAATTGAGGACTTGCAAGGAAATGGATTTATTAGACCCAGCTCACCCCCTAGGGTTCGCTGGTGCTTTTTGTGTCAAAGGAGGATGGCACCTCCAAATTATGTGTGGACTACATAGCACTCAATGAGGTAACCATAAAAACAAGTATCCCTTGCCTTGCATAGATGACCTGTTCGACCAGTTGGTGGGAGCAATAGTCTTCTCCAAGATAGACCTGAGGTCAGGATACCATCAACTCAAGATTAGAGCTGAGGACATCCCCAAAATGGCATTTACCACTCGGTATGATCTGTATGAGTTCACAGTCATGTTGACCAATGCGCCAGCCTACTTCATGAACCTCATGAACAAAGTATTCATGGAATACCTAAACAAGTTTGTTGTCGTGTTCATACACGACATCTTGGTCTATTCTAAGACTAATGAAGAGCATGCTGAACACTTGCATCTGGTCTTAGAAAAGCTTAGAGAGCATGAGCTTTATGCCAAGTACAGTAAATGTGAGTTCTGGCTTAAAGAGATCAGCTTCCTTGGACACATTGTATCCGTTGGAGGGATTGCAGTGGATCCATCCAAAGTTGTAGCTATGATGGAATGGAAACAACCTACTTCAGTAGTCGAAGTGCGTAGTTTTCTCGGTTTGGCTAGGTACTACAAACGCTTCATAGAAGGTTTCTCTAAGCTTTCCAAACCAATGACCCATCTGCTTAAAAAGGAAAAGAGGTATGAATAGATAGAAACTTGTGAGGAAGGTTTCCAAGTATTAAAGAAGAGGTTAACTTCGGCCCCAGTGTTGATCCTATCGAACATACATAAGGACTTTGAAGTCTATTGTGATGCATCACGCCAAGGCCTTTGTTGCGTACTCATGCAAGGAGGAAAAGTTGTAGCTTATGCATCAAGACAGCTCCACCCTCACGAAGACAACTACCCAACTCATGATCTGGAGGTAGCATCAGTAGTGCGTGTGTAACATCCTGAATTTCAGAATCGGGATGTTATTATTTAATTTGGTGATCTTTTAAATATTTGACTCTGTTTTAAAACATTGTGTTAATTTCTGGGTTCACATGCATTTCAAAAATCATGTCATTCTGCATGACTTAGTATCGCCGCTATTTTCCGGATCGACCGACCGCAGGCGAAATGCCTACGTGTCCATTCTTTCCCCAACTTCTCTCCTCGCAATCACAACCAAAAACCATGCAACGTGTGTTATACTATTGCGATCGTTGTCTCGAGAGCGTTCTATTTTAGTAGTTATTTCGCGCATGCGAGCTCGTTTGAGCGAGTTGGAGAAAAGGAGAAAAGAATACACTTTGATTTATTTCACTGTTATTTTTCCTCTTCCATCCGATTACACACTATCATTTCACACCTCCCTATCCATTTGTTTTTGCCCAACCAAACACCACCACTCATCCCCCACAATCATCTTTCTTTATTCATCTCCCTATTGCCAACTCCCCATTGATTTATTCCCAACCGAGAGTGCCACTATCAAACCACAGCCACTACCATTTCTTTTAGTCTTCCAACACCTAAGCCTACACAGCCAAACCACTTAGCCATTTTCTTCTCAGACGAGAGATACACTTACCAAATTGCCATATATATATATTTTTTAGTATCTCTCACTGCCAACACCTCCAACTTCCAAAGCAACCTTGCTGTCCACTGCCATTTCACTTTGTCCAAATTAATCATCTCTTCCCCACCTTTTTTTAATCTCCCAAAAAACCAAAGACCACAAACTCCCTGTCACTTTTCTTCTCCACGCCATCTGCCCCCAACAGAGCTCCTTCCTTGTTCTTTCTCTCTCAAACAAGTTCATTTCTTTTCTTCTCTCTTCACAATCCCTATCAAAAACCCAAAATCAAGCTTTGCATGTTATATCGCTGAGTTCCCCATCACGCAAGCAACTCATTCATCCAATTCGTTTTCGCATGCGAGTTTGTTTGAAAGTTTTGCAAGATGGGAGGAAGAAGAGAGACACTCATTGTCTTTGTTGGAAGGAGCAAGCAGTGTGTGCACGGTTCATGGCATGCGTGTGGCCATCCATGCATGCAGTGACAGGAGGGGGAGCTAACGGCTCCATGTCGCAATGAAGGAGCACCACCAAAGATGTCGCTCCGGCGCATGGCGAGTAGCTCACTTGGTGGCACTGCATCGGTGCGACGGCCGCGGCGGCAACATGGAAAGCAACGCGCGCGTGAGCGTGCCTACATGCAAGCAGCCGCAAGCAGCGCAGGTGGCCTGCCGAGGCGAGGTGGCCGGCGCCCAGCGCGTGGAATCGGAAGAGGCCAGGCGACGGCCAGCAGCCCGACGGCGTGGAGGAGCAATGGTGGTGGAGGCGCTGCATGAGTGGGTGCAGCAGAAATGCAAGCGGCTAGTGCATGGCCGAGGCGGCGTTGGCAGGTGGGCGGCGGCGTGGAGCAACAGCCGAGGAGCCATGGCGCCATGGCAAGCACACCACAGGTGACGCATGCAGCGACCCGAACGCCCGGGGCGCAGCCCGGCCAGGAGGCGCTGCAGCGGTGTGGCGCGGCAGCCTGACGGATGCCTGGCGATGGCATGACTCGCGCGGCAAGCCGACGACATGCTTGCCGAGGCGCTGCAGTGGCGACCAACGGCGACGTGCGGCTCAGTGAGGTGCTGCAATGGCGCGGCACAGCCAGCATGCATGGCGCAGCGGCTTGGCGGCGTTGCTGTGCATTGCATGCCGCACATGCACGTGGCGGTGCTGCAGCGGCAACAAGGCCAAGCCGAGCACCGAAGTGGCTAGCAGCTCCACGTGGCACGGCAACGGCGAGGCGAGGCATGGTGGCGACCCAAAGACACGCATGAGGGTGCCGAGGCACCGCTGCCGCGGACATAGCCGGGCGCGGCGACATGGGAGGTAGTGGCAGCGGCTTGATGCCGAGGAGGAGCTGGCCAGAGGCAAGGCGGCACCATGCATGCGACACGGCAGCCCCGGACGGTACGGCTTGAGGACACGGCGTTGAAGGAAGAGCTGAGAAGACGACGTCCGGCCATATTAGGCACGCCTAGTGCCGTGGTAAAATACTTCGCGTTAAATTGTGCTATCGCATTACGATATTAGTTGTGCATGTTGCATATTAGTCATGAGCATGGCATCTATTTATGCATGTTTATTTGTAAAAATGTTTTGGTAGCTTAAGACCGGTGTAACTCTCCGGTTAGGACTTATTTGTGCGTAGGCGAGATTATGTGATAAATATTATGGATGCGAATGATTAGATTGTTGTAGCGGTTTATGTGTATTGTTGGTCGGTGGATGCTAAATTAAAAATGCATTGGATAAATTGATTGGATGATATTATTTTGGAGTCACATGCAAAATTGTGGTAATCTTAGATGATAAATTAATTTGAGGGTATCCTCTCGTTGGATTAGTAATTTTTGGAGTTAGGACGCATAAGGATTTTTATGATTTATTACTTGTTGGATGACTCTTGTGTTGATGATTGATGAGATATAGAGGTTGAATTGGATGGTTTATTCAATCATGAGCAAATTGATCGGATGTCTTAGGTAATAGTTATGTGAGTCATTTGTGCTAGATTGGGAGAAGGAAATAATAGCTTATTTGAGTGCAGATAAACGATTGGATTGCTATGTGATTAGTAGATAAGTCCTATATGCCGAGTTGATAGATTTGTACCCTCAATTGAGTTAGTGGATAAATGATTATTAGTCAATCGTAGAGATGCATATGTGATTGGATTGGTAGATGTCGTACACGACTAGTCCGGTGAAATGGATGTAAGTTGATTTATTAGTGAACTATTAAATGTTGGATGTACAATTAAATTATAAAGATCATTAGGTATCGGTTAGTCAATTAAACCTCGATCGGTGGAAAATTGACTGTATGCGATTGTGATTTGCCGAGGTGAGACTAGTAGAGCTAGATAGTTAGCATTAGCTTAGATAGTATATAGGAGAACGATCGATGGATCCAATCATGGTCATATGCCCATGAGTCGGTGGATTTCGTGTAATTATCGGATAGGTTGTATATTTGGAAGGTCGTGAGTTCGGGCATCACTCGATGGATTGACTACCTTGATAATGTCCTAGTGGAGGTTAGTATGGGATTTAGATCAAGATATGAGAATACGATTGGAGAGTGTTATTCATGTGATTGGATTTAACACTCGAGAACCGGTTAAGTATATATGAGTATGAGAAGGTTAGATTTGTCGGTAGATGTTTTCCTTAGGAAATAAATAGAAAAGAAAAGAAAATATATAGACCCCACTTGTCATGATAGAGGCTAGGTCATCCTACCTATAAAAATTATTTAATGCAGTAGCAAAATCAGAAAAGAATTATTTTTACACGAAAAAGTCTTTTAACTTCAATAATTCATAACTAATTCATATGAACTCTAAATGGGGTGATTCAATTTTTATTGATCTTAAATTTTAATTACCTTTCATACCATGTAAAGCTTATCCCTACCACTGTTCTACAAATTTTCGCAAAACAATTAAATTCGGATGAACAGTAACAGAACATTGATTTTCAACATTTTTCAAAAATCTGATTTTCAAACTACTATAACTCTCTCATATAAACTCCAAATGGAATAATTTTTGTACCTAAATTCATTTAAAATCATAATATAGCTACTGTATAAATTTCATGCATTTTGGAGCAATTTGAGTTTTTGGCTATTTCTCGGTGTTTATTCGATATCGTCTTTCTTTAGATTCCGAATTGCCGGAAGTATGAGAGTAAGTAACCGAGAGTGAGCAAGTGAACTACCAGCAAGGCAAGCATCCTTTGAACTTTATTTTTGCATCATATTTGATCCCAGATTTGTTAGGATAGATGCAATGATAATTGCTTGCATGCTATTTTGATATTGTCGCTATTTTTGTGATGAATAGTTAGACACATCCTATTATCCTGTCATTGTGGCTATCCATGAATTACCCCAGTACTGAATTAATTATGATAGGATGTTTGAAATACTGTTGTTCGAGTTGCTTAGCCATGCAAGTCTAGAACCGGTAGCTCGATTGTCGGGAATAGCCCGCCAATTATGGGTTAAACACAACTCTCATTATATACTTTTGTTTCAGATCTTCGATTCGTTTTATAAGTGAAATTTTGTCATTTTCAAATGAGCTTTTGGTCTGGACAAGTGTTGGTTAGTGATGGTGCCTTCGTGCACGAGATTTGGGTATGTGGGTTGGCTTGTCTGGGCAATTAAGGACCGAACTTTGGGTTGTTGCGATTCAAGCAAAACTCGTGCTATCACGCGCGGTATATGGGTGCCGTATGGTTAAGTAGGGGGAAGATTTTATTGTGTTGAGTCCCACGGTGGTGAAATTGTAAGGGCATGGGACCGTGAAATCCCGTGTTCCTTTTGGGCCGATAGGATGAGGGCGTTAACGTCTTGTATTTCCTAGGATATATAGGATGGAGGCGTTAACGTCTCGTGTTTCCTAGGAGCCATGGGTTGAGGGACTTAACTCAATGGGATCTTCTTGCTAAAAACGATCGTATCTTGATTTACCCTACCGCATACCATAGGAAGTATGCTATATTCGGAGGCATCCGGAGGCTTACGCTAATCAAGTCGTAGGGTAAAGTACCCCGCAGGTATAATCTATTCGAATAGCCGTGTCCACTGTTATGGACGCACCGCTGAAACTTGTGGCTGCCTATTGTTAGACTTGGAATTAAAATTGTGGTTATAACTTGCATCGACATGAATGGGATGTTCATGCTTGTTGTTGTATCAAAGTGGACCGCCACTTTGTTGTTGGTATGATTCATTTGTTATTGAATTCATTACTTATTCACATGCTATACTTCTACTTCAAATCTGATTTTGAAATGGCACTTGAAAACTAGTATGTGTAGGTTGTTCAAGATTATGCCTCTTTCGCAAAATTAAGCCAATATGAGCCCTTCCTTTGAATGACCTTATGCATAACTATTTTTATTTGTGTAAGACTTGCAGTACTCTTTGTACTCAGCCGATGTTTGTGGCTTTACAGTGAGGAGGATAATGAGACCGACGAGCTCGCTTGGTGTCGATTTAGGCGACACCGATGAGTAGCGTGCTATCTTTTAATCCCACGGTTGTCGATGGGTTATGGGGCATACCACCGCTGGCCTTTGGTTTATTTACTTATTTATTTCGCTGCTACTTTATGAACTTGTTTAATTTGGCCGGTCGGCCACTTGTATTAGATGTAAACTTGTAACTATGTTGTATGCCTTTTGTACTATCAGTGTTTGAAGGTTGTATGGATGTAACCGACGTTGAATGAGAGTATAGTTATATTGGTCGCTGATCTTGGGAGCCAATATAAGTCATACTCGCTGTTCATGGGTTCCCATTTAGCTCGCTAAGTGTCGTGCTTGGCTTGTTGGAGAACCGACAATCATGCAGTGCTCGCAGAGGAGCGGCGCGCATGATCGTCGGGGCTCTAGTTTGCAGTCAAGACTCTCATTTAGCCTGAGTAAAGTTGGAATTCATTTACCGGAGACCTAGAGTTATGTCTCTAAGACCATGCTTAGTCTCGGTCTTATGGAGATAACTCCGGGGTCCCCACAGCGTGCCTTAATGATTTGGCGGCATTACTTGATTGAAAATCATTGTAACATCTACACAGACCACAAGAGTCTCAAGTATATTTTCACCCAATCAGACCTCAACCTCTGACAAAGAAGATGGTTAGAGTTAATAAAAGATTATGATCTGGATGTCCATTATCATCTCAGAAAGGCTAATGTAGTTGCCGACGCCTTAAGCCGTAAGTCCTACTGTAGTAATGTTATGATTCAAGAACATCAACCTAAGCTCTACAAAGAATTCGAAGCACTTAACCTCAGTCTAGTAGAGTAAGGCTGTGTGAATGCTATGGAAGCCCATCCAACTCTAGAAGAGCAGATCGGGACCGCTCAAGGAGGACATCCTGGAGTCCAAAGATTCAAGCATCTCATGGCCAAAGGAAAAGCCCCCAAGATGATTGAAGATCAGCAAGGAATCCTATGGTTTGGGGAACGTCTTTTTGTTCCTCACCAGAAGGAACTCAAGGAGCTGATTCTGAAGAAAACTCACAGCTCAGCATATACCCTGCACCCAGAAGCACCAAGATGTATCAAAACATGAAGATTTTGTATTGGTGGCCACGAATGAAACGAGACATCACAGAGTATGTAGCTAGCTGCGATGTGTGCTAGCGAGTTAAAGCTGAACACCAGAGACCAGCAAGACTACTCCAATTGCTATAGATCCCTCAGTGGAAATGAGAAGAAGTTGGAATGGATTTCATTACTGGGTTGCCTCGAACCAAGTCCGGTTGTGACTCAGTATGTGTTATAGTGGACAGATTGACTAAAGTAGCCCACTTTATCCCTGTGAAGACCACCTACAAGGGAGACAAGTTAGCCGAGTTGTATATAGCTCGTATAGTGTGTTTACATAGAGTACCCAAGCGGATAGTCTCGGATCGAGGTTCCCAATTTACCTCGCATTTCTGGGCTAGTTTGCATGATGCCCTTAGAACACACTTGGATTTCAGTACAGCTAAAGGTGTTCATTGGTGGCCTAGCCCAGCGGCCCGGCCCGAGCCCGACCTAGTCCGGGCTGGGCCTGGGACTCTATTTTTGGCCCGAAGGCCCAGCCCGAAAGCCCATAGGCCTAACAAAAACAATAAAAACCCCTTTTATTCATAAAACAAATTTTAAAAATATTTTTTATTCCAAAAAGCATTAAAATAGCAAGTTTTTCCCGAAACGACAATTTGGCCTGGGTGGCCGGGCTTGGGCTGCGGATTCCGCGGTCGGGCTTTTCAAGCCCGACCCAGCATTTGAACAGGTCTGAGTACAGTGTATCATCCTCAGACCGATGGTTAGACTGAAAGAACAAACCAGATTCTAGAAGACATGCTTCGAGCTTGTGGTTTGGAATTTACCATAGACTCGAAAAAATATCTACCGTATGCCAAGTTTGCATACAACAACAGTTTTCAGTCAAGTCTGAAAATGTCCCCGTTTGAAGCTCTCTATGGAAGGAAATGCAGAACTCGTCTGCATTGGTCAGAATCAGGTGAAGGATATATCTTCGAGCCAGAAACTCTCAAGCAAGCTGAAGAGAAAGTCTGACTGATCAGAGATCGCCTTCAAGCAGCTCAGTCCAAACAAAAGAGTTATGCCAACAACCGTCGGAGGAAATTGACCTTTGAAGTTGGGGATAATGTGTATCTCAAAGTATCACCGCTTCGTGGAACTTAAAGGTTTAAGGTGAAAGGCAAGCTCATGCCCAGGTATATAGGCCCATTCCCAATCATCACCAAGCGTGGAGAAGTAGCCTATCAGGTAGAGCTACCTGAGAACTTGTCGGACGTCCACAACGTGTTTCACGTCTCTCAGCTCAAGAAATGTCTCAGAGTGCCTGAAGAGTAGACCCCGTCGAAGCCATCGCCCTTCAACAAGATCTGACTTGTCCCGAGCATCCGTCAAGATCCTTGACGTCATCGAGAAGAAAACAAGACGTCAGACAATCCGCCTTTGCAAAGTCCAATGGAGCCACCACTCAGCAAAAGAAGCCACCTGAGAGCGCGAAGATCAATTGAAGCAAGATTTCCTGTCCTTGTTTCGGGAGCATTTCGAATCTCGGGGTCGAGATTCCGTTTAAGGTGGGTAGGTTCTGTAACATCCCATTTTTGGGCGAGTACTAGTTTGTGCTTTTGTAGTTTTCGGTTTCATTCGTTTGCCTTTGTATCTTTAGTCTCAAATCTCCTAGCTTCTTTTAAGCTCAGATTTGTGTTTCAAAACTCTTTGTTTCCGTAGTTCAAAATCCAGGTTTGATTACCTCCTCCTTTAGCTCTGGCCTTCCTCCTCTTTTGACCTTCTTTCCTTTTGGTCTTAGCCGTTCTTCATCCCCGCGTGCCCGCGCCTCCACATCTTGTAAGCCATTCGATTGTAATTAAACGGCCTGATCCTGTTGGCACGTTCATTCGATCCAAACATCCCACCCCTTGTGAGTCGTCCGATTGCAATTGAATGGCCAACTCCTGTTTGCACATTCGTCCGGTCCGAACGTCCCACTCCTTGTGAGCCGTCCGATCTTAATCGAACAGCCCTCTCTATCCACTCTCCCACGAACTGTCTTTTTTTTCAAAGACAACCATCTTTGGTCACAATTGTCATTTTTGCAAAGACGATCCTCTTTGGTCGCAACTATCTTTTTTGCAAAGACGACCCTCTTTGGTCGCAACTGTCCTTTTGCAAAGACCACCTTCCTTGGTCACGACTACCTCCCCTCATGACCTCCCTTGATCTCCTCAGGTCCTCCCTTTAGGACCTCCTTCAGGACCTCCCTTGATCTCCTCAGGACCTCCTTTGATCTCCTTAGGACCTCCCTTCAGGACGTGCTCTCAGGACCTCCCCTCAGGACCTCCTTTGATCTCCTCAGGGCCTCCCTTCAAGACCTCCTTCAGGAACCACCCTCAGGACCTCCTCCTGGACCTCATCTCAGGACGTCCTCCTGGACCTTCCCCAGGTCCTACTCAGATTGCCTTCTACGACCAGGGTGGTCGTAGCTCCTTCGAGCATGTGTGGTTGAATCCTCTGCTTTGTACTCGTGCTGAACAGTGGTCAACTTGAGCAGATGTTCTTCTCAACTCGCAACTACCCCTCGTGCTCTCTGCTGCACCGCACCCACTCCCTGCCATTTCTGCCCTGCACCCATTCCATTGACCCCCGCGACTCCGGCGCCTTTCCTTGCCCCGTCGTTTCACTCGTGCATCATCTCTCCACCTCGTACACGCCATGGCTGTCCCAGCTATCCTCGCCACACCAACGCGCCCGGTCCAAGCTTCGCGCCTGCGTCAGCCGACCCTTCCAAGTTGCCGCTCCTCTGACACCTTTCCCTGCAGCCACCTGCCTCTCGCCGGTCGCCTCCAAACCCCCTTGGCCGCCTATAAAAGGGCCTCTGTGCCCCCTTGTTCTTCCCCACGCAGCTCCTGTGCATCCGTCTAAACTCTTGTTCTTATTCTTGGCTCTGGTCTTACTTAATTTGGGTTCCGGTTGCTTTATTTTCTCGAGTATTCATTTGCTCTCTGCTTGTTGCTCCTCTTTCTGGTACGTTCGTCTTAGTAGAGTTCGAAGAAGCAGGAGACCTCTAGTGGAACCAAGCATAAGACCTCCACGACCTCCAAGACCCTTCTGCCTTTAACCAAGGCGAGCCAATACCTTGATCATGTCGAGCCTACTTTTATGCAAATTACATTCCTTTAAAATAACAAAGTGCATGTTTTAATTCTTTAATCAAATGTATGTTAAAGTTTAAGGTAGTTAAACACCCATTCGATGGTTAATTATTTAATATGTCGTTCTTGACAAATTGGTCATCCCTTAAACCTTGTTACCCTAGTAACTATATGGTAAATACTAGCTATAGGTTGTGCTTAAGTGACATGCTAGTCTTGCTTAAGTACCGGGTACTAAATGCCCCAATCATCACCTCTTCAAATATAAAAATTGTTTTAGGGGCAGTCGTGGGAGGTACACGATTGCAGACTTTGTGATAAACTGGTTTTCTCCTCAAAACCCCAAACTTCTTCTACCACGTCTGGGCGGATGGTAAGGTGGTGGGTGCGGATGTAGCACGAGAATGGTGGGTATGTGGTTGAACCGTCCAGAAAACCTTAAGGACTTAATCTTGTTATGACCCTGTGTACAACATGTACAATAACAAGTCTGTAAAGTACAACTTGACTTAGTAAAGTTATTAAACCATGGAGTCATCTCACTGGAGAGGATTGGGGATGTACAAGTGGCGGAAGCAGTCCAGCTTGAAAGGGACACCATGCTGGTTGAAGTTACCAGCTGCGCTAGTCGTTGTGGCGGGGCCAGCTGCGCTAGTCCTTGTAGTGAACATCCCGTACAACATATGGGAGTAACCCCATATGGGTGAAATGACAAAAGGAGTAAGATAACTAGAAAGGTTATTGTGACGGTCGCTCAACTACATGACCAAGGAATCATGTGGGGTAACGAGTATGACTGTCTCTTGTGGGTAAAGTGTATAATCTCTACAGAGTCTAAACTGTTTAAACAGTCGTGCCTACGGTCAAAGGCGAATATGGGAACTTAACTTGAGTTAGTTCTATTTCAAATGCCGGGCTAGGCCAGGCTTGAAAAGCCTGGCTGAAAATCTCCATGCCTGAGCCCGGCCCGGCCTGAAAACTGTTTTTCCTATTAAAATGTATTATTTTAATCATTTTTAGAATAAATAATTCATTTTCAGGATTAAAATAATAGATTTATATTTTTAATTGTTTTTTTGGAATTTTGGGCTAGGCCGAGCCTCTTTCGGGCCGAACTTCCACTCCCATGCCCGGCCCGGACACGGTCGGGCTTGGGCCGGGCCTCCCATGAACAGGTCTAACTGCATTGTGTGTTAGCTCGTGAGCACGGAAGTTGTGCTCATCCTCGCTCTTTCCCTAAACCTTTCAGATAATGTGGATGATGGAGACTAGCTTTGTTTGAGGACCCAGAGGCCGACAAACAAGGAAACAAAGAAGAGTAGTCTTGGTTCTGTATACTAGATCTCGCCTCAGTCTAGTGGACTCATTGGTTCTTATGTACAACCGGTATTATCCAACCTTCTTGGTTAATATCAGTCGTACAACAGGACACCTCAGTCACTTGCCTGTGATGAGATGAGCTCTACCTCTTTTGCTTCCGCTGTAGCTACTGTTGCTCTTTTGTAATGTAATCAATTTGGCATGTTCGGCCCTTATGTAAAACCCGACCCGACATGGTCTATGTCACGCTGTTGATTGTAATATATTTGAATGTTTTAGTTCGCTCCTTATATGAATGATTTAACAATGTGCCTATGAGTGCTACTGATCTAGGGAATAGCACATGATTTTCACAGAGGATTCGGATTCAGAAAATCATGAAATAAAATTTAGCCATCTGCATTGACAAAACTACTTTGTCATGTAGCACGAAACAATACTACACCAAACTAGACGTCTAGACCCACTATGCTATGCTAAAGAACTACCTTAACATGCTAGGCAAAATAATTCAATTGGTCAGTCCAGACATAACATTGAGGCACTTCTACAGTTCTACAGATGCGGAAGTAAAGTTACAAATCGCCTCGGAGCACTGAATCTTGTTGCGCAATCTATAAGTGTTAATGACATTTTACACTCAAGCACATCTATATATATGGAGCTGTGCTCGGTAGGTCATTTCGAAAATGAAGGCGTTGTTTGAGAGTTTAACTTCTTTTTCGTAAGCTCGTGAAGTAGAATAATAATGATCAAGGATCTATTCAGCTATAGCCTTTCCCGGCCAGAAGCTGAATCCGAGCTCAAACAGCTAGCTACTCAATTAATTTCTCCACTCGGCATCAAGGGGAGCTAAACCCATATATTGGAGTAACTTCTGTAGCTTCTCATCCTCTCACCATTCTACCTCCCTTATAAAATGATATTTCTTGCCAAATGGTTTCTTGGGCTATTAAAAGCTACTTTTTCATGCTTCTCCAGTCTCCACCATATATAAGCTCTGAAAGCTATCTTCATAGAGGATTTGAAAAACTAGGTAAATTTTCTATATTTTCAAATATATACGAGTAGGGTGCCCGTGCGTTGCAACGGAACCTCAAAAGTGATACATATTAGCAAACGAGTTCCTAAACCGCATAATAAATATCAATTTTTTCACACATATAAACAAAAACATTAACTCTGTCTATTGCATCACTTGTGTATAGAATGAAGCTGACCTTGCACCCACAATAAAGACAATAGTGGTGTTGATCGCGTAGCTTGGCCAGTATGTTTTGCAAATCCCGCAGGACAAAAAACAACATGTTAATCTTGTTCTTTCAGGAACACTTGCACAAGATTTCCTTAGATAAAAAAGAAGTCCAAATGAAAACACATAGCAAAGAAAATCACGTCAAACACCTTAGAATTCATAATTTAGGGCCGAGCCAGTAATCTATGCCGTTATCACAACAAAATGTGAAGAAATAAGCATATCAAGAGCTAATAAACATTTACGGTTAAACATTTTTAAAATCTAATGTGGTTACTTCAATTTGTAAGATATTGGTCATTGACTCTTGTAGGGGCCACACATTGTGTGACAATCCCGAACTCAGCAAGACATTTTCGCTTCCATGGGCCTATTAAAAGAGAAATGAGATAAGGATGCTACAAAAGCCTTAATATGCTTATTTGAACAGGCACAACATGAAGTTAGTAGAGCCAATCATAAACATCAGAGTTCTTCCTTTCAGCAAGAACACACAACAGAAACTTGGGTGCTCCAGAAAGCTTTGTTTTTATCTGTTCAAACATGTCATCCACCCTTTTGGAGCAAGAGCACGTCTCATTGAAGGATTTTCTTCAAACACATCAAAAGGTTGATCTACTTTCTGCAAAGTCAAAAAAGTGAGTGAAAATGCATGTGGAAATGTGTAACATTAGGTGAAATGAAGGGAGAAAACCTACAATTCCCTTCATGCCCCACATCTGATGAACCTACAATTCCCTTCATGCCCCCACACTTGATGAGGTCTCGGACAAGATCCCCAACATTACACCGCACAAAAAATTTACAACCGCCCATTTCTCAATACTGCTAGCTTTAATGAGCCTCTGGAAAATAGAACTAACAAAGTTACAGGATGACAACATGAAGGATTAAGGAGTAAACAAGGAATGCAATATAGACATGTTGACCTTATTGTTAAAGTTCCACCACCAATTACGTGTAAAAATTTCTTCACCATTTCTAGCTTTCAACTGCACAGCAAGATTCAATTATATCAATACCATAATAGTTTCACAGGCACAAAGCGGTAATTGAAAAAATTTATGTACAACATAGATAGTTCTGACCAACCTTGGGGGCCTACAGTACCCTACCACCAACTTGAGTAAAACTTTGAGCTATTGAAATGCCACATGCCTTCAACATGGGTTTTGAATCATAGTTGCTACGTCGCAGTACCTGCAAATTTGCCATTGATGGTAAAATGGTTAAAAAAGCACACATACAGGTTACATCTATCGGGCTGAAATAAAGGAGCAACTCATATTAGACAAAACCGACATCCTTTCTTGAGGCTTTTGCCTAGATTTCTCAACAAGTGAAGACCTTTGTAATGTACTCAAAGCCTCGGTATACCTTTGTGTCGACGATCGAGTCGTTGATCTTACGAAAAGAAAAAGGAGAGAGTGATGTGGGAAATCTGGAGTAATAATGGGACTACTCTTTTATTAGCATGAACTAGGGATTACAGGGAATGCCTCCTGACTGGACGATGAACTACTCCTGTTACACTAAGAACTCTACTTGCTGTTCTACAATGTCAGACTAAAAACACGAAACTAAGTTCTATGCTTCAGTCTGTCTTCCTTCTGTTGGCTTTTGTCTCTTGTTTCTGTTGTCCTTTGCTCCGTCCATACTCCAACTTTTAATAGCCTTTGAAGAGGTGGCAGTTACTTCCGGAGAAGATGTCTGATGTGAGACGTTGCGTCTGGTCGGAGCTAAGTGACGGTTGATGGAGAATCAACCGTTCGGCGATTATATGTTTGTGATATGTACAACCGCATGGTAGTTATTCATCAGTATTTTAGGATAAGAAACGTCGTGTGGTATGGAATATGCACGTGTCCCATTCGTCACACGGTAAGGAATATACCCGGAATCAGTTCCGGATATCAGTTCATACCTTTTACGAGCAGTGCCCCTGGTCGGGAGCTTGGCACAGACCTTCGTCCGACCAGGGTACCCATTATGTAACCTCTGGAACTTCTACGACCAGTGAGGTCGTGCACCTCAGTGGTTACGACCATGAAGACGTATGGTCTATTATGTATTAAAAATAATACATAGAGGTTTTAATCCTCGTCACTTTGCAAAGGCACAAGGGAACATAGCTGGTAAACATAGAAACATTCACCACAGCATCAGCACAAATATAAGGCACAACAAAGGAACTACATTGGAGTTACAACAATAATTACCTATATGGGAAAATATGTCGGCCGCTTCGGTTTCCCCGCATTAATACAAGGAAAATCACCAGAGCATCTCAACTCTATGCCTCAGTTCTTCACAAAGTAATCATATACATATATTTCTGTTGCTTCAGAGTCACCATTGTCACCATTCCTTTGCTTTAGCAAGAGACATTTTAAAAACCAAATTGGGAAAACAGACATTGACACATATCAAAAGTTCTTCCCCGCTACCAGGTTATGTTCAATGTCCTTTGTGCCTGCACTGTATCCTTTTTGTTAATTTTCACAGACCTTTTTACAGTCTCTAGTTACAGTTTGCCTAGTTATACTTTCCTAGATATAAACGCACAAGTTTATTGGGCAGATGAAGTCCGGGAGAACATACTACATAATTACATGAATCAGCCAAAATCTCTTTTTGGGATGCCCTTCTTGTCCACCATTCTTATACCTGAATGCCGGAAGTCTCGGCGAGCTTGGTGGCGGTGTCGTAGTAGGACATCCATAGCATGTAATCAACCAGGATCTACTTCAGCCACATGTCCTCCCACTCGCCATCTTCGCCAGTGCTGGCGGCCACCAGCTGGTCCAGCCGCACCAGACACCTTTGCACTTGAAGCTCCTCCGCCAGCGCACCCTCTTCCATCTGAAAGACATCATCAGGAATCAATTCATCAGTAATCATCGGGAATCAATTCATCAACAAGATGTCTAAAAAAATCATTAGCAAGGAAACAACAGAAGATACGATTTTCCAGTAGAATCCAGAAACAAGAACCAACGAATCAACAAGTTGATATCTTTTGTGAGGCAAGCATGATCCGGCTAGTGAATGGGGTATGCGTGGGGATTAATGGTAGTGCCGTGCGCTTCAGGCCGTGGAGGCAGGCACTACTACAGAAAAGGTCTTCACAGACGGTTCAAAAACATCATCACAGACAGTTTCGTGAGTCGTCTGAGTTTATGGGTCAGTAATGACATGATGTCATCACAGACAGTTTTTGAGCCGTCTGTGATGCATACTATTAACTCAGAACCGTCTGTGATAGTTGCCTACCACAGACGATTTTTCTTATGTGTCACAGACAGTTTGTAGATGAAACCGCCTGTGATATCTGGATGTATCACAGACGGTTTGTAGATGAAATTGTCCGTGATAGCTGAATGTATCACAGACGGTTTGTCCTAAGGAACACAACAAGTACATGTACATATCCAATTCACATTCATTTCAGAAACAAACACATCCAATTCATATTCATTTCAGAAACAAGCACATCCAATTCACATTCATTTCAGAAACAAGCGCATCTATTTCACAAATCAATGAACTCAAATGAACTAAAATTAATCATTCATGAACAAATACACGCACATGTTCCATTAAATTTAATCTTATCCTAATCAAGTTCAATTTACATTATGGAACTTCCCTTCTGGGTTTATGACCTCACGTATCAAGAAGGCTACAAACTGTCTTTGAATGTGTTCGAGCTGGGCCTGTTCCAATGGAGTTTTACCAATGGTCGCAACCTGTCACTAGGAAGATTAAAGTTGTGCATATATAAATTAATACGTATGAAATAATTATTGCAATATTGACAAACCTGAGGATATTTGGTCATCGCGGAACCGACTAGTAGCTGCATGTTGTGGCAAATATAGTATCCATAGATGTTGCCCGCTGACTGCTGGTGGTACTACAAAAATAGAATTGGTTAGTTCGAGAGGCATTACTATGGAGTGTTATATAAGATTAATGTGTACTAGCGAATACTGGGAATTTGAAATCGTGTCGCAGGTTCACTCCCTTACATCTCCCTCTCTTTGCATGGTACGTGATGAACGACCTACGTGATTCCAAAAACCTAGCCTTAGCCATTGTAAAAGAAGGAAAAACTACAATAGAGTTATCTATGGAGAAAATGTATTTACCTATCGATTAAGTTTTGGACAACTGTGAAGTCGTGATTGCACCTCTTTAGGGAATTAAGGTATCTTACCTTGTTCCATATTGGTATAATTACAATTAGAATCCAGTGGAACCTACACAAGTATGTCGCCATGGTCATTAAACCTAAGTTCGTGTTGCTTATAAAGTACAAATCAACAAGTATAGCCACTAGTGCAGCACTTATCGCTGGTTGTAGGGCAAAAGTATGACATCCTTCTCGCGTGATCCAGCAAAAACGTCGTCATGTAATCCTCGACGAAGGTTGCATTGTCCTCGATGGTTTGCATGGAGACCAAGCGTGGGTTGAGTAAACCTACCGATGATTTACTTGATGTGGTTTCTACGATCATCTATATATATATATGTACAAAAGCTAGGAGTTATATATGACATTTATCAGTATTACACGAACATAGACTGTGATTGTACACACAGTGTCCATCATCACATGAGTGAGGCGTCAAGAGCGTCGAGGTTGAAGAGTAAGAACAAGTCATCGAAGATCACTGTGAAGACACAGTCTTGAAACTCGTGGTTAAAATGAATTTTCTTGAACTTGATGATGACACCCGAGCACCGTTGTGCATCCGTCTTTTTGGCCTGTTCCATGTACCATGCATGCAATCTCTGGGAAGCCAATCCTAGAGTTTTGAGGTGCTCTACCGGGATGACCAACGACTCGCCATGCATGAATTTTTGGGCCAACGGCAAGAAGGGGATATCATCGGGTTTCTTCGATTTGCTCTTGTCGCCTCGCTTTTTAGAGGTCAACCAGGCACGAGGTGTAGATTCATCTGATACACAGGGTCCTTGTCACATCGGTGCAGGTAACTCTGGTGCAGATACTTCCTGTGAAGTTGACATAAGTGCAGGTAGCTCCGGTGCAGATACTTTTCGTGAAGTTGACATCGGTGCAGGTAGCTCCAGGCAGATGTCGCTCTTGGACTACTGGATGAATGCTCTAATGGCTTGCCCTAAAGTCACGACCTCATCATTTGCGGGCATCTCCAGCTGGACGACTTTGAAATTAGTATAAACATCGTCCACATTCACTTTTGCGAAACCCGGTGCTATATTTACACCGTGCAGTAAGGCCCCGACACCGATGGATACGCCTGGTCCCAAGTAGCATCCAGGTAACGGAGGCACATCTCACTTAGAGCTTGCACTTCGTAGCCACCTATATAACGATATAAAATTAGCTACTCCAACAGGCCTATCAATGGATTGAGCATTCCAGAGATAATGATTATTACCAGGATATCATCAACAGGAAATCTGTCGTCACTTTTTAAGTTAAGGTTGGACACGCAGCTGCTCGGACATTTGAGGGGCTGGCTAGTATAATAGCGCGGGCTTCCAACTGATTCTCCTAAGCCTTTCCCCTATGAGGGATGCCGGAATCTCCTCTCGTGCGACATCTCGCATCTCCTCTCGTAGCCATGCTTCGCGCTCGACTTTGGCTCTCTTCCTACTCCGGTATGCCCCAGAATCCTCTGGGAATCCATGTTTCCATGGAACATAAAGGCTAAGACCTCTCGTGCAACCCAGATGCTCCTTGTTTCCTAGGGCCGCGGAGAGTGTATCTCTCTCCCTGATTGCCTGGAATGAGCCTTGGAAAGATTGTGCAGTACTCAGTGCTTCCTGCAAGAGCCCGACATGTTATTTCACTTCCTATGAAGTTATCGAGTAATTACAAACTAGATAGTTCAATATCTTACTAGGCGCCGGGACACTTCCTCGTCTGTGGGGTTTGGATAGGAGATGGCCCCGAAGACATGGTAGACAACCTCGCTCTTAGCTAGTTTCGGGCGCACTCATCAGGGATCTCGGCAAGTGACAGGGAGGCGTCCCACCAGCTTGCATGCTCGTCCTGATCCCTCCATTGCGGGATTTTACCCGCATACCCACTGGTGCCAAGTCTGTGGGGGTACGTGTTTTTTACCTAAAGGGCCCTATGTGTCGCACTTTCACTCCTAAAATCATCTGTCACCTTCTTCGCCACAAACTCTTGCTAGCACTCTTCCACGAACGAATACTTATAGAAGGGCGTCAGATTCTTCTCCACATATTTTTGATAAGCGTGCTTTTGATGTTCTTCCATGCTTTGCATGCCGCTAGCAATGCTTATCGTTGCACGGAGGCCTGATATTCTTCCCGGGTCTAGAACGATCGTAAAATTTCCGTCACCAGCCCAACTTTCTCATCATTGGTCAACTCCTTCCACTAATCGTAGGTGATCCTGACCCGTTGGCGTGCAACTATTTTGACCATTGTCCAGAATACGGATGTTGCTTGGCGAGGACTAAGAGGGGTCCCAGATGCATCGATAACCGTGATGATAAATCGGCCCTCAAGCCTTTTTGATATTCCTCTTTTCTTGCGCTTGGATTTTCCAGAGGACGGCACATCAGATGCATGAGGCGACGATGATGAAGAATGAGTGGGCGATATCTTCACAAGAAATAGAAGTTTTGACACGCATGAACAAATATCATGTAAACAAATGAAATCAGCATAAAGCTAGGATTTAACATTTTGATATTGCTCTTAGATGTAGAGTTGCACAAGATTTAATCTTGGCCTTCTCGCTACTGTAGTCTATACTCTTCATTAATTGAATTTGACAATATTAATTCAAACTTTGAGCTCTAAAATAGTGCTTTACTTATCTGTTGACAGGATCTTTAAACAAAAGACAACACATAATACTTTTGGCCAATTCAAGATCAAAGCAAAATGATCACCAAAACAACACTCCAGTCAGCTAACAAAACTTGATGTACTAACAGTATAAAGGATCATAGTTTAACAAGTTCAGTAATAAGCCCAATTGACTGAGAGAATATCATGTATTATTAACTGCTAAGGATCACAGAACCTAGAGTAAGCATTCCAATTAGAGCTCAAGTTCAAACCCGATTATCAAAACAATTTCAGTACGAGACTATTATCATCACAGAGCATTCATCTTAAGCTCACCACACCACATTGCAATATATTCCAGTAGCAGTATCAAAACAAATACAATATGAATAACTGATTAGAACATATCAAATGCAAAGGAGTAATTAAATTAAAAAATTGTGATACTCACGAAGCAGATGGCAATCAAAGCCATTGAGCAATCTGACCTATGTGTGAGGGGAATGGGCGTCGGGGTTAGCAACTCGGCATCTATTACCTTTGGGCGTTGAGGAGAAGGACGAGCAGGGAGCACCGGAGCAGTAGGGCAGCGTCGAAGGGGAGGCGCCAAGCTCGGGGAAGGAGGAGGCAACGTATGCTCGGTGGAGGGTAGGAAGGTGGGCTCGGGGAGAAGGGTCGCCGGGTTTGGGGATGCAGCGGCTCGTGCTCAGGGAGGAGGCGGTGGGCTGAGGGGAGGAGGCGCGTTGGGCTCTAGGAGGAGGCGACGTCGAGGACGGCGGCAACGGAATTTTAGAGAAACTTAATCGTTTGGGTGGGGGCGCGGGCAAACCCTAGAGTCTGAATATAAATAGGGTTAGACATCACATACGGTTCTAAATTAGATCAGTCTGTGATAAATACAGCACCGACGGTTCCAATAAATAACTGTCTGTGATAGCAGATATATCACAAATAGTTTATAGATAAAACCGTTTATGATATTTGATGTACCATAGACGGTTTGTCCTAAGAAACCGTCTGTGATATTCTTTTGTATTGCTAAATCTATTTCTGTTTATTGGCTAGCCTTAGGAAATGCTAGCCATACTCTTTGAAACAAGCAGAAACACAATAAATACATGTATACATTCAATTCACATTCATTTCATAAACAAGCACATTAATTTCACAAATTCACATATAACACATTCTTACATACATAAATGTAAATTCACATATGACACATTCTCATATACATAAAATCAAATTCAGACCATATGACATATAAACATTTCATTCATCACTCCACTTGCTTATCTCCTTTAAAAATTAGCCCTTCATGATGATCGACGCGTATGTAGCTAGTTTCGTCATGTTGTTCTTCCTCGACCCTTATGTCGTTTTTGAAAGGAGTCAACTCATAAAATTGATTGTATTCTTCCTCGTTCACTACATTCTCAACTCCGACAATCCTCTTTTTTATATAAAGAACTACGTGATACTTCTTATTTGCTTGGTCGGTTATATAGAAGACTTGAACAACTTGGTTAGCGAGTACAAATGGTTCGTCTTTGTATCTAACACATTCGAGGTCCACGGTAGTGATGTCATACTTGTCGACCTTCACCTGTGGGAGATGGACCCAACGGCACCGAAATAGGGGGGTCTTGACAAACACATAATCGACCTCCCAAATCTCCTATATGAGCCCATAGTAGGAGCTCCTCAACCCATCGGTACTGAACGCATCTATGCGGACACCGTTGTTTCGGTTAGTGCTCTTTATATCCTGAGCCTACGTATAGAATATGTACATATTTATGTCATATCCTTGCTATGCCACAACTATCAATGTTGGCCCTTTTGCCAACCATGTCAACATATCACTTGACGAGCTTCTAGCGGGTCGCTTATTCAATTGGTTGAACTCACTGTTGTGCTGTCTCATGATCCAAACATCCGACCGCTCCGAATTCTGTTGCCGAAGCACATCCTTGTGCTGGTCGATATACGGGGACATTTCAATCATGCGTTGCAAGACCATGAAATAGGCTTGAGCATACGCTCTCATCTCTAGAGTGATTGCTTTCCTTCCTATAGTCCCAGTACCCTCAAGCCTCCCCTCATGGCGAGATCGAGGCACACCTATCGGTTCAACCTGAGCCATGTAATCGACGCTGAACTCAATGACCTCTTCGGTTGCATAACTTTCGACGATGCTACCCTCCGGCCGAGATCGATTTTGTACATAGGACTTGATAATTCCCATAAACCTCTCGAATGGGTACATGCTACGTAGGAATACGGGTCCGCACATCTTTATCTCCCTCACAATGTGAACATTAAGATGGACCATGATATCAAAAAAGGCAGTGGAAAATATATTTCTAGATGACATAGAGTTGTCACCACCTCGTCCTGCAGAACATCTAATCCTTCGGATTGATGACCTTCTGAGTAACTATGTTAAAGAAATAACTCAACCTCATAATTGTCTCTTGGATCTTGATCGGTAAAATACTTCTAATTACAACAGGGAGCATTTGCGTCATCAGCACATGACAATCATGAGACTTCATACCAATTAACTTCAAATCTTCCATCAAAACAAGTTTCTTGATGTTGGTGGAGTAACCAGACGAAACTTTCATACCATGCAAGCACTAGCACAGTTCAATTCTCTCGACCTTGGATAGAGTGTAACAAACATGGGGAAGGTACGTTCGTCCTTTATCGGTCTTCGTCGGTGCTAAGTCAAGTCTGATGTCCATATCAACTAAGCCAAGCCGTGCATTGACATCATACTTTGTTTTATCATGAATGTTCAGTAAGAGATCAATCAAGCTATCACATACATTCTTCTCTACATGCATGACGTCGATACAGTGGCGAACTTCTAGGTCCTCCTAATAAGGTAAATTCTAAAATATTGATCTCTTCTTCTAGATGTTCTTCTCACGGGTCCTCGATCTATGTCTTTTTTCGAGCACAACATCTAAATCTTTAAACATATTATAGACCTCTTTTCCGCTTAAATGCTTTGGATCTAAATTGCCATCTTCTCTCCATCGAATTGTTTCTTCATCATGCGGTATAGGTGAGCCATCCAAAGGAACCTACGGTGACGCGTGTACACGGTTTTGCACAAGTGCTTTAGCCACACTCTCGGTATCATCTAAGCAGTGAGTACATGCTTTGACCCCTTTTGTACTCTAGCCCAACAGGTTAGTAAGGGCAGAATAATCATTTATGGTGCAGAATAACAAGGAGCATAAAGTGAAGTTCTCTCGTTTGTACACATCCCATACCTATACCCCTTCGATCCACAGTATTTTTAGATCTTCCATCAATGGTGCTAGGTACACATCAATATCATTCCCAGGTTGCTTCAGTCCTTGGATAAATATGACAACAAAATATACTTTCGCTTCATACACAACCAAGGAGGAAGTTGTAGATGCAGAGAGTCACGGGCTAAGTGCTATCTCGGCTGCTTATGTTACCAAAAAGATTTATTCCATCTATACTCAATCCAAACTTTATATTCCTCGATTCCGCACCGAAGTCTGCAAACCTCCTATCGATGTTTCTCCACTAGGTGGAATCAGCAGGGTGTCTTAGCTTTCCATCCTGCTTAGACTCCTCCGAGTGCAGCGCAATAGTTTTGCCTCCTTTGGGTTTGCAAAATACCGCTTCAAACGGGGAATTATAGGAAGATACCACTCCACCTTAGCAGGAGGTCCTTTCTTTACCTCGATTTCTTCACCGTCATTTGATTGATTCTTATGCTTGTATCGGGATGCATTGCACACGGACATATATGCATGTTTGCGTACTCTTTACGGTAGAGGACACAGTCGTCGGACATGCATGTATTCTTTCTACTTCTATTTCCAATGGACAAAGAACATTCTTGGCTCTGTAAGTGGTTTTGAGCAACTCGTTTCCATCTGGAAGCATGTTCGCTAAGAAACCTAACAACACCGTGAAACTCTTGTCGGACCAACCGTGAAACCTAAGCACAGATGACAACCTTGTGTATTTCGGCTTGCAGTTTGGAAACAAAGGCTTCTCCGAGTCCTCCATCAAGCTCTCAAATTTACCAAACTTTCTCTCACTATAGTTCACTTCTGCATCGTGAAGCATCCGATCCAGATTGTCATCATGCAACCTATCCGAATCGGAACCACAATAGACATCATCTGGAGGCATGTCATTGACTTCGTTGGCGATGTCGTTATTACTACCTTCCTGTATAATCTGCTCTTCACCGTGACTGGTCCAACGTGTACAACCCTTTTTGAAACCCCTTCGAATCAAGTATGCTTCGATCTGTGCTCAGTTCTTAAACATCTTTAGATTCTCGTAGTCAATACATGGGCAATACATATATTCCGCCCCTTTATTCAGCATATCCTCCTCGGCAGCTCTTGTAAAAGCATACACGCTATTAATGTACTCTTCACTCACACGGTTCTCAGCGTACATCCAGCTTCGGTCCATCACACAGTTCGTATTGAAAACCCTAGAAATAAATAAAAGGGTGACGTCGAAAGCGTATTTTCTGACTCTTATGCTTTCCTACAGAGAAAGCATATTTTTCTTTGAACTAAAGGTGGTTTTTCTTATTTTTATATATTTTTAGATTTTATTAACTTACTTGGGCCCTACTTGTCAGTGACTCATCTTTTTATTTCATGATTTTATTTATAAAATCTATGGCGGTCCCACATGTCATCGACTCATTAGTTTATTAACTAAATGATTAAATCTTGATTTGATTTAACCTACCGACAGCTAGGGTCCACATGCCAGTTTTTGTTAAAATACGTTTTGAATTAGATTTATGTTAAACTTTTCATACCCTCACTACACTTAACCACTATCATTTAGTGCTAATCCTCTCCTAATCTCGTGGGTCCCACACCAGTCAGAGAGAGAGAAGGAAAGGAAGCAGGGTGCACGAGCAAAAGTAGTAGGATTTGAAGCTCAAATTGGGTTTAGGGTGCCATTGCATTGCTAATAGTCGTGACTCAGGACCCTAAGGTCGCCTGAGGTGAGCCAACGGCGATGTCCCATGGCGGTGCCATGGGCTTCACTAGCGATTTCAGCGTAAACGCCTGAAACTACTCAAATTAAAGGATGTTTATACTCCAGTAGCTCACCTCGTTCACAAGGAAGGTGTCAATGAAGTCAGGGGAGGTCCAAGGCGGCTAGTCATCGGTGAACAGAGGCACCTCGGTGATAGGTCTGCTCAGTGGGAATAACCTGAAACGAAGCACATGCACAGCTTTAGGGAGACATATAGGCTCTGTTGAAGACCTACACTAGTGCACCGATGATCAGTAAGAAAGCAAAACGGCACACCATCTGTGATGAGTTAATTATCACAGACAGTTTTAAGAAAAAAAAACTATCTATGATATGTAGTAATATCATAGGCGGTTATTGTTAAGAATCGTCTGTGATACTTCACAGACGGTTTTTAACATGAACCATCTGTGATATTACCTCTTTACAGACGGTTTTTAGTACAACTAGTAACGCAGATGATCTCTAAACCAAACCGTCTGCGATTTTATGTAATACAGACGGTTTTGGTCAACCGTCTGTGATGAGGCGTCCATTATTATCCTTTTTTGTAGTAGTGGGGAGACGAGGGAGGTGAGGTAGTTGACGGCGGTGGCGTGGTTATTGCCGGGGACGACGGCGGTTGAGGAGGCGGAGGAGAGGACGGTAGCGTTCTCCTTCTCGGCTAATCGGTGGTTGATGCGGGCGGCGGACTTGAGCGCCTCCAGGGGCACGCGCACCAGCTGGTGCTCTAGCCGCACCGACTCCGTCGAGCACGTCTGCCTCCCTTCCGCTACCGACGGTGCTGGCGATGGCATGTCGATGGCCATCTCCATCTTTTCCTCTTTTTTGGTCTCACGAGAGAGAGAGATAGAGAGACAGAGGGGGAGTTACGCGGAGCAAAGCACGGTGGAAAGGACGGGCAGGCGAGGGCGGTGGGCGGAGGCGAGGGCGTTGCGGTGTCGGGCGAGGGGAATGGGAGGTAGGGATGGGGCGACGGTTAAGGCGAGGGGTGGTGATGATTGCGGCGTCGGGCGAGGGTAATGGGAGGTAGGGACGGGTTGACGTTTTTTTGTGTGAGGCAGTGAGGTGGTTGGGACAATCGCCCCCACTGCGTGGGGGTAAACCTCAATTTTTAGTAGTTATAAAACAGTAGACATCAACTAGCTAGGTCGAATAATATTGTAAAAATAATCTGACTTTGTTTTTGCGGTGCAATAAAACAATTGAGCGAAGGTCATGCTACATATTACTCCATCCATTATTTTTATAAGGCGTATTTTACCCGTTCTGGGCACAAAGATTAATTAAGAAATTCATTAACAAGAATGACCAAAATATCCTTCTATTATGTACTTTGATAATGCGAGAGATGAGTAGTTTGTGTAGATATTCATGCATAAATGCTTTTAAAAGGTAAACAAATAAATAAGGGCAGAAGGGATGAACTGGCATCGAATCTACGTGCACACTTTATAATTTGCAAAAAACTTGCAAAACAAATAGGCCTTGTAAAAAGAAACAGAGGGATCGAGTACTATTGTTGCACCACACTGTTTTGCAAGAGAAGCATTATTTCTGTAGATCTTTTGCCTTAAGATAGGGAACTTGTATTGCCTTTTTTTTCTCTAAACGCCAAAAATTAGAAGCATAGACACCTGTTTAACCTTTAGTGGTCTGTTTAGCCTAGCACCTTAAGTACTTAAGGACGTACAGACATCTACGTACTATGGCCGGGTTTATTGTAAGTCTTAAACTATACCAAGCAGCAGCGTTAGGTATATATAAATAGTTGTACGTCCTTTTAAATATAAGTACTCTATCCACTATACATAACCTTTCGGTTTATTGAATCATGAACTCGATCGACAGCAGCCAGTAGGCTCAAGACCAAATTTATAACTTATTGAACATGCCCTTTTGCATTACGTATATGCATTGCGGTACCATACATATATAATGCAATACACAATCATTTATAGTTTTCTTGGATTTTTTTGACGTAATAGTTTTCTTGGATACAAGATAAGATGAACATGGAGCAATACGTAAACCGCACAGTCCGGGTATTTCCGTATGTAATGCTGCCGCCATAGATCTGCAGATAGGAAACAAGCCAAACAGCAACTAGCTTCAAGCAAGTTTGTGTGTACGAATTACTGCTGACCTCTGAAGAGCTCTAGGCAGTGCTCCTGGTCCAGGTTCCTGCTCCAGAACTTCTTGTAGTACTCGTCGTAGGTGTAGCTCCGGTAGACGGGCGCATCCCCGTCGCGGACGAGCTTCCCCGCGGGACTGATCACTGCGCTGTTGCCCGGGCACAGGAAAGATGCCACCGACATGCGCTCTTGCGCCGCGTTCACTACCGCGCGGTGCCACACGCTCTTGTACGCGCCGTTGCTCAGCGCCTGTATATAGATAGATTCACGCATGTACATCAACACGTGCGTTGTGGCAACGTTGCAACTGCGTTAATTGGAACACCGGATTTCCAGGAGTTACCTGTAACTGGTCACCTAGGTTGATAACGAGAGCGTTTGGCCGGGGGTCGACGGCGATCCACTGGTTGCCGTCCTTGAGGACCTGGAGGCCGGCGACGTTGGGGTCCTGGAGGAGGATGGTGAGGGCGTTGGGGTCCGTGTGCCTGGGAAGGCCGTAGGTGAGGTCGGGTTCGGGGCACTGCGGGTAGTAGTTCACGGCCATGTGCTGCTCCTGCTCGCCGAGCACCTTCTCGATGTAGTCCTCCTCGAGGCCAAGGCTGAGGGAGATCGCGCCGAGAAGTTGGAGCCCCAGCCGCCGGACTTCGCGGCAGTACGTGCTGATGATCTCCCTGCATGCCGAGGAATGCGACGGAAAAGCGACGTCATGTATGAGCGGTTAGAGGTCGCAGGGTGACAGCAGCGGTTGCGGACTACTAGTTTTCAAACAAACGAAATAGACTAAGAATTTTGCGTGATTTACTTCTACTTTTCTAAGGTTGGGTGTTGTTTTGTTTTCTTCTGACGCTGAATAAACTCACAGGCTCATGCTACTGGTGTCTGGTGGTGCTACTGTGACTGAATATTACTACTCGATCGCTTTATGCATGGTGTGACTACAACAACTGCAATTGGAAATGGAAATCTTGTAAGCATTGCTTGAAAATACAGCTTACGAACAAGGGTAGAAATTGAACGCTACTGGGACCAATGCCATCTATATCTTCTATTTTTTTTCCCACAAGTATCCGGCTTTTCCCGCAAATTAAGGCCAGAAGTTTGTTCTCAGAACAGTACATGAATCACGCATGTATCTATCCTTGTGTCAACGGCGATGACTCGTGAACGAACTAAGAAATATTGCGTGGAAGTAAAATTAGCCTCGTGATGAACATGCATATGGGCACCCATGACATACCAACGCATTGAAGCTAGAATATATACATTTTTGCAGGGAAAAAAACTGCTATTGACAACTAGTACTCAGCTAGATAAAATGATTCCTCATGCATTTGCATGCAGACGCGCACGCAGGTATACAAACATGACACTACTACTACTATATTTCCATCGTATGTATGCATTTATACATTTTTGCAGCATGATAATCAATCTCTCCTCCTCATCTAACGAAATACGTGATATGTGTGTGATCCTAATTTTAATGTTGAACAATTAATATCAGTGTCGAGAGGTTTGAGGTTTAAACCCTCGGTTTAGCAACTTATTGGATTTGCTATCAGGCAGCAAGCAGTCTGACCCGCCCTGCAGGGCGGTCTGACCAGCTAGCGGTGGTAGTCTGACCGGCCAGGGGTGACAATCAGATCGACGGTGGCCGACGGTGTGAGCTTTTGAGGATTGTGTACCAAACACTTGTGTGAGAGCGTTTGAGAGTGTATTTGGTATTTGCACTAGGTCCCATTGAAAATAGGGACTAGACGTGAAACTAGATAGAGTTTTACTGAAAAGTGCAAAGAGGAGTGTTTTCTAGAATTGAGAAGCGGTTTGACCGGTCATTGGTTCACAGTCAGACTAGTGGGCGGTCTGACTAGTCCGTTGTTACCGGGGTTGGTGGTCAGACCGGTCTGACTGGCAGTGAGCTAGCGGTTAGACCGGTCGAGGGGCGGCGGTCTGACCGGCCAGGTGGAGTTCAAGCACAGTGAGTGTGGTGAACTTTGTGGAAATGGCCAGTGTCATGGGCTTTAGTGCATAAATGTTGCATGATGCATGTTTTGGCTAATGTGGATCAAGTTACGAGGAACTTGTACCTAGAATCGATTTCTTGGTCTATTATTGTGCATGGACGCTTAGAGTCAACTACGGTCGACGACGAGGATGATGGGCACTAGGCTAGGAGAGCTGAGGTCCACAAAGATTAAAGATGCAAGGTGAAGTGGTTACATTCAAGCATGGCACAAGATGGACAAGAATGACCGAACGAAAAGTTCAGTGCAACGGGTTGCATCAAGTGGCTCAGGGCTAGTGCAAGTTCTATGATGATTCCAGTAGGAGCCGAATGGGAGAGACTTGCCGACATATGGAAAGTGTTTGAAAACCTATGCGTGGCGAAGCATGGGATTGCTTCGTATTGATTGGACACAGACATGGAGAATGATCGAGAAAGAGTATTTTGGTATCTTTGCCAAAATACCGGGTTGGTGACCTCGGACAAACCACGGCGCAAGGCGGCTCAAAGGAGAGGTGATTTAGGTCAAGAGAAGGAGAAGATCACTAAGAGACAGATTCGGGAGGCCTGGATCGTCATCCGCTTTGAGAAGCGTGCATAAGTATAAACATATTTATGTGTGGGAGTAAGGGGTGCACGATAAGGTTTTCTCTCTAGACGTTGCCTTCACTATATAAGGGTTGGTGCAAGATTTGCACGACCAAGCCTTGGAAACCCTAATTTGAGATTTGGAGAAAGTGTAGAAAATAGAGGAGGCTAGGGTTCTAGAGAGATAGATTGCGAGATTGTGTGCTCATAGTGAGCTTTTATCCTCCATGGTGGAATGGCTGTAAACCTACAACCCTTTTAATCAATCCAAGCTAGTGTGTCTCAAGATGAGTTCTCTCTTGTTCTTGCTCTCTCTCTCTCTCTCTCTTTCGTGATTTTGGGGTTTTGTGTTCTAGGAGTTTTGCCTTGTTTTCTTGTTATGGTCTAGCTTGTAAGGACTTGTGGGATCTAATCTAAGATCATCTGGATCATCTTTCAATCACGAGCAAACCTTTAGATCAAGATTAGGTTTTCCCATAGTTTTGAGCCTTCTTGCCCTCAATCAAGAAATTCGTGGAACCTTGGTGATCATCGTCACGATCTTCAGTTGGAATAGGTTTCTGACCTTCTTGTTGAGCTTTGTATAAAATCTAACGGGATTTGGATCACGGGATCAAAAGTTAGGTCGATTTATGGATCCTTTAGGCTGTTGTTTGTCAGCAAGTGATTACTCCGATTAGACTAGCCAGTGGTCAGACCGGTGTTGTCAAACCGACACCGATGGTCAGATCGGCGAGGATCGACAGTCAGATTGGTAGAGGTTGTGTAAGTTTGGGGTTTCTCGGTTTAACGCAAGACTTCTGTTATAATCTTGTGGCTTTGATCTCCATTGCTTTCATTGCTATTGGAGTGAAAGAAATTTGAATACTACAGGTAAAAAAGAGGTGGCTCCTATTCACCCCCTCTAGTCGTTATTTCGGTCCATCAAGTGGTATAAGAGTCCGATGAGTTCATACTTGATCTTAACCAGTCGATAAACAAGATGACTAAAAAGTACTCCACCAAGTCACATGTCTACGATGGACTCGACTATGTTTATTGGAAGAACAGAATACGAGTCTACCTTCAGAGAGAAGGTCAAGTCATATGGGAGGTCTTTCAAGATCTCCTCGTCCTGCTCATGATTGTTATGCCAGCTTCAACAGCCACTTTGGCTAACAACTATAAGGCAAAAAAAACCTCCTATATGTTGGGCTTGGATTTGTCACCTTGAGACTGCACATGAGATTTGGCATACTCTTGAGATTTATCATGAGGGCTCTTTCAAAATCAAACAAGTGTGCCAAATGGTCTTCAAACGAGAGTACAACAAATTCGAGATGCTTCCTGGAGAGAGTATCGATGATGTGTTTACTCACTTCAACAAGGTACTAAATCAATTGAGGGATGTTGATATTGAGTATTCTCAGTTTAAGAATGTCACTCATCTCTTGGCAGCCATAAATACAAAGGAGTGGGAGATGAAAGCAACCGCCATTGAGGAGAACGTTAACTTGAGCGATCTCACCTTAAAGTTGCTGTATAGCAAGCTCAAGACCCATGAGATCAAAAGAGTTAACTACCCCAAGAAAGAAAATATGGCGTTGGTAGTTGATCCCTGTAATAGCCCAAATTTCAAATTTCAGTAAAAATTAAAATTTATTTATTTTTGTAGAATTTTTTGGAGTTTTAAATGCTTTTTATAAATATTTTAAAGTCAAAACAAATTTAGTTGCAAAATTAAAAGTCAACATTGAGTTGGAAATAATTTTATTAAGTCCAAAATAATTATGGGAATTTTTGTGAATTTTTTCATAATTTTTGGAGTTATTTTGCTATTTTCTAAAGCTTATTTGAATTATCAGAATTAATACAAATGAAAAATTAAAAGAAAATCAAAATTCGGCTTTGGGCCGAAACCCAAAGGCCTCGGCCCAAAACCCTTCGCGCGTGCGGCCCGCACCGGCCCACACCCCCGCGTCGTTCCTCCCCTCGCGCGTCCACCGTTGGATCAAAATCCAACGCACGCGCCACACCCACGCATCTCTCTCTCTCCTCTTCTGCGCCTTGGATCAGCATCCAACAGCCACCCGCGCCCCGTTTCCTTCCACGTCACCACATACGACCTCGGCCATTGGATCAAAATCCAACGGGCCGCACCATTTCTTCCTCCCCGCTTTCTCCTTCGCGTCACCTCGCTTAACCGCCGCCATGACCGAGTCGCGGAGCTCCGATTTCCCCGCGTTCTGCTCACCCTCTCGTCACGTAGTCGCGCGCAACGGCTCCGCCACCTCACGCCGCCCCCACTCCTCCCTCAACCCCTCTTCTCGCGCACGTTCTCGCCGAAACCGCCGCCGCGCCCGCAACCGCCGCCGCACGTCCCCCACGTCGCCGCCGCTCCAGGCCTCCCCTCTCCCTATAAAAGAAAGCCCGCGAGCCTCTCCTCCTCCTCAACCCATCCCCCTCACCCACTCTCCCTCTCTCGCAGTAGCGCCGCCGGAATTCACCGTCAAAGCCCATCAGCCGAAGGAGCTTCCACCGCCGTTTGCGCCGCCGCTGTCGACGCCGCGCCCTCGCTGTCGTCACCTTTGGCATTGCCGTCTTCCCGCGAACCCAGTGCGCACCTCGACATCGTCGGAGCCCCACAGGATCGCCGCGTCGCCATCAACCCCGACTTCGTCGCCGCTCCGTCGACGCCGCCGGCCGCCACCGTCCTTTCCTCGTCTAGTGGGTGAGCGTATCCGGATCGCCGCATCCTCCTCTCTCTTCTCGTAACCTCGCCGCCCGCCGCCGCGCACCGTAGCGCCGGCGACCTTCGGTCCCCGCGCCGGCACCGTGCCCGCCGACGTGGCACCGCCACATGGCCGCCACCAAGGCGTCACCTGTACGCCACCTCGGCAAAACAGCCCGCGTGGCGCTGTGTCAGCGCCACGCGTGTGCGTGCGTGCCACCTCAGGCGCACCAGATCCCACCCAGCTCGGTAGACCAAGTCTACCGTGAGCCGAGCCACCGACACGTGGGGCCCACACGTCAAAATTAGTTTAATTCCTTTTAATTCTGAAAATCGGTATGCTGACGTCATCATTGCGTAATAAGTTGAATTTCCTTTAGAAAAATAAATCAGGAAAATCTAATAAATTCAGAAATTAGGTTTTAAATAGATTTAAACTTCAAAAAATCATATCTTTTGCATCTGAACTCCAAATTGGGAGATTCAAGTTGCAAATTTTGCATAAAATTATAATCTAGCTAAATAAACCAAAATATTTCAATTTGGAGTTAATTTGAGCTATGATTTTGAATTTATTTGAATTTGTCGTATTTTCGCGTTTAGACTTCGACGACTCCGGAGAGTTCGACCAATCCGAAGACCTAGAATTCCAAGACGTCAACGAAGGCAAGTTACACCATTGATCATATTGGTCCCAGTATTTTTAAGTTATTTTAAGTTTTTAAATTATTTAATGCATGCATATGTTTGTATAAATATTTTAATGTCATGTTTTATATATAGTTACTCCAATGTTTCATTGTATGGCCATTTTGAATATTGTACTTGACTGCCTTGACACCATAGACAAAATATTATCAAAACTAGTCATATACTTAACTAGGCTTAGTTCACACTTAAAGAATTTGGGAAGGTTTAGCCAAATCTCTTACAAATTTGTTTCAAACTTGACATAGTGGTATTGTTTTACCACATGAATTTATAAAGAGAGTTTTATTCAAAAGAAAATCAAAAATGGGTTTGGACTCGGGCGAATTGGTCGGAATGGTGGGTGCAGGTTTATGCACAGGATTGATCTAGTTAAGATTAAGGCCCATGGTTTTTAGGAATGATGCCCAAGTCAATTGAGGACCGGTCTTTGAGCCGCTTATTGCTATGCCTTACCGTACCACCACATGTCCTGTATGGGCAGGATTTGGCTAATTAATTTGTAATGTTTTAGTGTATTTGTGTCATGTTGATTATGTGGGTGTCGGTTAGACTTTATTTCCCACTTGGCGCAAGAGGGGGCTTCCGGAGGACGGTTAGTCCCAAGGGGCGAAACCTTAGCGGGCACGAGTACACTAGGACAGAACATTGTAAAGGCCTCATGATAATTGCTCAGTCACACGCCTACGGAAGCGTGTAGTGGCTGACATAATGAGCATGTCATCTTATGTGGGTAAAGTTGTACAAACTCTGCAGAGTAGAAACTATTCGAATAGCCACGTCCATGGTCATGGACATGCTAGCAAGGCCACTTAAAGTTAGATTTGTTTTTGGTTTTAAAAATGCTTTATCAAATGTTGAGGATGGTTAATCCTTATGAAAAGTTGGGCGGGAAGCCAAGTGTTAGGAGGGGATCCTTCACTTAATCACTGGAGGTTATCCATATTACAACATCGTCATTTTAAAATATGATTTTAATCATAGTATAAAATTGCCTTAGAAATTACTATGTTTATTTAACCTGAAAATGTTGTTTATGCAAAACAACCCCTGCCATACTCACTTGTTACCTTATGCATGCATTTTCATTCAATATTGGGTGTAGCTTGCGAGCACGGAAGTTGTGCTCACTCTTGCTGAATAAATCTTATTCAGGAGAAGACTTTTTCCCCGACGGTGAGGATCAGGACGAGTAGGCCTTCGACCCAGACGATTGCTTATGGCGCATCGTGTGGCTCACATATATTATTATGCTTCCGCTATGTTATTCATTTGATATTTGATATTGTTGTTCAGACTCATTTGTATTAAACATTTGATTACTTAATGTTATTTACGATTTCGTCATATGATTGTGATATCTATTTTGTGAGACTGTGTATACTGGAAATCCTGGACCGGTGTATGAACACAGAGAATTCGGGATCCTTCGCTCCCGGGTTCGACAATCTGTAACAGTCCAAATTTTAAATTTTAGTAAAAATTAAAAGTTTATTTATTTTTGTGGAATTTTATGAAATTTTAAAAGCTTTTTATAAATATTTTAAAGCCAAAACAAAATTTATTTACAAAATTAAAAGCCAACATAAAGTTGGAAATAATTTTATTAAGTCCAAAACAAGCATGGGAATTTCTGTGAATTCTTCCATAATTTTTGGAATGATTTTACTCATATCTAAAGCCTAAATGAATTATCAAAATTAAAACAAATAGAAAAGCAAAAGAAAATCCAAAAATTAGCTTTGGGCCGAAACCCAAAGGCTTCGGCCCAAAACTTCCCGCGCGCTCGGCCCGCACCGGCCCACAACCCCGCGCCCGTTCCTCCCCTCGCGCATCCACCGTTGGATCGAAATCCAACGCACGCGCCGCACACACGCACCCCAACCCATCTCTACCGCTGGATCTTGAACCAACGGTCAAGATATTTTGTAACCGCCGCATCGTCCGAATGTCATAAGCAATGCGAGCCGTGCGATCTTAATCTAACGGCCAGATCTCGCCCACACCGCCCACGTCACTTCTAATAATCGTGACCGTTGGATCAAAATCCAACGGCCCGCGTTCTTTCTTCCTCCTCTCCTTCTTCTCCGCGTCGCTCGCGCAACTGCCGCCATGACCGAGTCCATGGAGCTCCGAGTTCCCCGCGTCCTGCTGATCCACTCGTCACGAAGTCGCGCGCAACGGCTCCGCCACGTCCAACCGCCCTCGTTTCCCACTTCTTCCCCTTCTCGCGCCGGTTCGCCACGAGCCAAAACCACCGCCGCACGATCTCCTTCCCGGCCACCCGGCCCCTATAAAAGGGAGCACCGGGAGCCCCTCTTCACTCCGAACTCGAGACCACCACCCACTCTCCCTCTCTCGCCGTAAGCTCGCCGGAATCGGAGTTTTCGTCGCCGCCAAGCTTCAAGCTTCCGCCGCCGATTTTGTCGCCGTCGTCGACGCCCTCGTCTCGCCACCTCGTCGCGATCCTGGTGCGCGCACCCATTCCACCGGAGGATCGCCGGAACACCTACATCGTCGACGACCGTACCTTAGCCGCCGCCTTCGTCCACGTCGCCGGCCACCGCCTCACTCTTCCCAGTCGCCGGGGTGAGCATCATGATCACTGACCTCTCCTCTCTCTTCTGGTGCACTCGCCGGACTTCGCCGCGCAGCACAGCGCCGGCGACCATCGGTCCCCGCGCCGGCGCCGCCCTCGCCGACGTGGTGATGCCACCTAGGTGCCACCTCACCGCCTCTGCTGGCGTGGCGCACGAGTGGCGCCAGTCACTGCCACGTGCGCGCCACGTGGGTGATCCACCACACCCGGGTCCACTCGGCTCGGTAGATCCAGTCTACCGTGAGGCGTGTCTATGACACGTGGGGCCCGCATGTCAGAAATTATTTTAATTTCTGAAAATCCCTCGCTGGCGTCAGTATTGCGCAATAAATAGATTTTTCAATAGAAAAATAATTCGGGAAATTCAATTAAATTTCAGAATTAGGTTTAAAACTTCTAAAATTCATAACTTTTGCATATGAACTCCAAATTGGGTGATTCAAATTGCAAAATTTATATAAAATTATAATCTATCTAACTAAACCAAAATATTTCAATTTGGAGTTATTTTGATCTATGTTTTTGAATTTATTTGAATTTGAATATTGAATTTGTCGTATTTTTGCGTTTAGACTTCGACGACTCCGGAGAGTTCGATCAATCTGAAGATTTAGAATTCCAAGACATAGACCAAGGCAAGTTACACCATTGACTATATTGCCCCTAGTATTTTAAGTTATTTTCAGTTTTTAAATTCTTTATCGCATGCATATGTTGGTATAAATATTTTAATGTCCTGTTTTACATATAGTTAATTTCAGGTGTTATTGTATAGCCAATTTGAATGTTGTACCTGACTACCTTGATACCATAGGCAAAGTATTATCAAAATTAAACATATGCTTAGCCAGGCTTAGTTCACACTTACAGAATTTGGGAGGGTTTACACCAAATTTCTACAAATTTGTTTCAAACTTGATATTGTGGTATTGTCTTACCACATGGGTTTATAAATAGAGTTTTATTCAAAATAAAATCAAAAATGGGTTTGGACTTGGGCGAAATGGTCGGAATGGTGGGTGCAGGTTTATGCACGGGATTGATCTGGTTAAAATTAAGGCCCATGGATTGTAGGAATGACGCCCAAGTCAATTGAGGACCGGTCTTTGAGCCGCTTATTGCTATGCCATAACGTACTACCACATGTTCTGTATGGGCAGGATTTGGCTAATTAATTTGTGATGTTCTAGTATATTTATGTCATGTGATTATGTGGGTATCGGTTAGACGTTTTATTCCCACTTGGCGCAAGAGGGGGCTTCCGGAGGACGGTTAGTCCAAAGGGGCGAAACCTTAGCGGGCATGAATATATTAGGACAGAACATTGTAAAAGCCTCATGGTAATTGCTCAGTCACACGCCTACGGAAGCGTGAATTGGCCGACATAACGAGCATGTTACCTCGTGTGGGTAAAGTTGTACCAACACTGCAGAGTAGAAACTATTCGAATAGCCGCGTCTGCGGTCATGGACATGCTAGCAGGGCCACTTAAAGTTAGAATTGTTTTTGGTTTTTAAATGCTTTATTAAATGCTGAGGATGGTCAATCCTTATGAAAAATTGGGCGGGAAGCCAAGTGTTAGGAGGGGATCCTTCACTAAAACATTGGAGGTTATCCACATTGTAATATTGCCATTTCAAAATATGATTTTAGTCTTATTATAAAACTGCCTTAGAAAATTACTACGATTATTTACGCTAAAAATGCTGTTTATGCAAAACAACCCCTGCCATACTCACTTGTTACCTTATGCATGCATTTTAATTCAATATTGGGTGTGACTTGCGAGCACGGAAGTTGTGCTCATCCTTGCTGAATAAATCTTATTCAGGAGAAGACTTCTACCCCGACGGTGAGGATCCGGACGAGTAGGCCTTTTGACCCAAACGATTGCCTGTGGCGCATCGTGTGGCTCACCTCTATTATATGTTTCCGTTGTGTTTATCATTTGACATTTGATATTATTATTCAGACTCATTTGTATTAAACAATTATTTATTTAATGTCATTTACGATTTCGTGATATGATTGTGATATCCCTTTTTTGTGAGACTGTGTACACTGGAAATCCTGGACCAGTGTATGAACACAGAGAATTCGGGATCCTTCGCTCCCGGGTTCGACACAATCCCTCTAGGAAATCTTAGGATGGTGGTTCTTCCGAGTCTTTGAGTTTCTCTCTTGCTTGTCTTTCTGTTATCAATGAGGAGGAGCTTGAGTCTATTCTTGAGCCAGTTAGCCATCTTAGCTAGAAAGTTCACCTGGGCCTATAACAATGTGAAGCAATATGAGGGGCGGTATGGTGACTTTCTACGAGTGTGGTGAGCTATATCACATTCGGGCTAGCTGCCCCAAGTTGAGGGTAAAGGGCAATAACAATTAGGCGAAGGGCTCGTGGAAGAAGTCTCAAGGACACAAGGCCAAGTTTGATCCCTCCAAGCTCTTGAAGGCCGCTTAAGGGGTCTTTACCACTTTTGGAGAACATTCTATGAGTGATGTGGACTCAGGGAGCGAGGAAGACAAGGAGGTAGAGATCCCTCAAGAGAAGAACAAAAGCAAGGATAAGGACTTCATCGGCATATGCTTCATAGCACGACAACAACGACCCCACCGACACATCCGATGAGGTACCTCCCTCCTATGAAATGATCATCTTGCGATATGAAGGGCTATATGATCAAGTGCTTAGTCAGGACAAAGCTCTTAAGAAAATCATGGCTAGGGCTATGGAGTTGGAATCTCAAGTTGATAATTTAACTCTTGAACTTGTGAATGCTAAGGACCCTGATAGTGGTGAATGTGCCTCTTGCCATGTTTTGCATGTTGAGTTTGACAAACTGAAAAATGCTCATGATATTGCTTTGAACCAACTTGAAAAAGCTATAAATAAGCTAATTGAAACTAAATCCAATCCTTGTGTAAAATGCTTAGAAACTAACAAGTTGACGACCCTTGAACATAATGACAAGAAACTTGATTCTATTGCTTGTGCATTTTGTGCATATCGTGAACATGAGATAAATGACATGCATGAAGCATTTAGAGTCAAATATGAGAAGTTAAAGAACAAACTAGATCGTGCATCTTGTGCATCATGTGAAGCTCTAAAGTTTGAAGTAGTTGTGCATAAGAAAACATTTGCTAGAGTTGTAAAAGGCTAAAACTTATGAATCATGTCCTAAACTTTCTATTGAGAACATTTGCCCTAAGGATACTCTAGAAAAATCTCCAAGGGTAAGAAACAACATAACATGATTCTAGACAAGTCCAAGACTTCTATTGGGAAGCAAGGATTAGGGTACAACTTTGATAAGGATAAAACTAAGCCAAGTGTCATTCAAGTGCTAGAAGATGGGCTAGTTGAATTCAAAACCCAACCTACAAAAGTGCTTTTCAAGTTTGCTTATTTTGCTCAAATGAACTCAGATTTGCAGGGAGCTTCTCCTAGTGGTACCAATTATCATTGCACCTATTGCAAGAGAGATGGGCATTTGATTTGCTTAGGCTGATGAATGCTAGGAGGAACCTCGCTAGAATCACTTCGCATCAGCTTAGAACTTTTAGGGGAGATTTTCATGTAGAGAGGAAATAACCTAGACTAGGATTTCATTCTTATCCTAGATATGCTCAATGTCATGTTCCCAGACAGGTTGCATCTCATGCTTTTATAAATGTCTCTCATGCTATAATTACAAATAGATTCAAAGCTAACAACCATGTTTCATACGCTTCTGGAAGACATGTGTCTCTGTACTGGACTCCCAAGCCATGTTTAATTAACCCCAGTATTGATTCACATAAATATTTTTGTGCCTTTATTTCAGGATCGCCGTGGAAGGGGGAGGAACACGAGGCTCGTCAACTCTGGGTGTTCACACCACATAACCGGAGACACAAGATGGTTCACCTCCTTCACACAAGCTTCTGGTGGTTACTTCATCACCTTTGGGGATGACACACAAGGACATATTAAAGGAACTGGCTCAATTAGGGTGAATGCCAAATTCATCCTAAAGGACATCACCCTTGTGGATAAGCTAAGGTATAATCTGCTCTTAGTCTCTCTGCTTCTTAATGATGGTTATGAAACTAGATTTAAGAAAAATTATTGTCGTGTGATTGACTTTGTTGGTGAGCTCGGATTTGGGATTTCTCAAGTTGGTAGAATCTTTGGAGCTGATTTTTTAGTCTTTTGTTGGTTCTCTGAAGTGTTTATTTGCTTCTTCTTCTTAGTTCTGGTTTTGACACAGCTGTTTGAGGGCACATTGGGTTTTATCATTTGACACGAGTCAGCAACCTTAATCTCATGAGAGGTTTGCCAAAACTCAGGATTGTCAAAGACATTGTATGTGCGCCCTGTAGACATGACAAGCAAGTGGTTGTCTCACACCCATCGTTGACCATGGTGATGACTAATGGATCTTGATAATGATTACATATGGACAATGTTTATCTTTTTAGAGTTCAGTCAGCTGGTGGTAAATGGTAGATTCTAGTCATAGTCGACGATTTTTCCAGATACCCTTGGGTATTCTTCTTGGCTTTTAAGGATGAGACATTTCGCTATTTTCGCGATTTGGTTCTTCGCTTGGCTACTGAGCTCCCTGGTGCCTTAAGAGCAATTCGCAGTGACAGTTGCATAGAGTTCAAGAATTCTTCATTTGCCTCTTTGAATGCTGAGCGGGGTATTGAGCATCAATTCTCTTCTCCTCACGCCCTCAGCAAAATAGCGTGATGGAAAGGAAGAACATGACCCTAGTTGAAATGACCAGGACGATGCTAGATGAATACAACATGTTGAGAATTATTGGGCTAAAGCCCTTGCATCTGCCTGTTGTGTTGCTAATCGAGTCTTCTTGAGATTATCTTTGAGCAAGACGTGCTATGAGCTTCTATTTGGAAGAAAGCCTTTTGTCTATCATTTCATAGTCTTTGGTGCTAAGTACTTCATTCTTAAGACTGAAAACCTAGATAAATTTGAATCTAGAACTTAGGATGACATATTTCCAGGTTACCCTGCAAATTCTAGAGGCTTTCGTGTACTTCATGTTGAAACTAACACAACCATGGAGACTTGCAATGTCACCTTTAATGAGACTACTCCTGGAGGTAGATCAGATATTTTAGGTGATTCACAGGCTTTTGAGAGCGGCTTTGTGGAGGAAGAAGGCATTGAGGATGACTGCCTCCCACCTGTCTGCACTACTACTATTCCTGCTAAGGAACTTAGCTCCACTACTTCACCTTCAGTTGAGGCTTATGCTACTTCCACCTCTACTTCAGCAGTACTTGTGGAGGTTAAAGATGTGATGTCTCCACCTGGTGCTCCACTTCAGATTCAAAGAAGCCATCCACCAAATCATATAATTGAACATCGTCATGAGTCGGTCACTCACTCCACGTCTCGTGATCCTAATCTCTACTCCTATTCTGCATTTGTAGCATCTTTTCCACCCCGAGATGTGTTGCATACTTTATCTGATGCACGAGGAGTTAGAGAATTTTAAAAGAAATAAGGTGTGGAATCTTGTAGAACCTCCTAGTGGTCATAATGTTATGGAAGACAAAACGGGTATACAAGAACAAACAAAGTGAGGATGAATCTATGATTAGAAACAAGGCTAGGTTGGTAGCTCATTGATACACACAAGTAAAGGGGTTAGACTTTAATGAAACATTTACTCCTGTAGCTAAATTAGAAGATATTCGCATCTTGCTTGTATTTGTTGCATCAAAAGATTTTAGGTTGTACCAAATGGATGCCAAGAGAACTTTCCTTAATAGTTTCATAGAGAACGAAGTGTATATTAGACAATCCCTTGGCTTTGAAAATCCTAAGTTATCTGACCATGTATTTAAGTTGTCCAAAGCTTTGTTTGGTCTTAAACAAGCACATAGAACTTGACATGATAGGCTTAAGACCTTCTTACTTAAGAATAGATTTGACCAGCCAGGTGGAGTTCATGCATAGTGAGTGTGGTGAACTTTGTTGAATTGGTCAAAGTCATGGAATTCAGTGCATATGCGTTGTATGATGCATATTTTGACTACGTGGGTCAAGTTGCGAGGAACTTGTGCCCGGAATTGATTTCTTGGTCTATTGTTGTGCAGGGATGCTTGGAGTCAACTACAGTCAACGACGAGTATGATTGGGACTAGGCTAAGAGAGATGAGGTCCAGAACGATTGAGGATGCCGAGTGAAGTGGTTGGATGCAAGCATGGCACAAGATGAACAAGAACGACCGAACGAGATGTTCGGCGCAATAGGTTGCATCAAGTGGCTTGGGTCCGGTGCAAGTGCTATGGTGGTTCCTATGGGAGCCAGATGTGAGAGACTTCATGTTGATTGGACTCGGTCATGGAGAAGGATCGAGAAGGAGCATTTTAATATCTTGGTAAAAATAGCGGGTTGGTGACCTTGGACAAACTGCGGGGCAAGACAACACAAAGGAGGGATGGTTTAGGTCAAAAGAAGGAGAAGATCACAAATAGACTGATTCAGGAGATCCGGATCGTCATCCGCTTTGAGAAGCATGCATGAGTGTATATCCATTTGTATGTGGCCTTAACGGGTGCTTGATAAGATTTTATCTCTAGATCTAGTCTCCACTATATAAGGGTTGGTGCAGGATTTGTACAATCAAGCCTTAGAAATCCTAATTTGAGATTTAGGGAAAGTGGAAAATAGAGGAGGCTAAGGTTTGAGAAAGATGGATTACGAGATTCTGTGTTCATGAGTGGGTTTTTGTCCTCCATGATGGAGTAGCTGTAAACCTACAATCTCTCTAATCAATCCAAGCAAGTTTGTCTCAAGATGGGTTATCTCTTGTTCTTACTCTCTTTCTTTGGTAATTTTGGGGGGTTTTGTGTTCTAGGTGTTTTGCATTGTTCTTTTACTGTGATCTCGCTTGACAGGACTTGTGGGATATGATCTAAGGTCATCTGGACCATCTTTCACCCACGAGCAAGTCTTTAGATCAAGATTAGGTTTTCCCCCGTTTTTGAACCTTCTTGCCCTCAATCAAGAAATTCATGGAGCCTTACTGATGATCGTTTCGATCTTCAATTGAAATAGGTTCCTAACCTTTTTATTGAGTTTTGTCTGAAATCTCAAAGGATTTGGATCACGAGATCAAAAGTTAAATCGATTTGTGGATCCTTCGAGCTGATGTTTTTTAGCTGACGGTCAAACCGGCCTCACTAGCGGTCAAAACGGCGCCAGCAGTCAGACCGGCCAGGCTCAGCAATCAGACTGACAGAGGTTGTGTAAGTTTGGGGTTTCTCGGTTTCAACCAAAAACTTCTGATGTGATCTTGTGGTTTTGATCTTTATAGTTTTCAGTGCTATTAGAGTGAAAAAAATTTATACACCGCACGTGGAAAAAAAAGCAAGCTCCTATTCACCTCTCGGATGGCTATTTCGGTCCAACAAAATCTACATTCTTCCGTGGACGGAAGGCAAAACAGCGATGGGACAAAAGGTACAAAAAGCGTCCCCTCGGTGCGTGAAGTTTCTCCGAGCCACCCTTTGGCAAAAGTGACGACGACGGATGGCGTGTTCAATTTGCCCGTACAGTGCGCGCGGCAATCGTGCTCTGGAGTGTACTGTTCTGGTATCTAGAGTCACCAGAGGTCGAGGACCGCAAAAGCAGCACCCTACCCTACCGGCCACTACGGGCCGGCCGGCCGGCGACATGAAAGCTCTGCCTACTAGTACTACACATTAACATGACACGCAAATTAAGTGCTCGATCGTCATGACCGTTCCCATTATGTAGTAGCGGTCAGCTGAAAGCAGGATTGGGGTGCATATCATATTCATACCGCGTGACGGCGTGGTACACATATCATTTTCGGGTATGGAGGAATACGTGGTGGTGGACCTTGGCCGGTCATGAAACACGGAGTGCAAGCGCCTAGGATGGTGGAGGCAATCACATGCGCCAAGGATTGGGAATTGGCAAAGAGCGCAACAAAGATCAAGCGGAGGATCTTGAGATCGCGCAGCGCACTGCCGACCTTGAACGCATGAACGATCTCGATATTGATGAGTAGTCAAGATGTACACATGTTGTTACTGTACTCTTTTCCTTACTGGGAACCCCACTCAGGCGTAAGGTTTTAACGAGGCAAGAACATTGTATTTGTAAAATATTAAGAAAATTTCACATTTTCCCGGTGCCCATGTTTTTACGCAATTAATTCAATTTTAACTAGGTTTTTAATGAGGCAAGCACGACCGCACGAGAAGAATGAAGATGGCGATCGTCGCCGCCGCTCGCCGCCGTCGCCGTCTCGCCGCCGCCGTCTCGCCGTCAATAGTTACTTAGGTCGGGGGCTGGCTTGGGCACGGCGGTGACCGGAGCCTGCGTTCGGCACGGTGGGCGGTCAGCTCTAGTCATGACCATTCCCATTATGTAGTAGCGGTCAGCTGAAAGCAGGATTGGGGTGCATATCATATTCATACCGCGTGACGGCGTGGTACACATAGGTACGTGGTGGTGGACCTTGGCCGGTCATGAAACACGGAGTGCAAGCGCCATATGTGCAGGGAGACATATAAAACCGACACTCACTAAAAGTCGGTCTCTACTCAGATAGTCAGATGTTAATTAATTATTGTCGTTCTGTGATCAAGGCATATACCAGTTTATACCATTTTGATCATAAGATGTAGAGTCACACTAGCTCTAATAAGACCGATCGATATGAAAATCCAAAAAAGTTCGGCCAAAATTTACATTTTTCAAAGTTAAAACGGAAAAAAAACCTAATGCACAGTTTTGAGGATTTGACCCAGGACCTCTGTCTTGTAAGACAAAAACAAGAATATTACCACCAGGCTACATACACGATTGTGATTAAGCATAGTTGCAAATTTCTTTTATATTGGATAAAATTTATTCATAACCGATTATTTTTGCCGGTTTAGATTTCTAGGGGTAAGACCGATAAAACCGAATTTCGGCTGGTGTTTTTTAACCTCGGAGAAGTGAGAAATCAGAAGAAAACTGATCATTTTAGTGGTGACAATTTCTGTGTTGCGAGGGTACGCACTAGAGCACGGCGTGTAACTCGTGTTGCAATTGTGGTGCGATTGGGATAAAGCTAGCTAGCTAGGTTTCTAGAACGTAACTGCTATAGTGCTATAGAATAGACGATAGGATATTATACCCACATGGGTTGCGTATGATCTGTTCATGATTGACTGTCGGATATGGATCGGATATCGTCCTTTTCTGTGTTCAGTGCAAACGGAATAAATCCAGAAACGTAACTTCCTAGTTTCTAGATTGCTGATCTCACATTCATTCTAGGTTCTTCTTGAGTGTTAGTGCATCCACGTTTGGCTGCACCAATCATGAGTTCCCGAAACTAGCTATTTCATGGCAATTAAGAAGACGTGTCGAATTTTATTTCTTTTAGCGAGGGGAAGAAATGTTAATTTTGTTGATCTTCTATTTATAATTGAATAGAAGAACACGGTTTTTTTTTTTTGAATTTTTGTGGCACTATACTGTTTCAACTGCATGGACAAAATATTGTAGAACATTCTTTTAAACTTTTTTTTATACAATTTAAGTGGTCATGAACCTTCATCGGGATTTAATCGATATTCGTTGTGCTGGTCTCTAGACCACCAAAACCACACGAAAAAGATAGCTAATTAAGCAGACACTACGAAGATACGCAGATTAAAATAACATGCAATGTGAGGCTGGCGTTTGTGTTATTTTCTAAATTGCTTGATTTTTGTATTGAACAATTTGCCCTCCCAAAAAGGTGCGAGCCATTTTCCCTTAAAAAAAAAGAAGTCAGGCATTATTTTCCAAATGTAGTGCTATTGAGAAATTTAACCTCAAGGAATATTTGTGCACCAATCATTTTCCCCTCTCCTCAACCCTATATATGATCGTACTCAATCTAGCTATGTCACTTTTTACAGTACGTTGAACAAACACCAACCTTGATATGATGGTTACATGTGAAAGTCTTAGTAAACTTTCTTGTGTGTTTTCCTTATATATCTCATGAATTTTCCATATATTAGCATTTATCTATCTATTATCTTATTAAAGCAGAGTCAAAAGAACCCACCACGTTCGCTCTTATGGGCTAGAAATTTTCACATTAATCGATGGAAAAAGAGAAAGATCTACACCGTTGAACGTGGTGGATCCAGATTATAACGGTCTAGATTAAGAGAAAGAATCCATATCAAGTAAAACAAAACTGAGATTCGGAATAAAAACAAAATAAAATTAGCAATTGAATTTTCATACGAATTTCTAAGTAAAATCCCTAAATAATTATAATTCGAAATACAAAAATAAAAAGTGGAAATTAGATTTGTATACCAAATTCAACCAAAAATAACTAAAATTCGGAATATAAATAAATAAAATTAGCAGTTTGATTTCGATACGAATTCTAATAGTAATAATTCAGAATAAAAATAAACAATAATTGGCAATTAGATTTGTATACGAAATACAACCAAAAAATAATTGCAATTCTGAATAAAATTAAATAAAATTAGCAATTTGATTTCAATACAAATTTCAAAGTAAAATCCCTAAATAACTGTAATTAGGAATAAAAATCAAAGAAAAATTAGCAATTGGATTCAGATACAAATTCTAAGAAAAATATCTGAAATTCAGAATAAAAAATAAAAAAAATTTGTAATTTGATTTCCATACGTAATCCAAAAAAACCCAAATAAGTAAAATTCTGAATAAAATAAATAAATTTAACAATTTGATTTGTATATGAACTCCAATAAAAATAACTAAAATATTGAATAAAAATAAAAGTTATAATGAGGATAACACAGATGGTGTATGAGGAGACACAAAAGAAGCCACCATATTCGCTCTCAAGGTCACGTGTTTCTATTGTTGCTTCCTATAGAATAAAAAGAAAAAATAATTAAAATTCTGATTAAAAAATGTCAGTTATAACAAGGATAGCACGAATGATGTCGGAGGAGACCACAAAAGAGTGCAATGGCATCGATCTATCCTGCAAGAAGACATTGATCCACGGGGAAGTGAAGAGTCGAGGCGACGACGACGGAGATGAGGACAATGTCGTGCTGGTTACCGGAGCCATTGAAGAGAAAGTAAAAATGTTAAAGGAGCCAAGAGTCGCGATGACAAGTGGTGAGCATCAGCGTTGTTGAAAGATTTTGTGGTCAAAGAAGCTCGATGATGGAGAATCTCTGGCAAAGAGAAGATGAAGCTTTGCATTGAAGACAAGCTACATACGATATGGGGCCATCTGGTAGTTAGGAGTGTGCCACCACTGGTGAGGGGCACATTGTAGTTGACGATGGCGAAAAGATTCCCCATACCGTTAGACAAGATTAAAGCAGATATACCGATATTAGTGAAGATGGAAGATCATCACGGTTATTGAGAAAGCCACAACGTTGAGTTGGCCAGCGTCGAAGAAGATGAGCGACTAACACGAGAGAAGAGAACGTCGAACATGTATAACATCATGCATGCGTATGTACATACATGCATCCGTACAAATACAAGTTCGGGCGTACAGAGGCAAAGTAGCAAAAAAAAACTTGGAGTAGAGATGGCGCAGCCGTAGGGAATATGCTCGGGTTATCGGAGAGAGCGTAACACGTGTCACCAGCTGGGATCGGCGCCGGTTGCATGTGTATATATGTGCGTTGATGTCGCACTTGTTAGCCTTAAGCAATAATTGGGGAGAAGTAGAAGATAACTATGTGGTAAAGTATTTCATTGGAAGGGGTAGCAGCTGAGAGAGATCGATCAAGATTTAGACTTACTGTTGGATGTTGAAGCAAAAAAAAAACTATGACAACGAGAAGAGATAAAAGCCACACAGTTTGGTGGGGTAGCCGGCGTGTGAGAGGGGATAAATTTAAGATAGGTCGCCCATGGTGCATCGGTGTATGTGTGAGCAAGGTATTCTAATACATTATACCATATAAACTAATAAGATAATTTGTCGTACACATAATCAGTATATTACTTGAGATTAAATAGAGGTAGATGTGTATGCATACAATTTGAAAAATAAAATAACTAATAGAGTAAGAATATGGGCATGCAACTACATGATCTATGCATGAATATGGGCATGCAACTACATGATCTATGCATGATGAAGAGTGATTAGTTTCTAAGAACCCCAACAACTTATTATGCTCAATGATTTTCTTCCATCAAAACACATACTTCAACTATGTTCCCAGTTTGTAATTTTTTTCAAGCTTTATTGTCATTTCCAATATTTAAGATATCTTAAAAGTATAAATAGCCTACAAGATATGTAAATATATTATCAAATATTTATACAAACTTCGAAACAAATTTAACCGCGCAAATGCACGAGGCACCCTGCTAGTTTTATTAGTAAAACAAAGGCAAAAGAAATCACCACGTTTGCTCTTAAGAGCTAGACATTCCCACATTAATCGTACGAATTAAAAGAGAAAGATCTATACCATCGATTTTGGTGGCCCAAATTATAACAGTGCAAATCAAACAAATAGACATGAGAGCTAGCTATTGCAGTTGTATAAGAAAAAAATTGTATATTTGCTCTAAAAAATACAATTGTATTTCTATTATAAGCATATGCATTATAGTATCTAGTCACATAATTGCGTGGGGAATTCGACTAGTTACTAGTATACTTTAGTCAGCCTGCACACACTTTGATCATTGAGTTTATTTGAGCATCTATAGAAGAACCCTAAGGTGGTTCCATATATAAAGTTGTCTATTAGAATCCTTTACAAATCTTAATTAGATTTCCTTTGAATTCGATTCCAATAGTTATCACTAGTGTATGAGTGGACATATGTTGTAATTTGAAATATTAGCTAGCTGTGAAAGGAAGGCTATAGTACCAAATAAAATCGAATATCTTAATCGAGTTTGATATGATGGTTACAATTTTAAATACGATATGGCATAATGAGGATGCTGCTTTAATTTAGGAATTAATCAAATTTAGAGTACAAATGTTGATTTTTCTTTTGAATTAAAAGAGTAAAGGTCGATATTGTTTAGCTAAATGTTTTACTTCCTCCGCTTGCGTAATTTTCTACTTCTCAAACTTGCGGGCTAGATACACACAAGATGGTGGAAAAAATTAAGTGTTTGTCAGATATACACAAAATAAATATGTGTATTGTAGTCACTCCTTTGATAACATTATTGCGCTTTAATCATCCTAAAAAATATCAGTATTTTTTGGAGTTACCTCTGCGTCGCCTATACCTCTTTTAGGAACGTGTTCTAATATAACAAACTTTTCGTATACCCTAAAGGAATGAAAGGACATGTAGATGATCAATTTCTATTTGACCTGCCCAAATTTAATTTACTTCCAAAATCAGTCATATGTCATTATATGACAAGAGCTAGCTAGTGCTTACCTGAACGATTCAGGATTAGTTGGCCACTCGGGCACGAACTCCTCCAACGGGTGGCAGTGAAGGCGCAGATAGTCCCGCCAGTTGTGGACTGTCTCCTTGCGGACGTTGAAGCTCGTGGAAAGCCTTATTTTCTTGGATGGCTCATCGGAGTAGAGCTTTGCCTTTTCCTCCGGCGGGAGACGGAAGAACTCCAGCCCTACGGCCATCACCTTCTCCAGTAACTCCTCTGCTATTTCATGGTTTATGACCTAAAAGAAATTGGCACATCCCAACTAATTAATCGCTATGCATGTCTTCTACATCAGAGAAGAGGCTAGCTCCAACGTTCCAAATCGGCGGCGGACTTGTCTGAAGGAGAAAACAATGCCGGCCGGCAGGTGCATAGACTTTCACGTGACATGCACCGAAGCAAATCGTAAAGCCTTGGAAGGAGTCAAGCTAGCTAGCCGCCATGTTTGAACTTTGAATCTAGCATGCATACTGCGAAGGCAAAACCTAGCTATAGGGCGCGCGGGAGAGACCTGGAAGAAGCCGTATGTGCGGCAAGCCTGAGCAATATCGGCGATGACGCGCTGCTTGTCCTGCGAGGCCAGGTCGATGAGGGGGATGTTGCTGTCAGTCGCCACCTTGGCAAGCCGCGGCCGGTCGGACTCGGGCCGGACATAGCCCTCCGGGAGGGTCTCGCGGTGCGCGACGGTGGACAGAAGCTGGTGTGCCATCGGCGAGGTTGGATCTAGGTAAGCTAGCAACGAGTAGGGATGCGAGGGGATCGCGCGAGGGAGTACTTGAAGACTGGGAGGCGGTGACTACCCGCGCGTTGACGCGCACAGCGACCGGCAGGAATCTAATTGGGTGAACCGACCGATACCGAGTTTGCTCCAAGACTGGGAGGCGGTGACTATGCGCAACGATCGAGTTAGGTTAATTTAACCGGAGAACGACGACAAATAGTTAATCAACTGCGAGGATGCCAGTCAAGGTCAAGGGGATGGCATAATGTGTCGACATGAACGAAAGCGTGCAGACGCGGAACTAGACTATTTGCGTATGGTCGGATTCGCATGCATGCGGCATGCCTCACCCTAATTGAATCTAGAAGCTTCATTTCCTACCCAAGCGTCACGTTGATCTAACCCGGCCCATGCTAGCTCAAGCTCAACTAGGCCCCGTACAATTAGCCACACACTGGAGTTTAATTATTGGAATTAATTTGTCTCGAAATGTAAGCGGTGGGATATAGAAGTATGCCGCAGAGAAAAGGGGAGAGGCATCGGTTTTGAGGTAGCAGGAATTAGTCGTGTCTACAAAATCAATATAATGGCGTCTAAAAAAAAATCAATATAACGGCTAATAGGATGAAACAATCAGTACAAAGATGACAAAATGATATGTGACGCTAGAGTTGTCGTTCAACTTTAAAAAGGGCACGTTTCTAGACATGACGGGACTCATGGCCCGTCAGCAACTATAAGAACTTTTCCTAAAGATAAATTAAGTATCCGATCGATCGGTGACGCTAGCGTTTTACAATAGAAATTATTATGATCAGGTTTGCACCAATGTCAGGCTTCGTGGATACCCATTCGATTGCCACGTCTACGCTAATCGAGTACAGAAAATAAATTTGGCAAAGTGAACATGATGAACTTGATCAAAGAATATACTGGTTTCCTGTGCTAAAATCGGGGAAGTTTTTAACAATATCCAGCGTTTTTGCATGCCGAGTGGACTGCTACTATTAATTGTTTTATAACAGCAAGATGCAAATCTACTCGATCGGCGTGGTTCTTTCTAATCGATCGGTGCGGGATGAGTCGACGATAATCTCATCGTTCTTGAAGTACAGCACTGTAAGCATTACGTGATTATGCGTAGCCGTTCTATAAGCCTATGGAGTACGGAAGCAACACGCAAGACATCATAAGATAATTAAAGATAAATATAAACGAAGGTACGTACGTGAACACTACTCCCTCCCTTGCCTTTTAAGTCCCTTTTGTAATTATCACGCATTATAACCTTTCTATTTATTAGTCTATTTTGTTCAAAAAGATCAATATGCGGATTAATGCTTCTCCTGGATTGATTTTTTTCCCAAGAGTGAGGGTACACGGAGGGTGCACAACAAACGCACACATCACTTGACCCTACTTGTACGTCTATTACATATGCTATGAATTATGTGGAGGCTCCAACGCACACGCGCGTGTGTACTTTGAATAAATAAAACACACCATACCAATTCTAGGTAGGGATGACAATTTCCCTCAAGTGGTAAATCCTCGTGGGGCTGGGGACACAGTAAAACTTAAAATAAGGTATTTTGTTTACAAATTAAAGTTTTTAAAATATGGGAGATTTATTATTTTCTTATATCCTTGAACTAAAACTTGAATCTATATATTATGATATAAATTTTGAAGCTATATTTTGAAGAAAAAATATACCAAAATACTTATAAATTAGTAAATAAAATCACACTATTTTTTAAAAAAATCATGTAACCTATTTTTTAATTTCCCGTGTGGGCCAAGCTAGGCACGTGCATGGTAGGCCTAGCAGGGATGTGGGAGCGTCCTCCGGGACCCTACCCCACCCCGTTGCCATCCCTAATCCTAGGGCCGATCCAGGGTAGGTGGGAGCGAACACCCTCACTCCTCACTACCAGGTCATTGGCTCGTCCTTCCTTCAAGATTGAAATTATTACTATTATTATAGGTAGTGCTTATATGCTCTCATGAAAATTAAATTGCATAGAATTTAAAGTAATATGGCTTGCAAATTAAATTCCTCATGTTGCTTTAAAAATTGTGGTTTAAACCTTTTGGAAGTGTGTTGAGATACCTTTGCTAAAGAGAATGAATAAGAGGATCTACAGATTTCAAAGTCAATAAGGTGTCACTTTGGCCATCAATATTTATCATCGTATATTCGAAAATTTTATAAAGTATAATATTATGAAACTATTTTTATGACACATTTAATCATCATTTTCATATATCCAAATTACATATTCTAGATCATTGGTCAAAATTTATATGGTTTGACTGAACGTTTTATAGAGCGTCACTCTTTTTTTATTGGAGGGAGTAGTTTCTAAAATTTTCTAAGCACTGCCTTGCAAAAAGATATACCGTCGATTTACCACTGGTAGGAAGGATAAGTAACGATAGGCCCGTCGATCGATTGTGGATGCCAACATCCGGCCATCTCGAACGCGACAGCTTTTCATGGTGACACATGGTCGGCTTGACTCTTGACCTGTTGACGAGAAACTGTGTGCATATGTCGGTCAACACGCGCAAAATTCTTATTTACGCTACGCGCCAGCCACGTTGTGAAGTTGTTCTTTAGCAAACCTTTCCCAGACATGTCAATTACATGTAGATCATGCGCTGCAATAGGCTCGTGAGCAAATTTGCACTTTGGTGGTTCGTTTTTCGAGCTAGAACTAGTAGAATGTCAAAATTAAGTATAGCAAGCATTTTCTTCACCTGCTACTCATCACAACAGACAATGCACTTGTTTACTCTGTATAACATGTGGCTGGACGTGGATCAGTTGTAGTTTTTTTAGGACCGAGCACTAGCTCGGGTGGTAAGCATCGCTGGTGTACGTGCTGCCTACCTGAGCTCGACCCCAACGCGTCTCACTGGGTGGGGGTTTTTTTTCGGGATTTTCGGAATAGCACACATACACGTAGGTTCGTTCAAGGTAAAAGAGTGTGTCCGCGCTACGTGAGCCTAAGTTTCCATTCTAGATTAAACGTTTATTAAGCTCGCACCCACGTGTGTGTGTGTGAGGGCATGCGTGCGTACGGTGTGTGTGCGTGAATGTGTCTGTCGTGACCGTGTACTCTAAAAAATATATAATTTTTTCCTTTTTTCTTTTATTTTTGCGAAGAAGTTGTAGTTTTTCAACACCTACAGCTTATAAAAACATCTATACAACCTATAAACATTCTGAGGCAACTAATGATAAGATCGAAAATTTTCCCCGAGTCCCTCTATGTTTAATCCTTGAAAACAGAGAGGTTCCAGTCCGTGATGAATATACTTAAAGAATCAGCAGATAATTAAGACGCAGTGTGTACCTCATACTCGCAATAGTCGGCTTTTGAATATGTCGGAAGAGAGAAGCAATCTCTTGCCGGAGAGTGGTCTTACTAGTAGTTTTACCACGACAAGTAGCGGCCGGCGTGCTGGTTGGCGTCGACGTCGGAGCCACGTACGTTGCATCCCCTCTTGCTTCGCCACTTGGGCACTCAAAATCTAAGATACAGGAGATCACTTTCTACCTCTGTACGTACTAGGCGAGACCAGGTCAGAGTCACACAAACTACGTAATCTTCAGCTTGCCGTGCAGCTGACGGCTCCCAAAACAGCATATTTCAGTGTACTAGGCCTGAAGCAGGATGGCATCTTGACCTGGCCATGCGTCGACGCACCAAATTGAGAAAGAAAAGTACGCCTCTAACATGGATAGCCTCACCAGCTGCCCCCCGTCGTCTCCCATACAACACGGTCCCAGAACAGAACAAAACAAGACGAGACGAAAGCAGTGAAGCAGAGCTGCTTGGCGGTGTGCGGACGGCGAGGTTTTCGGAGCCATCTCTGGCTGGGGACCGTGGAGTGATGGCTTGATGGGTATTGGATAGACTTGCATGCAGGGGTCGCGCGGCTAGCTGCAGTACCCCCGTGAGTCCGTGACACACGTTGGATCTGTCCGTGATTGGAGAGCGTGACCCCGCTGTTTGGATGTAGCAATCCTGACTGGGGAGAGCGGCTGCAGTACCCCCGTGACACACGTTGGATCTGTCCGTGATCGGAGAGCGTGTCACCCACTGTTTGGATATAGCAATCCTGACTGCGTCGTCCCCAGCCACAACGTGCTGCTACAGGGCACCACCGTGTAGTTTGGGCCTTGTCAGCCCCCCTGTCGGAAATCTCATTGCCGTGCTTCTCCGAGAAAGATAGTAAAATACTCTCTCTTTTTTTTTATCAGAACAGCAGGGAAGCACCTATGATATATATATATATATATATATATATATATATAACAGAATATGTTACAGGGCCCAGAAAGAAAGGGCAAAGAAAAAGAAAGCGAAGGTAAAATACTCCTTGCTACTAATGTTTTGTTCTGCCCCCGGTGTGTATGTATCGCCTCATTTTGATCATGCGCAGAATGGATGTATCTCTACAGCGTGGTTGGAGCAACATCATCCATTTGGCCAGGACAGCATGCATTGTGTTGTTTCCCTGAACCATCAATGGCGTAATTGCAATCAAGTAGGGAAGGGACTGGCACAGTTTCAGCCAGGGCCGGTGCCAACCCAAAAAGTCCAAGATCCAAATATGTGCTTCTCGGAGACGAACCGAAGGAACAGGTTACAGAAACGTTTATAAATTATGTATAGGAGGGGTATAGGGAGGATGTGATTGTTTTTTTATTAACGGTAATCGAATTTTGAGTCATTAGATCTAGATCCAACACATCTCATCTATCCATTAAAATCCTATAAATTCCCCTCCTTCCCCTCCCCTCTGCAAATCCCTAGCTATCGCCCGCCGCACCGTCGCCGTCCCCGGCACCGATGTTGGCCGCCGGCGAACCACTGCCACCGCCCCGCCTCCCTCCCTTCGCGCAATCACCTCCGCGCACCACCTTTTTCCTCGTCTCTGGCAAGCCATCCCCATGTCACCCTTCTTCCTCCTCGCCAGCGAGATCCCCCCGCATCACACTCCTTCCTCATCTAGCCGCCGGATCCACTGTCGCCGCCCGCTGCCTCCTAACCACTCTCATCCTCGTCGCCCCCACCGCCCTCCTCCAACTTGCGGCCAGTGGCGCCACCGCCACCCCCCCCCCCCCCCACACACACCCCCCACCCACCATACCTAGGACATCGGTGAATCCTAACCTTGTTGGAGCGTCATCAAAGTCTCGCCACCGGCCGCTGGAGCCACATGGAGGCACGAATCGCGATGCAAAATCGGATGGATCAAAATTCGAATACTCCCAAAGTGAGAAAGTGTCGAGTACTATTTAGCAATTCCCTTTATATCATCACATGTTGCTTTTAACAGATCTCTTGCTTTGTCTTTTTCATGGGTTGTAATTTTCGGAATTTATTCGCACAAGTTCAGCTGTCCTTTTCTTGTACAGGCGTCGTTTTTCTTGACTAAGGTAGTAGGCACAGAGTGCAGCACTTTGCTTGCTCCGGCCGCACTGAAAGTCGAAGGTTAACCAACCCCGACGAAGTGACGATCTCTTTTACCGACACCGCCTTTGCATTTTCATTTGCTCTTCCTGGTTTACGCCATTCACCGGCAGATCTCTTCTTTTTTTCAAGGACCACCGGCAAATCTTGCTGATAGAAAACTCGTACCACCTACTACGACTAGTCCTCAAAAGTTTCGTGGATTATGTCGATGACAACGGACAAATAGTCCGCTCAAATATCAACATAGATGTATACATGCCCCGTTATGTCAGAGCCTCACAGGAGCAACTGTCAGATGGTTTAGAATGAACGTTCTGGCTCTTTTAGAGCGAAGCCATAAAGAAAAAGATACATAAATTTTATACAGATTCAGACATTCTTCTAAGAGAATAATAACTATATTTCTGTGTTGTTGTATTAATTGTGTTTACAACATGGTAGAAGTCACTAAAACTAGAACTTGATAACTTCTGTCTCTTACAGTTCCTTCCGAATCTTTTTTCTTTTTACTCTGTCAACCGACTTTACTCCTTATATAGCGTATGAATGGGGCGGAAGTTGTCCATGTCAAGAGGCTAACGTTTGATGCAATACGCACGTTTAATGACGGTTATTGTCAGAGACATATCCCCCATGTCGCATTTGCAGTTATGTCAAAGACAGATGTTTAATATGTGTAGTTATCTCATGAAATAATGACACATATTAATTATTGTGTGTATTAAACACAATGTATAAATGTCTCTAGTCGATCAGGCTCACATGTATGTGGTTCTTATCAACTATAGAGTGGTCGTAAATGACTTGGTCGTAGAAGAACTGACTTGGTCGATCAATAAGTGGTCGAAGAACTTACGACCATGAAGTATTCGTAGCCAAGATGTCACTTCTAACATATCAATAAGTTTGAACTAAGTATTTCAACTAAAGACAAGATTAAATTAAACAGGAAGAACATTCCTTCACCTTCTAAGATTTAATACCATATCAATAAAGAAGGTTCACACGGTAATAAATCAACATCCATGTGGAGAAGGTATCCTTCCTTCACCAATTATAATTTAATTATTACGGTTCATCATTAACGAATGTAAGATAGAACTAAATTTAATCTTGAACATGAATAGGATGATGTGAACAGTAGTGCGTGTCTAGTGAGCCAACATGTTTACCTAAAATAAACTCCATCATTGTATACAAACAGACATCACCATTTAAGAATGCGAACCTACCTTATGAAAGAAATGTGAATGTACAATAGATATTATCATCTATAATAAATATTACAGGATAAATAATATAGTGAGTTAATTAGTTGAGGAATACTAGATCCTCGCTTTCAATCCACTCCGTGGGCGGGACCGCCCTCCTAACATTTAAAAGGATGCATGATATGAACATGACTAATACCATCTCTCAAGATATACTCCACATAATGAAAGAACATAACCAATTCCGCATCTCGGGTAACACAATATGTCACACTATATTCATGAAAACATTCACAATCACAAAGACTCAAAAGCAACAAAGTATTTGCCTTCAGCGTTGCGGCGTTAGCGAACAACGATGGCGCTCCCAAACCCGTAGCCTCGTGGCCTAAACAATTAAATAACCGAAATAAGAACAACATAGAATCCAACCCGAATTAATAGTCTACACACCCCCTTGAACTCCCAAGGAATCGCCATAAAACCTAATCTGAAAAACAGGTTGCAACCCAAAACGTGTCGGGACAGCAGCACGAAAATGACAGTAGTTAATGACGTGGGACTCGAAATGAGATGAGTCCAGATCCTACCTCATCTTAACGAACATATCTATAACATTCAAGTTGATGAGATTTCCCAATTCGGCCAATAAACTTCTCTAATAAAGAAAACAAAACAGCAGCACAGCTTCTGTCTGAACAAACAGGACAGCAATACTAAAACAACCATAACTTTTAATCTACAACTCCGAATTGAGCGTTCTTTAACAATCTGAAAAGTTTATGAAATTACCTACAATAAACTAGTTGGCACGACATTCAAATTTTGCCTTTAACAAAAAGTGGCACACGGGTCAAAACTAAAGATAGAAACCGACATACAATCTGGACAGACTGATCTACAATCTGGACATTCACAAAGAAAAGTGCATAACTTTTGATCTATAAATCCAAATGAGGTGTTCTTTATCAATCCTGAAAGCTAGTGATATCACCTTCAAAATTTGTTATGGGCAAGACCTCTGAATCACCCTCTAACTAGGCCATATATCAACCTAAACAGAGACTGCTAATTCTCGTCAGGATTCTGGACAGCAGATATTAAATCTATCATAACTTTTGACTCGAAAGTCGGAATTAGGTGATCTTGGCGGCCACCGAAGCTAAGAACAAGACCTACATATATCTAGGAGATGGGAAACTCAGATTCGGCCTCTAACATCACGAAAAAGTCCACGCAACAATCTGGACAGAATCGAATTTCTACCCGCAGCAAATCGATATAATCAAAATTGAACCAAAACACATCTACCACTAATCAAATGATGAGGATCGGCACTCGTTACCCTTGTAGCAACCAGGACGTAGGTGGGAGAACCTTGGAAGATGATCTTCCTCCTCCTTTCTCCTTCTCCCTTCTTCTCCTTCCACCATGGCAGCGGCACCTCTGAGCTTCTTTCTCATCTTGGTAGAGCAAAGACGGAGGGGTGCTACAGTACACATACAGTGCGATCGCGCGGTACTGTAGCAGAGGGTAGGGTTTTGGGAAGGAGACCCCTTTTGACTCCACTACAAGGCCGCCCACTTGGCTAGGACACCTTGGGCTAAAGCGAAGGTCCAATCCTCTCTCAAATCCTGAATTTTCTTTCAATTTTCCTCTAAACTTTAATGCATTCGAATTTGAATAAATTTCTCTTCCGAATAATATGTTCTCTCTATTTGATATTCGAGGTATTACACATATAGGGTAGTCGTAGAATAGCTTATGACCACTAGGTGTTTATAATCTCCCTTATTGTTGATATTAAGGGGTACTTTTAAAGGTTGTACAATAGATATTATCATCTATAATAAATATTACAGATAAATAATTTAATTAGTTGAGGAATACTAGATCCTCGTCATCTGGCCCTCCTAACTTTAAGTGAAATTGACTTACTTGGAACAGAGGTTGTAGAATCATGATCGAAGATTAAGTGCCTTCGACTGGTTTTTTCTTCTGACCAGGAATTGACTTAGTCAAGAAATGTATTTTTACTTGAGTTGTAAAAATAAAACTTCTTTTCTGAACAGATAGAAAAAAGAATGACAACCGTCTCTTACAAATTATGTCCGTTTGAAGCAATTCCCAAAGAGATCTGCAACTATTGGCATCTCACGATCTTTTACTCAGACAGGTGGCTATAAATATTCACCGATGAGTAAATTAAGGTTTTCACTTTCCCATTTGCTTCAACTGCTCCTGAGTTCTTGTTCTTTCCGCCGCCAACCAAGTTTGCAATCTTTCCCCAAATCTTCAAATCCAAAACAAATCTCCTCGAATCCAACTCAAAACCCTTGAAGAGATGACCGGAGTTATGTCGAAGTGGGAGAGATTGAAAATGAATGTCGCAAAGATGACGGCTCTGGTTGTCGCGGAGAAGATTCTGAGGCGAGCTCTGGTAAAGTGGACTGAAGCTGATGGTCAATATTGGCCATCAGAGGAGGAGGGAAGGATCCCCATCTTCCAGGCATACTGTGAGGGCAGCCTTTGACTGCCTAGTCACCCATTCCTAATGACCGTGGTTGAGCATTTCAATGTGGAGTTGGTGAGCTTGGTTCCCAACTCCATCACGATACTGAGCGTATTCGTGTACCTGTGGGAGGCCTATCTAGGATCGCTCTAGATTTGGATCTCTTCAGGTACTATTATGGAATACGTAAGCACCGGTCAATTGCCGGCAGCTGCGGTTTCCAACTCCTCGATGGAATGTCAAGGGAGTACATCCTCATGTTCACCAGGTTGTCATGACCGGGATGGAGCAAAAAGTGGTTCTACTAGACTGTGACCAAAGACGATAGCCTGTACTTCAAGGGAAAGCCCACAGAGAAGAAGAAAAATTGGGACTTGGGTCCAAAGAACCTCAACCGCTTAGCCCCATTCATTCAAGCTATCAATGAGTTGAGAGAAGGAGGACTAACCGGATGGCATATGGTGAGGATTTCATCACACGCCGCATTAGCCCCCTGAAGAATCGAACACATCCTATGTGGAAGTACTCGGGGGTTAATGATCCGACCAGGGACTACGAGGAATCTAATATTATAATTGATATACTCTTTTCAATTTATGATTCGAGCTATCGACGATCAAGACGTCGATCTTACGAAAAGAAAATGAGAAAGTGATGGGAAATCTAAGGGAATAATGGGACTGCTCTTTATTCAGTATGAACTGGGTTTTACAGATTATGCCCTGAGAACACTGCTTGTTCCCTTACAATATCAGACCTATCACACGAATCTAGGGTTTGTGCTTTAGTCTGATGGCTCTATCTTGTCTTCTTCTCTTTTTTTTTTGCCTTGTTCTTGATCCGTCCAGGTTCCATCTTTAAATAGCCCTTGAAGAGGCGGCAGTTACTTCCAGAGAAGGCGTCTGATGTGAAGCGTTGCGTCTGGTCGGAGCCAAGCGATGGTTGATAAAGAACCAACCGTTCGGCGGTTATATGTATATGAGACATATAACCGCATGGAGGTTGTTCGTTACTATGTCTAGATAAGAAACATAGTATGGTATGGAATATGCACGTGCTCCATTCGTCATACGGTAGAGAATATACTTGGAATCAGTTCCAAGTGTCAGTTCATACCTTTTACGAGTAGTTCTCCTGGTCGTGAGCTTGGCTTAGGCCTTTGTCCGACCAGGGTACCCATCATGTAACCTCTGGAATCTCTACGACCAGTCAGGTCGTGTACCTCAGGGGTTACGACCATGAAGACATATGGTCTGTTATGTATTAAAAATAATACATAGAGGTTTTAATCCTCGTCAGGTAGCCCCCGAACTTTAAATGAATAAGTCGTGTAAACACTTTTCTTCCGATGAAGTCGTATCGAGATGATGCTTATTTAAATGCAAGGGCATTTGAAGCGGTTTGTATTCACTTTAAAGTTGAGAAATTGCTTTGGGAATTGAAGAGTTTTGCGTCCGTTGGACTTCTACTCTTATCTTCTTTTTAATTCCATCAAAATCTGAAGGCTATAAATAACCCGCAGAAGGTAGATCTCTGAAGAGGAATTTCAGAAGAAATCCCCAGCTTTCTTAGTTTCGCTTCGTGTTAGAGAGTTTCCTTCTCAAACCTTCCCTAGGATGGGATTCAGAATCCTAGAGTTCATAACACCTTTATGTCTTTTGATAAGACAAAAATCATGGGACAAATTCGAAGGGTTAGTCGAAGGATTGTTGCTTAGAAGGTTATAGAAGAAATGTAACCAGGGGATTTTGTTTTTGTAATGTTCAGATCTTAACGGAATAAAGCTTCATTCTGTTCATATCTTTGTAATAAGGAATGAGGTTAAGTCGAACCTTGGATATTTTTTCTAGTGGGCATGCATCCAGATAGAAAAAGAATCCAAATAAACGACACTCTCATTATCCAATCTGAACAAATAGCTTAAAGATCATGAAAAGAATGGAAAAAGAGATAAAAAAATATCTCCTAACTGTACGGAATTAATCTTAAATGATCCTCCGTGTTCCAATCGTGTCAACTGCAGCACCCTCAGAAAAGGTTTCTGAGGAAGAGGTGGTCGTGGAGGTTCCTGATCAGGATGCTTCTAAAGCAAAAACTGCTGAGGATGAAGTAGTAAAAGTAGCCCCCGAGCAGGCTTCAACATCTGCCTAGGATCCTCTAGTAATCCTTACTCCTTCTTCGGAGGTAGTCATCTCAAAAGATCCTCAACAGGTTCCACCTCCTCCTGGAAATGCTTCTCAGGTTAACAAATTCCCTTTTTCTCCCCGATTTATTGAGGATAAGGAACTTGATGAAGCCTGGGGAAAGATATCGGACCGTCAAGCTGAGATTGGTCCAGATACAATATTTTTCGAATAGAATGACATGGCAATTCGGGTAAGTGTTCTACGACCATCCTTACAACTCTTTCTTTTAAAGTTTCTCTGAGAACTTATCAAAGAAAGAGATTTTATTTTTGTAGCACATGGTCGAGAAATATGTCGTGGTCTGAGGACCGCCCAAATAATAAAAACTTTGGAGCAGAAACACTCCGATCTGAGAAGTAAGAACATTTCTCTTTTTGACCTCCTAAGTTTTATTATCTTGTTTCTCCTTATAGCTTAATCTTCTCTTTCTATCATATTTGATAGATTTAGAGAAAATTAAAGAATAGATTGTGGCCAAAGAAGCCATAATAATAAAACTGAGGGAAGAAAATCAGGGTAAAGACCGGTCGATCGAGCATGCGATGACCAGGCAAAAGGAGGTTTTCGACTCTTGTGAGAAGAAAATCAAAGGTAACTGGTCGTAGACTTAACCAGTGCTTGATGACTCCAATTTTGAAGAGCATGATGACTTGTTTTTATCTACTCGTGTAGAAAAAACCCAAGCACTTGAACGAGCGGAGAAGACCCTTGAGTTTGAGCGTGGCCAAAAGGCAGCCCTTGTATTTGGCCTTGATGAGAAAATCTTGGCTCTTAACAAAATGATCTTTGATATGGGATCAGGATCAAGCTTGCCTTCCTTAGGAGATCCAGCGGAAAAGATGAACTATTTTGGCCAACTTCTGGAAGATCTCAAAGGCCTACTCAAAACTATGAGGGAAAACCATACCTAGACGATGAAGGAAGCTATTGTCAATGGAGTTAGTGTTGCTTTAGCAAAACTAAAGGTTTCCGACCCCTTTGTTAGTCTTAAAGCTGTGGAAGAGGACTTCGACTGCTCTGAAAGTGAAGCAACAAAACTTCTCGAGGAAGTAAGACCTCTCGGAGAGAAAGTTGCTGAAGAAATGGAAGTCGGATCTCCATCACGTAGCGACCAGTCTGGTGGTCCCAACATGTAAATGGATGTAATGTTAGACTATGTAAAATGAAACTTACCTTTTATCAATGAAAATCCTGCTTTGTCTTATCAATGTTGTTAAATACTCATATATCTCCTAGCCCTCGACTGCTTATATTAGTAGATGAACCTTACTAAAAGAAAGCAGTAGACCAAGAAATTGAGCAACAACAAAGACCATGGTAGGAGTGCTGATAATGTGTATAACAAAGATCTAGTGGATAATAGGAAATCATGTGGTCGGAACCAGCTGATGATGTCGACTAGTCTAGATCTTGTCCATTATCGAATACCTCTTGTAGTCGGAAGATATAACAAAGACTGGATTTGCTAATAAGAATATATACATTAAGAATGTATGCAAAAAATGAAATAAATAGATAAGTACCTTTGTTTAGAACATATTCGGATCCGGTCGTATCGAATCTCAAGAATTAAAGTGGTGTAAAATATTTCGCGAAACGTGTTCATGCTCAAATCCGACTGGCAGCGAGGATCGTATGAAAAGGACCGTCACTAGAAGCTCTTCCAGCAAGCGTGACCACATGCGAGAGAGAGACTTCGACCGTGAGACTTTCCGTGTCCCACCAAATTGCCAAACTTGAGTAGAAATGAATGTTGAAATAAAATAATGGTCTTCAAATTCAAGAAAGAACGAAAACCATATAAATTGTCTGAGTTGGTACTCCTTATACTCGTATGTTTCTTTAAGAAAAGAGTATTTGGTTGTGCGTGTGTATCATTGAAGCAATGATCATGTAACATCCCAAAATTATGTTACAAAAATTAAAAATAAATAAAATTATTATTTTACTGGTTTTCTGAGAATTTGCCAGAGTTTGATTGCTTTATTTGAATTTCTGAAGTTGTAAAAGCCAAAAATTTAAAATTTATTTGAAGTTCTTGTAGTTTAAGTTGGTTTGCTCTGAAAAATAAAAATTTAATTAATTCCTTTGATTTTCTGAGTTTTTAAAAAGCTTTTTCCTAAATATTTTAAAGCCAAAATAAATTTATTTGCAAAAACTATAGCCAAGTATAAGTTGGAACTATTTTAATTAAGTCCAAAATGCCTCTAGGAATTTCTGTGAATTTTCCTAGAATTTTTGGATTTAATTTGCTATTTTCTAAAAGCCTTTTGAATTTCTGGAATTAATTCAATTGGAAAATATATTTAAAATCCCTAAACTCCTTTTGGGCCGAAACCTCCTCGGTCCGGCCCATCTCCACGCATCTCCCGGCCCGCTCCATCTCAGCCGCTTCTCCCGCCGTGCCCCCTCTCCTCATCACCGCTTGATGTGAATCTAGCGGTCATCATCGCCCACGCCACCCCGCTTCTCCTCACCGCTTGGATGAAAATCCAACGGCCGCGACTTCTTCTTCCTTCCCCGCTTTTTCTCCGCGCGGCGCGCCAATGCCACCATTAGCGCCCAGTGAGCTTCGCTCTCGCCGCGATTTTCGCCTTCCTCCACACGATCGCGCGCATTAAATTCCTGTTCCGCCGCACCTCCTCCTTCCACTTTCCCATCCGACTCGCCACGAGATCTCCGAACGCCGAAATCGCCGCCGTGACCTTCGCCACCGATCTCCTCCTCCCGGCCTCCTCCGTCCCTATAAAGGGAGCACGAGGTGCCCTTTCCTCCTCATTCCATCCCCGGCACCCACCTCTTTTACCCTCTCTGTTCACGGACTGAGTTCTCTCGCCGCACACGCAGCTCGCTCGCCGCTCTAGCGCCGCCACCGTCGACGCCCTCGCCTCCGCCGCCACCATCGGCCAGCCGTCACCGAGCTACCGCGTGCGCACCTCCGCTCTTAACGTCGCCGCCGACGATTTCTCCGTCCCCGAGTGCCGCCACGGTGAGCATCGTGACCCCCATCGCCTCCTCTCTCCATTGACACCATCCACTCCCGCCGGAACGCCGCCAAACGCCGGCGAGCTTGTGCCCGAGCCGCCGCCGGCCATTGCCTACATGGCCTTGCCACCTCAGCCGCCACTTCACCGGGGTGCGTGTGTACGACTGATGCGCCACTACGCGCGCGGCGCACTCACCCAATCCCCACCCCGAGCAAAAGTCCCGTGGACTTGGTCCACATGAGCCATTAGACCGACAGGTGGGTCCCACTTGTCGGAAATTCTTTTAATTCTTTAAAATTCTGAAAATCTCAGGGCTGACGTCATCTTGCGCAATAAACCGAATTTTCTTTAGAAAAATAATTCAAGAAAATCTGATTTTAGGGTTTTATTTAGATTTAGAACTTCCCGGGGTTCGTTCTCCCTCATACGAACTCCGATTTCGTCGATTCAAATTCCTAAATTCATATAAAATCAAGATCTAGCCATCTAAACCAAAATTATTTAATTTTTAGTCCTTTTGATCAATAATTCCTTTAAACCCTAATTCATTATTCCATGTAATTCCAAACTTCCAAAATTCATATCTTTTGCATTTGAACTCCAAATTGGGGGGTTCAAGTTGCAAAATCTTTATAAAATTATTATCTAGCTAGCTAAAACAAAATATTTCTATTTGGAGGTAATTTGATCTGTATTTTTGAATTTATTTGAATTTGAGTTGAATTGGTCATATTTTCACGATTAGATTTCGACGACTTCGGAGAATCAGATTTCAACGCCGATTGAAGAACAACATAAGAGGATTGATTTTGACTGTATGATCATCGTGATTGTACACTTGGACTACCTGAAGAAAGTACTTGTGAGTACTAGGTGACCTGTTAAGAAAAACAACGTCACCTCAACACTAGACGCTCGTGAAGGTGATCCATTAAGAAAACAACGCCACCTCAAGCGAGGCAAGTTATACCCTGATCATATTGATTCCATTATTTTAAATTATTTATATTCTGTTTTTAAATTATTATCGCATGCTTATTTATATTCGGTAATATAAATTCTGCTTTTTAATTCATAGTTATACCTAAATCCTTTGTATGACCCATGTTGATATTGAATCAAACACATTGACACCCTAGATAAAACTCGTTGATACGATAGTATGAACTAGGATCATTTAAACGTATTGCTTAGCCATGCTTATAGACCAAACTTGTTTCATTTGGGAATTTCAACAACAATCAATTATTGTTTAAATTGTACCCTTGGCATTGGTGTGTCATGGAGTTTTACAAATGACTTGAAAAGTAAAATAAAAATGGGTTTGGACTTGGGCGAAATGGATGATTGGTGGGTGCGTTTATGCACGCACGCTTAACTGTCGTATTAAGGTCCAGGGTTTTATGGAAAGTCGCCCAAGTCGCTTAAGGACCGGTCTTCGAGCGCATGATGCTATGCCTTACCGCACCACCACATGTCCCGTGTGGCGGGACTTAGCTAAATAATTTGTGATGTCTTAGTGTCATTTGTGCTATGTTGTTGGTATGGGTGTTGGTCGACAAGAGACCCATCCGCGCAAGAGGGCTTCCGAGGATGGTCATCCGATGGTAGCGAAACCTTAGCGGCATAAATACATTAAGACAGTAACATTGTAAAGGCCTCGTGATAATCACTTAGTCGCGCACCTTCTAAGTGTGTCGACGGACATTGAAAGTTGATTATCTCTTGTGGGTAAAGTCAGCATAACCTCTACAGTGTAAAACTATTCGAATAGCCGTGTCCACTGTTATGGACATGCTAGCGTAACTACTCAAAGTTAGACTTTGGTTTTGTTCAAAATAAACTTCTTCAAAACCGGTTTATCCAGATGGGAATTGGGCAGAAGCCATGTGATAGGAGGTATCCTTCACCAATCATGTGTGAATGTTATCCGACTATAAAATTGAGAATTTTAGTTATAAAATACCGCTTGAATCTAGTACCAGATTTAAAGAAAATATCGCTTATGCAAATAACCCTATAAGCCACCCTTTGTTACATCCATATATGCATGTCATTCTCATTATTTGATGGTGTAACTTGCGAGCACTAAGTTGTGCTCACTCTGCTTATGCAAACAAAATTTCAGAGGAGAAGAACTTTGCTACCGATGTGGATCTCGACGACTAGGCCGCTTCGATCGATTGCTCGTGGCGGTTAAGCTGGACCCTACTACTTCTTCGTCTTCCGCTGTGTTTATTTTATTGTGGGCCTGTAAGCCTCCTTTGTAATTAACTCACATTATTTATTAATAAAGTTGTGATATGAATTTGTTATCATTTTGTTTATCAGTGGACTAGCTACGATCATGGGACTAGTCCGTAAATGCACTGAGGATCCGGTGTATTAATACCCGTCCGACAAAGTGGTATCGAGCCATATCGATCAGAGGTCGTGACCTAGTTAGAATTGTCGTTAGTTGAAAACTTCAAAACTTATTTTATAGCAAGAAAAAAAATGTTCTCTCCTCATCTTGGTCATCTATCTATAGCTTCCTTATAGAAATTCTTTCTTACCTAATTCTTTCTTCACCATTTTATAATGTTAAATGGATCCTCTCTTCCTTGAAAATTTCTATAGATGGTTAACACGTTTCTACCATTACGTTCAAGACCAGAAGACATGAAGTTATAAATGGAGCATCGTCATTGAAGAGTGTATACCGAAGATCGTTTTGTCAGCTCAGCCATATAGTATAGGTTTGCCAAGACTCATTCTGTGCATTGAGTCGTTCCACCAAATTGAGAATCTCAATCGATAGAACGTTGTAATGCTTTTGAGTTCTTTCTTTTGTTTGGGAGTTTTGTTTCGCGCTATCCCCTTAGTTCCTCATATTTGTCTCTTCCCTATCCCTTGTCTCCTTTCCTGATCCTCTGGAATAACCCACAGATGGTGAACCCGCATCACTCGGGAAGTGGAACCAACAATGATGGGAATGCCCCGATTCCACCACCAGCAACCAATGAACCAGAGTGGCAACAATTGATGGCCAATCAAAACCGTCTGATCGAACTGCTCTCTCAGTCCATCAACAACAATCAAGCTCGACAAGCTACAGCTTCCCAAGCTCCAACTCCAACTCCACCACCCCAAAGGACCGTGATGTCGAATTCATGAGGATGCGTCCGCGACTTATTCAAGCGTATGAGCCCATGGATGCGGATGATTGGCTCCGAGCGATTAGTAAGAAATTGGACATCGCTTCGATGCACCGATCGTGAGAGGTGTTATTTGCTTCACACCAGCTCATGGGTCCAGCTTCCGAATGGTGGGACAACTTCAACATCTCACATGTTGATGCTCAAGACATCACCTGGAATGAATTTGTGCGAGCTTTCCGCCATGCACATATCCATTCTGGCATGATGACCCTCAAGAAGAAGGAGTTCCGCACACTTCGTCAAGGCAACCTCTCGGTGAACGAGTACCTGCACAAGTTCAATCAACTGGCACGCTATGCACCGGAAGATGTTACAAGAGATGAAGACAAGCAAGAAAAATTCCTTGAAGGACTCAACGATGACTTATCCATGCAGCTGATTTCCCAGGATTATACTGACTTCCAACAACTAGTCGACAAGGCAATTCGTCAAGAAGGCAAGCACCGCGAGATGGAGAATCGCAAAAGAAGAATGGATGCACCGAAGTTCAACTCTGGAAGCTTTCCGAAAGCCAGAAGGACCTCATCGTATCAAGACAAGCTTCACCAACAAGAGATAACCTAACCAACTTGGAGCCCTCCAACACATCGATGGTGATCGAGCATGAAGGACCCATCCTATGTTGCAGGCATCACATGCTTCAACTGCCATGAGGTAGGATATTTCGCCAGTAAATGTCCAAAGAAGCAGCATGCAGCAAACCCAGTCAACCCTGAAGTCAATATCATGCAAGCAAACAAGAAGCCGCAAAATTCTGGACGAGGACGTCTGTACAATGTCACAACGCAAATTCTGTCAGATGATGAGCAGGATGTGAACGGCAACAACTCCTGCTGAAAACTTTGTATCCCTAGCTTTCTTTCTAGTCACTCCAAATCTCGGGGACGAGATTCCTTTTAAGGGGGGTAGTTTGTAACATCCCAAAGTAATGTTACCAAAATTAAAAATAAATAAAATTATTATTTTACTGGTTTTCTGAGAATTTGCCAGAGTTTGATTGCTTTATTTGAATTTCTGAAGTTGTAAAAGCCAAAAATTTAAAATTTATTTGAAGTTCTTGTAGTTTAAGTTGGTTTGCTCTGAAAAAATAAAAATTTAATTAATTCCTTTGATTTTCTGAGTTTTTTAAAAAAGCTTTTTCCTAAATATTTTAAAGCCAAAATAAATTTATTTGCAAAAACTATAGCCAAGTATAAGTTGGAACTATTTTAATTAAGTCCAAAATGCCTCTAGGAATTTCTGTGAATTTTCCTAGAATTTTTGGATTTAATTTGCTATTTTCTAAAAGCCTTTTGAATTTCTGGAATTAATTCAATTGGAAAATCTATTTAAAATCCCTAAACTCCTTTTGGGCTGAAACCTCCTCGGTCCGGCCCATCTCCACGCATCTCCCGGCCCGCTCCATCTCAGCCACTTCTCCCGCCGTGCCCCCTCTCCTCATCACCGCCCGATGTGAATCTAGCGGTCATCATCGCCCCACGCCACCCCAGTTCTCCTCACCGTCGGATGAAAATCCAACGGCCGCGACCCCTTCTTCCTTCCTCATTTCTTCTCCGCTCGGCCGCGCTCAATGCCGCCATTAGCGCCCGTGTAGAGCTTCGTCTCCGTCGTGATTTTTGCCCATTCCTCCACACGGTCGCGCGCATTAAATCCCCCGTGTTCCGCCGCACCTCCTCCTTCCACTTTCCCCCTCCGACTCGCACGAGATCTCCGGAACGCCGAAATCGCCGCTGTGACCTTCGCCACCGATCTCCTCCTCCCGGCCTCCTCCGTCCCTATAAAAGGGAGCACGAGGTGCCCCTTTCCTCCCTCATTCCATCCCCGGCACCCACCCCTCTTCTACCCCTCTCGGTTCGCGGAGTTCTCTCGCCGGCACCGCAGCTCGCCGCCGCCTCTAGCGCCGCCGTCCGCCCTCGCCTCTCCGCGCCACCATCGGCCGCCACACGAACTACCCCGTGCGCACCTCCGCCTTGCCCGAGCGCCACCGGAGCTCGCCGCCGCCATCAACCCCGTTCGCACCGCCGCTCTTTACGTCGCCGCCGACGATTTCTCCGTCCCCGAGCGCCGCCACGGTGAGCATCGTGACCCCCATCGCCTCCTCTCTCCGTTGACACCATCCACTCCCGCCGGAACGCCGCCAAACGCCGGCGAGCTTGTGCCTGAGCCGCCGTCGGCCATTGCCTACATGGCCTTGCCACCTCAGCAGCCACTTCAGCGGGGGTGTGTGCGTGGCAGCCTGCGTGGTGCCACGGGCGCACGTGCGCACCACCCAATCCCCACCCCGAGCCAAAAGTCCCGTGGACTTGGTCCACATGAGCCATTAGACCGACAGGTGGGTCCCACTTGTCGGAAATTCTTTTAATTCTTTAAAATTCCGAAAATCTCGTGGTGACGTCATCTTGCGCAATAAACCGAATTTTCTTTAGAAAAATAATTCAAAAAAATCAAGAAAATCTGATTTTAGGGTTTTATTTAGATTTAGAACTTCCCGGGGTTCGTTCTCCCTCATACGAACTCCGATTTCGTCGATTCAAATTCCTAAATTCATATAAAATCAAGATCTAACCATCTAAACCAAAATTATTTAATTTTGAGTCCTTTTGATCAATAATTCCTTTAAACCCTAATTCATTATTCCATGTAATTCCAAACTTCCAAAATTCATATCTTTTGCATTTGAACTCCAAATTGGGGGGTTCAAGTTGCAAAATCTTTATAAAATTATTATCTAGCTAGCTAAAACAAAATATTTCTATTTGGAGTTAATTTGATCTGTCTTTTTGAATTTATTTGAATTTGAGTTGAATTGGTCATATTTTCACGATTAGATTTCGACGACTTCGGAGAATCAGATTTCAACGCCGATTGAAGAACAACATAAGAGGATTGATTTTGACTGTATGATCATCGTGATTGTACACTTGGACTACCTGAAGAAAGTACTTGTGAGTACTAGGTGACCTGTTAAGAAAAACAACGTCACCTCAACACCAGACGTTCTGTGAAGGTGATCTGTTAAGAAAAACAACGTCACCTCAAGCGAGGCAAGTTATACCCCTGATCATATTGATTCCATTATTTTAAATTATTTATATTCTATTTTTTAAATTATTACTGCATGCTTATTTATATTCGGTAATATAAATTCCTGTTTTTCAATTCATAGTTATACCTAAATCCTTTGTATGACCCATGTTGATATTGAATCAAACACATTGACACCCTAGATAAAACCTGGTTGATACGATAGTATGAACTAGGATCATTTAAACGTATTGCTTAGCCATGCTTATAGACCAAACTTATTTCATTTGGGGAATTTCAGCCAACAATCAATTATTGTTTAAATTGTACCCTTGGCATTGGTGTGTCATGGGAGTTTTACAAATGACTTGAAAAGTAAAATAAAAATGGGTTTGGACTTGGGCGAAATGGATGATTGGTGGGTGCAGGTTTATGCACGCACGGCTTAACGAGTCGGGTTAAGGTCCGTGGTTTTATGGAAAGTCGCTCAAGTCGCTTAAGGACCGGTCTTCGAGCGCATGATGCTATGCCTTACCGTACCACCACATGTCCTGTGTGGGCGGGACTTGGCTAAATAATTTGTGATGTCTTAGTGTCATTTGTGCTATGTTGTTGGTATGGGTGTTGGTCGACAGAGACCCATCCGCGCAAGAGGGGCTTCCGAGGATGGTCATCCGATGGTAGCGAAACCTTAGCGGGCATAAATACATTAAGGCGAACATTGTAAAGGCCTCGTGATAATCACTTAGTCGCGCACCTTCTAAGTGTGTCGACGGACATTGAAAGTTGATTATCTCTTGTGGGTAAAGCCGCACAACCTCTGCAGAGTGTAAACTATTCGAATAGCCGTGTCCACTGTTATGGACATGCTAGCGTAACTACTCAAAGTTAGACTTTGGTTTTGTTCAAAATAAACTTCTTCAAAACCGGTTTATCCAGATGGGAATTGGGCAGGAAGCCATGTGATAGGAGGGTATCCTTCACCAATCATGTGTGAATGTTATCTGACTATAAAATTGAGAATTTTAGTTATAAAATACCTGCTTTGGAATCTAGTACCAGTATTTAAAGAAAATGCTGCTTTATGCAAATAACCCTATAAGTCACCCTTTGTTACATCCATATATGCATGTCATTCATTATTTGATGGTGTAACTTATGAGCACTAAGTTGTGCTCACTCTTGCTTATGCAAACAAAATTTCAGAGGAGAAGAACTTTGCTACCGATGTGGATCTCGACGACTAGGCCGCTTCCCCAGTCGATTGCCTATGGCAGATTAACTGGACCCTACTACTTCTTCGTCTTCCGCTGTGTTTATTTTATTGTGGGCCTGTAAGCCTCCTTTGTAATTAACTCTGTCATTATTTATTAATAAAGTTGTGATATGAATTTGTTATCATTTTGTTTACTGTGTGGACTAGCTACTGATCATGGGACTAGTCCAGAAATGCACAGAGGATCTGGGTGTATTAATACCCGGGTCTGATAGATCACGACTGAAACCGGTGTGGTCTGTGATATTTAAGTCAGCAACCATGAGTATTTGAGATCCCTTTGAAAAGAATATCGGACAGAATGAGTGTCTTCTCCGACCAACCAGAAACAATAAAGCCATATGACCAGATGCAACGAATAATAAGTATAAACAACCATACTTATCGTTTTAAAAAGGAAATGCATCTTTATTGAAATATGAATGGAAATGAAATACATAAAATTAAACATAGAACTTACGCAATTGATCAATATTCCAAGAGTTAGACAAAACTTGCCCATATTTCATAGCTAATTGTACCGATCCTGATCGGGTAACTTCGACCACAGTGTATAGACCTTCCCACTTAGGTGAAAGTTTGTTGCACCGCTGGTTCGAATTTTCTATGAACCAAATCACCTACAGCTAGGCTACGAGGTTGCACCTTACGACTGTGGTACAGACGCATGGCTTGCTGGTAGATTGCTGATCGTAGCAAAGCTTGATTTCGTCATTCTTCAAGGAAATTGATGTCATCAAGTCGTTGTTCACACTGATCACTTTCAAAAAAGCAATCAGTTCGAGCAGAACTAATTTTAAGTTCTGGAGGAAGCATGGCTTCAGCTCCGTAAACCATAAAGAATGGTGTTTCACCGGCCGCACGACTAGTTGTGGTACGGACGCCCATAATACGTAAGAAAGTTCTTGAACCCAAGCCCCGACCGCTTGAAGTAATCGTCAACACTCGCCGCTTGATTCCTTGCATTATGATACCATTGGCTCGCTTCCATCGCTCCGCCGCTCTGCGATGAGCAATGAAGCGAAATGTATCTTGATACCTAGATCGCCACGTAATTTCAAAATTGCCGCCGAGAATCGGGCACCGTTATCGGTGATTATACGATCGGGTACACCAAATTGGGTAATCACGCTTTTTGTGAGAAACCTCTCGCGCTTCAGCTTGTAATTTTACAACCGCTCGGCCGATCCATTTAGTGAACGTGTCAATCATGACGGAAAGGAACTCAAAGCCCCCGGGTGCTCTTGGGAAAGGTCCTAGAATGTCTAGTCCCCAGGTTGCAAAAGGCTAAGAAAGAGGAATTTGTTTGCAAAGCTTGAGATGGCCGATGTACTTGTCGGCTATGAAATCGACATTGTACGCACTTCGCCACGAGCTCTTTTGCATCATGAAGGGCGATGGGCAAGAGTATCCTTGCCTAAAGGCTTTACCAACCAAAGTTCTCAGAGGAATGATGAGCTCTACAAACTCCTCCATGAATTTCGGTTAGCAATTTAATGCCATCCGAGCGAGATATGCATCTCATCAACACTCCGTGAGATCCTCATTTGTACAAGGTACGTTCAATTAGAGTGTATGATTTAGCTTTTCGTGCTATACGATCAGCCTCTACATCATCTTCTGGAATTAGGTCATGCTGAAGATAATTGTAGATCGATGTCATCCAATCTCTACCGTGATCGTGATGGCGCCAACCATCATCGACCTGTGGAGCATCCATGTTTGCATAATCAAGGTGTGCAACATCCTTGCGAACATCTATGTCCTCGAAAGGCTCGACTACCGAGGGTGAATCGAGTTTCTCGAGAAAAATTCCGGGCGGGACGGATGTCCTTGTGGAAGCCATCCGGGCCAACTGGTCTGCTAGAAAGTTTTCCTTTCTAGGAATGTGTTGGATCTGAAAATCGAAGAAATACTTTTCGAGTTTCGCATTTCGCCAGATATGATGACATCTTGGTACTAGAGCATTGATACTCTTTCCTACTTGATTCGCTACTAGTTGAGAATCGCTTTCACTAGCAATCTGCGAATCCCAAGCAAACGAGCCGCTCAAGTCCCGCCAAGAAACCTTCAGATTCGCCACATTGTTAGTAGCAGAAAGTTTAATCAATAGCGATTTTATTTGTTCGCGAGGGAAATCAAGACGACCCCACCCCGAGCCGTGCAACATCAAGGAACCGCTCGGTACATTGTCCACTCATCGTGGTGCTCGTGCGCCCCCGGGTGGGTTCGTGGTTTGTCCATTCGCAATTAATTTCGCTATTGCTCGGGACTTGATTGTCGTTAGTGGGACAAAATAGAGATCGAATGCCCCAAGCTCAACCGCCCATTTTGTTATTCGTCCTGATGACTCCCTGTTTCCTAGGACTTGACCAAGAGGATATCCAGTAGGTACGACCACTTTATGGGCCTGAAAATAATGCCTTAGTTTCCCTAAAGCCATAAGGAGACCATAGAGCAACTTTTGTACCTGCGGATACCTTTCTTTTGGTCAATGCAAGACTTCACTTACCTAATATATTGGTCGTTGAACATGGTCTCGTTCTACGACCAGTACACCATTAACCGTTTGTGGCATTGCCGCCACGTAAATTAGCAATGTTTCTCCCAATCTCGGAGAGACTAAGATTGGGGGACTCGTAAGGTACCATTTTAATTCTTCAAAGGCGCTGCTTGCCTCTTTAGTCCATTCAAAACTCCCATGTTTCCGGAGAAGCTTAAAGAAAGGTAGTCCTTTTTCGCCTAATCGTGCTATGAAACGACTTAACGCTGCCATACAACCGGTTAGTTTCTGAACTTCTTTCTTTGTGGTCGGATCGCGCATCTGATCTATGGCAGCTATTTTCGCTGGATTTGCTTCGATGCCTCTAGCCGAAACTAGGAATCCAAGAAGCTTTCCCGACGAAACTCCGAACACATATTTCTCTGGATTTAACTTAAGGTTATGACGTCTTAAGTTATTGAAAGTCTCCTGTAGATCTAGAATATGATCGCCGGCGTTGATGCTCTTTACGACCATATCATCGACGTAGGCTTCAAGATTCCAACCTATCTGAGGGCTAAAAGTCTTTTGCATCAACCTTTGGAATGTTGCACCAGCATTTTTGAGACCAAATGGCATCTTTACATAACAGTAAGTACCATATAGAGTGATGAAGGAAGTTTTCTCTTCATCTTCTTTACTCATATTGATCTGGTGGTACCCAGAGTAAGCATCTAAAAAACTTAACAACTCACACCCAGAAGTTGAGTCTACAAGTTGATCGATGCGAGGAAGGGGAAAGTCGTCCTTAGGACAAGCTTTATTAAGATCTGTAAAGTCAATACACATTTGCCATTTCTCATTGGCTTTTCTAACCATTACAGGATTGGCGAGCCACTCTGGGTGGTCGACCTCACGAATGAACCCAGCTTTGAGAAGTTCGTCAATCTCCGACTGGATTGCTTCTTTCCGATTAGATGCGAAACGCCGAAGCTTCTGCTTGACCGGTTTTTTGTTAGGCTGTAGAGCTAGCCTATGCTCTATCACCTCCCTAGGGACTCCGGGCATATCGGACGCCTGCCAGGCGAATACGTCCTGGTTAGCTCGGAGGAAGGAGACGAGCGACTCTTCCTATTTAAGGTCGAGTCCCGCCCGACCAAGATCTTGGCACCCTCGAGAAGCACTTCCGCCGAGTTGTACCTCTTTATCCGTCGGAAGGTTTCGTGTCATCTTCGGCCTTGAATGTTTGACCTGCATGTTAACGGTGTTAGTTCCCCCTGGTCGGAAGTTCATCAACCAGTTCTAAACATTTCCGATCGCGGCATGCGTAGGCTATTTTCTGATCGCCTCGGACCGTGATTACACCCTTTGGTCCTGCCATTTTCAAACTCTGATAATCGTAATGCGTGGCTATCAGGAATTTTGCTAAGGTCGACGACCAACGATTGCATTGTATGCGCCTCGAAGTTTACCACATCAAATGAAATTTTTCGTCCGAAGTTGTCTCGCTTTCCGAACGTAACCGAGAGGACAAGTGCCCTATCGGCTTAGCAAGAGACCGGGAACTATGTTTGTGGAAGGCATATTTCATGTGTTTTACCTTGATTTGGGAATCGCATGTCTTCCAAAGCACTCGCAAATAAGATATTTAAAGAACTACCCCTATCTATCAAGACCCGATTAACCTTGCGCTTATTAATAGTAGGCTCAACGACAATTGAAACCTACCGTCGAGTCGAAGGAATGGGGCGGTCTTCTTTCTCGAAGAGATTATCGTCTCACCACCTTGAAGGTTTAACGCGATCGAAGGTTCGGTAAGGTTGACTTCTCGCCCATGGCTTTCAGTGACGTCGGACTCATACGAAGAAGACCCACCGAAGATCACATCGATAGTGTGCTGAGGTTCTTGGTACTCCATTTCTTCGTCACCATCTTTGTCCTTCTTGGAGCTTGTTTCCCCGAGCTCTTGGATCGACGGGAGTGGACCTTTACCTGCATAATAATCTTCTAGCTTCTTTTGCTAAGCGCGACAATTGCGCAGGTCGTGTCCTGCTTGCTGGTGGAGAGGACACCATTTCTTATTTTTCTTGTAATCATTGGTCGGAGCCTTAGCCTTACCACGACCAGTATAATCTTGTCTTCCTTTGGTAAATTTTTTAGGAACAGCAAGAACCTCCTTGTCGTTGGCTCTGCCATGCTTCTTTTTCTTGAGAGTCTTCTTTTGCTTCTTTTTTGTCCTATCCAAACCAGATTGAGGAATTTTATCTTTTCGATCAATGGCTTCATTCCACTCTACCGCTTCACTGGCCGTTGTGTACTTGTCAGCCATGTCGAAGAGCTTGATGGTTGTTCGTGGGGGGTGTATAGCTAAATCCTCCGTAAACCTTCGATTTCTTAATCCTGCTTTGAAGGCTTGGATAACGGAAGATTATGCAACCTCCAGTATTGAGTTACGAACTTGGCTAAATCTTTTGATATACTGCCGGAGAGTCTCGTTTGATTTTTGTCGTATTCTATGGAGATCGTCTTCCTTTCCAGCGATCATCGTACCTAAAATTTGCAATCAAAAGGTCGCAGTTGCTCCCAAGTATACACGACCGAATCGGAAGGTTAAGCAACCACGATCGGTGATCCTTCTAATACCGTAGGAAGATAGTTTGCCATTACATTTTCATCACCACCAGCCAGCTCTAATAGTGGTGGTATATATCTGGAGAAATTCCAAAGGATTTTGGGTCCCATTGAATTTATCCAAATTGGCCGGTCGGAACCTATTTGGCCAACGCATGACCGGAGCCTCGTTGAGAAGGCTCGACGACCGTGATAGTTTCGTGGCGCCTTCTTTGAAAAGGTGTCGGATTGTAGTCGGTTGAGACCGATTTCTAGAACGGATTGTTGGTGCTCAATGTCGGTTCGGTCGTGGGCGTTAGTAGAACGCCTCCACCACTTGCCCGGTTTAGGTGATGTCAAAGATCACTGTGTCCAGCGATTGCTCCTCGACGGCGAGCGGGTGAGATTCGGAATAATCCCCTCCCCTCATGACTTGTTGGTTGGAATCGTCGAGGTGGTCGTAGTGTCAACTGATCTTCAACACGACCATGCAGGCCCCTGCTTCTAGAAGAATGCTGGGACGAAGTCATGGTCTGACTTTGCAGGTGCCTTCGTTCCCGATATGCTTCTGTGTGCTGCATCGTCTGTTGGATGATCTCTGACACTTGACCTACAAGTTGGGCAAAACCTAGAGTCTCTGCCAGGGCAGGGTCAGAAGTATTTAACATATCTCTAACTCGCTGCAGGTTTTGTATTGTTACCGAAGGTCTCGAGGGATTTCTGCCAGAAGAAGGTGTTTGATGGCTTGAATCCCCCGATGTCCTGGTCGATCTTGCCTGGTCCCTTACATTGGTTGGGGGAGGATCAGCACTAACCGATGGACGCCCACCGATTCATTACCTCCGCATTTGGTGCTTGACCGCCGTACCATCTCCATTATTACGTGGTGGCGAGGCAATGTATGGAGGACCGTACGGCATTTTGATCCGTATCTCGATCGTATTGACCTCATGCTTCCAGAATGATCCTCCGATGAGCTTCCGTCAGAATCGATGGAGAGCCTTCGAGCTTCTACGAGAAGTTTCCACGACGAGAGCGATCGGTGATCGCACTTCACGAGGTTTTCGGAAGGGTCTCAACCCGATCCGTGAGTCGCGATCGAATGCCGAGCTTTATCATCCCCACTTGGTTTATGACCAATGGAGGTTTCATCGACACCGCTCACGGTGTCGGTTGGCTCTGAATTGCTAGAAACCGTCGGTGAGTACCTATCAACTATGATCGCATCAAAGGTATATTGAACCTCGAGTTGCGGTGTTGAATTTTCGTCACCTTTTTGCGGTCGAAGGTCGGCTTGCCGAGGCTTTAGGGTGTACCGAACTCGGTCGGAACACTTCTTCTGAAACCGCCATCGATCGAAGCGGTGTGTCTTCATCCATCCGGCCGACTTCGCGATTTACGCCATGGCGAACCAAATGGAGGAGGATGATGAAGAGATTCCGCTTTCCTCCATGGCGCGCATGCACGCGTCCATGTCAAGGTTGGCGTAGTCCGCCAAATCGAACCAGTTTTCTTCATCCCAACTTCCTGCCATAACCGCATCAGTGATCACAAGCGGGGAATGGACAAAGATTTGATGAGCATAGAAATTCTTCCAAGATTCCACGCCGCGCTCCCTACGGACGGCGCCAGCTATCGACGATCAAGACGTCGATCTTACGAAAAGAAAAGGAGAAAGTGATGTGGGAAATCTAAGGGAATAATGGGACTACTCTTTATTCAGTATGAACTGGGTTTTACAGATTATGCTCTGAGAACACTGCTTGTTCCCTTACAATATCAGACCTATCACACGAATCTAGAGCTTGTGCTTTAGTCTGGTGGCTCTATCTTGTCTTCTTCTTCTTTTTTTTTTTGCCATGTTCTTGATCCGTCCAGGTTCATCTTTAAATAGCCCTTGAAGAGGCGGCAGTTACTTCCAGAGAAGGCATCTGATGTGAGCGTTGCGTGCTGGTGAACCAGCGGCGATTGATAAAGAACTGAACTGTTCGGCGGTTATATGTATATGAGACATATAACCGCATGGAGGTTGCTCGTTACTGTGTCTAGATAAGAAACATCGTATGGTATGGGATATGCACGTACTCCATTCGTCATACGGTAGAGAATATACTTGGAATCAGTTCCAAGTGTCAGTTCATACCTTTTACGAGCAGTTCTCCTGGTCGTGAGCTTGGCTTAGGCCTTTGTCCGACCAGGGTACCCATCATGTAACCTCTGGAATCTCTACGACCAGTCAGGTCGTGTACCTCAGGGGTTACGACCATGAAGACATATGGTCTGTTATGTATTAAAAATAATACATAGAGCTTTTAATCCTCGTCACGAGCCCATCTATTAAACATATTCTTCTGCACGTAGACCTGCCAGAGAGAGAGGCTAATGCTCGGGTCAAACTCATCTGCGAGAAGGCCCCTACGACCATAGAGGGGGCTCCTCATATCCTGATGGTCGTGTCCGAAGAGGAGAGGACAAGACGTCTAAAGGTAATCAATATTTGTGTTGGTTTTATCTTTCGGGAGTAGTATTCATAGTTTTGACTACTTGTTGATTCTTATTTTGTGACCTTTTGTAGCAAGTCGGTGCACCAGATCCCCGAGATGGACTTGGGACCTGTTGAGGAGGACTCTGAGGAGGACAGAGTTCCTCTAAGCAAGAGGCGCCGTCTTGTGAAGGCGGTCAACAAGAAGAAGGATGTCGGGAGTTCGAGCATAACTTCCCAACTGACCACCGCCATAGATCGTTTTTTGGCGGATTTAACTGCCAAGACCTCAAGCGCAAGGTGCCTAAAGCCAAGGTACCCTTCTATTATAATGACAAGATATTCTTAGTTTCTCCTTCTGCTTTTGTCAAGCGAATCAAAAAGGAAAACTTAAAGAGTGAAGTTTGTTTTGTGAAGGCTATTGCTAGTCCACAAGAGCCTGTGGTTGAAAAAAATAACAACCTCCAGGTGCTCAAAGTTAGTTTCGACCACCCAGAAGAAGAGATTGCACAAGAAGCTCTGACCCTCCCCCCCTTGAAGTACAACCAGCTAAGGTCATACAGGACGTGGTCATTCAAACTAGCGATGTGGGGAGCCTTCCAGAGGCCGAGATCGCAGAGCCAACGAGAGCGACCGAAGAGGAGGAAAAGAAGAAGAATGAGAAGAAGATCAAGTCTTCTCTCGGAAAGATTTATTTATGCTTCAAGATCGTATCTAGGAAAACTTGGTATGTAAAATTTTAAAAATAAATAATTGTACTTACTCTTTTATTTTACCTCTTGATGTACTAACATATGTCTTGTTTCAGCCCTGCCTCTCCAGCCCTTGGGGATGACCCTATGGAAAAAGATGCTATTGTCATGGCTACGACCGTGGGAATGCTAGTTTCTCCTCCAGTTGTAGAGACAGGAGTGGTGGTGGTCAAGCCTTTGATCACCATCCCTGGGGCAGCAGGAGAAGGGATGCTTGCCATCGAGCCAACCATGCACACTAAGGTGGTCGAACCACCCTGGTCGTGGAGGCAGAGATGAAGGCACTCGAAGACGAAGCAATAATGATGATCGAGTCAACTGTCGAGGACATCAATGCTCGAACAGGAGATTTGACATTGCAATTGCCAAGAGCAACTGATCTGGTGGTTGTGGTGGGCTCCTTCCAGCACAGTGATCGGAGCCCGCCACGACCACTAGATCAGCTGCTCTTGGCGATTGCAATGCACACTTTGCTCGATCAACCATCGATATAAGTGCTCGAAACCAAACATTTATATATTTTGGTTTTTACGTTTATCCTTTTCCTCATTGTGTATTTCTCTTTTTAGAGAGCTCTCAAACAAGTTGATATTGTTGGTGAATACCAAAGGCAGCTAATGTTGCTGAGGAAGCAGAAGGCTGAACTCTACGAACAACCAGAGGGATGGTAAGACACTGTTAACGAGTAGTTTTCGATCACTTGTTTAGTGTTCATATCACTTTTTCCTTACAGGTTTAAAAGTGATGAAAGGACCTTAGCCGATTTACTTGACTATAAAAAAGTTGTGTCTGAAAGGCTAAAATCGAAAAGGAAGACTTGCTAAAGGATCTGCAGGAGGCCAATTTTGTAGCCTGCGAGCTGCAGAATAAAATAAACAGTAAGTATTTCACTTAAAATTGTCTATTTCGACAACTTTTTTCTTTCTCTAACTCTTTTTCTCTTTTAGAAAAAAAGGGCGAAATGGGCAAGCTTCGCACTAAGATCAATTTGAAGATCTTGCTGATCCAGGAGCTTACTCGTATCTCCAAAGAAAAAGATAAGAGCATAAAAGAATAGGAAGAGCGGTGCACAAAGGATGCTGCCTCTCATGATAATGAGATCAAGAAACTTGACTCTCGTTTGGCAGGTAAAGTATTCTTTACTTACGACCAGTTTAATTTATTGGTATTTAAGAAGTGTATTTCTTAACTGGTCATACACTATTTTTAGATCAAGCAGTCGAAATAAAATAACTTCAGGTAGCTTCGACCCGCAGTCAGGAGGAAATAGAAGCTACGAAGATCAATCTTTAAGACAACATTTCTCTCCTAAATAATGTGCTTGGTGGGCATGCTGCTGAGGGGGCCACTCCTCTTGAAGACACCATGGTCGAACATACGAGCATCATTGGACAACAAGTTAGAACACTACAGGAGTTGATAACTACCTTGAAGACCAATCAAGCTGATTCAATAAGACAAGTGACTGAAGGCGCAATAAGTTTTGCTCTTGAAAAACTTAAGGCTCATGACCAGAGTCTTAGCCTTCAACCAGTCGAAGCTGACTTTGACTGCCCTGTAGCAGAGGCAGCGCAACTGGTTGAAGAAGTGCAGCCAGTTGGCAAGAAGGTCGCAAAGGAGATGCAAATTGGATATCCTCCAACAGAGTAGTTTGTAATAGGAGTTCATTTGTGAAAACAATTTCTTGTTTATGTATATAAAGCTTCATTTCCTGCAATTTGTCTTTTCAAGTAGTTAGTAACTCATAAGATAAAATAATAAAATAATAAATAAATTTTAAGACTAAGAATTAAAGTCATAGTTATAACATTATCCTAGCCCCCGACTATTTGCTTATTTTAATTAGATAAACTAAGTAAATTGTGAAAAAAGAGTTTGCTTTAAAAATTCGTTCGACCTTTGTTGTTGATCTCGATTTTCTTGTACTGGTAGTAAGAGTTAGGAACATATTGACACTAGAAAGTTTCTAGTTCCTTCTAGTAGGCAAGACCATGTGCAGAGAGGAGATACTTCGACTAGGTGATGTTACTTCCTCCGACCAGGTTAATCAAATCGAGTGTGACAAAAGTAGTATAACAAACTAAAAAAATTCCAACTCACTTAGAAACCTCTTCGTAAAATGAAGTAAATAAACTAAGTAAATGGTTAACAAGAGATTGCTTAAAATTATTTTGACCACATTTTGTTGAACTTATTTTCCTTGTATTGGCAACAAAAGTTAGGAACAGATCAACGCTGGGAAGTTCCTTCTAGTAGACAGGACCACGTGCAAAGAGGAAAGACTTTGACTAGGTGATGTTACCTTCTTTCGATCAATGTAAGGAAAACTAAGTGTTTTAAAAAGGTGATCAAAAAATAATCTCAGTGTTGCTCAATGGATATTTTAAAACAATAAAGATTGAAAAAACATATACTTTATTGAGAATGCAGGAAGTTATACATAGAACTTTCACAACTGATCGATGTTCCATGAATTAGAAAGAACTCTACCATCTTCCATTGCTAGTTGTACTCAGCGTGGTCATGCCACTTTGACCACTGTGTAAGGATTTTCCCATTTAGGAGAAAGTTTATTCTGATTAGACTGGGATTGAATCTTTTCAATACCAAAATACCTACAGCAAGGATGCAAGGTTTGACCATACAATCGTAGTATTTGCGTAAGGCTTTTTGGTAGACTGCCGAATGGATTAAGGCTTGGTTACTCTTTTTTTAGTAGATTGATGTTATCAGCTTGAAGTTGTTCTTAGCCAGAGTCGTTATAGGTTTTTACCCTTGCCGACTGAATCTTTAGTTCGGGTGGAAGCATAGCTTCAGCACCAAAAACTAAGAAAAAGGGTGTTTCGCCTATAGCCCGACTAGAGGTCATGTGAATCGTCCATAACATTGAGGGCAATTCTTTTACCTAACCTCCCAAGCGCTTTATAAGTTGGTCGAAAACTCGAGTTTTGATTCCCTTCATAATTTGGTCATTTGCCCTTTTGACTGCCCCATTACTTTGTGGATGGACGACAGAGGCATAACATAGCTTTGTACCAATTCTTCATGAAATTCTTAGAATTTTACGCTCAAAAATTGTGTACCTTATCTGTTATGATCCGACTTGGCACACCAAATCGAGTGATCATATTTTTCATCATCAATTTCTTGGTTGCTTCTGTTGTTATCCCAGTCACAGGTTCGGCTTCAATTTATTTTGTGAACATATCAATAGCCACAAAAAGAACTCGAAACCCCCTGGTGCTTTGTAACATCCCTAATTTGCAAGTTTTTGGAAATTTTCAAAAGTTTTCAAAGCTAGCATTTGGTTTAAGTTGCAAAAGCTTGAATTTGAAATTTAGAAGTCAAAGACCCTTTAACCTGAGTTAATCCAACTTCAATTAAACCAAAAAGTTAGTTTATTGGAGTTTCCTGGATTTTATTTGGGTTTTGAGCTTTTATTGCATTTTCTGGATTTTAATTTGGCTTTTCCCTTTTTGTTTGAAGCCAAAATCTATTTTGTTTGCACAATTAAAAACTAAAGTAAAGCTAAAATTATTTTTATTAAGTTCTAAATAATTCAAGGATCTTCTGTGAATTTTCCTGGAATTTTTAGACTCTATTAACTATTTTCTAAAAGTGTTTTTGCTTTTTCGGGATTTCTTTATTCGAAATCAATTTAAAAATCCTTTTTGGCTTCAGTGCGAATCTCCCGCGGCCCATCTCCCGGCCGCTCGCGCGTGCGCGCACTTCGAGCACCGTCCGATCGAATCGGACGGCTCGCCTCCGCCACGCCCTCCCTTCGCCGAGCCTTGATCGAATCGGACGGCCCCGTTAAATCTTCTTCCCGGACCCCTTCTTCCTCCTCGCTGCCGTAGCGCGCGCGCGCACCGCCCGCGAATCTCGCCGACCTCGCCGCCTCCCTCGCCTGGCCCTAGCGCCGCCGCCCACCTCGCGCCTCTCATCCCCGCCTCCGACGTACCCGTGCGCCCTCTTTTCCCCCTTTTCTCCGCGAACGAGCCGCCCGCTGCCGCCATTGCCGCCCTGACACCCCTCCCCTCTCCACCTCCTCCGGGCCTCCCCGAGCCCTATTTAAGCGAGCACCGGCTCCGCCAACCCCTCCTCTCTCTTTCCCCCCTTTTCCCTCTCCCTCTCTCACCCTCCTTCGCCCCCGTTTCGCGAAATCTCGCCGCCGGCCGAGCTCTGCCTCCCCGCCGTTTGCGCTACCCCCGCTTCTCCTCCGCCGCCTCCGACCTCACCTCCGGCATCGCCGTGCCGAAACCACCGGTGCGCGCCTCCCTCGGAACCACCGGAACCGGGCGTCGTCGTCGTGCCCTCTCCCGCGCCGCCTTCTTCCTCGCCCGGCCATCTAGCGCCGCGTGTCCTCGGAAGGTGAGCAACGAGCTCACCGCGAGCTCCTCTTCGCATCCGTGCCCTCGCCGCCGCCAAAACCCCGCCGTGCGCCAATGCCGACCGTCGGGCCCCAGCGCCGCCCGGCCGGTGCCGACGTGGCAGCCACCTTGGCGCCACGTCACGGCCACGCCACCTCGGGCCTCGTGGTCGCCCACGTGGAAGCCATGTGGCACTCCTCCCCGTTTTCCAGAGCTCGGTGAACCCAGTCCATGTGTGCCATCTCACTGACAGTGGACCCCACCTGTTAGTTTCTTTTTCTTTTATTTTTATTTCGGCCGGATTTCCTCTGCTGACGTCAGCTGACGTCATAATGACCTTTTCCTTTACAAAAATAATTCCAGAAAATCCCCAAATCCTTCATTTTATGTGTTTTCCAATCTTCGGAAGGCCACAACTTCTTCGTTCGAACTCCGATTCGAGTGATTCAAATTTCTAAATTCATCTAAAATCCCCCTCTTGCTGTTAGTGCTAATTTGGTATTTATTTGGAATTTATTTGGAGTTGTTTTATTTATTTTGCTCTTTCCGCACGTGTAGAAGCCGGCTTTTCGGAAGATTTCTCGGACCCGACGACCGAAGCTCCTCAACTCTTCACCGAAGGCAAGTCATAGACTTTTGATCATGTTGAACCCATTTTACAAGACTATATCGTTTGATATAAACATGCATTGCTAGTTTTATATTAAATTGTTTCGGGAGTAGATAAATGCCTAATTGATGTATACCTTCTTGATAATTTGCAAACGACATGTATCCTTGAATGACATGAACCCTTGGACACCTTAGGAGGGTTTATTTTAGTTGGACTTCGATAAATTACCAACATGGGTATCGTATTATGCTTAGCCATGCTATAGTTGTACGTTGGGACTCATGATCATGCTCGTATGATTAAACATGATTAAAGGAATTATGGAATCGTGGCGCGGCCACCTTTGTTAAAAGTTGTTGTGCCAAGACTAGGGTGGTCTTCGGCCGGGTTGAACCTCAAAAATGTTTTATGCTCGGGCGAGTGGATGGTGGTGAGTGCGGGTGCCGTAACGCACATCGGGACGTGGATAAGTCTCGCCTGAGCAGCCAACTAAGGACTTAACCTTGAACCATTGATCTGGGTCATATCGTGCAACCACATGTCCAGGATGGGGTGGACCTGGCCAACTAATTAGTAATGTTTTGAGTCGGTTTTGTTTTGGTTGAGAATGGTGCAAGAGGGGGCATGAATCTGGCGGGAGATAGACCCGTTAGAAGCGAATCCTTAGCGAGCAGAACCGAGTCAAAACAAAGCTTTGTAACGGCCTTGTGATAATCTCTTAGTCACACGCGCCGGGCGTGAAACGTCGACAAGATAAGATGATTATCTCTTGTGGGTAAAGCTGTACAACCTCTGCAGAGTGTTTAAAACTATTCGAATAGCCGTGTCCCCGGTTACGGATATGCCCGGAGATTTCACGCAAGGGGTAGATGTTTTCTTTAAAATGGTGGAATTGATGGTTTGGATGGAAAGGTTGGGTTGATCTCTTGTTGTTTCAAAGAACTGGATTACTGATGTATTAATCTTTTAAATTGTGCTTTCAATCTACTTATTGTATTTACTGTCAATATTGCTTTCTGCAAAATAGCCATACAGCTATCCTTGTATAGCCTCGCATGAATAATAATTGCATACATTTCCCTATGACTTCCTGATCAGTACATTCAAAGTACTCACGGCTTGCGCCCTGTGTGATAAATTTCCACAGAAGAACCAGGGAATCCAAAGTTCTATGAAGAGGAGTATCACAAGACTTTATAACTAGGTCGCGTCCTCCACTCGATTGCCTGTGGGCATGTCGCGTGGCCACCACGAGTTATTATGTTTCCGCTACAAGTTATCTTTTGTCGCTAAGCCCTGCATGGCTCACTCTGTAAGACTTGACCATAAGGTCCCTTTTGCTACTAAGTAATAGTAATTTGTCCGCTTCATCGTCATTTTGTTGTATGGTTGTGATTACCCCGATGCTGTAACTGTGCGAGCTAGCTACTGATCTGGGACTAGTTTAGAATGCACAGAGGGTCCTAGGATTGTATGCCCGGGGTCCCGACATGCTTTTGGGAAGTATCCTACGATATCAAGACCCCAAGTCGCAAAAGCCAAGAAAGAGGTATGGTTTGTAATGTTTGAGCCAGTTAGTGTATTTGCCTACTATAAAACCGGCATTGTACATATTTCTTAACGAGCTCTTTAGCATCATGGAGTGCTGTTGACCAGTAGAAACCTTGTCGAAAGGCTTTCCGACTAGTGTTCTGTAGCAAGCATGAGTCCCATAGATGCCTATGTGTATTTCTTGAAGGAGATCTAATCCTTCTTTCTGCGATATGCATCGCATGAGAAACCCTTGAGTACCTCGTTTGTAGAAGACTCTTTCGACCAAAGTATACATTTTGGCCTTATGGAATAAACAATCTGCCTCAAGATCGTCATTGGGTACAGTAGCCTTTTGAAGATACTTGTAGATGGGGTTCATCCAAGTGTCCTCGTATTCTAGGCAAGCTGTCTCAATAGGAGATGTCTCTGGTGTTTCAACCAGGGATAGCTTCTAGAGCTGTTCCAAGAAGACTCCTTGTGGTACTTGTGATCGCAAAAAAAAAAACTATTCGAGCTAACTAGTCAGCGAGGAAATTATCCTTTCGAGGGAATATTGTACCTCGAAACTAAAAAAATGCTTTTCAAGCTTCTTGACTTTCGATAAGTACTGAGACATGGTCAGATTAGAGCATTGGTACTCTTTTTTGACCTGATTCACGGTCATTCGAGAGTCTCCTCTCACAAATAGTCATCGAATCTTGAGCGCTTTCACTACTCGTATGCCAGCCAATAATCCTTCATACTCTAACACTTTATTAGTAGCAGGAAAGTTTAATTGAATAGTATATTTTAAGGTTTCTCTTGTTAGAGATACCAAGACCACCCTAACCCACGAGCCACTTAGCGTAAGTGACCCATCGACGTACATTGTCCACTGGTTGTGTGATTCGTACTAGGGTCCCTAGACAGGTTTAGGATTTGTCCATTCGGTGATAAAGTCTGCCAAGATTTGGGATTTAATGGTCTTTCGGGGCACAAAATAGAGGTCGAATTCCCCAAGTTCAACCGACCACTTTGCCATGTGCCTCGCTGCTTCCTGTTCTGGAGGACCTCTCCTAAGGGGAACTTAGACAACACGATTAACTTATGTGCCTAGAAATAATGACTCAGATTCCTCGAAGACATGATGAGGACATATAGAAGTTTTTTGCACCTGAGGGTAACGCTCCTTAGGCCCATGTAAAATTTTAGTAACGTAGTAAACTAGCCGTTGAATGTTTTCACATTCGGCGACCAGTATTGCGCTTACTGCTTGTGGCGTAGTAGCTAGATACATTAAGAGAGTTTCTTCTAGTTTATGAGAAACAAAAACAGGGACACTCGTATGATATCTCTTGACATCCTCGAAGGATTTGTTTGCCTCCTCTGACCACTCGAAACCCTCATGTTTCCTCAGAAGTTTAAAGAAGTAGAGTCCTTTTTCACCCAGCCGTGCGATGAAATGATTTAAAGCCTCCATACATCCTGTGAGTTTCTGGACTTCTTTCTTGGTGGTCAGAGAGTGCATTTGTTCAATGGCCTTTCAATGAACTTTTCTGAAGAGACTTTAAACACACATTTCTCATGATTGAGTTTCGACTGGTGTTTTCTGATGTTGTTGAAGTTTCTTGCAGTTTGGAAATATGATTAAGACGTTGTATGCTTTTTACAACCAGGTTATCAACGTAGGCTTCTAAGTTTCGGTCTAGTTGAGGAAGGAAGGTCTTTTGCATCAAGCGTTGGAAGGAAGCACCAGCATTTTTTAACCCAAATGGAATTTTGATATAGCAAAATATTCCAAATGGTATAATAAATGTGTTTTTTCTTGCATCATCTAAACACATACTTATCTAATGATAACTAGAGTTTACATCTAGAAAACTTAATATTTCACAACCAGCAGTAGAATCAACTAACTGATCAATACGAGGAAGGGGAAAATCATCATTCGAACAAGCTTTATTTAGATTAGTAAAGTCTACACACATACACCATTTACCATTAGACTTTCTAACCATTACAGGGTTAGCCAACCACTCTGGGTGGTTGACCTTTTTTATGAAACTGCCTTAAATAACTTGTTCAATTCTGATCTAATAACATCTCGTCGACCAGGTGCAAATCTCCATAATTTTTATTTTATGGGTTTCTTTTCAGGTCGTAGAAGTAGCTTGTGCTCGATCACCTCCCTGGGGACTTCGAGTATGTCGGATGCTTGCCACGTGAAGACATTTGTGTTTGCTCGAAGGATGGTGGCGAGGCTGTCTTCCTATGTGGGGTCGAGAGCGACTCCGATGTGAACGGTCTTCGAAGGCTCCTCTATATTCAGTGAAACTTCTTTGACTTAGTCGTTCATCTTTGGTGTAACTTTAGGCTTCGACTGCTTGATCGAAGTTTGCGCTTTGCTTGCTTCTAGAGTTGGTATTTGGCCAACCATCTCGAGGGACTTGTAGTCACATGTAAGTGCTATCTTTTTATCACAGCGGATTATGATTAATCCTTTGGGACCTGGCATCTTGAGATATTGATAACCATAATGAGCAACCGTTAGGAATCGTGCCAGATTTGGTCGACCAAGAATGGCATTGTATGTCGTGTCAAAATTGACCACATAAAAAGAGATTTTCTCTATCCTAAAATTATTTGGCGACCCAAATATAATAGGAAGAAAAACTTGACCCATGGGTTTAGCCAAAGATCCCCATACAATTCCATGAAATGAGTATCGTACTAGTTTGATCTTTGCCCTAGGAACTTGCATTTCGTCCAGGGCACTCATAAAAGAGTATGTTTAATGAACTTCTACCATCAACTAACACACGATTAACTCGACAACTATTGATGGTGGGCTTGACCATAATAAAAAATGACCAGGTTGAGTAGAAGGGATCGGACAGTCATGTTTCTCAAAAGAGATAGTGATTTTTGACCACTTCAGTACTTTATTGACAAGAGGATGGTCGATGTAATTTACCTCACGCTCGATAAATTTGAGCTGTCGTTTCGACTCATATGCAGAAGATCCCCCATAGATATGATCGATGGTGTGTTCTGGATCTTGAAACGGTATCTCCTCATCATCTTATGACTATTTTCAACCAGTCATTTGTCCCACCTCTTCATGTGTAGGAAGCGGTCCCTTGCCGGAGTAGTAACACTCGAGTTTTCGTTGAAAAAATCGACAGTTACGAAGGTCGTGTCCTTTTTTCTGAAAAGGACACTATCTAGGCTTGTCATTCTTTCATTCGGGTCGTTTTCCTTTGCCGGTCAGAGTATGGTTTGGAGCTCCGAGACTCCTTGTTGCTCACAGCTAAGACCTCCTTAAAGCTTTTGACTTGAGGTTTTTGACTTTTAGTCTTGCTCTTGGATTTCTCAGCCTTTTGTCTTTCTTCTTGTTGCCTTCGCCCACTCCTCAAGTGTCCTTTTCGTCACGATCAATCCTGCAATTCCACTCGACCGCTTTTTCCATTGTTGCATAGCGGTCAGTCATTTCGAAGAGCTCGGCGACGGTAGCCGAAGGATTTAGAGCGATATCCTATGTGATCCTTTGATTGCGGACTACCTGTTTGAATGCTTTGATGACAGAAGAATCAGAGACTTCAGGAATTGAATTAAGAACCTGACTAAAACGCCTGATAAATTGGCGTAGGGTCTCATGAGAATCCTATTGCATTCTGTGCAGGTCGCCCTCCTTTCTAGGGTGCTTGTAAGTGATCTAGAAGTTAGCTAGCAGTATGTCAGACCTCGGGATTAACATCCCAGATCTTCTGTGCATAACTGAACTAGTCCCATGATCAGTGGCTAGCTCACACAGTAAACAAATGTGATAGCACAACCATAAACGCTAAAATTTATTAAATAACAACAGAGTTGATTACAAGATAGCTTTACAGGGCAACAATAAATAAACACAGCGGAAGACGATGAAGAAGTAGTGGAGTCCAGCTGATCTGCCACAGGCAATCGACTAGGGTAGCGGCCTAGTCGTCATGATCCACACCTGAAGCGAAGTTCTTCTTCTCTGAAATTTGTTTGCATAAAGCAAGTATGAGCACAACTACCGTGCTCGCAAGTTACACCCGTCAAATAACAGAATGACATGCATAAATGGATGTAACAATAGAAAGGTTTATAGGGTTATTTGTGCAAAAACAACATTTGACATTAAATACCATAATAAGTTCAAAAGCTCAAGTTTTATAAAATCTAAAATTGTCTATGTATTGATAAAGATAGTGCAGGCACCAACCTAACACCAACATAAACACGAGCACCAACCCGGGGCTTCAACCCATAACTTTTCTCATGGACACCCATCCATGTCAAACTGTTTTACAAAAACATTTTGAAATCGAAGTCTAACTTTGAGTGGCTTTGCCAGCATGTCCATGACCGTGGACACGGCTATTCGAATAGTTTTACACTCTGCAGAGGTTGTACAACTTTACCCACAAGACATGAATTCTCTAGTTGTTTGGCATCCGTCGATACCACCGCTCACTACCTTAGATAAACAGTCTAGAGTACGTGTCAAGGCCTTTACAATGCGCCATTCCACCAAAGTCCTCCCTCGCTAAGGTTTCACCCCCTTTGGACTACCCGTCCGCAGGGTTCAGGCCCCCTCTTGCGCCAGGTGGGACTAACATCGGTCATAACATGACTACCCCCCATACCAACAGGAATGACCATAATGGAACTTTACAAATTAATCAGCCAGGTCCTGCCCATACAAGACATGTGGTAATACGATGTGGCTTAGCAAGATGCGGCTCGAAGACCGGTCCTTAATCGACTGGGCGACAACCAATGAACCACTGGCTTCAACCTACCCAGTTGAGTCCGTGCATAAACCTGCACCCACCAGACAACCATTTCGCCCAAGTCCAAACCATCATTTTATTTCATTTTTCAAAGTCAAATATAAAACTCTCATGACACACCAATGCCAAGGGTACAAATTAAACATCAATTGATCTTTGGCTGAAATCTCCCAAATCAAACATATTTGGTCTATAAGCATGACTAAGCACAATATTTTCCAAATGATCCTAGTCCATACTATTGTATCAACTAGGTTTTATCTAGGGTGGCAATATGCTTGCTTCAATTACCAAAATTGGCCATACAAAGGATTTTAGGCATAACTATAAATTAAAAAAAAAATAAGAATTTCAATTACTGAATATAAATAAGCATGCAGTAATAATTTGAAACAAAATTTAAATAATTTTAAATAATGGGTGCAAATATGATCAAGAATGTAACTTGCCTCGTTTGAGGTGAACAGATCAACTGATACTGAGGTGATGTTGTTTTTCTTAACAGGTCACCTAGTACTCACAAGTACTTTCTCCAGGTAGTCTATGTGTACAGTCACGATGATCATACAGTCAAAATCAATCCTCTTATGTGCTCTTCAATGGCGTCGAAATCTGACTTTCCGAAGTCGTCGAAATCTATACGCGAAAATAAGCCAAATTCAAACTAAATTAAAACAAGATTCAAATTAACTCCAAATTGAATAATTTTGGTTTAGTTAGCTAGATCTTGAATTTATATAAATTTAGAAATTTGAATGGGCTCAATCGGAGTTCGGATGCAAAAGATATGAGCTCTCGAAGTTTGAAAATACATAAAATGATAGAATTAGGGTTTTTCTGAATTTTAGGAATTATTTTTCTAAAGGAAAAAGGTTTTATTGAGCAAGATGACGTCAGCGGCTGATTTTCGGAATTTAAAAGAAATAAAGAAATCACTTACATATGGGACCCACATGTCAGTGACTCACCTCACATGGACCAAGTCCGCAGGGAAGGTGGGCTAGGGCTGGGCTGAGGTGGCAGGTTCGGCACATGTGGCGCCGGGTGGCAACGAGGTGGCGCTGACCTAGCGTGCCGTGGCAGCCACGTGGCACTGCCACGGGGGCACTGGCCGGTGGAGGCTCGGCGTCGAGCTCGTCGGCGCTACACGCCACGGCGAGCTCCGCCGAGGGGCTCAACGGGGAGAGGGAAACGCGGGGGTCATGGTGCTTACCACTGTGACATAGGGGCCTGCGCGGCTCGCCGGCGGCGAGAGGTTTGGCGGCGGCGTGTGCGGGCTCGACGGCGGCGACGGGCTTCGATGGCGCTCGGGCGAAGTGGAGGCGAGCACCGGGTTCGCGCGGAGGCAGGGATGCTAACGGTGGCGACAGTGATGACGCAGCGGTGGTGGTGGCGGCGCTAGAGGCGGCGGAGTGAAGCTCGGTCGGGAACGAAGAAACGCCGATTTCGGCGAGGTGAGAGCGAGAGGGGAGAAGTGGGTGATGGGGTCGGAACGAGGAGGGGAAGGCGCACCCGAGGCGTGCTTTTATAGGGGAGGAGGGGCACGGAGGAGGGAGATCGTGTGCGGGGCTGTGGTTGCGGCATGGCGACGGCGGTTAGGCGCGCGGACGAACCGGGCGCGAGGAGAGGGGGAGAAGGTGGGGAATGGAGGAGGTGGAGGGTGCGGAGAGTCGATGCGCGCCGTGCGGGAGACGCAGCGAGGTGGTGGGAGGCGGTTGACTGAGCTCTGAAGCGGAAATGGCGGCGACTTGGCATGGCTCCGCGGGGAAGAAGGGGCGTGGAAGAAGGTTCATGCGCCGTTGGATTTGCATCCAACGGTGCGAGGGAGGCGAGGTGGCGTGGTGCTGCGGGTGCCGTCCGATTTAAATCGGACGGTGGGGAGAGATAGGGAGCGGCGGGGAAATGGGCTGAGGCGCGAAGAGAATGGGCTGGACTCGAAGATTCGGCCCAAGAGGGGTTTTGGGTTTTTAAATACTTTTGCAATTTAATTAATCTGATTAATTCATTTTGGCTTTATAAAATATCAAATTAAATCCAAAAATTATGAGAAAATTCACAGAAATTCCCTTATTCATTTTGGACTTAATATAATTATTTTCAACTTAAAGTTGGCTTTTAATTTTGCAAATAAATTATCTTGGCTTCAAAAATACTTAGGAAAAAGCTTTTAAATTTCCAGAAAATCCAAGAAATTAAGTAAATTTTTATTTTTCAATTTAAATCTAATAAAACTTCAAGAACTTCAAATAAATTTTACTTTTGACTTTCAAATTTTCAAAGATTCAATTAAAGCAATAGAACTCTTTCCAAATTTTCAGAAATTCCAATAAAACATTAACTTTATTTTATTTTATTTTGGTGACATTACTTTCGGATGTTACACAGTAGGTCGCATAGGTGTTGCCACGAATAGATCGACTCCTGTGGCTGATTTAATAGACACAATCGAGCAGATCCTTCGAGTATCATGGGAAGGTAGTTAGCCATGACGTGTTCTCTTCCTCCTGCTGCTCGAACTGCGGTGGTGTGGATTTGAAAGAAAAAACTCGATGTGATTTCTTGACCCATCAAACTTCTCTATGTTCACTGGTCGGAATCAAGGTGGCCAGCGAGCTGCTCGAAGGTTAGGTGAAAATGTCCGACATCCGGTAATGATATCATAACGCCTTCTTTGTGGGAAAGAAGGGTTGATATCACTAGGTAATCGTACTCGATGATACCCAATGGTAAATTGACCTAATCTATCATAGATCTCAATCCTACAAGGGTAATACTCCTCGTACTCCATCTATTGGTGCAGATTTCTTGGAAGAATTGGTGAACGACCACCTCCCCTAGGAGCTTGTCGATCACCAATTATTCGTAGAACTCTTCTCCGCCATAATCCGACCAATGCCGTGGTCGGGAGATCGACCAAATCTGTGTTCCCATCATTCTCCATGAGGAGAGTTATTCGAACGATGGCATTCAATGGAGTTGTCCCGGTACGACTTTTAGGATGGTATTATCGATTCTGCTCAAGCATGATCATTGTGTCCCAAGTCTACGTGCATCTCTTGAGCGAAGAGGTCATAACCTAGTGCTTGTCCAAGCTCTTAAGTCGGGTTTTCGATCAGGTTATCGATTTGTTGAAGTTCTTGAGCTTCCTTTGACTGGTATTGGGTGCGCCCAGGTAAGAATTTTTGGGTAGCAATTTTTCTTCTCCTGGCGGTTTCAGGATCATCGACATCAGAGTTAGCCAGAGCCTGTCTCGGTGGAGAGCAATCACTTCTAGGATGTTGGCCACGCTCATGAACATGGAGATCCTAGTCATCGCCGGAGGTGTTCTTGCCATCACTACGAGAGCCCAAAGCGGGTGCGCGATGGGAAGCAACCCCAGTCCTGTTTCTCGAAGAAAGATTAGGATCTGAGGGAAGGACAAAGACCTCCTGGGAGCTATTGTCCCTACCCACGGCTGAGTCCTTGTGACTCAAGGAGTAGTCGAAAGACAACACCTCGCGACTTGGAGCAATCCCCCTCTAGAAAGGGAAATTCTAGGTTATAACTGTCTCCGATTGAAGGTGAACCCTACGGGGGTACGTTCGAATCTGCAGGTGAAGCTGGTTCGACCACACACCTCGTGGGGGTAACCGAAGGGTGACGATTATCAGGTGTTGATTGAGTCTCGGAATCATGGATTCTAGGACTTGCTACGTTAGGTCAGACGGGCTTGAACGTTTGGAGGAACCCTCGCTAAGTTCAGCACTCACCATGGGACAATCCTGATCCTGGTCAATTGGACCCTTGCCTTTTGAGGATTTTGGTTTGTCGTCTGGTCATAATGTTGTGGGGGAGAGGGCTCCCTCATCAACCTTGTCCATGGCATGGTTCCTTGGGTCTAGTGAAAGATCCCTAGAACCAGCATTGCTGTCGGATGAAATGATACTCTGCTCGTACTCGTAGTAGACATCCATATCGAGTCCTGCGTAGTCTGTCAAATCGAACCAATTCTCCTCATTCCACTCTCCTGCTATGAAAGTTTCAGAGTTAAAATAAAGACCATTTGTCGAAAGGAAAGGAGAAATCTTGGTCCCCACGAACGATGTCAACTATCGATAGTTTAGTATCAATCTTATGAATGAATGTTGGGGCTCTCTCAGAGCAAAACCACAAAGAAAATGACACAAAAATTTTATACAGGTTCAAGCCTTCTCTTGAGAGAATAATAACCATACTCCTGTGTTGTTGTATTGATTATGTTTACAATAGGGTGGAAGTCACTAAAACTAGGGCTTGATGACTTTTGCCTCTTGTTGTTCCTTCCGAATCTTCTTTCTTTTTCCTCTATTCACCGACTTTACTTCTTATATAGCGCATGAAGGGGTGATAGTTGTCCACGTCAAGAGACGTCTTCACGTTTGATGCAATACACGCGTTCAATGGTTGTTATTGTCAGAGGCATACCCCCCACATCGCCTTTGCAATTATGTCAGAGACAAAGGTTCAATACTTGCAGTTGTCTCGGGAAATAACGACCCATATTAACTACTGTGTGTATTAAACACAACGTATAAATATCCCTAGTCGGTTGGGCCCATATATATGTGGTTCTTATCAACTATAAGGTGGTCATAAATGACCTAGTCGTAGAAGAACTTACGACCATGAAGTGATTGTAGTAGGACTCATGATCAATTAGTGGTCGTAGAAGAACTTATGACCACTAGGTGTTTATAATCTCCCTTATTGTTTACATTGAGGGGTACCCTTAAAGATTATACAATAAATATTATCATCTATAATAAATATTACAGATAAATAATTTAATTAATTGAGAATTATTTGAACATAGTCTGCATCGAAGAGATACAAAAGGAGAAACGTGGAACCTTTCCAGGGGTAAACAAAGGTAGGTTGGTTCGTCTTGGTGCTATTAGATTATGTCCCAGGGTTTTCTCATGGTATTCAGCCCTATTTTCCCTACGAATCAGACGCACACTGATGACATCAAACTAGGGGTGAAAACGGATCGGAAACGGACGGATAATGGTTTTGCCATATTTTTTTCCCGGATCCGGATACGAATACGAATATGAATACGGAGCGAATACGAATCGAAACGAATACGGTCACAGATATTTTTCGGAACATGAAAACCCCTTAAATTGTATACTAGAAATTAACGAAAACATATAGCTAATTTATTTGATGTAAACATTCATGAATTGTTTATATTTTCAGCAACCACACATAACATTGGCACTAGCAAGTTACATTAACTATTTCATCACAAATATAACACTTAGTTTACCATATTTAGCTCATAAGTCATAACTCACAAAGTCATCACGCATTCACACTTAGTTCATCATATACATAAAATTTAGTTCACACTAACATCGATTAGACTGGATGGTTAATCTATACGCAAATGACTGTAACATCCCAAAGTATGTTACCAAAAATAAAATTAATAAAGTTATTGTTTTATTAGATTTTCTGAGATTTAAAAGAGTTTTTCTGGTTAAAAAGGAAAAATAATAAAATAAAGTCAATTATTTAGTTTCCTAGTTTTTAATTAAAAAATAAAATGTATTGAGTTTTCTGGGATTTTATTGGATTTAAAGTGAGAAAGAAAATTTTAATTAATTTATTGAATTTTCTGGATTTTAAAAAGGTTTTTCCTATTTTTAGAAATTTAAAATAATTTATATACAAATATAAAAACCAACTTTAAGTTGGAATTAATTTTATTAAGTTAAAAATAATTCAATGAATTTCTGTGATTTTTTTTAGGATTTTTGAACTCTATTTGCTATTTTCTAAAAGACTATTTGATTTGTTGCATTTTCTGAAATTCGAAAATCAATTAAAATCCCCTTTCCTCTTTTGGGCCGAAATATGGATAATCCGTATTCGTTTCCGTATCCGCCGAATAGCATGTCTACCGTATCTGTTTCCGTTTTTGACAAAAAAAAAAAACCGAATTCGTTTCCGATCCGGAAATTATCCGAGAAAAATCTGATCCGAGACATTCCGAATCCGTTTTTGTCCGGATCGGTCGGAAACTATCCGATCCGTTTTCACCCCTACATCAAACAAACTTATGAATGCCCTCGTTTTTGGGTGAGAAAAGACTGTATGAGTAATCTGATTGCCAGATTAAGGGCTGGCTTAGCCCACGCACATAAAGGCTACATGATTTGTTCGGTGTGTCATTATGAGCCAGGCCAACACAAGGCAGCTGGCAGCCCATGTACTCCTCCTACTTGTAAAGGAACGCTGCAACAAAGAGAAAAATTGGTATGATCAGCCGAGGATAAAATGAATGGGCCGGCTCTGTTAAAAACAGGACCAAATAAAGCCCGGACCAATAAGAAAAGAAGATCCGTGTCAAAATAATAACAATAAAAGAAGAGCAGTCTGCTCCCGCGACAAGCCCAAAACGTTGGTGCCACCAACCCCTCGGCCTGGCTGGTATGCCCCCCTCCGCCCCTTCCGTATGCGCAGACCGTGCGGGGCTCCGAGAAGCCCAACGTACGAACAGCACAAACGCCGTTTGGTGCACCGAGAAAGGCCACGGCAAGCCAGGCCGTCCAGTCCACCACATCTAGCGGAGCAGGCTCGTTTTTTCCCCCAGCTCGGTCTCCGCGGACGAGGCGGTCCACGTCGACTCCCCATGCGTCACGTAAGGTAGCCCGTGGGTTCCAGAGTTGTTGAGGCATCAATCCACTCTGCCGGGCAGTTAGGTGTCGCGTCAGTCTGGAAGACTGGAAGCTGAACGATACGTCCGCGGACGAACAGTTCCGGCATTGCACAATACTGGGTGGATTGGGCTGGTTTCATCTCGAAAGTTTCCATTGTTTCCGACTCGTGATCCAGCCCAGTTTTACCGTTGGTCTTGGACCCAACCCATCAGGGGTATTTTTCCACCTAGTACGACATCTGTGGTCCAGAAACTGCAACGACTCTAACAACGCTACCGCAGAAAGTATCGTCACGACAAATGCATGGCCGAAAATGCACCTGCGTTGGAGATGGCCTTATAAGATGTGCCTATCGCAAGATAGTACACGCAGCTCAAGCGTTGTTGATTTACCACCATGACCCATCCCTGTAGTGATCATAGCTACGGCCTTGCACTGCGACGGAATATATTGCTCCTCCTCCACCACCTCCGCTTCATGGCGGTGGTCCTCCTTGACCGCCTCGGCGTCGGGTCGTGGCAGGACGAGATGCTGCCCGGGCAGCCTTGGAGTGAGCATGTAGATACCGCTGCAATGGAGCGCCTCATGGAGGCAGCGCTTTGGCCGCCCAGCTCGCCACCGATCAAGAAGCGGTCCTTCACGGCGCCACGGTACGGACTACGGCGGGTACTTGCGCCCGTGGAAAACAAGGGCGCTGAGGACGACGACGAGAGCGCGGCCATCTGCACGATTTGCTTGGCGGGGCTGGAAGTGGGAGGGCATCAGGTGACGGAGCTGTGCAACTGCTCGCATGCGTTCCACGCCGCGTGCATCGATGGGTGGATCGGCAGCGGCGAGGCGGCCACCTGCCCGCAGTGCCGCACACCGATTCTTCCTACGGCGTGGGACGGCCGGCCAGGGGCGGTGCCACGTTGGTGATCGTGGGTTTAAGAGGATCGAAACATCTCGATCACCTCAATAAAGGCAGGGCAGCATGCCGATAGGTACATGTACAGTATGTAATACACCGAGAAAATGCACTTGACATACAAGGGCGCTTATCGTTTTCATTTGTACATACTCTGTCACGACCGGCTACTTCTGCACAGGGGGTCAGTTAGTCAAGAGAAGAGAAAGCCAACGAAAGCGCAAAGCCAATACCCGTTTTGATTCAGACGAATGGGCCGTGTAGTTTGGGCCGTCCGAAGAAGCTTGACGTGAAGGGCAAGAAGCTCTATTATCGTTTGATAAATAGTAGGCGTGAGTTCCTGTTGAGGGGATGGAAAAATAGAACAGACCCTTTCTACCTGCTCCCTCTCCCCTTTCTCCTCTTCTGTCTCAAGAACAATCTCCTCCCCCTTCCGAACTCTGTCTCTCTGTACTTGTTGATGATATAGCAGATATCTGGGAATGTAACAATTGGTATCAGAGCACCGATCCTTGAGCCATGATCAATCTGGAGAAGCCTAAATACCAAACGTGTGCACAAGGGAAAGCAGTGGCCATGGAGCAAGAAATCGCAGCACTCACCAAAGCGATTCAGGCGCAAAGTGTTACCATGCAGACCGAATTTTTTTCAATTTAACCCTTTTTTCGTTAAAAAAACGCGCATTTATACCCCTGCTAGTCTTATTTCCAGTTTTGGACCCAGGGGGTGGCGGCGTGAGTCACGGCGCCGGTAGTAACTCTGCTTCGGCGCCGTGAGTCACGGCCAGGCGAGGTCCCAACCCTAGCCACGGGCGGCCAGCGTGGCGATACCTCGGCGCCGTGACTCATGGCGCCGACCTCGCGCCCACGAGATCTCGGCGCCGAGCATTAAAAAAGCGACCATGAGCCTTCTTCCTCCTTCCTCTCTCTCTCTCTCTCTCTCTCGCGCCGGTTTCGAGGAGAGCCGGCTGCGTCGCGTCGCCGCCTCGGCCTCACGCCCGGCCGGTCCCCGCGCGCGCGCCGCCCGAAGCCGGTCCGCGCGCCGCGGCCGCCTCGAGCGCTCCCGCCTCCATGGCCGCCGCCGAGCAGCTCACTCTCCGCCGCCGCCGCCGGTCCGCCGCCGCCCATTGCCGGCGCTCTCACCCAACCCCTCCACCCATACCACCGCCGCCGCCACATTGCCGTGGCCGTGGCGATGAAGAAGAAGGCCGTGGTTTTAAAAAAAGTAAAGGTAGTTAGTAAATTTGGTTAGAAATTGTAGTTAGTAAGTTTAGTTAGAAATTGTAGTTAGAAATTGTAGTTAGAAATTTAGTTAGAAATTGTAGTTAGAAATTTTTTTTAGAGTTAGAAAATGTAGTTAGTAAATTTAGTTAGAAATTGTAGTTAGTTAGGGTTTAGATATAGTTAATGTAGTTAGGGTTGAGATATATAGTTAGTCATAGCAATTTTAGTTAGATATGATGTAGTTAGGGTTGAGATATATAGTTAGTCATAGCAATTTTAGTTAGATATGATGTAGTTAGGGTTGAGATATATAGTTAGTCATAGCAATTTTAGTTAGATATGATGTAGTTAGGGTTTAGATATATAGTTAGACATAGCTAATTTAGTAACATATAATGTAGTTAGGGTTTAGATATAGTTAGACATAGTTAGAAATTTTAGTTTGTTTAGTTACATATAGTTAGTTAGACATAGTTATTTAGTTTGCTAGGTAGCAAATTACTTGGGTAGTTATAAACTTAAATTAGCTACGTATGCAATTAGTTAGTATACTACTTTACTATTAGACATTAACAACCACTGCCTTTTGTATGGATTAGATGGACAATCTAGTAACCTTGCACCATGGAGGTAGTATTGAGAAAGATGGTTATGGAAATGTGTCATTTGTTGGGATGGAAAGTGTGTCCTGTTTGCTTAGTGATCGTCAGTCTTATGGTGAATTGGTCGCTAGAGCTCGTGAGGTTCTATGTTGTCATGGTAATGAGGATGGCATCTCGGTTGAGGTGTACTTCACCTTGGTTCTAAAGACTCTATTTTTATGCGGATGGTCTCAATTGACTCGAGGATCGATGGCAAAATTATGTCGGTCGGTGATGAGGACCCAATATCAATGTTTGGATTTGTTTGTGGGAAGTTGTCCATTGATCCTAATCCTCATGGGCACTCACCCCTCATGGGCATTCACCCCTTTATGGGCATTCACGGTTGGGTAATCCTCCCCTTTGGACCCTCTGTTACCCAATTGTGATGCGGATGTGAGCAGCCGGTTGTGGTACCGATGCTCAATCCGGCCCGAATGAGATTGGAATTTCTCATCCTGCGGCCCCTCGGAGATCCCTTTGACTCGTAACCATCCAAGTAAGTGTCGTGAGTACCACTTTAGTTTACCATTCATTAATCTATTCCTTTGTCTCAATTGCCATCCTATGTGTGGTTGTGATGCGGGAGATGTTCACGAAAATGATGGTCGTCCTCTGTGGCACCTTCAGGCAACATGGATCAGTGCAGTAGGGCCTCTAACGGCGTTGATGTTCGATTGATGATGATGAGAGCCTTATGGGACGGCTAGAGCCGTTGATTCCGATGAAGACCGGCTGTTGCGGCATTGACACAACAAGATATTGAGCTTATCATACAATTACGCCTAATCGTGATCCGGCTATTGAAGAATTCAGCGACCTTAGTCATTCCCAAGGTGCTTATGCGAAGCGAGACGAGCGAGTTGTTAGAGGTTCTGGCGGGGATAGCATGGAAATCAAGAAGGTTTGGTCTTCAAGGACTTGCCTACATTGAGAAGGTGGTTACGGAGTATTCGTGAAGCGCAAAAGACCTTTCAAGGTTAGGCATTCCTATGTGCGTGGCGTTACAGTGGTGTGTGAAGGCCGATTGTAATTGGAGGGTGTGTGCTAGGAAACATAAGGACACGAGCAAGTTCAAGATCAAAAAATTGTTGGCCCACACACTTGTGCAGAATCAAACTTGAAAGCAGAAGCATCGCGATTGACATCTACCCTCATTGCGAGATCACTATACTCAATACTGAAGGCAGCCCAATTTGAAGGTGAGGACAATTATGGAGATGACACGAGAAGATGTTGGATCGACATAAGGTATGGAAAAGCATGGAGGCAAGCGGCGAGCCTAGAAGATGATATATGGGGATTGGGAGGAGAGTGCGGCGGTTGCGGCATTGTTCAATGCAATGAAAGCGATTAATCCGGGCATGCATTACGAGTACATCCCCAAACCAAATGAATGGAAGGATGGAAGGCGGATATTATTCCGCGCATTCTAGTGTTTTCCACGATTGCATCGAGGCATTGGGCATTGTCGTCCGTCTTCTCCATTGATGGTACTTTTCTTCTTGGCAAGTACATGGGCACATTGTTGATAGCCATTTCCGTTGTATGAGACAACACATTGGTCCCTCTTGCGTTTGCTTTGGTGGAGAGGAAAACAAAGATAGTTGGGGATGGTTCCTGCGGCTTGTTCGGATACATGTTGTTGGCCTGGCGAGAGGTTGGTGTCATATCGATGAGACACCGGGCATACTTAGTCTTTGTCTGAGAGCGATTCGAGTGCGCACCTATCCATCACCGGTGATGCACTCGGCACCTCGCCGAGAATTTACTCGTAAGGATGGTACAAAGGATAACTTTCCTCTTTTTGAGGAGGTTGCACGCGGCTTGAGGTGTCGTTGTTCGAAGAAGAAGCCGCGACTCAAAGCTGGAACAAACACGAGTAGGCGATGGTTGAGAGGCTTCTTTGAGGGAACTGAGAAATGGACTAGGGCCTATGACCATGGTGGCTGGAGGTATGAGTTTGGACTAGCAACATGGCGAATCATTTAATAGTTTGCTAAAGGGTATCGTGCCATGCGTCAATGCAATCGTATCATTCACCTTTTACAAGCTTGTTGCGTGGTTCAACGAGAGCACTTGGATGCAATGGGACGATGAGTAGTAATGAGACATGGGCACCTAAACCCAAAAGCATCCGGAGAGGGCAAAGGATAGGGCTCGCACACATGAGGTGTCATGTTTTGATCATAGTGCGGGCAAGTATGAGGTCATTGAAAGGGGTGGTACAATGGCCGATGGTGAGTCCATTGTCAAGGAGTCATATTATCGTGCTCATTGATTTCTCTTGCGTGTGGGAGAACAAGACGAGTACCACTTTCCATGTTCTCACTATGTTGCGGCGACTAATCATCGCAACTATGCGTCACGAGAGGGATACCTAGGGAGTTCAGCGTTGATACCCTTGTTCTTACATGGTCTCCGTTTTGAGCCTTACGGGCGAGGGACGGTGGCCTCCTTACTCGGTCAGAAGTACATAGCCGATTCAGTTGTCGTTGGAACAAGCGTGGGAGTAGAAAGAGGACTAGACACAAGATGGTTATGGATCAAGTTTACGGAAGGACAAGGCGAGGAAGAGCAACCCCTTTCTTACGGACCAGAGCATAACCAATGTGGCAAATCTGCGCAGACTTGGCCATAATTTTCGTACTTGTCATCGGCCACTTAGTCGGTGCAAATAAATAATTATCAAGGGTTTATTAATTACTAACTTAGTATTTATTCCACTCTTGTACTCAATTTTACATTTCTTGTAACTAACATACGCTATTTATGTTTTGCGGGATGGCGCGATTCCACCTCTGGATCCGTACTACGAGGAGCACCAGGGAGGACGTCGACCGCCGAGGGTGGTAATGTCAACACATGTTTGTATGTCTCTATATTTCATTTTTTCGATGGATTCATATTAAATAATTGTAATCTTTGCGAGAATCCCCTCTTTGTCCTCGAACCCATGACGGGTTCGAGGACATGTGTCTGACAGCAGTACACTCCTCTACTTGAGTGGCACGGGCGTCGTGTCGTTCAGTTAAATCGTGGTTGCCGTCATCAACCCGCGGCGATCCGGCTTTGGTTGGCGGTACATTGACTAACAAACCCATGCACTACCACTTCGTTTCGGTGTTTATTTATGTAGTGACCTTAGTACTCGTTTATGTTTGTGCGGTGGAGGCGAAACTCACGTTTCCACCTACCTTGTGGTGAGATAGTATTGCGCCGGGGCGTGCGAAGTTTCTTGGTCTCGGTGTTGGGGCCGTCGATTCTGGGACAGTCGTCCGACGGTTGGAGAGCAGTGGAGGCCTTCCTTGGAGAGAGCTTCCTCGAGAGACACACCTTCCCGCACCTCGGGGTTCTTATCGATTGGCTCGAGCGATGGTTTGCTCGGTGCGGACAATGCAAGCGAGGAGACGATCACCTACTCTGCGAGCTTGGATCCTACACTTGTTTGGGTGTGTTCTCTTTCGAGACGCGACGGAGACAACGCGTCATGGATGTACCTCCTTGCTTGGTTGGCCCGGGACATGGAGGGTGGCTACGGTGGGCTTCCGAGTTTTGTCCTTCCTCTACCGCCACTTGTGCTCGGCTTGTCGGCGGTCTTCTCGGCCAGCGTCGATCGGCGGTGTGTGTACCTTCTCTGCGGCTTTGGATGTGGTCTGTGTACCGGTTGGTGGCGGCGAGTTCTTCCTCCTCGTCCGTGGTTTGAAGTAGCCAACCTCGACACCGGCCAAGCGGTTGCCCACCTTTGGGACGAGTTCGAGTTCCGTTTGCCGGGGCGCGCGTCGTTGAAATGCGCCAGCGAGCTTGACACACTTACGACCGATGGTGAGTTCATTGCATTTTCATTTCACATAGCGTTGGTCTTTCGATTCAATCTTTCTTACAATACCTAAACACCTTTTGCGCGCAGTCGCTTGGGAGCCTTACGAGAGCGGCGGTGGTCGGCTTGGGCCGAGCACGATGTGCGGCGTGGGCGAGGACCTCTACACGATGAGGTGTCCGCCGATGCGCTTCTCTGTTGTTGAGTACCACCGCCACATAGAGTTGCACGCTAGTTTGGCCTCGGCGGGAGTGGCGATGGAGCCGTTCTCGGCGTGCGTGGAGTTGCACAAGTAAGTGGCGTGCGCTACTTTTTGTCCTTTGTATACATAACTACTAATTCACTATATTTGTGCGATGATGTATATATTGCGGGATCGATCGTCGAAGCGAGAAAAACGACGGACTTGAGGCGTTGCAGTGACCACATAGGCGTGTGGGGACTCCTCCATGAAACGTCTATGCCAATGAGCACCGCACCACGAACTACAACTTCCGTGCATACCTTTCTTGGTACCTTGGTGTGACACGGACAAAGTTGAAGGTGCAATGGACCCAAGCGGACTCTGGCCGACATGGAGTCTTACGGTGATGAAGACACTTCCTCGACCTTGCGACTCGGGAGAGGGCGTTGGTGGAGGCTGCGCCGATCTTAGATCGAGTGGTAATGTCACTTCTAACCTTTTCTTGCAATCAATCATAGCGCTAATGTTATTTGCATCACACTAACCGAGTAGCCATATGTTAACAATGTGTGCGGGGCAACACGTTGAGGCGTCCGTGCTTGACCTAGGCGTTTCCGAGGGCGAGTCGATGAGGCGACACTCAACAACTTTCTTGGGTAAGTCTTTCAATACATGGCAATCAAAATATAAACTTGTAACCAAATATGACATTTGTGAACTAACAAAATGATGATAAACGCGAGAGACTGCGAGGCGGCTCTGCAGGCAGCTGCTTTGCTCGTTGTGGTTGCGGGGCGAGCACCGATGGGCGTCCACGTGCCACGAGACATCTTCGGGCGCGAGCACCGAGCGTAGGCACAGGCACTTCTTCACACGGAGTACGGCTTCCGGAGGCGAGCTTCGTCCCGATTTACCGGGATACTGAGGACTTGGTGGCGAGGAGGAGGGCGAGTCGAGAGATTGGTGGCGAGGAGGAGGACGAGGCGAGGAGATTGGACCGTCTCGGCTCGGGTGCTCCTTCGACCACGACCTTCGCAGCCTCCACCGCGTAGGCACCGACGTCGCGTGACCCTTACACTCCGAGCACCGCGCTCTTGGTGGAAAGGGCAAGGCTAGGAAGCGATGAGGGCTGTGTTTATGTACCTTGTATGGACTTTTATGGACTATTTGGACTTTTGGATTGTTGTTTCCACTATTAGTGTGGTATTTTGATGAATATATGCTCGTATGATATATTTGTGTCATATTATTAAATGTGGATGGTCGAAAACAGGGAAACTCGCGAATTTTCCGTGATTATATGCGAGTAGTGATTATATCTTTGGGACCAAAGGCGTGTGCTTATTGTTGGTGGCGACCAAAAGTTACCAAAATATATAGGCATAGTGACAAAAAAATCATGCTACTCACATGTTCAAGTTTAACAATATACTCACATGCACATCTTGAAAAAGTGCGATACATGACAAGAGTACAACAAAATAACAAGTCCAGAAATGATAACATTGTTCATTATTAAACCATAACTACTAAGTCTAGCACACTCTGAGTGCAACGAGGCCACTTTCCCTTCCTCAAAGCATCAGGATTCTCCTCCATTGCAGCCTTAGCACGGCGAACACGCTCAAGCCTCCTCTCCCTCTCCCCTACGCTTAGTTGCTGCCTCATTTTCACCTCTTCCTCGCGCTCCTTTTCTGCGCCTCCTCTTTGCGTGTCTTCTCCATGACTCCTCGCGCCCGCATCCCACTTCTTGATCCCTCCATATCTTTGCTTGTCCTCCTCCTTGATCTCGGTGTCGATCCACTGCTCAAAGTCACATAGCGGGGAGGTTCTGCAAAACATGGAGTGCATTAAGAACGTAATGAAATGTTATTGATTCATCGCAAGAACAAAGAAAAAGTCACTAATTTCTCACCAACAATCCAATGCGGATCTGTTGAGGTGTAGGGTCAAAGGCATAATTGTGACACATCCAATACCTCTGCATGTCGTGTCCTCCTCATCGATCTCGCCACCCTACAAGCATCACCGCAGATGCACATGGGCACTTTGGAGCGCCACTAGGCGTGGCAAGCGAGCTAACGCATTGCCCACCAAATGTTGCCTAATCCGAAATACAACAAATTGTATGAACCTTACATAATATGAACTACATATTACCGACAAATTAGAATACGATGGACAAAGATTACCTTAGTTTACTAGCTTTACCACGCCTCGGCATCCTAACAGTGGGAGAAACAGAGGGGACCGATGTAACTAAGGTTCCATAATACACAATACGAATCAATAAAACAAGTGAGACTAATTGCTTCAAACCCTAGGTCATGACTAACCTAATTTTGCATAATACACATGATATAGACCAAATCAATGCGTAAAAAGTGAGGAGGACAAAGAGGATACCTTGCTCTCGAAGTTGTATGGATCAATTCAAAGTTTCCACGGTGAAAATTGGTGATTCGAAAAGTTCGGCGGGTTGGGTTGAGTGAAAACCCGAGAGAGGAGAGGAAGAAATAGATGAAGGCTCGGATAGGTATATAATTCAGAGCTCGGCGCCGAGATCTGTGGCGCCGAGGTCGGCGCCATGAGTCACGGCGCCGAGTGCCACGCCGTCGCCCGGTGGCTAGGGTTGGGACCTCGGCGCCGTGACTCACGCGCAGGCCGTGTTACCTCGGCGCCGTGACTCACGGCGCCGTGACTCACGGCGCCGACCCCCTGGGTCCAAAACTGGAAATAAGACTAGTAGGGGTATAAATGTGCGTTTTTTACGAAAAAAAGGGTTAAATTGAAAAAAATTCGGCCATGCAGACTCTGGTGGAAGCGGTGGCGGAGATCAAGCCAGTGGTATTGGAATTAAAGGAATGGAAACCTGTGATGGTGGCGACAGTTGATGAACTGCGTCATGAAGTAGGGGAGTTGCAAAACCAAGTCAAGCAGATGGTTCGAGACCCGGCTCCAGGGCCAAGGATAGTGGAGATGCCTCCCTTGTTACCGAGTCCAGGGTATCTGAAGCACAAAGAAACGAAGGAGGAGGAGGACTCCAATCTCCGGCCGAGTGACAATGGCGTGTCTGTCCAGAAACGTGGAAGAGGAATGGGAAGCCTCAACCCAGATTCGCCCCCAAACAATGGTATGCATGGATTATACCCCTTACCTATACCGCCTGTTGATATGGGAGAGTTGGGCAATCGATTCCAGGGAACACCTCACTATCATCCGGCGCCGCCGAGGTTGGATTTTCCCCAATTTGATGGAGAAAACCCAAAGGCATGGAGGTTGAGATGTGAAGTATATTTTTGAGTTTATGCAACGAGGCCGGATCTCTGGGTCAGTGTGGCAACTATGCATTTTGCAGGAAGTGCAGTGTTGTGGCTACGTTCCACTCAAGCTCATATTGGTTGCACGTGTTGGGAGGAGTTCGCAGAGGCGGTGTGTTTGCGTTTTGGCCGAGAAGAGTTTCAACATCAACTTCGCCAATTCAATCGGCTTAAGCAGAGTGGTACTGTGACGGAGTTTGCGGAGAAGTTTAACGAGACCATGCACAACTTGCTTGCTCATCATACCTGGGATCCTATGTTTTTTGTAACCCAGTTCACGGATGGATTGAAGAGTGGAATCAGAGCGGCGGTGATTTTACACTAGCCGAGGAATTTAGATACTGCGGTATCCCTGGCTTGTTTACAAGAGGAGGTGCTGGAATCAATGCGGCGGGAGAATCGCCGACGAGAGTTTTCGTCAGGAGGGCGTTTGCCAACTCGAACTGCATTACCGTTACCGGTACCACCTGGAAGGACATCTGGACACCTTGGTGGTCGAGCGGATGACAAACGGGTTGTTGAGGGTACCCGAGCGGGCGGTTTGGACGACAAAATATCTGCCGTCAGGGCGTACCGAAGAGCCAAGGGCTTGTGCCATACGTGTGGGGAGAAGTGGAACCGGGAACACCGTTGTGGACCTACTCTCCAACTTCATGTGGTTCAGGAAATGTGGGAGCTGGTTCAGGAAACAGATCCGGAGATCAGATCCTCAGATGGTGAAACATCTCAAGTAGAAGAGGTTTTGTCAATTTCGGTAGCTGCAGTGGATGGTTCTGAAACACCGAAAACAGTTAGATTCAAGGGAATTGTTCAAGGTATGGAGGTCTTGATTCTTATTGATTCTGGTAGCACACATAGCTTTGTGGGGGAAGTATTGGCAGATAAGCTGAAGGGTGAGCAGAAACCATTAAGAAATATTCAGGTCAGAATTGCAGATGGGGGCACACTGACAAGTAAAAGGGAGTTCCAAAATTGCTTTTGGCAAGTCCAAGGCGTTGATTTCAATACATCCTTGAAGGTGTTGGCATGGATTGGTTGGAGCAACACAGTCCAATGACTGTGCATTGGCGCAAGAAGATACTAACCTTTTTATACAAGGGAAAACAAGTGGTTCTAAGAGGATTGAAGGAAGGGACTCCTGGCAGCGAGCTGAAGGCAATACCAACAGAGCAGTTACTCTCTGAAGATAGAGTCAAACTATATGCAGTCTACACTAAAGAATTTCCATTGCCAGATACTGTTCAATGTCTCTTATCAGATTTTGCGGATGTGTTCGAGGAGCCACTAGGCCTACCACCACCCCGACAATTTGATCATGCCATTCCTTTACAACCCGGTGCTCCACCGATAAACTTGCGGTCTTACCGTTACCGTTCGGGCCAGAAGGACGAAATTGAAAAACAGGTGAATGAAATGCTCCAACAGGGAATCATCCAACATAGTATGAGTCCCTTTGCATCTCCGGTGCTGCTTGTTCCGAAGAAAGACGGCACGTGGCGTTTTTGTGTCGATTATAGACATCTAAATGCTATCACGGTGAAGAACCGATATCCAATGCCAGTAATTGATGAGCTTTTGGACGAGTTGGCCGGCTCGCAATGGTTTACCAGTTTGGATCTGCGTGCGGGCTACCATCAGATACGTATGAAGCCTGAAGATGAATATAAGACAGCATTCAAGACGCATCAGGGTCACTATGAGTTTAAGGTGATGCCGTATGGGCTGACCAACGCTCCAGCTACTTTTCAAGGACTGATGAATACTATTTTGGGGTTGTATCTGCGTCGAGGAGTTCTGGTCTTCATCGACGACATACTGATTTACAGCAAGAATTTGGAAATGCATGTGACTCGGTTGAAACAAGTGTTGGAGATTCTGAGGCTGCACAACCTGAAGATCAAACAATCAAAATGTGCTTTTGCTAAAAGAAGGCTGACCTATCTAGGGCATATTATTAGCCCAGAGGGAGTGGCTACGGATCCCAAAAACATTTCTGCTGTTAAGGATTGGCCATACCCAGAGAACATTAAGCAACTAAGGGGGTTCTTAGGCTTAGCTGGTTATTACCGAAAGTTTGTTCGAAATTTTGGCATAATCAGTCGTCCACTTACTGATTTACTCAAAAAGAATGTGCTATTTGTTTGGAGCCCGGACAAGAAAGTGGCCTTTCAAGCTTTAAAGGATGCTCTCATTGCAGCACCGGTGCTGGCTTTGCCAGATTTTGCTCAGGAGTTTGTCGTGGAAACTGATGCTTCTGATAAAGGAATAGGAGCAGTGTTAATGCAGAATCATCACCCTGTGGCCTATCTGAGTAAGGCGTTGGGGCCAAGAGCACAAATGTTGTCAACATATGAGAAAGAGGGATTGACGATTCTCTTAGCGGTTGAGCATTGGAGATCCTATCTGCAGACAGGAGAGTTCGTCATACGAACAGATCAGCGTAGCTTAGCACATCTGGGTGACCAACGCTTGACTACAAATTGGCAACAGAAAATTACGACCAAGCTGTTGGGATTGAACTACAGGATTATATACAAACCTGGTTTGGCAAACAGAGCTGCTGATGCGCTCTCCCGAAGGGAACAGGGGATGGAGGTTGAAGTGGCAGCAATATCCACGGTAATACCTGATTGGATGGAATCAACAGCAAAGGGGTATCAGCAGGATCCGCAGTCCTGTAAATTGCTAAAGGACTTAACGGTCTCTGGAAATGGTACGTACAAATTTCAACTCAGTGATGGTTTGCTCAAGCTGGGAACTCGAGTGTGGGTAGGGAACAATGCACTTGTGCAGCGCAACATCTTACATTCATTACACTCCAGTGCAATTGGTGGTCATTCGGGATTTCAAGTTACTTATCACCGGATTCGGAAATTGTTTGCGTGGTCGGGTATAAAACGAAGTGTTAGAGAATTTGTTGACCAATGCTCAGTTTGCAAACAAGCAAAGGCGGAACATGTGCGTTATCGAGTATATTCTGGCCATTACGATTCGGTCGGGCTCGCAAATTATATCCATGGATTTTATCGAAGGCCTGCCCCGTTCTGCTGGTTACAACTGTATTATGGTTGTTGTGGACAAATTCTCTAAGTATGCCCATTTCATAGCCTTGGCGCATCCTTTTACAGCTTTCCAAGTAGCACAGCAGTTCATGCAGCATGTGTTCAAACTTCATGGTCTACCCCAATCCATTGTATTAGATCGGGATCGTGTGTTTACGAGCTTGTTGTGGAAAGAATTATTTCGGGCTGCTCAAACTCAGCTAAGGATGAGCACGGCATATCATCCGCAAACGGATGGGCAAACCGAGCGTGTCAATCAATGTGTTGAAGCTTACTTGAGATGTTTTGCTCATGCATGCCCTAGTAAATGGTTCAGTTGGTTGGTTTTATCGGAGTATTGGTACAATACTGCTTTACACTCAACGTTGGGAAAATCTCCATTTGAAATCTTGTATGGCTATACTCCAAGGCATTTCGGTATCAAGGACACTTGAGCTTGTTCAAATCTGATTTGTCGATGCAGTTGCAAGAGAAAGCGATGACGAAATTGCTCAAACAACACCTCAATCGAGCTAACCAACACATGAAAGTGAAAGATGCAAAAAGAATCGCGTGAGTATTCCAGAGAATGGTAGGTGTATTTGAAGATTCACCTTATGTGCGAGTTCAATAGCGATGAAGCTAACCATAAATTAGCATTTCGTTATTTTGGTCCATTCCAGGTTGAAAAGAAGATTGGCCCAGTGGCTTACAAACTCAAATTACCAGCTACGACGACGATCCATCCCGTGATTCATGTGTCGCAGCTCCGGAGAGTTGTGCCTCCTTCAAGCATAGTTCAGACTGAGCTTACGGGTTCGACTGAAGATTTGCAGATTCCGCTCAGAGTATTGCAGCGACGTCTGCGAGACAAGGGAGCTTCATCCACTACTCAAGTACAAGTGCAATGGTCAGGGCCTTCTACTTTGCCACCTACCTGGGAAGATCTTGATGACCTCCAGTCCCGCTTTCCACATGCGCCACTTGAGGCAAGCCGAAGGCGAAGAGGGGAGATGTCACGACCTCGGCTATACGCACGAAGTCGATTAGTCAAGAGAAGAGAAAGCCAACGAAAGCGCAAAGCCAATACCCGTTTTGATTCAGACGAATGGGTCGTGTAGTTTGGGCCGTCCGAAGAAGCTTGACGTGAAGGGCAAGAAGCTCTATTGTCGTTTGATAAATAGTAGGCGTGAGTTCCTGTTGAGGGGATGGAAAAATAGAACAGACCCTTTCTAACTGCTCCCTCTCCCCTTTCTCCTCTTCTATCTCAAGAACAATCTCCTCCCCCTTCCGAACTCTGTCTCTCTGTACTTGTTGATGATATAGCAGATATCTGGGAACGTAACATACTCCTACCTGAATTTTATTTTGTTTAGTAGTTTCTGTATGTCTTGCGTAGCCATCTTGGCAAGTTTCGTGACTGGTCACTCATTGCACGACCAAGTATCTTTTGCAGAGGCATACAGGATATGACAGGCACTCGATCTAGTCTTTTGTCTATTTGGCAAGTCTGCCCAAACAATTTCCTAACAATGGCCGCTTAGAATCACCAGCAAACCCTTGCTTGGGCCAAGGTTATTAAAATTGTGGCTCTACTCGTAGAATCGTCCGACTTTACGAACCCACCGAGGCGAAACTGTTCGGAAACCATGGGCCTGAACCTGCAGTCGGTCCATTAGTGGGCGCCCCATCCCAAACCCTAGCAGGGTCGTAGCCTATAAATAGGGGGTGCTATTCATTGTGAAGGATTGATCGAAGGATGAATGAATAAAGAGAAGCAAGACGTCCCCCTACATCTCTGTGTTCAATCTCTTATTATGTTCTTGTGTTCATGTATTGTTCTTACGATTCTGAGTTTGTCTACGAGGTAATCGCTCGGGCCGACTTCGCCACGGTTCCTCAACACGTTATCGAAGACGATCGACTCTCCTCGCGATCGAAAAGGTAACCGTCGATGAACGACACTCGTGAGATTGAATCGTTTTTCTAGATTGCTTTCAATTCTGCAAATTTGGCTTTCTAGATTGGTTTTCCTACGGTGCAAATCCGCTCTAATCTACCGCGAGCCAACTTGAAGTCGCCGGCCAAGCCGATCGGTGGATTGCATGAAAGAGTAGATGATGATTGTACCGTAGGTTGTATATGCAATCGCATGAAAGACACCATGTGCACGGCACCGTCTGCAAGCGACTGTCACTACCTCCGCGATACATTACCGGTCGGCATAGTCCGCCATCACGCATCGCCATGGAGGCGACAATAGAGTCACGCCGCTAGCACGCGGCAGACATGCACATGACGGCATGAAGCCGCGCCTCCGTTGCAATCTTGTACTACATTACTTTGCATCGTATACATCTGCATATGCATGAACAGTAACAAAAAAAATCCATGGCCACGAAGTCGCAATATTCGCCGCCAGCCACCCGCATGTGGCCTTGCCACCACCGCGCGCTGCACGCGCTAGTCGCTGGCCATGTCAACCCCATACGGACTTCCTGCCGCGTGCGCCCCGCCTGGCCTCGCACAACCTCGTCATGCTGCCCGGTCTCCGCAAGGCCACACCCGCAGCGCGACCGGCCCCCGCGTGTAGCGCCTGCAACCGGCAGTCACCATGGCTGCGCACGGCCGCAAGTAGCAGCAGCATGCACGCACGGCCGCAAGAAGCAGTATGCACACAAGCAGTTTTGCAAAAGCATCACGTAGATACAAGACACATCAATGTGTAGACGTGTGCATTCAGCCCTGCATGTTGAGATCATGGCTTCTAAGCATGCATGAATTCCCAACGAGAGCACAAGCACCAGTATGCGGAAATTATTTTTCTTGACCCAACTTTGGAGCGCCGCCGCACGGCGCCACCCCTGTCCACGCCCGTAGCGCGCTGCCGCGCTCTCGTGACCTCCGGTCGCGCCCACTCGTTGGCCCGCGCGGCCGCACCCATTCGCCGGCCAGCACGCCGAAGCAGCCTGCACGGCCACACCCACTCGTCGGCCCGCACGCCGGAGCAGCGCACGCTGGAGCAGCCGCCTCAGGCATATTTTGAGCATGGCGCTCAGTAAGAAAAAGGGACGGAAACCCTCTGCGGCCAAAGAAAGAAAAACAAAGGGCCGAGTGGGCCTTAAAGGCCTTGGCAACGTGGCCTAGTAGCCATAAAGGCCATGCAACGTGACTGCATGGGCCTACGATTTTGCACGGGATTTTGTCAAAAGGAAAAAAAGGCCCAACGGGTGAAAAAAAAAGGTAGAAAAAGAAATTCCAGTTTTTGCAAATAAAACCTCTACGTTCTGAAAATTATGAGGTTTTTGTGGGTAAAGAAATTCTTGCAGAATAACCCCCCAGATATTTGCATATTACGCGAATTTTCTCTCAGAACTGAGATTTCGCATGTGTAACCCCTGGAAATTGCAGATTTCACTGAAAAGTTACTTTTCCAGTAGAAAAGGACCTTGGGAATCCAAAATTTTGCATATTTTCTTTGAAGCATATTTATTCTTGTTATTGTTATTTCTATGCAATTTATTTACTGTATTTACTATTTTGATTATCTGTAATTGTATATATTGCTTTTAATCATTGAAAATAGCAGTAAATCATGAAAAATGCATAGAAAAATACGGGATCACGAACCGGGAGTTCGAAGAGCATTATGAGAATTTTGCAACTATTTTATGTAGATTACTAGCAGTAATCTTATGAATTTTGGCATGAATATGAAGATGACTGGCATCACGAATCAGGAATTCGAAGAACTGACCCAGTATGGCCAGATTTTGTATAGAATTTGTATCAGTCTTTAATTCTGTGGTAATGTAATCACGGATGCAGCAGAAGATTGAGAAGACTCTCTCTACCTTTCACCAGAACGCGGTGCAATCCGCACGCAACTATCGTCAAGACGGCTACATGCAGTATGCCGAATTAATTGACATCATGTAAGTTGCGGAAACTCAAAATGATGTTCTAAGAAAGGACTACATCTCACAGCCACCTAATAGTAATGTTGGCCATGAAGCCACTGCTAGCAGCTACAAGGTGATGAAGCCTCTCACGAATGAGAGGAGCAAGAAGAGTAAGGTCATGAGTCGCACGTTATTGATGATTTTCAGTCTAAGAAGAATGGCAAATAAACAGCACGTGGCACACCTCGCCATTGCAGGCATAGAGGGTCCACATCCATTAGCTGCACCTATGGATGTGGACAACCCAATAGCAGCCCCCATCAACCCTCCTTTGGACATTGCTACGCCCGCAGTCGTAGTTGCCCAAGAGGAGAAGATCGCCATGGAGCAGATTGAGGCAGAAGTTCTTGAATACTTCGTCGATTCGATCTAGTGCAGGCATGGCACTCGGATCTTTTATAGAAATTTGCAGTTTGTAATTGAAGCATAACTTTGATTTTGAATAAAGGTTGCAAGCTCTAGCAGAGCAAAGCATTAAATTCTTATTATGAGTCCTGCAAGACTTATTTTCCCGTTTTTATAATAGCAAGTTACGTTCTGATATCTGAAGTATTTTATTTATGTGTTGCTTGTTTTCCGCTACATATTAATAAAGTACATTATATTAGAACACGTGTGGTGCCCTATGGAGGAAGTGTGCTTAGCATGTAGCGGCACAATGAAAACCATCCTAAGATAAACGGAAATTTTCCCATCGATCGGCAAGAATCTTTGGTAGTCTTACGACAATGCATAGCGCCGATACTTGTATAATAGGCTCAGGAAGGGCCACAATTATACTCCCAATGGGCAAAACTTTGGTCATTGAAGAAGACTTGTTGTACCCAGAATCGACTAGAACTCTCAAGGATATTTGCGCTAACAGTTTCGTGTAGAGGCGAAGAAGAGTATGGTACAGAATACCTGCTCATTACAAAGCGTGAAGAAAGTGAAAAATAGCATTAGAATGTCTTCCTTCATATGAAATTGGGCTATACTACACTAATATTAAGGCACCTGCAGCCTATACTGTCTTGAAAACCGTATTTAGAAGCTCTGAACTTATCTATCTCTGGCATGACAGATTATGTCGCCTAGGTCTTACGATAATGAGAGATATAATTAACAATTCACAGGGACATAATATGAATATAAATAATTTCCCGAATCTGGAAGATTTTGTGTGCCCCGCATGTGCCACCAGGAAATTAATTATTAGACCTTTTGCTCTGAAAGCGAAGGATGAAGTCCCTGCATTCCTGGACCGTATCCAGGGAGACTTTTTGCGGTCCTATACAGGTCAATTAGGTATTTTATGGTGCTCATCGATGCTTCCTCGGAATGGTCGCACGTATGTTTATTGTCTATGAGAAACCATGCTTTTGCAAAGCTAAATCTCGCAGATAATTAACAATTGAAAAAAAAAATTCCTGATCATCACGTGAAGTCCATCTGAATGGACAACGTCGGAGAATGTACTCCGAAGGCATCTGATGATTATTGTATGAAAATGAGAATTAAAATTGAGCATTCTATACCGCACATTCGCACCCAGAATGGACTAGCAGAACTTTGAAGAATTGTAATTTACCAACTATATGTTGGGGACACGCAGTCCTGCTCGTAGCAGCTCTCATCAATTTTAGACCGTCGGCCTATAACATCCATCCAACTATGCAACTAGCGCAAGGGTCGATCGAAAACTTCTCATCTTTGCGAGTTTGGTTGCAAGGGTTATATACCTATACCACCACCGCAATGAATCAAATGGGTCTTCTCAGAAAGTCCGGGATATCGTTGGTTATGAGACAATCCATAATCAAGTATTTGGACCATATGATTTGAGATTTGTATAATGCCCGATTCACGATAGTACATTAGATGAGGTTAGTTTCCCGTCATTAGGGGGAGGAAATCAACCCTTGATGATAATGTCGGAAAATAATTGAAGTCTAGAAGACAATTGAAGTCCAGAAGATAATTGGAATCTATGTATATGACCCGCGCACTAGTTAAGCAAATAAAGAAGTCCAGAAGATAATTGCAGTCCAGAAGATAATTGAATTGAAATCTAGAAGACAATTGAAGTCCAGAAGATAATTGATTTGCAAGTATTAGCGAATCAACTGCCAGACTACTTTAGTGATTTGAAGAGTGTGAATAAGTAGCATTTGCTCGCAAGCAATGCACCTGAGAGGGTTGAAATACCATTGAAGGTATCCCTAATCCCGCCCGAGGCCTCGAGAATAAAGGGCGAGAACTTGGTCCCTCGAATCCGAAATAACCGGGGCGCTGGTGAAAAAGGATAAGAAGGACTTGATACACCGGTCACCAAGTGCCCTAACTAGAAGGGGCGGTTGAGACGACATCGGTATGGAACCTTGAAAAGGCATACCAGAATTGAACATTCCTATGAAGGGAGACATCAGCATGGATGTGTGCGCACACATCGGAGCTGAAAAAACTAAAGGGACTTGCCCCGCAATGAAGCAGCGGTGAGCAAGTAGAAGCATTAAAAAAAATCGCCCCTTGAAGAAATAGCTATAAACTTTATGACCACGGGAGAACCTTTGAATATTACAACAGCCAATGTCGACACTTACTTTGCAAAGAAACTTGCCACAATCATCAATCTTGATCCAGAGCCTGCATCGCTCGATAAATGAAAGAAAAGATCAGATTGAGAAGATTGAGAGAAGGCAATCGAAACTGAATTATTCTCTCCGAATAAAAGAAAGACGTTTGGGCCTGTAAGCCGCACGTCTCCCATTGTGCACCCCGTAGGGTATAAGTGGGTATTTTGTTCGAAAGAGAAATGAAAAGAAGCAAGGCTCGTTGTACAAAGTTTCACTGAACATCCAGAAGATGATTATGAAGAAACCTATTCCCCGGTCATGGACGGAACTCCCTTTAAATATTTATCTCAATGGCAGTGAACTTGAAGTTAGAAGAGAAATTGATGGATGAGGTACCAGCATACCTTTATGAAATATTGGATTCGGACATTTATATGAAGATACCTGAATGTATCACTGTCCCGAATCAAAACAGAGCAAATAGAAATATGTACAGTGTGAAACTTAGAAAGTCATTGTACGAACTTAAGCAATCAGGCAGAATATGGTATAATCACTTGAAGCGACTTTCTATGCAAGAAAGGCTACACGAACAATGAGAATAATCTCTGTGTATTTATACGACGATCCCAGAATGGATTTTGTATAATCTTAGAGTATGAAGATGATGTGAATATCATCGGAACCCTGAAGGATATTAGGAAAGCAAGATCTTACTTGGAGTCGGAGTTCGAAATGAAAGATTTGGGTAAAACCAAATATTGCCTAGGCTTGGAGCTTGAGCATGTCCCTGAAGGAATATTAGTACATCAGTCAACCTACACTCAGAAGGTGTCAGAAAGATTTGACTTTGAAAAGGCATACCCTTTGAAAGTGTCAATGGTCGGGAGATCTTTGCAGCAAGACAAAGACCCGTACAGACTTAAAGAAGAGGGGGAGGAAGTCCTGGGACCGGAATTCCCACACTAAAGTGCAATAGAAGCACTAATGTATTTAGCAAACTGTACTAGAACGGACATTGTATTTGTCGTGATCCTACTAGCAAGGTAGAACCTACCAAAGGCATTGGTAGGGAATAAAGGACATCTTCCGATACCTTCAAAGAAACAAAGAATTTAGTCTGTTCTACAGAAAGAACCAAGACCTAACTATGAATGGCAAAACAGATGACGGGTACCTGTAGGACCCGCATACAGCCAAATCGCAAATAGACTATGAACTCCTATGTGGTGGAACTGTAATTCTATGAAAATCGTCTAAGAAATATCTTGTATCGACTTCGACGAACCACTTGGAGATTATAGCATTGTACAAAGCCTTACAAGAATGTGTTTGGCTTCAGCGGATGATTCACCACATCCAGCAGTCGTGTGGATTGAATACCGCGCAAACCCCTACTTTTGTATGAAGATAATGCAGCTTGTGTTGCACAAGTACAGATGGGTTATGTGAAGAGTCCGCTCACAAAGCATATCAACCACAAGTTCTTCTATGCTTATGAATTGCAAAAGATGAACGTAATCAAAATACTGCATACTGAGTCATGTGAGAATCTTGCAGATTTATTCACTAAGTCACTTCCAGCGTCTAGCTTTGAAAGATGCATACGTGAATTGGAATGATGAGACTTAGAAGTGCAGAATTCAGGGGGAGAACCTTCATGAACTCATTATTAAAGCTTGATCATGAAGATCGAGTACCCAAAGGATAAATTCAGGAGATTAAATGAAATTGGGTGGATTGTACTCTTTTTCCTTGACGAGTTTTCCTGAAATTTCTCGGCCAAGGTTTTTAATGAGGCAATTCCTGCATCACAGCAGAACGTGTATCATGTACTCTTTCTCTAAATTTTTTCCACTGGGTTTTTATGGAATTTTGACGAGACATGGACATGAAGGATGGGTGCCCAAGGGGGAGTGTTGGGAAACCATGGGCCTGACCCTGCAGTCGGCCCATTAGTGGGCGCCCCATCCCAAACCCTAGCAGGGTCGTAGCCTATAAATAGGGGGTGCTATTCATTGTAAAGGATTGATCGAAGGATGAATGAATAAAGAGAAGCAAGACGTCCCCCTACATCTCTGTGTTCAATCTCTTATTCTGTTCTTGTGTTCATGCATTGTTCTTACGATTCTGAGTTTGTCTACGAGGTAATCGCTCGGACTGGACTCACCAGCGACGGTTCCTCAACAGAAACGATCCAAGTCGCACTATGAGTCGTATTCGGTGGAATCACGGCAGAATCGCGTTTCAAATCGTAGATTCGGTTAGAATCGCACTACAAATAAGACTACGAACAGACTGAATCCTAGCCATCTATTAAAGTTGGACAGTGGATATCCCTATATGGCTGGTGTACTGGACCCTAAATCTAAATCTAGTGATTCCCTTGTCTTTTCTGCTCATTCCATCCCTTTTGTATCGGCTGTGTCTCTCCCCCTCTCACTCCCCAGTTCATAGCAAGGAGGTGGTCGGCGTCTTGGCAAATCAATGAGCTTGAAGAAAGGCAGCCTGGGCCGTGGTCGGAAGTGGTAGCAGGCTTTCAGTGTCTTGTGCAAGCTCACAGCGCTACAACCAAAGTGTCAACTGCCGCTTCTATCCAAAGTACATGCTCATGGAAATCGGTCTGACCCTGGCTGGGAGCATGAATAGGAAGTTGATGCTCAAAAGAACACAGTAAAATGCAAACATTGCCCAGCTATTCGAGGAGGAGGCATTTACATATTGAAGCATCATTTGACAAGGACTCGATTTAATGTGGAGCTTTGCCTAAAAGTTCCTGATGATGTTCGAGCGATGTTCCTGGAGCTTTTGGGGGCTCAATCCAGAGGAGAGTGATACAAAGAAGCAGAAGTTATCACAAATGGAGGAAACAGCGACATGTTCTCAAGAGGATGCTCCAGCAGGTAACAACCAAGCTAAGAATGTGATAAATCGCTTTGCTAACGAGCATAAAGCCCAAACAACTTATACAAAACACAACAGAGAGAGGAGGTTTGTGCCTAGAATTGTCAATTTTCTATGCCGATTCTATCCCATTTAATGTTGTCAAGAGTGTAGAATTTATCAAGATTGTTGAAATTATTGGAAACTACGGCAAGGGTTTGAAGCCTCCATCGTATCATGAAATTAGAGTAAAATTTCTCAAGCTAGAAGTTTGGCATGCGTCGTGAGCAGTCGGTTCCCTAGGCATAGAATAACTATTTTACTCTCGGCTACATAATAATGTATGTATATATGAAAATGGTATGGTACTCCTATGAGTACGTACTCCCACTTCTTATATATCACTTAAATCGTATAATTATACCTCTTTATCTATTTGAGCATACTCCAATAATAATTATAAGATGCCTCAAAGTGAGTTACATGAAAATTTTCATTAACATCCACTTTTTATAGCAAAATTTATATATATACTTCTTTTATATATGAAAAAGGGTATATAGCAAAAAAAAAAAAAACAAAGGGTCCAATGAAAAATTTTCAATCAAGTCGTATTGGAGTATCTTATAATTGGTATTTAAGTATATTAAAAATGATAAAGAAATATTATATATATATATATATATGGTATGGTACTACTGGGAGTACGTACTCCCGCTTCTCATATACCACTTAAATCGTATGGTGATTCCTCTTTACCTAGTTGAGTATACTCCAATAATGATTATAATATACCCCAAAGTGAGTTCTATGAAAAAATTCGTTAAAGTCCACCTTTTGTTGCAATATTTGTGTATATACTTCTTTTATATATGAAAAAGGGTATATAGCAAAAATAAAGGGCTCCAATGAAAATTCTTCAATCAAGTCGCGTTGGAGTATATTATAATTGGCATTTAAGTATAGTGAAAGTGATAAAGAAGTATAATATATTCGTGTAAGTGGTATATTCGAAGTGAGAGTACATACTCCCGGGAGTACGAAATAGGTGTCATATATACATATATATATATATGTATATATAATGTATGTATACATACATATATATATACATATATATATATATATATATATATATATATATGCCCACGCTCCCCGCGCTACGCGAAGAACGCCAACTCGTGTGTTCCCGCGTGGGATCGGCGGTAAAACACACGCACATGCGTTGCAATCGGCAATAAAAGTCTCGGTATCGTCCAATCTAGCAGTAAAACCCACGCGGAACCTTGTTTTTTGTACGTGAATGTGTCTTTATCTTGTTTTAGCAATAATTTGTGATTAAAAAATTCAATTCATGAACAGTTTTCACCGGTAGATTGGTGACGACGAGAGTAACAAAATAATATAGGTATCGCAAATAAAAACATCTCTATGTATTTACTTAAAAATATTTACTGCATCGCTAAAAGAGATTTATTACAGCCTCCACGTGGCTTTACTGCTCTGTTACAAAAAGATTTACTGGACTCCACTTGTAGTTACTGCTCTGTTACAAAAAAAAAAAGATTTACTAGAACCTCCACATAACTTTATTGCTTTGTTACAAAAGATTTACTGAAACATCCACATGATTTTATTGTCATCTTAGTCAACTAGTACAAACAAGTAGACAACCAACTAGCAAACAATCGGTAGCTTGTTTTGTATGTGAATGTGTCTTTGATGCGGATCCACCTCTAGATGAGATTAAATCCGTGGATTGCCCAATCTTTCACGGTGGAAAATTCCAAACAAATATGTGGAGCACAAATTACAAGATGCAATTCGCATTAGGATAGATAAATCTCACACCCGCACACACCACAGTACACGAACGAGAAATAGGCATCAAAGATTCAACGAGTAACTCCTAGCACCACAGCTAGAAACCACAACGCCAAGATGAAATCCGATATTGAAATTCACAAGAACACATATAAAACAGAGATGAACTCTAACAGCCGAAGGCCAACACACGTGTTTTTAATTCATAACTCAAAACTTAACTCCCTGTACATGACGCACACCTTGGCTTTTATAGGCTTACATACACATGCACACAACTAAGTTTACTGGACTCGGGCTAGAAGTTGCAGACACGCATGCGCGTACGAAATGTGTCCGACTAGAAGTGCTAACACAAGACTAAACACACGTAGACTCAACAATCCGACTAGTACTCGAACACAATCCCAACTAGACTCAAACTCAATTTGATGCGCCATCTCTTGTTTGTTGCACCGGCTTCTGGTGGCCCCCACCCTGATGCACTAAGAGAAAGTAAGCGGCGTGGAGAACGTAAAGTCTTGTAGATACATGCAGCAAGAACCCAGCCGACCCAACCCAGCCGACCCAACTAAAATTCCTGATTTCCTGTGATTTGTCTCCTAAAGAAATCTCGTAATATCTGGATGTTTTCCAAACCTTCTCATGCACTTGTCACCAGGTGGGCCCATCCTAACGCATACAAAGAAAGAAATTCACACACGCCAAGGAAGCATACTTGCGCCGGCTTGATCTCTTCACGCGTAGTAACAAAATAGGATCCCTCCCTTTGATTTCTTGGACTCCAGCACACACACACATGCACGCATTGATCCATGGTCATACCCCTGCATTGCCCCACACATGCTCACGGTTGGTTTGATCGCATGCACGGCATCATCACTTGAAACATCTTCATGCACAACAGCTGCTAGAGCCTCTTTCTTTATCTCTTGTGTAGCCATCGGCACCTTTTCTTCTTGCAAAACAAACTGCACATCCGAAATATCATAAAAACCCACAGATTTAGCAGAAGATATTCGGGCCGCATCAGTCTTTCTCTTGTTTTAGCAATAATTTTTGATTGGAAACTCCGATTCATGGACGGTTTACACGGTAGCTTGGTGATAGTGAGGGTAACAGAATGATATAAGTCTCGCAAATAAAAATCTCTATATGCGTTTACTAAAAAATATTTACTGCATCACTAAAATAGAGTTACTATAACCACCACATGACTTTACTACCATCTTAGACAACTAGTACTGACAAGTAAACAACTAACTAGCAAACAATCAGTTCCATATTTTGTACATAAATGTTTCTTTTCTTGTTTTCTCAATAACTTTTGATTGGAAGTTCCGATTCATGAGCGATTTTCACCGGTAGTTTGGTGATGACGAGTGTAACAGAATGATATAAGTCTCGCAAATAAAAACATCTCTGTGTGTTTACTAAAAAATTTATCGTGTCGCTAAAAGAGATTTATTATAACCTCCACATAACTTTACTACTCTGTTACAAAAAGATTTATTGGACTCCACTTGTAGCTTAATGCTCTGTTGCAAAAAAAGATTTACTACAACCTCCACATGATTTTACTGCTTTGTTAAAAAAAGATTTACTGCAACCTCCACATGACTTTATTATCATCTTAGCCAACTAGTACAGATAAGTAGACAACCAACTAGCAAACAATCGGTAGCTTATTTTGTACACGAATATTTCTTTTATTGTTTTCACAATAACTTTTGATTGGAAGCTCTGATTCACGAATGGTTTTCACCGATAGCTTGATGGCGATGAGGGTAACAGAATGATATAAGTCTCACAAATAAAAATCTCTCTGTGCATTTACTAAAAAAGATTTACTACATCGCTAAAAGATAGTTACTACAACCTCCACATAACTTTACTACTCTATTGTAAAAAAATAAACTCCACTTGTAGTTTACTGGCACATCTAGCCATGCGTGTATGAAACAATCATAAAAAAATATAAACGTGATGATACATGCGGCAGTAAAATTGCTATCACAATTACTTTCAACCTCGTTGTAGCGTGCACTGAATGTGTGACGTCACGCGTGGGGATCATGGGTTAGTGGGCCAAAATGGCCTCTTCAGCACTCCGTAAGAGCGGCTCGTTCAGCGCGTGGTGGACTAGCCTAAGGGTGGGGTCTTGGACTTTTGATGGGTTTAGGATTAGGAAATTATTTGATCTAGAGTTAGAACAAGAGGGATTGGGCCCTCGGAAGGTTCATCGGGGAAAAAGAATTACGAACAAATGGGAGGGAGAGAATATTCAAAAAAATATTCCTCTTCGGTTGTTTGAATGGGAAATATTACCTTATTAGGTAGGATTCACTGATCCTTATTCGTGTTACGAATTGTGCTCCTATCTATAGCGGATGTCAATGTGTGATGGATAGGATCGTCTTGATCCTAATTGGTTGATGCATCACTGTCGTCCCCTAGAGAATACCTTATCGCTACTTGTGTCACACACGGGGTTAGTTGATTTAATGATTTGTTTTGTTATTATTTTCTATTTATCAAGGAAGTTCCATGAAAGTAAGGTGATACCAATGTGTAGGTGTGAGGGTTCACACATGATAAATATAAGTCTCTCCAACACGTGAGGTCTAGTTTACTTACTGGTTTCCTTTATTATTATTTATATTTATTAAGGAAGTTCTATGATCCTTAGCTGGGACTTGCGTATGGTTGCGATGGGCCGCATACGATGGACATGATTTTAACTGACACATGAGATCTAGTTTATTTTATGAATTTTCTTATCAATTTATATTTATCAAGGAAGTTCCATGAGTTAGGTGGAACCTCCAAGTTTTAGCTAAACATCAACCTTACAATTTAAGCAGAGGTGTCTACAGGTTTGAGTTTGATCATTAAGGTGATCTTTACTTATTCTAATTACTTATATGACTCGGCATAAACTAAAGTACACCTACCACACTAGGTTGACCTACAGTTATAATGTTTGCTAATAACTATTTCTAGTTAAGTAAATAACTACTATATAAGGCATATGTGCCTTTATCTACCAATCCTTGTTTAGTGATTAACCCTATCATCTTAATTATTATTACTAGCATGAAGTCACGTCATAGCTATTGCTAACTTTCATGACTATCTAATAGTACCAATAAACTTACATGCCATGAATTCCTATTTTAGCTTCTAATTCCAATTAAAACCTAGTTGTGTGTGAGGCGTAATTATCCTATCTTGGTTTTAGTTAGCTTGGACCTATTGAATACATTAATCTTCAAATGGACAGCTGCTAATGGCCTAGGGTTAAGCAATAACCGAGACATTCCTTATACTTATATAATTAACTCTTATCAAGGTGCAACCTTATCGTTCGACGCCATCTCTAGTTAAATTATGTGTTCTATTTTAAATATTAGTATCATATTAACTAACTTTAATTAGAGTTTATGACATTTTATTTGGCATGTTAAACTAATTAACTCTTATGCTAAGGGACCATAGGTCTATCACCTAGTGACACACTAATTATCCATGGTTATCATATAGCACTAATAAGTTTTGGTCAACCTCTTAATTAAGTGGGTCCTAGATGCATTTGAATTATCTAGCAACATGCTTGTGTCTAATCTAATCACAACAGTAGTATTTAACTAATTATTATTGTTAGTAATTATTGTCTAGATCATATGTGTCAATGATATATTAACCCACCCTAGTTAACTTTTAACTAAATTGATTATTTTTACCTAATCAATAATTAGTACAGGCTAACCGGTGAGTGTTTTATTATTGGGGCAAACTGCACAGTAACACCAGAATAATAATGAAAGTTGAAAAATAATATCGGTGTGTGTATGACATGTGGGTCCATGGCCCACATGTCATCCATACGTTGGATGTTATTTTCCAATTTCTACCTTAACGTGGTGTTATTGAGCAAATTAATCATTTATTATTTTATTTCTACTCTCCTAGTGGGTCCCATATACAATTTTGCTAAGCTACTTAGGATAGGTATTTACACACCAATTGATCTAACTATCATATGGACTCCACCAAAACCTAATAAGGGCCAATGGTCAATTAAACCTTAGTTATGTCATTAAGTCTACATTAGTTACAACAAGGTTTTTAACTAAAGCGATTGATTTAACTATCCTCTATGGTCCATGGTTCATGTGGGCATCCCTAAATATAAGGCTATTTTTCAATAGCACCTGTAGAGGATTTGAATTTTAGGAATTAATCGTCCCTGGCCTAATAATAATTTTTAACTAAAAGATATCACTATTCAATTTAGTTAATATTAAATTAAGGGAGGGCCTAGCCATTATTGAGATATTGTAGCAAGATTAGTGATTTTGACTTGATCCCTAATTGCATGTATTAATCACCTTAATTTATTTACTAATTAAATTAATTAGAATTGCAATGGCTAAATGCTTTATCCAATCATCTAAATTATCCTACTAATCCTAATCCACCGTTTGATCATCCTGTTATTATTATTATTATTATTATTATTATTATTATTATTATTATGGACTAGGGCACACCGTCATTGAGATCATTTAATACAACCCCTAATTAAGTTTACCCTTTAGATTAAATGCTATTAGCACCCTACTTATTCGTAATTAACCTCTAATTACTTTATTTGTCCACTAATTAACACCACTGATAATGCCAATTTCTAGTTGAAACTTTATTAACTAATTAAACTGGATTAGTCATTTAATTAGGTGGGCCCACATGTGATACATAGGGAGAGAGGGAGGCAGGGGCAGAGGAAACAAGGGAGGCGCCCAGGGCACGACGGCGGGCACAGTGCTGGCGAGGAAGATGGCGGTGGAGGCTGTAGGTGGGCAAAATGGAACTAAGGAGGGTCGAGCATCCCAGGGATGGTAGCTCTGTGGCTTGAGTGGCCGAGAGGTGGTCGAGCGGTGGCCGGCGATGGGGAGAAAAAATAGGGCGGCAGTGTTGGAGAGGAAGAAGGGAAACAGGGGTGAGCACGAACACCAGAGCTGTTGAAGGCAGCGGGGAGGTAAGGGCGGCAGTGTTGGAGAGGAAGAAGGGGAAACATGGGTGAGCATGAGCACGAGTTGTTGAAGGCGGCGGGGAGGTATCGGGGCAGTGCGATGACGTGAGCCACGGGCAGCGCGGCGAGGTTGTCACGGCGGCGGCATGGAAGCGGAGGACAAGAGTGAGTGGTGGGGGAGGGTTAGAGGAGTGAGGGGGATGCTTCGGGTGATAAGAATCGAGGGAAGGCTCACTGAAGGGAAAAAATGGCGGCGATGGAGGCAGATCAGCCGTGGTTGGAGAAGATGAGGACGATGGCGAGCTGAGGGCGAGGAGAGGGGAAATTGAAGGAGGTGAAGAGCAGAGGATGCTCGGGAACACAGAATGACATGAAAGGAACGATGGTGGCTTCTCCAGGGTGGTTGGAACGGCTAGGTGAAGGCAGCGACAATTGTGGACAGAGCGTCGACTTGGCTCGAGGCGAGCTCGGCGAGAAGGACGTTGGCATGGTGAGTGAATGGGAATGCAAGAGGAAGAAGATGAGGCCGGGGCACAACTTAAATGAAGGGAGGCAAGCTGTTGTGCGAGGCAACAAGGGTACAGCGGCGACGACACAACAGGGGTAGGCATAGGCTGCAGGCGGGGCATGGGCATGCGATGGGAAGTTGGGCACTTGCTTGGTCGGGGCGATGTGGCGATGACATGACGATGGTGTGGCTGCAGCGGCGGCGACGAGATGAGCATAGGTGGGAGGCGATGGAAGTGGGTGGCGCGGCGTGGCGCTAGTGCGAGGCCGAGGCGGCACGGGCTGCGGGAGAGAAGGGGAGGAGAGGAGGCCAGAAGGAGGAAGTGGGCCGGCCCACGAAAAAAATAGGGAAAAGGAGGGGGAAAGAAAAAGAGGAAGTAGGCTGGACCGGCCGGGTCTCGGCCCACACTGCTTTCGGGGTTTTAAATCCCTTTGTATTTTTCCTATACATTTAAATTCAAACTTGTTTTCAAATATTAAATTAGGTTTGTATGTCATAATTTGATTCTTAAAACTCATAACTCGACAAACATGTCAAATAAAATCCAAGGAAATTCGGATGTCAAAGAAGCGCAACAAAAAGTTTTAAAATTTTCACATTTTTACTTATTTGAACTGAAAGCAAATTTTGGGATGTTACAAGCTGCTATGGAGAAAGAACAAGATAGTGATCCTGAAAAGGAAGTAGAAAATGTCGTCAATAATTAAACTCAAGCATGTATGCAAAGTTATTTCACCGAAGAAAGTTGATACTCTTCTTTTCGCCTTTTGTTTATATATTGATTTATTGGCTCTTATTTTGGATTCTAATAGGCGGTGAAGATCTCGGGTTGGATCAAGATCTTGATGCATACTGTGACTACGAGGAAGTAGGCGATGAACACGACAATCATACTAGTGAGGAAGTTGGCAGCAATACATCCACAGGCACTTCCACATCGTGCGTTGGGAGTTCTAATGCTGCACTACCAACAGTGAATGAGGGGATGAGGACGACTATATTAATTTGGTGGACATGTACTAATTCAGTGGTTGTTCTGTTGCTACTTGCTAGTAAACAACTTATTTTTATATTGCTATGTTAGTAACTTGTATGTCCTATGTTAACACGTGGACTTGTGGTTGTTTGTGCTACTTTTAAATGGAGTTATGTTGTTTATTATACCTTTTCTTATGCTGTATATGTTAGTTTTTACATAGCACAATAGACAACTATTAATCAAATTAGGTGCAAAGGACTAAACGAATACTCATATCACTCTTTGAATACTTGGTAAATTGAGAAAATGTATTTTTAGTAGAATCTTATATTCTAAGATTCGATCATAAAATGTGATCCTACCGGAGCGTCACCGATCTAATTCAGAATCACGATTCTACAACCTTGCTCGGGGCTATATATCCTCTGTTCACAAACTTCAGGGTGGATTTTGGATTATAGTCTGAAGATTTTCGTTATCCAAATTAAGAGCCCTGGCCAATCCATTCTTCCATTAATCAAACCTAATCTAAGGAGTAAGTAGTACGTAGGGGTGATGAAGTACAGGCGAGAAATTGAGTACAATATTCGAACTCCTTAGCAGCATTGCAACTAGTAATGCAACGACAGTATGTACAGTGCACACCATCATTAGTGACGAAATGTACGTAATTACGTTCTGATGCAGCTGCGCGCAACCACCTAATCGACCCCCAACTTTCTATGCAAGTGATCGAACAGAAGATGTAGCGTAGGGCCGTGGGCCGTATTTGCACGGTTGTGGATCGTGACAGCCATGCGCTGCACGCAAAGCTTTTGTGTGCCACCAAACCGCGACAGAGACCAGCAATCTAACAAAATATTGCGTTTATGTCTGCCACCAAAAGACGTGTCCGGTGTCACCGTAGCACTTGACGGCTCACCATGCAAGTTGGCAATTTGTCTTGGCTAACACCGAATCCAACCAATAGCAACGCCCTAGATCGCTTGGATGTGCATGTATCATGTATGGCCTGTGGTGCGCTGCGCTAAACCGCTACTGCATGTAAGTTAGATTACATGACGCGCACATATAGCGAACACTGGGAATCGTTTTGCTTGCGTCTCTGTGCCGTGTTTATTGTGCTGGCTCGACGTACCCATCATCTCGACTTCTCCCCTAACTATGGATCGCATGTCTACGTGTATATGAAACGAATGGATAGTGGCTTGTATTTAAACCCCTCGTTTTCTGTATAAAAAAAGCATACTCTTCAAGCCTTATCTATACGAAACTTTTGTTGTGTCCCAATCAACTGCGTATTATTTTGTGCTAACCATGTCAATAACGTGCAAAGCATATATATAAATATAATTGATTGTAACACCGACTTTCACTTTTGTACTCTTTTTCCATTTTTTACAGTGCACGGAGCGATTAGTTCTCTCGTACTCTTTTTTCCATTTTTTACAGTGCACGGAGCGATTAGTTCTCTCGTCCGGCCTGCAATATATATGTGATCTACATGCATGCATGCATGCATACATACATACACACAGGGCTGGCTGCAATACATATGATGGCCCGGCCCGCCGGCCAACTTGCATAACACTATCACACACACACGACATGCCAAAATCCGGATCTGCTGAAACCGTGAAGATAGTGAGATACAGCCATACAGGAACGCAGTCTCCAGACGAGTTAGCTACCATCGGGAAAAATTAGGCATTTCCAGCCGTCCGATGCACCAATCCCCTTTTTCGTATATGCACGTGCCAAGACGACACGACACCTTCCACCTCTGCTCCCGCATGTTTCGCATGAGCCACCGAGTCCCACACAATCGGTACGGCGCTCTGAGTCCGGCCAGCCCACGACGTTGCACGCACGAAATTCTAGAACGACAACCACACCGCAACTTTTTTTTTCCCGGTCTTCTCCTGCTGGACGACACACTCGCGCACGCCGCGCACCTTGCAAAACACGATAAAACGAGCCAGTTTCCCTCTTCAGTCTTTTCGGGAGCCTCGTCTCTATATATGCACGCGCGCGTATCCTCACGTCTTGCTCTCTGAAACTAACACGCATGCACCACGCGCTCGTAGGTCGTCGTTGCCTCTGCGCTGCAATTCCCTCCTCCGCGCGCGCCGCGTTTCCTCTTGCCAGCCGGCCGGCCATCATGACCTTCCCCCTGGTCTGCTACTGCAACGCGGTCCCCCGTCCCATCGTCGCCCTGTTCAAGCTGCTCCACGCCGTCGCGCTGGCTTTCCTGCTGATACTCTGCTTCCTCGGCCTCTACGAGTTCCCCTACACCCCCGAGGACCACGCGCCGCTCATCAACGGTCGGCGCCGCCCGCCCCACGGGGAGGGCCCTCTTCCCGAGACGGTGAAGAAGCGCCTCCCGCCGGTCGAGTTCGTGCAGCTCGCGGAGCGGTCGCCGCTGTCGACGAAGAGGACGGCAGTGGGTGGCCACTACGAGGCGACCACGTGCAGGGTGTGCCTGGAGATGCTGGAGGCGACGGACGAGGTGAGGCGGCTGGGCAACTGCACCCACGCGTTTCACAGAGGCTGCATCGACCGGTGGATCGACCTGGGTGAGGTGACGTGTCCGCTGTGCCGGTCCCACCTGCTGCCGCGTCAGCGCGGGGGCCTGCTTCGCAGGGCGCGGTTCGGCTAGTTCCCTCTCGCCACGTGTGCGGGGACAGTTTTGTCATTTCAGGCTCCACTGCTACCGGATGGGCGCAGGCCAACCGCGGACTGATTGCGATCAGGACGACTAACCACCGAGCAGTAACTGTTAGGGGTGCAATCGAAGTGGCTCATCTCATATTTTACACCGTATTTTTTTTCTCAAAATTGGAGTTAGACACAAACAATATCGGACACGAGTATAAATGCAGATAACCTCTGTCACAAATACAGAATAAATGCATGTCAAGCCAAATGTGAATAGCATCGGTCACGAATATTTAGTAAGATGTTGCACAAAAACAGCAATCATATATATCGCACATGTAATAATCAATCAACCACACTACGTGTCAAAAATACATCTAAATTAGCAGTTCAACAAGCAAATTTAACTCTTTGCTAGTCTGCCCCGACACAAGGACTATAAGATAATAGAAGTTGGTGAGTAGGTTGTGGCTGAATAGCATGTAGACATAGCAATAGCATAGAAGTAGGCTGAGATTGAATCGCCGGTTTTTTATGTACTAGTAGTATTTTTATTAGCTATGCATTACTCTTTGTTCCATAAATATATTTATGTTGTGTCATAAGCTATGGTCCCGTTGAATATAACGAATGACATATGTGTGCGATAGGGTGTTCACCTCTCAATCTCAACATTGGCCGAGGTCCTTGGTCAAAATTGCAAAGGTAACAATAAATTAATAACAAAAATCCTAAAAGAGGGGAAAATTGGTCCAGTGGCATTCCTTTCGGTCATATTTAGAGAAATAACACCGCTTTGATGATACAGTGCAAAATAGCATCATGAACGCTCGAAAATAATAGGAATAACATTGTCGTCAGTTTGGCACCCGTTAGTTGACTTGCACCTAGCTTTTGCACATCCTTAAAAAAAAGTTGACTTGCACCGGTAAAAAGACAAGTATTCCCTCCCAAAAAAATGATGGCCTCTTCGTAAAAAAGCACATCAATTCTGTATGTCCTTCCTGCCAACGGCCACCTCCTCACCTTCCACCCATGCCACCACCCCGCTACCACCCCCTCCCCTCCCCGCTCTTCCTCTCCTCCCTTCTTCGCCGCCCCACTTCCGCTCCACGTCGCCTCGCCTCCGTCCTCCCTAGCCGGCTGCCTCCTCCTCGCCTCCCACCCGCGGCACCACCCCGCCGCCTCTCCCTCCACCACCCCCTCTCCCACCCGCGGCGATGGAGGCGGCGCCGCTGGCCAGCTTCTCCGACGACAACGCGGTCTCTTCCACAACTTTGTCGAGCTCGCTCCTGCGGTGTCCATAGAGGCGGAGGCCGCTGGATCCAACGGCGGCAGATGCAGGCGACCTCCTCAACCTCGGCCGGCTTCTTGACAATGGCACGGCCTCCTCTACGGCTTCGTCGAGCTCGCTCCTACTGTGTCCATGGAGGCAGAGGCCGCTGGGTCCAACGGCAACGGATGCAAACGACCTCCTCATCAGCCCAGCGGCTCCCAACCAAATTGGCGGCGGCTTCCTCATCCTCAACCTTAGATCCGGCAACAACGGCGACCAATAAGTTTAACTAGCTCAGGAAAGATTTTGCTCATCGATCTATCATCTCTTACAAGTTTTGCGATTGAGATGGAGTTGCTGAGCAGCGTGGCCACGATTGTGAGGATTGCGTGGGACATCACGGGTGTGGTGGCGACGGTGAGCCAGAACATGAGCCAGTGTCGGAAGCTCGCCAAGTGTGTGGAGGGCATCAGCGACCTCCTACGGGAGCTGCACGGCTCGAAGGCGAAGGCCGGGACGACGAACGCGGCCTTGAGGCGGCTACTGGGCAGGCTGGAGGACGCGCTCCATCGTGCACTGCAGTTCGTGCGGTCGTGTTGAGAGAGTAGCTGCCCACATAGCCTCCTCGTCGGCGGGTGCCAAGCCGACCGGTTCAACGAGGTGGATAGCGAGATCAATCATTGCCTCCTCAACCTCAGCACTGCCAACCGCATCCTCATTGCGTGCCTCGAGAAGCTGCTGCCCCATGAGAACGTCGTTCGCTGCCGTGACCCAACATGCAGCATGGAAACAAGGAAAGACGAGGGGTAAAACATATATTAAAATTGTATTCTCTCACATCATACATATTTCCTGTTAAAGACGGAAGGAAAATACGACGGCGGTGTCATTCTCAATATTTCATAGCGTTCGTTGTGTTATTTTGCATTGTGTCACCAAAACGGTATTATTTCTCTAAATATGACCAAACGAGATGTTACTGAACCAATTTTCCCAAATGTGAATGCCCAGGTTACACCCTAGCATATGATGACCTCATCGCACCATGCATTAGTCACATGATGGTGTCTAAAGCGTTGGATTGGGAAGAGGTCCAATTGTTTTGGCTGAGTGTGCATGTAAGAAAGCATGGAAGCAAAAGAATCAACTTGGCACTTGGTGGGCCCACTACCTCCTTTTATGTCGCATTGGATAGTTGAGTCCAACCATTCACATGAATACATGAAACTAAGGGCACGCGATGCTCACCTGGACCTGGTCCAGGGGCGGCTGGGCACATTCTGGATATCCGAGATGGAAGTTTATCTGGAAGTTCCGACAAAATTTCAGATAGCTTCGAACGCGACGAATACCTATCTTTTGAATTTGATTTCGAGGCAAACTATCTGATTCTAACTCTGACTTTGACTCTGACAAAATTTTGGTATATCTATTTTGTTGTTCCGAATTCGCTCCGAAATCTTTTGATCGGACAGACAGTCAGTAACTATATGCTATATTTACACCCTAGTACATGTGCTAATCAATAGGCACGCCAAATTAATGAGGAATTTGATGGCCACGGGCGAGGTGACGTGTCCGCTGTGCCGGTCCCAACTGCTGCCGCGTCAGCGCCGGGCATGCTAGTTCCCTCTCGCCACGTGTGCGGGGACAGTTTTGTCATTTCAGGCCCAACTGCTACCGGATGGGCGCAGGCCAACCGCGGACTGATTGCGATCAGGACGACTAACCACCGAGCAGTACCTGTGCTAATCAATGGGCACGCAAAATTAATGAGGAATTTGATGGCCACGGGTGTACTTGACGGAAGCGAATCAGTGATCAATAAAGATCGGTCGATTGAGAGATGGGCCGCCAATATGTCCTGGCATCCGTCGAGTTCTGTACACTGTTTAGGCTTTTGGGTACAAAGGGCATGCCATGCTGACCTGTTATCAGTACTGTTAGTGCTAATTGTTCAGCTTCAACTGCATGGGATCGATCTGCAACCAACCATGCATGATACTGTGTATGCTGATGTTGTTGGAACTGGACTATTGGACTAAATTAAAGTGTAACAGAGGATAAAGTGTACTTAAGAAATAAGTGGAGTAACTTGTACTCCTTTGGTCACAAAAACATGTTGTTTTGGATATCAACGTGATCCCCAAAATATTACTTTGATCACTAATTTCTATTGTAATATATTTATAAAACCAATAATATTATAAAAGTACTTCTGATACAAATCTACGTATATGATTTTCATGTACCCAATCTAGCTAAATATTTCAAAAGAGGGGTGTGCTTCGGTACAATTCTTTAAGAAAAGTTTACGAATCTTAAAACAAAATAGTTAATATTAGGTAGAGCCAAATCTACATTAACCTAAAAATAGATCAAATCAAATATTTGCCCCCACTTAGTATTCAAATGGAAAAAGTCCATTTGACATACCTGAACTCTTCCGAAAGTTCGAAATCAATCTTGAATTACAAAATCGGACACCCGACCCCCTCAACTATCAATATTGTTCAGTTTACCACCCCAACCCAAACAGGGGTGGTTTTGTCTGACGTAGCGCCGGAATTGGCGGTTTTGGGCTGACTTGGTGCCATGTTTGCAAGGGATTGCCGATGTGTCGTCCATGTGGATCCTAGTTGGAATCACGTGTCAATTCCAGTGCTACGTCTCCTACCCCCCCCCCCCTCGGAGACAAGTTCTTGTCAGTGCTGCTGCTTCCTTTCACCTCCACCAAAACATTGGTGTGTGCCTCGCCATGGCCGACGTCGAGCGCCGCCATTGAGAGTGACACCTTTGCCTTGTTGTTGTTCGTCCACAGCAAAGGCGTCACATGGGCGCATGGGCGTGCAAAAGCAACACAACGAAAATGGCAGGCGTGACGGAGAGATAGCTTGTCTCCTCCACCTCCGGTGCACCCGCACTGGTCTCCTCCTCCACCACCACCTCCGGCGACGTCATGCTCTCACCAACGAGCACACGGCCCGTCCTCTTCCACCTCCCTAGTGGCAGCGTGCCGCCCTCTTCCACCTCCAAGTCTAGCCGTCGCACCCTCGACCCAATCCATCACTCCATTGAGTTCCTCGTGAAACCAATTGTGCCATGATGTGTTCCACCCCCTATCCATAATTCCCCTCCTTCTAGTAGTCGTCTGTCAAAATCGAGCCCAACTCTGCCATCTATGCCTGAGCACCGCCATCGCCAATTACACCGTTGCCGGTGAGTCTCCATCGTCATTGTCCCCCTTCCTGTTCCCCGTGACACATTCTATCATGTGCTCATCTCGCCTTCACCGGAATTCTTCCATAGAGTTGTCACCTCCGTCCTCTGTTCACTGCCACCACGCTGAAGTGCCTCCCTATCCACGACGTCACCATCCAGAGCCTCTCCAAGACCCTATAGACCCATTTTGGTCGTCGTTGTCGCATCCCGAGACGCCATTTGCCGGCACCGCTGTTGTATAGAGCCACCCGCCGAGCTCCTCCAGAGCCAGAAGGGCACCTTGCAGGTAGCGTTCAGGGCCAGGAGCTGCGCAATGATGTCGGCGTTGGGGGAGGTAGCCTCATCGAGGAGCACTTAGTGGATGGGGACAAAGGCGAGCTCCGATGTGGAGGACAGTGACGGCGAGGCCGCTTGGGCGAAGGAGCGCACCGAGCTGGAGTATGAAGCTGATGTGGCCCTAGAACAATAGCGGGACCATTTGATACGTCAGCAAGCTATACCACGTAGACATCACGTCAGCGAAACCAATGTTGTTTTAGTCTTAGAGGGTAAAGTTGACGGTTTTAAGAGTTTGAGGCGTCGAATGTCCAGTTTTATAGTTCATAATTGATTTTTGAATTTTCGAAAGAGTTTAGTGGTGTCAAATGGAATTTTTTCTATTCAAGTCTATATCTAACCTTCAATTGGATTTATTTCTTGTGTTGATACAGATTTGCCCCCACCTAATATTAACCACTTTGGTTTAGCCAAGGTTTCAAAATTTTGACGGCACGAATCCTAAAACGACATGCTTTTGTGATTGGAGAGGGTAATACATTTCGATGATCTCATAATTATTGGTGCTTCTGGCGCCCCGCCAAACATACCTTCACGATCATTGTGCCCAATTGCTGGCATATATTAGAGGATCTAGTGATCGTCTGCTGGGATACTAGAAATCGAGACGACGTTTTGTGCATGATATTTTTCCTTCACGCATCACGCCTTAATATTGATACCTGACTAACAATACAAAAGAAAACAGAGACTTAGCGTCTCTTTTCTCTCGTTTGGTTGCAGGTCCTTCTCTGCACCCTATCTAATTGCGTATTGAATCAAGAAATGCTAGCTAGCTGCAACATGGAAGTTGGCGGATACATATAGCAAATAGCAGTTGGAACCTGCAGGAAACATAGCTGCATAAGTACTGGTAATTCGATTGACCGCGAACAGTGGGCATCACCAGAACATCGATCTAGAGGTTGGTGTTGAGGAACCGTCACTGGTGAGTCCAGTCCGAGCGATTACCTCGTAGAAAAATTCAGAATCGTAAGAACGATGCAAGAACACAAGAACAAAATAATAGATGAACACAGAGATATGAGGGGATTGCAGGCTTCTCTTTATTGCTCTTCACAATGATTGCGTGTACAATGGTTGGGGGTCTCCCCCTCCTATATATAGGCTACAGGTGGATGAGGTGCCTACACGGGCCAGGATTCCAGGTCGTGGGCCCGGTTTCTTAACACTCCCCCTTGGGCTCTCATTCTTTATGTCCATGCCTCGTCAAAACTCTATAAAAACCCAACGAGAAAAATTTAGAGAAAGAGTACATGAATCATGTTCTGCTATGCTGCACGAATTGCCTCATTAAAAACTTTAACCGAGAAACTTTAGGAAAACTTGTCAAGGGAAAAAGAGTACAATCCACCCTATTTCATTTAATCTCCAGGATTTATTCTTTGGGTACTTGATCTTCATGATCAAACTTTAGTAATGAGTTTGTGAAGGTTCTCCCTCTGAATTCTGCACTTCTCTAAGTCTCATCATTCCAATTCCACATATGAATCTTTCAAAGCTAGACGCTGGAAGTGACTTAGTGAATAAATTTGTAAGATTTTTACATGACTTAGTATGCAATACTTTAATTTCGTCCATCTTTTGCATTTCATGAGCATAGAAGAACTTGGGGTTGATATGCTTTGTGAGAGGACTCTTCACATAACCCATCTGCACTTGTGCAACACAAGTTGTATTATCTTCATAGATAATAGTGGGGGTTTACGCGGTATTCAATCCACACGACTGCTGGATGTGGTGGATCATCCGTCGAAGCCAAGCACATTCTGATGAGGTCTTGTACAGTGCTATTATTTTCGAGTAGTTCATCGAAGTCGATACAAGACTCTGCTTAGACGATTTTTATAGAATTGCAGTTCCACCACGTAGAAATACATAGCTTGTTTGCTATTTAGCTGTATGCGGGTCCTACAGGTATCCGTCATCTGCATTGCCATTCATAGTTAGGTCTTGGTTCTTTCTGTAGAATAGACCAAGTTCTTTGCTTTCTAGGAGGTATTGGAAGATATCCTTCATTCCCTGCCAATGTATTTGGTAGGTTCTACACTATACCTTGCTAATAGGTTCACGGCAAATGCAATGCCTGATTTAGTACAGTTTGCTAAATATATCAGTGCTTCCTCCCCCTCTTCTTTAGGTCTGTATGGGTCTTTGTCTTGCTGCAAAGATCTCCCGACCATTGGCACTTTCAAAGCGTATGCCTTTTCAAAATCGAATCTTTCTAACACTTTCTGAGTGTAGGTTGACTGATGCACTAATATCCTTTCAGGGCATGCCCAAGTTGCAAGCCTAGACAATATTTGGTTTTACCCAAAATCTTTCATTTCGAACTCCGACTCTAGGTAAGAGCTTACTTTCTTAATATCCTTCAGGGTTCTGATGATATTCAGATCATCTTCATACATTGAGATTATACAAAATTCATACTGGGATCGTCGTATAAATACACAGGGTTTATTCTCATTGTTCGTGTAGCATTCTTGCATAGAAAGTCGCTTCAAGCGATTATACCACATTCTGTCTGATTGCTTAAGTTCGTACAGTGACTTTCTGAGTTTCATACTGTACATATTTCTCTTTGCTCTGTTTTGATTCGGGACAGGGATACATTCAGGTAACTTCATATCAATATCTGAATCCAATATTTCATAAAGGTATGCTAGTACCTCATCCATCAATTTCACTTCTAACTTCAAGTTCACTGCTATTGAGATAAATATCTATAGGGAGTTCCGCCCATGACCAGGGAATAAGTTTCTTCATAATCATCTCCTGGACATTCAATGAAACCTTGTACAATGAGCCTTGCTTCTTTTCATTTCTCTTTTGAAATAAATACCCACTTATGCCCTACGGGGTGCACAAGGGGAGGCATGTGGCTTATAAGCCCAAACGTCTTTCTTTTATTCGGAGAGAATAATTCAATTTCTATTGCCTTCTTCCAATTTTCTCAATCTGATCTTTCCTTTCATTCAGCGAGCGATGCAGGCTCTGGATCAAGATCGATAATTGTGGTAATTTTTTTTTTGCAAAGTAAATGTCGATATTGGCTGTTGTCATATTCAAATATTCTCCCGAGGTCACAAAGTTTATAGCAATTTCTTCAAGGGGCAATCCTTCTAATGCTTCTACTTGCTCACCGCTGCTTCCAATTACAGGGCAAGTCCCTTTAGTTTTTCAGCTCCGATGTGTGCGCATACATTCATGCTGATGTCTCCCTTCATGGGGATGTTCAATTCTGGTATACCTTTTCTGAAGGTTCCATACCGATGCCAGATCTCAACTGGCTCCTCTTCTGGTTCTGGGGAACTTCGGTGATTGGCTGTGTCAAGTCTTTCTTATCCTTTTTTCACCAGACGTCTCCGGTTACTTTGGATTCGAGGGACCGGAGTACTCGTCCTTTTATTCTGAGGCCTCTGGACGGGTTTAGGGATACCTTCATTAGTATTTTAACCCTCTCCGGTGTATTGCTTGCAGGCAAATGCTACTTGGTCATGCTCTTCAAATCACTAAAGTGGTCTGGCAGTTGATTCGCTAATATTTGCAAATTAATTATCTTCTGGACTTCAATTGTCTTCTAGACTTCAATTATCTTCTAGACTTCTTTATTTGCTTTACTAGTGCGCGGATCATATGCATAGATTTCAATTATCTTCTAGACTTCAATTGTCTTCGAGACTTCTCTTGTCTTCTAGACTTCAATTGTCTTCTAGACTTCTCGTGGTTTGTCACGTTATTTTCCGACATTTTCATCAAGGGTTGATTTCTTCCCCCCCTAATGACGGGAAACTAATCTCATCTAATATACTATCAGCGAATCGGGCATTATTTAAATCTCCAGTCATAGGATCCAAATACTTGATTATGGATGTTGTCTCATAACCAACGTATATTCCAGACTTTCGGAGAAGACCCATTGCAGTTCGCTGCGGTGGTGGTATAAGTATATAACCCTTGCAACCAAACCTGCGAAGATGAGAAGTTTTCGGTGCTAACCCTTACACTAGTTGCATAGGTGGATGGATGTCATAGCCCGACGGTCTAAAATTGATGAGAGTTGCTGCGAGCAGGACTGCGTGTCCCCAACATGTAGTTGGTAAATGACAATTCTTCAAATTTTGCTAGTCCGTTCTGGGTGTGGACATACGGTATAGAATGCTCAACTTTTAATTCCCATTTTCATGCAATAATCATCAAATGCCTTCGAAGTAAGTTCTCCGGCGTTGTCCATTCAGGTGGACTTCTCATGATGATCAGGGAAAATATTTCTAATTTTAATTACCTGCGAGATTAGCTTTACAAAAGTATGGTTTCTCGTAGACAATAAACATACGTGCGACCATTCCGATGAAGCATTGATGAGCACCATAAAATACTTAAATGACCCTTACAGGAGTTGTATAGGACCGCAAATGTCTCCCTGGATACGGTCCAGGAATGTAGGAACTTCATTCTTCGCTTTTAGAGCAGAAGGTCTAGTAGTTAATTTTCCGGTGGCACATGCAGGGCACACAAAATCTTCTTGATTCAGGAAAGTTTTACATTGATGTTATGTCCCTGTGAATTATTAATTATATTTCTCATCATCCTAAGACCTAGGCGACATAATCTATCATGCTAGAGATAGAAAAGTTCAGGGCTTCTAAATTCGATTTTCAGGGCAGTATAGGCTGCATGTGCCTTAATATTAGTGTAATATAGCCCAGTTTCATATGAAGGAAGGCATTCTAATGCCATTGTTACATTTTCTTCACGCTTTGTAATGAGCAAGTATTATGTACCATACTCTTCTTCAGTCTCTACGTGAAAACCGTTAGCACGAATATCTTTGAGAGTTCTAGTTGATTCTGAGTACAATTAGTCTTCTTCAATGACCAAAGTTGCGCCCATTATGGCCCTTCCTGAGCCTATTATACAAGTATCGCTGCCTGCGATTGTCGTAAGACTACCAGCATTCTTGCTGATCAACTGGAAAAAAATTTGTTTCTCTCAGGATGGTATTCGTTGTGCCGCTACCTGCTAAGCACACTTCCTCCATAGGGCGCCACACGTGTTCTAATATAATGTACTTTATTAATATGTAGTAGAAAGCAAGCAACACATAAATAAAATACTTCAGATATCAGAACGTAACTTGCTATTATAAAGACGGAAAAATAAGTCTTGCGGGACTCATAATAAGAATTTAATGCTTTGCTCTCCTAGAGCATGCAACCATTATTCAATAATTCAAAACTCTGGTTCAATTACAAACTGCAGGTTACTACAAAAATCCAAGTGCAATGCGTGCACTAGATCGAATCGGCGAAGTATTCAGGAACTTCTGCCTCAATCTGCTTCATGACGATCTTCTCCTCTTTGGGCAACTACGAATGCAGCTGCTGCGATGTCTAAATGAGGGGTAATGGGGATGCTATGGGTTGTCCACATCCATAAGTGCAACTAATGGATGTAGGTCCTTTGTGCCTGCAATGGCGATGTATGCCTCATGCTGTCCTTTGTCGTTCTTCTTAGACTGGAAAGCATCAATAACATGCGACGCACGACCTTACCCTTCTTGCTCATCTCATTCGTGAGAGGCTTCATCGCCTTGTAGCTGCTAGCAGTGGTTTCATGGCCCCCATTGCTACTAGGTGGCTGCGATATGTAGTTCTTTCTTAGAACATCATCTTGAGTTTCCGCAACTTGCATGATATCAATTAATTCGGCATACTCCATGTAGTCATCTTAACGATAGTTGCGTGCGGATTGCACCGCGTTCGGGTGAAAGATAGAGAGTCTTCTCAATCTTCTACTCATCCGTGGTTACCTTACCACAGAATTGAAGGTTGGTACAAATTATATACAAATTCTGTCCATGCTGGGTCAGTTCTTCGAAATGCTGGTTCGTGATGCTAGTCATATTCATATTCATGCAAAAAGTTCATAAGATTACTGCTGGTAATTTGCATAAGATGGTTGCAAAATTATTGTAATGCTATTCAAACTTCCGGTTCGTGATTCCGTATTTTTCTATGCATTTTCATGATTTACTGCTATTTCAGTGATTAAAAGCAATATAAACAATCACAGATAATCGAAACAGTAAATACAATAAATAAATTTGCATAGAAATAACAATAACAAAGCTAAACATGCTTCAAATGCAAAAACTGATTCAAAATTTGAATTCCCCAGATCCTTTTCTACTAGAAAATAAGTTTTCAGTGAATTATACAATTTCTAGGGGTAATTCAATTCAGAGAAAAAAATTCGCATAATTTTAGGAAATTCAAGGACTTCTTTGCAAAATCTAGAATTTCTTTTTCATTTCCCTTTTTTTTCATTCCGTACGGGCCCCTTTATTTTTCTTAGCCTTCACGGTTTGGCCCATCATAGTCAACCGAACATGCTCATTATGGCCCAACTTGGCCGGTTCACAAAGGGTCCCTTTTTGTTTTAGGGTTCATCCTCCCATTTTGCATAGAGGCGATGGCGCTGTTTCACGCGCTTGTTCGGCTAGCATGCGGTGACAGGCACGCAGGTGTGCGGCCGGCAGTGGGTGCGCATGCGGGCGCGTGCTCAGAGGCGGTGCTTGCGGTTGGCTCTAGTGGCGGGCCGGTGCATGGCAGCGTGTGGAGCGGTGGCGTGCTATGGGCGCGATGCTAGCGACCGACTGTGGGCCCGTGCGAGGTGGAGGTTGCATCGTGCGATGGTGCAGGCGGAGGCGCCGTGCGGGGCAACGTGGGGCCGACACGGGTTGGAGGCGGCGCCGGCGTTGCGCGGTTGGAGGCGGCGCCATGCTGTCAGGAGCACTAAGATGCCTGACGAGTCTGACAAAGAACGAGCAGAGAAAATGAAGTCGGCTAAGAAGATAACGCTTCAGCGACTTTAGTAAAACCAAAGGAATGGTGGCAATGAAACTTCTGGACGCGGCAAAACACAATTCAACGGAGGAGTTTGATCTGATAATTACTATTAAGCACTATTTATCATCATTCCATTTATCTTTGCAAGTTGATACTGTAATTCTGAACTTCACTCTTTACCTCCTGTAACTCAGGTATAAATACCTGGCTAGTTAATGGAGATGGACATCGAAAAGCAAATATTCTGTTCTATTGCTAGTTTGTTAGGAGTAGTTCTTGCGATAGAACACTTTCCCCACTCCTCTCTGTTACTTCTTCGGTAGAATCTGAGATTACTTCAGTCTGGAATCAATTGGGTCCTGACAAAGGTATCAGAGCCACTCGGTTCTTGGAGTGGAAATCATATTGGTGAGGGTTGGCAGGAAGTGAGGCGGCTGTAAAATCTCCGAACCCAGATCTATTTCCGAGAGGCAGAGGAGATGGTCAAGACCAGATCCAAAGGAGATCTAGCTGAGGGTGAGGAAGAAGTCGATGTTTATCCGGAGATCCAGATGATTAAAGGGGAACCGGCAGATCTGAGGGGAGACATTACAGAGATCAAAAACTTTTTGAAGAAAATTTGTCCAACCGAGTCATTAGTCCCAGCGACTAAGGTAATGGATCCTGCACTTCATACTTCAGTACCACTTGGTAATTTTGTTGATGAGAACAGGGATCAAAGGAGAGTAGAGGAAGTTCGGATGCCTCAGAACCCTAGAAGTAATGTGAACTTAAGGGGACCGAGTGATACTCGTAGAGAAACTCTACCTGTTCAGTTTACCATCGAGCACAATACGGTGAACCCTTGCACAACACCGATGATTACCACTGAGGGAAGGACAACCACCAATTTGGTCCAGCATGGGGTGAGACAAGGACTGAATGCGGGAATCATGGACAACTCTCCGTCTGGTAACCCATATGGCATCGAATGGAATCACAGTTTTTTTCGTCAAAGTCAATACAATCCAGTTACAGGACAGTTCATAAGTGGCAGATCTAATGGACTAAATTCAAGGGTGTAGATGATGGGTGCTCAGGGGCATAACTTCAACAGAGATCCCTGAATAAACACCAACTATGCGGAAGCCATTATCAAGAGACCTAGACTGGAGATTCCATTATTTACAGGAGAGGAACCCATTAACTGGTTGAAACAATGTGAAAAGTTTTTTGAGATATCAGGGACACCAGTGGAACAATGGGTGAACATTTCAACAGGACACTTACAAGGCAGGGCTGCCAACTGGTTCAAGGGCATTGGGGTACCATGGCAAGTGTTGAATTGGAATCAATTTTGTGCTATGATTCGGGACTGATTCTCTGATGTTAATGCTCATGATGCAGTGGAGCAAATGCAAAACATAAGACAAGGAGCTGCAACCGTGTCCAATTACATTGACCGATTTGAAGAGTGTATGTCTTTGGTTAAAAGAGATCACCCTTACCTACAAGAAGCTTTTTTAATGAGCTGTTTCACTGGAGGTTTAAGGGGGGAAATCAAACATGATGTCAGTGGACAAAGGCCACAAGGAATGTTGGAGGCGTACTGGTATGCTAGGATCTATGAAAAATCGATGGCAGCAAAGAGAAATAGTAATCAAGGAGGTTTTTATCGGAATAGGTCTCCTGCTGGTGGCAGCAGTAATCTCAAAACTAATGGACAGAAAGGACCTCAGACCAATACCCAAAGGGGAATCATGAAACCTGAGCAAAAACCCAATGAAACTGATAAGAAGAAGTGCTACTATTGCCAAGAGCCCTGGCATTACCAACATAAGTGCAAGGTGGGCAGAACCATTCATATATTACAAGAAGAACCAGAAGAGGAATTGATATGTGAACAAGAAGGTAAAGAAAGGATAGAAGGAGCTTTTAAGATAGCTCCTAGTAGTCCTGAACAAGAGGACAATCAGGAGCAACTAATGTTAATCTCAGCTCATGCAGTAAGTGGAACCACTGGACCTGTCACATTTTCTTTGATCACACAGATTGGAAGTAAGAGAGCAGTAGCTCTAGTGGACAGTGGCAGTACAGATACTTTCATGAGTTATGAGTTTGCAGTGAGAAGTGGTTGTCGAATACAAAAAAACTCAAGCCAGAAGAATCACAGTAGCAGGAGGTGGTGAACTAATCTCTGACGTAATGGTGGCCTTAACAGACTATAGAGTTCAGAGAATTGAATTTGCAAACACCTTCAAGCTTATCAAGCTTAAAAGCTATGACATTATACTAGGGGCTGACTGGATATATGAGCACAGTCCCATCTGCCTTGACTTGAAGCAAAGGACATTAGGAATCACTCAAAATGGGAATAGGCTAACTTTCCAAGATCACACTGTTCCTAGGAAAACACTCTTGATTGGTCATCTGAAATTGCAGAAAATGCTCCACAAGAAGGTGATGGAGTATATAATACAAATACAGGAGGTAGAATCTGGAGAAGACAAGAAAAATGAGCAAGTTGATGAGAGAATTGGGCAACTCTTGAAGCAGTATGAGGATGTGTTCCAGGAAGTCCATGAGCTACCTCCATCCAGAAATTGTGATCACCGCATCCACTTAAAAGGTGGAGCCACCCCCACCAAATTTAAGACCTTATAGAGTGCCACACCATCAGAAGGAGGCGATGGAGGAAATCATAAAGAAGATGCTAAGTTCAAAAGAGATAAGAACTAGTATTAGTCCCTATTCCTCCTCGGCTGTAATGGTGAGAAAGAAGGATGGGAGCTGGAGGTTATGTGTGGATTACAGGCAATTGAATGCACTTACTATCAAAAACAAATTTCCAATGCCAGTGATTGAGGACCTTCTTGATGAGTTACATGGAGCCACAGTATTCAGCAAACTCGATCTTAGATCGGGATATCACCAAATTAGAATGGCGGAGGAAGACATCACCAAGACAGCATTCAAGACTCATATGGGTCACTATGAATACACGGTAATGCCTTTTGGTCTTACTAATGCTCCTGCCACATTTCAGGCTCTAATGAATGATATTTTTGCTGCACATTTGAGGAGGTTCATACTAGTGTTCTTTGATGATATTCTAATATATAGCAAAAGTCTAGATGAGCATGTTACACATTTAAAAGGAGCTCTGGAGATCCTGAGGGATAACAAGTTGACAGCCAAGAAAAGTAAATGCTCATTTGCACAAGAAAGAGTAGAATACTTGGGACACATTATATCTAGAGATGGAGTGGCCACTGACCCGAAGAAAATCGCTGATGTTGTCACATGGCCGAAACCAGATGGAGTATCCAAGCTAAGGGGTTTTCTTGGACTAACTGGTTATTACAGAAGGTTCATAAAAGATTATGGAAGAATTTGTAGACCCTTACATAACATGCTCAAGAAAGATGGTTTTCAATGGGGAAAAGAACAAGATGATGCTTTTGAGAGGCTCAAGAAAGTAATGACCACAAGCCCAGTGCTGGCCTTACCCAACTTCTCACAGCCCTTCATAATAGAAGCTGATGCCTGTGGTAGTGGAATTGGGGTTGTTCTTATGCAATTTGGAAAGCCCATCTCATTCTTTAGTAAGTCCTTGGGAGTCAAAGCTGCTGGGCAGTCTATTTATGAGAAGGAGGCCCTAGCTATCTTAGAAGCATTAAAGAAATGGAGGCATTACCTCTTGGGAAATCCGCTGGTTATCAGAACCGACCAACACAGCCTGAAGTTCATGACCACTCAGCGATTAACAGAAGGAGTTCAGCATAAGCTACTTTTGAAATTACTGGAGTTTGATTATAGTATTGAGTACAAAAGGGGGAAGGAAAACTCAGCGGCAGACGCACTGTCTAGAAGAGATGTTGGAAAAAAAACAATCAGGGAGAAAACTGCAATGCCATTACTTGTGTGAGACCGGAATTGGTGGAGGATATAAAGAAAAGTTATCTGGGGGACTCAAAGGCAACTCAAATACTGGAGAACTTACAATCTGACACAAATCAAGATCCAAGACTGACACACGAGGGAGGAGTAATCAGATTCAAACATAAGATATATGTTGGAGAGTCTAACAATATGCGGTAGCAAGTGATGGACTCATTGCACTAGTCTTCTATTGGAGGTCATTCGGGATCTAGAGCAACTTATCACAGAATCAAGAAGATCTTTTATTGGCCGAAATTAAGAAGGCAAGTAGAAAAATATGTTGCAGAATGTCCAATTTGTCAAGTAAGTAAAGCTGAGCATGTACATAGTCCAGGCTTACTAGATCCTTTGCCTATACCTGACATGGCATGGACACATATCACAATAGATTTCATAGAAGGGCTACCCAAATCAAGGAACAAAGATGTTATTTTAGTAGTTGTGGATAGACTAACAAAGTATGCCCATTTCCTGGGAATGTCACACCCATATTCAGTGCAACAGGTAGCCCAATTATTTATGGACAATGTTTTCAAACTACATGGGATGCCCACCACCATAATTACTGATCGGGATAGGGTTTTCACCAGCAAACTCTTCCAAGAAATCTTCAATGCACTCAAGGTAACACTGAGATTCAGCATCTCCTACCACCCTCAAACCGATGGCCAAACGGAGAGAGTTAATCAATGCCTAGAAGCATATTTGAGGTGCATGGGATTTCAGGAACCCCGAAACTGGTTTACGTGGTTAGCTATGGCTGAATGGTGGTATAATACCACATATCATACTTCTCTAAAGGTAACTCCATTTCAAGCTTTATATGGTTATGCACCTCCTCAAGTGGGTGAGCTGTCTCTGCCTGGTAACCTGTCGGACGAAGCAAGAGTGACAGTGAAATAAAAAAGAAAGAATGTTGTGAGAGCTGAAACTCAATTTACAACAAGCTCAGAACAAAATCAAGCAATATGCTGATCGAAGAAGGACTGGGAGGAACTTTCAAGTGGGTGATATGGTATATCTGAAAATGCAACCATACTGGCAAAACGCTTTTGGACTCCGAGGATCCCTCAAATTACAGGCAAAGTTCTATGGACCCTTCCGAGTATTGGAAAAAATAGGCAAAGTTGCTTATAAACTGCAACTTCCAAAAGATTCAATGATCCATCCTGTCTTTCATGTCAGCCAATTGAAGAAACACCTGGGTTTAAATGTTGTTCCCTTAGCCAATTTACCGATGGTCAGTGCTGATGGAAGGATCAAGACAGAACCCGTGGCTGTGCTAGATAAGAGAATTGTTCCAAGAGGAAATGATGTAATAGCTCAGTGGCTGATTCAATGGCTTAATCTTACACCAGATGATGTGACATGGGAAGATGTACCATTCATTCAGAGGACATTTCCATATTTCAAACCTTGAGGACAAGGTTTTGCTCAAGGAAGGGGAATTGTCAGGAGCACTAAGATGCATGACGAGTCTGACGAAGAACGAGCAGAGAAAATGAAGTCGGCTAAGAAGATAACGCTTCAGCGACTTCAGTAAAACCAAAGGAACGGTGGCGATGAAACTTCTGGACGCGGCAAAACACAATTCAACGGAGGAGTTTGATCTGATAATTACTATTAAGCACTGTTTATCGTCATTCCATTTATCTTTGCAAGTTGATACTGTAATTCTGAACTTCACTCTTTACCTCCTGTAACTCAGTTAAAATCTCAGGTATAAATACCTGGCTGGTTAATGAAGACGGACATCGAAAAGCAAATATTCTATTATATTGCTAGTTTGTTAGGAGTAGTTCTTGCGATAGAACACTTTCCCCCACTCCTCTCTGTTACTTCTTCGGTAGAATCTGAGATTACTTCAGTCTGGAATCAATTGGGTCTGACACATGCGGGGTGGCGCGGGCAGCCCCATGTGTGAGGCGGCGGTGGCGGCTCTACAGGAGGGGAGCTCCGACGTGGGCGGCGGTGGCGGCCGGCGGCGTGGCGGGCAGCGCTCAGGTGGCGGGCGGCGGCAGCGCAAGCGGCGGGGAGCGGCGGTGCACCCATAGGCGTCATGCGGCGGCGCGCTACGGGCGCGGGCAGGGGCGATGCCGTGTTGCGGTGCAAGCGGGGGCGGCGCCATACTGCGGCGGAGGCGATGCTTCAACCGCGTGGCGGCGGCGATACGGCGGCGTGAGGCTCCCACCCCCCTTCTCCCTCTTTTTTTTTCTTTCTTGGGCAGTGCTTCGGGCGGGCGTGGTGCCTTCAAGCCGGCTTTCCGGCGACGTTTGCGCGAGTGGGTCGGCCGGTGCTACGAGGCGGCGTTTTGGCGCCCATGCGCCGGGGGGGGCGCGCGCGCGGTTCGGCTCGGTGCCATGTGCGGGGCGGCTGCGGTTCGGGCTCTCAGCGCGCGCGGCAGCTAGGGCGGCCTTGTCGGGGCCGGCGCCTACCCCTCCTTTTTTTTCTCAATTTGCATCCGCACCGGCTGCGGGCTGGTGGGCGGCGGCGGTCGTACGCGGGGAGGGTGGCACCATGGCTGTGCGCATGGCTTCATGGGGGAGGAGGCTCCGGCTGCGAGCCGACAGCAATGGGGAAAATCGTGCGGTGGGAGCGGTGCTGCAGGCGTCGGTGGCGGCGTGGCTTCAGGCCAACGTTGTTGGCCGACGGCTTCAAGCCGCAATTTTTTCATGTTATTACAGTTCATATGATTCATATGTGATGCGATGCAATGCAATGTTCAAGCAATTACTATTCATACAACGATCTACCGTGCAATCAACATCCTCTCTTTCATGCGATCTACCGATCAGCTTGGCGGCGACTTCAAGTTGGCTCGCGGTAGATCAGAATGAATTTGCACCGTTGAAAATAATCTAGAAAGCAACAATTGCAGAATTGAAAGCGATCTAGAAAACGATTTAATCTACGAGTGTCGTTCATCGACGGTTACCTTTTCGATGCGAGGAGAGTCGATCGTGCTGATAACGTGTTGAGGAACCGTCGCTGGCGAGTCCAGTCCGAGCGATTACCTCGTAGACAAATTCAGAATCGTAAGAACGATGCAAGAACACAAGAACAGAATAATAGATGAACACAAAGTTATGAATGGACTGCAGTCTTCTCTTTATTGCTCTTCATAACGATTGCATGTACAATGGTTGGGGGTCTCCCCCTCCTATATATAGGTTATAGGTGGATGAGGTGTCCACACGGGCCAGGACTCCAAATCGTGGGCCGAGTTTCTTAACAGTTGGAACACTGCATGCAGTTAATTCACCGTGACAGCTTAATTTACGGTCACGGGTTAGTTGCAAATATAGTTGGTCTTGGTCTGCTATTTCGCATGACAGTCCAAAACGAGGCAATCAACCAGATATGCATCTCACTTTTTCAGTGGTACAATAATTCACTTCCACAAATTTTGCGAGGAGTTAATACCGATGGCCGATGGATAGTCCTCTCACAACTCATTATCATATTAAAGAACTCCCTTTCAAGCAACGTTTGCCCATAATAATTTCTTTAAGTTGCAACTGTTGAATTAATTTTCGTACCGTAGTCTTGTGAGTATTGGGGAAATAAACTTAGACAAGGTAAACTAGATGAACGTATAGGAGTAGCAAATGATATGATGTTACTTCTATCTTGCCGCATGCATATAGGAGTATATAATAAGTACAGGATAGAAATTTGTCATTCAAGGGCGGCTTAGGTTTTACAAGATCCAGGTTGCAAATCGAAATAGATATACATATATAGGGTAGTACAAACAGATTGGGCTCCTCTTCCTTTAGTTCTAGTGTTGATTTATGACGAACAATCTAGGATGGCCGATAGACAGGCTAGCGCAACTTTACCATAATAATATGGTACAACTAGAGCCCACATGTACGATGGGAAACGTTTGTGTAACAATTATAATCAACGTATGCAATAAAATGCAGATAATTGATCTAAAAAGAGGTTATCTCAAATTTATCAACAAAATTCACTTGAAAAGTACAGATCTCGTCCCGTATGAACAAGACGATTTACTAGTACAAAAGTTTAAAACAAAACAAAATTTACTTTGTTAACCATCACAACATTTTGAGAATGTGTTGCAACAAACGGGATGACACTTGCAACAAAACATCATATGGTCTGGAGCAAATGCGCAACAAATTATCAAAATACATGCAACAAATTCATCTCAATTGCACAACATCGGGGAAAAAAATAGAAGGCAACATTGCAACAATGCCTCTTGCTGCAACATCTTTGAGAAGACACAATGCAATGAAATGAATCACTTTTGACAACAATCGAGTGAATTTGCTGCAACAAATTTCTAAACATACAAACAAAACCCATTGGAGGAGAAGAAGGCAATGGTAGCATCAAAGAGGTTAGCTAGTAGGAGTAGGAGGTGATCGGCCGGAGACCTCATTGCCTATACGGGCCCATATCAAACGAGGGCAAGATTGGAGCACATCACCACCTCCCTACTCGAGCTCAAGAAGCCTCGTCACTCCGCCATGGAGTTCCACCACCATTTGACCCTCCGAGCTCGGGAGGCCTCGACGACCTGCCACTACCGCATGGGGTGGAGCTCCGATCATAGTTTCCTGGAGGACAACGACAAGCATGGAGAGAGAGAGAGAGAGAGAGAGTAGGGGGAGGGGGAAGGGATGCATGGTTTCGGTGGCTAGCTCCTGGGCGGTGAGAGAGTAGGGGGAGGGGGAAGTGAGGCATGGTTTCGGTGGCTATCTCCTGGGCAGTGAACTCCGGCTATCGATGAGCCACGAGAGGAGGAGATGCAGTGGAGAGGTAGATGAAGAAACAAGCTGTGTAACAGTAGAATAGAAATGGACAAGATACGAGCGGTGGAATTGGTTCAGCAAGTGGACCGTCCTAATTTTGTGCCTCGCATCGAACGTGTCTGCACCAAAGCATTACCATAATAATATAGGTAGAATAGCTAGATATATAAATCATGTGAATACACACGAGTACTAAAGCAAGCATACCATCAGCTAGGGCGCAGGCATAGCCGCATATATATTTTTTTAGCCGGGCCGGCCGAAGAACGGTTTACCAAATGTTATTAAGAGAGCGAGAACAAAGTACAAGTAGTCGGCAGAAAGCAGTCGACGAAATAACTACAGGCTACCTGCCCGAGCAGAACACCAAGGCTAACCGCCTAAAAACACTACCACAGTAACACAACAGCAGCAGGCACACTAACCCTCTGTATACAAGCACACCAACCTACACGCCTTTAACCGGCGACTTCCTCCAGATGGCCAGTGATCTGTGACTCCTGTGGCGTCTTGAACAGGCCGGCCGCACGCCAAGCCTCTGTATACAAGCACACCAACCTACACGCCTTTAACCGGCGACTTCCTCCAGATGGCCAGTGATCTGTGACTCCTGTGGCGTCTTGAAAAGGCCGGCCGCACGCCAAGCCCAGAATTCCTCGTTGATTCCCCCAAGCAGCTATAGCCGTATATATACTGACAATTTGCGTTTCAGCATTTGTCGTAGCTAGCATACGTCTTATTGGCTTCGACCAGATCGAATCAGTTCAAAGGGCCCATCCCAGCATGAAGTTGTTGTTCTCCCCTCCTGCAGTGCTGCTTGGAATTGCCGCCTCAGAGGCAACGAACTGATGATACCTGTAGCATGCACATATAGGACTTCCATTAGTACTGTGCGTTCAGATTTGTCAAGCGTGAGGTTAGATACTTTCAGCTTATAAGCCATACCCAATTTGCAGAGTGGGTTCACAGTCCATGGCATGTGGGTGAGCGCTCGGCAAGGCCATTGCACCGCCGTCGCTCATGGCGGTATCAGGGGCCCAGGAGGCTTGGATGGCTCTGTTGCTGAAACCTTCTGCTTCTAGCTGCAGTAGTGTTCGAATTGGAAAACACAAAATTACAAATAAGGAATGGGTATGATACATATTGGACAAAATCACATGACATGACATGCATATATGGAAAGATATAGTTAACGAGAAGTTTTTAATTAATTAATCCCCCCTAAAAGTAGAAAAAATATAGAGATTACTGGAAATATATCAGTTAGTTGATAATTAACAAGGACCTTGATTTTCAGTTGCTTGTTAAGTTCTCCAAGCTGTTGCTCTGCAATGTCGAACCCGGGAGTAGAAAGATCCCGGATTCTCTATGTTTTCCATATTAGTTCAGGAACTGCTAGTATACACAGTTCAACAAAAATGATAACAAGTCTATATCATACATTTTATTCATATTATCAGAGTTTTATTACAAAAGGACACAAAGCCTAAGAACAAGTACAGCGGAAACATTAGGTGGTGGTAGGCCACACGACACGTCACAGGCAATCGTCTAGGGCACGTCTGGGGCGTAACCTAGTTGTCCAAGTCCTCACTAGCGTTCCTCCTCTAATCAACAATTTATTATGTAAGGTAAGTACGAAACGTTACTCCGTAAGTTACACTCAAATAACAGAATATAATGCATGAGGATATGACAAATAATGGCTTATATGGCTAAGTTTGCATAAAAGCAATATTTTTAGTCAAAGTATCTTTACTAAGTTTTAACGCAATTTTACTATATCTAGAAAATTGGTTTTAAATTTTTAATCAGTATTTTGAGTGTAGGATAAACCTCCATACACGATTGGTGAAGGAATAACCCCCTTAACACCGGCTGTCTACCTAATTTCTCATTTGGATCAACTATCCAAAAACATTGTGTTAAATCATTTTTAAATCAAAATTCAAAGTCTAACTTTGAGTAGCTTTACTCAGCATATCCATGACCGTGGACACGGCTATTCGAATAGTTTCTACTTTATAGAGTTTGTACAACTTTACCCGCAAGTGATAGTCTGCTTAATATGCCCGCTAAGACACACTTCCGTAGGTGTGCGACTAAATGACTATCACAAAGCATGTACCCTACACTATCCCAACGTAGTTATGCTCGCTAAGATTTCATTATCGTAGGTTTCACGCCAAACGGTAACCCCCTCTTGCACCTATGTGGGTACTAAAAGTATGTCTTCGCGACACCCACACCTCAAAATGACACAACCGCGGTGAAATATTGTAGTTTAGTTAGCTAGGTCTGTTCTATTCCAGATTTGTGGTAGTACGGTGGAGCTTAGCAAAAAGCGGCACTCAGACCGGTCTTTAGTTGACTAGGCAACTTCCAAAATAATCCCTGGGTATCAACCATTCACTGAATTGATTTCGTGTATAAACATGCACCTACCAACTATCATGTTCACCCAAGTCTAAACCAGTTTTTAATTTATTTTGTTTCACAAATCATTTGCAAATTTCTATAGCAAAACAATGCCATAGACTCATTTTTAAACTCAGTTGAATATTTGGCTAAATTCTCAAATTAAATATTTTTTGTCTAAATATGCTTTTGCATAATATTTTTCAAATGGTTCCTAGTTCATACTATGATACCAACTAGGTTTTTCATCTAAGGTGACAAGGTATAACTAATTCAAATGACAAAATTTGGTCATACAAAGGAATTAGGAATAACTATAATAATTTAAAATAAGGATTTAAATTGAATTGAATACAAATAAGCAATGCAATAATAATTTAAAACAGAATTTAAATAATTTAAATTATTGGTATTTAAATATGATCGACAAATATAACTTGTCTTGGTCAAATTGTTGTTGATAGGACTCGTCGAAGAATTCTAGCTCTTGAGTCGTCGAAGTCTATACGCGGAAATAAACCAAATTCAAATAGAATTCAAATGAAATCCAAATTAAATAATTTTGGTTTAGTTAGCTAGATTATAATTTTAGAAGAATTTAGAAATTTGAGTCACTGGAATCAGAGCTTGTATGAAGGAGAACGAGTTCTCGAAAGTTTGAATTCTAAAGAAATTACCATAAATTCAATTTTCAGAATTAATGAATTATTTTTCTAAAGAAAAAACTAAATATTGCGCAAACATGATGTCCGCAGTTGATTTTCATTTTTGGCTAAATTATTTTCTACGGGAAAAATTCTACAGCCACTGACAAGTGGGTCCATGGTCCATGGACCAGGTCCACTGGCCCACTGTGGACCAGGCTCATAGTTCTTTGTGCTTTGTTTAACTTCTGATGACCTGACTGTCAATTTTATAAATTGTAATGGATAACTGTTTAACGAGGCTGCATTATCTGGGTAGTGTCAATGACCCAATGCTGACCTTGAAGGTACTATGATACTAAACTGTTCATAATTGCTGACCACAAAAATCCAATAAGCCACATATTTATCAAAATGTAGTTCCTTTTCTTTGTTTGGCCAGCTTTGGCATTTTCGGACAAAGCATGATTTCAGCAACATGTCGCGTATCCTTCAAAACTTTGGCCACAAATGTGATTCAGCTTTCTTGGTTTAGTCTAATAGATGCCGTTACTTTGCTAAAAGTAACTACAAGTACCACATGTAATGGGCATTTCTGGTTGTCTACTTGCAGTCAGAGATTAACTTTCTGGGAAGGCTCTCGCATCCAAACCTTGCCAAACTATTGAGCTACTGCTGGGAGGACAAGGAACTATTGCTTGTGTGTGAGTTCATGCCCAAAGTGAGCTTAGAAAACCGTCTTTTCTTAAGTGAGTTATTACTGTAGTTCTTTTAGGTATTTTACTGGAAAACATTAGGTTGACTACCTTGCTCAAGCTCACCAAAATTTTTTCTCTGCGATACTTCTGAAGTAGAATATAGGCAGTGGCATAAATTTTCTAATGGTCAAATTCTAAAATAGCAAACATATAAATGCACGATGTGTGAATATCTTGGGCAGAACTAATGGTAATCTGCTGACTGGAAGGTCAGAATACTGGATGGGACCAATGTGATTCAGAATTACAGTGGTACGAATAAACAGTTAAGCATTAAGTGATTGACCAATTACTTTTTCCGTTCATATGAGAAATTGTTTGTTATATTTGTCTGACGTTGCCATGTTGCAACAAGAGGCTCCGAGAGCTAACAGCCTATCTCATAGCTGTGCCTCACATTATAGAAATGCATGTTGACCATTTGTGGACATGATTATATTTTCTAAGAAACTATGGATTCAATTTATTCAGATCAATTTTTATTCACATTGTGCCAATGTTAAACCAGTCAACTTTTCTATTCATGCTTTAAATTTTGGATGATCGATTTGGGTGTCAATCATCTTAGATCTTACTTTCTCTTTTTGAAAATATAAACCATATGGAAGTTTTGATTTAACAGAGGGGAAAACACAAGTCCCAAGACATACCACTTGAAATTATAAATCATGAGAACATGCTCATAGCATGGTGGTAAGACCTCCAAGTGTGGGGCTACCAACCAGGGCTCGAATCCTGGTTCTCACAAAAAAAGCCCCTCACTGTGTGTTCCCTGTGGTCGTTGCACGGTTGCTTTGCAGTAGCATACGGGTAAGAGCCAGCTTTAAGGGCTCTTTCTAGACCTTATTAAAATGCCTTCGGGATGTCTCTCCCCTTGGGTCTAGTTTTTTTATAAAAAAGAATTATAAATCATGCACAAGTCATTCACCGGAGGGGAAAACACAAGCCCCAAATGTACTTGCATTTCAACAACAAAAGGGATGAATCCAGTAACCACCTGAAACAAGTACATTTGCAAGTGATGGTCTTGCTGCCTTTTTGTCATTCATCATCTGAAAAAAACAAGCATTAACTAGTAAGTATCTCATGTCAACCATTGCAGCAACAAAAACAAGTTAGCCAAAGTTGTTACTTTCTGGCGTGGCCACGCAATAGATTGCCCAAAGGCATCGGTCATGGTCTTTTGGTTCCCATATGGGCGAAGCAAGAGAGCATCCTTTTTCATCTCAGAATTGACAAGCAACTTCATAGCATTCATGTCCCAAAGCAGCACCTCCCACTTTTGCTTTCGGCTTAGTTGTTTGGATAGTAGCCTTAGCCACAGGAACAGTATAGGGACCAAAAAGAGAAAGTAATATACTTTATTTGCCACCCTACAACATTATGACACCATGTTACTATCACAGAAACCATCAAAGAAAGGTGTGTTGATGTAACCCAGCAACATTGAAACCATGCCTCTTCATGTGTTCTCGATGGGACTGCAGGTCGCCTACGCATTATCTACATGTGTAAATGAAAGAATGGTTAATCACAAACATGCATATAGGTCCTGGATATACATGAGCACTTTCAGACTAAAATACATCAGGCTGCAATGTAATGTTCAGCTCTTTTTAATGAGCATCATACAAAACATGCTTTCAAACAACAAGACAGGGTACATAGGACTTAGCTGAAACTCCTTGTGCTACCTGCTGTATTGAGAATTAGTAAAGCAACTTAATATGGGAGTGACAGAGGAAATGCAAAGTACACCACACCAGAACATAATCAAATATAGTTCTTGGACACCATACTGCAACACCTCACCATACTGCACTAGAGGTCATACAACAACCATTTACATCATACTCCAAAAGGATGGTTACTCTGGCACAAAAACTAGGCATCAAGGAATGCAACTCCATTCCTTAACATAGATTGAACTTGTACTTAGGTTTTGCAATTTTACTTATACAAGATCTGGATGCAATTCCTTGGTATCAAACTGATCACTAACTTAACTTCCAGAACAATTTAGACATCATATATACATTTATTCCTAGGATTGATCCATTCGTGGCAGAGCCAACAACAACCTATGGTATTCACACGGCTAAATCAAGCTGACAAAAAATGTCTGCTTCTCTCCAAGAATAATTAACACATTTCTTGCAAGGGCATAATATCTTATTTCCTTTTGCTGAATGGGTAAAAGCAAACTCTATGAATCCTTCTACCCCTTGTATATAATCAGGTGTGTTCCTACATTTTAATTACTAGGTTATTATACTTGGCGAGAATAAAACAGTGTAAGTTCACATTTTTCTAAACAGTAAAAGTATCTAGATTGTACCTAGACATGTCCATCCATCCCTTATCCATGCTTGGCTTACAAGTTTAACAAGTTATGTCTGAATAAAATATATATATTATCAATAATGAAATAGTAAAAAAAAAGATTATTAATTGTAATGCAAAACATGACTACATGGGCACCAAAACTCACAAAGTCATCTAACAAAACTAGATGGAGCAGTCAAGGCATCTCAACTCAACAGGCACATAAATCGCATTTCTTAGTTCATCAGCGTGTAATCAACAAGGGGAAAAATTATACCTTTGCTCTTGGTGGATGGAGAGCAGAGGCGGAGAGAGCCGTCGGGTAGCAGCAACTGCAGATCTCTTCCAATCACCAATATGGATTGTTGTCACACGGATGCAGAAGCCAAGGAATCACCAGAGAAGTAGCAACACATCTAGGAATTGCCGAATCGAGGACCACAACACCAGGATGTCCTGCACCAGGTCGCGGTCAATGGGGATGGCTTGCCACAGCCTGCGGACGGTGAGGTGGCCGGTCATGGGGGAGGTAGAGGGGACGTCAGTGGTGTGGTCATGGGAGAGAGCGCGCGGCGGCGTGATCGCAGTAGGGATACAAGAGGGCGGCGGCTAGGATTTGAGAGGGCGAGGGTGTCGCGCCTCCACCAACGATGACAGGCGAAGGTGAAGGCGGCCACTGCAGGATGGACAAGGCAAGCAACGCTGGCATAGGGACCCAGCTGTAAGCGTGTGTGTGTTTAGTTTGGGTGAAGCAAACGTTGTTGGCAATTTGGGCCCATGGCCGAGAGTCTGTAATGCTTTAAAAGGGAGCTGTAGAAAAAACGACAAACTATCGACAAATTGAATTCAGTTTTCCCCATCCTCTTTCTCTGATTCTCATCTCCTGCTTTCCAGAACTCTAGATCCCCACTATAATATTCCACCGAAATCTGTGAGTGATTCGATCGACGGAGTTCGGATCACCACAATCTGGTATCAAGCTACTCTCCTCGCTCTGCCGCGCGATCAGAAATCCGAGGGAAGGGTTGGTGCTCGCAGGAGGACCATAATACCAACCCAAGGTTGATCGGAAGAGAAGGAGCGATGGCGCTGCAGAAGCCTAGTGTGCAGACCCGCCAGTTGCTCACGGCGATGGATGATCAGGCAAAACAAGTGCACGAGAAATTGTCGGAGATTCTGGCGTGTTTCGATCACCAAGTAACATTGATCAAGAAAATGGGGCAAGAGATGAAACAACTTGGGCAACAAGTGGAGATAACGCAGGAGGCGATGGATGAAGTGAAGAAGAAACAATCGGAGTGGAATCTGGCACCACCTCTACCACCACATCCACCTTCCATGCCAACTTTTCTAGCATCGACTTCGCGCATCGGAATGCTTTCTGAAGGGAACTTGGGTACAACCATGACCAACCCAGGTATTCTAGCAAACCACCAACCTCCGATTCTCGCTCCATCGCCTGCTCCAAACCTCACTCCTCGGGAATGGACACTCAGACTACCATTCCAGAGGAGGAACGATTCTTCAGACCGCCTAGACATGATTTTCCAAAGTTTTAGGGAGAGAATCCGTTGCTATGGCTAGATCGTTGCCGAACATATTTTGAGATGTTCCGAGTGCCGATGATACATTGGGTTTCCACCGCAACACTATATATGGAGGGTCACGCTGCCTTGTGGCTGCAAGCTTTTAAGAGACATCATGTATTCACGGGGTGGGAGATGTTCTGTCGAGCTGATGAGGATGAATTTGGTTTGGATGAATATGATGCACATATGAATCGGTTGCTGCTGCTCAAACAGACTGGAACGGTAACAGAATACCGTGTGACTTTTGAATCTTGTATGTACCATTTGCTGGCACTGGATGCGACTTTGAACAGTAAAATTTTTGTCACACAATTTGTGATTGGCTTGCGCGATGACATCCGAGCGGTGGTACGTTTGCATGCTCCAACTAGTGTCACTCGAGCTGCAGTTCTTGCACGCATTCAGGAAGAGGAAATGGAAGTATCCCGACCACGACATCGAGCGGTGTGGTGGGAAAGACATACCATCAGACACTCCATGCACCTTCAGCGACACCTAATCAGGCAGGCTGGCCGGAGGGTCTCAAGCGTTCCATGAATGAGGACTTATGGCGTGAGCGCCAATTACGGGAGCATCGACGCACTAATGGGCTCTGCTTCAAGTGCGGGGACAAGTATATTAAGGAACACATCTGTAAGAAACCTGTTCAATTGATGACCATTGAAATGGGGGAGTTCGGAGAAATGTTGTCGGTAGAGACTCTGAATGCCTTGGATGAGGCGATGAACCCACTCAATCACCGTTCGTGGGGATCGCTTTTGAATATCGGTTCATGTTGTGTCCTAACACGAGAAGAAGTGAAAGATGCGGTTAAGGGCGTTGATGGGAAATCAGATCATGCTCCTCTTAGTAGATTCGGGTAGCACTCACTTTTGTTAACAAGGCTTTTGTTGATCGCAATCACTGCACAACTGAAAATATTCCTGTTGTTTTTGTCAGAATTGCAAATGGGGAGATTATGAATTGTTCTACTCGGGTACCCAAACTTACTTGGTGGATCCAGGGAGTGACTTTTGAAACTGATATGCGCATTCTCGAGTTAGGGGCTTATGACGCAATTCTCGATATGGATTGGTTGGAGCAATTTAATCCCATGGACTGTCATTGGGCAAACAAGACTATGACATTCGACTATGAAGGACGTCGAGTTTGTTTACAAGGCGTTCTACCTCGCCATTCACTTGAGCTATCTGAAGTATCCATGGATCAATTATACAAATGGTACAAAGGAAATGATGTGTGGGCTTTTGCTATTGTCCAACCTCATTCAGATGCTGAGCCAGCGGACACTTCCGAATAGCCAGCTGAAGCAATTCAGAAATTGCTTGACCAATACTGTGATGTATTTGCTGAACCCCACACACTACCGCCACATCGTCAATATGACCACGCCATTACTTTGCAAGCTGGTGCTACTCCAGTCAATTCCCGACCCTACCGTTACTCTCCCCTTCAAAAGGATGAGATTGAACGTCAAGTGACCGAAATGTTGGCCGCTGGACTCATTCAACCTAGTATGAGCCCGTTTGCCTCTCCGGTACTCTTAGTTCAAAAAAGATGGTGGGTGGAGATTCTGTATCGACTACCGTCGTTTGAACACTCTGACGATCAAGAATAAATTTCCTCTTCCAGTCATTGATGAGCTTTTGGATGAATTGTCTGGCACCAAATTCTTTTCCAATTTGGACTTACGGGATGGTTATCATCAAATTCGCATGCGTCCCGAAGATGAGGAGAAAACGACATTCAAAACTCACCATGGCCATTTCCAATTTCGGGTTATGCCATTTGGGCTTTCCAATGCACCGACCATGTTCCAATGCTTGATGAACTCAGTGTTTGCTCCTTATATCCGTAAGTTTGTGATTGTCTTTTTGGATGATATTTTGATATATAGTCGAAATATACTTGAGCACATGACACATTTGCAATTGGTTTTCAACACATTGCGCCGCAATACTTTGTATGCCAAGTTGTCTAAATGTTCATTCGCCAGAGAAAGTATTGCTTATTTGGGGCATATCATCTCGCGTGACGGGTTGCCACTGATCCGGACAAAACATCAGTTATGCATAATTGGCCAAGACCGACTACCGTCACTGAGCTACGGGGATTTTTGGGTTTACGGGTTATTACCGGAAGTTTGTTCTCCATTATGGTATTATCGCCAAGCCACTGACCAATTTATTGAAGAAGAAGGGATTTGAGTGGACACCTCTAGCTTCCCAAGCTTTTGCGCACTTGAAACAGGCAATGGTCAGTGCCCCAGTTCTTGCCTTGCCGGATTTTGATCTTCCTTTCGCTATTGAAATTGATGCCTGCGACACTGGAGTGGGAGCAGTCCTTATGCAAAACGGGCATCCCATTGCATATTTGAGCAAAGCATTGGGGGTGAACAATCAAAAGTTATCGATTTATGAGAAGGAATTTTTGGCTGTGATGATGGCAATTGATCGGTGGCGTGCTTACTTGCAGAGGGTCCTTTTCTGATTCTAACTGATCACAAGAGTCTGTGCAATTTAGAAGATCAGCATTTGACTTCCGATTTACAACGCAAAGCTATGTCAAAACTGGTTGGCCTTCAATTTAAATTCCAATACAAACGTGGTGTTGATAATGGAAATTTGCGTCATTCCGTGTCGATCATCTACTGACTTTGCATGCTATTTCATCCTGTCAACCTATTTGGGTTCAAGAAGTTCTCAACTCTTATGAAATGGATTTGGGCGCTCAGGAATTGCTCACCCGTTTATCAGTGACCAGTCCTGATGACCAAGGCTTTGCTTTAGAGCATGGGTTGATCAAATACAAAAATAGAGTGTGGATCGGTTCCAATACAGCCTTGCAGACGAAATTGATCAGTGCATTGCATGATAGTGCCATCGGGGGCACTGGAATTCAAGCTACTTATCATCGCATCAAGAAGTTATTCTATTGGTCGGGTCTCAAAGTGGCTGTGGACAGTTTCATCAAGCAATGCCCTGTCTGTCAACAAGCCAAACACAGCAATTTGAAACCAGCCAGGTTATTACAACCTTTACCTGTTCCTAACGGTTCTTGGCAAGACCTGACTATGGATTTCATTTAGGGACTCCCCAAATCTGAAGGTTATGATGTGATTATGGTGATTGTTGATCGCCTTACTAAATATACACATTTTGTGCGTCTAAAACATCCTTTCACAGCGGCACAAGTAGCTCGCACATTTATGGAACAAGTGGTTAAACTACATGTAGTTCCTCACTCAATTGTCTTGGACCGTGATAAAATCTTTACCAGTACATTTTGGAAGGAGTTATTCACAGCAGTTGGGACTCGATTGCTTTACAGTACGGCTTATCATCCGCAGACGGACGGTCAAAGTGAGCAAGTCAATCAATGTTTGGAGATGTACCTCCGTTGCGTCGTGCATGATTGCCCTCGGTAGTGGAAGAAGTGGCTTGCCATGGCAGAGTTTTGGTATAATACTAATTTTCATTCGGCTCTGCGTTGCTCCCCGTTCAAGGCACTCTATGGAGTTGACCCCAATTTCGGTACAATGCCAAACATCGGGTCCTCTACTACGATCAAAGTGGAGGAAATGATTTGAGATCGCTAGGCATATACTGAAATGCTCCGCAATCAGCTGGCGAAGGCTCAGCTTCGCATGAAAACTCAAGCTGACAAGAATCGTTCTAAACGAGACTTTCAGGTCGGAGATCAGGTGTTGCTCAAATTACAACCCTATTCTCATCATTCTGTGGTAAATCGTCCCTATCCTAAATTGGCTTTTAAGTATTTTGGTCCATTTGAAGTACTCGAGCGAATTGGGCGGTTGCTTAAAAGCTAGCTTTGCCTGCGGATTCTATGGTCCATCCGGTGTTTCATGTCTCCCAACTGAAACCTTTTATCCCAAGATATACACCAGTGTTTGCTGATCTGCCGAAGCTTGTGGATCTCACTACGGGACTGCCACAGCCTGAAGAAATTTTGGCTCGTCGCCTCGTTAAGAAAGGCAATTCAGCAGTACCATAAATTTTGGTGAAATGGACATCGATTCCAGCTGAATCTGCTACATGGGAGGATTACTATGTCCTGAAGCAATGTTTTCCGTTGGCGGGACTCTGGGAACCGGCTTCGTCTCAAGGGGAGGGAAGTGTCGCGCCTCCACCAACGATGACAGGCGAAGGTGAAGGCGGCTACTGCAGGATGGACAAGGCAAGCAACGCTGGCATAGGGACCCAGTTGTAAGCGTGCGTGTGTGTGTTTAGTTTGGGTGAAGCAAACGTTGTTAGTTGGAAATTTGGGTCCACGGCCGAGAGTCTGTAATGCTTTAAAAGGGAGCTGTAGAAAAAACGACAAACTATCGACAAACTGAATTCAGTTTTCCCCATCCTCTTTCTCTGATTCTCATCTCCTGCTTTCCAGAACTCTAGATCCCCACTATCATATTCCACCGGAAATCTGTGAGTGATTCGATCGACGAAGTTCGGATCACCACAGAGGGGCGACTAGGCTAGGGTTTGAGTGGGCGAGGGGTGGCGGCTAGGGTTTGAGAGCAAGTAGTTGGCGGTGGAGATGCAGGAAGACAAGCGGTGGTGGCGATGCAGGAGGGCGGCGGTGACGCCGTGGAGGATTGGGGTGAGGCCGTGTGAAGGTTTGGGGGGAGGGATGGGTAGTAAGGTCATCAGAGATAATGGGCCTTTTGGTTTGTGACTCCAGCTAGTTATATCAAAATTTTGATATTATTAAAACTCAGTCAATACTAAAATTAGGGTAAAAAATAGTGTTTAAATCGTAGTCTTACTAGTTCACGGGCTATATCGAAATTGATGTGTTTGGATTGTAGCCATATCAAAATTTACCAAAATTATGAGTATGACACGTGGATCTCGTATGACATCTATTTTTTTTACTCCAAAATATGTTCACATGGGTCTTGTTTTGTTGATAAAATAACAAGAAACACAACAGTTCAATCAGATCGCAAATCGGATACTTGATTTAGGAAATATGATCATTTAAAAATGATTAATCCATCTAACAATGCATTTAATGCAGCTATTTGCGTCCAACCAAAAGTCGACACATCATCTACTCAATGTTGGCTACCAAGCCAAAATTTTGGCGTGCCTTTTGGCCGCCCGCACACTGCCCAGAATCGACAAGGAGAAAATTTGGCTTTACCGAAATTTTTTAGGGCAATACCAAATATTGGAAATAAACTAAACACTAGCCAAATTTTTGGAAAAATACCAAAATTTTGGTATAGTTGGCTAGGGTCAATAACCAAACAAGCCCAATATCTGGCTTGTGCCGCGCCACATCTTTTTGGTTTCGCATCTGTGCCCACGGCCCCACGCCATATTTTTCGGCCATGCCAAGTACGTGTTTGCCCCTGTGCTATGTCCTATACCGACAGACACACGGACGGCTTGGGACATTTGAGGGCAGACTCTCGGCCAAAAAAAAAATTCTGACAGACATTCGGTTGTTGATGCACATTTTCCCTAGGAGACAGTTTGCGAGTGATTTTTTAGATAATTCCCGACTAAAAGTTTAATATTGTTTTAGTTTTTTACCAACATACCTTAGCCCTTAATAGTGGGCTGTGGAGTAGTGCAAGAAAGCAAAACATATGTCCATCAATCTGGTGGACCATAATTAAGGTTGAACAATGATATGGAGAGTTGGATATCTCTAATATTACAATATATTTACATAATATGGAAAAGAGTTTCACAATAGTTATCTTAGCGGGTGCAGACTATAACGGTGTAAATTAATAAAATGTATTGAATAACATGTATGCCCGGGTAAGAGTAAATCGTGATAGGTTTGTAGTTTGTCATGCAATAACAGTGGATACTAATTGTGCTTGGAAATTAACTAATGATGGCTACAATAACCTTAAAAATAAAGAAGATTCAAAACTTCTCTCATTAATCAATTGAAAATAATGAAGGCTACGATAACCTGGGGAAACTTTTTATATATTAAAGTTGTATAACAAACACAATTCAAATATAAACATAAGTATTATAGTATCTAGCCGTGCAATTGCGCGAACAATTCGACTATTTTTCTTAGAGAATTGCACCGAAGCACACCTCTAGACTCTAGTTTTATTCTTCTTCTCTTCCTAGTGAGAGAAGTTAACGTTTTCTAAGAAAAATAGTTTGAAGCCCACCAGGCTTGACCACAGAGCGCAACGTTTGCTTTGAAGCCTAGCAAGCTTGACCGATATAGGCAGGCAGGCTGGGCTAAGAGAATTGGGTGTAGTTGGGTGGACTTATGCCAATGGCTCAAGTTGTATGTCAGCATGTGGATTAGACTTGTATCCCGAACGGTATTTGGATTGGGCTTGTAATCTTATAAACTTGCTCCTTTAAATCAGTATAATACTGGCCTATTTGGGATCTTCCCACTTTGTAGAGGTTGGCTTGGGAATTCTGAATTTCTGACGACCTCATCAATCACAATGAGGAAAACCAAAGACATCTGCCAAACGCAGGAAGTTTAGCTCGCAGTTTCTTATTAGGACGGCTAGCTCCGGTCGGTTCATGCGCCTCGCGTCTCAAGTTGACGAGGAAGCTGTACCACCTGATTTAGTTGCTCCATGGGAAGCCGAGCCTAGTTAACTCTGCAGTTACAGGCTAGCAAAAAATTAGGGGTGGGAATGGGCAGGGGCGGTTCGATCCGAACCTAATCCAGGTGTCCATACAATTTTTTGAGGGGCATGGACCGATTCATTTGAGTGGATCAAGATAACCCTCACAACCCATTGGATCTCTTCTTGGGATAACATTTTTTTTTTCTCTCACGAGAACAAAATCCTAGAACAAGATACTTGAAGGCCACGCCGGAGCAAGCGCTTGCGCCGTCCTCCCCCCAAACCCATGCCCCACTGCCGGTGACCTCCGCCGCCGTGTCCCCATGGGCTGCGTGCACGGCCGCACCGCCTCCTCCTCCCGCCGCCAGAACGCCCCCGCTAACCTCGTCTCCTAGCCGCAGCAGCAGGAGGGGGTTTCTGTTGCTGGGGAGGCGGCGGTGAGCCAGGCTGCCAAAAAGGCCAAGCAGCCAAAAGCCGCCGTTGCCGCGCCTGTGAAAAGGGAGCGGCGGTCGCGGTCGTCGTGGTCCACGGCGGCGGCGGCACACTCCGAGATCTGACTCGGGGGAACTTCGTCAACAAAGCGCATGGAGAGCAGGTCGCCCCACCAGCCATGAGAACCCCCCCACCAGTCGAGCAAAATTACTTCCTGCAGAGAGCGACGAGGCGCAATAATGCGAAGAGGACTAGAGGAGGAAGGGAGAGAGGGGGATGGAATGGGTGGGATGAGGGTACCTGTGAGGCGGAGCAGCTGAGCTCGCAGAAGGCGCAATAGTCGACGGTGGCGTGGAACCAGGAGGAGGCAGGCTGCGACGGGGGAGGAGGGGGCGGTGGAGGCGAGGAGGCAGGCGACGTAGCGGCGGATGCGCATGGCGATGGCGGGGGGGAGCCGGTGGTGGTGGTGGGCACGGACGCAGAGGGTTCGGGAATTTGGTGAGCGACTGAGCGTGAGAACGACCGAACGAGGCAACCAGGCAGGTGCGTAGGAACGAGGAGGCAGGGTCGACCCACTCGACCCTAATGATCAACAAGTTCTGGATCTACTCGGCTCCCTTGTTGGGCCTCACATCTGGTTTGGCCCATCAAACTACAATTTTGGGTTCGGATCAGTGATCCACTGGAGCAGGTTGATCACGCCCACCCCTAAAAAAATATGCTCCATCTCATGCACGGATGCAACTAATCCAAGCTAAGTTTCGTTCAGGAAAGGAACCTTTTAACCATGTGTTAACGCCTGATGGTGGCTGTACTGTTCTGTAATAATGTGCGTTTGGTCCCCCAATTATAGTGCCATATGGATGGTGGAGACAATTCGTGGACAAGGGAATACGCAAGCTTAATGGTGCTCTGAGCACGCCGACGCCCGCGCAATCATTTCAACCAGATCGAGTCGCGCAGCAGCACAGAGAGTTCCTGCCTCCCGGGTCCCGGCTCCATCGAATATATGAACGGGAACACACTCATGATCATTCCTCCAACTCACTGCAACTGACACAAAACCTGTAAAACATGTGTGCGCGTAGTAGAATTTTCAGGTCAAACCAACAGTGATGTGAGTGTGATAAGAGAAGCAGGTTAAGTGGGTGCCTTCTGTGAGAAGTGAATTTGCTGTGGTTTTTCTTTCCTTTTTTTCTCTTTTTGAACAGAATTTGCTGTTGTTTTTCTTTCTTTCTTTTTCTTTTTGAACAGAATTTGCTGTGGTAAATTTCAGAGAGAACAGAATTTTCTTTTTGAACAGAATTTGCTGTGCGTAAGTGAGGTAAAATGAAGCTGTTGGGGCCAACAGTTCTGAAGAATCTTCAGTTACCTTGTACGTAGGTAGTACTGTAAACTGATAAATTCTGCAGGTAGGATAACTGCATCCAACAATTAAATTAACCCATAGAAAGGACGTAATCTATCGAGAGCAAAACCGTAAACAGCGCTTTAAATAGCCAATCTGCATGAGATCCCTGCTCCCAGCTTAGTACGGCGCACCCTGCCGCCGTGCTGAAAGAGAACACAATGTTCTGACAGAAAGAACAGATTCTTTTCATCTCTCAGGCATACAACCGGTGGCAGAGCTGCTACCTTTCTCAGAATGTTCCATTGCACATAGCAGAAACAAGGATTCTTGCACATAGAAGTGCTTGTACAGTTTCCTAGAAAGGGCCTCTTGAGTTTTGACAAACGGAACGAGAGCAACTCACCTGCTAGAGTTAGACAGACATGATTATTCCTTGACAGGCGAAGAGCCTTCGTCGCCAATCCATGCCTTGCAGGTTGCAAGCTTTACTGCCCCCTCACCACCGGGGCTAATCAACAACCCTACGAGGCGCCTAACCCTGTCCTGTCCCAGCAAACCACACCCCTACGTACGCTTGCACACGTAGTAATAAATCGCACCATTCTGCCCTCATCATGCAGTCCCGTACTAATTTATCATCCATTAACACTCACAAGTCATCGTGCTCGCTTCACTAATAGATCAAGCCTAGCCATGCTGCTCATGTCATGCCCATGCTTCACTCACAAGTCACAAGTCACAAAAGAGATCGAACCATGCAATGCATCACTCGCTAATACCACACTATTTGACCATTACGAAGGAGCTTTGCTTTGCCCGTCGCCATCATGCTCGCTTTTACTCCAACTAAAATGTCCCCATGCTGTTCCTGCCTTACGCCACCCCTTCTATTTCCAGCCATGACCAGTAGTCTGAGGCGCGCAGCTTTTCAGCTGCTGCTGCTGCTCCTCGCCGTGGCCGTTGCGCGTGCACCGCCGTGCACCGCGCTGCAGGAGCTGCAGCTGCAGGATGCCGTCTTGATCGACGACGTAGTCCAGGAGGCTGCGGAGGAGTGGTACCACGGCAAGCACCGGAGGACGGGCGTCACGTACCCGCTCTCGCTCCCTGGGAGCCTGTCCGGCGTCGAGGCCGGCGTGTCGCGCTTCCGTGCCGGTAGCCTCAAGAGGTATGGCGTCCGCCGGTTCGGCGAGTTCTCCGTGCCCCCGGGCCTCGTCATGCGCGGCCACGCCGCGCACCTCCTCGCCGTGCGCGTCAACCTGGGGAACCTCTCGTCCGTCTACGACGAGTACGCGGCGAGCGGAGGGTACCGCATCGCGTCGCCGGTGCTCGGGCTCATGTTCTACGGTCTGGCGCGGCGCAATGGCACGGCACGGCTGGAGGTCCTCGTCACGGGAGCGGCCATCCGTGTCAACTTCTCAATAGCGGTTCCCGAGCTCCAACCAGGTGTCGTGCCGCTCTGCATGGCGGTGGGGGTGAACGGCAGTGTCACCGTGACGGACGTGCAGGCCGGGAGCAACACCTGCCACGTGTGGGACCAGGGGCACTTCGCGCTCGTCCTGGACGGAGCAGGGGACGGCGGCGCGGTTGGGGAGGCGGGGGAAGTGAGCAAGTGGAAGCTGGCGTTGTTCGGCGCGGCGCTGGGCGCGGGCGGCACGGTGCTGCTGGGGTTGGTCCTGGTGGCGGTGGTGAGCATCCAGCGGCGCAAGTCGGAGATGGCGGAGATGGGGCGGCGGGCGTACGAGGAGGAGGCGCTGCGCATGTCCATGGTCGGGCACGTTCGCGCGCCGTCGGCGGCCGGGTCGCGCACCATGCCGGACGAGCTGGAGAGCGAGTACTGTGCTACATTGTGACAGAAGGGCAGATTGGAAGGAAAGCAATTGTATTTGATATTTTTTTCATTATGCTCTTTTTTTAGGAATTTCGATTAACATTCTTTTTGTCTGTGATAATACTTTGTTTCGAAATAATGGAGGTAAAAACAGTGAAATGCTTGTGACTTGCTGAAGGTGTATGGTCATTCATTTTAGTTACATTATTGTTTGTATGTGAGTATCTGTTTCTATATTTTTCAGTGTCATTCTGTTCAATGTTAGGCTCGTCACGTGTCGCCACTTGTCATTCTTTTATAAAGCATCCTAAGGTAGGATGCACCGTACATGTCACCCATTAAAAATAGTTGCGCTTGCTCTATAGGTTCGAAATGCATTCATGTTTCTTGATCTATTTACACCTTGTGTTGAGGTTTGATCCATTCCAGTGCACTTGGTTACTGCATTTTTAGATGAAAAATTTAAGGTTACAATTCCACTTATGACATTCGTTTTTCTCCATGCTTTGAATCTTCTTTTTTTCTTTCCGAGAGGACGTTTTGAATCTAAATTGGCTCAGAAAAGGGTTACAAATGTACCCGGTTGCTTAGCCCATATATGTTCACACGGGCTTTTCCTGGGCCGACCTGTACTTATTTTCTTTTCCACATCTCCGAACCTAACAGATACGATCCCGAAGAATGGATCGGTCCGCATATTTTCCGTTCGGCTCACATGTTATCTTTACGTAAAATGTTATTTTTAAATTTATACATCATTATAGTATTACTAGACAAATTTTCTCTAAACTAGAATACTAGAGTCCACGTCAAGTCTTTATGTATTTACAACAAATAAATAAAAGGCCTCCTTGATCGCCGGCTCGCCGCCACATGCAATTCCTCCTGGTACCCACCAGCAGCCGAACTGAATAGTCAAATTTTTTAGATAATGGAAAGGCAATCATCCTGACCTCTGCATCATACGATGCATCACAGCCATAATTTATTATAAATGAACAAATCGACTTACAAAAAACAGACCAAAAACTAAATGACAAACAAATTGTCATGCTATGGTCAGCACCGGAAACAGTCCGCTACCAGCGATAGCTAGCTTCTCCTTCAACCAACACATCCGAACAGTAGTTGTGCAACAAGGTGCTTGAGGGTCAAGTCATCAAAACGGAGGGACAGAAAACGTCTCCATATCCAACTAATGAAGGACAGATCTATGATTTTTCATCCCGGCGAGCAAATACCAGTGCTCCAAGACAACGCCTTCAAGAAAGATACGCCACTCGTCGTCTGACCCAACCAGTGAAGGTCAGATCAATACGCAGTACGTCGTCGTCGCCGGATCCAACCACTGAAAGCCAGATCAAGGGTTTTCACCCTAGTGAGCAAAAACCGATGCTCCAAGACAACGCTTTTAAGAAGGACACAACGCTCGTCGTCTGACCCAACCAGTAAAGGCTAGATCAAAGCTCAGTACGTTGTTGTCGCTAGATCCAACCACTAAAGGCCAAATCAAGGGTATTCACCTCGGTGAGCCGATACTAGTGTTCCAAGACAACGCCTTCAAAAAGAACAACGCTCGTCGTCTGACCTAACTAGTGAAGACCAAATCAATACTCCGTACATCGTTGTCGCCGGATCCAACCACTGAAGGCCAGATCGAGGGTTTTCACCCAGGAGAGCAGGTACCGGTGCTCCAAGACAACACCGCAATGCATCCTCGACGCCAGATCCAACCAATTAAGGCTAGATCGTCACCACTGTTCAATGCAACCATGAACCACAGCCTAGCATAATCGCGAAGCCACGGTCACATGCAGCCTCCACGAAAAGGAGGCCGACGGCCACCGTTGGCCACGCGCCGCATCTCCACCAAAACCCACCCGGTCCGTTTCCTGTCTCCAGATCTAGTGCCAAAACACAGATCCAGAATCAGAACACGGATCTAGAACGGCCGTGCCACCACGCTGCCTGCAAACGACCGTGCCCCTCGTGCCGCCGCACCGGCCGCCCTTCGCGCCGCTTGCACGCGGCCCTTGCGCCTCCCGCCCTAGCCCTCTAATGCCGACCGGAAGCCAACGGGCCACCGCGCGCAAACGAAGCCGTCGCGGCCTAAACGCGCCCCTGCACGGGAGTGCCGCCACCGCCACCTGAACGGGGCCTCGTATGGGAGCACCGACGCGCCGCTCGCTTCCACACGACGCTATCGGCCGCGATGCACGCATACGACGCCCCGCGCAGCCGCCTCGAACCTAGCTGCCCTTTGCACCGTCGCGCCCATACGCCGCCCTTGCGCCTCCCAGGCATGGAGCCACCGGGAGGGAGTCGAGGACGATGGGGACGTTCTGAATCTGTCGGAAAAAGCAGATCTAAAACTTCCACAAAAACAGATCTGAGAGAAAAAGAAACTAAACTTAGTGAGAGATAGAGAGAGAAAGAGGTGTGAAGGAGAGGCGTCGCGCCGCCACCGCCGTGTTGGCGGCGATAGCGGCGGAGGGGCGTGGTGGAGGTGGGGAGCTAAGAGCCTAAGAGGCGGAAGGGCGTGGTGGGAGAAGATGCCCTTGGAAGATGTCACATTAACTGTAAATGGGTTTTCTCACTGAAGAGGCAAATAATAAGAACATCTAATAGTTTTCTTAGTTTGTTACAAAGAAGAAGAGAGGGTGCTCCATTTAATAGAAAGACCCCGGCGCGGCGGATTGCTCGCTTGGATTGGAGCCTGGATGTCGTTTGGAGGCATCGCCCGCGGCCGCCTCGCCGAGGAGCGCAAGTCGTGGCGCAAGAACCACCCCATGTGCTCCCCCCAAACTGCTTCCGTTCGCCGTGTCCCTACTCTTAGCAACTTTTCTTTGTTCGGTTCCATGGTTTTACGGGTTGTGATTGGGGGATTGCTGCTTCTTGGTTCTTTCAGGGCTTCGTGGCCAAGCCGGAGACCCTGCCGGATGGGTCCGTCAACCTCATGGTCTGGCGTTGCGTCGTCCCCGGCAAGGAAGGCGTAAGAAGAAGAAAAAAACCATCTTTTTGTTCCTTTTCTTTGATATACGCTGCTACTGTGCTTGGCGATCTTAACAAACATGTGCTCTCTGTTCAATTTTTTCCGAGCATGCTTACGGAGTTATGCTTATTGTTCGATTTTGTCACACATGTAAACTTGAGGTCAATATGCCCATGTTTCTGTATTAGTTTAAGCCAAAGCACGCAATAGGGGGTTTTCTCCGTAGCTGCAAGGGTTTGTATGGTTTTGCAATACTTGGTGCAAAACCATTGCAACTACTGCAAGCGATACATTAGACCTTGCTAGTGCTAAACCTTTGCAACAAATGCAAGTTGAACATTAGACATTGTTATTGCAAAAGAAATGTAATGGAAGACATTATTATGTAAACAGATTAATAGTCCTCTTCTAATGTAACAAAATTTGAGTTTGTGCTCTGGCGTAAAAGAATCAAACCTGGAGGTCATCTTGCTTGATTTGGTGCTTCAGTGTAGTGTTTTGTTTTGTTTATAGGTGCTATTGTATTCTGATGTTACAAGATAAAACTATATAGAACGTCAATTGATCTTGATACAAAAATAGATATTTTAAGCTAATGTTCGACAACAGAAAAAGGTACGGGTTATAATGGTCGTTAAGATTTCAAAATTCCTTTCTATCTTAAGTAAGTAACTTAATAAAACCTCATTAGGCTTTGCCTTTCGTATGATAACAGACTTCCGTATTTGGAACGGTAGATAAGCAAGTCATCCATTAGTTTGAAGAATTTGATCAACATATCAGAAAATTGAACCAGCTTAAAGTTTCTCTAAAGAATCAGGGATGTGCTTAATGTAAATATAGAAAACAATTGATCTATTGTTATGTTAAAAAGTGCATGAACATACATTTATAAGTCAGGTAAGCAACACTTTGATTGCATATTGGGCACTAAACTGTTATGATCCTTAGATCATAGGGGTAAACATCACTGGGAGGATAACTGGGTGGCGTTGGCTGCTAAGGGAGAGGGATATTATAGATTGGGGAGACAAAGGGGATTGGGACATACTATTGTATTCTCATTGCTTGCTTATGAATGGTGCAGTTCCTCACTTTATATAGATGAGGTTAGCCCCTAGCAATATAGAAAGTAACATGATCTAATCCTAATGCAACCAATCACTAAAGATAAGATAATATCTATACTATCCAAATATAAATATATGGATCTAACTATTCCTAATATGAAGATATGCATGCATGCTATGGATTCCATGCTGCTGCCCCTCCTTGTTCGCAGCCCCTAATGGGTCATGGCCCCCCTGACCCATGTCCCTAACAAAACATGGTACCATGCCGGCAGTGTATAATTGCAGGCCATACTATTGCTGACTGTTTCTTCCTGTGGAACAGTGGGACCAAATGAGATGCCTGGGCAGTGGGCACTGGGCAGTAAACATATTCAAGTTTGATTGTAAAAGTGTGTTTTAGATTTTGAATATTTTCACCTTATTTTAAAGTTCTTTGAAAATGTTCTCTTTTTCATGAAAGGGCAGACAATAACAAACTTGTGATGATTTACTTGAGTGTTATGCTGTATTCGTTCATGATATCAACTTTCACTGGTTCACAAATGACAAATCACAATTCAATAGTTCTTGGCTTCTTGCCATAAACTTGCAGATCTGTTTTATTCCATTCATACAACAATCTTAATTGGAACTTGATTGTTTTCCTCTCTAAAATTATATCACTTCAAAGTCCTTGGTCCTCAAATCTGCAATCGAAGCATCTGAGGCCGCATCAATCGAGGATACACGATAAAAGGAATTGTTAGTTCACCTCACCTTCCCCAAGCGTGGGTTTCCTTTACTAATTTTGTTCTCTCTATGCGAACCCCCTCTCTTTCTCGTAAGGCTAAGGTGTAGGTAGGGCTAAAAAGAGAGAGTCAAATCACACCATCTCTATAATAAGTAAATGCCCTTTTCCCCCTGAGGTTGTCGGAATTATTCGCAATAAAATATTGGTTACGATTGAGATCTTATCAATGAAAGTTCCATTTATAGGGGATCTAGGCATAATTCCCAACCCATTCTATATAGAGTTGTTTTCATTTCTTCACAAAATAACATAAAACAAACTCATTCCATGTGCTCTAAATGGATGAGAGGTATGGATTTTCCTCTATGGGTGCATCAAACCATACGTTTACCCTTTTTTCGACGAGAAAAAATAGTAAGTGCCCAAAACTCCATAATAGTCCACACAGCAACTCTTACCTGATACCTGCAACTACTTTATGTTGATACTTCTCTGTGCGTGCATAGTGTCGTCCTCCGTTATTATTTTACGTCAAAATTGTATACTCTCTACTCTCCAGTCTCCATAGCTCGTCAAACTGACCTGGCCATAAAAGTAAGATTATGTGTTAAATTTATCTTTCTGCAGACCGACTGGGAGGGTGGATATTTCCCCCTTACTCTGCAATTCAATGAAGATTACCCAAGTAGCCCTCCCACCTGCAAGTTTCCTTCAGGTTTCTTCCACGTCAATGTCTACGATTCTGGGGCAGTATGCCTATCAATCTTGAGTAGTGTAAGCTTTAACTGAGTGGATACTTTCTTTTCAGCATATCTACACCATGCAAATAGCCTCACTGAGCCTTCGTGATTTTTTTTCTTTTTTCAGGGATGGAAACCTTCAATTACGGTGAAGCAAATTCTTGTAGGCATCCAGGAGTTGCTTGATGACCCAAATCCTAACTCTGCTGCACAGAATACATGTTATCAACTCCTTAAAAAGGTATGTTATAACTTGAACTTCCATAACAAAAGAAAGATATAAGGTGAAGGTAAAATTCCTTAATTTTGATTCGATGACGCGCTTACCACTATGTTTTTTGTGCCACCATCATTTGCAGAATATGCCGGAGTACAGGAATTGTGTTCGTCAGCAGGCCAAGCGGTATCCTTCACTTGTGTAGCCACGAACCGTCTGCAAGATACTGGCGGCTAAATGTTGTTCATTTTGATGGAACCTGTCATGGCTGTGCTTATCATTCGTGGGACTAAAGTCTCTGATTATGGTAGGTTGTGGCGAATTTATTATCTAAAAAAAGGTTGTGGCGAATTGGCAACATAATAGTCTGCTTGTTGGAACTGCTAAAATGCACTTTCAGTCCGTCTTCATTACTAATTGTTCTGGGCCTTCTGGCTTATCAGTGTATCGTGGTGCATTAACAAAAGAAAGCTTGAGCTTTGATGTGCTTTCTACTTTGTGAAAAGCAGCTTCCTTTTCTTCCATAATATAAGTGATCCCCAAACTCCAACCATTCATCAAACCCCTAAATAGATAAATCGGATGAGCCCAAATGATTGGAAGGGGTGTCCCGAGTGGGCTCAGACGTGTGCCTAGTTAGGGTGCCCTTCCTGGTTACAAGTCAATAAAGCTTCTTTGTTAAATCTGCATCTGTACTTACAGTGACCCATAAAGCCTGGGCTCTTCAAATCTCTCTCGCGCTGCTGTATTGTGCCAATTAAGAAGGGTCGAGGCCAGTTCATGAGGACAGTGACGAAGAGAAGCATTTCGTGAGGACAGTGACAAGGGAAAGCGATAATAAAGCATACTGCAAACGCACACCTTGAACCATTGAATCATGAATTCAGACTCGCCCATATGTTATTGCAGGTCAATTCGGTCCCTTCCATCTGGATGGAGGTTGTGCAAGACTAAGCTGTGCGTGTGCGTACCTAGCCTCTTTATCTTGGAGTTTATGGTCGTAGATCAACACAAGCCATGCCAATAGACTAGCTTGTTGACAACACAAGCCATGCCAATAGACTAGCTTGTTGACAACACAAAACCACGTAGTACAGTTCGGGGAAAAAAAAATCAAAGCCATATCGATTCTTCCGTCTAGTACAGCATTCAGTTAAATAGGATTTTCCTGAACAGCTAGCGACCAAGTACGAAGAACCCCCAGTATAGTCTGAGAAATTGCGTAGGAAAAGAATCAACAAAGCCAGTTAACACGATGCGGCAGATCAGAAATTGTCCATGGTTTTACTTTCGGAAGGACACCAGAGTCGAAAAGCATACTTCATTTGCTACACAATTGAGCATATTTTATTTTATTTTAGTTACAACATTGCTGGCGGCTGGTATAGCTCACTTTGAGCTTAACCACCTCACTCAAGTAAGTGTAACCTAAACTGAAACAATTTTTTTTTGGCTAGGGTTTTAGTGAGAACGTTTTTAGGTAGCTTACTGGGATAAGGCTCAGGTGACTAGGTGGTGACATTGTTATTCATGATATTTCGGAAGTTTTTTTTTCTTATCTAAGCTAATTTCTGCCAAACACTTGCATAGCCTACCTCAGAAGCAGTCTTATTCTAACTGGAGATCCTATAAACTGGCGTGTCAAAAGAAACCTAAGTTAGGCCAGACCAACCTTTTATCGCTTCATCATTGGCATACTACTTCCAGGAAATCAAAACACAAGCCCAAACATGTCTTAGAATTAACACATATAGAATAGGAATCTCGGCAGGCTCCTGGGTCTTCTTCATCTTGCAATATCAGGCAAAAAAGAAAAGAGGGTAAAGTGTTCACCTCAGCAGATTAACAAGTGTAGAAAGCGAAGGCGCGTGCATGGTCCCTACCATGGAAGATCTTTATTGGATTCATTTCAGAGGCGAGGTGGTATGGCTGTAAAGTTTCGACTACTTCTTGGGCAACCTTGGGTGCTACAAGTACTGTAGCCTGATCTGTGATTTATGCCATCCGTGCAGTAGTATGATAGTACCTCTTGCAAGTTGCAACCAACTCCTTATATTAGTAATTAAGATGTTACTCCGCTGGAGTACAAGGTTAATTGTTCCAACCACCATTAGTCCTGCTTTTTATCATTTCCCCTGTGTCATCTTCCAAATGTAAAAAAGAACTAACAGAACTAGTAGCAGTATAGATATAGATTAGAGGGGGAAATAGTGAGTAAAAATTGCAGAGAGAGGGAGGGAAAAGTAGCCTGTGACTTTCCAAAGCACAAGTTGCATGTGTGACTCTTTCCAAAGCACCGGCCGTCCAGGAATGATTATTCGATCCTCTCGAACAAATTGTTGGTAGACGCCGTCGACGAAGGGAATATTTAAGCCATCGGAAGAATCTTGATCACTATCAGTGGACTGATTCCCACTGCTTCTTCCTCTTCCTCCGGCGTGAATTTGCATTGGACTCGCCCGCCCAAGACTCGCCTCTTCCTCCTCCCTTCCCTTCTTCTCTTCCAGAGAACCGGTCCCAATTTAGTCGGAGACGGAGTACGTGCCATCAAATCGGAAAATCAATTCCCACCATAAATTTCTGCTCGGCTCCGCAACTTCCAGCCTTTAATACGCAGGAATTACTATGGCTGCATGCGAAGACAGTTTGGTCGTTCAATTGGGGGGAAAAAATACTTACAGTGAGACCGTCCAAGAAGCACCCAAATCGTCGAAGCACATGTTAGAAATACACCACGAGCGGTTGTGTAGCGGCAAGCGTTTAACCGGTCCTAATCTAAGCCTGTGCGGTGGTTTTCTTTCGTTTCACTCCTTGAATGCGCGGATCCGAGCACTGACGGGGACTAATCGAAGCTTGGGCGACACTTGTGTTTTGTGCGTGCCCCTGCCCAGCGGAGCTAGAGGCCACTCGATCGATGGCTGCCTTCGCCAATCGCCATTGCTAGCGTCGGCCGGCTGGACCCCAGCGCACGGCCAAGTTGGATCCAACGCACGTACATTTGCATACGGCTCGGCTCATTCATCCATTCATTAGCAGTAAAAGCCTTTCGTCCCCGGACAGGCTGACCCCCTGGGCCCAGCAGCTTAAGGTTGGAGCCAGCCGGCCCCTGTCAAGTGCACAGATGTGATGCTTCCACGGCCAGGGGGGCAGCAGCCACTTGAATCTGCCTCTCTTTTCCCAGCGCCCAGCTAAGAATCGGAGTCCTCGGATCTATCAGGGGTGACGCGATCGGACGGCTCCAAGCTGGTTACCTTGATGAAAGTGCAGCAGGTATAGGCGTATAGCGACCGATCAACACGGCTTTGAGGCTTTCATCACCCCATGCCGACGCCAACAAAGAAGAAAGAGACGGTGCGTGGAACGGCGTCAATGTGTGGAGTAGGATAGGAGTAACTCGGTTCTCCGGCCGGTGTAGTTGGAATGGGTCCCGAGTGAGATAGACCCGACCCGACCCGACCTGGTCGTGCCAGGCTGTCGAATTTCCCTCTCACTGCCCTGCATTCCGCAGAATTGATGCGTTTTTATCTTTGATCTGTTAAGAAACCGGATCCTGGACAGAGTCCTGATTTGAGGTGGTCTTCTCGTCTATTCAGTAGTTTATATAAAGGAGGGATGTCTTAATCATTGTAATACAGTATTGAGGTCCTATTTATTTAGACTTAGATTTTTTGACTTATAGCTTAAAATCACCTTTTTAGTTTAATAAGCTTATAAGCCCCTTAGCTTTTAAGTCAAGCTATAGTATTTGGTAACTTGGTTTTTTATAAGATGTTAGCTTATTGAGCTATGTGTGCAGCATAAAAAGTCTGAATTGCCTTTTAGAGTTTAAAAGTCCTTTTTAAGCATGTATTTAAACTTATCTTTACACAAACACATCATACAAGTACATATGCCATTGAAGTTGAACTAGAAATTGAAATCGGGTATTGTAAGACAGTCGCACTCAAAAGAGTCCTACCATGATACATTATCACCTACTGAGAGCACTTCTGAGTTAAAACACAAGCATATATAACGTATTCACAATTTCACATAATACTACCTTCTTTTACTTTACTCAAAATACATATGAACAAATGTACAACATTTCGAAGAAACAGACATTTGTTACAGATAAAAAGGAGCTTCACAACCTTTTTAGAGAATTATTTCTCATCTCTATTTTGTCAGTACGGAGGAACCTAAACTTTACATGATTGAGATAATTCTGTCAAGAATAAATTTACATGAATTCGTATATTACGATTGTCAATACTGTGAAACTGCAAGATGATGATCACATATTTGCCAAAATTCCCTTGTATAATATCTAGATTTGCATTAGTTGAAAGAATCAGCTCAACCACATGGCCCATTTTTAACTCCAGGCTCAAGTTGTGGATGCCATTCACGACATGATAGTTCAGCCTCAGCCTCAATTGCATGTCGTAGCTAGAAGCTCACTTCAGAACCATGGTCTTTGCCATTCAGAAAAATCTGCAGCTCAGTAAACAATAAGGCAGAATCACTATCTACAATAACCAAAATGGAGTCTTTCCTATCTGACTAAGTAAGAACATGGCAAGATGAAGCAAACATCAATTCAGCAAGTAATTGTTGCTTCTTTGAAGCATTTGTGCAAACACTGAGTTAGCATTTGATGGAGTAGTTCATGATAGACAATAACATCTGCTAGTAATTGCAAGTTCGCAACAACTTGTGAAATGGTCATAGGGTTTGGCATATCTGAATCATTAGGAAACTAACATCTGTTAAATATTGTGTACATACACAAGAATTAATGCTCCAGTGAGCAGGAACAACCACGGTGTGCATTGCATTAGGAAAGTAATGCTCCAGTGAGCATTGCTACTGATTGCTATAAGCCAAATTGCTTCATACAAATTCAAATTGCATTCATACTATTGCTTCGTACAAATTGCATTCATTCAAATTATAAATAGCGGGAAAAGGGTGCTAGGGGAGGAGACATGTACTCACTGGGGGAGGCGACGTCGGGGTCGTCGGGAGGAGGCGGCGTTAGGGTCGTCGGAGGAGGAAGGGCCGGCGTCAGGGTCGGAGGGGGGGAGGCAGTGGGCCAGGGGACGCGGCGACGTCTTCCTCGCGGGGGCGACGGCGTTGGGGTGGGAGGCCTGTGTCGGAGGAGGAAGGGCTGGCGTCGGGGTCGTCAGGAGGAGGCGTCGACGTCTTCCTCGCAAGGGTGACGACATTGGGGGAGGGGAGGGGAGGCGGCAGCGTAGAGGAAGGGGAGCGGCGGTGTGGGTGGAGGTGACGACGTGGTGGGAGAGGGGATTTGAGGCGGCATAGAGGAAGGGGAGTGGCGGCGTGGGGAGGGAGGCGACGGCGTGGTGGGGGAGGGGATTTGAGGTGGCGGCGTGGTGGGTGAACCGAAGGAATCGGGGGAGAGGAACACGGAATAGCAAAAAAACTGAATGATTGAGATTTATATACAATGGTATTTCGTGGGTAATTTCAATGAAATTCAGTGGCAGACTGTTATTCCATTCCACAAAAGCCAAAAAAAGCACCTCTCTCATGGCTTATAGTTTTTAGGCTTAAATTGGCTTAAACTTTTTTTAAGCTCGATAAAAAAAGGCATATTTTTGTTTAGGCTTAGGCTTTTTTTTGCTTTTAAGCCAAAGGAAAAGCCTAAACAAACAGGGCCTGAGAAGAGTAATAAAGAGAAGCCTGAAGTCTCATCATATCTCTGTGTTCATCTATTATTCTGTTCTTGTATTGTTCTTACGATTTTGAGTTTGTTTACGAGGTAATCGCTCGGATTGAACTCGCCAGCGACGGTTCCTCAACACGTTATCAGCACGATCAACTCTCCTCGGATCAAAGGTAACCGTCGATGAACGACACTCGTAGATCGAATCGTTTTTTCTAGATTGCTTTCAATTCTGTAATTTGACTTTCTAGACTATACCCTACGATGCAAATCCGCTCTAATCTACCGCGAGCCGACTTGGAGTCGCCGGCACAATGACGATCGGTAGATTGCATGAAAGATTGGATGTCGATTGTACCGTAGATTGAAAATTGCAAATTCGTTCTAATCTACCGCGAGTCGACTTGAAGTCACCGGCCAAGCCAATCGGTAATCGCATGAACGATAACTGCATGAACAATTCATTGCATTGTATGAACAGTATTTTTGGATGAACAATAAACTCAAAAAAAAATCGCCCCGCGGCGCCCGCTTGGCCACCTCCTGCAGAGGCACCATCGCCCCCACGATACCGTCGGCCCACAGCCACGACAGCCGACCTGCAGCCACCCTCTGGCTCTCGCGTCACTGGTCCATACACACCACCCAAAAACATGCAACAGAAAAAAGGGGGTGGGAGCCGCCACCGGCCATGGAGCCGACCGCCGGCGCTCCTTCCCCGCCGCCGCCGCCGCCGCCGCGATAGGGCTCCCGCCCGCCGGCCGATCGCATGCACCGTCGAAGCCACGCCTCACTTTGAAGCGGTGCCCGATTATCGCCGCCTGGCGGCCCGCACCGACGCTTCGCCTCGCCAGTGGCGGTGCCCCAATGCATCGGCCCCATTTGTTCTGCCGCCTTGGAGCGGCGCCGCCGCACCACGCCTTGCGCACCGCCACCAGAGTCGTCCGCCAGCGCGCCTAGCACCGCCGCCTTGAAGTGGCACCCCGCGCATGGCCACGCATCGTCGCACGACGCCCATGGGGCCACAGCCTCTAGTCATCCGTAGCCGCCACACGTGCGCCCATAGGGCCGCTCGCGCCACACTCCCGTGGCCTCCGACCGCCGCCGTTCGCATCGCGATCCCGTGGCCTCTGGCCACTCCCGCTTGCGTCGCCAGCTCACGGCCAGCCGGGCATGAGCAGCCGCCACCGCCTCCTTGAATGGAGAAGGGAAACCCTACGAGGTCCCTTTTTGCTCCAACATTATGGCCCATGAAGGCCGGGCCATAAAGGAAGGCCCAATATGTTTTTCGGCGCAAGAATGAGAAAAAAAACCTAAAAAAGGGGGGGCGCAATGGCGGATCTGGCCGACACTTTGGGCCCGTGGGAATTGGCCTATTCAGCAGAAAAAGAAAAAAAGGGGCCCGGCCGGTGGAAAAGAAAAAATGCGAAAAGAAAAGAAATCCCAAAATTTGTGGATAAACCCCTCAGAATTCTGAAAATTATGTGGATAATAGTGTAGGTGAGGAAATTTTGCAAAAAGGGCCTCGGCAATTTTGAAAATTGCACGCAAAATTTTCTCTGTACTGAAATTTCGCGTGTTAGCCCTTGGAAATTGCTGAATTCGACGAAAATTTATTTTCTTGCAGAAAAAGGTCTAGAGAATTCAAATTTTGAATCAATTTTTGCACTTGAAGCATGTTTAACTTTGTTATTACTATTTCTATGCAATTTATTTATTATATTTACTGTTTTGATTATCTGTGATTTTTTATATTACTTTGGAAGAAGTTCATTCTACCCCCTCAAGTATCGATATGCGGACACCTAACCCCCTCAAGTAAAAAATCGGCCCTTTGACACCCCGAAGCAGCAAAACCGGATAACCTACCCCCTCCGGCTGTTTCATGAAGTGGTTTTGCCCACGTGGCGTCTGGGTGGTTCGGTTTCGCCAGATCTGCTAGGTGAGCTGACTTTTTTGGCCCTTGGGCCCACCTGTAAGTGAGTCCACAACAATTAGAGCATTTTCTCTTTCCTTTGTCCATTCACTCGACCGACACAGCTCCCTCGACTCCGACGTCGTCCGCTTTACCTCATCTTCTTCTGCCCCAATCAACTTCTTACTTCACTTCATCTCATCTCTCTCCCTCCACTCTTGGCGCCGCCGCCCGATTCGGTCCCCTGGTGCCGTCGGCCCGCCGCTGCCTACCCGCGCTCCCCTCTGGCTGGCCCTATGCCTAGCACCGCCGCCCGTGCGTGCCCCTCCTACCCCAAGGCTCAGCCCTACCACTCTGCACTGCCAGCGTCGCCTCCCCAAGGCGCAACCACTGGCGCCGCTGTGCTCCTCCTCGGCCTCCGCCTCTGGCTGCTCCACATGCCCCCCTCTGTTTGGCCCACGACCAGCCTCCGGCTACTAGCGTTGTCGCCGCCTCTGACCTTCCCCTAGCCTCCCGGCGCGGCCCGGTGGCTAGCGCGCCGCTTGGCTCTCCCTTCGGCTCCTCCTTCTCCTAGCCCCTTCCCCGGCTCACCCAACGCTGCCCCCTGCGACCGCCGCCGGTGCCCATTCGCCTCGGCTCGCTCCTGGTCTCTCTCGTGCGTGCACCCAAGCCCATGCCTCCCTTTCTATCTCTGGTCGTGGGTCTCCCCACGGAGCTTCACCGGCACCGGCGTCGCCACCCTGGCTCGGCCCAGCGCTCCCTGCGCCGACCCCCAAGTGCATCGGTCGCTCATCTGGCTGATCCTTGTGGTTCACTTTTTGATTTCAGCGGCTTCGGTGGAGGTCGAGGCGTGCTGGAAGGGGATATGGTCGTGGTCTCGTGGAGCCGATGAACGCCATGCCTGACGCCCATATCCCCACCTCGTCGGAGCCGATGAATGCCGAGGTCTAGCTCCATCTGCCGGCGGCCCGTCGCCTGTTCCCGCACCCATGCCGCTCTCCCGCTGTCCTGGGTCGCAGCGCCGAGGCGCCAAACGCTTGGCACCTGCTCCCATGTCGCGCCACGTGAGCTCGACGCGATGTTCGACTCATCGGAAGCGAAGCATCGGTTCGTGCGCAACATCGTCATCAGTCGTCACCTTTGTGCAAACCGGGAAGGACACGACGTCGTCTACCTACTCGAATCAGATACCGTTCCCCGTGCTGGCCGGAAATAACTCATAAACACCCCCTGCCGGATCAACAAGCCCACACAGCGTCCGACCTGGCGAAACCGCTCTGACCGGATGCCATGTGGGCAAAACCACCGTACGAAAGAGCCGGAGGGGGTAGGTTGTCCGATTTTGTAACTTCGAGGTGTCAAAGGGCCGATTTTTTAGTTCAGGGGGTTAAGTGTCTGCATGTCGATACTTGAGGGGGTAGAATGGACTTCTTTCCATTGCTTTTAATCACTGAAAATAGCAGTAAATTATGAAAAATACATAGAAAAATACGAGATCACGAACCAGGAGTTCGACAAGAACATTATGAGAATTTTGCAACTATTTTATGCAGATTATCAGAAGTAATCCTATGAACTTTTTGCATAAATATGAATATGACTGGCATCACGAACTAGGAGTTCGAAGAACTGACCCAGTATGGCCAGAATTTGTATATAATTTTACCAGTCTTCAACTATGTGGTAATATAATCACGGATGCAGCAGAAGATTGAGAAGACTCTCTCTACTTTTCACCCAAATGCAATACAATCCGCACACAACTATTGTCAAGACGGCTACAAGGAGTATGTCGCATTAATTGACACCATGCAAGTTGCGGAGGCTAAAGATGATATTATAAGGAAGAGCTACATCTCACAGCCACCTAGTAGCAATGTTGGCCATGAAGCCATTGCTAGTAGCTACAAGGTGATGAAGCCTCTCACGAAGGAGAGGGGCAAGAAGGGTAAAGTCGTGGGTCGCATGTTAATGTTTTCCAGTCTAAGAAGAAGGGCAAATGACAGCATGAGGCACACCTCGTCATTGCAGACACGGAGGATCTACATCCATTAGTTGCACTTATGGATGTGGACAGCCCAGTAGTAGCCCCCACAATCCCTTCTTTGGACATCGCAGCGGCTGCAGCAATTGTTGCCCAAGTGGAGAAAATCGTCACGGAGCAGATTGAGGCAGAAGTTTCTGAATACTTCGCTAATTCGATCTAGTGCAAGCATTGCACTTGGATCTTTTATAGTAACTTGCAGTTTGTAATTGACGCAGAACTTTGAATTATTGAATAATGGTTGCAAGCTCTAGGAGAGCAAAGCATTAAATTCTTATTATGAGTCCTGTAAGGCTTATTTTTCCATATTTATAATAGCAAGTTATGTTCTGATACCTAAAGTATTTTATTTATGTGTTGCTTGCTTTCTGCTGCATATTAATAAAGTACATTATATTAGAACGCGTGTGGCGTCTTATGTAGGAAGTGTGCTTAGCAGGTAGCGACAACGAATACCATCCTGGAGAGAAATAAATATTTTTCAGTCGATCAGCAAGAATGCTGGTAGTCTTACGACAATCGCAGGCAGCAATACTTGTATAATAGGCTCAGGAAGGGCCACAATTATGCTCCAAATTGGCACAACTTTGGTCATTGAAGAAGATTTATTGTACCCAGAATCGACTAGAACTCTCAAAGATATTCGCGCTAACGGTTTCTACGTAGAGACTGACGGAAAGTATGGTAAAAAATATTTGCTCATTACAAAGCGTGAAGAACATGGGAAAAGGGTATTACAACGACTTCCTTTATATGAATCAATATTAAGGCACATGCAGCTTATACTGTTCTGAAAATCACATTTAGAAGCTCTAAACTTTTCTATCTCTGGCATGGTAGATTATGCCGTCTAGGTCTTAGGATGATGAGAAATATAATTAACAATTCACAAGGACAATATCAATGTAAAGACTTTCCTAATCAGGAAGATTTTGTGTGTTCTACATGTGCCACCGGGAAATTATTTACTAAACCTTTTGCTCTGAAAGCGAATGATGAAATCCCCCCATTCCTGGATAGTATCCAGGAAGACTTTTGCGATCCTATATAGCCCCTGTCAGAGCCATTTAGGTATTTTATGGTGCTCATCAATGCTTCCTCGGAATGGTTACACGTATGTTTATTGTTTACGAGAAATCACACTTTTGCAAAGCTAATCTCGTAGATAATTAAATTTTGAAATAATTTTCCTGATCATCATGTGAAGTCCACTAGAATGGACAATGTCGAGGAATTTACTTCAAATGCATTTGATGATTATTGCATGGAAATAAGAATTAAAGTTGAGCATTTCGTACCGCATACCCACACCCAGAATGAACTAGCAGATATTTGAAAAATTGTAATTTACCAATTACATGTTAGAGACACGCAGTCCTACACGCAACAACTCTCATCAATTTTAGACCATCGGCATATAACATTCATTCACCTATACAACTAGTGCAAGGGTCAACACCGAAAATCTCTCATCTTCGCAGGTTTTGTCGTAAGGTTTATATACCTATACCATCACCGCAGCGAACTGTAATGGACCCTCTCCGAAAGTTTGGAATATACGTTGGTTATAAGACATCATCTATAATTAGGTATTTGGACCCTATGACCGTGAAAGCATCTAGGCCCCTAAAAATTGGTTTTGGTAATTAATGATAATATGTGAATATGGGACTTATGTGTTTGTTGAGTATTTACTAGGTTAAGTCCAAATGGTGAGTATGATCTTGAAGATACATGCTAAAGGATATCGTGAAGATTAAATATGGATCAAAATCAAGGTACAAATAGCTTAGGATTCTTTTACATTTTACCTGTCTTAGGAGAAATAGTTGAAAGGCCGGATTATAGGATAAATGCCGTACTATTAAGAGGGATCATGTCCAAGTAACTTGATAGCATATTCTTGTGCTTTGAGGGTCAACTTAGGATCATACATGCAATTGACTTTCTTTTTGAAAAGCATCAGTTGCACTGTCTAGATAATCGGTAGTACCGGCGTGTTCACGCAGATACTCTGAAACGGACAACCGCCGGGCTTATAGTGCGGTACTACCGCACCCCGGTCGTTCCGTGTAAAAAGCGGTATGTTTTTTCCAGAGAACATGTTTTTGGGTTGGTTCTGAGAAAACCCTCAGAACGGTAGTACCGCTGTTCAAAAGCGGAACTACCGCTCACTTCCGGCGATCGATTATGTGATCGACGTTTTTCCGATAACAATCCACTTTGGGATTCCTCATGGAACGGTAGTACCGCTGCCTTCGGGGGGTATGTCCGGGAAAGCGGTAGTACCGCATGTTCTTGGTGGTAGTACCGCTCTGCAACTCTAACGGCTATATCAGTGCATTTAATGTCTTCCTTTGTAGCCGTTACTGTGCTGATGGTGAAGTGCGGTAGTACCGCATATACTTGGCGGTAATACCGCAATTCGCTTATTTCTGGGGATTTCCTCCCCAACGGTTATATTTGTTGGTTGGGGGTATTTATACCCCCCCAACTGCTCAAGGGCCTGCTGCTAGAGTTCATTTTAACATCAATAGAGCCTTCAGAGCCTTGAGCATTCACTCAACACCAAAATTCCCTTGTGCATTCATTGTGAAGTGGTTGAGTTCTTTCAAGTGCATTCATTCATTCTAGATTGATCCCATTGCACTTGTGAGTTGTCAAGCGAAGGTCATCGATTTGTTACTCTTGGAATTTTGGTGAACTCCTAGACGGCTTGGCGGCGCTTGCACGGTGATCTCTTCAAGAAGATTGTGAAGAGGCCCAGTGCCGAGATTGTGAGTGGTTCGGTGTTCACCATCTCCGGAGCGGAGGAAGAACAACCATAGTGATCGAGGGAAGGCTTAATTCGTGGAGCCGGCTTGAGTGGTCAAGCTTCCTCAACGTGGACTAGTGAAGACCGACAAGTCTCCGATACCACGGGTAAACATCATTGTCTCATTGTGGTTATTTCTAATCTTTACTCTTCCACATTTATATTTCTAGCTTGATCATTGTGCTTGTATTGCTTAGCTAGAAGTATACCTTGTTTAGACTAAGTTGTTAATTGACTTAACTTGTTAATTTGCTCAAAAGTTTAAAAACCTCCTATTCACCCCCTCTAGTCGGTTATCCTTGATCCTACAGATTGGAGATTTGCATAATGTCTGATTCGCTGATAGTATATTAGATGAGGTTAGTTTCCCATCATTAGGGGGAGGAAATCAACCCTTTAATGAAAATATTGGAAAATAACGTGGCAAGCTATGGGAAGTTCGGAAGATAATTGAAGTACATCAGATAATTGAAATCCAGAAGATAATTGAAATCCATGCATATGACCTGCGCACTAGTGAAGCAAATAAAGAAGTCTAGAATATAAGAAAAGTCTAGAAGATAGTTGAAGTCCAGAAGATAATTGAAGTCGAGAAGACAATTGAAGTTCAGAAGATAATTATTTGCAAGCATTAGCGAATCAACTGCCCGAACACTTTAGTGATTTGAAGAGTGTGACCAAGTCGCATGTGCCTGCACGCAATGAACCGGAGAGGGTTGAAATACCAATGAAGGTATCCCTAATCCCGTCGTAAGGCCTCAGAAAGGACGAGAACTCAGGTCCCTCGAATCCGAAGTAACCGGGGACGCCTGGTGAAAAAGGATAAGAATGACTTGACCCAACCGATCGCTAAAGTACCCCAGAACCAGAAGTGGAGCCAGTTGAGACTTGGCACCAGAATGGAACCTTCAGAAAAAGGCATACCAGAATTAAGCATCTCTATGAGGTAGTCAAGAGTAGAGACATTGCCGGTAAGCAAATTAATGTGACTTGTGAGGTACAACAATTATTAGGAAAGAATCGAGTTAGAGATGTAGCTATGAGTGCTATAGACGGGTTGTTGAGAGGATTGGAAGTGATTGACACGGGAGCTCCTCTCAGTGTTCCAGTCGGTGGAGCTACTCTCAGACGAATTTTCAATGTTCTTGGGGAACCTATTGACAATTTGGGTCCTGTAGAAATTAATGCAACATTCCCAATTCATAGATTTGCGCCTGCCTTTATCGAGCTAGATACGAAATTATCTCGGAGACATTAGTATGAATGTGTGCGCACACATCGGAGTTGAAAAACTAAATGGACTTGTTCCGCAATTGAAAGCAGCGGTGAGCAAGTAGAAGCATTAGAAGAATCGCGCCTTGAAGAAATAGCTATAAACTTTGTGACCTTGGAGAATATATGAATAAGACAACAGCTAATGTCGATATTTATTTTGCGAAGAAAATTACTACAATCATCGATCTTGATCCAAAGCCTGCATTGCTCACTAAATGTAAAGATTATATTAGGAAGATTGGAAGAATGCAATAGAAACTGAATTATTATCTCTGAATAAAAGAGAGGTATTTGGGCCTGTAGGGCATAAGTGGGTATTTGTTCGAAAGAGAAATGAAAAGAAGCAAGGTTCGTTGTATAAGGTTTCACTCAACGTTCAGAAGATGATTGTGAAGAAACCTATTCCCCGATCATAGGCGAAACTCCCTTTAGATGTTTAATCTCAACGGCAGTAAACTTAAAGTTAGAAGTGAAATTGATGGATGTGGTAACAGTATACCTTTATGAAAATTTAGATTCGGATATTTATATGAAGATACCTGAATGTATTCCTGTCCCGAACCAAGATAGAGCAAATAGGAATCTATACAGTGTGAAACTCAGAAAGTCACTGTACAAACTTAAGCAATCAAGTAGGACGTGGTATAATCGCTTGAAGCGAATTTCTATACAAGAAAGGCTATATGAACAATGAAAATTATCCCTGTGTATTTATACGACGATCCCATGATGAATTTTGTATAATTTCGAGTATGAAAATAATCTGAATATCACCGGAACCCTAAAAGGTATTAAGAAAAGCAAGCTCTTACCTGGAGTCGGTGTTCGAAATGAAATATTTGGGTAAAACCAAATATTGCATAGGCTTGTAGCTTGATTATGCCTCTGAAGGGATTTTAGTACATCAGTCAACCTACACTCAGAAGATGTTAGAAATGTTCGACTTTGGAAAGGCATACCCTTCGAAAGTGCCGATGGTCGGGAGATCCTTACAGCAAGACAAGAACGCGTACAGACCTAGAGAAGAGGGGGAGGAAGTCTTAGGATCGGAATTCCCGTACTTGAGCGCAATAGGAGCACTCATATATTTAGCAAACTGTACTAGATCAGGCATTGCATTTGCCGTAAACCTACTAGTAAGGTATAGTGCAGAATCTACCAAAGGCATTGGCAGAGAATAAAGGACATCTTCTGATACCTCCAATGACGCAAAGAATTTGGTCTATTCTACAGAAAAAAAACCAAGACCTAACTATGAATGACAATGAATTGCGAACATGCTATGTATTCCTGTGTGGTGGAACTGCAATTCTATGGAAATCGTCTAAGCAATGTCTTGTATCGACTTTGACGAACCACTCAAAAATAATAGCACGGTTCAAAGCATCGCAAGAATGTTCTTGGCTTCGGCGGATGATTCACCACATCCAATAGTCTTTTGGATTGAATACCGCATAAATCCCTACTATTATCTATGAAGATAATGCGGTTTGTATTGCACAAATGCAGATAGGTTATGTGAAGAGTCCTCTTACAAAGCATATCAACCTCAGGTTCTTCTATGCTCATGAATTGTAAAAGATGGACGAAATTAAAGTACTGCATGCTAAGTCATATGAAAATTTTGCAGATTTATTCACTAAGTCACTTCCAACATCTAGCTTTGAAAGATGTATACATAAAATTGGAATGATGAGACTTAGAGAAGTGCAGAATTCAGGGGTAGAATTTTCACAAACTCATTATTGAAACTTGATCATGAAGATCGAGTACCCAAAGAATAAATCTTAGATATTAAATGAAATAGGATAGATTGCACTTTTTTTTTCTTAACAAGTTTTTCCTGAAGTTTATCAGCCAAGGTTTTTAATGAGGCAATTCGTGCAGCATAACAGAACATGTTTCATATACTCTTTCTTCAAAAAATTTTAACTGGATTTTTATAGAGTTTTAACAAGACGTAGACATGACGGATGAGTACCCAAGGGGGAGTGCTAAGAAACCGGGTCCAGGCCAGAAGTCCTGACCCGAGGTAGCCTCCTCATCCATTCAGTAGTCTATATAAAGGAGGGGGACCCCAACCATTGTAATACAGTATGTCAGTATTGAGAAGAGCAATAAATAGAAGCTTGAAGTCCTCTCATATTTCTGTGTTCATCTATTGTTCTGTTATTGTGTTCTTGTATTGTTCTTACGATTTTGAGTTTCTCTATAAGGTGATCGCTCAGACTAAACTCGTCAACGATAGTTCCTCGACATATCCCACCGGATCCCGGCTCAACTGATGATTGAATGCTTCCTATGATGTTTAGTGCAGCACCTGGTAGAGTAATTTCTTGACCGGTGCGTGCAGTGACAATGCCAATTGCATTGCCGAGTCAGGTGAATACTGAGTAAATTACTACATCTTAAGAGTACAGGAGTAGGTGTACAGGGGAGACAGCGATGCTGCTCGTCACGTACGATATACCGTACATTTTTCGTATCTACATGGCGTGTTGTATCGTACACGCGGCTGCCTTTTCGGCTATAGCGTGGGCGTAGGTACCGAATGATACTGGAAGAGGCATGCATGAACAGGAGACACATCCATGTGTAGTACAGTACACGAGCAGTACTACGTTAATGTCCTCTCTAGTAGCGTACGACGCAGTCACTGGCAAGAACAGTGCGCGGTGTCCCAAAGGAGATTCACGCAAAGATTCCTTTGTCAATTCGTTAACTGAGAGCGCCGTATACATTCTCTTCTCCCTGGAGCCATGGCCCATGGTAGGCAGGGTCGGATTTGGCAGGGTGCGTCGGGTGCGGCTGTAACCCCAAAATTTTTTTAGCAAAAAATGAGGTATAAGATAGGTATGCGGGGTATATATATATATATGGATTAAATACTCAATATTTGCAGCCGTAACCCATGACTCCAACCGTTCCAGGCTAGATAGTCCATCAGCCTATTAAACATGGCCTATAACTTCTCACCGAACAGCCTATTAGCCCAACATCCACAAAATTTCTCAGCAGCAAACCTAGTGCTACCCCCTCTCTCATCGAGTGCGGGAGGTAGAGAGCGATTTCGGTGGTGGCGGACAACGAGGCCGAGCCGAGAGAGGGAAACGCCAGGAGGCGGGGAGCAGCGGAGCGTCCGACAGCTCAAGCAATCGCACAGCGGTGGGCTCACGCCACCTCGAGAGAGTAGTCATTGAGACGCCGACTCTCCATGGATCGTTGGACACGAGCCTCTAGGTTGGAGTGAGTGTTTTGACGATTAACGTATTTTTTTTGTCTTTTTTTACTGTCATCGTGATTTGTGAAATCAAATCAAACAAGTGATTAGTCATTAGTGTAATATACTAATAGTGATGCGCCTTTGTGATTTTTCAAATGTAGAACATTAGAAAATAAAGAAGACGGCAGATTTGAAGTCTTCGTGGAGAGTAGAAAATGTAATTCTCCCATTCTGAAGAAGAATACATTAACTGTAATTTTACCTTTACTTCCGAATATTGTAGAAAAATGATCGGATGGACTGCTATATTGTACTACACGATTACGGTGGTGTTTGGTTCGCTGATTTTGTAGCGTTATCCGATTGCATCGTAAACTGATTACATTACTTCGTGTTTGGATCGAGTGGGTTGTAATCAAATAGCGTGGTATCCCATACCGGCCTAGTGCAAAGCTGATACCCCTCAAGATGTATTCGGAATACGATACGGACCGAACTTTTCTCCCTCACGGGTTCGAGTCAGATCACGATTCCCTCCTAGCGTCCGCGTCTATGTGACCCCCTCCCCCTCCAAGAGAGGGTGGCCGGCGATCTCACCGTCTTGGCAGGCGGATGGCGCGGAGACCAGCGAGATCCGGGTCCTCGATGACCTCAAGTTCGGACGGCTTCTCGGCGGAAGACTGGTTGGATCTGAAGTCAGATGCCGTGCGGCGGTGGAAATAGCGGCGGAAACCGTCAACGAGCTTTGCCCCCTTCCCCATATATCCTCCCTGGCTGTTCGCCCGCGAGGATTCTTGTGGTTTTGGGTGATTTTTTTATGTTTTTTCCTAACCACTGAACCAGCTGGTATGTACGATATTTTCTTGTCAATTTGTACTATTTCCATTTTCCCAATTTTTGTTAGACCCTAAATTTATAACTCGGGATTCACTGCGTAAACTCGTGTCATTCTCTGGATCACTAGATAGCACACACAGATACATCGTTGGTTCATTCACATATATCGTATTCATTTACAATAGTACACTTTATTACATAAACAGATCGTACGACCAACAGTCTTACAAAAGGGACCAAACAGACCAATACAACATACATAGCACTTTAATACAGAAAGTGGGGATACAAGCGGAAGCAAAAGAAAAGTGATGGATCCATTCACTCTGCCCACAGGCAAGCGACTGGGGTCTCGCCTAAGCTCCCCAATGATCTTTACCATCCGGCTCAGATGCCATAAAAGTAAACATAGGGATCTTGATCAAATGACTCTAAAAGATAATATTAAGCGAGCCTGAGTACACAACCGTACTCGTGAACCAACACACAATGCAATTATTATATATGTAAGGCTAATCAAGGGAGGTTCATGGTTCTTTTATTTGCACAAAACTAAGTTTGAAATAGATTATGTAGTAGCAATTCCTGAGACTTGACATTTTAACTAACAGAAGTTTTTCATAAACTTAGTTTTGTTGTAAAGTACTAGCAGAGGCTTCAACCTTCTATACCATTGAGTGGCTCCATCCACCCAATGCTTGGATCACATCCCGTACTTCTCACTAGTTCTTAATCAGACCATCTCAAATTCTGGGCTTCAACCCAACTTTTCATCCCACTCACAAATTTGTTTTATAAAATGAAAACTACTTCAAACAAGTTCTCGGTACCGCTCATGACCGTGAGCACGGCTATCACTATGCAGAGTTCGTACATTTTACCTACAAGAGACGATCAACTTATAATGTCCGTCTTGCCACACTTCCATAAGTGTGCGACTAAGATGATTGTAATAAAGCCTTTACAATGCCTTACCTCAACGCAACCCCATACCACTAGGTATCACCTCCTTGGGTCTCACCCCCGGGAGCGGGAGGTCTCCCATTTGCGGTGTGCAGTTCCCGTAGCTTCATTACCCTCTTCCCACACCGCATTCCTACCAATGGCGAAGCTACGTCGAGGCGAACAAATTAGTTAGCCAGGTCGTACCCATTATAGACTTATGGTTGCACTAATTTTACACGAGAGGTCATCACAAGACCAGAGTCCTTAATTGACTCGGGCGGTACATCCACATACCACTTTGTCGCGCCCCAACACCAGCCAGTCTTTCCAGCCACCTCAATCTCATCTGTTTTGTTTTTTTTGTTTAGAAATACTTTTCTGGTTCAATATATCAGTTAGGCTCCAACCATGACCGCCCAATCTCATTTTCAAATATTTTAATGATGTCGGGGCAATTTACTGCCTGCATGCCAATGTCACTGCGTAAAGCTAAGCATAACCCTTAAGTATGTATTTAGAAGCTATCAGGTATTCCACTAATCTAGGATGAGAGAGGATAATGTCCAAGTTCAAGAATTAAAAATTTATACACAATTATTAGTTAGGGCATTAACTATGGCGACATATCAGGTGCACATAGGCTAAACCATGAACATATGCACATAAGCAATCCTAGCGCTCCATCGTGAAATGAGCGGCGCAGGCGAGCGAGGCAATTTTGCATTCTCACCCCCCGCACGAGACCTTCTTTCTTCGTCCGCCCCCCGCACCAGCTCGAGCTGGCGAGCTCCCCTCATTCTCCATTCCCCAATCCCCACCTATGAGCTAGGGTCCTTCGATTCCTCCTTTGCCAATGCCTCCCCACTCCGCTCGCTCGTGCTCGCCGGTCACAGCCGAGAGCGTGTCGCCGTCGTGCTCCGCTGGTCCGCTGCGTCGGCCCCCAGCTCGCCTCGCCACAGGCCCCCTGCGCCTAGCCTAGCCCCTACTCGACGACGTCCCCCTGCCCAGCACCGCTCCTTGCGCCAAGCTGCCTCCTGCTCGGCGACGCCCCTGCCTGTGCTATCCTCCTCTCTGACTTTCCCCTTCCCCTCTGCTCCACCCCAAACCCTAGCCTCCCACCCAGACCCCTACCTCCTCCCGCCTTCGTGCTCGCCTCGTCTGCGTCTCTCGGATGGATCCCGCTGGGTCGGGCGCGTCGCCGCCGCCCAAGGTGAGATGGGTTGCTGGGGAGGCGTGCGGGTCGCAGCCGGCGGCCGGATCGGGAGGTGGGTTCTTGGCCCTTTCTTCCTTTTCTTGCGCCTTGGTCCCGATCTGTGCTAGTTCCATGCTTTCTAGCTCGGGATCAAATGAAAATTGTGGCTTCTTTCTTGGGTTGTTCTTGAATCCTTAATCAACAGTACTGCATTCGTCGTAGAACAAAAATTAAAAATGTCACGGTAGATTATATTGTTTTGCAACAGATCTAGAAGCGCGAGTCCATGAAATTTCCTATTAGCTATGTTCAAGAAATATGATCTGGAGTTCAAGTCTGCAAAGAAATCAGGGCAGAACTTCAAAACTGGTGACGATTTGATTGAGATGTTACATGGCAGTTTTTTTGGAATGGAAGGATGGAAAGGTATTGCAAGAGAAAGACTGAACGTGAAAAGCTTGAAATGTTACTTGTCTGAATAGAAATGTACTGAAAGAAAACGATTAGAAACAAAGGTTCTGAATCCTGAGTGAACCGAATTTGGGATGTGTAATTGGTAGTTGAGAAAAGGAGTGTAGAATTCTTATTGTAATGACTCTGTTATATCTATGTAATGGTTCTTCTGAGAATTTGATTGTTGAATTGTAATTGTGGGAATATGTTATATCTATGTAATGGTAATTTGATTGTAATGGCACTGTGTTGAATTGAGTCTTGAAACAAATTGTGATTGATGATTGTCATGTAGCAATAGAGTCCAGAATTGTTTCAGCCAGAATAATGACACTCACAAAGAAAAATGTAATGCCTGAGGGCTGAGGTGGTTACCAATTCATTTCACAGATGCATTTTGAATGATGTTTCATCATTTCAGTTATCACAGAGAAGAATGACACTCACAGAGAGCATTACAATCAGCATTTCAGTCCAGATTGCTTCTTCTCAACACAAATTGCTTTCACAACTTTTAAAATTCTTTGATCTGAACATGACATTTTCAGTTAACAAATCAACCACACACATTGCAATGAAATATGATCACAACCAGATAGCGGCGGAAGATCTCGCAGAAGGGGTCGCAGTTGTAGATGCGAAAGCCCGACTTTGCATTCAAACAATCTGATACTTTTGCATTCAAACAATATGATACATTCAAAAGCACCAAGGCCTTATTTAGTTTCAGGTAACAACATTTCGCCAAGGACACAAAATTCAAAATTCAAGTTTACAACACCTGAATCTTACATAGAGAAAAAAAAACAAATGGAACAGGTAGCTCAAACAAATGGAAGAGAATTAGTACTGCACCTCAATATCTCATACATCAAACCAAAAATGAGGGATCTTGCAGCCAAACGACAGTTTATCTTCCAGATGACAACAACGAATTCTCAGATCCTAAGTGAACAACTGTGTCGCAGTCGAAGGCAAAAGGAAGCCATGGGCCTCCAGCTGCAGCAGCTTCCTTCTTGATCCAATTTGCTCTTGTGGCAGTGACTCTTCATCCATTTTCCTTCTCTTTCCCGCTTGCTTTTTTGCTTGTTCCTGACCTTTTGACTGCATTTTTGTTTCTAAACTCTGAAACAGAGACATGGCCAAAAACAAGGGTGGGAGAGCTTGTATCATATGGAAATAAATGCCACTTCACCCTGCAATTACATATTGTTACTCATGAAGCATCTAACACCTAAACATGGGATGGCACAACTGAGAAACAACAGAAAATAACAGAGTAACGGAGAAAAAACTGACGTTGCAATGAAGTTCTCAAGGCCTCTACAAACTCTGGAAACTCCATCTCATCGAGCGTCTTGAGGACGTCGTTAGCATTGATTATCTGCCTCTTTGATTCCTTGCACATATCGTTAGCACTGCAAATAAAACCATCGGCATATTATTATTATTATCGTTAGCATTGACCGTACAGTAAGGGGAATTTTTTTTTGTTACTTCTAGCTTCTATGAGTTTCCTCTCCCCTTGTCGGTACAGTACTAGAGTTAACAAAGGAAATTTCTCAACAAATGCAGATTCTGAACCACCGCCAATGAATGCCAAGCAAACTTTCCCATGGGCAGAAATTTACCAACTTTCTCCCCAAAATCCCCAAACATTTCACACAAATCCATCACTCCGATTCACCAAAATGTGTTAGTTACTCTACCGATGCGTCAAATCCATCAAGATTACTCGCTTCTCTCTCATACCATACGCAGAGACAAAGGCGAATGAGCAAGCATCAAAATGAAGCAGGGGAGAATCAGAAGATCCTGAGGAATGGAATGGAGGGGCATAAGGCACAGATGTGGCGGAGAGGTAGTGGATGAAGATGCAGGCGCTCTCGGCGAAGGCGACCATGGCGTCCTTGTTGACGATCACCTCCGCTCCTTCTCCGCCACCGCTGGCAATCTGGGCGAACTTGTCCTTGATCAGCCGCTGCATGATGGTCTTGGGCAGCTCCTCTACCTCTGCCTTCGACATGGTTGCTGTCGCCGCCAGCGCAGGCTTGGTTCCCTCTCCTTAGGGTGACGCGACGCAAGGGCGACGGCGCTCTCCCACTCAGGGGCGGCGACGCGGTGCGCCCAAAACCTAGCGCGGATAGAGCGAAGTGAACGCATGGATTGGGGATCAGGGGGAGGGGCGAAATCGAGAAAAGTCGATGTCGAGCGGGGGTGTTACCGCAAAGTTGCCAGCCGCTGCATTCACGATCGATCCTGGCCGCTGCTCATGCGATGAATGGCCCGGATTGGCCATGTGCATATGTCCACACATGTGTGCTTGTTCACCAGATATGCCGCCATTAACTATAAGCTAAAGTAACATACATGTCTAAAACATAGCAATGCAATTTCATAATTGAAAACAATATAAATTGCATGAAAACTTAGAAGTAAAATGATCAAAGTGTTGACTCCTTGGTTTAGGTTTTGCAGATCTTGATATTGATCAACTTGACGTTCTTCGGGAGCTTCGACGTCTATATATGTGAAAATAACTAAAGTTCGAATAAGCTAAAAAAGATTCAAATTGCATTCAAAAATTCAAACTAACTTCAAAATGAGTGTTTTTGGTTTTTAGCTTTTGAAAATAAGTCCTTAGGACATTTGTGGGGCCACGACCTACAGTCGATATGGCTCTGATACCACTTTTGTCGAACCCGGGAACGAAGGATCCCGAATTCTCTGTGTTTATACACTAGTCCAGGATTTCCAGTGTACACAGTCATCAAAAGTGATAGCAAAATCATATCACGCTCTTTATTAATATTATCTCAGAGTTTTATTACAACTGGGCCTGAGGCCAAATGGAAAGAAATAACACAGCGGAAAAAGTAGTAGTAGTAGGCCACACGACTTGCCACAGGCAATCGTGCGGGGCGTAACCTATTAAATCAGTGTCCTCACCGTCTTGATAGAGGTCTTCTCCTGAATAAAGATTATTCAGCAAGAGTAAGCACAACTACCGTGCTTGCAAGTTACACCCAATATTGAAGATTAATGCATGCATAGGGTAAACAAAGGATAATGGCAGGGTTGTTTTGCATAAACGACATTTTCGGATTAAATAACACTAATAGTTTTCTAAGGTCAATTTTAATACCATAGTTGAAATCAGTGATTAAGATGACAATGAATCGTGGATAACCTCCAATAAATGAATAGTGAAGGATACCCTCCTAACACTTTGGCTAACCGCCCAATTTTTACCATAGGATTATCCATCCTAAAGACATCTGTGGAAATCATTTTATAAACCAAAAGCAAGTCTAACTTAGAGTGGCTTTGCTAGCATGTCCATGATCATGACGCCATATTCGAATAGTTTCTACTCTGCGAGTTTGTACAACTTTACCCACACGAGATAATATGCTTTTAATGTCGGCCAATGCACGCGCAGAAGGCGTGTGTGCTATCCTCCTCTCGACTTTCCCCTTCCTCCGCTCCACCCCAAACCCCTAGCCTCCCACCTGGACCCTACCTCCTCCCGCGCTCGTGCTCACCTCATCCGCCTCTCGGATGGATCCATTGGGTCGCGCGCGCGCCGCCAAGGTGAGATGGGTTGCCGAGGAGGCGTGTGGCAGATCGCGGCGCGGCCGGACGGAGGTGGGTTCTTGGCCCTTTCTTCCTTTCTCGCCTTGGTCCCAATCATGCTAGTTCCATGCTTTCTAGCTCGGGATCAAATGAAAATTGTGGCTTCTTTCTTGGGTTGTTCTTGAATCCTTAATCAACAGTACTGCATTCGTCGTAGAACAAAAATTAAAAATGTCACAGTAGATTATATTGTTTTGCAACAGATCTAGAAGCGCGAGTCCATGAAATTTCCTATTAGCTATGTTCAAGAAATATGATCTGGAGTTCAAGTCTGCAAAGAAATCAGGGCAGAACTTCAAAACTGGTGACGATTTGATTGAGATGTTACATGGCAGTTTTTTTGGAATGGAAGGATGGAAAGGTATTGCAAGAGAAAGACTGAACGTGAAAAGCTTGAAATGTTACTTGTCTGAATAGAAATGTACTGAAAGAAAACGATTAGAAACAAAGGTTCTGAATCCTGAGTGAACCGAATTTGGGATGTGTAATTGGTAGTTGAGAAAAGGAGTGTAGAATTCTTATTGTAATGGCTCTGTTATATCTATGTAATGGTTCTTCTGAGAATTCGATTGTGAGAATTTGATTGTTGAATTGTAATTGTGGGAATATGTTATATCTATGTAATGGTAATTTGATTGTAATGGCACTGTGTTGAATTGAGTCTTGAAACAAATTGTGATTGATGATTGTCATGTATCAATGGAGTCCAGAATTGTTTCAGCCAGAATAATGACACTCACAAAGAAAAATGTAATGCCTGAGGGCTGAGGTGGTTACCAATTCATTTCACAGATGCATTTTGAATGATGTTTCATCATTTCAGTTATCACAGAGAAGAATGACACTCACAGAGAGCATTACAATCAGCATTTCAGTCCAGATTGCTTCTTCTCAACACAAATTGCTTTCACAACTTTTAAAATTCTTTGATCTGAACATGACATTTTCAGTTAACAAATCAACCACACACATTGCAATGAAATATGATCACAACCAGATAGCGGCGGAAGATCTCGCAGAAGGGGTCGCAGTTGTAGATACTTTTGCATTCAAACAATATGATACATTCAAAAGCACCAAGGCCTTATTTAGTTTCAGGTAACAGCATTTCGCCAAGGACACAAAATTCAAAATTCAAGTTTACAACACCTGAATCTTACAGAGAGAAAAAAAAACAAATAGAACAGGTAGCTCAAACAAATGGAAGAGAATTAGTACTGCACCTCAATATCTCATACATCAAACCAAAAATGAGGGATCTTGCTGCCAAACGACAGTTTATCTTCCAGATGACAACAACGAATTCTCAGATCCTGAGTGAACAACTGTGTCACAATCGAATGCAAAAGGAAGCCATGGGCCTCCAGCTGCAGCAGCTTCCTTCTTGATCCAATTTGCTCTTGTGGCAGTGACTCTTCATCCATTTTCCTTCTCTTTCCGGCTTGCTTTTTTGCTTGTTCCTGACCTTTTGACTGCATTTTTGTTTCTAAACTCTGAAACGGAGACATGGCCAAAAACAAGGGTGGGAGAGCTTGTATCATATGGAAATAAATGTCACTTCACCCTGCAATTACATATTGTTACTCATGAAGCATCTAACACCTAAACATGGGATGGCACAACTGAGAAACAACAGAAAATAACAGAGTAACGGAGAAAAAGCGACGTTGCAATGAAGTTCTCAAGGCCTCTACAAACTCGAAACTCCATCTCATCGAGCGTCTTGAGGACGTCGTTAGCATTGATTATCTGCCTCTTTGATTCCTTGCACATATCGTTAGCACTGCAAATAAAACCATCGGCATATTATTATTATCGTTAGCCTTGACCGTACAGTAAGGGGAATTTTTTGTTACTTCTAGCTTCTATGAGTTTCCTCTCCCCTTGTCGGTACAGTACTACAGTTAACAAAGGAAATTTCTCAACAAATGCGATTCGAACCACCGCCAATGAATGCCAAGCAAACTTTCCATGGGCGAAATTTACCAACTTTCTCCCAAAATCCCCAAACATTTCACACAATCCATCACCCGATTCACCAAAATGTGTTAGTTACTCTACCGATCGTCAAATCCATCAAGATTACTCGCTTCTCTCATACCATACGCAGAGACAAAGGCGAATGAGCAAGCATCAAATGAAGCAGGAGAATCGGAAGATCCGAGGAATGGAATGGAGGGCATAAGGCACGGATGTGGCGAGAGGTAGTGGATGAAGATGCAGCGCTCTCGCCGAAGCGCGACCATGGCGCCCTTGTTGACGATCACCTCGCTCTTCTCCCGCCGCCGGCAATCTGGCGAACTTGTCCTGATCACCACGCATGATGGTCTTGGGCGCCTCCACCTCTGCCTCCGACATGGTTGCCGTCGCCGCCAGCGCAGGCTTGGTTCCCTCTCCTTAGGGCAACGCGACGCAGGGGCGGCGACGTGGTGCGCCCGAAACCTAGCACGGAAAGAGCGAAGTGAACGCATGGATTGGGGATCAGGGGGAGGGGCGAAATCGAGAAAAGCCGATGTCGAGCGGGGGTGTTACCGCAAAGTTGCCAGCCGCTGCATTCGCGATCGATCCTGGCCGCTGCTCATGCGATGAATGGCCTAGATTGGCCATGTGCATATGTCCACACATGTGTGCTTGTTCACCAGATATGCCACCACTAACTATAAGCTAAAGTAACATGCATGTCTAAAACATAACAATGCAATTTCATAATTGAAAACAATATAAATTGCATGAAAACTTAGAAGTAAAATGATCAAAGTGTTGACTCCTTGGTTTAGGTTTTGCAGATCTTGATATTGATCAACTTGACGTTCTTCGGGAGCTTCGACGTCTATATATGTGAAAATAACTAAAGTTCGAATAAGGTAAAAAAAGATTCAAATTGCATTCAAAAATTCAAACTAACTTCAAAATGAGTGTTTTTGGTTTGGTTGAGTAGGTTTTGAATTTAGATAAATTTAGAAACAAAAATCATTCGATTCAGAGTTGAAACGAGCGAGAACGGGCTCTCCAAAATTCAAACCTTAATTTAAATCCTAGAAAATAGAGAGAGGGAGAGAGAGAGAGAGTCCTCTATCTGATAGGTGGGGCCATGTATTTTGTTTTTCTTTTTCATTTATTTTCTCGAAGAATTGCATCATGACAGATGGGGTCATCTGTCAGTGAAATGGCTTATATGAAAATTGCATGGACCAGAGGTCCATGCGCACTGTGCTGGTTTGTGGACCTAAGCCACCCTGTACAGTACATGTGGTGGTGCTCGGTCGTTAGTGACTCACTGCGAGAATCCATATCATAACTACTACTTGGTTTTTATTCGCAGATCCACATGTCAGCCTAATAGAGCTAGACTTAACTCAGTATTAATTACCGTTCTATCTTAACGACTAAGATTTGGTCTTAATGATGGAGCTAAATGCTTGTCCGTTTCATACAAGAACACAGGAGTTCAGGCGTTCCGGGTGCTTGCGGCTTCGGCCCACGACTTGCCGCCGGCCCAAATGGGTCCTTGGATCCACGAGGTGGTCCCTAGGGAGGCGACTGCCGAAATGGGTCCTTGCAAGATTGAGCATCACTACGTGGTCCTACCAGCAGCGAGGTTGACCCGAGGCGGAGCGGTGATCTTTACACGACGACGAGAACTTGGGAAAGGGGTGGTGCCATTAACTATTGGGGATAATAAAGGGAGGTGGGGGGAGCTTGAGGTGGAAGCAATTGGAGAGGGAGCTCCGGCGTGTTCCTGTGGACTAAAGGGAAAATTGGAAGGGGAATAATCCTTGTGCTCCAGAACATGTGCTGACGCACACGGCGAGATGTGGGGATCACCGGAGTGCCAGGGGCATAGTGGCGGTGCGGCGGCCAAAAATGGAGCTTGTGCTTTCTTCGTGGTTTCACTCGGTGAAAAGGGGAAGGAAAGAGAAGAATGGCGAGGAAGGGCGTAGGGGCTCCGGGTGGCCTATTTATAGGTGAGGGGAGGGGTGGAGGGCTCAGCGATGCGCGCCGTGTGGCAGGGACGAGCTGTGGCATGGGAGCGCGCGACAAGGACCCGAGGCGGTGGACGCGACATGGGTTGGGCAATGGCGAGGATGACAACGTGGCACCAGGAGATGCGCCAAATGCGGGCATAGTGCCAGGACTTCGACGTGAACAACGACACGTGGAGAAAGGAGGAGGGTGAGGGTGGTTGCGCTGATGGTTGGGTCGCTCGGGGAGAGAAAACAGTGGACCAAAGATGACTTGGCTGAGGGAAAAGGAGGAGAGGAAAAAAGAAAAGAATAGAGAAAGCAGGGAAAAGGAAAAGAATAGAAAAGGTGGTGATGGCTAAATCCTGGTATTTGCTAAGAAATTGTTATCAGGCCCTCGAGCATTTGGAGGGTTAGGTTTCGAACTTTAGATTCTCAATTTTTGGGTTTACACCTCATATAATATTTTAAAGGGGTGTTACCTTAAGTTTACTAATGATCGGTTGCTTGCGCTCCTAACATGATCCAACGATTGAGCGTAGTTAAATAACCTCCAAAAGTGTGCATACAAGACAACGACTGATAACACGTAAAAAGTTTTAAAAATCTTGTATTTTTATTATCGGAATTTTTCGGGTGTTACAATTTTTCTCATGCTTCTCTCTTGTGTTCTGATCAGTTCTTGCTTTATTCATAGCAACAGCTGGTGATTTATGGTTGTTCTCTTTGGCACAACTCGATAGAGGGAGATATTTCTTCCGGTTTGATGGCTTCGATGTGCTGCGATGTCTATTCAGAACATTGTTGCTTCAGTTTTCGTTGTGTAGAACAGTCCAACAGTGTGGCTTGATTTGAACCAAACATTGTATTGAGTTTTTATAGCGTTACATAGTTGAACCAAACATTGTATTGAGTTCTTATAAGCGTTACATAGTTGAACCAAACATTATGGAGTTTTTATAACGTTACATAGTTGAACCAAACATATTTCGTTTTCAACCATTCCCTTTACTTTTCAAGTGTATTTTTAATACCAATTACGTTTACGATTACAATGTCCGACCAAACAATGTCTAAATGTAATCTGTGTAATTAGATTACTACAGTATCATCTAAATTTTTTCCCCAAGCCCATAGTAATTTTGATTTGCTGAAAATTTTCTGGTTCCAAAATGAATAAGAAAAATCATTGTTTAGAAAAGAACAATTTTACTAGCACTACTAATAAGCTGCCATGTCAGCCGGTGGCCAGGTATGGTGTGCCTAGCATTTTGGCCATTCAGTGCGGGTCATGACTTTGGAACGTGAACCAGGTGGGGCACCGGGACCTCTCCGCCGGTGCTACAGAACAGAAGCGGTGATGGTGACCTGACCTCTCCGCTTTACATCGACGGAAGAGATACTGAAGCATGGGTCCCCGCATTGCTGGACCCATTTTTCAGTGGTATCTCTCTTTGCCGAGTTCCCTTGGTAGTGGTGCTGGTCAAGCAATTTGGCCCGGAACATTCGGATTTGTTGCCTCACACGTGTCACCCGAGGTCTGCCGTATGTTTGTCTGGGATTTTATGTTCATCCTTGTCTTGTGGACGTAGGTGAGTGTGCACCTGTGTTCGTGTGAGAATAGCGGGGATCGTCGAATTTTTGGACATTTGGTTCGAATATACCAGGCAGAATTGATAGTTTTAATTCAAAGAGATCAAATCAAATTTTATATATTGTATCACATGGTCCTGCAAATCAGTTTTAAAATTTACTGTGGTCGGGACTATTGTCTCATGTCAGAATTCTCTTAGAGTTGAGCAGTAGTAGCATTCTTATATTATAACAATATTCTAAACCTTGAACTAGATATTTTATACTGGAACTCTCAAAATATCAATTATGTTTGGCAGATAATAGTTTTGTTTAGGAGGTAAATATTTTATTGATACTATTAGAAGTAGAACTCATTATCTCTCTTTTTTGTGGAAGAGGATCTATATTATATTACTCAAAAGTAAGAATATATTTATTATATATGTGTGTAATACAAAATATCTGCGCACTATTAAGTCACATGCACCGCTACATACTTACCTACACTTGTTTCGCACATAAGTGAGCTAACAAGATGACTACTCTCTTCTCCCAGAAAAAAAAGATGGCCACTCTCCACAAGAAAAAGGAGACAACCTTTGTGGGGGGAGCAAGAGAGACTATCCTTCATACAAAGAGAGATATACATGTGTGAGCATTACATAGATTTAGTAGTACCAGAATAACAAAAGATATTCTTTTGTTTTTTTTTCTAAAGAAAACATTTATAGCTTTTTGTTAGACTTGTGGTATTGTACAATTGTTCTACCCATAAGGGCTAAGGCCGTAACATGCACCACATGGAACTGAATATTCCATGGAAGGAACTATGGCAGTTGACTTGCTAAGTATTGGGAGTAGAAAAGTGGAACCCTGATACGTATGAAGTGGTATGAACACACAGGGGACTATAGAACAAAGAAGCAGGGGTTTGGACACAGAAAGGTAGGTACGGGGTTGTTGGATACTTCGGTTTCCTAACTAATTCCAAACGCACTCCAACCAAGCAAGCAACCTCCCGCACACACCCTTCGAAAAAGTAGAAGAAAATCGCGCACAGATTTGACGGAATTACCCTCGTTATCTCCTCTCAACCCTCCACACCGCGATAGATCGCGCAACCTGCTAAGGGCATCTTAGTCGTTTAATCCTAACTTGGATTACTCGTGTGGCCCGGTGACTGGGCAACGCCGCCCTGGTCTACCAAAGTTTCGAAAGCGACGTTTGCAAAAGCCTACCGATCTTTTGATGAAATCGCACAATACGTCCGTCCCCTCTGCTTGGCCGAACAGAAAGAGATCATGACTTCTAGAAAATCTCATTCGGGGCCCCACTGTCTGTGACGTGCTGCGTGGCTGGTTAAGTCGGGACCCACCCGAAAACATCACCTGTAGGCTGTAGCTAGTAGCTTTGCCTGCGATGCGGAATACATGCGGCTCGCGGTGTAAAACGCCATGAAACCGAGGGCCGTTTCCAGAAGAGAAAAAAAGAAACCCGGCGGTGGCGGCAACCGGCAGGTGTCGGTGGCGAGGTCCGCTCGTCTCGTCTCGTCTCCTCACCGCGGGAGGCGACGGCGTCATCGAAAGGGGAATTGCGTGACGCGACGCACCCCGTAAGCAGGCCCCTCCTCTCTCCGTTTCCATTCCTTCGCACCATTCCATTCGGCACCCTTGCCCGCGCATTTATTTTAGCACCGAAGAGAACGGACTCCGCCATACCATAACGCCTCCCGACTCCCGAGAGACAAGACACAAGGGGGAAGGAAACCCACCAGCTACCCGCGCCCTGGCCCACGCCGTCAGCGGGAGTGCCGCCGTATCGGTGTCGGATCCGAAACGGCGGGTGGGTTTCTGCTTTTTTGTAAGCTTAATAGGAGTATATAACAGCAGCGAGGAAGGCGTTTTATTAGGAGCAATTGTTTTTAGCTGGGGCTGTAGCTGTAGCAGTAGCTGTAGCATTAGCATTTGGAGCTAGTAGTACTCCTCCTCCTCCCTCGGCAGATTCGTCTCGTCCGTCGCCTTCCTCCGTTTCTCTTGTCATCCTTCTCCTGGTTTCTGCCTGCATGGAGCCAGGCGCGCCGTGGCGCGATCCGCGCCAGGGGTACGTCTACGGGGTCGAATCGGCGATGCAGCAGCGGTCCGACGCGGCCGCGGCCGGCGGGGTGCTCAAGAGGAGCCTCGGCGAGATAGAGAGGTGGCAGCACCACCAGCAGCAGCAGGTGGCGGTGCAGCAGGCGCTCTACCTGCGCGCCGTCAGGCAGCGCACGGCCGCGACGTCGGCGGCCGTCTCGCTGCTCACCTCGGCTGACATCGCCGCTGTGCTAGGCGGGGGGCCGTCTCAGCCTCTGGCTCTCTCCGGGTCCAGCCTGGGAGGGGCCCTCTCGTCGTCGACGCTGTCGTCCCTCACGACCGCGTCCAGGGCGGCGATGCCGCCGCTGCAGCGGCAGGTGCCGTCGCTCGTGCCGTCTTCGGCTCAGGCACAGGCCCTTGGGGTGGCGAGGGCGGCCGCTCCGCCGGCGACGGCCAGCGAACTGTCCATCCTGCAGGAGCTGGAGAAGCAGCTGCTGGGTGACGACGATGAGGCGGAGGCGGCGATGAGCGGGACGGGCTCCGCGGTGACCAACTCCGAGTGGGAGGAGACGATACAGCAGCTCAACTCCATCACTGCCGCGCCCTCGCCTCCGCTCCCGACGGTAGCGGCCCCAAACAACAACACCGCGGGGGTGACGCGGTCGCCGTCGAACTCGTCCACCTCCACGGCGTCTTCGTCGGCTTCCTGCTCGCCGCCGACCTCGGCCAACTCGTCGCGGCAGCTACTGTCCGAAGCAGCGGTTGCCATCGCCGACGGCAATCATGAAAAGGCGTTGTTTCATCTGAACGCCCTCAAGCACGCTGCCAACCCGCGCGGCGACGTGGAGCAGCGGCTGGTGGCCATGATGGTGGCCGCCCTGTCCTCCCGCATTGCCCCGGCCACCTCCGCGCCGTCCCAACACCTCGCCGACCTCTGCGGCGCCGAGCAGCGCGCCAGGTCTCAGCTCCTCCACGACATCTCCCCCTGCTTCCGCCTCGCCCTCCACGCCGCTAACATCGCCATCGTCGACGCCGTCACCGACCAGCGCGCCATCCACCTCGTCGACTTCGACGTCAGCGTCTCGCAGCACGCGGCCCTCATCCAGCACCTCGCTGACCGGCGCGTGCCGAGCACCTTCCTAAAGGTTACCGCCGTCACTGATCCCTCCTCACCATTCACGCAGTCTCTAACAGCAACGCTCCCCGTCGTCGGGGAGCAGCTCAAGAAGCTCGCGGAGCGAGCCGGCATAGAGTACCGCTTTAAAGTGGTCAGCTGCAGAGCAGCAGAGATAGAGGCATCCAAGCTGGGTTGCGAGCCCGGTGAGGCACTGGCCGTCAACCTCGCCTTCGCGCTCTCGCACGTCCCCGACGAGAGCGTCTCTCCGGCGAACCCCCGCGACGAGCTCCTCCGCCAAGTGCGCGCCCTCGGCCCGCAGGTCGTGGCCCTCTTGGAGCAGGAGCTGAACTCGAACACCGCCCCGCTGGCCACGCGCTTCTCGGACGCGTGCGCGCACTACGGGGCCATCCTGGAGTCACTAGACGCGAGTCACGCGACGCTGGGCCGGGAGAGCGCGGAAAGGGCGCAGGCCGAGGCGGCGCTGGCCAAGAAGGCGGCGAACGCGGTGGGCCGGGAGGGTCCCGACCGGCTGGAGCGGTGCGAGGTCTTCGGCAAATGGCGCGCGCGCTTCGGCATGGCCGGGCTCCGTCCGGTGCCGCTCGTCCCGGGCATTGCGAACCGCCTCGGCCCTGCCCCGCCCGGGTTCACCGTCAAGCCGGAGAATGGCGTGCTCCGTCTCGGATGGAGGGGGCGCGTGGTCACCGTCGCCTCCGCCTGGCATTAGACTGGTGAGGTCGCACCATTATTGCCGTCACCAAATCAAATTACTTAATTAATTCGCGCCTTTTCTCCGTATTTTTCTCTCTCTTTTTCTTCCATTGGCAAGGAGTGATTGAGTTTGTTATTGATCTGGTAAAGCTAGTTGTAGCGACTCATAATTCTTGGTAGCTAATATATGGAAAGAGTATATTGTTATATCTCAAATACTTGTCATTTTTGTGGCCTGTTGCTTGAAGAAGATATAGATAGCATTGGCTGATTCCTTGTGATTGTGGTTAGCCTTGTACAGTAGTACTGCCTAACTAGTGGGCGCAGAGCCGCAGACGGGCCCTACCCCTTTTCTTGTCGATTAATGTTTGCTTTGCCACGTCGACGCATGAGGTAGAAGCTAGCCATGGTAGCAGTAGTAAAATCCGCAACTTGGAAGGGGGAGAGTAGCAGTTTGTTGAGTTGTTTGCAGCTTGCACAAGCAACGGAATTGATCGGTTAAAGAAAGGGGAAAGTTTGGGGAGGATGAGAAGAGATGTGCACGAAAGGAAATGCTAATGCATTGCACTAGCTACGTGCCTCTTCGATTTGGATTTGATCCGCTTGCTGTCAAGTTGAGGGGAGCTTAGTTTGGGTTGCGTTCGTGGGGAGTGGGGACGGAAGGGGCCCGGTTCTTGTGGTGGAAGGAGCAATTGTCTCTGCTGTGCTGTGTGCTTCAAGCTACCGGCCAAGGCCATGTGGATGTGTGGAATGAATCCGCGTACCCGAATTGGCTTCCGTCTGAGAAGAATACCAATACGCAAAATACCAAACTTGTGACGTTTCCTTCCTGCGCTACAGTGCTAGCCATGGCTGATTGATTGGCTACTATTGGCTTTCGGATTTGTTAGGCTAGGGTGTTATCTTGTGCTACAGTCTTTAGCTGCCCAAGCCCAACCAATGTTCATGCGAAGCGATAATCTTGTATGGTTAGATCCGACAAAGGACAAGAGTCCAGATCAAACCGCTCCTAGTGTATTTGTATATACGTGTGTATATATCCTTAACCCTCGTAGGAATATATATTCGTATTATTTGTCCATCGACACTTCATGTTGGAATTTACTATCACGTGGTATTTTAAAGGGAAAATTCCATCTATGTCACTTAGAGTTGTTCAGATCTCGAATTTGTCACTAGAAAAAGCGTTCTCCCTTATGTGACACCGAGAGACTTTTTTGATCCCCTCTATGCTATTTCTTTCACCTTCTCTTTCACACGTGAAAAGACTCTTTTACCCTTTTTTTCCTTCCACTTCCACTTCCTTCCTTCCTTTTTTTTTCCTTCTACGGTCCCGTCGCCTCCCTCATCCCACCGCCAGCCTCCTCCTCCTTGCTCCTCCCGCCGTCGACCTCCTCCCCACCTCCCTCTTCCTGTTGCCGGCCTCTGCCTCCTTGCTTCTCCCGCCACTAGCCTCCTCCTCACGGTAGGGGTGGGAGGCCGGACGATGGGCGCACGCTGCGTCGTGAAGGTGGTGCTCTGGAATGGGGAGAGAGAAAGTGGAGGAGGAGGCGGTGGCCGGTGGGGGTAGGAGAGAGAGAGAGAAGGTTGAGGAGAGTGGAGTTGGAAGAAAATGAGGATAAAATGGGCATTTTTTGGGTTTAACGGTGACTCAGGCTAATAAAGGCAACGGAAATGACACGAAGTAGATCAAAACAAACTATCGATGGCACATAGGAAGAATACTTTTTCTAGTGGTAAATATGAGATCAGAACAACTCTCGATGGCACATAGAGAATTTCTCTATTTTAAAAACTTTGTGATAGCGATGAATGTAGCAACATGGTGTTTGTTTTCCCAGAGACGATGCTGACTTGGGCTAGTGAATTATGTGTTGTAATCATAACCAGTTTTTTTAGTACTTACAAGTTACAACCATATACTAGGGCACTAGGCTACCAGTACAAGTTAATGATGTAGGGCCCCTATAGATTATAATTTCGGTTTTGCTAAACAACATTTGACTATTTTGTTTTGTCAAAATAGTCGAATTTTCATTCGCCCGATATACTTTGAAATTTGTACGTTTTCTCATCCGGTGAGTTGGGTCTAAATTTATTATGATTTTTTTTCTTCGGAACATAACGGGTTCATCATATTGCCGTATTTTATTGGTATATAATTTTATTTTTTTTGTCTTTGTTTTTACTCAACCTCTCAAAGTACATGTAAGATTTTGAATCATGTGATAGAAATATGAGTTATTAAGACTTTCAACAATAATTACAGTGACCAAGAATAAAAATTACATAAATAATTTACTATAATGTATATATAATAAAGTTGTAAATGAACTAAAATTTGACTGCTTTGGGCTGAGAAAACAGTCGAATGTTGTATAGACGGACTTCATGAATCAAATAAGTTTTGTGGACTGTATGTATGTGTATTTTGTATTATTAGTTGTTTAATCTGGTATGTTACTTCTTTGATCCAACGGTTCAAAATGTGATATTTTCTTACAGAAAAAACAATTGAATTCTGTGTAGACAGACCACAACCGAAGTTAAACCAATCACTAGCTGTACATGCAACGTGTATTCTATAATCCTTTGTAGTTTGTACAATATACTCCTACATCGTAAAATATTATGCTAGCTAAGCAGCTGTACGTGCCGTTGGATCTTTTGAGGATTTGGCGCACCACGGAAGCCGGAACCGGAAGGCCCGGAACCCGGAAGGCCCGGAACAACTTGACAATCGCACGACAATTCTTTTACTACGTTCTTTCATGATGATTCCTAACCATTAATTTGAAATGTTGAGACGTACTGCAACGCACCTGTAATAAATCATTTCAGCGCATTCTAATGATGCTGTAATCATGATCATTGCATCAATGCATCGCGATCGTGAACTGTCTAATCGTTTTTTTTTCCCCTTCTTGCATATTAAGGTTGCGGTATTTACTTAGATCAATAAAAAGATTGTAAGATTGGCATGCTTGAGCTGAAAAGTTTGATAAGACTTCGCACTAGTATTCTGGAACGTTTTTCAAACCGAGCCAAAATTAAGCCGAACTAACCACGAACCAAGTTGACAGGTCCAAGCCTTTTCCCCACCTCCCTGCAGCTACCAACAAACCTACATGTCTAGAACTGCAATGTTATTCATCCATGCATTCATTGCACGAAAGGACATCAAATCTAAATCAAGCGAATGGAGATCTCAACTAAATCCACAGCTAAATCAATTGACACCTGCCGATTGTCCTAGAGCCAGAGGTCCACCAGGTCGGCTCCGTTCTACGGAAGATTCCACCTCGCATTAGGTTTTTTTTTTCTCACTTGAATTATTTCGTAACGAAATAGAAAATCTATTCTTTTTCTTGGTCGTATTTACCAAAAAAATATATATCACAGCGAACAAAGCGACAGGCGACATGTACTAGGGGAGACTGTTAGCTCGTCTGCCATTCTACATATAATGATCATATCTCACAGTCACAAGTACTGATATGTGTGTCGACCCCTGAGGTCGATTTCGTGATAATTAGCGTAGGGTCACGTGCATTAAGCGAAGGAAAACAGGTAGGGTATATTAGCGCAACAAGGAACCCTGTTAGTAATAGATCACGGATTACCACTAGACGCGCAGATTTGCAGTGAAAGAAAAGTTGATGTAGTGCGTTGGTGCGGTTGTAGTCGTACTAGTCTCGCGCCTCCTCCAAGTGCTCCTCGTCACAAATTGTGGATAGTCCTAGCGTTGAAGCCTCGCAGCAACGCCTCTAAGGTATCTACACGTACAGGGCAGAAACATCACATGCCGGATTGCTAGCGCCAGCTGCGTCGTTTTGGGCGAAGAAGGTGTGGTGGCTATGGTTTCGGGAATTCCGAAAATCACACTTAACCATATACCACTGCCCCTCTATTTATAGGCATCCATTATGGGTCTCGAACTTTGAGGCCCATTAGGAACTCGTGGCATATAAGGATTCAGATCATTATCCAAAATGTGTCTCAGCCCTTTAAGCGTGTGATCCTATAGGTTCACATACACTTGGACATGGCCCGAGTACTCCTACTTATTCACTAATCAGTAGTGGCCCCCAAAAGGACATGCCGACTCCCGAGTATACGTAAAGATCACATCGGACGAACCTCAGTAAATCTCATATGTATTTTCTTTTGCCTCACAATATCGGTCAAACTCAAGGCGAGTAAGTATCATCCTTGTTGGTTAGTTCGACCACTCTTTCTCGATCACGTGACTCGACTTCCCCGACTATAGTTAACTCTTTAACCGCAAGTAGTATGGTCATGCATTTCTGAAATCCGATCACTTGAGAGCCCTAGAGACATCTCTCCCATTGCATGAGGGGCAAATCCTATCTTAATCGACCATGTCTCAACGCATGTATCATGAGAAACCCGAAAACTATATTTATAACTACTCAGTTACGAAGTAGAGTTTGACAACTCCTAAGTAAATCACTACATATCTCGAGTACGTACGACGACCTTAAGTTTAAGGATATAGCATACGCATTGTAAATGAGATCACCTGATGACATATAAGAATACAATGTTCTCGTAGTGTCTCATGGTGAGGCGATCCAACCCTATGTTCGCTAACATATGTCCATATTATTGATTTGATATATCTATATCTATGATCCGTGAAATATGGTCATCAACCAATACATATGGTAGTCTATTCATATGTATCCTCATATGTTTTCGACTAGAGATTACTTTAGAATAATCATTGCAAAAAATAAAATTTCACAAGCAAGTCACATACTTGCTAATAAATATTAACGATATTATTCCAGAAATAAGATAATATATTATTAAATAAATTATGAATATAACGAAATATAATCATCTCTATGGTTGCCTCTAAGGCATATCTGCAACATTAAGTTCAATTCGAAGTCGTTTGTGGTACATCCAGACAAGGCCAATCTCAGCAACATTCGGTTGGGACTATCGAAAACTTGTGCAAGCAAGAAAGAGAAATACGGTGTGTCCCGTGTGATCCTCTGGCCAAAGATAACGTACACTAACCAATCGAGCCATTTTGGGCCCCAGCCACACGAGAGGCTAACTATTTTTTTTTTATGTTCGGGATTTTTCTCATTCGATTCACATTAAAGAAGAAGAATCATCTTATCTCTGAAGACGTTCACGGAAGCAACGTTCGAACCGTGACAGACTAAGAGTCTAAAACTCTCTTGTGTTACTGTACCCCATCCTTCGTCAACTGTGCACCCTGCATAGTCTAATAAAACCCCTCAGCGCCGAGTCCAAGACTTGAGCCCGAGTGAGCTGAACGGTCGACGCCGCCTCAAGTCAAGTGAGCAAGGTCGCTTCCTCACGAGAGGCTAGCTATTGGGAACAAACGAGCTTCTTCCTTCTGCATTGACGCTTCCCGCCGGATTAATTATTCCAAGGAATCTTGTATCCCCTTCACACAAAAACACCAGCTAGTTTCTTCTCGTTTGTAGCCTGCCCAACGAAATCGATCGGCAGAGTCTGAAATTTAAACTGGCTTGCAACAACAATGACGCGTTCTCTACCAGCTGATATATTGTGCTATTGACATGTCAACTAAGTAATGTGGAGCTAACTAGCTAGTGACACGACTGGAGAAAGAATCGAAGAAAATAGCACCGGAATGGACACAGGAAATCGTTCAGGGTACCAACGCCCCTTTATCTGCGTTTTCACGCATATGCGTGATGGAACGAGCTATGCACATAAAAAAAGTCGTATCCTGCACAATACGTAGGCTATCAATTTGACAAATTAAACACCGTAGGCTGGAAGAACGCCCTCGTTAATTAACCCTGCATGTTTCTCTCTCAAAAAATAAATCATAACCCTGCATGTTGCATGCCAGAAACGACTCTCAGGCCTTCCTTTACAGCTCAGGTCGAGAAAAGATCAGCGAGCAAGACATGTGGATCAACCACGTAACTACTAACAGCAGGTGTGTTTAGTGTTGCATGAATGAGACATGTCTGGCGAGCAGAATGAACCAAAAGGAGTGTACCAGCTCGTTCCGCGTGACTATTAACAGATTGCTCACGCCGTCCCGGCCGTACGTACCGACGTCGCCAGCTTTACTTACGCTGTGGAGGAACTCGCGAGCGAAGGGACGCGCGCGTGCACTCGATGACGAGAGGAACCGCGCGCCAACCCACCAAACGCGTCTGTGCAGCCGGTGGCGGCCACGGCGCGGAGCGGGACGCGGATGCCGAGGCTACCAGCGGATACAGGTGAGGGAAGGTGGCACCAGCAGCCGCGCGCGCCTGCCTCGCATTGCTTCGAGTCGGTAGCCAACTAGCCATTTTGTGGCCGGCAAAGCCGCGCGCCGCGCGCGGCATGGGCGAGCATGCTGATGACGCCGTGATATGTTGCGGGTTACGCACGTCGCGCGGGCAGTAATGCCAGATTGCCAGTGGCAATGGCAGCCTTTGCGCCGCGACGTCACCGTGCAGGGCCGAATAGTTGTTCTCCTGGCCACGCACGGCGACCAACGCAGATCGTATAGTCTCGAATGGTCGATATGTATCATTCACTGCTTGACTTCTGTGTGACTGTCCAGATGACTATTTCCGTTTCTTTTCATATACTCGTATTATCTTTCTATCCTTTGTGTGATCACCGACAAATGGTATACCACTAAACTAATTCATTACTACTAAACTAATTCATTACTAGTCAACTAACTAATTACGACTAATTAATTACCCCTAAACTATCTAATTACGACTAGTGACTAAGACTGACTAATTATGATTATGATAATAACGGCAAAACATAGCACAAATTACCTCCTTTGAAGGAAGTAATCAATCAACCATTCGGAAAGTAATCAATCAAGGTTGAGCGACGAGCGAGTGTCGAGTTCGGTATTTATAATGAGCGGAGAAGAGTCGCGGCGTTGGCGCCGGAATTCGCCGACGATTTGGCGAATTTCTGGACGAGGTGACAGATAAAGGAGTAGGGAGGAGGGACGGTGGGATAATGGACAAAATTTCATGAAATCATTCCAAGTCACATGAAATGATGAAACTCTATTTACAATATACTTAAATGAATTTTTGAGAAAATTCATAATGCATAAAATTTTGAAAATATTACACATGCAAATACACAGTGTCAGAAGGCTCCACAAAACAAGTATATATACCATTTGTCCAGTATGCATTATACAAGTATTGTGCAGGTAAAAAGTGGCACAACCTTCTTTTACATGTCTTAGTTTGGCAGATAAAATAGTTGTTTTGGGGGCCTTTTCGGCAAGCCGGGGGAGATTCCTGTTAGGACGAATAAACAAGTAGCTAGGCCTTCCGAGTGCTGAATAGTCAGGCGCTGATGTCTCAGTTGGAGCTTTCTATTGGTGCGAGTAAGTGAAAATCGAAAGGCAAGTGCAACCGTGTAGGGAGCATATTTAAGGGAAAAGTGATCATTTTGTCTTATCTTTCGTACGGCTTCAACGATTTCTCACGATTTCAGATGCAGTTGATTTTCTCTCTATCTTTCATATTTGACTTGATTGTTTGCCATTTTCCACCATTTCCTATTTCGTAATTCATCTTCACATTTTACCGACCCTGAAATGACCATTATGCCCCTAAGACCATTTGGCCCGAGGCATATGGTTCGGTCGAGCCTAGTGCACGTATCAACCATGCCACCCTCCCTGACCTTCGAAGCATATGCCACCAGAGATGGTGAAAGGGAGAGTGTCGTCGCCTTGGCAGTTGGGAGAGGAGCCTTCTTCTCTACCTCTTCGTTCGCCCTCACTGCCTCCTCCAGCGGCCCCTCCCCCTCCATTGCTGCCTGTGCCGCGTTCGTGTCGGCACCCCGGCCTCCACCGCCAACGCTGATGCCGTCCTCGTCCTCCTTCGCCGCCACGGCTTCTCGAAACCCCCTATCGCCTCTGCCCTCCACAAGAACCTCGCGCTCCTCTTCGACCCCGCCAAGATCGTCCTCCCCAACCTCAACTTCCTCCACTCTGCCGGCCTCCCTGCCGCGCTCCTCCTCGAGATCTCCTGCAGCTACAGCCACCTCGTGCTGCTCTTCGCCACCCCTCGCACCGTCCTTGGCTTTGACGCCTGGGTCGTCGCTGACGTCCTCCCCCCCCCTTCGTCCCCCGCGTAAACCTCGACAGCATCATCCACTGCGTGATCCCCGCGCTCCGAGTGCACGGGCTTGAGCCGCGCGACATTGAGCAATTGGTGCGCCTCTACCTCAGGGTCATCATGCTCCGCCCCGAGCGGATCGACGATGGCATCCAAGATGTGAAAGCCGTCGGGCTGAGCCCCGACGACGGGATGTTTGTCGCTGTGCTCGCCATCTTCTGCAAGCAAGGTTAACGCCGCCACACGCAAGAGGAAGATGGCGGCGTACCAGACAGAGTCCATGGCCGTCGTGCTCCTCATGTTGTGGAGGTACCCGCAGCCCATGCTCGTGTCAGAAGAGGAGGAGGAGGTCGGGGAATGCGGCGCGGTGCGTGCATCAGGCCGACCGAACCATATGTCCTGTCCAGAGACATAATGGTCATTTCAGGATAAAATACAAAAAGACAAGAAATGACAAATAATCAAGCCAAACATGAAATGACAGGGCAAATATATTTAACCCGGGTGGAAAGAAGCCCCCGAAAGGCCCTGCCCCACCCCTACATGGAAATGGTGGCTGCCATTTGTAATTTTACTTTGCGTTACCCTAGGGCCACTATTGCCTGTACAATGACCAAACCGTTGTGTGCCCCTAGAAAAAACAACAGCTTGCATTGTTCGTGAGCTTGCAGGCTGCAGCAGGGAACACTTGAGTGTGAGGTAATAATGATCAGGCAGCCCCTGGTCGCCAACGGAGTTTACGGACGCCCAAAGTTTTGACCTGTGGCTACCGTTTTATTACAGACTTCTAGAACAATATATTATGCACAAGGTGAGTGCTTCAATTCAAAGGTCCACATGGGTGAAGATTCTAGGTTCAAGAAGCAGCAAGTGGATGAGTGGTTCACTACTCACTAGTTGCGTGAAATTAGTGCCATGAATCCATGATAACTACTACAAGAATGGAGTGAACATAGCATACGTAGTAGTTAAAATACAGAAACAAAATTCCATAGAAACTATGCGCACCATACACGGTATAAGCAATGAAATCCATGTGGTTAGTAAAAAAAATATGAATAGAACGAAACAACCTACGACGTAGAGTACCTCATAATTAAGGACAAAGTTACCAAGGCAGATTCTGCTCCAGATTTGAAACAGTCGATTAGACAGGAAAACAGATTCAGCTTTGTTGGTAAGGTATTCGAGAGGATCAGAAAAATATGAATACGTGAGAAACTGAAACCGGAGCCTGGAGGCAGTAGCAGTCACGATCTTTTCGTGAAAAAAAAAATGAACTTGTGTTGTTTCTTCCCCTCGTTCTACTTGCCCAGGAAACATTGCACGTATGTTTACTGACAAGTCATACCTCTGCGCTCCTAGATTTAGGATCCATCGCTCGGTGGGCGTGGGAGTGTTGTTAAATGCGGCTTGCCCGCGCCTCCCCCCGCCGTCACATTTTGGTTTTAGCCCCGGTGGCGGCCTCACAAATACTCCATACTCACCCCAGGGAACAACTATTATTTCCTTCTCTCTTTTTTTCGCACCGGCGAGCGTGCAGAAATAGATATGGATACGTAGGGGACAAACACGGCGGCCGAAGTAAGCTTGGCTCTAGGAACGCGTAGTCGACCGGCCTAGGAGTCACGCGAGATGCTTGCAGTTCGGCCCGACACCCCTTTTCCCGTCGCACTGCCCTTTGACCTGTAACAGCCCAATTTTTTAATTAATAATTTAAAAGTTACATGAATTTCTTGGTTTTCAAAAAAAAAATGTTGCATTTTGATAAATTCCAAAATCTCAACTTGCAATTCAAAAGATAAATCAATTTTCCTTGCTCCAAATTGAAAATATAAAAAACTACAAGTTAAATGGTGTCCTAAAACTTCTCAGAATTTTAATTCAAATTCAATCTTAAAATCCAAACTAAAAGTTTAAACCTTTTTTTCTCCCTCCTCTCTCTCTTGGAACAAATCCACCCTGTCGGCCCAGCCCCTCCCCTCTTCTTCCCCCTCGCGGCCTAGCCAAGGCCTAGCTCCCGCTGCACCGTGACGTAGCCCACCGCGTGCTCCCTCTCTCCTCACTTCGTTGACACATGGGACCTAGCCCCACCAGCCAGGCTACCGGGGATGTAACATCCCTGTTTTTTAAGCCTTTTTGAAGTTTTTAAAATAAAAATAATCATTTGATTTTGTGAATTGCTAAAGCTTAACTTGAAGATTTGGAGTTTGGAAGCATCTTAATATAAATTAATCAAACTTCAATTAATTCGATTTGGTTTATCTTGAGTTGTTAGAGTTCTCTGGTCCTTAGTTTCCCCTTTCTTTGTCCGTTCCTCCTCCCGCACACCCGCGCCTTTAATCCTTGCGAGTCGTTCGATCGAGTTTGAACGACCGATCTCGTTTGCGCGTTCGCCCAGTCCGAACGTTCCCAATCCTTGTGAGTCGTCCGATCAAAATCAAACGGTCTTCATCCCCTCGACTTTCCTCTTCGGTCGCAACCACCCTTTTTGCAAAGACGACCATCTCGGTCAAGACTACCTTCTTGGTCACGACCTCCCCTTTTGTAAAGACCACCTCCTCCTCCTGACCTCCTCCTCCTTAGGACCCTCCTTTTGGTTGGACCCCCTCTTGGTCACAGCTCCCCTTTGACTTTGACCAACATCTCTGTTTCACCTAGCTCTGTTCACTTTCTCCTTCTTACACGTTTGCTGCAGAAGTCTTCTCGCATTAAATGCTATTGTGGCGCATTAAATACTCACCTCTGTTGTACCCATCTCCCTATCTTGTCTCCTTCCTTATCTGCTCCCGTCCCCTTGCTCACGTGCCGGTCGTGCGTCTGTGTTGTGCCACCGTGAATCCCGTCACTACATCCTTATCACCCAGTTCTCCTACCTCCTTTGTAAATAGCATACCAGGGAGCCTTTTGCCTTTTTCACTCCATTCGTTTTCACCTCAACACTTCTGCTCTTTTGCTCTCGTCCCGCATCTCTTTCTGTTGGACCTCATTCTCTAAAGTTTTTTGAGTTGGATTTCATTTGGATCTTTATTTAGGCTTTATTTGATCTTGCTCTGTTCTTACATGTAGAGTTCGACGACGCCGGGGAGCCAGAGTACCTCGACGAAGTAGATCCTCAAGCCCTCGAGCAAGGTAAGTCATACTCTTGATCATATTGCACCCAGTATTTCAAAATATGTACCTTCTGTTTTAAATTACTACTGCATGCATATTTCAATTCAAGTACTTTAAACCCTGTTTTAACTTGATAGTTATTCCCAATTCCTTTGTACACCCAGATTTGAACGTCATTTGGACCTCTCTTGATACCTTAGTTAAAAGCTAGTTGGTAAATTAGTATGAACTAGAACATATTGCAAAACTCTATGCTTAGCCGAAGCTTAGCTCAAAAATATTTGATTTTGGGAAGTTAGCCGAAAGCTCAACTTTGATTTCAAATAAGGCTGTGGTATGGTCAGTGCCATAGAGTTTTGTTGAAATATTTTAATTGTGGTAAAACAAAATGAAAACTGGTTCAGACTTAGGCGAAATGGATGTTTGGCTGGGTGCATGTTCATGCACGGGATCGATCTATTTCTATGGTCAGTTAAGGACCGGTCTCCGAGTATATTTTTATATGCCTTCCTGTACTTCCACATGTCCTGAATAGGTAGGATCTAGCTAATTAATTTGCAACATCTAACCGTGGTTGTGCCATCTGGTTGCGTGGGTGTCTTTCACGACCTACTTTCATATATTCCTACATAGCGCAAGAGGGGGCTTGAATCCGGCGGGTAGTTAGCCCAATGGAAGCGAAACCTTAGCGAGGCGGGATTACGGTGGGATGGCACATTGTAAAGGTCTTGTGATAATAACTTAGTCGCACACCTTCGGAAGTGTGTGAGCGGACAATATAATTTATTATCTCTTGTGAGTAAAGTTGTACAACTTCTGCAGAGTGTAAAACTATTTGAATAGCCGTGTCCACGGTCATGGACATGCTGGCAAAGCTGCTCCAAGTTAGATTTCTGGTTTTGTTTTCAAAAGACTTGCTTAAATGATTTTCGATCTCTATTCAATTGGGTTTTGGGTGGGCAGCTTGGTGATAGGAGGGTATCATTCACTACTCTTGTGAATGTTATCTAACTATAAAATTGAGATTTGAAAAAATAAATTTTAGTTATGGTTTAGACTGCTTGGGAACTTAGTACAAGTATTTGAAAAGAAACTTGGCTTCATGCAAAACAACTCTATAAGCCTTCATTTTGCTAATCTTTGCATGCATCAATCTGTTACTTGACGGGTGTGACTTGCGAGCACGGTTGTTGTGCTCACTCTTGCTTGTTGACAAGCAGGTGAAGAGGCATTCGCAGAGGGCTAGGAGGTCTTGAACGACTAGGATGTGCCTCCAGCCGATAGCCTGTGGCGAATCGGTGGCCACGACCTGTTCTTTTGTTTCCGTTGTTTTTGCTTTTGGCATTGTGCCCTTTTGTAATCAACTAAAAATTTTGTTAATATAGTGGTGTTATATGGATATGTTATCATCTCTTGTTTGATTATGTACATTAGCCACTGATCATAGGACTAGTGCGGTTTACATAGTGCGATCCGGGTCCTCTGCCCCGGGGCCGCGACAAGGAATTCACAGTTTATCTTCCCCACACGCCAGCTCACCTCGCTCTCTCGCCCCTTGCACCATACACTGGCGTCACGTGCGCCAGAGCTGCGTCGGGCCCTGCGCTTTGAGCCTCTCGCTCTCTCTCACACCGCTGTGACGTTGTCACCTCAAGAGTGTGCCCTGTTCACACGCACACCGCGCATGAGATCTCGCGTCCGAGCCACCGTGTCATCGCGTTTATCTCGCCACCTCTCTTCACTATTTAAGCCTCAGCTGAGTGCATCACCGTGCTCGCCAACCTCCCCACTGCATCTTCCCCAACTTTCCCCTCTTCTCTCCTCGGATGGACAATAACTCATCGTCTTCCCAATTTTGGACGTCGGCTTCGCCGTTGGATTTTAGCCGCTAGATGAGTTTCCGCCCTCATCTTCTTACGCAATTTGATCGCCTTGACTTCCTCTTCCTCATGCTCGCCTCCTCTATGCTTATATCCTCATAGAGAAGAAGGATGTCATCGTCATCCGCGAAGCTAGCCGGAGTACGCCGCCCTCATCTTCTTGCGCAATGTGATCGCCATGAATTCCTCTTCCTCATGCCCGCCTCCTCCGTGCTGGTTTCCTCACAAAGAAGAAGGACATCGTCGCTGTCCGCAAAGCTAATCGGAGTATGTCACGTTGTCGTTGCCTCCTCTCGTCTTGTCTGGTGAGCTTTTACCTCCGTTGTCTCGCACATCTTAGTTGCCTTGACCCCCTCTCTATACGTGCATCCTTTTTCATTGTCGTGTACTAGAGACGCCGACAAGCCCTTCGTCCCCGTCGACGGTCTGAAGCACGCAACGCCATCATCGTACCCGATTTCCTTCCTCGTTTGGTTTCCAGGTTAGCCCTTCTGTTCCCGTATACTTCACCATCTCACAAAACCTTTAGGCTAGTCAATGACGTACGCAGATGGTCGTAGCATAGCCACACGATTGACCTCCCCGCACCACTGCAAGCTGCCGTGAAGAACTCGTGCACTGCCGCATTTTGAGCACCGAGCGCACGTGTAGCAAGGTTATAGCCTGTAGATGGTAGTCTAGGCTTCAATTTATAGTTTTTAGCCATGTTCGTTAGTTGCCCCTAACGATGGTACCATTGCCGCCAACCTCGCTGTCGCGTTGCTGCCTAGGTCCATCTTCCGCCACACCGCCACAATCGTTAGAGCCACCATGGACCCGCGTTCCATTTTGCTAGTGGCGGGTGGACGCCGGAGTCCCCTCCGACGCTACTGGTCTCGCACCTGAGCCAACCATGGTCGCCTCTGTTCTGTGTGGAGGAAGAAGACGACGTGGAGTACTAACACGTGGACATAGGTAATTAGTTAACGATAATTAATTAGGTAATGTCTATATGACATGTAGGCCCTCGATAATTAGGAAAACTAATCAAATCGTAGATTGAAGTTGAGTCTATGACATGCGGGCCCACCCTTGCCTTCCTTGTGTGTAGACTAAGCCGCTAACAAGTGGGCCCCTTGGCCCTGTGCACCATCGGGTGAACCCAGTCCATGTGGACCATGGTCTCACCTGTCAGCCTCTTGGATTTTCCCAAATAAAATAATAATAAAGAAATAAAAATTGGTGGACCCCACCTGTCAGGTACAAAGTCTTTTCCTTAAGAAAAATAATTTGAAAAGAAATTAAAAACTCAATTTGACCCCGCCTGTCAGTCACAAAGAATTTTCTTAAGAAAATGAAAAAGAAAATTCAACAGGACACCCCTATCAGAAATTTCAGAATTTGAGTAGTTTCTCTTAGGTCAAACTTTGGAGAGCTCGTTCTCCCTCGTTTTAAACACACATAAATTGATTTTTGTTTCTAAATTGAAGATCTTTCCATCAGTACAAAAATCCTATTTTTTGGAGTTTTATTTGAATTTTATTTAATTTTATTTGATTTATGTGCATTTATTTGAAATTGTCGTTTTGCGCTTAAATAGATTCCAATGTCGCCGAAGACTTCAACACTGCTTCAGGACAAGACTAAGACCCAGTAATATCCACATTTGAGTAAGGCAAGTCCTGACAATTGATCATGTTGTACATACTTTTCAAATGCAAATTATTTGGTTTCAAAATATTACTTGCATGATTAATATTATTTATGAAATACCATGCTAAAGGTTGATACCTAGCTATGCCAAGTGTTGATTATTACTATTCCCCTCCTTAATTGTTGTTACCCCTTATACCTTGTCACCCTAGGTTAATTATTACATTAGTAAATTGCCTTTGGTTGATCGATAATAACTATTGATTGTGCTTAGACATTGCTTAGTGGTTAAATTGAATATGACACAAAAATTGTTATTACAAGCACTTGGGATATATTGTGAATCGTGGTATGGTAACGTGGGTTGCCGTTGGAAACACGAAAATATTATATAAATGGTGGAGATTTGGACAAGTGGTTGCTATGAGATCGAGTGCAGAGGCATGCATAAGAGTTGAGTTTATGGATTATCTCGCATGAGTTGATTAAGAACCGAATCATGTGCTATACTTCTAAACTAATAAACCGTGCAACCACAAGGCTAGTATGTTATAGACCTAGCCAATTACTTTGCTTAGTTTCTGACATAAAACCCCGCACATAGTGGTAGGTTTGGAATTGAGAAAGGCGAGCGACTCCCTAACAACAGAGGGCCCGCATTGAAAATGTGTCCTGTAACGGAGCATTCCAGGGGTGCCTCGTAACGGTCATTGTCTCGGCGTTGAGTGGTTCCCCGTCGGAGTGAGTCGAGTGTCGGAACTAGGTATTGGAAAAGATTTGTTATGATCATCTCCATCGCACGTCCAAGGAAGCGTGTCATGACTGACATTATGAGTTAATCATATCTTGTAGATAAGTTGTACAACATATGCAGAATGTATAATCTATTCAAATAGACATGCCTCCGGTTATGGGCATTATGCAGAAAGCCACACTTGGTTAATTTTAATAAAACATAGAATGAGATACATTAACAAAAAAAACTGGTTGTATAGATAATATAGGTGGATGAAACCTTATGAGTAGTTGTAGGTGGATGGGGCCTTATGAGTAATTGTATGTGGATGGAACCTTATTTGAAATAAGAATTTCTTACACAAATGATTTTTTTGAGTTAAAAATGTTAAGTCATAGATTTGAAAAATAATTATAGCATTTGAGTAAAAACCTGTTTTGTATTAAAATTATCATAAGACACCTCCTTTGGCACGCCTTGTATCTATATAATTGTATTTTGCTATGAAGGCTTGCTGATTATTTATGAAAAACTCATTGTTGCTTAAATATATGAATTCAAACTACGAAACTGAAAACCCGAAGTATGGATACTTCTATGCATCCGGTTATAGAAATGAAGATGACGGCGATATCTAGATCGTAACTCCAGTCGATTGCATGTGACAAACTCATGAAGGGCATTTTTTTTTTGTTTATTTATCTCCTACTGTTGTCTACTCTCTAAACTCGTTGGTCCATCGGCCTGTTCCGTAAAAACTTGGTCCTAAGTTCTATTTATGTTTGTCTCTGTAATATAAAGTACTATTTTACTTATACGTATATATGGAAATGATATTCGCCGGTAATTACAATTTGTGAGCTAGTTATCGAACATGGGACTAACTTAAAATACACAGAGGGACTGCACGTAAATCCGATGTCGACATGGCCTCGCCGTCTCTAAAGCAGTCGTTGCTCCTGCTCGTCACTCTCCGACCGAGGCTGTGCACCGGCGAGTAATGTGGTGGCAGCGTTGCGGCCACTCGGCCATTGCTAACCTCACGTGCTCGCTCGGACTATCAATACTAAGTACGAACATACGTGCCATAGGAACATACTGGAGACGGGAAGAAGCAACATAACTTGGTCTCATCCGAGGAGGATTGGAGAATATTAAGGGTGAGGTCGTAGTCACAACCACTACCACCACGGCAGCGCAAGCAGCGCACAATCGGAACGACCTCGAGGGCACTGTGGAATAGGGAGGGAGTATTTGCACTTGTCCATGGACAAGCTTTTCGTGCTGGTTCTCTTTGTTTTCCAGGTTCTCTGCGGTGGAAAGGAAACGTCGTTCCCTCTGTTGAGGACGAAGAGCCTGTGGGGGCATGGGCCACCGTGAGGAAAGCCAATAGAACGGGACCTCGTGCAGGGAGCATAGGTGGGTACATAGGGAAGGAGCAGGCAAGCCGCATCCAGAGCAGAGCTGGCACACGCAAGTGTGTTTCAGTAAAAAATTTATGAGGTCGCAAATTTATCTTAAGTCTTCGTCTGTTTAGACGTGTATTAAAGAGTGTGCACACATGTGTGCATGCATATATGCGGTGTGCGTGTATGTGTTGATCGAAAGACGACAATGCATCTTAGACTGTCCTGAAGTTTTGGTCAACTACTGACTAGTAGACGAAGGAAAGTTGCATATATATAAAGGTTACGCAGGCAGCATTTTACCCTCAGGCTCAGGTCATTTTAACTCCCAGTCTCCCCAGAGATTCGAAACAGCAATCTCAATCGTATAAAGTGCAGTAGGATGCCATGGTCATAGTTCCAGGTAGTGAGCAAACCACAAGGATTCATGCAAACTGATATAGGTAGTAAAATACCCTCAGTTCACACACACAAAAATTATGCTCCATCAGAGAAGTCGTATTGCATTCCTGAAGATTCATTCAACATTGCTTGCAATAATGTTAAAGGTGTCCTAATGTTTTGACTCAACTAATTGTCTAATGCCCCAATCAGTGCAACTTAACAGCATTTTTTATGAAATCTCTACAGCCTCTGACACAAAGACCAACCAGATGTTTCGGAAAGAACTTCAGAACGTGGGAAATGCCTACTTTCAGAAGAACTGTCCTGTTATTCTGTGCAAAGCTGAAATACAATGTAAAAGGTATCTCTACTAGGAGCAGCAGAGATGAAGAGTCGCACTGGTGTATCGGCATTGGTGTTTCTTTTCTCTCTCCTCTACAGGAGCCCTAGTACATTCATATCCCCCACAGATGTATATACAGTCCATTACATGTTTCAACAGAAAAAAAAATGGTCACATTTCTCACCACAGAAAGTCAGAAACAAGTATCAGACTGCACACAACACGAAGTCTTAATGGTATCAAACAAGTCAACCTTACTGTGATTCTAATGTCGGCGTGCCACAGATTGCAGCATTCTGCCCCAGCTGCCCCCTCTTGTACATGGAATCCTGTCTCCAACTGGATTCAACAGACAAATGATAGAAAAGATAAGATATTTGGCGCTGGAAATATATATGCAGTATGTAAGGGAAGACTGTTGCAGATTTTTCAAGTCTGTATTTTATGGATGCTCACTGTTAATTTTCCAGGAAACCCCGGTTGAATGATGTTCTCCGTTCTCTGATCGATGCTTCCTGGACACTGTAATTTAGCATGCTGCTGCTGCTACAGGCTCAAATAAACAACTCTTGTACATACATATATTTTTTTTGGAAAAGAGGAAAGACTGGTCGGGACAATCATGTTTGAGTTGGGATATCCTTGAACCGAGTCAATCGACATTCAGTGATTCTCCGACGAGGCCGGAAGACCAACACAAGCCCTGCTTACCAGACGCTGGAATTATATTCAGCTATTCAGGTGAGGACAAAATCACTTTACTGTGTGGTATACAGTTCAGAAAAGCAAACGTTCCTTCTTTCCTGGAAAAGAAAAGGCAGATGTACCTTCAGGCTGGTAAAGCCATTTACTCTCTGAGGAGGAAAACAGCGAGGTAATGTAGCTGATGGTACGACATCAAAGTTGATTGCGGAACATGCATTTCTATCAAAAGATATAAGATAGTTGGCAACAACTTCAGGAACTTACTATTTGAAAATTAGCTATGCGGTGCGCTTCTTCCTTCAAAAGAACAGAGATAATGGTTAAGTGAAGCATATACCAGATCTAGCGGGTCACCTTACTTGAGCAAAATAAGGAGTCGCAAATCTTAAGAAAGCTCAACAACGGACCGACCCACAATAGAATATCGAAAGAGTAAGACACAACCATGGGATTTGATTACTACCACTTCCAACTCCATCAGGCTATAAAATAATGGGCAACCAATGTTATGAGCAATAAGCAATTTCATAAGCTCAAGACTCAAGAGCAATACTTTTTAATCATCTAATAGGTATGTAAACTACTAAGAACATCAGTTGATTCTTTCACGCACTCTGAAAAAAAGCATAGCGGCTCAACCACCAGCAACTTGAAAAATAGAGCAAATCAAGCTAATTGGGCAGAATCTACTCTAACAAAGCGCCGAAGCAAACACCCATCCAATTCCAATTGGTACAACAACTTTTCTCACATGGCATGACAGCGTGGTTAGTGATCAGATAAGGAGCCAGCAAAAAAGGGATGTGTGAAACATGTACTCAACTAGCAATTACACAAACATTACCAATGAGAAGGAAAACTGGTGCAAACAAAATAAGTCTAAAGAGCAAATTGACCACATGCAAACCCTGAGACGAGCTAGCAAGTAATCTCATTTTTTCTGAGATGAAGATCCTAAAAAAAACACATCCACATTATCCTTTGGAAAACCATTCACATTTCATATTGTATTTGAATCCTTCGCCTGCTGTGCTATAAACTGTTATAATAGGTCACAAATAATCAATCTACTTGAATCCCATTCAAAATGGATGCAGCGTAATGGTACATTGGATCTGGTATACATTGAACAAGATGAACACACTTACGTATAAGCCTAAAATCAAACAAAAGTAACAGAGAACGAAGACAGTTAGAACACAACTACATATTACACGACGAAATTAACCTTATATCACAACATCAGCCGCCCTTCAGATCCAGGTTGAATCATCTTCATCAAGAATTCTCACAGATTGCTGTGATCCTCAAACGGGGTGGTTGTTCTGGTTCAGCATTCCTTTTCCAGAAGGCACGCCGCCACCATACCTCAAACCCTCTCTGAATGTTTGGGCACTCCTCCCCAGAGTTGAGGAACCGATTAAACCACGCAAGCAGGATCTCTTGCTGAGTTGCAAGCGGCAGTGTCAGGATCGTGTTTGCCAGCCCATCCTCAATCAAATGTCGGTCAAGCCCTTTGCATGCTCGCCGCATCCATCCAAAGTCCTCATAGAAGGGCTCGAGCCAGGTACTCAAGAGTTGGCAGCGAGCCTCCTTGGACACTAAGATCTGTCCCTTGCCAACTCCAACGAAGAGCCTCGCTGTCACTCGGCTCACTTCATAGCGATGTATTGCCGGCACTTTACCGTGCATCTCTGACAACTCAGTCTGCATTGCCCATGTCCTCAAGAAGTCCTCAGCAATCTGGCGCTCAACAAGGATATCGAGCATCCAATGCAGGTTGTCAGCCTGCCTGGCAATCTGCGCCACCTCTGATTGGTCACCCCCTGCAACCCTCACAAATTGCTCACGCAGCAGGCACAGGCAGCCGCTGCATGCCGAATAGAGCGACTCCTTGCGGAGGTCGCCACCAATGGCTCCGCCACGCGATGCGCTGTTCTCCCTGAGCATTTTGGACACCAGTCCCTTCATCTCCCTCCTTGCCTTTTCGTCCTTCCCTTCCAGGACAACCTGCAGGAGCCTCACCAACACCTCCTCACCACCACCCACATTGCCACTGCCATTGCAACTCCCACCCACTTCCACCTCTTCAGCCACTGCAGAAGGCGCCAGCTCCAGCGACACCCTCTTAAGCACCTCCCCAGCGCCGGAGCTCTCAAGGTGCAGCTGTGTCAATAATGCCGCCACTTTCTCGTCATCATCCTCCGCCCAAGGCGCCGCCTCCAAATACTCCAAGCAAGACAGCACTCCAGCATCGAACACGATGGCTGCGGACACCTAAGAAAAGAACACAGGAAATAAGGACCAAAAATCTACGATTCCAAATTACCATAAGACATCAAGAGGGGAAAAAGGGCCGCACTTTTAGAATGCCAAGAACCTTGCCTACATCCTCCCGCATGAGCCTCCGGCGGAGATCCTTGCAGTACATGAGCCTCAGCGTCTCGACGTACACCTCGACGTCATCGCAGTCTGAGATCTCGACGATGTGCGGCAGTGTCCGCTGCTGCTTGGACCACCGGTCCGACAGCTTGGCGGCGAAGAACCTGCTGTGCGTGACGAGTATGTGTCGGTGCACGCAGAGCGTGACGGAGAGACCGTCCTTGGAGCTGAGCGTGAGGCGTACGTCGGAGGAGTCCGCGTCGTTGAACTGGTTGCCGGGGCTGCAGCTGCCGATGAGCTCGGCGACGCGCTCCTGGAGCAGCATCTGCCTGTCCATGGAGCGCGCGGGCGGCAGGGTGTGCGGCGGGAGCGGGGCCGGGATGGAGTGGATGGCGGCGGCGGTGCGGGGGTGGTAGTCCTGCTCGTTGGCCATCATGTCGAAGAGGGTTGGGCTGGAGCGCGTCTTGTCGAGCGGCAGCGGCGGCGGGGACATGGGGTTGAGGAGGCCGGCGTTGAGCGCGGAGTTGAACTTGGTGTAGCTGGACGGGTAGGTCGGCGCGTAGGAGGGCGGATTCGGGGTGGCGTAGGAGGCGGCGCTGGCGAGCGGCTGCGGCTGGGGGTCCATGGGGTAGGCGGCGGCGGGGGAGGAGGCGGTGGCGGGGGAGGAGTGGGAGTTGGAGTGGGAAGAGGCAGGGTGCGGGGCGCAGCACCAGGAGGAGAGAGTCGTGGGGGACGAGGTGGGAGGGGGAGGGGGAGGGCTTGGGGAGCGGCCTGGATCTGGAGGACGCGGCCATATTTGGGGATTCTCGCCGCGCGGGGTCAGGCGGGCACGGGAGCGGTTGTCGTCTTTTGAGGCGGAGTGGGGTGGGGAGTAATGGATTGGCCGCCGAGGGGACCACCCGACGGCTGTGCCGTGGGCGGAGCAGGGCTTTAGTGAATGAATGCTGGCGTGGGTACAGTACAGTGCTGGGCCGGAGGAGCCCAGCAGCGGAGCCGGTCTCTTCTCACCGCCGCAGCTTGCACGCGCGGACGGATGGCGTGAGTGAGGTTATGGCGTGCGTGCTTTTGCGGCTGCGGGGTGGTAATCTGCCGTGCCGAGGGATTGCGGTGGCCGCGCCAAGGTGCACGGTGCCGGTGCGTCGGACTATTATGATTTGCATGCAGTCGACATGGCACATTAAAAGTTGGCGTACGAATGTTTCGACCATCAAGCCTTAAACAAACGGAATCTAAAATTGCATTAGAGCATGACTTAATTACTTCCCACAAAACCTGCAATACCGGACTGGATGTCACGAGGGGCAAGTAATTCTACTATGTTTTCTCTCCGTCGTGTCATCTCTGATTGCATATTTCTTTGAGAAAAAATTAGACATGACACATCTCCTTGCCGCAGGCGGCAACCAGTTGTATGTTTAGTTTGTTGGATCAAGTTGAATGCCACGAGATGTTATATGTCGGGAGCAACTAGTGCTTGGACGTACGAATTTCGATGGAGGCTTTCCATCGTACATTTCAATGCAACAAAACGATGCAATATTTTTTTTCAACGGTCACCAGAAAAAGAACTAACTATCAAAAAAGAGGTGGTGAGGAGGATGCAACATATCAAAACAAAAGGAGGAAACATCTGGAGAAACGTGTACAATATTTTTTTTCAACGGTCGCAACAAAAAGATTTGTTCAAAAAAAATTGTTGCAACAATCAAAACAAAAAGATGAAATATCTATAAACACATATTGCAACATCCCATTATGACCATGCAACATTTTGCCCAAAAAAACAGTGGAAAAATATTTAGGCTCCTTGTGTAACAAATCAAACACATCGTTGCAACAAACTTAACAAACTCCTGCAACAAACTTAGCCACCGTCTGCAACATTGCAACAAATCCATCACCATGCACCTCTCGTCCCACCCTACCACCGCAGGAGCAGCATCGGATCCAGCCCCCCCCTCCTGCTCCTCCCACACCGCCACGGACGACACCAGCGTCGCTGCTCCCTCGATGCCTCCTCCACAATCGCAGTCGAAGCGCGACCGACAGTGTAGGAGGAAGCCGGCGAGACCAGGGTAGCGCGGCGAGGACGCTGCAAGCTCCGAAACCCTAGAACGGGAGAGAGAGAGAGAGAGAGATCAAGCTGGGGGAAGAAGTAAAATAGAATGGGAAGAAGATAGGAGAGCTCGCCATGGACCTGGGAGGCCGACCGGACCTCAGGAGAGGTCGCGGTGGCGCGGCGCCGGACACCGTGGCAGGAGGGTGTGGAGGTGGCTCTTATAGGGGGAGATATGTGAGAGAGAGCTTAGCAGAGGGGGAAGAAGAGGCATAGAGTTAGAAGCACATGTGAGAGAGAGTTCGGAATGGGTTATTGGTCTTTGAGCCTCGGGTGATGTGGATGAATAAGGGCAGTGTGAGTGAAGCGTCTGAAGGCATCGAACGCTTGGACGATAGCGATACCCTCTTGTATAATATGCTTTCATTGTTTTGGATAAATGAGATGGTTCAGCATCTAAAGAGAATATTCTACAAATTTGTATTCCACCATTTAAGATGAGATGATTTCATTTAAACAACCAAACACATAGATAATCTTTATATTAAACCAACTCACATATGTATCCCTCGATATAAGTAACAAAACACAACCTTGCACCTCCAAAACCAACACATCTCATGGCCTCTCGTGAGTCATGATATCGCTCCTCGGCGGGGTTCGGGGGAGATGTTACAAACACCTTCCCGCACCTGCCCCCTCCCCGTCTCCACGGCGCTACGTTGCCTAGTCTCACCTCTACCGAATACCAATCCCCCTACCGCAGCTAAGAGGACCAGATCATCAGAGGATGCTTTCAAATGTTCTTAGAAATCATTTTTTTTTCAGTAATAATCAATTTTCGTTACTTTCTAGGAAGGAGGCAAGAGAGGACATACTTGTTACATCGTGCCAAACATACACAATTGAAGAATACAGAATTTTGCAAAATCCAAAAAATTAAAACCCTATAGAGTACACTACTACCCTCTACTTAATGAAGATAGTACTACCTAGTTTAGACACCGATTAATTCACGTGCCTGCCTTGTTTCGTGCCGAATCAGACCGACGAATTCACGAACGCCGCGATCGATGAGCAACGCATGTGCGTCCTTCTAGAATTCTTTGATACGGCACTGTTGACAGCGCTACATCAATATCAAAAATGTTACCTTTCACCGTGCCTCACGGGCCAAACTCCCAACGCGCTACGTGCGAAATCTGTCTCCTAGGGAATGGATCAGGCTAGTCTGCCCAGGGGCACTGCAGAGGGTAGTGTCGTACCCTGGAGGCACGGTAGAGCGAAGTCGTGCCCTGGAGGTACGACAGTGGCGCCGGTGTGTTTAAAAGTTGATTAAAAACTATTTAAAACACTATTTAACACTTTAAAAATATTTTTCCTTTTGATTTTTTCTTCTTGCTTTTTTACCTTACACTCACAGTTTCAAATATATTATCATATGTACTCGAAAAAATTCACAATTTTTTCACATAAAATCACAGTGCAACACAACAGACGCATCTTTAAACATAGGTGTTAACCGTCGTCATCGTCACCCTTCGCAGCCTTCAGTGTCTCGCTCGGTGAGTCAATGGACGGTGCATGTGAAACATTATTTGACGACGCGACGGTAGCAGTAGTACACCGTTACCGTTCGCGGCGGGGACGGTAGTACACTGTGACCGATCGTCATTTAGTTTGGCAACAGCTCATTCTGTACTATAGCAATTGTATTATAACAAAAGTAATGTAATGATTAATCTAGATCTTTGATTTTCGACTAGACGATGAAGACTGGTCCTAATATCTTTCCTTATGCAAAATGTTAGTCCATAGTTTGTTCTGTATTTCTGTTGCAAGACAAAAGCGCATAGTATATTTGTGCTCCATAAAGAATGCCCATGCGTAAATTCTGAATGCAGACGATCAGATGCTTTTCCTCGACATACGGGAAAGGCACCCACTGTTACGGTCTGCTTTTGCAGGAGTTAATTGACCTTCCTGTATCTAGCACGATGACAGAAGAGTGTTACTTCAAGGCATCTACAGATCCACAATCTGACAATAGTCCTTTCAGATATACTAAAAAATCACAACGGCCAGATTTTGAGCATCTGGTGTATAAATTCATTCCTAATACACATTCCTTTTATGCAAACTTTGCTCCTCACATCTGAAAACATACCCTCGCGCTCTGCATTACCAACACATATCAACAATCCATGAAATTTTAGTCCTATATTTTTGCCTTCTGTATACGCATTTCCGTGCCGGTCAGACCTATGCAACATGCCAAAATTCCATATGAAATAGTGTAGGAGTTGTATAGTCGTACTAACAAACGTGTAAACCGGACAGCTGGACACATAAAATCGCAATGCATACAGCTATTGGTACTTGAATTGTACGTGGGGCGAATCCAAAGACTAGGAACAGTGTACGTGGGGCGAAGCCAAAGACCATCCACAGAACAGATGCCAAACATTAACGGAGCAAGCAAAAGTCAAGCCCAGCTAAACGTCTAGCTAACACCATTTAGTGCTTCAGACGGACAATGCTTAAAACCAAGTATTGATACTGATGTCCTACACATGCTAGTACGGTATGGACCGGTGGTTGGAATCAGCCAGGCATTGTGTTGTGGGGGAAAAGTACGGCGATTCATATGGGAAATTAGGCGAGTAACGTCGTAGAAAGTTGACATTACATAAATAGCACTGCAACGAAACTTGGCTGCTAAATAACATCGAAAGACTGACAACTCTGGAAAACAACGCTATAAGGAAATGCCCAAACTTCGGAGGTGTTGTCAAACAACGAAGGCCAGTCGACCCGGGTCGGGTCGCCCACGGTTGGCAGCCGAGCGTCACCGGCACGACACCCATGCGACGTTGCCGGCGTACGCAGTACAACGCGTAGACCTGTTTTTCGACGACGGGCGGTCTCGTAATCTCGTTGATGGGCGGCAAGGCGGCACCGCTGCACGGATGGACGAAAGCGTGAGCCGGGCTCTGGAATTGCATTTGTCGTGGGCCTCGTGGCATCAGGAAGGGAGAGTCCCTCTAATGACAAAAATACATTTATACCAGACGATCATCCATACCGTACGAAATCATCGTAGAACCGACATACCGCGCACCTGGACCACGGCAGGTGGCATGCACACATTTCTGCCGTGCAGCAGGTGATCTACCGGTACTCCTAGTCCGTAGCAGGAATGTGTGCAAGCCACCTGCCGCGGTCCAGGTGCCGCGGTTTGGGTTAACGGGAGGTCGTCTGATGCAATCCGAGTGCGTGGTATGTCGATTTCGCGGTATTTTCGTATGATAAAGTGCTATTTTTGTCATTTTCCTTCTTGAGAAGAGTTAATTTTGTTATTTCGTATCAAAACAGTGTAGTCTTAGCCCTAGACTAGAAAACGGGACAGCATGCAGCAGCGGGCCAAATTTTTGGGCATTTTTTCTCCTGTTTTTCAGCGAAAACCATGCCGATAGATCAGAAAACAGCCCAACCATCACAAACTAGGCCGAATTTCGACACGGTACCCCGTAGGTTTAATATATCAGCCACAGCACAATTAGCAACAAAGACGGTAGGGTTATTTTTGAAAGGCCGAACTGCATTCGGGCCATGTTGATGATCGTTGGTTTACTACTGGGACTAGGTGGGCCGGCGCGCGATGCGGAGCCCGTCTGATAGACAGGTTTATTTATTTATTTATCTATGCGCGTATATACTGATGTGTACGCGTATAGCAGCAGAGGTAAAGCCAAGGAGGTTTCGTAGCGGAGGCAAAGGAAAGGAATTTTGTGCACAATGAATAGGGCTGCTACACAAGCTTTTAGTGGAGACAGTAAATTTTCATACGGTTTGTATTGTGAGTCCTTGTCTCTGAGCAACTTCGTTGGAGTGGCAGGAATACGCAAGTATGTTTGAGCACTGTTACTGTATGTCTATGGACAAAACAGCAGTTGTATTTCAACACGGGAAATAGAAAACACATTAGTACAGGCTGCAAGGCTAGAAATTTGTATCGGCAAGATAACATGGAATTATTTATCTGGGGCTAGGACAACAGCAAGAGCGAAACAAGGATAGCAGCGATATCATTTATATCACAGGAAATATATAGGTGTTTACACAGTTTTTCAGGTAGCATATAACGCTAGTAGGTTCCAGTTCACAGTTTGTGATAAATCAAGTTTTGTGGGAACTGTTTTGAGCAAAAACCTGGCAGATACGATGTGCAACGGATGTAATGTATAGGGTCTGTGGCATGGAAGTGAGGAGTCTGCATATAAAAGAGCATAGTATGCTAGATGTGCAATAGGGTGGCGCCATTGCTGCTACAGGTATGTACTGTTCCGAAAGTAACTTGACTTTGCGACGTCAGGATCGGTGGATACGGCCTCTGTTTTATGGTGCACTAGTAGCCTGGGCGCGCTAGAATTGAGCATAGTCAAAAGCAGAGTTTGATGGTGTTGGTTGCATGGTAAGTATTGGGTTTATGAGAATTGCCTGGTAGTGAGGAGTGGCTATATTACTGATGTAAATAAGGGCATTATATTTATAGGAGCATGTTTTGCGCTGTATAAATAGCAAGGGTAATATGAGATGTACATAACAGGACATGGTCATTGTACTACTGTTAGAGAGCACAATTGGTTGAGCATAATCTGTTTGAGCAGATAGATATGCGCAGTTAACAGTACATACGGTTTACAAAAGTTGGCATTATGTTTGCTACCCTCTCTGGAATCTTTTGTTCTTTGCCTCTTGTGTGGTTGCTCCCCATCTGAGCTTAGACGTTGATCCATCTTTGTAAAATAGGAAAAAAAAATCCTCAATGCTAATACTCGGACATGCTTATTAGGACTGCTCAACACCAAAGGTACGGAGTAAATCCAAAAGATTTTGTGGATCAAATTCTCCTGTAATTCCCAGGGAAGCTGCTTTACTCATAGAAACGAATAAAGCGAAAAATTATTGGTGGTCAAATTAACATGGTAAACGAAAATAGAATTAAGAGTTAGAAAGTGTATATATATTTACTCATGCAGGGAATCCAAATATTTGGCTACAGAAGACAGTACTTGTGGACATGTACTGTGTCTCTTGGCAAGAGATAGGAAAAGGCCTAATTCTGAACTTGTAGTGACGTTAACCAGCAGTAATTCATAATAGGATGATAATGCTGCGCCAAGTAGACTTTTCCACGTAGTCTTTGCAAGACCGTTAACATTCTCTGTATGTCAATAAATACAAACTTATGCCTTTTAGAAGACTACTTATATTTCTTACTGTAAAAAAGTATAGAAATCTGCAAGTGCGGTCACCTTCTTCCACTTGAAGCAATCGATCAAGGTTGCAAATTAACTTATTCAGCATTGACAAACTATTTTGAGGTACATCTTTAATATTAGGATAGTAGCAAATAGATCCCCATAGTCTAGCAGCTTCCTTTTCACTGATCTGATTACCTGAATGATTGCCAGTTCTTACTATATCATCTAATAACTCTATCCAGAATAAGTTTTTTGATTCAAAGAACCTGCACACTTTGCTCCTCACATCTGAAAACATACCCTCGCGCTCTGCATTACCTACACATATCAACAATCCATGAAATTTTAGACCTATATTTTTGCCTTCGGTATACGCATTTCCGTGCTGGTCAGACCTATGCAACATGCCAAAATTCCATATGAAATAGTCTAGGAGTTGTATAGTCGTACTAACAAACGTGTAAACCGGACAGCTGGACACATAAAATCGCAATGCATACAGCTATTGGTACTTGAATTGTACGTGGGGCGAATCCAAAGACTAGGAACAGTGTACGTGGGGCGAAGCCAAAGACCATCCACAGAACAGATGCCAAACATTAACGGAGCAAGCAAAAGTCAAGCCCAGCTAAACGTCTAGCTAACACCATTTAGTGCTTCAGACGGACAATGCTTAAAACCAAGTATTGATACTGATGCCCTACACATGCTAGTACGTATGGACCGGTGGTTGGAATCAGCCAGGCATTGTGTTGTGGGGGAAAAGTACGGCGATTCATATGGGAAATTAGGCGAGTAACGTCGTAGAAAGTTGACATTACATAAATAGCACTGCAACGAAACTTGGCTGCTAAATAAAATCGAAAGACTGACAACTCTGGAAAACAACGCTATAAGGAAATGCCCAAACTTCGGAGGTGTTGTCAAACAACGAAGGCCAGTCGACCCGGGTCGCCCACGGTTGGCAGCCGAGCGTCACCGGCACGACACCCATGCGACGATGCCGGCGTACGCAGTACAACGCGTAGACCTGTTTTTCGACGACGGGCGGTCTCGTAATCTCGTTGATGGGCGGCAAGGCGGCACCGCTGCACGGATGGACGAAAGCGTGAGCCGGGCTCTGGAATTGCATTTGTCGTGGGCCTCGTGGCATCACGAAGTAGGGAGCCCCCCTCCCCCCTCATTTTAGCATCTTTTTCACAGAAATAGCAAAATTAACCCGCGAACGCAATTACAAAAATAACATTAATACCATGCAATCATCCATACCGTACGAAATCATCGCAGAACCGAGATACCGCACACCCGGACCGCGGCAGGTGGCATGCACATGTTTCTGCCGCCTGGCAGGTGATCTAACGGTACTCCCAGTCCGCAGCAGGAATGTGTGCAAGCCACTTGCCGCGATCTGGGTTAACGACAGGTCGTCTGATGCAATCCGAATGCATGGTATGTCGGTTTCGCGGTGTTTTCGTATGATAAAGTGCTATTTTTGTCATTTTCCTTTTTTAGAAGAGTTAATTTTGTTATTTCGTATCAAAACAGTGTCGTTTTAGCCCTAGACTAGAAAACGGGACAGCATGCAGCAGCGGGCCAATTTTTTGGGCATTTTTTTCTTCTGTTTTTCAGCGAAAACCATGCCGATAGATCAGAAAACAGCCCAACCATCACAAACTAGGCCGAATTTCGACACGGTACCCCGTAGGTTTAATATATCAGCCACAGCACAATAAGCAACAAAGACGGTAGGGTTATTTTTGGAAGGCCGAACTGCATTCGGGCCCATGTTGATGATCGTTGGTTTACTTCTGGGATACCTAAGGCCCATAGTGTGTTTCAATATTTTTTTCCTTATATAGCTACAGCCCTTTAGTTGATGGAATCCTGTCGAACAAAATTTTAAGGTGAGGTTTTTCATGTACAATTTCCGACCATCCCACTGTGAAATGTCTGTGTATCACATTGTCGATTTGTCATGCAAGTTTGAATTTGAAACAGCGAGGCACCCATCAATCACCTGCCCTTGACAATAAGCAGCTCATTAGGCAGCCAATCAAATCCATACTGCCACGACCGGATAAGTCCCGCCTCATGTAAATGACAGCAATTAGAGGCTAATCCCACACGATAAGGCAAACCCTTTCCCGCACGGCAATCCAACTGTTGTTTCGGATAGTATGCAGCAGGACAGTGTGCGCGTGCATTCATCAAAAGTCAGTACCGATTGCCAACTTATCCTGATGAGGGCATAGCCTAATATAATACAGTAGTATAGGTTTCATCAATCTGTACGGTACGGCTACTGAATGTGCGACACTTGGGAGAAGGCGAGGGGGCAATCCAAACTGAACAATTCAGGATCCCGCACACCGACAGAGCGAGGTAATTGGTACAGTAAAGAAAGTGCCTGTAAAGAAATATCCTTTGGGCAAACTTATTCAGATAAGGATACCCCGTGCACCCAAAAACAACCAGACTTGGAAGCAAACCTATTCTGATAAGAGTTGATGGGTTGCTAGTTCGTATTTGTCTCTAGCCTATGTATTAGGTTGCTTAGTTAGGTGTTCAAAAGAGTTACTTTTCTGTCTATGGTGTTTACCCGTTGGGATTAGTGATTGTATCTTTTTTTCTTTAATTTGTCGTACTTTATTAATATAATGAGTAGCTCTTTTAGAAGAAAAAAAACTATTATGACAACGACGTCGTCTAAGCTACTCCAACATCGTCGAATCTTTGGCCGAAAATGCGATTTTTTGCGTCGGATTTGCAGAAATGGCCATCGCCAAAACGTATTTGCAAAAATAGCCCCTGTCGCACGGCCCCAGCCGCCACGTTGTCGGCTACCACACGGTGAGTTTTTTTCCTTTTTTTATAAAAAAAAAAACCGATGCCACACGGGCTCTATTTATAATGCCTATAAATAGGCATGTTACAAAAATGCCCCGCTAAAGTACTACAGTACAAGGGCATGTGTGCCTTTTTGCCCCTACCAATGTCCACGTGTCACCTCTTACCTAATATCACAGGGCAGAGTGCACAGACCCAACCGAAGACGCGGTCCATTGGACCAGTCTGGATCCTGTGGCCATAGACGCCAATGGGGCAAGATCCAACGGTTGCCGAATGGGGACTCCCTTGGCTAGCTCCTATGTGGCCGAAATGGTGGACAGTGGGCAAGGGCTTGCGATGCGCAAGTCGAATCCATGTTTTTTTTTGTCGAAAGCTTTGGCTCTCCTCGTCTCCTCTGGCCAATTATCCACTTGGACTCGCCCACGCTAGTTGAAGACTGCGCCGTAAGTGCCGACCCATTTTCATCTTCTTGCGTAGGATGTGGGTGCCCGCACAGTCAACCATTGAAGGTCCATCATGGACCGAGCCTAGGAGAAGGGGTGGCCGCCTCACGCAATACTCCTGGGGAGGGTGCAAAGCCACCGTCGGGTGCGCTATGTATCGGCCATCCAGCGATCGCACGGGATGTCGAGCAGTGCGTCTGCGTGGGTCCCACTAGTTGTCGTCATGTCCTGTCGCTACTAGGGACTCGCGCTGCTTCCTTGCGTCCGCGGACTTAAACCTACGGCCGAGTGTGGGGAGGAGGGGGTAGAGACGACTTTTCTCGTCATTTTTTTGACACACTCCCTTCCCCTACCACTAGATCTATTCATGGGTGGTCAGCCCCGAGCCCGGCTTGATTTTTCTAGGCTCGGGCTTTGATTTTCGGTCCGAAGCCCGAAAAAGCCTGATAAAGTCAATAAAATAATTTAAAAATATTTGTATTCTTGAAATGAATTAAATATTAATATTCTTATTCCAAAAAAGAATTTAAATAATAATATTTTATGGAAAAACACAGGTTCAAGCCTGCACATTCAGTGCCGGGCTTTTCCAAGCCCAACTCGTGTTTTGAATAGGTCTACCTGCCACCATGGAAGCCACATCGTGCCCTAGTGCGCCCTTGCTCCTTTTGTGGTTCCGCAACATCGGCTTTCTTCCTGTGCCATGTAGATTTTCTCTGCTATCATTCCCGTTGTTAGGCATCATCGACATTGTGGCCACCTTGTAGGAGATGACGAAGGGAGGCTGCGCCGATGTCCCCACGGGGTGACCATCATGACCTCTATGGCGATCTCGTATACGCGGAGAAACTCTCGAGGGTCCGTCGCCCTGGCTGCTGGTCCCTATGCCAGAGGCCTCCTTGCCTGGTCGCCTCCCTGGCTCTGAGCTGTCGGCCTCGACAATGGCCTAGGTTAACACCGGGGTTGGTGGAGGATGGGGCTCCAGGGATACTGGTTGGGTCACGCGAATGTCTTGGATCTCCCGCATCGCGCTCCACAGATCGGCCAACACCCGCTAGAGGGCTTCGTAGGGTGTTTTGGCGCTCCCGCTGTCCGCGGACGCGGACACAAGGGCTCAGTCCGTGGCCACATCAGGAAAGGATAGGAGGGGTCATGATACCAATTCATCTGGGCACCGCGCCAGAGCCTTCGGTGGCTTCTCCATCTGAAAGCACCTAGGCCCTAAAAATAATTTTGGTAATTAATGTCAACAATATTTTGTAGGACTAATATGCGTGCTAAGATTTTTAAAGGTTTAGTCCCAGTGTGTGAATGATGACATGGAAACAACAATGCAAAGGTGAAAAAGATCGACATGACTCAAGGCAAAGGTATCATATAGCCTAAAGATCATTTTGTAGTTTTTACTGGTCTCGGTGTTTGGAGAAAAAACTGGATTTGTAGGTTAGTTGTCGTAATATAAAGAAGGATCATGGCTAGTAGCTTGAGAAACTCTATTTGTGCCATCTTGATCAACTAGGGTTCATGCATTGCATTTAGTTTAGCTTCTGGAAATATTTAAGAGAAAATCGGTATGTCCGCAAGTGATAAGCAATATTACCGCAGGTCGGTAGTACCGAAATATAGTTGCCGGTACTTAAATTCTAGAGAGCATATTTTTGGTGTTTTTGAGCTCCTCCGAAATTCGATACGACCGCAATTTAACAACGGTACTACTGCAGGTCGGTAGTACCGAAATGTAGTTGGTGGTATGAATTTTCCAGGGAGCATGTTTTTCGAAGTTTTTCTTGAAATCCCAAAATCGGTATGATCGCATTAGATGAGCGGTATTACCGCAGGTTAGTAGTACCGAAATATAGTTGGCGGTATGTATTTTCCAGTGAACATGTTTTTGGGAGTTTCTCTTGGATTCAAAAAATGATATGACCGCTATTCTTGAGTGGTACTACCGTAGTGTGGTCATACCGAGTTTTAAATAGCGGTACGTTATTTCCAGAGAGGGTGTTTTCTTCTACTTCTAATCCTCTGGAAATCAGTAGTTCTGTTCTAAGCAAGCGGTATTACCCTCGTGCGGTAGTACCGATTTATAGTTGACGGTAAAACTATAACTTTTTCGTAACGGGTAGTTCAGAGCATTAAATGCTAATGTTCCAACCGTTGATCATAATGATCGGTAATACCTATTTTAAATGGCGGTATTACTGTATTTGCTAATCTTTTTAGGAACATTATTCAAACGACTAGTTTTGTGGTTGGGGGCTATAAATACACCCCCACCTGCACCAAGCTGAGAACCTTTTGGCCATATTGAATACACTTTAGGTTTTGGTGCTCTCTCTTCTACTCATTTGCATTCAAATCATATTTTGAAGTAGTTGAGAACTATTCAGGTGCACTGCATCATTAGTTGATCATCTTGACCCTTCATAGTCTTCAAGCGAGTGCGACGATGCTTCCTGGCACCTAGACGATTTGAAGAAGAAGTTACGCAGTGATCACTTCAAAGCAGCTTGTGAAGCGACTCGGCAAAGAATTGTGAAGTGGTTGTGTTCTCACCATGTCTGGAGAGGAGGAGGAGCAACGATAGTGATCGAGGGTTAAAACTTAATTCGTGGAGCTGGTTCAATTTGTTTGGACTTACCTCAATATGGACTAGTGAAGACCGGCAAGTCTTCGATAACACGGGAAAAACATCATCATCTCTATTGTGGTTTATTCCTTGTTTCTATTATTTCTGCATTTATATTTCTAGTAAATTACTTGTGTAGATTTTCTTAGCTAGAATTGTATATAGTATTGACATAAGCTTATAATTATTTTAAAAAATATAGTAGTTCTTTCATTGTATTTGTGCTAGGAAGCTTTGTTAAGATAATCAAGATTAAAATTACTAATTAATTAGAAAAGTTAAAAAACCTCCTATTCACTCCCTCTAGTCGGTTATCCTTGATCCTACACCATCAGGTACAGTGACCCTCGGGACTGTTATGCCGGATCCTTCGAGGACTGTTCTTTCGTCTACTCTTGATGGTCGCGCTTCGGGCAGGCCACCCCTGATAATGATGACTTTAGCGGTGGTGTGCTTCTGCCGTGTCGGACGAGGTCTCGCAGCGGCAACGGCCTCAACTTCGGGGAGAGCATCAACCGCCATCTGCTTCAACTACTCTCTTGAGGCCACGACTGCCTTTCTGTTTGGAGGCATTAGCTTCATCAGAGCTTCACGCTTCTACACCACTCCTGCGGACTGTGCCAACTATTGTGGCTACGGGGCCAAACAGTAAAGATTGGGGCTCCAGGGACCCCTAAAGGGGTTCACCGAAGCCTGACGAGTATGGGGAGTGAGTAAAAAGTAGCTTGTTATATAGGTGTCTAGTGCCTATAGAGAGTTGGTAGGTTACAAGAATGCCTCACTAAAATGCTACAGTACAAGGACATGGGTACTTTTTTGCCCTGTTGGTATCCACATGTCGCTCCTTGCCTATTATCACAGGATTGGGTGCAGAAGACCCAGACATGGACGCGATCCAGTGGACCGGTCTGGATCCTGTGTCCGTGGACGTCAGTGGGGTAGGATCCAACGGTTGCCGCATAAGGTCCCCTTTGGCTTGCGCTTATGTGACCAGAAAGGTGAACTGTGGTGGGGGGCACTCCCATAACAGGCGGCCTCGTGCCGAGTGGCAATCGCGTGATCGTCCATGTGCGCGTATCTCGCTGAGCGATCGGCCAGCGTGGCGTCCTTGATTATATTGGTTACGAACTTGTTTCAAGCAGCATGAACATGATCTAAGAGTTTTGAGCTGTTCGATAAGAAAATAGGAATTAAGTACGTCGCACGGATGCGTGAGATTTTTGAGATGCTTGAAGCAACTAAAGAGTGGTGACATGGAAGTGCTGATTATCAATCAGATATCTGTCGCGTTTTTTTCATCATTTGAGTGGCAGGTGGAGAACTATGATCGTAGTAAATATATGCCATCCTAGGCCGGGAAGATCGATCTGTTTAAGAGAACATTATGCATCAACGTCGGAAGTCACATTGCTTGCCTCCATGGGCTGCCTGCCTCCTTGCCCGTCATGAGCGAGAGGGAAAGCATGCACGGGCGCCATTATTAAACAATCACGGGACTGCGCATCGGTTGGGTGGCATGTTTAGCTGAGATGTCCTGCCAAAACACTGTGGACAGGGGTGTTGTCATCAGCAAAAGAAAGCCAGAACCACAAGGTTTACGGTAATCATCACAAACTTACAGGAGCCGGTCTAAATTTTTGTTAGATCGATTATAATTATAGGACGTGATGTACATTCCATTCCGAGCTTCAGCACAGTATGTCACGCCTTGCTGTCCGATCTGGCGCTACGATGCTCAGCTGTTTGATGTCGGTGCATTTTTTCTTCCTTCCAAAATAAGCGAAAGTACTATGCAACATCACACACTCCTCCTCCTCCCGATCTCCTCCGAAAAAACATTGGGAAAAATAACGTATTCTTACCGAAATTGCATGAAAACCATCAGTATAGAATCTAGCCGCGCTTAAAACTAATTCAAATATACCAAACAAACCAATTCCGATGTTACGACATTTCAACATTTGAAAAATAATAGTTGCAACATCCGAAAATAATTGTTCCAACATCAAGAAGTTTGCAATATTTTAAACTAACTTATGAAACATTTTGATTTCATGTGTGCAACAATCGACGACAACAGTTGCAAGAAAAAGAAAAAAAATTTGGAAGATGTAGCAACAAACCAAAAATCACTTTATACAACAATAGAGAAAAGCTGTTGTAACAATTCGAGAGAATGCATGCACCATTTAAATGGTAAAAGAGCTGCAACAAATCGAAAACACCATTACAATAAAAAATACCTCTTGCTGCAACATTTGTCTCCATGGACTTAAGGAAAAGGTCACCGGCCTCATGTCGTCTGCTCGTCATCCGTCTTCTTGACTTCTTCGATGGTCGTCTGACGCATTTGCTACGTGCGCTCCCTGTCCTTACCGGATCAGAGAGAGAGGGGGGGGAATGATAGGGACAACCGTGGCTCTAGCAGTGAGGCTCTGGTGGTGAGCTTCAGCACCGATGAACCATCATAGGGTGGGGGTGGAGGAAGTGAGGGAGTAACATGCAGGCAGGGGGCCGGAACAATCGGACACAAGGGGCGGATGGAAATGGCGAGATTGAGGAGGAGGGGGGAAGAGGAAGAGGAAAGAGGAAGAAACCTTTTCTTCGACTGGATGGAGAGCTCTCCTTTTCCCGGCCTTCTCTGGATTTGATAGGCCTTGAGGTCTCCAAAAGTAGCAAAGGGAGTGAGAGAGATGGAGTAGTGAAAGTTTGTGCAGTATTGGAGAGAGCAAGAGCCGAGATGCAATACAAGGAAAACTTGGTCAAAGAGGGGAGAGAAGTGACTAATGCACACGAGTCGCGAACGTGGCTGCTTCTTATGTGGAGGTGAAGCAAGTCAGGTGGGGTCACATATAAAGAAAGCAAAGTAGGAACTTAAGTGAAGACCATCTGATCTACACTAGATCAACGACGAGAGGAAGCGTCCGAGCGAAAACGCTCCTGTCGGATGTAAGAACAACATCATTATCCTTAATTATATGAGCCGTCATGCGCCGAGTGTTTTTGTATATAGTACTTGTACATCTATGTTACAGCGGAATTGATTATTTGTAACTACAAAAATGGACTATGAGATGTCACTCGATATCTTGCTTATTGACACGTTAATAATAGGGCGATACGTCATTGAGATAATCTTCAAGGAAAAATATGAATTCTTTGGGAATATGACAAAAGAACTTGATACTCCAAATTTGTTACCAGTACGTAGTTAGTATCACATGGCATCCCAATTGTTCAGTTAACTGATCCGTGCAGGCCTTCAATAAATAACAATTCTTGGGCACGTCTGTTAAGACTATCTTGAAGTTTATCCTATGGAATGAAGGTGGCCGATCCTTGAAACATTTTGTAATCAAGGTTTGTGTGTATATATATACTAATTGGGGTGGTTGATTTGCTAACTAATCTATAAGAAAGCAGATTAGCACAATCTGATTCCATGTGCCATTTGAACAGATCTTTTGTCTATTGTGTAGAAGGATCTAGGAGAATCATCCCAACACCAGAGTTCCACAACCTAGTTTGGACTGCAGCCTGATGAGTTAAATGCTTGTTTACTGAGTGCACAAAATTTCCAAAAGATTTGGGAGTTTGATGCGCTTCTTGGAATTATATCATGAGAATTGCTCTTATTTATCAAACCTCGGTTATGCACCAATATATCTCTAATTTCACCGCCTCTTTTCAGCTGTAACACTTATGTGAACTCGTCAGCATGACAACACATCACAAGACCAAATAGCAGTATTAAACATGGTTGTCAACGAATCAAATACGAACTGAATAGTGTTTTTTTTCGTATTCATATTCCCTAAATGAATACAAATACAAATCGAATGGCTACTCAATTCGGTCGGATTGGATTATCCTCATAACTTATATATGGCAAAATATTTATGATACTTTATCATCATACATAGCATACTTAATCATCCTAATTTATCTATTTTACCTAAAAAATAAATTTACATTAAACTCAAAATACTCATCTAGCTAATTAGCCATACCGCAATAAAATATGTGTTTGGGTATCATATTTCTTACCCATACCTATGTGTTTGGGCAAGGGTAATGGGTACCTAGTGGCACCCCCAATAATTCAATTTAACCACATGATATGGTTTTAAAAAGAGATGCTTATCGCCGCACGAAGAGCTAAATCCTTTCTTCTTACTACTTCCATTCTCTTTTACTTATTATTTTGGACAATGGCCTCTAATACACCCTTTTGGCCATTTCTTTTTCTAGTTATATGTTTGGAACAAATATTAAAAATATAATGTCATGGAACTATGGAGGTACTTTCGATGACAAATTTATTAGTACAATTTTCATGTTATAAATCTAAAAACTTATGTGTAGTCAAAATTTTCAAAAAATTCACTCCACGCAATCTGAAACAACAGAACGGATGGAGTATCATACAAGTACGTGTCAGCGTCAAGAATGAAAACAGATATACATAATATTAAAAAAAAAAAAAAACCTAGAAACCATAATGAATTATAATGGTGAGGTTTAATATTTTCTAAAGTGTGGCGCCAAAAGGATATGTCAAGGTTAAGGAATAACGAACGTTCATTATGCACGAGCGGCCTGCATATTATAATACATGCATTTTAGTCGAGACAGCGAAAGAACGTTTTCTCTGTCCAACATCTAGTTTTGTCATGTTCATCCAGCGAACTACAAATAAACACCTTTTCCTTTCAAACAATCTCACTAGTTGGCAAGTCAAAGTTACCTAGTCCTTGTATCTCACCACAAAGCGGCAACCAGCAATCAATCTACACTAATAGCGTCTTGTCTCATGATGTGGATAGATTGATTATTTTCTGGACAAAAGAAAAATAGCAGCTGATCTGTATGAACAGCTCCTTTGAATTGAAGTAAGACTATGAACACCAGAAAAATTCAGAGAGCATATGCAGGGGAAGGGAAAGCAAAGATGACTTCTTGGAGGCTCCCCTTGCTAACTTCCACCGTAAACCGGCACACTTCCTTGGTCTATTGGTCTGGTCATGATGGCTCACGGCACCCACCATTAGCTCCTCTCGAAGTCGTTACTGTGGCCATGCAGCACTGACAGAACTGATCAGCTGCGAGACCCGTCTTCATCACACTTGACTAGCGCTTGAATTGACAGAGCCAATGATGAAGCAGAACCCCTGGGCCGGCTTGTCAGCCCTGGTCGGGTGCATGAATACAGTGTATCAGCTACAAGCAGCACGTCAAGCCTACAACAACAACTGTTCCATGGATACACTAGTAGTACTTCACGTTTATCAGGATTGGAAGTATTGATCTTGATGCGAGCGATAATTAGTGGATGCTCTCTAGAATCATGCATGACAAGTGGACGAACGCAAGCGCAACGCGAAAGTCAGACACCGCACAGCGGCGCATGCCATTTCCGTGATGCAAATCGCGGAGCACCGGGGCAAAAGGCAGAAACTTTAAGGTTTGGAGCCCCTTGATATGAAGTTTGAACCAGACTGGAGCAGAGCAGTCGAATCAATCATTCACGGGAGAGACTTCGCTACTGCTAGTAGTACTACGAGTGAGTGCAATGTTTAACTGACGTCCTGGTTCCAGTGACCGGTCACTGGAATCATTGGGATCTTGAAAGCCATACGTTCGCGAGGCCCGCAGTTCAATGTACCATGTGATGCTAGCAAAGTTTTCAGGAGCATACCCCAGACTCAAACTGTTGGCGTTTACCTCGCACATTTTTTAGGCCTGGGAATCATGTGCCGTAAGCTGCATAAAGGATGTTGATGCAGTTATGTTTGTGTAGTTCTCTATTTGGAAGCAACCAGGGCGTACGTATGTTTTGGCATAACATCTGTAAATAATGTGTGCAACAAATTGCATAAATAACAAATACAATGTCAAGAAAAAATAGGGGAAAAATCATATTCTCACCAAAATTACATTAAACCGTCGGTATAGAACCTACATGTGCTTTTAAAAACTAGTTCAAATATCACAAACAAACAAATTTTGATGTTACAACATTACAACATTTTAAAATAACAGTAGAAACATTCAAAAATAATTATTACAATATTTTTGGAACAATGATGCTGTTGAAAATGAGGGCAATATTTTAATTCCAAATTTTATTAGAAGGCAAATATTGCAAAAGACTAATGATGCATATAACAATACTGATAGCAGACAACTCATTGTACTTCACAATATATGAAAACCAGGATATAAACAAGTCTATCAATCACACAAGAGACTTACGGATGGGTCCGATGAAGAGCGAAGCAATGCAGACTTGATGCGAAGGCGAGAATGTAGATGTCGCGGCAGAGAAGCGGTCGCGCGCAGCGCTGCCGTAAACCTTATTGCCGCCCGCGCGGTCTTCACGCAGCGAACGGTTCGAGATACGCTTCCTTCTTCACGGCACGCCGAGAAGAAGAGTTGGCAAAGTTCGACGGCGCGATACAAACAAAGACATAGTAAAGGAAGAAGGAATGGAGGCTATTCTTGTATCCCTATGCACCGGGCGTCTCGGACATATATAGATGCGGTAGTAATCGACAGTTAAATGACCATTTACCCATCGTAATCGGCACACTTAACGACCATTTACCTCATCGTAATCGTTACACTTAACCAGCCATTTACCCATCGTAATCGTGTCATCATCACCCAATAAAGCCTCAAATTTAAACATTTGAATCTCATTCAAACAGAGAGAGAGATGCATGGTTCGGCAAAAATAAGGTGGACTTGGCTCGCCAAATGGCGCGCCACGTCACGCGCACGATCCGCGCCGCAAGTCACAAGTCACGCGATTTTTCACGCGAAAATACGCGAACGCGATACAGCGCGTGCGTGCAGTGTGTGTTTAGCCGAGCCCTCCTCATGCCATCCTCATCCATGTGTTACATGTTTCAAGGAGTGGCAAGGACTCCACCTTATATGTTGGTCACCTCCACCTTGCCTTAGCAATATGGTACTAACCCATAAATGCTTTGGAATTATAGAAAATGGGCCTCACTCATATGGGCCAATTTCTAACAATCCCCACCAATTCCAAAGCAAGAAGCAAAAGGATATCAAAGATATTGTCTCAAGAATCAAGTAATATATCAGTCTTTTAGTGTAAGTCCCGCACGGTTGAACTTACACCTAGAATGACAAGATTCATCTTCTCACGGTGATGAATGGACCATGCCTTGAATTCACAGCTTTTGTGATTAGATTTTACTTGAAATCTCAATCGATACTAGGTCACAAAGAACCGCGCCTAAACGGAGCGTTATTTGGTCATGCTCCTTATCTGCTCATGAGCTTTCTAGAGAATGCCCTATTCTCGTGAATCTGCGACCTCACAGTTGGGCTCAAGTAGGTATATTCTTTCTAGGTATCCTGCAGCTAATACCTTTTCCTCATTTGGACAACGAGAATATATTAAGGTTTTATGCCATCCTTCCATACAGATTGAGAGTAATTTGTCTATTAGGACATGGATTCAATGAATATATACTCTCTTGTTACAACATGAACTTGTTTTTCCCATTGCCTAAGTCACGGATCTCCGATCAAAAGGTATGGGTTATTGTTGAGTTGTAACTCCAATGGGCCTCATTCCCATGTCCATAGACGCAACGGAAATCGCCTTCCGTGCTAGCCCCTTGTGAAAGGGTCCGCGATTTTTCTCGGTCGTATATAATTCACAGAATCACTCCGAGTTCCTCAATTTTCGACATGATTTAAGCCTACGCTTCACATGTCCGGAGGACTTCATGTTATCCTTAGTACTTGTAACCTTAATCAATACCGCTTGATTATCACAAGACATTAGGATTGCTGGTATTGGTTTCGCAACTGTGGCAAGTCCAACATAAGCTCTCTAAGCCATTCACCTCAACGAAGAGCGTGTCTAGTGCTACAAGTTACGCTTCCATAGTTGACCTCGTCAAAATAGTCTGCTTACACGACCTCCATGAAACTCATGACTCTGCTAGTGTAAAGACATAACCACTTGTGGCTTTGATCTCATCTGCATCGAGATCCAATTTGAATCACTATATCCTTCTAATACGTAAGGATGCCCAGATAGTGAATTCGTATGAGGTTGTGCCTCTCAAATAGCGCAACACTCTCTCAAGTGCCTCCCGTGATCATCTCACGGGTTAGAAGTAAACCGACTTAATTTGCTCACAAGAAATGATATGTCGTCTTGTGGCACCGTATAGATACATAAGTGATCCAATAATTTATGAAAATCTTAATTGATCTTTTCCTAACCCTTGATTCTTTCAAGCTTAATGCTTGCATCATAGGGCGTTGGAGAAATTTTACAATTCTCATAGCCAAAACGGCTTAAGATTTTCTCAAGATAATGGGATTGACTCAAAGTGATCCCATCCTCGTTCTTGATTAATTTAATATTCGAATAACATCTGCCTCTCCTAAGTCTTTCATATCAAAGCATCGAGATAAAAAGATTTGACCTCGTCAATTACTGCAGTTGTTTGTTCCAAATATAAGTATGTCATCTACATATAGGCACAAGATCACTCCTTGACCCCACCATAACGATAGTATACACATTTATCGACTTCATTCACAACAAAGCCGCAGATGTTAAAGTTTTATCAAATTTCTCGTGCCATTGTTTAGGTGCTTGCTTTAGACCATATAAGGATTTCAATAATCTACATACCTTATTTTCCTATCCGTAAATCACAAAACCATCAAAGTTGAACCATATAGATTTCTTCCTCTAACTCTCCATTAAGAAAAGCTGTCTTTACATCCATTTGATGGACATGTAGACCATAAGAAGATGCTAACGCAAGGAGCACTCGATGGTGGTTAGTCCGCGACAGGAGAATAGGTATCAAAGAAATCTTCTCCTCTTTCTGGGTGTAACCCTTGGCCACAAGTCTTGCCTTGTACTTCTCAATAGTACCATCAGCCTTAGTTTCTTTTAAAGATCCACTTACATCCTACTGAGTTTGCACCGATAGGACGATCGGTGATCTCCCAAGTCCCATTAGCCATGATAGAGTCCATCTCGCTCTGATCGCTTCTTTCCAATACTCAAGATCGAAGATGCATAAGCCTCTGAAAGGGTCGTTGGCACATCATCCACGAGGTATACAATAAAGTCATCACCAAAGGTTTTCAACCCTTTGTCTCTTGCTCCTACGAAGAGCTTCGTGACTAGATTGTTATCCTCCTCGTGGATATCACATATTGGTTCGTAGATGGTGGAAGTTCGAAGTTTGATTATTCTCACTTTCAATATTTTCAATTTGAACATTCTCGGTTTGTGAAGTAACGTCTTTGTTCTCATAGGAAAATAATCCTCAAAGAATGAAGCATCTCTAGACTCCATTATTGTGTTAGCAATAATCTTAGGAATTTCTGATTTAACTACTAAAAATCTATAGGCCGTGCTATTATGAGCATATCCTAGAAAAATACAATCGATTGTTTTAGCTCCAAGCTTTCTCTTTTTCTGCAATGGTATATTGACCTTGGCCAAACACCCCCAAGTTCGCAGAAAATTGACATTGGGTTTTCTCCCTTCCATCCTCATATGGAGCAATATCACTCTTTTAGTGATTACTCTGTTTAGGACGAAGGTTTTGTCAATATAGCTTCCCCACCATGTCTTAGGCATACCAAAGACTCTCTAACATGGCATTAACCAAGTCCGTTAGTGTGCGATTTTTCCTCTCAACTACCCCATTTGATTGGGGTGAATATGGTGGTGTAAATTCATGGACTATTCCATGCTCGTAATGCACTGAGAAAATTCATGAGAGATGTACTCTCCTCCACGATCGGACCTTAGTCTTTTTATTTTCTTCTCTAGTTGGTTCTCAACCTCGGCCTTATAAGTCTTAAAGTAGTTTAAAGCTTCATCCTTAGTTTTTAGCAAATACACATAGCAGTAGCGTGTTGCATCATCAATGAAAGTTAAAAAATATCTTTTGCCTCCTTTTGTCAACAATCCATTCATTTCACACAAATCTGAATGAACAAGATCTAATGGTGCCAAGTTCTTTTCGTCCTCTAATCCCTTAAAGGGTTTGCGAGGCTGCTTTGCTACAGTCTTTTTCTCTATGAAATTTGCATTGTTCTGACCAGAAGTACTAGGTGCATCTTTTGCTCTTGCCTTTTCTTCCACATCGAGGGCAGCAATGAGATCTTCAACAGAAATCTCTTCCCTCTTGTGTTTCAAGCTAGTGGCAAAATCCCGCCAAGAAACAGGAAGTTTGGCGACAATGCCCGCAGCCACAAACTTAGGAGGCAACACACAGCCCAGATGCGCAATCTCACCAACCAATAGTTGGAGATCATGAGCTTGTCCAACAATGGACTTAGCCTCATCCATGGTAAAGTCGAAGAATTGCTCACACATGTAGAGCCAACGACCTGCCTCTGCCTCTGCATATTTGTGCTCTAGTGCATCCCACAACTCGTGGCGGACTTATAGTCCATGTACACATCATAGAGCCGATCCGCGAATGGTCGGAGGCGACCAAGAGCGATGTTGTTCGCATTATCGAATCGCATATACTTGGTCAATCAGAACGGATATCGTGGGTGGATTACCCACCACACCCAAAAGACATGAGCGAACTTGGCTCTAGTCGCCATCTACTGAAATTCGACGAAAAACCTCTCGGTTTCATAGCATCGAAGCTCGACCATAGTTGTGTTGCAACAAAGTTTACAATAAGGTTTACGGAATGTTGAAAATGAGGGCAATATTTTAATTCCAAATTTTATTAGAAGGCAAATATTGCAAAAGACTAATGATGCATATAACAATACTGATAGCAGACAACTCATTGTACTTCACAATATATGAAAACCAGGATATAAACAAGTCTATCAATCACACAGTAGACTTACAGATGGGTCTGATGAAGAGCAGGAAGCAGCGCAGACTTGATGCAGTGCAGAAATGTAGATGTCGCGATCGGCAAGCGGTCGCGCAGATGCGCCGCCGAAACCTTATTGCCGCCCCCGTGCAGGTCTTCACGGCAGCAACGGTTCGGAGATACCGCTTCCCTTCTTCACGGTGCACGCCGAGAAGAAGAGTTGGCAAAGTTCAGACGGCGCAGTACAAACAACACATAGTAAAAGGAAGAAGGAATGGAGGCTATTCTTGTATCCCCTATGCACTGGACGTCTCCAGACATATATAGATGCGATCGTAATCGACAGTTAAATGACCATTTACCCACCGTAATCGGCACACTTAACCACCATTTACCTCATCGGTAATCGTCACACTTAACCGATCATTTACCCACCGTAATCTGTCATCATCACCCAATAAAGCCTCAAATTTAAACATTTGAATCTCATTCAAACAGAGAGAGATGCATGGTTCAAGAAAATAAGGTGGACTTGGCACGCCAAATGGCGCGCCACGCCACGGCACTCCGCGTCGCAAGTCACAAGTCACGCGATTTTCACGCGAAATCTGCGAGCAGCGCGCGTGCGTGCGTGTGTGTTAGCCGAGCCCTCCTCATGCCATCCTCATCCATGTGTTACATGTTTCAAGGAGTGGCAAGGACTCCACCTTATATGTTGGTCACCTCCACCTTGCCTTAGCAATATGGTACTAACCCATAAATGCTTTGGAATTATAGAAAATGGGCCTCACTCATATGGGCCAATTTCTAATAGATGCAACAATCAAATAGTGAAGGGGCTGCAACAAAAAGTTTATTCTGTACAACAAATCAAAAACACCATTGTAACAAAAATACTTCTTGCCGTAATATTTGATGCCGTGTGCTGCAACATTCAGAAATAATAGTTGCAACATTGTGCAAGGATGCAACACTGGAAAACAACAACCACAACACCTTGGACAGATCTGGCAACAAATGGAGAAAAGAGGTTGCAACAAAGCAAAAAAATGCATGCAACAACTTTACCAGAGTTAAACTCGCGAGAGCAGGAGGATGGTATGAATATCATGGGGATATACTCATGATCTTAGGATGATAATACAATTGGCAATGACGGTGAGGGTTTATCAAAACACTTGTTTTCGACAAAATTCATAGTGTTGTCAGGTTCAGGCGGTCAGATCGGCCACCTCTGGCGGTCAGACCGACGATGGGCAGGCCAAAGGGCCGACGGTTAGACTGGCCATGGGCGGCGGTCTGACCGGCCAAAAAGGTGACTTTCAAGTTTTTGGCTGAGCCAAAATAGAGGTTGTAAGCAAGAGAGATGATTCTTCTGCACTTGGTCTCATAATTTTGGAACTTTGAGTTAAAAGTTCTATTCATTTTAGATTTCTAGAGGGTTCGGATTGTCAGAGAGTTAATCTGGCTAAGTCCTTTCACTGGCAGTCAAACCAGCCAAACTGGGAGGTCAGACCGGCCAGGGGTGGCGGTCTGACTAGGGCTGGAAAAATAGCTCGAGGCTCGCGAGCCAGCTCGACTCGGGTTCATAAGATTTTCGAGCCGAGCCGAGCCCATCTTCTGGCTCGCATGATTTTTGAGCCGAGCTCGAGCCCGAACGCTCGGCCTTATCCCTTCAGTCCTTCACCCAAACGCAAGCGGCCGAGCGCCTCCAGAGACCAAAGCTTCCATTCTTTTCCTTTGTCCCTCCTCCCGATTCCCCTCCCAGTCCCGAGCGGAATCCCGTCCTCTGGGCTCTGGCCCGCTACCTCCAGCCCCTGCCGCCCCGCCTTTCCTACCACCTCCTTCAAGCAGGTCATCCAAATCTTCACTGGCACGTCAGAGACAGCCGCGATCGCCCCTCTCCCCGGCGGCCTCAAGATGTTCTCCCCACGGGGTTCTCGCCGCGCGGAGTGGAGGTGATGTCTCCGAGCATGCTGGACTTCCCATCGCTGGCGCTAGGGAGCCCAGTGGCGCAGCTCCCGCCGCTGCTGGGGTCAGAGGAGGCCGCCGTGGCCGAGGACAGCGCCATCGCCGAGAAGGGGTTCTACATTCACCCGTCCCCGCGCGGCCTCGCCCAGCTCCACCTGGAAGCTTCCTCGACAACGGTGCTCCTTGGTGAATGGAACTCCTTCGGCTATGGTGCTCCACAGCTGGCCGGAGCTTCTTCGGCGGCCTTTGTAATCGTAGATGTGGTTCATGTGGATGATGGTTTTGGGTTGCGAATTGCGATTGGTGTTCTTCTTTTTGCTAGTTCTTACTTCTTTCAATGCAAAGTGAAAACCAAAGCTGCTCTAAGACTGAGATGACCATGGTCCATGGAGTCATGGTCTCATGGAGAGGTGGTAGAGGTCCAGAGGAGGAGCTCGATCGGGAGGAGGGGAGAGGAGGAGGGGCGCCGGTGGCCTTCTCTATGCTGGCTGGAATGGGGAGGAGGTGCGGCGATCCTCAAGCTCGCGAGGGCTCGCGAGCCGTAACGAGCCCACTGTCGAGCCAAGCCGTGCGAGGTTTTTGGCTCATTCCCAAAACAAGCCGAGTCGAGCTTACTTACTGTTCATCTAAGCCGTAACGAGCCCGGCTCGAGCCGGCTCAGCTCGTTTCCACCCCTAGGTCTGATCGATTTTATACTGTTCGCTGGCTGGTAAGGCGACGATGTTAGTAGGTTAGGTCAATTTCATGATGTTCAATGCATATATGTTGCGTGATGCATGTTTTGACTAATGTGGGTCAAGTTGTGAAGAACTTATGCTCGAATCGATTTCTTGATCTATTGTTGTAGAGGAGGTTTGAAGGTCAACGACGATCAACAGCGAGGATAATCGGGACTAGGCTTGGAGAGCTGAGGTTCAGAATGATCGAGGATGTCAGGTGAAGCCATTGCACTCAAGCATAGCACAAAATAGGCAAAGATGACCAAACAGAAAGTTCAGTGCGATAGGTTGTATCAAGCGGCACGGGGGTCGGTACAAGTATCATAGTGGTTTCGGTGGGAGACGGATGGGAGAGACTTGCCATCATGAAAAAGTTGTTGATCAACCTACACGTGACAAAGCATGTGATTGCTTCATGAATATTGGACTCGGTCTTTGGAGAAGGATCGAGAAGAGATATTTTGGTAACTTCACCAAAATACTGCATTTGTGACCTTTAGCTAAACCGCGGCACAAGATGGCGCAAGGAAAAATGATTTAGGTCAAGTGAAGATAAAGATCACGGAGAATCACATTCAAGAAGCCCGGTTCGTCATCCGTTTTGAAAAGCGTGCGTGAGTGTTGACCCATTTATATGTGGGCTAAACGGGTGCCGGTTAGAGTCTTCTCTCTCAGCCTAGCCTTCACTATAAAAGGAGAATCTCCAGATGTGGAGTTCTCAAATCCTTCCAAGAGAAAAAAAAAATCCTATTTTGTGATTTGGGGATTTTGGAGTAGTTGAGACTAGGGTTTGTGAGAGATAGATTGATTGTGTGCTCTAGTGTTAAGCTTTTGTCCTTCATGGTGGAGTGGATGTAAACTAACATCTATGTGAAATCAATCCAAGCAATATTTCTTCGAGATAAGTCTCTTCTTGTTCTTGTTCTCTTTGGTGACTTTGGGTTTTTGGTGTTCCTTTGGTTTCTTGTTGTGATCTTCTTTGTTGTGACATGTGGAATGTATCTACGATTATCTTGATCATCATCTACATACAAGCAAGTTTTTGGATCAAAGTTTAAATCTCCTCAGTTCTTGAGCCATTTTGCCCTTATCTAAGAAATTGGTGGAATCTTGGCCTCGATCTCCACGATCGTCAATTGAAATAGATTTATGACCTTCTCGATGATCTATGGTTGAAATTTGAGGAGATTTGGATCATGGGATCAAAAGTTGAGTCAATTTGTGATTTTGAAATCGTGATAATTTTACTTTCATCGTGCGAGAGGTTAGACCGCCCATGTGAGAGGTCTAACCAGTTGGCCATCGGTCAGACCGCCTACCATCAGACGTCTGATCGTCCAACTCTCCGCTCTTTGAGTTTTTGGTGGTTTTCGTTGTTGTTTCATGGTTTTGATTGGATTCAACACAAGACTTCCACTATACTTATGCTTTCGATCTTGATAGCTTTCATAGCTATTGGGGTGAGAATCGAGTTGAATCCGATTAAGGTGAAAAAGAAGTAGTACTTTTATTCACCTCCCTCTAGTCGTCACTTCAATCCAACATATGGTGATGAATGCCCACTCCACTACCTTATTGTCGGCAACGCCAACTACTCCGACCTCGGCATCGCTAGATCCCATGAGTTCCGACGGCGGCGACGACAGATCCGACGAGATCCATCCACCCCTGGAAGGGGAGACCTCCATGGGACACCCTATCTTTCTGGTCTAGAGAGAGGAGGGGGAAGTGTGTGGCTGCAGTGGTGGTTGGCTTTGGCTGTCTTATGTGCGAGCTAGTGCTAAGTTGTGCTTCGTTCGTCCCATCTCTTGTGCCGACCTACACGAGACTACCATCATTCGTCCAAGATTTGTGTGTAGTAATGTATCTGGAAGCAAACATGGGCCATCTACAGAGGCGCACAGTAGCAATAGTGATTTGAGTTTGTTGATACAATACTCTGCAGTAAGCATTGTAACCAAATACTGCTAAAACAATGTTGATTTTACTGTATAGAAATATTGTAATGATTTTACTTTTTAGCATTGTAGCATCGGCGTTGTATACTATTGACCTGTTCTTGTCGGTTGGATGATCCGATTAAGGCTTAAGAGTATGTATAATAGTATGATATCAGTTGTCTGTAAGACTTGATACGTAGGATAAGAGAAAGGGCATAGAGAATTGGACCGCTCTTATGCAATAGTCGACTGTAATACGAGAAACAAGACATATTATACAAGAATGAGTTATTTATGGAGACATATAAAAGATAACTCATCGTAAAAGTTATCTTTTATATTATTTATAGATAACACAAAAATATATTATAGACAACAGTTGTATACATCATTGGACATACCCTAATGCACCTACTGTGCGCCTCTATGGTATCCCGGAGAGGATCCGCGTCCTCCGGAAGCAATCAGGACTGGCAGAGCTAGGTGGCGTCGTACGGACTACGGTCTGTGATGATAGCGAGGATACAGCTGGTGAGGTCACATGACCTGAAGCGCATTGGGCTTGGGTGTGGCATTTTTATTTCCTTACTCTGGGACATGACCATGACTTGTCGTCAGTGTGTATGCTTTGCTAGCTCAAGGGCATTAGCATTTTAAAGTACACTCGACTGGCTGGCCAATGATGCAGCTTAGCTCAGTCCCAAGATAAGAGGGAATCCTCTTTGGCTTGTGCATCTCTGCAAATCTACAGGGAAAGGGGCGGCAAGCAGCTGGGGGACTTGATGGGTAGATAAGATAGTTAATCGTGCACTTGTTCGTTGGTTTGTTCCGCGAATAGCTACAGATCAGCGTAACAACGTACGCTGTCTTCACACGTCAGCAAGAACATTTCTTCTGACCTAAAAAGCGAAACAAAAAACAGAGCATTTTTTGTGGACCTCTTTTTACTGAATTAGCAGCGTTCAACTCTCTCAGTTGTGCAGTTACTTCCTCACGAATTCCCAGACCCCGGCGGGAAATCGCGTCATCCTGCGGAGCAGCAAGCGTCAATCAAGCTGCGCAGCAGAGTGGCCGTTTTGTTGGCTTCTTACGCGATTATTAATAATTTGTTGATTTCAACCGCCGTCTTGCACAGAGGCACTCCGACTTATAAACTTTAATGCCAATTGGCCTGCGTTTTGTACTCATCTCGTGTTGGAGAATACTTACAAGGAACTAGATATCTTTTTAATCAGAAAGAAAATAGGTAACCAAATTCGAAGAATCCTTAGGAGGAACTAGATTTTTAAAAAAATAAGAAAAAAATATGTAACCAAATTCGTTTAGAAGAGGATGACCTGAACTCAGTCACACCTCCCTCGGTTCCTCTTACAGCAGACTTTGAAAGTCCATATATGTGACTGATTGACTATGGAGACTGATCGGTGAACGTCTCTTTCGATTCGTGCAAGGGAACCAGAAAAATGTGCCGTGCCTACTTTCGCCTACTTTCTTCTACTATTCATGCCAAACATCTTCCTCTTCAAGATGCGCTGCGGGAGTTTGACCCTGATTTGTTGTGCTTTCTGGGGCTAGTGCATACTGCAAAGTAGTAGTAGTACCATGTCATCAGTTATTAGTTTTTGTGCGTAAACTTCGTAGTACTAGTTTTGTTACTACTAACGCGAACATGATCCATATTTGTTGGTCCATGACAAGGTCGAGTATGATACTATGCCGAACAACATTAATTGTGCATTACTCACACAGCAACAGTGTCAACAAACGCTGTCAATTCATATTAAAACGCCCCTGAAGATTATTATGTAGGCACACACACGAGCTGCCGATGCAATCTTTTGGAGATCCAACCGGTTACATCAGGGGCACGAATTTTCTATCATTATTTAGATGTCGATAAAGATAGCCGGCCTGCCGTTTGAACGGGGTCACTACTCGCTAACTCTCCATTGTTTAGCTCTGGAAAGGATATCTAGTATGACCTTTTGGAATGGGACGGAATGCCTCTGTTCTAAACCACTTTAGACCTTGTACAAACAATTGACCAGGAGGAGAAGCAATTAACTATCTAGAACCGACGAACGCTTTTCTGAGAGAGAGAGAAAAGGAATTCTGCACCGACGGGCTAAAGATTAAAGAAACAATAACCGAGCTTCACTTGGCCGAGCTGAGAAAAGAGGATTAGCGCGTACGCAGGTAGTTGGACTTCACCGACACTTTCTATAGGCCCCCGATCCACGACCCATGTTAAGTAAGATACGAATTCGTTATTGTGTATGTGTCGAATCCAACACATGCGGCGACTGACGCTAGAAGCGGCGTCGACACACGCGTCTGGCTCTGACTCTGACTCAATTTTTTTTTCCTTCTATTAGGGATTTTTATTTCTTAGCCTATATTAGTCGCACGGTTAAAAGCTGATGCCACGGCCTAGCGAGGGAAGCGTTTTACGCCAACAAACAAAGCAAAAATGACGCGCAGGCATTTTACATGACGTGAGAAATACTTAAACCCGCACTGACTGAAAAGACTAGACATGACGCAATATTAAATGACCAAGTAATGGCATCGGAAAATATCAGGGCCAGAACGCACCTTAGTAAAAGAGATGGTAAACCTTAACCAAAGCCCGTAAAGGAGGGGCCGAAGACAGCAGTGCAAGTGCTTGAGACTTCCCCGCGACGAGACAAGGCACTCGAGCCAACAACCTGCCTCCCATATCCCTTTCATGCTCTAAATGCTAAATAATCCGAGAACCTTCGTGCAACCATCCCTTTCTTTTTACCCGGCCGCGTCCTCGGTCCAAAAGAAAGCAAAAAAGAAAACTTCCAGCTCCTTCGTTTCTCCACGGCAGAGGATTTTAGTAGCCCACGGCTCCACCCTTGATATTTGACATAACTGCGTGATTTCTTACGACTATGGCGCATAGACTGAAGAGAATTTTTGATAACTTCCCTTAACAATGCACTAATACTGCTAGTCACGTATCACTAGATTCGCAACGGGCAACTGCAGCGGTTAGTGTATTTCACGTGACCGGACACCCGCAGGGTACGTGTACGAAGGAAAGAAAGGTGCACGCACCCGTACACGCAAGACCAGCGTCCGTTTCCGTCACCTTGCCGCTAGCCAACGTGCAATGCACCGACTATTGCGACCAGTTGGGGATCCGGAAGCGAGCGGACCACCCGCCAGACGGGCCACGCGCGGGCGCGGTGACACACGGCGCGACGGCGTGGGGTCACACGAAATTCCTGCCCGTCACACTGACTCACACCGTGTAGGGAGAGACCAGTGGGGAGGAGTCATCCGGTCGGGGTCGTACGCACGGCGCACCACGCGGCGCCACACGGCGGACGGCATCAGCCAAGCCCACCACAGCGCGCCACCCAATCCTACGCACGCCAAGCCTGCTAGCCGCCTGCGAGACTGGGAGCGTGGACGGGAGCGCGGTTGGTAGCCTGTTGTGGATGCATTTGTGGATTTTTTTTTTTAGGTCTGGAATTTTTTCGTTCAGATAGTTTTAAAGAAAAAGAACATTCTTATTCGCGAAACGACCAACAGGAGTCAACGCTTACATCATGACGGACTGAGAGACTAAATCTCTCCTCTGCCAACTGAGCCTTAGCTCAGTCCTCAAACTAATTCCCTACATACACACACTCCCCACCCACACACACACCCACACACCCAAACCGTACCGGGTGAGACACCTGTCGAGTCTAAGACTCAAATTCCGGGTGGGCTGCTTGGCAACTCTAAGTCTTAGCCAAGTGAACTAGCTCACCTCTTCGCTTTTGCAGAATGATAGTGGTAAAATACACATATATTATCTGTCTAAATTACACTGATGTTAAACATGAAAAACTATATTTACTATTTCGTTTAAAAAAAAAGGTCAGTGGAAAAAGCTTCCCTCCTCCCCTGGCCTCTCGCTTTTATATAGCCAACTCTCGCCTCCCGGTCGCCTCCCATCGCGCACCACCAGCACACCATATCGGCATACCATTCCAGCTCACCTCGCCTTCCCCGTGACACGCCAGGAACACCACCGATCCGGACGAGCGTTTTAGCAACGACGGCATGGGCTTCCCGGTGGGCTACTCGGAGCTGCTGCTCCCCAAGCAGCTGCTCCACCTCCTCCTCCTGCTTGGCTACATCCGCCGCTTCCTCCTCTGGGCGTTCGACGCCGTCGGCCTCGGCGACCTGTTGGATCTTGGGGACGAGCAGCTGGCTCTGCAGGAGCACGCGCGCGCGCACGGGCAGGAACAGCAGCAGGCGCTGCAGGACCGGCGGCCGGAGTTCCGGCCGGTGCTGGCGATGGTCATCGAGGAGGTGCTGCCGGTGGTGCGGTTCGACGAGCTGGTGGCCGCGGCACCAGCGGTGTGCGGCGGAGGGGACTGCGCGGTGTGCCTCAGCGGCATCGGCGGCGATGACGAGGTGCGGAGGCTGAGCAACTGCCGCCACGTGTTCCACAGGGGGTGCCTGGACCGCTGGATGGAGCACGACCAGAGCACCTGCCCTCTTTGCCGCGCGGCGCTCATCCCCGACGAGATGGCCGGCGCGCTCTGGGCCACCGCGGCCGGCGTGCCCGACGCCTCCGACTTCGACTTCTCCTACTTCGGCGCGCCACTCACGCCGGTGCCCACCCTGACGCTGCTGCGACCGCACGAGCTGCTGCTCAGCGGCCTGGGCGGCTACCAGTGAACCACCCATTGCTTCACGCAATTGACCATCACTGGCGTCTATGCGACAGGCACCGGCGGTCCGGAATGCGCAATTCTGAACGACTGAATTGGTCGTCGCGTTCGGGGAATGAAGGGCACCGGCCAAGAGTAGGAGGTGCCTTGAACTGTATATAGGCAGAATGAGTAAAGCAACCCCAAAAAAAGGGGCTAAGAGATTAGATTCGTCTTATGTATAGGTAGATTCCATGTTCCAAGTTTGTGGAGCTGTGAATCTTTCCGCAGATTAAATTTGTTGAGTTAGTGCATGTACAATAGTTAAAACAACATCTTTAATACTTTGTTTCTAGCACACTCTCTCACATTAACTTTTTTATAATTTTTCTTTAAAGTGGTCTCCCATTAACCTACCCCACTACCCCTCTCTCTCCATTTCCTGTCACACAACCTCCCTCCCTGTCGTCCTCTCCCCGTCGCCTCCAGTTGTCGCCCTATCCTTCGCCACTGTCGGTCGCCACTCTCTCCCCTACCACCACATATCTCTCCCTCCTCGTCGCCCACTCTCTCCCTTTGTGACGCCATCTCCCCACCGCTTCTGACCGCCGACCTCTCCAAGCTTGTCGTCGTTGACCAGGCCAGATCTAACTTGCCGGCATCTGGATCTAGCTGGATCAGATCAGAATCAGACTCCAGCAAGCCGGATCCAGCCGGATCGAGCGATCCACCGGTCGCCCTCGCGTTCGTCGCCATCGCCGAAGCCGAGACGGTCACCGCCTGTGCGGTGCCTCGGTATCATTACCCCGAAGGGTAATCACACTTAAGCATATGGATTATAATTCGTCTGCCCGGTAGGACACCGCTCCAACAAATAATAAGTCTTACCAAATTTAACACAACAAAACAATAAAATAGAAATTGTACTTTTATTACAGTAGATAGCTACGCAAGGCTATGCTCTTTATTACAAGTAATAAATTACAACTGCAAAATAGGACTAAACCCCTCACTTGCCTTCCCTGCTCCACCGGTCGTCTACTCGTCTCACTCGCCGTATAGGGTGTCCACCTCACCCTGTTCCTCGTAGTAAGCACCCTCGCCTCCTGCGGTCTCCTCGGCACCTGCGTATCCTTCACCCCACCCGGGATAGTTCTCGACGGGACTAGGATCTAACAAAGGAAGATAATAGTAAGAATTAGTACTAGTGTACTCAGCAAACATTTTTATTAGTAAAGATGCATTGTATGACTCTTCTCTGTTAATTATCATATTTTCTAGCTCATCTCTTTTTCTGGAAAATAATTTACCAAGATTTAAGTGATAGTTTTAATTCTGAAAAGACTACTTATCACTCGGTGAGAAGATAAACCATAGCGGTCATCGTAGACTCCAATCCAGGGGAAAGGTACGAATTCATAGTTTTATTTAGCACTGCACAGGCTTTGTACCACTTTACTCATAGCTACTCTTAGGGCTGGAAACAAGCCGAGCCGGCTCAAGCCAGGCTCAACCAAACTCGTTTGGAAAGCTGGCTCAGCTCGTTTGCAACGCGAGCCAAGAGGTTGGCTTGGCTCGGCTCGGAGGGAAGCTCGAGCTGGCTTGTGAGCCCTCACGAGCCGAGCCAAAAATCATAGCAGACGAGGCGTGCTTGACGACCTCCCCGACGCACCCCACGTGACCACGCCACCGCACCACCACCGAAGCAGGCGAAGATGACGCCGAAGCGGAGGTCGGTCTCGAGCATGGTGTGCATCATGATGAGGTAGAGTAACTCGAATATGCGCAGCACGTGGGTTCTGATGGTGATGGCTTGGTGATGCTTGGCAATGGTGGGCTTCGGCCTCGGTCTCTTAGTGCCAAACCCTACTCAGATAATCTTCTTTTTCCCCTTTTCTCACATTTTGCAATACTTAGTTAGCTTTTATTTTGTTTGTTTCTGTGATTACCATGCATGCTGGGGGGTTAGGCCTAGTTAGGGTGTCGTGATGGGACTCGGGGTGGGGTTTGCGCCAGGGAGCTTTTCCCTACCCCGAGGGCGCATGGTGGCCATTGCGGGCTTTTTACCGACAATGTGGTGACCATACTGACTAAGGCATGGTGGCTCTCTTCTTTGTACCTTGCTTGGTTGGTGGTGGCGGTGTGCAGGGAGTGTTGTGTGTATTGATGATGTCAAGAGGGATGGAATGGGAGGGCTAACATGGTGGGCTTACTTGATGGACAGTTGGTCGGGAAATGTGGTTTGGTTGAAGCGTAGTTGGTCCAAGGTTGTCGTGGCCGTCCACTAGTGGTCTTGGCCGTGCCTTCTTCTACCTTCTTCACTCCTTGCCTCCTGGCCTTCGACTCTCCTTCTTGACTTCCCTCTCGTTGGCTGTGGGTGCTTGATGGAGCTTGTCTTGGCTTGCTCCTTTGGTCTTGGCTTTGGCAGTAGGGCTGGTTTGGTTTCTTGCTTGCCTTGAGGTGGCAGTTGGTTGGATGGTGGCTTCTTGTGGCTAGTTGTGGAGTGAGGCAGTGAGTGGCTTGGCTGTGAGCAACGACTTTTATTTGAGGTTTTGTTGTGGCTTTGGCTAGGACTTGGCTACCGTTTCTTTCCTGGTTTGCCTTTGTCCTATCCTCATCTCTCTCAGTGGGGGTTGTTTTGCTGGGTAAAAGGAATGGACCATTGGTCCATAGAGCACTATTCTTCAGTTTTTCTACAACTACGGTAAGTCGGGAAAAGTGGGTGTTGGGTTTTTCGAAATGCCGAGTGACGAAACCCACAGAAGTGAGAGGATGCCGACTGGCCCTGGACAGTCTGGTAACCTCGATATGCTTCATACTTTTTGATAGCATCCCTTCTATACTCTAACTCTATTTTATCACTTTTAGTTTGCTTTCGGTCTTTTGGGATTTTGCTAACAGTTGAATAGAAGATTGGCAGGGCTTTGGGTTGGCTGAGGGACGGACTCTACTGGCTGGCGATGCACGGGCAAAGGGAAGTAAGGGCTTCAGGCTACCAAGCACGCAAGGATTCATTTTGTGATTTAAATAAATGTTGTAATTTTTATTTTGCTCCGACGTGAAGGATTCTTGTAATCAATTCCGAGGTTCAATTAATGTTTTACTTTCGCTTGTAATGAACGCTTGCAATTAATTCAAAGTTTGTAATGATGTTGTAACTTTGATTTATAAATCCTGTTGTACATTCTTGATAATGAAATGTTGTATGTTATTGAGCTGTCACACGTTCTATTTGTCTGTAATTACTGTTGAGATGACTTTAATATACTGTTTATTACTATTTAGATGAGTTTAATCGTTAGGGTTCTCACAGCCTAGGCGTGGTCATGCCACCGCATGGGAAGCGGACGGCTCCGCTCCAACAGCGCATGCGGTCGCCGCAACACGTCTTGTTTCGTGTGCACGACTATCACTTCAAGAAACGACGACCTGTGCTCCCCCTGTTCTCCATGTAATGTTTTACTGATGTGGCATAACTAACAGACAACTGAAGCGATACTGTTGGAGATTCCCTTAGGCGTTTTGGATGCAAAAAAAATTGTGCATTTTGGACTTTTTTCTTCTTCTTTCCCCTGTTGCTCGGCTCAGCATCTCAGGTCATCCAGCTGCTTAGCTTTTCGTTGCATAATTGGCGTCAGTCTAATGCAGGATGGACTTTCCTTCCCTCCGTTTTTATTGTGGAAAGGAGACTACTTGGGTCCTGTTCTCAAAGTATATGAATTGTTGCCGGTGCCAGATTTTTTTTTTTTGCTTGAACAGGAAAGCACGAAAGGCGCAGCCTTTCCGTGGATCCGGATCTACCACTATTATGCAACCATTGCTCTACAGTCTCCTGCTGCTTGCACCTTCCAGTGTGACCTATGCATGGGCCAAGAACGGATGTTCTTCAAATGATAAATTGGTAACTTAAAGATTGATTGCTCGAGCATTAGACGGTCTAGAACGGACAAAATCCCGCAAGCTCCATTCCACACACGTGTTGCACCCTGCTTTCTTTTCTTTACGAAAGAAAGGGTTCATCAGATTCTTCCGGGGGAAGTTACTTTTGTCCATTCATCACTCATTCGTTGCGACAGGGACAAACGGGGAGACGTAAAAGAATGAGAATTGGCATGGAAGAGTTTATTCACCCTGACGCATGCATCTTGGCCGCCTGATCGAGAACGTACGTGCGCATCACAGGTGCGAGGAAGATTCAGATATAGAAACAGCAGCTGAAAGTTCAAGTTTTTGTGATAACGGGAAAGTTTCAGACTTAGAAGCCAGCAGCAGCCTAGCCCCTACCGATCAGGTTTGGCCGCCTTCGTACAGCGACCAAACGTCCAGGTTAAGTGCCTCTTATACGTAACGTAATCTGCAGAAAGGAATGGAAAGAAATATTCAGTCTCACTCAAAAGCAGATAGCATTGGACAGGTGTAGATAGACTACCTGTAACGCACGGCGGGGCAATTGAAACGCGCCCCGAACGCTCATTCATGCGCACCGAAAGAGGGAGGATCGGCAACAGAGTTTGTAGTACTAGAATAAGAATCAAACGACGGTGCTTTAATTAGGCAAACATTATTGGGAACTTTAGCAGACGAACTATAACAACTTTGCTTTTGCTTAGGTTCAGAATTCATTATGGCTAATTGCAACTCTTCTTTGTTCGACTTTGTTAACACTCATGTTATTTGAAACAAGAATACATATTTTCCTCCTAAGCAAGGCCATTGCCCAGGGAGGAAAGATGTACTACTACTACTACTACTGTCTACAGGTTGCATCATTCATGACTTAACATTGTGTTGTGCCTACTTGAGTACTTGTTAATGAGATCAACAGTCACCAAACTTATGCATTTGTGTGGTGCTACAGATCTAAGCTAGTTTTGCTTGGAGGTAACACAAGGCAACAGAAGGAGACTCGGTTAAGTGGCTTTGCTCGAGAGACAAAAAAGTGAAAGTGTGGGTCATTATTCCTAATCCATGCACTGAATGGAACCAAAAACGAACTCAAAGTCATAATTGCTGGGAATAAAATCCTGGGTCCACCGGGCTCATGACCGTACACGGGACGCTGCGGTGTTGCCGTGTTGGCCAACCCGCTTTCCGACGTGTCGAATAACGGCATGTATAATGGTACAGACAGCTGCTGTCTATAGCACATCTCTATGTCACTTATACACAATACTAAAGACAACTCATACAATAGTTGTAGTGATACAGTCAGCTATAACATTATAGACAGCACATAATCTTTTAATGATTTTCTTGTTTCTGGTGCTACAGTCGACTGCAAGATTGTAGACAACATCTTACTCTATCTTTATTCTCTTTTATCCACGTCAGCAAAAATCCTACGTGACAGAGGGTATAAATAGCTGACATAAACCCATTATACATGCTCTAACGACTGGCAAGTAGCCATCTTCATTCTGTATCTACAGAAGTTATGGCGCCAGTGTCGTACGATTTTGTTCTGAATCCAAGGGCATCATGCCTGGCAGTGGCGGATCCAGGATTTCTCGGATGGGTGTTCAGAGTTAATAAAATAATGTTTAATGAAAAAAAAACAAAGGTATGCATAGCAAAAAATCAAAGTACAAAATTTTTATATTAGAGATAATACCTCAAAGAATTTAGAGTTTAAAAATAATTAAGAAAAAAATGTTAATTTGGGTTTAGGATTTAGGACTGAGGAATTGAGGAAGAGAGGTGCTGCTATCGACGTGTGTAGGCAACCTGGACTGCTGACTCGCATTCCCTCCTAGGCTATGACTCCCATGAGGTTCGGCTATGTCTCGCTCGTCATCCACATTCTTGGCGTTTGCTACATTGCTCCTACCTCCTAGACAACGCGCTCCTGCTCTTCACACGCCGCCGCCAAGGTTCGGCTAAAGCCTAGGAGCCGCCCTCGCCTTTGCTTGCACCAAATCGCCTCGCCCGACACTTGGTTGCTTCGTATGCTAGTGCTGCCTAGCTGTCTCAAAGAGAGAGAGGTAAAGAGAGGCTAGGGCTTGGTTTGAAGGAGAGAGTGTCTCCGAATAGACTAAAAGCTATACGGTGGGCGAGTTGAACCAAACTATTTAAGACGAATTGGGAAGGGGGGTGTGGGAGTGGGATGAAATCTATTGAGGGTATAAATGTGTAAAGTATTTAGCCTAATTACCAATATATATGTATAATATACCTACTAAATACAAAATATTTCACTAGAAAAAATGGGTGTTCGACTGAACACCCTTGACCTTAGCCAGGACCGCCCATGATGCCTGGACACATCCACATAGGGGTGAAAACGGATCGGATAGTTTCAGATTGGATTTTTCTCGGATAATTCTCGGATCGAAAACGAATTTGGATTTTTTTTTATCGGAAACGGAAACGAATACGGTAGGTATGCTATCCGGCGGATACTGTCAGAACCCGGGATTAATATCCCAGATCCTCTGTGCATTTCTGAACTAGTCCCATGATCAATCGTTAGTTCACACAATAAACAAATATGGTAACAAATTCATATCACAACTTTATTAATAATCAACAGAGTTTATTACCAAGAGGCTTACAAGCCAGCAATAAAGAACACAGCGGAAGGCGAAGAAGTGGTAGGGTCCAGCAATCTGCCACAGGCAATCGACTGGGGTAGCGGCCTCGTCGTCGAGATCCATATCGGTAGCAAAGTTCTTCTCCTCTGAAATTTTGTTTGCATAAAGCAAGTATGAGCACAACTTCCGTGCTCGCAAGTTACACCCGTCAAATAACAGAATGACATTCATATACAGATGTAACAAAGGATGGCTTAATGGTTTATTTGCGTAAAGCAGTATTTTCTTTAAATACTTGTACTAAGTTCCAAAGCAGTTATTCTATAAATAAAAATTATTTTATAAATTCTCAATTTTATAGTCAGATAACATTCACACATGAATGGTGAAGGATACCCTCCTATCACATGGCTTCCTGCCCAATTCCCATCTGGATAAACCAGTTTTGAAGAAGTATTTTTCAAACAAAAACCAAAGTCTAACTTTGAGTAGTTCTGCTAGTATGTCCATAACCGCGGACACGGCTATTCGAATAGTTTTACACTCTGCAGAGGTTGTACAACTTTACCCACATGACAAGACTTCTCTAGTTTGTCCGGCATATATTTATGTCACCGCTCACTACCGTTGGTAAGCGGTTTAGAGTACGTGTCGATGCCTTTACAATGTTCTGTCTTAATGTATTTATGCCCGCTAAGGTTTCGCTACCATTGGATGCCATCCTCCTAAGCCCCTCCTGCGCTGATGGGTCTCTCGTCGACCAACACCCATACCAACAACATAGCACCAATGACACTAAGATATCACAAATTATTTAGCCAAGTCCCGCCCACACAGGACACGTGGTAGTACGGTAGGCGTAGCATCATGCGCTCAAGACCGGTCCTTAACGACTTGGGCAACTTTCCAACAAAACCCATGGGCCTCAACCATACCCGATTGAGCCCGTGCATAAACTTGCACCCACCGAACATCCATTATGCCCAAGTCCAAACCATTTTCATTTATTTCAAAGTCGTAAACTTCCATAGCATACCGATGCCATGGATACCATCTAAACAACAATTGATTTCTGGCTAAAATCCCCAAAATAAACATGTTTGGTATAAAAGCGTGGCTAAGCATGATTTTTCTCAAAATGCTCTAGTTCATACTATCGTATCAACTAGGTTTGATCTATGGTGACAATATGTTTGCTTCAATTCTCAAAATTGATCATACAAAGGATTTTAGGCATAACTATATATTTAAAATAAGAATTTAAGTTACTGACATAAATAAGCATGCAGTAATAATTTAAAACAGAATATAAATAATTTGAAATAATGGAATCGAGATGATCAAGGATATAATTTGCCTTGCTTGATGAGGTGACGTTGTTTTTCTTAAAAGATCACCTTAATAGAACGTCTGGTGTTGAGGTGACGTTGTTTTTCTTAACAGGTCACCTAGTACTCACAAGTACTATCTTCAGGTAGTCCAAGTGTACGATCACGATGATCATACAGTCAAAATCATTACTCTTATGTTGTTCTTCAATCGGCATCGAAATCTGATTCTCCGAAGTCGTCAAAATCTAATCGTGAAAATACGATAAATTCAACTCAAATTCAAATAAATTCAAAAAGGCAGATCAAATTAACTCCAAATAGAAATATTTTGTTTTACCTAGATAAATAATAATTTTATATGAATTTACAAATTTGAATGGACTAAAACGGAGTTCGGGATTCAAAAGATATGAATTTTCTAAGTTTGAATTTATATGGAATAATGAATTAGGGTTTAAAGGAATTATTGATCAAATGAACTCAAAATTAAATAATTTTGGCTTAGATGGCTAGATCTTGATTTTATATGAATTTAGAAATTTGAATCGACAAAATCGGAGTTCGTATGGGAGAACGAACCTCGGGAAGTTCTAAATCTAAATGAACCCTAAAATCAGATTTTCTTGATTTTCTTGATTTATTTTTCTAAAGGAAATTCGGTTTATTGCGCAAGCTGACGTCAGCCCTCAGGAAAAAAATAATTTTCGGCCGAATTATTTTAAAACCAAAAATCGTTGAGTCGCTAACATGTGGGCCCGTGGTCAATGGACCACGCCCTCGGTTGGTCAAATGCCCACGGTGGGCTCGGTCCACGAAACAGTGCGGGGTGTGAGGGTGTGCTGTGAACGAGGTGACGTGGCCTAGCCACGTAGGCAGCCACGCGGGCTCAGGGCTGAGGTGGAGGGCGAGGTGGCACAGACGTGGGCGTCGGCGGGTGGTGGTGCTCGGTCCCCGATGGTTGCCGGCGACTGGAGGCACGGCGGCGAATGCGAGTGGTACCATGCGAGAGAGGAGGCGATGGGGAGTCTAGTGCTCACCTTGGTGGCGCAAGGGTGCGAGTGGTTCGCCGGCGGCGAAGGAAAAGGCGGCGGCACAAATTGGTCGACGGTGGCGCGGCAACTCCGGTCGTGCTCCGACGAAGGCGGCGCAAGCACCGTGTAGGCGATGGTTCGCGATGCTAATGATGGGGACGATGTCGACGAGGGCCCCTCGATGGTGCCGGAGAAGACAAAAGAAGAAGCTCGGGCGGCGAGGTTTTAACTCCAAAATCCGGCGAGCTCAGAAGGATAGGGGTGAGGTGAGTGGCGTGGATGGAATGAGGTGAACAAGGGGCACGCCGGGCTCCCTTTTATAGGTGCAGAGGAGCACAGAAAGAGGGAATCGGCGGCGGGGATCGCGGCGGTGACAGGACGGTCCCGGCGAATTCGGGCGCGAGGGAGGGGGAAATGGCCGGAAATGGGGGAGGCAGCGTTTGGGGGTTTTAATGCGCTCAATCACGCGAGGATTAGGGGCGACAATCACGGCGGAGATGAGCTCAACGCGGCGCGGCAATGGCGGGCGCGCTCGGGGAAGAAGAAAGGAGCGGAGAAGAAGGGGGTGACGTGGCTGGGGTTGCGATGGCCGTCGGATGGCGATCCGATGGGGGCGGAGAAGGTGGGTGGCGTGGGAGCTTGGATGCCGTCCGATGTAAATCAGACAGTGAGGAGGTGAGAGAGAAGGAGCGGCGGGAGGAGCCGGCCGAGATGGGCCGAAGGCGCTGTGGGGGAGAGATGGGCCGAAGGAGGTTTCGGCCCAACACCAAATTGGGGATTTAAATTGATTTTCTCAATTGATTTAACCAGGTAATTAAAAAGGGCTTAGAAAAATAGCACAATAAATCCAAAAATCATGGAAAAATTCATAGAAATTCCCTTATTTATTTTGGACTTAATAAAAATAGTTCCAACTTATAATTGGCTATTAATTTTACAAATAAATTGTTTTGGCTTTAATATAATTAGGAAAAACTTTAAAAACTCAGAAAATTCCATAAATTAATTAAATTTTTATTTTCCAGATCAAGCCAAAAGAAACTTCAAGAACTTCAAATAAATTTTTACTTTTGACTTTCAAAACTTCAGAGATTCAAATAAAGCAATCAAACTCTCGCAAATTCTTAGAAAAACTAGTAAAATAATAATTTTATTTATTTTTATTTTGGTAACAACACTTTGGGATGTTACAGATACGAATACGGATATCTGGATTTCAGCCCAAAAGAGGATTTCGGCCCAAAAGAGAAAAGTAGATTTTAATTGACTTTTGAATTTCAGAAAATGTAACAAATCAAATAGCCTTTAAGAAAATAGCAAATAGAGCTTAAAAATTCTAGAAAAAATCATAGAAATTCCTTGAATTATTTTAAACTTATTAAAATTAATTTCAATTTAAAGTTGGTTTTTATTTTTGCACATAATTTTTAAAATTTCTGAAAATAGTAAAAGCCTATTTAAAATAAAAAAATCAAGAAATTAATTATTTTTTCACTTTAAATCCAATAAAATTCCAGAAAACTCAATAAATATTATTTTTGACATTAATACTAGAAAATTAAATAATTAACTTTATTTTATTATTATTTTTTTAACCAAGAAAACTCTTTTAAATCTAAAAAAATCCAATAGAATAATAACTTTATTAATTTTATTTTTGGCAACATATTTTGGGATGTTACAATCATTTGTGTATAGATTAACCATCCAGCCTGATCGATGTTAGTGCGAATTAAGTTTTATATATGTGATGAACTAAGTGTGAATGCGTGACGACTTATGACTTTGTGAGTTATAACTTATGAGGTAAATATGGTAAACTAAGTGTTATTTTTGTGATGAACTAGTTAATGCAGCTTGCTAGTACCAAGCTTATGTGTGGTTGCTGAAAATATGAACAATTCATTAATGTTTGCATCAAATAAATTAGTTATATGTTTTCGTTAATTTCTGGCATACAATTTAAGAGCTTTTCATGTTTCGAAAAATATCCGTGACCGTATTCGTTTCGATTCGTATTCGCTTCGTATTCAATATTATTTGTATCCTTATTCGTATCCAGGGTATTCGTATTCGTATTCGAATCCGGGAATAAATATGAAAACAAATATGATAGAGCCATTATCCGTCCGTATTCGATCCGTTTTCACCCCTACATCCATAGCCCGCAAGGCTATTCCAGCACTTCCTTGTACGCTTGGGTTTCGGATATCTACAGTTCAAACTTCAAAGTATTGAAGACCTTAATCAAGCTTCTATCGGAATCACCATATCACTTGCACTGATCCTCGCGTCACTTGATATAACCCGTCGCACCGAAGATCCCGTTCGGTCATCCTTGTTCATCTTGCGCTATATTGAGTCCAATAGCTTCACCTAATATTCTTGATCGTTCTGGACCTCAGCTCTCCTAGCTTAGTCCGATCATCCTCGTCGTTGACCCTTGTGGACTCCAAGCCACTTGGACAACAATAGATTAAAAATCATTTCCGGGCACAAGTTCATCGCAACTTGATCCATATTAGCCAAAACACGCACAATGAAGCATATATGCATTGAATCCCATGACTTTTGCCAAATCCACGAAGTTCACCGTCTTCCCAGTGCATGAACTGGTTCTGGCTGGTCAGACCGTCACCCATGGCCGGTCTGACAGTGAGCCATCCGGTCAAACCGCCCACCGGTCTGATCATCGGCAAACGGCCGATTTGATCGCCCAAAGACTTAGCCAAGTTTTTAGCCCCTGAAAAACTGCACCCTCTCTGGAATTTTCAAACTCTATCTAGTTTCGGTTCGAAACTCTAATTCTAATGAGACCAAATGCAAACTCATCTTCAAACCTACCTCCGTACATGATTTTTGGCCGATTCCAAAAATTCATGTTTTCACCTTTTTGCCCGATCAGACTGCCCTATGTGGCCAATCAGACCGCCACTCTCCTGGCCGGTTAGATCGTCTTCCCGAAAACGATAGTTTCTCCAAACATCTCAACGCTATTACTAATTGTTCAGCACACTAAAATTAGGATCATATCCTCATGATATCTACATAAACTTAACTCTCTTCCTCCTCTTTAAAAGAAAAGAAGAAGAAAGCAATATGACAAAGACACCATGTTATTCTGGAATGTGGCAACCGGCAAGTTTAGAGAAATGCATAATGGCAAGCTTTTGCTCCTGACATGGAAGGATCGTATTCTTGAAAGCAATCATAGCAGGTCAGTAAGGAGCAGGCCCATATTGCATCCTGAAATGATCCATCGTTTTCACCCTCCATTCCCTCCACTTCCCGACGACCTCTGCAAGTGAAAGTAATGCACGCAGCACGAATTCGCATCCCGCGCTACAGAGGATAAGAGTGAATTAAACCGCTGCTACCGAACTTGGCAGGCGTCAACACCACCGTCCATATCAGCTTTAGAGACTGCCTGATACACAAAATCTGCGCTGTCCTACTCGCGCGCGGCCTATCCAAATCGCATCGCGCGGAGTCGGAATGGCGCGGGGGGGGGGGGGGGTTCTCCACCTTTGCATGTCACAGCCTCATGTTGGTGTCGAGCGTCAAGTCGTCAACGTCCGCAGTGAACCGGAGAAATCTGGCGGTTCGAACAGTGCACTCCAGTGGTTGAGCTTGCACTTCAGCATTCGAGCAAACGTCGCATGCAACAGTTTTTTTTAAAAGGAAAATATCACAGTTTTTATAAAACATATAACAGTTTTACAAAAGACGAGCCAAGAATCTGGGAACACAAGATTGCGCTACAAACCCAAACAGCAGAAGGACAAGCAAATATCTTACAATTTCCAACAGACAAGAATGTCCGATCTACCAAAGACCCTACCAAGGATTCTGGGAGCACCAGAAAGCGAAACAAGCACAGATAACAGAGAGCAGACAAAAAGATTACAGATTTCCAGAGACAGTTCTGCCCGAACTACAAAAGTTCCTAGACCACTCTTCAATGGCCTTCATGAAATTGTCAAATTTAGTGCGGTCAGCTCCGATGATGAGGATTCGCTAATGCTGCAAACAAGATAGAAATTTGTATATCACATCCATAGGTTGTCGAAGGTAAACCCCCTCAAATGCCACCATGTTTCTAACATTCCAGAGAATCCAAGCGGAAGCTGCAAAACTAAACAAAATAACATTGTAATCAGTAGCCCCCCTCCTATTTAGCCAATTCAACTGAAAATCATCGACAGAAACTGGAACACGGTTCCAATTAAGAGATTCTTTGATACAAAGCCAGAAAAACTTAGCAATAATGCAGTTGAACATGATATGATCAATATTTTCTATACAACCACATAGATTGCAATTCAGACCCCCTTTCCACCCCCTTTTGCTAATTTGTTCCAAAGTCTGAACTTTATTATGATAACATTGTCACACAAAGATTTTAACTTTCAAAGGGATTTTGCATTTCCAAAGTTTTTGCAATTTACTACAAACAACACCCCCAAAGAGAATCTGTCTATATAAAGATTTGATTGAGAACAACCCGGAATTTTCCAAACACCAGACAACCGTATCAGAATTATTGTTAAGATCTACTTCAGCTAGAATTTCTTTCAAACTCTCCCACTGAATAGTTTCCTCATCCCCAGGCATCTCTTAAAAGTAATATTCCAATTGTTATTAGTCAAACCCTCTGCCACACTCATTTCAGGAAAGCGACAGATGTTATAAAGGCTGTTAAATTTGACCCTAAAAGGGCAGTCACCATTCCAGATATCACCCCAAAAGGAAACATTAATACCATTCCCAAGATTATACTTGACACCCCTGTCAAAGCAAGAATTAACTTTAATCAGTTGTTTCCAAAATTGTGAACCTCTGTGAGAGTTAAGAGCTTCTCTGAAATTGCTTCTGGGAAAATATTTAGCTTTAAGAATTCTAAACCAAAGCTCAGTGTCAGCAGAATCAATACGCCAAATCCATTTAGCTATCAAACAATCATTCATAACCCTTGTATTAATTACCCCTAACCCCCCAAAGTCTTTAGGCCTGCACACATCATCCCATTTTATCATATGGTATTTAAAATTGTTATTATATCTCCTCCAGAAGAATATAGATCTAATGGTGTCCATTTGCTTGTGAGCCTCCTCATTGAATCTGTAAAAGCCCGTTGAATAAGTAGGAAGGCTACTCAAACTGCTGTTCACCAAAATTAACCTGCCTCCACACGATAATAATTTGTTTTTCCAATTGTCAAGCTTTCTAGTCAACTTGTTAATCACATTATCTGCTGCTCACCCCAATATGTCTATCTCCAATCAAGATACCAAGGTAAGTCATAGGAAGAGAAGCCAGCTTGCAGTCGAAAATATTAGCTGCTCTAGCAGATTCCTCATTAGACCCTCCCAGCACAAAAATATCACTTTTGTGATAGTTTATTTTCAGCCCAGACATCCATTCAAAGCAATAGAGGAGAAATTTCAAGTTCAGAAAGTAAGTCTCATCATATTCTAACATAAGAACAGTATCATCAGCGTATTGCAAAATAGGAACCCCACCAGGAATCAAATGGGATATCATCCCTCTTAACAAATTATTGTCTTGAGCTATTTTAATAATTTCTGCTAAAGCATCAGCAGCCAAGTTGAAAAGGAGGAGAGATAATGGATCTTATTGTCTCAAACCTCTATAAGTCTTAAAATATGGACCAATCTCTCCATTGATATTAATACCGACTTTGCCATCTCTAACAGTTCCCATGACATGATCAATCTAGAGGTTGGAGAATCCTTTTCTCCTCATGACTTCCTCCATAAAACTCCAATGGATCTTGTCATAGGCCTTTTCAAAGTCTAGTTTCAAAATCACCCCTTTCCCCCTCTCTCTTCTAATCTCGTGGGTTATCTCATGCAAGGCAACAACCCTGTCCAGAATATATCTACCTTTGATAAAAAGCAAATTGGCAATCATTAACCAACTTATCAACAATCGCCTAATCTGTTTGCAAGAAGTTTAGTTAGAATCTTAAAACTGATATTCAAAAGACAGATTGACCTAAAATGCTTAATATTATTTGCCTCTTTGATCTTAGGAAGCAAAGAAATCAGCCCATAGTTAAGTCTTTTTATGTCCAGATTACCTCCAGCAAAGTCTCTAATTATATCTGAGAACTACTGTTTAATCAACTCCCAAAACTCTTTATAAAAAAAAGTTGTGAAGCCATCAGGACTAGGAGCCGAATTGACTGGCAAGTCTTTAATCACTTGCAAAATTTCTTTATCAGTGAAGTCTTGAACCAACATGAGATTATCTGCCTCAGAAATTCTCAACCTTCTACTCCATATCTCATTATTCAGGCCCACTTCGTGAATAATTCCAGTACCAAAGAGATTTCTGTAAAAGTCATAAATGTGACTTCTAATGTCATTTTTATTATGAATCAAAACTCTCTCATGCTCAAGACTAAAAATATAATTCTTCCTTCTCCTCCCATTAGCATAACTGTGAAAATAACCAGTATTAGCATCCCCCTTAGTGATCCAATCTAAACCACTTCTTTGATGCTAAAATGTAAAATGTCTCGGTCTGGAGGAATTGCGCATGTCAAAATTTTATGCAACACTCGTTCACGGAAAGATAGATGAATAAATTACTCTAAAACTTATCCATTCCAGTTAATCAATGTTAGTAATCTTTGTGCATATCGTATATCTCGATTTTACGTAGAGTTTGTTTACGTAATTCTGCAGTATTTAGGCAGTATTCATTATGGATTCTAGAGTTTGTGTGGTATCCCTTCATGATACGTAGAATCCTTTCCGAATACGAATAGCCATTTGCTCTCAATAAAAGAGCACCCATGTAATCAGATTTTGTGAACAAGAGCAATAGAGAAGAAGAAAATCAGAAAAACTGTTGTTATTTCGGTGGCACTTTTTTTTTTTCTCGTGTTCGTCTTCGGTTTGAGCCAAAAATTGGTATCACAACTCCAGGTTCGAAACCCTAGCTAGTAGCTACTGCCCTGGGAGGGGTGATCTCGACTCCTGGGTGGCATATACGGCATGTCAGCGCAAGACTCGGCCGATGCGGCGGAGCTACAAGGAGGGCACGGGCAGCTGGAGACGCAGCGCGGCTGGCGGCTTAGCCAGGGCCAGTCTTGACGGGTCAGTAGTGATGGTGGGCATAGCGGAGCTAGCGGCGACTGCACAACGCAATCTCGTTGGCAAGCACATGCATGTAGGAGCAGTAGTGCCGAGTCATGCGTGTGTGCATGTTAGCACATTGAGTTAGTTATTTGTATGCATGTGGAATAGATAGTGGTGCACGTCGGTGAAACACAAGATGAGTTGTGCGGTGCTAAAGTGAAAGCGTTGTGTTGGTACTAGGCGGCTGCGGTGCCGTATTTGTGTGTGTGTCCGTGGAGTTGAGTCCAGGATGTTGAGGAGATGTATTCGCCGTCATGTATTAACAGTTGGATAAGTCGTAGTTGAGATCGACTGCATCAATAAGTAAGTGCACAAAAATTAGAAAGTGATTTGTTAGTAATATTTGTGCATATGGTATATATAGATTTTACGTAGAGTTTGTTTACGTGGTCCTACAGTATTTAGACAGTATTCATTATGGATTCTATAGTTTGTGTGATATCCCTTCAAGATACATAGAATCCTTTCCAAATACAAATAGTCATTTGCTCTTAATAAAAAGGCACATCTGTAATTAGATTTTGTGAACAAGAACAATAGAGAAAAAGAAGAAAAATAACATTTTTTTCCGATAGCATATTTTATATATATTTTTGTGTTCACATCTTTTCGTCGATTTGGGCCAACAATCATGTGCACCTGCCAGTCTGCCGGTATCTTTTGGATTCATGCCAATCAGAGTTTGATGAGTAATAACCATGGAGGATCCGAATTCCGAAAGATCCTGCTTTATGTCTGCTGTAAACACATGCACCTTCCGTTTCGTTTCGTTTAAGCAAAGACATTCCCAGACATAAAACCACAGTAGAATGGGCGTTTGGGCATTCGTTCCACAAGCTCGGCGAATCAGGAACAGAGTGTTTGGCTCTCTGCCACCATCTCGCAACTTGCATCTCGCTACAGGTCCACTGCTACTTGACACATCGTGGAAGTAATTTCAGCGATGGTGGCCTGACCAAAGATCTTGTCAGTCCCCCACTCTCCACCAGACTACACGGTGACCGGTGGTGCGCAGCCAGCTTGGCTTGTCCTGTCTTGGCTTGGCCTGCACGAGAAAGGCGTTTTTTCTAGGAAGAGCAACATGAGGAATGGACATATGCATGCTATCACCGGTTTTGTGGGCATTTTCAGATGGCAGCCGCTCTGCTGCTAAAAGTTTCCCATCGTCACCTCCCTTTCAGCGCTACCCGACAATTGCAGATGAAATATTCTCTCGTATGCAGCTGTGAACATAAGATCAGACGATGAGTTAGAACAGGACAAAGGAATAAATTTTCCAATCGCTTGAGATATTAGATATGTCACAACTTATTCAGGTAGCAAAACGAAATTCTGAATCAAACGTAGTTCATCCGTGCGCCATCCCTCTTTCCCTCAAGTTTCAGGAATTTGAGCAAAACTAGTTTGAATTTTCACAACTGCTCATATGATTTACCTTTGTATTCATGAGGAAATTGGTTAATCCCCTTTGTGCACATCAAAATGGTAGTCATAGTTGCTTTTTAATTGTTCAGGACAAAATTCGGCATGCGAATGGAGGTTGGAATGTGTCACAAAGCCCACATTTTATTTGGGCCAGTAGTGAGCGCTGTACGATTCTTTGGTCGCTTGCGAAAGTGGGCTCTCTGGCTATTTGTTTTTTGTTTTTTGAAATGCAGCTGGCTAACAAGTTTGAGGAGTACTTTGGTGCGGATAGCCGGATATCGAAGGCCAACGAGGCCAATACCAGAATGCACCAGTTGGGCTCATTCTCATTAAATAAATACTCCAGTTAATAGGCTTTCACAAATTAGGAACCTGCCGATATTAGTTCACAAGCCCATGTCTTATCACAGGACCGACACAACGTAGGTAGAACGCCTTCATGGACTCGTTTCTTAGGCTGTTTGGTTTTCTGTAGTTCTCTGTTCCAAGGCTATGCCTATGTACATTGACAAATTAACTTGTGCAAGTCATCCTTATCATGTCATCTCTTTAGAGTATCTCCAATAACTTGTCTCTTAGATTGTCTCTAACATCTTTCATATCATCTTGAGACAATATTAAAGACAATCATTCCAATAGTTTGTCTCTTAGGTTGTCTCTAACACCTTCACAAGCATTTAAACTTTGTATGAATCAAATATCCATACTGATCAACACTAACTTCAATCTTTATGACCTATATGTGTTGCTTGGTTACATCTACGAACAAGCAGCAATTATAACACCAAATCTCATAAGTATTTAAGTTTTGCATGATTCTAACTTTAGAACTGAATGTGTTCTCTCTTTTTATATGTAATTTTATAATAAAACTATTTATATTTCCCTTCTCCTTTTTGGCCGAAACAACCGTGACCACACATTCCTTTCCTTCTTTATCCTATCCTACTCTCTCTCTAGCCTTGCCCATGAGGCTTCTTCTCACTCGCTTTTCTCTCTACTCCTAATTCCTCGCTTCTCTCTCTAGTGCTTCTTCCTGGCCCGAGCTTCCTCCTGGCGACGCTCCCCATGGCGCCTCCTCCTCCTAGCCCCTTCCCGGGCTTGACCCCATGGCGCCACCGGTGCCCGCGCCCTTGCCTACGGCATGGCCCGCGTATTGGCGCCACCGGCCCCTGCCGCTCGGCTCCGACCGCGCGCCGGCTTCTCAGTTGCTTCTTCAGTTCTTGTTCTTGTTTGCTCGCGCGTGCTGGATCCGCCGAGAAGAACAAAAACGCGTGAGCAAACGCCGCCGCCTCTCCAACAGAGAAACCATTCGTGGCTTCTGCCTCGTTTCGCATTACACGACGGTCGTTTCGTGAGACGACAATTTGATTCTCTCTCTTATTTTACTCTTTGTCACATCATCAGAAAATCTATATGACATCTTTCAAAGATAAATAAAATAGACTATTGAAATACCTTTAAATAACCTACAATGGTAAGACTAGTTGTCCTGTTCTGCGGTTCCCTTTTTTAAGATTACGGAGACAAACCATTACAGTCCTCGGCCTCTGTTCACCAGAACAGATAACCAGTTTACAATACAATCCAGGTAGCAAAAAGTAAAATAATTCCAAACTGGGATTACAAACAGAATTCAGAACAATACCTAAAGCATATCGAATCTTGAAGCTTGTACTCCTTCCAGTGCACCAAAAGAGTTGCCCCAGCCTTGCGCTTGATGAAAGACATCAACTGCCACCAGCACCATCTTCCTAGCGCCGTGTACCATGGCTACTCGGTTGTCCTGCTTCTGAAGAATCACCCAAGCACAAATCCAGTGATCCACATTGCAAAAAACTAGTTGATTAGGATGCGATGGCCTAAACAAGCAGCATTCCTAGCTCGCCAAATCGCCCAACAGAGGGCTGCCGTACCCACAGAGTTGTCGCTGCATAGGCTTCCCAAACCCTGATAGCAACATGCTAAAAATATGGTCTACGCTAGAGGGAGGAGAAAAACCAAAGGATGCAGCTACAAATGTTCTGCAGTTCCCTTGGCCGAAGGTTTGGCGTGGAGGCGGAGCAGTGCATAGCAAGAGGACATGACCCGATGACAGGGCATCCAGCCACGGGGAAACCACATTAAGACTTATTTGGATACATTGTGATCCGACTCGATCTCTTCAGATTGACTCAAAATTTGACTCTTCAGATTAACACAAAATTTGAACTAAAATCTATTTCAGTCCGAAAGATTAGTTTTAATCTCTTCATATCCAAACAAACCCTTAGTAAGCTTGCAATGAATGGCACGACATACGAGTCAGGTGGCCGCCCATTTTCGATGTTTTGAATGAGTTCCAAGGCTTCCGAGCCGGCAGATGGATCCCAAATCCCATTCTTGTTCGGCTATGCACCAAGGCCGTCCCTTCAGCAGTTCAGTGTATGAACTCACTTTCGTGGACTTTGGACTTGAGTCTTGGTAAAACTGTCTTCTTCAGTAAACTGTCTTGATGTCTATTGGTGATTAGGTGTTGCGCTAGCCAAACACTATCTTTTCACTGTTGCTGATGCTAACACAGTATTGCGCTATACAACTTAGATTGGTTCTTTCTTTATTTTGCGATTATTATATGGTTCTTTCATTCCTTGAAGGCATACGACTATGGATTTTGACCACTCTCAAGTCATAACATTGGTTTTTCGTTTTGTATCACTTCAAGAATGAATGTGACAAAAGGTCATAGACAGGGGACCTCCTACGACAAAAAAAATGCGCGCACTCTTTCCTCCGAAGAGTGGACCTCGGGAACGGACACGGAAAGGAACGGAGCATGGAATATGGGCTACCAATATTGACCGTCGTAATAACAAATCTAGTCTGCTCTTGACGTCAATAGCAAAAATAGCACCACGTGTCACCACTCAACGTCACTAAGTCTGATTCTAGAGGGACGGACCTCACCCGTCCGTGCTGCAGAGGCGGACTCCCCCTCCTCCGTACGCAGGGACCGGAACCCTCTCCACATACCACATATGTAGTCCAAGCCCTTGGAGACCGGACGTAGCCCGTTCATGCCCTTGGAACCAGACCTACCTAGACCGCGCCCCGAGTGGAGTGCCCCTGGGGCACGGTGCTTTGCCGAGTGAAGTAATGCGCCACCTTTCGTTTCTCTTGGCCAAACATGCATGGATACACGGGTGGAATTCTTTCCTTCTTTTCTTGTTGGCCGAATCAATGAATGCCATGCTCAGCAATTAAAGGTGGCGCATGTCTGAACTAGTAGGCAGGGCAAAGCGGTCCCAGGCAAAGATTTGCAGTGAAACGAGACGACAGTGGGCGGTTACCATTTGACATTCTTCACGTTCTGAGAGAGAGAATCTTTTTTTTCACCATTAAGAAACATGGAGGATGGATGCGTACACTTCACTCGTTTGGCCGAGGACCGTTCCCCATGGGAACTTTACTTAGTGGACTAGATAGAATCAGGCTCCTGGTGGACGGACGAGCGAGGTCTGAATTCCTGGGGATCGGATTTGGTAACGTGTCAAGCGGCGGCGATGACGGCTCTGTGATGTCATTTTGCCATTGGCATCGGAAGCAGACTAGATTTGTTATTATGGACGGCAACCGTACCATTTTAGCAAAAACTCCCAACATTCCCAGCGATTTGACCAACGAAATGAATGTAAAACGGCAAGAAATGGGCTCGGAATGGTAGGCAGCCAAAGGCTACGCCGCTTGACATGGTGGAAAGGCAACCGATTCATTAGCCTTTTAATTCTTGCACAAGGCGCTGCAGAAGCACTTACCCGAAATCTCATTTCGATCCCCTCTTAGTCTTGAGTATGTTCTTTCTGTTGTGCGGGCGTGTGGCTGGCTTTCCACTAGTGCGTGTTAGTACAGTCACCTTCAAGCAACGAGTATTATTCAAAATTAGTGCGCACACCGTGTTTGGTTGCGCTTAACTGCAAACACGGCTAAAAGTGAAACAAGTATAACTCGTTTTTCGCCAAAACAGGCGGCATGCATGTCTTCTCCAAGATGAGCCGGAGTGGCATCACGTGTCACAGTGTTTCCTAGGTTTGCATCAGTTCAGGAACAGAGGTAGAAAGTTTATACGAGGAGACCGAATGAACAAAAATATGTTTCATTTGGTTTCAAACGAAAGGTCTAAATACCTAATATATTGTTGTATTTTTGGAGGGCTATTTGGTAATTTTTCATTTTGAGAAAAGAAGAAATAGAAAAGAAAACAAATAAGAGGTGGGGCCGACCTGTCATTGAGTTAGGGTGAAGAATAAGGTTGGAGACTTTTTCTCCAACTCTAACCCGAGTGAGGCGTTTGACTAAGGGGGCATTGGCCTAGCGTCGGCGCGGGCGACTCGGGCGAACGGCTCAAGTGGCTCGAGCGCGATGCTCGTCGAGCGTTGGGGCGGCAGCTCGGCCACCTCCTCCTTCTCTTCTTAAGGCAGCAAGCTCCCTTTTTTCACACCGAAATACAGTGAGTTTTTCCCAATTTTTGGTTCATCTTCTTCCTCGATTTGGCTTCGAATTTTGGGGCTTTGAGAGCCACTGCACTGCCGTGGTTCAACCCGACGCCGTCGGCGGTGAGGACCAGCTTCTCCTCCTTGTGCATCCTTGTTCCTCTTGCATTCTCTTCTCTATCGAGTTTGCGGTGATGGGATTCGATTTGAGTTGATTGGAGGTGGGAACCAGCTGGCCTTGGCTTGGTCTTGGTGTGGGAGAGGAGCTTTGTTTTTTTTGGTGTTTGGTGCTACTTGAGTGCATTCGGCCGGTACACTATGGTGTGACTCTTGTGCGATATTTCTCTGTACCTCGACTTTGCAATTTGGTGTGTCCCGAATTACGAATTGGCATTGTATCCCCGTCGACCTCGTCCGTTCAAACGCGGCACAGCGGGTGATTGGTTTTCTGAGTCAGTGCCTTCGGCATGCCTTGTCCGGTTTACTGCTTAGTGGCTTTGAGTGTCATCCGCATCGTGAGTATCGTTGTTTTCCTTTTTTACATTGCTTTGCATATATGTTGTGCTAGTAGAAGTCTCAAATTATGATTGATTTGATTGAAACTAGCACGGGAGGTATTACTTAGTAATGTTGTGGGCTCGAATTAATGCTCGATGAGGATTTGTGGTCATTGTGATAATTAAATACGTCAATTGGATCTAAATTAGTCTTGAGCTAGTAGTTAACTTGCTATTTTTCTATTGGGTCATGTTATTCATGCTTTTCTGATCACTCTGGTTCATTCGGTTGATGTTGTCTGGTCACTTTGCTACATTCTGTTGGTAGCTTCGGCTCACTGTGATTATTATTCAGTCACTATTTATACTCCTATCAATTGAAATATTGTTTAGATGGTTCAATTGCACGTTGACAGTAAGCTCTCAACTGATGATTTGTTTTAAAGTGACCGATTAGATGGAGCAAGATTAAATTTAAAAGCTCGAGGCCTAATTTACTTCAGAATAATTGTCATATTTAATTCTTGATAGATTTTTTTGACCCATGTGGCGAGGAGGCCAAGATTATTTCTTGAGCAGCCCGACATCCGAGAGCAATAAACAACAATCTAAATCTGAGTATTATACTGATTTCTTTTGTTGTTAAGATCTATCTTTTGAGCATTTTATCCTGTTTAATTGACATGAAGATATTACATGCTTATATGATATTTGTGTCATTTAAATGTTGCTGGAATTATGCTTTAATGATCATAGTTTATGCTGAATTTATTTCTAAATATTTGCTAAAACGGCTAAATTTACAACATATATATTTTTATATATGTATGTATGTATGTATGTATGTATGTATGTATGTATGTATGTATGTATAACAATGTATTGCTTGACACCTAATGATTTACCAAAAAACCTCTATATTATTTTGATGTCAAACAGTTGCATGAGAGTAAGACACACAAAACGCCGAGTAAAAAAAGAGACAAACTAGTATGTTTAGTGTTTGCTTAACTTGTGCTTGCTGACATTTCATTGCACCAAAATTGTCACAAGTTCACAATCTACTCTTCAAGAATTCAATCTATCTCTAGTTTTGAGAGCTTTTAGAGAGAAGAAACGCACAAAAAGGGAGAAAAGGGAATAAGAGTATGTTCTACGCTTGTACACTTCACTCTGCCTCATGATGGAGTTTTTGGCCGTATGGGCATATTTTTGCCCCATATTTGCAAAAATGATCGTCGTCGCGTGCAATTTGCAAAAATGTCGCCTTGCCACACGGTCAGTGGGGGGGGGGGGGGTAGGAGGCGACACCTGCCCACTACCGCACGACCGTCGTGTGGTGGAGGTGCTGTGCGCATTCCCCTGTCCCCCATTAGGGTTTCTAGAAATTAGGGTCTGAGCTGTGTTTGTAGGATTTTTAAAATATAACAAATGAGTTCAAAAAATTATAAAATTTTATGTGAATGCTCATAATATGATGTACTTGCTTGTATAATTTTTCCATGAGTTTATTTGTTCTGAAAATTTTTCTCGCGATTTCATTTAAGTGTACTGTTTATAGGAATTTGTAAATATAGAAAATGAGCTCTAAAAATTATGAATTTTGTTTTGAAGGCTCCTTAAATAATGGACTTGATTGTGTAATCTTTGGACACTTTTATATGTGTTCTGAAATTATCTAAAAAATTAAGGATTTAGGTCTCGAAAATTTGGATTTTATGTTTTGGAAATTAGGGTTTCATGAATCCTTGCACAAAGTACTCATAACCGGAAATTAGGGTTTTCAATGGAGTTGTAATGTACATTTTCATACATAAAATTGATGTCATTTCAAGCGTTACATGCATTACATGATACACGCGCGGGTTTATTGCAATCGGGATGAATGAGGAGGGGGTATTATCACATGTACCCTGATCAAATTGGGCACTCTTTGTTAATTTATCAGTTTGATGTGGATGATGTTTTTAATCATGTATTATACCACATGCTAGATAAGCTTGTACGGGAACCAATAGGGGGAAATACGTAGCATGCAGATCATATAACAATGTAACGTAGCCGCAGCCCGCAGGAGCCTTCCCCTTCTCATTGTCTCGGACTCCCCATATGCGATACAGGCTGAATGATTGCATGTTGTCAGAAGAATGAAAGGGCAAATACAAAATCAGGACGCAAATTGTATGTAACTCATCTCTTCGAAATGGAGTGCTCCCGGGCGCTCCCATGCGACGGGAGAAGCTATGACGATCACCAGTCTCAGTAGTAGGAGCCTTCTACTTGTCCGTCGGGCGAGTCCTAGGCACCTCCGGTGCCTCCTCAACAGGGTCTGATACGTAATGTTTCCACTGCTGGAAGATCTCGGCTCGCTATGTAAAGTTCAACATGTACTTCTGCTAGATGAACGCCCTATCGTACATCTCTGGGCCATCGATCCACTGGAAGAAGTGGTAACGCATCTCGGGCTGCCATTACACGGGGATGAAGTTAAAAATTTATGAAAATCAACGTAGGGAGCGAAAAATCGATGTGTGCGAAAGAAACACTTACGAGGTGGTGCCCGCACATGTAGTACGCCCGGACAGAGGTGTCTAGGTGTGTCGACTAAATGATCTTCGCCGACTCGTGACACACACTGTGGGACCAAAACCGTGGTGGTACCGAAGCATCTTTTATTGAAAAATCTGGGTATTGTAGATGTTTGGCTTTCTACACAAGCTAGTTGCGCTTCTACATCATCCTCGTGTAGAATTTTCTAATGAGTCCGGCATATGTGGGTATCATAGAAGTTTCATTGTATAAAACAAAAACAAGATGGACAATACAATAAATTGCGATACTAAATGATAACCAGATGAGCTCGGTCTGTTGGGGCAATTCTTCATTGAGTGCCTAGGGGTCGCATATCGTGCACTTGATTGTGCGGCTAATATTGGTACGTTGGTTGGCATCCATGTCATTCCGGAAGCGTCGCGTCTGCCGTCATACCTTCCCTGTTGTCTTCAAAGCCTTGTTTGGGCCCCATTGCACCCTGTCCGACTAAAGATCCTTGTAGTTTATGTCCAAGCCGTACGAGTGAAACTCTGCACTCTATGTACCAAAAAGGTGCTGCATGTCTAGTACTCAGAGATGTAGGGCATAGACATCTGCCTCATTTACGCACACGCCTTATACACATGCGAGTATGGCTTGTGCAGGAGCTTCTGCTTGTTACAGATGCATGTCGTCACATTACCTAGGGTGCATGCCTGTTTCCTTTCCCCCTTGGCATGACTGTTGATATATTTTCACCGAAGCCTGATCTCGTACTTCCACCTGTGGCCATCGATCACCCGGATGTCGTGCATTCGAGTCTTCTCTATCTTTTGGTCTATGTGCCTCTGCGTGTTCTCAGATCACTGGTTGCCTTCCTCTGTCTATCGCTTGGCTGCGGTGGCTCTATTGACGAAATAACCAACAGTACGAGACCATGTCTCCTCGACGATCGCGGTGATAGAGAGACACCACACACCTTTGAGGACGCTATTGTACACCTCGGACATGTTGATCATCATAATCTAGTACCACGCACCGTCTGTGTCATAGAGAAGGGATCATTTCTCTAATCCAGGAGCGTGGCGATGAATCCACTCCGAGAAACTTATGGCACTGTTGGGTTGCTCTTCGTCTAGTACTTCCAAAGTGGACTCCCTTGTATGCCTCGTAGTCCGGTGTTCGAGGTCTCTCTAGATGGACTCAAACTTCTGTATCTGGTTTTGCAGACACAATGCCTTGAACGTCTTCACAACTTCCTGATTGCAGAACCGCGTGAATAAGTTAGATGCAAGATACTTCATGCACCACCTAGATTGCATGTCGTTCCACTAGTGAGGGGGTTCTGTCCCATGCTATATGGTGTTGATGCCCGCCAACAACCCAACATTGCGGTCTGTGATGAGGCATATGTTGTGTCTGTCTCCCACCACCGCCCTCTTCATGTTCACCAGAAACCACAACCAATTGGATGTGTTCTCGCTCTCCACAATGGCAAATGCCACCAGGAGAAGCTGGTCATTCGCATCAACCACCACTATAGTGAGAATAGTGCCCTTGTACCTCCTCGTGAGGAAAGTGCCATCCATCGTGAGCACAGGGCGATAGAACTTGAAGCCCCGAACGACCTAGGCGAAAGCCCAGAACACTCAGTCCAGTATGAAGCAGTTGGACCCTACGTTAGCATCCTCACTCTCAAGCTTGTTTATGTATGTGCAGGGGTTTGATTTGACAATCTGGTCAAACAATCTCGGCACAAGGTTGTACACCTCTTTGTATGTCCTGTATATGGACTCGATGACTTTCTGCTTGTCTCGTAGGATCATGTTGTAGCTGACTGGATAACTAACCATATTGGTGACTTCTGACATCAGCATCTCGGAAGAGATGGACACATTCACCGCAACTAGGTGCCTGATGAGGCTTGCAACATATGCAGAAGTCACGTTCCGATGCTACCGCAAGGGCTCGCTAAGTTCGCAAGTGTGGTCGATCAGCGCTTGACCCCGAAGACCTAGCCGAAGATATTTGTTCGTTGAGCGCTGACTTTGCCAGGGCAGCCTTTCACAATGCACTTCACTGCGTACTGTCCTGTGTTGGACTGGTGCACTCGGTACACACGGCTGATGAACAAAGTGTACCGTGCTATAGCTTGTTGCACGACCGTCTTACTAGGAAAGCACTGCCAACTCAAAGGGTGTTGGCATCAAACCACCACTGGGAGCCTCCTGTAAATGGCCGCGTCGCGCTGGGAGGCAATCTGCATGTACTGGCTCCATGCTACGCTTCCAGTCACCTTGACGAGCTCCCACACAACATTCGTGCAGGTGATCCCCTCGATCTTAAGTTTCTTCATCATTGCCTCCGTGACGAACTCCCTTCGGATGCAGCTTCGAAGCTCGTGAATATTCATCGCGTCGAGCCCCTCTGCCTGGACCACCTTGTACTGGCATCTCGACAGGTCCAACCCATTGGGTCCGTCCCGTACGAGACCATCGGGATCCGGCCCATACGAGACCATCGCCATAAAACACTAAAACTTACCTAAAGACACAACAACCCCATCCGCGGTACGCGATGTAATAAACAATGACGACAAATTGCATGCAAGTAATCGATTACATATGTGTAATTAAATATGAATACTTTATTAATTACCGTCAATTTGAGTACTCCCAAAATTATTGACGAGTAATTCATTACTACCATACTTACCACTATTGAACATGTTCATTACCACTTAATTACTTACAACTATCTATTTTGCACTAAATTACTTATGCCTAACTAATTGCTAGTAAACTGATTACGACTGATTAATTACCACTAGATAAATTACGAGTAGTTAATTTCCACTAATTTAATATGCCGGACTGATAACCACTAAACTAATTACGACTACTTATTTACCACTAAACTAATTATGACTATTTATTTACCACTAAATAAATTACAAGTAGCGCAAGCCATAAATTTAATCACTAAACTGATTACGACTAATTAATTACGACTAAATTAATTAATTATCACAAAATTAACTAATTACGACTAATTAATTACCACTAAACTAACTAATTAGGACTAAATAATTATCACTAAACAATTTAATTACGACTAGCTGACTAAAACTGATTAACTACGACTACGGTAATAACGACAAAAGCATCCGATAAATTACTTGTCCTTCGGGGGAAAGCAATAAAAAAGGCTGGGTGACGAGCGACGAGAAATAAGCAAATACTTAATCTCCAAAAAATAATAATTAAGTTATGTTCTCTGAGTTCTCAGCGACGAGCGCTAGAACGAGAAGCGAAACACAATTGAGTTGAGCGATGAGTGACTGCGAGACTTTGATATTTATAGTCGAGCGAAGGAGGAGCTGTTGCATTGGCACTGAGAATTTCGATGTGTTGTCTACGCGCAACACTGCGGGTAAGGGGGGCAACTATGATGGGGCGACAGATGTGCGGAGGAGGGAGGACGGGCGGTGGGAAAGATGGCCACTGCACGGTGGCCGTGCGAATCCTCCTTCGAACGAATGACAGGTGGACTGGATACCGGCGGTTTTTTGATTCTCCGAAGAACCGGACCGGTGTTTTGGGAATTTTTTAGGCTGTTCCGTGGACCACTGTACGGTGGCCATGCGGGAGGGGGGAGGAGAGGGCTGGCGGGAGGGGAGGGCCATGCGTGCGGGAAGGGAAGGGGATGGTGTGTGGCGGGTGCGGGCGGCCACCGCACGGTGGCTGTGCAGGAGGAGCCACCGCACGATGGACGTGCGGGAGATGTCGGTACCGCACGATGGCCATATGGGAGGAGGGCACATGGTGGCAGAGGAGGGTATGCCGCACGACCAACGTGCGACAGGGCACTATTTTTGCAAAAAAAAACAACAACAATCATTCTTGTAAATACGAGGCAAAAATACACCAATACGGCCAAAAATTCCTCATGATGCTCCTTTTCTCATGTCTTGAGTATTTGGGATTGTGAGAAATAAACAAAGGTTAAAAATGATGTAACTAGTAGCTACTTCTTTGGAATACAAGATGAACTCATCTTTTGTATATAAGTACATGTTAGTATTGATTAGATAATTGATGCATAGCCTTTAAGATTTTAACATTTAAACAATTGAAGTCACCGTACATATGTTTCTAGAGTTTTAGTCTACACACGACCTCACACCAAGACAAATTAGCATAAATGGCAGTATTAGGCGACGAATTAGCATAAATGGTTCCCGTTGTTACTTATTTGCAGAATTGGCACGAGGTGCCGTCTGAGGGACGATCGGACCCGTGGTGTAGCGCCACGTCGCCACATCCGAACGTCCCGCGCACGGACGAGCCGGATCCAAACGTCCCACGCACGGACGAGGATGGACGACGTCGTACGTGCCGCGTCATGCCACGTGGTGAAAGATCTAGACCCGCCATTATGTGGTAATGGAGTTTTGGTGATTAATGATAAATCTAATTAGGAGACTAACACTTTTATTGATATACATATTGTGTAGTCTTATTTGGATATAAAGGTGAAAATCATGAAGACATGCAAGTGATTAATGACAAATGCACTTGTGAGACTAACACTCCTATTGTTATATCAAGTTTAGTCTCAGCTTGGATATAAAAGCAAAAATCCAAACAGGTATGTATTCATAAATGACAATCTATTTGTGAGACTAACAATTCTATTGATTATCTATTGCTTAGTCTCGTTTGGATATAAAGATGAAAATACAAGAGGTATGCATTCTACTTCTTCTTATTATATCTTGTTGCATTCCTCGGATCCAAAATATAGGTTAAACTCCACCAAAAAGGTTAACTTGGATATGTGCATATGTTTCCATTACACATTTGTGTATGCACACATTTAGGGAGTTCATTCTATATTTTGTGGTTTCATTAGTATTGATCCATATTCTCTTTCCACATATATTAAGGATCTTTACTTTGAAATATATCCTTGAATATATTTAACTTGTATAGTTAATATATTCATATGAGTATATACAACTTGTGTAGTTTGTATACACTCATATTTAGTATATACAACTTGTGTAGTTCGTATATACTTGTAGTATATATAACTTGTGTAGTTTATATATACTCATGACCTTGTTGTTTCAGTAGTATTGATCTTTGTGATCTACTTTGAAACATAACTCTTGAGTATATATATAACTTCGTGTTTATATACACTCATACCAATTATATTCAATTATTTGCAATTGTGTTGTGGGACTAACATGTGTGCTAAGATGTGTTCAAGGCTTAGTCCTCAAGTTTGAATGATGACATGAAAAGGAAATGCAAAGGTGATAAAAGATTGACATGACTCAAGACAAAGGAGTCATGCATTGCATTTCGAAAAGCTTCTGGAAATGCGGTAGTACCGGCGTTATATGTGTAGTACCGCACCGCGGATGTACCGATTTCTGTGCGGTATGAAAATTCCAGTAGCATTGCTTTTTGGACTTGGTTTGCTCTGAGGTGGAGCGGTAGTACCGGAGTTCATGTGGCGGAACTACCGCGTAGCGGTATGACCGCAAATATGTTGGCGGTATGTAAATTCAGAGAAGGTATTTTTCGTATTTCTCGAGCCTCTGGAAATCGGTAGTACCAAGATCGAGAAACGGTATTACGAGAGCGGTATTACGGATGCTAGTTAGCGGTAATACCGCACCGTTAGTAATGGCTTGTTCAAAAGCATTTATACGGTATATCTTGTTAATTAATGTTAATGACATTGTGGGACTAACATTTTCCATGAGTTGGATAAATAGGTTATGTTCCAGGGTGATGAAGACTTTGGATGGCATCATGAGTTGATCATCATCGAGTCAAGGTTCAAGAAGATGATGCATCATGTGTTGATGCATATCAAGATCTCGAATAAGAGATGATCATGAGTTGATCATCGAGTCAAGAGAAGACTCATCATGTGTTGATTAAGGTCAAGTAAAAGATGCATCGTGGGTTGATGCATATCAAGACGATGACCCGGACTTGAAGTGAAGATGTGCGTCATCAAGCTTCAAGAAGATGGTCAAGGCAAAGGTATGACTAGCTAGGGCTAAGGATGTGTTCCTAGTCTTTTATCGGTCTTGGTGTTTGGTTGGAAGACCGGATTGCTAGTATAGGTTGCCGTACTATTAAGAGGGGTCTTGTCTAGTAGCTTAAGTTAGTCATGTGTTGATAGCTCATTGTGTTTGCTCTAGCTCAACTTAACATGTTGCCTATATTTGCGAATGTGTTTTGCAAATAGTTGAGGCTCATGGATAATCCTTGTAGCATGTGACTATACTTTGCAACTGTGTTTTGCAAACGGTTGAAGTCCATGTACCTACTCCTTGTAGCATGATCTAAGTTTGCAAATATGTTTTGCAAATTGTTGGGATTCATGTATTTTCCCTTGGTATGGTCTAAGATTGCTTGTTGCTAACTCTTTGGACTTAGACCATGGTAGTGACTCTTTGAAGTTGTGCTTTTTGATTTGATAAAATGTGTTTGAGATCAAATCAAATAGGTGGGTTGAGTAGCCCACTGAATAAGCTTTCAATAGAGTCCAAGATCACTCAATTCCGACATCGAGTCAAAAGTTATGACCTTTTACCGAGTGTCGCTGCATGCTGAAAATCGGGCTGCGTAGTACCGCCCGTATAATCGCGTAGTACCATCAGAACGGTAGTACCGCCCCTTGTGAGTGCGTACGACCGCAAAAGGTCAGAACGGCTAGTTTTGGTCGCTTCGTCTCCAAACGGCTAGTTTTGGTTTGGAGGCTATAAATACCCCTTGGCCGGTTGAGAGACAATCTTTGGCATCCCATTGAGTTCCTTTGAGCTAAGAGCAAGCCCTCTACTCCCATTTGTGCATGTGTTGCACTTAGTGAGGTTTGAGAGGCAAATCCTATTGCATGTGTTGCATTAGGTGGTGGATTTAGTATCCACGAGCTTTGACACTTGATTGGTTCAAGTGAAAGTTGGAGACTTGTTACTCTTGGTGTTTGCCGACACCTAGACGGCGTGGAGGCGTCGTGCGTCGGTGATCTTCTCAAGTGAAGCTTGTGAGAAGACCCGGGCGTTTGTGAGTGGCTTGGTGCTCGCCATCTCCGGAGCGGAGTAAGAGCAACCCTAGTGGATCGAGGTGATAAGTTCAAGTTGGAGTCGGTTCAAGCGGTTGATCTCACTTAGAGGTGTTGGTTCGGTTGGAACCGGTCCAAGTTGTTTGGACTTACCTCGGAGGTGTTGCCTCGCGTTTTGGAGCCGATCCAAAAAGTTAAACTTACCTCAACGTGGATTATGGGAGACCGGCAAGTCTCCGACCACCACGGTAAAATATCATTGTGTCCCGTGTGCTTCTTGTGATTAGCTTTCATATGCTTTACTTTGTGCAATTTACATTTATTGTATAATTGCTTATTCATTTGTATGATTGCTATCTTGTATGTGCTTGATTGATCATATCATTAGTTGATAGCTTACAAGTCGTTGTTAAATTGCTCTATTTATTATTGACTTGTATTGTTGGTTCACCTAGTTGTTTTAGGCGTTAATTGTGCTAAACCGAATTGACATTTAGCTTCCACATTAGAAATCGGTTTTAGCGCTTAGAAGTTTTAAACTGACTATTCACCCCCCCTCTAGTCGGCCTCCTCGATCTTACACGTGGCAGTGCCACAGCTCGAGTCAGAACATACCGCCAATACATGGAGTGGTGTGTACCTGTGTCGCGCTTTAGACTAACTCGTACTCCACCACAACGTCCGGAGTATGTGACGCACCAGGAGAGGCTTCGTCGCTCGTTTGATCATCACAGCGCCTCGCGGAGTGACGATACTGTAAGAACTAATATTCTTTACTCGTTTCACTTATGATATTTGTAATGTTTGTTACTGAACATGTGTTCTTTTTCATTTTAGTACAAGTGGTTGCAGCAGATCGTAAGCGCATCGGAGACCGCCATTCGCAGCCCGCACACCGTACTAGGGCTTTTGAACACGTTGAAGTATATCTTCGCGCAGGGGAGGAATGCACCGAAGAACATGAGCTGCGGTCGTTCGAGGGATGACGTCCTGCATGTAGGGCACCAGGTGGGGGGGGGTCCGTGCTCACCTCCTAGGTCATCACGGCCAAGTGGCACCGGTGGGCATTGTGGCGCTCCTTGTCGGTCATCCTCAGGCCAGATCGGCGGGGAGGTCAGTCATGTACAAATCTACGTTCTGTTTTTTATTTATGCCTTACTTTCCACTAACATCGTGTCGTTCTCCCACCACAAGTCCGTTAGGATGCATCACTTCTTCTATTAGCACCCCGTACAAAGACTGACGCTCCACCTTGCTCCTTTGCACTGCACATCCGAGAGGTACGAGATTATTAGTTTATGTCCAGAGTATTTATTTTGACTAACATCGTCCATTTTGCAACCTTCAATTGACTGTTGGGGTGATTATGGTCTGTCCACTGATGAGGATACGAGCCTCCCAACTCCTACGATGGAGCAGTACATTGGGTTTGGACCGTACGCAGGGTTTGGACCGTATGTAGGGCATAGCTCCTTTGGAGTCGCTGGCACACCATACAATCAAGGCCAGAGCTCCTCCGCACGACCAAAGTTGTAGACAGCGTACCTTGGGGTGGACAATTCAGGGATGAATTTACGGAGTCCCTTGTTCATGGCATGATTGCAGGTGACCCCCCGTTCGACACGCCACAACAGGACGACATCGACGCTGCACAGACTCAGTGTACTGGTGCACCTCCGTGCACTCAACGGTCTCCGTACGCCCTCCGATCCGATACACGCTCTCCGGACCGACTGACATATCCCACGGGACATGCTCGGCGCAAAACCCGGACGCGCATAGGGACGCAGCCGCAACAAGAAGAAAGTAGTGGTAGTGGCTGAGACGAGTGAGCTATATTGTAGTTGTAGTAATGGGTGGGAGCGTTGTATCCCGTGGAAATAGTTTGTAGTACAATTATTCAGCTTAATGTATGCACTTAATTTGTACTGCAATAATTTGTAGCTGCATCTGGAGCAATAATTTGTAGACGCTAACTGCATCTGGAGAAATAATTTTCCGATGGTAGAGGATGTCCGCACACGGGAGGGGCGATCGGCGCACATCCGCACACGGGACGAGCAGACGACGCCTGACGCTCTGCAACATGGCTTGTCCGCACACAGGACGAGCGGACGACGTAAGCATAATGCTGTCCGCACGAGGGACGTGCGGATGAGCTCCCTGCAGTGTTGTCCGCACGAGGGTGGTGCGGACGAGGTGCATGCGGCAGCACGACGTGCGTCCGTTCGTCCAGGGCTCGGAATTAGGCGCCATAATTGCATTTGTGCGCGAGATGAGGCCAATCTTGCTAATTCGGTTTGAAACAGTGACAATTCGGCTCAAAATTCTCCCACTAGCCCCTGCTATCTCCCTCCCTGCAGCAGTTGACGTTCTGAATAATCCAGGCTTCTGTTTTGCATCACGGTTTCCTAATTCATACGTCATCTAGTAAGTCTGGTATGTTGTATTATATGCTTTCTATAAAAGCCGGGAAAACCTTTTTTTCCAAAAAAAAAAAAAAGCCGGGTATGTTGGAGATATGGGCAATGTTCTCTATGGGACCAAGCAAAGGCAGACATAGTACTCGGTAGTAGGAGTGGAGAATATAGTCGCCCCGTCATATATTCTCCCTCGCCGAACTTGAGAGAGAGAGGAAGAAGGTGGGAAGGACCAGACTTGAGAAGAAGAAGGTGGAAGAGAGAATGGTCCAAAAAGTTGTATAGCGGTATTTTAGCAAATTGGCAAAGATCAGTGGTATGTTTGCTAAGGAACTTAAAACTAGTGCGATGAGTGCAATTTTCTCTATCGTATTTTAGCAAAGTGGCAAAGATCAGTGGTGTGTTTGCTAAGGAACTTAAAACTAGTGCGACGATTGCAATTTTCTCTATCTCATTGTACTGTGACCGCACTAGTTTGGGAGAACACCGTCGTGAAGTCTTCGGCGTGACCTCTGTCTCTGGACGGAGTAATATATTGCTCTACCTAATCATTGCTCGCTACTCCTCGAGAACGGAGAAACGCACATGAAATCCATAATCCCATACCCAGAGAACATCACGTGAGTTATAGACGGTCCACAAATCAATCGTACAAAATGACGTACTACAAAGAGCAAGAGTCTCAAGCCTCAGTAGATGACATAACGCCTAGTAAGCAATCTTGGCAGCTGGGTGAGAACTTGAGAAGGCATGACTAGGCTCTTGCAACCGCTGTGAAGAGGGTGTCCTTCACTCCTTGCCATCCTTTGCCTGTGGCCAACAGAGTGGCCAAAAGGTTCTGGAGAGAACCCTCGCAAAGAACCTTTTTTTCCCCAAGTTCTTCTAGCTTTTCCCACTTCCGGTAGCGTGAAATAGACCAACCCATTAACCCAACTGGAGTATACACTACAGAAGAAATGCACTAGGAGTAATCTAGCCCAATTGCTCTTTCATTAACTCAGAATTACTTCAGGAACCAGTACTCCAACTTTCAGTTTCGATCTCGGTATTAACATCGCATGGATCAACTCTGTAAAAGCGTTAGTTTTGCATAAATAAGTTGCTGTTGTCTGCTGAAATTCCAGCAGCTGTTTGCCGAAGTAACTTCACCTCACCAATAGCGGTCTACCGGTTGTCGTGTCTCAAATTCTGAATTTGTAGCGACCTGTAAGGCAGAGCTGTGCTTTGGTCGTATCCAGTGGTTTCATCTTAAAACATTTGCACTTTTGTAATTAGAACCTGGATTTGGATCCTTCAGGGTGCTGCAGGTCAAATACTACGGACATGCATGTTTTTAAACCTTGTCCTACAAAATATCATTCAAAAGACTTACCATTTTATATGGGGTGGTTTCGTTTGATACCTAATTTCTCCCTACCGATGTATACCAAAATTTGACGCTACTAATTTCTCCCTGCCGATCATAAAATTGGCTGCTAATGATTTAGAATACTAGAATGGCAATGCAAAAAAAAGCAATCTTAAAAAAAGCAATCCTATTAACACATACCATTTTTATTCAGCGCGTCTAAAATCGAGCAACTTTTGACACTAAACAAAACAATCCACAAGTTTTGGCAGAAAGATGAACTAGAATAGAAGCCCGCACAAAAATAATCTTGCGAACGCATACCGATTTCACTCAACTCATCTAAAAAATAACCTTGCTAAAATTTTAGCAGCAAACTAAACACACATCGATTTCAATTCAGCGCGTCTAGAACCTAGCAACTTTTGACTCAAATTCAAATCACAAGGTAAACATTGCGCAGGCACCTACAACAATGGCAGGTGCATTAATGCACCTCCCGGATTTACAAATCTCCAGCACAAAATTAACTATAGACCCGTGAGATAACATCTGCGCACCAGTCAGACCAAAATAAACTCGACGTCATACAGCAGCAAAGTTCCGAGAAAACACCGCACTCCCCGAGGGAGAGGGAGAGGGAGGGAGAGAGAAGCCGAGAAGGAAAAGCGCAAGAAGCAGAAGCGGAGGCGGAGCAACACGCGGGGGGAATGCGCGACCTGGCACTCTCCCGCGGCCGCCCACGCACACCGCCCGTGTAAATCTCTCTCCCCCGCGCGAGAACCCCTCGGTACCACCCGCCGAAGAGGCGAAATAGGAGTATTTGCCGGCCACCGGAGAAGTGGAGGACGGCAGCGGCGGGGCGGTGAGGAGTAGCCACGGCGCACGGAATGAAGGGAGGCGGCGGGGGAGGGGGCGGCAAGGAGACATTCACCGCCTCCTTCCTCCGCTTCCTCCTCCTGCTACTGCTCCCCCTCACGGCCATCTATTTCTTTTACACGCTCCACCTCCTCCTCACCTCCGCGTCCTCGGCCGCCTCGTCCTCCTCCTCCTGCCCTCCTGACTCCACCACCTCCCTACCAGTCTCCCGTCTGTCCACCAACCGCACCGCCGCCGCCGCCGCCGCGGCGGTGTCCGAGAATAAGCCCCCCGCCGCGGTGTCCACGGGGACGACGCTGCAGCACGTGGTGTTCGGGATCGCGGCGTCGTCGCGGTTCTGGGACAAGCGCAAGGAGTACATCAAGGTGTGGTGGCGCCCGCGCGGCGCCATGCGCGGGTACGTGTGGCTGGACCGCGAGGTGCGGGAGTCCAACATGTCCACGGCGCGGACGGGGCTCCCGGCCATCAGGATCTCGTCGGACACCTCCGCCTTCCCCTACACGCACCGCCGCGGCCACCGCTCCGCCATCCGCATCTCCCGCATCGTCTCCGAGACCTTCCGCCTCGGCCTCCCCGACGTGCGCTGGTTCGTCATGGGCGACGACGACACCGTCTTCTTCCCCGAGAACCTCCTCACCGTGCTCAACAAGTTCGACCACCGCCAGCCGTACTACATCGGCTCCCTCTCCGAGAGCCACCTGCAGAACATTTACTTCTCCTACGGGATGGCGTACGGCGGGGGCGGCTTCGCCATCAGCCGGCCGCTCGCCGAGGCGCTCGCGCGGATGCAGGACGGATGCATCCGCCGGTACCCGGCGCTGTACGGCAGCGACGACAGGATCCAGGCGTGCATGGCGGAGCTGGGGGTGCCGCTCACCAAGCACCCGGGGTTCCACCAGTACGACGTGTACGGCGACCTCCTGGGCCTCCTCGCGGCCCACCCGGTGGCGCCGATCGTGACGATACACCACCTCGACGTCGTGCAGCCCCTGTTCCCGAACGCGCCCTCGCGCCACGCGGCGGTGCGGAGGCTGTTCGATGGGCCGGTGAGGCTGGATTCGGCGGGGATAATGCAGCAGTCCATCTGCTACGACGGCACCAGCCGGTGGACGGTGTCAGTGGCCTGGGGGTTCGCGGTGCTGGTGGCCAGGGGGATAATGTCGCCGCGGGAGATGGAGATGCCGGCGCGGACGTTCTTGAACTGGTACCGCCGCGCCGACTACACGGCGTACGCGTTCAACACGAGGCCCCTAGCGCGCACCCCGTGCCAGAAGCCCGCGGTATACTACCTGTCGTCAGCGCGGCGCGCGGCCGCGCGCGGCGGGGAGACCACGGTGACGCGGTATGAGCGGTGGCGCCACGCCAACGAGACGCGGCCCGCGTGCCGGTGGAATATCGCCGACCCGGACGCGCACCTCGATCACATCGTCGTGCTCAAGAAGCCCGACCCCGGGCTATGGGACCGGGTAATTCCTTCTCTGCTACCTTTTCTTCTCATACATACGAACAGTATATCACATGACGAGTTGCTACTCAGATAGGAGGAGGCAGAAATTGGTATTATAGTTCGTTATTAGTGTGACATATCCAACTTTTTTAACTACTGAAACAAGAATGTAGTATGCTAGGATTGATTTATCCCAGTTGCTGGCATAAGAGCAGCATTGAGCCAGGAGCCAAAGGGCGAATTGCGATATCAGATAGTAATAACATTTCTAGCAAGAGTAGCGCAACTTTACCAAGCTAGTAATGGCAATTGCATACTAGGTTTGCTTGACTATTTGGCGGAATGTTGTAGTACTATCTAAATTGCGATTTAGCAAGTTTACTGATGCATAGCTCACACGGATGTGCAGTCTCCGAGGCGAAATTGCTGCAGGGTGCTGTCTTCGCCGAAGGAGGGGAAGAAGGGAGACAAAACGATGACCATCGACGTGGGTGTATGCAGGGAAGGCGAGTTCAGCCAAGTAGTATAATCTGTTAGGCAAACGAAAAATAGGATGATTCTTTTTTCTTCTTGTATTCTTGTCGGAAGATAACAAAACGATTCTCGTTTGGTCACCCTCCTGCCGTGTTGTTCCGCGCCTCACGAGTCACGGATTACAAGGACACGGAATTTTGGCCGGACTACCTTTCCATCTCGGCACTGTTGGTTTTTGCAGCCCCCACGGGCCACGGCTGCTCCGGTCGCTTGACGGAGACGGGGCAGGGGCGCAGGGCATGGCAGGCTCACTGATTCACTGTGCTTCTGTTGTAGTGGCGCGTGGGGCTGGGAGTTGGACTTCGTGAAAGCGTGGCTTGGCATTATGAGTTCCATGTGATCTGGACAGTCGGCCATCACGGGGCATGCCGCATGGGATGTCAACAGCGAGCTCCGTTCTGGTCTCGGGGGGCGTCTGTTTTGTGTGAAAGCAGATCCGCACGTCGACTTATGTAGGTTTTTTTTGGTACGACGCTCGGTGTGACACGGATGCCGCCCGCCTTGGCCGAAGCCCACCCGGCGACCGAAAGCGCGTACAGGGGCTTTGCTTGCTTTCTGGCGAAAGGGACAACCACATTTATCGACCCAATGCTCTCGGTCATAGAAATAATTAGCGTGCTGTGATGTTCATTGATTGCTCCGAACCATCATCAACAGAGCTATAGATGGTCGCTTGAGACGGGCTCAACAGGTGGCGTCGTCGCGCCGCGGCGATCCAATCGCCGCACACAGGCCACGCGAATTGCAAATAGTTTACTCCTATGCCTAGAAACACTTCCACTTGCCAGCATGCACATGGGCAAGAAAAGGATGGTGCCATGCTAACGGCCAAGTGTTATATCATAACTCCCGATTATATTATATTCCAGGCATGAAAGCAAGAGGTGTTGCCTAACTTGAGTATTTTATGCTAATGGACGGTGTCAATGTTAGAGAGTAGTGCGCCGTCGTGTGCACATGCAGGCAGGATCGGAGACGTCCATGCTGCAGCTTCGGTGCTGGTGATTTATAATATCACTTCGATCGGGCGACAATCTGTTCGCTTCCTGATACACTCCGCATAGAACCAACAAAATGCACAAGCTATAAACCGTACCTTTGCATATTACTATACGAGCACCAATTTAACAGTACCCTCCTAGCAGTGCAAGACCGCTTGTTGTAAGGTCTCGCTTCAACCAACGACGCGTGTCCTACATCGTCCCCCAGAAGACACACTGACTCAGGACAGAGCTGCCACCACACATTTATGTGTCATAAACAACACCGGCACTGGCACACATGCGTAGGTTCCAGCATTTATGGTTCCGAGGAGAAAATGGAGTACACAATGCTGGTGCTTGGTACACTAGAGGTAACTGGGGGCAAACATGCATGGATTAGAATTTAAAAGTCACTAACACAACTAAAAATGGGGGTAAACTACCCGCTCACCACTCACCAGCATGCGGAGCAAAATGGTTACCAGTGGACAATGGTGTTCTATAGTGATGGATGATGTATCATGCAAAACTGAAGACAACGGTAAAGTGGAACTTGACCTTGGTTCCAAAGGAAAAGGCCGTAAAAGGTTTCTTATATGGAGTCCAGTGTCCGAAGACACGAAAGAGAAAGACTGAGTCCTTGGCTCCTTGCCTTCGCACAACAAGCAAAATTTCGTATCCACCACGTATGTACTTCTGCAGACTAACGCGATTCACCTGCCAATGATGCAATTCCCTCATCAAAGAATTTACAAAAGCGACTTATCTCAAAATTGTAATAAGCAGGCGAATTCTATTCAAGGCTATAAATAGTTGTAAACTTGTGATGCAACAATCGTTCATCCAACCATGTACTAGTTAAACTTATAAGCCATGCATACTGCATACAACATACCGAAGAAAATGACACCCAGACTTGACAGTAGTAATCCAAAAAGAAACAAACATGCACTCACATATAAAAATCCGGAAACTGTCACATGCTAAATGCCTAAATGTCCAAGACGAGCACTTTTACAGGTTTGTGAGAAGTTGAAACCATAAGATGATGTCACATTTGAGCAATCAATGGTAAATGCAAAAATGTAATGAGCGAATGGAAAAAGGAGAGTTCAATAACCTAACATAGCAGTTTGGATGCCAGTTATGACAGCTACAATTGGATAGTACTATCTACAAGGTACAGCAGCCAAATATTGAAATATACTTACCCTACTTAAAAATTTCAGAAGAATCCGAATCAACAGCACTGCATGGTGCTTCCCAGTTCAACACCATGTAACTTGATAATCCTAGCAGCATCCAAAAGAATGTCTTGTTGTGTAGATAACCATTCTTCTTTGCTCTGTAAATATACAAAAATATTTCTGTCATAAACAACAACAAAAAAACTTGCACGCGTATGATAGGTTACAAAAGACTAGGAGCAATTCTACGCCCTGGTGATCAATTGTCCTAATAATCAACAATGACTCAATATGGGTCATTTAGGCCACTAGAGCCTCCTACTAGGAGTAAAGAGGTTGTTGCAGTATAACTCTAGAACAACATCAAACTACTTAAATTGAACAGATTCAACAGAACATGTCCCGATGATACATTAATTCCATGGGAGCCACAACATTTTGGATCACATCTCAGTCTTGGTGCAGCATAGCTCTAGAACACCAACAACAGCTTACAAACTGAACAGACTCAACAGAACATGTTGTTGCGATGTGATCTTGTGAGTATAGACCATCAGTTTATACTGAAGACAATAATCCAAAGGGATCTGCAACATATGGTATTATATTTGTTTTGCTCTACTATTATGATCCTTAGATCATAGGAGTAGACATCACCAGGAGGATAGCCGGGTGGCGTCGGCTGCTACGGGAAAAGGAAGACTATAAATTAGGGAGACGAAGGGGATTGGGACTTAGACTATTGTATTCTCATTACTTAATACCAACGATTACAATAGACCTCATTATATAGAGGGATCTTCTAACAATTATGAATAAAATCAATTTAAACGATGACCTTCCTAACTAATAGATAACCTTTCCAATTACTTAATCCTTATAAACTAATCAACTATTTAAGAAAATAGATATTCTTATTGCGGAAGGTAATCCCTTCCTAATCCTGGTACTACAGTAACCATGGTACTGTTCACACACGTGAACGGTACCCGGCCCATGACACTACTCCCCTCCTTTCGCGACAGTTCGTCCTCGAGCTATAGTGACGGCTATGGCTGAAGCCCTAGGAGACCCGATGTTGACGAGAGGTTGTGGTGCTGGCGGAACATTGCATGGAAGATGATCCATAACGCTCCAATAGACAAAGAATAAATCGAGACACCTCCCGGCGCAAATGGCGCAGTAGCTGCTGCCTGTGCCTTCTTCATGTCCTTTTAAATCAGCTTGGCCACCATAGTCGCCATGTTTGTCAAGATGGTTTTCATGTCGTCTACGTCGGCACTCATCTCGTTGAGGGTGGCCCTCATGACCTTGAAATTCTCGACGGCAGAAACTATGGTGTTGGCTCTAATACTAAGTTATTATGATCCTTAAATCATAAAGGTAGACATCACCGGGAGGATAGCCGGGTGCGTCGGCTGCTAGGGGAAAAGGAAGACTATAAATTGGGGAGAAGGAGATTGGGACTTAGACTATTGTATTCTCATTGTTTAATGCCAACGATTACAATAGACCTCATTATATACAGGGATCTTCCAACAATTATGGATAAAATTAATCTACACGATGACCTTCCTAACTATAGATAACCTTCCTAACTAATAGATAACTTTTTTAATTACTTAATCCTTATAAAAAGAAATTAATCAACTATTTACGGAAATAAATATTCTTATTGGGGAAGGTAATCTTTTCCTAATCCCGGTGCTACAGTAACCATGAGTTCACACGTGTGAACAGTACCCAGCCCATTACATCAGCTTACAATCATCGGCCCGTGTCCAAGAGAAACTGTGACCAATATGCACGTAGAATCGATAAATACCACCAGTGTTGCCAGGTTATCACCATATTGCATTTATCTAGTGCTTGCCGTGAGAACTAAATCAGTACCTTTTTCACCTTGTCATCCAAAATAAATTGCTGAAAAACAACTGCTTGTGTAGCATAGAGCTACAGATGGCTTATCCAAATCTAAAACACATGATAACTTGAAGTGAATAGAGTTAACACACCATGTTTTGGAGATTGCACCCAATGGTGAGCTCTCCATATGAACTTTCCAATCTTGAGATATAGCAATAAGGAGCATCTGTTTCCAAGATTACTTTTGGATTGGACCTTAACATAACCTTTATCTCCTCTGATATAGCAGGAACCTTCTCGATATCCTCAATTCTTATAGGAATCTTTGTCACACTAGCTCGGCATTCAGCTCGTGTTCTGTTCACTATCATCTGCAAATTATTTTAAGAATATCATGATACAAGGTAGGCCCCTTGCTAAGCCTATCCAAGAATAGTAAGACACAAAGAAATGCACTGAAGAAATCCTAACAGCATTATTCTTGAAATACAGCACAAATGACATCTTTCTAAGATTTTTTAATTGACTAATCATTAATCAACCGAATCGTTTGAACCAATGTTTTTCCTCCTCCAAACTTCCTTTAGAAGTGCATCATTCCAAGTTTCAAAGGCTCAAATCATTCGAAATTCCTATGTTCTCCTCCATTCCAACTGAGATTAAAAGTACAAAACTTCCTTTTGGACAAATCCTAAAATTAAATTTCAGTGGAAAAAAACATAGTAAGCTTTAGCAGTAAAACTACTGTGTTGGCTAAATTGTGAATTTGTGATGCATGGACCATAGTTAATAGAGCTAATCATTAACAATGCTAGTAGATTAGATACATATGCTAGAGGTCTCCATAGAATCTGGATTTCACATGTCCTAGGCATTTCGGATTGTTTATGGTGTGTCTAGTGATTGTCGCATTGAGTGAGGGCATCAAGGGTGTTAATATCCCGAGTAGTGGAATCTGGCATTTAGAATGGTTCCAGGTTCAAATTGTACAAGACAAACCTCTAAATGTGCAAAGTGGTTCTAGGGGCCTTGATCAATCAATGTCCCAAAACATTACAGCACAATTACCGTCAAGAGAAAGTCCAGCTTTTCTAGGTGTGTGATACCACACCATCCAATCCACCCAGCAAAATCAGGATAGGACCAACAAAATGAACAAATGTCAAGGTGGTGTAGAAAGCATGTATGCAGTGTATGACCACATATTACATACATCATTACGTAGGTATAGAGTATAATTTGTGCGTTTAAAAATAGCAATCATGGAATCCACGATGATACCTGACTGGAGAACAAAGAGTTTGGTACTGTGACTGGAAGCTTTTCAGGATTGATCAATGAAGTAGAAGTGAGTCCTATTTCAACCACTTTGCCTTCTATTGACCCTGCCTACAATGGAAAATCTTTTAGTTACCGAGAGTCTGCAACTATATTTATAGAGCAAACCTACAATTACAAAGCAATAAAAGATAAATACTTGGCCAGCCAACGTTGTGAATTCTATGATTGTCTGCAAACACAAGCTTCTTTTAGAGAAACAAGGTAACATCTGACTCACACTTACAATAGCATAGGATTTGTCTTTCCTCCTCAATTTTCGCACCTTAACTACTGAAAACGGATGAGACACTTGCTCCTTCAACCAACGACGCGTGTCCTACATCGTCCCCAGAAGACACACTGACTCAGGACAGAGCTGCCACCACACATTTATGTGTCATAACACCGGCACTGGCACACATGCGTAGGTTCCAGCATTTATGGTTCCGAGGAGAAAATGGAGTACACAACGCTGGTGCTTGGTACACTAGAGGTAACTGGGGGCAAACATGCATGGATTAGAATTTAAAAGTCACTAACACAACTAAAAATGGGGGTAAACTACCCGCTCACCACTCACCAGCATGCGGAGCAAAATGGTTACCAGTGGACAATGGTGTTCTATAGTGATGGATGATGTATCATGCAAAACTGAAGACAACGGTAAAAGTGGAACTTGACCTTGGTTCCAAAGGAAAAAGGCCGTAAAAAGGTTTCTTATATGGAGTCCAGTGTCCGAAGACACGAAAGAGAAAGACTGAGTCCTTGGCTCCTTGCCTTCGCACAACAAGCAAAATTTCGTATCCACCACGTATGTACTTCTGCAGACTAACGCGATTCACCTGCCAATGATGCAATTCCCTCATCAAAGAATTTACAAAAGCGACTTATCTCAAAATTGTAATAAGCAGGCGAATTCTATTCAAGGCTATAAATAGTTGTAAACTTGTGATGCAACAATCGTTCATCCAACCATGTACTAGTTAAACTTATAAGCCATGCATACTGCATACAACATACCGAAGAAAATGACACCCAGACTTGACAGTAGTAATCCAAAAAGAAACAAACATGCACTCACATATAAAAATCCGGAAACTGTCACATGCTAAATGCCTAAATGTCCAAGACGAGCACTTTTACAGGTTTGTGAGAAGTTGAAACCATAAGATGATGTCACATTTGAGCAATCAATGGTAAATGCAAAAATGTAATGAGCGAATGGAAAAAGGAGAGTTCAATAACCTAACATAGCAGTTTGGATGCCAGTTATGACAGCTACAATTGGATAGTACTATCTACAAGGTACAGCAGCCAAATATTGAAATATACTTACCCTACTTAAAAATTTCAGAAGAATCCGAATCAACAGCACTGCATGGTGCTTCCCAGTTCAACACCATGTAACTTGATAATCCTAGCAGCATCCAAAAGAATGTCTTGTTGTGTAGATAACCATTCTTCTTTGCTCTGTAAATATACAAAAATATTTCTGTCATAAACAACAACAAAAAAACTTGCACGCGTATGATAGGTTACAAAAGACTAGGAGCAATTCTACGCCCTGGTGATCAATTGTCCTAATAATCAACAATGACTCAATATGGGTCATTTAGGCCACTAGAGCCTCCTACTAGGAGTAAAGAGGTTGTTGCAGTATAACTCTAGAACAACATCAAACTACTTAAATTGAACAGATTCAACAGAACATGTCCCGATGATACATTAATTCCATGGGAGCCACAACATTTTGGATCACATCTCAGTCTTGGTGCAGCATAGCTCTAGAACACCAACAACAGCTTACAAACTGAACAGACTCAACAGAACATGTTGTTGCGATGTGATCTTGTGAGTATAGACCATCAGTTTATACTGAAGACAATAATCCAAAGGGATCTGCAACATATGGTATTATATTTGTTTTGCTCTACTATTATGATCCTTAGATCATAGGAGTAGACATCACCGGAGGATAGCCGGGTGGCGTCACTGCTACGGGAAAAGGAAGACTATAAATTAGGAGACGAAGGGATTGGGACTTAGACTATTGTATTCTCATTACTTAATACCAACGATTACAATAGACCTCATTATATAGAGGGATCTTCTAACAATTATGAATAAAATCAATTTAAACGATGACCTTCCTAACTAATAGATAACCTTTCCAATTACTTAATCCTTATAAACTAATCAACTATTTAAGAAAATAGATATTCTTATTGCGGAAGGTAATCCCTTCCTAATCCTGGTACTACAGTAACCATGGTACTGTTCACACACGTGAACGGTACCCGGCCCATGACACTACTCCCCTCCTTTCGCGACAGTTCGTCCTCGAGCTATAGTGACGGCTATGGCTGAAGCCCTAGGAGACCCGATGTTGACGAGAGGTTGTGGTGCTGGCGGAACATTGCATGGAAGATGATCCATAACGCTCCAATAGACAGCAGCGAAATCAGAGACACCTCCCGCGGCGCAAATGGCGCAGTAGCTGCTGCCTGTGCCTTCTTCATGTCCTTTTAAATTAGCTTGGCCACCATAGTCGCCATGTTTGTCAAGATGGTTTTCATGTCGTCTACGTCGGCACTCATCTCGTTGAGGGTGGCCCTCATGACCTTGAAATTCTCGACGGCAGAAACTATGGTGTTGGCTCTAATACTAAGTTATTATGATCCTTAAATCATAAAGGTAGACATCACCGGGAGGATAGCCGGGTGCGTCGGCTGCTAGGGGAAAAGGAAGACTATAAATTGGGGAGAAGGAGATTGGGACTTAGACTATTGTATTCTCATTGTTTAATGCCAACGATTACAATAGACCTCATTATATCTGAGGATCTTCCAACAATTATGGATAAAATTAATCTACACGATGACCTTCCTAACTATAGATAACCTTCCTAACTAATAGATAACTTTTTAATTACTTAATCCTTATAAAAGAAATTAATCAACTATTTACGGAAATAAATATTCTTATTGGGGAAGGTAATCTTTTCCTAATCCGGTGCTACAGTAACCATGAGTTCACACGTGTGAACAGTACCCGCCCATTACATCAGCTTACAATCATCGGCCCGTGTCCAAGAGAAACTGTGACCAATATGCACGTAGAATCGATAAATACCACCAGTGTTGCCAGGTTATCACCATATTGCATTTATCTAGTGCTTGCCGTGAGAACTAAATCAGTGCCTTTTTCACCTTGTCATCCAAAATAAATTGCTGAAAAACAACTGCTTGTGTAGCATAGAGCTACAGATGGCTTATCCAAATCTAAAACACATGATAACTTGAAGTGAATAGAGTTAACACACCATGTTTTGGAGATTGCACCCAATGGTGAGCTCTCCATATGAACTTTCCAATCTTGAGATATAGCAATAAGGAGCATCTGTTTCCAAGATTACTTTTGGATTGGACCTTAACATAACCTTTATCTCCTCTGATATAGCAGGAACCTTCTCGATATCCTCAATTCTTATAGGAATCTTTGTCACACTAGCTCGGCATTCAGCTCGTGTTCTGTTCACTATCATCTGCAAATTATTTTAAGAATATCATGATACAAGGTAGGCCCCTTGCTAAGCCTATCCAAGAATAGTAAGACACAAAGAAATGCACTGAAGAAATCCTAACAGCATTATTCTTGAAATACAGCACAAATGACATCTTTCTAAGATTTTTAATTGACTAATCATTAATCAACGAATCGTTTGAACCAATGTTTTCCTCCTCCAAACTTCCTTTAGAAGTGCATCATTCCAAGTTTCAAAGGCTCAAATCATTCGAAATTCCTATGTTCTCCTCCATTCCAACTGAGATTAAAAGTACAAAACTTCCTTTTGGACAAATCCTAAAATTAAATTTCAGTGGAAAAAAACATAGTAAGCTTTAGCAGTAAAACTACTGTGTTGGCTAAATTGTGAATTTGTGATGCATGGACCATAGTTAATAGAGCTAATCATTAACAATGCTAGTAGATTAGATACATATGCTAGAGGTCTCCATAGAATCTGGATTTCACATGTCCTAGGCATTTCGGATTGTTTATGGTGTGTCTAGTGATTGTCGCATTGAGTGAGGGCATCAAGGGTGTTAATATCCCGAGTAGTGGAATCTGGCATTTAGAATGGTTCCAGGTTCAAATTGTACAAGACAAACCTCTAAATGTGCAAAGTGGTTCTAGGGGCCTTGATCAATCAATGTCCCAAAACATTACAGCACAATTACCGTCAAGAGAAAGTCCAGCTTTTCTAGGTGTGTGATACCACACCATCCAATCCACCCAGCAAAATCAGGATAGGACCAACAAAATGAACAAATGTCAAGGTGGTGTAGAAAGCATGTACGAGTGTATGACCACATATTACATACATCATTACGTAGGTATAGAGTATAATTTGTGCGTTTAAAAATAGCAATCATGGAATCCACGATGACCTGACTGGAGAACAAAGAGTTTGGTACTGTGACTGGAAGCTTTTCAGGATTGATCAATGAAGTAGAAGTGAGTCCTATTTCAACCACTTTGCCTTCTATTGACCCTGCCTACAATGGAAAATCTTTTAGTTACCGAGAGTCTGCAACTATATTTATAGAGCAAACCTACAATTACAAAGCAATAAAAGATAAATACTTGGCCAGCCAACGTTGTGAATTCTATGATTGTCTGCAAACACAAGCTTCTTTTAGAGAAACAAGGTAACATCTGACTCACACTTACAATAGCATAGGATTTGTCTTTCCTCCTCAATTTTCGCACCTTAACTACTGAAAACGGATGAGACACTTGCTCCTTAGAGACATGTATTAGTACTATCAAGTGCTGAAAGCACCAATACCATGAGAAATGTTACCATATTAATAAACATGGCAATTCAGGAAAAGTATATTGTATTCCCTAAACAGATATGATGCTCATAACTGTTAGTGGTTCTTCATGTCTATGTCTACTTTTTTTTTTCTCCCTTCTTAAAGCTTAACAACCGTCACTTGGTATCCCTTTGCTGGAGACATTGTTTCTAATGTCCAGTTAAGATGCTTCATAACTGCAATGCTTTAACGCTGTAAAGAACTGAAACTTTTCTTTAGATCATGCTCAAATCGCAATGTGTAGACCTTCTTTAAGATCAAGTCATCCTAGGGCTGAGAATCATGATATATCCTGCACGCAAAATATCATTCACTCCATGAACTAATACTACTAAACGCTATTGCTTGAGAACCAATTGGGACTAATTTAGGCATCTATTGGACAGCAAACATTTGTCATTGTTATCAACATCTATTATGAAAAGTAGATGACTATTTTGTCCACGGTCCCAAAGTCAATGAAATTTTGAACTTCATAGTATGTACAATTAATCCATGGTTCTAGCAAATGTGTCCAGAAAAAATGATCACATATATGAGAAGGCACCTTTATGTATTCTCCAACAGAGAATGGTCTAGAAAATTGTAAGGAGAACCCACTGAGCATGTTACCAAGGACATCTCTAGCAGCAAAAGCAGTAGCAACACCTACAGCATACAGTAACAGAAGAGAATTTCAGTTTAGTTAAAACTTAAAAGTATTATCTACTGCAGTCTAGAAATTAAGGAGCCCTAATACTGAACAGCAATAGTGCATATATTATTTACTTGCAGGTTGCTCAAAACAATTATATTATCTAACCACGTTTTTGCATTTTAGCCTGCATAACTCTATTTTAGCTATGCCAAATTCATATTATGCACCAACCTGAAAGGTCCAACATGGATCCATTCCTCGTATCATATCTAATAAATGCTCATGATGTCTCTATTTGTGATAGCTAATTTGGATAGCGCATTAGGCAGAGAAACAAAAGGAGGCTTTGATAAAAGAAAAAACTGAGAAAAAGATTCTATTGGAAAGAAGCTCTGGTTGGTTATTAAATCTTGATTTTTGAAAGCAATGATGATTGTTGAACTTGAATGAAACGTCATATCACACATTATTCATCAAAACAGTTACAACATTACCTCCAACACCACCAACAGTTAATATTGATTGAACAGCTACACCACAAGCCTCAGCAAGAGCCATTATTCCAAGTGCAATCAGTCCCAATGACGACACCTTATCAAATGCTGATAACCTGGCTTGATCAGCACTTAAGGCAGCTTGGTTGGTCATAGCTTTAGCAATGAAGTTGGTTTTGCACCTATGAAGGAACCAGACAAAAGAGAGAACAAATGCACCCCTCCATGCCTGTGGAAGATAAGCTGATATGGTTGGTGCAATAACTGCAGCCCTGAGGAAGTGGAAACATCAGTATAATGAATATTTACAGAACAGAATATAAAATCAGATGAAAATATGTCACTTTCTGATAAGGCCAAAACTTATGGATGTATTCATAAAATTGCTAGAGAAAATTGATACACTATTGTATCATCAATAAGCAACAAGTTAAAAAAGCATCCTAGAATGTGATGGAACATTTCTCTTACAAATTTGAAGAAATATTGTCAACCTAGAGCATGTGATTTTAGTAGGTAGTAGATGCATCTCTTGAAATTTTTGTCCCCAAAAAGAAGAACAAGACAAATGCTGCGATACTAAGTTGCTGTAAGTAAAAAAAAAAAAACAATGCAAACTTGGCAATCAATTAAATCTAAAATTCTATTATCTAAAGATATTAATCTAGACAAACCGCGACAGAAAAGGATAAACTTCTCAAAGAAAAGTTAAATAGAACCTCACATCTCTGAAAATGCCATAAATGTGATAAGATATTTAGCAGGATCCTCCAATGCACTCCAGAGGCTAGTTTGATATGAAACATCATTCTTGGTTGAGTTCCCCAAAAGTGCTGCTATAGGACTTTGTGACGCATACTTGTGAAGCCTCCTTAGAATGATAGGCATGACAAACCATGCCATCATTGTACCAAAGAGCGTCCCACCAAGTGGAACAACTACCTTTTCTAGATTTGGATTTGCATCAAACAACTGTTGGACATGAGGTGTAATTGCATCAGTCAGCTCCTTGACTTTCTTGCCTGCATCAGTGGTAGCATCTATAGTAGACTTGCGAGCATTATCTAAGATATCAATCCAAGTATTGCCACCAGCGCCTGCAGTGCCAATCTCAGGGATTTCTGTAGAGGGAACATTTGAGATGGTATTCTGCGAAACTTCTGGCTTGACTCCAGTGTCTGAGGAGTATGCACGACGGATGCTTAAAACACCTAAGGATCCTGGCAATGCATTAAATCTGGGATTTGAAGTAATCAACCAGTTAGTGTCCATATGAGCTGAAAGGGGCATCATACTGATCCTTGACACACCATTAACTGGAGAGTAACGACCAACTGGCTTGATCTGGTTAAGAATGGAAGTGCCTGGCTTTATTGAGGGCTTAGTACTGCTGATGAACAACCTCGAAGAAGCACCAGAAGATACACATGGCCCAACATATGTCTCCATGAGATTCTGACGAGAGGCTGGTCGACATGATCGACGCAAAATTGCTGCGATCCCAGACATTGGGCACTACTTTAAAACCAACCTGACATGTAGACCACATAAAGAAGTTCTGAATAAACCAAGACGAAAACAAAAATTATTGTCATGGAACGTGAAATTATTTAATATGCAGAATTGACATATAAACATAATCAAAGCAACAGGAGACTCCCGGCAATTTTTAGTAAAAATGAAGTTCATCCCAGCAATAGAGATTAAAATTTCACAATGAGAGAGCTTGAACAGCAGAGCAGCAAAGTATATGAAATTTTTGATTACTAACATATACAAATGCCAAACTGAAACTAGATTAAGCTTGTAGCACAGGAAATGACTCCCTAAATGCAAAACCTAAAAAAGTCCAATCATGAGAGCTGAAGTTATGTGGTGCCAACGAGCCCAAACTGATCAAACTTGGGAGCAACCATAGCTATACAAACATCAAACAGAAAAGTAAAGTCATCAACTGTTTCTCCATGACTCCGTCTGCTTTGGGAAATAACCACGGTCTCGCATTTCTCAAGCATAACAAAAAATTCCGTGATTTACATCAAGTAATTCCGTTCGAGTTTCTAAACAACAAACACAAAAAAACTAAAGTGCAGAGCGACCACGCAAGTAGCACCCCAAATCACCTAATCAAGACAGCTAGAATTTGCCAGCACAATCAAAATCAGGTTAATCGGCGGAATACATTTGGCACTCCTAACTCGACCCGAATGCTAACACTCGCACAAACCCTCGAATCAGGCGACACCGCACGGAACCAGCGGAAGAGAGCAGTTCCGACCCAAAAAAAAAAACTCGCACCAAAACCGCAGGAAACGAAGGCGACAGCACCGGGAGAAGTTTTCTAGAACGAGCGATCGCGGCATCTAGAAGCAATAGGGAACCGCATCGTGCGAACGGAAGCTGTACTAAACGAACAAGCTTCTAGGAGGCGCCACTAAATCGAAGGGGAAGCGGGATGCTTGGGCTTACGATTTGGAGAGACGGAGGCTCCAGGATCTGGCGGTTTCCTCCCCGCCGCCGCGCTTCCAACAACCGGCCGGGAGAGCGTAGGTGTGTGAGGCGGCGTGAGATTCTCGATGGCGCCGACGGACCGCGAGTCTGCGCTTGTGATTTGCTTTTGCTTTTGCTTTGGCCTTTCTTGCCGGAGAGCGAAGAGGAAACATCGGTGCCGTAGTGAGGCTGCGAGTGGGACCTCCTTCCTGCCGACGGCCCCACCCCACGTCGTCCGGTACATGCCTGGTCTTTCGGCCCCTCGGGTGCCGAAATTCGAATTCCAGTGTGCGGCCTAAGTAATCCTCGGTGCAACTTTACTGGGCCTAAGCCTTATGTCTAGCACTGTGGGCTGTGTAATAAGTGGGTCGTCCAATGGCGGCCCTGTCGCTCAGGTCGGCCTTACTCTCGACTCGCACGGCCCAGGACCCTGCGTCCCTGCCGGCCGCGGAAGAAATATTATATAGTACTTTGAAGATTGCATGCATACAATTTCCCATGAAAAGTTAAAATTTACCGACAAAATGCATGATTGAGTTGCATCCGGGCCTATGCACGCTCCAATCTATAAATACATAGGTTCATGAAGTTTGAACCTGTAGCAGATCACTAGTAAACCACTAATCCGTGTTTGCGATACTCAAGGTATGGATTCAGATTTTTGAAGTTATTTCTAGTTTCTGCTCTGTCAAATTAATAGCCGAAGAAATTCCTATGCATACCATATAAGATAATAAGAGTCCATAAGTGTATTGTTAGAAATATAATACAATGCACTTATAAATGTTCATATGGCGCTTTTCGTTTCCTGTTCCTGATTATTTCTAAAAATTCTGGTCATGACGGGATTGCTAGTTTGCTACAGCTTGAATGCATAGAAGAAACAAATAGGATCCTAGCTTACATAACTCAAAGAGAAACAGAATTACATTGCACCTTGGAAACAAAAAAAATACAGTACATGATGTGCTAACTGTACCTGGGCACCCGGCAGTTTAAGAAGTCATTACTCAGAAACCAAAACTCAGTCTGTTCTTACCTAGAAGGTCGCGAGGCCATGCAGGCACACTCTTTTTTTTTTCAGATGCATCCAGGCACAATCTCGGCAGCAAGGCGAAAATTTGCAGCCGTTTGATCACGATTGGTGAAGCGATAGGACGCCACGTCATGTTTTACATGTTTATTAACCCAAGTAGTGCATCCATCTAATATTCAGAGAGGGAATATATCTGACAAAACATAGTGACATCTGGATAACATACACAGGAGATTGAAATGGACGCTACAGACGAAGCAGCTGGCCGCGAAGTGAGATCTCATGACGACGGAGGCAAGAAGGACGCCATGCCTTCGGCGGCGGCCAGGAATGCCAAGCTTCTCCTTGCTGCCGTCGTGTTCATTGGGTGGCTCTTGATGTGGATCGTCTGGCCGACCAGGACTAACAGTCTGACATGGTCGCCCAAGCTCACCGCCGAGGCGCCGACACCAACTCCACCTACTTTGGAACAGAAGGTACGTACGTACTGCCCAGCCTCTCGAGAACTGCATGAGTTGCACACAACTGTGTACCATTTAGTTTTAGGAATTGTCTATTTGTAAGTTGATTGAAATTTTATTAAGTATGATTTATATGTTTTATCCATTGAATCAATATATAATCATAGGACACATCAATCTCTACATAAATCCAATGGTCACAATAATTAACTTAAATTTAAGAAAATTTCAGGAGACTTAGAAATAGCAAATCCATTAGTTTTATCAGCAGCTTTTAATTCTGGTTAGATTCATGTGAGGGTGCCATTACAGGAACAGAAATCTTGATCTACGTGTTTCCAATATTGTTCATCTCTGTTGTTGCGAGCGTTTACCTGCACTTGCAAAAGGGGAGTGACACTGACACCCGGAGCCAGAGGTATGGTCCATTTCTGACTAAGAACGAAAGGAGACCGAGACAGAAACTGCACAAATACATGATTAAGAGCCGAACTGATAAGAATTTTCTGGTCTCTTCTTCACTTGCTTTGTCATGCATGCAGAGGAGTGTTCAGCTCGAGGATGGCAGCGTGGAGGAGACCCGTGCTGGTGAGAGCCCCTCGGAATCGTCACAGGCATAGAGCTCGCCTTCTTTCTCATGTTCCTGGCTCTCTTGGTCTGGAGCTACTCCACGTACCTCAGCGTCGGCTTCTCCAACATCCAACTCGACCCGGCCGAGAAACTGTATGTAAGCGTTACGTAGTGGTAGAACAGAGTGAAGTACTAGATTCGTAGCTAGTAGTATATTGTTACACAGAAAATTATCACGTCAATTTCTTTCCCTCCATCAGCAAGAGAGAGCGACCATTACCAACAAAAGTAGTAGATTGTGACCAGTTAATCACACACATGTGGGCATGTGGCGACATGCATGCTGATGCACGCTTACCTGCGATAATATTCCTAGGTGGCTGGCGAAGCTGGAGGTCGCGGCAAAGCGGCTTGGCCCGGTTGGGAGCATATGCTTGGCGTTACTCTTTTTTTCCCCGTGTCGCGTGGCTCGTCGCTCTTGCCGTTCGTCGGTCTCACGTCGGAAGCCAGCGTCAAGTACCATGTCTGGCTAGGGAACATTGTTGTGGCCATCTTCACCGTTCATGGCCTCTGCTTCGTCGCATTCTGGGCTTCCACTAATCAAATAGACGAGGTGGTAACAAAGCTCAAGTTTGTTAGATTAATTACGAAGGCCCCAATTAAACTGGATATGTCATACACGCAGATGGTGAGATGGACAAGAACGGACGTTGCGAACATCGCTGGGGAGCTGGCCTTGCTCACCGTGCTAACGATGTGGGCGACGGCGCGCCCCACCGTCCGCCCAAGAATGTTCGAGCTCTTCTACTACACGCACCACCTCTACATCGTCCTCCTGGTATTGTACGTGCTCCACGTCGGCGCCACCTTCTTCTGCTACATCCTGCCCGGTGTCTACCTCTTCATGGTCGACCGCTACCTCCGTTTCCTGCAGTCAAGAACCCGCGTCCGTCTCGTCTCTGCCCGCCTCCTGCCGTCCGAAGCCCTCGAGCTCAACTTCTCCAAAAGCCATTGTAAGCAATATGCATGCATGCAAGGGCTCAAACAGAAGTGTTTGAGCGTTGCTATTCTCTAACAACTCGATGTCTTAAAAGTTCAAAAAAAAAACTTGATGTCGTAACTCCAGTTCTTCATTAATGCAGGTTTGACGTACAAGCCAATGAGCAAGATCTTCATCAATGTCCCATGCGTCTCGCGGCTCCAATGGCACCCGTTCACGGTGACGTCGAGTAGCAGCCTCGAGCTGGAGAGGCTCAGCGTCGTCATCAAGAGGGAAGGCGCCTGGACGCAGAAGCTCTACGCGGCGCTCTCGTCTCTGCCGCCATCGGCCGGCCGCCTTGAGGTCTCGGTCGAGGGGCCTTACAGCGCGGCCACGTCCACGAGCTTCCTGGGGTACGATTCGCTGGTGATGGTCAGCGGCGGCAGCGGCATCACGCCGTTCATCTCCATTATCCGCGAGCTCATCTACAGGAGCTACACGGCGGGTGCCGCGACTCCGAGACTTCTCTTCGTCTGGATGTTCAAGACGTCGGCCGACCTGGCCATGCTGGAACTCCTCGTCCCGGCCAGTGGCGCCTTCCCCGACATCTCCGGCCTCGACCTGCGCATCGAGGCCTACGTCACGCGTGAGATCGAGGCCCACTCCGACATTAGTCCCACCCAGAAAGTCTGGTTCAAGCCGTCACCATCGGACGCGCCCATCTCCCCGGTGCTCGGCCCCAACAATTGGCTCTGGCTCGCAGCTATCGTGTCATCCTCATTCGTCATCTTCCTCGTGCTCATCGGCGTGCTGCAGCGCTTCTACATATACCCCGTCGACCGCAACACCAACAAGGTGTTCCCATGGGCGGCCAGGACGACACTAAACCTGCTGTTCCTCTGCGTCATCATCGCCGCCGCGGCGAGCGCAGCGTTCCTTTGGAACAAACGGAGGAGCTACAAGGAGGCGAAGCAGATCAAGAACGTGGACATGCCAACGCCAGGGATGTCGACGGCATCGTGGCCCGGAGAGCCGGGCGGTGAGCTGGAGAGCTTGCCGCAGCAGTTTCTCGCGCAGGTCACCAAGGTGCACTTTGGCAACCGTCCTGATCTCAAAGGTAAGCTCTACCATGCAAAATTTTGTTGGGGCTAAATATTGCAATTAACAAAAGTTCAGCACCTCTACTTGTAGTGAACCAATGAGGATAGCTTCAACCAACAAATAAGCAGCGGAATCAACAACAAGAATATGAATAAAGTGACACAGTGATTTACGTGAAAAACCTCCTCAATGTGAGGAGTAACCACGGGGCTTGCACAGCCCACTCTCAAATCTTCCACTATAATCAATAATGGGTATAAGGAGTCTTCTCTAGAACATCTAGAGGTACATTACAGAAGTAACAACATCATCAAGATATAATCTTGATATCATCATCAACAACCATACACAACTAACAAGAGGTACACTAACAGCCAAGCAGAGAAGACACAGTTTTGTCCCCTTCGGTTATCAGCTGATATATCACAAACCACAGATTCAAACTGCATAAAACTTGGCAGGAATGTAGATCCATGAGTCCCTAACATACTGTCCAAATTTCAGCCAAATCGAATAAGGTTTCACCACTCAAACAGAACTTCTACCAAATCTGTTCAGTGCTGAATCTGCTGCTACCCGAACTGACAAAACCCATATCAAATCAGGTGTTCCTCTCAACCAATCAGCAATCCAACCATACAAATTGAAGAGCATCAAGTCAAGAATCAAGTCAAGAACATACTGACCAAGTTTGAGGCAGATCGGATGACGTTTGATGCTCCGATCGACGTCTTGATGAAGACTGCACATGATCACCTGAAATGGAACAGAACTCATCTTCTTCTTTTCCCTCTTGTCTCTTGTTTGTTGTGTGCATACGCTTCTAACTCTCTAAACCTCTCCTTCCAGCAGCAGCTCAAGGAAAGAACTAGGGTTTTTCTTCCCCTCACCAAGGAGGAGGCATCTCAACCGTTAATCAAAAGACCAATCAACAGTTCACAAGCTTCTAAGCTTATAGACTGATTTTGGGCTTCTTCTCCATGTGAAGGGACTCCGGTCGAACAATTTTATCGTCAAATTTTGGTTTTTAGCTCTGTCAGCGCGTGAAAAATGCTCAATTGGGGCGTGCAGGGATGTTGCTGGAGATCGTTGGCGAAAATGTAGGCGCGATGGCGAGCGGTCCGCCGGGGCTGCTTGAGGACGTCGCGACTATCTGTTCGTCTGGGTCGACGAGCAATCTGCATTTCGAGTCCATAAGCATCAGCTGTTGAATAACACAAGACATTTCGAAGCTGCTTCCCAGTTGCCACTATGCGTCTTTCTTCATTTCTATTGACATTGCACTGGAGTTGCTCAAGGTCAAGGGGAAGATGTTTTATATTTTCACGTCTGTACAGCACTGTAACTTGTGGGCTTTGCTTTTATGCCCTCGTTTCCAATATGCCTGTTGTAACCTGTAAATACCCGTTTTCATCAGGGTGTGAATTTGTGTGTTCTAGAAAAAAGAGGGGGGAGAGAGAGAGAGGATATGACGTGTGAGTTTCCATCTTGTTTCTTTGAGGGGGAAACTGCCCCTTTCTCCATCTGGTGTTGTAAATACACATGGTCGAGAAGTTGATGTAGCTGCATAATTTCAGCACGTTATGTGCGATTTACTTGCCTTGTCATTGACCATGATTATTTAGTCCACAAATGATCTCCATCGAACATGACGTAAAACTGTGAAGGATATTTGAAAGCGTGGAGCGTGGGCTTTTGCAAAATTGCAAAGCTTGAATCGAAAACATTCTTCAAAAAAACTTGAATCGAAAAGTGAAAGCTAATGCAGAGGAAAATAAAGCGTTTGCACACTGACAACCTTAGGTGTTGTTCTTAACTGGACAAATTCTCAGCAGTCTGAAAAGTTGTCACACAACTCATTATCAACAAAGCTTCAACAGCAGATTGCCTACTCTCTACAACAGTAACCGATGTAAAGCTTATGACTTTATATTAGCATATTTCATCTTTCTACTAGTTGATCACTCAGTCTGTACAAGGCCAGCCTACCTCTGGAGAAGGGCTGCTTGGAGATCAACCGGGTACTCGCTTAGATCCCTAAACAACATTGTGAATTTTATTTCACTATGACATTATGGCGCCAAAATAAAGAGAAAAACATACGCAATATGCATAGGTACCATATCGACTCATTTTTGTCTTCATCACCAGATGATATTTCAAAAAGCGAGAGCATGATCAAAGGGCCAAGAACTGGTGGTAAAGGAGGTGGCCTGCTAAAAGCAACAAGGGGCTCAGCATTTTCTTCCTTTGTGAGGACAGATTCATTATAATTAACCTCCTTCTCAGGCTTCTGAGTAGTAGTAACTGTCATCAACCCTGTTTAACAGTATGTCATAGCAGACACAACAGAAGGGAAAGTTAGGCACTGAACTTCATTATTAAATATTCAAGCAAATTGAAAGGAATATCTTGACATACTCGCCGGTCCATTGATAGGTTTGAATTGCCTGGTTGCATTTTCCACCTGAAACCTTGCGGTTCCCCTCATTGGTATGGTTAGCTGCTGCCTGTAATCTTTATCAGAAGAATATACGGTAAGCAGCAGCGAAGAGGGATATGTTTGGTATCTCCAAAGACGTCATACAATTAATTATCAGACCACAAAGACTGACTCATACACAATGTAAAAATAACCTTATTCAGAATGCTACCTGTGATATAACTACAGTACTAGACAGACAAGGTTGCTGAAATTTTAATGACTGGCGTAGTTTTTCCCTTTGCTTTGCTGCTGGACATTGAGTCTGAACCACAGTTAAAACTCTGTGTGCATCTTAAACAACATTATTTTGTTTCTGTTAGACTTACATTCTTCCAATCTTTGATTCATGTTCAATTAGATCGTATCATCAAATCCTTACTTGCAGAACATACTAGTATCGTACCCTTTTAGTCTAGATCTCCATGACAGTGAGGAACTTTCTTGTTGATGCAAAACACGATTTTGTGTTGGGTTTGCACAACCATGGCAAGGATCATAGCCTCAGTATAATTAGAATGGGCTTGCACAACCATGGCAAGGATCATAGCCTCAGTATAATTAGAATGGATCTACTTAAGTACTTATCAAAGAATACGACAATTTTTACGGACAATCAAAGCGGGTAATACTTTGATTGTCACGGATATTGCCAAGTCCCAACACCGACTTTGAATTGAAGCACAAAATTGAGCTTTGGACGCACCAGCCTACAAACTCCTACGTTTTCTGGCTTCCAATTGCCACATGGCATTCATCTGCGTCAACATTAGGCTTGTTACCTCGCTCATAAACACACTGTGAAGAACAAGCGAGATTGTGAATTGAGGAAACTAATCCCGGTACGAGACATACATGTGAGATGTCACAATTCTTGATCATCGAGAGAAGGTAACTAACTCAGATCGCGAAAGATAAGAAAACACACCTCGATTACGTTGCGCAGGATTGGCTTAATTCTGAACGTACGTAGGAGGCAGGAGGGGGCGCCCTGGAGAGAGAACGGCGGCTGTTTGGTTCGTTCGGTTTTAGCCTTGTAGGGGATGGGGGAAATCTCCAGAAATTTCAGGGAGGATACTAGAACCATCGTCTCCCTTGGGGAGCACATGGCTAACTACTGCGTCGGCGGCCCAAGATATTATTATCGTCTCAATTCCTAGGACCGCCGCCCCCTCCAGTTCTCTTTCTACTGGCTGGGCTACGCGATCTAGCGGTTCTAGTGGGCTGGGTCGTATCAGAACTAGGCCCACCCTGGCTGAGAAAAAGTAGGTCATATCATGGCCCGTATTCCGGCCCGGATGATGTCGCGCTCGCCGTTTCGTGCCACTTGAATCCGTAGAATTAGACATCCTCCCTTCTCATCTCTCGTGCACGGCTAGGATATGCGGGGGCTCTTGATTGTGGTAACGTCGTCCGTCGAGTCGAGCAGCAGCCGCCTGCCGCGGCGCCGTGCATCGATCGACCCCACGGGCCACCGTTTTCCAAGCCTAATGCCCGTGATGAGCCAGCTAGCCTAGTACTACTAGACTCAGGCTGCTCCCAATGCTCCACCTTGGCTAGTATCTTAGTTTGCTATGTAGGCAAAATAATGATGTGACACTATACTTAATGAAGAGAGATGGTACTCTAGTATCTAATTTAGATACCGGTTTGGCTCGAAATCCAACACAAAATAGCCTCATACATGTAATTAAATGAAACAGCTTAAGATAGTACAGTTTAAAAAACCATGCATTAAAAAATAGTATCTTAATACTTCTCATACACTGAAAACTGCTTTAAAATAATATCCATTAAGAACAGTCTTAGTATATCAGTGTAGCTGCCGGCTCTCACAGGTCACAAGAGAGAGCGTATCCTCTGCCTTCGCATGAAGGCTCGAGGTGCTAGAGGACCTCGACGCGGCAGCAAAATCAAAACGGGCGTTAGGCTTTCGTACGAAATGTGGTCTCAAATTCCACCCCAATCAAATGGAGGCGTCCAGCTTTTGCCGACTCTGAGGCATGTGCTGGTTCGGGATTGGCATTGGGCTGGGCCTACCTATCGGAAGAACCTTAGGCCACCGATGCAACACCCAGGACCAACTGCTAAAATATTGGCCGTCCTCGTCACTCTAGCATAGCTACCTCGTCGTACCTTCCTATATCGCCATCGCAAATTTGTCTGATCACCACTTCGCTTTTCCAATCTTCTTCCCACCGAAAGTATGTGCTCTAGTAGACTAGTACCGCTCGTTAGTCGTTACTCGCTACTCGCATTTACCAGGGATTCATCGGTATCGGTTCACGTTTGATAATCAACAAGTACTAACTCGTAGTCATTGTAGGAACCTAGACTATCTAGGGTGTGTTTGGTTGCTCGCATATCCTTAGTCTGATCCGTACATGTTATCTAGACTGAATCTAGTAAGGCTGAGCGGATGCAACGGTGAGTTGTTTGGTTGTCTGCTTTTGTTAGACCAGGCGGTGCTGAGATGTTGTTTAATTGTCTGCATCTGACGGAGTGTGCTCACCTCTTCTAGTGGATGGTGAGAATACCCATGTTTGAGTTGGACAAAGAAAGGAAGAAGGAAGGAGAATGACAGGTGAGGTCCAATGGTTAGTGGGACAAAGAGAAGAAAGAGCAGACGAAGGAAACAGGGGAAGCTGGGCGACGGCTCAGGTGCATGGCGCCGACACCGGCCAAAATGAAATGGCGGCGGCACGGGAATCCTCTAGGTGGTGGTGGTGCGGCCGGAGCGGCACCGAGGTGGCGACGGCGGCACTAGCGCACGACCAGGCAGCACTCCAAGGATAACAGCGCAAGCATGGGCACGATGGCAGCATGGGGTCGCACCAGGTCCTTCGGGGAAGTTGGAGGGTGACCAAGGCAGCGGGGCGACGGCGTCAGCGTCGGAGAAGAAGGCGACGACGGCGGCGCATTGACCGAATCGAGAGGGGGAACCGGTAGATAAAGGTCGGGAACACGTGATGACGCTTTCTACTTGGCTCGGAACTCACTGAGAAGGAGATCGGGCGATGTGCTGCGGAAATCAAGAAATTGATTTAGGAGAATGACTCAAGAAAGTATAGAACACGATATGACGTGCTCAAAAGTGCAAGAAATGGTCTGGAGCGACGAAACGACAAGATGGGGGGGGGGTGCGGCTGGCGGTGGGGAAGAAGCTCCTCGAGGTGGCGATGGTGCTCTGGACGGCGCGGGGCAAGGGTGCACGGGCGCAGCTCGAGCGGGGCACGACGCAGGAGGTGAGTGGAATCCATACACTTGGCCAGCACCTGCATGAACTGAGCCTAGCTAAGGAGTGAAGCTCGAATCGAGCGTTTCTCTCAGGCTAGGCCCGAGACGAAATCTTGCACGAGCTGAACTAGACTCACCCACCCGACCAGACACCAAACACCCTAAAACTTACAACTACTCATGCGAGCTAATTCCATAGGAACAACCAAACACACCCCTGTTGAGCTGCATTATTCAAGTTCTTGCAGTTCGATGGGAGCTCAGAAAGTTGGAATTCATACGAGATCTGATGTAGCGAAGCAATCGTGAGGAGAGTGACGTGGCCATTAAAGACGGTGTGGGCCAAAGCTTCTATCATTTGGTTTTGATGACGCCGCACACACATTCTGCCCTCACAATCCAAGGGAAACTCTAGTTTAGAGCGGCGCGTGCTGGTGCTGTGCATTACTTATAAGCTTGTTAACAGCTAGGTGTCATCGTGCCGGGCCGTGCATGCGCTTCATGCTCGCGCATTTGACGTAGGCAGTGGCGCACGCATGTGAGCCGGGGGATATAATTATTACTGTGGCGTGAGGAGTGTTCGGTCGGTTTATCAGTGTTGTGCGTGCGTGTCTCCCGCTTAATTTGCACCCGTCTCTGTCAAGGCTGGAAATGGATAAAAATAAAATGTGCAATATTTCAGCTTTTTTAGTGGAACAACATTTCATATTCTGAACACTGAGGGCTTATTTAGATACATTATGATTCGATTTAATCTATTCGGATTGACTCAGAATTTGAATAAGAATCCCTTTTAATCCGAACGAATTGGTCTAACCCCTCTCTAAACAAGCACAGAGATGGAGATGGGAGCGCAGGAACCATGGTGTGTATGGATGACGAGAGGAAAATGTACACAGCGACGGTAGTTCTACTTCAGTCCTGATCCTTGATAGGCATACATTTTTAAAAAATCGAAATTCCACAAGCAGCATTTAGTTGGAACACAACGATTTTCATTAAGTGAAAATGAATACTCATAATATAGGAAGAAGTAGTAGTGATTAGTCCAGTCCGTCGATCTAGTATATGTGTATGATGCAACATATAAAATGACTCGTATGCGTCCTGTAGAACATGAATACACAACGTCTGAGACAATACATTTTTTGGGCTTGAAATCCACAACATATTCTTCGTACATTTGCATGTTTAAGGGGGAGGGGGGTTGAAGGAGGTAGTAGTAGCAAAAGTAGCTCCTACTCGCATGAAAATTACAAAAATAGCATCACGGTAGGCACGTATCGCACTCTTAGTTCGCGGCAGGTGGTCTACCGCGTTCTCAATCCGTGTTAGGAACGTGCCTGCCCTTGGTAGGCACATACACATGTCATCCTACCGCGGACTTGGAGTATGACATGCCACCTGTCATGGATCGGGAGCGCGGCAGGTGACCTGCCATGGAGTGAGAAGGCGGTAGGTGGCTTCTACAGATTAGGAGCGCGGTATGGGACATGTGTTGTCTGACTAGCCTACCACGGTATCATTTTCGGATGCGAAAATGCTAGATTTGTTATTTCGTTCCAAAAAAAGATCAAATGAGCCAAAAACTCTGAGACACTCCCTTCCATGGACGGCAAAATTTGGGCACCCTCTCCTCTGATTGAGATCATACTACTAATACATAAAAAAGGGAAAATTGGCTCAGTAACATCACGTTCAGCCGTATTTAGAGGAATGACATTCCGTTCGTGATGCACTGCAAAACAACGCCGCAAAGACAAGAAATTATGTCGAATGACATTGCCGTCACATTCCGTCAGTTACTTCGTCGTTCCGTTAGTTACTTCCATTTGCCCTATTTTTAAATATAGAAAATGAGCTCAAAAAATTATGAATTTTTTTGTGGAGCCTTCTTACACAGTGTAATTGCTTGTGTATTTTTTTAAATTGTATCCATTCCGATTTTTTTCTATAAAATTTATTTAAGTATAATGATTGTATGAATTTTCTAATATAGAAAATGAGGTCGAAACATTATAAGTTTTTTGGAGGCTCCTTACACAATGGAATTGATTGTGTAGTTTTTCTAGAATTTTATATATTCTAAAATTGTCTCGAAAATTTTATATGTTCTGAATTTTTCCAGAACGTTCGTCCTAATTTTCGAGACCTAAACTCTTATTTTTTTAGATAATTTCAGAACATATAAAATTCTAAAAAAATTTACAAAAATCAAATCTACTGTATAAGGAGCCTTAAAAAATTCATAATGTTTGGAGCTCATTTTATATATTGGAAAATTCCTACAAATAGTATACTTAAATAAATTTTAGAGAGAAAAAAAAATCAGAATGGATACAATTTTTTTTTTAAAAAAATACACAAGCAATTACACTAAGTCAAGAGGATCCACAAAAAATTTCATAATTTTTTGAGCTCGTTTTCTATATTTAAAAATTGGGAAAACGGAAGTAACATGTGGAACGATGAAGTAACTGACGGAATGTGACGGCAATATCATTCGGCATAATTTCTTGTTTTCGCGGTGTTGTTTTGCAGTGCGTTATGAATAGACTATCATTCCTTTAAATATGATTGAACGTGATGTTACTGAGCCAATCTCCCCTCCCCAAAAAAAAAAGCACTGCAGGCGCACACACGGACAAATTGTGTTAAGAAATTGTTGCAAGATGGTACTACTGTACTAGTAATGCAGATAAAGCGTCTAAAAAAAGTAACGGAGGTAAAGCAATGCTACACGCGACGATTTTGTGTAGAGCCATTCATTCATAAACGGGGCACTTCTGAAACGAAACAGTGGAACTTCTCCTCCTTTTTTTACTGGACAGGGAAACTTCTGAATATTCAGCATTGTTGCCGACCACTGCCTTTAGTTTCATTGATGTGGTCCACAATCTTTTTCCTCTACACGTTATACACAGCAAAGTATTTTCTAGCCATAATAACAAGACAGGGAATTGGACGCGCGACGTTTCCCCAAAAATGTGGGCGTGGTGAAGGCAAAAAAGACCGTAGCACAGACCTCTTCCGCATGTACGAACTGTGCTTCTTCATACAAATGTTTAGCAGCATCCACGCCCCCGTGCAATCAAATAATGGAGTGTATGTATCTCCACCACCACCAGAGCATCAAATCGCTTCCGTGTCCAGCACCGACAATTGAATCCACAGAGCGACCAAAAACAAAAAATGTTGGAACGGAGTAGCTCTGCTAGCTCGTCAGGTGTGCTAGCTGCTTCCAAATCAAACACTCCTGTTCCGGTTGATTCTCGCGAGCTCCTTCTCCAGCTCGTCCAGGCCACCAACCTCCTCCAGCTCCTGCACTCACCACGGAACCACAGCCAAACGCGCGTTGAGACGTCAGAGTACAAGGAAATCAGAGTGCTTGTCCTGTGCTGGTCGCAGGCAGGCACGGGCAAAGTGAGGACAAATGGATAGGCACCACTCACTCACCTTGGGTCCCATGAACAGCCCATACGGCACGCCCTCGAACTTGTCCATGTGGTGTATCTGCTCGCGACATCGCCACGGAGCCAACCACACACACATGATCAGAAGAAGAAAAAATTCAGCTCAAGCCACCGTACCAGTGCTACTACACTACTGGTGTTACGAGCTAGGAGTAATTGTCAGTGAGGAGTCGCTAGCCTCGCCGTACCTTGTGGGCCGCGGCCACTCGCCGGAAGTAGGGCACATTCGCGATGGGGCCGACAGGGAAGCGGCGGTGGACCAGGCCGTCGTGGACGAACATGTAGGCCATGCCGAATAGCGTAATCCCAAGGCCCTGTAGGAAACGGACACATGGTAAGTCAGGTCCCAATCGGATGCATCTGACAGGTGGGCCCGAACGGCCAGGCACAGACACACTCAGGAGTGTGTGTGGCCTTGGCTGTGCGGGGCAGGGTTTTACTAGTGGCTTACCGCGCCGAAGCAGAGGCCGGGGAGGAGGCCGCCGTGGAAGAAGCCGTAGGCGAGGAGGCAGATGGCCGGCACGGCGTTGACGATGGCGAACACGTCGTTGAGCTCGAAGGGGCCCTCGCGCGGCCGGTGGTGCGACTCGTGCATGTGCCACAGGGACGCGTGCCACAGCGCCCGGTGCGCCCACCGCGCCCAGAACTCCATCCCAACCTGCACCCCGCGCGCGCACGTCAAAATTAGCCGATTTCTTTCATTTTTCTCACGAATGTGAGCATCAAGCATGAGTTTTCGGGGTGCCGCTTACCGCCGCGCCGACGGAGAGCGCAAACGTGCCGAGCATCTCGGTCACCGGCACCTCGCCTCCCTGCACGGACGCATAAATTTCGAGAATAGTCAACCATCGTCATACTTAATTACGGCTACGTCTTCGCCACTTACTAACGGCAAAAGAGAAAAAGCAGTGAATGGTACGTATATACCTCCAGTTGCCAAGTGAAGCGGTAGTACACGGCGGCGACGGCCATGGACGTGATGCCGAGGCTGGACATGACAGCCGCCACCAGGTAGGTCCGCCTCTCGGACTGCTTCCGCGCCTTCCTCTCCGCGATGCGCCGCGCCGCCGCGGCCGCCGCCTCTTCCTCCAGGGCGGAAGCAGACACCGGCACCGGCGCCGGAGCAGGAACCTGCGGATGCTCCGTGTCCTGCGGAACGAAGCACGTCACGGTCTCGAGCCCGCGCCGGCGCGGGGTCCGCGTGAGCGGGTAGAACGGAAGAGGGCGGCCAGAAAGAGAAGGAAGCATCCGGCGGCGAGCGGCGGCCCCGAGGAGGGGGTTCTTGACGGTGAAGCTGGTCATAGCGGCGCCGGAGAGTCCGGCGGACATGGTTTGGCGTTCTTAGTCACGTAGTACTACGTTTCGGGTGCACTTTAAATGCGGAGCAGAGGCGGGGAGAGTGACAGGGGAAGGGAGGACCGGAGGAGAGGAGACTCGAGAGGCAAGGTATGTAAGGGTGGAACGGCCGTAGCTTTTCTAAAAGTGGTTTCCGAGTGTGCTACAAGGACGAAGGCTGCTAGTTGAACGGCTGGACTGAAAATATTTTATGTTTGGCTATCTGATTTTTATGTAGATTGACTGTAGTTTTTGAGATGAGAAATATTTGAAATTCCCCTCAAGACAATAATGACTTGTTTGATGCCGTTTAACGCAATTAACAACGTTTAACGACAACTAACGACAATTGACGATTATTAACGACGACTAATAAACATTTATTACAACAAATAATTATTATAAACAATTATTGTAATGAATTTGATGATAACTAACAGTAGTTAACAACAAGTGACGATAACTAACGATAGTTGACAACTGACGGTAGTTAACAACAAACTGACCGCATGCAATTAATGTAATTAACTTCAATCAACAATAAGTAATTATTAGGACAAACAATTATTACAGAAATAATTGCAATAAATAATTATAATAAACAATTATTACAATGCATAATTATGACCTTGAAGGGAGCTGAGGACGAAGGGGATGTCACGGTCGAGGTCACTGATGGTCACGGTCGAGGTGGGAAACCAAGGTGTTGCAGTGTCGCGGCGAGGGACTCTGGAGCTTTCGGTGAGGACAGGCCGAGGGGCTGGCGGTGGAGGACAAGCGGGAGGAGGAGGCCACTGGTGGCTCACGGTCGGGGAGGAGCCAAGATTTGGGCGGGAGGAAGAGAGAGGGGCGGCGCCGTGTGGGGAGGAGAAGGGGTGGGGTGGCGAGTGGGGAGGAGGGGCGGCAACGCTAGCGCAGGAGGAGGTGGGGGCTGGGGAGGAGGGAGGGAGACGGCGTCGGGGCGGGAGGAGGAGGTTGGGCAGTGGAGCCAGCGAGGGAGCGGAACTAGCGTGGGAGGGAGGAGCGGGCATGCGGGGGTACGGGAGGAGGTAGCCGTGGATTTTATTCGACGCATTCGACAGGTAAATAGTGTCAAAGTTAGGGGGTAAATTGGGAATGGGGGCTGCGGGAAGCCGCGAAAGCTCCCTGCAGCGGCTTCTGGCTTTCGAACGTTGTATGAGAAAGCGGCTTCGGTGAAAAGCGGTGTCGAAAAGCCAGTTGTTTGGTTCGGCTTTCGGCTTTTCCGATCGACAAGCCGAAGCTGAAACAAATGGGCCCTAAGTAAGGCGTCGAGACACCGAGAGGTTTTACTTTGGAGCGCGTGTTATGACACCGAGCCAGAGTGGTGTAATCGTTTTACCAAACTTTTCTCAAAATTAACATAGTTTAATTTAACATTATTTTATTTATAGTTTAGAAGTATTTTTAGAACCGAGTTGAGCCAGAGAAAAATTCAATTTCATTCAAAATCGAATCATTTTAATATTTAACCAATTAACGAGTGTAATTGGAGCAATTTTGAATCGAGCCAGAAGGGTGCTTGTCAGTGAGCGGCTGAGGGCTATCTCAGGAGGAGCTAGAACGAAAATGACTGAGCTTCCCTACTTCACCCTACATAGAACTGTTCATATAATTTTCAAATGACATTGTACTAAATAGTAATCTGTTCAGCAATTTTAGCATAAAAAATTCAACGTAACGATGGAATATATGACAATAACCAAGTAGCAATGAAAGTGCTTCCTAAAATCAAGAAACCCGCTAAGGAAGGACCAAACTACAGACAAAAGATGGTCGACATTGGTAAAATACAACATCCAGCCTCAATGACCTACAAAATAGGTGAATTCTCATCATTAGTACCATTATCTGGCACTTTCCCTTTTGTAAATCGTTCCATAAATTTACTTGCCATTTTGCCGATAATATGAAAACTCAGTTAGATATTGTTATGTGTTCAAGAACAATATAGTGGAAACATACATCTAGAAGCCTACTTGACATTGTATCTCAGCTAATAAGTTTGGTCATAGATGGTCACATCAATCAGGGTGACTTCAATTTTGCCTCTGATTTGCAACGAACTAGGCTGGTATTCAAAAACCAAAATGAAAACCAAACGTCCTAACCCTACAATTTGACAAAAAAAATCAACCAACAATCATCACATTGAAACACTAACTCACAAATTAAACCACTTTACTTGAAAGAAATCAGAATAATTGGAAAAAATTAGCAATACCCTATGCCAATTCGTGATTTCATCCTTGCTGCCCATGCCAAGTGCTCGGTAAGGCAATCTACAGTCGATGATGACTAGTAGACACCGCAGCCTGTGGAATATGGCAGCCGAGGACTTTGGCTCCGACGACTAGCGATCGTGAGTAGGCGAGGCCACACGAGACGGGAGAGAGATGGTCGATGGAGCAAGGAGTCAAGAGATGCGAACAGGGTCTTGGGCGATGCGGGCATGCGGCTGCTGGTTTCCTGGATGTGGTCATGTGCTCGTGGCTTAGCTGGCCAAGTAATTGGGTTACATTCGCGTTCCTAGCTTCCTGGGTCATACTCGGTGTTGTCCTTCGCCCAACAACGAGAGTGGGTGTTGGATCAATATCTTTCCACATTTGGTTGTGTATCAAATATTATACATGTCTCTTTCATATGCTTAAAGAATACTTTATATGCATGCTTTACATTTCAATAGCTTAAATACTCAATATATGTTGATAATATCCAAATGTTGCTATTGATAAAGGATTTGTCATTAATAACCAAAACTCCATTAACACATAATGGCGGATCTAAATTCTTCAATCTCCCCCTTTTTGGTAATTGATGATAAATCCTTTATCAATAGCAACATTTGGATATTATCAACATATATTGAGTATTTAAGCTATTGAAATGTAAACCATGCATATAAAGTATTCTTTAAGCATATGAAAGACACATGTATAATATCTGATACACAACCAAATGTAAGATCGAGTAGGCCGACTAGAGGGGGGTGAATAGGCGTTTTAAAACTTTTATGCGCTAAAACCGATTTCTAATACGGAAGCTAATACAAATACGGTTTTGCACAATTAAGGCCTAAATCCACTAGGCTCAACTAAGTGCACCAACAATACAAGTCTATTGATAATAATCAATCAAGTATGGACTTGTAAGCAATTCAATTTAAGCAATGTAAATAGCACATAGCATGGCAAGCATTCAAACACAATGAGTGAGCAACTTAATTATATGAATGTAAATTGCAATATAGTAGAGCTCAAGAATGCAAACCACAAGATGACACGGCGATGTTTTACCGTGGTGTTCGGAGACTTGCCGGTCTCCCCTAATCCACGTTGAGGGAAACCCAAACCAATTGAGCCGGCTCCACGAATTGAGCCTTCCTCCGAGGTATCAAACACTTCGCTCCACTAGGGTTGCTCTTACTCCACTCCAGAGATGGCGAGCACCAAGCCACTCACAAACGCCCGGATCTTCTCACAAGCTTCACTTGAGAAGATCACCGATGCACGACGCCTCCACGCCGTCTAGGTGTCGGCAAACACCAAAAGTAACAAGTCTTCAACTTTCACTTGAACCAATCAAGTGTCAAAGCTCTCGTGATACTAAATCCACCACCTAATGCAACACATGCAATAGGATTTGCCTCTCAAACCTTACTAAGTGCAACACATGCACAAATGGGAGTAGAAGGCTTGCTCTTTGCTCAATGGAATGTCTAGAGGCACCAGCAATCTCTCCTCACACGGCCAAGGTGGGTATTTATAGCTCACACACAAAAACTAGCCGTTGGGGAGAGATTCTAGAGAATCTGGACAAAAACGGTATGACCGCCAACTAATGGCCGGTCGGACCGCCCGAGCGCCAACGGCTATAAAACTAGCCGTTGGACTCACAATCGGTCTGACCGCCAACCAATGGTCGGTCAGACCGCTCAAACCGGTCAGACCGCCAGAGGGGCCGGTCAAACCGCTCAACTGAGCAACCGAGCAAACCAGAAAACATCTCTTCTGGAAAACCCGTACCGCCATACAAATTTCGGTACTACCGCACTCCGGTAGTACCATTTCTAACACCCGGTACTACCGCACTCCGGTAATACCGTTTCTAACGGTCGGTACTACCGTAGGTCGATCGATCAAGACACCATTATGGCGGTCGGATCGCTACCACCGGCCGATCGACCGCTACGGGCGTCGGACCGCCAACAATCACCAAGACTGAGATCAAACATTGCACATTTGCTTCAACTCAATTTGCAAAACATATTTGCCAATTGATGCAACATGTACACAAGAGATGAAAGCTAGATTCTCAATAAGTTGCAAAACACATTTGCCAACTTTTAGAATCAACGCCACAAGGAATAAGGTACATGGACTTAAACCGTTTGCAAAACACATTCGCAAACTAAAGTCACATGCTACAAGGAATAACCATGAGCCTCAACTATTTGCAAAACACATTCACAAATATAGGCAACATGTTAGGTTGAGCTAGAGCAAACACAACGAGCTATCAACACATGACTAACTCAAGGTACTAGTCAAAGACCCCTCTTAATAGTACGGCAACCTATTCTAGCAATCCGGTCTCCCAACCAAACACCGAGACCGGTAAAAGACTAGGAACAAATCCTTAGCCCTAGCTAGTCATACCTTTGCCTTGCGTAACCACTTGAAGCTTGATGACGCACATTCTTGCTTCAAGTCCGGGTTGTTGACTTAATGCCCATCAACATATGATGACATTTTTCATCCCAAGTCTTCACATGCATCAACTCATGATGCACTCTTCACTTGACCTCCATCAACACATGATGGATTCTTCTTGACTTGATATGCATCAACTCATGATGCATCCTTTACTCCAAGCTCTTCACTTCGGGATCTCGACTCGAACATCATCAACACATGATGATTTCCATTACCCCGATCCTTGACTTGATGACAATCAACACATGATGTCATCCAAAGTCTTCGACCTCATGGAACATAACCTATTTCACCAACTCATAGAAAAATGTTAGTTCCACAATATGATTATCATAAATTACCACATCAAACCATTAACTGATAATGGTGGGACAAGATACCGCTATCTTTCCCTCTTTGGTAATTGATGACAATCACTTCAATAATAAGTAATTGAATGTAATTGGTATGAGTATATATGAACCACACAAGTTATATATACTCAAAGGATATATGAGCTTATATGAACTACCAAGTCACATATGCTCATATGAATATATACGAACTACACAAGTTGTATATATTCAAGGATATGAGTATATACGAACTACACAAGTTACATATACTCTCTTATACTTATATGAATATATTAACTACACAAGTTACATATATTCAAGAGTATGTTTCAAAGTAAGGATCCCAAATATATGTGGGAAGAGAATATGGATCAATACTAATGAAACCACAAAATATAGAGTAAACTCCTCATAAATGTGTGCATACACGAATGTGTAATAAAGACATATGCACATATTCAAGTTAACCTTTTGGTGAAGTTCAACCTATATTTTGGATCCAAGGGATGCAACAAGATATAACAAAATGATGTCGAATGCATACCTCTTTGATATTTAAATCCAACTGAGACTACACATGAGATATATCAATATAGAGGAGTTAGTCTCTCAAATAAATTTATCAATATGAACATACCTGTTTGGATTTTTCCCTTTTATCTCCAAAGTTGAGACTAAACAATTTGTATAACAATAGAAGTGTTAGTCTCATAAATGATTTGTCATTTGGAATGCATACCTCATTTGATTTTTACCTTTCTATCCATTTGAGACTAAACAATAGGTATATCAAAAAGAGTGTTAGTCTCATAAATAGATTTATCATTAATAACCAAAACTCCATTAACACATAATGGCGGGTCTAGATTCTTTAGTGGGGCAGTGGGAGGCCAAAACTAGGACGCTTGGTTGCTTTGGGCCAGCCCCGTGTCCTTCGATTTGGGTTATGGGGTTCACACCTACAGACGCACATCCTCTGACATTGGTCCGTACCTGTTGGATCAAAAAGCGAAGGCCAAGATCGTGCGCGTCACTGTAATGGAGCAAAAATACTGTAGCAAAGTACTACAACTGACACTATAGCGATGCTGTAACAGTTGATCTCATCCGTTCTTCCCAGATCGGACGGCTCAGATCATCATAATGTCATGTCACTGTTGTTCTCTATCATTTCCTTTGCAATGTCAGAGGATCTGAATCCCACACCTACATATACATGGTCTATAACAGTGTAAAAACAAAATTAGACCCAGTGTCCTTTGCACCCCGTTGGTCTGTTTGGATCCGCCCGTCTGTCTGCTTGCTGGCCGATTAGGATCAAATGGTTGAGACTACATAGTTGTTCTAACATTTTTCTTTTGAGACGATCTAACTAATGTTGTTGCAGTTAGCTGAGTGAAGTAAATAAGCTGTTGCATCCGTATAGCTAGGCGATGTTTCAATGGCTCATCGCAATTCCAACTCCTAACTTGTGTGCGTGAGGCATGATTTACCAACTAGAGTACCACCTTGCATGCAGAACTGCAAAACTTGACAACACAAACACCACACACGCAAGGTCGGTCTATACCGTGTACAGTGGCAGCACATGTGGGCATTCTGTGGCCAGGGGCAGTAACACGCTCTCGCGTTCCCCACCTGTCTCTTCCCTGGACAAGAACCCATGATAATGTACGCTGTTGGATCGATTGAACAACTTGGTCCTAGCCCCGTAAGGTTTCATCGCCACGAAATGGAGTCAGAAAAGTGTACAGGGAAAACGAAGAAAAGCATGAGAAAAAACACTGAACAAAAGCAGCTCCATCGCAGTGCAGAGCGAAGGGTGGCTCACCTTTCGCCTCTAATGGAGATCCTTCCTTCCCTCTTGTTCTTTCCTTGACACGACATTATGTTGTACGCATAAAACATTAAGTCGGGATCACCTGAGTTTGGAAATTGACCACAGATATCCATATCGTGGGGTACATCTGAGGATCGAAACAAATGGAGGGTGATGCTGCTGTCGCTCTGTGCATGTTCCCTACTGTTAAGCATGGTGAGAATGTCGCCCTTAGATGCGCGCAGTACGTTTAGTCCTCCAACGGTATCGCGCTATGCATCCTGTGGCCGCGTTGTTTTCCTGTGAACATCGTGCACGGACTCGCTGTTCATCTGGCCCAATTGCCTTTCCGTTCTGCACTCGCTTCACGCTGGTTCTTGGGCCGGTCGCAAATTCTGGGCTGCTTCTGCTCCCTCGTGCCCTATTTTTCACACTGCATGTCGTCTCGGCCTTCGCGTGCAACATCCATTCCCTGCTGCTAGCTTGCAAGCATGTTGCCTGTTGCATCAGGCGTCGCTTCTTTCCTCGCGCATGCTGCTATGCGGGTCAGCCATTCGTCCGCCTCATCCAGCGATTGGTTGCATCTTCGTGGGTATAGTTTCTTATGTTGTGTGGTTCGCTGTCTGTGTTGCTTCACTACGTTGCTTTACTTGCCTGACTCGGTTTGGCTCCAAATCCAGTGCTTAGATTTTCGCTCGACGAAGCTTGCGAGAAAGCGCCGCCCTGTTTCGTCTTAGAAGCCTCCGCTGTCTGCCCATGCATCACAGTTCCTTCTCCCGCGATTGAGGTCTGCTGTTTCAGCGCTGCCAAAATCTTTTCACCAATTCTTTCAGGCTTTCCCCGACCCATTCTCTCATCGTTTTCCCTTTTGGTTGCGTTTTGTGCTCCGGTCGTACATGAATTCGTGTGTTGTTGCCGTCACTACGGTTGTTCTTCCCATGAACGCCCTCGGCTTATGATGATTTCTTGCCACCTTCTTCGTCTTCGTCCGGGTATACGGTTATGTTTTATCTTGTTCTTTTCAATTTAACTTCGCCAACGTTCCTTCCTCTGTTCAGTTTGTTCCCGTTGATTCCGCTTGCTTGTTTTGCAGGTGTGCACAGGACATGGATTTCTGGTGGCCCGTTCGCGTAGTTCCATGCTGGAGCCAACGTGGGATGTTTTTTTGTTCTACACATATGCTCTGATGTGTTTCTATGCGCTTAGATGCCCCTTGCATTTCGTTTACTACGTTCTTGTCATGCTCCATGCAGTTCCGTGGCGGTGTTGAGGTGAGCTATTTTTTTCATTCTACACATATGTTCCGATGTGTTTCTATGTGCTTTGATGCCCCTTGCATTTCGTTTACTATGTTCCCGTCATGCTTTGGAATCATCTATTTTTATATCTCATTGTCCTTAAATGTGTGAAGGTACAGAAACAAGCCTCATGTTCCATGGTCCACAGTTACTACTCCATCTGGTATTTTCGGAGTTTTTAGCCTATTTGGCACTGTTGCGCACGTTTTTAGCGAAAATGGCACCGTTCGCGGTATATTGCCAAATTTGGCACAACGGACACACTGGTGGTGGACATGTGTCCAAGTCCGTGCCCCTATGGCGAGGAGGCAATATCCACCGTGCATCCCTGGCCTGGACTTCGCTCCTTGCCCCACGTCGCCCTGTCCGTGGCTCCGTGGCCCGGACAAGGGGTGCCCGTGGCCCGGACAGTGTTGTCCATGGCTAGTGGCCTGGACAAGCTTGTTGTCTGTGGCTCCCTCGCTCGGACATGGCTGTCCGTGGCTCTGTGGCCCGGACAAGCATTGTCTGTGGCTTACTGGCCTAGATGCCATCTCACCTATTGCATGGTGGCTCGGACGCTTGTCGTCCATCCACGTGGCCACATTTCTGGGCAAGTTACGGTCGGTCCGTTCCCTCCTAGCCCTTTCAGAGCCGAAAGCATGCCCTATCTTTTCTTGTCCCATCCTCATGTCGCTGCCTCCATCCGCATGCATGGCTGCTAACGCTGCCCGTCTGCCCGAAACGTGTTCACACGCCTATAAAAACCGACGCCGCTCACTCACTCTGCAATTCATTCTCATTCTCTCGCTCGTCGCTGAGAACAAAGAGAACTGAAATAATATTTTGTTCGAAATATGGTGGGAAGTAAATACTTTGTTCAACATCAAGGGAAGGTAAAATTTCTTCGTGTGGTTTAGTTGTAATTATTTTACTCGTAGTCAATTAGCGATAACTTATTAGTCATAGTTAGTTAGTGGTAATTGACATGTAGTTTGTAATTGGTAATTAAATTAGTGGTAAGTAAGCAGTCGTTATTAAATACTCGTAGTTAGTTAGTCGTAATTACTTAGTGAGCATGAAGTATTAAGTAATTAATTAGTCATAATTTCTATTTCATAATTAAATTTCATGCAGTTAATTAGTGCTAATTACATTGGTGCAAAATAAGTGGTCGTATTTATGTGAGCATAATTAATTTATTGGTAAGTAATAACTCGTACGTAATTGAATTAATTATTTGTATTCACATACCTACATTTAATTGCTTATTTGTATGTAATATGTAATAATTATCTATGTGTTGGGAAATTAGTGGCAAAAAATTATGAGCAAATAATTATTACCTTTTTGTTTAGACCTATTTTATTAGTGGTAATAAAAGAAACAATCCCATGTAAATAGTTGTGTATAATTAATTAATCAGTGTTAATTACATACCCTGTTTGTTATATTGCATACCTTGCTTAGGTGATTCCAAACATGCAAGACTTGGTAGTATTTTATTACGACGGTCTCGTACGGGCCGGCCTTGATGGGTTGAACCTGTTGAGATGCCAGTACAAGTTGGTCCAGGAGGAGGGGCTTCATAGGATGAATATTCACAAGCTTAGGAGTTGCATCTGGAGGGAGTTCGAGTCGGAGCCAACAACGAAGAAACTTGTTATCGAGGCGATCACCTGCGCGCACGGGGTGTGGGAGCTAGTCAACGTGAATGAAAGCGTTGCATGGGGCCAGTTGTAACACCTTGGCTATGCGGAAACCAAGATATTACCTAGAAGTCTAGCATACATCAACAATACAAAATAATTTCAGCAATCTATCAACTAATATCATGTAGAAATCAACAAATGATAGAATGATCATAAGAATTGAATCAGAATTCAACAACATATCAAACTCTAATTACCTAATCATATTAAATCATCTATGATAAACCTATCAATAGACTATATGAAGATCTTAGCCAATTACTATCTCAACATATCATAATGGAAGAGGACATCAACCATCAAACTCCAATTATTATAATCCAACATTTATCCAATAGAAGGTAATGACAAATTCATCTAATTAAAGGTGATTAAAGTAATGTGAATGAAGTGTTCCGTGACTATTCCCTCCCAAGCATGCCATCCTCAAAATTTACCTAAAACAAATAAACATAGCAAGAATGAGTCCACAACTCCGCAAGTACAAAGGAATAATATGAACAATAATGAATAAGAACATGACAATCACATTATAGAATATGAACGTAGAATAACAGAAATAACATGAATGAATGAATGCATGAACTCCACTTCTGCTTATACCGGTATAGCCAGTGAACACCCATCGGTATTCACTCAGTCCCGCATTATCCAAAATACGGGGATCCAAGGTCCGTATGAAGAATGTTTCATAACGGGGATCCAATTTACCCACATTGAAATGGTGGGTCTTACGTGCCCATATTGGATTGATGGGTCTTGACTTCCCACTCTCGTGTGTGAAATATGAATGAATGAATGAATGAATTCATGGATATGAAAGGCATAATCTTAAGAAGCATGGATTAACATTCATAAGAAGAAACAAGAATTATTGGAATTACTCGGAATCCATAGAACTTAATCATAGCATGAGCATCAAACATTACAAACAAATATCAGTCAATACATTTCACAATGTACTTACCCATGTTGGAATGATAGGGCTTCATTACCCACTCCCGTGGGTGAAACATGAATGATGGACGAATGAATATGTTGAACGTAAACATATTATCGGAGAATCATGTGTAGGGAAACGGGTAGGCTACACTAGCGCAAATTAAAAAATTCTACCCGTAAACCAAGATCACTGCAGTTATAGATCACGGTCTTACCACTAGACGCGCAGGTGCGGAAGTTGATGCAACGTCGTCAGGCGATGTAGTCGTACCAAGTTGATGCAGTACGTCAGGGCAGAGTAGTCGTACTACTTCCTCGTCCTCGTCGTGGCGTCCCACGTACAGCTCCTTTCTTGCGGTTCGTCCCAACGCCACAGATGCAGCGCCTTCAAAGGTATCCACACGTACGGGAGGAAGCGACGCCGCGCGGACTACTAGATCCGCACGAGCGACTAGGGCGTGGGAGGGTGGCGCCGTGGTTTGGGGATGTCACGAAAAACTCAACCCTCAACCAGCGCGCCGCCCTCCTTTTATAGACGCCTTATAATGGGCTTCTACGAATAGAGGCCCATTAGGACTCAATGCCAGTCTAATCGGATCCAATCCGAATTAGGCTTCACTTCTTAAGTGTGTGACCTATGGTTCACATATGTTTAGACATGACGCGAGTACACATACTTGGTCAATAGTTGGTAGCGGCCTCTAGCAAGACGTGCCAACTCCTAAACATACGTAAAGATCATATCGGACGAACCATCACAACGTTATGTACATGCCAATCCCTTTGCCTCACGATATTCGGTCGAGCTCCAAGTGACCACTCTTTCTCGATCCCGTGATCCGGAATCCCTTACTAGGTTAACTCTTAACCTTAAGTAGCATGGCCATGCATTTCGGATCCGATCACTCGAGGCCCAGAGATATCTCTCGGTAAAGAGGGGCAAATCCCATCTCGACCGACCATGCCTCGCAAAGATGCTTCATGACAAACCCGAAAGCTACCTTTATAACTACCCGATTCACGGAGTAGCGTTTGATAGCCCCTAAGTAGGTCGATTCACATCTCAAGTACATGCGACAATCTCGTGTCTAAGGACAAGGCGTACACATTGTGTAGAGAGAACCATAAGAATAATTACTATGTCTCATGTTGGGTCGGTCCAACCCCATGTTCTAAACATGTGTCCACATTATTGGTTTGACATCTCCATGTCTATGACTCGTGAAACATGGTCATCAACCGATACATGTGCTAATCCATCATTCACGTGTGTCCTCACATGAACTCCGACTAGGACAACTTTAGAATAACCATACAAGTAAAGAGTTTCACAAACAAGTCACATACTTGTTAATCAACACAAAGGCAATATTCAAGGAACATTTATTAAATCATGGATACAATGAAATATCATCATCAATATGATTGCCTCTAGGGCATATCTCCAACAGCCTCCCACTTGCACTAGAGTCAATCTAGAAGATATCTAATACCCATAGCTCTTGTGTGCGCCTCATGCTTAGGCCATGGGAGAGGCTTCACAAAGGATCTGAAATATTCAAATCCGTGTGTATTTTGCATATCTTTAAATCTCCTCGATTAAGGATCTCTCGAATGAGATGAAACCGCCGCAGATGTGTTTGTTCTTTTGGTGATTCCTCGGCTCCTTGGCTTGCGCAATGGCCCCACCGTTATCACAATGAAAGATCCGAGGATCGCACGCACTAGGAACCACACCTAGTTCGCTTATGAACTTCCTTATCCAAACACCTTCCTTTGCCGCCTGCCGCAATGTACTCGACCTCCGTTGTAGAGTCGCAATGCCTCCCGCTTGGAACTCTTCCAACTTACCGCACCACCGCTCAAAGGAACACAAAACCCGATTGCGATTTGTAATCATCTTTGTCGGTTTGGAAGCTTGCATCGGTGTAACCATTTACAACGAGCTCTTCCTCACCTTCGAGACTAGGAACACATCCTTAGTTCTTCTCAAATACTTGAGGATGTTTTTAATCTGCGCCCGATGACTCTCACCGATCACCGTATCTGCTCGTAACACTTAGAGCATAGGAAACATCTGGCGAGTGCACATCATAGCATACATGATATGATAGATCCAATGGCCAAGCATATGGAATCTTACTCATGCGATCTCGCTCATCGGTTGTCGAAGGACACCGAGTCTTGCCAAGATTTATGCCATGAGACATGGGCAAGAACCCTTTCTTTGCCTCCTCCATGTTGAACCATTTCAACACTTTGTCAATGTAAGTACTCGCTTAATCCTATTAGCCTTTTGATCTATCTCTATAGATCTTAATACCTAAAATATATGCCGCTTCCCTAAGTCCTTCATTGAGAAACTATTTTTCAAAGGAGGTCTTAACTGACTCGAGCATAGGAATATCATTTCCAATCGAATATGTCATCTACATATAAGATTAGAAATACGAGTGAGCTCCCACTTGTCTTCTTGTAAACACAAGATTCTTCTTCGCTTTTGATGAAGTCAAACCCTTTGACCACTTCATCAAAACGAATGTTCTAACTCGAGATGCTTGCTTCAATCCATAAATGGATTTTTGAAGTTTGCATACTTTTCTAGCATTGTTTGGATCGACAAAACCCTCGGTTGTATCATATACACGTCCTCGGTTAAATTTCCATTAAGGAAAGCCGTTTTGACATCCATCCGCCATATCTCATAGTCGAAATATGCGCAATAGCTAGAATGATCCGTATTGATTTAAGCATCGCTACAGTGAGAAAGTCTCATCGTAGTCAACTCCTTGAACTTGCCGAAACCTTTTGCGACAAGTCGAGCTTTATGGATATGAACATTTCCATCCATATCAATCTTCCTTTATAGATCCATTTGCACTCTATGGTTTTAACACCATCAAAGTGGTCAACCAAATTCCAAACTTGATTGTCTCCCATGGATGCTATCTCGATCTCATGGCACTATACCATTTCATAGAGTGCGGGTCCATCATTGCTTCCGCATAGGTCGTAGGCTCATCATTGTCTAACAATAATATATCTCGCGCATTGCGAGCCTTCCGACCTTCGTGGTGGTGGTGCTTCCTTTGCCATGGGTTCCTCAACTTGTTCTGGCCACATGGGCATCATTCGTCGAGTCTTCCCGATTGGTTCATCTTGAACCTCTTCAAGCTGCACCGTTCTTCCACTTGTCTCCCTATTGAGAAACTCTTTCTCTAGGAAAACACCACTTCGAGCGACAAACACTTTGCCCTCTAGTCGGTTGTAGAAGTAATATCCAAAGGTTTCCTTCGGATATCCCACGAAAATGCATTTATCCGACTTGGGTGTGAGCTTGTCCGACTGTAGTCGCTTGACAAATGCCTCACATCCCCAAATCTTTAGAAAAGACAAACTGTGACTCTTCCCAGTCCATATCTCATATGGTGTCTTAACTACGGATTTAGACGGTACCTATTAAGTGTGAAAGCCGCTGCTTTCTAGAGCGTAACCCCAAAAGGATAATGGTAACTGATCGGCTCATCATCGATCGAACCATGTCCAACAAGGTCCGACATACGCCGGATACCCCGTTTCTTTGAGGCGTTCGGCGGTGTTAGTCGTGGAACAATTCCGCAACTCTTCGGATGATTGCTAAATTCATGACTCAAATACTCGCCACCACGATCGATCGCAGAGCCTTGATTTTCTTGGCACGTTGATTTTCAACCTCATTCGAACTCTTTGAACTTTTCAAAAGTTTCGGACTTATGCTTCATTAAGTAGACATAGCCATATCTACTAAAATCATCGATGAAAGTTATGAAGTAATGAAATCCACCTCTAGCAATGTGTTCATTGGTCCACATACATCGGTATGTACGATTTCCAACAAGTCCGACGCCTCTCAAAAGAACCTTTGAAAGGTGATTTGGTCATCTTACCAAGCAAACAAGCTTCACATGTCTCGTAAGATTCAAAATCAAACGGTTAGAAGACCATCGACATGGAGCTTCTTCATGCGCTTTTCACTTATGTGACCCAAACGACAATGCCAAACATAGGTGGGATCCAAATCATTAGGTCGAAGTCTTTTAGCATTTATGTTAAAGATAGGCGATCATCAAGATTTAAAATAAATAACCCATTCACAATGGGCTAAAAGCCATAAACATTCCATTTTTAGAGATCAAACAACCATTGTCTTTACTTGCAAATGAATAACCATCTCTCATCAAACATGAGGGGATAAAATGTTTCGACTCATACTAGGAACATAATAACAATTATTCAATTCCATAATAAATCTTGAAGGAAGCTGGTTGCATGGTGCCGACGGTCAACGCAACAACCCTTGCTTTATTTCCACGCGAAAATCAACTTCACCTCTTGCGACTCCTCTACTTCTTATTAGCCCACATCGAGTTGCAAATGTGAGCAATCGATCCAGATCAAATACCCAAGAGTTAATAGGAGAATCATGAAAAATGTCTAAAACATTTATGACAAGTGTACCATGGGTGGAAGTCTTACTTCCACCTTCTTCTTGCATTCATCGGAATCCATGTACTTCTTGCGCTTTCTCTTCCAAAGGCGCTTTACAATAGAAGCATCTGTCTCGGCTCGTGTCCAAAGATTAGGCTTAGGCGTTGGCTTCGAGATCATATCTTTAACCTTGCCCTTATTCTTTGGCCATGGCTTCTTACCCTTTTCTTGAAGCTAGACTTGTTCTCTGACCATCACATGGCTAGGCTCGCACACTTCTTAATGTCACTCTGCTGTTTTGAGCATCCCACAAAGCTCATTAAGGCCCTTATCCGCCCATGCATATGGTAGTTCAAATGAAATGCCCATAGCTAGGTGGAAGAGACGCTAAAATGAAATCGGTTGCCAACTCTTGGCCAATTGGAAACCAAGTTTATCCAAAGTCCGATCAGAACCAACCATTTTGATCACATGTGGGCCTACTGGTGCACCTTCGTTAACTTGCATTCCGAAAAGCCTTAGAGACATTGAACCGCTCACCCGGCTCGTGTCCGAACATGTCCTAAGCGCTATGATCATATCATACGCTACGATCCTCAAACCGCTTTTGAAGGTCGTTCCATGCATGCAAGCATAAGACAGCTAATCTCAAGAGAGTCATCACATGCTTTCTTGTAGGCATTTTTAACAGTGAGACGCATTGTTAGCGTGTTCTTCTCGGGATTGGGGTGTCGAACGTTTTCTTTTATCCGCCACGAGAACAATTCTCGAAGTTACGGACCTAGTCCGAATAGTTTGTTCCATTTAATTTCTCTTTCTCAAGAATCGATCGCAAAGCAAAAGGGTGTGCGTGGTTGCTAGATGCCATTGATCTACAATAGGAAATGCAAAATACTAAGACAAATAAAACCATGATAGAGTAAACTGTATTAAAATTTTTTAATAGAATGTACTCCCACTAAAATCAACATCCCTCTCTTGATTCTTAGCGATTCAAGATCCGCAATTAACGAGTCTACTAGTGAGCTTTTGCACCACCGCTAGGAGACAAGGTAATTCGGTAAGCAACACCTTGCTAATCATATCTCTATATGACTCTTGTTGTTGGGTGACATCTCTATGCCCCGGCGCCCAACCTTTATGCCCCAAGGCCCATAACCTTTATGATAACCTTGTTAAGTTCACCAATCCTTATGCATGTAAGTATCCGATACAAAACCCATCTAGTCAAGGAAAGTTGATGGTGCCCTAATTTTATAGACCCACCATCAATTTACAAGACATGGGATGGTGCAAAGTTTAATTGGGAGGGCATATGTTTAACTTAGCATTTTGTGAGGGATCGCTATACTTCTACCATTCAAACATGCATAGGAGTAAAACAATAGGAATAGCATTCACACAGTTGTGACTCAGTATGACCCATTTTCTCATGGTGATCTCCATCGCCATAGAATCTGTCCACCATGATGATCACCATCTCCATGGTTCATGTGTGCCATCCCTCCAAGTGATGTGTCCTCCGAGTACTACTATAAGCTATTACTCATAACACTAGTAATAAAATACATGGATACTAGGAATCATCACAAGTCGGCACGCAGCCGTTAATACAATACTTTGACAACACAATGGCTCCACCGTGTTGCCGTACTCACGACACGCAGTCATGCAAATATTACAAACATGCATCACATACACATTAGGCCATCTCGGTCACATACATCCCGCAAAAACAAATTTATGCATAGAATCGCAATCTACGGATAGGGGTCGAGGGGGTTCCCATCGTCTCGAAGGCGGCGCCTCATGTAACATTCGTGAAAAAGCAGATCCAATCTATGCAATTTTTACATAGGATTTTGATCGGCAAATCATATTTACCACAAATCGACTCATCGCTCCGATTCGACCAATTATATTGATCTTCGCATGCCGCAACCGGTTTTACGTGTCACTGTCTACCCGATGGCGAATCCGACCGGTAGGGGTATGTTGTTTCACGACCTTAGCAGCATGATCATGGTACATCGATTATTAATCTAGGTTCCGATTCGATCAATCATATTGATCTTCGCATGCCGCAACCGGTTTTACGTGTCACCGCTTCACCCCGATGGCGAATCCGACCGGTAGGGTATGTTGTTTCACGACCTTAGCAAATGATCACGAAAACTGCACCAATCCATTACGTAACTATACAATCGATCACATCGATCATACCGATTTACATATCGCCATATGCAAATCACCCGAACCTATAACATGACAAAGAACCGCTCGATACCATCAGAGGAAACGGGTAGGCTACACTAGCGCAAATTAAAAATTCTACCCGTAAACCAAGATCACTGCAGCTTATAGATCACGCCTTACCACTAGACGCGCAGTGCGGAAGTTGATGCAACAAGCGTCGGGCGCAGTAGTCGTACCAAGTTGATGCAATGCGTCGGGCGCAGTAGTCGTACTACTTCCTCGTCCTCGTCGTGGCGCCCCACGTCTGACTCCTTTCTTGCGGTTCGTCCCAACGCCACGGATGCTGGCGCCTTCAAAGGTATCCACACGTGCGGGGAAGCGACGACGCCGGACTACTAGATCCGCGCGAGCGACTAGGGCGTGGGAGGGTGGCGGCGTGGTTTGGGGATGTCACGAAAAACTCAACCTCAACCAAATACGCCGCCTGCCTCCTTTTATAGACGTCCTTATAATGGGCTTCTACGAATAGAGGCCCATTAGGACTCAATGCCCGATCTAATCGGATCCAATCCGAATTAGGCTTCACCTCAAGTGTGTGACCTATGGTTCACATATGTTTAGACATGACGCGAGTACACATACTTGGTCAATAGTTGGTAGCGCCTCTAGCAAGACGTGCAACTCCTAAACATACGTAAAGATCATATCGGACGAACCATCACAACGTTATGTACATGCCAATCCCTTTGCCTCACGATATTCTGGTCGAGCTCCAAGTCGACCACTCTTTCTCGATCCCGTGATCCTAATCCCTTACTAGGTTAACTCTTAACCTTAAGTAGCATGGCCATGCATTTCGATCCGATCACTCGAGGCCCAGAGATATCTCTCGGGTAGAGAGGCAAATCCCATCTCGACCGACCATGCCTCGCAAAGATGCTTCATGACAAACCCAAAGCTACCTTTATAACTACCCGATTCTGAGTAGCGTTTGATAGCCCCTAAGTAGGTCGATTCACATCTCAAGTACATGTGACAATCTCTGGTCTAAGGACAAGGCGTACACATTGTGTAGAGAGAACCATAAGAATAATTACTATGTCTCATGTTGGGTCGGTCCAACCCCATGTTCTAAACATGTGTCCACATTATTGGTTTGACATCTCCATGTCTATGACTGTGAAACATGGTCATCAACCGATACATGTGCTAATCCATCATTCACGTGTGTCCTCACATGAACTCCGACTAGGGACAACTTTAGAATAACCATACAAGTAAAGAGTTTCACAAACAAGTCACATACTTGTTAATCAACACAAAGGCAATATTCAAGGAACATTTATTAAATCATGGATACAATGAAATATCATCATCAATATGATTGCCTCTAGGGCATATCTCCAACATCATGGTATATCAATTATGAAGGAAAACAAGTAATACCGAAATTATCCATTGCACATTCATCAATCAAGTGGAACAAATAGCAATCAAGACAATTCAATTGTACTTGCCTTTCGCATTGCGACGCGTTAGGAGGCAAGGATGATGCCACTAGTCCCGAAGCCTCTCCTCCTACACCATTAAATTCCTTGAATAAGAACAACGTGATATCAAGACGTTACTCGCAACGCTTCTATCTCATCTTCCCAAACCCAAGGTTTATCTACGTGTTCTACTCAAGTTGGACAACATTCTAACAGGAACTCCACTCGATAGCAGTATTAAAAGTTACATAACTTCCGCTCCGAAACTCATAAAAGAGCAAACTCATATTCTATGAAAAGGTAGTGAAATCCTATACAATAACCTAGTTGGTGAGAATATCCAATTCGGCCAAGCTCTGAGTCTAAAAATCAGATGAGCATCTAGAACTATAACCTGACAGACAGACTATACAACAGTGTAAGAAAATTCATAACTTTCGAATGGATGCACCAAAATTCATGATTTTTATCAATCTGGAAAGCTAAGAGCATAACCTTCAAAAGTCTAGTTGGTTCGACCCTCAGATTATGCTTTAACAAATTTTAGCCCACAGCTCAAAACTACCGTCAGAATCTGACATACGTTCTGGACAGTAAAATTGAAACGTACATAACTTTTGTTCTACATATCCAAAAATGGTGTTCTTTATCAATCCTGAAAGCTAATAGAATTACCTACAAAAATCATTTTGGGCAACATCCCTGAATCGGCTTTTAGCAAAATCTTAATTAATAAACAAGACGACTGCTAATTCTCGTCAGGATTTCTGGACAGTAGCAGTAAATCCAATGTAACTTTTAAACCACAACTCCGATTTGGGTGATCTTTGAACCTATTGAAAGCTGAGAATGAGTCCCACAAATCTCTAGGAGACAAAACCCTTCAATTCCGAGTCCCACAAATCTCTAGGAGACAAAACCCTTCAATTCGGAATCTAACTACGCCAAAACGGACGCACAAGTAATGGACATAATTCTGAAATTAATCGCAGTGAATCAATGATCCTCTAATCAATGGCAACTACGAATCTAAATTGATCCAACCAGTGGGGAAGCGATCGTTACCCTTGGAGACACATGTGCCCGCTGAATTCTCCTGCGAGACGCTCCTCCTCTCTTCTTCTCCCCTCTTCCTTTCCCTTTCTCCTTGGCCGACAGCGATAGGAGAGCACCACCATGAGGAAGGGGAATAGCAAGGGAGGGCAAAGGGGAGGGAGTCTACTGTAGCACACACTGTAGCGATAGCGCTACTGTAGCAGGCTAGGGTTTCCCCCTCCATTTATTGGTGGTCGGCCCCTCGTGGGCCTCCTAGCCCAAAGCTCGAGGTCCAAGTTGCCGAAGAACTGCTGAAATCCCCTTTTTCTTATGTTTAATTCTTTTTTTTGAACGATTTCTTCCGTAGAATTAAACAGGGTATTACACCAGTACATGCAGATTGCTTCCCAGCCTGAGGCGGCGATATACGGGAGACCGATGGTGTACGTTGATTTCGTACGTAGGCTGCTAAGAAATCTTGATGATACTGGTGCCTCGGGAAGCAGGCAACCGCAAACGAAGCTTGAAGATGGTAGCACGGAATGTGCTATTTTGGAGGAAGTCCACGAGAGAAGAGTTGAACATAATTTTGTGCAAAATAAGGGGGTGAGATTGTGGTGGTCGGCCTGCATCGACTGCGATGAGTATCTACCGAACGAGCCTCTCGGGTTGGAGTCCGATGAGGACGCTGATCCAAGCTCGGATGGTAGCAATAAAGACGCACTATCATGTAATTGGCAAATCACAATGTGCACATAGCTAGCATTGAGCTCCCAGTAATGCTTGTCAGACCGAACAACGAGGGGTGTAGGGCCATCCGCATTCTCGATGATCCACAGCTTGCACCGGTGATGCTGGTTGTAGAAGGGTTCTAATAGCTCCGGTGGAGGCATGACTTGCAAGAGATCAAATACACATATTATTAGTGAATAAATTAATAATGATGATGAATTACTATAAATTAAAAATTACAACTAAATACTGACAACAAATTAACATACACTATTTAACTATGACCAAATTGGTTGCAGCTAATTAAGTACCACCAATTAATTAATACTTAATTAATTGCGACAAAATAATTAGGAATAATTAAGTGCGAAAAATTTAGTTGTGCCTAAATTAATCCGAGTAGTTCAATACCACTACATCAATTAGGACTAATTAACTACCACAAATGAATTACAAATAAATAATTACGACTTAATAATGTCCACAAGATTATTCAGGACTAAATTTGTTATGATGAATTGTATACCACTAAATTAATTATGACATATTGATTACAAATAAATAATTGCGACTTAATAAGGCTACTAAATTAAATACAACATAAAATGACCACAAAATTAATTACGACTAATTAATAAAGGTGTAATTAACCATGACTAATTAATTACAACTAACTAACTAACATTGACTAATTACAGCTAATTAATTAGTAGCTAATAACTATGCCATGAATAATTATGCAGGATTAATTTAACTAGGACTAATCAAGTACAACCTAATTAATTGCAATTATTTAACTAACACAAATTTAATTACGAAAAAATGAACACGACTAAATTCATTAGGCTAAATAAGTACAACTGATTAATTATGACTAATTAACTAACTACACAGTTAGTAAAGAAAATACGCACGAGCAAAAAATTACCTGCTAAAATTGCCGCTAAAGACAACTCTAAACAACCCTTGATTGTATGTGAAAAGGAAATCGACAGAGCAAGCGAGCGAGAATGACCGAACGAGGGAGGAATAGATTTTGCGAAGCATTTGGCCGACACATCTGAATTTATAGCCGCGAAGCAACGGGAGGAATTGGATTCCCTCCCACACGTGGTTTGCATGCATGCACACCCAAAACAACGATGGACGGGCGATGGGAATAAAGCGCGGCGATGGACAGCAACGAGGGGGAAAGGGCTGCAAGGCACGGAAATGCGGGCTTTCGGTGTGTCTATGGTAGGGAGCAATGGACAAGGTGCCATGCGGCGCGTCCAGGCGCGCGCGGTCGAGGAAGCAACGGACAAGGCGCCACGCTAGGCACGTCCGGGCGAGAGAGCAATGACAGAGACCTTATTCAGGTGAGGGAGCAACAACAGAGGCGGACAAGGGGCCACGTGGCGTGTCCAGGCACGTCCAGGCGAGGGAGTGTTGACATAGGCATGTCCGGGCCAGGAATCCACGGACACCCCTTTTCCTTGCCACGGAGCCACAGACAGGGCGACGTGGCGCAAGGAGCGAAGTCCAGGCCAGGGATGCACGGTGGAGATTTACTCCGAGCCACAGGGGCATGGACTTGGACACACGTCCACCACCAGCGTGTCCGTTGTGCCAAATTTGGCAATACGCCGCGAACGGTGCCATTTTCACTAAAAACGTGCACAACAGTGCCAAATAGGCTAAAAACTCGGTGTCTTTGTTATATGTATGCCTATAGGCTACATAATATATGCTGCTTCGAGTCGCTACATTAGTGTTTAGGAAGATTGCCGGAAAATGAAGAGCTGAAAAACGGGCAAAAGCCGTTGATATCGCTAAATCTCAGGTCCAATTTTGTTGTAAGTTATTTGATGTTGAAATATTACAGGTTTTATGATCTAAAAAACTTTTGTTTGTCAATAGCAGTTCCTTGCAACTATTTCTCATGAGATCAGAACACCCATGAATGGTGTGCTACGTGATTTTTTTAATATTACTACGCATTCCAGCTTATTGTTTATGTGACTCCTTTCTAACAAGGAAAATGGGATGGTTTATGCTTTTCCTGTTTTTGTAATGCTTGATATGCTATTAGACACAGAACTAAACACAACCCAGAGGGATTATGTGCAAACTGCTCAGCTCTATGGAAAGGCATTAATATACCTAATTAATGAAGTGCTTCACAGAGCCAAAATTGAGGCTGGCAAGTTAGAGCTGCAGTCTATACCGTTTGACATGAGGTCCATCCTTGATGATGTCATCTCACTATTTTCTCCAAAGTCTAGATAGAAGAGAATTGAGGTTTGTTCAATTGAGTTCAGTAATGATGGGACGTAGACCACAAGGCATGATTAAGACACCACACCATCCATTATTTGCACTGACATTTCTCTCTTTATTCGCTTTCCATAAACTTATATGCATTGCAGGAATGCATCTTTCCTGGTTAGCTTATTGTTTGATCTCCTAATTTTCCTTTCCATCCTTTGCAACCTGTAGCTTGTTGTGTATGTCTCTGAAAGAGTTCCTAAAATCATGTTGGGTGATCCTGAAAGGTTTCGATAGATAATTACAAACTTACCGGGGAACAAAATTAGGGAAAGTGTTCATGACCTTTCCTTAATTTCAACTTAACCATTGAAGCCTGTTTTCTCTATAGATGGAACAGTTTGGTTTTACCAAAAAGCATATTAGTGTATACTTAATGCACTAAACTTCAAAGCCATCATAGGCTTACAATGTGTTCCTGTTTTCTCTGTGTTTACCTTATCATAGTTCTCAGAACGGGGACACATTTTTGTGCAGGTTCACCTATGGGAGCAATAAAATCTTGCAACGGAAGCAAAAGTTGAACCATCAGTTAATGGCATGAGTGGGCATAAAGATGACATAAGTGCTATATCCTCAAGTGTGTGTCACTCACAACAGTTTGAGTGGCTATCAGTAGAAATAACTGGGAAAACTTCATGCATTTGCTTCCTTGTGAGATGCCTTATGAAACTGATTCTGATAAAGTCTCTCTTGTAGTGAGTGGAAGATACAGGGATAGGCATACCATTGCATGCCCAAGGTCGGGTCTTCACACCTTTCATTCAAGCTGACAGTTTGACTTCTAGAAACTATGGTGGGAGTGGGAGTGGAATTGGAATGAGCATCAGCCAATGTCTTGTTGATCTAATGGGTGGACAGATAAACTTTGTCAGTCAACCCCATGTTGGGAGCACATTCATATTAACTACGGTTCTCTAAAGATGTGAGAGAAATGCTATTAGTGATAGTAAGCCTGTTCTGTTGCATCCTCTATCATCTGATTTTAAGGGTTTATTTGTACTACTGATCGATAAAAGCCCGGTAAGAGCAACTGTAACCATCATTTGCAAAGGCTGGGAGTTGCATATGAAGCTATAGACTCCATTGAGCTAACACTTGGTGTGTTGTCTAGGTGAAATGGTAGTTCGCTAACCAGGTACTTCTCTCAGTTACATGCTCTCTAAAATTAGAAATCGTCAAGTGAATAAGTTACCATCTTTAGAAAATAGAAAAGTGAAGCACGCTTGCATACTTACAAGCATATAATTTTCTCTGAAGCTATAGATTCCATTGAGCTAACACTTGGTGTGTTGTCTGGGCGAAATGGGAGTTCGCTAACCAGGTACTTCTCTCAATTACATGCTCTCTAAAATTACAAATCATCAAGTGAGTAAGTTACCATCTTTAGAAAAATAGGAAAGTGAAGCACGTTTGCATACTTACAGGCATATAATTTCTTTCGCAAAGATGCTTGCTCTCCAAGAATTTGGTTGCAAAATGGTTGCATTACAACAATATTGACTGCGTTAAAGTATTACTGCTTGGTCCATCGTAGCTCTGATTATTTGGTACAATGCACTGTAATTGAGGTCCATGTGATGTCCTAATTGCTTGGGTCAAAGATCTGTTTATATTGTTGACTTTTGCAAGAAGCTCTGTGTAGTGTCTATTCTCCGAAGGTAGGCTTTCAAACAAAGTTACTATCAGACCCAACACACAAGCACAACACATTAATAGAAGTTATGTGTTTGAAATGTACACACACCTGGTATATAAGCTTTTTTTGGATCCTTGTGTGCTTGCTGTAAAGGAATAAAGATTGGAAAAAATTCTAATACACCGTGTTGGATTCAACGGACAACAAGTACACATTCAGATCTTCTGATTAATGATTTCTTGAAAAATATATTTAAAATGACAATAGTTGTAATACACTTTCTGCGTCTACCTCATATACCACAAATTTCTCATGGATATAACTGAACGAAATGTTCTCCTTTTGGACCCAGTGCTTGGCACAGGTCAGTTTTGCTTGCTCAGTCTATTTATTGTTCATTTATCTGTTGGAACGAAAGTTAGCTCATTTAGATTTTGATGGTAAATAAACATTCCCTTGATGCCGCTTATGCTCATATTTATTATATTTATAAAGATGACTATGCTTATATTTAAAAGATGACTTCGTTGTTATTGCCTTGTTATATATTAAGAAGCGGGGAAATGAGTGCATATTATTTGATAGAGTTCCAAATGTGATATGTTTGTCAAAAAAAAATATCTGCATATCATTTGAGATATCTTGATACCAAATCTCGCTAAAGACGTGTGACCTATTTCTATAACTGACCTATTTCATAGTATCTGAATAATGGACGTTATATTATTTGCATGGATATATATGAAATGAGAATTGTCGGATGACAGAGAATTCTACAAATTTTAGAGTGTCGACCTTTGGTCAGGAGAGAGCTGCGCACTGCCTGAGAATTGGAGTGTTGATGCCTCACAGGCATGACTACCTGGCCATACCACGATGAGGTTTTACATGTACGTGTCTATAACTTGCAAAATTTTGCAATAATTCCATTAGAAAACTCAACTGATTCTATCTTGGTGCCTATAACTCAATTGATTTCATTAGAAAACTCAACTGAATCAGTCATACCAATCTATACAGAAAAATATATCTTGTCTGCAGCAACGAATTTGTTCTGTACAATTCAAATAATCGTCTACATTGCAACAACACTATAGTCTATGGCGCCGCGTAGCACACAATTTCATCCTAGTGTAACCTATTGGGCTGAGAATTCATGGGCTCATGGCGGTGTGTGCGGGGCGGTCTCGTTCAACTGTTGATCTCTCTTTTCACAGTACTCTTGGTCTCTCTCTCTCTCCCGGGAAAAAAGAGGCGCACAATATATTTTTTGGTTTTTGATGGCTAGTGGGCTAACTTTATGCAATCAGAAAATATGAGCGACTTTACAAATATTCGGAACGACTAGTCGGCAATCCAACATTCTCTCTAGAAGAATCAACCCAACCGGTGTGGCATTTTTCTCAGCGCATTATAACTTTTCTTGATAGCAGCTTTTTATCGAAAATATATCGGGATTTTCTATATCTACCGACGGACCTACCACCCTATATGTTGTCTTCGTGTAGTGGCCATCATCATTTCCCTTTGATTTGTCCCATAGGCTGTCAATACTTGTCGCACATAGAATGACCAGTGATAGTCCAGGCGACTAAATGAAAACTAAAAATCGACATTGGGTGTGTTTTTTTTTTCATCTCTTCAGGGTGTTTGAATAGTCTTTGAAAAAAATCCTTCGACAATCTGAATAGAAATTGTTGGGTTTTTTTTCTCCAACAATCAAGATATATGCTCAATTCACTAAGGAAAAAGGCAGTGGCTATAGATGAATGGTGGCTAAATTCTGTACATATATACACATGAGACTTGATTTGGCAAGCTAGAAAGTAAGGATATACCAAGTAATGTCAAGTTTAACTGAGTTACGGTGATTCAAGTGGTGATATTTGATTTACTCAGTGTTTCATTAACAAAAGCATAGAAATCATAATTCTTTCAAGAACAAAAAAAAAAAATGCGACAGGTGGTTTCACTTGGATGTCATTGAAAACCAACTGCAAGCTTTTCACCTGGTTTCTCAAAGAAATAAATCTAGCCACAATTCAACGAAAATCGCTAGATATATACAATCCCCTAAACCCAGCCCACTTATTACACTAGGTACACGGACAGTATAGTAAAATTAGTTTCGCATGTAAAAATCCTTGTGATCCAAACAGAGGGTAAAAAGCAGTGCCCACCAAAACAAAGATCATAAGCAGTGCTGCCTGACTTTACATTTTGCCTATTTGGTTGTTTTTAATAACAAATGTTTAAAATCAACACTAATCAAAATTAAAAAAATTAGAGAACGATTCTTTCTTGATGTCCTCCTGGACTATGGTGCCTGAATTTCTTTAATTACCAAGAGCTCAAATTTCGCCCTTGAAATTACACAGACATGAACAATACCATTGGCATGCATGCGTGGTAGTAGAATATTTGAACATCCAATCTTAACTTAATCCCCATATAACTTAAGCTCTCGATAACAACAATTTACAACAAAGATCTCACACTCCATGCGATACTACTGACACGGACAAACAAACATATACAAAGATGCATACAAACCGAGCAAGCAACAGTACACAGACCATGCAAACATAAGCAGGCATATGCCATAATGATCACTCTACGTACGTAAATTAGATCACCTTTCCCATACTGTTGGTGAAAGCATACATGTAGTCATAAATTATTCTTGTAGATTTGCACACACGGTCCATCACCTGTCATTAGTTATGCTCGTCTCCGAACAGAAATCCAAGCGACGATGGCCCTCCTGGTGCACAACGGACCCTCGTAGACGGTCGGTCCTAGAACACAAGAGTGAAGCATGTACATATGCAACTCAGGTTATACATGCATGCATGATGCCACTATGTATATATACATAAATTAACGATCTGAAGTGGTACTACTTACAGTGATAAGAAGCCCGGAGTTCTTGCCTAATTGGTTAGTATGGTAGATGTTGGAAGCAGGTTTGTGAGATACTATTGGGTTCGAGTCTTCTTTCTTCGGAGGAGCAGGATACGGTTCTTTATCTGCTTCATCCCTGATCATCTCGATCTTGTCATCCTGTACCCTGTTGTTTTCTGGGGCCTTCTCGGCTTCGTGGTTGGATTTGGTCGTGTGATTCGGAGTGATCTCCTCCGGCTCAAAGAGGTAACCTAGAGAGCTCCGGCCACCCCCACTGCTCCCTCCTCTACTCATCTTCTTCTTCTTCTTCTTCTTCTTCTTCTCTCTCTCTCTCTCTCCTGTGGGGTGTGTGAGCGAGTGGTGTGGTGCTGAGTTTGTGTTCTGATCTCCAGTGTGACAAGTTGGTGTGCGGATGTCAGCTACTTATAGAGCTTGATGTGAGTATGGGGCACACTGCTGCACACGTCATATATGGGCAATTGGGCATATTCTAAGTAAGCAATCACATGAACTGAGAATATGTGAAAGGCATGAGGAGGCCATTTCATTATCTTTTGAGATGCACAATTAGGACCACACCACAACAACCCAACCTCCCCCCTCAATCTCGACCCTCCAGCACCTGATCCTACGTTCGGAAACCAAAACTGATGATGTCCAATGTCGTCAAACTCACAAATGTTTGCACAGCAATTTCCTCCCAAAGAGACGTTTGTTTAACAGTTGTTTCGGTGTTAAAAGCAGTTTGTTCAGCCGTGCGTGGTGATCTGATCCCACAGACGTCTGATCGTGCAGAACTCCTTTAATCACGAACAGTTCATAGTGATTTTCCTGCAATTTTGCTCGATCGGTTGGTAAGTGGGTCCTGCGGTCCTGCCCTCATGGCGCGCCCAGAGAGAACTGTTCCTGAACAGTGTACAGAGCTTATTGGGCAAGCGTGTGGATGTCTCTTGTTCTCACCGTACACACGTAGCAACATAGCAACCAACGATGAATAGTCACACGTCTAGATCACCAATTTCGAATCATGACTAACTACTGTTGATACAGTCGCGCTGTTTCTTACTCCTACTACTATTAGGCCAGTGATGTTTAAGCTCGCTCGATCTGTGGTCTCCCTGCTAGTCCTTTGGTAATCATGGTGCAACTGACATGAGGAGCCTATATATCTGCACCAAATCATTTTGCAGATGTTTTTAGCTAGGCATGATTTTGTTTTTTGACCAAATGGTGATAAACCTGACTTTGATGGGGACGATGTAGTTACTTTGTCTTACATCAGTAGAGAGTGACCACTGATTTCTGCCCGGCATCGGAAAGATTGCTTAGACGGCACTGACATGTTATTGCCACCACGGGATGTGCGACAGTTGAGCAATGGTGGGGAAGCTTTAGTCCTGTAGCGCCTACGAGACCCGGCCCACCTCTCCCATCACGGGCAAATCTTGACCTAACGCTGTTTTGCCCGGGCACCTGTTCACGGGAACGTACCGTGGAACCACCATCACTTAAGGGGTCTAAAGAAGCAACAGAGACATCCAACGATTCCGTTTCATTTTAGGCGTGTTTGGAACTCAGATGTCTAGAGAAATTTTAGCTGAATTTAACAGGAAAGATTGTAATTATTGTAGGATTTCTGTAAAATTTACGCGATCTCCCTTCCACTCTCTCAAAATAAGTGACCACGTCAATCTAACCTAGCAAGGGAATCCTACTGGGTAAAAGCAGGCTGGGGTGCAGCTACAGTGGCCACATGGATGTTTTTTCGCTGGCCGTCGGATACTGCTCGTGTTGTTGCTATCGTTGGATTCCATCCGCCGTTGCGTTTGCACACCTTGCATCCGGCTCAACGCTGTGGGTGCCTTCGACGTGTCGCGTGTTCCTGCTGCCTCGCTTCCCATTGCCCTTGCCTGCTTTTTGCCCCCATCGTGCACCCACTGTTTCTTTTTCCCCGCTTGTGTTGTCACTCTCGCTTCCTTGTGTTGTCACTCTCGCTTCCTTGTTGCTCTCGTCGACCGCTTGCGTTCTTCATTTTGGTCACCGCCACTGCTCGTTCGCCTTCTTCCTTCGTTCGATTCCCATCCCCTTTGTTGCGTCCCATATTGTCGATGGTCCTGCGTTGGTCCGTGCTTCGCTCGTTTGCCTCTTCCATGTAGGAAGGGGGTTCCTTTGTGGATCTGCGTGTGTTGGGTTCTCCCGGGTCCTCCTTACGTTTTGCTATTTCGTTGTCGTCGTGGTGTCCTCTGCCTCTTTCCTTTGTTTTTTGGTGATTTTACTTCGTTCTGGCACCCCCCTTCGTTCGGCTCCCGTTCGTTCGGCTACTATTGGGGATGTTTCCCCATTGTTTCCACATCTTTTCCTGTTGGTTCCTGCTTTGTTTGAACGCATTTCGGTCTTCGTTATTTGCTTACCGTTGTCATGTCTGTAACATCCCAAGGTTATGTTACCAGAATAAAAATAAAATAAAGTTAATGTTTTATTGGATTTTCTGAAATTTGTTAGAGTTTCATTGCTTTATTTGAATTTCTGAAGTTTTAAAAGTCAAATTTAAAATTTATTTGAAGTTCTTGAAGTTTTATTTGATTTAATCTGAAAAATAAAAATTTACTTAATTTCTAAGATTTTCCGAGTTTTTAAAAGCTTTTTCTTAAATATTTTAAAGCCAAAAGATTTTATTTGCAAAATTCAGAGCCAACTTTAAGTTGGAAATAGTTTTATTAAGTCTAAAATAAATAAGTGAATTTCTGTGAATTTTCTTAAATTTTTTTAGGATTTATTTGCTATTTTCTAAAGCCAAAATGATTTAACTGAGTTATTTAAAATACTAAATCTTTTAAAAATCCACAAAAGCCTTTTGGGCCGGATTCAGCTCGGCTCATCTCCTTGCACGCGCACGCGGCCCACTCCGGCCCATTTTTGATTTTTCCGCTCGCTCCCGCACATGCGATCGCGACCATCGGATTGAAATCCGATGGCCAGCACACCCCCACGTCGCACAGCCGTCCCAGCCGCCAGATCAAGATCCGGCGGCTCCGCACCCATCTTCCCCGCGACCCCCTTCTTCTCCGCAGCGCCTGAGCTCCACCATTACCGCACGACCTCGAGCTCCGTCCACCGTCGCCCCCAACCAACCCCCGCCTCCGCCACGACCCCACCTCTTCCCCTCTTTCCCGTGCCCGTTGCGCCCACGATCGCCACCACCCGCCGCCAAAATCTCACGCACGATCCTCTCCTCCGCTCCTCCGCCCTATAAAGAGCGCTCCGGATTGCGAGCACCCACACCATGAACCCCAACCTCTCCACCTCAGAGCCCGCCGTCGCCTCAATTGGTGCTTCTAGGTTTTGCCACCGCCGCCAAACATCGAAAACCCTCGCGCACCAAAGACGCTCGCCGCGCGGACGTGCCACCGTCTTCCGTCGCCACCGTTGCTACCTCACGCACCTTCTTCGCCCGAGCACCTTCGGTTGCCGTTTCGAACAACAACGCAGATTCTCGCCCTCCGCTCCGACGACAATTCCGGCCGTCCGCCGTCGTCCTCCTGTGGTGATACAGTACCATTAGATGCGCGATAGCAACCCCTACCCGTTGCGCATATTCACCGCCACCGGTAAGCCACCGCTCGTCGTTGTCGTGCGCACCGAGCCTTGCCGCCGTCGAAATATCGTGGCAGCCCTCGTGGCCATCCAGCTCAGCCGCCACCTCGTCTTTTCGGCCCTCGTAGCATCCCGTGTCGGCCAGCCAAGACCACGTGTGCATGCGTGTGCCATCTCACACCCTGAGCCAGATCCAAAAACTTTGTAGACTTGGTCCACGTGCACCGAGCCTCTACCAAGTGGGTCCCACTTGTCAGCTCAGTTTTTCTTTTAATTCTTTTCGGCCGAAAATCCTTGCTGACGTCAGCATTGCGCAATAAAAGGCTTTTTCTTTAGAAAAATAATTCAAGATATTATGTTAAAATCAGATTTAGGGTTTTTAATAGATTTAAACTTAGAAAATTCATATCTTTTGAATCCCAACTCCAAATTGGGTGTTTCAAATTGTAAAATTTGTATAAAATCATTATCTAGCTAACTAAACCAAAATTATTTAATTTTGAGTTCATTTGACCACAAATTCCTTTAAACCCTAAATCTAACATTTCATGTATATTCAAACTTCAAAAGCCCACATCTTTTGCATCCGAACTCTGATTGAACCCATTCAAATTTCTAAATTTATCTAAATTCAAGATCTAGCCAACTAAACCAAAATTATTCAATTTGGAGTTGATTTGAATCGTATTTGAATTTAGTTTGAATTTGGCTTAATTTTGCGTATAGATTTCGACGATTTCGAAAAGGCAGATTGCGACGTCGTTGAAGAGCACATAAGATGATTGATTTTGACTGTATGATCATCGTGATTGTACACATAGACTACCTGGAGAAAGTACTTGTGAGTACTAGGTGACTGTTAAGAAAAACACCATCACCTCGATGACGCTTGATCTGTTCACCTCAAGCAAGACAAGTTACATTCTTGATCATATTTGCACCTATTATTTAAAATTATTTAAATTTTGTTTCAAATTATTACTGCATGCTTATTTATATTCAGTAATTTAAATCCCTGTTTTAAATTTATAGTTATACCCAAATCCTTTGTATGGCCAATTTTGTTATCGAATCAAACATATTGTCACCCTAGATAAAACCTAGTTAATACAATAGTATGGACTAGGATCATTTAAATATTATGCTTAGCCATGCTTATAGACCAAATATGTTTGATTTGGGAGATTTCAGCCAAAGATCAATTGATGTTTATTTTGTACCCTTGGCATTGGTGTGTCATGGGAGTTTTATAAATAACTTTAGAAAATAAAATAAAATGATGGTTTGGACATAAGCGAAACGGTTGTCTGGTGGGTGCAGGTTTATGCACGGGCTCAACTGGGTAGGTTGAGGCCTAGGGTTCTGTTGGTTGTCGCCCAGGTCAGTTAAGGACCGGTCTTCGAGCTGCATCTTGCTAAGCCATACCGTACTACCACATGTCTTGTATGGGCAGGACCTGGCTGATTAATTTGCAAAGTTCCATTATGGTCATTCCTGTTGGTGCGGTGGGTAGTCTTGCATGACCTTTGTTAGTCTCACACGGCGCAAGAGGGGACCTGAACCCTGCGGACGGGTAGTCCAAAGGGGGTGAAACCTTAGCGAGGGAGGACTATGGTGGAATGGCGCACTGTAAAGGCCTTGACACGTGCTCTAGACTGCTTACCTAAGGTAGTGAGCAATGGTATCGACGGATGCCAAACAACTAGAGAATTCATATCTTGTGGGTAAAGTTGTACAACCTCTGCAGAGTGTAAAACTATTCAAATAGCCGTGTCCACGGTCATGGACATGCTGGCAAAGCCACTCAAAGTTAGACTTCGATTTCAAAATATTTTTGTAAAACAGTTTGACATGGATGGGTGTCCATGAGAAAAGTTATGGGTTGAAGCCCCAGCTTGGTGCCCGTGTTTATGTTGGTGTTAGGTTGGTGCCTACACCATCGTTATCAATACAAAAATCAACTTTGGATTTTATAAAACTTGAGCTTTTGAAACTTAGTATGGTATTTAATGTCAAATGTTGTTTTCGCACAAATAACACTATAAGCCTTCTTTTGTTACATCCATTTATGCATATCATGTTGTTATTTGACGGGTGTAACTTGCAAACACGGAAGTTGTGCTCATACTTGCTTAATGCAAACAAATTTCAGAGGAGAAGAACTTCGCTTCAGGTGTGGATCATGACGACTAGGCCGCTACCCCAGTCGATTGCCTGTGGCAGATTGCTGGACCCTACTACCTCTTCATCGTCTTCCGCTGTGTTTATTTAATGTTGCCCTGTAAGGCTATCTTGTAATCAACTCTGTTGTTATTTAATAAATTTTAGCGTTTATGGTTGTGTTATCACATTTGTTTACTGTGTGAGCTAGCCACTGATCATGGGACTAGTTCAGTTATGCACAGAAGATCTGGGATGTTAATCCCGGGGTCTTACAAAGTGGTATCAGAGCCATATCGACTGTAGGTCGTGACCTAGTTAGAATGGTCGTTAGATGAAAATCTTCAAAAATTATTTTACACAATAAGAAAAAAAATTGTTCTCTCCTCACCTGGGTCATCTATCTACCTTTAGCCTTCTTACCTTATTATCTCCTCATAATTTTATAATGTTAAATGGATCCTCTTCTCCTTGAAAATTTCTATAGATGGTCAATACGTTCTTACCATTACGTTCAAGACCACAAGGTATGAAGCTATGAAGGAAGCATCGTCATAAAAAACCACGAGCAGAAGATGCGTTGTCAGCCAAGCCATATAGTTAAGTTGCTAAGACTCATTCTTTGTATTGAGTTGTTTCACCAAATTTAAAGAGTATCGAGCGATAGAACGTTGTGTGAAGTTTGTCTGAAAAGCTTTTAAGTTAGTTCTTTCGTTTGGGAGGGTTGTTTCGCTCTATTCCCTTAGTTCTTCATAATTGTCTCTCCTCTATCTCTTGTCTCCTTTCCTAACTCTCTGGAGTAACCAGCAGCTGGTGAACACTCGTCACTCAGGAAGTGGAGCCCACACCAACAACGATGGAAGTGGCCCAAACAATGAACCAGAGTGGCAGCAGTTGATGGCCAATCAAAACCGTCTGATCGAACTGCTCTCTCAGTCCATCAACAACAATCAAGACCGACAAGCTACAGCTTCCCAAGCTCCAACTCCAACTCCACCACCCCAAAGAACCAGTATGTCAGAATTTATGAGGATACGTCCACCAACTTTTTCAAGCGATCGAGCCCATGGATGCGGATGATTGGCTCGGCGATTAGTAAGAAGTTGGACATCGCCGGTAATCGATCGTGAGAGGGTGTTGTTTGCTTCACACCACTCATGGGTCCGTGTCCGAATGGTGGGACAACTTCAGCATCTCACATGCCAATGCTCAAGAAATCACCTGGGATGAGTTTGTGCGAGCCTTCCGTCATGCACATATCCCTGCGGGCATAATGACCCTCAAGGAGTTTCATTCGTTGCGCCAAGGCAACCTCTCTGTGAATGAGTACCTGCACAAGTTCAATCAACTGGCACGATATGCACCTAACGATGTTGTTAAGGATGAAGACAAGCAGGAAAGATTCCTAGAAGGACTCAATGATGATTTGTCCGTACAGCTAATTTCGCAGGATTATACAGACTTCCAGCATCTAGTCGACAAGGCGATTCGTCAAGAAGGCAAGCACCGCGAGATGGAGAATCGCAAGAGAAGAATGATCGCATGTGTTCAACTCGGAAGTTTTTCTAGAGCTAGAGGACTTCATCATATCAAGTCAAATCCCAGCCAACAGCAGACAACCCAATCAACTTGGAGTCCTCCAACACATCTGGTGGTGATCAGGCACAGAAGGACTCATCCTATGTTCCAGGCATCACGTGCTTCAATTGCCATGAGGTTGGGCATTTCGCGATAAATGTCCAAAGAAGCGTGAAAGAAACCTAGCCAACCCAAAGAATCAACATCATGCAAGCAACCAAGAAGCGCAGATCGGGGAAAAGGGCGTCTGCATAATATCACAAATTAAGTTACGGCGATGATGAGCAGGATGTGAACGACGACAATTCCAGTTGAAGACTTAGCATTTCCCAGCTTTCTTTCTAGCCACTCCGAATCTCGGGGACGAGATTCCTTTTTAAGGGGGGTAGTTTGTAACATCCCAAGGTTATGTTACCAGAATAAAAATAAAATAAAGTTAATGTTTTATTGGATTTTCTGAAATTTGTTAGAGTTTCATTGCTTTATTTGAATTTCTGAAGTTTTAAAAGTCAAATTTAAAATTTATTTGAAGTTCTTGAAGTTTTATTTGATTTAATCTGAAAAATAAAAAATTACTTAATTTCTAAGATTTTCTGAGTTTTTAAAAGCTTTTTCTTAAATATTTTAAAACCAAAATATTTTATTTGCAAAATTCAAAGCCAACTTTAAGTTGAAAATAGTTTTATTAAGTCTAAAATAAATAAGTGAATTTCTGTGAATTTTCTTAAATTTTTTTAGGATTTATTTGCTATTTTCTAAAGCCAAAATGATTTAACTGAGTTATTTAAAATACTAAATCTTTTAAAAATCCACAAAAGCCTTTTGGGCCGGATTCAGCTCGGCTCATCTCCTTGCACGCGCACGCGGCCCACTCCGGCCCATTTTTCATTTTTTTCGCTCGCTCCCGCACACGCGATCGCGACCATCGGATTGAAATCCGATGGCGGCCACCCCACGCGCGACAATGGTCCCGGCCGCCAGATCAAGATCCGGCGGCTCCGCACCCATCTTCCCCGCGACCCCCTTCTTCTCCGCAGCGCCTGAGCTCCACCATTACCGCACGACCTCGAGCTCCGTCCACCGTGGCCCCCAACCGCCCCGCTTCTCGCGTGTACGTGCGCATGACCAGCGCCCGCCTCCGCCACGACCCCACCTCTTCCCCTCTTTCCCGTGCCCGTTGCGCCCACGATCGCCACCACCCGCCGCCAAAATCTCACGCACGATCCTCTCCCTCCGGCTCCCTCCGCCCCTATAAAGAGCGCTCTCCGGATCGCCAGAGCACCCACACCATGAACCCCCAACCCTCTCCACCTCTAGAGCCCAGCGTCGCCTCAATTCGGTGCTTCTAGGTTTTTGCCACCGCCGGCCAAACATCGAAAACCCTCCGCCACCGTCGCCCTGCCCCCGCAGACCAGGCCACCGTCTTCCCCGTCACCGTTGCTACCTCACGCACCCCTTCTTCGCCCCGGAGCACCTTCGGTTGCCGTTTCCGACAACAGCAGTATTCTCGTCCTCCGCTCCGACGACAATTCCGGCCGTCACCGTCGTCCTCCCAGGCTGATACAGGTACCATTAGATGCGCGATAGCAACCCCTACCCGTTGCGCATATTCACTGCCGCCGGTAAGCCACCGCTCGTCGTTGTCGTGCGCACCGAGCCTCGCCGCCGTCGAAATATCGTGGCAGCCCTCGTGGCCATCCAGCTCAGCCGCCACCTCGTCTTTTCTGCCCTCGTAGCATCCCCGTGTCAGCCCAGTCAGCACCACGTGTGCATGCGTGTGCCATCTCACACCCTGAGCCAGATCCAAAAACTTTGTAGACTTGGTCCACGTGCACCGAGCCTCTGCCAAGTGGGTCCCACTTGTTAGCTCAGTTTTTCTTTGAATTCTTTTCGGCCGAAAATAATTGCTGACGTCAGCATTGCGCAATAAAAGGCTTTTTCTTTAGAAAAATAATTCAAGATATTATGTTAAAATCAGATTTAGGGTTTTTAATATATTTAAACTTAGAAAATTCATATCTTTTGAATCCCAACTCCAAATTGGGTGTTTCAAATTGCAAAATTTTTATAAAATCATTATCTAGCTAACTAAACCAAAATTATTTAATTTTGAGTTCATTTGACCACAAATTCCTTTAAACCATAAATCTAACATTTCATGTAAATTCAAGCTTCAAAAGCTCACATCTTTTGCATCCGAACTCCGATTGAACCCATTCAAATTTCTAAATTTATCTAAATTCAAGATCTAGCCAACTAAACCAAAATTATTCAATTTGGAGTTGATTTGAATCTTATTTGAATTTAGTTTGAATTTGGCTTATTTTTACGTATAGATTTCAACGATTTCGGAAAGTCAGATTGCGACGTCGTTGAAGAGCACATAAGAGGATTGATTTTGACTGTATGATCATCGTGATTGTACACATAGACTACCTGGAGAAAGTACTTGTGAGTACTAGGTGACCTGTTAAGAAAAACAACATCACCTCAGTATCAGTTGATCTGTTCACCTCAAGTGAGGCAAGTTACATTCTTGATCATATTTGCACCTATTATTTAAAATTATTTAAATTTTGTTTCAAATTATTACTGCATGCTTATTTATATTCAGTAATTTAAATCCCTATTTTAAATTTATAGTTATACCCAAATCCTTTGTATGGCCAATTTTGTTATCGAATCAAACATATTGTCACCCTAGATAAAACCTAGTTAATACAATAGTATGGACTAGGATCATTTAAATATTGTGCTTAGCCATGCTTATAGACCAAATATGTTTGATTTGGGAGATTTCAGCCAAAGATCAATTGATGTTTAATTTGTACCCTTGGCATTGGTGTGTCATGGGAGTTTTATAAATAACTTTGGAAAATGAAATAAAATGATGGTTTGGACATGGGCGAAACGGTTGTCTGGTGGGTGCAGGTTTATGCACGGGCTCAACTGGGTAGGTTGAGGCCCAGGGTTTTGTTGGTTGTTGCCCAGGTCAGTTAAGGACCGGTCTTCGAGCTGCATCTTGCTAAGCCATACCGTACTACCACATGTCTTGTATGGGCAGGACCTGGCTGATTAATTTGCAAAGTTCCATTATGGTCATTCCTGTTGGTGCGGTGGGTAGTCTTGCATGATCTTTGTTAGTCCCACCCGGCGCAAGAGGGGACCTGAACCCTGCGGACGGGTAGTCCAAAGGGGGTGAAACCTTAGCGAGGGAGGACTATGGTGGAATGACGCACTGTAAAGGCCTTGACACGTGCTCTAGATTGCTTACCTAAGGTAGTGAGCAGTGGTATCGACGGATGCCAAACAACTAGAGAATTCATGTCTTATGGGTAAAGTTGTACAACCTCTGCAGAGTGTAAAACTATTCGAATAGCCGTGTCCACGATCATGGACATGCTGGCAAAGCCACTCAAAGTTAGACTTCGATTTCAAAATATTTTTGTAAAACAGTTTGACATGGATGGGTGTCCATGAGAAAAGTTATGGGTTGAAGCCCCAGGTTGGTGCCCGTGTTTATGTTGGTGTTAGGTTGGTGCCTACACTATCGTTATCAATACAAAAATCAACTTTGGATTTTATAAAACTTGAGCTTTTGAAACTTAGTATGGTATTTAATGTCAAATGTTGTTTTCGCATAAATAACACTATAAGCCTTCCTTTGTTACATCCATTTATGCATATCATGTTGTTATTTGACGGGTGTAACTTGCGAGCACGAAAGTTGTGCTCATACTTGCTTAATGCAAACAAATTTCAGTGGAGAAGAACTTCGCTTCAGGTGTGGATCATGACGACTAGGCCGCTACCCCAGTCGATTGCCTGTGGCAGATTGCTGGACCCTACTACCTTTTCATCGTCTTCCACTGTGTTTATTTAATGTTTCCCTGTAAGGCTATCTTGTAATCAACTCTGTTGTTATTTAAAAAAATTTAGCGTTTATGGTTGTATTATCACATTTGTTTACTGTGTGAGCTAGCCACTGATCATGGGACTAGTTCAGTTATGCACAGAAGATCTGGGATGTTAATCCCGAGGTCTTACAATGTCCTCTGCCTCTTCCCTTCTCTTTTTTTTTGGTTGGATTTGATCTCATTTTTACACCCCATCTTTGTTCGGCTACTGTTGGAGATGTTTCATCGTTGGTTTGTTTCCTCTACCTGTTCCCTTCCCTTCCCTTTTTTGGGGTTGGGTTTTTGTTGATTTTTACCCCCTCCCTCGTTCGGCTACTGTTGGGCATGTTTCCCCATTGGTTCATCATATCTTCCTGTTCGTGCTTCGTTTGCGCGTATTTGGTTCTCCATTGTTTGCTTGCCATCATGATGTCCTCTGCCTTTTCCCTTCTCTTTTTTGGGGTTGGATTTTAGTTGACTTGTACACCCTCGTTCGTTCGGTTCCCTTCTCTTTTTTGGGTTGGATTTTAGTTGATTTGTACCCCCCGGTTCATTCAGTTACTATTGGGGATGTTTCCCCATTGATTTGCCTCCTCTACCTCTTCCCTTCCCTTTTTTTGGGTTTGTTTTTTGTAGATTTTTACACCCCTTCAGTAGGTTACTGTTGGGGACGTTTCCCCTTGGTTTCTCTTGTTTTTTCTATTGGTTTGTCTGTCGGTTTCGTGTATTTGGTTCTCTCCTAGCTATTTCTTCTTCTGTTGACCCTTTTTCTTGCCACTGTGATGTCCTCCTTCTCTTTTTGTAGGTTTCGTTTGACTGTGTTTTTCCTCACCCCCTTCGTTCGGCTAACTTGTTTCTTCTATCTTGCAAATCCTTTCGTCCGCGATGTTTTGTTCCACGTACCTTGTATCGTTTCTTTGCTTTTCGGTGTGATGCTTCCTCTCTTTCTCCATATTATTATTTAGTTATGTGCTGCAATGTGCTCCGCTTCATTTCTTTCCTCCTTACTTTTGCAGGTTCTGTGGTTGCTTCCTGCTTCATCCGGACATCGGTGTGTCCTCGGTGTTGTTACCTGCGTTTTCGACAGTGTAAGGTCTCTTTTGCTTCGTTCTTTCCTGTTTTCGGTTTATGTATGCTTTCTCTACTATATAGCATGATGTTTTTTTTGTTGTATTCCATGTCTCATACATATGTTTTGTCTATCGTAGATTGTTTCGCTTATGTATCTACATCGTTCTTTCCCGTTTTATCACTCTATATTGTTTTTGTCATGCATAAATTTGCATGTGCTATCTGTAATTGTATAGTTTTCCTTGGTCGTCTCGTATGGCAGTTATGTGGTTGTTGCCAGTGTAGTTTGTTTGTTGTTTTACGTCTGCTATATACACCTATATGCAGCTTTTACCGTTAATACACTAGTTCTACTATTGATGTGCCACTGCTTGCCGGCCTTTTAGTGCATCGTGCTCATTTATTGATCACCCTTTTTCGTGTTTCTTGGTGTTTGTTTGATGGGGAAACCTGTTGTGTTCCACACTGCCCTATGCTTCCTGTTTGTGCCCCCAGATTTTATTCTTACCCAGCTTGCATGTTATAACTCGTGCTAGATGGTTTCCTACAACATCCCTCTAGGTGTCCCTCCTTTCTTTTGTTTGTTTTCTTGTGCAGTTAGTCCTTTCTTCCCTCTAGAATTTAGGTGTCGTTATCGTTCCCATGCCTTCCGAGTGTCCTCCTTCTCCCCCGCTTCATGCACTCCTGTGTTCAACATCTGTTACAGGTATTAGGTGCCTTTGTCCATTCAAACGTATGGTTTGGATTTACTTTCTTGTAGCTTCATATCCGTTCATTCTTGTTTTTTCCCACTGCTTCCTTCGATCGTCTTTGTTTGTCATTGCCTCACTCTTACTTTCGTTGCATGGCTTGGTGATATAGACCCCTCCCATAGTGTTGCTTCCCGTAGAAGGTCCAGTATGTCTCCCTAATTGGTCCTAAATCTTTCTTCTTTGTTTAGTGCGCACTTCGGTTAGGATGTTCACTCTTCCTTTCCCTCTTTAGGGGACATCCTCTGCCCCTTGTCTCTTCTGATGACGTGAGAAAAAATAGAGAGAAACGTCGGAAGGTTCTTGCTCAGTGTCATATGGTTCGGTCAGGTGCCTGCCTATGCTTCTTTCTTCCTTCTACTTTACATGCGCCTCTTCTAGATACGCATCTATATGTCTTTATTTTGACTTATTCAGATTGTTCTAATCGAGATGTTCCCCTCGGTTTCCCCACAAATTAGGACCTTTGGTTGACCATACCCTATCGCCCGATTGACTTCGCTTTCCTCAGGAGTATGTCGATGCTCTCAAATGTATTTTCGTATATGTCTATTTATGCACATGTTCCTCTGTTTTGTCTTTTCACTATCTTTAGACTTATCTTGATTCTACGTTCATACTCATGGTGCTCAATTTTGTTTTTAATCCTTCTTCCTTCTTCTTCACAGTCGTACTATGGACCGCCTGATTACAAGTGCACTTATTGTTGCACGGTTTTCTAGTTTTGTGAAAGGGCGAAGAGGCAATCTTCCATCAGAGCCTAGAGGTTTGTGTACAACAATTGCTTCAGGGGTGGTAAGGTTTTATTGCCTGCTTTTAGACAACCACCCTCTTTTAGTTGATCTTTTGATATTCGATGGCGATGCTCGCTGTAAGAGTTTTCTAAGGAAAATACAACAATATAATTGTTCGTTTGCTTTCACTTCTATGGGTGCCAAAATAGATCGAGCGATAAATAAATGAGGAGGCCCATACGTATTCAACATTAGCGGTCAGATGCATCATTGCATTGGTTCCTTGGTTCCTTGTGGTGAGGTTGCTCCTAGATTTATTGAGCTTTACATATACGATACTAACAATGAGGTTGACAATAGGATCCGTGCATTAGATCTGTCTGAAAATACTGAGGGACAATTGGATCCTCACATAGCCTCATCTCTTATGCACATGCTTGACGAGCACAACCCATTGGTTAAACAATTTCGACTAGCGAGAGATGGTTTGCGATAGTCTGGTAACAATTATGTGGGTATTAGAATTGTTGGGGCTAGGGCAGGTGATTCGGTCTAGTATAATCAACCTACCTATGATGAATTAGCGTTGTTGGTTGTTAGCGACTTCTCTTTACAAACTTATAAGCGAGACATTATCATGCATAGTAGGACTAAAGATCCACGTTAGATATTCACTATTGTTTTCGTATGGTGAGCTTGGGTTCCAGGTTGGAGTGCCTTATATTGATGTCGATCCTAATGATCCAGGGATCCGCTCTAAGTTTACGACGCATGACTATTTCTGCTATTATTTCCACTACAGGAAGAACCAATCATTACCTTGTCCTTTCTTTTTTTCTTTCACGTTTGTTGTTTGCCTATCACCTATTTTTGCCCACTTCATTCTAACTTGTGGTTTTCCCTCTTCCTATAGTGCTCCACACTATAGAGTTCCAAAAACACGTCTTCCCCACACTCACATAATTGTTTGGCTGACTAGAGGCACTAGTGGGCTAACATCGACTCGTATTGATTCTTTTGTAACCGCTAAGATATCGGATCCAGCTACTGATCCTTTGGTGTATGCTCTGGTATCAGAACATATGATGCACGGTCCATGTTGATGAGGACATGACCCCTATAGATACAATCAAATTTGCTATGCTTGCTGTTCCAAATACAAGAGCTCGTACACTTCACTTAAATTATCAGGTGAGCTCGTTTTTAGGAGTGTCTTTATATTATATGAACTATATGATGCTACCTAATGATGAAAATGTATATTTGTGCAGCACCACATCACTTTGTGTCCAAGGCAAGCAAGAGTTCAAATTGGACACGTTCTGGAATCCAGTTCGGCCTTCGGAGACAGCCCTGACTTCAAACATGCATAACTTTCGCATACAAACTCCGTTTGAGGTTTACGAGTACTTGATTGAAAGCTTATTTCGTCCTCTTTCAAATGGATCTGGCCTCACCTCCAAATTATTTCTGTGCGCGTTGCAATCATCAAAATAAGATGTCATGTCACTTGTTTTGGTCAAATTGGGCCTTGTAACCTATTTAGGCCGGCCACCCCCTTGGGCCGCACTATTCATGACCATACTGTTTATGTGAACAGTAACCATAAATAGTACCACCCCCTTAGCTCTTGGATATGTGCGGCTCCCCCTCCCTATATAAGGAGGCCGCACCCCTATAGTTTGTCTCGGATTTTGTTTATGTTTAGTTTGCCTTCGTTGCAACTTGTATCTTTTGAGTGTGTCGACTAGACCACCCAATTAAGATCCTTATTCAGAATCCCAACTCAATTCAAATATTTCAATTCCTATTTGCAATTTCATATTGCTATTTATCTTGTTCTTACGTGCTTCTTCGGTGTATGCAGGAATCGACCTTCGTGATCAGGTCAACCGGGTATTCGTGCATAATTGATAACGACTTGTCGATCAGTTTCAGGCCTTGCGAGTTCGTAGCCAGGATCGTGAGAGTTGAGCGACTACTACCGAACTTATCTTCTCATTGAAAGATCGGGCCAAATCAGGACCTCCGTGGTTCATCAACAATGGATATCGATGGTTTCACGCTTTATAGATGACCCGATAATGGTCATTTCGTCATGAAAGGAAATGTCCATTTGGACAACAGATGGGTTGTTCCATATAATTTGTTTTTCTTAAAATAATACTCTGCCCATATAAATGTAGAATGGTGTAACAAAACAAGAGTTCTAAAATACCTCTTCAAATACGTCACTAAAGGCCAAGACTGCACAAAGATATACCACCAAAAGCTTAGAAAAGGCGAAGATGCACCATACGACTCTGAAATGTCGGTGGTAAATGAAGTTAAAGAATATCTAGACTGCTGATATATATGTGAGCAGGATGCAGTATGGAGAATCCTTGGTTGTGATATTCATAGACATTTCCCTTCTGTAGGACGACTCACTGTATATCTACCTCACATGAATAACGTTAGCTTGCGCCCTAATGCTAATTTATCAGCCATTGTTTCTAATTCTTTTCTTGCATGTACGCCATTGACCGAGTAGTTCACTGCAAATAGGACCCATCCTGAGGCTCGGACCTTATCTTATTGTGATTTTCCTTCTAAATGGCGCTAGGATGACAATACTAGATGTTGGCAAAAAAAGGCACAGTGGGACAAAGATAGGGCGGTTATATTTTGTGCATCCTTATGTTGGTGAACAATATTTCCTTAAAATGCTTCTCATGGTGGTTAAGGGTGCACAGAGCTTCGAAGATATTCATACATTCCAATGTGTTTCACACACAACATTCAAGGCTTGTACTTCGTGAACTGTTGGGATGATACAAGTGGTATCAAGTTTTGAGCATCTCGTGGGCCACACCTTCTTAGCTTAGGCATTTATTTGTTACCATGTTATTTTTCTGTGATATCAGTGACAAACGATGCTTTTTTATAGAGTATGTTTAGATGTAGCAGATGATTTCCAGCATCATTTACGGCGATCTTTACATGATCCATCTTACATCATGCCTACTTCTGATCTTAAGGATCATTTGCTAGATGAGTTGTCTGCTCTATTTGGAAAAAAAAGGAGCTAAGATGAGTTCTTTCAATTTGCCTACTAAAAGTTCGGGTGGTTCATCTCGCTTTACTAATACCATGATAAACAACGAGCTCACATAAAATATTGATGAACTTATTAGTGAGTCAACCAGTTTGCGTGGAAAACTAAATCCTGACCAAAGAAAGGCCTTGCATGAAAAGTTTCACGTGTGGAGACCTTTCTTTTTGTATCATATATGGCGAAAAGCGTTTCTACAAAATGGGATTGTATCGTATTTGAGGTCTATCAGGGCTATTGTTCTAACTGTTGCTTCTTCTAGTGTTGCTTCTTTGCTTTTACCTGGGGGTAGGACATCACATTCCCGCTTCAAAATACCAATTGATATTGACGAAACTACTGTTTGTGATATAAAAAGAGGAACTATGCTCGTCGATCTAATCAAGATGACTTGTCTTGTTATTTGGGATGAGGCCCTCATGGCTCATAGAAGAAGCTTCGAGACATTAGATCGAACTTTTCGTGATATCCTATCTAGCGATAGTATTGATGCTTACGACATACCGTTTGGAGGTAAGGTCTTTGTCCTCGGTGGTGACTTAAGACAGATCTTGCCTGTCATTGAAGGGGGAACTAGGTCTCAGATAGTCGATGTTGCAATTACGAATTCACCTTTGTGGAAATCTGTTGAAGTCCTATCACTAAGCATTAATATGAGGTTGGCAACTATAGATGCAGGTCTACCTGCCCATGATGATGTCCTTGAATTCAGCCAATGGATCATAGATCTTGGCGACGGCCAATTGCCAGTTACCAGTTATACTGGTGAGTCCAAAGCATTTTGGATAGAAATCCCAAGTGAATTTCTTATTACAACAGAAGGCGATAAGATAGTTTCTATAGTAGATGTTGCTTACACCGATTTCAAAAATAGATTTGACGAACCTACTTATTTATGCAGTCGGGCCATATTATCACCCACTAACGAAGTTGTTGACGAGATAAATTCTTTCGTTTCAACTAGAGTTCTTGGCGATGAGGTCGAATACCTCAGTTGTGATGCTATCTCAAAATCTACCAACACAACAATTGTTGTGGATCTTCTTTACCCCATTGAACTCCTCAATTCCATAGATGCAAACAACTTCCCTTAGCACAAATTAGTCCTCAAAGTAGTTGTTCTTGTCATGCTTCTAAGAAACTTGAACCAGTCTACTGGCCTATGTAATGGAACACGCCTTATAGTTTTGAGACTTGGTCATGTCATGGTTGAAGTTGTTATCACAACTGGCTCTGGTGTTGGCCGCACTGTTTATCTTCCCCGCATATCTTTGACAACTAGAAATGCAAAATGGCCTTTTAGATTATAACGACACCAATTTTCAATTAGACTTTGCTATGCTATGACTATTAATAAGAGTCAAAGCGAGACCCTTGAAAGTGTTGGTGTATATCAAAAAAAAAACATTTTTTACGCATGGCCATATATGTTGTAGTTTCACACGTTACATCAAGAAAGGGGTTAAAGATCCTTATTGAGAATGAAGATGGAACATGCGGATCCAAGACAAAAAATATATTGTTTACCATGAGATTTTGCGATCAGCCTAGCGTAAATATCGATCTTCTGTCTTTTGTGTAGTATAGTTTGTATCTGCCTCACACTTTGTCTTCTAATTTGTACAGCTGAAAAAATACATTGATATTGTGCATAAAAATGTGTTCTTTTGTACTGCTTCTGCTATGCTGCCCATTCTTTTCCCATAAAGACTGTCCCTTTATTTGTTATACTATAGTTCTCCACTGTATATTGGGATAGCATGCAGAAAAAAGTATGTATCTTTCACCTTCCTTTTCCTGTTCTATTCACGTTGGTACTATTTGCTTTGTATCACCGACATATGTAGTGTTTGGATCACTGTAGCTAACCTCTTCTTCTGAATATGCATATGACGTACAATATATTGTCAGATATAAACCCTGCTAGCAAACAGTGGTGCTTGTGTTAGAGTGTCTCGTGTGTGGGAATACCGTGGCGGTGTGGACGACAGTAGTATTCAACACCTAGATCTTGTTCTGGTTTATGAACAAGTGCTTCCTACTTCGTCTTTCTCACTATTTTTGCCATTTCTTTTCTTTTCACTACTGCGGTCATGTTATGCATGGTCTGTTGCTTATGTATTGTAGGGTGGTGCTATGTATGCTAAAATACCCGGTGAGCATGTTGAAGAAAAGAGCTCAGTTGCAGGAAGGGCATGTGTATGCTCTCAGCTGATTCTTGGTCTGTGGTAACAAAGAAAAGTACAGATCTGTCCATGGTGACTACATGATTGAGCTCACCTACTACACTCAGATAAAAGAGCTGCTTGATGTACCTACCAATTTCCCCATGTACGCATACAGTCTTGTACCATTTGCTGATCTCCCTAATCTTGTAGGTGAAACTAAATCCTTCCTTACATTGCTACACATGAAACTGTTCATTCATTTTTTTCGCTGTTGTCTAATTTCACGCTTTACATCCCGCCTATCTGTCTGTTATTGTTGCAAGCGCTTTGTTCACATGTGACGCCTCTCCATCTTCCCATACATGCTTTCACATGGTTGCCTCTCCATCTTCCATGCATGAATGCATGCACGACATGTCTCCTTGGTCTTCTAGTCTCTTCATTTCTCTCTTGTATTCACACTCATATATGTGTAGCTAGTGCTATATATACTTGTAAGATGTAACTTCTTTCATCAAGCAATATATCGTGAAGTATTCCACGTTATCATGGTATCAAGATAGATCATCTCACTGTGCCTTTGAGCGCTCCACAAACCTTGAACTCCACACCAGACAACCATGTCGCAGCGTCGCTGCTTTGCTGCGCCGCTGCGCCCGTCGCGGCCGCGGCTTCGCTGCCTGCCAGGCGACGGCCGCATGCAACGGCGCTAATACTGCGCGAGCGCGATGCGAAAGTCATTGCGGCCGCCACTCGTGAGCGCAAACTTCGCCACGGCTCGGCGTGAAACCCTCGCTACCCGCGCGAAACGCGCTGCTCGGGCGCGCGTGCCGAACTGCGTTAATCTTCGCGCCGCCGCCCTCGGCCGTGGCGCGAGGCCACGGCCTTGGGCGTCACGCCGGGATCGAGCTTCGGGATACGCCTCGCGACGACCACTCCGTCCGCGGCGATGCACGATCATGAGAAGCGCCCTCGTCGCCAACCACACGCTCAAGCGTACATGAACATGAGGCCCTTGTGATAGTACATGATCTTCTGATAGTACAACAAGTGGCGTGACCTCATGCTCCTCGTATGTGGCGCTTCTCCTCTCAGATCACGTTACGCGCGATGCCACCTTCACGATGTTCCTCGTGGCGCGCGTGGATTGCGTGGTCTCTCGCATCTACGACACGATCTCGGCCGAGCTCATGGAGATCGTCCGCGCGCCTTTGTAACACAACGGCAGCGCTCGCGTGGAGTGCGACATCGAGCAACAATTCCTCGGCAGCCAGCGAGACTGCGTGCTCTTCATCTCGATCACCGAGTTCGTAACCTTGTTCAAGGGGACTTGCCGATCTCAGACTCTTGTCGCAAGATGAAGGGTATGGCGGATGCCCTCGTGATCTCGGCGAAGTCATTCCACGACGAACCCTCGTCACGAATATTCTTCATGGATTAACGGCGATTCGGTACATGTCGGCCCTTCTCAAGCGGCGGCCGCTTCCACGCGTTCGCCAGTGCGCTCCGATCTGCTCCTTGAAGAACTCACCATGGCGCGCGGCATCCTCCCGACACCGTCGTCGGCTCTTCTCGCGCCAGGGCACCTGCGCCCAAAGGGATCTCCATCTCGCGAGCTCTTCGCCCACGCTCTTCGGTCGCCCAACCTGGATTCGACCGTGTTGGGGCTCGCGAGCTCCGGCGTCGCCGTCGCCAAGTGAGGCGGCGGCGTGCTCTCCTAAAGGGAGTCGCTCCATGGCCTTCGTTCTACAATCCATGGACCGGGTCCATCCATATGTGGCGGCCAGGGCGTCCACCCGGCGGGTGGCCGCGGCAGCGTCACCGGCCCGTCGCGTCGCGGCGGCGCCATGTCGGCCGCGCGTCTTACTCACCCATGGCGTTACCCTCCGTATGTCTTGCCCATACACGTCTCAACAAAACGGTCGAGCTGAACGTATTCTCCGATCCCTAAATAATTATGTTCGCTCACTCTTGTTTCAGGCGTCCCTTCCCCCTTCTTATTGGGTCGACGCTTTACACAATGCCACATACCTTCGCAACCGTCTTCCCTCAAAAACCCTAAACATGGCCACACCCTACTTTGCTCTCTATGGTGTCCATCCCACCTACAACCATCTTCGGGTGTTTGGATGCGCCTGCTACCCTAACTTGTCTGCCACCGCTCCTCACAAACTCTCCCCTCGCTCTACCTTGTGTATCTTCCTTGGCTATTCCTCCGATCACAAAGGTTACCGGTGTCTTGACCCTTTATCCAACAGGGTCATCATCTCCCGACACGTCACATTCGCCGAGTCACTTTTTCCTTCTTCCAGAGATGCGGTGCCTTCCCCAGCGGATTTTGATTTTCTTACTAACTTTGAGACAAGCCCGTTCCCATCGACGGCCGGCTCTTTTTCGCCTCTGTTCTCGACGCACTCGCCAGCGCACCGATTCTTGCACCGCCGGTGGTTCACGCCCCTGCTCCCACCGCGGCTCGACCATCTAATTCGCCCGACTCACCTGCCTCGGCAACATGTCCTGCGACCATGGTGCCGCCAGCGCCACGCTGCCACGGCGACTCCTCGTCGCGCCACGCGCGCACGCTGTCTCTTCGCCCGCGTTCCCGCATATACGCGCGCGCCGCTGCCTCACACGGCGCCTCGTGCCATGTGCGCCCCATTACATCGCTTTGGTGTCGTCTACGATGACGGGCCCAACTCCGAGCCGGCGCCTCGCAGCCGTCGCCGGCCCCTCCAATACAACAACGGGTTCCAGCCAAGGCTGTTCCCATAGCTCCGGTGGTCAACTCACACCCCATGATGACTCGTGGTAAGCACGGTTTCAGGCAACCTGCTGCTGATCCCACGAATCTCTTGGCCACTGCTATGTCTCCTATTCCGAAGACTTACCGCAGCGCCCTGACCAACCCTCATTGGCGAGAAGCTATGGAAGAGGAGTATCGTGCCCTGCTGTCCAACAACACATGGGATCTGGTTCCATGTCCCCCCAGCACAAACATTGTCACCGGCAAATGGATATTTCGTCACAAATTCACACCGGATGGCACACTAGACCGCTACAAGGCACGATGGGTTCTCCGGGGCTTTACCCAACGTCTAGGCGTCGATTATGATGAAACTTTCAGCCCGGTGGTGAAACCTGCGACAGTTCGGACTGTCCTCTCTTTGGCTCTCTCTCGCTCCTGGCCGGTGCATCAACTTGATGTCAAGAACGCTTTTCTACATGGCACATTGACAGAAACGGTCTACTGCTCCCAGCCAATTGGATTTGTTGACACCGCGCATCCTGACTGGGTCTGTCATCTCAACAAATCACTGTATGGGTTGAAGCAGGCTCCTCGTGCATGGTATAGCAGGTTCGCCACATACTTACTAGGACTTGGCTTTGTAGAGGCAAAATCGGACACTTCTCTGTTTATCTTTCATCGTGGCTCCGAGACAATTTACTTCTTTGTTGTATCGTCGACGATATTGTATTGATGCCTCTTCAAAGACTACTTCGCCAGACCATTCTGTGCCCTTCAAAGGGAGTTTTCGATGAAAGATCTTGGTGAGCTTCATCATTTTCTGGGGATTCATGTTGACCGGTCTCCAAAAGGAATGTTTCTTTCTCAGCGACATTACGCTATGGATATCCTGGAGCGCGCAGGGATGTCAGACGCCAAGCCTTGCAGCACACCAGTTGACACCAATTCTAAGATGTCTGGCACTGTTGGCACCCCCGTGAGCGATCCTACCCATTACCGCAGCTTAACAGGTGCTCTCTAGTACTTGACCTTCACTCGTCCAGATATTTCCTACGTTGTTCAGCAGGTCTGCCTATACATGCATGATCCTCGAGAACATCATCTCACTGCTGTCAAGCGTATCCTACGATATCTTCGGGGTACCATTGATCATGGCCTCTTTCTGCGTCCGTCGGCGCCCTCCGAGCTTATTGTCTACTCTGATGCAGATTGGGCTGGCTACCCGGACACTCGGAAATCCACTTCTGGCTATGCGGTTTTTCTTGGCGCCAATCCAATTTCCTGGTCCTCCAAGCGGCAACAAACTGTGTCTCGCTCCAGTGCTGAGGCCGAGTACCGAGCTGTTGCAAATGGTGTTGCCGAAACTTGTTGGTTGCGCCAGTTACTACAAGAGTTGTGCAGCCCTCTACCTCGGGCTACTCTGGTCTATTGTGACAACGTAAGCGCAGTATACCTGTCAACAAATCCTGTGCAACACCAGCGGACAAAGCATGTTGAGATCGACCTTCACTTCGTTCGAGACAGAGTTGCTGTTGGAGAAGTTCGGGTTCTTCATGTCCCAACTACGTCCCAGTTCGCCGATATCTTCACGAAGGGGTTACCGACGTCCGTCTTCACCGAGTTTCGCTCCAGTCTGAATGTCGTTTGTCCCGACGTTACGATTTGCGAGTGGGTTAGCAAACGCTCACATGTCTGCCTCTCCATCTTCCCATACATGCTTTCACATGGCTGCCTCTCCATCATGCATGAATGCATGCACATGTCTCCTTGGTCTTCTAGCCTCTTTATTTCTCTCTTGTATTCACACTCATATATGTGTAGCTAGTGCTATATATACTTGTAAGATGTAACTTCTTTCATCAAGCAATATATACGTGACGTATTCCGCGTTATCATATTGCACCAAACTGAAGTTATATTAACTAGGTACCTGGGTGCGCATTTGCGCACACCCGTTGTATATAGGAGCGAATAAAAATAGAGCTGAAGAGTGGATTTGGGTATCAACGGAGAGCGAAATTAGAATACTAATAGAGGAGTCAAAAATGTTAAGATAAGGAAGAGAAATATATGATTAATTTGGGTGAGGTGGTGTAGTATAATAAGGAGGAAATATGTAATTATACTGCAAGTAAGAACATATTGGTAGATAACTTTAGTGTGGTCTAATGGTGTAGTATATCTATATTAATTAACTGGGCTATTGTTTTAGGAAACAGAAAGTGTGATATGTTATGTTGAAATCTAGATATATATGCATATAAATGTTGAAACCCCCCCTCTTTTTGTTACCGTATAAGAACGATATGCACCATTACTACTACGTGTATTACATACCTTTCTTTTTCTTGTACGGTAAAAAAAGGGGGTTTTCAACCTTTATATACATATATCTAGATTTAATGGTGCATATCATCCCGATATGCACCACCACCACTACTACTACTTGTATTACATACCTTTCTTTTTCTTATATGGTAAAAAGAAAGGGGTTTTCAACCTTTATATACATATATCTAGATTTTTATATACATATATCTAGATTTTAACATAACGTATCACACTTCCAAAGACTTGTCGTGCTCGGTGTCCCATTCAAATGAATTATCCCAACATACTATGTTTGTTCTGTGTTGTCTCCAAGAGCAGAGCGTATGGACGATGGGAAGAGTAGACCGCAGCTAAAAGACGGAAGGCAATCGGACGACCGTGGAGGATCGGCGGAAGATCGGAGGGCACATGAAAGACCGCTTGACGCCTCTGTGGCGTAAAAATGCGCCTTTACCCTTTAGGATTTTAAAGCGGGGATGTGCTATCCTACCCCTAGGTAATTGCAGAGAAGCTACCCCAGACTAAGCAACTGGCAAGACAATTTTTAATGAAGATCGGAAGTACGATACATTCGCGTTCCATATAATTGGAACACTGATTTTTTTTATGACATGTTAGCAATTTAGCATTAATAAGCAGATATTCAATGTCTGTGTGAGAGATTCTGATATATGCAACTCTGTATACACATCGAGGTGTACCAACGCATGGTTGAATAAAGAATTTTAGCAGTATTTTAGTTTGCTGGAAAAACATCAATAACAGGATCATTTCCTTGTAGACTGAAACTCCAGAGATTCAATGTCCGTGTGAGATAGATTTTGATATATGTAACTCTGTGTACTTCACGAAGTGTACCAACACATGGATGAATAAACAATTTTAGCAGTATTTTGGTTTCCTGGAAAAGCATCAAAACAGGATTATCTTATAAACTGAAACTCCAAATTTGTTATAGGATACGAGGTAAGGAATACCAGGACAGCCTTCAACAACAACCAAAAAAGGGACGACTAATCAACGACAAACATGAACAGAGCTAACACCGGTTTTTTCTGCTATTCTTATGCATGCACACTTAATACAAGCAAAAATGCCATCGGGTAAACTGCATTGCGTATATGCAGAACTGAAGATTAAAAAAAAAAGAGCACTCCCTGGACATACTCACGGTATGTCAGCGCATACTTGAGCCTATTCCTGATGATGAGGATCAGAGGCAGGCATTCCCTGGACATGTGAGGACCAGAAGACAGCTTGGGAGCCTATGATAAAAAGATACTTCAAATACCAGAAAACTGAAATGAAAAATCCTCAAATGTTGTAGTACAAGATAGAAAAATTGATGAACTTACAAAAGCTCCACCAAGCTTGTCCAGCATCCAATGCTTCGGCCCATTGAGCCTCTTCAGATGTTTCTTCAAACCCCTTGCTTGTTTTATGGGTAAAAAAGACAAAATAATTGCATCACATCAACACATAACCAAGAAAGTAGAAAATGCAATACACATGATAAAACTTAAACCACGAGACCAACCCTCCAACATTGCAGACTAACACCTACCCAGTCAAATCGCGGTGTCTCAGTTGTGTGTTTTTAACTCTTGAGAAAGAATATGTCCTACTCCTAATTTGTCTCTCACCATAACAGCTCTACTGATTCTAACAAATTCGAACATAAGAAAGATGCAACAAACAGCGATGTAAACAGAATAGGGAGCTTCAATGAATACTCAAAGCAGTATTTACACAACAAGACAGATTTTTTTTTAAAAAAGTCACCATTGGTCATCACCTCCCAAACACAAGGCTTGCAAACACACCATAATGGCTAAACTATACACATGCCCTTGATACATGTACTACAAACATCCATGTACGCGAAACTAAAGGTGCAAGCAAGACCCGAACCATCAAAATGACACGTATGGAAATTCATGTGATGTAAAAAAAAAAACATAACCACCATTGTGTGAATAAACACAGCAGTTTACAATTTCAGACAACGAAAATGCTCTTTTCCTTGCCAAAATTTAGTATCACTCATTTATTATCATTGGAAAACAGGGTTTTTATACAGGAAGATGGTCAACGACGAATCATAGTTGATATATCAATTTCACCAAAGTATAAGGCAAATAGAGGCCTAGCAATACCATAAAACATTGTAGAGAGCCTTTGATGAACTGAAAGAAATTGCTTCTGGCTGCGGCTTCTGTCTATGGGCATTATGAGCATTGAGCCGCGTACGACAGGATCTTTTTTTCTGATCAAACTCAGCTAAAACATGGTACCTACAAAACATGGTACCTACAAAGCATATTAGTCTATAGGAACAGGTGCTCAGTCAGTCAGTCTACAAGGTAAAGCACCTTACCGGCAAAAGATGTGCAATCAATGTGCATAAATATGTGTTAACCACTTCCGACTAGGAAGGAAGAAGATTACCTATTCCACGATTCACATCATCCTCGCCGCTTGAATGCACAAGGGCCCATGAAAGCCTCATAAGGCTATCATTTTTTTCTCTTTTCTGCGACCTCAAGAACCTCTCTTTCACAACCCTAAGTATAACATGCAAGCACAAATCATCATCAGAATTAGAAACATGCCAAAACAACACCAATTCAACAGAAGAGCTAGTCTCCCACCAGGGCAGCATCAAGCACACGTATTGTAGAAACGCAGGGACTACAAATAAGCCCAACAAACCAAGTAAAAATTGTATCCAATCAAAGCACCACAATCACCACCAGTCCAAATCATCTGCCGCAGTCAGTTCACACTAATTCATGAATCTGTAACCCAAGATGTAGAAATTTATCTTGATATTTTCGCTCAACCGATGCAAAATACTTCATCGTCTGCAACATCCTATTCCCACCACCCACAGCGACAAAACCAGCGCATCCGACCTCCCTCTACCAAATCGAGCTAGAATCAAACACTACAAGCACCACCAAATCCAAAGCACATAGCGAGACGAGCACCTGGATGCTGTCCGCGAGCTGGTCGAGGGGGTCGACGACGGGCATCGCGCCGGTGGCGTGGGGCGGAGCACCATCGCGGTCGGTGGCGTGAAGGGAGCGAAAAGAGGGGGGGTGGAAGGGAAGGCTAGGAGGGGGAGGCGACCTTAATGGAGGCGCTGAAGAGAAGGAGGGGGTCGGGCAAGCGGACGTCCTCCGCGAGGACGAGGACGAGCGCGTCGGGCAACGGCATGGCGGCGGCAGAGCGTGGCGCGGTGGACGGCTCGGTCCCTCAGCCTCAGCGGCGAGGACGACGTGGGCGAGGAGAGGAAGGGGAACGGGAGGAGACGACGACGTGGGGCGCGAGGCAAGGGAATGAGGCGTCGAAAGAAGGACGATGTGGAGAGGAAGCAGGCACGCAAAACTAAAATAATATCAGACGGTCGCGAGAGAGGGATGCGCGGAATCGAACGTGCCAAAACAATCGGGACGACGTGGATGCGCTCTCCTCGCGCGAAAACTGCGGCCATTTATACCGGAGGATATTGCAGATGTTCTTGGCGTTGGTGTCAGCGTCTCAAATGCTGTTTCTGTTCAAGGTACGAGCCAGAATGCTCCCGCGCATAAAAGGGTTATTATACTACGGGATGCTAGGTATGGCAGGCAGATCTATGTTTAGTTCCTGCTCCATCTTTCATATTTTTATACCATCCTTGTTATATATAGCCCGGTTTGCATTCTTATTTACTAAGTCCTATTGTGTACAACAGCTGCGAAGTCAAGCTTACGCTTTGGGGCCATCGTGCATCTGAATTTGATGCTGATTACATTTACAAAACTGACCAGACACACCTTGTTGTGGTTCTTGTCGGTGTTCTCACGAAGAGATATGGTCGTAAGTCATCTATCCTTACTGTTTTTTTTTTTTTGCGCACGCTATTAATCATCGTAGCTTTTCCATCCAGCTTGTTGGTACCGCATACTACTACTACCATGTACATATACCTTATGCTTGTCCTTTTCTACTTAGCTGGACTTCTATCTTCGGAAAATCATATGTTCTCCTTGCTAGGCAAGTTGTATATTAGGATTGTCTCTACGTTTGGATGTGTAGTGTGTGTTGTGCCGTACCAAGGGGCGCATGTGTTTTCGTTGTTTTGTGATTTAGGTGCACCCATCTCACAGTTTTATATACATGTGCGACTCTCTCTTGTCATTTTCACGGTTTCATCTATTGTTGATCCTTTATGCCTATCATAGAGCAGTGCCTAGCTAACCAAACATTGCTCTTTTGGTTTTCTGGGTCCTACTGGGTCCTAAAATAGTCTGTGGTTAAGATTGTTGCTATATCATGTACCATTTTTGCTTACACAACGGTGATTAGATCTATGAGTTTTATCTATAATTTTTCCAGGAACTAGATCTACAAAATTGTTTCATTTACACCAGGTCAGGCACATTTAGGGACCAGCTTAGTATACAGTTTGGAACATTTCAATACGTTTCTATGTAGTCGAATGTTTTTTTGTGTAGTAACATACCAAGGAACCATCTCCCTGCATGTGTACTACCTACTCAACTAAACTCAGATGTGAGAGAAACTAAAGGCGCATTTGGATTTTGTAGGTCCAACTAGGTCCTAAAATAGTCTGCAGTCATTTAGATAGTGTTGTTGTTGTTTATGTACTTTCTTAACTAAGCTTAGTGAATCACATATGAGCCTTGTGGTTTAGACTAATGATATATCGAAGTGTGGACACTATTGACCTTCTGGTTATCAGAAATTCCAAATTTAACCTCCTTTACACAAAAATTCCAACTCTAGCCCCCTCCTTCCACCTGCTGCGCCCGGGGAAGGCAAAGCAGTAGGTGTTGCCCTCGGGACAAGAAGACTTGCCCGCCGCCCCGGGACGCAGCAGGTGGCCGTCACACTGTAGTAGAATTTTGTATTTCAATATGTTTTGGAAGAATTTATAAATATAGAAAATAAGCTCAAAAAATTATGAAATTTTTTTAGAGCCTCCCGACACAGTCTACTTGGTTGTGTATTTTTTTCAAAATTTTATCTGTTTTAATTTTTTTCTCAAAAATTCATTTAAATATACTGTTTGTAGGAATTTAAATGAATTTTTGAGAAAAAATTAGAATAGATAAAATTTTAAAAAATTACACAACTAAGTAGCTCAGTGTGGAGACTCAAAAATATTTCATAATTTTTGAGCTTATTTTCTATATTTATAAATTCTTCCAAAATATACTTAAATAGAAAATTTTGTTACCACTGCCATGCGATCCCTGGGGCAGCATGCAAGGTGTCATTGTCCCGAGGGCAAACCTTGTCGCCGCCTTCCCCGGCAGCAGGGAAGGAGGAGGCTAGAGTTGGAATTTTCGTATAGAGGATGCTAGATTTGGAATTTTTGATAAGCAGAAGGCCAATAGCGTCCACACTTCTGATATATCATGCACCATTTTTGCTTGTATGACGTATGATTACATCTATGAATTCTTTCTACAATTTTTTATAGAACTAAGACCTACAAAATCATTTCGTTTACACCGAAACTTGTGTAGTTGCCTCGCTCGACAGTATGATTTAGATCTTTACCTTTAAAATACTAGGTCATATTCGTCGTAAAACTCAGCTCAAACGCATTTAGGAACCAACTTAATATATAATTTGTCACATTTCGATGTGTTTGGGTATTCAAATGCTTTATGTGTGGTGACGGTGGGCTGAGCCTCCCCATTGTCAAGTCGGGCCAAGCATCACATGATGAAACTTGCTGACCCAAGCTAAAGGTGGTTATCCTCTCCAAAAAAATCTGAAGCGATTAAATCATAGTCACTAATCATTCAACTATTTTGACGTGTTAATCACCTGCCCTGTTTGCTGGCTGGTGGTAGTAAATGAAAGAAGGAAAACATGGCTACATGGACGCTTTGAACATGGCTGGCGTTGGTGAATATTATTGACCAGGGTTGTTCAGATCTGATTGTCTGGTAACTTATGAATTTAAGTTCTCCGATCTGTTTGTTATGGTTACCTGCTTAGTTTTATGCGTCCAAAGCGTACAGATGAACAAAATTGAGTATATCCACGAGATTTCAACAGTGCGAACTAGGCACATAGGCAAACAGATGGCATTCATTGCTCAGTCGTATGAAATTTCTTCTCATGGATGCTAGGAGCATCTCCGAAGTCTGACATGCGAATCTTATTCATAATTCATCATCGCAATGACAACCGAAAAATCAGAAGACAAATATTGAAGAGAAGAAACATATGACGGTTTGACTCTAGAAAAAAGAGTGCTTCTGCGTAGGATCAGAACGAAAAAACAGATGGTTATCAGTCACTGAAATCAGAAACACGGACCAATCTTTTCTTCATCACACCCTACAAAGACACAATTTTACAAACCAAAAAAGAAGACAAGAAAATCAGTAGCAATGGTAAAGAGGTCATCAGAGACTTACATACTAAGAATCACGCCTTGGATCATATTGTTGCAGTTTTCTCTCATCATTTGAAAGTTACAGCTATTGCACCCGGAAGAAACAACCAATACAAAGCACAAAAGCAACTAATCGCAAAACACACACACACACACACAAGCTAATGGAAAAGACAAGGATACCACGAAACGAAGGAATCTCGTATTCACAAGGTGAGCAAAGATCAACGAAGAATCCTAAGAAATAGCAAGGAAGATGCGGTTGCTACTGCAGTCTATGCGGCCGACGCCGCAAGTTACATCCCTCCCCTCCAGATCCCCTCCTTATAAAGGCGTTGATAGAAGAAACCCTAAAATGCCCACTGTGTAATATGGGCCAGGCCCATTTACAGCACAGCACAGTACGATCCGATCGAGGTCAAGAAGGTTCTGGAATCAACAATGGAGGGATCTAGAATCCTGATTCTGATATCCTAGCTGTCTATTTGATTTCGAGCGTTCCAGATTGTACGTTCATATTTCGAGCCTACTGTTCGACTGCTGGTGCGGCGGCGGCGGCGGCGGTGGCACATGGTAACTCCAATACTTTTCAGCAGTCCATATGAGATATCAGAATACGAACTCGAGTTGTGCACAGATTGTATGTTTTTGAACGATCAGATCGTCCTATCGCTAATTGGAACTCTAGCTCCAGCAAGATATATCCAGAAGTCCAAGGCGATTTAAACTCGAGCAAATACAGCCGCGTTGTACAATTGAAACCTCTGAAATTCTGATAGACCCAAGAGGTAGGGAAAATGGCATGTTCATCTTATGGAACCTGGATAATTGCACTTCTATTTATTTGTAGTTTTCACAGAGTGCAGCCTTCTAGTTTATGACCCGGGATGCCAAACCAGCTACAAAATGTTTTTACAGAGTACAATGTGGAGGGTCTCACACGCACTCGTCATGCCCCTAAGGCCCTAATTGGCCATGTGATCAGGGCGAATCCAGTAAAACCTACCAGGGTGCACAGGATACCGGGTCCAAAATCGTTATATATGTATATATATATCACATATTCTCATATATGTAAATACTGGACTGTCTGGACACCCGTTGGCCAAAACAAATGACACCGGCTGCGAGCGGACTCAGGCGCGTGCGCGTGGGCGCTTTGGCGCGTGGGCCAATTTCCCGCCCGAGCGCGCAGCAGGCCCAATCGAGGGAGCGAGCGCGCAGCCTAGCCAACGAGCGAATCGCGCGGCGCGTGGCCCAGGCAGCTGAGCGGGCATGCGGGCGTGCGCGAGCCAGCAAGGCATCGTCGGATGACTCACATCGAGACTTCGTGTCTTCTAGAATTCCAGCCGCCAGCCGAACCACCGAGAGTTCGAGACGAGACGCAAGTCGCAACACTGCTCCAAGCTCCAACAGCCGAGGCTTGCAAGTTGCATCGATCAGCAAGTTGATTGATCGATCGAGTTCTGTGTATCTGCACTGCATGATCCCTCCATCAATCCATTTATCTAGCACGTACAGGCGGCATATCACTCTGATCGAAGAGAGTGATTAATCGATGCCTTGTGCTCATGAGATAAAATGCCGATTTATCTCAACTCTCAAGTAGAGTCACTAATTTTATGTTTAAAGATCTAATTTGCTAATCATTGGTATATTTTCTCAAACCCTAGGATTGGGGTTTACAATTGTGGTAGTACTTGGGAATTAGAATATGTGATGTGTCAAGATTTGGATTTGAGTTTTTGACTACTTGAGAGTTGAGACACAATGTCAAGTAAGTTAATACTAGTTTTGTCTGTTGCTACTGCTATAGTTGAGAGATACTTTTCAGCCATAAAAATTGTGAAAACATATTTGCGCAATCGCATTAGCGATGACTTCTTGACAGATAGCCTTATTTGCTATGTAGAGAAATGCGAAATAGAGAAAGTTACCAATGATGCTGTAATTCATCACTTCCAGAACTTAAGGGAGCGTAGAAAGAAATTATAAAATGTAATGTATTTTTCTTTGTTTTGATAAATTCATGATTCTTTTACTTAAAATTTTACTAAATGATTTCTTCTACTTTTTGTAGGCTATCAAGGTTAGATGTTGTTTTTTGCCGATGCCGACCATCTTTTGTCTATAGTTTGGAAATTGGAACTTTATCCATCATTTATTCACTTTGTCACAGTTAACCAAAACTACTATTAGGAGTGCCGGATTCTTTGTTTTGGTAAGCACTTTGATGGCTATTTTTTTATCCGTCATGTTGAATTGTTTAACACATTACTATTCTAATTTCTATACAACATTATTTTATAATTAAACATATGTGATATGTATGGGACACTCGATCATTTTTGTTCTGGATCCGCCCCTGCATGTGATCCCTGTCGTAAAGGTCTACGTACAATCTAAGCATAAGCATATATTGCTGCTGCACGGGTGCTTCAACGCACCGGCAAGGCCGCCCGATCTTTGGCTTGCATTGCAGCACCCTTTTTAGCGTTTCTCCCATATCCATCGGCTCGGCCTGAAAATCTGCCGCAGGGGTGCCATCCTGGGAACGTTCCAATGCTCGACATGCCTGGACGACAACCATATCCGTCAGTCATCACACGCACATCATATGGATATCGTACACAGAAGCTCCTGAAGTGTCCGAGTACCTGCGCACCTTCCCTGATTCAGCATCGAAGTGGTATTCCGTGTACCCGGTTGCTGAAAATACGGAGAGAGATCAGTAAGACTAAAAACATGTTCCTCGCAAAAAAAAAAAAAAAGAGAGACTAAAAACATGTCTTGGATAGGAGCGAATTGACACCGACGGGACGAGTCGGAAGTCAGCTGTCGTGCAGCCAGCGGCAACAGCAGCAAGGTCGGATTAGCAAAAACAACAGCACCGCGTAGTAACGTTTGCGAAGTCGTTAATTGAGCTGCTGTGCAATTGACACGGGAAATGTTCATGTTGGACTTGTCTAACAGAGACCCGAAGTTTGTGCAGTTCCTCTCAAAGCGCCGCAGGCCTCTGAATGAACCCGTTGTGTCGGCAAACTCGCAGTCGTCTTCGTACGCTTTGAGTGTGAGATTCCCTGTAATAAGCAGAGAAAACAAAACATAAATGTGTATGATTAGGAGCCTGATTGCTTAACAGAACAGTGCAAATTAAGAAGAAATCAAATGGCCGAACGGGTGTATTATTTGTTCATCGTCAGAAAAGTTTTGTTCAGGTATTCCGAATCTGTAACGAAGTATGAGCAGGCGAAGCCATCGTTGTTAGCCTCGGCGACCTGCGCGCGGTCCAGGGACTCCGACGCGCCTTCGTCTGTAGCTCCAGCGTCTTCCTCTGGAAACGGCTACGGCCGGAGGAACGACGCGGCGATGCCGAGAGGCTCGGAGCCGTACCACGCGGCCTTGAGGACAGCGTTCTCCGAGCCGGAGGACGTCTCGGCGCCCGGGGAGCCGGGCTTCTGCCCGTGCAGTCGGAAATGGCGTGGAGAGTGGAGTGCTGGCCGCCGGAGGAGCACGCCCGTGTTCCGGTGGTGATGGCCGGTGGGGAGGGTACAAGTAGGAGTGCGGTGCAGCAAGGCCACCCCACTCACGCACGGCTGAAAAAAATCAAACCGCCGCCTGACTCGCCCCTCGCCCGCCTCCGCGCCCGCCGCCGCCCCCTCGCCCCTCGCCCTCCGCGCTCGCCCTCGCCTCCGCGCTCGCCCCTCGCCTCCGCGCCCGTCCCTCCCTCCCATCCGCCAGCTCCACTAGCGCGAGCGCAACAAGAAGCTCGCCCGCCTCCGCTCCCTCAAGGGCAAGAAGCAGCAGAAGTTCCACGAGCGGTTCATCTCCAGCAAGACCAAGTACGACGAGGCCGCGCGCGAGCTCCTCACACCCAAGGTTGGGTACGGACTCGCCTCCGAGCTCCGCCGCGCTGGCGTCCACATCCGCACCGTCTCCGACAAGCCGCAGGCTGCCGACCACGCGCTCAAGCGCCAGGTGAAGCACTCTGTCGCCTGCGGCGTCGACTGGGTGGTGCTCGTCCCCGATGACTCCGACTTCACCGATACAGTTCGCAAGGCACGCGCTGCGGACTTGAGGACAGTCGTGATTGGGGACGGGTGCCGCGCGCTCGGTAATGTAGCTGACATTTGGTTGCCATGGGACCGCGTTGAGAATGGGGAGGTTGAGGAGGAGATTCTGTGGAGTGGGTCACGTCCAGAGGAGAGGATGATGAGCAAGATGATGAGTTCATAGTGGATTGGGATACGAGTGAATTGGATGATGTTGTTGATGACATTATTGCAACGAAGACTAAATTGTTTGGTGGTGCCACAACAATGTCTGCATTTGCCGACGAGGACATTGTGGATGGTGTATTAGGGCTCGGGTTAAACGGGACGACATTGTTTTGGAGTAGTGACGATGAGGATGGGGATGGTTATTTGTGAGGTTCACATGGATTGGCAGGTAAACAATTGGATATATACACATTTCTTTTGTTTTCCATACATGATATACCATGGTCAGTTGGTCATGTAGCAAACTATTGTAGAATTAGTAACAAGATGGTGAACGTTACATACAGTTTACTTCGGCCTTCAGTTACTGCCTGCACTATGTGTTGCAGTCCTGCAGATATGTTTGGCAATTGAACTGAACCAGTTTCCCTTTTTATTTTTTGAGATTCAAGCTAGCTGCCTTGCTAATTTATAGTGATTACTCTTGTTCATTATAGCATTCTCCTGAATATCAGGAGAAACATATAAACTAGTAGTTATGTCACTGTCAGCACTGCCGAATTTCGCCAACTTGGCGACACCTTCATTCCCTACCCACCTGATTTCATCAGGCGCCAGGAAGGAAGACTCCATACCACACTGATCAACTGATCAACACCACAATACTGCTGGCTTGTGTCCTACATTCCTTGGATCTACTTTTTTTTTAATAATTGCTCTTGTGTATACTAAGCTTATGTCATTTTGGATTTCTTCTAGGCGTAATGTTTTCTCTGATGGTTCCTCCGTTGTATGAGAAGTACCAGGATCATCTTGATGAAAAGGTTGGAATAGCACACAGTTTACTGTCAAGGCACTTAGATACCATCATTAGCAAGACTGGACAATCAACCAAGCAAAAGAAGACTGAGTAAAAGAAATGTTTTACCGCATTTGGTGAGTTTCTAATGTGACTTGAAACTTTTTCCTGTTTATGGTATACTACAAATCCAATGATCTAATCCAATAGCTTCTGTGTTATACATCCTTAGGCCTTAGCGTATACACATGTCGTTAACATGGTATTGTGGGTGACATTTTGTGTCTCCTGGGTTATCAAGTTTATGTAATCTTATGTTAATTAATTTGAATACTGAAAGGAAAATATGAAATGTACAGAACTATTCTGTTTGTGGCTAACCGAAAGGAAAAGATGATGTCTATTGTGAACATACTGTTGGTAAACTCCACAGAGAAATTTTAGAAGTGCATCATGGATATTAAATATAATGCATGTTGTTTAGTGTTTCAGGAATCGAAGAAACTCGTTTCTGTTCATTGTGTACGTGCCTTTGGTGATCTTCTAGAAATACTGAAGTAAGACATGGATATTTCTTCTTTATTACCTTGTTATTTTCAGTATGCTTATCTATTTATGTATGGCAGGTACAGATAGTATGTTTGCTTAAGTTGAAATTCTTGCAGTAGATTGTCCATGATATGGCATACCTCAATTTGTAAGTACAGTTTAGAAAATGTTCATTACTTAGATAACCAAAACCTCGAGAATCCTGCTCGTCTTAGGTAACAAATGTCATATTGAGTATAGGTTCCTCACTTCCAGTCCACTAATGCGAATGTCATGTAGATCCTCATCACTTCTGTACAAATAACTGTTACATAGTACATTTGTTGTGTCAGCATTTTGGTTGCGTGTAGGCAAACTGGACCTTTCCCAGCAGGTGTATTGTTGCATTCATATCTGGGATCTTCAGAAATGGTGCCCAGCCTTGCAAATTAGGCTGTTACTTTTTGTTGTCGGGTTTCCTTATGGACATGAAATACACCAAGGCAAAGCAAATGCTAAAATCAATAAGTAGGTTAATCCTGTACTATGACAATCTATCTCAGAACGATTTACCAATGAACTGCACTTGTATTTGTTATAGATACCCTCGGACAGAATTATGTTAGAGACAGATGCACCAGATGCATTACCAAAGGTGGGCGATGTTTCTCTATTAACAGTCCCTGTGGGCAGTTCAGATGCAGATATTGAAAATCATATCAAATATTCAAATTCACAGGCAGCTACAACATCTAATTAATCCTTGAACCATCCAGCTAATATCCACGTTGTAAGATTTTAGCTATGATGCCCTTGGCTGATATTTTTGTTAAAGAATATTTCTTGGTACGAGCATTTATGTTTGATCACATTTTTGCATAAGTTCCTTGCCAGTTCTACTATTTTAAACAATTTCTAATAATCAAAATATTTTGTCTCGACTATTATGCAATATAGTGTCTCTAAAGATCTAAACCTGCCTTACACCAGGGACTCGCACAACGTTTTTATGTGTTTGTGTACTATTTGAACATTCAACAACACTGTACCTTATTCAGTAGATACCGTTCCAGTGTGCGTCCTCTTTTAGATTTTAGTTTTTGAAAGGAATAATTGCCTATTACTGTGCTTTTGTTGTTTTGTTTAAACTGCTTAATCAGTCCACTGCCAGCTCACCACTCCGTGCGCATTCCATCTGACTGTCCAAAAAGAGCTTGCTTACTTCACATTCTCACATAGAGCAATCATGGATTGAGAAAAGGCTTCTAATAATCTATGCATCCTTTTTCTTTCCTCAGGTTTTGAAGTATGTGGTTTCACTGCTAGAAATGCCAAACAGAAATTGCTGAGTTGAGTTACAAGAATGCTACCAAGCTGTTTTCTTATCCTGGATCCAAAGTTAACCCTGAAGCTAAAACTGTCTGATTGTGTGGCCATCGAATTTGAACCCTGTTCTTCTGAATCCTGGTGCGTTCTGCTTCTGAATATTGTCTGTATACTATATTGTATGATAGTCACTCATAGAGACGATATTGAAAATACTCATCCTCTACTGTCAAGTGTCAAATCAGGAAAGAAATAAGAGATCAGCTATTTAGTTATAGACGGTGCTATCTTGCCAAATTTTCTTAACGTGATTTTACATTTGTTGGGAGGAGAGCAATTAGACATCCAAATCGGAGGTAACCACTAGTTAATTACTCTGTCATTGAATGATGAACTGTATAACCCATTGCGACTGCCAACCACCAACCAGCCAACCAATGGTCTTATGGACCAACATTTTCTGTTCCAAAAGTCTGCAATATATAGATGCATTGCTTCTTATCATAAGGATGTAGATTGAGATGTGATACTAATAAACTGAAAGCATGATGCAAATGCACCGTTGCAATGGCAACTTCTTAAAGGAACACTTCGTAACCCCAACATGAAACATGTTAGCATAGCGACTTGTATCTTTGCAAGGATGGCATGTGTCAGTTAGTGGTAAACAGAGTAAGAGATGGCAACAGAATTTGGTCCCTTTGTATGGTGTTGGTTCTTACGTTGAATGGGCTTTGGTTAGCTTGTAACAATTGTTCAGCAAGAAGAATCCATCACTCATACTGGAGCATCTAGACAAGTACATTCAGCTGGAACATCTATCACTAGATGATGGTTTAAAACTTTAAATGAAGTACTATTCTGGATATGGATTGCTAGCTCGTCGCATTCCAACAAAGTTCCTTGTATTGAATTCAACAAAAAAGCAGAGTTAAATTTAGAGAATTTAAAAGCCTTATATTGAATTCAACAAAAAAGCACACAATCAAACTTTTATTTCCATTTCCCTGGATCAATAAACATACTAACTCAATTTACAAACTAACTCAAGAATATAATAGTTCTTTGTCATGGTTGATTAGTATATTTGTTTGATTTCATCAAACCTTGTTTCACATCCAAGTGGGAGAGTCTTGCATTATCATCTCATTTTTATTCCTACCGTGGAGCATGGAGGTTATTGGTGGTTAACAACATTGGTTACATCTTTACAGTAATTTTCGAAGTAGGGAGTTATAAATTTGAGTGGTGGTATTATATTACAATAATATCTCCTTTATCTATTGATTTGTACTTAATTTACATGATGATATGTCAGTTATTTATGTATTGAAGTAAACTATAAAAAAATATTGTTTGCTACCATTCATTGCTAGAATTGTCACATAAATTTTTTGTTCTATCATGTTACACTAATGTAAAGCTCGTACCTATCACCATCTTTTAATTGCTTAATTCGTTTTATGTGTTAAAGGAAAATATTATTTCTGTAAGGTTTGGAGTTCTGTTGCAACGCACGGGCACCCTACTAGTATACCAAATAAGTTGCGTAGATTCTTCTCATTTTCCCTCGATTAATGAGATAATTAAAAAAAATCTAATTAGTCTTGGAAGAACACATATAAAACTAAAATAATTGCAACTTTGCAAGTCTGCTGAAAAAGAATATTTTCAATAAAAAGAACTTACACGTACAGCCAAGTTTTCCTTTTGAGAAATAATATATGGAAGGGCAATGTGAGCAGTGGTGGATCTAAGAGGGGGCAGAGCACCCCCTACGGCCAGTCGAGCCATGGGTATCCCCTAGCACCCTCATCCATCGGATGCAATGCCTTAAAGCTGCTCTGAAGGTAGAAGAAGAACAAGGGAATGATTTGGGCCGGAATTCCTTGTATAGGCTGCGCCAAACTAAGTGTTCGTCGTTGCTGTCCTAGGCCAACTAGCCAAGCCTATCAAATCCATCTATCTCACACTGACTCTGCTCTATCTTCCCACCAGATATCGAGTTCCACTCAAATCCCGAACCAATTCCCCAATCCCTATCATGGCGAACCCTAGCGACTAGCGCTGCGGTCAGCGTGCGGGCATGAGCTTGGACGTGCTGGGCGGCTCGCGTAGGCATGAGGGGCGACAGCAACCGAGCAACGCTACGTGGCATAAGCTTATGTGCAGCGCGGCAGCGTCCCATTAGCACCTCCTAAATTTTAGTCTTGGGTGTGCCACTGAATGTAAGGGCTTATCACGCATGCACAAGGTGAAGGTGGTGTTCTTTTTTCCCCTCTCCACGACATTTTTTCTTATGTTGTCATAATGGACCACATCTACCAGATTGATTAAAGATTATCTTCTCCTCGCACTTTTAAACTATAAGGTATATATCTCTAAGAAATAGTAGGATTCACCATAGTGAGGGCTAGATATTTTGCTTTTTTTTAGAGAATTTCTAGCATATTTATCTCTCTTTTTTCGTAGCACATCCAATGGCCACTGTAGTTCAGTTTTAATTAGGATCCACCATACTGAGAGCTAGATGTTTTGCTTTTTGTAAGAATTTCTAGTATAATTATCTTTTTTCTTAGCAACCATAAACCACGTGCAATGAACTTCTTCTAATATCAGTCAATTCCACATACACAGGCACATGTGAAGTTAAATTCGATTTGGAATTGAAGAACAGGTATGTATTCTTGGACTTGCAATAGTATAGTACTAAAAATTATGTGACTATGAAAAGTTGAAAAAATGACTATGAGCGTGGAAAGGAGACACGGTGGAGACTGCTACCTGAAACCGTCCAATATAGAACTCTTAAGGGGAAAATCCACTTTTCAACCCTTAACTATCACTTGAGTCTACTTTTCAATCTCGAACTGTAAAACCGTTTGATATAGGTCATCCAAGTATTGAAACCAATGCAACCGACCCCCCCCCCCCACCCACCCATCCAATCCTAGTTTTGGCGTGATGTGGGTGACATGTGTGTCCTCACTGACATCCGACGCCCCGTTAACGCCCGATATACCCCCCCCCCCCTCCACCTCACTTTCATCCCCAAACTTCCCCCAAACGCTCGACGCCCTTAGGGGCTTGGGCACGTCGGCGTGCGCACGGGCGAAGTAGTTGGGTACCTGTGGCGACCATGACCATAGGGAGGAGGAAGAGGAGGCACTAGACGAAGGCCTCCGGCCAAGTGGTGGCAGGGCCCAAGTCTGGCGGGACGCTACCTTGTTCTGCAACTGCTTGGTAATCTGTCCAAATTCGTCCCCATCTCTATGTTTCCTTCAAAATTGATTCTCCCATCTTCTTCCCTATCTCATTGCGATATCGTTCATTTCTTTGTGCATCTGCATCATTGTTGGCGTCCTCGTCATCACTCGTTGCATCGCCGGCCTCGTCACTATCAACATCGATTTTTTATCCCTGTCATCTTCTTGCCTCAACACCCGTGTCATGAGGTGTGCCTCGATGCGCTGATGCTAACCCCCACCTCCGTCGGCCACTCCGCTGGCTGTACCGTGTCGCCGCCGCTCTCCTCCTTACCACCACAACTACCATCGTCGCCAACCTCTTTAGCACCACCTCCACCCCCATCAACCCCAAAAACGGAATCAACATCGCCGAGAACATACCAAGCGCCCCTGTCATCGTCATTCCTCCGATGCAGCATCACCCTCATCCCCCTCTCTCTTTCTCTCTTTGTGCGTCTCTATCTATCTCGGTAGAGAAGAAGCACTGTATCAATCAATATTGTGCATAATTGGTCGAGCCAAACTGACTAGTTTAGTCCAACCTAATACTAGTTGACTTAGCGCTTGCGTGTCCAGTTTGCTGATGTGGATTAACAAACCGCCACCATGTCAAATCAAAACTACCTCCATTTCGGTGGAGGGGCAAAGTGAAAGTGAACAGTTTGTTCAGTTCGAGTATAAGTGAATTGTCTTTTCTCATCACCTTAAGCTTTTGGGTGGCGGTTGGTGCAATCAATATGGTATCGAGCCAAGAGATCTTGAGTTTTTAAAAATTAATTGCAGCCCATTTCTATTTCCAGGTTGAAAAGTGAATTGTCCACTTTCGGACAATAGGATGATAGAGAGTTGAAAAGTGAATTTTGTTTTTCTAATTTATTTTGTCAGATGTCTAGTAGGACATGAGTTCTGACATGTGAAGCTTGCTCCACAAGTACTACACCGCCAGTTTGTCTCGTTTCCATTCGAGCAATAGTGGCGTAGTGTTGGTTCTCACGCATGTTCTTCCCTGCACAAGAACGCCGATCGCGAACTACCCAAGGATGACTCAATTAAGCATGTTCCAAACATGAAGCAATGCTGCCATGCATGTGTGATGACCAATCCGAACAATTAGAATGGCAGTTCCAGGCAACAATCAGAAATTCTGACCTGGTAGGTGACATCATTTGCCCGGCGATCTTTCAGGCCACCTCACTTTCGGCTTCCTCGAAAGTAACATGGATGCAGGCTGCAGCCAGCACATGATGGCTTAGCATGCGGTACGCGAGCTAGTGAGATATGATGTGGACATGCTAACAACTGGAGTATAATAGTATCGTATTTGTAGACGAACGCCAGAGGAAGCGAGATTATTGTACTTGGACTGGTTCTGTGCACAGGGCAGAGCCAGGATCATAGGGGCTGATACTCGAAGAGAGACATGAATTAGTTATCGTCCAATTTAAGATACTTATAAAAGGGAAAATCCAGAATTTGTCACTCCTCACCTCTTTGATTTAGTATTTGCCACCTTAAAGTTTTTTCTTGATAATATGCCACTCCTAAGCTCTAAATACCTGTGATTTGACACCCTGGTGTATTCCAGTATTTTTGTTTTATTTTGCACCTAAATCCACTGTGAAAAGACGCATTTACCCCTCCTATTCAAGAAGAAACTTAAATATGTCAAATCCTAAGTCAAAGTGTTTAAGAGTGGCAAATCCTCAATTTTTCCTTATAAAAGCAGAAGTTCTCATAGGAGAAAAAAAATTTATATGAAAAAGCAATAGAAAACAAATAATAACCATGATAGATGATAACTTGAGCTTGTTGGAATTTAGTACACATGCACACTTCACCGAGCCACAGAAGGTGTGATAGAAGCCAGATACGAGGAAGAAATGTTTGATCAAACTCTAAATATGCAGAGAGATGAAATATTATGTATTTGTACAGTACACATTAGACTCGTAGGTTTTTTAGTTTCATCCTAATTATTACTTATCACATAAATTGAATCAGTAAGAGTTTAATCCTAGTAAAATTTCAATGTTGTTACATGCTAATGAAAAGGCAGTAAAAAATCACGAGGTCCAGACTGTAATGTTTCTCTGTGTTTCTGTGACAAATCAATGCGCCAGATCTGCAATGTGAGCATGTCATCACTTCATAGTTTCTTGAAAAAGAGAAGACGGGCACAACTGTCAACTAATCAGAGATCATATGCGCACGCACGTTTCCACGACCGTAATTCCTAACCTAGTCATTTTCATGGAAGGATTACTTTATTAAACTGCCATTGTCAATACGAATAGGTAAGTTTTTCGATATGCACTTGTGCAAGGCAACAGGTTGGCCTGGACGGGTGCAATGCCTTGTCAAACTAGTGCATCGTCTAGACCTCCCCTCTGCCATCTTTTTTCACCTTTCCGTTTTCGCTTCCTCAAAAACAACTGCACCGCGGTGAATCTAGAGCTAGCCGCGGTTGATGGTTACTAGATGATGGCGCGCCTCTGGGTTCAGTCATTTATTCTGATCTATTAGACAGGCTTCGGCTGTTTTAATTGTTTTAACTGATGATGAGCTGCAGTAATGGCGCGACACTATCTGGGCAGCGCTTCGTTTTATTTCACCTTGTTCAATGAACACATATACAATTTGTAATGAGCTCAGATCAAACAATTCATGCATTTTAGATTATTCCATTGATCAAGCATAATACACGTAAATTTAATGATGGACTTTGTAAACTTTATCGTCGGCGAGAAGGGGATACTGGAGAATAGCAGAAATACAGCTCACATCATCTTGTTCGTTGGCCACTTTAAGTCCTGCAAGTACACTTGTAGCAACTGATCAATCAACGCTTTTGGTTAGAAAATAAAGATTGCATGTCTCAATGCATTGCTTAACCAGATTCTTATATGGTTCGCGCGACTTGCATGGATCCATTGAAACAAAGAAAGAAAAATGGCATCGCAAGGCAAAATCCACATGAATAAAACGCAAGGATGCATACCTGTTTTAATTGTGCAAGGTTGACACATGGGTTCAGCGGATGAGCGACATGCATGAGACAACTGCTAAGGCACAAGAAACACAAATATGCCCCCATCTAAGCATTGTAGAAAATTGTGTCAAGCTTTATAACGGGAGCACAATGGCATAACCGCATAACACTACGGAGCGGATATGATAAATCTCCTTACGTTCTTTGGTTAAGGAAAATATGAAAAAGGATAAAGAGCAATAACAAAAATGTAAAACGATGAAAGAAATATGGAAACATTCATGCAGCATAAAGCATGGAATCCAGTTCCAAATTAGCTCTTTGCCAGCCAGTCATCGTATGAGCTTGCAACCATTGATGACTATAATGAAGTAAAAACAGCTGACTACAATGAAGTATAAATACAAAACTGATTAAATCCAGAATAATAAGTGGATCAAACATGTTTTGCTACATCTGTCCAACAACATCGCACTTCTAGAAACATGTAATGTTTCACACACGTACTAAACAACTAATAAGCGATGTGCTCTAGACCAAGGGACTCAGTCCCCTGTTTCTTATCAAAACTTGAATTCTTACAAAAGTTAACAACTCTACTCTAACATAGACTAACAGCAGCCACCAAGATTCTTTTGTGGATTAAATTTTCAAAACCAAACCAAGAGATGTGCAACTAATTTATGTGTAAATGGTAAGCATGTCTTCCTAGAGAATTTTAAATTCGTTACATAGAGGGAATCCTACATAATACATATATAGAGTCTAAAGAAACTTTGCTTCCTTACTGAGATGCATGGAACCTAATATTGAGGAAGGTAAAAGTGAATATCTCCATAAATGGAGCTGCTTATTGTATTTTACTTGATCCGCAGCAAGTGCAAGGCCATGATATCAACCAATCTGCTTAGCAGCAACCAGAATCCTTGCACATGAGATGAAAATAAAATTAGACTGAACAAAGTCTGTTTCAAGGAGGTCACTAATAAGACAAACAAGTAATGCATGCTCAAAACAGATGCATCTCATGGGGAGGATTAAAGCGGCCGACAAAGCCGGGGATCGGGGGAACAGCTGTGCCCGGCCAGCCAAGGTAACAGGAATGATCATTTGGTGGTCTGTTGTATCCACAATTGAGCATGTATATGCGGCAGCGCCATAAAACGAAGTCCATCATTATGAGGTCTAGCCAGGCCAGACAGTGCATAAATGCTTTTCCATCCGGAAGAAGCAACCTGGCAAAGATCTGCAATGACTTAGAATCAATAGTCGACTACTACAAGCTTGACACCAAGATTGCCAAGGGTGTCCGCGCCAACAAGCCTTGCAAAGAAAAAGGCCACGGTCAGGTCGTACACAGAGTATTCCTATCTAGTTCTTGCAGGCTCTTGTATGTAACCTTCCCTCTAGGGAGGACCAACCGAGGGGAAGCCGGGTTGGGAGTAGAGGAGCTCAAGATTCTATGGCACAAATTTTGGTGACAGCTCGGGGAGGGCAAGAGAAGGGGCACGATCCTGTGGTTTCATGGTTTCGTTGTCTTCTGGTTCAATGCTTACTTTACATCTGTAGGTGCCTTTTTTGTCGGTCCTCTGCGGCGAATGTGAAGGCTTCCGCGCCAAGTCTTCTCTTCTCCATTTCATATCTTTTCTTTTTACGCAAAAACTACTGTGTATGTGACACCACTTGTCCTTTTTTAGTTCAATAATGGAACTGGCCATTTCCTCAACAACAACAAAAAAAAAAGTGATGTATGCTCAAATATGTAAGCTATTCATGTAAAGAACTACAGATACCATTAGTAACAAATGAACAATAAGCAACACACCTTGTCCTCTTTTACTAAATTGCGTAAAATTACATCTAGAGGAGGCTGAGTAATTTCTTCATTTAACATTGCATCACTGTTGATAGCATAGCCTAGTACACACTGTGTTGAAGACCCTGCCTTTAAACATTTTCACAATCTAGAAGTTAGCCAAAATAGGATGCTGACAAAACAAAGTGGCCGTTGTCTACCACTACACATGACTATTAGCTTCATGAAGAAATGCCGAGTGCATAAGAATTTGATTAACACGGCGAACATTCTTGATAGCTAGAAATGCAGATGAAGTAATACAACTACAGCATTGACACCAAATAATTGTTGCATACTTGCATAGACCAGATTTTAATCTAACCAGTGGTAGGTTTCTTGGGTGAAATGAGCAGAGCTAAAGAGAAATAAAATTTGCAGCAGCAGCGACGCTAGAATAGGAGCATGGGGGTACAGCTATACCTCAAAAGTTTTGAGAAAATACATGTTATATATAGTGTATACATATACATGCAATAAATTTCAGTACAATCAATGACATTTGTGATTATGTGTAAGTGTTATATTGTATGTTAGTATGTAGAATTGTATAAATTACGTAGAAGTAGAACAATTAGTAGAGAGTTAGTGAGTTAGTCACGAGTCAGTAGAACTATGTGTTACTTAATTTTGTACCCTCAACGTGAAAATCCTAGCTCCGCCACTGATTTGCAGAGGATATAACACACATCCTAAAGTAATTTACATCATGATATGATATGAGGTACACATAAAACAATGCAACATCAAAATACTACGTCTTCTTTCCACTGTTAATAAACGGATATACCTGCTTTCCTTATAACAACCAAAATACCAAATTGGCTGCAATATTTGTACGGGAATGCAGTAATTACAAATCAAACTACTTAAGTAAAAGGAAATGGAAGATAGACAGAGCCAATCCTGAGAGACTATAAAAGCAGCATTGATTTTTTCTTAAAAAAAAAAAAACCTTTTTACACTAGATTTCCTTTCAAATGCGAACCAAGAACAAATCAATTTCCCCCAAACCCAAAAACAAGCAGATGGGAACTACAGGTGACAACCCTAACAAAAGAAATCTCCGAACCTTTCCCAAGCCTAGACCGCTGCAAACGACAACATTAGCATCGAGCTGTCTGTGACACACAACCTCGCATTACGCATCAAATCAAGCTGACCACATAGCACACACCCTCCAAATCCAAGAAACTTAGCATGATCCGAGCACATCAAAATTTACTTACAGGCAGTCAGAACTAAGTAACAACTACGGGAGCAAGAATGACATCGATGAGTGTGGTTTTCGGAAATAATTGTTATGTGTCTTTTAGGATCCCCACATCTTTATTTATAGTCTCAAACTAGAGTCCGACTTTCACACAACTTGCTTTTGAGATCGAACACGAACTCTTCAACACTCCCTCTTAAGATGGGCCGAAGATATCAATCATGCCTATCTTGTTACATATTGTAGCTCTCTCACTAGGACCTAACCCTTTAGTAAAACAGTCAGCCAACTGTTCATCAGACTTGACATACTCTAACTTCAATATTCTGCCATCGAGCTTTTACTTAATGAAAAACATATCAATCTCAATGTGCTTGGTATGATCATGCAAAACTGGGTTGTTAGCAACGTTGATTGCAGATTTATTATCACAATGCAACACCAATATATTATTCCTCCATATTCGAAGCTCGGACAATAACCCCTTCATCCATATTATTTCACTGACACTCAACGCCATTGCTCTGTACTCTGTTTCTGCAGTAGATCGAGTCACAACCTCTTGTTTCTTGCTTCTTCATGACACAAGGTTACTTCCCACAAAGATGCAGTATCCAGAGGTAGACCTCATGTCATCTACACTGCTTGCCCAATCAGTATCGCAATATCCTTCCATATTCAGATGTTGATTCTTCCTGAACCAAAGGCCTTTCCCAGGACTACTCTTCAAATATCGCAGGATTTGATGGACAACATCCATATGTCCTGTTCTGAGATCATGTATATACCGACTAACCACATTCACTGCATATGAAATATCAGATCTTGTATGACACAAATAGATGAGACGACTAACAAGCCTTTGATAAGCTTTCTTGTCAACTGGATCTCCCGACTCAGCACATAGCTTGTGATTTCTATCAATAGGTGAAGCAATATGGCGACACCCAAGCATACCTGTTTCTGCCAGCAGATCAAGGACACACTTCTTCTAGGAGAGAACTATACCATTCGAAGAACGGACAATCTCAATCCCAAGAAAGTATCGAAGAGGTCCAAAATCTTTCACCTCAAATACCTCTCCCAGATTTTCCTTCAAGAACTTGATTTCCTCGGCATCATCTCCAGTAATCACAATATCGACTGCCAATATGGTGATATGTGATCCTCTATGTCTGTAAAATATAGTATGATCTTCATTGCACTGAGAATAGCCCATACTACAGACTGCATACTTGAATCTATCAAACCACGCCCTTGAAGACTACTTCAGACCGTATAAAGACTTCTTGAGTCTACACACCTTCCTCTCAGTCGCATGTTCTCAAAGCCTGGAGGAATCTCTATGTAAATCACCATGTAGAAAGGCATTCTTCACATCCAACTGATGTAGGGGCCATCCAAAGTTAGTTACATAGGAGATCAATGTTCTTACCGTGCTCATCTTCGCCACTAGTGCAAAGATCTCATCATTAGTCTATCCCATATATTTGACTATAACCTTTTGCAACCAACCGTGCCTTGTATCTTTCTACCTTACCTTCAGGAGTTTGCTTAATTGTAAACACTCATTTGCATCCTACTGCCCTTTTTTCCGCTAGAAGTGGAACAAGATCCCATGTCTTATTCTTCTGAAGTGCACTAAGTTCTTCCTTCATGGCATCCTTCTATTTAGGATCCTACTTAGCAGCTCGCCAATCCTTTGGAACATGCACTGTCTGAAGAGATACAATGAATGCTTTGTATGCAGGTGAGATATAGGAATGTAAGATGAAGTTTGCAATGTCATGCTCAAAGCCATACCGAACTGGAGGTTTTCCTGCATTAGCTCTAGTTTTTCTACATTGTGCAAGTGGTAATTCTAAATGAGAGTGATTAGAATGAACATTACCACTCGCCCCAAGGAGAGGCAAGAAACTTTATGGAGAGAGATCTGATGAGGGATTTGGGACTGGATCAATTGGCAAGGTCGGTTGTTCAGAAAGCTATTCAGGCTGTGGCAAGGCCGGTTGTTTAGAAAGCTCTCGTTGGCTACGCTGTTGGTGGCTCAGTGCTGACTACTTGCTCTCTGCTTCCCCCTGTTTCTCAAAGCGTCTTTGCTGATAAACCTTTAATTCTTTTGGAGCTATCACATCTCTCACATATTTCGTTAGGTTTGGGCATGAAATTATTCCCACAATAACTTCTTCTCATTGACTCTTCTTGTTCTCCCCCTCTCGACTGTCACCCTCGGTGATAGGAGAGAGCTCCAAATACTGATCAAGAGTATCTACACTCGTGTAGTAAGGCTCAAACTCCCAGAATATCACATCCATACTCACGGATAGCCTTCGTTCAACTGGGTTCTAGCATCTATAGCCCTTCTGACTCGATGAATAGCCTATAAAGATATATTTCAATGCCTGTGGATCCAACTTGCCAACCGATGGTAAGTGGTCTCATACAAAACACACACAACCAAACACCTTGGGAGGCACCTTGAACTCCGTTGACCCAAAAGAAGTTCAGCTGGAGACCTCATCCCAAGTATTCGAGATGGCATGCGATTGATGAGATACGCTGTCGTCATCACTGATTCGCTTCACAACCCCTTTGGCACATTCATCTAAAACATGAGTGAACGCGCTACCTCTAACAAATGTCTATTCTTCCTTTCAGCCACTCCATTCTGAGGTGGGGTTCCTGAACAAGTAGTCTGATGAAGTATCCCCTCTTCTGAGAGATACGCTGCAAACTCCTTATTAACATACTCAGTTCCATTATCTAATCGAAAAATCCGAACCTTTGTATCAAACTGAGTAGCAACCATCCTATGAAAGTCCTGGAAACATCGAAGGGCCTCGCTCTTGTGTTTCATCATATAAATACAAGTCATACAAGTATAACAATCAATAAATGTGATAAACCACTTAAAACTACTCACATAAGTAACTGAGCACATACCCCAAACATCCGAATTTATTAATATAACGGGTTCATAACTCCGAAGACCAAGGCTACTATATGTAGACCGTGTATGCTTTCCAAACTTACAAGCATCACACACAAGTTTACTCTTATCTACTTTTTTGAACAAATCAAGGTATAATTGACTTAAACTCTCAAATGATAGATGTCCTAAGCGACGATAATGTAATAAAACTTCTCCCTCGATTCCTCCTATAGCCACAACTAATGACGTATCAACCTGATCAATGTACCACAACCCATTACGCCTTATTCCAGTCCTAATCCTCTTCCTAGTTCTCTTCTCCTGAAACAAGCATGAATCCTCATCAAATGTGACAGTGTATTTTAATTAATCAATGATAGAAGGTTGACTAGAAAAAAGGGAACATGCAAAACAGAGGATAAAACAATGGATGGTGTGCACTCTACAGATCCTACACCTTGAATAAGTTAAGAGTTTCCATCAGCTGTTTGGACAGTTTCAGAATGAATATATAGTGTGTAAGATGCAAATACGCTAAGTGAATCCATAACATGCTTGGATGCCCCCGAATCTATGATCCAATCAACATGAGAGTGCTTATATGTAGATGCAAGTGCATGTTCTTGAGTACCTTCGTCCACATGGGCGTAGTTTGCAAAGTTACCAAAAGAGGTGGAATCAGTGGAATCATGAGAAGTCATCAATGTCTTTCCTGCTGCCACTTCTCCCACTGCATAGCTTGCTCTCCTGTCAGAGTAACAAACATGATCTCCTTTGTCAGGGCCACATTAGCCTTGGGGCTAGCTCGGCCCCTTCCTCGACCTCCATCTCCACGACCACCACGATCTCCACCTCAGCTTCGATAATCTCCACCTCCGCCTCCACGACCACCACGGCCTCCACCTCGACCTCCATACTGTGGAGAAGGACAAGCACGGCTCAGATGTCCTCTCATCCCACAGTTGTAGCACTATCTACCATTTGGTATGGCATATGTCAATCTGACCAGGTTATTGTTCCCCATTACTTGTAGTCGAACCTCCTCCTACACCATAGCCGAAATAGCCTCTTTCATGGTAGACACGTTTACCAAGTGAAACATGACAGCTCTTCTACTCTCAAACTTTGGGTTCAATCCCTTTAGGAAGTGTGTAACTCGTCTACATTGCAGCCACACCCTGCCAACCTCAATATCACCAACACATGTTAACTGCAGTGGATTATAGTGATCTAAATCTACCCACAATTGTTGTAGTTCATTAGCATACTTCTGGACGGTCTTCTCCTCCTGTTTTAGGGCCTCCACCTTACCCTAGATCTCCACCATCATCATCACATTTTCTACCCCAGTACATGTTGCTTAGCATCTTCCACATTGCCGGTGCACTCTGCATCATCTCCACTATGCGAGCGATAGATGGAGACATCGAAGTTAGCAACCAAGCTACCACCACAGAGTTGGTGGGGTTCTACATCCTCCAATCCATACTCACCTTGTCTGTTGGCTCAACGCAAGTCTCCCACAGGTAGTGCTCCACCCCCTTCGTCATCAGAATTAGCTGAGCCCTTCTAGACTAACTCAGGTAATTCTTACTTCCTTCCAACTTTACATCATTCGGCATCAGCTCCAGTTTTAAGTCAGGTGACCCTGCACCAACCCACGGACCTATCATACTTGTCACGAAGAGGTCCTGTAACATGCTTTTCATGTCACCTTGAGTTACCAACGGGAAAGTAGTCTCAACAACTGCCTTCCTTTTCTCTTCTACCGCCCTTATTGCGGCTTCCTCCTCCTCCTTCCTCGCAGCCTCAATTTCCTCAGGGATCATCTTCTCAATCAACCAAAGTAATACCAATTACTACCAAGATATGCCGTGCGTATCTCCCACGATCACGACAATTCTTCATGCATCAATGTTATGATGGACCTCAACGATTTCCTTCACGATTATCCAAATCATGTATAGCATCACCTTTCTTGTTTTCTTTTCTTTTTCTTTTTTTCTGAACAGATCCCTCCTCTCTCTCTCTCTCTCTCTCTCTCTCTCTCTCTCTCTCTCTCTCTCTCTTCCTCTTTCTTTCTTCTCCCAAACCTTCAACCGGTTTCCTCGCCTCTTCAGTTTCTTCTCTTGAAGCGATCTGAGCAGATTGTCTTCTCGGCGTCTCTCCCTCCCTCCTCTGGTGGATCTTCCTTCTTCCTCCTCGGTGGATCCCGGCTCGCGCCCACGAGGAGTGGCGGCGGCTTCCTATGAGATCCGTGTGGCGCGCGCGACCCATGCGACGGCGGCCAGCCCGCATGATCTGAGCTACGGCGGCGACCCACGCGGCCGCGTGGTGTAGCAGCGGCACAAGCGGCGATGGTCCATCCTCGCCTGCTAGGCGACGGTGTGAAGGGATGATCGGCGGCAGCAGCGGATAAGGTACATGAATGCTAGGGTTAGGGTTTGGTGGTGGATGGGCACGGTGGCTCTGATACCATGTGGTTTTTGGGAATAATTGTTGTGTCCCGTAGGATCTCCACATCTTTATTTATAATCTCAAACTAGAGTCCGACTCTCATACAACTTTCTATTGAGATCGAACATGAACTCTCCAACAATGAGTACAATGAACTCACAAGCGCCATGTAAGTAGGGGCTACTGGCCTCATCCGCTCCAAATCTCACATCTACACAAAATATGACAAAAAGAATCAGAAGCAACGCCTGGCTCTCTTCCTCGGTAGGCTTTGACCCGATTTTGGGCCACGATGAGCAGAAGAAAGGAGAGGGAAGGATCACTACGGGGAGAGGACCTCACCTGTCTTTTCTTCCCTGCAGTCGGTCGGGGCCTCACCGGCGGCTACTCTCCCGGCATCCCCGTCTCTTCTCGCGTCGTCGTCTTCCCTTTCCTACGTGAGAGGACGAGAGGGAGAAGGGGACGAGACGGCGACGACATCCTAGGATCCGGGCGTGTGGCAACCCAGGAGCGCGCAACGAAAGCGTGGAAGGCGGCAAGCATGGGTGAAGGGGAGGGTAGCAAGGGCGACGGGCATGACGTGGGCAAAGGGGAGGAGGCTGGTGGTGCGGGGGGCAAAGGGGAAGAGGTGGCGACGCGAGCGAAGCGAAGGAGATGGCCAAAGGGGAGGACGGGGCGGACAACATGGAAGGCGGGGAGGAGGGAGCGACAGTGGGGGAGGAAGCGAGCGCGAGGGCGGGGAGGAGGTAGGGGATGGCATGCGAGGGCAGTCGAGCGGAGGACACGGGTGCGACTGCGGAAAAGCTGCTCGTGGTGCGCAAAGCTGACCCGAAAGCCTTGCATCGCGATCCGGCTGATCGTACGGTTCACATGCACACGAAGCGAAGCCGCACGCTGGAGGCCGGGAAGGCACGCGTCCGCGCTTGATTGGAAGTAAATGGCCGCATGGAGGGTGTGATTTTTAGGCACAATAAGGAGAGTGATACGCAGCGATGCACATGCACGGTGCATTTCCCCCATGCGCCGTTGCCTTGTCAAACCACTCTACTTCCTTTGCGTCGTAGCTTCTCACTTGTATTGTTTCCTTTTTTGTCTGGTGTTCTATTCTCTTTACTGTGTTTGCTTCTGTTGAACTAGCTCAGCCTTTCGGAGTTCATTGATTGGTCGGAGAAGTGCAAATACTTACGGCACGTGTACATGCGTGCTTATATTTGACCACAGACCAAACCGAAGCAGCGACCAAATTGTACGCGCGTTCATCTGCTGAACGCGAGTTTCTTGGAGAACGGAGACCGGAGAGTCTACAACTCTACATGTGCCACGCAAGCTCGCTGTGCATCAGATCAAGAAAAAAAAGTCCCGTCCTGCATTCTCTTCGGCCTTACATGATCAAGAAAAAAAAAACTTGTGCATTCTCTTCGGCCTTGACCATAACATCAGTCCATCGATCACACACGGTTTCCACTTCGACCATCCATAAAATTTGCATGAGAAACAAAAGAAACAGATGTTTGGATAAGTGTGTATGTTGAGTTTGAGTATGATACAAATTTTGTTTTTACTTTAACTCATTGTTCTATTCTATACGGAGTCTTTCATATACCATTATAAATATATCACTGTAATATATAAAGAATAGCAAGAGCTTTATTGTAAACACCTTCTCTCGTATAGTGATATTACTTTCCTGCGTACACGATTTTTTAGAAAATATTTTCTACGTAAATTTCATATTTTTTCTTTTTATTTTTCAGTGCATTGTTTTCAACCGTATAAGTACTTAAGTAACTGCAGTTCCGCTTGACCTGGAAACAGTGCCGTCAAATCAACGATGCTGTGTCTTCAGTCTTCACACACACGCGCACACGTACCAGAAGAAAAAAAAAATCAACTGTGATAGACTGAAAGAGTGGAAGCTACTCGACAAGCAAGCGAGCTGCCGTCCTGTCAGTGGCACAGAAGTTCGCCGGCCGCTGTGTACGTACGCCCCCACCGATCTCCCTGTCACTCGGTACGGATGTTTGGCTCTGCCTCGTCCGGATTCACGGTTTCACATCGTGCGCCTAGGCAATAGCGGCAGCGCAGCACGTTGCCCCCGCTGCCGTCCTTCGTATTTAGCGCACCAAAAACAAATTGATTGCGTGGCGACATGCTTTCGCCCATGATCTCATGCTTTCCGCGATTCAGAAATGCGGTTTCGGGGCATCCGTCACGGCCCACGCACGACAGCAACGGTTGGCGCTGTGATGGCCGGAGCGCCAGACAGCACCCCGTGCGCGACACGAATGCGCTCTGGGAGCGATCAACGTCGTGGGCAGTGAGATGGAGTACGTTTTTTTTGGACTAGTGAGATGGAGATGGAGTACTCGTGCACGTTAATTAGTGCACATAATCCTCCAAGCAAAGTTAGTGCACGTATGTAATGCACCTACTGTTCTACAAAAAAAAAGGGCATGGGTTTCCTGCCAGAAAGGACCTGATTGATCTCATTCGTGCTGATCAGAGTAACACGGATATGAATTCACGTGTTAATCAAGTCCAAAGTTGTTCAACTCAGGGGTCATGGTACTTTTCTGAAATACCATTGATGCACTGTGGTGGATGTAAGTACGTAACAGAATGCGTTAGTCCCACAGCACAAGTGGTATTAGCATAGTACGTACTACTAATCATCAGGCTACAGAAACATTGGATACGTGTGTAACATATTTTTTGTCGACCACGCGGTGTTGTGGCAGTGGTTGCTTGGCTGCCGTAGATGTAACGCGCGAAAGGCCGCGGGCGCGAGGCTGGCGCGCACGCGCAGGCCGTGGCGGACCCCGGCCGGCGGAAGCCACGGCGCGGCGTGGCGGACCACGGCTGTTTGCCTGTGTGGTTTCGAGTTTCGACAGAGGCAGCAGAGCGACATATGTCACGTCCTGTTTTGGAGCCTTTAGTTAGGAATTTTTTTAATTTTGGCCTCTGACGTCACGTTAATTGCAAAAAATAATCTCCGTGGCGTCGTATTCGCAAATCTAGCCCCCTTCCGAGCACGGTAGCACAGGTTGGTGACACGTGTAGCATCCTGTGGTCGGCTTCATGCTATGGCTCCCTCTCGTTTACATACTGACACGTAGAAAGCTGCCGTCCAGTTGGTTACACGTTCGGCTTCATGTTATGGCGCCTCCTGTGGATAGGAAAAAGGTGAGCAATCTAGATTGGAGACCTGTTGAGGATAAGTTTGAGAATAAATTGAGGGGTTGGCAAGGTAAAATGCTAACTTTAGGAGGTCGTTTGGTGCTTATCAATTCTTCTCTAAGTAGTTTGTCTCTTTACATGATGTCTTTTTACAAGTTACATGTGGGTGTTGGGAGAAAGATGGATAGGTTTAGGTCTAGATTCCTTTGGAGTTCTGGTGAGGGTAATAAAAAATATCATCTGGTTAGTTGGCCAGTGGTATATTTACCCAAGGCTTAAGGGGGTCTAGGAATTCTTGATTTGAAATCCATAAATTTGGCTCTTCTAAGCAAATGGTTATGGAGGTTGAAAATGGGAGGGGCTGTGGCAGGATATCATTAGAAAAAAATATCTGAACAAGAATACCTTGACACAATCAAGTGCTAAGGTTAGAGATTCTTGCTTTTGGAAAGGTTTAATGGATGTGAAGGATGCTTTTCTCACTTGTTGCAAAAGGATTTTGGGTGATGGTGCTAGAACCCGGTTCTGGGAAGATTTATGGTTAGAGGATGCTCCTTTGGCTGTGAAGTATTCTAGACTGTTTAACCTTGTATATAATAAACAAATCACAGTGGCTAGTGTTTTTGCAAAAGGTTTGGATTCTATCAAGTTTCGGAGAACCTTATTGGGAGACAACTTAATGTTATGGCGGAAATTAGTGAGTGCGGCGGCGTTAAACTGAGAGATGAGAATGAAAGGTTGGTGTGGCTTTTGTCGAAGACTGGAGTGTTTTCTGTTAAATCTTTTTATCTTGCTTTAAGAAATCAGAATTTTCTTTTTCCTTATCATTTCATTTGGGGGTTAAAATTGCCTTTGAGGATAAAGGTCTTCATGTGGCTTGTGCTGAAGGACATAATTTTGACTAAGGATAGTTTGTGTCATAGAGGTTGGTCAGGGGATAAAAAAATGTGTTTTTTGTGGAATGAATGAGAGTATCAATCATCTTTTTTTGGTTTGTCCCTTAGCGAGGTTTATTTGGAATCTTGTGGGATGTGCTTATGGTTTGACTTGTACTTCTGTGGATATCCATCGGTTGATGACCAACTGGATTGGAGGATTTACTAGGAGAACAAGGAATTTGATCTTGGTTGGCATAGCTGCAGTGATATGGAACATTTGGAAATTTCGAAATGCAGCTGTTTCAAGCAAAAGTGGCCTTCAGAACCGGTCCATGTGATTTTTGATATTTGTCGGTGTATTGAGCTTTGGGCCAAATTGTAGAAAGAAGCCAATCAGAATCTTTTGGTCACGGGCGCTAAAGTGTTGAATCAAGTGGCGACAGAAGTTTTTGGGGCAAGAAGAATGTGGACACCTTGGACCAAGAAGCTGACGTTTTGAGATTGGTCTGTTGTTTTTGAAAGTTCTCAGTGGCAGCTAATTGGGCGATGTCTTTACACCAATTTTGTTGTCTTCCAGTTGATGAGGTGATTCGGTTACTTTCTGTGTTTGATATGGTGATGTGCTGGTAGCTTGCACTTTGCTGTTCCAGTTTTTGTAATAGGTTGTTAACATTTCTGTATATAGGAAGGTAGCTGATGGCTACACCTTTTTTTCGTTTTCAGTTTGTTTGTTGGATTCATATATCGTGGTTTCTGTTAATAGAAACAGGGGCTTTTGCCCTTTTATCAACAAAAAAAATGTTATGGCGCCTCAGGTTAAAGGTTCAAACTTCAAAACCTAGCTGGCGCACCTTTTGCGATATTTTTGTTGTGGTTGCTGTGGTGGGTTTGGGTCAACCAGGCTGAAACTTCACCGATTGGGGGAAAGCCGTTGGTTCAGCCCGATTTTCATCGGTTCAGACCAGGGCAATTGCTTGAACCATCCAATGTCTTAGCCTGGACCGTACTAGGCGTTAGGTCTGTTTTGCCCGGTCCGACAGGGTCTAAGAACACTGCAAAGAGTACGAAGTCACTATAGTGTCTTAGTTGGCTTCAAAGTGCACGTGTAACACGTGCCTCCGTATAAAAAACCAAGTAAAACAGTACCAATGTACAGCTCGTGTGTCTACTGTCTTTTCTAGTAAATTAGCGGATAAACATAATTTGTCTACATTCTCCTATGTCATGTACTCCCGGGAGTAGTTACTCCCTATTCCGTATCTCACATATCTCACAACGTAGAGAGTATCTTGCGCAACCGATAGTATGTATGTGTAGTATACGAGTATATAAAACCATATAGGTGGTATTTACACATTTTCAGATGTGGTATGTACAATTTTTAGACATACTCCTTTTTATGTGCGAATATGAAGGTATTTACAAAATATGCTAAAAACTATGGACTCTCTTGCAAATTTTTGTGTGGTTCACATTAGAGTATCTTATAATTAGTATATGAGTATACCCAAAGTGATAATGGAGTATGTCAAGTTATTTTAGGTGGTATATCAAAGGTAAGAGTAACTACTCCCAGGAGTAGAAAGTATTTTTCATATATATATATATATATATATATATGAAAATGGTATGGTACTCTTGGGAGTACGTACTACTACTTCTTATATATCACTTAAATCGTATGATGATACATCTTTATCTATTTGAGCATACCCCAATAATGATTACAAGATACCCTAAAATAAGTTTCATGAAAAAAAATTCATTAAAATCCACTTTTTATAGCAAAATTTATGTATATACTTCTTTTATATATGAAAAAGGGTATATAACAAAAATATTTTTTTTTGTTATATACCCTTTTTCATATATAAAAAAAGTATATACATAAATTTTGCTATAAAAGGTGGATTTTAATTAATTTTTTACGGAACTCGCTTTGGGGTATCTTATAATCATTATTGGAGTATTCTCAAATTGATAAAGAGGTATCATCATACGATTTAAGTGGTATATGAGAGGTGGGAGTACATACTCCCAGGAGTACCATACCATTTTCCTATATATATATATATATATATATATATATATATATATATATATATATATATATATATATATATATATATATATATATATATATATATATATATATATATATATATAATCAATTAGCATATACTCCCTTCAGTGACACCTGTGAAATCAAATTGTTTTTAATATTTATAAATAACATTAGCTACGATATTATGCCGGCTTGGTGATATGATTAGTGGTGAATTAGTGAATATGACTAATGCATTAATTGCTGATAGGATCTAGTTTGAATTTGGGCCAATAATAGCTAAACTTGAATGTGCATGGAAGATATGGAATGAATATTGACCATTAGATAAAGTCGATCGGAGGACATAGAATGACTCGTGTACACAAAGTATGGGTGTATTTGGCAAAGAATGTATTCATTTTAATATTAGTATAGACAAGGTAATGCATGTGCATTACTATATCGACCTTATTTCGAGCTCTTTGATCAAATGTGAATATCTTAGATCACACAATTAATATGCATGCATGCTACCATACCGTGCAACTGTGCGGACCAATGAACCTACAACTGTCTGATACTCTTTTCAGTCGTAACAACATGTCATTTAAGATACGTGCAGTTATACTTTTGAAACTTGCTAGTCAAACTTTTAAAACTTGCTATCAATATCTTTTTAAGTATTTAAATTGTATATATGAAAATCATATGTATAGATTTATCTCGAAAAGTACATTCATAATATTATAATTTTATTGAGTTTTATAAATATATTATAATATAAATTAGTGGTTAAAGTGGTGTTTTGGGGACCATGTCATGTACAAGATGGCATGTTTTGTGACCGGAGGAGTATTACAATTTTTAGAGTTACTAGTCACTAATTAATCCTTGAACTTTCCCAACTCGTTCCTTGGCGCATCAATCACAAGTCAGGTAAGGTGACTAAATCTTCTCACATGACCAAATCGATCGATATCGTTCGGAGCATCTCGCGAGCGCTCAATTAATGTGCGATGCCTCTTCCGAATCGTGCCGAGGCGCCTTATCGTTTCTTCCACTCGATTCCCGCAGATGTCTTTGTAAGTTTCTACGGGTATTTTTCAACCCCATTGACTACAATTAATTTAGTATTTGGGCACATACTCTAGCCAGCAAAATTCAGCTAGCCTAGTACTATTCTGCTGTTCCAGCCTAGTACTATTAATTTAGTAAAAGTCAATCTCATCTACATTACCAGGATATAGATTACAATTGAGGAGCCTTTTCTGATAATCTTTTTTTCTTGAATAGTTGCATATTCGCCATTAGAAAAAAAATTCAAGCTGCAGATGTAATCCTCGTACATATCACCATGATGAACCAGCACTATGTTTTAGCACATTTTCCCCCCTTGTTGGGCAAAGAATGTGGTGACTGTAGTGGCCAAATTGGCTGCAAATTGTTTTGGCAGCCATGGGCCCTTGACCTACAAGCAGCCTAGAGGTAGGAAATGGTGTTGGCAAGTTGACTACCCACCTGAAAAATGAACTCCGAGTCTTCATATTACACAAGCAAGCTAGGCAATGCATGTGCATATTCTGCCATTCAACCGTACGTATATCTTTTCCCAGCATTGCACGGCAAATAACTCCTGCAACACTAGTGCACCTCCCGTTTTCTTGGCATGGCGGCGGCGGTTGAACTCTTCCGGGAGTGGTAATAAGAAGTGCAGCACTGCCCGTCCAACCCGAGCTCAAGCCGCCGATAGCACCGGCGCCGGCTACTACCGCTTGGACCAAGTCAACCGCGCTGATACTGCCGTCACCGTCGCCCCTGAACGCACGCGCGGTAACGTTTTTTTTCTCTGAGTCCCACGTGGGCCGTGGGCCCCAACGAAGTAGTAGAACGATTCAGAAAGGGCAAGCCGGTTGGGCGGTTAGCCTGTACAACTTAAAACTTGGGGTAATTTCTCATATGCTTCTGTAAATTTTTAAAATCCCTTATTGTCTCGCTTCCTCGTGGAGCCTGGTCCCACGTGTAAGTAACACAATAAGTGACGTATAAGGAATAATGTAAGTTTTAGATGGCAAATAAGGAATTGCCACATACTTAGGCGAACGACACGTCGCACCTCCAACCGCATATATCTTTCGGATTAAATTAGCTAATCACGTGCTTAATTATCGGCCAGAGCTAGGATGGTAAACGGAGCCTCAAAATTCAGATGTCAACTGTTGAGGAACCGTTGCCGGCGAGTTCAGTCCGAGTGATCACCTCGTAAACCGAAATCGATTCACACATAACAATCAAGAACAGAATCGTAGATTGAACACAAAGATGTAGGGGACTTCTTACTTCTCTTTATTGTGGATGAGGAGCCCATCGTGGGCCAGACCTGCCTGGCCTGGGCTCGGTTTCTTAACACTCCTCATTGGGCACTCATCCGTTATGTTCATGTCTCATCAAAACTCCATAAAAATCTAGTGAAAAAAATTTAGAGAAAGAGTACATGAAACACGTTCTGTTATGTTGCACGAATTGACTAAGTAAAAAACCTTAGCCGAGAAATTTTAGAAAAACTAGTCAAGAGAAAAAGAGTACAATTCACCTAATTTTATTTTATCTCTAGGATTTATTCTTTGGATACTCGATCTTCATGATCAAGTTTCAGTAATTAGTTCGTGAAGATTCTCCTCCTGAATTCTACACTTCTCTAAGTCTCATCATTTCAATTCCACGTATACACCTTTTAAAACTAGATGCTGGAAGTGACTTAGTAAATAAATCTACTAGATTTTCACATGGCTTAGTATGCAGTACTTTAATTCCGTCTATCTTTTGTAAATCATGATCAAAGAAGAATTTTGTGTTGATATGTTTTGTGAGTTGACTCTTCATATAACCCATCTACACTTGTGCAACATAAGCTGCATTATCTTCATAGATAATTGTGAGAGTTTGTGCGGTATTCAATCCACACGATTGCTGGATGTGGTGAATCATCTGCCAAAGCCAAGAACATTCTCGCGAGGCCTCGTACAGTGCTATGATTGTCGAGTGGTCCATCGAAGTTGATACAGGACTTTGCTTAAACGATTTTTATGAAATTGTAGTTCCACCACATAGGAATACATAGCATGTTTGCGACTTGGCTGTATATGGGTCCGACAGGTACCCGGCATCTGCATAGCTAGTTATGGTTAGATCTTGGTTCTTTCTGTAGAACATACCAAGGTCTTTGCTTCCTTGGAGGTATCGAAAGATGTCATTTGTTCCCTGCCAATACCTTTTAGTAGGTTCTGCACTATACCTTGCTAGTAGGTTCACGACAAATGCAATATCCAGTCTAGTACAGTTTACTAAATACATGAGTGCTCCTACTACACTCAAGTACGGGAATTCTGGTCCCAGGACTTCTTCCCCCTCTTCTCTAGGCAGGGGCGGATCCAGTAAGGCCCACCAGGGTGCACAGGACACCGGGTCCAAAATCGTTTTCTAATGTATATATACCATGTATAAACAGTTTTGCCGTATTGGACACCCCTCGGCCAAAACGTAGGACACCGCATCGCGGACGGCGCGCGGCGCGTGGGTGCGTTGGCCAGCTTCCTGCCCGGGCGGCCCAACCAGCGTGCGATCGTGCGGGCGCATGGCCCAACTAGTGTGCGATCGCGCGGGCGCGTGGCCCAGGTAGCTGAGCGGGCGTGCGTGCAAGCGCTAGGTGCTGCGTGATGCGGGCGGGCGTGGTGAGGGCGCATGGCCGGCAAATGAGCGGCGTGCGTTCATCGCTGCTGTTGACTCGAGAACGATCGATGGATGCATTGTTGTTAGGTGGCATTGGCAATGGCAGCTAGTTAGCCAAGCAAAGGTGTGCGTGCGCACTACTAGTCCAACATTCCAATGGTTTTCTATGTGCTCATGATCCTAAATTATTGCAACTCTTGTTGTTGCTTGTGCTTTGCCTTGATCTAATGATATATCTTTGTGAGGTTAGATTAGGGATTTAGGGTGAGCAAGCTTAAAGAAGTTGGAAGGGCTTATAGCAAAGACCCTTCAGTGTCTCTTCTTTGTAAGGTAGGCACAAGACAAGGTCCGATTTTAAAACAAAGAAGCCACGTCAAAAATCTAGAATTACCAACCAAATCATTATGATGTGGATTGTTTTAATGATGTTCTTGATTGGTTACTTCAAGAACTCGATGGTCGCTTCAACGAGAAAAACTCTAGATTGCTGGTTTGCTCGGCCGCTTTGAGTCCAAGAGAATCATTTTGTGATTTCAATTTGGAGCATTTGATTGATATAGCTAAACTTTATTCTAATGATTTTGATGATAGGTAATTGAGAGACCTTAAACACCATCTTCGCCTCTACATTACCGATGTGTGTGCAGATGATAGATTCTCTAACATAGAGACTATTAGCGACCTTTCTCAAAAAAATGGTGGAGACAAGAAAACATATTTGCTATCCTTTGGTTTATCGACTTTTGAAGCTAACACTAGTTTTGTCTGTTGCCACTGCTACAGTTGAGAGATGCTTTTCAGCCATGAAAATTATGAAAACATATTTACGCAATCGCATTAGCGATGATTTCTTGAGAGATAGCCTTATTTGCTATGTGGAGAAATGCAAAATAGGGAAAGTTACCAATGAAGTTATACTTCATCGCTTCCAGAACTTAAGGGAGCGTAGAAATAAATTATAAAATATAATGTACTTATCTTTGTTTTGATAAATTCATGATTCTTTTACTTAAAATTTTACTAAGTGATTTCTTCTACTTTTTGTAGACTATCAAGGTCGGATGTTGTTTTTTGCCGATGTCGACCATCTTTTGTCCATGGTTTGGAACTTTATCTATCATTTATTCACTTTGCCATAGTTAACCCAAACTACTACTAGGAGTGTAGGATCCTTTGTTTTGGTAAACACTTTGAATGCTATTTTTCATCCGTTATGTTGAATTGTTTAACACATTACTATTCTAATTTCTATACAACATTGCTTCGTAATTAGACATGTGTGTTATGTATGGGACACCCGGTCATTTTCGTTCTGGATCCGCCTCTGTCTCTAGGTCTGTATGGATCTATGTCTTGCTGCAAGGATCTTCCTACCATCGACACTTTCGAAGGGTATGTCTTTTCAAAGCCGAACCTTTCTAACACTTTCTGAGTGTAGGTTGACTGATGCACTAATATTCCTTCAGGGGTATGCTCAAGGTGTAAGCCTAGGCAATATTTGGTTTTACCCTAATCTTTAATTTCGAACTCCGATTCCAGGTAAGAGCTCACTTTCTTAATATCTTCTAGGGTCCCGATGATATTCAGATCATCTATGTATACTGAGATTATACAAAATCCTTATTGTTCGTGTAGCCTTTCTTGCATAGAAAGTTGCTTAAGCGATTATACCACATCCTGCCAGATTGCTTAAGTCCATACAGCGACTTTCATAGTTGCACACTATACAGATTTCTATTTTCTGTCTTGGTTCAGGACTGGGATACCTTCAGGTACCTTCATATAAATGTCCAAATCCAAGTTCCCATAAAGGTATGCAGTTACCATATTCATCAATTTTATTTTTAAAATCAAGTTTACTGTCATTAAGATTAAATATCTAAAGGTAGTTCCGTCCATGACCGGAGAATAGATTTCTTCATAATTAACTCCTAGTCGTTGAGTGAAACCCTATGTAACAAGCCTTGCTTTATGTCTTACAACTTCATTATTTTTATTTCTCTTTCGAACAAATACTCATTTATACCCTACGGGGTGCACATGGGGAAGCGTGCGGCTTACAGGCCTAAACACCTCTCTTTTATTAGTAGATAATAATTCTGCTTCTATTGCCTTCTTCTAATTTTCCCAATCTAATCTTTTCTTATATTCGGCTAGCGATGCAGGCTCTGGATCAAAATCGATGATTGTAGCAATTTTCTTTGCAAAATAATTATCGACATTGGATATTGTCCTATTCATAGATTCTCCCGTGGTCACATAATTTATAGCTATTTCTTCATAGGGAGATTCTTCTAATGCTTTTACTTGCTCACCGCTGCTTCCAATTACGGGGGCAAGTCCTTTTAGTTTTTCAATTTCGATGTGTGCGCACACATCCATGCTGATGTCTCCCTCTGTTGGAATGTTCAAATCCGGTATGCCTTTTACTGAAGGTTCGATACTGGTGTCAGGTCTCAACTAGCTCCCCTTATGATTTTAGAGAACTTTAGTGATTGGCTGTGTCAAGTCTTTTTTATTCTTTTTCGCTAGGCGTCCCTAGTTACTTGGGATTCTAGGACTCGGAATTCTCGTCCTTTTATTCTGAGGCCTCTGGACGGGATTAGGGACACCTTCAATTTTCTTTGGTATTTCAACCATCTTCGGTGCATTGCATGCATGCACATGCGATTTGGTCATGCTTTTCAAATCACTAAAGTGGTCAAACAGTTGATTCGCAAATGTTTGCAAATCAATTATCTTCTGGACTTCTCTATTTGCTTCACTAGTGTGCAGGTCATGTGCATGGATTCCTATGGCTTGCCACGTTATTTTCCGATATTTTTCATCAAGGGGTTGAGTTCCTCCCCCTAAAGATGGAAAACTATAGTCATTAAATATGCTATCAGTGAAGCGGGTTGTATGTAAGTCTCCAGTCATGGGGTCCAAATACTTGATTATAGATATTATCTCATAACCAACGTATATCCCAGACTTTCGGAGAGGACACATTGCAGTTCGTTGTGGTGGTGGTATTGGCACATAAACCTTACAACCAAACCTGCAAAGATGAGAATTTTTTTTGCTAGCCCTTGCGCTAGTTGCATAAGTGAATAGATGTTATATGCTGACGGTCTAAAATTGATGAGAGTTGCTGCGTTCAGGACTGCGTGTCCACAACATATAGTTGGTCAATTACAATTCTGCAAAAGTGGTCGGACAATAAATTTAATTCTTTTAATTAATACCTCTGATAGTCTATTCTGGGTGTGGACATGCGGTATGGAATGCTCAACGGTGATTCCCATTGCCACGCAATAATCATCAAATGCATTCAAAGTAAATTCTCCGGTGTTGTCCATTCTAATGGACTTCACATGATGATCAGGATAAAATTATTCTTAATTTTAATTATCTGCAAGATCAACTTTGCAAAAGCATGATTTCTCATAGACAATAAGCATACGTGTGACCATTTCGATGAAACATTGATGAGCACCATAAAATACCTAAAGCCCTGACAGGGGCTGTATAGGACCGTAAATATCACCCTGGATATGGTTCAGGAATGCAGGGATTTCATCCTTCACTTTCAAAGCAGAAGGTCTAGTAATTAATTTCCCGGTAGCATATACAGGGTACACAAAATCTTCTTGATTCGAAAAATTCTTTACATTGATATTATGTCCCTGAGAATTGTTAATTATATTTCTCACCATCTTAGGACCGGGGTGGCCTAATCTATCATGCTAGAGACAAAAAACTTCAGAGCTTCTAAAAGTTGTTTTCATGACAGTATAGGTTGCAGGTGCCTTAATATTAGTGTAGTATAGCCCAGATTCATTTGAAGGAAGTCATTCTAATACCCTTTTTCATTTTCTTCACACTTAGTAATGAACATGTATTCCTTACTATACCCTTCTTCAGTCTCTACGTGGAGACTGTTAACGCGAATATCCTTAAAACTTAGAAGAGTTCTAGTCGATTCTGGGTACAACAAGGCTTCTTCAATAGCCAAGTTGTGCCCATCGGGAGTATAATTGTGGCTCTTCCTGAGCCTATTATACAAGTATTGCTGCCTACGATTTTTGTAAGACTACCAGCATTCTTGCTGATCGACTAAAAGTACTTCGTTTCTCTCAAGATGGTATTTGTTGTGCCGCTATCTGTTAAGCACACTGCCTCCATAGGGCGCCACATGTGTTCTGATATATAAAGTATTTATTAATATAAGGTAGAAAGCAATCCACACATAAATAAATTACTCCAAAACAGAACATAACTTGCTATTATTAATACAGGAAAAAGTCTTGCATGACCCATCATAAGAATTTAATGCTTTGCTCTCCTAGAGCTTACAACCATTATTAAATAATTCAATATTCTATCACAACCATAAACTACAAATGACTACAAAATCTAAGTGCAATGCGTGCACTAGATCGAATTAGCGACGTACGAAGAAACTTCTGCCTGAATCTTCTCCATGTCCATCTTCTCTTCTTCGGTATCTACGGCTGCTGCCGCTGCGATGTCCAAAGAAGGGGTGATGGGGCTGCTTCTGGGCTGTCCACATTCATGGGTGCAACCAATGGCTATGGATCCTCCATGCCTGCAATGGCGAGGTATGCCTCATGCTATCCTTTGCCCTTCTTCTTAGACTAGAAAGCATCAATCACATGCTACAGCTCACGACAAACGTGTGACCAATGCCCCAATGTGCCACATTTGTAGCAACTTTGGTCCTACTGACCATAGGGCTTGTCATCGCGCTTCTTTTGTCCGCCCTTCTTAGTTTAGCATTTGGCTTGGTCTTGCGACCCGTGACCTTACCGTTCCCGCCTCTTTCCTTTGAGTGGGGCTTCTTCACCTTGTAGTTGCTTGCATTGACTTCATGGCCAACACTGCTACTAGGCGGCTGTGAGATGTAGTTCTTCCTTAGTACATCATGTTGAGCTTCTGCAACTTACATGATGTCAATCAGTTCGGCATACTCCTTGTAGCCAACTTGACGATAGTTGCATGCAGATTGCACCGCATTTGGGTGAAAGGTAGAGAAAGTTTTCTCGATCTTCTGCTCATCTGTGGTTACCTTACCACATAGTTGAAGACTTGTACAAATTTTGTGCAATGCAGAATTGTACTCCTCACGGTCTTGTAGTCAGCAAAACGTAGTCGGTTCCATTCCTGCTCTACCCGAGGAAGAAAGGTGTACTTCAGCTTCTCGAACCGCTTCTTCATTGCGGTCCATAAAGCTAGTGCATTCTTCTCCGCCATATACTCATTCTTGAGCGTTAGACAGAGATAGTGTCTGAGGAAATGAAGTGTTTGATCATTTTCCTCAGCAGTTAGAGTGGCATCCTTCAAGGTGCCAAGTCCGATAGTAGCACAGAGCTTTTTGGCTCCAAGTACGATCTCGACATCTGATGCCCAAGTCAAGTAATTCTGGCCATGTTGGGCCAGCTCTTCGAACTCCCGGTTTGTAATGCCAATCATCTGTATATTAATGCAAAGAGTTCATAAGATTACTGCTGATAACTTGTATAAAATGGTTTAAAAATTCTCATAATATTCTCGTATTTTTCTATGCATTTTTCATGATTTACTGCTATTTTTAGTGATTAAAAGTAATATAAACAATCACAAATAATCAAAAACAATATATATAATATATAAATTACATAGAAATAATCAAAGTTAAGCATGCTTCAAAAGTTCAAAATATGCAAAAAAAAAAAAAAAATCCTAAGGCCCTTTTCTACTGAAAAATGATTTTTTTTGGCGAATTTTGCAATTTTCAGGGGTTAAAATGTGAAATTTCAGTTATGAGAAAAATTTGCGTGTAATTTTCAGCAATTCCTAAGGCCTTTTTGCACAATCGGGGTTTTTCTTTTCTCTTTTTTTCAACCGGACCTCCTTTTTTCAGCCTGATTTCTGGGCCTGCTCCTCACGGCCCAGTTGGCCTTTCCCGACCCAAGGCGTCGGCCCATTTCGGCTCATGGCCGGTTCAAAGGGAGGGGAGGCGGCACGCTTCTCCATGCACGGGAGCCAATGCGGCGGGCATGGCCGGTGGCACGGCGTTTAGGCCGACAGGGGCGGCGTGGAGCTCGTGCTGTGGGCGTGCGAGGCTGGAGATGCGTGGTGCGGTAGCGGCTAGGAGCCGGCGACCCTTGCGGGTGGCCGGGAAGGCGCGACACGGACCAGGCGATCCCGGCGGCACATCTCTGCGAGAGGGACCGAGCGGGGGCGGCGCCATCTTCGGGCACATGTGGCCGACGGGAGTAGACAGCGCGGAGGGCCGGTGTCCATGCAGGGCCATCGGCGAAGGCTGGCGGGACCGGCAACGCCGTGCGTTTCCATGCGCAGAGCTGGTGGCACTGCAGGCGCGGCGTGTGGGCAGCCGGGAGGTGGCGCGGCCATCCGGAGCGGCGCAGCCATGCGGCGTGGAGGTGGTGCGGCACCACGGGCATACGTGGATGGCACCGGCTTCGGGCGGCGGCGCGGAGGGTTGCCAGTGCGGGGGCGTCGTCGATTTCGGGCGGCGGGGCATGCAGGCCGGGCGTGGCTCCATGCCGGCGGCAGCACAGCTCCATGCCCTGTGCGCGGCTTCCAGGCGGGGGTGGGTGGCCGGCAGTGGCACAACTCCAGGCCGGCAAGACGTGGCTTCATGGCCGGCGCGCGACTTCGGGCCGATTTCCATGTGCGAAGAGAAAAAAAAATTGTGTACTGTTCATCCAATTACTGTATATGCAATGATCCACGGTGCAATCAACATCATCTCTTTCATGCAATCCTACTGATCGGCTTGGCTGGTGATTTCATGTTGCCTAGGGGTAGATTAGAGAGGGTTTGCACCGTAGAAACTAATCTAGAAACCTAAATTTTGCAGAATTGAAAGCGATCTAGAAAAAACGATTTGATCTACGACCGTCGTTCTTCGACAGTTACCTTTCGATCCGAGTAGGCCTAGAGGTAGGCTGGAGTCGATCGTGCTGATAACGTGTTGAGGAACCGTCGCTGATGAGTCCAGTCCAAGCGATTACCTCGTAGACGAAAGTCGATTCACACAGAACAATTAAAAATAGAATCATAGACTGAACACAGAGATGTAGAGAAACTTCTTGCTTTTCTTTATTTTTCTTCTCAAAAAGTACGTACAATGGCTAAGAATCCCTTTTATATAGTCTACACGGTGAATTAGAAGTTCATCGTGGGCCAAGCCTGGCTGGCGTTGGCCGGTTTCTTAACATCAACATCTAGGCCACCAAATCTTCCAGCTTCTGGTCTCCTCTCTGGCTCGCTGTCTCGTTAGCATCCGCTCTCCCTTTCATGGAAGTTTCCCCGACCATGCAACTATGCAAAACGCTGCTTCTTGAACTCTACCCCGACAGCTGCAAATGTTCTATAAATAGGCATCACTTGCCAGCTTACTCGATCATCTCCTTAGCTAGCTAGCTCTCGAGCAATTTAATCGATCAACCAGCTTAGTGCATAACACTAGCTCTCTGCCTCTCCTTTGTGCTCATCCTTAGCTAGCCGCAACCTGCTTGTTGCATCAACTCTAGCCAGCTACCAGGCTTCTGATCCGCCGAAACCGGGACCAAATGGCCTGCAAGAGTGAGCTTCTCTCGAAGATTGCCGCCGGTGATGGCCACGGCGAGAACTCGTCGTACTTCGACGGGTGGAAGGCCTACGACATGAACCCGTTCGACCTGCAACACAACCGCGGAGGCGTCATTCAGATGGGCCTCGCCGAGAACCAAGTACATATATACTATGTTATAATGTTAACTTTGGTTTTGCGCAATTAAGCATCGTTCTCGATCGAACGCTCATCAATCGGCGTTGCAAATGTTACAGCTTTCGCTGGACCTGATCGAGGAATGGAGCAAGGCCCACCCGGAGGCATCCATCTGCACGGCGGAGGGCGCTTCTCAATTCAAGAGGATAGCCAATTTCCAGGACTACCATGGCCTCCCGGAGTTCAGACAGGCAAGCGAAACTTATTCGGCGCTAGTATATAGTTGGCTAAAATAATTAAGCACCCGATCAATGACAAGATTGCTGTTTGCGACTGCGAAAGCGACGGAGCAGCGTTCCCGACAGGTCATTGCTGACTAGAATGTGATTGTGATGTTGCAGGCGATGGCCCAGTTTATGGGGCAGGTGAGGGGAGGGAAGGTCAGGTTTGACCCCGACCGTGTCGTCATGAGCGGTGGCGCCACCGGCGCGCAGGAGACGCTCGCCTTCTGCCTCGCCAACCCCGGCGAGGCCTTCCTCGTGCCCACGCCATACTACCCAGGGTACGCTCCGTCAACCTTACGACAATTAAATTTGGTCTCTACCTCTCATGCATGTGGAAGTCATCCATAGACTCTGAATATTGGGTCAAACGTAGACTAGATAATTCCTAGCTAACATGCGTATAACCGGTTTTCTTATAAGACCATTCGAGCGTCAACTAGAAATAACTAGCATGCTCTGTTTTCCTTATTTGAGTTACGTTTTAAACTTTACTTAAGACGAAAAGTATATTTTCCCCGTCATCAAATCCAAGTCCGATCTTGATTCCTGGATTTCCTTCAAGCTGAATCACGCAATCTAGCCATGCAAGGAAACGCATGCACGAATCACGATGTTCACACCCGGGGTCTAGTCCATGGCCATGCGGCTTTCCAAAGCATGTTTGCATCGTTGACGTCCCCACGGTCAATTGCATCTAGATACGCAATGCACCGTAAGCATGCATGCACATAGCTAGTATTCAGTATTTAATTCGTGAAAATTCACATCAGTAATTTATGGAGTTATGCGTTTTGAGATTCGTAAAAAGACACGTGTCACACTGTGGAGTTGGTCTACATTGATGGAGTTGTCTATAGGATTTTTTTTCGCTAGGTTATGCACAGCTTTTTTCTCCAGACCTGACGATATGTACGCTCTCGTTGTGATCACAGTTTCGACCGCGACTGTTGCTGGAGGTCAGGGATCAAGCTGCTGCCGATCGAATGCGACAGCTTCAACGACTTCAGGCTCACCAAGGAGGCGCTCGTGTCAGCGTACGACGGCGCACGGAGCAAGGGCATCCGCGTCAAGGGCATCCTCATCACCAACCCCTCCAACCCGCTCGGCACCATCACGGACCGTGGAACGCTGGCCATGCTCGCCACTTTCGCCACCGACCACCGCATCCACCTCATCTGCGACGAGATCTACGCGGGCTCGGTGTTCGCCAAGCCGGAGTACGTGAGCATCGCCGAGGTCATCGAGCGCGACGTCCCCGGCTGCAACAGGGACCTGATCCACATCGTGTACAGCCTCTCCAAGGACTTCGGCCTCCCCGGCTTCCGCGTCGGCATCATCTACTCCTACAACGACGCCGTCGTGGCCTGCGCTCGCAAGATGTCCAGCTTCGGGCTCGTGTCGTCTCAGACGCAGCACTTCCTGGCCAAGATGCTCTCTGACCAGGAGTTCATGGGCCGCTTCCTCAAGGAGAGCGCGCAGCGGCTGGCTGAGCGGCACGAGCAGTTCACCTCGGGCCTCCGCAAGGTCGGCATCGAGTGCCTGAGCGGCAACGCGGGGCTGTTCTCGTGGATGGACCTGCGGGGCATGCTCCGGGAGAAGACGGCGGAGGCGGAGCTGGAGCTGTGGCGGGTGATCATACACAAGGTGAAGCTGAACGTGTCGCCGGGCACGTCGTTCCACTGCCGCGAGCCCGGGTGGTTCCGCGTCTGCCACGCCAACATGGATGACGAGACCATGGAGATCGCGCTCGACCGGATCCGCGTCTTCGTGCGCCAGCACCAGCACCAGCACCAAAGCACCAAAAGGCCAAGGCCGAGCGCTGGGCCGCAAAGCTGCAGCTCCGCCTCAGCCTGCCGCGCCACGGCTCCGCCGCCGCTTCGCAGTACCTCGCGCTCTCCAGCCCCATGGCGTTGCTGTCTCCCCAGTCCCCGCTGGTTCACGCCGCCAGCTAAGTGCCCAAGTCTCAGTACAGTAGCGCGCTTGGTTGTGCCGTACACTCACGCGTACATTCTTTTCTGCATCGCATGGTTGCGCTTGCACATATGGGTAGCCTTGGTGTTTTGCTGCTAGTGCCTACGCGATTGTTGCATTGGCGTAGCTAGCTTAACATTTCACAGAAATGCGGCACGTAGCTAGCTTAACATTTCACAGAAGCTGCATTGGCGTCAGATGTAGGTAAGCCTTGTGTAACGTAACAGGGTATTAGACTCCTCAATTCTTTCGTATATGGTTTGGTTTGATTTAGCAAGCAAGACTGAATAACGATCAGCTGTTGTAAACTTGTAATAAGGTATAGGATGAAGCTGTATCGATCGTACAATTCAAGCGTGTATCATCTATTTACATCCGTAAGATGCCTGATTTTTTGTTTTGTATGAGTCTTTTTTTCTCTCTATTATTTCTGGTGTTACTCCATAGTCCACAAACTTGCTTATGATTTCTAAACGTGCATCTATAAGTTGTATGATCTTTACATGACTGAGCAAGAGCTCCACTTTCATCTAGGAGGCCTCCACCATCATACAATTGCCATTTCGAAAAGCAGCGATTGGCACCTTAAAAAAGGGAGAGAAAGCAACGATTAGATATGATAAGAACTGAACGGAAATCCTTTCGGACATTCGGTCTCTGTACTTTTTCTCCTATATTAAATTGAACAGATTTGTTATTTCTAAGTCGTCTGAAATTTTCTTAAGTTAAGTCAATTGTTATGACTATTGGATTTGTAGAGATTGATGTGTCATATGATTGGATATTGATCCAATTGATAAAATATGACTTATATTTAATAAAATTTCAACTAGGCAATCCTAAATTGAATAGGCAGCTCTTGTGCCTATTTTCTTCACACAAAAAAAAAGGAACTGAACGGAAATAGAGAACGCTTAGGCATCAGTTTTAAATGTTTGTAATTTTGGTTCGTTAGTGGCAGGTGCAGGATCTGGAGGCATATGAGGTAATTTTCTGTTCCGAAGGACTTCATTTCGTCGGTAGGAACAATATCTGTTCACAATGATGACATTTAAGAAATCGAACTATAACCTTACCTAATTTTTCTTCCTAACTCGAGTGATGCACCTTACGCTTGAAATACATGCTGGTTTAAAATTTAGCGTGTAGTTGATGGTACGGCTTTTATTCTTTTTTGGCTGACATAATAGGATGGATGATCTCATAGCTGATTCTAAAAAATAAAATTAAAAAGATGAGCTCGTAGCTATCGACAAATTCCAAACGACACAAGCGAAAATAACGCCTTGCCAAGCAAGCGACGCCCGATCTTTATCTGTAGCTAGGGTCAACTTTCAAAGTTTTGAAAGTTGCGCACGAGTGGTGATAAACATACAGAGACTTTCGGAACGTCTCTTGCTTGAACCGTGTGCGTTCAAAACAATGACCCTTGATTGAATTCACGCATGTTCACAGCTGATTTGTTCAAGAGTTAATTCTTTATTTACTATTAGAAGTTGACGAGCTCTTTAAAATACCATTGAAAAATTGTTCATCCCTTGTATGCCACTTATTCTCAACTTTGATCCCTTCTTTGCCACTCCGGTCAGTTGACCGTTGACTTGAAAGCAAAAAAGACGATTTTGCCCCTAATTATGCTGAGATATTTAGGGAATTGTTTGAGATAGTAATATAGTTCCAAAAAATATAAAAATTTTAGAGAAAGTTCCTGACATAGTGTATATTGTTCTGTAATTTTTATAGGGTTTTATTTGCAATATGTTTTTCTCTAAAAATCTTTCAATTTACAACAAAAATTTAAAGATTTTTAGAAAAAAACATGTTGCAAATAAAACCCTATAAAAATTACAAAATAATCTACAATATGTCAGAAACTTTTCATAAAAATTTTATAATTTTTTGGAACTATATTACTATGTCAAACAATTCCCTAAAGGTCTCAACCCTAAATAATGCACTTAGGGGCAAAATCATCTTTTCGCGTCCAAGTCAATGGTCAAATCCATGGTCAACTGATCGGAGTGGCAAAGAAGGGATTAAAGTTGAGAAAGAGTGACATACAAGGGATGAACAATTTTTCGATGATATTTTAGGGAGTTCGCCAACTTTCGGTGGCAAATAAAGAATTAACTCGTTGTTCAAATGGTACGTACAAGAGCATACTGCCCTGTGGCCTGTGGGTCATATTCGAGGCGCCATCAAAAGATTACCAGGCCAAATATATTAAAATTACATAGAAAATAGTACAAGGAACAAAAAAACACCCTGTAGGTTATATTGAAAAAAATGGCACAAGAAACAACGAACATGTTCAAACTTGCACTGCATCTCAAATTAAAATCCTATTTGGTAGAGCTCTTGCTCTCGGATTCTCAATTGGTGCAGCAAGCATCCAGCTAAACACATCGGCTCCTTGTTTTTCAAAATATGGATCACTTGAGGAGCGAAGCAGTCCGTAGTTCATTTTTGCGGAGCGATGTTGGGTTGCTCCCCGCAAGAATCCGCCCCTAGTTACATAATTGCCCCTAGAGTTGAGAAGAACTTGCCCACCATTTTCCATTACACAAAATCAACCCCTCACCTCTCCCGTTCATCTCTCACGCCCCATTTCTCACGTGCGTCGCCCGTCTCTCCTCTCTCTTGCCCGCATGGTCTCCATTCCCTAGCCGTCGCCACATCGGGAGGCCAGCGCCCCTGGCCGGAAGCTCTTCACCGCTGGTCCCCTCAGCGCCGCAGTCAGCCCCTCCCTCTCGCCGCTGCACTCGGTCCTGCGCGCCCTCGTCACCAGCGGTTGAGGACGGCGGTGCGAGTGGAGGAGGCCAGTGCGATCACCGAAGCAGAGGAAGATGATGCCGGTTGCGTGCTCTCCACCGCCACCATAGCTACCAGGTGGATCTGTCCTCGCCCTTGCCAGATCCGGCATGGAGACTGCCAAATTTGGAGACCAACGCGATTGAGGATGACACCGACAAGGTTCATCGATGCCTTCTTGCCCCCCGGCGCACTCGACCTCCTAGGCCGTCGGAAGGGCGGGCTCAAGGCTAACAGTGCGGGACATGAAGAGGTGGAGGAGGCCAGGACCATCGGAGACCCCGTTCCCTCCCCAACCTCGCCGCCAGCCCTGGAGTCCCTCGCCAACGAAGCCTATCGTCCGCGGCACCTCCCACCACCCTCTTTCGCACCTTCACACCTCACCGTCTAGATCCATCCATGTGTGTTCGTGTTTGGTTGAGCTGGAATTATTAGCTCGATTTATAGCTGTTGATTCATTAGATCCACATGTGTTGGACCTAGAGATAATTGATTTATTGTTTTCTGATTACGATGCATATGTGTGTTCATGAGATAATGACTTGATTCGACTTTTTTTTTGCCCGATTGATTCCGATACTCATGTGTGTTCATGAAATAATTCCTTGATTTATTGTTTTTTGATTTTTGATACACATGTGTGTTCATGAGATAATTGGAAAGTAAATTGGGGATGTGTGTTCATGAGATCATTAGAAGCACAATTGGAGACGAACTCGTAGCTTTGTTCTTGTAATTGATGGATGAATGAGGCAACTCGGCATTAATCAAGCATATGGTAGTGTGCAATATCAAGCACCTAGTCATTTTGGGAAGAATGCTAGTACTTTTTTGTAGCCTTGTGATCTATGAGTACTAGTATTATTAGTGTTGATCTGCGAGTACTTGTATCTGAAAGGATAATGTTTTTGCCATTAATTGATGTATTTGAATATGGTATCACATTCAAATTGAATTAGTCTCAGGAAATCTGTAAAGAAATTTTTGAAATTTGTGTACAAATAGAAAATAGTGCGATACAAATAGACTTAGGTGTTAAAAACAGGGGTATCATGGTCTTTTTGCCTCAGATCACCCACTCTAAGAGTTTTGGGAGTCAACTTTTCATTAAACCCTTCTGTTAGATAGCTCTAAATTTTCAAAGAAGTGAATCATCTTAAAATGAAGAGTCAGGAGCGGGAAAATGAGGAGCAAAGTCCTACCAACATACTCTAACTACGAGAAATACCATAGATAGGAAACGATCTAAGTATATATATATTTTTGCGTAGACACTTACGTCAGCTTGATTACGCTAGTAGATGCGTGCCTGCATAAGACATTACGACTTTAAGTTCCAAAAGCAATTATGATACATCTTTCTATTTTTTGCGAGTCAATTAAGTCTGCAAGCCATTGATGTGAAGATTGTTTAGCTTTACAGATCAGAATGCAGGATTACGTTAATTAGACGTCTAGAGCCAGACAAGGGCATTAAAAATGTTTACCCATACAACTACAGTCCCCGCAAACCCATGAGAAGAATAAAAAGGACCAAAGTGAAGTCCAAATCATGGTCGTGCGTTTGGACCGTGCAAAACCCATCAACTAAAACGTGCATCTAAAAAAACAAATAGAAAACATCTTCTACTTTCTAAATGCACGAACACGACACATAGTAAGTATTATATAGCATCTGATAGTTTGGTTGAAGACGTATAATACATCTAGACCCGATGTCACGTAACATCGATAACACCGTTAGCTTAAAAAATACAAAAATTTAGGGTAATTTCTTACATACTACTAAATAATTTTGTTTTTTTTATATGTCAGACATCACAGATATATGAGTTCAGAATTTACGTATGATATCACCATTAGTAGTGTATAAAAATATAGTTTGCCGGTCACACGTAGGTAACTAATAAAAAAAATCCTACTGGAAATGGATAGACCAGCCGGACACCACAGATTCCCGATTCCTCCCGAGTCCACTGACAGCGACTGCCCGGTCGAGCGAGCCGTCGCTACTCGCTAAAGAAAATGACGGCGCCGGTGACCACCACCACCTCCCTTCCTCTCCACATTCCCGCCGCCCTCCGACTCCTTCCCTCGCCGCCTCGTCTCCAGCCTGTAGCCCTCCTCGGCCTCGGCCGCCGGCGTGCCCTCCTGCGCTGTGCCGCGGTGTCCGAGCTCGCGCCCGCCGCCTCTGCCGCCTACGGTGCCTTCCTCCTTGGCGGCGGCGCCTTTGCATGTACGCGCTGCCTCGTGCGCATTTGCTAGTGTGATTTCTTCCCTGGTCTGTTGGGTGGTGCTTTATTCTTTGACCATTGGTCTCTCTTTCTGGTGTGTAGATGCGAGGTCGGGGAGTAAAGGCTCCATCTTTGGAGGGCTGTCCGGATCTGCGCTTATGGGCGTTGTGAGTGGACATCGAACATTCTCTACATTTACTAAACCTCCCCTTCTGATTTGTTTTTGAAGAGTCTTAGCTTGTAGACTAGGTATCAAATGCGGTGGGGAAATTCTTGTGTCATGATTCTTGCTGTACAATTATTGAGACGGCTATAGCAACTATACTTAAACCAAATTGGTAGTTTTTATTGGAGAGTTGGAGACAGAATATGCTTCAGGGTTGGTTGAAACTTGGAAGAACCTGGACTGCAAGTCTACTGTGGAATTGGTGCGTCGATGGAATGGAAGCTAGAAAGGATTGTAATTTGCTAGGTGTAAGAAACAAGTTTCGAATCGCAATTCGACTTGTAGGTTATTCGAGGGTAGCGAAGTGTGAGATTGGCTTTCTTACCCCTTGCCCGACATGGTGAATTCCAATTCCAACACTACGAGTGTAGGTAATCTTGTAGTGTAGATGGATTTAGGAAATCTAATGACATGACAGCTCCTACTCAATGGAACATTACTAGAAGAACTTCGATTTTCTGTCTGATCATGGGAAAAGGAATAAGAACCCTATTTTTAGGAAGTTATTCTAAAGAAAATGTGTAGAATCTTAACAGTAGTCAGTTCTTCCAGAAGACCTGTTATTTTCTTTGTGTAAGAAACTTTGATAAACTAGAGAACAAATGAAACAGAGTTGGAAACTTAGTTGTAGTGTAAAATACAAAATACATTTCTTTGCTTCGATGATAGTAACAGAATTCAACGGTGGAATTGTAACCATAATTTATATCAAAATACTTTGCCAAATTCAAAATTCTCATTTTTATGCACATTAGGACTGTGACTCTTGTGGACTTGTGGATAAACCATACGGCATATGGGAGAAAAAAAAACGGAGTTAGAAATTTAGTTGATGTTATGAACCTTAGTTTATAATAGGGTAAACATTCGTCGGAGGGAGGTCGGACGGCGACGACTTGAGATAGAACGGCGCTAGGTGAAGGAGGGCACCGATTGGGGGAAGGAATAGATCTAGAATAGCCGGTCAAGGGAACGACCACAGCTGGACTTTAGGGACTAAGAAGTTGTTTATTCATCTTTGCTTGCTTCCTTGATAATGGATACATGTTATCCCTTTTATAGGGACGACCCGACTTAACCCTAAGAAACAATCTCTATATTTAAGGAACTTATCTCTATTAGATGGAATATATCTTTAAAGAAGTAAACCCAACTAATAAGAAAACTAACTATTATATCTTTATTTCCTAACTAATGCACCCGTGGGGCCTGGCGTGAATAGCGTGTGGCGCTACAATAGCGTCCATACTGTTCACGCCATGAACAGTACCCGGCCCGTGACATTACACCCCTCGCGACGAGGCAGCTCGTCCTCGAGCTGCGGTGGTGGTCACGGTTGAAGTACTTGGTGGCCCATATTGATGAGACGGTACAATGACGACATCGCGTCACGTGAACGAGAATCAACGAAGCTCCAATGAACAACAATCATGTTGTCGAGTAAGACCCTCTGCTCTTCACTGTTAGCCTTCAACTTCTCCAAGAGAAATAGTGCAGCACCGAAAGCCATGATGAGTGGCTCTGATACTAAATGTTATGAACCTTAGTTCATAATGGGGTAAACATCCGTCGGAGGGAGGTCAGACGGCGACGACTTGAGATAGAACGACGCTAGGTGAAGGAGGGCACTGATTGGGAGGAAGAATAGATCTAGAATAGTCGGTCAAGGGAACGACCACAGCTGGACTTTAGGGACTAAGAAGTTGTTTATTCATCTTTGCTTGCTTCCTTGATAATGGATACATGCTATCCCTTTTATAGGGACGACCCGACTTAACCCCTAAGAAACAATATCTATATTTAAGGAAACTTATCTCTATTAGATGGAATATATCTTTAAAGAAGTAAACCCAACTAATAAGAAAACTAACTATTCTATCTTTATTTCCTAACTAATGCACCCATGGGGCTTGGCGTAAATAGCAGGTGGTGCTACAGTAGCATCCATACTGTTCACGCCATGAACTGTACCCGGCCCATGACAGTTGCAGTATATTTTTTGGTTTGGATGATGGTAATGGGATTCAACTGTGGAATTGTAACAAGGATTCCTGTGGAAATACGTTGCCAAGTTGGAAATTTCAAAAAAACTTTGTTATGAATATTAGGACTGTGATGCTTGTGGAATTATGGGATGGAGTTTGTAAAAGGTCTTGGAATTGGAACTTTTCACATTAATATTCGCCATTCTTTTCATAGTGGCACTACTCCACGGAATTGTTGTTGAATCAGATTCAACAGCAAAGTTTTATCGTTTATTCTGGTCCCAACACTACCATACACAACCTAGACTCGGAAGTCTATCTCCAACTCCCCAATTTCAAATTCTGAAATATTGAGACAGTTTAAGGAAGGTTGAAAAGGAATAAATTGTGAACAAAAGATGTACTATTGGCAAGTCAATGAGCTCAGTGATGATTATCTTTTGTTTTTCGTAAAATTTCCATCTTCTAAGGCAGGTAGGTTCAGACTCCAGATTCATTGCTCATGCATGTTGATTTTATAGTTACTCTGACAGAAGGTAAATTAGTGGCACTCTCTTTTTTTAAAAAAAAAAAAAAATCGAGAACCTCATTGGCGTGCTCATGGTTAAGAATCCTGTTTTCTGTGACTGAAATTGAGTTGTCTGGTCTGACCATTATCTCTGCTAACAGGCACTCACTGAGTTTTCATGGCAAATTTATGGTTAATTTTTTTTTTGTAGGCTTATTATCTGATGCAATCACCTGAGACGAAGGCAATAGGTGATGCTGTTGGATTTGGATCCTCTTTTCTGTTTGCTTGCGTATTTGGTACTTTTCACCTTCTTGTACTTCTGTTTTTGTGAAATTCAAATATGATGTTGGAAAGATAAAACAACCAACCCTCCTGCTTTTCAGGTATCAGGTTGTACAATAGCCGGAAACTGGTGCCACCTGGTCTTCTTTTAGTTCTTTCTCTTGGTGCCTTGGGTGTCTTTTATTCTGCTTACTTGCAAGACAAGGTGTGAACCAATTTGGTTTAGCAGCTCCAGAATTTTGTACTAACTGAAGGTTCCTTGAAGGTTATCTCTATTAAATGTAAAATTCTGTACCAACTGTCGGTGTTCCTTCCCTTGTTGTAGTCTCAACAAACAGCATTTAGTGTTCTCTATTTGCTGCCAATGATAAGCGTGACCAAGCTTTCAGTCATCAATCTGCTGATTGCAATCTTATTCGTGAGCTAAATGTTTGAGGACTTGTGAGTTTTTAACCTGTGCTTGCCTAGGCCGTCGGCACAAAATACAGAGACGTTAGGTTTCCTACTTCCTATCACTGCTGAATAAGTACAGGTACAGATATATGTTGTGGACGGTGGACATGAATAATGCATGTCACAAATCAGAACTATCATGTATAGCTTGTAGCATCTGATGCATCATTTGTTGCTACCTAAATCCGGGACTTGTGATGTAGTACAACTGTGTAGATGCTAATTGGCCGTCTGTAGTTCTAGGTGCTAGCGACATTGCCTATTGTCCTTCTTAGTTGATGGCGCTATGCTGCACCTGCTCGATCGGTACATCTCAGGTTTACGGGTGGTTCAATTGTTCTTCGACATTGCATTATTGTTATGGAGGAATTTTGCGTTAGACAAACAATACACAGCGACTAATTTTAGCGCTCTGACAGACAGCACACGCTATTGCACACTGCCTCACTGCTGCACCTGCATCTGGCGAGTTTTCATGCAGTGCAGCAGGCATCATTTCACTTGGCCCTGCACTGCAGGAACAGAGATCACGGCGAAACACAGGATGGCGGATGCCTGATGCCCCATCTGACTGACGCGATATTCTCCCATGGCCACTTAACTGAGCTCAAACCAGCCGTCGCCACTTCATCATGACACGCACGAAGGAACTGATCCCAATGCCGGACCCAACCGGTCAGCGTCGTCGTCTGCCTGCAGGCCTGCATCGCAGAAGCATTCCCTGGACAGAGAAAACAGCTGTACTAACTCGTACATCAGCCGCGGTGGCACTGGCACGGATAGGAGATGAGACAGCCGCTTGCGCCCCAAACGGAATGGACAGGCATTGTCTCTTCGATCCCCTGGCCGATGCGCCAGTTGGACGGGCTTGTTCTCTTCCCGTCCGTATCAACCACTTCCACATGATAAAACAACAAAGCTCCTCCGTCCCCGTGCAGCTAGCCGTGGAATGTGTTTGGAAGAAACCAGTGCGCCTTACGAACCAGAACGATTAACCTAATTACCGCCGGAACTGCGCACGGCAATTAGTAGCACAGTACTGCTTCTTAGAGCATCTACAGTATACTCGATTTTTGGCCTCCAAGAAGAGAGAGAGAGCGCACGCGCTCTAGAGGCTGTCTCCAAACACTGTAGGGCAAACGACAGCAGCCTCCAAGCTAGACTGGAGGCAGCCTTTAAGCTTGTTGCACCCATCTGCTAGAGAGAGGTTATGGAATAGAGATGAGAGAGATTATTTTTTCTTTAACTTATTACCTTAGAGTCAATTGAATGTGCTAAACATTGCGAGGAATTGTGCTAAGCTTGGAGGCAACTAGTGAACCCCATCTTAGAGTGTGCGTAGCCTCCAAACACTGTGATGCCTTTGTGCGTGCGCAAAACTTTGCTGGCATGTTTGCCCAGAAGTGGTGGGTATGCTTCAGTTTAAACTATTGCATCTGCATGCATGGTAGTATCATGCGGTCTCCTGTACTATGCACAATTGTGCTCCTAGATATTTGTCAGACCCGTTTAGAACGTAGAAATTTTACAGAAAACATTCAATTCTCGCGGGGGAAAAAATCCGGCTTCTAAACGGGGCCGAACGAAAATCGAATTAGACAGGAAAAATTCCCCGGGAAAGCTTAAACATAACTTGCGGTGGATGCAATGAAGTTTCGGCATTTCCAGGAGGGGAAGCAAGGAGGAGAGGACACGAGAGAGGTTGCGCATTGATGGAGCATGTTGTCGCAGTTCTGGCATTAGTAGGTTCGCGTTCGCCTATCCCCTCCCGTGCGTTGCTTGCACCCACCACCACTTGACGCCACCATCTTAACTCAAATGCACGGGCCCTCCATTTCCATCCATCCAACCACCGTTCCTGTCCGCCCTCCCCTCGCCTGCAGCTCACACAACCCAAGGCGCCTTTCCGCCTCGCCTCCGCCCGTTTGCCGTTTTGCACGCACCTCGCCTCGCTCGTTCCACCATTCGCACAAGCGGACACGGGTTTTACGTAACCTCTCGCGTCCCTTGCGCGCGGAAAAAAGCTACTATCTTTCACGAGATCGTACATCTCAGCTGTGTGAAAAGCCTTACGGTGGGAGAATATTGAGGTAGGGCAGAAGTAAATCGGGGGACAGTAACAAGATGGGGGAAAACTGGACGTACGAACATTAGTAAATGAAGAGGTAAAGCCGGTGACCGAGTGTCAGAAAAACAACTCCAGTGCATTTGAATTGTGATCAAGTGAGATCGACAATTTCTTGGAAGTAATCTAAGCTACAATGCAGTAATTTACCACGTACGAGTTACTACAGGCGCCATGCCGGCGGAGAGTTCCGGCGGCGAGGTGGTGTCCTCTGCCGCGGCGCCGTTGGCCTGGTGGGCTCGCGGTGGGGGCCGGCCGCAGCGGGGGCGAACACCTCGTCCCAGATCTCGGCGAAGGCCCGGAGGATGGCGTCGTGGTGGTGCGGCGCGTTCAGCGCCAGGAAGCGGCGGAGCAGCTCGCGCAGCTCGTCGCCGGTCACTATCCTGTTCTCCACGATCATGTTCAGCATCGACCGCCGGAAGTCGCCGAGCGGGTCCTCCGACTGCTTCACCACCGCCACGCTCCCATCGAGCCTTCCGCCGCCGCTGCCGACGCCGGAGCCATCGTTGTTGTCGCAGCTCTTCGCTTTACGGTGCCTCGGTGCCTGTGGTGGCGGCAAGTGCTTGCCGTCTCCTTTGCCGTTGCCTCTGTCCACGGTCTTCACGTCCCCGGGCTGCTGCCGCGGCAATGGCAACGGCGGAGCTGGCGGTGGTATGAGGTGGACGCCTCCTTCCTGTCTGTTGACTTTGTCAACGCTCTTCACCCTCCGATGCTGCTGGGTCGGAAACTGGAAAGACGGCGGCGAGAAGTTGCCGTGGCCTTCTTTGCTGTTGCGCTTATCGCTGCTGTGCAAAGCTCGGTGCTGCACTGGCCTCGATGGTAACGGGGGATGCGGCGGCGGCGGCGGCCCCCGCGGCGAGAATTTGCCTTGGCCTTCTTCGCTGTTGCGCTTGTCGCCGCTGTGCACAGCTCGGTGCTGCACTGCCCGAGATGGTAACGGCGGCGGAGGAGGAGGCGGCGGTGGCGAGGAGTGATTTCTGCGGGGGCTCTTCAGCCGCCCCCACAACATGACGCTCTGCTCGAGCTCATTTAGCTGGCGCAGCAAGCCGGAGAAGTTCGGCGTGGCCGCCGAGCTCTCCCGCTTGTAGTCGACCTCGTCGCCGTCCTCCCACAGGAAGGACGACGAGGCGGAGGGCACGGTCAGCGTGCCTGTCGACGCCGACGCGTGCGTCCTGGCCCTGCACCACGTCGCCGTGGTCGCCGTGGACGTCTCCGTGGCGGAGCACAGGGACGAGGCGGACACCGCCACCGCCACGGCCTTGGCGTCCTTGCAGCCACACCCGAGCCGCTTCCTGGCCGCAACGCCGGGGCTCATCCCTCGCGTGTATTCCACCTGTGTCACTCACAGTCACAGCTCACAGGAGTCTTGGACGGTGGCGGGGGCCCGCGGCCTGATACTCTAATCGTTGGCATGTGGGCATGTGGCTCTTGATTTATAAAGGGTCGAGACTCGAGACGAAGCTGGTGAGCTCAGCTGCGTCGCCTGTGTGGTGTAGCATGTACTACATACAAATACTAATCTGTACCTGAGCGCTCAAGCTAGCCCGCTGCCCGGGGGTAGAGCTGCCCCTAAGGAGAGGCGAACATGCCATTTGAGGATTTTTTTCATATTTGGTCCTGTAGCAATTTTTAATTTTAAAAATAGCTTTGTTCGAACGATAATTTCAAAAATAACCTTGTAACGATTGCATGTACGCGCGGTACGAGGCGGCACCACACCCTCGACCGGCGCAGTTACCAGCCAGTGCCACGTGCGTGGCGCCCACCCCTTTCGAATTTTTTAAAAGGAAGAATAACTTAAAAAATTTAAAAATAAAATAAAATAAAATAAAATTTGGAAAAAAAATTAGATTTTTTTTAAAAATATTAAATATTATTAAAAAATTTAAAAATATTAAAAATATTAAATATCTATTGTATGATGTTATTATTTTTTTGAAAATAAAAGTGTGGTGACAACGTTGGTTGGTTTGTTTGTTATTTTTGTAGAATATGAAGAGCACAAAATTTGTCAGACTCGCAATAACATTTTTTTATCGTCGTATATTGTTGTAGTGCGCTAAATTTCTGAGAAATTTTAAGAGGACGATTAAGATAGTAACGAGTCGTAAGGAGGAAGGTAAGTGATATTACTTTATGCTTGTTAAAAATGACGAGTTAAAGCATAATACTTTATGGAGCTTGTACAAAATACAATTAAAGGGGCTAAGAACGCTCGTTGTGATTATGAAGATGGTCTAAAACAGTACATTGAAATGTTGGGGGCCAGAAATGTTATGGTTCCATACTCTATATGCACTGCACAATTTTCTTCAGTCATTTCGATTAGGGTTTGCAGAAATGAAAAAAAAAAGAGTAGGGTTTGCAGTCTTGATAGCAAGGTATATTTGCGGTCTAGAGGAGGTTGTGGGATATTCCAAATATGCTATACTTTCGCGTACTTCTGGAAAACTATCTGTTAGACTCGGAATAATATTTTGTTAACGTCGTATCGCCAAAGTACAACAATGTCGCAAAAGCATACGTCATGTAATGCAGGGATACACGACAGTTGATATATTTATGAAGGACTACGATATATAGATAAAGAGTGAACATTACAATCTTATTACAACTGGACTTCTACTTGGCAAGAACAAGAAATAATAGAAGAAATACCGCAAAACTAACTATGTGAAGTAATTTCTGAAGTATTTTCTCAACCCTTTTTATCCTTTCATCCAGTCTTTTAAGTCTCAATTATTGATGGCATGTCTGATGGCACTGCCACCGAAGATGAGGTGAATTTTGACTCGCAATCCAGCGAGGATGAAGGCGACGAAGCGGGTGGGATCGTCGGTGGCATTGTTTCGACCGACACGGACTATGTTCCAAGTCGTTTGGATTGCCAAGCGGCCTCTTCCTTGTTCCGTCCCACGAGCACAAGTCTTCGTGGGCCTTCGATCGCGACACCCTACTTGTGGGCCAACAGTTCCCACACAAGGCTGCCGCCAGGCAAGCTATCGTGAGTTTCGCGGTGAAGACCAGTCGGACTTACCGAGTTTACAGGTGAGTTCGGACATTGTTTGTTGTTGCTTTGAACTATGTACGGTAAGTGGCACTAACTATTATATGGTTTCCATTACTTGCAGGTCTAATCCTAACATGTACATAGTTAAGTGCGTGCATAGCTCTTGCCCTGGCAAAGTTCGTGCGCAGAGATTCCTCAGGCGAACGGCCTTCGCATTCTGATCGTTACAGGTCACACGTGTGAGCTTCAAGAGCCATTGCAAATGCATCCGAATGTAACCTCTGCGTACATCGCGAGCATCGTAAGCCATGTAGTTGTCGCCGATTTGACCGTTTCGCCCAAGGTCCTCATGGCTCACGTAGTGAATACATTAGGGTATGCCGTTAGGTACAGTAAGGTATGGCGGGCGAAGCGGATTGTCCTCGAAGGATTGTACGGTACCTACAAGGAGGCGTACGATCTAGTCCCCAGAATACTTAAGCAAATTGCGGATGCCAATCCGGGGACATGTGTCAATAGGGAGGACAGGCCCGACCGGTCGAACAACCCACATTCCCTTATCCTTGATCGAGTCTTTTGGGCATTTGGCGGCGGTCGAGCTTCTCCCACTGCCGTCCGTCGACTATGGGCGGTACTTTCCTTCTCAAGGGCACCATTCTCACCGCTATTGCGATGACAACGACGATTGCTCCGTTGCTCCGACCTTTACCATTGGAGCGAGCACTACGATTGGTTGTGGTTCTAGGAACATAAAGCAACATGTTGTAAGGGCCGACCGAATGTGTGCGTCATAACCGCCGTCATCTTTGGAGTTGTTGTCGCGCCTCACCATGCGACGCGATGCGAGCCAATGGAGCGACATGCGCTGCGTTGGTGCATGCGGCATCTAGCCGCCAACTTCCACAGCGCTTCAAGAGCAAAGACCTCATGAAGAAGTTCAAGAAGCTTTGCTGCGAACCGAAGTGCAAGTTCGATGTCGTGTGGCGGGAGCTCGAGTCGAAACCGGCGTGCTAGTGGAGGTTCGGACCAGCGCACCGCAGCGAGTTCGTTGAGTGGATACGCTTGCATGCCCCGACTATGAGAAATGGTCCTTCTTCACGACACCTATGGTGCTCGATGCGGCATCATGACAACCAACATGTCGAAGTCTACAGCGGTGTGTTGAAAGGGGTTCGTGCCCCGCCCATCACGGTATTTGTTGAGGAGACGTGGAACCGCCGCGGTCGGTTGCCGTCAATCGGGCAACAATGGCGAAGAAGCATTTGGGCGAAGGGAAGCGATGCTCGGAGGTTACCTCGCCTACATGGACAAGAAGATTACCAAGGCCCGATCCCATGTAGCTATCACAATGGATGGCGTTAGGAGGAAGTTCGAGGTCCGCCTGCGGGACAAGTATGTTCGTGGCCACATGAGAGGTGGCCTAAGCACGCGTCGCACCATAGGCGATGTGGCGGTTGCACCGCAATAAGCCTCAACTCTTGCACAAGCCTTGCTCGCACGTATATGCTGCATGTGCTGTATTTCACCAATCTTGTAACATGTATATGTCGGAGTACTATGACATACGACACTTGTATGATACTTAGAACGGAGAGTTCAACTCCTACGGCGTCGAAGGCCACTACAGGGACATATGGCACGGAGTAGTTAAGTGGTCACCGAATGAAGCACTGCGACATCCAGGCCGTGGCAGGCGTCAGTCAAGGCGCATCCGCAACGACATAGACGTGAGCCAACGTGGAGATCGGCCAAGACCAATAAGGTGTAGGCTATGCAAGAGTCATGGGCACTCATTTAGGAACTGCCCGAATAGGCCTTCTTCCTCCGGCGCCACTGTGTATCCGTAAGCTATCCAGTGTATTAAGTCATGTTGGTCGTAGCGATAGCAGTGTTGTAGTGATTTGCGTTGTAACATGTACTACTTTCTATGTGAAATATCCCAAGTATTAGACCTTTCTGCTTTCTATGTGTTTGAAATGTAACAACATGTGCGGAAATTAAAACTTTGCTTGCATCGGGTATTTCAAACCTTGTGATCATCCATTGCGTTAAGGTGACCCATCCGAAGAATCTCACAATTTGTACAAATTATTTGAATATTTTTAGAGGGCAGTCAAATCGTGCTTTCCACACAGTGTGGCCCCTTCCAGGTCCGCGCGCTATATATGGATGGTTTCACTGCGATTGATCTCACTCATCTCTTACTCTTCTCATTTCTTCCAGCGCTGAACAAGATGTCTTCGGCCTCATCTAACTTTCGAGTGAGCAGAGAATTACAAACACTACAGCAGCACCTAGTTTGCCCTCGTTGTAGGGATCCAGCGAATGTGTTTACCTCTCATACGCCAACCAACCCGTCCCGAGTGTTCATGAAGTGCTCAAATCTTACGGTAAGTTGGGCAAAATCGGCAAGAATTAAGTTGTACGCCAAAGGTTTTCGTACATTCATTTCACGCTGCTATTATTTTGTAGAGCACAACATGTCGGTTTTGGCAGTGGGCTGATGAAGCTGCCCCAGTGGTTCGAGAAATTGCAATGCAAATTGCTGCCTTACAAGAACACTCCCGTGGTGCTGATGCATTTCAATTAGTGCCTCGAGCGTCCGATCAACCAATCCAGAACGGAGAAAACCGACTTAACAAACTGGATGAGAGGATGGAAAGAGTTGAGAAGACGCTACACAAATTAGTAAACTTAGTTAGTTTTGCGGTGTTTCTTCTATTGTTTCTTGTTCTTGTGAAGTAGAGCGTCAGTTCTACTTGGATTTGTACTCGCACTCCTTATCCATGCGTCGCGGTCCATGAGAATAAAATTGTTCTTCTTACATAGACAACGAACTAAACAAGTGCAATCACATTACAAATAAGCAATTGGATTACAAGTTACAACACGTAATACACTTCTAATGTTACTACTCCTCGCGCTCCTCGCATTTAGGGCATAGGACCACTGCCGGCCTTCTGCGCGTGTTCTTGCCGCCAGTAGGTCTCTGTCGAATCGCCCCTTGAAAACGTCACCTATCGGTGATCGTGGGTTATCTGCCGCAGTCATAGCGGGGCTCTTCAACAGCCGTGTCGTCGTACACAGGGGGCATCACCTGCGGGACTGGCGTCGACAACAAGTCAGTGATCCAAGCATTAGGATCCGCGGAAGGGCACCAAGTCGGCTCAGCTTGGGAGGTGAACTGGGGAAACTGCTCCGGGTACGATGTGTAGCCAGACTGGTACCATGGCGCCGTATCGCCCATTGGAAATGGGCCGAGAGTGTAAGGCTGGGAGGGAGAATCTGGGATAACCTCGGTGGTTTCGGGTTGCACGTCCATGCTCTCTCTAATGTCGTCTTGCTGCCGTGACGAGGACGGGATCAGCGTAGGGTCCATCCGCGACGAGGACGGGATCAACGTAGGGTCCATCTGCGACGAGGACCGGGACCGCATCAGCGTACGGTCCCTGCGTGGCAACTGCGACGATGATCCGACGCCCATGTTCTTTGCGCCACCGGTCGACTTCGCTCGGACGGGAAGATGGAGGCGAGTGCGCGACGATGCTCCTCCGATGCCTCAGGTCGGCATCGGAGTGCCTTCCACAGCTCATGTTACGAACGACTTGCTTAACATCGTCAACAAGCGTCTTCATCACCGAAAAGAGGCGTTGCTGTGTTGTTCATGCCCCGCTCGAGCTCTCGGCCGGCGCGCTCCAGAACGCTCTCCAACCGGTCCACCTGGATGGTTACGGAACAATCAAAATTTGGTTACTCAACCCTATGGCAGAGGGTGGTTAATGTACTACGTGCTGAACATACCGAATCGTCACGCCGTGATGCACGGTGCACGTCCATGCCCAAGCCCAACCGTTCGGCGTGGGTAGGATCTTCATGTCGGGCCGGGGGGTGCCTGTCAGTCTCGTTCGCGTGTGCCGTACGTACCACTGCAGATACGTGCCGTAAGTCCCTTCATCGTAAGGCTGTGCCTCCTGCAAAACGGAAGCAGTGGTCGTTTGCCATGCATCTACCCACGGCACTGCTGCGTCTGAAGCCAGTCATCGCTCTTTCGGCCCTTCTTCGTCTGCCTACAGGTGGAACAAACACAACAAATTATGGTACCGACATAACATATGACTAAATGACCTACGATATTATTAAGCAATGCAATGTACTTACAAGTGACTGCGCCTCGCAAGCGGTCGCCCTAGAGCCGGGGGGATCTCCTGGTGCAGCTCGAACTGCCTCATCACCCGTTGTGGGTTGTAGGGCTCAACCATGTGGGAGAAGACTAGATGACAGGTTGTCCTCTAGTACACCACATCCTGCTGGTATAGCAAGCTCAACCCGTCGGGCGCTGTGCTTTGCACGAAGACATCCGTCCAAGGAGCCCATATTACGTCGTCCTCATGCAAGACCTCGAATTCGTTGTGGAACTTGGGGTATATGTGACGCGCCCTATCCCTAGACCACCCCAGTGCTGCCACAGTCCATCGGGATCCCATGGTTGGGCCTTCCACGGGATCTCGTCGTCGCCCAACCATAGAAATGTTACGTGCGCGGGTAAGGGTGGAATGCGGCGGAAATCTGGCCGTCCGACCGCAAAGTGCTCCCAAGACCACAATCGTAATAGCGTGTGGCAACCCGACAAAGACGGGCTCTGTTCTGTCGCGGCGACTGCGAAGTGTCGCCACGAGCCACCTGATATAGCACACGATGCATACCAACCCCAATCGCTGCGACGCGTCGCCATCGTCGGCGTCCACGATGGACTCCGCAAGGTGAATATAACTCGGGTACACCATGTCTCCTGCGTGCTAGGGAACATGACCCACCCAAAATAAACAACAAATATGCAATTAGGTGGCATCGAACCACCTCCTCCGTTCGTCATTCGGGCAATGCATGAATTGACGCACCGACCTTGCGAACGCCCTTAGACCTCTCGGGGATAGGATGCGGCGATGATGGAGACGCCTTCGGTCCACGGACCTCGGAGGAACAACGCGCGGCCTGCAACGGCGGCCCGGTAATGAAGGCGGCGTCTTGTAGTGTCACGGTCATCTCCCACCGGAAGTGGGCGTGTGGGTCTCCGCCGCCAACGATCAACGAGCGGAAAGAAGGCGAGCATCGATCGGAGGTTACGCCCCATATTCGACATGCGGCGAACGCAATCGATCGGTTGCGAAGTCTTGGAACATACCGCTCGTCCAACGGCCAAGTCTCCCTCGGTCCCCGCGTCACCAGAGTTGGCGGTCCATTGCCACCGATCCAAGCGTGGCAGCGATGCTGGGTGTCCCATGCCTCCTCAAGAAGGGGTGGTACAGTACGGGCCATTGCTGCAAATAGATAACAGCAAAATGGTTAGTGGGATCTAAGTACGTACGTAACCCTCAAAACTGCATTAAGAAAATTAGTTAGGTATGTCATTGCCTAATATAATCACAATGTTAGAACGCGCGCTGCGGCTATAACGACTGAGCCGCGGGCGTTCGTTCATATATACGCAGTGCAAAACAGACAAAGAAAGACCTGATGTGACGCGATGTGACTTGACGTGATTTAAAGAAAAAACAAAACGCCTTTGCTTTGGTGAAAGCCACGCGCGCTGAAGCGTCCTCGCTGCATGCGAGACGGGTGTCTTGGAACCGAGGCGGCACCGCCGCGAAATATGGGGCTCTGCTTCTTTGCGCGATCGTGCATGCGACAAGCGGCGCGCGAGCGGGCGGCCACCGCCGCATGAATAAGAAAATCGTCTTGCTAAGCTCGTGCATCGCGACACGTGGCGCGCGAGACGAGGCGCGACCACCGCGACCATCGGGAAACTTCTGCGCGCATCTCGTGCATGCGACGCTTGGCCGAGACGAGGCAAAGCGTGAAGCGATGTGACCGGCGTGATTTAAATTATTACTTTTTATTAATTTTTATTAATTTTGTTTAAATAATATTTATTTTTTCAAATATTTAAAAATTTTAAACTGTCATTATTTTTAAAATTGTTCCTCCATTTTTCCTATTTTCCAAAAAAATTCGAAGGGGTGAAGGCGCTGCTATTTGCGCCGGGGCGCGGCCAAACTGCTGCGCCCGGTCGGGCGGTGGGCTGCCGCTCGGTGGCGGTAGAGCAACTGTTTGGGGCTATTTTGTAAATTACGGTGGAATAGGGCTAGTTTTGAAATTAAATTTTGCTACAGGGCCAAATACGCAAAAAATTCCCATTTGAGCTCACTAAATCTTGATCCCTCGTACGTGACATTACGCGTACCGATAGTAATAAATCTCTTTTAGCGTACAATAAAACTTTTTTAGTAAACGCGAAGAGAGATTTTATTTGCGAGACTTATATCATTATGTTACCTTCATCGTCACCAAGCTACCGGTGAAAATCGTTCATGAATCGGAGCTTCCAATCAAAAGTTATTGAGAAAATAAGAAAACAAACATTTGTATACAAAACAATCAACCGATTGTTTGCTAGTTGGTTGTCTACTTGTATGTGCTAGTTGATTAATATGACAATAAAGTCGTATAGAGGTTGCAGTAAATCTTTTTGTAACAGATCAGTAAAGTCATGTAAAGGTTGAAGTAAATATCTTTTGTAACAGAGCAGTATACTACAAGTGGAATCCAGTAAATCTTTTTAGTAAACACATAGAGAGGGTTTTTTTTGTGAGACTTATATCATTCTGTTGCCCTCGTCATCACCAAGCTATCGGTGAAACCGTTGGTGAATAAGAGCTTCAAATCAAAAGTTATTGCAAAAACAAGAAAAGAAAAATCCATGTATAAAACAAGGAATCGATTATTTGGTAGTTGGTTGTCTACTTGTCTGTACTAGTTGACTAAGATGGCAATAAAGTCATGTGGATGCTACAGTAAATCTCTTTGTAGCAGAGCAGTAAAGTCATGTAGAGGTTTAAGTAAATATTTTTTATAACAGAGCAGTAAACTAAAAGTGGAGTTCAGTAAATCTTTTGGTAACATAGTAGTAAAGTCCTGTGGAGGCGGTAGTAAATCTCTTTTAGCGATGCAGTAAATATTTTTTAATAAACGCACAGAGAGGTTTTTATTCGCGAGACTTATATCAATATATTACCCTCGTCGTCACCAAGCTATCGGTGAAAACCAATCGTGAATTGGAGCTTCCAATCAAAAGTTATTGCAAAAATAAGAAAACAAACGTTCGTGTACAAAATAAATAGCCGATTGTTTGCTAGTTGGTTGTCAACTTGTCTGTACTAGTTGGCTAAGATGGCAATAAAATTTATGTAGAGGTTGCAGTAAATCTCTTTGTAACAAAGCAGTAAAGTCATGTGGAGGTTGAAGTAAATATATTTTGTAACAGAGCAATAAACTACAAGTGTAGTCCCGCAAATCTTTTTGTAACAAAGCAATAAAGTCATATAGAGGCGGTAATAAATCTTTTTTAGGGATGCAGTAAATCTTTTTTAGTAAACGCACATAGAGGTTTTTATTTGAGAGACTTATATCATTCTGTTACTCTTGTCATCACCAAGCTACCGGTGAAAATTGACCGTGAATCGGAGCTTCCAATCAAAGGTTATTGTGAAAACCAAAAAAGATACATTCATGTACAAACACAAGGAACCGGTTGTTTGCTAGTTAGTTATCTACTTGTCTGTACTAGTTGGCTAAGATGGCAATAAAGTCATCTGGAGGCCATAGCAAATTTTTAGTGATGCAATAAATCTGTTTAGTAAACGCACAGAGAGATTTTTATTTGAGAGACTAGTACCACGCGAGAAAGCGCGAGCTGGCGCACCTCGCTTAGCGCGGGGGAGCATGGGCTGGCGCATAGCGCGCAGCATGGCCCATGCGTAGAATAGCTATTCAGTCGATCATTGTTTTGTCCGTGAATAGCGCTATTTGTAAGGTGACTAAAATCTTTTTAAGTATAAATCATTTTTTTATCCATTGAATCAATATCCAATCACATGACACACCAATCTATACACAAATCCATTGGTCACAAAAAATGACTTAAACTTTCAAAAAAAAATGAGGCATCTTAGAAATAGCAAATCCTAATATATATCGGGTTTGTTAATTTTCAGTTGCCTGGAATTTTCTTATCCCTCAGTCAACTACAATTGCACAGTATTAAGTTTGAAATTGCATTAACAAGTGACGTGCAATTTTAGCATAGCTTTACTGTAACTTTTAATTCTATTTGTTTTTATATATACTCCCGGGAGTAGTTACTCCCACTTTTGATATACCACCTAAAAGAACTTGACATACTCCATTATCACTTTGGGTATACTCATATACTAATTATAAGATACTCCAATGTGAACTACACGAAAAAATTGCAAGAGAGTCTATAGTTTTTAGCATATTTTGTAAATACCTTCATATTCACACATAAAAAGGAGTATGTCAAAAAAATTGTACATACCACCCCTGAAAAGGTGTGAATACCACCTAGGTGGTCTTATATACTCGTATACTACATATACATACTCTCGGTTGCGTAAGATACTCCCTACGTTGTGAGATACGGAATAGGGAGTAACTACACCCGGGAGTAGGAAAAAGCTTCCTATATATATATATATATATATATATATATATATATATATATATATATATATATATATATATATATATATATATATATATATGGCTTAGTACTCTGGGAGTATCGTACTCCTAGTTAAGGTTAAGAGTTAACCTAGTAAGGGATTAGGATCACGGATCGGAAAGAGTGGTCGACTTGGAGCTCGGCCAGAATATCGTGAGCAAAGGGATTGGCATGTACATAACGTTGTGATGGTTCGTCCGATATGATCTTTACGTGCGTTTAGGAGTTGTACACTTCTTGCTGAGGTTTGCTACCAACTATTGACCAAGTATGTGTACTTGCATCATGTCTAAACATACGTGAACCTATAGGTCACACACTTAAGAAGTGAAGCCTAGTCGGATTGGATCCGATTAGATGAGCATTGAGTCCTAATGGGCCTCTATTCGTAGAAGCCCATTATAAGGGCGTCTATAAAAGGAGAGCGATGGCGCACTAGGAAAGGGTTGAGTTTTTCGTGACATCCCCAAACCACAGCGCCACCTCCTCGCGCCCTAGTCGCTCAGCGGATCTAGTAGTCCGTGTCGTCGCTTCCTCCGTGCGTGTGGATACCTTTGAAGGCGCCGCATTCGTGGCGTTGGGACGAACCGCAAGAAAGGAGGCGTCGTGGGGCGCCACGACGAGGGCGAGGAAGTAGTACGACTACTCGCCTCGACGTCTTGCATCAACTTGGTGCGACTACACGCCGACGCGCGTTGCATCAACTTCCGCGCTGCGCGTCTAGTGGTAAGACCGTGATCTATAAGCTATATGATCTTGGTTTACTGGTAGAATTTTTAATTTGCGCTAGTGTAGCCTACCCGTTTCCCTACACTTCAATATATCACTTAAACACATATATTATACTTCTTTATTACTTTCAGTATAGTTAAATAACAATTATAAGATACTCCAATGCGACTTGATTGAAAAAATTCATTGAAGCCCTTTATTTTTTTTCTATATACTCTTTTTATATATAAAAGAAGTATATACATAAATTTGGCTATAAAAAGTGGACTTTAATAATAAAAAATTCATAGAACTCGCTTTGGGATATCTTATCATCATACAATTTAAGTGTCATATAAGAAATGGGAGTACATATTCCTAGGAGTATCATACCATTTTCTTATGTGTGTGTATACGTATATACATTTATACATATAGAGACTGTCTATTCATAAGGTGATTGGATTTTCTTAAACATAAGTCACATTTTTTATCCATTGAATCAATATCCAACCATATGATACATCAATCTTTACACAAATCCAATGGTCACGACAATTGACTTAAACTTAAAAATTTTAGATGACTTAAAAATAGCAAGACTGTTGCTTAAAGATAGGAAAGCTACTAATTTCAACAAACACCAAGAACCAAGCCTTACTTAGGTGGCTAGTGGAGCTGGTTGTACCCTCACCACCAGTGTTCAAACTCCAGGTTTGGCTCTGCGTGTCTCATTTAGGAGGATTTTCGTTAAGTGGGAGGCGACGTGCCCATCGCAAGCGAGGCGCCAGTGGTGACTTCGTCATTTCTTTATCAAGCTCCGCTCGTCCAGTTAAGTGGGAGGCGACGTGCCCATCGCAAGCGAGGCGCCAGTGGTGACTTCGTCATTTTTTCATCAAACTCCGCTCGTCCAGTCTTCTATAGACGTTGTGTATGTGAGTGCGTGTGTGTGAGCGTCTATGTACCGGGTGATTCGGAAAAAAAAAACAACAAACGCCGTCAATTAGATCTCGAAGCACTGTTGCAGTGAACAGCGATACAGTATAAAACTGATCGGCCCTCGTCACGATTTTGTCCCCATTAAGCGAGCTAGTGATCGGTACCCTTCGCGGCAATTGTTTGATAGATACAGGTGAACTACTACTACTGGATACTCATTGCATGCCCGCTAGCATGTGCAATCATAGACTACACGCAGTGGAGTGGAGTTTGAGATGGTCCCTGCATCTGCATTCTGCGAGAGCTCAGCATGCAAGCTCGGGCATAATCTGCAGCGGTGCAGTGTTCGCTTGAGATAAAACTTGGATAACTTTTGGGGTCAAGTTGTGCTTCGATTGTTCCTTCGGATGAGGGGGGATGCCGCGAGTCTCGAGGCGCTTTGTCCTCACCGGGAACAAGGCCGAGCGTTCCGCTGGATTTCTGCGGATCTCGAGCACTCTCATGTGCCGTAGGCCTGATCGAATCATCCAAGCGTGGAGCGTCTCGAGTATAGACAGACTCATGCATGCTATCTTCATTGAAGGGACCATGCTGCATGTCAGTATGTGGTGAGACCGTGAGAGCTTTGGGTAGTAGTACGTAGTAAACGTGAATTAACGTGTGCAGCTAGCTATACTGACCATGCATGTACGTAGGTCCCATGCCACATATCCTACTAGGATCATCTGATAGGACTACGCATGTGCTTGTGGGGATATCAATTAGCAGGCATCGCTCTCGTGATACGATCTCTCCTAATTATGACCTCGGTGGTAATATCACCGGTTCTTTTTTCTTCTTCTTCTTCAGGGATCCTGTTTCATCCACAAACTAAATTGTTTTTCTCAGGAGCATTTGTAACTTGTGCTATCCTCGCCCTTCCACAGCTAATAATTCTCGGGAAAAATATGCTACTATTTGGTTATCGACAGATGACTGAAGACTTGGATCTGTGTGTTGCCACTCCGACAATATGTCCATCTGTAAAATTATTATATCTTGATTACATCACATCGACAGTTGATTATATCTTGTCTCAAGACATGAAATGACAGCTTGGTTCTCCAGTCTGAACAGCGGGTCGGTTTTGTAACGAAAGAACACCATGACGGCGTCAATGACTTTATGTTCTCAGAGACTCAGAGGCTGCATGCACAGCTTTGTTCTGCCGGTAAAAACGAAAAGAAGCCCATACAGGCCATGGAGCTCTTTTGCTTTGTTCCTCTCCTACAGTTCTACTCGTGTCCACATCTGCACATTTCTCACGTACCCTGCCCCGGATTCCTTGTTGCATGAGGCCGCCTGATCGAGGGGAAGAAGATAAGCATGCACGATGCAGGTAGCAAGTAAACCAGAGGGATCAGCTTTGGCCAGAGGGAACATTAGCCTGTGGTCGTGTGCATAATTATTCCGGGACAGCTAGCCCTGTCGCCTCTGCATGATGGTGTTCAACTGCTGATGTGATGCCCTAACTCCGTCTCCTTGTACATGCAGACGCACATAAGGAACGGAACAGAAACGAGTTTTTTTTTTTTTTTGGAGAGGTTGCTGGCTTCTGGACCTCACGAGCGGCGCCTGGGAGCGCGCGAATTGGTGGGGCGGCCAGGCCCGCAGCTTTTGTGCGCGGGCCCGTCCCTCCTGGTCGGCAGAATGGGCCGCATTACAAAATCTGCCCGTGCCGCCGTGCGGGCTGCCTCCATCTCGGGGAAAATCGCAAACTCACGGTGCGACAAGCGCCCGACGAGCCCCGAAACAAGGCGCGGCGCACTCATTTGGTTAATCGGCCCAACATCTCGGGGCTTAGCTGGGCCAAGGTTAAAAATCATCTTTCACTGCCCATAGGAAACTCCTAGTCTCGACCCGTTGCTCGCGGACAGCGGACAGCGCTCCAACCACCCGAGTCTCCGCCCCGGCCACCGCGGCTCGCCGACCATGGCCCAGGCTCCGGCGCGCGCCGCCTCCGCCGTGCGGCTCTTCGACGCACACTGCCACCTGCAGGATCCCCGCATCGCCGCAGCCGCCCCCTCCCTCATACGCGCTGCCACCGCTTCCGGCGTCGCCCGCTTCGCGGTCAACGGAACCTCCGAGGTCTGCCCTGCCCCTGCGTCGTCCGAGATCATGAGCAAACTCTCCTCGCTGACTCCTGTCTACTGGATGCGCGCAGAAAGACTGGCACTCGGTGAAGCAGATGGCCGAGGAGCACCCGGCCGTCGTCCCCTGCTTTGGCCTCCACCCATGGCAAGATTCCCTGGCTGCCTCCCGCGTTGCTCTGCGGCTTATATTCCGTGGTTATTAAATCCCTGAATTTTGTAGGTGGGTACCGGAAAGGTCGCTGGATTGGATGGATTCGCTCCGGCGGTTCTTCGCGGAGACCCCCGAGGCGGCTGTCGGGGAGGTGAGTTTTATCCGTCAGTTTTCTTACACTTCCAGGCGCTAGGTTATTAGCCAGCAATAGAACTGTGGTAATAATCTGAAGTGCTGCAAGTTGCAAACTAAGGCTTCCCTAAGACAAGCCTTCGTGTTTTAAGTTTTAACAGCAATAGGATATTGGTCTACTTAACGTGCTCATGATTTTTGTTCGGCTGCTCGTTTCTGAATTGAGTGCAATATTGCCATCGGATGGGGAAAAAAATCCTATAAGATCTGATTTACAACTTTATCAATGTAGATCAACTCCACCGTGTGACACGTATCTTTTCACGAATCTTAAAACGCACAGCCTCATAAATCACTGATGTGAATTTTCACGAATTGAACACTGAAGACTAGCATGTCACGCTTTAAGATTCGTGAAAAGACACGTGTCACGCGGTGGAGTTGGTCTGCATCGATGGAGTTGTGGACCATGTCTTATAGGATTTTTTTCCCATCGGATGTGTTCAGAGCCTCTTTTGTTTTCTTTTTTATTGTCCATAGAAAACCACGCTGAACTTTATCTGCACTTAAATATATTAACTTGTTCTACTCTTGGCATGTGCGATTATATCTTGGCATATGTCACTATAATGCAGATTGGTCTGGACAAGGGTTCGCATGGAAAATCTATTGACTTTGGAGAGCAGGTGTGTAGTTAGCATAGACCCTTCTGCACGTCTTGTTGCATATGATTTTACCAAGAGATTCAGCTACCTGATGGGCATGGCCTAGCTATTATCGTCCAGGTTTTAGTTGTACAATTTATGGCATTAATACCATAACAGCAGAAAAACAATATTGCCACAGGTTGAAGTGTTCCAGCGACAACTCGAACTTGCTAAGGAATTGAATAAACCTGTTTCTGTTCATTGTGTGCGTGCCTTTGGTGATCTTCTGGAAATACTGAAGTAAGACATGGATATTTGTTCTTTTATTATCTTTTTGTTTCCAGTATGGTTATCTAGTATGTTTGCCGAAGTTGAAATTCTTATAGTAGATTCTCCATGATATGACATACACCAATTTCTATGTAAGGTTTAGAAAAAATTTCATTACATAGATAACCAAAACCTTGGTCTTAGATAACAAATGTCACACTGAAGTATAGGTTCCAAACTTCCAGTCCACTAATGCGATGTCATGTAGCTCATCGTCACTTTTCTCTGCAGATGACTGTTGCATACTACATTTGTTCTGTTAACATTTTGGCTGCCTGCAGGCGAACTGGACCTTTCCCAGCAGGTGTGTTGTTGCATTCGTATTTGGGATCTGCAGAAATGGTGCCCAGCCTTGCAAATTTAGGCTGTTACTTTTCGTTGTCTGGTTTCCTTACAGGCATGAAATCCACTAAGGCAAAACAAATGCTAAAATCAGTAAGTAGGTTCGTTCTACACTACGGCATTCCATCTCAGGAGGATTTACTGATGACAGCATTTGTATTTGTTATAGATACCCTTGGACAGAATTCTGTTAGAGACAGATGCACCTGATGCATTACCAAAGTTGGAAGATGTTTCTCTCTTAACAGTCCCTTTGGACAGTTCAGATGCAGACATTGAAAAGCACCACAAAGATTCAAATTCTCAGGCAACTACCACTTCGAATGAATCCTTCAACCACCCAACTAATATCCACATTGTAAGTTTTTTGCTATGATGCCCTTGGCTGATTTTTTTGTTAAAGTATCTTTCTTTGTACAAGCATTTTGTGCAGTGTTCACCTAGGCTATGCAGAAGGCGGGCGGAGGGTAGCCGCCTAGCGCCTAACCCGCCTAGGCGCCGGAACAGAACAGTAGTCGGGAGAGAAAATGAGAAGAACCTGCAATCAGGGGAGAAGAAAATGAGAAGGAAAGGGAGAAGAAAAACGATAAGAGAAAGAAAAAAGAAAATACTTAACTGGTCAGCTGGCCCAGCCCAGCCCATCAGCCCATCACTTGTTGGCTTGTTGAGTTGCTTCTCCAGGCTCCAGCTCCTCATCGCTCTCCCATCCCACTATCGCCTCCCTCTCTCTCTCTCTCTCTCTCTCTCTCTCTCTCTCTCTCTCCCTTCTCTCCCCTTTGCCATCCCGTGGCCGCTGCCTCATCTCCTTCTCTCCCCTCTCTCATCCCACCACCGCCTCATCTCCTTCTACCCCCTTCTCATCCCGCCGCCACCGCCACCGCCTCGTCTCCTTCTCTCCCCTCTCCCATCTCGCCGCCGCTGCCTAGCCTGCCAATTAGGGGCAAAGCACGGCGGCAGGCTGGCGCCGAGCGCCTAGGCGGTCTAGGCGGTCCACTTAGGGGAACACTGATTTTGTGTGATCACCTTTTCCCCTAAGCTCCTGGTTGTTAATACTATTTTAAACGATTTTGTAATAATAATAATAAAATTCTCTCGACTAGTATGCAAGTCTCTAAAGAACTAAACCTGCCTAGGGACACACATAATGTTTTCTGTGTTTACGTACTATTCCAACAATAATGCACCCTGTTCAGTAGGATATCATTCCAGTGTGCAACCTGTTTTAGATCTTAGTCTCTGAATGGCATAATTGCCTATTACTGTGCTGCTGCTTTGTTTAAACTGCTTAATCGGTCCACTGCCAGCTCACCACTCTATGTTCCATCTGTCCAAAAAAGGGCTTGCTTACTTCACATTCGCACATAGAGCATTCATGAAAAGCGAGCGGTGCTCGGCTGGTTGGTGGCGCAAGGTGGAGCCTTTGGCTCGGCGCCCAGCCCACACACGTTCGAGCCTTGGGCTTGGCGTGTGTTCTCACCGGGGTTTATTTGAGGGCTGAGCTGGGGCTTAGCTGGCAAGGGGAGTTTCAGGCTCCTAGCCCGCCACGGGTCGAGCGTTGGCTCCCGTACGCGTCTTGCGAGGTAGGGTGCTCTTCTTTTTTAATGTTGGCGGATGAGGAAAATCCCGGACATAAAAAAAAAACATAAAGCATTCATGGATTGATAAAAAGGCTTCAAATAAACTGTGCCTCTTTTTTAAAAAGGTTTTGAAGTATGTGGCATCACTGCTCGAAATGCCAGAGACAGAACTTGCTGAGGTGAGTTACAAGAATGCTACCAAGCTGTTTTCTTATCCTGGATCCAAAGTTCACCCTGAAGCTGAAGCTGTCTGATTGGGATGGTCATCCAATTTGAACCCTGTTCTTCTGAATAATGGCGCGTTCTGCTTCTGAAAATTGTCTGTATACTGTACTATATGCTAGTAATTTGTAGAAACGATATCGAAAATAGTCATCCTCTACTGTCTAGTGTCAAATCAGGAAAGAAATCAAAGACGTGCAATTCTTTTGCACGTTCTCGATAAAAATTCAGGAAAGAAATAAGAAAGTGGCTATTTAGTGCCAAATTTTCTTAGTGTGATTTAACATTTGTTGAGAGGATAGCAATAAGACATCCAAAGCGGACGTAGCCAGGAGTTAGTTACGCTGTCATTAAATGATGAACTGTATAACGCATTGTAACTGCCAACCAACCAATGGTCGTGTACATCTATTGGACAAGCATTTTTCTGTTCCAAAATTCTGGATATGGGTTGTTAGCTCGTCGCGTTCCAACAAAGTTCCTATTGCATCCTCTGTCCTTGCAAGTACCACGGAATCCCTATCAGGCCATCACCGACTATTTGTGTAAGGTGCCATATCAGCCTATGGATTAATTGTTGTAGTATTGAGTATGGTGAGTGGTGACTGGGTTCAAACTAGATGACACGAGAAGGGGGAAAAAAAAAGCTGCATCGATCTCCTTAGTTCCAGTTCCAATACCTCAGTCTTATTGTTAATCTACTACCTACCCGATATAATGCCCATTCTAAAACAGCAAAAGCGCTGTCCAAGTGGAAACCATCCCTATCCGGCACGACATATCAATTCCCGGGCCCCATGCACACATAATGCACGTCCACTTCCACTTCCACTTCCCGACGAGACGCCGACCAATGGGCTACGATTCGGCACACGCCCGCTTTAGACTTTACAAGTAGCGTGAACGAACAAATCTCGATCAAAAGTTCGCACTCGCCGGATCAACAGAGCGGAATAACCCAAGGGAAGCTAGCGTGTGCACACAAAAGCGTGTTCTTGTGGCATCTCGCTCTATCAAGAACACTGCAACGGGCAGCGGAATTAACGAAGAAAGCCAAAGAAGTAGACATATATTGTATGTAATGTATCAGGAAGCAACAAACAGACTAATTAAACACGTACTAGAAGCCACTGTGCATGGAAGTAAGATGGTATATGTAATGTAACAGGCGCGACCGGCCGCTAAGTAGCTAGCTAAGCTCCTACACATGTGCGCCGGGCGGTGGCGACGCCTCGCGGCCGCACGGGTCGGAAGCGCAGAGGGAGAGCCACGCGAGGATCGGCGTGCCGAGGAGGACGAGCCCCGCGGGCACCATCCAGAGGCGCGCGTTCGCCGGGTGGAACGCGAGCGCCCACCACACCAGCAGCGCGGCGCCGCCGAGGCCGACCGCGACGAGGCTCGCGGCCGTGGCAGCCAGGAACGAAAACGACGTCGTCACCGCCTTGGCCGCGTCTCTGCCGGTGGTGGTGGGGTGGTTGGGCTTTTGAGGCCCCGCTGCGGCAGCCTCCATGGAGCCGGAGTGAGACCTGGCCCGTGTGTCCGTGTCCAGTTTTGTGTACATATATAGCCGGGCCGGACGATATGCGGGTGCGGCTTTTTTAAAAAAAACAGTAGAGGAGGCCCCCTACTGTAAATATATAAATAATAATAAAAAGTTTATGTACAAAGTAAAAAACTGAAAAAAAAATTACAACCCTCTGGGGCAGAGACCATTAGGGTATTGTTTCTAACCGATCAAAGATTATTTGTCTATGTTCTTCCTTTACCCGGTGCACATGCAACACAACGCGAGATCATTAGGATATTGTTTCTAGCCAATCAAAGATTATATGTCTATGCTTTCTTTACTCGGTGTACATGCAATGTGAGTTCATTCTTGAAAAGTCATTTCCATATAGAAATATTTGGCGTGGTATTCTCAAACACTTTGCCATTTCTTTGCTTCCAAATGTGCAATAATAAAAAATTTCATATAGAACATAGAATTGAAGGTTGATCTTGTTCTCTCCGCTTTCAAATTCACGTCCATCGAATTGTCGCAATTGATACCAATAGTATTCCATATGCTTGGCTGAATTGGCAATAAAAAAAGATGATTCAAATTTTCTCCCTCTCTATATTGACATAGCACACAATACTGATCACCCTCGAGGTGAAAATGCCTCCTGAGTAGCATATCTTTAGTGATTTAGTCTATCCATCAACAAAATCCATGCAAAAACTTTAAGCTTCATAACAAACTTATTTTTTCGAGATTATGCAAGATTTCGAGATTATGCACAGACCACACAGTACGTTCAGCATCAGACACGTTTTCCCATATTGAATTCTTGGTCCATCCATTGGTCGTTCCTACGGCACCTTACAACACTTGCGTTTCTACGTACTGCTATACATATCAGATGTTGCTTTTATGCACAAACCTTTCGTGGGGATATAAATTCTTACGAAATTATTTGTACTATTTTTGCGCCTCAAGAGCGGAGTTGTCGACGTGAGGAGACAGGGGGATGGGATTAACCTAGTCAAGCTAATCTTTGATGACTTGGTTTTGAATGTTGTTAGTGCTTATGCTCCACAAGTAGGTCTAGATGAGGCCGCTAAGAGGCAATTTTGGGAAAACCTAGATAATATGGTTAGAACTAGTGGGGGGGTTTCAAAGGGTGCATGAGGGCTTTGGTTATGGTGTAGGAACCAAGAGGGAGAAGATAACTTAAATTTTGCCGTAGCCTATGATCTCATAATAGCTAACACCTTTTTTTTTAGAAAGAGAGATTCACATCTAGTTTATCTTTAGTTGTGGTCAGCATTCTAGCCAAATCGATTTTGTTCTTGTTAGGAGGGAGGACAAATAAGCCTGCATAGACTGTAAGGTTATACCTGAAGAGTGTGTTGTCCAGCAACATAAGTTGGTAGTCTCCGACTTTCGTTTTAGAACACCAGTTCGACAGACTAAGGTCGCCAGAACCACGAGGACGAAATGGTGGAAAGTCAAAGGGGACGCTTTGCAGGAGTTTAAGGAGAGGATGATCGCGGAAGGGAAATAGAACGTGGGAGAAGCTAATTGTATGTGGACATAGATGGCATCTCGCATTAGGAAGGTGGCTACGGAGGTGCTTGGAGTGACCCGAGTGACAAGATGCGAACCTAAGGACACGTGGTGGTGGAACGAGGAAGTGCAAAAGGGTAATGAGGAGAAGAAAACATGCTACAAGCATATGCATCATGATAGGAGTGACGACAACGTACATAAATACAAAGTAGCAAAAAAGAAGGCAAAGAAAGAGGTGAGTAAGGCACGAGGTAAGGCCTATGAGGAAATTGAGGAAATTTACCAGAAGTTAAGTACAAAGGAGGGTGAGAAGAATGTCTATAAGATAGCTAAACTTCGGGAAAGGAAGACGGGAGATTTAAACCAAGTTAAATACATAAAAAACGGCACTAATAGACTTTTGGTGAAAGACGATGAGATCAAGGATAGGTGGAGAGATTACTTTGATGAGTTGTTCAATCATGATAATGACGATAGTATGGTAGAACTGGATGATGCTTTTGATGACATCGATATGCGGTTTATTTGAAGAATCCAGAAGCGAGTAAGAGAGGTCTTAAAAAGGATGAAAGTGGGTAAGACGTTAGGGCCTAATAACATTCCAATCGAGGTGTGGAAATGCCTAGGAGAAGTGGCGATCGTTTGGCTAACTAATTTGTTCAATAGCATTTTTAGGTCGAACAAGATGTCTAACGAGTGGCGGAGGAGCACATTAGTACCAATTTTCAAAAATAAAGGAGACATTCAAAGTTGTACTAATTATAGAGGAATTAAGCTCATGAGCCACACAATGAAGCTTTGGGAGCGAGTGATCGAGCATCGTTTAAGAAGAGTGACTAGTGTGACGACAAACCAATTTGGTTTTATGCTTGAGAGGTCGACCACGGAAGCGATTTTCTTGACACGACAGTTGATGGAGAGGTATAGGGAGCAAAAGAAAGATCTTCACATGGTGTTTATTGACTTAGAGAAAGCCTATGATAAAGTACCAAGAATGGTCATGTGGTGGGCGCTTCAAAGGAAAAAAGTCCTAACAAAGTATATACCCTAATTAAGGATATGTACCAAGATATTGTGACTAATGTCAGGACATGTGGTGGTGATACTAGTGATTTTTCTATTAAGATAGGACTACACCAAGAGTCAGCGTTGAGCCCATACATTTTTACCCTAGTGATGGACGAGGTCACGCGGGACATACAAGGAGATATCCCTTGGTGTATGCTTTTCGCTGATGATGTAGTGTTAGTTGATGAGAGTATGATAGGTGTCGATAGGAATCTGGAGATGTGGAGGAAGACTCTAGAATCGAAGGGCTTTAGACTTAGTAGGATTAAACCGAGTATATGAAGTGTGATTTCAGCGGTGCCGGGGCAGATGATGGAGATGTTAGGCTAGACGGACAAGTAGTGCCTAGGAATGACACGTTTCGATATTTGGGATCGATTCTATAACGAGACGGAGAGATTGATGAAGACGTGAGCCACAAAATTAGAGCGGGGTGGGTAAAATGGCGCTAAGCATCGGGTGTCTTGTGTGACAAAAAAGTTCCTCAAAAGTTAATAGGCAAGTTCTATAGGATGGCGATCAGACCTGCGATGTTATATGGAGCAGAATATTGGGTGACTAAAAGACAATATATACAGAAGATGGGTGCAACGGAGATAAGGATGTTACGGTGGATATGTGGTCACACAAGGCAAGACCGAATCCGCAATGAGGATATACGTGATAGGGTGGGGGTAGCACCAATTGAAGAGAAGGTTGTCCAACATTGCTTGAGATGGTTTGGACATCTCCAACGGAGGCCTTCTGAGGCACCGGTAAGTAGTGGAATTTTAAGACATATTGAAAATGTAAGAAGAGACAGAGGTCGACTAAGACTAACGTGGGAGGAAGCGGTTAAAAGAGATTTGAGAGATTGAAATATAGCTAAAAAATTAGTTTTAGATAGGAGCGCATAGAAGTTAGCGATCCACGTACCGGAACCATAAGAAGGTTTAGGGGCTGTGTTTTAGGCTCTCGGCTCGGATGACAGGATGTACAACTTAGGGTTTTAGTCTTGTAGGTTTTATTGTTATTGTTATTGTTATTATTTTATTTTATTTTATTTTATTATTTGCAAGACTCTCGTCTCTTTGATTTTGAGGAAGTTTCATTCCTAGCCTATCCTAACTTGTTTGGGATCAAAGACTTTGTTATTGTTGTTGTTGTATTTTCGTGCCATGCATTGTTATATCAGAAAATGTTTTTCCATGATTTCGAACCATTTTATGGCATGTTGTCTGCATGTTTCCACCTGGTTAGCTCAATCAAAAGGCAGGACTTCATTGCAAAATTAGCTTCTGCTAGCCATGTTGTGCACAGCTTCGGTTGGTTCGCATAGAGTAAGGGGTATGTACCCAGCATTTTCCAAAAAAAAAAAAACGAGGTTCAGTTTTTCCTCTACCTTTTTGTATTGCTTACTAATGTACCTATTGCCTTTTTCCCTGCAGTAATTCCTTTTTTTGTTTCCATTTTGATTCCACATGCTACCTTGTTGTGGTAGATAGGATTGGCCTTTACTAGATATGTATAGACTAATTATGTGATTAGCGTAAAACAAGTCTACCAGTTTGTGCTTCCTTGTTTTTAAATTGATCCACTACGATACTTCCTAGGAGATTCATGCCAATTGAGATCCGTACCATACTACCATGTGGGGAAATCCTAGAAATAAAGTATATGCTAAAAAAATCCTCATGTCTTCTCCCTTCACAGTAATGTGGTTGAGGATACATGACCATATGAGCCTCAGCATTATCCATGAATTTTCCTAGCCGGCCCGCTGCATAGGAATATTTCCTGCTACTCATGATTAGACAGTGTCACTAGCTTTTAAGGTCTTTAACAGTTGTACTTAGATCTTCATACAGATGTTCATCCTGTTAGTTAATGTATGTTTTTGTATTTCTGTTATTTTGTCCCATGAACTAACTTATCACCCTGGTGTTCTTTGCTGACCAATTAGTATCAAGTAAAACTATATATATTTATTGGTTATACAGAAAATACAAATTTCTTTGTTTTATTTCAACTAGGATCTTTATTGTACATTGCAGATTAATGGTTTTTGTTATACTAGACATAGGCAGCTATGTCTAACCATATTTGTTGTATGGAAACTTTAAATGCATCATGCACGTGCTATTCTAGACTACAGCATCAACACAACTATACTCAACATTGTATCTTCCTTTCGATTAGTGCTTCAATGCTGCGTGTCTTTGAATAATGCAGGGGACAATGCATTCATGCCAAAACATTTCCAGCACTTACGAGTTGGTCGAATTGCTGTCGGTCAGTCTCCATGGTCTTTCTGCCTATATTATCCAGTCCAGGGATTTGTCTGCACTCCTGATTAGTTCATGTTACTATATACTGTTCACCTCTTTTCCATGTATAGATACCCAAACTCACTATGTAAGTTATGGTGGTTAGTATAACGACTTGGTATGTCCAGATATTGACATGCCATCTTTGTCTTGTTTTCACATAGTATAACTAGCATTTAGTGAATCATGTATCTGATCTGCAAGCTCCGGTATAAATTTTATTGGCTCGCTGTTCAATACATGCTCTGTTAGAAGAAACGATGCAGAACCGACAAGTGTTCACATAGTATAGCTAGCATTTAATCAATCATGCATCTGAGCGAAGGCCCGAAGCCGGCCGCACAAAACGATGCGCACATTACACACGCTAGGTCCGAAGAAATATGCATTGTGCGCAATCCTCAGATGACTCGTGGCCATCTAAGTTCTCGTCTACAAGTGTACCTAACAAAACCTCTTAAAAAAGTGCTCCTTCCGGTTTATAGTAACTCATCCATCACATCATCCTAATATGCTCGACACGGACGCAGCGAAGCGCGCCTTACGTCCTAGTGTTAACAACAGTATCAGAACAATCAAGACAAAACTCATTAGCTTTTGAGGTATACGGTACAGAGGGTCAGAGGCCAAGTTCCCCCTGGCTTTCGTTTACTCAGCAGGAAGCCAGGAACCACATGCGATGTCTCTAGACGCTTTCGTCAGAAGTAAACGATTATAACATACACTCAATCAGGGGCGGATTCACATAAAAAAAGAAAAAGAAAAAAAGTGTGAACTCACAAATAAACCGTCGGAGCACCTTTGTTGAATCGAGCACAACTGATCAGATATTTAGCTACTCCATTAAATACTGAAATTTGAGTATTATCTGGCTCCCACTTAGTCTTCTTTGGTCCACCTGGCACTCAATTATGCGGTACCTACTTCCTAAGGGCATCTCCAATAGTGCGTTTATTGTCGTCTCTTAGTTATGCCACGTCAATAAAATCCTACGTGGAGAAGAAGGGAGAAGAAAGAGAACAAGTCGTCTCTTTCGTCTCTTCCTGAAGAGACGATCGTGTACGCGAAACAAGACATGATACATTAATTTACTTTAGTTGACATGTAGACCCGTTTTAAAGAAAAATTATAAAATATAAGTGTTGAAGAGTGTATTAAAGACTGTCTATTGGAGATGTTGTCTTTAAAGATGATGTAACATATGTTAACTATTGAAGATGCTCTAACAGGATAACCGTTTCTACTCACACAAACTAGATGAATGGCTGATCAGATAAACACAAAAGCGAAAATAATAGCATCACCAACTGCATATACAATATCATTATCATATCATACCCAAGCTTGTCTTGCTTCTCCGGGAAGCATCAAAGACCACAGCGTCTGCAGACTTCTTCATGGACCTACTCAATTGGAACACAGGGTGCCTGCAAAGCCTCTCGACACCCTTCCTAAAACTAAATTTGTCGAACAAGCCTACTGCATTTCTATTACCAAATTCTTTTCCAGAGCTGTTGACTTGGCTATTCGAATCATTACCAAGAGGAGAAACTTCACCGTGGCACTTCTTGTGGTCCATATCACAGTTCTCAAGTCCTTGAAAAGCATTTTTTTTCATCATGACGGAGAACTTGTTCAGCTCGAAATAGGAGCTGATCACAGGTAGCCTTGTCAATCATATGGTGATCAGTGTTTTCGTGACTTGTACAAATGAATGGTTTCTTCAAATGCTCTAGCATCTGAGGTTCATCTTGGTCATTTGGGGAATCAGAGCATGACTGCAATATCTTACGTGCTCCAGGTGCCTCCTCTCTTTCCTTTAAAGTCTTTACGATTAATGTGTTGAGGAAATTCATCACCTGAACTGCATGTATCAGGGCAGTTAATGGATCGGCCATCTGGAAGAGAAATATCCTGGGATTAGTGTATGCGCATGGTTAAATCTGCAGATAAGAAGAAGAGGCATTTCCAATCACCCGAGTCATGTTCGGTGCAAAAACCATAGCGACATTTCGAGCATTCATCTTGTTATAGTTTTCATGCTCCACAACATCGGCCATCAGATTAATAGCCCAATCAAGTAATGCTGCTTCCACTGATGGTAGCTTAGAAGCAAGGAGAGCACACTCCTCTTCTGTGTTGCAGTGCATTACTTGTTCTTGTGTCAGTGAGTCCAATACTCCCGTTGGGAGTTCCCGAAACCATGCCTACAAAAAGGCACCACAGATCACGGAATGGTGTACAATAAAAATGGGTAAATAACATGTATATCTAAAAATTCATTGCCCAAAAATAGATTCTCATTTTTACTTTCATGATATTTGTTCCTCACACCAACTTACTGTGTATTCCTTCCTGACTACTGATAATTTAGGCTCTAAACATGTTCGAGTTGCAGAAAAAAGGGGTGGTCTGATACACACAGACTACTTGTCTGTCAGTCTCAGGTAATTCTCGATGCTGAAGAAAGCAAGAGCTAATTGCAAAAAAAGAGGAGAGAGGAGGGGGGCACAACACCTTTATCAACCCTGCAAGGCAGTGTAAGTCAACTTCATCTGGAACCACACCTCTGTTTAATTGGTCCCTGACACAGACTTCCTGGCTATTTTCTGCGTTAATTCTGAAGATCCCTTCAATCTAAGACCACAATGGATATATCAGCATTCCGAAGGCTTGAATACTGACATTTGAATTGCTAATTCATTAGCTTACAGCGGCCATACCTTAAGTCCCTCTCGTAGATACAACTTCCTCTGCATCATCAACAGTATTGTGGGCACACTATTTCCTCTATGATCAAATGAACATTGCAAAGAGGTTGGTGAAACGCCAAATACAATTGCACTGCATGCAAAATTAAACCTAGAAAACGTTAGCAACTAGCACTATATAGTGATGTGATGATCATGTTTAAGGTCATATGATATGCCAGATAAACTTTGAATCTAAACCCACTATAAGGACCTTGAGGTGAATATGCCAGATAAACTTTGAATCTAAAGCCACTATAGGTTGAGAGGAGAGAGGAGAGAGAGATTAGGACGCAACAGCAGTCTGATAAGGAGAATGTCCACATTCCTTACCTCATCTAAATAGGTTATGAAAGAATTATTGAAATCCTGATTTGATGTTAACAACCTAAAAAGATTATTTGAATGGCATTTGTAAATGCAAAAAGGACAAAAACATTACAGACTATATCTGATGGAAGTACAAATGAACCTAATAAAAGATAGTTTAGAAGATTCCCATATCTGCCCATTCTGGCCAACCACCTCAAACAGCCCCATTGCTTCAAGCACTGAGGTAAATCAAGTCTGGCTACAATATCCATTGAAGAGCTCAACCCTTAGCCATGCCACAAAATTCTACACCCAACTTATTTCTCTTGTATAGAGACCATGTGGCTTGGCCCTAGTCTAGGTGATGAACAATTGGCAACGTTGTCGAGGAGTTTGGGGAGCAAACTTTAAGTTTTGCAAATTGTCAGTTTGCTATCAGGTTCAGGCGGTCTAACCGGCCATGGGTGGTGGTCTGACCGACGATGCAACCTTTGAGGAAATGGATACTAAACACTTGTGTGGGAGTGTTTAAGGATGTGTTTGCACCTGGTGTCATTGAAAATAGAGTCTGGACACGAAACTAAATAGAGTTTTGCCGAAAAGTCCAAAGAGGAGTGTTTTTTTAGAATTGTGAAGCGGTTTGACTGACCGTTGGTTGGCAATCAGACCAGTCCCCTGTTATCGGGAGCGCGGTCAAACCAACCAGGGTGGTCAGACCGGCCATGGGTTGGCGATCTGACTGGCCAAGGATCGGCGGTCTGATTGGCCATGGCGAGTGTATGCACATTGAGGTGTGCTGAATTTTGTGTTTTGATCTAGGGTCATGGAATTAGTGCATATGTGTTGCATGATACATATTTTGACTAATATGGATCAAGTTGTGAAGAATTTGTACCCGAAAATGATTGATTAGTCTATTATTTTACAAGTGTCTTGGAGTCAACTATGGTCAATTACAAGGAGGACCGCGACGTGGTTAGAAGAACCAAGGTCCAGAACCATGTAAGGCAAAGTTTAAGCAAAGACCTTTTGAGGTAAAGTGATGCTTCCGGGAGCGAAGGTTTGAAGGTATGTGTTCGTGACTCATCAATTGTGTAAATTGATGATTTTGTGTGTCGTGCGGTGATAAATGATGGTTTGGTTGCCAGTGATGGTTGTAGGACTCCGGAGCTACGTCATTGTGAGATGGACGGGACCGAGACTAAGCCAGGGGAGCTGAGGTCCATAACGATCAAGGCGCCGCCAGAAGATGACCGATGCTACCGGAGTGGTTACAAACCGAGAAGACAAGAAACTAGAGCTGGAGCTACTGGTGATGAACATGACGGGCAGCAGCAAGATGGATCGGGACTAAGCTCGGGAGGAGCTGAGGTCCAGAACGGTTAAGGAAGCCGAGTGCGGTCATGGTGCATGGTAAGGCATGTGGTGCGCGAAGTAACTTGAACCCGTTTGCAAGCGAGGATGGTTCGGTGGGATTCAGACGCGTGAGAGGCTTGGCGAGAAATCATTGGGGCCACATGGATGATGGAGAAGCATGGCGATGCTTCAATGCGAAGGAATCAGGAAAGATCGGTAGAGGGGCATTTTGGTAAATTGCTCAATATAAAAAGTGTGGGTGTGAAACCACAGCAGTTGCCTAAGTGGATTAGGTCAAAGATACACCACGGAGGGCATGATGGATTTGGCCTAACGGAGCTAAAGATGAAGACGACACTTTGGGAAGCGTGCATGGGTGAGAGACCGTTTGTGTGTGGGCTTAACGGGTGTCCGCTAGGGTTTGTCTCTTAGTCCTAGCCTCCACTATATAAGGGTTGGTGTTGGATTGTAACAAAAAAGCCAAGGAACCCTAATGTAAAAATTTAAGGAAAGCGGAGAGAGGAGGCTAGGTTTTGTGAGATTTAGTGAGAGAGGTGAGAGCACGTGTGTGTTGCCCTAATCACTTTGTCTTCCCAAGAGAGTGGTTGTAAACATTCATCTCTATGTAGAAATCAAATCTCTAAATTCGTCCAAGTCTTCTTCTTATATGCTTAAGTATTGATTTCTTGATTTGGCTTGGTTTTTTGTGTTTCTTCCTCCCCTCTTGATCTTGCTTTGTACTTAGGATGTGAAAGCACGGAGATATATCTTGGAGATCAGATCTCGTCCATCTAGACACTTTCTATTGCAAGTTCTTGAGTTTGTCCGGTTTTGGTGGAAGAAAGATTGATTTTAGGGGTTTTGCTCTGGAAAGCTTTTGGCTTGATTCTTGCCGTGATCGAGGGTGCTATGATGTGTGAGAAACCATCCTTAACCTTCTTGGATTGATTAATTCCTCCCACGAGCTCCTCTCAATCATCGTTTTTGTATTTGGTTCGGTTTTGATGCAACCTTCACTCCAACGGAAAAAAAGGTTGAAACTTTGGCAATGATCTTCAAGATCTTTGATTGAAATAGGTTCCTGACATCCTAGAGAATGTGTGTTTCATATTTCATGAAGTTTGGAGTTATGGATCAAAAGTTGAATCAAATTGTGATTTTGAAATCATGCTAAAATTCAGTTCTGTGTTGATTTTACTGTTCATCCAGCCTGGCCGTAACTATTCATCTGGTCTGACCGGTCTAGTAGGGATTTTGGCGAGTCTTGATTCTCTTGTTGCTCTGTTCTCGCTTGAATAATTCTCTCTTATCTTAGTAGCTCTAAATAAATATTAGAATGAAGAGTGTTGATTCGTCCTTCAGGAAAGTTTTTGAAAAGAGACTTCGATTGTGTAGGCGCCTATTTAAACCTCCCTTCTAGTCGCCTCCTCGGTCCAACACCTCACATATCTTCATGCTCCATGGCACCTACGCCATGAGCAAAGCAGCCCAAATCACCCAATAATCACTAAAATTATCACTTGCACTAGGTACTTGTTGACATGCAAACTAACAGTACAATATACTAGAATTAACAGGGATTTTTTTATTCAAAAGGTACCACTTGTCCTTTTTTGGAGATCCATTTGTTGAATTAATTAATTCAACATCCTTAACGAATTAATTCAACATCCTTAACGAATTCCCCTCTACCCTGTATCATCTGAGTGCATAAACATAAGAAATGAAAAACAAAGCTCATTTCCATCGTCCTAAAAACAGCATGTTTCCACTTGCACCTAAAGCATCATGTGTAATTTTTTTTAGCCCTAAGAAGTTGTACGCTAACTGAATCGGGGGACACCAAAAACAAAAGAAAAAAAAACTTTTTCTGTCGAAGTAAACATATTTATTGTGTTGAAAAGTACAAATCGAACAATATACGGTCCAATTAGTAGTAGCTTAGCATTGTACGTAGCATCTTTTAGTCATGGAATTCACGGAAACTATAATTCCCTCACAGCAGCAGTTGCAAAATCACGCAGCACAAAACTACAGCGACAAAAGAAACCGAAGAGTTGGAAAAAAAAAAAGGAATTAATCACACGGGCGGGAGAGTACAGAGCTCACCTGGCGCTGGGCGTGGGGCGGGGCATGTCGGGCTCGAGGTCGGCGGGGAGGCCGAGGAACCCGCCGAAGCGGTCGACGGTGACGTGGGAGACGTGCCGCACGTCCGTGGGCCGCCCAATCTCCATCCCCTCCCCCCTCGCTGTCCCCCTCCTCCCCCACCGCGCCGGCGCTGCACATCACCAGCGACCTCCGCAGCGCCCCCACCACCGCGCCCACCAGCCCTCCCCCTCCTCTCCCGGCCTGCAGCATCATCGGGGGGGAGACCGTCCCCTCGCTCCCCACCTCCATGTCCTCCTCGAACTCTTCGTCGTCCTCGTCCTCTTCCTCCTCGTCCATCTCCTCCAACTCGTGGTAGGAGCGCGAGGGGGAGATCTGGAGCCCGAACCTCATCTGGAACGGCGCCATGATGGAGCGGCGGGAGGGGGGAGGCGCGCGGATGCGGAAGGTTGGAGCAATCGAGGCGGGTGGCGGTCGTGGTTTTCTGCCGTGTCGGGTCGACTCTGCTTCCCGGTTTTTAAATGACTTACTGATCCCTCAGCTTTACCTCGTCTTACCTGCCTGCTTGTGATTATCCCCCGTGTTGTTACTACCGTTTGCCGTTGATTTCGTGTGCTTTAGCCTGAGGTGTGCTTCGATTTGAAATGGGCGGAGCCGCGGTGCAAAGCGGGGGGAGTGGTTGGATTATGGTGGCACTAAATTAAAAGCCGTCGTTGGTTAGTGGAGCGGAGTGGGGAGCAGCAGGTGGCTTCCCTGCCTGCCTGCGCGCGGTGCGTTGCGTTGCGTTGCGTTGCGTTGCGTGAGGTCTCTACAGACTGGGCGGGCGGAGCAGCAGGTGCTACAGCCTACAGACTTACCACGTGCCCCCCGCGCGTCGTGCTCGGAGCACGATCGATTCACCCGGCCGCGCCCGCGCGCGCGGTGGGATTGAGCAGCCGCGCGGGGGCGGGCGGGCAGGCAGGGGTGGCACTGGCAGACCCATGCCGGTTTGGTGGTACGCCGCGCGATCGCGGCTTTGTAAATGCGGCGGTCCGAAGTGTGCGCGGGGTCGACAGCGTTTTGTGCCCGTTTTTTTTTTAGTTTTTTCACTGGGCACTTAATTTAATACGGTTGTCAAATCTTTTTATCTAATAATTCATATTAATTAAGATTTAGTTATACTCAGTGTTCTTTAGGCGCTAAACGCAACTCTCCCGCCTAGCCGATTTACGCCATCTAGGCAGCCGTCTAAGCCCGACTAGGCGATGATTAGGTGCTGGTATGCCTCTTGACTAACACCAAGGGGAACATTGGTTATACTACACCCGATAGTATGAGTAGTAGAATCTCAAGAAAAGTGAAATTATAAATGTCTATGTGAGGATTATATGACATCAGATTAATATTTTGAACTCTAGTTAGAAAAGTCCATAATACTTTTACGGAAAAAATTATAAATACAAAGAAAAATCTATTATATTTTTAACAAATTAATAGTCAGATTTAATCTATACTAATATTATATACTAGCGTAGAATGTACTGTTACTTTTCTTAAAAAACGGATCGGAAGAAGGCAGGGGATCTATCCGACTTTACTGCATGAAGTACTACTATACTTGTTTGGGGAAGGGCAAGAACATAGCTTTCTGCGCCGGCCGCCGGCCGTCCGCGCGCCTTTTCTCGCACGTACGTCATATTCAGAGCATACGGCGCCGATACTGGTACGCGTGTACTATCATCTAGTATCATTTCCATGGGAGGTTTTCGGCTTCCCTTCCCTCTGTGATTTCCTTTGCCTTTTAGTTTCTCGTACGTGTTGTTACTCCTTGATTCGATTGACCCCCACTCACGGCCCTGGCCTGCAGCTCATAGCCTCTCGTAAAGCGGGAACACGACCGGCACCGGCATGCCTTGGCGTCAGCCGCTCGCTCTCCGACGAACAGAAGATATATACCCCGCTGCAGCCTACAGCTAGGTGCGCAGGCATGTTGATCCATAGGCTTCATGCTTGTTGCTTTGTGAAAAGGCAACCGGGACCGCGTCTCTCTCTAGGCTCATATTATGATCGCTACGTGTATTCGCGATGGCAATTGTTCTTGCCTAATCCGATCTCCTCTGGACAGCGCCTAGCGCACACCAAGGACCACTTCGTGAACTCATGAAGCTGCACTTGCTGCAATCATGTGGTGGTGCGCTGTTCCTGCTAAGATAAGCACGGTAAATTTCGATAGCGTATACTCCCTCGGTTCCTTTTGACTTGATGTCCTAGAATCATGTAATGCACTGTTCTTTTTTTCGTAGCATTAACTTTCTAAAGTTTGACATTTAATAGGTTTAAAACTATCTATAATAGCTATATAAAAATTATGTCATTAGATTTATCGTTAAAAATACTTTCATGATATCATAATTTCATTATACATCTTAATTAATTATAAAAAAAACATCAAAAAATAAACCGGAGGAAGCATGCATCATACTCATACAACCAAAAAAAAAAGGTATAAGCTACTTTTCCATCTAAAAATAGGTGAGTACATACGGGAACTTTGCTTGCATGTTCTTTTACCAAGATGACATTTCAACTTACCCATGCACGCACGCATATCATCAGCATATACATGCATGCATGGTAGCTGTTGTGGTGCGCATGTCGTCGTACGTGGAGGTGGCGTGTCACTTGTTTTCTGTTATGCCGAACCACCTCGACAAGACAACTCTGGTGTATCATATGCAGATATATATAGCTCCTAGCTAATTACTTTTTCTTTATTTAAGGACAGCTCCTAATTTTACTTGGTTTCTAAGCATGGCATACCCCGGTCTCTCTCTCTCTCTCTCGGATTCCATGCTTTTCTGCAAGCTCACCCTCCCTCACCCGCACGTCGCCCGTTAGGGCATCTCTTTTGGACGAGAAAGGAGACGATAGATCGATATAAGCTTATATATGTCTGTAATTACTTTTGCAGTTTTCTGATTTGTCTCCTCGATAGTTAAGTTTTTCTGTATCAACACTGATGTCAAATCTACAGAGTTCGAGCTGATCATTATCTACATACATAATTCAGTACAGGAGTCTAGCTGATCGAGGAGGGCATGCACAGTGACAAATTCAGAACGAAATTGACCAGGTGCCCGTATACATGACATCACATGCATGTATGTGGAGTGAATAAATATAAATTATGGAGTGCATAACTATGCGTATGTTGGTTTTGATAAAGTTAAATAATATTGAACCCGATGACACCTTTAAAGTTTCACTTGGATTCGCCCTAGTTGGTCATGCATCTCTGCTCAAATAATTGGAACAGTGTATATATCAAGTTTCCGCTACATTATGATGCGTCACGTACGGTTTGACTAGGAGCATGCATGTTTCCGCTACTGACTATTACTTCAGTCAAATCATTGAAAAACAATGGGTGTAGAAACAGAAAGGACTGGTAGTCAAATACCTGCAGGCAAACGTACGCCATTCAACAAGAAACTAGTACACCATGGGTCCTGTATATGGACCGTGTGTCGATCCATAGTAAGCAGTCGGTTATACCTAATTTTTGGACACCTGCATGCATGGTACGTGTATGCGTACGAGTAGGCAAATTAACCTGGAGTGGTGAGAGAGACCATTTCGGTGAAGTTGTACGTGGTAGGTCTGAAAAGAAGTATGTCGTACAGGCTAATTATCAGTTATCACAGGCCACAATTCAGAAAGCATGTAGTGCTCCATCGATCAGGATTCAGGAGATAGGAGGGAAAACTAACCCTGCTTTAGATGATGGGTTAGGACCTAATCCACCATTTCTGAGAACCAAGTGGACGCGCTCTAGAGAGAAAGGCAGAGAGAGAGAGAGGCAATCAATGCTTACGTGCTACCTGAAGATGATGTGAACCTAAAAAAAGACAATGAGACTAGGCAAAAGGCAGTGCATGTTGCTTAGTCTCCAAACATATCGATTTCAGATTGTTGGTGCATGGTGTGCGTTTGGATTTGACAAATGGTCACGAGTTTTGGACTTGTCAGCTGTCAATTCGACCGGTGGCCACTCCCAACAGCAGAAGCTATATAGCAAGAACAACTCGATGCAAATTAACAATGAAAACGAGGACGTCACAGGGACGTTGCCACTTCGCTTGCAATTTGATGTGCAATACTGCAATTAGATGGTGTTGTCCTGCAGTGGAGTACTTGACAGAATGATGTGCAATATTTTTTGGGGTGGCAGCACTGTAGCCCAAGCTGAATTTGATAGTACGCACTCCCATGGGAGTAACACTGACAGATATGCATGATAGGTTTTCTGGCTTTATTGTAATGGAGTGTGGATGCTATTGTTGCTGCAGAGTTAGGTCAGAACTGGTAACTTAGCAAGCACAAAAGCCGTGGGACACCAGTCTTTTGCCTGTTACAGTTACTCCAGTTGGTTAGGAGCTAATGGAGACGATATGATCATTTCCTTTACCGAGTGTGAGTGGTATCCCAAAGGGCTTAACTTGCCGGTGCTTTTCATAGTCATGGTCAGAGAACTCGTTCTGTATATGGCAGAACGCACAGGGCGTAATTAAGTTTGCCGATTTGCCGCAAGTCTAGAACAGATCAGTGGGTAAAAGTAAACTCATCAGATGCAAGGTGTGTAAGACCATCTCCAATGTTATGTTTTAGCTCGTTCATAGGAGGAAAGAGAATGTATTAAATCGATTCAATACATTGGAATGATCGATTCCAACAAAAAAGTTTCTGGAACCGGACTCTACTTAGAGCATGTACAATGGGTTTATGTTAGCCGTCTATAGCCTCTGCCATATAGGATTTTTGCTGACGTGGATGAAAGAGAATGAAGAGATAGAAAGATGTTGTAGCATCAGAAACAAGAAAAGTATTAAAAGATTATGTATTGTCTACAATCTTATAGCCGACTGTATCACAACAACCATTGTATGAGCTGTATTTAGTGCTGTCTACAGGTGATATGGAGAGTTGCTATAGACAGCAGCTGTCTGTACCATTGTACATGCCTTTAAGAGTCGATTCAAAGCATTAAAAGCTCAGTTATGAAAGAGAGAGAGCGCGGTTGAGAGATGATTTTTTGTGGTTTTTTAATATAACATGAGTTCCAATTATTATTAGGAATTGGATCAATACATTGGAGAAAAACAAGCTCGGTTCTTTAAATACTTACGTGGTATCTCTTTGAATCGACATCGATTCAATACACTAAATATGCTCTAAAGCAGGTAGAACATTAAGATTGGCAGGCTGGTGAGTGGTGAGATGAGCTTATTTAATTAGTTGCTCCAATATCTTCTTCTTTTGAGGCGGCGCTCCTATATCTTCTCAACCCAGGCAGCTAATCCTCCTGGACCGGAGTACCCCTCTTTCGATGTATTGATGACAACTACTCCGTACTCTGCATATGCTGCGTAAACATGAGTAACATTTAGGAAGGAAGCTGGGGGAGTTGAGAGGGTGAGGGAAAGTAGATCGGAGATTGATGGCAAGTCGGAACAAAAATTCATAGGTTATAGAACGAGCTGAACTTCACAACTATTGTATGACCTTGGCGCATGACTAGATACATTATGGCCTAGCTACTCATGTAAAGATTTATCCAACATCTATAGTTTTGTTCACATTTGTTGCAATTTCAGGTTCACCTTAAGCCTATAAATGTAAGTAATACGGCATGGACCATGCATGGATACAAAAGTATTCTCGGCCGAAGGTAGGTAAAAAAACTCATTTGCAAAGAAGCAGTATGTAATTCGTTTTAGAAGCTCATATTGCACCTAGGGTGACACTGTCCATGTCAAGAGCACAAAAGAGCAGGAAGAGCAACCAGGGCAGCGTCGTGAAGCCCTGGAGACCCTGAAGGACTGAAGCCTGCATAATTGAATCTTGTGTGTTACCAAACTCTTGTTTCTGCAATAAAGACTAGCAATATGCCGGTAGCATAGACTTCCTCGTATCATTTCAGTACCATAAACTTCTCCATATCATTTCAGTCCATAAGGGGTATTGATGTCATAAACTTCATATTACCACGAGTGAATATATTTCACATGAATGGGTTGAATCTCACTATCTGCTCGTAACTAGATTCCACTGACATCCAGACACTACAAAACAACGCCGTTTAATCAACAGTAATATTTCTCAATAGTAATATAGAGCTACCGTTGGCCTGCACTTCCACTGACAAGGGGCTCTGTACCGCGTACCAGAAGGAGTACCTTTGTTCAGTATTCAGCACGCTGGCAGGGTTTTTATTATCGGTAGATAACCAAACTCAGGACCCAACATTGATTGTTTATGTCCAAAAAGAACTTCTGCCCTGCCACTAAGATCCATAGTTTATGTCCCAACGTTGCTTTGATTTAGATCTAGAGAGGGAGGTCCTACACACCTGTTTCCTAGTAGTTACAATCTGGAATCTAAGACACTGAAAGTAATACAGAGAAGTAGATTGGAACAGAATAACAAGACTTCATACAGCACTGCGAAAGGTAATAGCAAATTGTTGAGAAATGTTTGTAATTGATAAATAGATGGCCACATTTCCATCAAGCTAAGCATTTATACACTTCATTCATTTCGTATGTACATGCTGGTGATTCAGAGGATGGAAAGTGAAGATACGCAGTTGTCTACAGCTACCACAGTAACCAGACAAACTCCAAGCAAGACAACATGGTCGATTCCAGAGTTAACTGTAGTAATACGCTAATAGCAGCTAACGTTTCAAGGAGTAGCTCTTTCCAGTAAACGCTTGGAACTTGGACTTGTCCTTCGGAGGTTCATCCTCTTTAACAGGAGCCTGTTAACAGTAAATAAACAGAACAGCTACTCAGATTATGTTAAACTAGAATACATATATCCATAGTTTCATATCATTATCTTATTGCAGGTAACAGAAACATGTTAGCCTGAGCCAAAACTCTCCTCACGAAAAAAACACTCATCTTCAAAATATCTGACATAATTAGGAACCATTAAATGGATTTAGTTCTTGAACGTAGATGAATCTAAATCTAGTTAGGATCCGCAATAGTACTCAGATACACTGAACTTGAAAAGGTTATCTCAGCAAAGTACAAATTCAGTAAGGAAAAAGGGAACATGGAAAATTGAAAAAGGCAGGGTGTCATTGCAGTAGAGAATACCTTTTCAGGTTCTTTGTTGTTGCTTGCACTTGAACCAAAAACAAGCTTTCCTGTTTTCTGACGCGTAGAATTGGTAGCTCCTGTAGAAGCCGGTGCTGCCGTTTGCTGATTTGCCCTTTTGTTTGAATCTGAAGGTGCAGAACGTGCAGCGGAAGGGACCCCAGGTGCTTTTTGTTTTGAGGCTTTACCATCCAACCGCATTCCAGAACCAGTAAATGGTTTGAATTTTGGTTCATCTTCAACATTAGCGTCTAGATCTGGAGTTTGACAAAACAAAAGATAGTTTTGAAAAGAGAAATTTACAAATACCACCACTATACAGCAGACGTAACCAATAGAGCGGACAGGCTTTTGGAATCAAATGATAACAATGTAGAATCAAATAAACTTGCAATGACACCTTCAGCAGACTATACAAAAGTAGCATAAGATGGCCAAAAATACTTTGAAGCAGAATAATAATAAAGATAAGATACAAAAGCATGGAAAAGGAATGTTGCAATTAGCAAATTGGTGGGAGTGCCTGATGCATTTGATTCTTGCATTTGTTCCTATTGTTGTAGTTTATTTGTTCATCTTACGTTGTAGTTAGTCTTGTGCAAAAAAAAGCTAGTTTACTTTCAGATGGCAACACCAGTACACACAAATGCAGCTGCTGCCTAGAATCTAGACTAGACAGGCAGGATAATTTTTTTAATAAAAGCTAAAAAGTCAAATGTATTCATAAGTTATGATTTTGACAAAAGTAAAATACAAACCTTCAGCAGGTGCCTTGCTTGCAGGAACTATGGGTTGCTGCGGTTTTTCAGGTTCTTTATAATCGAGAGGAGGTGCAAAGTCCACCTCACAGTCCGTCTCAATAATGCTAACTGCAGAAGCAGGCTTTGTTTCAACAATATCGATATAATACTGCTTGTTGTTGTAAGCTACCATGATGCTGTCACCTGTGGTTAAACAGGAGAAATTTCTCAGAGTTTTCTCCAAGCTGCAAAGTTACACAGCAAGGCATCAGAATGATGGATGACAAAAGAAATGAAGGGATATTATAGACAAGTCTAGTACAATTTTATCGGTTACTGACATGGCTTTTGGATTTGAGATGTCCAGAAAGTCAGTTGTGTGAGGTTGCAGCTTCACATATGTACCCTTGGGAAGGGTTGCGTTCTTGACATGGACAGTGTCACCCTCTTGAAGAAGCATGTTTTGCATCATCTATACATATATAAATGAGAGAAGAATTATAAAATAAATAAGTCTGAACAAGTTTATTTGGTAATATAACTGAAGATGGCAGTAAAGAAAGTACCATACCCAGTAGGGCATGATGACCATGCCTTCTTCTGCCACAAACTCCAACACACCACAGTGTGAAATTCGTTGAGTGGCATCGTTGTGCAGCTCAAATAGCATAGGGTACTCAATGTGCAGTGAAGCTATTAAAAGGAACCCAAACAATTGGTGAATGCCTATTCTCTAAGAATGATCAAGTCAACAATAGGAAGCTATGAAGTTCAGCAAAGGTCTAAGGAAAAAAGAACTAATTTAGATTGAGCTTACCCAGACGATCAAGGGCAGACGGCGGCATTATTACTGCGTTGACAAAATAATATTATATCAGAGGTATGTCATGTGAATTGTAAATTAGAAAGAGGGGAAAAGGCCCTCAGGCTTACCTTTGTCGCCACCTTCCAGGTGTGGCTGGAGAAATTAAAATTTGGAAAGAAGGTTAAATCCAATTCAGCATGTCAAAATGCTAGGTATGAGAAGATGGAATTGATAGCACAAAGAATTAGAATACCTTGTCAAAAAAAGATGCTGGATAACAGCGGTAAGTTTGCTCAAAGTTACTCCCATGGTAATCATATCCCCCGTAAAACTACATAAATAAAAGATTGGGTTAGATAAGCATATGCCCCACTTACGTTATTCAGTACAACGAGCAAAAGATAATACATATATGAGACGAAACACAACTACTGATTTTATCAGTGGCATCTGTTAAATAGAAAAGGCTGCTCGAAGCTAAGGACGAAAAAGGAGCACTTTACAAGAAATATGAACACCGCAACTATCACGGGAAAAAATTATGGGCATTTGCAATTCCTTTGTTGGTATGAAGATCTAGAACCTTGCCATTGACCATTCAACTAGTCCGCAAGTCCCCACCACTACTATTTGATCTTCAAACATCAACACAACAAATACGGGGGCACTCATTTTTTGTTTCAGAAACAATTTATCACAGCTTCTATGTGTAAACTTCTTGAATTGATTTGCAAAACGTTCAATACAAAAGGAAAAATTACACATACAGGAAGGAATGATCTAGTGATTAATGCCACAGGACACTTCATAATAGTGTAGTAATTCACTCAGGGGATAACAGGTAACCTCAGGAAAACATTGTATACTAAAATGTGTTCAATATGAAATTCATTTTTTAGGGGTGATCATTCTTACTTTAGGCTGTAGTTATCCAGGGGCAATCAAGCAGTTTTAATATCTTTTTAATATGGTCAGACTAACAAGGATAATATATATATATATATATATATATATTTCAAAAGTATCCTTGTAAGAATAGTTATAATCAGCCCTATCCGTCAGATGCCACACTTGATCCGTTGGCTCAGCATGGATGAACTTGTTTGCTGTACAAATCCTGGGAGGCATAATAAGAACTTTGAACATACATTAGGTGAATTATATAGTCGCATATAAATTCCGTACAGTAAGTACAAAATATAGTCATTTAAACAACCTAAGTCAGACGTGATACTCATGACACAGAGTTGCACAATAAATAATGAATAATTTTCAATGGTGGTTCAAGTGATGCATACCATTTTGGCGTGGACCTTTCCTTAAACTTCTCACGGACCTGTTATCTACAAATAACAGAAAGGTGTAAGAAGATAACTATTTAAGCTGCAGAAATAAGGTATAAGTTATAGCCTTTTTTCCCCTAAGAGAGAACTAAGTTGACAGGGGAAGTAACACTTTTCGCTGCTTACCCCAAAACTAACACTTTTAGCTGGTTATCCAAAAAACCTCAATCAAATTGTCCCAAATCATAAACAAGCTCGAAACTTTCCCCGCGAAACACCAACCGCCAACACCGATACTGTTATTCACAATGAAACGAAACCTATAACCAAAACGCACAGAAGCACACTATCAAGCAGTAGTTCCCCCCCCCCCCCCCAGCATTGGATCGAAGCTAACAGCATGAACAAATTCCAAACCAACACAATCCAAAACCAATATGGTGGGCGGAGTCGCGGAGAGATATCTGCACTTTGCTGCCAGTGGCAGAAAGCTGAAAGCTTGTGACAGAAAGGGGTGCTAGTGGCGAGGAATCGGAGGAGGCAGCCAGCTTAACGCCGTTTCGTCAGAGCAACTACAAGTCTACAGCACCTGTATTATACTAGCGCACAAACCTGTGATAACTGAACACCTAAACTGCTGATATTTCGCAAAAATACGATCACTCCCAAAAGGATGCTACGACCGAAGAAACAAAGCGCGAAAAAAGCGGCTAGCCCACAAACACGAAGCCATCCACAGCAGCAAAAGAAGTCCACAAAATTTAGCCTAAGCACGCGACTGCAGTAACCCCCAATCCCCCAATCCGAACAAACAACACCTCTCCACTCGTCACGAACAAACCACAAGGCAGACACCGTCTAGATCTTTTCCACACAGGCCAATTGGGAAAAGAAACAGAAAATCTAGCATTACCCAAGGAGCAACCGATCGACCAGTTCGCGGGGGCGAGGCGAGACACCAGGAGACGGCCACACAATGCGGCAACCAACAGGGGGAAAGCCGCTTATAAGGGCGTGAGTAGGGAACCGAACGGGATGAGGCAGGGATTCCGAGGTGCGGACGGAGAGAACAGCTTACCGCGAAAAGGGAGCGGATTCGGAGAATACTGCGATCGCGTGAGGCTTCCGCGGAGGAATCTAGAAGGGGAGGGGGAGCAGGGCAGCCAGGGATGAGAGCGCCGGTGCCCGGTGGAGTCCTCTCGGCTCTCGCGCCTCGCCTCAGCGAAACGAGCCCCGGCAGCCCAAGTCCCCTCGGAAATCGGAATCGGCTGTGGATTATGGGCTAGCGCCATAAGAAACAATCGCGCCGTCGCGGCCCAATAGTAGAGTCGGACGGTGGCGAAGCCCTTGGATTTCATCTCAAGGCCACGATAACCGTCTGATCTCCTTTATTCAGTGGCGCGACAAATAAAACAGCAGATTGCAGCAAACTAACTAACCCGTGAGTCTCGATGCAACAACCATGACAACGTAAGGGTGCAACAATTCGACAACTCTGCTGCAACAAGAAATAGTAACTCTTTGTTGTATAATCAAAGTTGTGTTGCCGACAAACGAAGCTTTCAACTCATAAATAACAAGTAATAGACAAAAACATAAAGATATAGTCACAATCTTCTCTTTTTATTGATCTATTTGATCATAGGCTTGTGTTTACAATGAGATCCCTCTGCCCCTTTTATATATGAGGAGGAAGTCTCCCTTCATGCATGAATAAACAATATGAAACAAACCTAACTAATGGGTTTTGTGGACCGACAACCTCTAATGGACTTTTGTTTAGGTAAAGTGTCCCCACATAATCAGGCCTCAGAAACGGGTCGATATACAACACTCTCCCTTGACACTTTGCCAACGCCATACTCATATCTTGTTAAAAACTTTTTCCAAAAACTGTGTGGAAAAAAACAGTAAGACGAAAAAAGTACATAGCTCGCGTTCTTACTATTGCACATGTTACCTCATTAAAAACCTTCAAATAAGAAGACGCATTGAGACAAAACACAAACAAGGGAAAATAGTACATCATCTATTCATCCAATGATGAACATATATGAATATCATATATCTCCTTCTGAAAACAACAACTCTATGTGTCTTCTTATACCAATACCATGGATAAATTTATAAAAACTTGGTCCTAGCAAAGCCTTAGTAAATAAATTTGCAAGATTCTCACTTGATTGGAATTTCTGTATTTCTATATTCCTATTTTCTTACTGCTCATAGGGGTAGAAATGTTTAGAGAGTATATGATTTGTCATATGTGTCTTGACATAACTATTCTTCATTTATGCAATGCAAACTACATTATTCGCATGTAGGAATGTAAGAGTTTTATCCACCTCTACACCACAAGACTCTTGGATATAATGAATTAGTCTTCTAAACCATATGCACTCTCAAATTATCTCATATAGTATAATGATCTTAGCATGATTAATTGATGTGGCAACAATCGATTGTTTTACAGATCTCCAAAGATAGTTATAGAGCTACTTAGAAACATGTATCTAGTCTGTATTGTAAGGATAAAAAAGATAGTCAGTGTCTGAGTAACCCTTCAACCTTATATCTGGACCCTTGGGATAAAAGAGTTCAAGGTCTGTTGTACCCCTAAGGTACCTAAGGATTTCCTTAATTTTGTTCCAATATCTCGTAGGCGTAGAACTATATCTTGTCAAACAATTTACTACAAATACAATACCAGGCATGGTATAATTGTCAAGGTATAGCAATGCTCCAATAGCACTTAAATAAGGGGTTTTGAGTCCTAATGTGTCATCATTCTCTCATCCAGGTCCATACGGATCTTTCTCCACTTTCAGCGACCTAACGATCATGGGTGTACCCAGATAAAATATCTCCAACACTTTCTTGGTGTAGCTAATATGATGTAGAAATATGCCTCCAGGCAAATTTTTAATATGCAACATGAGATATTATTTGGTTTCACCCAAATCTTTCATCTCGAATTCCGTCTTTAAGTATAAGTTCGCTTCGAAAATGTCTTCTGTGTTTCTAATTATGTTCAAGTCATCAACATACACAGAGATGATGCAAAATCCATTCTTATATTTCTTTATGAATAAGCATAGACAGACTTCGTTGTTTATATATTCCTTTTGTAAAAGGAATTTACTCAGTGAGTTGTACCACACACGACCTGACTGGTTCAACCCGTATAGTGACTTTTGCAACTTAACACTATATATGTTGTGATGTTCATTATCGCTCATACATTGGACTTTTAGTCCGTCTGAAATCTTCATGAGGATTTCATAATCTAGTGACACATATAAATATGCAGTCACAACATCCATATGTTTCATTTTCAAATTCATTCTTGCTGCCATAGCTATAAGGTATTGGAACGTTATGACATCCATTACAAGAGAGTAAGTTTCATCGAAATCAATACCGGGTCTCTGTGTGAACCTTTGTGCTACTAATCTCGCTCTGTATCTCATCACTTCATTATTTCCATTCCTCTTTCTTATGAATACTCACTTGTGTTAAACAGGAATAACATCATGAAGTGTATTTGACCACAGGTACGAAGACTTTTCTTTTATTAAGCGAGTTTAGTTCATTCTCGATTGCTTCCTTCTATTTATCCTAATCTTGACGCTTTTGGCATTCTGCACTCGTCTTTGCTTCCGGATTCGATTTCATGTGGAAGACAATCTTTGAGACGAAGCAGCTTGTATTACCACTCATTTGTCTATAAAAGACTTCTCATGTTTTCACATAGTTTGTGCAAAGCTATTTGTCCAATTCAATTGGAACTTTACTTAAATCTACGAGCTCTCCACTATATAAGACTTCTCATGTTTCCATTGACATAGTGTCAGCAGGTGCGCTCCCCCCTTTACTAGTCACATATCCCTGTACTCCAGCATGGGACGTATCCCCCTCTACTCCTGTACGGGGCACCACCTGTCGTGTTTTCACTCAGGGTGTAACATCCATCGAACATTTCTCATTCATGTTCAGTTCATGGAGTTTCTCCCCTATTCAATAAATCTCTTTTTCGCAGTTTGAGATCCTTTGACCCAACAGGTCTCCCCATCTTCTTACTAAGAGTGGTGGAGTCAGATGTTGAACCTAAAAACTGGGATGGTTCTACTCTTTTAGGTGCATTTATCGCTGGTATATACGATTTTGTAACTCCTTTGTGGTCCATGAATAAATCTAGCATCCGATTTGCGAGATTTTGCAAATCTATTATCCTCTAAACCTCTTGTTTAGAGTCCTTAGTGCATGCATCATTATTATAAAGACTACTATCGTTCCATGATAGTTCTCGGCGTTCCAACTTGGGGCTCTTTCCCTTCTAATGCTGGTAATAGTCTTCATTAAATACAGTGTCGGCGTATCTTACTTTTAGCAAATCCCCTGTCATGGGCTCCAAATACTTTATTATAGATGGAGATTCAAATCTCACATAAATTCCCAATTTACAGTGGGGTCCCATTAACGTACGACGAGGAGGTGAGATAGGTATGTAAACGACATGGCCAAATTTATGCAAACGGGAAATACTTGGTTCTTTCCTGCACACTAGGTTGGAAATGTGATAACTTTTGGTATGTGGATGGCCAGAGTCGTATTAATGTTGATGCATGTAATACAACATATCCCTAATACGTAGTTGGTAGATTGGATCTTATTAACAAGGGTTCAACGATCATCTTGATCCTCTTGATTAATGATTCAGCAAGTTCAATTTGAGTATGGACATGTGGGGCCAAATATTCCACTATTACGTCTAAGGCTATACAATAGTCATTAAATGATTTTCAGATAAACTCTCTAGCATTATCCATTTTTATGGATTGGATCATATGATCTGAAAACTTTGTCCTTAGTATAATAATTTATAAAATCAACTTAGCATATGTGTGATTCCTATTGAATGATAGACATAGATGCATCCACCGAGTGGATGCGCCCATTAGTACCATAAAGTACCTAAATGGTCCCGACATGGGCTCTATAGGTCCGCATATATCCCCCTAGATCATCTCCAGGAAATCACACAATTCATCCATGATCTTATGATACGAGGGTCTCGTAATCAATTTGCCTTTCGCACAGGTATCACACACAAAGTGTGATAGATCAGGGATGTGTTAGGACTTCAAGTTGTGGCCAGCAGACTGCTATAGTATCCAGCGCATCATATTGTCTCCAAGATGACCCAGATGTTCATGCTATGCTCCAAATAGTTCAGGGTCTTTAACATGAATGCTCATCGCAACATATTCTTCATCACGTTTAATAAACGTGTTGAGCAATATTGAGGAGAACGTAGCGAGTTTCTCTACAACTTATTTCCGATATCCCTCTCTCTCTTAACGATGAGAATATACTCAGAACCATTCTCTTTCTCTGTTTCCACGTGGAAACCATTATTTTGGATGTCTTTGAAACTTAGTAGAGTTTCTAGTTGAGTCCGGGAACAATAATACATTCTCAATTATTATCTTCGTTCCCATCGATAAGACTGTCATGGCTCTTTCAGTACCCACGGTATTACTACAGTTGCTAGCTATAGTCATAATATTGTCAGTCTTAGAACTGAAGGTCTAAAATATTTCATATCCCCGTGATAGAATTTGTGGTACAATTGTCTGTAAGACAAAGTTCATGTTCTCCCTCCATTGTACGTCAACTATAAGCAGGAGATACATAATTTGTATGAAAAAAATATTGCATACGCATAAATGCAAACATAAGACATGCAAATGAACTAAAAATATTTTATTTATTTCATGAACTAAAGATTACAAGAAGTCATTTTAATTTGTAATAGTAATATTATTGACTAATTCAGGATCGACATAATTTGGTGTTCAATTTGGTAACACCATCCTAAACACACCATGAATTGGTTCTAAATCTAAGGAGTTAATGGAGATTTAGGATTCTTCTAATCCTTTGGTGGGAATGGCTCATTTGCCTTAGCTCCCAGCTTGAGTAGCCTTTTAACGGCTCTCTCTCTGGTTCCTACAATCGCTTGCTTCACTTGCTAGGGTGTAATCTGGGGAACGTTTAATGATCCTCCTACTATCCTAGTTGCCACCTCTTTTTCCCATCCTCTTGAACCTCTGTCTGCTGGTCCCACCAAATCCCCTAGAACTAGAATCAGATTTGTAGGGTGCCCTAAGATGTAGCACACCAGCATGCTCTATCTCCCATAGAGCAGTGATCAGTTGATAATGATATCTGAAGTTCCTTTCTAACCATTCCAAGGAAACATTCTCTAGATGAAGATTTAGGAGAGTTTCTTCAATCAGTTCATCCTCAATCATGTTCCTCCCTGATAGTCTTAGGGTGCCCACAACATGAGTGAGATATGCATTGTGTGCAGTCACGGATTCATAATCTTGAATCTTCGTAGCTATCCACTTGTTATAGTTCTGATTGTCAAGAGACTACCTTTGAGTAATATCGAAACTCTCAGTTAGGTAATCCTAGAGTTCATTGGGGTCTTGGGTAGCAACAAACTCTTGGTTGAGGTTCATACACAAGTGATTCTTGAGGTATACCAAAGCTCATGCCCTAACCGAAATGATAGCGTGCCCATTTTGGCACAAGTGCATGATGGAGGTCACATGCAGTGAGATGCGTACTTTCCTCAATTGCCCACACTGGGTGGTTATTGTAATCACATTTTAACTCAAAAAATTCCCCTCTTGGCATGGTCTTGAATATATCGTCCATGTCGTCTACAACACTGTATAGCTACGTATATAATTACCATAAGCAATGAATAGGTACATCATGCACTACATGAGTCAAAACGGTGTTACAACAACAAAATGACCTGTATAAGTAGTAAATATCAAATTTACGGATTTCCAGTAAAGTTCTATCAATTTTCTAGTGATTTTCTAGGCATAAAACAATTACTAGTTAGTACACCCACAAATTAACAAAAAAAGTAATTTATGGTATTTTAAATAAATCACAAAAGACCTAAATAAAAGAACCAAAAAACTTCAGCGTTTAACTTGCAAAATTCCACCGAGTGGAAGCCCTCATACTTTATTCCTAATATTCCAGGGTATTTTTTGCAAAATTGAGGTTTAGAAGGACCCAATTTTAATAAACCAATGACTTGCGATTAATTCTAGATAAGCCGAAGGGTTTTTTTAGCAAAAGTGCCAAGGCTGGTCAGATCCCATCCCGACCGGGCTTTATGGGTCAAAACCAATGACCCAAATAGGGCCTTTGCTTGACCCAGTTAGCCGGCTCGCTAAGGTTTCCCCTAACACCAGCGCGGCTCGACCCTAGTGCACGCATGCGTACACGCGAAGTCGTGTGGCGGCGGCCTTGGTGCACACGATAACGACGATGCAAGTAGCGGCAGTGGCGCGTGTGAGCGGTGCGATAGCGACGACGCGGCTTGACGGCAGTGATGGTGACCCACGATGATCCGCGTGCCTGGTTGGTCCAGGACCAATGCGGCATACACCCGGTGCCCCACCTCGTCCTCGCCATGGATGATGGTGGTGGTGGGTCAAAATATAGAAATCCCATGGCCTTCCATACACAGATTAACAACCATAGAAGATCCTAGTAGCTCTAAAACATAAAAGAAATAAAATCATGTGAGCAGTTCGGCTGCCCTACCCATGATGAGTCGCAAACTCATCTAAACTCATCTACCCCCGACTCCCCCATCTCCAGACCGTTAGAATAGGACTCCTTTTGTATTTCCTTATCTATATATGGCAACCCCCCTTGTACTCCCTATATATATTTCCTATTAGACCTCTTGAATATATATAAACAATATTCATAACATGGTATCAGAGCTAGGGCACTAACATAGCTCTTTCTGCTGCCACATCCCGTCGCCCCACCATCCGACGACCGCTGCCCGACGTCGTTGCACGCTTGGTCGCCATCCGGCCCGAACGCCGCCACGAGTCACCGCTCCCAAAGCCGCACCGTCGCCGCACTCGAAGCCATTGCCACACCCGAAGTTGTGTTGACCCGAGGCAGCGTCGCCGTCAACAGAACCAGACGGGTCTCTTTCGACGCCGTCGCTTTCCCGATCCAGACGACACCGTCCCTCCGCCGAGGAGGCGAACTCCGCCGCTCCCGAAGCCATTGCCGATCGGCGTGTTGCCGTGTGCCTCCGCAGCCCACGTACTCGAGCCCCCCAGTAGCTCAAGCCCGCCGCCCTCCGCTGCCACTACAGTCGCCGCCGCCACCAAGGAGGCGAACTCCACCGCCACCGAGGACTCGCGGGAACCGTCGAGTTGCCATGTGCCTCTGCCGCCCTCCGCCACCACTGCAGTCACCACCTCCGAGGACTCAGGGGAACCCTAGTTCCCCCGTGCGTGCGTGTGCTCCTTCGTGAGCACTGAGCAGAGCAGGCCATTTTTAGCCAGCCCAAAAAAAACATAGTGTCAATCTAACTACCGCACCGTCCAGCGTCACTTGTTAGACTTCGTTGCCTTGGTCACCACGCCGTCCAGCGTCGCCTACCGATGGCTTCTGTTCCATTCGCTGTGATCCCATTCTTGGGAACAAAGCTTCATAGGACGAACTACAGGTTGTGGTTTTCACTCGTGGATATCACGCTCGATGGTCTCCGCCTCTGGGGACATATTACTGGTTCCCGACCTTGTCCGCTGCCGTTGATTTAGCTTTCTTCCAGATAGCCTACTTATGCATCTCCTGCAGAAGATGAGGCTGCGAAGAAGGAGGCAGAGACCACTACTACCGCTGTTGACGCTGCGGATGAGGCTTTTTAGTATGTCATAGACACTTTTGAGCGCTGGTGTGCTGATGAGGCCCATGTTCGCGCCATCCTGGTGGTCAGCGTCAATGACTCAATCCAGCCATATATTGTTGGTCTACGTTCTACTCGCTAGGTCCGGGAGTACTTGTATGAATTATACCAGCAGAGCAGCAATGCTTAGTGTTGGTGTTTTAGAACCGATCTTACGTAAAGATTGTTTGATTCGGGGGGTCTCCACAATTGATCACGCAGACGAAAGAGACACAGGAATTTTTATACAGGTTCGGGCCTTCTCCAATGAGAATAACAACCCTACTCCTGTGTGTATTGTATTGGGTATTCTGATTACAATCAGCGAAGAGCCTTGTGCTAATGCTACTACTGACTGTCTCTCAAAAAAGCCTCTCCTCCACTATCTCTAAAAGATATCTATTTATACTATGCTGTTGGGGCGGTTGTCGTTCCAAGCTAATTAGGTGCTCATTATTGCGTAATAATGAGAGTAATTACCGGAGTAGTAACCCCACACACACTGTTCAACGGTTACTAATCAGAGATAGTGGGAAATTATCTGTAGTTATTTCGGATATAACTACGTAATTTGACTACTCAGATCCTCACTAGTAAATGGGTCTTCTGACGGGTAGACCCAACTAATTGTGAGGATGTCGTAGCAGGGCTAATCGTAGCAGAACTTACGATTAGGGGGTAGTCGTAGAAAAAACTTACGACTGGTATTGGTCGTAGAAAAGACTTACGACCTGACATAATCGTAGCAGGACTTACGATTACACTATAGTCGTAGAAATACTTACGACTAGGGGGTGATCATAGAAGAGCTTACAACCACATAACTTACTCCTCCCTTAGACATTAAGGGGTATACCATGTGACATCATATTACATGATTATGGAATAATAAAATGAGGATTATCATATCCTCGTCAATGAGGATTATCATATCTTCGTCACTTAGTTTTTTATACTTCAGCGTGAGTTGGAGACGCTTCGCTAGGAGGACTCCTCCATCGACGACTTCTTCTGAGCCCTGGCCAGTCTCTGGCGCCAGCTGGACGAACTGGCTTCTCCGCTCTGTCAGGAGTGTCATAAGGTGCAGAAGGCAGATCGTGATCGCCTTCGCCTTTATGACTTCGCCTATCGTCTTCGCCCGGAGTTTGAGCCTTTCAGGGCTCAACTGCTTAGCCACTCACCACGACCGATAGTCATTGAGGCTCTTTCGACGCTTCATGTTGAGGAGCTTCGCCGCAGGTTAGCAACACAGTTTGTTTCGGTTGTGCTTGCTACCCCTTCTTCTTCGACTACACTGATGGCTTCTGCTATGACTACAATCCCTCCTCAAGTGTCTATTTCTTCTTTTGTTTTTTGCACCAACTGGGATTTAGTGCAATTATTGTAAGAACTTCGAGCATGACTATCAGCGTTGTACGATGCGAAAAAAGCAGAACAAGATGCGTGGGGCTGGACGATCCAAGGTGGCAGGGAGGCCCTTCCTCAATGGGGGGACAGACTAGCACGTCAGGACCTTCTCAGCAAGGTGACTCTGTTCAATAGTTCTGTTAGGCTCTACTTCATTAGCTCTCTCACAACTCAGCAGGTTTTGCCAGTCTAGCTCAGACGTCTCCTCCAGATACCTCTTAGGTTTTGGATTCTGGTGCCTCTTTCCACATGACACTGGACTCTATATCTCTTACTTCAGTGGGACCTCCTGTTTTTCCTATCTCTATTCAGATAGCTGGCGGTACTACTTTGTCTGTCAGCTGTCAGGGCACTCTTTTGTCCATTGACTTTTTTGTTCCAGCTGTTTCCCATGTTCCCCAGCTTACTACGCAACTTCTCTTGGTGGGTCAGCTCACCGATCTTAGCTGTAGGGTTGGTTTTAACTCTTACACCTGTTTCATCCAGGATCGTCAAACAGGGACGGTACTTAGGACTGGCCAGCACCATAGGGATCGTCAAGGTCTCTACATCCTTGATCGTCTCCACCTTCCGTCCACTTCAGTTGCTCCTATCACCTCTACGTCACTACTGCCACCACCTCTAGAGTTTTTACGCAGTGGTATCACCGTTTAGGTCACTTGTGTGGGTCTTGTATTTTTTCATTAGTTCGTCATGGTGTTTTTGGATGTGTTACTGTTGACACAGCCATATTTTATCAGGGTTGTAAGCTGAGCAAGCAGCTACAACTTCCTTATCATTCTAGTGAGTCCTTGTCTTCTCGTACTTTTGACTTAGTTTATTCAGATGTATGGGGACTTGCACCTATTATCTCTAAATATAGGTATAAATCTTATGTTATCTTCATTAATGATTATTCCCGTTTTATATGGATTTTTCCTATGTCTAATCGTGGTCAGTTTCTTGCTATCTATTATAGCTTTGCAGCAATGGTTCGTACTCAGTTTGATTCTGCTCGCGAGTTCTGTTCTGGTGCTTTTCGACAGTTTCTTTCTGAGCAGGGAAGTCTTTACCAGTCTTCTTGTCCTGGTGCCTATGCTCAGAATAGGGTTGTTGAGCGCAAACATCGTCATCTAATTGAAACTGCAAACACTCTTCTCTTGCCTCTCATGTTCCACCACTGCTCTTAAGGGTGTTAGTCCTATAGAGCGTCTCTACTCTCAAGCCCCCTAGTAGTCTTCCATACACAGATCAACAACCATAGAAGATCCTAGTAGCTCTAAAACATAAAAGAAATAAAATCATGGCCTGCCCAAGATGAGTCTCAAGCTCATCTAAACTCATCTACCCCTGACTCCCTCATCTCCAGACCACGCTGCCTCAACTACCTCCCACGCCGCCGCCGCCTCCCGCATCGCTATGGTGATGTCTTTGGCGAATCAGCGTCGTTGGCGGAGATATGATGAAATCGGATGTCTTCTTTGGTTTCCGCGTACTAGCGTACTGCCGTGGGTGCCCTCCTTACCCCGCCATAGTCGCGAGTCGCTTCGGCAGCGGCGAGCAGCGGTAGCGGCAGTGGCAGCAGCGGCGGCGAATAGTGACCTCGTCGGCAGCGACGACAATAGTTAGGTTAGCTTAATCCTCTCTCTTCCTCATCCATCTCTCATTTATCCCTCGTGTTCGTACAATGATTTGAGGCGCGATTATACTATTTGAAGCACAATTCTACCTCGATCCCACCGAATACAACTCATGATACGACTTGGATCGCTTGACGTTGGTGGGTTCATAGAGTCGGACTATTCTACTATTAGAATCACGATTTTAATAACCTTTTGTCAAACGGGGGAGGAGGAGAGGAGACGCCATGGTGGGAGTTTGGAATAGGTGCATGGGCTGGTTGGGAGCGTGCGAACAGCACATGACTCGGAGCAGTAGGAACGTGTGCATGTCCATCAGTCCATTCAATGCCTTGAGATGCATCAGACGTCTGTTCACAAGCGTTTCTAGAAAGAAAAAGGTACATGCAGCAAGAACGTGCACAAGGACATCATGTCTTTCGACCAGCAATCTGTGCTTCCAAAGTTCCAACGTACAAGTACTCATAACTCATGGACGCAGTCAAGCAGTGGATTGGTGGTCTCTCTACTTTTGTTGGGAGATTTCAAGTTTTCAAGATGATTCCTAGGTGATGACTATACAGTGTAATTTTATGTGATAAAAAAGATGCTAAATAGTACTAACAACAACAATATTTCTCAAAATATATAGGATTGTAGTACAAATTAATTGAAACACTTCTCGCCCCCACCCCCGAGGAGTGAGGAGGACCTAGTAGTGGCTCTAGGAAGGATTCAAACAATTGAAGAAAGTAGAGCAGCAATGATGCATAACTGTATATATACTTTTTTTTGCAAAAGGGGCAGAAGCCCATGCATTAGATAAAAAAATTTACACACAGAACAAGAACAGTTGTCCCCAAATTTTGCACACAGGCCCCTACAAGAAAAAAGATTACAACAAATAAACCCAGGAACTTCGTCTTCATCTTGACACCGCAGCATCGCCGTCGACCTCCGTCATCGCCGCTTGGAGCAGGAAGAAGGAGCCAACAGCATAACCACAACGTCACTTGTGCATGCTGGCGGAGGGCCGAACACTTTGTTTGAAGCCGCATGTAGAGCTCCGTAGCCAGGACGGAGCCAGTAAGTTTTTGAATGCGCGTTGGCCGGAGCACCTCCACCGGCAAGCCAGGAGCAGCCACCGGCGCTCCCCCAAAGAAAGAGACAATAGCTCAGACAATATAGTCCCAAAAGGGGGACAGCCAGAGCCACAAAAGAGGCAAAGCAAATCCGTCGGATCCAACCAAGATCCAAGGAACACAGATCTGACCTACTTCGTCGCCGACGCCGGTGATGAGGTCATCGTGTCAGAGAAGATGCAGGCAGAAGTCCTTATTCAGCTACCGAAGCCGAGGAACGACGCCGGGGAACGCCGCCATCGGAGACGTCGGCGGCAACAACCTAGATACTTGTAGTACTAACTAATACTAGTATAAACAGGGCCACTAACGCCTGGGGAATCGGGTCCCCCTTCCCTCCCGGCGCCGAAGAGGCTGCTGGAGGCGAGGGGGGCCGACGATTAAGCCGCCGAGCACTAGGGCAGAGAGATCGCCTTTTGCTCGCCGCTCTTGTACTATAGAGGGGAGGGGAAAGTGTTATCCAGTATATGACTTGTTATTTCATAACTGTATATATACAAGAAATAGTTAATAATTGAGTATGCAACAAGGGGAGAGCTTGGACCTACATCTTCATCATCCATAACCGTAGATTGTGAATAACCGTTTCACATGCACTGCTTGAAACTTTCAGGTTTGGATCTGGACCGGGGCAAGCCCGCAATTGTTTGGACAGTAAAAAATAGAAGTGTAAAACTATGACAAAGCACATGGAGAAACGTACCAGCATCTGTAGTTCTATTTAGAATTGTATAGTACAGTTGCAATCATGCAAAAAGCCAGTGTAAACATGCTGCCAGGTGGAACCACCTGCCAGTGACATGACTCCACTCCAGCAAAAATATTTGAGTAAAATTCACAAAGCGAAGGTAACGTGAAACCCTAAGTTTTACAAAAAAAAAAATCACAGAACCACATATTTTATATACAAAAGGTTTTGAAAAACCTCAGGTTTACTATATCCTATTCCATCCAAAAAGGTTTTGAAAAACCCTAGGTTTGTTGTATCCTGTTCCATCTAACATGGTATGATAGGTGAGATCCACATGTCGGTCATACTAAGAAGTAGTACCAATCCATCAATCTCATTTACTAAATTTAGATTCACCTATCAACCACGGCGAGTGACACTCGCTGATGGTAATTTGGTGCTTCGTGTAAGGCGGAAACAACTATCATTGACGATGGAAGGGAGCCTAAAAAGGAGGGTGGGTGAGGCTCATGGGTGGGTCTTCCTTGTATGTCTGACTAATAGGTGGGACCTACTTGTCATATCATGTTGAATGGAACGGGATAGGGCAAATCTACGGGTTTTTTGAAACCTTTTGCCCAAGAACATATGGTTCTTTGAAAAATATTGTAAAACTTGGGGTTTTGTGTCCCTTATGCCCCTAATACGTTGGTTTTGTAAAATTTACTCGAAATATTTACTACTATTACTACGCACCAAATGATGGGTTTTTTTTTCTCATTTAGCATCTTTTAAAATAAAATAGCAACGTAGCTCTCCCCTCCCCCCCCCCCCGGCGTCCACGGATCTGAAATGACAAAATTGGCACCGCGACAGGCTAGACAGACAACGTATGCCCCTTACTATGCTCCCCGTCCGCGGAAGCCACCTTCAGCGCTCCTCATTTGCAGTAAGCCACTTGTCGTGCTCCCAGCCCACGGTAGGATGACTTGCACACGTTCCTACCGTGAGCAGACACGTTCCTACCGCAGACTGTGAGCGCGATGGCCGACGGGTGGCATGCCGCGTATTGGGAGCGCGACAGGTGGTCTGCCACGGACGGGGATCGTAGAAAATACCTTCCTCGGACGGGGATCGCAGTAGGTGTCTGCCGCGGTGTTATTTTTATAATTTCGTACAAGCGAATACTATTTTTACTATTACAGATTAAAAAAACATGGTAATTCAACCACACTTAAAAAGTTGTTTCATGAACGGATTTGCCCTTGTTGGTGGTGCCTCCCCCCAATAATTCAGCGTCCAGCCTTTCTGAATTCTGACAGGAAAATTTACTGCGTTCTGAAGAGTGCAGAGCAAATTTTATTCTTGGTGCTGGTGGTCTCTCTCCGTCTCCGACCGCTCTTGCAGCCAAGCACATGATAAGTCCTCCTCCAACTGTTGCTGGTAGCTCTCCTGGTGCTATACGGTGATATGCAGAATTGCAAATGCAATAGTATCTCTAACTTGCCGGTTGGTGACATCGATTTGTTAATACATGTCACATGGTACCTGTTCAGGAATTCTTAGGTCTAGATCCTCGCCGAAATGCTACGCGCTAGGATGCACTGTCGGTGACTGATGCCATCTGGTTGACAAGACGCCATAGGTTTGCATTCTCTCCCTCGACTCAGTCTCACTCGAAAACTGACATTACTAATAATTAAAACTTGTGTGGCATCCCGAGTTACATGCAGGTCTACTCGCTTCAAGACGAGGGGAGTAAGGTCAGAGATCAGGAGGACTAGGGGACTGCTCGACTCCTCGAACTGAAGAAAAAAAACTGCAATAGTGCTCGTGTGGCATGGATGAATGATGGTTCGTGACAAGTTGCTCTGGTGATTTACCATATTGTCGGTTACGTTGAGCTACACTTGTATATAATTCATATTGATATAAATCGTAGCATTTTTCGGTTAATATTTTGGATAACACAATGACGAAAGGCTTAATGAAGTGTTATGTATGTGTGAACCCGCCCCGCGGTGTGCTAGACTCGAGCGAAATTTGGGCCACCGGGTGTTAAATATCATGCACATTCAGACTTCACTACATTGATCCGCAACGGAATACAGCACGTGTGTACTCCAGTATCTGACAAGAATTTACACTACCTGATCAAACAAGCATGCCTTGGGGAAAAAACCGTGGACAATTTCGACCCACCTTGATGACTCATTCACTGTTGCACATTCAGATGTCCTGCCCACAAATGCTATGCGCTTCAAGCCTATAAGTCCAGTCATAGTCCTAAAAAAGGTTCATGATTCATGCATTTACTGGCATAACACAGGCGCTAATTATGCAATGGCGCGCATGCGAATTGAGGAGCTAGCTAATGCGAGGGGACAGTATTTAGGAGCTCTGGGGCTCAAGCCAGTACAACGGTACCAAGATCTCCGCATCAATTGCCAAACAAACGTGCAGCATCGGTGGCCAGTCAAGGAGTTTTTTTTTACTGTTTAGCTTTTTTAAAACGAAATAGCAAAATTAATTCCATACGAATAAAATGATAAAATAGCATTTCTATCGGGCAAAATCTGTCGCGAACTGGAACTAGTGAAGGTAACTGAGACCACGGCAGGTCGTTTGCCGCACTGCCACCTGAAGCACTCAAGTGGTGACCTAAAGTGCTCTAAAAGCACTGCAAGCAACACATATCACCCCTATTTTTGTCATTTCTTCGAAGATGAAGCTAGATTTGTTGTTTCGTCGCTAAAACAGGTCAAATGAGCCCAAAAAGACTCTCGGTCAGGCCAGTACACTGTACTCCAAAGCATTTCTTTCTCCAATTGCCAAAGAAAAGAATAGCGCCCACAGAGATTGATAGGGTGTGTTTGGTTGTCTGCATAGGGTTGGCTCGTATAAGTAGATGCAAGTTTTTGGGTGTTTGGTTGCCTGGTTGGGTAGGTGAGTCTGACTGAGTGGATGCAAGATTCTCTCTCAAGCCAGGCCTGAGGGAAACGCTCGATTCGAGCTTCCCTCCTCAGCCAGGCTGAGGGCATGCAGGCTGGCCAGCGCTCGTAAGTCTGTTTATCTTCTCTTGCGCCAGATACAGACAACCAAACAACATCTCAGCATAGTCTGGTCCAACAGAAACAGGCAACAAACAACTCATTATTGCATCCACTCAGCCTGATTAGATTCAGCCTGAATGACACATCCGGACCAGACTGAGGACATACAGACAACCAAACACACCCATAATGTATCCATCCAGACAAAAGATAAGCGGGCCCCCTCTAATTATCCATGGGAAACCGAGCGCAGAAAAGAAAAACTGGGATATACATACTGCGTCAACTAATCATTCCATGCAGAGGACAAAAAAACAAGTTTAACGGCCACCAAGCATCATCCCCCATCCTCTTGAACCAATTGGGATAGCAAAATACAGACAGATGTACAGCACAACATTACAAAGATAAGATCCAGCCCTGGTAAAAATGAGATTAAAAACAAGATCGCAAGAAGCCAAGCAGGCCCCTACACAAATCGATTTCCTACAAGAGTACAGAGTACAACAGAGTACAGAGCAGCCAAGAAATAGATGGCCAGGAGATGAGACAACCAGATCCTGCATTAGTAGCCGTTGCGGTGGGAACCCCACATGCCACGCCACGACACGACGCCACCACTACCTCCGCAACATGGCATGGTGCCAACTGCCAAGAACCACATGGCTATTTGCTTCCCAGCACTGAATTGACAGGACCTTACCACGAGATTAGAAGCCCCAACGGCTACTTCCCCCTTGCTTGGGCCAGCCTCCCTCCCTGGCGGGAAATGCCGGGGGTTCTGGTTCCCGGGCCACGCATGTCAGTTTGACCGGCTGAGATTGAGACTAATCTGAACTAGAGAAAGAATTAGCGAAAAATGGAACGAGGTACTGGATTGAATCGGACAATGCCGGCCGGAGGGGCGCTGGCGATTACGCCGGGGATGGCTGGGAGGTGGGGTTGGCGGAGGACGGGATATCCGGGCCGACGCGGCAGCCCTCGAGCATGAACACCACGTCACCCATCGCCGGGCGGTCCAGCGAGTCCGGCGCGGTGCAGAGCAGGCCGACCTTGATCCCCAGCAGGAACTCCTCCCACTCTGACGACTCCGGGTCGAGCTCCAGCAGGCCCGGCTCGAGCAGCTCGGCCACCGCCCCGCGCTGCAGCTGCCGCTTCACCCACTTCACGATGTCCTCGTCCTCCCCGGCGAACATGCCGGGGCGCCGCCCGGTGAGCAGTTCCAGTAACACAATGCCGAAGCTGTAGACATCGCCTTCCCGTGTGGCCTGTCCAGCGGCCGCCGCGTCTGGGGCGACATAGCCGAGTGAACCAACTTGTGTCGTGGCTGATGTGGATGCAGCCGCTGCGGCTGCGGCGGCACCCGCAGTCACCACCATTGGCTCCAGCCCAAAGTCGGATAGGTGCGGCTCGAAGTCAGCATCAAAGAGGATGTTCTGCGGCTTGACATCCCCGTGGACGACACCGGACTGGTGGAGGAATGCAAGGCCACGGGAGACACCGAGGGCGATGAGGTGCCTCATTGGCCAATTGAGGATGTGGCCGTCTTGGTGGGACGCTTCTTGGAGCAATGTGGCGAGGTTGCCGTTGGGCATGTAATCGTAGACTAGCAATCGAACATCTGGCGGTGGCCCGGCGTAGTAGCCGCGGAGGACAGTGAGGTTCCTGTGCTTCACCTTGCCGAGAGACTCGGCCTCTTTCCTGAACGAGCCCTCCTCAATCACCACGGCGCCATCAGCCGAGGTGGAAGGAAGCCGTAAGATGGCCAACACGGTGCCGTCGCTGTAACAAGCCTTGAACACGAGGCCATGGCGGCCACGGCTAAGCACATTCTCCTCATCAAACTGGCGTGTCGCCTCCACCGTGTCGGCATAGGTGATCCGGGAATTGAACATGATCAGCTTTGGCTGGCTGACACCATTCTCCGTGCTTGTGCCGCTCGACCCACTGCCCCGTCCAGGGCTGCGTCGCCGCTTCTTGACACCATCGCGCCTCTCAATGAACCGGCGCCTCCACCTCAGCAAGCTGAACACACAGCAGCAGCAGAACAACACCAAGAACAGCACCGCAGCAGCCACCAAACCAATCAGCAGAGCTAGGCGCTGCAGCCTCTGCCGCCTTCGGCGCCGCCGGTACTCACTGCATTCGCTCTCCAATGGCGGACCGCACAAGTCCGGGTTGGAAGCAAATGCTGATGGGGTGCCAAATCGGGAGCCGAGAATTGCCGGTATCTCGCCGGTAAGGCCATTGTGCGACACATTGAATGACAAAAGGTCTGGAATCTGAGCCAATGAAGCAGGGATGTTGCCGGTAAGATTGTTTGACGACAGGTCAAGTGTCTGCAGCTTCGAGAGGTTGGCGAGAGAGGCCGGAATCTCGCCGCCAAGATGGTTGCCATCAAGCTTGAGAGTGGAAAGCGACGAGCAGTTGGAAATCTCCGGTGGTATCTTGCCAGATAGCTGATTGTGGCTCAGGTCAAGCTCCTCCAAGTCGCCAAGGCGGGACAGATCACTTGGGATAGGACCAGTCAGCTGGTTGCCCGTGAGGTCAAGCACAGTGAGGTTGGAACAATTGGCGAGCTCCGCAGGAACCTCCCCAGAGATGCGATTGTGAGAGGCCGAAAGCACCTGCAGTGATGGCAAGTACCCGTAGGTAGCCGGGATTGACCCTGAGAAAGAATTCACCGAAAGATTGAGATGACGCAGGCTCCACAGGCTGCTGAAACCTTCAGGAACATCGCCGGAGAACGAGTTGCCGGCGAGCGACACATGCTGTAGCTCTGGCAAACCGAAAAGCTCTGCAGGGAGATTGCCTGAGAGGTTCTTCTGACCGGAGAGGTCAAGAACTCGCAGGTTCAACAGGTTGCCAATGGTCGACGGAATGCGGCCGGAGAAGGCATTGCCGCTCAAATTTAAACTCTGGAGACCAGACAAGCTGCCAATGCCAGGAGGTATCTCGCCGGCAAGCTTGTTACTGGAAAGGTCCAAGAACGTCAGATTCGCCAGCAAGAAGAGCTCACCGGGCAGGCCACCAGCGAGCCGGTTCCTCGGTATGGACAATGTTTCCAGCCACGAGAGGTTCCCCAGACTGGCCGGAATCTGGCCGGAGAAAGAGTTCCCACCAAGATAAACCTCTCTGAGCCGCCGGAGACCGCCAAGAGCGGCAGGCACCTCGCCGGAGAAGCGGTTGTCCTCGAGATCAAGCACCTGGAGGGCACCGCATCTACCAATCCCAGCGGGCACAGTGCCAGTGAGAACATTGCCGCCAAGGCGAAGCTCCTGCAGTGCAGTGAGCTGCCCGACAGCCGCCGGCACATCGCCGGTGAACACATTGCCAGAAAGGTCGAGCACTGTCAGTCCCTCAGCCCCGGCGAGCCACGTCGGGAACGGACCGCCCAGTTTGTTCCCACTCAAGTCCACCACTTGGAGATCCTTACCGAGCCCTCCCAGCACGTCCACCTGGGAGAACTCGTTGCCCCCGAGCTGCACGATGCGCAGCGACGAGTTCCCCTCGCCGCCGAACGCCGCGACCGGGATGGCACCGGAGAGCCGGTTCCGCGACACCGAAAGAATCTGCAGCGAGGGGATCGCCGCAACCGCGGCCGGCAAGATGCCCCGGAGCGCATTCCCCTGCAGGCTCAGGTGGAGCAGCGCCGAGCAGTTGGCCAACGCCGATGGGATGGTCCCTTCAAGAAGGTTCCCGTCCAGCCAGAGGAAATGCAGGTCCTGCAAGGTCCCCAGCGACGCCGGCACTGTCCCACGGAGGCGGTTGAACGACAGGTTTAAGAACTGGAGGTTCGTCGCCGAGGCGCTAATGTTCGCCGGGATGGTGCCAGAGAAGGCATTGGAGGAGAGGTCGAGATATTTCAAGTTGGGAGGAAACGAAGCAGGGACGGGGCCGGACAGGAGGTTACCGGACACGTCGAAGGTCTGGAGGTTGGTGACGTTGGCGAGGAAGGACTGGGGAATGGGGCCGGTGAGGGAGTTGTACTGGAGGAATACGGCGCGGAGGGAGGAGATGCGGGAGAGGGACGCCGGGATGGTGCCGGAGAGCGAGTTGGACCGGAGGCTGAGCTTCTCGAGGTACGAGAGCGAGGCCAGCGCCGGGGAGATGGATCCGGAGAGGCGGAGCCGCGGGAGCACCAGCTCGACGACGCGGCCGGTGCCGGGCGCGCACGCAACGCCGCGCCAGGAGCAGGGCGCGGACGGCGAGGCCGCGTCCCACCCGGACATGGCGGCGTAGGGGTCGCGCACCCCGCGGCGGAACGCGAGGAGCGCGTCGATCTCCGCCTGCACCTCCGCCGTCCGCGCCACCGGCGCCGGCGTTGGCGCGGGCGCCGCCAGCACGAACGGCGCCACCAGCAGCATGAGTAGCAGGAACAGCAACCGTGGCGGCGGCATCGCGGGAGCCAAGGAGGAGGAGAAGAGCCCAAAAGAACGAGCCCTTCTTTTTCTCGCGGTCTTATCAGCTTGACTGCGTTTGCATTTAGGCTTTCATGGAGATGGAGGGAGCGAGAGAGCTTGCGTTTGCGTTTGCGTTTGCGTTTGCGTTTGCAGGGGTAGGAGAGGCAGGAGAGAAAAAGAGGGGTTTGGTTGCGAGGTTTTGGACGGGTTTGGGTGGGTTTCGATGCAGTTTTTTTTTTTTACTCGCGTGTGCGCGTTTTTTATACAACTCTTTTGTTTCCTTCTCCGCGCCTCTGCTGCTGCTCTCTCGTCACACTAAGAATGGCGTCAAAGCTGGTAGAGAGCATACATGCAGCAGCGCGCTTTATGAAGGTGCTTAGTTAACGTTAAGCGCGCTTTTATGAGTGCGACGACAGGCTGTCACTGCAGCTAGTACATTTTTTTTTCTACTGGAAGGAAGGGGGGCTCACACTGACGCCGTGAGGTGGGGCTCTCCGACGACGCCGACTGGTGGGGCCGGGGTGTGAAGCTGGACGCAGGGTGTCAGTGGCACTGTGGGCCGTGGACCCGGCCTGTCTGGGCGACATCGGTTTCGTTCGTAGTAGTAAGCTGGACTTGATGGTAGATTACAGCGGATGGATGAATGGAAATTTTGTTTAGGAGCATGGCATGGGGAGTCGGTGAGTGCTAGTGGTGCAGGAGATGTTGACTGGCCTCGCTTTGCCACGTAGGCTGTGCTCCCTCGTCGTAGGCGTGTTTGGCAAACTTATCAGTACCGTTCCGGCGTTATTGAAGTATATATTATATTTGATCACGCTACTATGTATTTAGAGTGATATTATAAGTAAAATTTAGTGTGTGTAAATGTATATAATTAAATATATATATACACTTATAAATATATATTATTATATTAAACTACTAAACGATACACCAGTGTAAGCCGGTATCAAAATGCACTATTCTAAGAACCAAAGCAGTATAGCCTCCGAAATGGTATTGACAAGTATGATGCTTAAGGCATACCTGCCTGCCAGCCTAATGGCTAATGCAGCTTCAATCCATAGTTTCATTATTGTTGGCTTTGTTGCTAAACTCATTCGTTAAGGAGTATAGTACAACATGTGAATCATTGCCTGAGCCATTTTAGAACCGGAGAAGGGTCAATCTTATTGATGGACAGCTCCACGTGGAGGCTGAAGAGAATGATTGTGATGGAGTTACATTTACCAGCTTTTTGTTCTGAACTGTGAATCTTACCGAGTAGTCTAGTCAGATGGAACTCCTAAAAAAGATTCGTCAAATGAAAGACTGACATGATCGAAAGGAGCTCGTATAGCCAATTTGCAAGGATATATCATAGAATATTGAGTTCTATACGTTATCTGTTTATTCATCAATACGAGGTGAAAAATTTCTAGGGTCTGAAGACAATAACGGGAGTAAATACAGAAGAGTAGCAATGCAGAAACATTTGTGCTGCTTTATTTTAGGGATTGTGTGCAATACACCTTTAAGCAGCTAGACTTATCACTTATCAATACAACGTTGAATTGGCACTTGCCAACTAACAGCCAAAGTTGTCAGGATCGTAATACGGATTATGTGATCGTACAATTCTATGGAACCGAAATGACACGGATCAGTATGTGGATCGGAATTTTGAATAATCGTGATCCTGAACATATGATCGGATAGGATCGTAAGGATTATGGTCAGGATCGGGTAGGATCATAATCTTAACAAAAAAAAACTATATCAGCATATAAAATTGGAATAAGTCCATTTTACAACCTTGGCATATCGTGCTTGTCTAATTTTCAACCTTCAACTACAAAACCGAGTAACCATCAATCCTGAAGTGTCAAATCTGGATAAATGACCCCTCGTGCCCATTCCACCTTGGTTTTGTGCCACGCTAGATGCCACATCAGCCCTAAATCGTCCTAATAAATAAAATATACAATGGGTCCACCCGTCATCCCCTATCGTCCTCTTCTTCCTATTCATCCTTCACTTCTCCCTCTCTCTCTCTCCACCTCCACGGTTGCAGCCATCCACCGCCTCCCTCGCCTGGAGCAGCGCCACCTCCGCCCACTGCCGCAGCCGCGCCACCCACTTGCGGCCACCGTGTCGCGGCTCCGGGACCGCGTGGTGAGCTGGTTGTCGGAGGCTGTCTAGCCGGGCACGCTGCTCACCGAGAGCGAGAACCCACTACGGCGCTGCCTGTCGTGGGTGGACCTCAGCTCTAGCGTCAACTCCGGCGTCTTCTTTCTCACCAGCCAAGAGGCGCGCTTCGACGCTGGTCCCGCCACCCCGCTCGACTTACGCTGCGGTCGGGTTCTCGACGTTGTTGTCCTCCTTCTAGACCCCATCATCGTCGTCGTCCGCACCACCTCCACGATGGCCATGTCCGATGCGTGCCTCATGTTTGCACTGAACTCACTGGTGTTGGAATTAATATGGGCTGGGTCCATTTTTAATTCTAATTAATTCCTGAAAAATCCTAAAGACCCATGTGTACGTGCTAAAACTGTTTAGTCCTATATGGAGAGTTGAATGTGAGTTACACCACTTTAAAATGTGGAACGTGGTAGCCCTCTTGTGGAATTGGAGAGAGCCAATACACTCGCTCGCCTCGCCTCGCGGTGCGTGTGCGTGTGCGTGTGCGCATGTACGCAGGCGTGTCAGGTGCGTGCGTGTTTTTCTTTATCTATTCGAAAATCGAAACGCACTGACTCGCAGTTAATGGCATTAACAAATGGTTGGTAGTAACGGTCCAGTTACCAGTGAGTAATGGCAACCGTTTCTGGTCTCTTCGTTTTTGCCATTAAGTAGAACAGAGCACTGTTTCACAAACCGCTGGCAGTAATGGCTGCGATTACTAGTGAGTAATGGCGACCGTTTCTGGCCTCTGGGTTTTTGCCATTATCTGGAATAGAGCACTAGTTCTTCTCGATTCTCTAATACTCTCCACGAAAGACAATAGTATACTACTTGTTTTTGTTGTTGTCTCTGGCGATCTCCATCCCGGCGAGACGCGTGTACGGCTACACCGGGAGAGCAGGCCTCCAGAACCCTCGTCCTTGAAGGCTTGCACGAGCGAGGACGAATAAGGTTTTTGGGGAGCGTTCGCGTGATTGCTCGCTTCATTTGATTATCTGCTACGTCTACATCTGCGCGACTACTACCACGACATCCACGAAATTCTCCGCTACATCTACATCAACTGCACAACTACTACCACGACGTCCTCTACACCATAGCTAACGACGACCTCACCAAGACTCCTGCTTCTACTTCTGCTGCTCCTTCTGCTGGATCTGGGTATGTCTATCTCGCACTTGTTGTTTGCTTAGTTTTATTATTTGTTGTTGACTTGAACATTGAGATAGATATGCTAGTTTCTGTCCCTCTAGAAATTTGTATGCCTATAGTGTTCATGTTTTACTGCTTTGTAAAAATGGCTATAGTAATTTTCATGATTTATCTAGTATATTTCTGGATTAAAATAATTTGAAAAATGCTCATATATTCAACAACTGGCGTCCGTGGTAGGTGTCGTCTTCATCATGGTTGTGGCATTCTCACACTTCGACGCGGCAACCTCGCGTCGTCCTTCTTCCCCTTCGATGCTCTTCTCCAGCCTCGACATGCTCGCCTCTGTCTCCTCCATCAACACGCTCTTCATCTCCTCGCTCATCACCGTGTTTCTGTAGGCCTCCTCATCTACGTCGCCGGGAGGACGCCAACCGCACAACTTAGCTATCTCGCCACCGCCATTGGCTGCCGTGAGCTCCACCACCTCCCAAATATGGTGCGTCACCACCGGTTGCGAGCTCCACCATCAGCTGTCGTTCATGTTGAGAGAGGAGAGAGAAGATGAGGAAGGGAGGGAGGGAAGATAATGAGTGAAAGAAATCGCAGAGCATGACATGTGGCCCTCACTTTTTTATTTGTCAAAAACTGTTGTCATGTGAGCGCCACATTAAATGAAAACTAGGGTGGAATAGCCGGGGGTAATACACATGGTTTTGATAGTTAAGGGGTGTAGGTGAGCCGGTTTCGTAGTTGGGGATTTGAAATTTAGACAAACACGATAGTTGAGGGTGTTAAATAGACTTGTTTCTATAAGATTTAATATCACTTATTGCTAATTTAAGTTGCAATGGTTTATTTTACTTTGTTTGTGTTGTTTAAGTGTTGTTCTAAGGTAAAAGATATTTTTATTAACACATTGGAGTTTAAATGATTAGTTTATTTTTAAAATAATCAAATAAGGTTAAAAAAACAACCTTAATTGAATGTAACATGAACAATTGTACCCAAGTTTACAAAAAATAAATTTAAAATATTCAAAATTCTACTATTGACCAGTATATTTGGAAACATAATTCAATTTTTATACAAGGTATGCATGCTTTTAAAAATCTGACAGAATCGTGATTCTACGATCCGATCCCATCAAACAAAAATGGTCCTATCTGGGATCGCAATCCTGACAACCTTAGAGGCATCGCCTTTTGACATTTCCATACTCCTGCTATCAATGCCAAGTTCTTAACTGGCCTGTAAAACTCAGCCCTGGGCTCCTGGCAGTGCAAAATGTGTTCCATTACTGAACTTAAACAAACCACAGCACCCTAATTCATAGCAGAAAATATAGGCCATGCTCATGAACCAAATCCTTACGGAAAGTGTAATCTTGGCTGTGTCTCCCATCTCTTGATCTACAGCACAAAAGTAGCAGTATAAAGCATCATGAAGTTAGTACAAATTTACAGTTTATACAATACAATACTAATGCTCCCATTCCGTGCCAGCGTCGCATCGATCGCATCCGTGTTTCAGATTTGACTTTTTGAGCCCTTTTTTCTTTCTAGCGAGCAGCAAATGGGGTGGAGTACTTCACAACTTGCAGGCACTGCCATTGTACGCTGCCAAATCTCCCAAGGTTGGACTTTTTACCAGCTGCTGATATGGTGATATCAAAGTCCAAAATTAAGCATGCACATGCAGAAAGATGGTGGTGGTAGTACTGCTGCAGTGAAGCACGGGACTACGGGAGTATAGTAGAAGACGAGTACTAGAATATTGTCTGTCTGATGCCGGTGATAAAAGGAAGGCTTAAATCTTTGTTAATCTCCGAATCAAGCACATGTGCACACCGCCGTAGAAGGATTGCGTGGTGGACACGGATAGGTTATACTAGCGTATAATTAAAAATTTCTACCACGAAAATCAAAAATTTTGCAAGTAAGAGATCATAAATCGTTAACACTTGACACGCAGTGCAGCGGAATAATAGTGCGAGTAGTCGATTGTTCAACGTCTTTGGCCGCCGATCGTCTCCTCCAGTGACCTCTCGTGTTCTCTACGTACGTCGCGTATTATCCTCGACCAGCGTAGCAGCGTCTCTACGATATCCACACGTCTAGAGGTGAAACGGCGTGCGCCGATGTGCTAGCACCAGTGCACACGGCAACAGGGCAGAGGATAGTTGGAGCCAAGGTGGGCCATAGCCCCTCCAACAATTAAAAATAATTTAGACTAACTCTGAGAATGTAGTAGTAATTTGGCTCGTATACTACTTAGTCCTTTAGTTGGTCACCCCTTTATATCTTGGTGAGGCATGTATTTTGTAATCCAACCGTGAACAACTACAAATTCTAACTTATCATGTAGTAGTATGATTTAGTACTTGAATATCTAAATTTGTATTGGCCTTCATTTGCCCCCCTTGAGATTTCTCTCAAGCTCTATCACACCACAACAGGGTCTTCGGGGAGGTTGCAACTAGGGTTTTAGTGGGTGGTGCAACATCCTTCCAAAAGCCGCTATGTCTCCCTTTATAAAAAGCCCCTAACCCATTAGAACTCTTAACCATGTACGGATTATAATCCGATTTAATCCTCTAACAGATCCAATCCGAAATAGTTTGTTCCAACCTATTAAGTGTGCGACTTTGTAGGTTCATGCTTAATCGGTCGTGACCCAAAACTTCTTTCTGATCCATAAGTTGGTAGCGGTTCCTAGCAAGACATAATGACTCCCGAATACACATAAAGATCATATCAAACAAACATTTATAAAGTTCATGTGCTGGTCCTTTTGCCTCACAATACCAGATCGAACTCAATGCGAGATGACATCCTATGTTAGCTCAATCTTCACTCGCTCTTGTAGTAGATTATTTAGTTGTAGTTGACTCCTCAACCATATTCGACATGAGCATACACTTTCTTAATTCAACCAAATCGAGGGGTCTAGAGATATCTCCCGTTAAATAAGAGGTGCAAATTTCATCTTGATCGCCCACATTCCTTCGCGTGTCTTATAGTAAACTTAGAAGCTACTTTTATGACTACCTATTTACGAAATAGCGTTTGGCAATATCTAAGTAAACTATTACACTTGTAGAAAACTATGACGACCTCATGTCTAAGGATCCCACATACACTATATATGAGATCAACTGATAACATTTAAGAATATAACAATTCTAGCACTGTCTCAAGGTGGGCCAATCTAACACTATATTCTCCAACATATGTCCACGTTATTGATTTGATATCTCATATTCATGATCCGCAAAACGTGACCGTTAAACAATACATGTGTTGATCCATAAATCATAAGTGTATCACATAATAACATAAGATCAGTGATGTTTAGAATGACATGGTAAACATAAATAGAGAGTTTTACAAACAAGTCACATATTTGACAATTAATATAGATAATATTTCATTCAAAAGATAAAATAGCATACTATTTAAAAGTTGATAAATATAGAAATGATACAAATATCTCTATGATTATCTCTGGAGCGTATCACTAACGTTACGTACTTTGCCCGAATCTCTCTTTTTGCCCGAATCTTTGTAGAACGATTGCTTACGTTGCCTTCGATGTTTTCATCTTTCAATTTCAACTAATCGAAGCACCTAAGTTGATGTGAAGACTTTGTTTTTTCTCCACAAAAAACTGGAAGTGTGGACTGTTTTGGCCCTGTAGCGCAAATTAATTCCTAAACTAGCTCTCTTAACGTCAAAATTCCAGTTTTAGCCCCATCCTAGTACCTGCTGCCGTCGGGGACAGCAGGAATCGAGTTCATGCCATATCACTCGGCAGCATATAGGTGCTGCCGTGCCAATTGGCAGCACCCAACATGCTGCCAAGCCATACCGCAGCATGAAGCTGCTGCCGCCAACTTGCTGCCGAGCCCGACGACAGCAAGTTGCCGACCGCAGTAAGTGAGTTGCTGCCGTCCGGGACGGCAGCACGTACGATGAAGGGGCTAAAAACGAAATTTTGATGTTAATGGGGCTACTTTAGGAATTATGGTGCTGTAGGGGGCCAATTATGTCAGTCTTCAAAAAAAACTGCTCTCCATACTATACTAGATTACTACTAGGACTAGTTGACAACCCAAGTTGACGTCGAATTTTCACTCGTGGTAAATGGCAATTACCTCTCAACTCAAGGTGAAAACGCAGGAGCAATTGCCATGACTGATGCCAGCACGGTAGCACCACACAGCGCTGCTGCTGAAATCAGATCATCTGCCAAGTGCCAAGGGAGAGGAGGCTCCAATAATTCATGAAACGGCCATATGGGCGCGACCTGGCGCTGTTTATCCTGACACTGGAGCACCAGCCAAGCAGTGTCAGCTTTACTCCTCATCACTGTGCGTGCGCGGTGTGCTCCTCCCCTGCGAACAATTCGGTAAGAAAACAATGCCCGAATGGGACCAATGGATCTTAAAAGCCTTGGTACGCTTTAGCATGTCCTCTCCGGTCTCCACCATCCCTTGTTCCATGGAACATACATACTACTATCCCATAGATCCAAGTACGTGTTGTTGGGATTGAATCTCTCAACTCTCATCTCTCTTCTTCTCTCTCTTGTACACACACGCAAGATATCACATGAATGAAGAAGATACACACTTGTGGGCTACATTTTCCTCTATTTTCACATATTCAAAACTGGTTACAATGTTTTTTATAGCTATAATATGACATGTAACCTCTCCACTAACACATTCAAGTAGCCCACTAGCTCCACTACATGTACTAGATAATGACACACTAATCCACTAATGCAAAACAATCAAGATTATATGTAACAATTCCCCCCCTAATCTTGACATGCTAACTCCGCATCTGAAAAGCCGATCTTCTGACGCATCTTCAAGAAGTTCTGCCTTCCTCTTCTTGGCACGGGACCGACTACACGCATACATGGACTTGAACAAGCCCACACATCTTTGTCGATCTTCACCTCAATGAGACACGAAGATAGCCTCCAATGCCATCTTGTCCCGTTGGCTTGTTGATGACGATTTCACCGTCAACTCCAATTTGTCTTTTCCAGCACTACCATCGATTTGAGACTGGGACCGGAACTACATTAGTGAGTTCTTAGACACACCTAAAGAACTCACGCTTTCTCGTGGGCACAACTAACACGAGAATACACATATACAACAGCTAGACGGGAGTATACGGAGAGAACACACTTTTATTCTTTTGTACTACTAAGCTCTTGGACACGCACACAACTAATTCACAGTGGAGGAAACAGAAGAACGTCATGAGCACATGCACAGCTTTTGGCACTCGACAGGCCCGGAGCTTTCCCATGTACTCTCATTCTTTATCCTTCACAATACCTCACCTTGCCGCCGCCAGCCTCCACCTCCTGTGGAGACTGCTGTCGTCGGCCTACTCGCGGCAATCACGCCGCCGCCGCCGGCACACATCACATGCGATTCCGACACACCGCGCCAAGGCGTCGCCATGGTCGTGTGGACCTCGCCGTCATGCTCCCGAGTGCATGGTGCCGCGATCGGCTTATCACCGCACCCATGCACCTCCGTCCGACGCGCATCGCTCTAATACCAATTGTTGGGATTGAATCACTCAGCTCCCTCTCTCAACCTCTATTAGAGAGATGTATACACATGCATATGAGATAAGCACACACACACACACACGCATGGGAGGTGCAGCGGGACTACATTTTCCTCTATTTTCACATATTCAAAACTGGTTACAATGCTTTTTATAGCTATAATATGGCATGTAACCTCCCCACTAACACATTCAAGTAGCACACTAGCTCCACTACATGCACTAGATAATGACACACTAATCCACTAATGCAAAACAATTAAGATTATATGTAACACGTGTCTCACTGTTCAGCCCAAAACATCGCTGAGCACTGCTAGTCTCGTGTACATTTTAAGGGATTAGAATTCTAGAATGCATCTAAGCAGCAAGTTTAACTTGGATTGAACAATGATGGTGAGGCCGTGATTGACGATGGGTCAGTCCATGACATTTTATTCGAGGATCCGAATCTTCCACGATAACACTGATGATCACTACGTGAACTGTATTTTGTGGGGCGTGAACAGTACCCAATAGTGTTACTTTAGCAATACTAAATTATGTACTACATCAAAATATTGTAGCTATTGATAAATTTTGTTTTTTAATCGAACGGTAGAGATCGCTTTCTAATAAAGAGTATTGTACCTTCAATAGAGAGGATTCATTTCCCTTATTCGAATGGTGAGGTCATAATTTGGACGCTACTAATTCTGTTGGGGAAAAACACAATAAATGTCGGGTTGTGGATGTACATGCTTGTTTGAATCGCGCACAAGCGTAAGAGGAATCACGCCATTTGCACTATTGGAACCATGGCGTGGTGTGGACGTGTGGTGTGGACGAGTCTCACATACTCCAGGTGTAGGCCTTACGTGTCCATTAATGTCCAGGTAAAAATAGCGGTGGGCTGCTAGCTTCCAAGTCTCAGCCGAAATGCAATGGGCGGGAAAAGGAAGAGCAGGCAGAGGCTAAAAGAAAGTTTTGGTCGCTTTCTTGAAAAGAAGAGGTTTTAGTCGCATTTTGCTAATCATTTGGCGACCCTTGAGCTCTTGAAGAATGAAGACTGGACCGGCTCACACATCGCTCTCATGATCATCAAGCAACTTTGAGTTTTGAGCTCAGTTTTCCTCATACTCTCTCTTAAAAAATAAGGCGTTTAGGCGGGTCACGGGTGGCATCCAAAAATCAATGATGTTGGAAATGAAAGATGGAACTGAACGGCGCATACGGACAGCTTCGTCCATGCGCATAGAAGGTGCTACCGTGCTAGTAGTGTGGTGTGGAGTAGTACTAGTAACGTGTGATCGAGGCTTCGGTAGCACATCCCGCTCAATTCGGCCGAACGAGCCAACGGACGGAAGCGTCAGATTCCTTTATGCTTTTGCTCATAAATTTCAGGTGTCTACTGACTCTATCGACGTTTCACTATCATTTGTTAGTTATTTCATTTCAGCTTCACGAATTCCAGGTACCAACTCTGGGCAACGTCACCACGCTCCTGTAAAGTACAGTACTTGAAACAAGCAACCGAACAAGCACTAGCAGGTCGCTGATAAAACGGTGGTCAGTTCAGTGCGAGTTCTTTGAGCTCCATGGATCCCCACCACCTGAAGGGAAGAAAGAAAGTTCAGCTCTCGTGGTGTATGCCGATCAGTAGGTTGAGCTAGTTGGCTATTTAAGTGGCACACGCCATAATGCCGAACCAATTTCAGGTCGGCCCGGCAAAAGAACAAGAATGATAAGTCTATAAGAACTGTACTAAACGAGACTTAAAAAGAAGCTGCAAGTAGGCAGTGTGCGGGAACACATGTCCATAAGGGAGGGATTAGCGGGGCAAAGACAAGGAGCATGTCCCCTCTCGCGGATCCATGGATGTGCTTTCTGACCAAACACCTCTCATATCCCGGCTAAGTGAGGGGTATGAGTGCGGTGGGTTGGTTGGTAGTTTGCTCACTTCCATCAGCTCAGCATTTCTTTTAGTAGTGATGGAAAGGCAATGCCTTGCGTTTGTTCTGATGGTGTACTAACTTGGAGGATTGTGACCAGATTACTGTTGTAATGAGTGTTCTCAAAATGGGAAAGGAAAAGTGCACTAAGAGTAGCTTGGGATAGTTGGTGCATCTAGGACTTCATGTAGCCTCAAATTATCTTCTTCACCCATCAATTCAAAGTTTCTTCAGAATTCTGCCTATAGCCCTACTTCCCAGGATCCGACCTCCCAGCGGTGCGTCTACTACAATCCAACTGTACAAGAGAAGTACGAACTCACGCCATCCAGATGCAACTGACCAAGGACTAGTACTAGCCTCTAAAGGTATTTCGGTATTTCCAGTCTTAACGGTTTTCTGAACACTGGTGAGCTCTTGACAATCATTGTTAACTTGTTAATGATTTCAAAGTTGAGGTACAGAAAATTAGTAGAGAACAAGGCGGACCTGAGTCACCTGACATTGGATGAAGCCACTCGAGTATCCTGCCAATGACCATTAAAGAAAAGTTCTTGCTTAGATGATCCATTGATCCTTTCGGCCTTATATTTCCCCACTTTTCACGCATCAACATTAATTTCAGACTTACTCAGCCTTACACTGTAAAAAAACAGCAGAAACATGGTAAAGTGCTAGCTTGAGAAATTTTGAATTTACATAATCATGCTACTAAAACACCAACAGAAGTACAAAACCCACCAGGACAGTCGAGCGGGATTGACTACAGGGTGAACAGTATAACGACTTCTTAGCAGAGATTCAAGTTGTCAAGTACCAGAAGGTCCAGAACACTTGAACTTATCCAAGCTCAAACAATGTGACAATGATGGCATGTAAGGCCGCTGCTCCAGGAAAATTGCCTTCGTAGAGCCATAAAGATGACTAATAACATCGTCGTGTCTCAAATTAGTAGCTTATATTCACAAGTTCACAAGTTCCCGGCTCTGAAAGAACTTTATTTACAGTGCATAATAACGTCAACAAATACTACTATACATCCAACTATCCAAGTATTTGCCGTAATTTACAACCGGAAATACTACCTTATAAGTAAGGGTGGCCACGATTACATAAATAATACAACACTTCAACTTCTATGTTATCACATTTACATGAACATCTGTTACATGCCGCCATGCCGGGCTTGTGCATTCTGGCCGTTTGGCATTTGCTGCTGCGCACAGGGAATGCTTGAGCAAACTGAGCCATTGTGTAGACGCTAGCATACAAATGGAATGATGGCATACCGAGAACGAGGGTAGTCGTTTGTAAGGCTGCAAAGGATAGGTTTGTTATCTGCACAAAAAAGGGAGTTTAGTCTGCTGAAAAAAAAGGAAACACTGAAAGGACACCATAATCACAAGTTGGTCAGATTCTGATTACCACAAAAATGAATAGGAACCACACTGAAATGTCTGATCCACCACTAGCTATCAACATGCCCAATTATATGACCTACACACCAAAACAACCATAAATGTTAATGCCAAACTAATTTAAAACCCACAAGAGTTTTGTTAGCCAGCAGCTCAGTGCCTTATTTGAGTCACGACAAACAAAAGCAAAAATCTATTATGTAAAAAGTTAAAACACACACCCTATTATATTAGGCTCATTTAGTTACTCGACAAAGGTGAAATAATGTGCGAGTTCCTAAGCTGACATCTTAATTTATCATCTTTAAGCTATGTACAGGATGTCTGCATTTTACTGTACGGCTGACCACTCCCAAAGGGAAATTTATACTGTAGACGGCCGTTGCACTCTGCGAACTAGGCTGGCAAAATGGGGAACATAACAAATTTGATGACTAAGTCCGCGGTCAAATAAGGGCATGCACAATGGTACAGACAGCTGCTGTCTATAACAACTCTCCATGTCACCTATAGACAGCACTAAAGACAGCTTATACAATGGGTCGTGGTGATACAGTCGGCTATATGATTGTAGACAACACACAATCTTTAATGCTTTTCTTGATTTTGGTGCTATAGTTTTATAGATGACAATATTCCTCTCTTCATTCTCTTTCATCCACGCGAAAAATCTTATGTGGCGATGCTATAGACGGTGACCTCTAAGTGGATGTCCATTAAATTGTTTTTTTGTGTGTTCCGAGATTTTCCCTCCGAAACCGACCAGACACCACGTGCCGAGTTCCGAACTCGAACTCTGAACAAACCAAATGAGCTAGGCTCGTTTCCCTTGTCCATTAAATTGTGAAACGTTGCCTCCATAATGTGGTGTTTCCAAAGCCAGTAAAAAGTATCAGGCCGACTCAGCCCCTTGTGATGAATACTCCTGCGTGGTAAAGTTGGCGGCGGCAACCCATGGCCCGGCGTCAGTAGTCTGATGGGCTAGTCCGACGCTGGCTTCCGGTCTGCACGACCCAACCCCACGCGCAGCCTACGAGATAGCGCGGAGGCGGCCTTAGAGGTTGGGGGCAAGTGTGGCACCGGAGGTAATTGCCCGTTGTGACGATACACCGACGGGATTTGCGGCCCGATTGCCTTCAAACGGCTCTTCCTCCGCCGCCGCTGCACCTCCCTGCTGTTGGACGTTGCTTCCTTCTGCGGACAACGGTGCGTCCGTGATACGACCGACCGTTTTACAACCAGATCAGACCATCAGCGTATGTTCTCAGCTGGGACACCAAGTTTTTCTATTTTAGCTTCACGTATCGCAACCATACACAGATGATACGACATTGCTCGAACAGAAGTTGCAGAAGCAAGCGTGTTATCCAATTGAGGAAACTGCCGGAACCTGCCAGAAGACGGAACAGCTTGTGCCGCCCGCAGCTGGCGTTCAGTGGGCCGAATTTTTTTCATTTCGGCCTTTTTTTTAAAAAGCACATTTATCGCTCGCCATTTTGGGCAGCGTCATGGCCACGCCCTAGCCTGGCCACGCCGGCTGCCCGGTGGCTAGAGTTCGGGACCTCGGCGCCATGACTCACGGCGCCGAAGCGATTCCCCTCCCGGTAAATAAGTAAATGCGCGTTTCTACGTTAAATTGAAAAAAAAATACTGTTCAGTGGGTCTAGCCATTGCAGCGTTGCCACGCACCTGGCTCGCCTCTTGCGATTCCCCTACGTTTCTACACGAATTGAGCGCACTTGGAAGGACGGGGGCAATACGCAACGATAATGCGTTAGAACTGAACATGCGCTCTATCAAAGAACCGAAATCACCTTTCGCGCTTTACAGAAAGCAAAGACAAACCGTGATCTCAAATCACAACGAACTGCAGTGCAACAGAGGAAACCGGAACCCGCACAGAACGATCACAATCAGAACAGCTTTTGATCAAAAGTCAAGATGCCTGCAGAACGACGCCAATCTTGAAGAATTGCACAACGCCTTGCAAAACAAACGAGTAAAGAAGCATAAACCAAAGCATGGATTGGGGAAATTGCTTCAGATTGAGAACTGCAAGTTCAATTCATATAGGAAAAGCTGGAAACATCTCCATCATCTCCACAGACCTAACCATTTCTTACACTGCACCACCCAGGATACATAGAACTTGCCTAGGAGCACAACCTAAGGGAGGACGAAGCATCCTTTGTACAGACCCTAAACACCAACCACACCCTGCAAGCCTAAAACTATCACGGCATCTCAAGCTGCGGCGACCTTCCGTGCCTTCTTGCCGGCCGGCGACCGGACGGTCTTGGCCTTGACCTTCGCCTTGGCCGCGGGGGACTTCTTGGGCTTGGCGATCACCTTCTTCTCCGGAGCCTTGCGCTTGGTGCCCGCGGCCGCCGTCTTCTTGGGTTTGGCGGCATCCTTCTTCGGCTTCGCGGCGTCCTTGGTTGGTTTCGGCCCGGGCTTGGCCTTGGTCTTGGGCGAGTCCTTCTTGGCGGCGTCGGAGAGCTTGTAGGAGGCCTTGACCTTGACGAGCTTGCCCTTGGCGGCGAACCCACGGAGATGAACGGAGAGCATCTTCTTGTAGTTGGCTGGCAGGGACGCGCCGTGCTTGTCCTCCATATACTTGGCGATGGCGTGCGCGCTCGAGCCGGTCCTCTCTTTCAACGCCGAGATCGCCTCCTTGATCATCTTCGCAGGTCAGATTCAAGAACACATCAGCCCCAATTACATACCACAAAGATGCAACCGGAATATAAGAGATCAGCAAACGCTCACCTCGAAGTAGGGCGGGTGGGAGGCGCCGGCGGAGGCAGCCTTGGGCTTGGCGGCGGAGGGCTTCGGCTTCGGCTTCGGCGCCGAGGCGGGCTTGGCGGTGCGGGAGGCGGGCTTGGCCATGGCCGGCATCGTGGCTAATGGAAGCTGCTGAGCTCCGAAACTTTTACCACTTCTGTGCCTGTCTGATATTGAAAACACGAGAGCTGGACAGATTCGAGTGGGCCGGGTCGAGGATAATTTATAGCCGCGTAGGGAAGCGATCCGGGGGAATGGGCACGCTGCAACCTGATTGGCTGGATGGGGAGCGACGAGGATCGCGATCCGCGTGAAGAGGGTGGGGCGCATCGCGGCCGTCGGATGGTGAGGCGGTGAGGGGCACTGGTAAGGGTGAAAACGGATCGGAAATGGACGGATAATGGTTTTGCCATATTTGTTTTTATTTTTTTCCCCGGATACGAATAGTATCGAATACGAATACGGAGCGAATACGAATCGAAACGAATACGGTCACAGATATTTTTCGAAACATGAAAACCCCTTAAATTGTATGCCAGAAATTAACGAAAACATATAACTAATTTATTTGATGTAAACATTCATGAATTATTTATATTTTCAGCAACCACACATAACATTGACACTAGCAAGTTACATTAACTAGTTCATCACAAATATAACATTTAGTTTACCATATTTAGTTCATAAGTCATAACTCACAAAGTCATCACACATTCACACTTAGTTCATCATATACATAAAATTTAGTTCACACTAACATCGATTAGACTGGATAGTTAATCTATACGCAAATGACTGTAACATCCCAAAGTATGTTACCAAAAATAAAATTAATAAAGTTATTGTTTTATTGGATTTTTAGATTTAAAAGAGTTTTCCTCGTTAAAAGGAAAAATAATAAAATAAAATCAATTATTTAGTTTCTTAGTTTTTAATGCAAAAATAAAATTTATTGAGTTTTCGGGATTTTATTGGATTTAAAGTGAAAAAGAAAATTTTAATTAATTTATTGAATTTTCGGATTTTAAAAAGGTTTTTCTATTTTTAGAAATTTAAAATAATTTATATACAAAAATAAAAACCAACTTTCAGTTGGAATTAATTTTATTAAGTTAAAAATAATTCAATGAATTTCTGTGATTTTTTCTAGGATTTTTGAACTTATTTGCTATTTTCTAAAAGACTATTTAATTTGTTGCATTTTCTGAAATTTGGAAATCAATTAAAATCCCATTTTATCTTTTTGGACTGAAATCCTCTTTTGGGCCGAAATCCGGATATCCGGACTCCGTCTTATCCGGATAATCCGTATTCGTTTCCGTATCCGACAGATAGCATGTTTACCGTATTCGTTTATGTTTCCGACAAAAAAAAATCCGAATTCGTTTCCGATCCGAAAACTATCCGAGAAAAATCCGATCCGAGATATTCCGAATCCGTTTTTGTCCGGATCGATCGGAAACTATCCGATCCGTTTTCACCCTAGGCGCGAGGCCCGGTGTGCGCCGCCCAGAGACAAAAACGCTGGGGCGCGGCTCGGTGGAACACGTGCATAGTGGACCGATGGGACGACGGCCACGTTCTTGATGGGGGACCTGCGGGTCTGGGGCTGGCATAATTCCCCGGTGCACTGTGGAACGGGTGCAGGGGAGACGCGAGTGCCTGTTGCTTTGCGCGTGGTTTCAGGCCTTCGGTTTTCCAATCCGGATATGGGTGTACGTGGAATTTTCGAGAGATTTCAAATTGCGTCGAACCGGGTCCTCAAAATGTCTTTGGGCCTCTTTTTATGATCACGTCAGACTCGTGCCTTTGGGCCTGTCCAAGCTAGCCCATACCCTAGCTGGGCCAGCCTTATCCTACCTGAGTTTTGACCCTTTGGAAGAGAGGATTTGGAAGAAATTACATTGCTTGAGCGCCTAAAAATTTCCTGCAATTTTTGATCTTTTATAAGCATGATTCTACTCCTATTAAGAAGCCCGGTTCCAGATCTCGAACAAGGGGTGAATATGTAAATATCATTCTAGTTGGAAATATCATTCTAGTTGGAAAATAATGGCGCATCGATGCGCCATTGACACGTGGTCGCATAGCCCATTTGGCATTAACTAATGCGATTGTATTTTTTAATTTATACATCTTTGTGATGCTATCAAACTAATTTTTTCAAAGTTTTTTACTACGTAGCCGACGTTCTCCTTCGGTGCCACGATGGGGATGTGCTTGATGTACATGCTGCCGATGATGTCAGAGATGGAGGTGATGGCAGTAGGGGAGTCCGGTGAACGGATGGCCATGGGCAGGAGGACTCATGTGAAGGCGATGGGACCTGGAGGACATAGGCAACAATCATGGGAAGAGTGAAGTGATGGTTGTCGTTGCTGGTGAGGTGAGGGAGAAAAGGAGAATTTGGTAGGAAGAATAAGGGAGAGGTAATATGGTCGATTCAATTCTAATAGTGGTATATCCTAAAGTATATTGACTAAAGAGAGATAAATTATCAATTATACTAGGAAGGGGATATATTATGTATTGCCAACTAGAGTAGTATATCTTATTAACTAATAAAAGAATGGGTTTACCCTCACACAGTGGGACGATCGCTCACCCCCTCATACAAAAAAATTCAACGAACCCGAACTGCTCGTGAGTCCCTCGCCCACCCCAACAGCTCCTCTCCCTTTCTAACCGCGCACCACTTCCCCTCCCCATCACCCCAACCTCGCTTCCGCTCCACATCTTCGGTCGACCACCACCGTCACTGTCAACACACCGAGGCACCAGCGGGGAAGGGAGATGAAGGTGGCGGTGGGTGTGGTGGAGGGAGGAGGCGAGGGTGAGGAGTGGAGAGGACGGCGACGGAGGGGGGAGGCGGAGGCTTATCGGGAGTGGAGAGGACGGCGACGGAGGGAGGGGAGGCGGAGGCTTATCGCACCGGCCCACAACGGCAGTGGTTTGAGCCTCGACCTCACTTCCACTCCACATCTCCGGTCGGCCACCACCGTCATCATCGACGCACTTATCATAAATTAATATTTACTACACGGTTTAGGACCATGTCTGCTAGTACATTTCACTCTCTTTTAGGACTCTGTTGCAACGCACAGACACCCCACCAGTCTTATTTTAACTAATAAAATAAGTTTACCTCTCACAGCGGGAGGATCATCACACCCCTACGTATGTAAAAAACCAACGAAACCTTCGCGCACACTGGGACCATCATGTCAGCCACGATGTGTCTCCAACATGGCCGCTCTTCACATCTGCGTCGTCGTCCCGCTCTTCTTCCTCCGATTCACCCCCCCCCCCCCCGCCCGCCCGCCCGCCTCACACCCATGTCGGCACCGCTACCCCTTGATTCGCACTCCTTCAACCTCGTTGTAGCCAAAACCACCCACGCCACTGCCCATCCACATGCACTCCCGTACCTCGACGCTTGCAGAGCCCCCTACGTCACATTTCTCGTCTCCCTCTCTCATCCTAGGCTCCATCGCCGCTGCTCCACCCACTCCTCCATCCCTATCTCTCTCACACTCCCACCTCGTGGAAAGTTTTTATTTCCGTTGCAACACACGAGTACTTTGCTCTCTGCTAGTAATCAATTATGTCTTCTAGTTTTCTTTGTGGCCCCGCGCATGGGTCAAACAAAGCGTTCGTGAATCTACCGTGACAACAAATGTCAAAAGTCCAGCCCAATCAAGACCCAATACCAACACGAAGTGGTCAGTCTAGGGATGGCAATCAGGTGCGGCGGGCACGATAGTGCTCGCCCATACCCATGCCCGCGACCCCGATTTCCCCCACGGGCATGCCCACGAAGGGTGACGGGCGAAGAACCTCGCCCATGCCCGTCGTCCGCGGGGCATGCCCGTGTACTCGTGAACAATGCATCATATATTCACATTCACACATCAATTATCAACTAATGAAATACAAATCCACCATCAATTGTCAACTAAAAGTATATGTCGACTAATGAAAGGAGAAGCCTACTCAAAGTATGTCAACTAATGAAAGGAGGGCTTACTCAACTGAAAGTATATCAACTAATGAACCAAAAGAACAAAATGAGAGGCCTACTTAATTCATATCAATAATGCATCACATTCACGCATCAACAGTGCATCACACATTCAACAACTAATCAAGTTCAACAAGACAACAACTAATCAAATTCAACAAATAAAATGGAAATACAAACTAATATAGTTCCTCACACATAAATAAATTAAGTTTGCAACAGGAGTAGAACACACGAAAATGGTTTAATTTCAATAGTTGAACAAATAGATGCAATTAGATGAAAAACATGTCCATAAACCTGATGCGGACATCCCTTCCATTGATACAACCATCCCTACTGCTTCTACTTTTCAACTTGATATGCAAGGACCAATTACTAGAGCACGTACTCGCCAACTAAATTATCAGATAACTTCGTTTCTAGGAGGTTATAATTGTTCCATTGAGGATGGATTGCTACCTAAGTCTTGTGATATTATTCTACTCAGGAACGAAGGCAAGAGGGGTACCGCAACTATTACAACAAATCCAGTTCGGCCTCCGGAATCAGCCTGACAATACCAACTTAAAACAGGCATAACTTTCACATACGAAGTCCGTTGGAGATCCACGAGTACTTGATTGAAAGCTTATTTCATCCTATTTTCAACGGATCCAGCCTTACCTCCAAATTCCTTCTCGATTGATCGCAATCATCAAAAAAAGATGTCATATCACTTATTTGGGCCAATCTGGGCTTTTAATCATACTAAATTTGGCCCATATGCCGGCGGCCCACCTAGGGGTGTGGTTACTGTTTACATGAACAGTACCCACGAGTTTAGTCCCACCCGACTAGTTCTATTTAAGGAGATCGCACCCCCTCTAGTTTCGGTGGATTTTGTTTATGTTTAGTTTGCCTTCGTTGCAACTTGAATCTTTTGCGTGTGTCGGCTAGACCACCCAATTAAGATCCTTATTTAGAATCCCAACTCAATTCAAATATTTCAATTCCTATTTGCAATTTCAGATTGCTTGATCGTGTTCTTGCGTGCTTCTTCGGTGTATGCAGGAATCGACATTCGTGGTCAGGTCAACCGGGTATTCGTGCATGGTTGATAACGACTTGTCGAGTAGTTCAACGATTGCGTGGTTTCGAGCCTTGCGTGTTCGTAGCCAGGATCGTGAGAGTTGAGCGACGCCTACCGAACTTATCGTTCTCATCGAAAGATCGAGCCAACAATCGGACCTTCGGGTTCATCAAAATCGGTTTGCTAATCAGAGTCAACGATCGAGATTAAACAATAATCTTTAAGCTCATCTTCAATGTCTTCAAGGCATGTCCATAAACTCTCAACTCCTCATCCACCTGAAAAGTAAACATTGCATTACATCCAGGGTTTTTTAATCTCCAAAAAATTTATCGGGATGGGGGTGGTATGGCCGATTGAACCGATAATTAGAAAATTTCAGCCAAAATTTTCAAAAAAAAAATGAATTTTTCGTATTTTAAATTTAAAAAAAATTCAAATTCAAACAAAAATCATCAATTGAGCTAGTTAGCAAGATTTTTTTGGACAAAATTCATTCATATTATTACACTCATTCATCAAATTCAAAATTCAATCAAATTCGAATTTTTTTTGGACAAAATTCATTCAAACCGACCAAATTGAAACCGATTTTAATCTTCCACTTCAAAGAACCGATAATCGCGATAAAAACCTAATTACATCACTAGCTTCCAATCACATAGAAAATTTGAAATATTTGCATCACTAGTTGCATGCCTTTAAGGTTATTCCAAAGCCAGCTTTGTGAACACATCAATGCCTCCAATATAGCTGGAGTGAGACGATTGCAATGTTCACTTAACATTCTACAACTAGTGTTAAAAGCTGGTTCAAAAGCTAATGTTGTTATTGGAATAGCCAAGATATCACGACCAATCATCCGTAATGTAGGATAACGTGTTCCAGCCACCTTCCACCTTCCACCAACCTAGTATATTAAATTCCTCATCTGTGCAAGGAAAAGTTTCTTCTTCCAAATAGCAATCGAGCTCACTTTTTGTCTTTACTACACTAGTACTTTTCTTATTAGCAGCTGGTGTTTTAAATATTGAAAGCGCCTCATTAGCACCAATTGCAGCATTAGTAGTAGATGATGTAGCCATACCCTCTTCTTCACTATGCACTTGCTACTCATTCATCAACTCACACAAGCAATTATAACTCTTTGTAACATTTTCTTCAGAGTTCTCTTCACCAAAGAGGGCAATATAACATGCATGTAACATTGTCATTTTTCCACGTGGATCAGGAGTAATAGCAATAGCCATCAAACCATGAATATCAGACCAATACTTGTCAAAAAAATTATCATCTCAACAAACATAACCTCAATTATTAGATCTCCATATCCTAGCCATTTATTAATATACATTTTAACCTTACATATTTGAGAAGAAGATGTTAGCTATTACGTATTTAGTTCCAGAAAACATTTAAGTGAGTTCATAGAAGAGGCTTAATTTTTCATAAACAGTTGAGACAAAATTCCAATTAGCAGCAGTTGGTGCACAATTAAACTGCATATCAAGTTGTTTCAACCTTTCAAAGACCTCCTTATAGGGAATAGCCATACTAAGCATAACATAGGCTGAATTCCATCTAGTTTTGTAGTCAAGACCAATCTTTTTAGTTATTTCAACCTTAACAAACCGAGTTGTTTTCACAAATTTTTCGTACCTCTTTGGTGTAGCTGTCAAATAGAAAACACTGTCACGGACTCTCTTAATGCAGTATTGACCCTTGAGAAGATTGCCCATGTTGGCTACTACTTTTCGGAGTCGCCATATGAGAGTTGAACACAAATATGAGAAATTGAGAGTTGACAAATCCCGATCCCCGACTGATTCTAATAATGTATTCTTGACAATAAGAGTAATCGACAATTTGACAATAAGAGTAACTGACAATCTGACAATATGAGAGATTGAGTGTTGAGAGTTGACAAACCCTTGAGTTGTTGACTGTTGAGGGCTTGAGGTGGATAGGCGTTGAGGAGGCGGCTGGGCGTGAGGAGGCGGCGACCTGGCGTTGAGGAGGACGCTAGGCGTTGAGGAGGGGTGGCAGCCGAGTGTTGAGGAGGCAACCGAGTGTGAGGAGGGATGACGGCCAGGCATCATTTCGCCTTGACGGGGCTAGGAGTGAGGAAGGCTTGACGGGGCCGGGCGTGAGGAGGGGCGGCGGGCTGTCGGGAGGAGGACAGAGGGCAGCGGCTGGCTAGGAGGAGGACGGGTCTAGATCTGGAGTAATGGGGGTGTGAGGATCTAGATTTGGAGTTTTGGGGGGAGGGGCGGGGCGGCAGTCGGTTGGGAGGTGGATGGGGACGGTGACTGGCCGGGAGGTGGAGTTCTGGGGGTGCGCAGAGCCGAAGAGGGAGGAGGTGGGGGAAGAGGGAGGCGTACGAGGCGACGGAGGAGGAGAGGAATCCGAAGGAGAGGCGGGAAGGTGACGGTGGAGGAGGAGGAGTGACGGTGGAGGGCGGCGAGCTCGGAGAGGAAGGCTTGTGGGAGGGATTGGGAGTTAGGAGAGTAGATTTGAGATAAGGGAGAGGGCGAATGCGGGAGCCGGGAGGGTGGCGGCTGATGGAGCGATGGCCGAATGAGTATTAGGCTTTGTGAATTAGGATTTTTTTGGATCCACCTGTCAATGTGGGTTGACGGGTAAATGAACGTGACGTTTACCCGATGGACAGAAAATTACCCTTATTTTTTTGTCTATAGATAAAGAAAGCCCCTGTATCAGACTCTATCAAAGTATTTGCATGTGAACACGCGGGTAAACAGACACAGTTGGCATCCAAGGTCAGTCCCGTCCGCGTCCGTCTACGGCGGCTCATCCACCCAGTCACGAGCCCGTCACCCATCCCAAAAGCCAGAACCCTCACCCAGTTCGCCGTTTTTGGCCGGAAAACGAAGGATCATGGCGTCGCCGCCGGCTGCTAACCCGGGCGTCTGCCTCGGCTGGAAGGAGGCCGCCTCTCTGGGATCCGCGTCGCGGCTGGCGCTGCCCCGCCCCGCCGCGGCCGCGGCCGCGCTCGCGCCACACAGGTCGTCATCTCTCTGACTGCCGCCTTTTAATATTTATCTGGTCAATCTATTGCGAGACATGAATACATGATCGACCATCCGATCCAGCTGGATGGAGTATAGTACTAAACTAGGTAGTGTGAATTGGTGGCCCAGGGAAGGCCATTTTTAATCTGTTTGTTTACTCGCGCTGTGTACTACTAAAAATTGGAACATCGTGAGTCCATAATTCTTAAGAACAGTGGGCTTCTGGAGTAGCTCCCGACTTCTTATTTTTGGCAACGCCTTCTCCTCTTTTGGTTGAATGTTGATGTGCGAATTTACATTAGGTTCCCAGGAATTCGACCATTGGAGTTTGGTTTGCTGGATTGGGATGATGGAGAATAAGAGATCAATGAGAAATGAACTAAGTCTAAACTTGAACCTCAGCATAATATATTTAAGTGTGAGTGTGAAACTATGGGGATTTTATGATTGTTCACTCCATAACGATATAAGGTCTATTAATTTACTTTGGGAACAAACACGTGGAAGACCGTTTGGCATGAAATCTATCTCAGTGCAAAGAAATTTATGCCTTTTTCTTTAGTGAAAGGAAGCATGTTTTAGACTAGCGAGTACTAGTAGGCTATGAAGGCCTGTTTCGTGAGCCACAGGTATTTGTTGGTAGGTAACTCAAGAAGGTTTCATTAGTCTTAGTAGTTGGCACTTTTTTTTATTCAAGATGTTGGGTTTCTTTATGACTACTGCATATATCCTACGATATGTACAGCTTGCCATCACAATTCTTCAGGATTTCAATCGTTCTGAACTCTGAATATATTTGTATATTCAACTTGCCATTTCAATTCTTCAGGGTTTTTAGCTCATTTATTCTGCCTATATTCAGCTTTACTTCCAAAAGCAACACACTAACACCAGAAGGTGCTTGTACAGGATTAACAGAGGGAAGTTTGAAGTGACAGCAATCACTCTAGATGATTATCTTCCGATGCGAAGTACTGAAGTTAAAAATCGGTAACTTGTTTAGTTTCAAAAGAAAGCATTGGTTCCCTGTTTTTTTATTTGATCGTAGACTTGTTAGTATTTTTTGCTTGATGCCACTGAACAAGTTATTTACTCGGTTGAATTTTGTCATATACCTCAAAGCTAACAACAATTTATTTGTGGCCCTATTTCTGAGTTGCCTCAGTTCATGTAGAACTTTTGTAATCAATCATTGCTTCATTTGTTGAGTTATGTCCAAGAAAGGTATTCTTTCTTAGATTAACAAAGCTTGAAGTCATTTCTTGGCCCCTTTTGAGCTTACATACTACCATGGCAGCAGGGATATGATCTTAGGGCAAAATGCTTTACTAGCACAACAAATGCTGTATCATGATTCCCTCCATACCAATGGCTGAATTGGCATATGCATGTGAGGTGTGAACTCTCCAAAGCCACTGAGAAGTAGATAATTGAAGTGAAAATTTCTTTTATCAGAGACCAGGGAAGAAAATGGTAGAGGGAATAGATGAGAACAAAATGAAAAATGTTGAAACTTGTGGAAGTGCTAGTGTGGACCAATCCAATTTCATTTGTCACCCATTTGTATAGTTATCATAGCTCCATACCTTGTACCAAATTGCCTCTGCTTGCAATCATATTTATGTGTGTACTCTCTAGTGATGTGTCACGCGTAAGCTAGGTACTGAGGAGTGAGGACATGTTTGATGAATGATGATAAACTGAAAAGTCCAGATCTAGTCCAGGAATAATCATTTACTCAGTAGAGAAACATGGGATGTTCTTGTTATTTTCCTTTATTAAGCCAATTCTGTGAAACTAACCTAGTTTTGGTGAATGTGAATCATCCCTTGTCTCTATAAGATAGGAAATTGTTGTAGCTAGAAGAATTTAGGCAAACTAAACTGTCTTGGCTGGACAAAATATATAAATAGCTATTTGATTGGTTAAGTGGTACTTGAATTGTAATTTCAGTTCATCCTGCTAAACAAAATGATCATGTACAAAACTGGTGGTGGTAACTGCAAGTTTTCTCGTTGGTGATTTTGTAGCTTAGTAGTCACATGACTCAATGGATCTTACTGTTTGCACACAAGTATATGAGGGCTTTGATACATATCTGCTGCTTAGGCCTGATCCTTCTCTGTCTGAGTTGCAGGACATCGACAGGTGATATCAAAAGCCTCAGACTAATCACAGCGATTAAAACCCCCTATTTGCCAGATGGGAGATTTGATATTGAAGCATATGATTCTTTGATAAATATGCAAATATATGGTGGTGCTGAAGGTGTAATAGTTGGAGGAACAACAGGAGAGGGTCACCTTATGAGCTGGGATGAACACATCATGCTCATTGGGCATACTGTTAACTGCTTTGGCACGAAAATTAAAGTGATAGGCAACACGGGAAGTAACTCAACCAGAGAGGCTGTTCATGCGACAGAGCAGGGATTTGCTGTTGGCATGCATGCAGCTCTCCACATCAATCCTTACTATGGGAAGACCTCAACCGAAGGATTGATCGCTCATTTCGAGGCTGTCCTCCCGATGGGTCCAACCATTATTTATAATGTGCCATCCAGGACTGGCCAGGATATTCCTCCACAGGTTATTGATGCAGTTTCACGGTATTCAAACTTGGCAGGTGTGAAAGAATGTGTTGGACATGAGAGGGTTAAGTGCTACACTGACAAAGGTATAACAACATGGAGCGGCAATGATGATGAATGCCATGATTCTAGGTGGAAATATGGCGCTACTGGAGTTATTTCTGTAGCTAGCAACCTTGTTCCTGGTCTCATGCACAATCTCATGTATGAAGGTGAGAATGTGATGCTAAATGAGAAGCTATTGCCTCTGATGAAATGGTTATTTTGCCAGCCAAATCCAATTGCTCTCAACACTGCCCTGGCTCAGCTCGGGGTGGTGAGGCCTGTTTTCAGATTACCATATGTACCTCTTTCTCTTGAAAAGAGAATTGAGTTTGTCCGGATTGTCGAAGCTATTGGACGGGAGAACTTTATGGGACAGAAAGAGGCGAAGGTTCTCGATGATGATGATTTCGTGTTGGTCAGTAGGTATTAATAAGTGAGTTCTGTGTGTCCAATGTATGCTGATGAAAGGCGGTAGTGTCGCAGCAAGTATGGTAATTTGCAGTTCTGTTTTCAGATAATTCAGCACTTTTTTGTTCGTCACTCGTTGATTTTATGTGTGTTACTGGAACCCATTTGGTTTCTTTGCACTATATAATGCCACGTCTGTTGAGAATAAGCTAACAGATGTACGACACTACAACATCCTCGTGGTCCGTAAGTGTTATTCCTTCTAGCACACTGCATATCCTAAATCGTTTATATTGCACAGCACCTACTCCTGGTTCTGAAGTGTTGTGTACTTATTCCTACTCTGTTTTCTCCTCTTCATCCTTGTACGCCGAGTTGCTCTTGGTGATGGACGACACGAGCGAGAGCGGCGCCTGCTTCGCCCATCCCTTGATGTCGTTCACACTCTTGCGGGCCTTCCACCCCTTGCCGTGCGGCTTGGCCGCGCCGTTCTGCCGGTCCTTGGTGATGGCGATGGCCGGGTCGTTGGGGAACAGCGAGCGCCAGACGAACGCGTGCAAGAGCGTTGACACGAGCAGCAGCGACACCATCGTCGTTGACACGAGGGAGAGGCTCAGTGCGAGCGCTCTGCTCATGAGGCACGGGACTGCCTCGGCGTACTTGACGGTGGCGAGCGATGCCGTCGTCATCGGGAACGTGTACGACCACCACGCAATGGAGAACCTTTGACATCCACAAGACCACAATGAACGATCAGTTGAGCGCGCCAACGACGCAATCCTACAAGGTTTAATTTGGAAGTGCAATGCTCACCGGAAGCCGCGGAAGAAGTTGATGCGCACGACGAGGGACATGTACAGGAAGAGCGCCATGAAGAATAATGTCCGCGCCACGGCGTCGAAGCTGCCGTAGATCGCCGCCCACGCGAGGCTCGCGGCCGACGGCGTGGCGATGAACACAGAGTAGACCGGGTGCAGCTCCTTGGGCGCAGCGCCTCGGTTGTCGGCAGCCGCTGGTACAGCGTGACGAACACGACGATGTAGTGCGTGACCCCGATGGCCCACAGGAACATGCCGGCCTCCGCCCAGCCGACCCTTGCCGCCAGGATGGCCCCGACGAAGTTGCCGACCACCGAGAGGTGGGACGACGGGTTGGCCACCTTGCACAGCCTTCGCTTGCTGCCGGACAGCCACTGGCAGGTATATCTTGAGCTCGAGCGCAAACAGCGGCGCAACGAACGCGCAGCACACGGCCGGGTGCGGCCGCTCGGGCGCGAAGTCGCGCGGCAGGCCGATGGTGAGGAACATGGCCGCGATCCACGGCGCGAAGAAGAAGTTGACGCGGACGGGGTGGAAGTACTCGCGGCGGATGGCCTCGAAGTAGAATACGCACTTGAGCGCGTAGGTGATGGACGTGGCGACGAGCACAGCGACCGCGAGCAGCCAGCCACAGCGCGACGTTGATCATGGGCGTGACGCGGAGGAACCGCATCGCCGGGCTCGCGGCCAGCGCGCCCCACAGGATGGCGTGGCTGCCGAGGCCGAGGCAGACGCCGAAGCAGCCGATCGGAAACCTTAGCAGGAACGGTCACACCCCGTCCTTCGGCAAAAGGATGTCCTCGTAGTCCTACACGTACAACTTTTCAGTTCCTGTATGATTTTTGCAGCAGTTTTGATCAGAGTTGTACATTCAGTGACAGAACAAGGCGCGTTGTGTTGATGCAACACAAGATCACTTACGCGGACTTCGTCGAGCTCAGGGCCGCGGAGCGCGGCGAAGTACCGGCCGGCGGGGACGCTCTTGTTGAGAGGGTCCTCCTCCGGCCTGCCGACGGACAGGCTCTCGACGTCGGACTCCTTTATCCTCGACGGCAGCAGCGAGTTCTGCTTGCTCAGCGTCGACTTGGTCCGGAACATGCTGAAGTCGCCCCTGCGTGTCGTGCCGTCGCCGCCGGCCTGGCCGAGGACGCCGCTGTGGTTGAGCACCCCGAGGCTATTGCCGCTGCGGGGGAGCGCTCGCTGCCCCCTGCCTCCGTTCTTTCCCCCTCTGTCCATGCCCAGCACCGTCACGCCGCTGCCGAGGGAGACCTGCCGGCTGAAGGCCCTCTGCATCGTCGGCGGCCTCCGCTCGCCCCGGAGGTTGATCGGCCCGCTCATCACCGACTGCCTCGCGTCCTCGGGCTGCGCCGCGCGGATGTCGACCGTGTGATGGCCATTGCCCGTCGAAGACGATGGCTCGGCTGCCATTCTGCAGCTAAGTACGTCAGCTGCTCACAACAAGAAGGTGATAGAAATGTTGGTAGGGTTTTGTTCTGCGCCAATATAAGGCAAGCTCCGGAAGATGCTTGTCAACGTGAGTGGTGCTTCTTTCACGTGTGCCAGTGGCGTCATTGCATGCAGGCATGGAGCTAGAGGCCATGAGCGGGAGAAGCCATTGCTGTCCGAGTGGTTGGTCGATGGGAAGGAGATGGATTGCTAGCCATGCCTGTTGATCGAAAGGAAGAAACCAATGGCGAGGTCACGAGACGTGGAATCCATTGGGTGTGCCACCGTCGTGTGGGTTATAAAACCTGCGGAAAAGCTGAGGTTTCTGACCATGATGTGTGGAAGGAAGAGGTAGCGAAGGGCCGGAGGCTGCCTGCTTACTGTTCGAGGTTGGCATTTTGGCAAAAGTTCACGAGTATGTTCCCAGCTTGCTATGCAAATGACCATGGTGGATTCCGGGTACACGCAACTCTGACGAAGCAAAGCGACTCTGATTACGATTAGATAGGCGGTACCAGGAATAGTGATTCTGCTTGGGCGTAATACAAAAACACAGGTGGGTGGGTGTGATACAAACCAATTCAGAAACTGGTGTGTATTGCCTGAAGAGTTCAGATTATATAAAAATAAGCAAAACTGGCAGATAGGCCTGTTATTAAATAGGAGGTAGAAGGTATCATCAAATCTCACAAGTTTTTCGTAATACAATTTTCTCAATCATCTTCCAGCGTTTCTGAATGAAGATGCATACATGTAGTGCTGCAGTACTTATAGTTGTATCTGTGGAATGGTACTTTGCCGGCCAATGAAGAAAAACAGCATGAACAAGTAGTGTCGTCTGCTGCTGCTCTCTGCGTGGAGCAGTCTGCCGCCGCCGCCCCTGATGTGCTGGCTGATTCAGCTGCTAGAGCCGCAAGTCTTCTTTCTGCTGCGGCTGCTCTTTTCTCTCTTTCCTCGGCTAGTTTCCTTTGTCGTTCCTCCTAATTAACAGTACATGTCAAGGTATAAATGAATAATCATGCATGTACTTCGAAAATATATTATACAGTGTGCAAGTGTAAGATGGTTGCCTTTTTTGGAACATACCTCCTTTGAAATAGCGGTAGGCTGGGGCAGCTGATGCTTTTGTTTCAGGCCTGGCACAGAAGCAGTTGTGTTGGCCATTTGGCCAACTGAAGTGCCTTTTACATCATTTTGGGGCTGTGATGCTTGCGCCTACAGTTTGAAAGGATTAAGGAGCTGAATAACAAACATGCCTATGAAAGACAATGTAAATCCAACCATTCATAAGTAGTAATGTTCACAACCAATTAAATACAAGATATGCAAATCATCGACCGAACACTAACAAGCAAAACACCACATTTGGGGCAACCAGTGCATGGTACTTGCAACAGTAAACACCAACAAACGGAGTATTGCATTCATGTGCAACCGAGGAGTATGGCATGTATGCAATCAGATGTACAGTACTCATAACAGTTATGGAATCAGTACTAACCATTTCCTTTTCCTTTTCCCTTGCTTTCTTTAGTTTCTTCAGTTCCTTTGCTCTGGCCTTCTTCTTGGCGTCCTTCTCTGCCTACAGTACAGTTACATGTCAACTTACACAGCCATCTTCTGTGCATTCACTCAATGAATTCTACGATAACAGTTTCAAAAGGACAACGAAAATGAGAACAAGAGATCTTTATACATGTTAACTCACCTGCTTTGCAGCTTGTGATTCTTCCATATCCTTCGTTAGTGCACTAGGCACATCGGCAGCGTGCCAATCCCATTTGTCAAGGTTGAGCGCCATGAATCTTCTGAATGTATTTCTAACTTCCTTGTCTGAAGCCAGTATGTAAGGTGTCTTTCCTCTTGCATCTTTGATGCAAGGATCCAAACCCTGCTCAAGCAACTCCAGAGTTTGCTGAGCATTGCCAGACTTTGCTGCCTCATGAAGAGGCGTTGTTTCATTCTGAGATAATTGTATGGATGTCGCTTCATTCTTATTGGACGAGTCCAAACTTAAAGATGAGACAGAAATAGATTCCTTGGGGTCCATAATTATTTTCTGTTTTGCCTCTTTACTTTGTTCAGAAATTGTCACATTTTCCACTTGGGGTGAGACTTCATCCATGATAGAGCACTCCATCTCATAATAGAGCTGTGTTAGGTTACTATATATCCGTTTTGCTTCTTTCAAGGTGGGTCGATGAACAGTCAATGGGACTGGACGAATATCACATGCCTGCAATATCGATTGAGTCTTATCCCCATCATAGAGCATCTGACGGTTCTTTGATGGAGCATATATAAAGGCATAAACACAGATGTCGAAGTATGACTTCCAAGAAACTATTAATTCTTGAACTTCCTGCAATAAGATGAACACAAAAGAAAGAGAGAAAGACATGTAAAAAATGAGCCAATGTGAAAATCAATTTGTAATCTGCTGCTCATATATACTATCCTACATTTCCAGTGAACAAGCACCAAAAGTAACTATTGCTTTAGCACCTTTCTCAATGCCGCTTCATTATAGCGGCGAAGAGACGATCCTGCTGAGTGGGCAACCTTTCCAGTAGCATCTTTTCCAGATTGCCTCTTTCCAGCCTTTGCCCTTACAACATACCTAAAATATAAATGGATAACAATTATCAGTACTTATTACCAACAGCTAAGTTTATCAGCTACAAAGATTACAACTATGCCAAGTGAAAGAAGGATAAAATCGTTACGCAAAACCAATGGATGGGGCACAGAAGAGGTATTAAGAAAATATTTTTTTATAGCAAGTCTAGAAATTGTCTTCACAAAAACTATATTTGCATTGGAAAAGGTGCATTTTGTGAAAGGGGAACTGGAAGTTCCCTGCAGCGCTCAAAACCCTCCTTTTTGCAGGGTCAATACTTTATACAACATCAATGATGTAATCAATGGGCCGCCAGCAGGTTATCAAATGCTGTTATAACTGGAGACCTCAAGATTCTTTATCAAGTACAAGGTGTACAGAAAATTCACCACGGGATTATTCAAGAAGAAAATATGGCTAACAACTTGTTATGCATAAAACTTGAAACAGGCGATCTTGTTACCTATGAAATGTTTTATGGGCTACAATTGAGTTTCCATCAAAAACACATCCAGCAAAATGTCCACCACTTGTTAGTAGAATGATCCTCAAATGTGATGCATCACGAGGTTCACGTGTCAAATGTTTCAACCTATTTATCATCTCATCCTCCTGTACAAATGATGAAGATCCATGACTTTCCATCTGGCCAGACTTGCCATCAAAATATGGCTCTTCGTGTTCTTTCAACAGTACGCGTCTCCAGATAGAAACTGCATCGCCAGAACGACAGCGAAAATAAAGTTTCTTCTTGAATTCTTCCTTGCCTTTAATTGAGAGCCCATGATCTGATGCAGGTCCATTTTCAAGTTCATCCTCTGAACCAGATACACTAGATACCTCCAAATCGTCAAACAGAGAATCAGAATCTGCTTTGTCTAAGTCATCTTCCTTGATAATAGTTTTACCAGCAATGCTCAGCTTAACCTAACAGGAATGCCAAAAATAGATGCACGAGGGTCAATAAGATGAGACACATGTATCATGTTTAGGCCTTCAAGAATGATATGCTACACAAACCACAACAGTTATTGGACTAAATGAAACAACAACAGGAGGATATTTGCATTTTTTTAATAAATGAAACAACAACAGGAGGAGATTTGTGCTTTTTTATCCAAAGCTCCATGCAAGAAGATAACTGCTTTGCTTTTAAAGTATGTAGCAAGTAGAAAATTTCCCATAGCACCTCCAGAGTTCTAAGGTAACTTGAATAAAGCTCAACTGTTGGTGAAGAGTAGCCAATCAGTTTAATCAGTGAATCACCAAAGGTAGTACAGTGCAGAAGAACAAAAGGTAGAATGTGCAACGGACCATAGGGTCATCAACAGCATTAATATTTCTGTTTGCAGGACATGATCAGTGTGTTTTTTACTTTGCACTATTTGCTGTTGGTACGAGTAATGCCATTGATAGGGCTAACGAACCCAATAATGCGAGGGGATGGACAATGAGAGTAGCTTGTCACCTATGGAATAGGTGGATTCTGGTGAGAAACATCAACATGTGACAACCAAGCTTTCCATGTCATGTTTGTAAAGGCCATACCAGTTACTATAGAAAAAATAACAATTAAGAGAAACTGGTGACCATCTCAGATTTAAACCTCTTCGCTGTGTCTTTTATCAGCTTAGGATTTAATTGAAGCATCTAGTGGAAGCGATATGGCATGTGATGGGACATCATTCATTAGTTATCTAAAGAAATGGTATCTTCTTTTTAGAGATATAACAGATTTTTTTTGCTGGAATTAGTAAAGGTTCCTCATAACTGAGGAGCTTCCGCAGCACAGCGCAGCTCAACACAGTAATTCTAAACAGACCCTTGCAGAGTTTCTAGTGCTCAAATATATATGTCTTGGGGCTCCAATGCAATGGCAATGTGTTATGTTCTATATTGCCAGGCCTATGATTAGCTCTTCCATCTAGGTATCATTGTACAATGTCGTCAATCTAAGAGGTTCAATTAATAATCTATCTGCCTATTCCTCATACTGTTGTTGTTCTCGGATAAATATTTAACCCTACAGTAATCGGGGGAAAAGAAGTGATGAACTCAACTGTAAATCAAATATAATTGTGCATTCCATCTACTGAAGAATGCCTCTCATGATCAGCACTAACAATTAAACAAAATTTAAACTCTTTCTTCAATCTATATTCGTACAGAATGTATTCCAATAACCAAAGGGAGATGCAAAGCGAAGTGAATAAGAAGGGTGCGGATAGATACGTTGAGGCGGTGGAGGTCAGACTTGAAGTGCTCGCGCTGCTCCTGCAGCGACTCGAACTCGGCGGCGCAGGTGTTGCACGTCCACCGGAACCCCGCAGCGTCCGACGGTTGTTGCAGCTGCGACGGCGGCGGCGCCGGCCGGGAGGGTTCGGACGGTTCCGCTGCGGAGGGGGCCGAGGAGGGGTGGGCCCGGAGGAGGGCGGACGAATCGAAGAAATCCGAGGGGAGATCGAAGAGAGAGCGAGGAGGCCTCTTCTCCGGCAACGCCGCCGCCATCTGGGAGGACGAGGCCAGTCATGCATCCGACGTTTCGTGCCGTGCCGTGCGCCGTGCGGTATGTGATGAGGCGTGTCCGATTCATCAGTCATCCAAATTCCAAAGGCTGCAGCACGCTAGGAGCGCCGTTAGATCAGAAATCGATGTCAGAGAACAACGCCTGTGTGTTTATCTGTTTTCACGTTTGATTCGACCACCAGATTTCTTCAAACTGACAATTTGTTTTGATCAATTATTATACGTTAGATATTGCTATCGTCTATGCGTCTAGACACATCGAACGATTCACAACCACACACTCTCTATCCACTTCCCACCACCTTCTCTCTCACTTAAACGTTTCGTCTCTCTGCTTCATCCCCTCAACGTTATACATTTTTCCTATTCTTACCTTCTCTTCCCTCCGTTCCTCACATCCTCCATTCCACCTCGAGGCAGCTCCTCCTCCTCCGTTCTTCATCCCATTTCCCCTCTATATGGCTCCTCCTCCATTCCCCTTCCCCATTCCTCTTTCTCCTCCTCTTCGGTGAATCCACCCCATCAACACTCCTCCTCTACCAGGCATAAACACAGATGTCGAAGTATGACTTCCAAGAAACTATTAATTCTTGAACTTCCTGCAATAAGATGAACACAAAGAAAGAGAGAAAGACATGTAAAAATGAGCCAATGTGAAAATCAATTTGTAATCTGCTGCTCATATATACTATCCTACATTTCCAGTGAACAAGCACCAAAAGTAACTATTGCTTTAGCACCTTTCTCAATGCCGCTTCATTATAGCGGCGAAGAGACGATCCTGCTGAGTGGGCAACCTTTCCAGTAGCATCTTTTCCAGATTGCCTCTTTCCAGCCTTTGCCCTTACAACATACCTAAATATAAATGGATAACAATTATCAGTACTTATTACCAACAGCTAAGTTTATCAGCTACAAAGATTACAACTATGCCAAGTGAAATAAGGATAAAATCGTTACGCAAAACCAATGGATGGGGCACAGAAGAGGTATTAAGAAAATATTTTTTTATAGCAAGTCTAGAAATTGTCTTCACAAAAACTATATTTGCATTGGAAAAGGTGCATTTTGTGAAAGGGGAACTGGAAGTTCCCTGCAGCGCTCAAAACCCTCCTTTTTGCAGGGTCAATACTTTATACAACATCAATGATGTAATCAATGGGCCGCCAGCAGGTTATCAAATGCTGTTATAACTGGAGACCTCAAGATTCTTTATCAAGTACAAGGTGTACAGAAAATTCACCACGGATTATTCAAGAAGAAAATATGGCTAACAACTTGTTATGCATAAAACTTGAAACAGGCGATCTTGTTACCTATGAAATGTTTTATGGGCTACAATTGAGTTTCCATCAAAAACACATCCAGCAAAATGTCCACCACTTGTTAGTAGAATGATCCTCAAATGTGATGCATCACGAGGTTCACGTGTCAAATGTTTCAACCTATTTATCATCTCATCCTCCTGTACAAATGATGAAGATCCATGACTTTCCATCTGGCCAGACTTGCCATCAAAATATGGCTCTTCGTGTTCTTTCAACAGTACGCGTCTCCAGATAGAAACTGCATCACCAGAACGACAGCGAAAATAAAGTTTCTTCTTGAATTCTTCCTTGCCTTTAATTGAGAGCCCACGATCTGATGCGGGTCCATTTTCAAGTTCATCCTCTGAACCAGATACACTAGATACCTCCAAATCGTCAAACAGAGAATCAGAATCTGCTTTGTCTAAGTCATCTTCCTTGATAATAGTTTTACCAGCAATGCTCAGCTTAACCTAACAGGAATGCCAAAAATAGATGCACGAGGGTCAATAAGATGAGACACATGTATCATGTTTAGGCCTTCAAGAATGATATGCTACACAAACCACAACAGTTATTGGACTAAATGAAACAACAACAGGAGGATATTTGCATTTTTTTAATAAATGAAACAACAACAGGAGGAGATTTGTGCTTTTTTATCCAAAGCTCCATGCAAAAAGATAACTGCTTTGCTTTTAAAGTATGTAGCAAGTAGAAAATTTCCCATAGCACCTCCAGAGTTCTAAGGTAACTTGAATAAATTTGTCCCTAAAGCTCAACTGTTGGTGAAGAGTAGCCAATCAGTTTAATCAGTGAATCACCAAAGGTGGTACAGTGCAGAAGAACAAAAGGGAGAATGTGCAACGGACCATAGGGTCATCAACAGCATTAATATTTCTGTTTGCAGGACATGATCAGTGTGTTTTTTACTTTGCACTATTTGCTGTTGGTACGAGTAATGCCATTGATAGGGCTAACGAACCCAATAATGCGAGGGGATGGACAATGAGAGTAGCTTGTCACCTATGGAATAGGTGGATTCTGGTGGGAAACATCAACATGTGACAACCAAGCTTTCCATGTCATGTTTGTAAAGGCCATAGCAGTTACTATAGAAAAAATAACAATTAAGAGAAACTGGTGACCATCTCAGATTTAAACCTCTTCGCTGTGTCTTTTATCAGCTTAGGATTTAATTGAAGCATCTAGTGGAAGCGATATGGCATGTGATGGGACATCATTCATTAGTTATCTAAAGAAATGGTATCTTCTTTTTAGAGATATAACAGATTTTTTTTGCTGGAATTAGTAAAGGTTCCTCATAACTGAGGAGCTTCCGCAGCACAGCGCAGCTCAACACAGTAATTCTAAACAGACCCTTGCAGAGTTTCTAGTGCTCAAATATATATGTCTTGGGGCTCCAATGCAATGGCAATGTGTTATGTTCTATATTGCCAGGCCTATGATTAGCTCTTCCACCTAGGTATCATTGTACAATGTCGTCAATCTAAGGGGTTCAATTAATAATCTATCTGCCTATTCCTCATACTGTTGTTGTTCTCGGATAAATATTTAACCCTACAGTAATCGGGGGAAAAGAAGTGATGAACTCTACTGTAAATCAAATATAATTGTGCATTCCATCTACTGAAGAATGCCTCTCATGATCAGCCGGCGTGGGCTCCTCGTCGTTCTTTATCACCCAAAAAATTATCTATTTCATACAGACAAAGGAATTGCTAAAACATTGAAAAAAGGTTTTTTAAAAAAAGGTTTTTTCAACAAAATTTTTAAAAAATTCCCCTAGATAAATCCAAATGACATTAACAAGGAAAAAGAAGCGGATATTTTGTTTTTTTTTGACTGGAACCAAGGGAGTCGAGGTGGAAAACATTCTTAAGCTAAAAAATAAAGCTTAACTTTTTGTTATAGAGGGTTTAAAAGTTTTATTTTGATAAGTCAGTCAATAACCTTTAATGGGCAAGATTTCGCTTCCGTAAAGGGTATAACTCTTTGAATTACCAGGGAAAAAAAAATTCAACAATAAAAATTAATTTATATCAACAAGAAAAAAGGTGGGGGTACAGGGTCCGACCCGTTGGGCGCGGGTGGTCGGGCGGGGCGGGGGAAAACGGAGGCTCGACCCGGGGCCTTCCCGGCTCAATCAAGGCTAAAACTTTTTTTTCCTTTAAATTTTTATTTTTTTCAATAACTCTCCCTTTCTAATCCCATTTTCTTCTTCCCTCCCTCCGGCCCCCTTCCTTCCGCCCTCTCCTCTTCCTGACCCCACCCCCCCAACCCTCCTCCCAATATTCCCAAAACGTGCGCGACCTACCCCGAAGCTCTGCGCCTGCCGCGTCAGCGCCTCGCTAGTAGGTAGGCGTGTTGCAGGCGTTTTCTTGAATTGTTGCAGGTGTTTCTCGAATTATTGCAAGTCATTTTCTCTATTATTGCAACAAGTGTTTTTGTTTGTTGCAGTATATCTTTCTCAAATATTGCAGCAAGTGTTTTTGTTGCAATTATTTTGTTGATTTGTTGTACCAAAGATTTTTTTTTTGTTGCAATTGGAGATGTGATTTGTTACAACACTTTGTTGTCATGGTTTGTTGCCACCGAATGAGATTTTTTTACACGCTTAGTAATCATTGTTGTGCTTGCTATTATTTTTTATTGCGGCTTTTTGTTGGCAGATCTAACATTTATTTTGTGTTTGTTGCATCCGGGTCAAGATTTGGTGTAAACTTAGAAACTAATTGTCATGCTTCTGGGTTTTTTTGTTTCACCGAATTGAACGACCGAGATCGATTGCTTAAGTAAGATCTAATGGGTGAAGTGGGTGTACGATGGGAACTTGTACGTTCGGACGCTAGTCGCCCTTATACCTTCCTCCAAAATTCGCAAAATCCTCTTCTTACCAGAAAAAAAATAGTTATCCTAACTAATCATGTGAATAAATCCTAAGTGCAACATATACAAAGCACCTCTAATTAGATGTTCAAATCTGAACAATAAACTTTAGGGTTCGTTTGGATGTTGGAATTCAATTGGGTTAACGGAATTGAAGCTCCAATTCAATTTTCGTGTTGAAATGAAATTGGTTTGTGATTCCAATTCTATTGTTTGGATGGCTTATGAATTTGTAAAGTGGAATCGAACCAGATTAAAATCAAAATATTGTTTGGTTGCCATACCTAGGAATTGTCCAACACTGCAAGAACACCGGCTGTGCGAGAGGATGGAGGTGGCCGCCGGAGTTGAGGATGTGATGGTCGGAGATGGGGAAGAAGCAGTCACGTGAGTTCGACGGACTCGAGAAAGAAGCCAGATGCGGCTATGCCGGTTGAGGGAGCTCACCGGAATCGAGGTTGTGGACGCGGTGGGAGGCTGGAATCGAGGAGTCGTTGGAGACGAGGAAGAGGACGAAGGAGTCACGACCATGGATTTGATCGTAGTTGCTGAGGAGGAGAGAGAGAGATGGTGAGGCAGCAGTCTTCGAGTCAGCAGACAAGGTAGATGGAGGCGACGGTAGTCGAGTTGGAGGAAGAGGCCGGCGAGGGTGGCGGCGGTCATTGAGCTGGCGAACGGCGGTGTTGAGCCTCAATCACGACTCACGAACTCACATGGACTTTGGATTCCGGTGAAATCAGAGCTCTTGAGGTGCGAATTGAGAACGGCTCACCTTTAACTGCCATTTTATATGGAATTGGGGTCAAATTCTGAGGTTCGATTCTAAAGTATCCAATTCATGCATTAAAAATGTTGAATGCACTCCTATTCAAGCATTAAAAATGTGGACCCTTGCAGAGTTTCTAGTGCTCAAATATATATGTCTTGGGGCTCCAATGCAATGGCAATGTGTTATGTTCTATATTGCCAGGCCTATGATTAGCTCTTCCACCTAGGTATCATTGTACAATGTCGTCAATCTAAGGGGTTCAATTAATAATCTATCTGCCTATTCCTCATACTGTTGTTGTTCTCGGATAAATATTTAACCCTACAGTAATCGGGGGAAAAGAAGTGATGAACTCTACTGTAAATCAAATATAATTGTGCATTCCATCTACTGAAGAATGCCTCTCATGATCAGCACTAACAATTAAACAAAATTTAAACTCTTTCTTCAATCTATATTCGTACAGAATGTATTCCAATAACCAAAGGGAGATGCAAAGCGAAGTGAATAAGAAGGGTGCGGATAGATACGTTGAGGCGGTGGAGGTCAGACTTGAAGTGCTCGCGCTGCTCCTGCAGCGACTCGAACTCGGCGGCGCAGGTGTTGCACGTCCACCGGAACCCGCAGCGTCCGACGGTTGTTGCAGCTGCGACGGCGGCGGCGCCGGCCGGGAGGTTCGGACGGTTCCGCTGCGGAGGGCCGAGGAGGGTGGGCCCGGAGGAGGGCGGACGAATCGAAGAAATCCGAGGGGAGATCGAAGAGAGAGCGAGGAGGCCTCTTCTCCGGCAACGCCGCCGCCATCTGGGAGGACGAGGCCAGTCGTGCATCCGACGTTTCGTGCCGTGCCGTGCGCCGTGCGGTATGTGATGAGGCGTGTCCGATTCATCAGTCATCCAAATTCCAAAGGCTGCAGCACGCTAGGAGCGCCGTTAGATCAGAAATCGATGTCAGAGAACAACGCCTGTGTGTTTATCTGTTTTCACGTTTGATTCGACCACCAGATTTCTTCAAACTGACAATTTGTTTTGATCAATTATTATACGTTAGATATTGCTATCGTCTATGCGTCTAGACACATCGAACGATTCACAACCACACATTCTCTATCCACTTCCCACCACCTTCTCTCTCACTTAAACGTTTCGTCTCTCTGCTCTATCCCCCTCAACGTTATACATTTTTCCTATTCTTACCTTCTCTTCCCTCCGTTCCTCACATCCTCCATTCCACCTCGAGGCAGCTCCTCCTCCTCCGTTCTTCATCCCATTTCCCCTCTATATGGCTCCTCCTCCATTCCCCTTCCCCGTTCCTCTTTCTCCTCCTCTTCGGTGAATCCACCCCATCAACAGCTCCTCCCTCTACCCTCCCCCCAAACCTCCCCATGTGATTCCACCTCTTCCACGGCTCCTCTCTAAACATTCAACGATTTGTCATCCTCCTCCTCCTAATAGAAACCATGGGCACACTGCTCTGCGCAACGCCCAAACGTCGCCTCTGTGAGCTTTGGCGACGCCCCGGCCATGGCCTCAGTGAGCTCCGTTGATGCCGACCATGGCCTCCGCGAGCTCTTGCGGCATCCTGACCTCCATCACCATGAGTGGCCCCTGAGAGCCTCGTGACGAGCTCCACTGCCACCAGGGTGTGGCATCCGCAAGCGCCAACCGTGTTCCGCCGCTGTGGGCTCCTCGTCGGTGTCGCCGCGACCTACCCCGAGAAGCTCTGCGCCTCGCCACCGTCAAGCGCCTCCTTCGCTTACTAGGTAGGCGTGTTGCAGGCGTTTTCTTGAATTGTTGCAGGTGTTTCTCGAATTATTGCAACTCATTTTCTCTATTATTGCAACAAATGTTTTTTTTGTTGCAGTATATCTTTCTCAAATATTGCAGCAAGTGTTTTTGTTGCAATTATTTTGTTGATTTGTTGTACCAAAGATTTTTTTTGTTGCAATTGGAGATGTGATTTGTTGCAACACTTTGTTGTCATGGTTTGTTGCCACCGAATGAGATTTTTTTACACGCTTAGTAATCATTGTTGTGCTCGCTATTATTTTTTATTGCGGATTTTTGTTGGCAGATCTAACATTTATTTTGTGTTTGTTGCATCCGGGTCAAGATTTGGTGTAAATTTAGAAACTAATTGTCACGCTTACGGTTTTTGTTTCACCGGGTGAGCAGCCAGAGATCGATTGCTTAAGTAAGATCTAATGGGTGGAGTGGGTGTCACGATGGGAACTTGTACGTTGGACGCTAGTCGCCTTATACCTTCCTCCAAAATTAGCAAATCCTCTTCTTACGAAAAAAATAGTTATCCTAACTAATCATGTGAATAAATCCTAAGTGCAACATATACAAAGCACCTCTAATTAGATGTTCAAATCGAACAATAAACTTTAGGGTTCGTTTGGATGTTGGAATTCAATTGGGTTAACGAATTGAAGCTCCAATTCAATTTTCGTGTTGAAATGAAATTGGTTTGTGATTCCAATTCTATTGTTTGGATGGCTTATGAATTTGTAAAGTGGAATCGAACCAGATTAAAATCAAAATATTGTTTGGTTGCCATACCTAGGAATTGTCCAACACTGCAAGAACACCGGCTGTGCGAGAGGATGGAGGTGGTCGCCGGAGTTGAGGATGTGATGGTCGGAGATGGGGAAGAAGCAGTCACGTGAGTTCAACGGACTCGAGAAAGAAGCCAGATGCGGCTATGCCGGTTGAGGGAGCTCGCCGGAAAAGAGGTTGTGGAGGCGGTGGGAGGCTGGAATCGAGGAGTCGTTGGAGACGAGGAAGAGGACGAAGGAGTCACGACCATGGATTTGATCGTAGTTGCCGAGGAGGAGAGAGAGAGAGAGAGATGGTGAGGCAGCAGTCTTCGAGTCAGTAGACGAGGTAGATGGAGGCGACGGTAGTCGAGTTGGAGGAAGAGGCCGGCGAGGGTGGCAGCGGTCATTGAGCTGGCGGACGGCGGTGTTGAGCCTCAATCACGACTCACGAACTCACATGGACTTTGGATTCCAGCGAAATCAGAGCTCTTGAGGTGCGAATTGAGAACGGCTCACCTTTAACTGCCATTTTATGTGGAATTGGGGTCAAATTCTGAGGTTCGATTCTAAAGTATCCAATTCATGCATTAAAAAATGCGTAACATCTCGATTCACCACCGATTCATGCATTAAAAAAATGAAAAAAAATACTTAACGCTGGCGTTAGTACCGCGCTAGGCTGCCGCGGAATGCTGCCAATATCCTCCCGCGCTCGGCGACCGCGGAATGTCGCCGGGCCGCCACCTCCCGCGTCAATCGTGTTCCCTTCCACGTTGGCACGGCTTGCCACAATGGTTGTTGCCTTTCCGCGCTCGGTGACCGCGAAGGGGACATGCGTCGGCCCCACGGCGATTCTGCGCTCGTATGGAGGCTAATTTTGCAAATACGGTGAAAGAGAGGTCATTTTTGCAATTATGTAGCCGCTACAGGGCCAAATAAAAAAAAAAGAAGCAGCTGTTGGTGGCTGCGGCGCTGGTCTTGGGTTGGGGTGCATGCAATAGTAGCGCAGATGCTCCCTCCCCACGAGCCGCACCCGAACCCAACAAAACAACTGCATGTTACATGTCACGCACACACGAGCACAAGCAGAGCGACGGTAACAAACTAACAACGCGTAGCGCATGCCATCGAACTTGACGCGCTGGGAACAACCGAGGCGTGGTGGTTACGTAAAAAAGTTACAGGGGCACGACATAATCCTCGGAGATTTCCCGTCCCAGAAGACAAAACAAGGAAAGGATCCATAAAGAGCTCAAGGAAATGTGACCATCAGGTGGCACGGCGGTGTTGTGGGCGAGGAGGACGCCGGTGGAGGGGAAGCCGAGGCGCGGCGGCTACGGCGCGTGCGCATTGGTGGACAGGGCGGCAGCGGCGTGGACTGGTCGGATCGGGATGGCTGGGGCGGCTGCTGCTGCGGAGGCTGCTTCCACAGGCTTTCTTGAACGGCCGCGGCCGCGGTGGACGTGCCGCTCGCAGTACTTGTGCCCCGGCACCGCATTGCGCGAGCACCGCCACTTCTTGCCGTCCGTGCGCCGGCACCGCCCCGGCTCCGGCTCCAAGCTGCTCCTGTAGTGGAAGCACAGGCTCCCCAGACCCATCACTGCACAAATTAAACGATCAACATTGGCAAAAAACCAATCAAACAACATGCACGAACGCAATGGTAAATCAAATGAATCTAGAACGAAAGAAGAATGCGCCGCACGTACGGGATGGGAAGCTTTGCGGGCCGAACGAGGAGGAGGCGGCTCTTCCATATGGGGAGAACGAGGTGCCCCGGAGCGGGCGCGGCGAATGCGGTAGATGAGCACCTGGTACTCCAGCTCCTGCCGCTGCATGAACGTCAGCGCCGACGATCGGGTCTCCCGCATCGCCCCAGATGCTTCCGCGTCACTCCCACGGCTGTCGCTGCGGCTGCCGCCCAGACCAAGACCCAATCCAAGAACCAGCGGCGAGGGCGCTGCCATGGTCACCACCCCTACGTATGTATCCAAACAAGACTACAGAAACTAATGACTCGTGGCGGAATGAAATACGACACATATAGTACGGTACATCTCCTACCGTCGTTCAGGTCGGTGCCAGAGAGGCGGGGAAGCTTGGACGGCGGTGGCGAGTAGACCTGCCTCCCCTCGGCCATTTGCGGACTTCTGTGTAGGTGTGGGTGCGTAGCTTGTGTTTGTTTGTGTGTTCTCGGTTTGAATATTACGGAGGCAGAGTGAAATGGAGCGTGCAGGTTGTTGAGCAGAGGGTAGGGATGGTGTGCTGCCGTCGCTTGTCGGTGTCAGTGGGATTGGATGTAACTACGGGACACTCCTCCGCTGACAGCTTGACTACTCTGTTCCCATTAACGGATTCTGACGGATGAACGAGCGCATCTGCCATGGCGGCTGGCGATGGCGCGCGTAAAATTTGTCAGCTGGGTTTTGGTGATCGATGGATATCAGTACTAACTACCCGTGTCCCGCGTGTCTAAGGTCCGATTGTTGGCCCGATTTTTCGATGAGAACGATAAGTTTGGTAGTCGTCGCTTAACTCTCACGATCACGCTCACGAACACGCAAGGCTCGAAACCACGCAATCATCGAATGATTGACAAGTCGTTATCAACGGTGCACGAATACCGGATGACGACCACGAAGTCGATTCTGCATACACAGAAGAAGCACGCAAGAAAAAGATAAAGCAATCTGAAATTGCAAATAGGAATTGAAATATTGAATTGAGTTGAGATTTTGAACCCGAAGGTCTGATTGTTGGCCCGATCTTTCGATGAGAACGATAAGTTCGGTAGTCGTCGCTCAACTCTCACGATCCGCTACGAACACGCAAGGCTCGAAACCACGCAATCAGGAACCGATTGACAAGTCGTTATCAGCCGTGTCGAATACCTGATGACGACCACGAAGGTCGATTCCTGCATACACCAAAGAAGCACACAAGAAAAAGATAAAGCAATCTGAAATTGCAAATAGGAATTGAAATATTGAATTGAGTTGGGATTTTGAAGCGGTATTATGGTTGGTCTAGTCGACACAAGTCAATACACGAAGTTGCAACAAGGCTAACTTTTAACTAAACAAAATCCAAGAAAACTAGAGGGGGTGTTGCCTCCTTATATAGGGGAGGAAGAGCCACAAATCTAAAAGAAATAACAGGGTGGTAATAAAACTCGTGTACTGTTCACGTGAACAGTAACCACACCCCCACGTGGGCCACCGGTAGATGGGTCAAGTTCAGTATGATTACAAAGCCCAGATTGACCCAAACAAGTGATATGACGTCTTATTTTGATGATTGCGATCAGTTCAGAAGGAATTTGGAGGTGAGGCCAGATCCGTTGGAAAGAGGACGAAATAAGCTTTCGATCAAGTACTTGTGGACCTCAAACGGACTTCGTATGTGAAAGTTATGTATGTTTTAAGTTAAAAACAAGCTCACCTGATAATTTAAGTGAAGCGTCATGAGCTCTTATACTTGGAACAGCATAGCAAACATGGTTGTATCCATAGGGTCATGTCCTCATCATCCTCCCTTTCTTGAAAACAAAGCCGCCCTCGGCTTTTGATAAGCTGAAAATAGGGTAACAAAGAAGCCAAAGTGTATGCATGGTATATGTATATGTCATTTACAAAATTCATCCATATAATCAGATTTCAATCGAGCAATAGCAAATTCATCTACCAATAGTGAAAAGATTTGTAAGTTCTTCCATAATTCAATATCTTCATTCAGATTGTCCATACTAGATGGTGCAATAAAAGGTGAACACATAGGCATGGGATGAGCACTAAATTTTATTTTACTCTCATATTGAACAAGATTCAACACACAAGAATTGTTGTCTAAAACAGTAAGCTTCAATTCATCCATGTGATCACAAGTTATGCATATGCGATATACCAAAAATTGATTGTCTACACCATAATCTCCAATTAACTTAAAACAGTATGTGTAGGTGCTAGAAGGAGAATTTAGATATGAAATTTTAGAAACTTTCTCCATAGCACATTCCAGACTAATGGGATCATTAAGCATGATATAACACAAAGCTTTCGCAGGGGATATTCTCTCCAATACTTCCTTATGTGTAATTAATTCAACACGTGCAAAATTATGAGAATTCAGATCAGCACATGGTTCATTCAAGTCAACACAAAGAATATCAAAAGATTGCACCACTACAGCAGGTATATACTCACAAGGTTGCTCTATGTCTTGCTGTAGCACTAAATCAGTACCTTTGTCATTATCGTCCTCATCAGATACTATAGGTATCTCAAGCTTCTCCTCTATAAGATGCGCTAGATCATCGTTCATTTCTTCAAGCGTCTCGATGGTATCTGGAGATGGAGTAGGAGCCAAAACAATGTCAGCATTTTTAGTTACCTTAGGTTGCACCTCGCTTGTGACTGTGGGTGATGGAGGTACAAAACAACGTTGTAATTTCTTCTTCATCTGCTCCCATGTGTACATGAAGTGGTACTCCAGATTCGACCACCAATGTTGAACATCACCGATCGCTTTGTCCTTGCCATGGTCATCTTCTCATAAGGATCAAGGTCCTGTCTTTCAAAATAGCACTCCACATATTAACCCATATAAAGTAGTCTAACGACGTACTCTCAGCAGTGAGTGGCAATATGTATGCAGGTAGTTGTTTCCCTTTGAGTTCAAATCTGCCTGTGATGACATCGTAATCTACCAACTTGAACAAACCTGTCATTGTTAGTAGAAAACAAGGAAACAAATCACAAGTATATGTTCCTATCAACTACGAGGTGGGGTTTATCAAGTCACACACACTCAAACTTATATCAAGTTCTTACAAGTTCTTACCAATGCAGCAAGGAAATGGTACAACCGGTGGCCGGTTCGTGATACTCTCACTTGCGATTAGTCCAACGATTGCGAGTAACGACACCTGCTGAGTTAGTAGGAAGTGCAGCTTGGAAGACTTCAATATGGTAGCAAGGATCAATAATAATCAAATCAGTTAATGCAAGTTGAAAGATTGTTCAAAGTACTAGCTAATGTTGCTGATCCTAGCCTAATCAAAGCTAGCTAATCAAAGCCCTATGCAGAGAAGTGTATATACGCACACGCAACGATCAATGTGACTTGATGCAAGCAAGGGAAAACCTCACAACAAGTGCTAGGAGAGACACCAGCCAACTACTCAAACTTTTGTAAAGGCACAAGATTGTTCATGACGACGTGGAGCACAAAGAGCAACAATATCGGCAAGCAATGCAAACAACTCTCTAGATTGGCAGAAACAATAGCTAGTCTCAAATGATGAAAAAGCAAAGTTTTATATGGCTTATATATGCTTGTTTGAAAGTTTTTGACGAGATCTACAACTTTGCAGCTATACTAACTCCAAATTCGAAAGGAAGATTGAAGGAAACAGAAAACAGAATCCGAAACTTGCGATGCGGTGGGGCTGAAGATGGCTGATTTTGGGGCACCTGGAGGGCGACAAATGTCTTACATGGAAAAGATGCGCCTCATCATTAGCTTCAAACGAGCACAAGAACGCCTAAAGCGGACACCGTATGCAAAAGTTATGCTGTTTCACGAAGGTGTCTCTGATCACGAAAATCTACTCGGACTCGAATCCGTCTCAGGTTTAAATTTGAAACTGCTATATCTTTCAAACCAGTGGGCCAAACTTGCTGAAATTTTTGTGAAAGCTTTTGGTTAGATGTAGAAGGTCTCCACAAATTTTTACACACTTTTCTTTTCTCTTTTTTTTACATGCTTTTGTTTTATGCGGCTGCCTCTTTCTTCTTCTAATATTTGGCTGGCCCTAGGGTTTGCCGCAAGTCACAAAAAATACTAACTCTATCAAAAGATCACAGAAATCCTCTCTCTTTTTTTTGGATTAACGACAGTACGGATTTTCTATTTTTGGTGCGGATTAGAGGAGTTCTAACCCACGAATTTTCTGTTTTAGATGCAAAACTAAGAACCCTAAGCGAGCGATCAAGCAGCGAAGGAAAACACGAGAAGCAATCTATACAATGACCAACTAGACAATAACTAGAACTAAAGATCAGCAACTAGACACGACAATGCAACCAATGATTCAACAAGCAAAATACCGAAAAGAAAAATTGCAAATGCTCAAAGGGCTCGGTATGGATGATAGATGTAATATTTTTTTGGGGTAATTTTCTGGACTCTAGGTATGAAAAATGAATCTACAACTAGAAAACTGAAAATTCTCACCGATCAACTGAAGCTCTGATACCACCTGATGAACCTGAAGGTCCGATTGTTGGCCCGATCTTTCGATGAGAACGATAAGTTCGGTAGGCATCGCTCAACTCTCACGATCCTGGCTACGAACACGCAAGGCTCGAAACCACGCAATCGCTGAATTGATTGACAAGTCGTTGTCAACCGTGCACGAATACCCGGATGACCTGACCACGAAGGTCGATTCCTGCATACACCGAAGAAGCACGCAAGAAAAAGATAAAACAATTTGAAATTGCAAATAGGAATTGAAATATTGAATTGAGTTGGGATTTTGAAGCGGTATTATGGTTGGTCTAGTCGATACAAGCCAATACACGAAGTTACAACAAGGCTAACTTTTAACTAAACAAAATCCAAGAAAACTAGAGGGGGTGTGGCCTCCTTATATAGGGGAGGAAGCCACAAATCTAAGGTGTAGGTGCTAGAAGGAGAATTTAGATATGAAATTTTAGAAACTTTCTCCATAGCACATTCGGACTAATGGGATCATTAAGCATGATATAACACAAAGCTTTAGAGGATATTCTCTCCAATACTTCCTTATGTGTAATTAATTCAACATGTGCAAAATTATGAGAATTGATCAAGACATGGTTCATTCAAGTCAACACAAGGAATATCAAAGATTGCACCACTACAATGGTATATACTCACAAGGTTGCTCTATGTCTTCTTTGTAGCACTAAATCGAGTACCTTTGTCATTATCGTCCTCATCGAGATCTGTGTGGTACCTCAAGCTTCTCCTCTATAAGATGCGCTAGATCATCGCTCATTTCTTCAAGCGTCTCGACGGTATCTGGAGATGGAGTAGGGCCAAAACAATGTCGACATTTTTAGTTACCTTAGGTTGCACCTCGCTTGTGGTATGGGTGATGGAGGTACAAAGCGACATTGTAATTTCTTCTTCATCTGCTCCCATGTGTACATGAAGTGGTACTCAGTTCGACCACCAATGTTGAACATCACCGATCGGTCTTGTCCTTGCCATGGTCATCTTCTCATAAGGATCAAGATCCTGTCTTTCAAAATAACACTCCAACATATTAACCCATATAAAGTAGTCTAACGACGCACTCTCGTGGTGAGTGGCAATATGTATGCGGTAGTTGTTTCCCTTTGAGTTCAAATCGCCCATGATGACATCGTAATCTACCAACGAACAAACATCACTTTATTAGTAGAAAACAAGAAACAAATCCCAAGTATATGTTCCTATCAACTACGAGGTGGGGTTTATCAAGTCATACACACTCAAACTTATATCAAGTTCTTACAAGTTCTTACCAATGCAGCAAGGAAATGGTACAACCGGTGGCTGGTTCGTGATACTCTCACTTGCGATTAGTCCAACGATTACGAGTAACGACACCTGCTAAGTTAGTAGGAAGTGGAGCTTGGAAGGCTTCAATATGGTAGCAAGGATCAGCAATAATCAAATCAGTTAATGCAAGTTGAAAGATTGTTCAAAGTACTAGCCAATGTTGCTGATCCTAGCCTAATCAAAGCTAGCTAATCAAAGCCCTATGTAGAGAAGTGTATATACGCACACGCAACGATCAATGTGACTTGATGCAAGCAAAGGAAAACCTCACAACAAGTGCTAAGAGAGATGCCAGCCAACTACTCAAACTTTTGTAAAGGCACAAGATTGTTCGCACGACGTGGAGCACAAAAGACAACAATATCGGCGCAATGCAAACAACTCTCTAGATTGAGCAAAAACAATAGCTAGTCTCAAACGATGAAAAATTAAAGTTTTATATGGATTATATATGCTTGTTTGAAAGGTTTTGACGAGATCTACAACTTTGCAGTTGAGGCTAACTCCAAATTCTGAAAGGAAGATTGAAGAAAACGGCAAACACAGAAACCGAAAACTTGCGATGCGAATTCGGGGCTGAAGATGGCCGATTTTGGGGCACCTGGAGGGCGACAAGTGTCTTACATGGAAAAGATGCGCCTCATCATTAGCTTCGAAACGAGCACAAGAACGTCAAAAACGGACACCGTATGCAAAAGTTATGCTTGTTTTACTGAAGGTGTCTCGGATACGGAAATCTACTCGGACTCGAATCCGTCTCGGGTTTAAATTTGAAACTGCTATATCTTTCAAACCCGTGGGCCAAACTTACTGAAATTTTTTGTGAAAGCTTTTGGTTAGATATCGAAGGTCTCCAAAAAAATTTTACACACTTTTCTTTTCTCTCTCTTTTTTTTTTTTACCGCGGCTTTAGTTTTATTGGGCTGCCTCTTTCTTCTTTTAATATTTGGCTGGCCCTAGGGTTTGCCGCAAGTCGCAAAAAATATTAACTCTATCAAAAGATCACAACAATCCTCTCTCTCTCTTTTTTGGATTAACGACAGTACGAATTTTCTATTTTTGGTGCGGATTAGAGTTCTAACCCACGAATTTTCTGTTTTAGATGCAAAAACTAAGAACCCTAAACGAACGATCAAGCAACACGAAGGAAAACACGAGAAGCAATCTATACAATGACCAACTAGACAATAACTAGAACTAAAGATCAGCAACTAGACACGACAATGCAACCAATGATTCAACAAGCAAAATACCGAAAAGAAAAAATTGCAAAGGCTCAAAGGGCTCGGTATGGATGATAGATGTAATTTTTTTTGGGGGTAATTTTCTGGACTCTAGGTATGAAAAATGAATCTACAACTAGAAAACTGGAAATTCTCACCGATCAACTGAAGCTCTGATACCACCTGATGAACCCAAAGGTTGATTGTTGGCCCGATCTTTCGATGAGAACGATAAGTTCGGTAGTCGTCGCTCAACTCTCACGATCCTAGCTACGAACACGCAAGGCTCGAAACCACGCAATCAGGAACGATTGACAAGTCGTTATCAATCGTGCACGAATACCCGGATGACCTGACCACGAAGGTCGATTCCTGCATACACCGAAGAAGCACGCAAGAAAAAGATAAAGCAATCTGAAATTGCAAATAGGAATTGAAATATTGAATTGAGTTGGGATTTTGAAGCGGTATTATGGTTGGTCTAATCGACACAAGGTAATACACGAAGTTGCAACAAAGCTAACTTTTAACTAAACAAAATCCAAGAAAACTAGAGGGGGTGTAACCTCCTTATATAGGGGAGGAAGAGCCACAAATCTAAAAGAAATAGTGGGGTGATACTAAAACTTGTGTTACTGTTCATGTGAACAGTAATCACACCCCCAGGTGGGTCACCGGTAGATGGGTCAAGTTCAGTATGATTACAAAGCCCAGATTGGCCCAAACAAGTGATATGATGTCTTCTTTTGATGATTGCGATCAGTTCAGAAGGAATTTGGAGGTGAGGCCGGATCCGTTGGAAAGAGGACGAAATAAGTTTTCAATCAAGTACTTGTGGACCTCAAACGGACTCCGTGTGTGAAAGTTATGTCTGTTTTAAGTTGGTGTTATCAGGTTGATTCCGGAGGCCGAACTGGATTCCAAAACAGATCTAGCTCGAACTGCTTGCTTGTCTTGGACCAAAAGTGACATGGTGCTGCACATATATATATTTCATCATTAGGTAGCATCATATAGTTCATATAATATAAAGACACTTCTAAAAACAAGCTCACCTGATAATTTAAGTGAAGCGTACGGACTCTTATACTTGGAACAGTAAGCATAGCAAACATGATTGTATCCATAGGGGTCATGTCCTCATCATAGAGTTCTTGAGGATTTGACACACAGACGACAGACCTGGCCAACTCGAGTTTGACGTGGCATGTTGCTATGTTCCCGTGTTGTATTTGACGTCTCCATGTTGCATTGATACGACGTGTACAGTTCTACAAATCACCACGTAGTCAACAACCTCGTGCGTTGAGCGCGGATCTTGGAAACAACACACACACACCCGTGCATATATATATATATATATATATATATATATATATATATATATATATTTCATCATTAGGTAGCATCATATAGTTCATATAATATAAAGACACTTCTAAAAACAAGCTCACCTGATAATTTAAGTGAAGCGTACGAGCTCTTATACTTGGAACAGTAAGCATAGCAAACATGGTTGTATCCATAGGGGTCATGTCCTCATCATGGAGTTCTTGAGGATTTGACACACATACGACAGACCTGGCCAACTCGAGTTTGACGTGGCATGTTGCTATGTTCCCGTGTTGTATTTGACGTCTCCATGTTGCATTGATACGACGTGTACAGTTCTACAAATCACCATGTAGTCCAACTTAACCTACGTACGTTCAGGGCCGCGGCCGATGCTGGAACAACACACACACCCGTGCCCTGCGGGCTCACTCCCTGAGCGCGTCCATGCCCCCCCGCGCTAGTTTGTCGTGCGCAGCGGAAGCACAGGCGACGTATACGGCATCCCACTCCGGCACTTCGCGCCCATGCCCGCTACCACAAGACGGTGATAGATTCGGGCAAGTGCCTCCACGTGCAGCGGCGCCTCGCCAGGCTCTGCACCAGTAGCCACGGTAGGCAGGGCCGAGACCGCGTCCACGCGTGCCCATTAGCGTGACATCTCGCGCGCCGCGTGGGCACCTTCGTACGTGTAGACAAGTACGGGCTGTTGGAGTTTATGGCTTGCCTCGTATAATATTATTCCTAAATCCTAAAAAATCATAATGATTTACTCATGTGTAGTGAAAGATGAAAAAGTTTAGTACTATATTGTTAGTCTAGATAGAAGAAAACCAATTTATAAGGTGGAGCTGATCTTATCCAGTTGAAGTAAGCAAAAGAAGACTGTGCAACATGTGCACGAATGGTGCGGCGATATCAGGTCCGGTTGTGTGCGGATTAATCTCTCTATCCAAATTATCTGAGAGAGAACCAAAATTATCGTCCTACTCCTCTGTGCCGCGCTACCTCGAACTACTCCATCCCGTGTCGGTGTACACATTCTTCAGTTGAGTCTTGAACCGTCACGTCTCTTAGCATCCTTATGAGTTAGCCTTTGACATGTGGGCTTACTTTGGTAGAGACTCTGATTTTGACCGAAAAGGTTGACCTAATGTGAGAACCCGCATAATCAAACTAAGCTAAACTAACAGTAATCGGTAATTAGCCTTAAATAAAAATCCAACAAACTAAAAGCAAAACATGACATCAGTTCTTATCCAATGCATAACCAACATAATTGACAATAGCATAATTGACAATATTAATATTGCTAACCAAACTTCAATATCATCACAGCAATCACTTATACCGAAGGAGTCTATTGCAATCGTAATCGAAACACTAGCATAAACTCAAACTGCATACATCAATCCCATACATCACAGAATACGTCAATGTTTACAATCCTTAAGTCATTACAACAGTCCTTTTACAAAACAACGTCAATTTGTTACAACTCATTTTTTATAAAAGAATGAGTGCAACCAATGAAAAGGTAAATTACAAGGATTAATAAAATTACAACTCAATGATCTTGCATTCATTTCAATAAAACCCTCCTTGCCATTTCATCCATCAACCTTCCACCTTTTTATTTTGCACAACCAAAAGCTTAGAAGGAAAATACCAAAACCGTAAGCGGTGATTATTAGTTGAAATACAATAGATTACCGTCAGTTCCCAAAAAATCTGTAGAATTCCCAGATTAACCCAAGTCGGTCGGTCCCTTGACTTGCAAAGATTCCCTGACCGACCGAAATTAACCGACACCTTTATTTTAATGGGTCTCATCATTCAGCATATTAAAGTCCAACACCCACATTTCCCAAAATTACCTCAACCTTAATAAAATTCTATATTACAATTCTCCATAAACCTTACCCTCAGTCAGTGCATCACAGGGTAGTATTAAGCTTTGCAAGCTTCCAATGCACTTTAGGGCAACAAGGGGCAATAACTCACAGTAGAATCTCATCTCGATAGGATCATGGTAAGTAAAGGAATAGTGTCATGGTAAAAAGGAATGTACATGCATGCATCCGTACAAATAGAAACGTGGACACACATAGGCGGAGGAGCAAAAAAATTTGGAGTAGCATAATTTTTTTTTTGGAGTAGCATAAGGAATATGTTTAGGGTCACTGAAGAGAGCGTCACACATGTACCCAGCTGGGATAAGCGATGATTGCATGTGTATGCATGTTGTTATCGCAATAGTTAGCATTAAGCAATCACCGTGTGAGAAGTAGAAGATACATATGTGATGAAGTATTGCATTAAAAAGGGTAGCAACTGAGAGGGATTGATCAAGATTTGGGCTTACGGTTGAACATTGAAGAAAAAAACTATGATGATGAAAAGAGATAGGAGACACATAGTTCGGTGGAACAGCTGGCGTGTAAGAAAAGATAAATTCAAGGTAGGTCGCCAATAGCTCTAATACCATGTAAACTAATAAGATAATTTACATCAACACATTACTTGAGATGTAATAGAGATACATGTACATGCATACAATTTGAAAAATGTAACTAATTACTAATAGAGTAAGAACAGAGTCATGCAACTACATGATTTATGCATGATGGAGAGTGATTAGTTTCTAAGAACCATAACAACTTATTATGCTCAATGTTTTTCTTCCATCAAAGCCCATACTTCGATTATGTTCCTCAGGTTGTACTTTCTTTCAAGCTTCTAATGCAATTTCCAATGTTTATGATATATTGAAAATCTAAATATCTTACAAGATGCGTAAATATTTTCTCAATCATTTATACAAACTTCGAAATAAACCTAACTACATAAATGCACAGGTTTGGTTATATGTGATGGTTGTAGCAGTTGATTACAGATCAGATTATTTATAGGTCGCTTGAAAATTCCTTATCAGTAAGTTCATTTTGCTCACCGTTGGCTCCTCACAGTTCGTGATCCTTCCCTGTCACCGTTGGTAGTGAGATTGGGTTGGAGTCCGTACTCCATAGGACTTCAGGTTTGGGTTTACTCGGCCCTCACTTTAGAGCTCAACACGAGGAAGGAGGGATGACGGAATGTGGTGGTGGATGCAACAATGCCGTCGGCGGAGACAAGGAAGGAGAGTATGCAAGAAGTGAGGACCGAGCGTGCACATGATGTGTGTGAGTGTGTCCAACAGCTACTATAAAAAAAGAATGCAAGAGGTGGGACAGAGGAGGAGTCAGCGGGTGGCGAGTGTCAGTGCCACCTTGGTGCTGGACTGCTGGTAGCAGCGGCAAGCTGTACAAGTGGACGGCCGATCCCCCGAACACGCGTACGGTTTTGCTCCGCTTTTTGAATTTTGATCCGCCTCTGATCTTCCGAACGGGAGGGCGTGGCGTGCCTACTGAGTCTCCACGCTCAAGTGGTAGCGCAGTGGCGCGGCACGCGCGGCCCATGAGAGAAGACGCGAGCGGAGGAGCAGCCCACGTCCGGTGCATGGGTATTCGTCTGGGTCCATGTAAAGAGAGCAGCCTTTTGCAAAAAAAAAAAAAAAAAAGAAAGGAGAACAGTCCAACGGCAACGGGAGACGTACGTAGTACCACTGAGCCATGGCTTCTGGGGTCGCCGGTAATTTTGTCCCACATCGGTGGTCGACCATGCCGTCTGCGAGGGAGGCGAGTATAAGAGGAGGAGGTGGGCGAGCGTGAAGAGTCATCTTTGCGCTTGGGGCAATGACGCAGCTAGTGAGGTAATACCGAGGCGCGTCAATTGCTGGTTGAAAACTATTTCCAAACCCCCTCTTTGGCCCACCCGGGCCACTGAGAATTTCTGGAAGGGCACCCACTCTTCGGGGAGGGTAAAGCCCTACAAATCTCAACAGAAAAGGTTCCAGCTAATTTCTTTTGTTGCATCCGGGGTGACTGGTTCCATTACAAGGCTTTGTTGCTATCAATTTCTCGATAACACTCGATACTCTGTTTTTTGTGTGAAGGCAAGTCCACTCCATACTTTCAAGGACACGGCCCAACATGGTGTGGTGGGTGATTTCTCCTCTCAAATCTCGTCCTGAACGAGAGCTCGTCCAATAATGAACATCGTGTCCTTGCCCGGCCATACAACCTAAGTCGCACACCTGAAGCCCATTTCTCCGCCTAACTGAGTGAAGAAGTTCAAGAAGATGCAACCGTAAGAGAACGGGCCCAACGAACAAATGCGCACGAAACCGTCACGTTTTGACCACCGACAGCCGACAGTTCAACCAGCGCCCGGGCTCCGTAGTATCCGTATCCGCGCCGACAATCATGTGCTAGCACTAGTAGCCTAGTAGTACAACACATGGCCACGAAAACATCCTCCGTTTCAAGTCCATGGTCAAATAGATAAAGCTTTTACTAGAGAAACTAGACTGTTCAACATGGCATCAAAATGTTTTGTCTACTAGGCATAGTCTCGTAGATGCGGCTACCAAACCTTCTGTTCTTATGGGAAAACAATGGAGACGTGGTAATCAAAACTCATCCACTAGTCCGTTGGCTTTCCGCCGGGTAGATGATCGAGCATATTAGAGCACGCCTGGGAATCATGGGCGCATTCGAAGGGTCTCCAGCTTTTGCCTTCCTAGTCATCATGTTGTACGCAATGACGATGATCCAAGATTAATGTGGCGAATGTGAACCTGCAAGATCTGATCTGTATGTAGTCCCTGTCCTATTCGAGTGATCGAGTCTGCCTTTAACTGGAGTGATGAAGCCAATGGTAGGGACTAATGAGCTCATAGGACGACTCTCCTTTTCTCCTGTTTTTGTTTAAGAAGAGTAGATGTGATCGAATGGTTCAGAACCACTTGTTCTGCAATTAATTTATACCCAATAAAAAAAAAGAGAAAATTTCTTGCTGTAAGTTCATTTTTGAGCTACAGCTAGCTATCACAACCTAGATTCTAGAGTCGATAAGACTGGAGAAAGAGGTCGTGGTGGTGTGACAGGCGCAGGCACGGTGGCAGAGGACACCCATCGGTTTAACCGAGAGTTTTTCGCTAACATAGCGCTATTTGCATATCAAATAGAAAAATCTAGCTCTCTCTAGATGGAGAGATCAAACTAAAAAAATAACACCACAAATTCTCATCGGCAGACGACATATGTCAAATCCGTGTGACAGTCAAAGAAGAGATTTCCCAAGTAAGTACGTCAGGGGAGGAGACTTCCCTCTTCTGCACAGCCCTGGTCTGAACACCCTGTTGCAATTATCGAGATGTAATTATTTTATTTATAATTAATTAGTTGTAATTAATTTATTCATAATTAATTAGTTGTAATGTTAGTAATTAACTATGACTCAATAAACACGAAAATCATGACTAATTAATTATAAATTAATTAATTACAACTAGATAATTACAACGAGGGGTGTCCGGGCCAAAGACATGCGGACGAGAGAAGTCCATGTTGGAGATATGCTCTAAAGGCTGCCATATAGATGATTATATTTCATTATGTTCATAATTTATTGAATAATATGTTATCTTGTTCTAAGAATAATATCGTTAATATTTATTATCAAGTATGCGACTTGATCGTGAAACTCTATATTTTTGCGATGATTATTCTTAAAAGTTCCTTAGTCAGAAACATATGAGGACACATATGAATGGACTAGCATATGTATTGCTTCATGACCATATTTCATGGGTTAGAGATATGGAGATATCAAATCAATAATATGGACACATGTTAGCGAACATAGAGTTGGATCGATCCACCATGAGACACCGCGGGAACATTGCTTTCTTACATATCATCAGATGGTCTCATTTATAATGCGTATGCTATGTCCTTAGACTTGAGGTCGTCGCACGCACTCGAAATACCCTCCATGCAATGGGTGAGATATCTCTAGGCCTATCGAGTGATTGGATTCCAGAAATACATAGCTATGCTACTTACGGTTAAAGAGTTAACCGTAATCGGGGAATTTGAGTCACGTGATCGAGAAGAGTGGTCAAGCTAACCAACAAAGATGGCACGTACTCGCCTTGAGCTTGACCGATATCATAAGGCAAAAGAAAATGCATATAAGTTTGTTGAGGTTCATCTGATATGACTTGGGAGTCAGCATGTTGAAAGCATCTAGGCCCCTAAAAATTATTTTGGTAATTAATGACGACATGTGAATGTTGGATTAACATGTTTATTGAGTATCTACAAGGTTAAGATCCATTGGTGGTTATTGATGACGCAAAGATGCACGTTAAATGATTAAATGAAGATCTACTTGGCTGAAGACAGGTATAAGTAGACTAGGATCCTTTATATTTTACCGATCTTAGGAGAAATGTTTGGAAGACCGAATTTTAGGATAAATACCGTACTATTAAGAGGGATCGTGATTAGTAGCTTGATAATATGGTATTGTGCAATATGGATCAATTTAGGATCATGCATGCATTTGAATTTCTTTTCTCAAAAGCTTTTAGTGTGGTTGTAAAAAATCGGTTGAACCGACGTCTCACCGGTGGTTGTACCGCTTGGTGCGGTTTGACCGCATTTTACTTGGCGGTACTACCGATTTTTGAACTCCTCAGCCAACCGAACGCTAATGCGGTACGACCGGCTCTTTGAGCGTTCCGATTTTTTGTTGGCGGTTGAGTAATACCAGAACCGATGCATTTTTGACTCAGACCTCTCCGAGATAATCGGTCGTACCGCAATTGAGAAACGGGCGTACCGATCTGCGGTTGTACCGATTTTCATATAGCGGTGCGAATTTTACAGAGAGCGTGTCATCTCGACGTTTCTGGAAACCCTTCTATCGGTCGTACCGCTCCTCCTTGCGGTATGACCGGAAGTTGCGGCCGTGCCGCATGTTGGTTGGCGGTCGTACCGCACGGGTTGTTCAACGGCTATGTCAGAGTCATTTAATGCCATTGTTCTAACCGTTACAGTGCTCAGACTTGGGTGCGGTCGTACCGCACCTTAGTTGGCGGTCATACCGTATTTCGCTGATTTTCTGGATATGACTTTTCAACGGTCGTTTTTGTTGGTGGGTGGTATAAATACCCCGCAACTGCTCAATGGCTGTGAGCTAGACCATATTTAACATCCTTAGAGTTTTAAACATTCATTCAACTCCTTAAATTCACTTGTGCACTCTTTGAGAGGTTGTTGAGCTCATTCAAGTGCATCCACTCATTCTAGTTGATCCTTTTGCACTTGAGTGTCGTCAAGCGAAGGTCATTGATTTGTTATTCTTAGAGTTTTGCGGAACTCCCAGACGGCTTGGCGGTGATTGCACGGTGATCTCTTCAAGAAGGTTGTGAAGAGACCCGGTGCCGAGATTGTGAGTGGTTCGGTGTTCACCATCTCCGGAATGGAGGAAGAACAACTAATAGTGATCGAGGAAAGGATTAATTCGTTTAGCCAGTTTGATTTGGTCAAGCTCTCTCAACGTGGACTAGTGAAGATCGGTAAATCTTCGATACCACGGGAAAAACCTTTATTGTCTCATTCGTGGTTATTTCTTGTCTTTACTTATTCCGCATTTACAATTCTAGCATATATCTTATGTTATTGCTTAGCTAGAATTATATCTAGTATTGTCAATTAGATTGTTTTGTAGTAAGTTGCTTGATAACTCCTTCATTATATTGTGTTAGGAATTAATTGCTAGAACTTCTACACTTTAAGTTTAATTTGGTCGATTAAATTTAGAAACCTCCTATTCACCCCCCTCTAGTCGGTTATCCTTGATCCTACACATGTCTTGCTAGGGGCCGCTACCAATTAGTGGACGAGTAGGAGTACTTGGGCCATGTCCAAATGTACGTTAATTAATCTATAGGTCGCACTTTAAGAGTTAGGATTTAATTTGTTTGTTGATTCAAATTCTTGTGAGCCACGAGTTCCTAATGAGCCTCAAAGTTCGAGACCCATCATGGATACCTATATATAGAGGGGCGGTTGGATAGGGTTAGTGGTGAATTCAGAATTCCTGAAACTCTAGTGGCAATACCTTTCTCATCTAATACCACGCAGTCGGTGCTAACACTCCGGTGCGTGGTGTCCCTGCCCTATACGTGTGGATACCTTGGAGGTGTTGATGTTCGCATCAACACTAGGACGATCCGCAACTCGGGACGATCACAAGCAACTGGAGGAGGAGATGTGCGGCTAGTACAACTATCACTGTACGAACACGCTACATCGACTCTACTTCTGCTAGAGTTTGCGCATCTAGTGGTAATCCCGTGATCTATTACTACTAGAGATTCCTTGTTTTATGCAGTAGATTGTTGAATTTGTACTAGCGTAGCTTACCTGTGGTTCAACAGTCCCCTCCCTAATCCCTATGGGACGAGGCGAGTCTGCGGCACACTTACTTGGGAAGTCACCTCCCCTTGCGCACGGACTTGGCGTGTCCGGCTGCTTGCATAGAGTTATTTTTAGCTTTGATCTCGGAAAAGGCTAGATTTATTATTTCACACGCGCTGTATTAAAAAAAAACGAACTCTAACCGAAGGACGATATGCCGTGCCGTGGCTGGTCGCGGCTGCTGTATGTGTAGCGTGAATGCATTAGGCACGGTGCATTGGTGCTGTCAGGCGCGAGAGCAGACAAACGGGTGGAAGAAACAACGGTGAACCTGTGTTCCTCCACCTGTTATTTGCAGGACAATACGCCTTTCACCATAAATAAAGCGCTTGATCGAACTTACGGAGGGAGCAAGTAACGTACAAGAGACAAATGACTCGAAAGTGAGATCATGCGATGCGGCACACTGGCACAGGCATTCTAGCAACTACGTCCGAATTTTGAGAGCACAGTCTCAAAAAATACACACGAGAGGTCATAAAAAGGAAGAAGCAAAACACAAGTTTTCCAATTTCCTTTTCTTGTCAGCATGACTCATCAGTCATCACTCATGGCTCGTTGCGCGTGAGTGCTTCCTGCTCAGCACAACTGCACAACAGTCCTGCTCATTCAGAGGCATCGACGGTTACTGTGAAAGGATCTTCTGTGAAGCTCAGAGGAAATAACAGGTCATAAAAATGAGAAGTCGTGAGATACTAGATTCATATTCTTCTCTTACGATCCAAGGAAAAAAACACTCCTATCTTATAAACTACAAAGTATGTTAAAAATATATTAAAAAAACTGTTTTCCTTTTTCCAACAAGAGATCTATTTTACTATTTTAGGTATTGTCTATCTAACCATCTCTTAAAACATTTTGGACCAACTCAATGTGCAACTGGTTTATGCTTCTCATCAACACCTTTTCTTTACTGCTTTTTATGAATTCTGGACTGTTTTGGTCCTTTAGCGCAAATTAATTCTTAAACTAGCCTCTTTAGCGTCAAAATTTCAATTTAAACCCCATCCTAGTACCTGCTGCCGTCGGGAGGCAGCGCGAAGCTGCCGAAGTTCATGCCACGCCATTGTTGGCGGCATCTAGGTTCTGCCAGTGCGATTGGCGACACTCAAGATCTTTGCCAAGCCCAAGCGCACATGAAGTCGCTGCCGCCCGCCGGCGGCACCTTTGCGGCGGCGGTGCGGTGCGTGGCAGGGGAGGCAAGGTGCTGTCGTCCCCAAGGGTAGCACCTTGGTGCTGTTGTGCCCAACCGCGACATCTCGGTTCTTTGCCCAACCGACAGCGGCACCTCGTCTTTGCGGTATGCGGGACCGTATTAAGTCAGCTGCTACCGACCGGGACGGCAGCAAGTGCTAGGATGTGACTAAAACTGGAATTTTGACATTAAGAAGGCTAGTTTAGGAATTAATTTGCGCTACAGGGCCAAAACAATCCAGAGTTCACCTTTCCTCACCCTTGGCTTTACACAGTGACAGAGTCAAGATTTAAACAACAGGGGTGTGAAGTTAAGTAATACATTTCGACATAAAAGTTTAAAGAGCGTACATGCTATACTTTACCTTATTATTCACAAAATTAATTGCTAAAAAGACTCACTCAACATTTGGATTATCACAAAGTCGAAAAGCAAATAAACAAATTTGGATGTTCAAATATCGAATATCTAACCCATGCATGTGTATATATAGCTATTATACCTATGAAATACACAGTAGTTTGCTAAAAAAATTCGGGGATGCAATGCATCTGCACCCATGCTCTGCTGTAGCTCCGCCCTGCCTTTACTTCCTATCACATTCTTTCCTCTTGCACCTACAGCTTTGCTTCACTGTCGTCGATTTCCTCTGTCAAATCCATTTCAAACAATAATGTTGCTGCCGTCTCATCTTCTCCAATCTCCAACGACTATATACGATAGGTTGTGTTCACCCTTTGTTAGAAAATTATTGTTCACCTCTTGCCACATTCAGCATAGATAGTAGAATTGAGGCTGTCCGTGGCATTTTTAAAATATAAGGTTAATCAAGACTATTATTTATTTATATCGAGGTTTTTAAGAATTAAGTAGAAAAACTAATGCGAAGTGCAGTTTTTTTTTTCCAAAACTTTTGCAACTGTACAAGAACACCGTGCTCTAGCGTGCGTAAAAAGATCATTGGTAGAGCACAACACACAGCTCAGCCCAACTTCAGACGCAACGCAACGCAAGCGAGTACCCCAACCGCAGCTAATCATCACTCCTGTCAAGGCACGGGCACATGCCCAGACTTAGTGCCCCACACCACACTCACACTCCACCCCAAACCTAACCATGGTCAAAACTCAAAACTCAAAACCCAACCTGACCTGACCTCAGCATGTCACAGGTTCTCAACCCCAAGAGGACAAAAACGAAAAACCCAAACCCAAAAGGCTAAAACCCCCACGTCACACCACTCCTCTCCCATTCCCCAACACCACCGCCGCCATGGCCGCCTCCCACCGCCTCCTCTTCCTCGTGGCCATCTCCCTCGCCGTCACCGCCACCCGCGCCCACAACATCACCGCCATCCTCGATGGCTACCCGGAGTACTCGCTGTACAACAGCTACCTCTCCCAGACCAAGGTCTGCGACGAGATCAACAGCCGCAGGACGGTCACCTGCCTCGTGCTCACCAACGGCGCCGCGTCCTCCCTCGTCTCCAACCTCTCCCTCGCCGACATCAAGAACGCGCTCCGCCTCCTCACCCTGCTCGACTACTACGACCCGCAGAAGCTGCACTCCCTCCACGACGGTTCCGAGCTCACCACCACGCTCTACCAGACCACCGGCGACGCCTCCGGCGACATGGGCCACGTCAACATCACCAACCTCCGTGGCGGCAAGGTCGGCTTCGCCTCCGCCGCGCCTGGCTCCAAGTTTCAGTCCACCTACACCAAGTCCGTGAAGCAGGAGCCCTACAACCTCTCCGTTCTTGAGGTCTCCGACCCCATCACCTTCCCCGGCCTCTTCAACTCCCCATCGGCCGCGTCCACCAACCTCACCGCGCTTCTTGAGAAGGCCGGGTGCAAGCAGTTTGCGCGGCTCATCGTGTCGTCCGGGGTGATAAAGATGTACCAGGCGGCGATGGACAAGGGGCTGACGCTGTTCGCGCCCAACGACGACGCGTTCCAGGCCAAGGACCTGCCGGATCTGAGCAAGCTGACGAGCGCTGACCTCGTGACGCTGCTGCAGTACCACGCATTGCCGCAGTACGCGCCCAAGGCGTCGCTGAAGACCATCAAGGGCAGCATCCCGACCCTGGCCTCGACCGGCCCGGGGAAGTACGACCTCTCTGTGGTTGCCAAAGGCGACGACGTGTCCATGGACACCGGCGTGGACAGGTCACGCGTCGCGTCCACCGTGCTCGACGACACACCGGTGGCCGTCCACACGGTGGACAGCGTGCTTTTGCCGCCAGCGATCTTCGGTGGCGCCCCGTCGCCGGCGCCGGCACCCGGACCGTCAGGCGAGGTGCCAGCGTCGGCTCCTGCACCAGAAGCCTCCGCGCCGGCGCCCTCTCATAAGACCGGCAAGAAGAAAAAGAAAGGTAAGTCGCCGTCGCATTCCCCGCCCGCCCCCCCGGCTTCTTCGCCCGACATGGCCCCCGCAGACGCGCCGGTGGGAGACGAGGTGGCGGACAAGGCCAACGCCAAGAAGAACGGCGGCAACGTAGTGGCCATGAGCTTTGCGGCCGTGGCGGCCTCTGTCGCTCTGGTCGGCGCGTCGTTCTTGTGAGCGGCAGGTGTTCGATGTTGGGCACTCGTTGTTTCCCTCGGGGTATGCATGATGTGATGCAATCCGGTGTTGCTTGTGAGTTCGTGGGCTCCATTGGTATGCTCATCCGGAGTTGTTTTCTTCTTCCTGGTTTGCTGATTGGTAGGTCGGTAGGATTCGATCCTCAGGTGGAGACGCGGCGATTGTGATGCCTATTTTGGTAGTTTTAGAGCTTCTCGGAACCAAGTCTTTTGAGTCTGTTTTGTTGTTATGATTGTGCTGTGCTCGTTCAAGTTGCATCGTAGCTATCAAGATTCAAGAACTCCATTTCACATCCAGCATCTTGCTGAAGCTACTTGCAATTACTTGCAAAGAGGCTTTGATTTTAGATCCAAGAGCTCCATTTCACATCCAGCATCGTTACGTTACTTCACCTCACTGTAGGTTGTAGTGTTGCACATTCTAGATTCTATTCCAGTTTTTTTAGATGTATTTACTCCAGTTATTTGCGATCTTATTGCACATGCGGCTGGGAACGGGGCCAAAACTGTCCTAGTGTGCTGCTGCGTTCTTTGTTAGGGAAGTACCGTAATACGGGCCCCTGTTAAGGATGCAACCTCGTGGTTCGTGGCCATTTAAGCCCACACGGCAACGAATTTCTCATTATTTTCGGCTGGGGGTCAGGACTCAGGACCACATGGAAACAGTGTGCATCTGTGCCTCATGTGCCCGGGCGAACGATGTGACTCGTGTAAATGCAACTGAATGGAGTTTGGAATTTTGGATCCCCAACCGAGTTTTGAAATCAATCGCATTTTCGATTGTAAGGCTACTCCCAATGCTCCACTTTGGTATTTTAAGACTCTACATAAGCAAAAATCTGATGTGACACTGTAATTAAGGAAGAGAGAGCGGTCTAGTATCTTATTTAGATACCACTCATACCTAGTATCCTAGGTAGAAATAGTGGTAAAGATATTTATATCAAAGACATAAGATACAACAATCTAGGATATAATGTATTGGGAAGGTGGTATCTAAATATCTTTCATGCAATAAGGCCAGTCTCAATGGGAGTTTCATTAGAGTTTCATTCTCATTAAATGTGTTGTCACATAGGCATTTTAGATGACATGGCAGTGCATTTAAGAAGAGAGAGGAGAAATGAGTTTCATCTAGATGAAACTCTCTTGGCACGAATACCAACTCCCTCTGAGTCATGAAATTAAATGCCTATGAAACTGTAGAATGAAACTCTCCATTGAGAGTGAGTATTTCATTCGAGTTTCATTTCATTTCATATAACATGGTAGTCTTGGAAACAACGTCATGAAACTCTCCATTGAGACTGGCTAAGAAAACCACTCATTCGGAGTTGCATCTGCAACTGCTTTACGCACCTTTACACACACTACAATGTACGACGGTAACTGCCCTGGTTGGTGTTGCAAATCTCGTGACTCCGCACTGAGCCTGACGTCGTGGGTCCATCCCATCCTTCCGATGCGCATGGCTTTAACGCTCTGGTCCCTATAAAGCTTGGCAAAAAAAACTTTATAATTTAGTTACGGAATATATGGCGTGTCCGATTTGGCTACATACATAAGAAATAACAGCATATACAAATGAGCAAGCCAAAAATATATCTACGGTATATGTGCATCTTTTTGAATAATAAACAAGGTTGGTTTGAACGAACTCGATCAGTCCTAGCGGTCTATCGGTCTCTTTCCTTTGTCTTTGGACTGTTCGCGGTGTTGGTTAGTCTCGAAGTTAGTTATGTTTTACAAGACAGATTGAATGATGTTAGGATAGCACAATGTAGTGCCACGTGGCTGGGATATTGTGTGCTGCCAGGGGAAGCTCGCGCAGGGCAACCCAGTCAGGAAGATCACGTCATGAAGCGTTGACGCTATCTCCCCACAAGGGAAGTGAATCATGTGCGTCTCCGGTCTTTATCGGTCAACCAATGCCGTTAGGAGGCACATGTCGTACGAAAAGCGCCTGGACATACAATCGCTGCCCGCGCGATCCTGGTCGTCCTTCCATATCGCTTCGATCATCCTCGCTAGTGAAAGGAGGTCTGTCTCTCTCAAACTACGTCGAAAAGATTAAGAACATGAGTTAATTCACTCAAAGTAGTCATGCTGTAATTGAGTACACGAAGGTCGTAATTGCACGTACCTTAGAACCCAACGTGGGTAGTGGTGGATAACGAGCTGGCTCGGCTCGGCTCGGTGAAACTCGTTAAGGAAACAAGCTCGGCTCAGCTTGTTAAGGTAACGAGCAGAATAGTAAGCTCGGCTCGGCTTGTTCAAAAGTGTTAACTCGGCTCGTTAGGCTTGTTCAAAACATTTGCACATGATTTTGAATTTTCAACTGAAATCTGGCCGAAATTTGAGAGCAGCGAAACAAAATTATAGGTCAAGTGATCAAGTCACTTCCCTCTTACCAGTTCCATCATTAACTAAATTAGTAGCAGCAAGAAGAACAAGTCCATCACAGTATCACACAGTTCTAATTTTCAGATCACATGATACATTATTCCATCACAATTCACGTCGACCAGATTTTAGGCGCTCGACGGCGAGGGAAATGGCGACGATGACGAGGCACACAGCGGCCACCACCCACGTCGGCGTGAGCGCCAGCGACTGGGTCTCCTCCTCTTGCCCCATCTCCGCCTACTACCACGCTCCGCACCATGTGGCTGTGTTAAAAGGACCGTAACAAATAGGGGCAAACTAGAAATCAGATTGGAAACATATTGGCAGTAGAAATTAGCAAAAGGAAGGAAAATCAATTAAGCTAAGGGAGGAGTTTCGAAGCCATGCCTTGCCGAGGCGGTGGAGGAGGCGCTCGACGGCGAGGGAGATGACGACGATGATGAGGCACACGGCGGCCACCACCCACGTCGGTGTGAGCGCCAGCGACTGGGCTTCCTCCTCCTGCCCCATTTCCGCCTACTACCACGCTCCGCACCATGTGGCTGTGTTAAAAGGGTGAGGCGGGCGGCGGGGGTAGGGACGGAGAGGTGGGGAGCGAACGCAGCGTAGAGGTGGGGAATGGCCGAATGGGGATTAGGGTTGCGTGCGGTGTGGGGAACGCAACGTAGGGGTGGGGAATGGCCCAACGAGTCGTGCGTAGGGCGTTTTGGGCTGGGCAGTGGACAGTGCTGGGCCTAGCTTCTCTTTTGGTCCGGTTGTGTTAACGAGCTAAACGAGCTAACGAGCAACTCGCGAGTTAGCTCGAACTCGGCTCGTTAAGAAAATGAGCCAAAATGCCAACTCGGCTTGACTCGGCTCATTAATGGACCGAGTTCGAGTCGAACCCTAAATGAGTCGAGCTGGCTCGCGAGTTTTGGGTTTTTTTTTCACCCTTAAACATGAGTTCACCCTCCATACCCTCATAGGCGTACATATGAACCCACGGTTTCTTGCGACAAGTAATTTGTCACCAGTTCAACTGATGTCTGTCGTCAATTGGAATGACGGCAGGAGTTCATCATTTCAATTGGCGAGACATGCATATTTGTAAAAAAAAAAAAATAACTATTTATTTTTTAAAAAATATCTTTCAAATTAATATTATTAAAAAAAAAATCGCGCATCGTTTGTATGCTTCTTGGGTGGATTGCAATTGGCTGCTTCCCGCTTTGGAGAAGTACCTGGACCCCTTTTGCTCAATTCCAGGGTAAAAGCGACCGGTGATTTTCTCACTGACGGTACGTACGTCCACGGCAAAACTGTTCCTTTTCTTCATCTTGATAAAACAGCCACATCATGGAGTAATTGGAGTATACCGAGTACCGAGCCATGCTCGCCGGGTCACTGCTTCTCCAGTTCTCCTCTCGGCGCCACTCACCGGGCACCGCCGCACCGACGTACGGTTGGTATTAAATTTTCGTGTCTGGGTGATCTCAAGCAAGAATTGAGCTTGGAAGGAGCCAAAACAAACGGTCAATGAGCAAGTTGGCCCTACTACTACTACATGGTCCATGGGGGTTCTCTCGTAATTTTGGAAGGTGAACAATGGTTGAAGTGACTGATGATTGTGTCGGTGCCTCGGTGGGGTGGTGCTTTGCTTCAGGTGGCTCACTTATTACCAGTAGATGAGGCCTGAAACAAGTCGATGTACATGCGTAGTAGTATTTCTTATGTGGTGTCAGCGTCTAGTAGTTGAAAGCTCCGGAGTCTGGAATTCAATACTGTTCCTTTTCTCCATTTTTTCAGTAGAAAATCCAGAGAATAGAAGTCCTAGAGGTCCCCGGAGAAGCCATCTAAGCCATCTAGTTTTATTGTATGAAAGGTATTTAGATATCATCTTCCCAATGCATAGTATCTTAAAGTGTTGTATCTTAGACCTTTGATATAAAGTATTTACTAGTATTTCTACCTAAAAAACTGTGTATGAGTGGTATTTAAATAAGATACCAATCTAATTGCCCACATGATTTTTGTCTACGTGACAGCTTTAAGAAACTTGCCAAGGTGGAGCATTGGGAGTAGCCTAAGAAATTTGGATACCGTTGGCCCTATAAATCATCGAAATTACTAAACTAGCCCCCCTAGCCCTAAAATTCATAATCTAGCCCCCCTTGGACCGTGTGCTGTGCCCCCGGGCCGCATTAGACGCCTATTGCACCGCCTGGCAGCAGCAAGGCGCTGCTGCGCTCCCCACCCGCTGCCCTCCACAGCCACAGCAAGCAAGAAGAGGAGAACGAAAGGAGGAGAGAGGAAAGAAGAAAAAAAAAAAAAAGAGAAAAATCCAAAATATTTTTTTTCAGAAATTTCAAGAAAATTCCATAAAAATCATTGGAACATGAATAGATTTAATAAAATAATTTTGAATTTAATTGAAGTTTATTTTATTATTTTCAAATATTTTTCATTTTATGAAAATTTTCAATTAAGCTTTAATTAATCCAATAAAATATAAATTATTTATTTTATTTTATTGAAGCTTTGAGAAGACTATGAAAAACGGGAAAACTGAAAAGAAATAAAAATAACTCAAAGGAAATAGCAATGTTTAATTTAATTTAATTTGGGCTTGAATCAAGGTATAAATTATGAATTGAGCTCATGGTTTAATATAATTTGGGCTTGAATTGAGGAATAGTTTACAATTTGAAATTTAGATTATGGAATTTCGATTCTGGATTCATCCTTCCGATCCAAATTTGTGTGTACAAGGTAGAATTCATTATGGAACTCCTCAGCAATCAACCCAAAAGGACATTAACATCAAGGTTCTTGATCACATTACCTCACCATAGTGGAGTTAAAGCAGAGTACCTTATGGAGCTTCTACAGAATGCAATTGAAGGGGCTGAGAACGCTCGTTGTGATTATGAAGATGCCCTAAAATGTTAGCGATCGAGAGGAGGTTGTGGGATATTCCAAATATGCTATACTTTTTCCTACTTCTGGAAAACGATATTCGGCCGATGAGATGACCAATAGTGATTTTAACGGTGACATGTACTATGTCTCGAGAAACCTAAAGGTCAGTTGACTGCTAATCGACCGAAGGTAAAGTGCGAAGCATGGAACCAGACTACAGTAGAGTCCGCAGAAAGAAGCACGTTGCACGTGGTCACATGTCATGATGGTTCAGCTAATTGCTTTAGTCATCCTCGCTGCTACTACGGTACACTACAACACAAGCATTCGAACTATATAAGTATACATGCCTTTAGGAGATAGGAGTAACATGGTGGGTAGGACGGGGGACTACTACAGAATGGCATGACCTGCTGCGTGGAACGAGGCCATTTGCCCTTCCTTGCGAGCTCGGCGTTGTACTCCTTGCCGGCCGCTTTGGCCTCGGCTGTCATTTTTCTCTTTTTCTCGCGTTCCCTCTCGCGAGCCTCGCACTCCCTGCGCCTGCACGCCTCGAGATGAGCTTACATCTCCCGTCGAATACGCTCGATGTGCTCTTCGTTGCTGCGCTCCCCCTCCCTCTTCTCGCGGTCCCTCTTGGCATCCCACTCCTCGCAGTCGAGACATCACAGGTCTCTTGGGTGGATCCATTGGTCGATCCACTTGCGGTGGCCACATAGCGAATCCAGGGACTACGGGAGATAAGAGAGGTTGTTAGTGCATACTTTGAAAGACAAATGGTAGGGAACATACTCTAATCGGTCCTTACCGGTTGCAGATAGCGGGTCGTGTCCCAACGACGGACGGGATAGTCCGAGGAGTAGTTGGTGCAACCCTAGTAACGCATGCCCAGGTTGAGTCATTGCTTGGACTTGAAAAACTTGCATGTGTCGCTGCACACCAACAGAGGGGCGACGTGTCCCCCTCGGGCGGGTCTTACGACAAATGTTCGGTGGGAATGTTCCGATAGGGGTTGCTGCTATAGGGGACGTCATTGCGGGGAGGTGCCCTTCTGGCACGCTTCGCTTGTTCATCTCGGGCCGCAGTAGCCCTTGCGAGTTAGCGGGTCTCATCCCATTGGTTCTCTATCCGAGCGAGATTGTGTTTAAGTGTTGATGCAGGACAACCCGCTGTGGGAGGGGTACAACTTATATGCCAAGCCGGCCGTGCATACGCGGCTGACTTGCTATTGGGTTGAAGAAAATTCACGTCCGCGAGGCAACGACCCCAAGGAGGAATCGTGTGGCAGTGTTGCGTCATGTCTCTACGACTTGTGATAGTCGCTCAACGATTGGACGACAACTCCACGTGTCGCTCCATCGCTGGGCAATTTAAAATAATAATATTATTATTTTATTAATCCGATGGAAATTATTGTGGGGGAATAAATGACAATTTTTGTAGGTAATACATTTAGCAAATCTTGTTTGTAAGTTGTTAATTTATTTTGGAAATAAAAGGGTGGTGAGAAGGTTGGTTGGTCCGTTTGTGATTTTCGTAGATTCTCAACGGTGCGAAATCTGTTAGACTCGCAATAACATTTTGTGATCGTCGTACTGAGGTAGCAATTTTCTGTTATGTATAGCATGCATAGATAAGGTTACTAGTTTCTTATCATTCATGAAGGACTACGATGCATAGATAAAGAGTGGTCAACTGAACTTCAACTTCTACTTGGCAAGAACAACATATAATAGAAGAAAAGACCGCAAAATTAACTATCTTTATTCATTTTTGAAGCATTTTCTTAACTCTTTCCATCTTTTCATCCAGTCTTTTAAGTCTATTCTCTTCATTTTGTATTGGTTTATGAGAGGGTCGAGCCACTGGATGAAATGCAGCAACACCACGGGAGTCTTCTTGTAAGACAACAATTTGCATTGCAATATCTCGAACCACCGGGACATCTTCATCAGCCTACTACCAAAACCGACATGTTGTGTTCTGGAGAAGAATTACAGCTTGAAGTGAAAATAAAATAACATGCTATTTCGAATGGAATTCATTCGGGATGATTTTCCACAAGTTACCATAAGATTTGAACACTTCATGAACACTCGGGATGGATTCATTAGCGTATGAGAAGTGAACATAGTCGTCGGATCCCTGTAATGAGGGCAAACTAGATGCTGTCGCAGTGATTCTAATTGTTTGCTCACTCGAAAGTTAGATGAGGCCAAAGACATCCCGTTTAAGACTAGAAGAAAGGAGAAAGAAAGTGAAGAGCTCAGTGAATGGCATCCGAAGCATCCATATATAGCCAACGGCCGAATTGTAATTGGGTCAAAGGAAATTCACGTTCGCGAGGTAGTGGTCCCGAGGAGGAATCATGTGGCAGCGTTGTGTCACGTCTCTGCGGAAAGTAGACTCGTCGGGTCACGTCGTTGCGCAAAACTACCTCGTTGGGTCATGTTGTCCTGAATCACAATGCCACATTGGGAGGTAGAGTTGTCATTTGTACTAACTATTTCGGAGCACATTTTGTGTCGATAAAATCACAATGTTACAATGACATTACATAACATTCAACACAATATCATAACATCTTTTATCCATAAACCACAAAGGCGTAATGCACAATAACATTACATAACATGCATTAAACAGACATGACATTACTTATGGCACATCCTCCGGCCGCTTGCCCGATGATGTAGCTGACCCTCAGGGAAGGTGAGCCTATGAGGGGTGCGGCGAACATCTCAGAAGCTGTAGTAGGGGCGCTGCGTGTGAGGCGTCGCTGCGGTGATCTCGGTGTAGGTGTCTGGTTGAGGTCTGAACATATCGTTGACCCAGATATGGATGACAACAACCCGCAGTTGACATATTTATGGCCCGAGGCACGTGGGAGTAGCGCATGTGGGAGCAAGAGCAGGGTTGAGCGCGTGGCGTGTGGGCGCAGCACCGGGGCGGGCCAGGCGCGGGCGAGAGCCCGCTCGGCACGTGTCCTTGCCTCGCACCTGCTGCTGTCGGGCAGCGCAGTGCAAGTTGCTACGGGTGGGCGGTTGGGCAGCAGGGCGATGCTGCGGCCGGGGCGCATAGTACATTATCTGTTGCGGGTATGGGCTGTAGCAAGCGGGCCTAGGGGGCTAGATTAGGAATTCTAGAGGTCTAGGGGGCCAATAGTGCCCAGATTTTGCCACCTAATTCTATAAAAATTAACACTTGCATCTGTGTTTGTTTTTATTTGTTGGCTGGATTAACCGAGGCTAGGACTTGTGGAAAGTAAGGGTCTGTTTGGATGAGTGAATGTGTTGGTCATGTACCGGATGGTTCGGGCAATGGGGTGGTTCACGTGTTTGGTTTGGTGAGTGGAACCGATCGATTTAGCACCAACTCGTCCCATCGGAAGGAATATTTCGCGTAGATGTTGTACCAAGGCGTTCGACGAAAAATCTTGAACCACACGGTCTAGCTTCTCGCGAATGACTCTGCGTGCACTAACTCGCTGCTCTTCCCGTTGACGTCTCCGAGCGCAAAAGCACGGTGAGCTTTGGCCACCCCCGCCGGGCTCATTGCCTTGGTCTCGGTGTCCTCGACCTCGCACTCACCTCCCCCTTCTCTCTCCACAACCGAAGCATGAAGGACATGCCCCTTCTTCCTTCCATTCGGCGACAACCCGTCCGTGGCCGCTGCCCCCACACGCGATTTCCGGCCAACAAGGTGACTCCATTCCCGAGCTACTTGCGTCAAAATATGTTCTAGGCCCTCCTCCATCTCCCCCAACTAAATTTGGGTTTCCTTGACGACACCTTGCCGATGGCATCATCTTCCCCGCGTGCGGCTAAAACCGCCGCCATGGTCGCCCTACCCCCTCTATCGAGTCCTAGGTCAATCCTACCACCGATGGGTTCGCCTCGGCCTCCCCGTTCCATTTTGCCTAGCCACGGTCGCCACCGAAGCCCCCCTTGCCGGCGTTGTGCGTCGCTCAAGCCCACCTGGCGCCTGCTCTGTTTTGGTTTGAGACAGAGAAGAAGACACTGCACCTATGACAGTGGGCCCATCCATACGAAAGAAAAGAAAAGGATGGAAGAAAAGGGGAAAAAAGAGAAAGAAGAAGAAAGAAAAGGAAAAAAATGAAAATGAAAGAAAAGGAAAATAATATAGAGGTAATCTCAGATCAACTCGTACAACCAACTAAACACATTCGTATATCATTCCATACAACTAATCATATCAATTGATTGTACCATCCTATATAAACCGATTCTATCTTACCTGTATCATCTCATTCAACGCCGTTCAACGCCGTTACATCAATCAAACGCAGCTTAAACAAGCGCTGTCGGCCATTGTGGGAATGGAGTCCTGTACAAGCAATTTATAAGCTGGGCCTGAAATGCTCGGCAACAAGGACTCCAGCACAATCAGGGATGTGACTGTCACGACTCACGAGGCTCATGTGCGTTGCCGACTGATGCAAACTGTCCAAACTGTCTACTACACTTGTTACTGCACACTCCTCATTATTCATTAACCTGTTTGGCTGTTGTTACCCTCATGGCACACCCAAACAGGGCACGCAGGTGCATTTTTTTTATCGTGTCCGGCAACTGCAACTCTGCAACTTAAACACTGTAACCTGATCGTCTCGTGATGGAATATTCAAATCGTGCAATGCTGGGCAGGTAGAAAGGGAGAATAAATGATGCTGCAGATGGAAAAAAGAAGCGTGCAACAACTCGACGTGCGGCAGAGGCTTTCCACGTTCCGATGCAATATCTCGTTATTTCCAATATGCAGTATTTTGATGTGGTTTTTTAGTACATAAAAAGTGTTAAGATAGTATTTTTTTTTTAATACATGGTTTCTTATAATGGAGTATCTTAGATCCTTTTAATTAATTAGATATAAAATCTTAAGGAGATGGTGTGTACAAGATGGAAATAAGTTAATTTTCTTGTCTATGACTTCGAGCCAGAGGAGTCTCTTATTTAGATACTGCAACAATCTCTCATCTCATTTAATCTACTGTCATATCAGCACTTTGCCTACATGACACCCTTAAGATACTGGCTAAGGTGAAGTATTAGGAGCAGCCTAATCAGGATGTAATAGTTTTTTTTGATAGCCACAACATTTTTTTAACATGGCTCAACATTTTTTTAACGGGCTCAACATATCAAAAAACAATGTACAATATTTTTTAAAACGTGTCGCAACATATCAAACTCTGAATACTCACTCGGCGGACTCGGAGGAGGCGGCGGTGGCGGGCAGGCGAAGCAGCTGCCTCCTGGCGGCCCGGGACGGTAGCAGGCCCACGGGGAGGAGGGCTAGGCGGAGCTGGTCACCGTCGGGGTCGGCGACGCACCTGGCGGCAGCAACAGGCAAGGGCGACACGAGCACGTGGCTAGGGCGGCGCGGTGGCAAAGGCGGAGGGTGGCATCGAGGCAGCGGGAAGAGCGGAAGAGGATGGGCTGCGTGTGGAAGGGGATTTGTGCCGAAGAACAAGTGGAAGAGGAGGGGCTGCCTGTGGGAGTAAAGAAATGGGGAACGGAAGGGAGCTGGGCCTGGGGCAACCGTGCGATGAGTTTTCTGGACGTATGCTTTGAATCATTACCCAAAAAAAAAACGGGAGGCGCGACAGCTCGCACCCGTCGCTCTGTACGCTAGACTGTGCGCCATGATATACGTACGCACGCACTCATCAGTAGCTATGCAATGACGACGAGCTGTCTCCGGCAAAAGGTAGGCGAGCTAATACTACTTCAGAGAGTGCGCGAGAGGGGGAGATCATTGCCGGTTCGGAAAGGAGGCGTGCTAGCCTGCATTGCTAGTGCGAGTCTAGCCATGGCTACGCCTTTTAGCAGACGATCCGTTCCTTGGAGTTACAGCAGATAAGATTCGCAGCGGCACAAACATGACATGAACGAGGCTGTGCGTTGGGAACTTTGGGATACCTGGTTTCAGTGCTCGAGCAGTGCAACTGCGAACCTCTTCGGTGCCTTTTCTTTTGGAACAAATCGTTGGCCCATGATGATTTCGCTGTTCCTGCAAGGATGAAACGCGTCGATTACAGTAGCCGAAGTCTGATGTTATGCGAGAGCAATGAACGCAAAGGTTTCAGTGTCCAGTTTCCCAGTAGAAAAAAGGTGCCCAAGAAGACTACACTTTCACGTGTCAAGGTGGAAAAGGTAGGGCACTTAGGCCCAAACTCAAGGAATGAAGCCCATCGGGGCATCTTACTGTTACCGGGCGAAGTATCACCCGGCCAGAATCAACGAAGGTCCAAAAGTGAAGATGCTAAAGCTTACAAGGAGGTCCATGTCACGTAAAGCGGACATGAAATAGAAATTTTGCATTATTTATTCAACAAAGCTTCACCATTGATGAGCAGTGTGGGTTTTGAAGTGCACCCGTCGTAGCAGAGTCTGCAGTCCGGAAGTAGAGACTCGATAGTCCTGCTTATCTAAGCGCCCAAAATTCGATACGCAATCGCGCCATAAAAAAAAATCCTCAAAAATCAAGTAAGTCGTGCGTGCGCCTCTTCTCAACTGCGTGTCGCCATCTACGAACACATATCACACTGCGTGTCGCCATCTACGAACACATCATCACCGAGAGGAAAGCCAGAGACTTCGGTGATTGTCTACTTAGTAGTTTGTACTGATGAAGATTCTAACCTAAACCAGCACATGGTTTGCCGCCAAGATTCCAACGACTGTCTACTATGGTCGGCAACGTCAATACTAGTGGTACTTGACGACTTCGTTTGTCTAAATTGATTAATTTTCTTCGCATTTGGTGCCAGGATGCCTGCCAGCAAGAAATAAAAAGGACCAGGAACTGCTGTGCTTCATGGTAGCATGCTTTAGCTCAGATCGAGGAGCCAACCACTCTCTACAGAATAACGGTCAACTTTGCTAACAATCTATTGTCTGCAGCCTGTCAAACTGTTTTACAAACTCCAATGTGCACCATGCCCCATATGGAACTCCAGAGGCACTGACCACTGAGGCAGTACTAGTATATTCAGAAGATTCTCTAAAAAAGTATATTCAGAAGACGCAAAATTCACACACTTGATCCTGTTAATAACCCATGTCGTACGGTAATTCACATCTACAACCACGCTCCAAGGTAAGACTACAAGTACTAGTATAATCTTTTAATCCTTCACACAGAATTAGCCCTGAAAATTTTTTTGTAAAAGAATGATCAATTTGGTCCTCTCCAGTACAAAAAATTACATCCTCCTCCAGCTCCGGCGCTGCTCGGCGACCCGCTGCAGCATGCCGTCGACCATGACGTCCACCGCGTCCTTCATGCCGCCGCCGAACCCCTCCTTGTCTGCCGCGGAGTACACCAACCTCGGTATCATCTCCACCACGCGCTCCCTCATCCGCCGCACCCGCGCCTCGGGGATGGCCGCCAGCACGCCACGCACTGTAACATTGCCGGCGCGCAGCTCGTCGCGCTCAATGAACACGGACCACTCGCCCTCGCGCCCGTCGTCCACCGGCACGTACCACCCGTACTGCCGGTACGCGCTCCGCCGCCAGAAGAGCACCGGCACGGCACCAGCCACCATGCAGTCGAACAGCGACCGCCGCGTGAAGCTGTCCCCGCGCGGCTGCAGGCAGAATCGCGCGCCCATGAATAGCTGCATGACGAGCGCGTTGTTCTTGATGCACTTGCCCTCGGCGCAGTCCAGCGCACCGCACGCGGCCCCGGCGGCCTGGCACTCCTCGAGCAGCAGCGCGCGGAAGTCGCCCTTGATGGCCGACCGCGGTGCGCCGGCGAAGGCGAAGAGCCTGGGGCGCGGGAGGGACGCAACGTACCGCTGCCACGCGCGCACGTCAGCAGCGGTGCGCGGGTGGAAGCCTGTGGGGTACGGAATGCCGACGTCCATGGCGTCCCAGGGGTCGCGCTCGATGACGAGGCGGGTGACGTTGGCGACCCCGGGCATGGTGAGGAAGCTGCCGCCCCACCCGCCGTCCGGCGTGCGGCGGAAGTCCCACGTGATGCGTCCCAGCGCGATGAAGTGGTCCCAGCCGTGGGACCGCTTGTAGTACGGCTGCGCATGGAGCCACGACAGCAGCGCGACGCAGTCCCTGTCGCGGTCGGCGTCGGTGGCGTTCGCCGTCCACAGGTGGCGTCCAACAGCCAGACCCGCGTAGAACGGCACGAAGAACGCCGCAGCGCGCGCTGGGTCGGTGGTGCGGCACCGGTGCGAGAGCAGGCGGTGGTGGACGATATGCTCGAGAGCGAACTGGTCGGAGGAATACCACGACCCGATCAGCCCGGCCGGCAGGATCGCCGACAGGTTGGTCCCTTCCGCCGGGAACCCAAGCCCGTTGTTGGCCAGGTAGGGGCACAGCGAGTACCACGGCGCGAGCGCGTCGCACACGGAGAGCAAATCCTTGTTGAAGGCGGGCGGGAGGTCGTAGACGTACACGAGCCCACCCCCGCAGCCGGAATCCTCGGCGTCGCGGCGCGGCGGCACCGGCACGGAGGCGGCCGGGGCGCGCGGGGAGGACACCGAGCGGAAGGCGAGGAAGACGAGGAGCTGGAGGGCGAAGAAGGCGCCGAGGAGGACCACGACGAGGCGCGGGCGGCGGGGTTCGGCGGCTCGGGACGATACATCGCAGCCATGGGGCCTTGGAAGAACTGAGCTTAGTGGGGGATCTCGCGACGGAGTTGGGGATGACTTGAGGCGAGCTGGCAGTGGCAGTACCACGGGGAGATCGAGAACGTGGAGCGCAGTAAGGGGGAGAGGAATGTGAGAATCGGAGATGCGGATAGAGACGGCCGGAGATCGTGCCGCGCTGTGCTGGGGGAGGAGCAGGAGATTTCGTGAATTCGGCTGTAAAAAAGTGCAGATTCGTAGTGGGAAAGAACTGCCGCTGCTTTCGGTCACTGGGTGCTCGGCGATGCCAGAGAATGTGTGCTGTTTTGCACCCTACCGCGGCGCAAGAGACTTCAGGGAGACTCTCCAACAGCTTCTCTAGCTGCGGTAAACTGTGCCTTGTGAGGAGGGATTGGAAACTGGAAATGCCTGCCTTGTTACGACTGAGATTCTGTGAGGATGTGTGCTGATTTTTACCGCTGCAAGTAATCAGCTTTAGCTTCTTTACGAGTTACGAACGACCTGGTGAGCTTGCCGTATATTGATTTTGACTTTGAGAGGGAAAAGATATGGAGTAGTAGTTTACCAGTAAGAACAATGTATGCTGATTGATCGCCCAAGTTGACTCTGTTAGCAATTACCGATCTTTGAGAGATCTCTTTGTATTTATGGATATTGTTACTATTCATAAGCCGACAATATATATTGTAATTTTTTGTATAGATAGAATATATATATATATATATATATATATATATATATATATATATATATATATATATATATATAAATATATTATATATATATATATATATATATATATAAATAAAGCCTTTTCGGGAGTAGTTACTCAATATTCCGTATCTCACAACATAGAGAGTATTTTGCGAAACCAAGAGTATGTATGTGTAGTATACGAGTATATGAGACCACCTAGGTGGTTTTTACACATTTTCAGGGGTGGTATGTATAATTTTTTAGACATACTCCTTTTATGTGCGATTATGAATGTATTTACAAAATATGCTAAAAACTATGGACTCTTTTGTAAATTTTTCGTGTAGTTCACATTGAAGTATCTTATAATTAGTATATGACTATACCTAAAGTGATAAAAGAGTATGCCAAGTTATTTTAGGCGGTATATTAGAGGTGGGAGTAACTACACCCGGAAGTAGAAAGTATTATATATATATATATATAGGAAAAATACTTTCTACACCCAGGAGTAGTTATTCCCACCTTTGATATACCACCTAAAAGAACTTGACATACTCCATTATCACTTTGGGTATACTCATATACTAATTTGCAAGAGAATACATAGTTTTTAGCATATTTTGTAAATAACTTCATATTCGCACATAAAAAGAGTATGTCTAAAAATTGTACATACCACCTCTTAAAATGTGTAAATACTACCTATATGGTCTTATATACTCGTATACTACACATACATACTCTCGGTTGCGCAAGATACTCCCTACGTTGTGAGATATGTGAGATACGGAATAGAGAGTAACTACTCCCTGAGTAGGAAAAAACTTTATATATATATATATATATATATATATATATATATATATATATATATATATATATATATATATATATATATGAAAATCAATGCATAGAGCCCTCTCAGGCTTCTACCAAAATCCTGAGATGGTATCAGACACCGTTGAGCTCCGCTCACTCATCGTCCACCTTTCTCCCGTGTGCGCCGCTCCAGGCCGCACGCGCCAATTCTTCTGCTGCCATCGTGTGTTGCTCCCTGCCACACGTCGTCCACCCTTCTGCTCTCGTGCACATCTACCCCCCGCCGGTCGCACGACCACCCCTTTTGCTCCCGTGTGCGCTGCTCCTCGGCAGCACGCACCAAGCCCTTCAACGCTACCGTGTGCGCCACTCCCGACTGCACACACCACCCTCTTCGACCTCCCTTCCCATGCGCATCCTCTCCCGATCGCACATCCACCATGAGCGAAGACAATCCCGTTGCCACCATCACCATGCCGGCTCCCCATGCGCACCTCTGGGGGCAAGCTGTCGGCATCAGCAACATCAAGTCTCTCATCCCGGTTACCCTCGAGCTCTCTACCTCCAACTATTCGAAGTGGTGTACACTCTTTGAGGTTCCGGTCACCAAATTCGCTCTCGAGGAACATCTCCAAGGACCCGACACTTCCACCAACACTAATGCCGACTAGAAGCGTCGCGACTCTACTGTGTTGTCTTGGATCTATGGACCCATCTCCCTAGAAATTCTCGACATCGTCATGGCTCCATATACCACAACCACGATTGAGAATCTCTGTAATTACCGCAGCTAAAATACGGTCGTTTCGATTTTAAGAGATGATAAAAAAAAACACTTAAAACATGCTCTCTAGAAAATACGTATCGCCATGTAATTATTGATACTACCGACCTGCGGTAGTACCGCATATCACTTGCGGTCGTACCGTTTTTCAAAATAATTTTCTAGAAGCTCGAAACAAAACAATGCATGAACCCTAATTGATCATTATGGCACAAAAAATAGTTTCTCAAGCTACTAGCCATAACCCCTCTTTATAGTACGACGTTTATCCTATAAACCTAATCTTTTCTCCAAACACTGAGACTGGTAAAAACTATAAAATGGTCCTTAGGCTATACAAATACCTTTGTCTTGATCCATGTTGATCTTTCATCACATTCGCATTTCCAATAGCCTTGTCATCAATCAATCATTGAGACTTAACCTTTAACACATCTTAGCACACATGTTAGTCCCATAACATAATATTGATATTAATTACCAAAATTAATTCTAAGGGCCTAGACAGAGCCTTGTCCGTGCGCGACGTGTGTGACATGAAAGATGGACGTGCGACATGGAATAAAGCAGGGCGCGTCGGGGTATGGTGCGATCGGGGCAAGGAGGCCCAGACGAGGGACACGCGGCGTGATCAGCCGCATTCGGTCCATAGGCGTGCTGCAGCGCCCGCCGTCCGGCCGACACGCGTGTGCCCAGCATGTGTCCAGGGCATGGGCGCACAACAGCGGCTCCATCCGGAGCATGGGCGCACGGTCCGGGCAACATGCGTGCAGATGGGCTTGTCCGGGCGTTGACCTTGCGACAGTGCCGCGTCCAGCCAGGGGGCGCGCGGAGGGGGCTTGTTCGGGCGAGGGGAGTGTGGACGAGACTTGTCAGCGCGAAGCAAGCGAGCGAGCGCGCGCGGATTTTAGCGCGCGACGCCGCGCGCTCGCGGATAAACCACAATGCGGGCGGGCGGCGAGAATTACACGTGGCGGCGTGAGATACGTGCAGACTATCATTTTTGGCAATACCGTGCGAAGAGAGCCATATTTACAAATACCAACCAAAACAGTGTCATTTAGGTCAAAAACTTCCGACGTGAATAAACTCAATACTAGGATAGAGAGCCAAGCCTAGTGGGATGTCCTGGGCTAAGTGGGCCGCCGTGTCTAGATTTCAAGTTCGGGCTGGCTCTAAACATCGGTACATCAGTTAGGCCGAGTAGTCTCCATTAAACATTAGGGCCGGGCTATCGAGGTGCGCATAAATTATATATCTATTTGAATTAAGCATATGCCATCACTTCGCACTTCCGTGGTTCATCGGGCCGAATGGGCACAAATACGAAAGCGTCCCAAGAGGCCCAGACCCAGGACATTAGACATTTTACGGGCACATCCCTTTTCTTTTGCTCGGTACTACTACTGAACCATGGCTTGGGACAGGAAGAAGTAACAAATGGCCGTCCTACAGGCCAGGGCTGTCCAGACTCCAGGTCCTCCAATTTCCCCCGTTGCCGTACGGGTAGAGTCTCCGAGATAGGAGTACATGACTAGAGGATGCAACGTTGGATCCGAAAGTGCGTATCGGCATCATACTGTCATGATTTAGGCCAGCTAATTACAACTTCTTCTGTTCTGAAAAAAACAGCTGTAAATTTCTTATGACAAGTTGATAATTGGGCCTCTGAACTCGGTGCAAAATTGCAGTGTATCATGGATTCATGAGGTGAATTGCGGTGCACCTACCGAGGTACGTAGATCTAAGACGGAGCCATATCGTTCTTTTAGCTTTGATTTTCGGAAGGCTAAGGTATGGGAGACATTTGCGATTCCCTGATCAGCTCTTAAGTGTCATGAGCAGACTAATCAAGGAAGTCCACTTGCGTGCGGAGCTACAGCATGTGTTATGGCCCCGTCTTCCATGCCGAAAAAAACATATCCTATTCTACGGTACCGCGCTGCTGTTTACGCCGTAAGTCTTATGACTGCGCCGAGTGAGAGTAGTAGCAAGAAGAAGAAAAAAATGCTAGTAGAAGAAGTCGAGCGTATTGAGATTCGAGGCATGCTCTTGCTGTTCAATCCCTCTGTTTCTCTGCACATCATCTCGATTGTCGTTTGCTTCATACCTACTCCAAGGCTGCGTCGTTGATCAATCCCTCCATTTCTCTGTACATCATCTCGATTGTCGTTTGCTTCATACCTACTCCAAGGCTGCGTCGTTGAGCCGTTGTTGGCGAGACGCACGACAGCAGCGATTCGGCCAAAGCGCAGTGCTAAACCCGAGCCGCGCGAGCACGTATGCCCCCCATCTGCCTCAAAACCAAGGCAATTCAGTAGTATACTCGCGCGCGCGCGGTCTCTGCCGGCGTGGACATCCGCACGGCAAGGCCATCGATTGCCATTTGGGACGCCTTGGTGTGCAGACGCTGCACCTGGAAAGAGACCACTTTGTAGCCTTCGGCACGATTCCGACGACCTGGTTTTTGTCCTGTGTTTCGGCCTGCGTGGAGTTGCGTGCCTTGCATTATATGCGCTCCCAACTCCCTTGTCGATGTTGTCGCGGCCATTTAATCGCAAGCATTTGTTTTTTTTGTCCTAGGACACAACAGGATAGTAGCTGCTGACTCTGTTTCAAAGTTCCAAATTACTACTGCACTAGGACTATCGGGGTATTATTAACGAGAATTTTTATTATACATTCCACTAGTAAGTAAGTGTGGGAGGATGAATATGCTACAAATGGATGATTATATTGAGACTCGATGGCGGTTTATATAGAGTACAAGGTTTGGAGGGTAAAAAGCCTCTCCTAAAGATAAAGCAGACATCATAGGATTACAAATCCTAAACAACCAAATCATGGGATGAACTCGAGGCTTGGAGTGTCGGAGACTGCTGTGGCGTCGCGGACGCGGTGACTGTAGAGGGAACCGACGAGTTTGCTCAAGATAATGATAGCCCTTTGTTGCTGAGGTAGCTGAGAGCGAGGTGACCATGGTCGTAGCCGTGGAGGAGGGAGCCATGTCGAGGTCGTCGCTGTGGTCAAGGTAGTGGAGTTGATGCAGAGGAGTTCATGACCGAGGTCAGTGAAGAGGTCGCCGACGTCGTCCTGTCGTGGACGAAGATGAAGCAGAGGGGCGATCAGATCCGGTGAGGAGGAGGTCGGATCGCCGTGGTAAACGGGCATGGTCGAAGATGAAGCGGGGGGGGCTACCGGATCCGGCGAGGAGGAGGCCGGATCTGGGCAACGCACCGCTGGATCCGGCGCGGAGGAGGCCGGATCCGGGAGCGACGGCATCGGAGAAGGACCTGATCAACGTTGACTATGACGGTGGTGTCAGCGATGGCAATGGTGACGACAGGCAGTGGCACTGTAGCCCAAAGGGGCGATGCAGCGGCATCTTGTGCATGTCGATGGCATGACCACAAGTGCAGGCTTCCGGTGGTGCGACGGCTCGTACTCGCGGACGACGGGCCGGCGAGATGATCCGGTGTGATGACAACGGTAGATGGGGCGCTCGGAAGGCCGTGGAGGTTGGGCTGTGTCGACGAGCGCGTCGCGTCACGCCACGACGTCATTGGAGGAGAGAAGGCACCGGAGAGGTCGAAGCCGAGGTGGTGAAGTCCGGAGTCAAGGAACGTCGATAGGTCAGCAGGGCGACACAAACTGATCTTTAATCAGAAAAGAATAGAGAAAACCCGATCTGAAGATGACCGGAGAAAACTCTAATTGGTAACCAATCGGATGATCGGCGATACGACTTAAACTACGGGTTGCACAGCCCCCGGGAGAGATCATGAAGACGAGATCATCTTCTAGGGGCAACGCGGTGGAAGCTGTGGAGGCGACGGCTCAGGAGCGGCATCGCTCTGATACCATGTGGAAGGATGAATATGCTGCAAATGGATGATTGTATTGAGATTCAAGTGCGGTTTATATAGAGTATAAGGCTTAAAGGGCAAGAAACCTCTCCTAAAAATAAAGCGGGTATCATGGAATTATAAATCCTAAACTACCAAATATAGAGATATGCCAATATACTCTAACAGTAAGCAATGGTAGTAGAAATTAAATTTGGTTATCGATTTGGTAAGGATATTATAGATTTTTTTGCTCTCAATGTAATTTTGTCAGGATATTATCGACTTTTCCTTGAACATAATCTTAAACCCCCTTCTCGTCCTGTGTGAGTGTTGTAGTCGCGCGTCCACCTTGTATGCACGCCGCTGTCTCATATCTCGTACGTGTTCGTATCGTCGTTTTTTAGTAGCTGTCAAACCCCATGCCGTGTTCCGAATCGATCTCGTTTTTTCCCGAGGGAAACCATATTCTGATTCCTAATTGGCTAGTTACTCAACGTTTTGTTGATAATAGGTTTGCACCCTATTTCCATTGAAGGAAAATAGTTACAAGAGTTCAGATGATAACCGAGGTTACCTACAGGTCTGGATTAACAAGCAGCATTGAAACTACGAAACTAACAGGTTCTAGAGAGGACCTCAGAAAACCCCTAAACAAAAACAAATCTTTAACAGCTGCCATCACATAATCCGCTAGTCCATGGCGTCTATCTGCTTCTAACTTCAAAAACTTGGTAGCAACCAATCCAATTGCTCTAGCGCCCTTGAGAATCAACTCCCGCTCTTCTTGTTGTTTACTCAACTAGTTTACATTGTAATGATCAAACAAAACGCAGATCACAATGATAACTAAATAGCAAGGTCGTTATTTTCTTGTTGTTAACTTATTGCTATCTCCAAGGCGCAACTAGATACATGTGAAGGATTAATGGCGGCCGGCGGAGCGTGGGCCGTCGGTGGAGGGCCAATTCGATCGAAACTGAATAGGGAGCGCTTCCATCTGTTCCTATTTTCCAGTTAGGAAATTACAAATATACCCTTTGAGTGATTCATACTACTTATACTCAAGGTAGTCAGAGTCGAGATCCTGAGGTGAATCGATTTGCCTTCGGTAGGATCGAAATCGTAGTATCGAATCGTAGAATCGGCGATTCTACGAAATTGTAAAAATACACATATTTAACATCTATACTATAAGTTTGTAGGATTCTTATATGTTTTACCACTTGCATGTTCCTTAAAAGCAGTTAGACATATTCCATGAATAAAAATAGCTTATAATTATCAAACTCAAGATTGCTTATGCCATAATATATATATTTGTACTAGCATTACCATACTGATACAATATTTTGCGTGCTCCTTGTTTATTTATAGTTTCATTCTCAAAAATTAATATCAACAAATTTTGCTCTAAAACAAAATATCAGCAAAACCTGGCCTCTAAAAAAGTTGTAATTTTTTTTGTCCTAAGTCTCTACAAGTAGGATCGACAGTGCAATTTGGATTGACAGGCTGTCGTGGGTTCTGTCGAACCCGGGAGCGAAGAATCCCGAATTCTCTGTGTTCAAACACCGGTCCAGATTTCCGAGTGCACATAGTCTCACAAAATGGATATCACATTCATATCACGAAATCGAAAATGACATTAAATAAATAATTGTTTAATACAAATGAGTATGAATAACAACATCAAATAACAAATGATAAACACATTGGAAACATATAATAGAGGTGAGCCACACGATGCGCCACAGGCAATCGTCTGGGTCAAAGGCCTACTAGTTCGGATCCTCACCGTCGGGGAAGAAGTCTTCTCCTGAATAAGATTTATTCAGCAAGCATGAGCACAACTTCCGTGCTAGCAAGTTACACCCAATATTGAATTAAAATGCATGCATAAGGTAACAAGTGAGTATGGTAGGGGTTGTTTTGCATAAACAGTGTTTTCAGTGTAAATAATCACAGTAATTTCTAAGGCAGTTTTATACTAAGACTAAAATCATATTTTAAAATAATAATATTACAATGTGGATAACCTCCAATGATTTAGTGAAGGATCCCCTCCTAACACTTGGCTTCCTTAATTTTTCATAAGGATTAACCATCCTCGGTATTTAATAAAGCATTTAAAACCAAAAACAATTCTAACTTTAAGTGGCCCTACTAGCATGTCCATGACCATGACGCGCTATTCGAATAGTTTCTACTATGCAGAGTTGGTACAACTTTACCCACATGAGGTGACATGCTCGTTATGTCGGCCAATACACGCTTCCGTAGGCGTGTGACTGAGCAATTACCATGAGACCTTTACAATGTTCTGCCCTAGTGTACTCATGCCCGCTAAGGTTTCGCCCCTTTGGACTAACCGTTCTCCGAAAGCCCCCTCTTGCGCCAAGTGGGAATAAAACGTCTAACCGACACCAACATAATCATATAACATAAATACACTAGAACTTCACAAATTAATTAGCCAAATCCTGCCCATACAGGATATGTGGTAGTACGATAAGGCATAGCAATAAGCGGCTCAAAGACCGGTCCTCAATTGACTTGGGCGCCATTCCTACAAACCATGGGCCTTAATCTTAACCAGATCAATCCCGTGCATAAACCTGCACCCACCATTCCGACCATTTCGCCTAAGTCCAAACCTATTTTTGATTTTATTTTGAATAAAACTCTATTTATAAATCTATGTGGTAAGACAATACCACAATATCAAGTTTGAAACAAATTTGTAAGAAATTTTGTGAAAACCCTCCCAAATTCTGTAAGTGTGAACTAAGTTTGGCTAAGCATATGTTTAATTTTCATAATATTTTGCCTATTGTGTCAAAGTAGTCAGATACAATATTCCAATTGACCATACAATAAAACATAGGGGTAACTATACATAAAACAGAACATTAAAGTATTTATACAAACATATGCATGCAATAAAGAATTTAAAAACTGAAAATAACTTAAAATACTGGGGGCAATATGGTCAATGGTGTAACTTGCCTTCATTGATGTCTTGGAATTCTAAATCTTCAGATTGGTCGAACTCTCCGGAGTCGTCGAAGTCTAAACGTGAAAATACGATAAATTCAAATAAATTCAAAAACATAGATCAAAATAACTACAAATTGAATTATTTTGGTTTAGTTAGCTAGATTATAATTTTATATAAATTTTGCAATTTGAATCACCTAATTTGGAGTTCATATGCAAAAGTTATGAATTTTAGAAGTTTTAAACCTAAATCTGAAATTTAATTGGATTTCCTGAATTATTTTTCTACTGAAAAAGCTATTTATTGCGCAATGCTGACGCCAGCAACAGAATTTCGGAATTTAAAAGATTTAAAAACAAATTACGACGGTGGGCCTCGTGTCATAAACACGGCTCATGTGGGTGGGTCCGCGGTCTTTGGTTCGGAGGTCGATGAGGTGGCGCCGCGTCGGTCTTGACTCAGAGTCGCACGCGTGGCGCCGAGGTGGCTCTGCCGTGGCATCGACGTGGTGGTGCCACGTCAGCGAGTGGGACGCCGGCGTCGGGACCGAGGGTCGCCGGCATTCTACGCCGCGGCGAGGGGTATGGGTAGTACCAAACGAAAGACAGTAACTCACTGAGTTAGGTGCTCACCTTGATTGCAAGCGGGCACGGCTAAATGGTCGTCGGCGGCGAGGTTTAGCGGCGGCAAGATGAGGTCGACGGGGAAGGAGAGGTTGCAGGGTTCGTCCGGCGAGGTGGAGGTGCGCACTGGCTTGGCGGCGTCCCGGCGATGACGAAGGTGGGGACGAAGGCGGCAGAGCAGGCTTGACGTCGCCGGAATCGGGGAAGAAAGACACTTCAACCTCGGCGAGAACTCCAAAATCGGGCGCTCTGACGTGAGATGATGGCTATGTGTGGCGGCGTTGGGTTGTGGGGATGGAGGCGCACCCGGGGCTTCCTTTTATAGGCGCCGGGAGCTCTGGAGCGGCGTGGTGGAGGTGGGGACGTGCGGCGGCGGTTGCGGCATTGTGGGCAAAACCGTCGCGGAGAAGGGGGGAGATCGTGGGGAAAACACGGCGGAGGTGGACGCGGTCGTGCACACGTACGCGAAGAGATCGGGGCGGTTGAGATTAGACCGTTAGCGAAGCTTCTGTGTCTACGGAAATGGCGGCCTTAGGCTTGACCTCGCGGAGACGATGACGACGAAGACGAAGCATGTCGGCCGTTGGATCTTGATCCAACGTCAAGATCCTTAGTGACGACGTAGAAGAAGACGGGTGATTCTGGCCGTAGGATTCTGATAGAATGGTTTATATTAAGGGGGTGTTCGGGCCTCCGAAGGGATGTCCAGATCTGACCGTTGGTTGTTGATCGAAAGGCTCACATGGATTGAGACGTTCGGAACTCCCGAATAAACATCACGATCTGGTCGTTGATTTTAGATCCAACGGTCGACGTTGCGCAAGGTGGAAAGGAAAAGGGTGATGCAGGCCGTTGGATTTAAATCCAACGGCGGGGAGAGAGAGATGCGTGGGTGCGGCGCATACGTTGGATTTTGATCCAACGGTGGTCGCGCGAGGGGAGGAACGGCGCGGGGTGTGGGCCGGTGCGGGCCGTGCGTGCGGAGGATTTTGGGCCGAGGCCGTTGGGTTTCGGCCCAAAACTATTTTTGGTTTTTCTTTTGCTTTTCTATTTGTTTAAATTCTGATAATTCATTTAGGCTTTATAAAATAGCAAAATAATTCCAAAAATTATGGAAAAATTCACAGAAATTCTCATACTTATTTTGGACTTAATAAAATTATTTCCAACTTTATGTTGGCTTTTAATTTTGCAAATAAATTTGTTTTGACTTTAAAGTATTTATAAAAAGCTTTTAAAATTTCAGAAAATTCCACAAATATACATAAATTTTAATTTTTGCTGAAATTTGAAAATTGGGCTGTTACAGGTTCGTAGAATCGTAAAACTCTAAGAGTAGGATCACGATCCTAACTACCTTGTTCATACTACCGAGAAAAATATAACTAAATAAATACTAACTAATTTGATCCGTTGGATTGGAAAAAAAATGAACCACCCATATTAACGCCAAGGTGTATCATGGGTACATGGGCGGTCCCTCCATGGGGCAAGGGTGTTCAGCTGAACACCCATTTTTTTTTTACAAAATATCTAGTATATAATAGCTATATTAGATGTATATATTATTAGTTAGACTAAAATTACATATTTGTGTTCACAAATAAATTTAGCTCGTACTCCTCACACCTCATGCGATGCCCATGTAACATATTAGACCTATTTTTCTTCCTACTCCAACCTAACAAACCATAACCTCTATTTTCTCTCTCATCCTGTGGCTGTGTGTGTGTGGGGGGGGGGTCCGACCTCCAAGTGGCGAAAAAGCGGAGGTGCGGGCTACGAAGGCGAGCGACGGTTGGTGGACACGGCGTTACGTCATGACAGCAAGCAGGCGTAAGGCAGCGCAGGATAGAAAAAAGTGAGAAAACAACAACGACCAAGCACAAAATTTTTTTGAAAAAGAAGACATGAGCTCTACCAATCACTATTAGAGGAAGATAAGTTTTAGTGGTATAGCTGCTTGCTACAACCTAGAACAGAAAAAAATAGATAAAACAAGCACCAAGTACAAGTCTTGATCGCACCACTGCAAAAATAACATAACTCAGCAAAATATGAAGCTTGGAGCTAAAATAGCTTTATTTCTAGTTTCGACCTCCTCAACTGTCATTGATATCTATAATTTGTTGTTTAATTTATGCCATTATGATTGCCTTATATCGTTCATTTCCTCATATGAAATCATTAATTTCTATATATTTTTTGTATTTTAGTATATATATGTGTATCGTCATATCAGTGTTTTTTTTTGGAAAAATGATATTTCATGGTATCAGCGTATTTGTATCGGTATATCTGGACAACCTAACTCTGAAATCCGAACACTCATCTTAAAAATTCTGATCCGCCACTGCATGGCTACAAATTTCTGCGAGAGAGGTTGGGTGTGTGAAAGTCTGGACGTACCCCAAATATTTGCCCTGTGTTAGCAACACAATGAACACCTGATCGGATACGTTGCTTTGGATCCACTCCTCTTACGGGAATGCACGTAGCAGCTCACACTGTCTCCACGTGCCAACCCTACTTTCCTCAGAAAAGAAGCGATACCTAAATCTCTCCTAAAAACGGTCCAATTCTAGCACCACTGCCGCTTCACACTTCTTTGACAAGCTCCCAATGCCGGAGTCACCGGCATCGCCGGCCAAGCCCTCATCCCCACCAGGATCGCCACTCAATGCCGCCGCGCCGTCCCCGGTGTCGGCATTGCTGCGAGCCACCGTGTCGTTGTTCCTCGCCTTCCTAGCCCTCCAGCTCGTGCTCTTCAAGTCCCTCCTCAGATTCCCCAGCTCCAGCTTCCTGCCGGCGCCGCGCCGCAGCAACAGCACCTGGGCCAACGGTGTGGTCGACGCCGGCGCGTGCAAAGCCGGGCTCATCTATGTATATGACCTCCCGCTGGAGTTCAACCACGACCTCATCGCCCACTGCGAGCGCCTTTGGCCGTGGTACTCTTTCTGCCCGTACCTATCCAACGGCGGCTTCGGGCGCCCGGCCGCCACAATACCCGTCTTTTCCACAGTCATACCGAACGCGTCGCTGCACAACTGGTACAACACCGATCAGTTCCCTCTCGAGGTCAACATCCACCGCCGCCTGCTCTCGCACAGGTGCCGCACCACCGACCCGTCGCTTGCCACCGCGTTCTACGTGCCATTCTACGCTGGCCTTGACGTCGGCAGCCACCTGTGGGGGGCCAACTCCACCATCGCTGACCGTGACCGCGCCAGCATACGGCTCCTCCAGTGGCTCAAGAACCAGACGTCCTTCCAGAAATCCGGCGGGTGGGATCACTTCATCTCGCTGGGGCGCATCACGTGGGATTTCCGCCGGTACAGCGACGACGGGTGGGGCACCAACTTCGTGCTCATGCCGGGGATGGCCAACGTCACACGCCTCGTCATCGAGGGCGACCGGCTGGATCCCATGGACGTCGGCGTCCCGTACCCGACCGGCTTCCACCCCCGCGCCGCCGCCGACGTGCGCGCGTGGCAGCAGTACGTGCTGTCCCGAGAGCGCACCAAACTCTTCGGATTCGCCGGCGCGCCGCGCTCCGGGTTCAGGGACGACTTCAGGGAGGTGCTGCTGGAGGAGTGCGAGGACGCCGGGAGCGCGTACTGCCGCGCCGTCGACTGCCGCGGTACGAGGTGCAACGACAACGGCGCGGCGGTGATGGAGCTGTTCCTAGACTCCAACTTCTGCCTGCAGCCGCGCGGGGACAGCTTCACGCGGCGGTCCCTGTTCGACTGCATGGTGGCCGGAGCCGTGCCGGTGCTGTTCTGGCGGAGGACCGCTTACGATCAGTACCGGTGGTTCCTGCCGGCGGGGCCGCACGGCGAGGAGAGGGACTGGTCGGTGTTCATTGATCGACAGGCGCTGCGCGTGGGCAACGTGAGCGTGCGGGAGGTTCTGGAGGGTTTCAGCAAGCGGCGGGTACGGCGGATGCGGGAGCGCGTGGTGGAGATGATACCGAGGCTGGTGTACGGGTCGCCGTCGGAAGGGCTCGGCGACGGCATGGAGGATGCGCTGGATGTGGCGCTGGGGGGCGTTCTGAAGAGGTTCCGCCGGCGCCGGTGGAGCATTGCGCGTGAAGGTGTGTAGCATCGGTTCTCGCTGCCTTCTTTGTTCTTCTTTTATTTTATTTTATTTCCTCATTTCGTGCGTCAATTTGGATCATGCGACTTTGTTTCATGGTGCTTTTACTGCATTTTTCTGATCCTTTATGCCCAGTTATTTCCATACTCCATCCACAAATCATTGACATTGACCTTTACGTTTTCCAAACCTTCTAGCAGAGCGCCCACCTGTCCCTTCCGTCGCCCGGCATGTCAACGGCACATCGTTGGCTCCTCCTGCTTCTAACGGCAAAAATAGATCGGCGATCAGTCGGCGGCACGTCTCACGGGAAAAATCGACGGCACTGCCTTCGTCACACATAAAAACCGTCCTTTCCGATGCACCGGCGCCAAGACGCAAAAGTTTGCAGAAATCTTGACTACAAGTGAAGACCTCGAAGCGTCTATTTAAAGATGCTTCGGAGGCATTACTGCTGCTGAAGCTCTGCCAGATCTTGGTCTCTTGGATCATGGAGCAACTGAGCAAGCTAGGGGTCAAATCCACAAAAGGTGTTCCAGAGAGATCTGGTGACTGTTGATAACGGGGAAGTATGAGATAGTGCAGCTAGTGGTGCAGAGTTTAAGAAATGGTTAGCTCGTTGTTTAACGCCACAGTGCCATGGTCGATGCGTCGGTGTTTATTCCCATTGACCAAAAGTCAGATTTGTTGCGGGCTCTAGAAGGTGGGTCATGACCTGACTGACGGTGGTGTAACTGTGTGCTTGGCACAAATGTTCAGGAAAATTATACTAGAACTATCTCTAACAGTCGATCATACAAGCTTTCTAAAGCATATTGTGTGGCTTCCCAGGGGAACGTATCCTATGCACACAGGGTGGTTCGTGCACGCGACCCCTCTGGGCCGATCGATCTCCATCCAAGGCACCGGGTCCATCCGCGGCAAATTTGCAAAAAAAAAAAACGCCCACCGATTGGACTTGCGACGCTACCAATTTAGCAATAGCCCCCCAGCCGTCTTCATCCCCTTCCCGTCTCCTCCCCAATCCCGCCTCCAACCCCAACTGCTAAATAGCTCGTGGCGAACGCCGACCTGGCGCGGACTTCCTCCTCCCACGCCACGAAGCGGCGAAGTGCGCACGGCGCGATAGCCATGGCCGACTGCTTGCCGACTGCTTCTTCCCCAACTTCGTCGCTGAGGCCCCCCGACGGCTGTGGCAACGAGGGCCACTCCTGCCTACGGTCTCCGCGGGCTTCTCTCCTTCCCTTATCGTAAGTTCTGCGGACTGCAATCGTAACGACCATATTTCTGAGATTATTAGGCTCTTCACAACTGTCCATAATGTGCAGTTACAAAGCAACAAAATAGTATCATAAGCATTCTTACTCTTTACAAAAAAAGGTAAATCTTTATTATAACAGTTAGAGTTTAACCATCAATTTGGATCACAGGCACGGACATCCAAGCAAAAATATAATACATTACAATACAAAAGATATTTCCGAGTCACAGGCACGTCCGAGTATGATTGAGACCTAGAATCAGCAATCGTCACCATCCAGTGACTCCTCCTAATCATAAAGATCACCCGTTTCCTCCCAAAATTCTTCTGTTGATGATTCGCAAAAATGAGCACAATGGTACTCATCAACTTACATAGGGAATTATATTTAACTACTTGCATGGATTATCATGTGACTAGGGTAGTTTTTCCACATCAGGAGAACGTGGATGCATTACTCTGGGTTGAAAGCAGTTTACTAATAAAACAATATCAATATAATAACAGGGGTTTTCAACCTCTATATTTATAAACTTAACATATGTAAAATTCTACTTATGCCTCATATATTAGAATTATCCATGAACGCAGCTTCATTAACCGGAAGCACGACATATCCGAATACCATTGTTTATACTCTGCAGAGTTGCCCAACTTTACCTACAGAGCAATGTACTCAGCCAAGTTGGATAAACCAAACCCATGGCTGAGTGATTTCTGTGTCTGTTATTTAGCACAAGGTTTTAGCCCTTACTTGTCATCTAGTGAGGCGATAGATCAATTATCAAAATGTGGTTGTTCACCTCTTGATCTCACATCTGACTCACTTTTATCAAGTATATTGGGTTGTCTAATCTCATGATCTTAATCGTCAACTCTTCACCAAAACGTATTGCCGTTTAGCCAATATTCCTTATCAGTATTTATAAATACATTGTATGATAATGCCGAACATTCGCTCTTGATATGTGGTATCTTCTCAAGTGATATCTCCTACAAATAAAAAAATAAGTGGTATCCCCTACAAGCGGTATCTCCTCAATTTGGTTACTTCTAAATGATTGCCCGATCTCAAGTAGCAATTACTGAAGATCTCTCAAGCAGTATCAAATGGCTTACAAGTAAACTACATGTTGTACCTTCATTATCCAAGTGGAATCTAAAGTTGGTATTCACAAGTGGATTTTAATCCTTCAAGAGAAGATCAAGTACTCAAATCAACTTTGTGTTTACAAGGTATATTAGTTGTGCATACAAATAGTATCAAGTATGTACAAATGGAATCAATTATTCTTGATATCAATTATTATCACAAGTAGTATCAAATGTCATCATAAGTGACATCAATTTTAAAGTGGTGTATGCTCGTCATAGAAAAGACAAAAGGACCACAAAAGGTTAAAAACACCTCTTATAGAGAAAAGAAGAAATCTTTGGGGTTTAAATTTTCGGTGCCTAATGAAAAAAAAAGGGAGAGAGAAATGCCATTGGAGTTTGCATGAGCTTAAGGGGGGAGAGATGATAAGATGAAAAATAATCCTTTACGTGTCAAAGGAGAAGAAAAGAATGCCAAGATGAACCTTTGTGTAAGGGGGAGTTTTCTTTGTGAAAAACATATTAAATATTTTGGGCTTACTTAATAAAGAGGTAAAGTATTAATATTGGGAAAACGATTTTACCTATTTGCCCAAAATGATTTATAGATCTTGTGAATGCATGTTATTCATTCTCATTTGCTTCATTTGATATTCATAGAGTGAGATTGTTAATGATATGCAAGTGTAGCTTTAAAAACACATCTTTGGTTAAAAGTAAAAAATCTTGCTTAAAATGCTTAAATTTATGAAAAACTAGACAAAAGTACTTAAATATGTATTTTAAATATTTTCAAAAGATTTTGGAGTAAAAATTACTATGTTAAAAACAAAGTAACAAATTTGGCCTCGCCGCTAGGGCCTCTGACGTATTGGCACCAGCGTCCGCAACTGGCCAGCCGGATGAGGCCAGGGGCCACACGTGGGGTACGCCCCAAGAGGTCCCGCGAGTAGATGTATCAGTATTGTTATGCAAATATTATTTTATGTACGACTTATATTATACTAGTCTCATGTTTACGATATTATTTATTCTTGTTGTATGTACAAGTAGCCATTTGAGCGAGTTGGCATCGCGCCACACCCACACCATCCTATCTCTAGCCTTTTCGTATGCGAAATGACTACACCCTCGTTCCCAAGTCATTCTCTCTAATATTTCGTTATGTACTCTCAAATAAATCGGTTCAACAAAGGGATAATTGCATTACAAAATAACACTTCAATACATTTGTTATTGTGCCATCGAATAGGGCTATTTTTGTTATTGCGCCGATGAAATCGCATTCCAAATATATTTTGTTAGACCGAAACTCCTATTTTTTTCTCTACTTTATATTTCTTTATCTTTTCAAAAATCATCGGTTGTGTGGATACTTAAAGATATTACATAAATATAATTTAAATTTAAATTTCGATCTCCTATCACCAATTCAATTGGCGACAGTCTTCGTCGCTATTTCAAATGGCAATTGGGCTCTGTCGCCATTTGAAACGGTGACAGTAGCCCATTTCTGTAATAAAAAAATCAATTATTTATTTTGTAAATCTTTATTAAAATAATATATATATTTTTTTTAAAAAATCTTGCATAAGAGACTAAAGCACATCGGTCACATGCTAGCTGAACATGGTCAGGAACACTACAAATTAGTTTGGTCCTAGCTTTGAGTATTAAGGAAACATCACCTGGAAAGCCCTGAACTTGAAGGGGCTTTCGGGGACGAACACGCCATCGTCGTCGAGCCACCTCTCCGGCCTAAACTCCATGGCATCGTCGCCCCACAGGAACTTCATCCTGCCCATGGGGTACGGTTGGTAGTTCACCATGTCCCCTTCCTTGACGGCGTGCTGTCCGGCAACGTGTCGTCCGAAAAAGCAGTATTTGACGTCCTATAATGAAACACCAACAATAATGTGTACCAACCACCGCCCAAATCATGACGTACGGTGCCGCAACTCACAAGGAAAGACGCAACGTTTCGGGTCAACTCACGATGGGCACCGCGGGGTACAGTCGGAGGGTCTCCATCTGTGTTGCGTGCAGATGCTACATACTGTTGATGGCATCTTCGGTTAAGCATGCAGTGAACTCTTGGACACCGATGCCCCGGTCGCCGGTGGTGGCCTCACGCACTAACCGCACGATCTTGTCCTGGATGCGCTGGTTCTTGCAGAGCACGTAGAGGAACCATGATAGAGTCCCTACCGTCATGTACTCGTGTCGCGGCCGGCGATCACGAAGTTCAGTATGATGTCCCTCAGGTACTTGTCGAAGCAGCTGGGATATTTCTCCCTCTCGAGCATAAACCTCGACAGTATGTCCTCTTTCTTGGCCTGCCAAAATGCCAAAAATGTTGGATATGGTACTACCTGCGTCCAGGCTCCAGCACAGCAAAAGTTGCAAGCAAAGCTTACGAATTCTTCCTGCTCTCTGCCTATCTGCTCGATCTTCTTGTCGATGACGGTGTACATGAAGTAATTGATGGTGCGGACCGACCGCTTCATGGCCGCCTCCGACGAGACGTTAAGGAGCCGCTTGGCCTTCCAGAGCTGGTCGAAGAAGCAGTACAACACCTGCTTGCTCGCATTGTCGAACACCCTGGCGAACACCGAACGCGCGCCCTCCTCGCTGGACCCGGACAGTGCGCCCAGGTTGGACCCGAACCCGACCTTGAATATCGAGTCCAGCATCGACCGCATCATCAGGTCCTGCATGACCACCGGCCTCTCCCCCGCGCCGGTGGCCACGGCGCCCATGAGCTCCGACGTCGTGTCGCGGAACACGGCGCTGTTGTAGTCGCGTAGAACCCGGGTGGAGAATTCGAAGCTCTCGACCTTCCGCTGGTGCCGCCACTTGCCGCCGTCCACATTGAAGATCCCGTTGCCGAGGAGGTCCTCCAACACGTTGTGGGTCATCCTCCCCTTGCCGTAGTTGGCGAAGTTGGTCCTTAGGATGTACTCGACATTGGTGGGGTCGACGGTGTAGACGTAGTTGCAGGTCGCTGTGAGCACGCGGAAGGTGAGGTGCCGGCGGGAGAGCTCGGCCTGGTACTCCACCATGCGGCCGAAGTTGAGCAGCTGGTGGAGGACGGTGCTGGCCACGGGTGGGTAGCTCCATTTGTTTCCGAGCAGGCCACGGTGCGCGAGGTAAAGCGCTGGAAGCGGGGAAGCTCACTGGCGAGTCCATGGTCATGCCCATGAACAGCGCTGGTGTCACGCAGTCACAGTGCGTGCTTGCGTGTGGTTCGAGGGAAGTGGACAGTGGACTCGATTACTCGTACATGGGCGCTTGATCAAAGGGCGCTAGTCGCGCTCGAACGTACGGTCCAAACGCTAAAGCCGTACGCTCATGTCGCAATATGTTTTTTCGCTCGTTGCAACATATCAAAAAATTATATGCAACATTAACTTAAAAATCTCATAATCAAAACAACACAAACATTTTCAGAATCAAAACAACACAAACATCTGGAGGACACCCATATATACATAAAGATGCAACATCTCAGAATTCATATGCAAGATTAGAGAAGAACATGAGGTATAGTCCAAACATAAGAAAAAAATATTGCAGCAACACTGTGAATAGAATAAAATATTTTTTTCGACTGTTGCAACATTTTTTTCAACAGATCGCAACATCTCAAAGAACATGATGCAATATATTTTTTCGAAGGTCACAACATTTTTTTAATAGATCGCAACAAAAAGAAGAAGTGAGCAATCATGTCTCTACACATGAAGCACCACCGATTCAACAGCAAGAAGCAGATGATGTATGTGTATACAAATCTCAAATACGCCTACCTCGTGGAGATAGGACTCCATGTGCGGCTTGGCGAGGTCGGCGTAGAGCGCGTCGTTGATGTCCCCCTCCTCCTCGATCATCCTGACCAGCGCCCCGCAGATACGTCGACCGCGTCCACCCCATCGCGAAGCTCGCACGCAGCTCCCGCGCCACCGCTGCCACCTCCTTTCTTGGGTGGCTTCTCTCGATTGCTCGCCCGCAGCAATGTAGATAAGGAAAGCAAGAAATGAAGAGAGAGATGCGAGGAGGTGGGGGTAGGAGAGAAGTATGCAGGGATGGATGGATCGGACTATGCTCAATTCTGCTTCGTGCAAGAAAGAGGGGAGGGGAACTAGGGACTAAAGCGAGTAAAATGTAGCGAAGTGAAGTGTGGCGTAGCGTCCGGTGCGTCAGACGCTGTTCCCAAGCATTTGCCTTGATTAAACGCACTTGGTGGCACCTTTTTTTTTAATGAGTACTTGGTGTGCGTCTTTTGTCTGATTTATCTGTTATTTTATTCGGGTCGGTGGAGAAGAAAGTTTCACAAGGATGGGATGCCTACCTGTGCGCTAGACCTGTTCATGGGTAGTCTAGCCAGATTTCATCGGCCTCAATTTTCAGTTCAAAGACCTGGCCCGAAGCCAAAAAAGCCCGACAATATAATAATAATTTTTTTTTTTTATTCTCAAAATGAATAAAATATTAATATTTTATTCAGAAAATAATTAAAAATATATTTAAAGAGAAAACATGAATCTCGGTCTTTGGGCCTAGCCTACGTCGGGCTAAGCATGCCCGTATAGACTGGGTTTTTCCAGGCTCGGCCCAGCCCAAAGCACGACCCGGTCTGGCGCTTAGCACGTCTACTCTGCGTATCTGAATTTTGTTCCATCATCAACTCGTTTGGAGTGGAGAGGAAGTGAGCATGCGAACAGACGTTTTCCGTTTCCGGAGCAACAGTAGTATTTAGCGAATCTCCTCGTCAACAAACATCTTTGACCACATTATTATTCTTCGTTTTCTCCCCCCTTTATTGTCTCTGAAAGTGTCGAAGGTTTAGGTTCTGTTTGGAGGAGCTGCAGGTTTTGTCAAAAGCTTTTATTTTGCTTTTTAGCTGAAAAGAAGTTGTAGCTTTTCCGTAGAGTTCGTTTGACAGTCTGGATTTTTGTTGGGTTAGCTGATTGTTCTGAGCTGTGAAATATCTAAAATATCCCTAGGACAAATAATGCTTATTTGTGTCGATTAAGCTAATCCATGCAATGATTTTGTAACATTAATGCATTTAGCTAATTACAATCTTGCATTATGTAACTTTCCTTTTTATTTTCACTTGGGCTTAATTAAATTGATCTTAAACCGAGTACTAACTAAGCACTTAATTAAATTGAACACATCGGACATGATGTCAAATGGATTTTATACATGTTTGGAACTATTTTTGTGTTCATTTGTGTAACTTGATAAACCAGTGAACAATCAACTACTAGATTCCGCCCAACTTGATCTCTGCATATGAACAACAACCAAACATTTGTGTGCAAACAAAACTCTAGCAACAACCAATTTGAATCTAGATCTAAAATCTAAATCTATGTGCACGAATCAACCAAATATGAAAATTTACCATCAAGAACTACATTTGTGTTCACAGGGAAAGAGATCAAGGAGGGGACATCTGTCGTCGTCGGAGGTAGTTTTTTTAGCGGTTTTTCAGGCTAGGAGCGAGTGGTTATTCACGCTAGGGGAGGCGAACGATCGTCCCGGGATAAAAAAGATAAAGCAAAAAGGAAGATAAAAAGCAAGGAAAGTGTTGAGGAACCGTCATTTGGCGAGTCGGTCAGGCGATTACCTCGTGAACAAGCGTAGAATCGTAAGAACAATGCATGAACAACAAGAGCAGAATAAGAGATAGAACACGAGAGATGTAGGGGACTTCTTGCTTCTCTTTATTCCTTCATCCATCGATCAATCTTTTACAATGAATAGCACCCCTATTTATAGGCTACGACCTGCTAGGGTTTGGGATGAGAGCCCACCTTGGCGGAGACTCCGGTCTGGGCCGGTTTCTAACACTCCCCCTGGGCACTCATCCTTCATGTCCATGTCTCATCAAAACTCCATAAAAACCAGTGGGAAAAATTTGGAGAAAGAGTACATTAATCATGTTACGCTTATCTTGCTGCTGGTGCCTCATTAAAAACCTTAGCCGAGAAACTTGGGAAAACTCGTCAAGGAAAAGAGTACAATCCACCCAATTTCATTTAATCTCCGTGATTTACCTTTTGGGTACTCGGTCTTCGTGATCAAGCTTTAGTAATGAGTTCGTGAAGGTTCTCCCACAGATTACGCACTTCTCTAAGTCTCATCATTCCAATTCCACATATGCATCTTTCAAAGCTAGATTTGAAGTGACTTAGTGAATAAATGCAAGATTCTCACATGACCTAGTATGGAGTACTTTGATTACGTTCATCTTTTGCAATTCATGAGCATAGAAGAACTTGGGGTTGATATGCTTTGTAAGAGGATTCTTCACAATAACCCATCTGCACTTGTGCAACACAAGCTACATTATCTTCATAGATAATAGTGGGAGTTTGTGCGTATTCAATCCACATAAGCTGCTGGATGTAGTGAATCATCCGCCGAAGCCAAGCACATTCTCGTGAGGCCTCGTGTAGTGCTATTGTTTCCGAGTGGTTCGTCGAAATCGGTACAAGACACTTTGCTAGACGATTTTATGGAATTACGGTTCCACCACATAGGAATACATAGCTTTGTTTGTTATTTGGTGTATGCGGTCCTACAAGTGCAGATTATCCGCATTGCCATTCATAGTTAAGTCTTTGTCCTTTACGTAGAATGACCAAGTTCTTTGCTTCCTTAGAGGTATCGGAGATGTCCTTCATTCCCTGCCAATGCCTTTGGTAGGTTACGTACTATACCTTACTAATAGGTTCACGGCAAATGCAATGCTGGTCTAGTCTGATTTATTCAATACATGAGTGTTTCTATCACACTTAAATATAGAATTCCGGTCCCGGACTTCCTCCCCTCTTTCTAGGTTTGTACGGGTCCTTGTCTTGCTTTGCAAAGCTCTCAGACCATTGGCACCTTCAAAGGGTATGCCTTTCCAAAGCCGAACCTTTCCAACACCTTCGATTTGTAGGTTGGTGATGTACTAAAATTCCTTGAGGGCATGCCCAAGCGCAAGCCTAGGCAATATTTGATTTTCACCCAAATCTTTCATTTGAACTCGACTTGGTAAAGCTTACTTTCTTAATACCTTTGAGGTTCGATGATATTTAGATCATTTTCATACAGCGAGATTATACAAAATTCATTATGGAATCATCGTATAAATACACGGTTTATTCTCATTGTTCGTAGCCTTTCTTGCATAGAAAGTCGCTGCGATTATACCACATTACACTGATTGCTTAAGTTCGTACAATGACTTTACGAGTTTCACATGTATATATTTCCATTTGCTCTATCTTGGTTCGGGACATTAATACATTCGGTATCTTCAATGTCCGAATCCAATATTTCATAAAGGTATCTTGGTACCCATCCATCAATTTCAATTCTAACTTCAAGTTCACCGCCATTGAGATAAATGTCTAAAGGGGTTACGCCATGATCGAGAATAGGTTTCTTCATAATCATCTCTGGATGTTCAATGAAACCTTATGCAACGAGCCTTGCTTCTTTATTTCTCTTTTGAACAAATATCCACTTATGCCCTACGGGGTGCACAAGGGGAGGCGTGCGACTTCTGAGCCCAAACGCCCTTATTTTATTCGGAGAGAATAATTCGCTTTCTCTTGCCTTCTTTCAATCGATCTTTTCTTTCATTCAACGAAGCGTCTGGGCTCGAATCAAGATTGATGATTGTGGCAAGTTTCTTTGCAAAGTATATGTCGACATTGGTCGTTGTCATATTCAAAGATTCTCCAGAGGTCATAAATTTTATAGCTATTTCTTCAAGAGGCGATTCTTCTAATGCTTCTACTTGCTCACCGCATGCTTCCAATTGCGGGCAAGTCCTTTAGTTTTTCACTCCGATGTGTGCGCACACATCCATGCGATGTCTCCTTCATGGGGATGTTCAGTGCAGTGCGCCTTTTCGAAGGTTCCATACGGTGCCAGTCTCAAGCGCTCCCTTCGGTTCAGGGCACCGGTGATCGGTGTCAAGTCCTTCTTATCCTTTTCCACGGCGTCCTCGGTTACTTCGATCGAGGGACGGAGTTCTCGTCCTTTTCTGAGGCCTCTGGACGGGATTAGGGATACCTTCATTAGTATTTCAACCCTCTCCGGTGCATTGCGTACAGGCAAATGCTACTTGGTCACGCTCTTCAAATCACTAAAGTGGTCTGACAGTTAATTTGCTAATATTTGCAAATCTATTATCTTACGGACTTCAATTGTCTTCTAGACTTCAATTCAATTATCTTACGAATTTGTAATTATCTTCTGGACTTCTCTATTTGCTTCACTAGTGCGCGGGTCATATGCATAGATTTTAATTATCTTCTGGATTTCAATTGTCTTCTAGACTTCAATTATTTCCCGACATTATTATCAAGGGTTGATTTCCTCCCCCTAATGACGGGAAACTAATCTCATCTGATATACTATCAACGAATCGGGCATTATGCAAATCTCCAGTCATAGGGTCCAAACACTTGATTATGGATGTTGTTTCATAACCAATGTATATCCTAGACTTTCGGAGAAGACCCATTGCGGTTCATTGCGGTGATGGTATAGGTACATAAACCTTACGACCAAACTGCGAAGATGAGTAGTTTTGTCTTGACCCTTGCGCTAGTTGCATAGGTGGGCGGATGTTATAAGCCGGCGATCTAAAATTGATGAGAGATCTTTGCGGCGGGATCGCACGTCCCAACATGTAGTTGGTAAATTACAATTCTTCAAAGTTCGTTAGTCCATTACGGAGTGCGGACATGCGATGCAGAATGCTCAACTTTCAATTCCCATTTTCATGCAATAATCATCAAATGCTTTCGGAGTAAGTTCTCCAGCGTTGTCCATTCATGTGGACTTCTCATGATGATGAGGGAAAATGTTTCTAATTTAATTATCTGCGAGATTTAGCTATACAAAGCATGATCTCGTGACAATAAACATACGTGCGACTATTCGAAGAAGCATTGATGAGCACTATAAATACCTAAAATGACCCTTACGGGGCTATATAGGACGCAAAAGGTCTCCTGGATACTGGTCCGGAATGCAAGGACTTCATCCTTCGCTTTGAGCAAAGGTCTAGTAATTAATTTCTATGGCACATGCGGGCACACAAAATCTTCTGATTAGAAATTCTTAACATTCATATCATGTCCCGTGAATTGTTAATTATATCTCTCATCATCCTAAGACTTAGACGGCACAATCTATCATGCGAGAGATAGAAAAGTTCAGAGCTTTTAAATACGGTTTTCAAGGCGGTATAAGGTGCAGTGCCTTAATATTAATGTAGTATAGCCCAATTTCATATGAAGGAAGACATTCTAATGCTATTTTTACTTTCTTGCGCTTTGTAATGGCGGTATTCTGTACCATACTCTTCTTGATCTCTACATGAAAGCGTTAGCGCAAATATCCTTGAGAGTTCTAGTCGATTAGGGTACAACAAGTCTTCTTCAATGACCAAAGTTGTGCCGTTGGAATATAATTATGGCCCTTCACGAGCCTATTATACAAGTATCATTGCTGCATCGTCGTAAGACTACCAACATTCTTCTTGATCATTGGAAAAATTTCTATTTCTCTCGAATGGTATTCGTTGTGCCGCTACATGCTAAGCACACTTCCTCCATAGGCGCCACACAGCGTTCTAATATAATGTACTTCATTAATATGTAGCGAAAGCAAGCAACACATAAATAAAATACTTGGATATCGAACATAACTTGCTATTATAAAAACGGAAAATAAGTCTTGCGGGACTCATAATAAGAATTTAATGCTTTGCTCTCCCGAGCTTGCAACCATTATTCAATAATTCAAAGTGCGCTTCAATTACAAGCGCAAGTTTCTATAAAAGGTCAGAGTGCAATGCGTGCGCTTTGGATCTAATAGGCGAAGTATTCAGAACTTCGCCAAATCGGCTCCATGCGCGATCTTCTCCTCTTGGGCGACTACGGTGTGGCGCTGTGATGTCCAAGGAGGGATGATGAGGCACTCTTTGGGTGTTTCACATTCATAAGTGCAGGTAATGGATGTGAATCCTCTGTGCTGCAATGGCGAGGTATGCCTCATGCTATCATTTGCCCTTCTTCTTAGACCGGAAAACATCAATAATATGCGACGCCACGACCTTACCCTTCTTGTTTCTCTCATTCGTGAGAGGCTTCATCACTGTAGCTGCTAGCAATGGCTTCATGGCCAACATTGCTACTAGGTGGTTGCGAGATGAAGTTCTTTCTTAGAATATCATCTTGAGTTTCTGCAACTTGCATGACGTCAATTAATTCGGCATACTTCATGTAGCCGTCTTGACAATAGTTGCTTGCGGATTGCACCGCGTTCGGGTGAAAGGTAGAGGTCCTCTCGGTCTTACGCTCATCCGTGATTATATTACCACGAAATTGAAGGCGTTATAAGTTCAGCACAAATTACGACCATACTAGGTCGGTTCTCCGATTCGATTCGTGATGCGATCATCTTCATATTCATGCAAAAGTTCAAAGGATTCTTCTTTGTAATCTGCATAAAATGGTTGCAAAATTCTCACAATGCTCTTGAACTCGGGTTCGTGTTCCGTATTTTCTATGCATTTTCATGATTTCTGCTATTTTCGTGATTAAAGCAATATAAATAATCACGAGATAATCAAAGCAATAAATCACGGTAAATAAATCGCATAGAAATAATAATAACAAAGTTAAACATGCTTCAAGTTCAAAAGTATGCAAAAAAATGGATTCGAAGCCCTTTTCTGCTGAAAAAATGATTTTTTCTGAAATCTGCAATTTCGGCGGCGGCCCACGGGCGCGCGGGCGCGCGCGCTTCTGGCGGCGGCGCCGGTGAGGTGGGGCGCGCTACGGCGGCGAGCGGCAATGCGATGGCCATTGCGGAGGCGCGGGCGGTCGCGGTCTTTGTCGCGGCCTTGCGGCCGGAGATGTCGCTGCGGGCGGCGGCGCGGCGGGACGGTCGCGGCCGTATGGCCGGCTGCTTGGCGCGGCGGGCACGGCATGTCGATGCGGGCGTAGCGGTTCGGCGGTGCCGGTGCGGCGCGGCGGCACGACCATGTGCGACACGACGGGCGGGCGCGGTCGGCGGCTGCGCGGCCGAGCCTTCTTCCTTCCTTCCTACTTCATGCCATGGCGCGATGCGGCCGCGGTGCAAGGTGGCTACGAGCCATGGGCGGCGCCGCAGCGGCGACCGAGGGCGGCGGTACCTTCGGAGGTGGCCCAGCGCCGCTCCGCAGCGGCGCGGCAACGGCCGACATCACACGGCGCATGCGCGCCGCGAGATTTTTCCATCTTGTTCATATGTAATCACCGTTCACATGTGATTACTGTTCATCCGCGATGCGCTCGTGCGAGATTCTGTTCATCGTAAATCACCGTTCATGCGAGATTATGTTCATCCGCGCTCTGTTCATCCGCAAATCACTTTCATGCGAGATTCACATTCCGCGCGATCTGTTCATGAGTGCCTTGTTCATCCGTGCGATGCTTGTTCATGCGGCGCACTGTTCATCCATGTAGTCTTATTCACCACAGCGTGCCTTTCGTTCATCGATCGCGGTCTTTATTCTGCGAAGCGCAGCGGCTGCCGCCTGCGTGCCGTCGCGCGTGGCGGTGCCATCTTGGTGGCGGTGTGACACCAAAATCGGCGGCGACGCGCTCTGAGTGTCGGCCGTCCCTTTTTATTCTTGTTCATGTATGCGATACAATATAATGTATTATGAGATTGCAACAGGCGCGGCTTCATGCCGACATGTGCGTGCTTGCGGCGTGCTAGCGGGGTGATCTGTCGTTGCCTCGAGTGGCGATACGTGATGGCGGACTATGCCGGCCGTAGCGTGTCGCGGAGGTAGTGACGGTAGCTTGCGGCGGTGCGTGCACATGATGCCTTTCATGCATTGCATATACAACCTACGGTACAATCATCATCTACTCTTTCATGCAACCCACCGATCGGCTTGGCGGCGACTTCAAGTCGGCTCGCGGAGATTAGAGCGGTTGCACCGTGAAAACCAATCTAGAAAGCCAAATTTGCGAATTGAAAGCAATCTAGAAAAACGATTCAATCTACGAGTGTCGTTCATCGACGGTTACCTTTTCGATGCGAGGAGAGTCGATCGTCGCGATAACGTGTTGAGGAACCGTCATTGGCGAGTCGATCGAGCGATTACCTCGTGAACAAGCGTAGAATCGTAAGAACAATGCATGAACAACAAGAGCAGAATAAGAGATAGAACACGAGAGATGTAGGGGACTTCTTGCTTCTCTTTATTCCTTCATCCATCGATCAATCTTTTCAATGAATAGCACCCCTATTTATAAACGACCCGCTTAGGGTTTGGGATGAGAGCCCACCTGGGCGAGATTCGGTCACGGGCGGTTTCCTAACGAAAGGACAAAAGAAAGAGGGCTGCAGCCCATTGACGTTTTTTTGTGCGACCCATGGCCAATGGGTCCAAAGTTACTACTAATTCATCTCTAACTTGATTGGAAGAGTCCATCGGAAACCATATGACCTGGAAAGTACAACAAATTGGGTTTGTGAGGCCGCAATGGACCAACTATCTGAAGGCCGCCTTACAGCTACAACTTACAAAGGCAGTTGATGGAGCTTTCGTTTCCATTTGCAAACTCAAACACTTGGCAATCGGCTTCATTTGGGCTTGCTAGTGCGCCGGACCCAATCTATCGAATGCGCAGCCGGTAAAAAGGAAATTACACGATCCTCCGAAAAAAAAGGGAGAAAGACGTTCACGGCCCGCCCGTTGTTCTCAAGCATTGCAGCGTGGCGCGTGCGTGCGGCCTCTCTCGGCTGGGGTAAAACGGCTCGAACTGATAGCTGCCTGCGCACTTGCGCCGCGCACGCACCTGCACGGCCGCACTCCTCTCCGCTTGGACTCGCCGGCTTGCTGCACCCGTGCACTCTCAAGAATCGATAAGCTGCGGGAGTTGCGCACACTCCGGGCTTGTTTGGGAGGCCCGAGATTGGCAGGGATCTCAGTCGAATCATGGCCCACCACAGGGGAGAAATCCACATGGAAATCCCGGTTTGGATGTGCGTTTGGGTGAGAGAGGGGGACAGAAAATTTCAGCCAAGTCTCTGGGATCCATGGGTGAAAAAAAAACTCCTTCATACGTCGAGATTTCTCACCCGTTCGCACATCGCTCACTCCGCTCCCTCTTCGTTGCTCCCGACAGTTGCTCACCGCCCTCCTCATCACTGCTCCAACGTCGTTGCCTTCGGAGCTCCCCCAAAGAGGTCGTCGCGCGCCGCCTCAAGGGGTGGTGTGGACGGCAATAGAGGCGTAACACGGCGAGTGGCGGCCACCGATGGCTAAGGACGAACGGAGGAGGTGCCGCAGTCTCTTGTGCATGCCACCGCCTGCATCGCACTGGAGCATGAGATTGCATGGGGGGCGGCAGATGCAGCAACAGGGACGATGAGATTGGGGGCGGGGCGGTGGATCCGACAGCGGGGAAGACGAGATCGAGGTTTGGCGGCAGATCCAAGCATCTTCTTTGCCTCCAACCGCCAGATCTAGTGGTCCACCTCGACGCCGCGGTCCTCACCGTCACTGCTGGCCACCACACCGTCGGGCTCACGAACGACCTCACCATCGTCGCTGGCCACCTCGTCGTCGGGCTGGCTGGCATCACAGTCACTCGTGTGCGGTCACCTCGCCTGTGCACGCATCTGGCATCACCTTCGGACTCACGGACGGCTTCAATGTTTGTCGGCCATGCGCGGGCGCCGCCGCCGCCCATGTGGGCTTCCTGTTCTTCTCCTCTATTCTCTAAACTTCATTTTGGATTTCTTCTCCTCTTTTCTCTAAACTTTGTTGATTGCATTCTTCCAAATGGTCACTGGGAGACATTCTCCCCGGGGATATGCTCCCATCGGGATCCCATGTGCCAAAAAAAAAAATCAACCCAGGATTTTCATCTCAGGAAATATTTTTTCTAGTATCCAAACAAGGCCTCATGCTGCTCGCAATCTTCTCCACTTAGCCTCACCGGTACGGTTAAGAGCATCTTCAATAGTGGTCACATGAGTTATCTTTTATCTACCATATCACTCAAAAATCTAGGTGGATGAGAGATGATGTGAAGAGAGAGAATGTGTTATCTCTTATATAAAAGACAAGTTGGGCATATAAACCATCGCAAATTATAAGTGGGTAATGAGAGAAGTTGTGTTGAAAATGATTGATTTTATAGATAAATTATTAGAGATATTGTTTATAAGATTGTCTATAGATGATTTAAAGTCTTTGATACAACTCTGACACACAAACTGCTATAATGCCCTAAGCAAGCAGCGCGCATTGAAGGGTGTCCGTTGGCCGCGTGGCGCGTTCGGTCCGGGCATTCAAGGCTGGGTTTGGATCGAGGATTGGGTGCTGGATTTAGCAACCGTGACAGGGGAGCAGACAGTGAGGGTGGATGGACTATACAGATGCGTTACATGCGTACCGGCGGACCCCGCGGCCCATGCATGCCGCCCTCATACCAAGGCAGGCAACGTAGTGATGTGATGTGATGCCATCTTGCGCCGTTGTGCAGCTTATGGGACTAGGGTGTACATGGCCATCAATAATGGAGTCTATTGATGGCGATTGGGGGGTACAAACAGAGAAAGATAGTAGTAGCCTACTTCAGCTCAGAAAGATGCATCTCTTTAATCTGCCACAGTTTTAAGTTTGATGGCCTGCACCTGCACGGCTGCACCAATGGTGCAGTTTACTTTACGTTTGGCTTTGATAAGTTCAATTCCAGAAACATGCATTGTTCCAATAGTTTTTGAAGCCGAAGGCACTGGCCTGACTGCAGCTCACTTGGCAACATCCCTCGTCACTCGCTTCATGCCGGCTCCCACGAATCATGATCCCATCGAGACCACTCGCACATGCAGTAAAACTCATATAGTCGTATGGCCTAACGGTCACTGGCAGCGGCAGTAACTCGTGTTGTCTCTAGCCTCTACTTCTACTTTCTTCTGCTCCGGTCTAGTCGGCTTAGATAATCCCATTCCCAGAGAGTGACAAGACACAAGCGCATCCAAGGATTGAATACACACTGGCCAGTACTGGGCATATGCATTCCCGTTGGTTGGGACATCGTTTTGGTGTTTTCCCCTCCTTCAGTTTTTCCCCCAAGCTAATATATATCTTTGGCGTTCGTGTCGTTCGTACTACGGTGCCACGGTGGTACTCCTGCTAGAACGCGAGACACGGGTCACGTGCCCTGAGCTGGAGAAGAAAGAGACCGTCGGCACGCGGAGCAGACGCAGACATGGCCCAAGCCGGGAGAGGCGTCCACGAGTCCGTCTCATCCGCTGCAGCAACCTTCGATTTACTTGCCGTCCTGTGTCCTCTCCCAGTCTTCTCACTCGGACGTTACCGCTGTAACGTGCGGTAAACTGTACTTGTACTAAAACACCAACCCCAACGCCAACGGCAACGGGAAAGCAAGCGCGCGATTTCTGAGCCACCACATTGGGCATCTGGTTGTGTGCGTCCGTTGCATTGCCTGCCACGTACGGGTACGTGCCGATTACTACAATGGTGCCCCTCTGCTTCCTCCTACTCGAGATAGGCTTTGTGTTATTCTTCGGATGCCTTTTCTTATCCAGTGGCTGTGGGTGTGGGTGTGGGTGCCTTGGTGGCGTCGTGCGGGGGGCAATGCGTTTGCCGCGCCCGTGATTCGCTCGAGGGATAAGAACAAACGGCTCAGAGATGCGTGTGCTTGCTCCACGGCATTTGTTTGTGAGATATATGTATTGCCATGTGATACTATTGTGAATTCGTGATGCCTGTGTCTGAGACTCACCGCTCATCCAAGTGTTGGGCTAAATGTGCAACTCTGCTTGCCAAGCATTTTTGTTATATCCATAGGATTTTGGTACGCACGTTAACATGTTTTAGTTTAGCCTATGAGTTTGCTACTAGGAGGAGTGCACAATCTCATTTTAAAAAATATCTGTAGCAGAGCGGCTGGGATCTGTCGGCCTGGCACAAACATGTGCATTGCGCATCTATGGTCCAATCGTAGGAGGTCATTATTGACCGCCTTCAGGTTTATAATTTTCGGGAATGACATTACAGTGCAATTCGCGGCGGGTTGACTGGTCTGCAGGGCTTCAATTCCAGCCCCTAAACTAAATCATGAAGTTAAGGGGCCATCGGTATGAAGGTGATCGATCATGCCTGGCCATGTCACAGGAACAGGAACACACTAAACATGGCACCACAGATAATTAACTTATTGTGATCTATAATAATCAATCACAGACACGCTCGTCGTGTTATGTTGCTTTGCTCATGTGACTTTCAAGTGTCTTAGGAGCCCGTCTTTTAATAGGTATTTCAGCCATACCCGTCCAATCAGGAGTTTATACAATCAGGAGTTTATCCAATATTTTCCATGCAACTTAATCAGATGGGGTCCTCCTGAATCCTGATAATGAGGGCGAGGCCATGGCTTGTCTTCTCGGAAGCTCAGGAAGGAGAAGGAAGGCATTTCTCTGGGAGCAGCAGCAGCACTCACTACTACAAAACAGGCAATAGCAGACACCTCATCACAGACGGTTCCAAAGGAGCGTGCGTGTTGAACTTATCTGACGGTTCCCTTTGGAACCGTGCAGGAACCGTCGTGATATGTCCTCATCACGAGCGGTTCTTATTACCAACCGTTTGTGATACTTCACGACGGTTCGTAATATGACCCGTGCATGATGAGGACATATCACGAGCGGTTCATATTACCAACCGTCATGAAGTATCACGGGCGGTTGGTAATATGAACCGCCTGTCTTGAGGCGTCTTATCACGACGGTTTGAAATAAAACCGTCTGTGAAATATCACGAGCGGTTCAATTTGAGAACCGCTATACGTAATATACTAGTATCACGGATGGCTCTATTAAATAACCGTCGGTGATATTATTATCACGAGCGGTTCCCATATAGAGCCGTCATGATATCCGCCCCGCGCGATGTGTCTTTTCACCATCGCTGCAACCGTCTCTTCGTCTCGCACGCCGAAGCGATACATGCGTCTCTTCGTCTCACGTGCGATTACTCCTAATTCTTGATATAAGACGGAATAATCACCAAGATTAAACTCCTCCCATCGCTCTTCGTCTCACGGTTTTGAGTACGTCAATCGCCAAGGTTAGCATGCGAGCGGTCGGGCCCAGCACCAAGGCGAGGAGGTCGGTGATCGCCGCTCTTTCTCACGATGTCGTCGTCGACATCGTCGGCGGTGGTGGCGCGAGCTCTCTCGCCATGGAGGACCTATGCGACCTACGATTAACGTCACGTACATCTTTATGTCTACAATATACGTGCGTACATACTACTATTTATTCAAACATCTTGAATGTATGTACGTATAGTTGTAAGGCCTTGTACAAGGTGTCCAAGGAACGCGTGGAGGCGCGTGGCGCCGAGCGAGAGGAGGCGATGAAGTGGCGGGACAACGGCGCTACCTCGCCGTCGTCAACCACCGGCCGCGCGCAACCCGGGGCTTGTTTCATCGTCGGCCTCGGGCTTGTCTTCGCGCCCCAAGACATGCGGTAGCGGCCTCATGTTCCTTGAGCGGCGGCCATGGCGGCCACAAGGCGCGACCTCGTGCTCGGTCTCCTCTCTACCACACGGACGCGAGGCGCGGCGTTGGGAAGCACTACATCGGCCAGTCGAGGACGAGCCGACCGGGCGGGTGCGAGCGGCCAAGACCAACCGGAGTGCGGGCGGTGCGAGAGGCTCGCCGCGGACATGGTCGAGCGGCGGCGGGGGGAAAGGCGGGCCATCGGGCGGGTGGGCGCTGTCGGAGGATGGCCACCGGTGCACGAGCATTGGTCGCGGTGTGGAAGGGTGGGGCGACTCGTCGTCTTCTGCGATGACGATGCGAGATTAGGCATGAGTATACGGTTTCTTTGCAAAGGTGTTAGACTATTTGCCATAAAATTTTAGTTTTTAGGTTTCTAGAAAGGTGGTGCACCGGACTATTTTCCAAATGAAATGAATTTTTAATGCACCAAAATATACGGTCCACAAGGGCAGAGCGATTACAATTCTACGTTGACATCAAAATATACGTCACGACATATTACAAGTTCATAACACATGATGTTATGGAATAAATTAATTACAATGGAGTAATTTCTTAATTAAAATATAGTCCTTCACGATGATCGACGCGCATATAGCTAGCTTCCTCGTGGGTTCTTCCTCGAGCCCGATGCCGTCTCCGAAAGGAGCAACTCGTCAAATTGATTGTATTCTTCCTCGTCCACTACATTCTCAACTCGACAATCCTTCTTTTCCATGAAGAACTACGTGGCGCTTCTTATTTGCCGGTCGGTTACATAGAAGACTTGAACCGTCATGTGATAATATCAGACGGCTCTATTAAGCAAATGCATGATAATATCACGACGGTTTGCTAAAGAACCGTCGAGATATCCTCAATATCACGCACGGTGCCATTCAAGAACCGCTCAGTGATATTGAGGATATCTCGGCGGTTCTTTAAGCAAACCGTCAGTGATATTATCACGCAGCGGTGCTTAAATAGAGCCGTCTGTGATATTGATGATATCTCGACGGTTCATTAATAGAGCCGTCTGTGATATTCTTTTTATCAAAAGCGCACCTAGGGTTTTGCTCTTTACTTGTCACTTCGTCTCCGCGCCCTTAGGCTCTCGCGCGCTCTCGGCTCCTCTAGGGTTCGCCTGTTCACCTCCCGTCCGTAAGACCCGACGCCGCGCCTTCATCGGCGCGCGCGCCCGCCTCGGCGCGCGGCCTCCTCCCGTGTCGGCCTCCTCCCTGCTGCCGGCCTCCTCCCGTGTCGGCCTCCTCCTCTGCCGGCCTCCTCCCGCGCCGTCCCCTCCTCCGTGTCGGCCTCCTCCCGCGCCTCTCCCTCCTCCCGCGTCGGCCTCCTCCCTCCACCGGCCTCCTCCTTGCACCGTGAGTTGTTGTGCGGCATCCTCTGTGAGTATTCCTAAAGATCCGCAAATTGATCGGTGGGCTTTGTTGACATGCTCATGATGAACTACATCTTATACCGAGATTGAATGTGATAGTTAGTTGATTCTTGAGCTCTATTGTACAAATTACTTGCTCTTGTCAATTTCATATCTTGTTAATTTGTTACTTTGGTTGAATGCTAGTTATCACGCAGACGGTTGAATGCATCCGTCAATTTGATATCTGTTAGTTCATTCATGAGCTCTATTGTATTGATGAACCCTCTGTGATGTGACTTTGATAGTCTTTGATAATGTGAATCAAATTGATCGGTGGGCTTTGTTCGTTCGCTCTGTGATGAACTTTTCTCTTATCTTGAGATTGAATGTTTTAAGAGATCATTTTGTGTATGATTGAGATCATTTGTGATTAAGCAAAGTATTGTTTAGAGCTCATAGTTTGAATTTATACTATCATATTCATTTAATGAAGAGTATAGACAATAGGATTGAGATGGCAAAGACTTGTTCTTTTGCAACTCTCCTTACGAGAGCACAAACTACCATCAATCCTTCTTTATATATTATACGTTTGTGCATCATTTTCGGTTAAGTTGAGTAAATCGCTTGAATCGTCGATTAGAGCTTACGCATATTGCTTCGTGCATATATAGATAGCAAGTAGCGACATGGCGTCCGCACCATCTTCGCGCCGTGCGGATCTCAGGAAAAGTGGTACGTCACGCGAGATGGCGAGAGGAACATCGAGAATTCCTCCGGGCATAATGACCGTCCACGAGGTCAATGCCAATGGGATCCTGTGAGTCCCCAAAGCGTGGCGAGATCCGAACCTTGTGCGGGATACTTGGAAGGAACGGTCCCCATCACCACACTGAGCTGGGACACTGTGTCGGATGTTCGGAGAAGCCAGCTGTGGGACGAAGTTTTAAAATCGTTCACTTTCCCAGCCGCAGACCTGGCGCGCGTGGAACGACAGGCGTTGCTCTCGATCGGAAAGGCGTGGAGGACCTTCAAGAGCGTGCTTGTCACAAGGTGCGTGAACGCTGGTCGAACGCCCTTCACGGCGTATAAATTCTTGTCGCGGGATATATGGGACGCCTTTGTGCAAATGAAGACGACGCCCGAATTTCGTGAGGAAAGTGCGACGCACAAGGCTCTCCAGACACTTAACACTCACCCCCACAAACTCGGCACCGCTGGGTACGCGGGTAAAACCGCGCAATGGGCGCGGAGGACGCGAACGAAACAAGGCCATTTGTTGAGATCACGGACAGTAGCGCTCTCTCCTGGTTAAGAGCGAGGGCATCAGTTACGTCTTCGGGCGAAATCTCTTTCACAAACCCGGCAGACCGGGATGTGGCCAACCGTGTGGTAAATGTCTTCGAACTACCTAGTTGTTAATAAGTCTATAACTTCATAATGTATATAATAACATGATGACCTCTTGCAGCAAGAATTGAGTTCGCATGTTCCAAGGCTCCTTCCAAGCGAGCGGAGAAGGATATACTAACTACGCCCTGGGAAACAAGGAGCACCGGGTCGCACGCGAGGCAAAGGGGTTAACGTATCTTGGAGGATGGATTCCCAGGCGACTCATCGCGTATAGGAGCGGGAAGAGATCCAAGGCCGAGCACGACACGTTGTTGGAACATGTGCTTACTTCAAAATTTGAAGGAAGAGAACGGTGCTTCTTGCAAAATTTGAAGAAAAGATAGCAAGATTGCGGACCAAGTGAATCAACTACTACTCCTCAACAACCAGTCGCAGGCCGCCCCCGTTGTTTTGGTAGGCAGTCCTCCTCAACATCGGAGTAGCGTCGCGTCCACGCAAAATTGTGAACACGATGATGTCCAATTACCTATCGACGACATCAAGGTAATGTACATCTCTGGAATGCTCCAAAGATAGACCTATAGGGCGCCTTAGCTAATTGCGTATCGTTTGTAGGAGCCGACGACCGCACACTCCAAGTGAGGATGGTTGGGATGTCTATTGAGGTCAGGCGGGGTGGTGTATCCATGCAATGAAGGGATAGTGCAGCACGGTGCCCAGGTGACGAAGGGTTACGCCAGGGTCCAGGTGGACATGGTACATGATAATTTTAGGGCCGTCCGGCTGGAGATTCGCCCGAACGACGAAATCATAACACTAGGGGATGCCGCATGCAGCTTTTATTCGGTGGCCAAAGAAGGACATCGCCCGACCTGCAGTGCGCCTCAACCTTCGATGACTCCACCCCAACCATCTCCACACGACCATGCCCTCCAATTCAACTTTTGAAGGACATCGTCCCGGACCTGCGATCTTAGCAACCTTTGATGACTCTACCCCAACCACCTCGACACGACCATGTCTCTCCAACAGGACCTCCATGATCGCACCTCAACCTTCGCCGTTGAAGCCCGCCTCATCGGTTCCGTGGAGAAGACACGAACGAACAAAAAAGCGTGCGCCGTATCGGTTCGAGTCGTCGACGGAGGAAGACGCGTAGCGCGCAAGTCGTTCGAACAAATCGAAATCGAAGAACATTAAGGCGCTTAGCCTCCTAACCTAAGAAATACTCTTTCGGAAGTCCGTTGGCGACGAGCACGATTAGCCTCACGTTGGATTAGGTTGTCGAGTTTGCATAGTGGTACTTGAAGAAGACCAAAGAGAAAGGGTGCGCGATGGAATCACCGTCGATACGGAGGACTATTTCCTCCACGAGCCCCCCTTCATCGTGGGCTTGGCGACTTGTTCGACCTATTCAACCTCAAAGCCCTCGATGCCTCACTTCTACGATCTTTGATATCGTAAGTGTGTACAATCAAGTTCTACATTCACGCATACATTCACGTAATATAACAACTCATTGCTTATGTATAGATACATGATTAAAACTGCCGGCGATTGAAAGAACGGTGGGTTTCTCGACCCACACGTGGTCTCGAGCAAACCATCTTGGCGACGCATCCTCGTCGAGAAATACATAACGGCGGGATTGCTTGCTCAAAACTACGTGGACTACATAATGGTGCCCTACAACCAAGTAAGTGCTTCACTACTTGCTATACAAATTTCATTTGTACTTTATCATGATATGAACTTAGGTTTAATGACTATAGCGACATACATGAGTAGGCATCACTGGATCCTTCTAGTCATTATACCAAAGAGGAATCGGTACTATACCTTGATTCCCTAATGAAAAAGGCCACGACTTCACCCTTGTGCAAGAAGTAGTCGACAGTGTGCTCATTTCCTCCATACATAACTCTATTGTAGTCTTCCTTCGTTTGAAATGGCCGAGGTTAACTTTTTGAAACATGTAGGTCGTTCATCTCCTATATTGCCGGGAGGGCTATACAAGGAACGAACGCCACACTTAATCACGGGGCGCGATTTCCAGACGTGCTACAACACAATAATCCTATATCATACTTCGTAATAATGCGTCTCGAACCGACTATACCTATATATGTAATTCTATTTTTTCGATTACCGCCAAGAAAAAGCGAAAGAATGTGCATTCTCGTTTGCCATCATATGCATTCTCATGAGTGCTAGGTTGCTTGATCCCGAGGTTGGTCAATCTCGCAATAATTGCTAATTATAAATTTAAATATATATGTGTAACACTTTACTCTTGTTTGTAGGTTTTGAATATAGATTTAGATTCACTCGTTCGAAAAGAGATCTCGGATGTTGAGGAGGCTCGCACCTTCATCACGACGGATATCATTGCGGCCAACGGAGAGTTTCACTCTTGAACGACCTTGAAACAATTAATATATTTGATATAGTTGAAATTCACTTTGAATAGTTGTGATTCAATGGTAAACTTTGGGTTGTCACTTTGGGTTGTATGACAATATTTTACGAACGAGTTGATATTACAATGTTTGATCTGTATTTGATATATGTTCGTTTGTATGACAATGATCACTTTGGGTTGTCAACGATTGATATCTCGTGATGTATCTATTTTCGCCGCTTATTTTGAGAGGGCATGGCTAGCAATCCCGAGGCTAGCGAAATTTTTTAAAAATAGTTATCTTTGAAATAACTATCACGAGCGGTTTATCAATCAAAAACGCGTGATATGTATAATCGAGGCGGCTCTATTATATAACAAATCAGTGATATACGTATCCCGAGCGGTTCGTAAATATAACCGCTCGAGATATCCTTTTATCACGACGGTTTTATTTACGACAACCGCAGGATATGTGTATATCACGACGGTTATATAATGATAACCGCGGGATATGTGTATATCATAGACGGTTCGTAAATAGAGCCGTCGTGATATGCGTCTATAACGACGGTTCTTGAATAGAGCCGTGCGTGATAATTAGATATCACGACGGTTTTATAATTAGAACCGCTGCGTATGTGACTTATCACGAGCGGATGTTTAGCAAATGCGCGATAACCGCACTTATCACAGGCGTATAAAAACACGAGCGGTTCGAACCGTCGCGATAACTCGAACCGCTCGCGATGAGGCTGTGTAGTAGTGACTAACTTTTCACCCGTCTCAGATTACCGTAATCATTGTACAGCACCACTACCTTTTCACCCGTCTCAGATTACCGTAATCATCGTACAGTCCGTTCACATTCCATCTAAAACGTACGTTATGCCTTTAGCATCTTTCCTTGGAGTAGGTGATGTCACTGTCGCTGGCAATTTTCTTCCAGTAGTACGTACGTAGCGTGGTAGTGTCACTGCCATTAACAGTAGCACAATAAAGATCTAGCACATGAATTGCTCCCATGAATCCGGGCAACCGTCTACAGAGATGAATCAATGGGTTTAATCCCCACAAGCACCCTGAGGCTCAGTTTGGAACGGCTTCAACTCCAGCTTTCTTCTCAAGAAGCCAGAAGTCGTCCCAAATAGCTGACTTCGAGTAGCGGCTTATCGAAAAGCCGGAAGTACAAGACAACCTAAAGAAGCCGAAAGCGGGAAGTCGCCTAGAGGTAGCTTTAGGTGGCTTTTGCGAGTTGACTTTAGGTTTTTGCCACTAAAGTTGGCCAAAATTACGCACTCCATACCACATATATAAGCTGAAGAAGTTACCTCTCTCCATCCATTTTCCCCCACCCCACAAGCCCCCACTCGTCGCAAGGGAGGCGGCGACGCTAGGGTTTCAACCCCCCCCCATGCCACCTCCAGCCGCCTCCGTCCAACGCCAACACCTCCGACCTCCGCTCCGGCACCTCCCGTCGTCATCCTCGTCCCCACCCGCCTCCTGCCAGACTCAGCCGCCTCCTCCCGTCGGTTCTGCCCGCTCCCCCCTTTCCTTCGGCCGCCTCCTCCCGCTCCAGCCCGAAGTACTACCGCCGCCACCGCTCCCCCCTTTCCTTTGGCCTGAAGGACTCACTGTTGTATCCATGTTCTTCGTCGATGTTCTTGGTGTAGGAGATTCAAAATTGCAATTTGTAATTGCATGGAACTGGTTGTTTTGTTTTAAATTTGATAGAAAGTTATGGACATATGTTCACATCTGCAAAATAAATGGAATCAGTAATGAAATTATTTTTTATGTGGTTCAAGAATTTGTTATCCTCTACTAATGCTAATTGTTGATCGTTGTCTGTTCTCCTATCTAGAAACCAGAAATTTGTATTGACAATGTACTCTACAAATTTTGTTCTTCAACTAAAATATGTCAGTTATATCATTTCTATGTCAAACATGTCGATCTAACATGAGTTCAATGTTCGGCTAAAACATGTGCTAAGGTTTCTCAAGTTACAACTTGTTCCTTTGTAAATTATGAACTTAATTAGAAGGTTGTATGATTTTCAAGCAAACAAATCATCATTTATCTTAGATGTATTTTAGATATTTTTCAACTCAGTATAGCCAGCCAATCTACCTAAATAGCAGACTATCAAACATCAAACGTCTTTATAGGTGCGGATGTGCCGTTCGGCTGGTAGGAAGTTGGATCCACGGATTTAATGTTTTTCTTTGAAGAATATCAAACTTGCAGATGCAGTAGTAGTAGAACACACAATGACACAAGGGTCAAGGCCTCAAGGGCCCCTCCTGAAATGAAATATCTCCAGGAATTGGAGGAATGTGACAGGCAAACCTAACAACAGCTCTCGACGCAAACCCACCGCGCAGCCAAATGAATTCACTTCAATGCGGACCGGAGCAACCACCTCGATTTATTACTCTTTACTCTCTCCTACTCCACAAGGAGACACCGCAGCTCACTCGAGACATCATGTAAGCTGGACTGGAGTATACATAAGCAGCAGGCTGCTGCATCTCTTCTCTTCTCAAACCCAGCCTTGCCCTCCAAAAACTTCTGTGTGTCCATCCAATTATTGTTCTCGCCTCTTCTCCAATGGATTTTTGCAACGCAGGGTGGAAGGCTCCATCACTGTGCCTAGTACTTGTGCTTCTTCAAGCAAGCCTTTCTGCTTGCGCGCCAACTCCCAAAACTTACATCGTTCAGATGGCCGCGTCTGAGATGCCAAGCTCGTTCGATCATCACCACGAATGGTACGCTTCCACAGTGAAGTCCGCGAGCTCTGCCCAGCTAGAAGCTGAAGCGGATGACGCTTACGCGAGGATCATCTACAACTACGAGACGGCCTTCCATGGCTTCGCGGCTCGGCTCGACGAGGATGAGGCCGAGCGGATGACCGAGGCGGCCGGGGTGTTGACAGTGCTCCCGGAGACAGTCTTGCAGCTGCACACCACCAGAAGCCCGGACTTCCTGGGCATTGGCCCGGAGATCAGCAACAGCATATGGTCTGCCGGGCTCGCCGACCACGACGTCGTTGTCGGCGTGCTCGACACCGGCATATGGCCCGAGAACCCCAGTTTCAGCGACAAGGGGCTCGGCCCTGTGACGGCCAAGTGGAAAGGACTGTGCCAGACCGGCCGCGGCTTCACCACCGCGAACTGCAACCGCAAGATCATCGGCGCGCGCATCTTCTACAACGGCTATGAGGCCTCGTCGGGCCCCATCAACGAGACGAGCGAGCTCAAGTCCCCGCGCGACCAGGACGGGCACGGCACGCACACCGCCGCCACCGCAGCGGGGGCGCCCGTGCAGGACGCCAACCTGTTCGGCTACGCCGGCGGCGTCGCCCGCGGCATGGCGCCCCGCGCCCGCGTCGCGGCCTACAAGGTGTGCTGGGCCGGCGGCTGCTTCAGCTCCGACATCCTGGCCGCCGTAGATCGCGCCGTGTCGGACGGCGTCGACGTGCTCTCCATCTCCCTCGGAGGTGGCGCCTCCCCCTACTACCGCGACAGTTTATCCATAGCGTCGTTCGGGGCCATGCAGATGGGCGTGTTCATCGCCTGCTCGGCCGGCAACGCCGGGCCAGACCCGATAAGCCTCACCAACCTATCGCCGTGGATAACCACGGTGGGCGCGAGCACCATGGATCGTGACTTCCCAGCGACGGTGACGCTCGGCAACGGCGCAAACATCACTGGCGTTTCGCTTTACAAAGGCCGGCGAAATCTTTCGCCTCAGGAGCAGTATCCAGTGGTCTACATGGGTGGCAACTCCAGCATCCCGGACCCCAGGTCTCTGTGCCTCGAGGGGACACTGGAGCCCCGCGACGTCGCTGGAAAGATAGTGATATGCGACCGCGGCATTAGTCCTCGGGTGCAGAAGGGTCAGGTTGTCAAGGACGCCGGTGGCATCGGCATGATACTCGCCAACACTCCGGCAAATGGCGAGGAGCTTGTCGCCGACAGCCACCTCCTGCCGGCCGTGGCCGTCGGGGAGTCTGAAGGCATTGCGGCTAAGAAGTACAGCAAGACCACCCCAAAACCGACCGCGACGCTCAGCTTCGCAGGAACCAAGCTCGGGATCCGCCCGTCGCCGGTGGTCGCCGCGTTCTCGTCCCGAGGCCCAAACTTCCTCACTCTGGAGATCCTCAAGCCGGACGTCATCGCGCCCGGCGTGAACATCTTGGCCGCATGGAGCGGCGACGCCAGCCCGTCTAGCTTGTCCAGCGACCGCCGCCGTGTAGAGTTCAACATCCTGTCGGGGACGTCCATGTCGTGCCCGCACGTCGCCGGCGTGGCTGCACTGATCAAGGCCAGCCACCCAGACTGGAGCCCAGCGCAGATAAAGTCCGCGCTGATGACCACGGCGTATGTCCACGACAACACGTACCGGTCGCTGAAGGATGCAGCGACCGGCAAGGTGTCCACGCCATTCGAGCACGGAGCTGGCCACATACACCCACTGCGAGCTCTCAACCCTGGCCTGGTCTACGACATTGGCGAGGACGACTACATGGAGTTCCTCTGCACGCAGAACCTGACGCCGATGCAGCTCAAGGCCTTCACCAAGAACTCCAACATGACATGCAAGCACACATTCAGTTCGCCCGGCGACCTCAACTATCCGGCCATCTCCGCCGTCTTCACGGATCAGCCATCCGCAGCGCTGACAGTGCGCCGCAGAGTGACGAACGTTGGCCCTCCATCTTCGACATACCATGTCAAGGTCACACAATTCAAAGGCGCGGACGTCGTCGTCGAACCGAACACCCTGCATTTCACAAGCTCAAACCAGAAGCTTGCCTACAAGGTTACACTGAGAACCAAGGCCGCCCAGAAGACACCTGAATTCGGAGCCCTGTCATGGAGCGACGGCGTCCACATTGTCCGGAGCCCCGTTGTCCTCACATGGCTGCCACCAATGTGAGCTTTCCTCTTTTTTTCCCCCAGCATTAGTCGAGTCTTGACGCGGAAACATCTGCGCCCTGAACCCTGGGTAAGCGAGCCTGATATATCAGTTGCGTAGCAGCAGCACAGCCTCACAGGAGTTCCCCTTGCCGAAGAAAAATGTTGACAAGCTCCACGTCAAAATGTTGACATGCTTATTATTCCAAATGTTCAGTAGCTGCTTGATTGTTTCTACAATACTTTTGTGTACAACATGTTGGAGTGAAACAGTAGTATGGAAAACTCGATTGTGACAGATTTAGCTTGATTCCCAAATGGTGACACCATCACAGGTGCAGAGCTTCTTGTAGTTCTCCCCAACACTCGCACTTCTTGCAATCACGGCTGCTACAATGCCAGAGTCTGATCTGTCCTCAGTTGCATACTGCGCAATAGAGCGGCCAATCAAGTCGACAACTTTTATTTTCTCTTTTGATCCTGAAAAATGGGCTTCTCCGTTCTCTCCAGCATCTAGTGTTCTCAGGTCACCAAGAGGCTGTTTCAGGAAAGCATACATACCAGAGGTTCCAAATTAATTTTATAGGATTAGAGACTACTGCATAATCAAATACATAACTTGCTGCTATCAAAATGTCAGTACTCAAAACAACATTACTCTTGAATATTGTATTAAGATGGGGGTTAGAAAGGTTGTGCTTTCCTTACCGAAAACAACTTCTTTCAATCACCATTTTATGCCATTTCTCAAATCCTGCTACCACTACTCACTAGCACTCCATTCGAACCTCAACTAAAAACAAATCCTGAGCTTTATTTTGCAGTCAATCGTTCTCTTACCCAAAGATGTCTGCATTGTCAAATCATGCAATACAGATCTAATGAAATAAATGCAAGCGGTAAAAGAAAACCTAAGGCCCACCCGACCAGACCCACCAGTGAGGTGAACTACAGTAGTTCAATTCCAATCTGCTATGTTCTGACAACACATGTGCTGCAGCATATGCAAAAGATGCCAGAAGAGCAGTGTGTTACTGATACTTGCAGGAGCTATTTAGTTTGGTGAATTTGGTCATTGTATTTAAGACGCAATGACTGCTCTGAAGCATACTAGATCACCAGGAAAGGAGGAAGAATTTTTTTAAAAAAATCTAGTCTAGGTTGCTATACAAGCTGTGAACAAATAGGAACTGAAAGGGTCAATGGGATACAACAAGTGCGAAAGAGCATGTAACGAGGATGCAAAAAAATCTCCACAGACACGAGTATCTGCTTGAAATACGCAAGCCTTCCAATGATACATGTAAGGAACCTATTCAATTTGGTGGATTTGGCCGTTGTATTTATGACACAATGAATGCTTTGTACAGTAGATCACCAGGAACTGTAAAGGAAACAGAAATAACCAACCTGGTATGCAGCAGTAGGTTACCATACAAACTGTGATCAACTATGAACTGCATGGGAATGGGATACAACTGCAAAAGGGCATGCGTGGATGAAAAATAGTCTGGAGTCTGGACACTGGACATGACATCTGCTTGGAAAAAGCACACGGCATGCCTTCCAAATTGTAGTACTATATCACCATAACCGACGATACGATTATACGGGTTATCTCATTTCTTATTCTTTGGAAATCGAAATAACAGATAAGAATCCCCAAATCTCTCCAATTATCCCACGTTCTCATGTGTACATCATTTGTTAACCTCACCAATGATTCGATGTGTTCGAATATTACCTTATTGGATAAATAATCAGGTGGATTATATACTTTTCCAGTACTTTCTGCACCTCTTGTCAAATCCCCAAACTCATTTATTGACCATCCATGTTTACCAGGCAACAGACCACTAAAAGTGGCTTCAACTCTAGCCAATTCCATGTTAACTTGGGCCAGACGAACAACACCAAATATAACCGGCCCTTTGAACTCAGCTACAGCTGCAGAAACTAAAAAATCTGCAAATGTTTGGGCACAGAATTAGTTCTCATGAGTCATGATAGAAGAGATGTGCAGCACACAAGGAAAATAAAACATGCAAGCAATCAGGAGATTGTCTTTACACAGCATTTTTCAATGGAAAATTTGAAATAATGCTTTGTCAAACAACTAAATGAGTTCAGCAGGACCTGTTGCAGCTTGAATTTTGAAAAAGAATAAGTAGCATTGCAGTAAAAGCAAATATATTCAGAATTTAGATACATCTTTCAACTCTGAGAGGACACAACACAAATGCACAAGAGCCAGTTAAGGCCCAAAGCTACAAATGCCTGCACTTGCCATAGGAGTAGAAGCCAGTCACAATTCACAAATACACAAGAGCCAGTTAAGGCCCAAAGCTACAAATGCCTGTAGCATACAGCAATACTTTCTATGATGAAGCATTAAAATCCTGTAGCATACAGTTAAAGAACAACAATACTAGCAGATACTCAGTCTGATCTGAAAGATTTTAGATAGAAAAAGTTGCTCAATAATATAGAAAGAAAAACAAACCATTGGGTTCCCTTGCCCAATCAGACGTGCATCTCGGCCTGTTTGATGCAGAGCATCCAACATTGTCTTCACTGGGAGAGACCCAAGCACTCTAACAACCTGGTTATTCAAGTCCACTTCGACGTTTTTTATTCCTGTAGCAAGAGGCAGTCTTCATAAACAAAAAAGAAATGGTTGAAAGATAAAGCATAGACAAAATTTTATTCAATATAGCATTAAAATAATATGGCCCCGCACCTTCAAGAGTTTGAAGCTTGTTTATCACTGCTGTCAAACAGCCCTCACATTTCATGTACACCATGAATTCCGGCTTTGGACCATAAAAACAACTAGATTATTAAATAATTCTTTGCATGGAAAAATCAAATGATATCTCAAAAAAATGCACAAGGAAACCTTGACCGACCTACTGCTTGACTTTTCTTCTTACATAATGTACAAGGAAACACGAGCCGAAATAGTGTATTAATAGTGTATTCTGTCTGAAATACTACAGGATGGCGATTATAAAAAGCTGAAAGAAGTAAAATGTGTTCGTTACAGCCTTATCTTTCTAGGGAGAATTTGAAGTTAGATCCGCAGTACACAAGAGCTTGAAATTATTGAATAAAATGTCAAAATTCATTCTAAAAGGACTGACTCGTGGAGTTGTACCCAGCATTTGCACTTTAGGAGAATCCCAATCCACCTGTAACATATCATTCTTTTTTAAATGAAGCAACCCCTCTTTGTGGTACGTTTTCGATCTGCACACCTTAGTTCCTGAATTACCAAATCTTACTTCACGACCAGAATTCACACTTGCACGTTAAAACTTACTATATATTCTCGAGTCATATGTGCTAATGTCACGAACCTTAGTTCATAATAGGGTAAACACCGCCAGAAAGAAGACCGGACGGCATCAGCTTGGTGGGATGAGAGATTAGACTATAGACTGGGATGATAGAACCTTAGGAGGGAGACTATATTAATTCATATTTCTTGCTTGATTGATAATGGATACATGTTATACCTTGTATAGGGACAACCCAACTTGATCTGTAAAAAACAATCTCTATTTCTAAGAAAACATATCTCTATTAGATGGAATATATCTTTAAGAAAGTAAACACAACTAACAAGGAAACTAACTATTTTTATCTCTATTTTCCAACTACTAATGCATCCGCGGGCCTAGGAAGAACAGTATTCCCACGCGTGACAGCTTCTCACCCCTTAGACAACAACTCGTCCTCGAGCTGTGGTGGCGGCGATGGCCGAAGCCCTAGTTGATCCCATGTTAGCGAGAGGTTGTGATGGTGACATGAGTCTTTGGAGATCATTGCCTCCACGCGTGGTTGCGGCAAACTCACCGGTTGCTGCGGTAGGTATAGCAGCAACCCTGGCAGCGCCGCGGTGGCCGCAACATATACTTCAACAGGGCCACAGCAGGCCCCGGTAGCTTCGTGGCAAGGCGTGGCAGCACCGCTAAAGGTTTTGGCTCTACCGCAGCAAGTTTCGACAATGCCATGATAGGGTGCGGTAGTGTCGCGGCAAGTTCTGACAGCGTCACTGTGGTTGCTGGAAATACCGCTGCCTCTTGTTGCACCTTCTCCTTCTGATCTGCGATCTTCTCTAAAGTAGCATGCATGTTGAGGAAGATGGCCGCCATCTTCTTGTCGTTGTCGTTGGTACTCGTGGCCATCTTGTTGGCATTAGCTTTTATCACAGCCAACGACTCGGTGACAACTCTGATGGTCTGATCTGTCGCTATAACCATGGTAGCAGAAGTCGTGGAAGAGATCGACTGCTTTGATACCAAATGTCACGAACCTTAGTTCATAAAGAGGTAAACACCGACGACGTCAGCTTGGTGGGATAAGAGATTAGACTATAAACTAGGATGATAGAACCTTAGAAGCGAGACTAGATTAATTCATCTTTCTTGCTTGATTGATAATAGATACATACTATCCCTTTTATGGACGACCCGACTTGACCTATAAAAAACAATCTCTATTTCTAAGGAAATCTATCTCTATTAAATGAAATCTATCTCTAACGAAGTAAACCCAACTAACAAAGAAACTAACTATTCTTATCTCCATTTCCCAACTACTAATGCACCCGTGGGCCCGGCATGAACAGTATTCCCGCATGTGACAGCTAAAGACATTGATCTTTATCAATATGACAGCACCTTAGCTCAAGCAATTTAGAACTGAAATCTTGGGTTTCCGAATGGTTTATATATCCATTTGTCCCTTCTTTATAAGGCATGTAAAATTAAGAAAATATTTATCCATTTAAACTGTACTACTATTGTCTCCCAACTCTCTGTACTGAAAGTCTCCCTCAAAGTAACAACCCAAAGACCATACTGAAAGTCTCAAAGTCTCAAAGTAATAGCTCAATTGGGATCTCCTCCTAGTCCTTCCATATCCACAAATTATTTAAGCTTTTGCCGGTCTCTTCAAGCAACAGGGGAACTATGAAACAAAAATGTAGACACGATAATCCTGTTGATTCCCGTAATACATCAAACATCCGCACATAAGGAAAACCAGCGCCTTCAGCTCATCAAGTAAGTGCATCCAAAATTGTCTCGTGCAACTCATCTACTAACATGCTAATAGCTAAATCAGATAGCTTGATTACTGGAAGGTGCAAAATACACGCCAATCTCAGAAATCAATCTACTCAGCCGATAAAGAGAACTACAGCAACCAGCTAATATAACATCACAGTATATCTAATCACTCTGAACCAATTGGCCGACTATTCTATTCTATACCTGGAGTGAGATTCTTGTAATGCAATGCAATTGCCCACCTCCCAATCACCAATTCAATCCGGTATCTAATCCCTCAACAACTACTAAGGCTCTCTCAATCATCTTCTTCCGGCCCTAGCGGCATGGCGGCCAGACTAATACGGAAAACAAAATGCTCTCGTCAAGTTTGGGGCGCTTACCGTGAGCTCCAGAAGCGCAGTATCCTGCAACACACCAAAAGACAAGGCATGTGAGACCAAAAAGCTCAAGACCCTAGGTGAGGGGAGCACGTATGGACAGCAACTCAAGGACGCGGACGAGCCATATCGGGGGCGGAGAGATCGGTTGCGGCGGCGGCGGCGGCGGCCATCGGAGGGACGGCGTTCCGCGCGCGCACGGAGGAAGAGGAGGCGGCGAACGCGGAGGGGAGGGAGGTGGGCAAGGGGAAGCGGATTCTGGAGGAGGGGGAAGAGAGGGCGAAGGCTGCTGCGGGCACAGCGGAGGCCGCGGTGAAGGCCCGGAGGAAGCCCACCATTTGTGCCCCCGCCTTTTGTAGCCTCTTCTAGTCTTCCTGCGGCGATGGGTCGGTGGTGCCTTGGTGGTATCGGGGAAGTGCCACTTGCGAATTGCAAATTGCGATTCAGAAAAGTTGTATTCGTTCTCTACTCGAACTTCACTGCTTGTTCCAATTTGCGTTTCGTTTCAGCACCGCAGGTTGCGTTTGTTGTTCTGTACCCACCGGAAACGTATCCTCTGCAATTGCAGAGTAATATCACGGGTGAACAGTGTTATAATATTCGGTAGATCTGAGCCGTCGGTTTCGGAAAGAATAGTCCAGATCAAGTGCTACAGTAATACTACAGTACTCATAAACAGTGTGTATACTACAATATTTTTGCTACAGTGTTGCTGCAGTGTTTGGGGGCAGTGCACGGCTCGATCTCGGCCTCTCGTTTTCAATCCGACGGTCCGTACGCAATGTCGCGGTACTGTTTACCATGACATTACTCTGCAATAGCAGAGGATACGTTCCCCCCCTCTCTCCCGGCAACATATTACATATCTAGTGAACAAGAGTCAATTGGTGGATGGGATATACACAATCCCGGGCTCTCGGCCATCCGATCCGAAACGGTCGTCCAGATATATATATTCTAGGATTGGTGGATGGGATATTTATATGATTTTCTTTCCATTTTTAATACTTATATGGCTTTAATTTATAGTTTTAAAATTTTATATAATTCATTTTATAAGTATATATAAATTTATTTTGGTTTTTTTAAAATAAATATATATATTCTAGGATTGTTTTTAATTTTTCATGTCTTACGAGCTAAATGACAAAAGTTTTAACGAGCTAGCTATTTGAACATTAATAAAATTCTATTACATTTTCAATATGGTTGTCTCAAAAAAAAAATTCAATTTTCATGCAACTTCTGAATTCTACATATTTTTTTTTAAATTTTTTTCATTCTGTCGGGCCAAATGGACCACATTTGGCCTGATAGGCTAAACGCCTGGCACGGCACGAAAGGGCGATGGACCATGCCTGGGCCGTCACCGCGGCCCGTGGGTCGGCCCGACACGACACGGATAGTAGTTAGGCCGGAATGGGCCGGGCCAGAATGGGCTAGGCCGCCACGGGCCCGTGCCGTGCCGGGCCAGACCGCCCATTTGGTCAGCTCTAGGTAGGTTTGTGCATGTGCACCAGTCTGGCTAGATATCAATGAAGGCCGGATGGTCGACCTGGCTCTGTTGTGCTTTACAAATTGCATTGTAAAGTACATCGGGCTAATCTACAACAACAACAAAGCTTTTGGTCCCAAACAGTTAGGGTAGACTAGGAATGAAATCTCTTCAAGATAAAAAAGACGAGAGCTTTGCAAATAATAAAAAAAAAAAACTACAAAGCTAAAACACTAAGCCGTACATCCTGTCATCTGAGCCGAGAGCCTAAAATACAGTCCCTAAACCTTCTTATGGTTCCGGTACGTGAATCACTAACTTCTATGCGCTCCTATCCAAAGCTAATTCTTTGACTATATTCTAATCCCTCAAATTTCTTTTAACTGCTTCATTCCACGTTAGTTTTGGTCGACCTCTGTCTCTTTTTACTTTTTCAGTACGTCTTAAAATTTCATTACGTACCAGTGCATCAGAAAGCCTCCATTGAAAATGAAATGAATAAACAGAAGCCAATAGCTTGTGCAGCTTCTTGTCAGTTGTCATCACTCAGGCGGAAAAAACCTTCAGAACAGAAACGAATAAACGGAAGCCAATAGCTTGTCCGAGTAGTGCCTCCATGCTTCACCCCCTTCTGTATGCTTGCCGCTTGCACAAATCCTAAAACACTTCAAAGGGGGTATCGTAGCAGTCATCCACTCTTAATTCATGCTTTAAAATTTAAGGCCCCGTTTGGGCTGAAGGATTTTTACAGGATCGCTACAGTATAGCCTTTGAACGCAGGAATGTGGCGTAGGAAAAGCAGAGGATTTCCCTTTGCTATCGATTTCACAGGGAAAAACCATCCACTCTGACCTCTTTTTTTCAATCCTTCGCGTAGGATCGAGGCAAATCAAGTGTTGATGTCGTTCCGAGCACCATCGAACTCGAGCAGCGCCGTCGCCATAGTCAAGGATGCTATTGAAGCACCAACCGCACCAAAGTCAAGCATCAAATGATGCCGCCGCCAAAGCTAACCGTCGCCTGATTCCGCCGCTAGTTGCCGAATCGAGCTTGTGGGAATCGAGTGCCGCCGCAAGCCTGTCTCGCTGCCACCTCTTCTCCCTACCTGTCGCCGCCATTTCTTACCCCTACTCCACAGAGAGGGAGGGGGAAAATGGATTTGGATGGGTTCGGTGGATTGTGAGGTCTAGAGATTTTTTAAAAAATCTAAAATTTTTATAAAAATAAATAATCGATTTTTTTAACACTAGTAGGGTACTTATCCGTTGCAAGTTACAACAGAGCATCAAAAGACAGTGATACATATCAATAGATGATATTGTAAACCGTATAATAAATATAAATTTTCTTTCACACACATGAAACATAAACATTATCTCCTCCTATTGCATCACCTACTACTAATACCTGAAATTAAAATTTTAAACTCATAGATTGTTTACCTTTGTAAGTTGAAGTTGATACCAACTTCTCTCCCTGATGTGCTGCCCATTTCTAGCCATTGTTGGCCCGCGAGGAAGAGAGCTACGTGTCGACGATCACCTTCTTCTACCATGAATCCAAGCTACGACTCGGTTCTTATAGCCATTGGCCTCTGCAGCCCTCCCCAGGCACATCGCGGCGAGAAGGTGGAGGCCATGGGAGGAGGCCGTGGAGCGTTGCAGGGGATGGTTAGGATGCAGAGGACGCGATGAACTCGAGACGGCGACACGGTGAGGGAAGGATGCATTCATCTCTGCCTCTCCTCCCTTCCCTCCCGGTGCCTTCTCCCGCCCCGATGCCGCTACTTGGCAAGTCGCTGCGCGAGGAACAAGGCGCGAGACAAGGAGTGTGACGGCGATAAATTTCGGTGTGTGCATATGAAGAAGAAGTAGGGCGGTGGCTGTTTCGGTGGTTATGGAAGAAGTAGGGGCATGAACATGCTCGCGAGTCGCGAGGGGAGAAAGGAGTTGGACGATTTTTCATTGTGCGGGATAAACCCTTTCTTTTATTAGTTATAGATATAGAAAACTAGGCTATTGTCGCCATTTAAAATGGCAAAATTGTCATACCGCTATTCCAAATAGCGATAGTAGCCTAGAGAATGGTGACAGAGCCTATAACAGTGTAGAAAGATCCCTGTCGTTAGTTGAAATGGCAACAACGCCCTATTGCCACTCCAACCGGAGACAAGACTCTGTCGTTATTTCAACTAGCGATAGGGACCGCTGCCTGTTTTTTTGCTGTCTATTTTTTACCACGTATTTTGTAGACAAATCACAATGATATTACAAAATATTTAACACAATGTCATCATATTTTTTGTCGAAAAATCACAATGATATTATAGAACATTCAGCGCAATGTCGTCATATATTTTATCGACAAATCACACTGATATTACAAAAACATTCAGCGCAACGTCATCACCTAGTTTTTTGACAAATCAAAATGATATTACAAAACATTGAACACCACATATTTCAACAAGATGAACATTTCATGTGGCTGCAATCTCAACGTTCGCCTTATCGACCGCCTCGAGCCGTGGTTAGATGAGGTCCCCGTGGCACTGTCCGGATTGCTGATGTCTCCTTTGTCCCGTAGATTTCTCGTAGGGCATTTCTTGAAAGTATGCCCAGACTCACTGCAAATAGAGTACTTCTTTGTACGACGTATGGCTTCTGCTTCGTCCTTATCGTTCCTGATACGTCGTACTTGTAGCCGGCCAACATTTCCCTTCAGTCTATCAATGTTCACGCCCTAGATAAGTTGCTTTTAGGTCGGATGGCCAGTGAAATAGCTAACCATGCTGTAACCATACAATTCTGCACTCCAGATTTGCCAACCGCTGCCTCGACGCACCGCCGCAAGTCTGCCGCCACCCCGGCTTCCCTCCAAGCAGTGGCGGATCTAGGATTTGACTATGCCTCAGGTTAAATTTTAATAAACTAACATATTAAAACTAACACTAATTTCTACCCATACTAGTACATAACAAAAAAAAAAGCCAGAAATACTTCATTGACATAAAACTTTAGCAAAAATGTTTCAACATAAAATGTAATATGAAAAACATGACAAAACATAAATAATATTCATATATTTCCATATGTATAAATGGTTTTTCAAAAGAGAAAAAAATTGAACAAACACAGTAGAAGAAACACATGGTTATGCTATTCCAGGAAACAATAGACATGCTCATTACCTATTTCTCCATGGCAATTAAAAGCAAATTCATATAAGAATTAAGAACTATTTAGTTCCAATCACTAAGATAACATGCCACTATGCCAATGCATTTGTGTTCCTCCATGAAAAGGAGATAACCAAACTGGATATCAAGAGCTATGACAGGTACTACAGTAAAGGTATATGCATATCATATTCATATCTAAAGAACCATCAAAGCCTTGATAAATCTCACAAGTGAAACAGTTTGGTTGTAATTATCACAGAATCCTGTATCTAGGTTTGAATTATTCACAGTTCATGAGACATTTCTATGTTTTGACCTCTCTAAATTCTAAAGCGCATTCCAAATATCAGTGATTGTGCCAAATTAACACATAAGCAACCTAATCTTTGTAGAGCATAGCCAGATTTTGATGCAATGATAGCCAACAAAAGACTCCATGAAAAGAAGCATTGAATTAGCTAATCGCTTTGATCTAATTGATTTTGACAAGTTAGTTGGTACTAATGTCTGAGTTTTGGTAATGGCACAAGCACAACAGAATGAAAGACTCGTATTGATGATAAGGTATTCACACAAAGATTGATGAGATGTCTGGAAATGCACATGACTGGAAAAACAAGATATGTTTATGTCTCGTGCATACTGTCAAACCAATCATGCCACAAACGACACCAATCTTGAAATCTTTTGCAACGAATGGACCAGTGAAGTAAATCTTGTGTGCTGATGATGGATTGATTCCCTTTTTGATGTGGTTCACCTGTGATGATCAAGTACAAACAAAATTTTCACCCATGATAAACAATACATGATCAATATGAACTGAGCCTTCATAGTACTGACTCGAGTACTTACTTGTCACCTTGCTTGTCAGCACGAGTAATGTACACAAAAAAGGTTCCCAGAATAACTGAAGTTATAGGAGCTTATTCTTCTTTCCCTGTGTAAATCAAACATCCATAGTATATGAGATCACTAATTCTAAGTGTAAATCAAACATCAATAGTATATGAGATCACTAATTCTAAATGTTAAAGGTGAAAGGTAAAGTTAATGTACTTGGCAAACAGAAGGAAAGACAGGAAAGCTACGTCGATGACAATTGTCTGCCAGTTCCGCTGCATTTATGCAACAGAACTCCTTGTCAGTTCTTTATAGAACTAAGCTAGGTAGTAATATTTTATTCAGACTATGTTAAGTACAAGATAAGTACCCCATGAATCCCAGGTGCATCAGATTTCATTTCTTCTTTGCATTTACATTTGCATGAGTGGCAGGCCTACAAGACGACAACTTCTCTTTCGCTATAACATACAATAGTGAACAGAAATTTGGGGCAATTTTTGTAACAGATGTAGGCTGTAGGCACATCCATTTTCCTTATTGTCCTGTAGTAGTTAAGAAAAAAAAACATCAAATTCATTGAAGTATGGCAATTTTGTGCTAAGAAGGGGTTAGTATGGCCCCCAATTGCTAGATTTATCTAGAGAAGTGGAGATCAAACAAGGATGACACCGCGTGGAGGGAGGGCACGGAGGGAGGGGCGGCCGCCGGGCGTGGAGGCGAGGGCACGGCGTCGGGCGCAGCGCCGGTGGGGAGGGCGCGGAGGGAGGGGTGGCCGCTGGGTGTGGAGGCAAGGGCGCGGTGTCGGTGGAGGGAGGGCGGAGGGAGGGGCGGCCACCGGGTGTGGAGGCGAGGGATTAGGTCTGGTGGTAGGAGTGGGACTCGGGAATGGTCGAATGGGAGGCGTGGGAGTGATGGGCTGTGGCGTGGGAGGTGTGGGGAGGAGGCCAGCGACTGGGCCGGCGTGGATGGCTGGGCCTCGGGCTAGCGCTGGGCTTGGGCCAGACGTAGATGGGCATATATCACAGAAATTTTTGCACTGAAATTTTTTCTAGACCTCAGGCTATAGCCTACCCTGCCCGAGACCTAGATCCGTCCCTGCCTCCAAGCCGTGGGGGGCACCGGTGAACCCTACCCCTAACTCGAAGGTGCTGTTGTCGGCGGCCGGAGAAGAAGAAGAGGACCTTGAACACGAATCTTCATGCGCGATCCAAAGGTGAGTAAATCGATTGAAACTTCCTTGATTTTCAGACGGCTGTGAACTAGCCAAGTCGTTTTCATTTCTACGTTCGAAACGGGCCTAAGCATGTAGCTATTTTGGTAAAGCATAGAAGCACCTCCCGCAATTATTCTTGTCCCCCACTCCCGGGAGAAAAAAACTTCTTGTCCCCATGAACAAGCTGTACCATCTGTTTAACATTCAGCGTATTCTTGCCATCAGTACCTCCCTGTGTGGCTTCTAGACAACTTCAGACTAACAGCTTAAAAATGTCTGGAAACAGTTTAGTTTCAAAGAGGTGACTCATGATAAATAGTTTACCTAACCCAGGACATCAATTTTACCAACAAAAAATCATATCAGCGGCTGATGCCCTGGTTCATCCGGTACATGAACTCTTTTCACAAAGTAGCAGTAAACAAAAAGGATTCGGACATTCAGCAAAGCACAAACCACAAAGGAAGGTACACAAAGCAGCCGATTACCTTGCACTTGCGTGAACACAAACAAGTAAACCGAGTACTACAAGCAATCCGATCAAATTAGAGACCAAAGATCCCTGCATCAGCATACGCAGGCACAACTCACAGGTGCCACTGCAGTGTAGCTGAAAGCCTGAAACTGTATCCTTATAATTCTGAACCTTAAGCTGGGTCTAGTTACAGGGCAACTCTCCTTTGGCAGAGGTCGGAATAGAGCTACAAGAATTCACATGCTCCCTGCCAAGAAAGAGAAGCCCTGAAACTGGACCGCTTAGATATTCCACTCTTGATCATTCGAACAATCACTTCTTTCTTCTCCCTTATCTTGACCGTGCTGCTCCCTCCTCTCTGCCGCATCACAGGATTTATAGGGAACAATTAACAAAGCCAGCAGAAAGCATATGCTTGCTAGATTTTCTAAGGGTTTTAAACCATGGATATCCTCTTGGCATCCAACATCTCCTTTTCCTTTTTTTTTCCTTCATGGTTATGTCCCTCTAAAGTTCACACCCCACTATGGGATTCTCTTTCCTATTCGAGACCCTTCTTTGGCGGTTGGCGGTTGGCACTTTGCACGGCAAACTTAACTTAAGTACTGCTGATTATTTTTCTTTAATCCGAGAAGAGATGAACTAGTAGAAAAAAAAATGTAGAATACTCCTACTTGACCACGCAATTAACTAAATCAGTCGAAATTGCAGGCCACAAATGCTTCTGGACAAGATTTCTTATTGAGTGAACTTAAATACAAATTTCATTTTAATAGTACATAGGAACAGAACACACACTTCCAACAGTATGTGCAGCTTATCCCAAAGAAATTCTAGTACATGACTGAATCAGAATAAAGACTATCAATAGTGAATCAAGCACTACATACGCAACACAAATATTTAATGTGCCTGCGAACTTTAATGAGCGGATTACAGTTTTCTCCTCCCTAATCCGTTTGCGCCCAACCTCTCATTTTGGATTTTGACTCCCATATACCTGACAAGTTACAGACATAATCATTCATTTTGATTTTTAAGAGATTGATAGGATTCGACCTAAAAATGCAACCTTGGAGACAGAATCAGTAACGCTAGGACCTGCCTAAAAAGCGCAGAAAAATGTACTGATAGACTGAATATGAACGTGAGGAATTACCTGCCGAGCATCATGACGGTGGCCTGTGGGTTGGTTCCCGGCGAGGCATTGAACGTGGAGCCATCGATGATGCGCAGCGCGTCGACGCCAAGCACCCGGTACTCGGTGTCGACGACCCTGCCGACCTGGCAGCCGCCGTGGTAGTGCCAGATGGTCATGACGGTGTCCTTGCAGAACTGCTCCAGCGACTTGGAGTCGTTGTCGTGCCGGGGCAGCAGGTTGACGGGGAACCCCGCTGTCATGTTGAGCAGCTCCTCGACGGAGAAGTAGGGGTACGTGAAGTTCTCGAAGGCCTTGGACTGAACGACGCGCTCGATGACCGACACGCCGGCCACGCAGCGGCGGAGGTCCTCGGGGTCCGAGAAGTAGTTGAACGTCACCGACGGGTTGTCGTCGGGGTCGCGGTTGCGCAGCTCGAGGTGGCCCGTGGACAGCGGGCCGAGGATCTTCTCCAGAATGAAGCCGCCGCGGAACGCCGAGTCGTCGAGCTGGCTCATCGCTTCCGCCGCGCGCGCGATGGCCGCCGGCGTGCGCTGCTTCGGGGGCACCGTGGCCAGCTGCCCCGTCTGCAAGAGCAGAAGTACTCATCACAGAACTGTAACTTTGCACTGACTCACCTCATAAGCTGTCACACTGTCACTTGCAATGCATCAACGTGGTATGCATGGACCGCACCTGTGGGGAGAACATGCCGAAGTTGCGGGGCCGGTGGTCGCCGCCGGAGCCCAGTTGCCGCACGCCCCAGTTGGAGCCACTGGCGCCCTCGATGTAGCTCCCGAACTTGGTGATGCCGACCACCTGGATCAGCGAAACCTCGACCCGGGAAGGCGACGGCACGTAGATGGCGTTCATGGGGTTGTCGGTCATGCCCTGGCCGACCTCGGGCTGGTCAAGGACGAGGGTGATGCCGAACGAGCGGAGGTGGTCGGCGGGGCCGACCCCGCTGAGCATCAGCAGCTGCGGGCTGCCCATGGCGCCCGCGGAGAGGATGATCTCGTTGCCGCGGCCGTTGTTGAGATACGCCTTGTGCATCTGCCCCTCGGAGTCGTGGAACACCACCCCGTGCGCCACTGGCCGGCTCCCTGGCGTGAAAAGTGCGGCAAATTAAATGTCATTCAGTTCGGTTGCCACTACACGACGGCGGCTAAATTTGATGCCTTTCTTGCGGCGTGCATGTCGCCAAGCCGTAAAAACGGCATCAAAACGAACATTTTACTCATGCGATTATGCGAAACACAAGCTAGCGCACCAAGAGCTCTCACCTCTGACATTGAACAAGATCTTGGCCACTCTGGCCCGGAGCAACAAGTCGAGCCCGTCGGCGCGCGAGTACCGCAGCAGGTCCGCTGCCGTGTGCCGCCGCCCCTCCGCGTCGAATATCGACCCGCCGACCTTCGTCCCATCGAGGTGGTCGAACGTGAAGCCGTTGTCCGGCGCGATGCCGGCCTCCAGCAACCCCCTCTGCAGCGCGGCCTGCCAGGGGCCCAGCTCCGGCTGGAACGCTACCACGTCCTCCACCCACCGGTACGCCGCCGTGGTCGCCTCCAGGTCCCACCCGGCGCCCCGCACGTACTCGTCGCTCGCGCGCGTGTAGAACCCGGCGTTGATGCAGCTGCCGCCTCCCAGCACCCGCGGGCGCGAGTTGATCACGCCGTCCTCGGACACGAACCGCTGTGCCGGGGACCCCGGGGACGTGTCGGACAGCGTGTCCGCGAAGCGCGTCATGTTCCCGACGCGCTCGTCGTCGTACGGCGAGCCACCGCGCTCCAGCAGGAGCACGCGGAAGCGCTCCGACAGCGTCGCGGCGAGCGGGCACCCGGCCGTGCCGCCGCCCACGATGATATAGTCGTAGTACGACACCTGCGGCGCCTGCGCAGCGTCCTTCATGAACGTGTAGTTCATGCCTCGTGCTGTTTTTACACATGCATGTATGCATTCGTGCATGGAACAATCCATAATCAGTAACATGTTATGGACACAGAGAGATCGAAATGGAGGAGTGACGAGCGCAAGAAAACCAATCACCTTGTGGCGAGAAGCATAGGAGCGCAAAGAAGCTTGTGGCGACAAAGATGACCAGTGTCTGTGTGAAGGGCTGGTAGGAAGCCATTGGTCCGCAATGTAAGATGACAAGTATTGGAGTTTGGTTTTTTTGTGTGACCAACTGTTGGACAGCGAGTGCCTTTATATAGTGAGCACTGTGAGGTCAAAAAAATGAGTGAACTATAAGTGGGCTATCGGGACACATCTGCTAATTAAGCTGAACGGAAGTACAAGTGATCAGATATTATACTACTCTACTAAAAATTTAAATTTAAATAGAGACATAAAATAACTTTCACTTGGTTTTCTTTGAGTCCGCCGTGATGAGCACGGGGCGGAGTACCAGAAGAAAATATGATAGAGGAGGGTCTCACCGTAAGATCCTCCCCATCAACCGGCCCTCCCCTAATTTCCTTCCCGAGTACTAGACTAGAGGGAGTGGTTGCTGCATTGATCGGTTCTGCGTCTGCCTGATGCAGCTGATGCTAGCTCACGTGTGGAACGCTCTTCTTTCGCCTCCGAACGTATCTGATAGAAGAGTTCAAATCGACGTGCACGTAAAACAAATTTTGTGAGAACATCAACGACATATTTATCATTTCATATTCCACGGCATCAGTTAATACAGTTACAATAATTAGTAGACCATTTTAGATTGGAATTATTGATAATTTACAAGTCCATTTGAGGATTTAACTTTCGATGTCTAACATGTCAGTGAGACATAAAAGGATAAATTCTCAAACGCATCTGTCTTGTAATAGTAAATCCTCAAATCTCTTTTTATATTTTACCATACGCGCATTTCACATTTTGTCTAATCAGAGAACAATACCTAGTGAAGAAACTAAAAAAAGATCGCTGGGAACTAAGGCAGAGATGCGGTCGATGCCTGCCGGTGGACGCTCGTACGATATCACCATTTTCTTTCAGTTTTGACGACGCAGCAGTTTCAGCACCGAAGTCATGCTCTAGTAAATCGCCTCGCGACCAGGCAGGCACACTTGTTGTACACATACACGCATGTACGACCACATCCTACGTACATACAGTCCAGCACAGGCCACAGCGACCATGCCAGAGGCGTGGGTAAAGAAAGGGTAGGAAGGGCTCAACCACCGAAACAACCTGTGAGCTCACCTCCATTCGGAAGGAGTGGTCGTGTCGCTCAAACCCGTCGCTTTTTCCTGCGAAACTAGCGTCCTTTTCTTGTTTCATCGCGGCCTACTGCCGACTCCGGTGCGAGGCAGCAGGTGCCGATTTAGTAGCGCGGCCCATCTAAATGGTTGACGCAAGTCGATCTTGCATTCTCGAAACGGTTTGGTTCAGTAAAGCTTATTTAACACGCTCACGTCCCTGAATTTGGTACCTGGGAGTTCGTTGTGGCCTAGCTATATAGTAAATCGCCTCGCGACCAGGAACCGTTGGCAGCTTCTCAATCAATGCTTCAGGATTGCTAGCTGTGGAGTAGAAAATGAAACGGTAGACTGTACATCATTTTAGTACTACATCGCCCAGCTCGTAAGGACATGACTTGCTGTGTCCATGGACACCAGAAATCATCTTCGTCTTGTATTTCAAACACAGCGCTGTTCTCCACGTTGCATCTGATTCTGATAACAACCTCAGGAATACAAAATCTAAACAGATTAAATACGTCTGTTCAGTGTGTAAAACAATATACACTTACATCGATGCAATATCTATAGATTTAGCAGATGAACATTTACACCGTTTATTGAGTAACTACAAACCACGAATGCTGCTGCGAGTACAGCCCAATGTGGGCCGCAGGAACCATTTGAACTGGCTGTACAGTGTACAGAGTGGGGCTAGCTGCTTCCTCAGTAGAGAGTGTTGTACGTGCAGAATGTTGCAACGATGGAGGCTATGCAGATCACAAGAGGTGGCAGTAGAGTGATGTTGAGGAGGAGATCCGGGCCTAGATAACCCGCTGCAGTGATCGTCGCCTCTGCAACCACACGGGCCAACGTCCCGGCCACCGTCGAGAGGAGGCCGCCATTGTAGGTTCCTCTCGCAAGCCTCGACGACATTACTCGTGAAAGCAAGGATAGGTTCACTCCTGCATCGTTCATCGGAAATGGGGCGATGGTTTTAGCAACATCATATATGATTGTTTCAGATCTTGCGTGTGCGTCAGATCGTTGTGTTGCTAAGCTGAATGATATTGGGATGGTTCCATTTACGTACCTTCGAGCACCTCAGCGAATACAAATGTGATGAGAGCCGAAGTGACGTATTGTGGAACGGAATAGTGAGGTATGAAACGGAAGCTCATGATTACGCCAATCGGAACCATGGTTTCAGATGCCACCATAATTTGCCTGCAAAATAAGCATGTATCAGCAGCTGTGCATCATGCATTTTTGATGAAAATATTTAGAATGGGCCTAACTAGGGCCTTAACATCTAGTAATCTGAAATAATTGCAATTATGATCTCTTTTGAATAGGAAAATGGTGTAGTATCACTCAATTTTATCTCAAATATGAAAACAGAACTGATTGACAATGTAAGTGCATTGCATGGCTCAATGAAGGCATAAAAACAATATGGCAATGATAATACTTCTACAAAAGAGAAGAATTTCCTATATTCTAGCATTTTTTTGTTAAGAGAAGAGAAGTTACCTGTCCTCAAACATATTTGTAATGTAGCTTCCAACAATGGCATTGACTGGAAGAACAGTCAACCCAAGAATCGCTAAAAAGATTGCCACAACACTTGTAGTCCAGTTAAAATAGTTTGTGGTGACGATACTTGATTCAGAGAGTAAAATTTCCATAGCATACTTGAGTATGAAGTATATCAAGAGCTGGACCTGAGAAATGACCGCTCAAGTAAAGTAATGAAAGGAAAAATAAAAGACGGTAGTTCCAACAGATAAACTAAACCTAGACACGAGCATGCAATGGTCCAAAGAAAAAGAGGGGTGAAACACCACCAGGCTTTTTTCCTCTGGGCTCCTCAGGTTCTCTTGACATGGGGTGTATAAATGCGGTGTTTGTTTACTTGTGTGTCAATGCAGATGTACCTTCTAGAAAATGGAATATATTTACTTTTATTATTAACACCAAGACACCATATCTTTATGTTCAGAGCAAGACAGAAGAGAAGTTGATAAAAAAATGAAACCTTCACAGATGGTGTCAGCAATTTGTATGCTGAAGCAAGTGATGTTGCTGGTTCATGAGAGTCTTCATTATCATCATTATCCTCCGCATTCTCATCCTGTCCCTCATCTGTACCTAGAAGCAAAGGTTGTGCTAGACCTTCCTCCAAATTAGTACTAGCTTGATTATCTATTTTCACACAGAAGTTAACTTCATATTAGAACAATTCCTGACGATGTTAAAAATAATGTCAGTGGCAGAGTACACACCCTTATCGTACAAAACAGATAAATTCCAGTGTAGTTTATGTTTTCAATCAGAGCATTTGCCACTAGGAAACTACTACTGTGGATTGAGAGCTTACCAGATTCAGAAGGCTGTGTATTGACTGCATTCTTAGCAAAGTGTTCAGGCACTTTGAATGAAAGCCACAGCCACAAGAAGTAAACAAGCCAAGCAATGGCCATGACCCATCCAGGCAAAGTGTTCTGATTAAAAGTAATTGAGTATATCTTAAATTTTGTCTGGAGCGAACCAGCGAGAGCAGGGCCACATGCCATGCCAAGAGCACTAGCACTGACGAATCCTGCAGAGGCTTGTAGCCTGATCTTGAGCGGTACACAGTCGCTGATGTACCGACGGTTCACCGCTCTTGCAGAACCTAACCTGCATATTCCGTGTTGCTAGTATGATCAAAGGAGTACCTTCAGAAAATCTCGAGCCTCAAAGGATAATGAGTTAATGACAAATCACCGAGAGATAAATGATGCCACAGTAGTAGGGTTCGTGGTAACCAGTTTAGTTTCCCAAACACAGGGTGGAAATTATTAGTGCTTATATTGAGATTCCATTTTTTTAAGATATAAAAATAAACATCTTAGGCCATCATGTAAGCTAGTAGTATTTGTGAAACATAAAGTGCTCTTGAGCCGTAGTCCGCCGAGATGCAAACCAAATACATAAGTCAGTAAACAAAAGAACAAACCTATACTATATGCAGTTTTTGTTAGAAATAAAGCACGGATCAACAGGGACAAGAGACACGAATTTTACGTGGAAAACCCTTGCGGGAAAAAACCACGGGCGCCAACCGGCGATGAACACTATATATGGAGCGATTACAAAACGCCGGGATTACAATGAGGCGTCAGCGCCAACCTCCCGCATGGCTTACAAGAGGTATATAAAGGGTAAAAGGACTTAGAGTCCAAGTAGGAAACTAATCCGCTAATATGGTAACTAATCCGACACTTCCATATTACAAATTCGGATCACAATATATCCCTTATTTCAACAATCTCCACCTTGAGACGAATTTCCTCTTGCAAAAGATAATGAAGAATCATCAATCATCAAATATCTCCATAATAAGATAAAAATCACCGTGCGCCAACTAGTCTCTAGGACTAGATCAGAACACTAACTAAGCTTGAGCAAAGCTCAAACTTAGCAAAAGAGGACCGGTTTTGTCATCATGTCACCGGATTATCATGAGTACTTATCTTGCACACTTTGACATCACCTTGAACAATAACATCTCGAATAAAGTGATATCTCACATCAATGTGCTTTGTTCTCTCATGGAACATCTCGATCCTTTGTAAGGCATATAGCACTCGACTATCACAAAATATAGTAGTGCAAGAATTATCTCCACAAAGCTCAAGATACAAACCTCTCAACCAAATAGCTTCTTTACAAGCTTCGAAATAGCCATATATTCTCGCTCAGGTAGATAAGGCAACATGAGATTGTAAACTTGCCTTCCAACTAATAAAGACAACCACCAATGGTGAAAACATAACTCGTGAGAGACCTCCTCTTGTCCAAATCACCAAAGATAATCGAATCAACATAACCAACAAGTCCATCTCTAGAATTCTAAACCGCAAACAAGCATTAGAAGTGCCACGCAAATATCTCGAATATCCACCGAATCGCTTTCCAATGCTCTTTTCGTGATTAGCCATGTATCTACTAACAACACTCAAGGCATGAGATAAATCAGACGAGAACATACCATGGCATACATAAGAGAACCAATCGACCGGAATATGGAACTCTAGACATGTACTCAATATCATAATCGACTTAGGACATAAAGTCAAGATAATCAAATGCGGCTAATGGAGTACTCACTGGTTTTGCATCATGCATATTAAAACGACGAAGAACCTTCTCAATATAACCTTTTTGGCTAAGGTATAACTTGCCAAATTTCTCTCTCTCGATAATCTCCATGCCAAGAATTTTCTTTGTTGCACCTAGGTCCTTCATCTCAAATTCATTACTCAATTGTGCTTTCAGCTTTGCTATTTCGACTTATCTTTGCAAAGAATCAACATATCATCAACATAGAGAAGCAAATAAATGGTCGAACCATTAACGCTTTAAATAGACACACTATCATAATTAGACCGCTTAAAATCATGAGAGAGCATAAAAGAGTCAAATCTCTTGTACCATTGCCTAGAGATCGCTTCAAACCATAAAGAGATTTCTTTAATCTACAAACAAGGTTTTCTTTTCAGAATAACAAAACCCTCAAAGTTGGTCCATATAAATGTCCTCTTCCAACTCCCCATGTAAGAATGCGCTTTAACATCTAATTGCTCAAGTTCATAATCATGCATGGCAACAATACTGAGTAAAGTGCGAATAGAGCTATGCTTCAAACGGGGAAAAGACATCATTAAAATCAATACTGAATTTGACTATAGCCTTTAGCAACCAATCTTGCTTTATACCTTGTCGGTTCAATAGAAGAAATACCTTCCTTTCTTTTGAAAATCCACTTACAACGAACAAAGCTTCTTCTCATTTGGCAATTTCACTAATTCCCAAGTGTTATTCTTTTCAAGTGACTCCATCTCATCATGCATAGCGCTTATCCACTTCTTACAATCGATGGAGCTAATAGCCTCAGAGTATGATGAAGGTTCCGCATTACCTTCAATTTCTTCGCTACACTTAAAGCATAAGCAACAATGTTAGCTTCTTCAATCAACCTCCGGTGGATTAATCTCTCCTAGGCCATTAATCGCAATAGATCGTTGTGGTGGTGCTCAACAATAGGTGCATCATGAACAATGGTATTCTCTTTATCCAAGTGTTACTCAACCAACAGAGTGCTCCACCAACACTTGAATTTCGCTACTCTCAACAGAACGTTAGTAGGCGCTTTATCAGAAGCATAGCGATTCATTAAAGACAACATTTCGCTAATCACAACCTTCCTTGTTTCAGATTCCACAACTTATATCCTTTAACACCGATTTATAACCAAGAAAATGCACTTAATAGCTCTAGGCTCTAATTTTCCATTATCAACATGAGCATAAGCAAGACAACCAAAAACTCTTAATTCAATAATTTGTTTGGGAACCGACTATACCTCAATTGGAGTCTTCTTTTCAATTGCAATATTGGGTGACCGATTAATAAGATAGCAAGCAAAAGCGCCAAACTAAAAACGCCTATGCAAACTCGCATTAGACAACATACAACGGCCTTGGAAATGATGGTTCTGTTCATACGCTCGCCTACACCGCTTTGTTGAGGAGTACCAGAACGGTGTAATGCCTAACAATGCCTTCACTTTGCAATATGATTCAAATTCATCGTAATGTAATTCCATCCCATTATCGCATAAGTTTCTTTACCTTCTTTTCGCTTTGCCTTTCAATCATAGTCTTCCACTCTTTAAATGTCAAAATGCTTCCGACTTATGTTTCAAGAAATAAGGCCACACTCTTCTAGAATAATCATCAATAATTGTTAACATATAACGAGCACCTCCTAGAGATGTCTTGAGATGGCCCCATAAATCGTAATGCACATAATCTAAAATACCTTCGTAGTATGAACTGAGGTATTAAATCTCACCCTCTTGTGTTTGCCAAACACGCAATGCTCACAAAATTTAAGCTTGTCGATGCTATGTCCATCAAGAAGTCCTCTCTTACTCAATTCGCTAAACTAAGTTCACTCATATGCCCAAGACGCATATGCCAAAGATTAGTAGCATCGAATCGATAATGAACTTGAAATTACAGCAACATTACTGATATTGTAGTACCTCGCAGATGGTACAAATTGGCGCTTTAATATCACTTTCATCACAATAAGAGAGCCTTTGATACCTTTAAAACTCCACCTTCACTGAATACTTGTACCCTTTAGTATCAAGAGTACTCAAAGAGATGAGGTTTCTTTTCAAATCTGAATGTGCCTCACATCTCACAAAGTTCGACAATACCATCAAACATCTTGATCCGAATTGAACCAATTCTCGCAACCTTACAAGATGAGTTATCACCCATCAACACAAGCACCACCTTCAACAGTTCATAGGTGGCAAACCAATCCTTATTATGACACATATGAAAGGTACAGCAGTAATCAAGAATCCATTCATCATTGGTCTTAGCACATCCAAAGAAAGGCAACAAGGATTTCTCCATTAGACTATCATCGCAGCAAGAGAAGCTTTACCTTCATCATCCGGTTTACCTTTTGCTTATAATGACCAGCTTCTCTTTTCTTTATTTTGGAGCTTCCAAAGATTCAGAGATGTCGTGCCCACTTTTCTTGCAATATTTGCACGACTTGTACTTGCCTCTAGATTTCGATCGGTTATTGTAGCCGTTCGGACTTTTACCTCAAATCCATTTTTGAGTTCTTCTCCTTTGCCCGCCACGAATAAACAAGCCTTCTCCTTTCGAGCTTGAATTTTGTAAGGTACCATCTGTTTCATCTTCTCCTTAGCATGCAAAGCTTCATAAACTTCATTAAGAGTGAGAGTATCTCTACTATATAATATGGTATCTCTAAATTTGAAAATGAACTAGGTAGTGAACACAAAAGAATAAGACCCAAATCCTCATCCTCATATTTTACCTCCATCGACTTAGGTCGGCAACAATCTCCTTAAACGCCGAAAGATGATCACACGCATTCTCCTTCTTGCAATTTATGAGAGTACAACTTCGCTTGAGATGCATCTTGTCGTGAGATCTTTGTCATGCAAATTTGTTCTAACTTCACCATAATGCAAGAAATTGCTTTCTCCTTCAAAACATCCCGTAAAATATTATTTGATAGATGAAGGTGAATCGAGATAAAGCCTTACGGTCTTTACGCTTGTCATCTACGGTCCATGCGTAGGTTCTTTTGCAAAACCTTCCAATGCATCATCCAAATCCATCCGTACAACACAGCTCATCTTAACTTGCCACAATAAAATCTTGTGTCACGATCCAGAGTGGAAGATCATATTTCAAAGTCGCCATGAGGAATAAAACCCAAAATTGCCGGCATCGATCCGTAAACCTAGCAACAATCACGACTGCTTGGTACACTTTACGTACGCAAATCAAAGATCTACCAATATCCCGGTTCGGTTCTCGTGGACGAACAAAGATGACCGGATTTGTTAAACTCCACGTGAACTCATGAAGCAACAGATCCTGTGTTCTCGTGAGACAAAGTTGCTATGTGATTAATTGAAGAAAGAGAAGAATCTTCCCCGTGCGGCGTGTCGCTTGACGATGACTTCTTTTCTTGTCCGCTCGTCTTCGCTGCAAAGACTCGATCTCTGCCGCTTGGCAATTAATCGAGCAAAGAAAAAATTGGCGCCGCGCTCGCTGATCGGCGCCGCGTTCGCTGGAATTGGCGACGCTAGGACTTGGCGACGCTTGACCGACGGCGATGATTAACGGTCGCTTGACGGCCGGGCGACGAACGAAGAGCCAACGCGAAGCGCCGCTGGCCGTGGATGACGCTTGCCGAGGAGACGCGCGAGGAAGACGCGCGACGGATCGATGATCGAGGCGAAGGGGCGATGCGCCGAGTCACAGCGCAGCGGCTGACGGCGCGCAATGAACGGATCTCGCTATTTTTTCGTGTCTCTTCTCCAAACCTAATCTCCCGTGCTCGATACCACTTGTTAGAAATAAAGCACGGATCAACAGGACAAGAGACACGAATTTTACGTGGAAACCCTTGCGGAAAAACTACGGGCGCCAACCGGCGATGAACACTATATATGGAGCGATTACAAAACGCCGGGGATTACAATGAGGCGTCAGGCGTCAACCCTCCCCGTGCGGCTTACAAGAGGTATATAAAGGGGTAAAAGGACTTAGAGTCCAAGTAGGAAACTAATCCGCTAATATGGTAACTAATCCGGACACTTCCATATTACAAATTCGGATCACAATATATCCCTTATTTCAACAGTTTTAACTAATTCCCCATTTGTCATCTAACAGTATAGCTTGGTTTATGTACAGTAAATGTTTCCTTAGCTTCTGAGCCTCAGCAGTCAGCAGTATTTACCATGCTACTCTGCACCGATCAATATGAAGCTGCAGTAATCATGCAAGCTAAGCAAGCATAAAGATATGTGGAGCAGTAATATGTCTATCTAATAGCGTCAAGCATGTCCAACTTCATTAAATACTCTCTCTAGTCACAGTCACGAAACAATGTTGTTTTGATGCATGCAGTCAAACTTTCTAAACTTTGGCTATTTATCTTTTATAAACATTTAGATTGAACACAAAAAAATGATATGTATAGATTTATCTTGAAAAAACTTTCATAAAATATAATTTTATCAGATTTTATAAATCTAGTATAATAGAAATTAGTGGTCAAAGTTGTATTTTGGGGACTGTGTTGACGAGTATTACTTAAATTTTGTGCTATTAGACCGAAATAACGACTAGAGGGGGGGTTGGTTGGGGGGTTGAATAGGAGCCAACATTTTCTCCTTGGGTATTCAACTCTTTTTCAATCCAATAGCTATGTGAAGCTATGAAGATCTTAGATCTCAAAATTACAGCAGAAGATTTGGGCTAAATCTAATAAAGTTAGACTTCAACGCCCCTCAGCTGGTTTGACCGCCAACAAAAGGCCAATCAGACCACTCCTGGAGGCCGGTTTGACCACCTCCCTACTGACAGAAAAACAACACGACGAAGGATCCACAAAATGACCTAACTTTTGATCTAGAGATCCAAATCATATGAGATTTCAGATATAGCTCAACAAGAAGGTCATGAACCTATTCTAATCAAAAATTGAGATGATCATTACCAAAGTTCCGTGAATTTCTTGATTGAGGGTAAGAAGGTACAAAATCGAGTGAAAACCTAAACTTGATCTAAAGGCTTGCTCGTGGATGAAAGATGGTCAAGATGATCTTAGATCAGATTCTACAAATTCTAACAAGCTAGATCATTGCAAAAGACTAAGGCAAAACTATAGAACACAAGAACCCCAAAATCATAAGAAAGAGAGGAAGAACAAAAGAGAACTCATCTTTGCACGAATTAATTGAATTGATATAGAGGGATTGAAGGTTTACAACCACTCCACTATGGAGGACAAAAGTTCACTCGTGAGCACCCAATCCCACAATTTTTTTCTCAATACATCTCTCTCAAACCCTAGCCTCCCCTATTCTCTCCACTTTCCCCAAATCTCAAAAATAGGGTTTCTAGGCTTAGATGGCTTATATAGTGGAGGCTAGGTCTAGAGAGAAACTTTAACATGCATCTGTTAAGCCCACACAAATACGAGTCTCACACACACGTACGCTTTTGAAAGCGGATGATGACCCGGGTTTCTTGTCAGACCCCAAATTTGAAATTTGGAATCTTTTGTATTCACAGCACTAGTCCCTAGATCAGTAGCTAGTACCAATAGTTACACCATTGAATATCAATCATATATCATGAATATGTAAAGCTATTGCATAATAATAAACAAAGCATAAATATACCTTACGACTTTTGACTTACAGAATGGCTAGACATGCCAAATGCCTTTTAAAGAACAACAACGGAAGTAGAATAAAAATATACCACGTGGAACCCTCATGATATACCCACAGACGATCGAATGGGTCCCACAACCTAGTTCTTGGCCTTCTTGATCTCCAGTCTTGACGAATGCTCATAAGTGCCCGCATAGCCTTCTTCTCTTACACTTACTGAATAATAATATTGAGCGAGTATGAGTACACAACCATACTCGTGAGCCAACACACAGAATGCAGTTATATAATATGCAAAGCTGATCAAAGGAGTGGCTTATGGTTCTTTTGTTTGCATAAAGCAATTTATTGAAATAGATTAAGTAGTAGCAATTTATTGCATAAAGCAATTTTTTCAGGCTTTCAGACCAAAATTCCAATCCAAGCTCGACCGACACGATCGGACTCAGGCCGAGCCGACGGGCCAAGTTGCTCGTGAACAGGTGACATGACGATCGAAGAGAATATGAAAAGTAAGACCTCGCGAATGCGATCCATGATTACACATTGAGAGCATCGCCCACTTCTTTTCCACTCACTATGTTTTGTCTCTTTCCAACTTCTTCTATAAGCAGTCTGCCTAGCTTTTGAAGTCGAACACGATGTGGTGTTAGCGAAGAGAACACCTCTCTTGGGGCGCTCGAGTTATGGGCAAATCTTTGTGTCTATCTTTACACACACAAGTACGTTTCAGTGAAAATTTTGTGAAGTTGCAGATTTATTCTTAGCCTCCATCTTTCTAGACGTGCACTAAGAGGTTATACTCGCATATGCGTGCTTGTGATGTGCGTACATGGTGGTGTGTATGTCTTACTTGTAATCGCAAAGAAAGGCGCACGATAATCGAACACTAATTTTGGGCATAGTAATACAACTAGAATCTTCTGTGTGGTCTTTTGTAGGTTTTTTTAGAGTACACACTAGACACACTCACGCACACACACCACACGTACCCCCCCACTGGAGGTGTTTATGGGCGGCCTGGTCCGACGGCCCGGCCCGAGCCGACCCCAGCCCGAAAGCCCCGTAGGCCCGACAAAAACAATAAAAACGATTAAAACCCCTTTTTATTCATAAAACGAATTTAAAAATTATTTTTATTCCAAAAAAGCATTAAAACAGCAGGCTTTTCAGGAAAACAGCAATTTCGGGCGGTGGCTCGCTCTCGCGTCACTCACGGCCGAGCTTTTCAAGCCTACCAAGCCCGGCATTTGAACACCTCTACCCCACACACGTAGATGCATTCTAAATACAACACCTAAACAAGAGTGGAGGCTTAACCCCACGGAGCGTAGACACGCTGTTTTAACCACTGAACGCACCCATGTGTGAGTGTACTATTTCTAAACCCGAATGAACACCAACGTCGAAGCCAAGCTTTGAACACAGACAGGTAAAAACGAGCTACCGAGCTCTCACCCTCAGCCCTCTATCTTTGGGTTGTTAGATGGCGACATGCTTTCGGGCTTCCTGTCGTGCATGGTCAGTAGTATAGTAACCACCAGAGATCGTCATAACTCTGTTCGGCCCTTCACGGCCGTGCGGCCCGCGCCAGTGCTCCACTACTGTCCCGCCTGCGCAGCGCAACGATCTGGTACCAGTAGGGCGGAACACCGGCCGGACGCCTCGGCCGCACCGCAGCCGGCCTTGCTCTCGCATTTACCAAACGCACGCACGGCGTGGCCCGCGCCGTGCCTGACCAACTATCGGTCTATTTCTCCAACCGCGCGGGCCGTCCGGCTGTGAGAATAATAGCTCGGCCTCCCTTCCGGATGGGTCGCAGAGCTACATACCCCTGGCCGTGATGATGCCTCAGTTGCGCCGCGCGGGGGATATGATGGGCTGCGTGGTCGGAGTGGCCGCACCACGTCCTAATTACCGTTTGATAGGCCGCGTGCGATAAATTTGGGCCGGCTGCCGGGCTGCGTCTACGGCGGAGAGTGGACGTCTACCACGCAGGCTAATCACGGGAATGCGAGCATCGGATCTCAACTTTCATTTCTTTCTTTTTCTACTTCCGTTAACTCTCGGTGAGTTAGGCTGTTAAGTGATGCGCAAAAAGGACTGTAATATGTAGAAAGGAAAATATTATGGTATTCCTAGGAGTACATACTCTCACTTCTTATATACCACTTAAATTGTATGATGATACATCTTTATCAATTTAAGCATACTCCAATAATAATTATAAGATATTCCAAAGTGAATTCCATAAAAAATTTCATAAAAATCCACTTTTTACAGCAACATCCATGTATATATTTCTTTTATGTATGAAAAAAAGGTATATAGAAAAAAAGGGCTATAATGAACCATGTTAGCATGTGCTTAGACTAGAAATTGTTAGGATTGCTAATCGGCTCTTACCTAATTGCTTATATTTTACTTGTATACTATATAATTAGCTACATTTTCATTTATACCGTCTTCCTGTTGCTTGTATGTGTGCCAGTAGTGCCATCCTATTGATGCTTCGCTCAACTCGTCTTGGGTCACATGGCTCGTGAGCTGCTCACGAGTAGCTCGAGCTTTTATTGAGTTGAGCTGAGCTACTTTGTTAGCGAGCTTGCACAAGCCAAGACGGTTCAATAGCAAGCCTGACTCCCGTGCGTCATCGCCGCCGTGGTCCGGCTACTCCTCCAGACGCAGTAGTAGCGACCCCTCGTCCGATGCTATCGAGTACAAAAGATGGCAGGTGGTGACATGGAAGGTGGGGATGGCGGTACGGGGTCCACTGGCAGCGGCACACGGGAGGAGGAGAGGGCGTGGCGATGGGGGAGATGGGAAGAAGGCCGTGTGGAGCTCGAGCCGGAGCGAGGTGGTGGTGGTGCAGGGAGGAGGCGTGGGAGTAAGGACAAGGCAGCTGGTTGCGGGGAGGAAGTGGATGAGGGAAAAAGAGAAAGAAGAAGGGCAATATAGTCTTTTTTTCACACCACTTAACAGCCAACTCACTGAGAGCTGACGAAAGTGGCAAAAAAGAGATGAAAATTGAGATCCGATGATAATGAAGGGAGAAACAGTTTCGTGATGGTATTTTAAGGACTCGGTCAACTTTCAGTGACAAATAAGGAATTAATCCTAGTATACACTACTCGTTCGTGTCTTCGGCTGGATGGTATCCAGTGACCTATTCCACATTTTTCTCAGCGTTGGAGTCGAACACGGATAGTACCGTATGCGGTATATTCATTTCTCTCTTCCGAATTCGCTCCAAAAGCCTTCGGTAGGTCGGATAGAAATTATCCGCTCTTTTTGCATCCCTAAATAGGACCTTGTTGCAATTGGAACGGACTAGTGTGATCATACTCTGTATTTTTACTCGGTGACAGTGTCGGATATAGATAGTGTCGATACACATTTTTTCTTTCCGAATTCACTTCAAAAGTCTTCGATCAGATGGACGGACGGAAATTATCTACTCCGTTTAATTTGCACCCCTACCGCTACCGGTGACTGGTGGATGATCCGAATTAGCAACCATTCAACTACGGTTCTGGATTGTCATCCCTAATACGCACTACTAGTTGGTACGTACGCTACACTAGCAGCGCCTCTTGCTTGAGTCAGTAACCTAACAAGAGATTTTTAGTCACGCGAAAAGCACTTGTACACCAACCAGAATTGAAGGACTCGATGTACTAAATCTATATGGCTTTGTCTTGATCGGTTCTCCTTCCTCTGGATGACTAAATCGTATACGATTTTCCAAACATTTAAACAAACTATGTCTCTTCTTGACCCTATTTCTTTGAAACGTGCACGAAAAATATCGTGAAAAATGAAGACAGTACCACGTACAACGATAATTCAGAATACCAAACAGAAAGAAATAAAGAACATGCACTCGAACAAATCAATACTCAACAAGTTAGAGCCGGCCTGTTCAACTATACTTTATTCGTGTTCTTCTACCATATACAGCTTACCATTTCCTCTACTCTCAGACAAGAACAAGGAGCAAACTGAAGAAAAGGAGAAGGTTGCACAGAAATCTTTGAGTTCTTGCTCATCCCCGTGTGCATGGAAACCTTGCCTGCCACGCAAAAACCACGTACGCCGCGGCAAATTAAAGCTAGGTGTTCTTGGTAGGCCTGAGCGCGATGACGAGCCCCGGGAAGACGTCGTCGGGGTCGTGTATGTGCGGGTTCCTCTCCACGATGAACGGGTCCCCGCACTTGTCGCTGATCGTGTGCAGCGTCTCGCCTTCGCCGACCACGTACACCTCCTCGCACGGCCGGACCGCCGCGCCTCCGAGCCGCGGGCCCCGGAACTCCACGGCGCCCACATCGTCCACGGTCTCCGCGCGGAGCGCGCCCAGCAGCACGAGCGCGACGAGCGCCACCGCGCACCACCACGACGCCGCTTCCGCGGCCGACACGGCCGCCGCGCACAGCTCCGCGCGCCAGAGGCTTGTCGCGGGCGCGGCCATTCGGGCGTGCACCACGGACTCCGTGTACGTGTCCGTCTGGTCGAATTTTTTTTGGCCTTGTGTCGCGTTTGCAGCGGAAGTTGCTTGGCTTTGGGAGTTTTCGGGGGGGACGGAGGGATTTATAAAGTGGAACGGCACGGACGTGGTGGTTTGGCTTGGCGGACTTTTGTGACGGTTTGTTAAACGTGCGAGCCCCCACGTGAGAGCACAATGGGAGTGTTGATCAATGGTAGTTAGGTTCTAAGTACGGCATGCCAATTGTGACAGGGATCAATTAGCCGTCACTACTAGAAAACGCCATGATCCCTAGGGCTGGTTTTACTAGGGAACACTTTAAAAACAGTAGGGAACACCTTTCCCTAGTGTAATTCGTAGGGAAAAATTCGATGGGAAAAGAACGTGGGGAACGAGAAAGTGCCATGCGGTTTCCTTAAAAAACCGTAGGGGAATATTTTTTTCCCGTGGGTTTGAAACCGTAGGGAAAATTGCCGACATGGCATGGTGTCCAAATTTATGGATATTGTTTCACACGCTTTGAAACCGTTTGAAACCGTAGGGAAATTTGCCGACATGGCATGGTGTCCATATTGTTTCCCCACGCTGGGCTCAATTAATCCACCGTAGGGAACCTTGACATGGTGTCTAGCCATTGTTTCCTACGGTTTTCTAGCAACATTTAAATATTTTACTACATGAATAATACAACTCGTAACATCACCACACAAACAATATCAATCAAAACACCGCCAAGCTACGATCATAAAGATATTGCTCATAGTCACATACAAAATTCAGTTCAAACATAGTTGTTCCTCCTAAAAGGTTTGTAGCATGGTAACATGAAAATGACATAAAGGTTATCCAACAACAAAAGAGGTACATTCACCACTTGCATCAAAGTTCACACATCCATATGGTTGAAATATTTCCATAAACTCTTCTAATGTGGTTGATATCAAAATGGGGTAAGACCATCATCCAAATCAGGAATAGCTCCGCCAAAGACTACCAGATGCGTTGACATAGCCTCCAAACATTCCTTGAGCAATTCGCTCAATGTCTCATCCGATTCTCATCTCCTGCTGTCAACCAATGGTATGAGCCTATACAAGACAAGAATTTAAATATAGAATACAAAAATAGAAATATTACTTGAACACGCCAGCAATTCACAAGTAAAACAGAAAGAACATGAAAAGGTTGAATAGCTTCACTAAAAATCCTGTACTAATTACTCTTACCACACATGCACCCCAAGAAACCATGGGCAAGTAATAGACTAACAGAATGGATAGATCACCTCCCTTTAACAAATGCACAAAAAGAAATTGAGAAAGCTATTGCTCCAAGCAACTTTTTTGAGTAACAAGGATCCTACGCCTATGACATCAAATTTAAATAATTTGCATCCTCCAAACAAAATGAATGTTGAATAATACACATCCTCCAATAACTAAAATGGAAATAGAAATTGGTTAACTTGTAGCTATCATGGTAATAATGAATTTTTAGGTTTCAAGTAGACTCCTACGACCTCAAATTTTGGTGGAAAAGAATCAATGTATCACATTCTACCTATAGTCTTTCAAGTAACACCCCACTAGCAGTTAACTAGTTTGACAAGCAAATCGAGCATCTTCAAAGCAAAAGATGAGATGAAAAGGGACCAATACAATAGAACAAAACTAGTATGTAGTATGTCGGATTGCCGCTAATCAGAATTAGCGTAATAATGAAAGTATGAAAATCAATACATACATGCATGTACAACATGCAACATGCCCCATCATTACACCAATCTGCATCCATGCGCTTTATGCCACCCAACAAGATCTATAGGAATAAATGGAACTAGTTCTTTGATTCGTGGACAAGGTTTTAGTCTTAAAACAATAAAAACTAGAAGATTTATGACACAATGTTAAGATGGACATGGGTACAACAGATCATCATACATACATTTTGAGGAGATGGGTTTGGAGAGGCGTAAATTCCAAATGTAGGAGGTGGTATGCATGTGGCGGTGGCAAGTGAATTGCAAGACATGGCATTCCAAAGATGTCGAGCCACATTCTACAATTGAAAGATATAATGCTCAAAGTTAAAGATAGCTCAATGACTATTATCTAAAGAAAAAATGCTATATAATAGTTTGCACCTCCATAAATCTCTGCATGCTGTTGTTGTAGTTGTGCACACCTCTGCTCCACTCTAACACTTCTTGTGCATAATCCTTTGCTACACGAGCATCCCGAGTAGATTGCCTTCTTTCACATTCCTCTTGTTCCCGACATTGATGCTTTGTACTGCTGAGGATGCACTACCGCTTCTTCACCTCGGCCATGGCCTCTATCATCAACCATCCCATTGAATATAGCCCATTTACCATGTGGTCTACCACAAGAGCAGTATAAAGAGCTCTTGCATCCACCGGAGAGTGCAACCAATCAAATTCCTACCCATTTAACTCCATAGCCTTCATTTTATACCGCTCCCGTCCAATAAGTTAAGATGTGTAACAAATATTGCAACATAAGTTCAAAACTAATAAATAACATAAAATTACTGTGCAAGTAGTAGCTTCTTCAGTTGTTCAAATAATTAGATCCCGAGATTTGAACCTCTATGTGTATACACCCATGCCTCAATCTGAGATACTTCGCTCTTCTTTTCGTACTACATAAAAGGATATCAATTGAAATGCATGCACAAGGAGTCCACTACATAATGAACAAAAGTTTAGTAAGTCACCACTTTGGCATATCGAGCAATAGAGTTGGACCCTCCTTGTGAGGTTTGTATCTACTATTGTTGCGATTGGCTCGATTCGTCTCGCACTTTTTCTTCCAACTGATGACACCATTCATCACCATAGCATTCCAAGTTGCGGCATCACACCAGCTAGGTTGTTGTGCCATGTACTGCCTTTGACAAATATCGAGCCCAACCACCTTGTCACAAATTTGTACTCCTTCAACAACCCAAATGATCCAAAGTGGCCTCGAATTCGAGCATAGTACTTAAGGCCTCGCAGAGCCGGTTGCAAAGACTCACCAACATGTCGCTTTGCAAAGATATTCATACTGTGATTCATATTTGAACCTTAGCTAGAGCAAGGTAAAGTACCAAATTCAAGCAACTTTATATCATTAGGAGGAAAGTAGAAGCTATTTATAGTTGTAGAAGCAAATAAAACAACATATTTTTAATTACCCAAAACCTTCTTCAACATCGCGGCTTTTGATCGCCTGCATGTGTCCCGATCTACTTTGTAATGCTTCCATGTTGTCGCCACCATCGACTTGCTCTAAATTGAACTATACCAGATGGTAAGTTTTCAAGAGACATGTTAAGACACTAGCTGGCCTCCTTTCTTTCCCTAGTCTTGGTATTTCACGCCAAAGGCCTTCGTAACCAAAACAATAATACGTAATTTAAACACATCACAAGAGTGTCAGTTGAGGGATTATAAACTCACGCTTTCCTTCTCGCGAATCAATGGACGATCTTCCTCATTCGAATAACAGTGGAAGTTGTGAACAACCTCGCAAGTGAATCTCTACCGCCTCCCACTCCATCCGATCAAGAGTCTATTCTCACTTGTACCAGTTCTCTACTGAATCGCTAGAAGTTTGAGCACAACGCTTTCTTGCACGTGAAAGTGTCATCCCGCAAATTTGAGAAGATTGTGCATAAGAAATCAATGACAATGTATACCAAAAAGAATAATTATGCATTTCAATCGAACAAAATTGTGCAAAAGAAATCAATGATAGCAGAATGTACCAATAGTATATAGACTTAGAAATCCTCAATATCTTCTTGGTAGTGCTCGTTGTTGATTTCGTGACATGACTCATATCATTTTCACTTTCTTCTTCAACTAGTGGTTCATTCTTCCACTTACCACATTATGTGGGTTGTTTAGCATTGATAGTTCACGGGTCAACTACCTCATCCGAACCACCGATTGTAATATTATCGAGACCTTGACCAATGTCTACAACGAATTCACCCACTATACCGCCTTCTTGGAAGACATCTACATATGGTGGGTCTTCGTTGTAATCATCCATTAAGGAATAGGCAAGCTTCCAAGGGGCTTTACCTTGTATGCAACCCACCATGCGTTAAGACTCATATCGATTTGCACGCATATGGAATATAATAAACTTGCACTACTTGGCTAGCAAGCACAAAAGGCTCATTTGATGGATTACATGAAGCATGTGCAACCTCGACTAATCCAAATTTTTCTAAATGTCGCACTTCCCATCAACTGTGGTGAAACCAATGGCAATAAACAAAACAAGGCTAAAGTTTTCATCACCATCAAACTTTAATTCAATAATGTCTTCGATAATCCCATAGTACTCAAGCTCATTACTCGAGAATCATCAATCCCAATAGCCATCACCCCGTGTTAACGGTAGTTAGATTCCCTTTGGAATTTTCATACTTTTTAGACCGAAATTGCACTCCATTGACTTCATAAATGTCATAAGACTTGACCTTGAAGCCACATCCACGTGATAAACGACGCAATTCATTATGTATGCTTGCATCCTTGGAGCATCGCAATGTTGCAATCTACAATTAAATTATAAGTAAAGTAGAATGTTCAAAAGTTAACTAAATCTAAATATCTAACGAGGATTACCAATTTTTGAACCAATCTAGTAGGTTGGGTTTGCCATGACCACCTCCATTCCTCCTTAGATTGTCTAACTCTTTTGATTTGGTGATCTCGAATGCCTCCATTGTTCATGTTCAAATTTGTCGTAGTTTTTAGCAATGACATAATTAAAACATGTGCATTATGAAAGTTTTCATACCGATTATGTGTATTTAGATTACTTACTCAACAAAGTCATCCATTTCACTCATATTTGTGTATATATAGATCATTGCTATCTTGCACTCTTCAAATGTTAGAGTCCTAGACATCCTCCTGCCGGTCTTCCACCCTCGCACTTGAACAAGGAAAGGCTACTCTCACATGCAGACCATGTTGAGCATAGCGATGCGACGGCCATGTGAGCTAGCTATAAGATCGTGCAAGTATAATGATGTGAAGTGTGAAATCTCCTCTACAAGATAGGCCTCTACTATTGATCCTTCGACACTAGACTTGTTGCGAACTTTTGCTTCAGCTTTTTTATGAACCTACATAAAGGGAGGTATTAGTTCTCAATTGTAAGTACCTATCAATTGTTTAAAGAACGAGGAATTTTATGTACCTCTCAATTGTATACATCCAACGATACTTTACTGTCCTCCTACCCTTGCTTGATATGGGAGGTGTATCATTAGATGTTCCATTGAATTGAAGAAACCCGCGGAAGAGTTTCTCCAACTTGCAAATTATGATTGGTATATTTTGTTCCAATTGAAGCATCCGAATAGGATCGATCTCTTTCGCACAAAGCATTCTATAAAAATAACTTAGCTCACCTAATGCCTCCCACACATCCTTGTTGACAAAGCCTCTGAGCATCACCGTAGCACCGCCCATGAAAATATGGTAGTCATGGCTTTTGAGACCATGTATCTTCAATTGTTCCATGTTGACCCTCGCTTTAGGTTTGTCGTGATACCCATCCGGAAATTTGATCTCCATAAACCACTTCATAACATCCTTTTGGGCTCTTGTCAAGCAATAAGGTGCTCTAGGCTTCTCCCACCTATTGTTAGGCTTTTCAACAAGGTTGAGGTGACTTCTAGTGCACATCAAAGCTTGGTCAAGGCGAGCCTTGGCGTTATCCTTTGTCTTGTCACTAATGTCAAGACATGTATTCCAAATAGCTTCGCACATTTTTTCATTGTGCATAACATCAATGTTATGTCGGAGCAAAATCTTTGAGAAATATGGCAACTCCCACCATATTGGAATGTGAGTCCAATTGTGTGTTCTACCATAACCATCAAAAGACGTTGCTAAGACATTATTCATGTACGCTTGCACCTCTTCTCCTGTTAATCGACGTGGAGGACAGTCATGCACTACTGTCCCCTTTCTAAATGCATTCTTCTGATCCCTAAATGTGTGGTTAGGTGGCAGAAATCTTCGATGACAATCAAACCAACTATACTTGTGCCCGTTAGGAAGCCAAGTAGTATCAACATTTGCCATACATTCTGGACAACCCAGGCCACCATGAGTGGACCATCCAGAGAACATGCCCAATGCAAAGCGCCATGGATTGAATTATGGTAGACCACCCTCATATTGAAATTTTGCTTTAGGGAACTATCATAAGTGAGTACTCCTTGCCATGCTTGCTTGAACTCATCAACTAAGGGCCGCATGAACACATTCATGTTCTTACCAGATGCTTCGGTCCAGTGGATCACTAGACTAAGAAAGATATTCTCATCTTTCATGCAAAGAGCAGGGGTAAGTTCACAGAATGACAAAACCGCCAACAAGAATATTGTGATGCCCCAAAGTCAAATGGGTTGAAGCCATCAGTAGCTATCGTGACACGACGCTCCTTGCATCCATTGCAAAATCGGGAAGCTTGTGTTGAATTCTTTCCATGCTTGGCCATCGGATGGGTGCACCATAATTCTTGGATTAGCACGGTACCCTCCTTGTGATACCGCATATGCTTTGCGTTTTGGCTCCATATACATTCGCTGCAACCTTGGTATAAATGGGAGATAACGATAACTTTGCGTGGTATTGGTTTTCGCTTCTTCTTAGGCTTTCCTCTTCAATAGCTACATAACGACTTTCCTCACAAAAGTCACATTTTTCTTTGTGTTTATCCTCTTTGTAGTATATCATGCAATTATTTATGCAGATATCTATCTTGTGATATGGCATTTTAGACCACTTAGAAGTCCCTTACACTCATACAAGTTGGATGGCATTTTGTGACCCCGTGGCAATACATCACCAAGAAGCCTAAGTAAATTATCCATGCATTCCATGATAAATTGTGTTGTGATTTAATTCCCATCAATCGTGGATCGCTGTTAGACGGAGACTTGAGTGAAATTGTGGAGCGGCTCTTGTGAAGCGCATAACATGGTATAGAATTCCTTAGCATCTATCGTTGGTTCATCCTCTACACTATCTATATGACAGGCATCACCCAAGTTGTCTAGCATGTCATCCAAGCAGTCAGCAGTGTTATAAGTCTCTTCTAATGCAAATGACCTAATAGGACGCTCACCATGCTCGGTCCATCTTGTGTAACTAGGCATAAATCCTCTTTGACAAAGATGCATGCTCATCGTGTTTTTCTTCCGTCTAATTCTATTGCGACAAATTGAACAAGGACATACTACTCCAAATTTTTCAGCATTAGAAACTCTATCAAAAGCACAATCCAAGAAAGCATTTGTGTTATGCACCCACTCTTGGGAATGACAAACCATTATCATTCCATCCATTGTACATCCAACTACGGTCTTCTACCGACATGTTTAATGTTGCAAAGAACAAACTGAAATCTATTTACTCCTATTAAGAAAAGAAAACCAATCCGAAAGAATGCTTGTTTAGATATTTCATAGAAACCCAACCACAATATAAATAAAATATGTTGATTGTAGACTTACAAAAATGCATGACATGCAAACTTACTTGCAGATGCTATTAATTGGTGTACGTAGAGGTTCGTCGCCTGGCAACCTACTAGACTTCGATCACCTTCATATCACCCTTTGTCAAGAAATGTGACAGAGATGATCCAAGGATAAGAAGAAAATGACCGTAAAACAAAGATCGATTTAACAATAGTTACAAAGATCAAATCTCCTATATGAAGCATGCACTCGACACATTGACAAGCTCATCCCTACCCCGGACCTGCATAAAAATGTTCTACGATAAGTCAATGTAAAAATGGCAAAACCAGATCGACATACAGTAATTTTTAGTTATATAAGACTACATCAAGTAAACCAAGTGACAACAAGCTTGAAGGGACTCCTACTTCTAATATCAAGTAAGAACACTACCAAGGAAACAAAGGGGACTGATCCGATAAGATGGTGATAGTGCACACCTTTCTTTGATAAATAAATACTACTAGAATTGATGTTCATACCATTAAAATTATAATTATCTACAATTGTTTTACTCCAACCATTAAATTTAGTACTAAAGGTTTTGCCATTTCAAGATGTTTATCTTTAGGTTACTAAACTCCATTAAGCCAAGAACACTGAGTTAAAGACTCAAGAGCAACTCTCATGCTACATATTCCAAACTCTAAGCTTTGGTTTGCTCAAGTCCGAATCATCAAATTGATTAATCAAGAGGGCATGCCTAATCAAAATTGAAGTTTCACATGTATGGTCTCCATCCTAAAACCTAATATGTACATCTCAATTTTTTGGGGATGAATTCCACTCCCATCTTTCTCAGGCTCCAATTCGGACCGGATAGGCGCCGAGGCACTGTGGCTTCAGTCGTCAGGCGGCGGCGCCCAGTCATTGGCGCGCAGTAGTCCGGCTGCCGCCTGCGTCTCTCCTCACCGGCTCCACGACCTGCACCACCCCACACATTCATATCTCGCGCGCGCAGGCACACGCTGGGAGACCAAGGAGCGTGCACGGTACTGCCAGGGAGGTGGAGAGGAGGTGGTGGTCCAGAGCGCGGCGGGCGTGGCCGCGAGGAACGCAGGCGTTGCCGACGCCGCCGGCCTCGGCGCAGCAGATGATGCGCGACCGTGAGGACGAAGACGAGGATGGGGCGGAGGAGGAGTGGAGGTGGAGGTGGCGGTGGTGGAGGAGGACGGGAGGCGGCAACGAGGAGGCGGGGCACGACGAGGCGCTGGATCTCGCGGTCGCGATTTGGGGCTAGAGAGGACCGGATTTGGGTATGTAGAGGAGGATTTGGGGGTAGAGAGAGGAGATTTGGGGTGGAGGTTTCACGAAGGGAGTGACCGACGGCGACGGAGGGTTTGGGGGTAGAAGGCGCAGAATTTTGGGGCGGCGCATTGGGCGGGAGCAGCATCGACGGTGCGGGAGGAACTAGAAGGAACTCGACGGCGCGTGGGAGGATTTGGGGCCGGCGGGATTTGAGGGCGGCGCGCGGGAGGAGACCGACAGCGCCGGGAGGATTTGGGGGTGGATCTAGAAGGCAGCTGGACGGCGCGTGGGAGGATTTGGGGGCGGCGGGATTTTTGGACGTCGCGCGGGAGGAGACCGGCGGTAGAGCAAAATGAGAACATTTTGTGTGGGGAAATTTGTGTGCAGGTCGAGCTTGCCTGGAAGAGGGGAAAAAATCGGCGGGGTGCTAAATTTTTTTTTGGAGGCAAATGAAATTTATATCCCTACGGTTTCTCACCACACCGTAGGGACATTTCCACCTCAAAGACCCACTCCATGTCGGCAGAGGCTACGCGGCCCTCCCTCAGATTTCCCTACAACTTGCATTAAACTATAGGAATATATACTTTCCCTACGCTCTTTTCGATCTCACCATAGGGATATGTTATTTCCTTGGCTTAGTTTTGCACTACTAGGGAAATAATAAAACGGTAGGGAACATAGGGGTTTCTAGTAGTGCGTGAGTGATCATTTCAAGTACGAGGTTTGTAATAAGTTACCGTTAAGGGCATGTACAGTCATCAGCCGTCTATAATCCACGTAATTTTTTTTGTGATACGGATGAGAGAGAAGGAGGAGAGAGGTAGAAGTTGTCTGGCATGCAACGGGCGGTCTATAAGATTCTTATAGACATCATTTTTATTGTTGTATCCATGTCGTCTGCAACTCACATGTTTTGTGGTCTTATTTTGTCGGGGTTATATATAAACAACTTAGAGGATTTTTTGTGACATGGATGAGAGAGAAGGAGGAGAGAGGTAGAAGCCGTCTGGCATGCAACAGACGGTCTATAAGGTTCTTATAGACATCACTTTTGTTGTTGTATCTATGCCGTCTGTAACTCACATATTTTATGGTCTTATTTTATGGAGGATATATATAGACAACCCATTGTATGGATTGCGTTTAGTTCTGTCTATAGATGACATGAAAGGTATTACAGACAACCACTGTCTATACCACTGTACATGCCCTTAAAAATAACTCATTGTATGAGTTATGTTTAGTTTTGTCTATAGATAACATGAATGGTACTACAGGCAAACACTGTCTATACCACTGTACATACTCTAACAATTTATGGTTTTGATTAACAAGTTACCGTTAATTTTTGAGTCAGGTAACTGAAAGAAGTAGACACTAGAATAAATCCTAGTAAAATTAGAAGATAAAAAAAAACAGTGATCAAGAGTGACCATTATTCATTACAAGTGGTGATCTATACTGTAGAGAAGTATATGATTCAGATTTTAGGTGTTGGTGTTGGATGATAAGGGGTATTATGGATGGCAGAGCTTTTGCTATTCACTTAAAAAATGATAATTAGCAGAGCTATTTTGTTTGCTTCATATCAAAGTATGAGTGGATCACTGCCGGTGCCAGAGTTTGTAGGCCTTGCCACTCAGATTTGGAGCAGTGGGACCGAGCAACCACCGTACCGTTTGGTAGGTTCTTTAATACCCTTTCCCGTGTGGAAGCCGCACGCGGATGCCGGTGTGACAATCTCGCTTAGCGTCCGTCTTAGGAAGGAACTGTGGCGTTAATGAGATTTTGGGGTGTTCCTCTCCTCTATAAAGTACAAGGATTAATTCAGTGGTTTGTCTTGTTTGCCACGGTGATGTTCTGATTTGGCGAGACAAGACACCCTGGATCCGTTGCCGTGCTGGAGATGTGGTTGGTTGGCACGGCATCAACTGTGGGGTGCTCTCCTGACTAAACATCATCGAACACGCCCGTTTTTTTTTTTGTGTCCACGCGAGTGCTACCTCACGCCCTCACCAGTCACTACCATAGCAACTGTTCACCTAAATGATGTTACCTAGTTTTGGCCCTTATTTGCGTTAGCTTTCAGTTGTTTTCATCTTAGCATCGGCGATGTCCAATTTATGCGTCAATTCAACAGTGGAAAACAAATCTATACTGGCCCCGAACTTCCCAAGAAGGTATGGCAGTATATGATGCCTGACAGGGACCTGGGTGGAAACGGGCACGCCCGCTTTCGCGAGTCCTCCGGTCAGAGTACAAGCGCCTTTCGAAAGTACTGCAGCCGAGGGTTTCTTGAGAGGGATGTGTGAGGTGGAGTGATGCCTTGGGCCAGCTGAATGGATGAGCAAATCTTGCAACTTATATTACACGTTCCGGATAGACGCACGCATCAAGTGACAAGTGGGCACATAGATATCCTAGTTCATCTCTACTTCATTCCAAACCTAAATTTTAACAGAACGCAACCTTATTGTTTTTGTTTGGTCTAAAAAAAACTTCCTGTTTAAGAGGTTCAGATAGGCAGCATTAGGCCTGTCTCTGACCTAATTCTTAACAAGAAATGCCCCAATGCTTATTGCTCTTAAATACCTCGAGACGACACTTCATTATTGCTCATAACATGGGCCGATCGAAAGGACTCCCACAACAAAAAGGATGATCGGTTCCAACAGACCTTGAATTGGACGCAAGGTCACGGCGTCTTGATTATTGTTACTATTCGTTCAACAGCATGTTTTCCCCAACCAAGCGTACATTCTCACCGAACAAAGCTTCCTAGGGGACCCCATGATTTTAAGATGGAGGAAAAGGTCAGAAAGGCCGGTTTACTGAACTTGATCTTATTCATGTTTGTTCTGAACATTTCCAATCCACGAGATAACGATGTGACACCAACTTGACTCAGTTCCAAAGAAAAGCGACCGTAATTTTGTTCTCTTATTTGGAGTGGGAGCTGAGAATCACACGCTCACAAGTAGCACTGCGTATACTTAAAAAAGATCACGTTAGCACTTGTAAGACTTGCTGTCAGTGCAGTATAATTACACCCCCGATCGTAGCAGAAATGTAATCAAAACCGTCTCAGAGGAGTACATGACCAATACAGTTCTTGCAGTGTTGCTGCCTCCCAGTAATGCAGAATAACATTACAGCAGACTGAAGTAATTAAAACGGGTCTATTATCCACACATCCGCAATAGCGAAATAATGCTTAAAGGCATGGAAACAGGAGATAGTGATGAATACTCGCTTCGGTCAAAACTTTGGAGGCCTGCTATTTTTCTTATGACATAAAAGGTAGACAATTCGCTACCTTATATTGAAATGGTTGTCAAAGAGTATTACAAACAGATCTGAAACATGTTACGGTTATTCGTGCCTGTTTATGTTCCTTTGTGATCTCCATCGCTCCATGCCATGCATGTAATTGATCCGAAACCTGTTAGCTGTGTTCGTTTTATACTATATATACATGGTTTAATGAGTTGTGTTAGTTCGTGAGAGGTCAAACCTTGTGGTGCCCTCCTTGTGCTTTACATGTTTATTTGACCTTGGTGCAACCTCTTTGTGCAACTTGTCTCTGTGTGAGTATAATTCTTTTTTAAACAAAGATGGTGCAAGAAGGGCTGCTGCTGCATGCAAACATCCCTGGTATCTTCGTATAATTGTAAATTTATTCGTTACCGGTAAGACCTTTATGTTCATCTACATGTGCTCAAAATAAGATGATTGGAAGTTATTTATGTATTCAAGATAGTTAGGCACTTGTCTTCAGGATCATCAACAGAAGAACACCGAGGTTCTGCTGTGTGAAACAGTGCACAAAAAAAAGAGTAAGATCACAAACCTCCACACTCCAGATTGGCATAACGTCTTCTTTTTTTTTTTAAAAAAAAAAAAAAACTTTGTCCTTCGTACAATGATTCAGCTAGATTGCATAAGGCATTCAAGTATTATGGCATTGACGGTCATAACAATGCTTTATTGTTTTCAAGTAGTTGTAATATCCCAAAGTTATGTTACAAAAAATAAAATTAATAAAGTTATTATTTTATTGGATTTCTAAAATTTTAAAGAGTTTTCTTGGTTTTAAAAAAATTAAAAAAAATTATTTAATTTCCTAATTTTAAAAGTTAAAAATAAAATTTATTGAGTTTTCTAGGATTTTCTTGGATTTAAAGCTAAAAATAATAATTTAATTAATTCCTTGAATTTTTTGGATTTTAAAAAGGCTCTTCCTATTTTCTAGAAATTTAAAATAATTTATATGCAAAAATAAAAGCCAAATTTAAGTTGGAATTAATTTTATTAAGTTCAAAATAATTGCAGGACTTTTTGTGATTTTTTCTAGAATTTTTGAACTTTATTTGCTATTTTCTAAAAGCCTAATTGATTTATTGTATTTTCTCTAATTCAAAAAGACTTAAAAATCAAAAATTCTCCCTTTGGGTCGAAACCCATTTCTCCCGGCCCGTCTTCTTTTTCCCCAACCCAGTTCTGTTTTCCCTCGCCGGCCCAGCCCACCCGTCACCTCCCTTCCTCTCTCATCTCCCTCTCACTTCTAAGCAGACCCCACCTGTCATTCCCTCTCCCCCCTTCTTCTTCTTTTCTTTCTTCTTCCTCCTGCATCGCACCGTTCGCCATTGTTGGCTCTCGAAGCTCTGCATTGGTCGTTTTTTCTCCCTTTCTTCCTGCACACTCGTGCGCATCTCAACCCCTGTAACCCGTCGCCTCCATTCCCACCCTTATCCCCCTCTTTTCTCGCCCATTTCACCGGATCCCACAACCGCCGCAACGTTCTTTGCCATGATGATCTCCTCCCCGGCGACCCCTCTTGCCCTATAAATATGAGCCTCATGTGCCCCTTCTACTCCTCATTCGCAACTCACCACTCTTCTCTCCCTTCCTCCTCGCCTAATCCCTTTCCCGCCACGCAACGCGCTTCCTCCATCGACACGCCTTCGATGACTCTCTGCCGCCTTAGACCCTATCCACGGCTTTGCCTCTCAACGTTCTACCTCGTGCGCCCCTCACCCCCGTTGGAGCACTGCCGGAGCTCCCGCACCACCGCAAGCCTCACATCGCTGCCGCCTTTGCCCTCGCCGTTGGCCAACTGTCCGCGCCTAGCCGCCGCCAAGGTGAGCCTTGTGTTCCCCATCTCCTCCTCTCCTCATTGGTGTCCTCACCGCTGGCAGCCACACCGCCAACCGTGTGCCGCCCGCCATGTGGTGCCACATCACGGCCACCTCAGCGCCAAAGCTTGCGTGGCTGCCATGTGGCAGCCAACGTGTCACTCCCACATGGTATTTCCCTTTTTCTTTAGAAAATCAATTCGGCCGAAGATCAAAATCATTTGCTGACATCATCATGGTGTAGTAAATTGTTTTCCTTTAGAAAAAAAATTCATAAATTCTAGAAATCCTAATTTCATCATTTCATGTGAAATTCATTCTTCTGATAGCCCGTTCTCCTTCGTTCGAGCTCCAATTCAAGTGATTCAAATTTTTAAATTCATATAAAATCAAAATATATCTATCTAAACCAAAATTATTTAATTTAGAGTTTATTTGAATTTTTTAAATTTAGCTTATTTTCGTGTATAGATTTCAACGACTTCGAAGAGTCAGATTTCGACGTCGTTTCAGAACAACAACTAATTGAGAGCAAGGCAAGTTACATCTTTGATCATATTTGATCCCAATATTTTAAATTATTATTTTATGCTTACTTATTTTCAAGTTAATTTAAATTTATAGTTGTTCCCAATTCCATTTGTATGGCCAAATCTTGGCATTGAAATATCCATACATTTTCACCGTACATAAAATCTAGTTGATGCAATAATATGAACTAGAATATTTTGGCTTAGCCATGCTTAGACACGAAATATTTGATTTGAGAATTTTCAACCAAAAATCAAATGTGGTTTAAATCGTATCCATAGCATTGGTGTGGCATGGAAGTTTATAAATGACTTTTGAAAAATAATATATATATATATATATATATATATATATATATATATATATAAACTAGTTTGAACTTAGACAAAATGGATAGTTGGTGGGTGCAGATTTATGCACAAGCTCAATTGAGTGAATGGTTGAGGCCTAGGGATTGTTTTGGACATCTAGTCAATTAAGGACCGGTCTGCGAGCTGTGGATTGTTAAGCCATTCTGTACTACCACAAGTCTGGTATGGGACAGACCGAGCTAATTAATTTACAATATTCCATTGTCAGTTGTGCCATGTTGATGTGTGTGTGTGTGTGTAAGAATGACCTACTTTTTATGTATTCCCACGTGACGCAAGAGGGGGCTTCCGACAGATGGTGTAATATAAAGGAAGTGAAACCTTAGTGGGCATGACTACTCTGGGATGACGCATTGTAAAGGCCTTGTAATAATCACTTAGTCGCACACCAACGGAAGTGTGTGAAACGGACATTAAAAAATGATTATCTCTTGTGGGTAAAATTGTACAACCTCTGCATAGTATCAATATATTTGAATAGCTGTATCTATGGTTATAGACATACTGAGCAAAGTCTTTCACGGATTAGACTTTGATTTTATTTTTAAAACATTTATAAAACAGTTTATGACATGGATGGGTGTCCATGAGAAAAAATTATGGGTTGAAGCCCGGGGTTGGTGCCTGTGTTTAAGTTAGTGTTAGGTTGGTGCCTACATTAGCTTTATTCATTCAGTTAAAACTCAATTTTAGATATTGTAAAACTTAAGCTTTTTGAACTTAGTTATTGTATTTAAAATATCAAATATTTCTTTTGCACAAATAACTCTATAAGCCTTCATTTGATATTATCCATGCATGCATTAATTCTGTTATGGGTGTAACTTGCGGAGTACATTGTTGTGCTCACCCTTGTTTAATAAAATGTTGTTCAGAGGAGAAGGACTTCGCAATTGCTGAGGGTCTCAACAACTAGGCCGCTACCCCAGTCGATTGCATATGGCAGATTTGCTGGGCTCTACTACCTCTTCTTCGTTTTCCACTGTGTTCTTTGTTGTTAGCTCGTAAGCCTTCCTTATAATAAACTCTTATATTTATTAATAAAGTTGTGCGATATATGAGTGTTACCATATTTGTTTGTTGTGTACACTAGCTACTGTTCCAGGGGCTAGTGTAGAATACACAGAGGATTTGAGGGTGTTACTCACGGATCTGTCATTAGTCATAAGTAAATCTTTGTTCTTTTTGGTGGCACGAGTTACATACTAGATTTTTGTCTTACCTGAACAAAGGATTAAGGTGTCAACCATGATGTACAAAAATTGTGCTAGATGTTAACTAAATGATCGAATAGTTTGTTGGATGCTAATTAGCTGATTGGTCATTCTAGGCTAATTAATGAATTAATTATTTTTTTCTTCTTAAAAATGTTGAATGCCATGATCAGGTTGGTTTTAAAAAGCTATTCATGTTACCTCTTTTTCCCAGGCAGTCAGGAACTATGTAGTTGGTCTTTCTTTGTCTTCGATTGATGTCAAACGGTCTGATATAAAACATCATGAAAGTTTTCAGGTATGCTTCAGTGGTGCTGACTTAGTAGTTTTTAGCTATGTATGTGTAACCATGCCTATCAACTAAGCCAAATCGTGATATACAATCCTATTTTCTCTTAATAAATTCCCTTTTGCCTGAACATTTATCTTGCAATGTGTGCCAGCCTAATGCGGTATAAAGAAATACAACTAGAATATTGTCGCAACAACATTTTATCATATATGTTGAACATCCCCTGATTACTTTGCAATGTGTGCTAGCATAGTGTGATATAAAATGGTATTGACTGCATGGAGTTAGCACCTTGCCAATATATTCATTTTGGTTTATTGCTCTTTGTTTCTTCGCATTCCGATATAAATGATAATATTATGCAAGATATGGTGATAACTAAAGCCATTTCTGTGCTATTGTTTTGGAATCTCTTCCTGCTTTCAATATAAAAATAAAGCATGATGCTTTCCTTTCAGGAGTTTTCTTTCTTCATGTTTGAAGCCATTTTATATTTAAAGATTATTAGGAGGCGAAGCTTTACTATTAGGATTCAGATATTAGAATGATGAAATTTTAATGCATTTCCTTTTGTGCGCTATTCCACAATCACCTCAGCGGTCTCATTTTTTACATTATGTATTTCTAGATTCCTTATCTATTTTAGGACGTGAGTATTCGTAAGATCAAAGATCACAAAGTCCCCATCATGTGCCTTACCTTAACATGACTTTCACGAATGTTAAGGTAAGGCACATGAAAGTCATAAGCAACAGATATCCTATGTAGTATTGTCTCATGAAACTCTGTTCTTGCAGACAATTTTTTCTTTCTAACTTTGTTCTTGCAGACAATTTTTTCTTTCTACCATTATGATTAGATTGATATTTGAGAACAAGGAAGGTAGTGCATTGTAGAATAATGGGATGTCAAGGAATGTGGTTGTCCCAGCGCTTCAATTTCTTCCTCCCTATCTTAGGATCCGCAATATGCACTTTGTGCCTAGCTGTTGCGTCCTCTCTAATCCTCCATACTGTAGCTGCAGATTTTGTGATTTACTTTGTTCTGTGTTAGTTTTGCTGGTTGCTATGTTCTTGTCCAGTTGCTCCACAGAATGCATTAGCTGCCCAAGAAACTAAAGAAGTTTCATTATCTCCTTCCTTAATGTTAGCCCTGCACAAATGATTTAGATCAAACTGCCACTGCATAGGAATAATGGTTCCTATAAATTTCCAAGATTCATGGATTCATAGTGCGAATGTTGTATTGAATTATTACTAATAAATATGGAAATATGAATATATACCTAATGAATGCTTAACGATATGTTTATCTTTAGTCATTTTCATATCCTTTATGTGGTTGCCAATTCTGAATTATCGTTGTATGCCCACTGCCGTTTGTGATTTATGAGAAATGGGTAATTTATTTTTCATGCATGTGCACTTGTCTGTCCAAATTGACATTCGACAATATCCACACTTAGGTTAGATCTGATGCATCACCATGAGTTTGAATAGTAATAGAAGAGATCTTACTTTTTGTTTAGGTTATCTCCTAATATTTAGAGCCTAGTTTTTCTTTTGAATTTTCTACTAATTTGATTAGCAAGGCAGCATCTGCTTCATCCACTTAGTTTTTTTTTGTGCTTGCAGCAACAAGATTTCACAGTGAAATTCATGAATAGTACTTCAGCAGCCCTTGACCATGCTATGTTGGTTAGGTACGTTATGGAGAAAAGGATGGTAGGATAACACTTGGAGGTAGTTCATAATTCAAAAAAAATATGGTGGTGTCTAGAAATAGTAGTATAGATTGTTTGGTTTTAGATGGGTGCATTGCATTGTAGCATATGACTATATGAGTTTGATGCTATGCATACAACAACTTATGAATAGTTTGGTGTCTACGAATAATTTATCTACGTTTTTTCTATATTCTTTTGCGGCTTGCAGTTCTTAATCGTTTTCCCAATCATTCATGATCAGATGTTATGCTAAATATCCCTTAAGAAACTTAAAAATGTATTAAACAACCTTTCTTTTGTCTGGATTGAGATGACGATGAATAGAAGAATGAGCGAAAGGATGACTTGGTTGCTACTGCTTTTGTACTTTCATGTTGGGCCATCTTTTTCACTTGAATAATTGGCATGTTACTTTTGATCAACTATTCAATTGTATAGCTAGGGTATCAGCCCATTTGGTGGTTTAATTTGGATTGAACAAATAGAAATACCACCACTTTCATGTGTGCAACCAGACATGTATGCATGATGTTTTATGTTACGGTGTATTTCACCACTTTTAGCACTCTCCAATTCTATATATGCCTACAAAGACACCACGGTTATTCTGTTTTTGTGTGTGGTTGTGTAACTACATGATCAGTAATGAAAGTTCTAATTGGACTTGGTCATATATTTTGCTCTATGACAAAGACTGGATTTTGTTTCACTGATTATTATGTGCGTGGGGTTTCAAATATTCACTAGATGTCTGATATCTATGAGTGTGAGATGAATAAGTAGGTGATGAATAGTTCATCTACCCATTTTAACGTTGTTTTGTTATGTCTCTAGGGTTTCTTTAGCACTACTTTTTGTTTGTTAATACTTATCAATACACTAAGAGTTTTAAGTGAAGTGTAATAATCACTAGGATTATTGTTATTGGTGTGTCCAAAACTAACAAAATCTCGTATCTTGTGTCAATCTGTAGTTCTTTGGCTTTCTTCTTACAATTTCATATAGTGATTGCTTCAGAAAAAATATGTTAATATGTCCTCAACATAGCATTTGTCCTTTGCTATTAGCAACCACAAAGTTATATTCTACCTTCTGTGTTAATTTTATTTGTTTTAATGCTTTTGCTCTTTGATCGGTGTTGCTTTTTCTTTATCTTTGCAGGAGCAAACAGTCATTCATACTTCGGTACTTTTGCTGTGGATCGAACTAACGGAGGAACACGTAGATGGATTCTAAAATCTGATAGCATAGACCGCAACAAATCAGTCCCCATCTCCACGGGCTCTCCCTACGACTGCGCACAAGTTATACTATAGCGGCAGCCTACACAGCCTACTGCTTTAATTGCCCTATATGATGTATATTGTATCTAATAAGTGAATTATTGTTGATGTGAAATGCATGTTTATGTTGTTTCCTCAGCTTTCATCTTTCATTTGGTCGTGCCCAGCGTAGCGCGTGAGCCTACCAAGTATGCATAAAGCATCCAACCATACAAGAATTTTGCACTAATACATGCCTTGTAAGCTCGTCCATCCACGTTGTCCAACACCTCCCTCCCCCCGCCACCCCAAGCTCCACGTCGCCGCTATCCTTCCTCTCCTCCAATGTCTCCCTCCTCTTTGGGCATCGTCGGATGCGGGAAGCTTTTTTTTAAAAAAAAATAATCAGTTGTTTTATTAATATTACAAAAAAAATAGTCTTTTTTTACCGAAATAATACTCTGTCGCCGAATGCGGCTGAGAAGGCACCTTCTATCGCCATTTGAAATGGTTATATGCCTTGTCGCCAAATGAATTGGCGACATGCTGAGAAGGTACCTTCTGTCGTCATTTAAAATGGCTATAGGCCCTGTCGCCAAATAAATTGGTGACAAAGGCTTGTCGGGCAATTGAATGATGTAGGCCAAATAAATCAACGGCAAGGCTCTTGTCAATTAATTGCTCTGTCACTAAATGAATTGGTGACAAAGGCTATCGTCCAATTGAACGATTTATGCCAAATAAATCGACGGCAAGGCTCCTGTCGGCCAATTGACCATTCAGCGACAGGTCCTATTGCCAAACGAATTAGCGACAAGTGTTGCCACGTCAGTCTATCGCCGATTCATTTGGTGACAGAATCCTGTCGCCAATTAATTTCGGCGATAGGTGATTTTCTATGTAAATTCTTTTTAGACGATTTATTTCTCTAATATCAATAAAAATGTATTATTAAAAAAAACTCTGATGCGAGCAACAGGGCTAGATCTGATCGGATCTGAGTACCAGCTCGTCACGAGATCACGACGTAGCGACCAGTGATGGCGGTGGCGGCGCATGGTGACAACGCGGAAGCCAAGGTGTCGGATTCTGAAGTTTCAGAGAGTCTGAATGGTCCGATTTTCCACAAGATTGGATATAGGAGTTCTGGAGACAAAGGGGAAAGCCAACTAGGGTTCTACCAACTAACAACTAGATACTCGAATATGCTGTTTTCATAGCCTCTTCATTGCTGAAACCACTGAGTTATATAGTCCCATGGTATAATTAAGGTTTGCATTACAGTAAGTGTGTTCAAAAAGCTAAACTGAATTATCAGTTCTTTAAACAGAAAACGACAATAGTAACGTTACACAGTGATTACTGGCAACAGCCGTAGCCCTTGGATCCCTCCTCTTGCTTATACCGCCACATCTCAGCCTTCGTTTTCCTGCAAAGCTGAAGTCGCTCAAGCGTTTCCCTTGCTGCAGACTCCCCCATACACGCCTTGAGTTACTTCGACCGAAGTTCAGGCTTCATTATTTTCACGATCTAACACAAGGGCGACGCAGAGGCGGGCAGCAGTGACTACGGGCTTGCGGCGGCCACAGCGGGGCCGGGCTGCGACGCTTCACCGGCGTGTGGAGCTCGAGGCGCGATGAGGCGACCACGGCGGCGCATGCGGCGAGCGTGGTGGCACTCGGCGACGGGACAAGGCGAGCGGGGTGCCCTGGCGATGCGCCGTAGCTCGGCGGTGGAGGTTCTCTCGGTCCGCGCAACAGCGCGGCGATTCAGACGAGGCGCGCAACTTCCCCGATGCAGTGGCGCGGTGGTCCGGCGGTCTTGTGAAGCGTCGCAGCCGTCCCGACGTCCAAGGCGCTTTTTCCATGCTCAGCTGCGGCGGGCCCCACAAAAAGCAAGGTTTAGATACATCTCTCTCTCTCAATGCAGTATCATGCTATGTCAACTACGTGATTGTATATATCGATTGCACAAGGTAAGATTCGAAGTCAGGTTTTCAACCTTGTGAATTACGCCGCTATCAATACAGAGTTGCTGCCTCAGGTGACATTAAGATGATGCTCAAAGCATGCTTAGTAAACTTATCAGTGCCAAAGATGATACATAGTCAGGGAAGAGAAGGTAATACATGGCCAGCTAAACTTGCAAGCAACACAATTTTTTTCACCTCGGTGTGCTATTTAGGTGGCGGCAAAAAACCTGCAAGGCATCTTTTTGCCCGTTGCAGGAATACATGGCCCTCTAAACATCATCACTCTTGCCAAAAGCACACCGATGAGAAGCCATAAAGAATCAGTCCGACGGCGCATTCTCTTTGATTGTTGCTGACAACTTTGTAGCCTGCTCATTTTTCAATCGGAACAAATATGTTCGAGCTACAACGGTGGCACTGCCTGATTCGCTTGACTGCGCATCCTGAGAAAATATAGCATGGATCAGGGTCATACTGATTGAGCTATGCATTGCACATATGACGGAGTTCAGTACAATTTGAAGCAGTATAATATGCACAAATTGCAAAACATAGATCCAAGTTTACATGCAGTCATGATTTTAATGTTCTTCAAGTCCATATACCAGGGTGTAACAAGAAACCAGGATATGTTAGATCTAACTGTAACTTTCTGCTTCTGAAGATATGCTAATTCATTAAAACAAACCAGCTCTTATCCAATAGCAAAAATTCTGCTTAACCTACTTTAATATAAATGGGCAGAGGCTTCTAAGCACACCAAAAAATCGACATACTAAATATATCATCAAAGCAAACTTTTGTTACTAATAGTTGAATACAAGTAATGCATGTGATGTTTCCAGATGCACCAGTCTAGCTTGTTGACGAGATATACAAATCTGGCATCAAACTATGCGGTTACTGCTACCCAAAGGGAAAAAAATATATTAAGTTTCATGGACCATTGTTACTTACTGAAGTATGAAACATCGAAGCAACTGTGTTCTTTTGGACATTCATTTTTATCCCCTTATAGATCAGAGCATTCAGAAGGATTTTGCCAACCTACTATCAGTAATCAACCATTAGTATCTTGTCGACAACCAGAAACAATCTTACATCAGTGTAAACATAAATATATGCAAGGAACAGAGCAAAAAATCTCAGAATACTTGCTGGTAAAAATAGATGGAAACATTCAGGTAAATTCCGTACATAGCACTCAAGTTCTTTTTTTTTTTTTTGAAAGGACACATTGTACTCTGTGCTGTGGACCTAAGACAAATGAACTTGGCATACTTTATACAGGAGAAAAGTTGGGCAAACACACCATTTGTTATAACAGTTATGGGAGTGGAACAGTATAAAGTGGGAGGATAAATAACTAAATATTACCACCACTTAACTGAAGACAACGAACTTAGATTACTATATATGAGCAGAAAAAGGAGCACGCATACATCATTTCGAATAACAATGGTTGGAGTGGACGCAATAAGCCACCACAATTCAAAGCTAAAGTGGCAATACGTGTTATGAACCTAAGTTCATAACGGGGTAAACACCGCCAGAAAGAAGGCCGGAAGGTGTCGGCTTGGTGGGATGAAAGATTAGACTATAGACTAGGATGATAGAATCTTGGAAGGGAGACTAAATTAATTCATCTTTCTTGCTTTCTTGATAATAGATACATATTATACCTTTTATAGGGACGACCCGACTTGACCCCTAAGAAACAATCTCTATTTCTAAGGAAACTTATCTCTATTAGATGGAATAGATCTCTAAAGAAGTAAACCAAACTAACAAGAAAACTAAATATTCTTATCTCTATTTCCAACTACTAATGCACCCGTGGGCCCGGTATGAACAGGGGCAGTGCTACAGTACCACATGTACTGTTCACACACATGAACAGTACCCAGCCCATGACATTACTCCTCTCTTCGCGGCGGCTCGCCCTCGAAATGGTGGCGCCATGATCAAGCCCTAGAAGACCCCATGTTGATGAGAGGCTGCGACGATGACGACATGAGTTCTTGAGGATCATTGCCTCCATGCACGGTTGCGGCAAACTCACCGATTGCTGCGGCAGACATGACAGTAACCCTGGCAGCGTCGTAGTGGCCAAGACGTACTTTAGCAGGGCCGCAACAGGCTTCGGCGACACCATAGTAGGATGAGGTAACGGCGCGGCAAGTTCCGATAGCGTCACTGTGGTTGCTGAAAAATGCCGCCGCCTCTTGTTGCGTTTTCTTCTCCTTCTGATCCGCGATCATCTTCTCTAAAGTAGCATGCATGTTGAGGAAGATGACCGCCATCTTCTTGGCGTTGTCGTTGGTACTCATGGCCATCTTGTTAGCGTTAGCCTTTATCATAGCCAACGACTTGGCGGCAGGTCTGATGGTCTGATCTGTCGCCATAACCATGGTAGCAGAAGTCGTGAGAAGGGATCGACTGCTCTGATACCAAGTTGTTATGAACCTAGGTTCATAACGGGGTAAACACCGCCAGGAAAAAGGCCGGGAGGCGTCGGCTTGGTGGGATAAGAGATTAGACTATAGACTAGGATAATAGAACCTTAGAAGGGAGATTAGATTAATTCATCTTTATTGCTTTCTTGATAATTGATACATGCTATACTTTTTATAGGGACGACCCGACTTGATCCCTAAGAAACAATCTTTATTTCTAAGAAAACTTATCTCTATTAGATGGAATAGATCTCTAAAGAAGTAAACCAAACTAACAAGAAAACTAAATATTCTTATCTCTATTTCCAACTACTAATGCACCCGTGGGCCCGGTATGAACAGGGGCAGCACTACAGTACCACATGTACTGTTCACATGCATGAACAGTACCCAACCCATGGCAATAAGCCACCACAATTCAAAGCCTTACCTCCCTAATCAAAAAAAGAACAGACATCCTGCCTATATATACAGAGAAAGCACTAATGACACAAATAAGAAAAGTACCAGATAGAACTGGTAGTTGGTTCACTGAAATCAGCGTCCGAGTCTGCATGCTAAAACTTTGACCGCCTGAAGCAGAAAAAATGTATGGCATGTTTGGTGCCGAAAACCCATTATTTGCACCAAACTGGAAAGCCGGTTTACCGCTGTCACCAGGCATGTTCTTCTTGTCACCAAATATGCCTGCGCACCGTTATGACACAAATAATATAAACATATAATTAATGTCTGCAAGAAAAACCTGCAGCAAATGTGAACACAATTATCGCATATAAACTGGTGAATAGTACTTATAAAGTTATACCGCTAAAAGCTGGCGTTTTTATATGAGAAGAGAATGAAAATATGTTCTGTGAGATTGAGCTCTGAAAAGTTGAGGAGCTAGCTGCTGTAATGGGACCCTCCTGTCCGTTATCTGAACCTGGCTGTACCATAAACTTGCGTCCTACAGTTGCTGGCAAAGTAGTCTTCCCCTCATTGGGTGGACCTGGGGATGAAACAGCTGTTGAACCCGCTTTATTTTGTCTAAGCCAATTGCTAACATCCTTGAACTTTTCCTAATGAGAGCAAACAATAGCAGGAGACATGATGAGAAATTTGACTAACAAACTTTTGACAGATCATCTATAGTGACAAAAGACTACCTAAGCAATGTCCAAGAGATAATGAGAGTTGGAAAACAGTACATGCTGATTGATATTTGATCGACACAGTTTAAGCCCTGGCGAAAAAAATACACAGCAAGTGGTTCTATATTGTGTGGTTTCATTTTCCCACTGAGACTCCAGGAAAGTAAAGGTTGTACAGAAGTCATATACTGTGCTGATTAAAATGTTCATTAGTTACACACTTGAGGAAATGACAAGTGATTTTATATTAGTATGGTTCCATTTTCCTCAATTCCCATAATGGTTACACACTTGAGGAAAAATCTTAGGCAAAATTGGCTACAGCACAACAAACTTTTGTGTTATTGGCTGGTAGACATTTAAATTTCGTGTCTTTGCCAAAAAAAAACACTACAATTTTATGATTCTTTGTTGTAGGACACTGATGCCAATATAATATCATTTTCGGGCTGAGGAGAAGAGAGAGCTAGTGAAAAGTCCATTTTGCCCTTTGTCTTCTTTCTTACTCTTCTCTCCTCTTCTCGATCTCCACCTCCCCAAAACGAAACCATCCAAGTTATGGTGCTCTCTCTCCACCTCCGCCTCCGCCTCCGCTTCGCTCCCATGGCAAACTCCAAGCCCGGCGGCCTCTCGCCGACGGCGAAGCCCTAGGCGATCCCTGAGACCCAAGCACACGCATACGACAGGCGTGATCAGAAGCAGCCGCCATGCAGTGCTTCCCCGGCGGCGCACACGATCCACAACAGCTCCAGGCCACCATGCTCGCCACGAACAGGACTGCTCCCTCATCCAGGTCGGGCCCCCAACCCGCTCTCGGTGCTATCTTGCTCAATTCCGTGTTCCTGTGCCCCTTTGCGCGGCTGGCACTATGCGTCTCAGCGTCTCGGTGTAGATTTGGTGCGCGTGTAGGTTTCTGCTCGGCTTGGTTATGCTCTTACGACATTTGACGGAGGAGTTGATTGGTGTCCAGATTTTGTGGCGATTTGTTTTTTCCCCTCAAACCATCTCACATGGTTCTGATTTGTTGTGCGTCTTGTGCACTGTTTATCGGTGCTTCCGTGTGGATTTGGTGACAGGATCTCGTTTGATGGGGTTGCGATGAGGTTTAGCAAGGGATTAGGTGTTTGTTTTGGGCATCATAAACTTTTGAGTTGGTTGCTTAATTTGGGTGGTATTGGGTCTCTGAATTGGCCGCTCAGGAGTGAGATTTTCATGCCTCATTCAGTTCTGCAAAGGCACATTTGATTTGGTTTCAGAAAATTAAACTGGTCATTATTGAGATTTTTTGAGTTTGGTGTAGTGTTTTCTCAAGTATGTGATCTCTTGAGGATCCAGAGGGAGGACAAGATGAATCCTCACCTCACCACTGATAACCTCAAGACTAATCATCGTTAGCTGAGCTTTGCTACTTCCCCAATGGAAAAATTTGTACTAATACTCCGCTACAAGAAATCAATTTCCTCTGCTTTTCTATAGGACATCAATTTGCCGCGGGAGTGCCGAGTGCCACGCCAAGTCTCGGATTCGATGTGCCGGCAGGGGTGATGGTGCTCGTCAACGCATGGGCGATCAGCAGGGACCCGATGCACTAGGACACGCCCGAGGTGTTCTTGCCGGAGAGGTTCGAGGGCAAAAGCGTTGACTTCAAGGGACGCCGGGACGGATTTCGAGTACATACCGTTCGGCGCCGGACGGCGGATGTGCCCGGGAATCGCGTTCGGATTGGCGAACATGGAGTTAACGCTCGCCAGCCTCCTATACCATTTCAACTGGGAGCTGTCGGACAAGATGAAGACCGATGAGCTGGACATAACGAGAGGAAATAACGAAGGAAGACGGGAAGGGCATTCAAGTAATTTTGAGTTGTTTCTCTCTCCAAACCAGCCAAATATGTTATTTTATTGACCTCAGTGAGACTCACAGTAAAATGACACAAAATTGTAATGTTCTGGAGCAAAGACACGATTTTTCGGTGTCTCATAGCTAATGACACAAAAGTTGTGTGTCCTGCAGCCAATTTCGCCAAAAACTTAATTGGTCCTATAAATAACTTAATAAAGACAAGGCCTTACAAAAGTTAGATATCCATAGCAGTATAGCATGGTTCACCTTTACATAGTTGCCAGGTTGTTAACCCTGTTAATACATATCTGTTACAAATTTATTAATTATACTTCCAAAGTTCCAAATCAATCCCAGAAGCTCAGGAAGTCAATTCTATTTCGCAGATCAGAACACAACTGTACACACATGCATCTATGCATGAACGTCATGCACAAAACAAAGTTGATGTGATACATTTCATCAGTACGGACAAAAGACGTTAGATCTCTAGTTATGCAGTGTTCAAAAAGAAAATTCCTCACAAGTTTTATATGAATGTGACGGGAAAAAATACCGTGCCAACTCTATTTACTGTATGTGAAGCTTACCATGGTTTCAGAAGGCTGCCTCGTCGCGAGGGGTGTAATGTCACGGGCTGGGTACTGTTCATGATGTGAACAGTACAGACGCTTGCACCCAGCTGCTCAAAATTAAACATCTATATTAGTAGCATTTATTACACATAGAACACAAAATACATATTTGAGTACTGCTTTAAGGGATATGCGGCATAAAACTGAGAAGGCAACTTTCTGAAATTGTACTATTGGCAGCAACCAATGATTTAAGACTTTATAGCATGATTAAGGGCACAGATAGTCAGAAAATTCTTTAAGCGTAATGGAATGAGCAAACATGATAGGACGATGTGTATGCACAACAAATTCCAGATGATGATGTGATCCATATGATGCAAGACAAGCCATAGAAATTAGCAGGTGAAGAAATGACCAACCTCGCAAACTGGGTATTGTGTGCCCTCACATGCTTGCTGGCGGCCTCAGCCCGTCGAGGATCTAAAGTAGCGGGTCCTTCCATCACATGCTGATGGGAAGACTCCGCCCTGTGAACATCAAAAGAGGGTCCGTCCATTACTCTCTTACTTGGTAGCTACAGCATGATAACAGCAAAATGAATAGTGAATAAAAAAGGGCACTACAGCAAGATAGAGCAACAGAAAAATGTAACCTCTAATCATGTTTCAAAAAAATCACATACGACCACTTATTTTAAACGGATGCTACTCTTCAATAGTCTAGTTACTAGGATCACATGAAAACAATAAAAAACATAGTTTATACTAGCCGAGTGCCCGTGCGATGCAATTAGAGGTGGCCAGATTGGCCGTGCCGGCCGGGCCAGCCCGAGGCACGGCACTGTTGAGCGTCCACGTTAGCGGTCAACCATCCACGTCATCGGTCAATGCCAGCCAGGGACTTTTGGATATCTGATGATCCACTTAAATAAGTTTAGATACCGGATTGGATAGTTTCATAGATTATGGACCTAAGTGACCAACCATGACAAGTTTATGGACCACAGTGCTTTTCTCTTTTACAATAGTAAAGATACTGCAGTAAAACTGATATGCGACAGTCCGGCACCAATAAACAGTTGTCGACTTGTGATCATTTTACCGCAATCGACACGAGTTTAGCTACCAAAATGTGAGGTGTACTGACTACCAAGGTTTGGTTTACTGTAAGCTATGAATATGTGGAACAGATGCTGCCGCAACTTTCTCATCCCAGCTAAAAGTTCCCCCTTTGCATAGTTTTAACAGGATGGCATCATTTAGATGAATCAGTGCATTCAGTTCTAGCTCTCCAGAACTCAAACACCTTACATATTGCACAAACATCCAAACAAGCGCATAACAACGCCCAAAAGCTTGTGCGTGCACTTCAAATTTGAACATTTGATTTCGACTAACGCCACCGCAATGGCGTCGATCTTTCCCCCAGATTAGCATCGAAAACACAACACGAACTACAAGCTATTTTCCCTAATCAACCAGATCGAATCAGTACCCCGAGCCGAAGAAAATCAGCCACAGAAACAGCCTCTCCAATCCAAACCCGCAAGAAACAACCACTAAAAAAACCAGTGCATCGCGGGGAGAACCGCGATTCAGTCGAGGAGAAAGAGATGCGTACGTCGGGGGCCGCGAGGTCAGAGGTGGCGGCGCGCTTGGCTCCCAGGGTCGTCATGTCGCCTCGGTCTCCCGAAACCCTAGCGCCCTAGAACCGAAGCGCGCGGGGAGGCAAGCTGCAGATTGCAGGGTAGGACGAGGAGCTAGTAGTGGTAGGACAAGTGTAGGAGCAGTAGGAGTAAGAGCAGAACTAGAGCAGCACTACTGCATATAATGATACAAGGCAGTGGATTTGAGGCACCGAGGCTTCGGCAGGAGACAATGGCTGGCTCGAGCGAGCGGGGCAGGAAATAGGCGGCGAAAGCTAGTCCCCAAGCGGGCCACGCGCCAGTCACACCAGACCGAACGTTTCTGTGCGGTCAGTGGTCTACCTCGGGAGGACCCTAATTGGAAAATTTCTAAAGCTTCTTTCAGTTATCGATTTGTGTGTTTGAATCAAGTTCATCTGATCCATTACTTTGGATTAAAAAAAGAAACAGAGATATCTTCCGGGTTTAATTCAGTTTAATTCTACGTCAAAAAAAATTCAGTTTAATTTCAACTTTAGAGATCTTGGTCAATTAGTTATCGAATCTTCAGTGAATTGTCAACTTATAAGCAACCTTTGGCCTTTTGATCCAAATAACTCGAATTGGATTGGAGCTGACCCTCATCCTTGCGTCCTACTTTACAGTCAAAACAAAGTGTGATCGGATCGTGAAAACCGCTGCCGCCACCGAATGATTTCTACAAGGATTTCTGCAAAGTTAGTATAGACTAAATAGTACGATTTGACTCGAAACCAGTGTATGGCGAAGGTGCGAACAGTTCACTCTCCCCATGTTTCTTCTCATGTTCTTTCCTAGTATGTTTGTCCATAGACCACACAACAGTGCTTATTGTTAAAATTCGCATGGTGAGATTTAATCCAAGATTCGTGATATATTGAACCTGCCAGAAAAGCAATTCTTTCTATGTCTGAATTTTTCAATTTTGAAAATATTTTTTGTAAGAATTCTCTGCGTTCAAAATATGAATTTGTCAAGCTTTGTAATGAACTTTGTCATAATTTCCTACCAACGTTATCTATATCCAACGTTTTGCTGCCGAATGGACCAACCAAACGTACATACACTTCCACGTCATGAGTATTACTGTACATTGCAGCATTGCTCTATCTCCCCAACGTGCTCTAAGATTTCTCCAAATGGGCCATGAGCTTCTACAATGCAGGCCATAGCAAAGTTGCAGCTCAAAGCTTTTCATTGTCAGCAGTCAGCGTAACTCGCCAACCAATTCTCCAACCAAAGACCAGAAGATATCACCCTCCAAATCAACGGCCAGTAGCTCCTGTTCGTCCTCTCTGAAGCATCTCCACCGTCCGAGCCACTCAATCTCGTCCATCTCCGCCTTGCCACCAGATCTCAAAGAGCAGCTCTGTCCATTCAACCATGCCTTAGCGGTCTCCAACAACGACTTCGCTCGATGTGGACCGTCCGATCTTTCTCCGTGGCATGACGACAGCCCGTCGCAGAAGAGATCTACTAGAAGCTTCTGGAAGCAGTGGGTGGCCCCCGGGGTGCTCGCTTGCAGCAAGTCTAGTAGGCCCTGCATGGGCACGGCTTCAGTGTCTTCTCCAGAGTCAGATTCCGCCACATGGCAGCTGATGTCCTCCGTGGCCGTGGTGGCATCGTCCACGTCCGATGTGTCCAGCTCGGCTAGCTGCTCGAATTGCCGGATTTTCTGCAGCAGCTGCTGACTTGCTCCTGTACACACAAAGATTTCAACCATCAACTTAGGGAGATCGATGAAATGGTGAATCAATTATATGAGCTGCGAAAAACAACTAGAATAAAGGAAGGCATGAGTGTTATAAATTTTATAATCTAAAAAAGTGTTATAAATTATAGGGGCTGCTAGTTCACGCTATATTGTTGGAATGCATTTCCAATGCTATATCAGTTTCATGCAGTTTTGTGAAGTTTCAGTTGCTTAAAAGTTTCAGATTTCTAGGTTGAAGTTTCGACTAGATTTCAACGCGTTTCATGAAAAGTTTCAAAAAGATTTTAGGTTACGAGTTTGATATTTCAAGCATGTTTCAGCGTGTTTTGCGAAAGTTTCAAAATACTTTCAGCGCTTTTCATGAAGTTTGAGAAAGATCTCAAGTAAATTTCATAATTTTTTAAGTTTCAAGAAGTTGCAAACAAAAAAGGTTTCAAAGGAGTTTCAATCATGAACGACACAGGATGAAACTTCCAAGTTTCAAGTATGAAAACATTTTAAAAGTTTTAGGTTTCAGTGAGATTCGTGTATTTCTAGCAGTTTTTAAAAGATTCCAAGAAAGTTTCAACCCTAAGTTTTATATTTTGGAACTCAAGTTTCAACAAGTTTCAGACAAAAGAGTTTCAAGAAGTCTCGTGAAAATATTTTAAAAGTTTTATGTTTCAGTGAGTTTTGCTTATTTCTAGAAGATTCCAAAACGTTTCAAGCCTATTTCAGATTTTGGAATTTAAGTTTCAACAAATTTTAGATTTTGAAACTCAAGTTTCAAATAAAAGAGTTTTAAGAAGTTTCAGCAAGCTTCATGAAGTTTCAAAAAGTCTCGTGAAAATATTTCATAAGTTTCAGGTTTCAGTGAGTTTCTCATATTTCTAGAAGTTTATAGAAGATTTTAAGAAAGTTTCAAGCCCAAATTTCAACAAGTTTCAGCAAGTTTCAACCTGTTTCAACAAATTTCAGATTTTGGAACTCAAGTTTTAACAAGTTTCAAACAAAAAAGTTTCAACATGTTTCACAAAAATTCATAAAAAATCGAACAAGAGCAAAAAAAAATCCTAACGTGCTCACCTACAGCCGCGGCTCTCGTGCTCACCGGGCTGCTGTGGACGCTCACCTTCCCACACGTCACTGAGTGTGCCTCCGGTAGCCACTTCCACTCGCCTCACTCCGGCTGAGCCCGCTCGCCGCCCCCCCCATCACGCTAGACCATGGGCTCCTACATGCTTCAGTAAGACTTAAAGATGTTTTATGTCAGTTTTGGCAAATTTAAAGCGGATTCCAAGAAGTCAGAAACTTTAAGTTTTAGAGTAGTTTCAAGTTTCAATATAGTTCGGAAAAAATGCTCAAGTTTCAAACGATCAATCTGGCTGCTGGAGCTCAACATAAGCAATTAAGAAGAGTTGCAGGTGAATTTCGAGCACGCCGCCACCACCGTGCTCACTCATGGTCGCTCGCCGTTTGTCTCATTGTCATTGTCGTGTTAGCTTGCCACTGCTCATCGCCCTGTAGTCGCACACCACTCTCGAGGAAGCCCCTCGCCGCTTGCCACCACTCTCGGGTGAGCCCATGGTTGCTGCGTCGCCCGCTGGCCGCTACCACGCGAACTCTCGTCTAACCTTGCACCACATAGATTGGCCACGACCACCACTCACATTCATGGCACTCCCCCAGGGCGCTGCTCGTTGCATGCACCTCACATGCTATTAGTTCAGGGGAGAGGGAGAGAGAGAGAGATGAATGAGAGAAACATGCGGTGGACAACGGTTACCTCGCTTCATCCTTATCCCCTTTGGCTCAGATGGATAAAAAAACATCGGATGGTTCAGTGTACACATGTGCAGGCTTGATCGGACGAGTATGTCCTATCCCATTGATTTTGAGTCCAACGGTATACCGTTGTATAGTATTTCTCTAAATTTTATGCTCTTTACATAATGAATGCTCTGGAGGAATAATTAGTTCCGGCTTCGTTGATTAGCACGGCCAGACAATTGACAAATGGTCCATCATCATACAACAAAACTTGGTGAATAGTAGCACTAGTGAAAAGCCAGAGTCTTAGGCTGAATTAACATGTTTTTATTTAATAGCAAAAGTAGCCATCGTTCGCACGAAATTGCGAATATAGCACCACAGCAAGTTAGGAAGGCCACATACCACTCCTAGTCCGCAAAACTCACGTACAACAGACGGAACTTGCTGCGGACCGGAACTGTGGAAAACGACTTCGTTCAATAGCGCCAACACAACATTTTTCGCTACTCAGGTACTGTTGCCACAGTGCTAAAATGGTAAAATCGCCATTCAGGTCACTGTTGCTACAGAGCTAAATAGTAAACCATCGCTTTGGTCGCTATTCCTAAAGTGCCCCCGTCGGAGCATGATGCGCTCAGGAACCGCGACATATCTCCCTGCAGTGCTCCCACCTTCCTTCTGCGGTACCGGACCGTAACAGCCGCGTCTGTTGCGGTCCGAGAGCACTATAGGTGATTGTCGCGGTTCAGGAGCGCTGTAGGTGACTTACCTAGTCTGCCACGATATTATTTTTGCAACACGAATAAAAAACATATACAAATGAGCCAAAAACTCGTAAAAGCAGGAAGGGACCAACATGGCATCATTGGCATCGCAAGTCACGACACGACACGAGATATTGGGTGCGGCCCATCACTTATTGCCCTTGTAGCTTAAGGCTCTGTTTGGAACAGCTGTGCTTTTTAAAAGCGGCTTTCGGCTGTGCTGCAGGACTTTCTGGCTGCGGGTTGAACGGCTGGGTTTTTCTGATTTGGTGTTTGGCTGTCTGACTTTTACGCAGACTGGCTGCAGCTTTCGAGATGAGAAATGTCTAAAATGCCTATGAGGACAGTAATGACTTATTTGATGCCGTTTTACACAATTAACATCGTTTAACGACAATTGACGACTATTAATGAAAACTAACGATAGTTGACGGTAATTAATAGTATTTAAAGACAATGAAGAACTAATACAATTGACGATAACTACCGCAATTAACTATATTTAACGAATTAACACCGACTACCGCAATTAGAGCAATTGGTCGCATTTGACGACAACTATTGCAATATACCGCAATTTAGCATAATTACCGCGATTAACAACAATTAATGATAATTATTACAATTAACAATTATTACAACACATAATTATTAAAATAGACAATTATTACATAAATATTTACAATAAATAACCATTACACTAAACTATTATTGCAATTAACAATTATAATTAACAATAATCATTACAGAAAAAAGAAAAGAAAAGAAAAAGGAAAACTAGGGTTAGGGTTAGGCTTCTGGCGGCGGTTGCGGCGGCGGCGGTGGGGGAGGAGCTCAGCGGCGGTGGAGGGCGAGGCGGAGGAGTTGGGCGTCGGGCGTCGGGAGAGGAGAAGGCGGCACAAAGGATGTGGCCACGGCGGCGAGCCAGCAGTGGCTCGGGGAGGAGGGAGGTGGAGGAGGCGAGAAGGTGGCCGGGGAGGAAGGCGCCTGGGAGGAGGAGGAGAAGGGGAGCGGGGCGGCGCCACTCGGGGGAGGAGGAGAAGGACGGAGTCGGGGAAGGAGGTGCCGCATCGGGGGAGGATGGAGTCGGGGGAGGCGCCGTGTCGGGGAGGAGGTGCACCGTGGAGGAGGGGCACCGGGGAGGAGGGAGGTGGAGGAGGTGAGATCCAGATCTGGATTTGGATCTGGATCCGGGTGAGGCCGGCGGGGAGGAGGGTGCCAGGGAGGAGGAGGGAGCTGAGGGAGGAGGAGGTGGCCGCCGGGGAGGAGGAGGAGGCATGCAGGCAGGCCGACGGGGGAGGAGAAGGAAGGAGGCGGGCGGAGGAGGAGAAGAAGTGGGCGGGGGAGGAGAAGGAGGCGGGCGAGCGGGGGTCTGGCGTGTGGGGGGCGGTTGAGGCCGGTTTTGTCGAATGGCAGAAAGTGGGTAAATACCCTGCAAGTCGAGGGGCAAATGCGGAAGAGGGGTGGTGGGAAGCCGCGGAAGCTGGCCGGCGGCGGCTTTTTAGCTTTCGACTTCCTACGTATACATGAAAAACGGCTTCCGAGAAAGCTGATTCAAAAAGCCTTACCGTTTGGTTCGCCTTCCAGCTTTTTCGGCCGAAAGCCGGAAGCCGAAACCGAACCAAACAGGGCCTAATTGTCGCTCTCGATCTTCGGCTGTCCGGCCTCGAGAGAATCCAAGTCTACAACCCAACGAACTAAGCTTTGGTACTGCCCGTATTATAACCAAATTTTCATCATGACGAACACGTAAAAGATTACTCCTAAGTGAAAAGCCTACTTTCATTATGAACAAAATGAACCAATTATTACAAAATGGGGGCTCTTCATATTAATGACACATATCTAGCTACTAGCTATTGTATATATTCATAGTAGGCTTATCCAAAGAAGACAATCATAGGAGACGACTCGTAGCACGTAGGGATGCGTAATGAGCTGCAACATATGTTGGCTTTTTAATACTACTGATGTGGATTATTTTACTTGTTTTAAATATGCCCTCAATCTCCCTTTCGGGCTAACAAATAATATCTGTATATGTAAAGCTAAAGTAGAATGAACACCCGATGGATGGTGTACCTTACATTACATCCACTCGCCACAAGGTACTATTTAATTGTTCACGCGATTGTTCTTTGCTACCCTTTTCCATTTGCTGCAAATTGTATTGCACTAGAATACGATGTGCTTTGTACTTTGGGGCAATTTGCTCAACTACACTACATAGATACTACGAGTTAAGAAATAATAACGATGTCATGGTCAACCTATCATCCTCATATTTGATATTATTTTTTAATTTATATATCATTGCAATGCTACGGAGCAAATTTTCCCTTTGTACTTTAATGTAGTATAGCTCGCGAGAATCAATTTGCCCAAGTTATTTACTTGCTTAGCGTGCTAATATACAATTTTCCACGCAACCATTATTCGTTGAGCATTATACATGCCGCTTAGCTATCAACGTCGACGTGTTTTCCTCGTTCCTTTTGTACACTCCTTACTTGCACTAGTATCCAAAAGGATTGCGCATGGATGCGCGACGCCCTTGGGTAGATAAGATAGCGAGATAGCAATGGGTCACCAACAATTCCTAGTGGCTAAAACGCCAATAAATCGTGTGCACGCATCAGGCGTGCAATGCATCAAACTGGACGTGCTCTACTTTACTGCACGGATCATTTGTACCCAGGGAAAAAAATGCTTAGCCGGGGGGGTGTTTAGTACAGTACGAATCAAAAAGCAATTTAGCACGAGACAATGAACCATATATGGGAGATGACTGCAGCACGTACGGTTACGAAGGACGAACGGTGGTAGAGAAAAGGTTCTGCTACCAACGTGAGCGAGCGGGCCTGCTTGTGTTATGCCTACTTGGGTCTGTCGTCGGAGACAGTTTGCAAAAACATTTTTACAGGTAGTCGTACGTGATCAAGTTATCTAAGCAGACAGATAACCTTACCTTACGGACGTTAATAAAAAAAAAATCAGGAAGTGAGGATGCTTTGCAAATTGCAATTTGGCATGGCGTTAACGAAGGAGTACCCGGGCCAAAGCATTCACTTCAGAGTTAAGCCAAATGAAATGCAGTCTTACTTGGAATGTTGGCTAGGCTTTGCTGAACCGTCGGTGACGCAATCTCGTCGTCCTTACTATCGCCGTGGCCGTCTGCGTCCTCGCCGTCATCTTCATCCTGGCTGAGGAAATCCATAACAGAAACTGGGCTCAGCCGCTGCTCCTGTTCCTGCTCCTCGTTCAAGTGGCACGTTGTCTCGCATCCCACGACCTGTTTTTTTAATCAATCACAGAAATGGAATGTCACGAACTCGCGATCAATTACAAAGTAAAAGATAGCTAAGGTGAAGAACATAAGCACAAGAGCAATATTTCAGATGAAACAATCAAGACGCCAGATTACTGTCAAGAGAAGAGTCAACTCCTACCTCTGTTTGATGGCTCTGACGGCCGCCGACACCTGCACTGACGCCACCCGCCTGGCCACCCACCCAACTCCTCCGGCGTGGAGACGTTGCCGGCGACGAACCATCCCTCCTTCCACTCGCGGTAGTCGCAGAGCAACTGGCCACCCTCCTATCCGCCTCCTCCCGCTCCCCCCTCCGCTTCTTCCAGAACCCCACTCGCAGCCTCTTCGAGAAGCTCCTGTAGAGCGCGGCCTCTCCCTCCCGTCCCAACGGCGGGAACAACGCGGCCTTCACCGCGGCCGACACCTTCGCGATGACGTCGCGGTTCCTCCGTCTGCCGCTCCCGCTCCGAAGCTCGGCGGCGAGGTGCCGCGGGTAGCACCCGAAGCCGTCGCGGGAGAGCTCCGCGCTGGACTCCAGCTCCAGCCACTCCTTCAGCATCAGCGGCGGCCCCGGCCTCCCCTCCAACTCCATGGGGCCGCGCTTTCTTGCACGGCCGCACAACTGAACTGCACCGCGCTTGTTCCAGAGGAATAGTTCTCCTGTGCATCGGAGAAGCAGAGGAGATATTGAGATGTGACCTGTGACCTTGCGAGAATGGCGAACAGAGCCGCAGACACAACTGAGATCTTATGTAAACAATGAATTTGAATGACCGTCCAACTAAAACATGTATGCTTGACTGTCAGTCATTCTGCCGTCGTATAGTAGTGTTAACATTTTGTGTGTGGCTAATATAGTTTGTTTTAACAACCGGGAGCTTCAGAAACTTGATATAGTACAGAACTAGATAGAAATATTAACTTGGTGTAAATAAATGTAAAAAAGGAACTATCGAGCTAGCAATTGTCATCATTTGTACTCCATATATATGCATATGAATCGTGCCGGGCTGTACCTTAATTTTACCGTTTGGTCCCAATTGTACCACAATCATTTTTAGGAAGTGATCAATGCTGAGATTCATCTCAGATTTCAACTAGGTTACAACTAAATTTGAGTTAATAGAGTTGCATAATCCCTATTCAGATTGTTACTCGAGAGACTTCTACCTCCGTTTATCCATGGAACTTCGACAGGTGCTCAGTTCGTGTTGAATTTGAACTCGCGGTGACAAACTCACATCTCCGTTTCGGACGCAAAGCGCAGAGCGCGCGAGTGGAGCTGCGTGCCGGGCAGAGCTGGTTCATGTGACGGCTGAATAGTTTTACCGCTCGTCGCGTCCATGGGGAGACGCGCTCGGCTCAAAAGTCGCGGACCCGTCCGCCCGCTCCCTCAGCGACTCTACGTGGCCGGCCGCGCTTGGGCGAAAGTTGTTCGCGTGTGAGTGAAGCCGCGCGCGCGGGCATGGAGATCTGCGACTCGCGAAGGCAGAGGCGAAGGGAAAAGAAACGAACGAAGAAGCGGTCGGTACGTGCGTGGTGGCCGGGGTGGGTGGGCGTGCACCGCGCACGCCGTGGCGGTGGAGTCCGCGACCGGCATCCGACGACCTCACCTGCCCGTGTTTTCACTTCCGAGGACCCCTTTGGGCTCGGTTCGGTACGTTTACTGTACATCGTAAGAACAACTATAATTGGGCAAGAAACCGTGGCGCTTGACTGTATTCCAGTGGCAGCAGGCTAGGTCTGTGACTGCTTTCCTTGCTGTGGTCAGTGTGCTTGGCTTTTGTACAACTTGTGTTATTCTACGTACCGAATACGGTTTGGTGACAAAGTTCGTCGTTAAGATTTGGTAGCACCTCATGTCTAGTAGCAATCTTTTGCGAAGTAGCTGTAAGGAAGCTGCGCCGTGGTGGTAGTTTTCGTTGCAAATTCCTTTTTTTTTTCTTCTGAACGTTAGCAAGTATCTGAGACCTTATGTACTATGCTGTGACTTCCTTAATGAAATCGGAAGTTATTCTGTTTGAAACAAAAAAAAAAAGATTTGGTGGCAGGTGCTGCATTTTGTTGCACTATCTTCCCATTGACCTATTGCCCTTTGGGTGCTTCGTTGATGTCACTTGTACAGCCTGATTATGCCTGAAGTTCCAAGAGCGTCGTGTTCAGTAATTGTCGTTACTATTTGTATCAAAGTCCTCGAGTACAATGAAGAATAGAGAAAGTAACTGACGAGATCTAATAATTCTTAATTAATTAAATTATTTATCTGTAATTGTTATTATAGATAGCAATACATTTATGTTATTTATAAGTATATCCCTTATCAGTCATGAGATAAAAGCTTAACTAAGTAGTCATGAACTATTTTACTATCACCCTGTATGGTCGTAAGTATTCCTATGTCTACCTAGTGTTTGTAAGATTTCCTACGACCACTTCATAGTTGTAAGCCTTACTACGATCAAGTTAATTACGATCACCCTATAGTCAACAAAGCTTACAGACATATGAGCCCAATCAACTAGGAACTCTTGTGCGCTATGTTTAATGCATACGGTAGTTAATATGCATTGTTATTTTCCAGAATAACTGCATGTGTTGAGCCTCTGTCTTGACATAACCGCAAGGCGACGTGGGACGTGGCATCAAGCGTTGAAACACCTTTTGGTATGAGACAACTGTCATCCTTTCATGCGTTATATAAGGGTAAAGTCGATGGATAGAGACAGAGGACGACAGAGAAGTCATTAAGTTTTAGTTCTAGTGATTTCTTCCATATTATAAAATATAGTCAATACAACAACACAGGAATAGGATTATTATTCTCTTAGGAGAAGGCCCGAACCTAATTAAATTCCCTGTGTCTTGTTCTGTATAGATCTAATTCAAGGAAAGTCCACATCATATATTTGTAAGATCGATACTAAACCATCGACAATAAACATGCCATGTCTGTTGGATCGGATCATTAACCAATTTGCGTGGAACCTTGACTCCGCCCATATATTGAAATTCTGAAACCGAAGCTTCCGTAATTGTGTACTACTAGTTATACTACAACTGTTAGTATAAGTAGTAGAACCACGCGAGACTAGAATTGTAATTGTTAATATAGGGATCACATAATACAAGAGTAATATTTTAAACTCTAGTTGAAAATGTTCATAATACTCTCATGAAAAATATAAATATAAATAGAAAATCTATTATCCTCCCAATAAATCAATGATCGATATAGTATTGGTGGAATGTACCGTAAAATTTCTCTAAATAAAATAAAAGCTAAAGCGACATCTCCATTCTCCAAACCATCGGAGCAGGAAGAAAGATCACGAATGGGCAAAGCCATTCATCCATCCGCTTTTGTTCCAGAAGTGTCTTTCTCAAGTTAGAAGTGATGTGCCTCTAAAAAAAAGGTTAGAAGTGATGCGAAGAGTGGGGGCAGCTGAAGTTTTATTTCCGCTGGTTGCTCTGCATCTGAGATTGAGACCTGAAAAGCTCTCCAGAAACTTCGTCGACAGTGCAAGAGCCCTTAATTTACTCTGACCAAGTCATCTCAAATCAGGAAATATTTGTACTCGATTCAGTAAAACATAGGCATACGAGTACATGAGAATTGTGAAATTGGCCTGTAAAAATGCCTGCTAGGGGTCATTAAGGATACCCAGTGTTCCCAAAATCCACTGTGAACAAAATCAAATTTGGGTGCAACCTAGCAGATTGTTTTCTAGATTCAACCATTTGCTGCAAGCAAAGCCGACAATCATTGCCCACACCGCAATTCCGCCATACATAGTCGCAGTTAAGATCCTTTGCAATAACCGGGACTTCACATTCCAAATTCTGGAACAGTGGACTTCTTGTACTCTGATGATCCCAGTCGGAATTCGTCTATTAATCATACAGTAACCTCATTAGCTCCCCCGAGGGTCATTCCCACAAGATCAAACATGCACCAGACTCAGCTGTTTATTATACAAGGCCTTGCAGTTGTAGGCTTGTACGGAGTAGTAGCTACTAAATGGTTCATCAGTAGCAAGTGCTATCTGTGGCGCCAAGCATTTCTTGGCCCACATTCCCAGTGGCACATATACGGACGCGCCCTCTAAACTCCTAAAGCACACTCCTCTGCTCCTTCTGATCGCATTCCATGTTCGTCAGAAGAGCAGGGAAACAGTACGCACAAACACACCACAAGTACAGGACGTACTAGATTACCATAATAATAAGCTGTACATCGAGTCCTGCGCGGCAGAGCCGGGCCGGTTCAGATGCGCGGGCGATCATCAGTAGCTCCACAGATTGACCTCGCAGTCGTAGTCCTCCTCGATCCACGCCGATGGCCCCGCCATTGGCGGCGGCTCGATGAGCATCCCCTGCGCCATGTCGAGATACCCCTGCATTTCGCATTCCAGTCCATCCATCGGGTAGTAGGGGAAGTTGGCGACGAGCTCCGCGCTCCCCGCGGCTCCCGGCGCGACAGCCGCCGCCTCGGTAACTGCATTGCGCTGCCCGGGCGCCGGGCGGAACAGCTCGGCTGCCTCCACCGCGGCGCGGCGTATCTCCTCGTGGCCGGCTCCCAGCGGCGGCACGCGGAGCCTGCGCGGCGAGTCGGCGAAGTTGAGGCAGGCCGCGCGGCCGCGCAGCGCCAGCGCGGCGACGTCGTGCGCGCGCGCCGCCATCTCGGCGGTCTCGAAGGTGCCGAGCCATATCCTCTGCTTGCCGTGCGGCTCCCGCACCTCGCAGACCCACCTCCCGGGGTTCCTGCTGCGCACCCCCTTGTACACCGGGTGCCTCGTCTCCTTGAACTTGGTCCTCCCCGCCCGCCGCTTGGGTGGCGCCGAGGATACCGTCATGTACGAGTCCTCGTCCCCATCACCGCCCACCGGAGACGGCGTGCCCGACGACGAGTATTCACTACCGAAGTACGCCCACTCCATCAGCCCACTCGAGAAGGATTTGAACTGTCTGACTTGGTTGGGTTTGGGAGGGAAAGAGGCGGGGGCGGCGGGTTTATATAGTTATGCACTTGATGGGTTGGGATGGGAGCGAACGCGTGCGCGTGCACTGCTGCAACGCGGGGTGACACGAGGCGCCAGCCAGGTGAAGGGCGATGTGTGAGTCGGGCCCGCGCGGGAGGGGAGGGGGAGGGGGGTTCGACTCGCTCGGCGGTTGGCTCGGTGGGGGACTCGGCTGGTGTCGGACCAGCTGGAGGCTGCACGGACGCGATGGGGACGCGCGCGACGCGCAGGCATGGGGCTACTGCGGGTGGCGGGCTCCGCACGGTGGTGGGCTGGGCTCTGCTGCAGCTGCTGCTGCTGCTCCTTGGAGTTATTTTTGGGGGGTTCTGATGCGGACGTGTGTTGAAAGAACCCTCGTGGAGAGGGATCGCGATTCATTACTCGTAAGATAGGCTTTAAAGTGGGCGGTTTGCTGTGGACTCGTGTGAGTTGGAGAGCGCGTGATTCTTTGTCGGAGCCGTGGTAATGAACGGAGAACGACGGGGTGGATGCTTTGTGGGGTTTGCGGTTTTCAGTTGATGCGATAGTGACGCTTTTTGAATCATTCTCCACCGTATGTATCTGCATTCGGTAAGGTTTGCTCTTTTGCTCGTGTTTATTCTGGTTTAAATAGTATAATAGTGGGATCCGTCTGGTTGTGTAGTAGGGAAACAAACAAGTACAGTGCAGTGATAGAACTAGAGCTCAGAACCTATGAGGTTTATTGCATGATTATAAATGTCTCTATGGTCTGTTCCTTCAGTTTTTTATGCCTTTAAGGGTTTTTATACAATCCTTTAGGGCAGTAAGGTATAACAAGACTGTTTTGCAAAAGGCTATAAGGTCTACGGTAGCGACAAATTGGTTATTCGACTCGCTCCTTGTCGCGCCCCTCCTAAAAAACAGCTTGCTACATGTGTGCGTTCGCCACTGAATTGTTACGTGTGTGTGCGCTCTTGCTTGTATATATAGTATGGTGCAACATTAGGATTCCATCTATCAATCGGAATGTTAAAATTGTTTATGTATACATTACCACTCTTCGGGACGTGTAGAACATGTTGTGGCAGAAGAGAGAATAGAGTGCAATTTGAAGAGGCCGTGCCGTGTCACAATGGATCCTACTTTATCGTTACAATGCTATTATCGTGGACTTGGTCTCAATGCGCCATCTGCCAATCGAGACGGATAACGACTGGATACGGCTGGGCTGGCGTCTGCCTAGCTTCGTGACTTGGCGTCCTTTTGCTGCTTGAGGAAATAGACCGTTGGTTTGGCAGTTACGCCGCATCTCGCGAGCTGGTTGCTCGTAGCATTCGGCATGGGTCACCCATGGGACCCGTATAAAGTGCAGAATTTGCCACCATGATAGTATGACTATCCTTGGTATGTTTGTGATTTTGCTCGATTTGGACAGCTCTTAATTCTGCTGTCCGCGGTTTAGAGGATTTTGTCCACTAGAATTGAAGACTTGCCAGCTTAGAGATCTCTAGAAGAATGTTCTGGGTTGGTTTTTCGTATGTATAGAGTACTGTATTACAGATCTGGACAAAACTACTTACCTCAGATCCTAGAGGGCTTTGTGGAATTCTATGATTCTGACTTGTACATGGTTTCCACTGAAGAACGAACCAGGTATGATACTCCCAGTCTGTCACTGCAGTACTTCAATCCTGCCTTTAGGCTTTAGCTAGGATTCTGACTGTTACTGGGTATATCTGAAGAGTTCAAACAAAATTATATGCTTTTCGGTTAAAGAATTTCCTTGATGACTTTAGTAACAACAGAGTGAAAATTTCAGCTTACCACAATTACGTCGACTATTTGGTTGCCTGCTTGGCTATTTGATTTCAAACGGAATAACTTCCACTATATTTCAGCCTTACGACAAGTTCTTGTCTACCTCCCCTGATAGACCACCTCTCTTTTTTATGCCTACCGATTCCCCTCAAAGCCATTGGCATTCTATACATTCCTGATTGTTCATCAAGGGTGTGTTTGGTTGGGTGAACCAGAGTGAATGGAATGAGATGATCCTATATGATACGATACAATTTGTGTGTTTAGTTAGTGGATGAGATAATTCAAGGTTTTGTTTGGTTGCATGAATCAGATGGTTCAAGATGATGTTTGATTTGAGGAATGAAGTTGAATGAGTTGTATACATAGGGGGGTATTAGCACTATTAATTATTAAAATATTAGCACGATTATTAAATTTACCTTAATTACAAAAGGAGTATTTAACTAAATTAATTATTTTAACTATCCACTAATTGGCATGGCCTACTGGTTTGTGACATATACACAGAGGGAAAGAGGGTAACAGAGGGGGCGCGCTCGACACTGTACCATGTGGTTTGTCTGTTTTTATAGAACCGTTCGGTACAACATATTTGAAAAATATTTTTAGAATCTGTATGACATCATTCAGGACGAGTTGGTTTGGTTCAATCAACCAAACACAGAAACGAGACATATTGAGGACCATTCCGTACATATATATTCTGATTCATTGAACAAAACACACCACAGGTTTTGATCAGGCATTTCTCGAGCAATATTGGGAGAAAACCCAATTGTAAGGACTTTGTTATGGGAGTGGCCCCCACCTTACCCTTCAGCCAGGCAAAGGGTGTCAAAACAAGAAGCATAACAAGCGAAGCTAGGATGATCATAGTTGAAGGGTAGGACCTTTGACGTGGGCCCTATCTGAAAAAACATACCACCTAGAGTTTCCACAGCGTAGAGGCCGAAGTTGGTATCATTCACTCTTCAGCACACCTAACAAAGCCTGGTCCTTCCGAGGTCCCAGCAAAGGGCCTTCGCCATTTAGCTTAATGCACCGGGTTCACGACAATCACCATAGGCCAGGTCCACCGAGGCATCGTCACCACCACGTGGCTCAAGAGTAGGGTAGAAAGGCTCCTAATACCCTCACCACTGTAGCACATTTATAGGGGCATTGATGTATCCCCGCTCGACCACTAGGGCACTATAAATAAAGTTTTTTTTGCTAAAATGACACCATTGCAACGTAGATTAACAAAACTAGCTGTCCATTCGAATAAAACGCAAAAATATCACCACAGAGTCGCGCGGACTTGCCATGTCGCAATTCAAGCCCCTAGGGGCATAGAATCCCTCTCGTCCGCGCCCCAAGGGCACTTTCAATGCCACGTGGCACCTCGTTCGGCCCCCAGGGGCACTTTAGCCCCCCTCGTCCGTGCCCCTGGGGCACGGTTGAGCCTCGGCCGGCCCCTTGGGCTACGGTAGCCCTCCAACTTGATATTTTTTATTTTTTAAAACCTAATTGCTACTTTCGGCACCCAGATACGCGTTGCCCCCGTATGTGTGAAAAACCCAACGATTCCGTCCCTTCGTTTCGCACGCGGCTATAAAACTAAGCGACGTGCTCTCATTCCCCCACACCAGAACCATTCCAATCTACATAGACACATGATTGATCGAACGAGAGGCAGCGCGATCGACCGAAATTAGTTCTGATTTCTTGCCAATTTGATGGTGTATAGAGAAGTGTTTAGCGATCGTTTTAGTAGAGTTAGTTCGACATCAATTGAAGATCTTCTAAAGGAGGTAATTTCTCTCGTAGTTATGAGCCGGTAGTTAGTGTTGAAGTATTTAGTAATAAATATTTAGTTGTAATTAATTAGTCATATTTAATTAGTAGCATTTTATTTTGCAAATTAGTTAGTTGTAGGTAATGAAGTCATAATTAATTAGTCATGGTTAGTTAGTCATAATTAATTTATTGCGGTTAACTAGTTGTAATTAAAATTCATAACTAAAATAGTCATATTTAATTAACGCAATAATTTAGTCGTAATTAATTAGGCTTCATTAAATCATTTGTTGTTAGTTTTCTGTATTTAATTATTTAAATAGTGCTGGTTAGCTATTCATAATTTTTAGCAGTAATTAAATAGGCTTAATTAAATACTCATAATTAAATAGCCATTAATAATTTATCGTAATTAATTAATCATAATTAGTTAAGTACATATTATTTTTTAATTAATCATCGATAATTAACCGTAATTAATTAGTTAGGCTTAAGTAAATAGTACTAATTAATTAGTCATTAATAATAAGTCATTACTAGTCGAGCTTAAGTAAATAGTACAAATTAATTAGTCATAAATAATTATCCGTAACTAATTAGTCGTAATTACGTAGTTGTAATTAATTAGTCGTTGTTAGTTAGTCATAATTAATGAGTCCTATAGTTTCTTTGCATAGTTTTGTTGCACTCGATACCCTGAAGTCGTTATTTTGCTTAGGTTGGGGTAATGTGGTTTTTTTGTATAGTAAGTGCATATTGAGTGCAACAAAACTATGCAAAGAAACTATAGGAGTCATTAATTACAACTAACTAACAACGAATAATTAATTACAGCTATGTAATTACAACTAATTAATTACGGTTAACTACATTCATAATAATTTGTAGCCAGAACAAATCTAACACTATGTAGGTGAACTACATTCATCATAATTCGTACACAAGTTATTTTTAATCTCAACCTTGGATTGCCACATGTCATTTTTAATCTCAAGCTTGGATTGCCAAAGGGAAAAAGGACATGTTACATAGGCAGGTTTAGCCAGACCCCTAAAGTATTGACCAGGCTTGATTTGGTTTTGAGCAGTGGCGGAGCCAGGAATTTGGTGTTGGGGTGCACACACAAAGTAATACCGAGTACGATTAGTTCAAACCAGGGAAAAATTTTGAAGCCTAACGATAGACCCGGTTACCGGAATTTTTGGATTTATTTCGGCGAAATTTTTTTATTCAAATTTGAATTTTTGTGAAGTTAAAATGGAAAACACAAAAAAATGCATAGCCAAGGTTCCAACCTAGAACCAACCTCTTCAAGACTTAAGGATGTTTCCACCATAGCACATGCACTCTTGTGTTTGCATATGGTCACAAACTTGCTTTATATTTGTCAAAAAACTACACATCACCGAACGAAGCCAGGAATTTGCCTGTTAGAAATAAAAAACGTCAAGAAAAAAGAACAGAGAAAATTGTCTACTAGTATCTTTTCGCATATCATTACTATAGTAATCAATTTGGAAAATGACTTGCATAATAATATGAATGTGAGAAAAATGAAAGTTTCTCCATGCGCACCTGCAAAACCATTGGTCTTAGTGAGTGGCGCATCGCCTACTACTGCTTGCTGCTCCCACACAGGTGCCACGCCGCCCACCGCTCCTCCTCTCCGTGCCGCACCGGCCGCCAAGCCGCAGGGACCAAATTGGGGAGGAGTTGGAGTATTGGAGATAGAGATGGATGTGGGTTGGTGAGTGATGAGATGGCTGTGGGCTAGTGGAGGCATGAGCGGGTCGTGAGCTGAGCTTCCAAGAGAGTGCACACCAAGAAGTACTATGAATATGGCCCAAATGCATAACTGATCTCTGGAAATGTTTTCGATTTTTTTATATGTCCGGGCACTGCTAGTGGCTCTGCCCATGATTGTACCCAGAGATAAATTATTGGTACTCTGCAGGTGTGCATCACAAAGTGATTGTTTTAGTTGGTGATTGTAGCTAGCCGAGATGACACAATGACAGGAAAAAAAGGTTGCGCCAAGAATCGAAACGTTTTACTAGAACAGATGCCAAAAGCCTTCGCTAGCTTGTACAACCAGTCTTTTGTGATAGTACTCTCTGTGATCGATTGTACAATGACTTAGGAAGGTGCGGATGTGGGTGCGGGTGCCTCACTGCCTCAGTGACTGGTGACTTGCTATGGTTGGTGGCCTGGTGGGCTGAATTGTTGAAATGACCAACTCAAATACCCAAGTGCTGAGTGCTTATACCGCATATACCTAGTTTTAAAAAAATCATTTATTTTTGGGGGTGCCCGTGCACCCTGGGCACCCCCTGCCGCCGCCCATGGTTTTGAGGTCATGGACATATATAGAAGCTTGTCAACAATCATGATAAGGTCAGATTTGCAAACTATTTTGTCAATATACAAATCTTAATTATGCAAACGGAAACAAGTGTCTTATACCTTAAGATGTTGGTTGCGCACATTGTTTATCCGTCTTTCTCAAGTAAGCTATGCATACCGCGTGTTTGCTTCCACAATGGAACTGCGCAGACCAGTTTTTGTCTTCAAACGACACTTGAACATTGCATGATTTGGCCTTAGAATTCCTTTTGTTCGTTGCTGAAGCATAGTTCACAAAAAATTCATCATCTGATGAGCAACCGAGCATGTTATGATCGGAAAGAAGAGTGCCGCTAGCTCATGCTATAGCAGTTCATAGGGTTCATAAGGTTTCATTGGGTTTCAAGTTTCATGATGTTTCAAGTTTCGGGTGTTAAGTTTCACTCGTAGGGAGTTGCTAGCTCATGCTCTACCGTTAGAATGCATTTCAACCATATAACAATTTCTTTTCATGATATTTTAGTTGAAACTTCCATGAAACTTTAATGAAACCTGAAGTTTCAAAAATGTAAACTTCAATGAAACTTTAGATTCAAATTCAAACTTAGGAAACCTCAATTTTCAAAGCAGAAACTTCAAAGTTTCAGCCATCAAATCAGAAACTTAAAGCTTTGAGATGGGTTTCAAGAAGTTTCAGAAAAGTTTTTGAGTAAGTTTCAAGTTTTATGGAGGTTTAAGCAGGTTTCAAGTTTCATAGAGGTTTAAGCAGGTTTCAAGGAGCTTCAAACATAAACCTAAAATTTTGCAAGCTATGGCGCAAATTGAGCCATCACTCGCCGCCTCCGTCGTGCCCTCCTTGACCTCCATTGTTAGGCCTACGTCGCAATCCCAACCGTCAATCACGCACGTGCCTGTCATATCCCCCATCGGCCGATTCGCTCCTCGACCCCCGCTACCTCTGCACCCACTCCTCAGAAGTCGTCGGTAGGCCTGCATGCATCATAGTCGTGGCCATTGCAGGACACCACCCACTTGCTTGCTTCGTCACGACCTAGGCATGCTCATCGTTTTATGTTGGCCATTGCCACTCACGCTTGCTCGCCACCTCACGCTGGCCATTGCCGCTCACGCCTACTCGCCACCGGTCCCGCACACGACACCCACTCTCTGTCACCACACATCGGTCGATGTTGCCATGCCTACTCACAACTCTTGCACGCTGGCCACCGCTGCTAGCGAATCGAGGGAGAGAGAGGGGGGAGATGCAGACGCGTGAGAGGTACGCAATAAAGGAAACTTGTGGTGGATGTGCATAAAGCAAACGTGGAATCGGACAGCACTGGTACACAACGTAAGGGGAAATCAATGATGGATTGTTATTCTGTTGGATGATATTAAAAAGCTATAGCATTTTCTAGCTTTTCCATGGAAAGAAACCCAAAATCATGTCGTAGGATACTCCTCCGTGTTTTGTGTTATGCTGAGAGCGCACATCTGTGCATGCCATCAAAGAGGGGATCTAGGCTTAGTGGGCCAGATCCTTTGTTGTACTGCAGAGCATCACTGTTTAAATAGTGGTTTCGGTCTGCATGAACAATCCTCGGAAGTAGTACCATAGCAAACAATGTTATTTTTTATTCTGAATTCCCATTATTTTTTATTGGAATTCGATTACTAATCCAATTACTAATTTTGTTTATTTTTTGTGGAAATCATGGGGATATGCTAAGATCTTAGGATAATGATACAACTAACAATGGTGTTAACGGTTTGTCAAAACACACGCTTTTGGCAAATTCAGAGTGCTATCAGGTCTTAGGCGGTCAGACTGGCCTAGGGACAGGCCAAAGGGCCGGTGGTTAGACCGACCGTGAGCGGTGGTTTGACCGGCCAAAAAAGGCGGCTTTCGAGTTTTGGCGGGCCACAAATAAAGGGTGCAGGCAAGAGATCTGATTTTTCTGCACTTGGTCTCATACTTTTTAGAGTTTCGAGCCAAAAGTTCTATTTATTTTAAAATTTCAGAGATGTTTTAGATTTCTAGGGAGAAAATCTGGCTAAATCTATGCTGTAACAGCCCCAATTTTATAAACAATAATGGGACACTGTTCATGACATTACTGTTCATAATTAACAGTTTGGAATTGCTGTTACCAACTAAAACTTTCCTTTTTAGCCAAAATCCAAAAGCTCATTTGAAATCTCAAAGGAAATACAAGATAAACCTTGTATTATGACTGGAAAGTGTTTTCATTAAAGTATAAATAAATTATCTTGACCAAAAATAATTTTTGTTGAATTTTTAGAAATTATTTTGGCTTGGAGAAAAATGTTTGCTTTTAAATAAACATTTTCGGGCTAAGATAATTAGTTTTGTATTTTACAAAGTGATAATATAAGTTTTAGAATTTATTTGGTAAATATATCATCCCAGTAGCCTCCAGTAAAAATTTTATGATTTTACAAATTTATTTGCTATTTTTGAAAGCCCAGTCAACCCTTTGAGCATTTGAATAGGGCTGGTCAACTAATCTGGTCGGAACTCAAGACCTAGCATCAGAGCGACTCAATCCCATGCGGTTGGGTCCAACCCGATCAACCGGTCCGCTCTGTCACGCTCGGCGCGAGTCTAACCTCTCGCGTACTATGAGCCGTCGATCTTCAATCGAGCAGGCGAGGCTACGACGCTCACGCGAGCCGCCCACGCGCGCGCCCCAACCCCCACCGTTGGATCTTAATCAGACGGTCGGGAGTGGTGTATGCATTCGGACGACTCCGGATCCCCTCACGATCTCCACCGTCCATTCTTGATCCAACCGCGCCTTTTCATTTTGAATTTAAAGGCGCGCATCAATCGTGGGCCTTTGGATCTAAATCCCACGGCACTCCTTTTTGACTGCGGGCTTTTAAAGCCCAAATTCGGTGGGCCGCTGGATTTTAATCGTAGGGTCCAGGTTGGTGTATGCATTCGGACCATCCGGATCCCGCGCCGATCCTGACCGTAGAAAGCCCATCTAACGGCGCCGCGTCATCGCATTTAAAGTGGTGACGTGTATTCCTTTTAATTGACCGTTGGATTCCAATCCAACGTCTAGATTTGAAAGTAGGTCCCGAGATCCCTTTGAGCTCCGTTTAAATCTCGATCGACCGATTGAAATCGCACGGTCCATATTAAACGATACCGATTAAAAACCTTTTAACCCTCTATTTATCGCAACCGTCCATCTCTGATCGAACGGTCGACGATTCTTGGAGCTTTTAAGAGGCGCGCGCGACTGTGGCTGACAAAGGGACCCACATGTCATATGTTGCCCCTCTTCTTCCTTATCTCTGTGCGCCGCCATTTCTCTAAGCAGAGGAGAGGATTTATCCAAAGATTATGCAACTAATTTTTGGATGTTTAGTCCTAAATGGACACCTCATCAACTCTAGACCTTTCCATCTTGCCCTGTAGCTCAACCTCTCTTTATAAACCCTAGCTTTTGAGCTGCTGCCATTGTTGACCACTGGAGCTTTTCACCCTTCATTTTCGTCCAGTGGAGTTTCTTGCTCCTTCAACTTGCTTATCCATCTTAAACACTGGTTTCGCCTAGTAATAAAGATTTGATATCTTTTGTAGGTTAAACCAGAGTTTATTTCTCTGTTGAGCAGGATCGGTTTTCAAAAACCTTCGGTGTTTATCTCATCCTGGTAAGATACAACCTTGGTTCTTGCCATCTTAAGCATTTTAAGGACCTTAGAAGCTCGCTTGGATCATTCACTTGTACATCAGTAACTCCAACTTGCTGCAAACTGAAAAGTTGTTTTTATAACTTTTCGGTCTTTCATATCGTTTTCAAGGGTTAGGGTTTCTCCTGTCAAGTTATCATCCTACATAGGTCTAAACTAAACCCCAGTAGCATATTAAGTTATTCTTTTGACCTTTCTTATCATCTACTTAATCTTGTGGCAAAGAATCATCTCTGTCCTCTGTTGTCGGTTCAACCGACAACATTAGTTTTTCTTTAGCTTTTGTAATCTGACCGATTGGGGTTAGGTTAAGGTTTGCTTGGGATATTAATTACCCTAAAAGATCAGGTTAAGTTTCATTTCAGAATCTCTGCTTGACTTATTCTCATTAAACCCGAAACCTAAGGTCTGTCCTGTTTCTGTTATTTTCAAAATCTGAAAACTGAAACTTGGATCTAGACTATAGTTCTTGTTATTTAAAAGTTGTATATGATAAAATGGGTTAATATCACTATTAGGGTAATATGACTTAAGCATGCTGTTAAACATGCATCTCCATATTGATCATGCATCATTCTTTCAATCTGTACTTATTGTCGATTTTGATATTTATTGGATTTTATTGCCTCTTCTAGAATCTGGTTCTGCCGATGCATTTGAATCTTTCTCTGAACAACCTGAGTCTGCAACAGAAGTATATTATTATCAAGGCAAGCATCCTCTTTGCACCATGTTGATCCCAAATTTTATACAATAGTTTTTCCAAATCTAGTGACATCTGTGCATGCTACTTTTCTGAAACTATAAATTGTGATCTGTTAGTAGTTAGTTATGACCTAACATGATGGATTACCTTAATTAAAATCATACACTCAACCCTAGCATAGTACTGTATATTATAAGGTATATTTTCATATTTGGCTTAGACATGCAGTCTAGAAACTTTAGAGTTTGACAAGCATACCTTGTCAAACCTGGGAATCACAAATGGATTTCTGTTACTTTCAACTCTTTGTCCAGTTTCTTTAAATCAGAATTGCATTTTACATTTAAATTGATCTGGACAAGAGGATGCTAGTGATGGTGCTTTTGTGCACGAGATTGGGAATTGTGGTGGACTTGTCTGGGTTAATTAAGGACTGAACTCTGATTGCTCAATTCAAGTTCCCTACTGTTGGACCGAAAAGGCGACTAGAGGGGGGGGTGAATAGGAGCACGAACTCTTTTTCTCCCAAATTGAATTCAATACGAATCTCACTCCAATAGCTATGAAAGCTATGAAGATCAATCAATCATGCACATCGGAAGACTTGTATTGAATCAACTCAAAACCCCAAAGTAAAATCAACACAAAAGCAAAACACGAAGACACTGGCGGTCTGACCTCTCACGGGGGCGGTCAGACCGGTCAGCTGGGCGGTCAGACCGATCCCAGCGGTCAGACCGTTCCCTCGAGCGGTCAGACCGATTTCACGGGAGGTCGGACCTCTCGCTCGATGAACGATAAAAACACCGACAAACCGAAACACAAATTGATCAAACTTTTGATTCGCGCGTCCAAACTTCGTGAAACTTGACACACAACTTCCTAAGGATGTCGGAACCTATTCCAAGCAACAATTGTGATAATTCTTGCTCGTGTTCAGACCTTTTACCGTTTGAGCGAAGTTAGGTCAAAACCGAGTGAAAACGAAAATATGATCTTAAGACTTGCACGTGGGTGATTGATGATCTTGATGATCCTAGATGTATTCTCACGTCACACAAGCTAAATCACGTTAAGAAACTAAGCAATAACTCGCGGATCAAACAAAGACTCAATTCATCAAAAGAGAGAAAGAAAGCACATGAACTCACTTTTGAAGAAACTTTCTTTGGATTGATTTGATCTCAGTTTACTGACCACTCCATCAATGGATGGCAAAGACTCAATACATGAGCACGAAATCAAATCCAACTCTCAAGAACCCTAACCTCCGCTCCTCCTCTCCCTAAGCAAATTAGGGTTTCAAAAACAATGAAAGGGTCGGAGGGGTGCTGCCACCTCCCTCCTCTATTTATAGTGGAGGCTTAGGGTTTCTAATAGAGTCTCCCTAATGGGCTCCCGTTAAGGCCCAAAACAAACGGGTGACACACGCACGCATTTTAAAGCGCCGTGTTCATGTTGTGCGAAGCACTCGCTGGCTCCGCCACGTGTAGGTTGATCCAACGGCTCTCATCATGTCGGCAAGTCTCTCCATCCGGCTCCCACCGAAACCACCATGGCACTTGCACCGACCCCGTGCGCTTGATTCAACCGGCCGCCACCGAATCGCCTGCTCGTCACCTTTGTCCATCTTGCACCATACTTGAGTCAATGACTTCACCCGCATCGTCGATCGCTTTGAACCTCTCGCTCTCCAAGCCTAGTCCCGATCATCCTCGCCGTTGACCGTCGTTGACCACCAAGCAACTTTGCACAACAATAGACAAGCAAATCGAATTCGGAACAAGTTCTTCACAACTTGACCCGTTAGTCAAAACATGCATCATGCAACACATATGCTATGAAATCCACGAACTTGACCTAACAGCAACCATCGTCGCCACACGCGACGACTTAGGAAAACCGGTCGACCGCCACCTTTGGCGATGGCTCGACGCCATCGGCCCGATCGCAATGTAAGGCGGTCGACCGCCACAAAGGACTTAGCCGAAATTTCAACGCTGAAATCCGCAACCTCTCTGGAAATTTAAAGCGAATAGAACTTTTGACCGAAGCTCCAAAATTATGAGACCAAGTGCGTGAGAATCTCTCACTTGCCTACACCCTCTATTTTGGCCCACCTCAAACTCAAGGTCACTCAACTTGCCGGTCCGATCGCTCATCAGACGCCGGTCGGACCGCTACCAAATCGGTCGGACCGCGACCGGCGGTCGGACCGCCAAAGACAATTCACGAGGCATGGGCGGTCGATCGCCACTGGGCGGCGGCGACCACCGAGACTGACAGAACTCGAACTTTGCGAAAACTCGTGTTTCAAGAAACCTTCAACGCCATTGCCAATTGACACATCATCCTAAGATCATGAGCATATCCCCATGATATCCACAATCTCCCTTGATGATCACATTGGCAATTCCCAACAAATGCAAGTTTTGAAGTTTGAAAAGTAAAACTCAACGCTTTACAGAAAGGCACAACTTGGTCCATATGCAAGAGAAAGCAATGAAAATGACCAAGTGGCTTTGAATAGCATCGGCAAGTGAGATAAGGCAAAAGAAAGCAAGAAAGCTTCAATTTCCAAAGAAGAGTCAAAATCTCACTTAAGGTCCATATGAAAGAACAATTGTTCAAAATGACCTTTGATCATGGTGAGGCTCAAGAATTGCAATTCAAGTTCAGAAAGAGCAATAAGACCATAAGAATGCAAATAAGAAACTCCCCCTCACTATGATCCTCAAATTTCAGAAAATTTCAAATTCTCCAATTTTCTCCCTCTTTGTAATACTTTTAAATCCTCTCCCCTTTACACATTTTGAAATATCTTCTCCCCTTTGACAATGGAGTCATCATGAAACACGCCTTCCTCTCGTTCGAGATAACAAATGCAGAATGAGGAAAAAGCATAAGAAGGAGCATGCATGAAATGCAATGGAGTGGCTTCATATTTTTGTATTTTTCAATTTTGGATTACAAGAAGCTTTGGAGATTACCCAAAAGAACAAGCTAGCATCTCAAAATTTTGCATAAACACCATATCAGCCTGAATGCGCTAGCAAGATCATGATAAGACATATATAACAAAGCTAAAGCAAGAAGGCTCAATATAAAACAATGAATTTTAGCATTTTAAGCAAAGTTTCAAATCTAGCAAGTTCATCAACAGAGATCCTAAAATGAAACTGGCCATGTCAAAATGTCAATGTGAGACAAAGAAGCTAACAAAGACCACATTAAGAGACAAACAAGTCCTAAATTGAATTATTTTGCTCAAATTGTCTCAACCGCTCATTTTTCAACAGATTTTCATTTGCAAAGGAATATTGAAGTTGATGAAAGGTATATCTTAGTGAAGAAGATCCTGGACTAGGAGCCATCCACAAACTCTTCCTAAGCTTCTACCCATTTGAAAATTCATTTTCTTATCCACGTGCTAGATCTCAAGCCTTGCCGTGACCATCTTAAGCACAAAAAGCTTAAAAGAATGATCTAGGTCATCCAAAACTCCCCCTGAGTTCATGCCTAGTGCTATGGCAAGCCGTCTCATGAGAAAGAATTGGTGAGATCAGTTTTTTTCGCACAAAAGAGACCTCCTTTTTTTTTGTTCACAAGAGCAGATTTAGATTCTCAAAAGAACAAGAAGCTCAAGTAATGATCAATACTAGATTCAAGAGCTAACACCGCAATTTTGACAGGGCCAATGTCATAAAAGGAGCACTAATTGCGCAACTAGCTAAAACATCCACAAATTGCGCTTTTAGTTCAGTTGTCTTAAAGTTCTAGCTCATTCAAGAAAGACTTAGCTACACATGTGAAAGCATGATAATTCTAGCAAGTCAAGGAACTAGACATGGCATTGAGCGAGAATTGAAATACTAAAAGCTCAAGCAGGTAATAAGCAAAGCTTCATCAATTTTAAAAGACAAGCGAAAAACATATAACAATGCATCTTTTGGTTTTTCATGTGAATGCAGTATGAAACAATGAAATGCACACAAACTAAAAAGATCAAAAGAACAAATGAAGATCAAGAAAAGATCAAATGAACAAGGTAAAAACAGAAAGATCAAACTCCCCTCAAACCAAACCGTAGGGATAAATTACCCTAACTCACTTCTCAAGGTGGCAAACCTAGTTGGATCTAAAGGCTTGGTGAGGATATCACCAACCGAGCCTCGGACTCCACGAAATGTAGCACAATATCACCCTTCTCGACATGATCTCTAAGAAAGTGATAGCGAATGTCTATGTGCTTGGTCCTAGAGTGTTGCACGTGGTTTTTAGCAATGTTAATCGCAGAAGTGTTATCACGAGAAAAGAGGAACACTATCAAAAGCCAACCCAAAATCCTTAAGAGTGGACACCATCCACAAAATCGACTACAAACAACTAGCAAAGACTACATATTCGGCTTCAAGATGGATTGTGCAAATGAAGATTGCTTCCTAGAAGACCAAGAGACAAGAGAAGTGCCTAGGAAGTGACAAGTGCACGAGGTACTCTTCCTATCTAGCCGACGACCATAAAATCGAATCAAAACCCCGAATGGACAAGGACGACGGCGGGAATACCAAATGCCATCTTGGAGGGTAGAGTGTAAATACCGAAGATGCGTTTAACGACTGGCGATGGGAAGTCCTCGGAGACGCTGAAACCTCGCATGAGGCGCACCGAGAAGTGGATGTCCGGTCTTGAGGCCGTCAGTCAGAAGGAGCCAATCATCTTTGCGGTACTCGCGTTGATCCATGGCTTCTCCTTCCTCATCCGGATCCAAAGCGATCGAAGTCGCCATGGGAGTGGCGATCGACTTGATCACCCATCTCGGCGCTTGAGCGGATCCTTGGTGTACTTCGTCGATGGATGAATATCCCTTCCTTGCATTGCTTGATTTGAAGCCCAAAGTAGTTGAGTTCTCCCATCATACTCATCTCAAATTCCTGGACATGGTCTCGGAAAAGCCGAAACAAGAGCATGAGAAGAACCACCAAAGATAATATCATCTACATAAATCTGAGCAAGCGTGAAGTCATTGCCACGCTAAGGATGAGCAGGTCTTGTCTACCTTACCCATCTCAAAATCATTCTTAGCGAAATGTCTTAAGTCTATCATACCATGCTCTAGGGGCTTGCTTAAGACCATACAAGGCTTTGGATAGCTTGAAAACATGATGTGGATGCTTGGGATTCTCAAAGCACAGGGGTTGTCTAACATACACTTCCTCCTCTATAAAACCATTCAAAAAGGCACTCTTAACATCCATCGATATAATCTAAAGCCCTTAGAAGCAAAGAAAATGCAAGCAGAATGCGAATGGCTTCCAATCTAGCAACAGAGCAAATGTCTCATCAAAGTCTAACCCTCAACTTGGCTAAAACCCCGAGCTACCAATCTAGCCTTGTTTCTAACCACGAACCATCCTCATTTTGTTTATTTTGAACACCCAGCAGGTTCCTATCACATTATGACCACTAGGAGGTTCTACTAGATTCAGACCTTATTCCTCTCAAAATTCTCTAACTCCTCATGCATGGCATTAACCCACTAGAATCGGATAACGCATGTGATATATCGCGGGTTGAAAGAAGCAACAAATGCGAGAATGAGAGTAGAGACTTGGATCGTGATACAGGAGCGAGTGACTCGCTCATTAAGATTACCAATCATCCGATCCGGAGGATGATGCCTCTGAATATGAAGTGGGCGCCTGGGAGACAATATCTCCTCAACCTCCGCAGTCTGCTGATGAAGAAGATGCGCAGAGCCTCAATTGGAGGTGAAGCGATGCAGTGTGAGTCGGAACTTGGACAGAGCCTCGAAAGCGAGTGGAGGACAAATATCGCCCGTCATCATCTTCCTCCACAAAAATGCTTTCACACTGTATCACTGAAATGTCGGATCTAGCTCTGGGCTAGTCTCATCAAAAGTGACATTGCATGTCTCCTGGACAATGTTAGTTTCAACATTAAAACCCGAAAACCCTCGAATGTGCAGGATAACCTGAAATAAACCATCAAAAGTCCTTGATTCAAATTTATCTAGGTTTCTGTCTTGAGAATGAAACACTTAGCTCAAACACTGAAAATGAGAAACAGAGGGTTTTCTACCAAAACAAGCTCATATGAAGTCTTGCCCAAAGAAGGTCTCAAGTAGACACGATTTGCAATATGGCAAGTCAGTAGAAATAGCCGCCCAAAACCTCCTCGGTGCTATACTCATCTAGCATTGTCCTAGCCATCTCGACTAAGGTTACATTCTTCCTTTCCACAACGCCATTCTGTTGAGGGACGTGTGGAGAAGAGAATCGATGCTCAATTCGCTTTCAAGACAAAAAGAGGCAAGCGAGGCATTCTTGAACTCCGTGCCATTGTCATCGCGGATCGCTCTCAAGGCACCAGAAAATTCGAAGCCAAGCGAAGAACAAGATCACGATAAAACCAAAAGCTTCATCCTTCAAGCAAGAAAGAACACCCAAGTGTATCTCGAGAAATCATCAACTATGACAAGAATGTACCACTTGCCACCAATTGATCGAACCTAGCGGGACCAACAAGATCCATATGAAGCAACTGTCCCGGTCCGTCGGTCATGACCAAAGTCATTTGAAGGGTGTGAGGCGGCAACTTGCTTGCCATGCCTACGTGGCGCACATCTGACATCCTTGACGGCTTTGAGTTTGGGCAACCCTCTCATGAGATCAAGGTTGCTAACTCGCGTCGATGATCAAAACCAATGTGCCCCAAACGTCGGTGCAAAGCGAACTCGAAGAAGGTGTAAACAAACATTTAAGAGAACCACCAAAGATTCGAAAAATCGGCTCCAAAGATCCTAGCAACTCTATAAATCCCAAAACGAGCTCACCAGTGAATCAAGCACCCGACAAGCATTTTCTTAAATATTGTCTCATAACCATCATCAAGAAGTTGTGAGACAGAGTAAGTTAAACCTAAGCTTGTCCACAAGGGCGACGTCCTTTAGGATGAAATTGTCATTCACCCTAATTGTTCTGTTCCTTCAATCCGCCCTTGAGTATTGTCTCCAAAGGTGATGAGGACATCACTATCGGCCGCGTGAAGGAGGTGAACCATTTTGAGTCTCCGGTCATGTGGCGTGAGCAAATGAGTCGACGAACCATGTGTCCTTCCTTCCGCGGTGATCCACGAAAATCAAGGTACAAAAGAACGATGTGTCTCAACATCACGGGGTTAGTTAAACATGACTTGGGAACCCGATCTTGAGACACGATCTGCGAGTAGTATGCAAAGCGAAGTGCTATCCTTGACTCTATTTGAAATTACATTTGTGAGCAATGGTTACTCTAACATGAGAGTTATCTGTCTAGGAGCATGAGCATGATTAGCATGTGAAATAAATCCTAAACCAGGTTTCTTCCTTTCTAAATTACCATGTCTCACAAAAGCTCTAGGTTGATTAGATGACATTCTAGCAAGATTTTTCTTAGCATTTTCAACCTCACGCCAGCAGAACTCAACTAAATGCCCATTCTTCTTACAATAGGTGCAATGGTACTTGGTACCACCGGGAGAAGCACCTTTTGGTGAGCAGATGGTTGGGCAAAGCTGCAGATTTGAAAGTGATCTTTGCGAGTTGGGTATCAAATTCAACTAAGCCATTTCTCAAAATTTGAATATCATTAGATTTATCTCAGGCAAAGTTGTATCCTAACCCTTGCTTCTTATAGGGAGTTTTTGACTTGTCAAGAATCATGTTTAATGTTTCTTACCTTTAGAAAATCTTTCTAATGTGTCATTAAGGTAAGCAATTTCTTTTCTAAGGTTAACACATGAATCACAAGTTTTAGCATAAAACCTCTTCTTATAAGGAGCAACTTCAAGCTTAAGAACTTCACATGAAGCACAAGTAGCGAATTAATCTGTCCTTAAGCTTGGCATATTTAGCTCTATTTGCTTCTACAACATCATGTAATTCACGTTCACGTTCTAAGCGAGCAGAGCAAGAGCTAGATTCAACCACATCGAGGCAACCAACATGCTAGACTTTAAGCATTTTTACGCAGGAAGCGATTTAACTTCAATTAACTCGGTTCTAGCATTTTCAAGTTGTTGCAAAGCAATATCATGAGCGATTGCGGTTTAGCTAATTCGAATGTAAAGCATAGCAGGATGAACATTCATCGATTCAAGACTCTTAGCATTCACAAGTTCTAATGTGAGTTTCTTTACTTGTGACTCTAACTCCTCATTCTTAGTCATGATGAACTTTAAAGCTTTATCCCGACCTAGCATTTGCTCATAGGCAGTTTCACATCTAGCAAAGAGAACATCATAAGAAGGAGATACCTCATTGTTGTCATTGATGTCGTCGAGTCACCATGAAGCACATGCCTGAAGTCCTTGGCCTTCCCTTCTTGTCTTGAGAGCTCCTCCTCCTTGTCCTCCTCGCTCGAGTCCACATCACTCAGGATCGATCTCCAAGAGCGGCAAGAACCGGTGAGCGACCTTCTGAGCTTGGCATCATCAAACTGGACTTGCGCCCTGAGGCTTCTTCAAGTGGCTTTTCATCCTTGTGGTTGCTCTTACCTTTGACTTGGGGCAATTTGCCGGATGTGATTAAGCTCTCCACACTCATAACAAGTCACGAGGCCGCCTCTCTTTTTGTTTCTCATATTGTTGTAGGCCCTTGTGAACTTCTTAATCAAAAGCGCCATCTCGAGCTCGGGAATACTCTCAAGATCCTCTTCTTGAATTGCGGATAAAGAAGCAAGTGAAAAACGAGAAGAGGACTCAAGCGACCCATCGGAGGCTCTCTTGGCGGTGCTACCAAAGCCATGTTACCCTTCTTAGAATGGTGACTTTACGATCTCATGAGTCTTGAGCTTGCTATAGAGCAGCTCAAAGTCGAATCGAGAGAAGTTGACATTTTCTGAATGGCGGTAGCCTTTATCTCCCACTCCACGGTGTTGATTGCAGCGGAGATGGATGGCATTTTCGTATGTAAATTCAATACCAATGGACTTCATCGATTTATCAGCGTGTTGAAGCGATGAAAATGTCATCGATGCTCTCACCAGACGCATCTCGAATTTGTTATATTCTCTTTATAGACTGTTGCGCACTTGTTTGATTTGGGAAGAACCCTCATGATAGGTTTGAGAGTCTTCCAAATCTCATGTGCGATCTCGAGATTGCAAATCCTATCATATTCCTGTCTACCAAGCCCACCATACTGAAAATTCTTTGCCTTACGGTCATTAGCCAAAGAGCTTGAGAAGGTGGCGTAGCAACCTCGAGCAAGATAAGCGGGCCTCGAGCGACTTCCCAAATACCTCGTGGTTCGCTCTCAAGAAAGACACGCATGCGGTTCTTCCAAAAGGCATAGTCGTGCCCATCGAAGATATGCGGTTTGGAAGAGTACTTATCCATCGCCAAAGTTCGGTGGCGGTTAAGATCAAGATTGAACTAACAGGCTCGATACCACTTGTTGGACCGAAAAGCGACTAGAGGGGGTGAATAGAGCACGAACTCTTTTTCTCCCAAATTGAATTCAATACGAATCTCACTCCAATAGCTATGAAAGCTATGAAGATCAATCAATCATGCAGCGGAAGACTTGTATTGAATCAACTCAAAACCCCAAAGTAAAATCAACACAAAAGCAAAACACGAAGACACTAGCGGTGACGACCTCTCACGAGGCGGTCGGACCGGTCAGTGGGCGGTCGGACCGATCCGCGGTCGGACCGTTCCTCGGCGGTCGACCGATTTCACGGAGGTCGAACTTCGTTCGATGAGCAGTAAAAACAGCGAACAAACGAAACACAAATTGATCAAACTTTTGATTCGCGCGTCCAAACTTCGTGAAACTTGACACACAACTTCCTAAGGATGTCGGAACCTATTCCAAGCAACAATTGTGATAATTCTTGCTCAGGTTCAGACCTTTTACCGTTTGGCGAAGTTAGGTCAAAACCGAGTGAAAACGAAAATATGATCTTAAGACTTGCGTGGGTGATTGATGATCTTGATGATCCTAGATGTATTCTCACACGTCACAGCAAGCTAAATCACGTTAAGAAACTAAGCAATAACTCATGGATCAAACAAAGACTCAATTCATCAAAAGAGAAAGAAAGCACATGAACTCACTTTTGAAGAAACTTTCTTTGGATTGATTTGATCAGTTTACAGCCACTCCATCAATGGATGGCAAAGACTCAATACATGAGCACGAAATCAAATCCAACTCTCAAGAACCCTAACCTCCGCTCCTCCTCTCCCTAAGCAAATTAGGGTTTCAAAAACAATGAAAGGGTCGGAGGGTGCTGCCACCTCCTCCTCTATTTATAGTGGAGGCTTAGGGTTTCTAATAGAGTCTCCTAATGGGCTCCGTTAAGGCCCAAAACAAGCGGGTGACACACGCACGCATTTTAAAGCGCCGTGTTCATGTTGTGCGAAGCACTCGCTGCTCGCCACGTGTAGGTTGATCCAACGGCTCTCATCATGTCGGCAAGTCTCTCCCATCCGGCTCCCGAAACCACCATGGCACTTGCACCACCCCGTGCGCTTGATTCAACCGATCGCACCGAATCGCCGTTCGGTCACCTTTGTCCATCTTGCACCATACTTGAGTCCAATGACTTCACCCGCATCGTCGATCGTTTTGAACCTCTGCTCTCCAAGCCTAGTCCCGATCATCCTCGCCGTTGACCGTCGTTGACCACCAAGCAACTTGCACAACAATAGACAAGCAAATCGAATTCGGAACAAGTTCTTCACAACTTGACCCACGTTAGTCAAAACATGCATCATGCAACACATATGCTATGAAATCCACGAACTTGACCTAACAAGCAACCATCGTTCGCCACACGCGCGGCGACTTAAATGAAAACCGGTCGATCGCCACCTTTGGCCGTCGGCGCCACCGCCGATCGACCCAACGAAGGCGGTCGGCCGCCACAAAGGACTTAGCGAAATTTCAACGCTGAAATCCGCAACCTCTCGAAATTTAAAGCGAATAGAACTTTTGACCGAAGCTCCAAAATTATGAGACCAAGTGCGATAGAATCTCCTCACTTGCCTACACCTCTATTTTGGCCCACCTCAAACTCAAGGTCACTCAACTTGCGGTCCGACCGCTCAACGAGCGCCGGTCGGACGCTACCAAATCGGTCGGACCGCCGACTGGCGGTCGACCGCCGGCACAATTCACGAGGCATGGCGGTCGACCGCCACGGGGCGATCGACCGCTGAGACCCGAGAACACGAACTTTGCCGAAAACTCGTGTTTCCGCAAACCTTCAACGTCATTGCCAATTGACACATCATCCTAAGATCATGAGCATATCCCCATGATATCCACACCTACGTACTTCCACGCGCAGTGTATGGGCGCTGTTTGGTTAAGTAAAGGGTTAAGACTATTGGGTTGGAAACAGGGGAGTAAGGATATGTGTATTGATTTTGTATGGCATAGATGCTTTGGTCAATAGACTGCGTTTTATGCCATGTGAGCTTGTATGTCAATATCAGATGTTCTTAGAAGGGCGAGGGCGTAGATGTGCTCCGTTGCATGTACGTACCTTAAAGATGCCGATTGCAATCTACTATGGGTAGCGAACCCACCGTATTACTTCTTATGGTTGGATCGGCATTCCTGACGCAACATGTGTGCCCCGGTTAAACAGATGCTATCAGACGTTGTTTAAGCGAGATCAGTTCATACATGGGTATCCAACTCAATAGTGTTAGCTTGTTGAAAAATACCAAATCTTAGTTTCCCCGGTCGGCATACCAAAGGAAGTATGTCATCATTCGGAGGCATCCGAAGGCAACGGGCTGACTAAGTCGTGTGGGTAAAGATGTACACCCCTGCAGGGTATTAAACTGTTCGAATAGCCGTGTCCACGGTCATAGAAGATGACTTGAATTGATGTCACCTGTATAGAAGTTTTGATTTACAAATCTGGTTTCTGTTTTTGGTTTAGCATGAGGATTCATGCACTGCATCTTGTTTACATTATGTCATTTACTTCTGTTCTAATCCAACTTTGATTTATTAAAGCGCTTTATCAAAATTTAGTCTTTGTAGGTTAAGATGTCACCTTTATGCAAAACTTAACCATTTACCTTCTGTTGTAGCCTTATGCATGTATAAATTCTACTCCTTTGAATAGGCTCTAATAAACACTTTCTTTTATTAGTTTGCGTAAGACTTCTTGAGTACCTTCAGTACTCAAGGTGCTATAACCTAATGTTGCGAGTGAGGACGGTTATTTATATGAAGTACCCGTTAGCGCGTCGGGGTGGCGCTAACGAGTAGCGCTACTTCTTCCCTCCACGCAATCGCTGCAGGTGGATGGGGCCATTGGTGGATGTTGCCATTTTGTTTTGCTTCCATTGTTGAACTTGTTGTAGTGACCAGTCACTCCATAATGTAGTACTAAAACCGCAAGTTGCAAACTTATGTTTAATTATGTCAATGTATGACTTGTATGTATTTGATGCAATGTTGTTGAAGGATATATATGCAATGGTCGTTGATCCAGGAACCATTGTGAAATATATATATCAGGAATCTGTTTATTGGATTTGTCACTTGTTAAATTTATACCTTTAGCATGATCTTTAATAAAGGGCGATATTGTTCCTTAATTAAGAATTGTGCTCTGATATAATTTTAATTAAGTACATTTCCAATAACCGGGTGTCCTCACATATGCACTGGCGATCAGACCGGCCATAAGTGGCGGTTTAACCGGTTTTGCCTTGTTCGCTGGTCGGCAAGGCAGCGATGATCGTAGGTTAGATCAATTTCATGGGTTTCAGTGCATATATGTTGCATGATGCATGTTTTAACTAACGTGGATCAAGTTACGAAGAACTTGTACCCAAAATCGATTTCTTGGTCTATTGGTGTGCAGAAGGCTTGGAGGTCAACGACGGTCAACGGCGAGGATGATCGGGACTAGGCTTGGAGAGCCGAGGTCCAGAACGATCGAGGATGTCGGTTGAAATCATTAGACTCAAGCATGACCTAAAATAGACAAGGATGATCAAACGGGAAGTTCGGTATAATGGGTGCATCAAGCGGTGCGGAGGTAAGTGCAAGTGCCATGGTGGTTTCGGTGGGAACCGGATGGGAGATACTTGCCGACATGATGAGAGCCATTGATCAACCTACACGTGATGAAGCATGAGATTGCTTCATGAAAATTGGACTCGGTCTTTGAAAAAGGATCAAGAGGGGTATTTTGGTAACTTCACCAAAATACCGCTTTGGTGACCTTTGGTTAAACCGTGGCGCAAGACACTACAAGGAGAGGTGGTTTAGGTCAAGTGAAGATAAAGATTACGAAGTAACAGATTAGGGAAGCCCGATTCATCATCTGCTTTGAGAAGCATGCGTGAGTGTAGACCTGTTTGTGTGTGGGCTTAACGGGTGCCCATTAGGGTCTTCTCTCTCAGCCTAGCCTCAACTATAAAAGGGAATATCTAGATGTGGAGTTCTCAAGTCCTTCCAACAGAAAACCCTAATTTGTGATTTATGGATTTTTGGAGTAATTGAGACTAGGGTTTATGAGAGATGGATTGATTGTGTGATCAAGTGTTGGGTTTTTGCCCTTCATAGTAGAGTGGTTGTAAACCAACATCTATCTCAAACCAATCCAAGTAAGATTCAAGATTTCTTCAACATAAGTCTCTTCTTGTTTCTACTCTCTTTAGTGATTTTTGGGTTTTAGTGATCCTTTAGTTTACCTGTGGTTTTTCTATGATCTTGCTTGCTGTGATATGTGAGAATGCATCTAGGACTACCTTGATCATCATCTACCCACGAGCAAGTTTTAATATCAAAGTTTGATTTTCCTAGATTATTGTGCCCTCCTTTTCTCATCTAAGAAATTTATGGAACTTTGGCCTTAATTTTCCCGATTGTCGAATTAAATAGGATCCTGGCCTTCTTGATGAGCTATGATTGAAATTTGAGGGGATTTGGATCTCCGGATCAAAAGTTGAGTCGATTTGTGATTTTAAAATCGTGCTGATTTACTGTTCATTGTGCTAAAGGTCAGACCACCCCCTGTGAGAGGTCTAATCGGTTAGTCATCGGTCAGACCGCCTATCCTGAGAGATCTGACTGCCCAACTCAGCTTGCTTTGAGTTTTCCGTGATTTTGGTTGCTATGTTTCAGAGTTTCAATTGAATTCAATACAAGATTTCTGCTGTAATTGTACCTTTGATCTTCATAGCCATCATAGATTCATGGTTATTGGAGTAGAACGAAGTTGAATCCAATCTAGGTGAAAAAGAGGTAGTGCTCCTATTCACCCCCCTCTAGTCGTCGTTTCGGTCCAATAATTTTTATTCTGAATTATATTTATTTAGGGATTTTACTTAGGAATTCATATCAAAATCAAATTACTAATTTTATTTTTTAATCCTGAATTTCAATTATTTTCATTGTATTTGAGATGGATTCTTATTTGTAGATTGAACTTGACATGAACTCTATCTTTTAATTTAGATCGTTATAATCTAGACTCACCATAATCAATAGTATATATCTTTATCTTTTTACACTGATTAACGTCGGAATTTCTAGCCTTTAAGAGCGAACGTAACAACTTTCTTTTCTACCGCTTTAATAATAGAAAGATAGAAGATAGATAGGTAGATTTCTAACCTTTGAGAGAGATCTAGATGGCTTCTTTTTATATCATTTTAATAATGATAATAATAATAATTTCCGGGATCGTCTTGTCGGAACGGCACTAATCTTAAGCCAGGTAAGCAACGAGTCTCACAGCGCTGGGCATAGAGATCCAAGTTTCCCAGTGGAGCGCAAGGACAAATGAACGAATCGTACGGCGGCCCATACGTCCGTGACGCCATGATTGGAGCGCCTCCGCGGCCCACCCACGCCGTCGTGCCGCGGCCGCGTCGCGTTGCGGCTTGCACAGGGTAACAGGGGCGATCCCGATCGAGTCCCGACGAGCCAGGCGCTCCGTACCGCCCCGGCCTCTGGGGCCTGTCGATCCGGCCGTAGGACCGGCCCCTCGCCGATCGATCCCCGCCTTCCTCGCGCTCAGGCCTCAGGCTGGTCGGGGCGTGGACCCGCCCGGCGGCTGTACCTGCCGAACCCATGCAGACCAGGGCAGCATGAGGTGAGGGGGGTGCTTTCTGCTTTGTCGTCTCGTCAATATTGCGCTCGGGTTTTCCTCCGGTAGGTACGGCCTGGCGTTGGCACGTGTCGACCGTGGAGGAGGCAACGCGATGTGAATCTAGCTCTCTCTCTCTGTTTTTTTTTTTGGAGAGGAATCTAGCTCTGATTGGTGGAGTGCTTTGTACAACTGCTGTGATTTTTGTTTTCTTTCTTTCGAAGGGCTGGACATGAAGTACAACTGGGTGATACAGTAGATCTTAGTTTTCCAAAGGGTAAATACCTAAGCGGTTTTAGTTTTATTGTTAAAGGATACTAAAGATTAATAGTGTCGATGAACTATATATGCAAACATGAAATAATATCACATGGAAACAAAGGTTTATAGAGGAGTTACTTAACCTACTAGTCTAAGTCTAGATTTAGTATAAGAGAAAAAATAGAGAAATAAGTCTATATTTAAACCAGGACACATCTAGCCAAATAAAATCAGACTAGTACTCTATTTGTAAGATTAGAGGACATAGATGTTTTGGATCAATACTATTTACTACCAAAGAGAAGATATTTAATACAGTACACAAAGTTAATTTTATCCTTTCTTGGGTATGCCAAAAGCAAATGATTTTCTGGTTATAGACACGAGTAGATCGGGGACTTGGGCTATGCTTTTTGGGCGGCCTAGGCGGTCGGCCGCGACACGACACGAGCGGTCGGTGAGCACGAATGCGCCCATCGAGCGACGTCACGATCGGTTGGGCGTGCCGGGTCGACAAAGACGAAAGAGGCCCGGTCCTTCTCGTGGCCCAATCCCTCCAACTAGCCCAATCCTCCTCCTGGCCTAGCCCAATCCCCTCAGCCTGCCCAACCAACCCCGTCCCCCACTCCCCCCCGGCCTGGCCTAACTCCCCACACGGCTCCCCATCCTCAACCCCTCTCGACTTCCCAAGTTTTCCCCGAAATATTTATGTGCCCATATTTTTACGTAATTAATTCTATTTTAACTATGTTTTTAACGAGGTGGGCATGAGAGAAATGAAGCTAGTGGTCGCTGCCACCATCGCCGCTTGTCTATAGTTACTTAGGACTGGACTTGGACCGACACGACACGACCTTGACATGACGGGCTTTGTGTCATACCTGGACTTGGCCGGAGGCGAGACGGGCCAACACCGGCGGCATAGCACGGCACGGTGTGGTGACCGGGTTGAACTGACACGGCATGATGTGGCCCAAGCACGGTGGGCCCGGCCTAATGCCCACCACTACACATGAGTGGTTAATAATCTAGTTACGACAAACGACCGTGGCACACAGCTGAATCTTAGTTCAAGCATAGTGTTATTATAGTTACCTAGAAAAAAAAAAGTAATTCTAGCTACCTACCAAGTCGTTGCTCTTTCCATTTTTTTTCAACGGCCAACTACCCAAAGGGCAAAGTTCAGACACGACACATCATCATCCACACACACTTCACTGCACTAGAAATTATAAGCAACTAGTGTTTAAGAAAGGGTAACTGGGTAAGGTGGAGCGATGCGCTGCGCGCACATCTTATAGCTAAATCCACCCCCAAAATGCTATTGGCAGTTTGGCACAGTACAAACTTACACAACTCCATCCACATATACAGTGCACACAGGCCTCCTCATGACCAACTTGGCAAAGTATTTCCTTGCAGTTTTATAGACTGCAATGATCGAATACTTCAAAGAGCTAGCCAAGTGAAACGGGAGATCTTCCCTTCAGGCTTCGTCACACCAAAACACTTCAAATAGGAGGGAAAAATTAGAGGGGAAAAGAGAGAAGAGGAAATAGAGATATAGGCATATTAGCGGAGATCAGACTGAAGCTAAACCCCCATATGCCATGCATTACCGGAGAGAAAAAACGGGGCTGCACACCAGTATGTACCTCCTTATCTCTCCATGTCATTCCAGCTTCCATGTTCAGTAGCAGTACTGTAACAATAGTAGTGGTAATACTTAGTTTCATCATTATTCACCGTGACCATGGAGGGATGATCGATCTATGGGTCACGGTAGCTCCAGAGGCTCTCCCCGGCGTCCGACGGGTCCGGCGAGTCGTCGGACGAATTGGGACTGAGCCTCGGAGGGCTCATCATCATCCCGGCGGCCATGTTCCGCAGGAACTGCGGCGTCTCGAAGAGCGCCTCCTCGTCCAGGAAGTCCTGATTCCCCCAGCTGCTGCTTTCCTGCTGCGCCGAGCTGCCCGCCGCGGCAGCCGCACTGCTCCCGCCGCGCTGCTGCTGCACTGTTCCAGCTGCCGCAGGAGCAATGCCGCCGCTTGTGCGAGCGGGCAGCCAGCCAACCTGCAACGAGGCGGCCGCGGCGGCCGCGGCCGCGCGGATGTCGTCCGCGGAGCTGGACGCGGGTGCGGGGCGCGAGGAGGCCAGGTCGGGGAAGTTGAGCGCGGCATCGGGCCCGCGCAGCGCGCGGGCGGCCACGTCGTACGCCACAGCGGCCATCTCGGCCGTCGGGAACGTGCCGAGCCAGATGCGGCGCGCCTTCCGCGGCTCCCGGATCTCGGACACCCACTTGCCGCTCCGGCTCCGGATGCCGCGGTAGAAGGGGTGCTTCCCCGACGACATCGGCGAGGGCGGCCCGTGCCCAGACATTCAGCTAGCGTTAGGGCAGCACTACTCTTATATTGTGAATGGCTATGGGCATAGCTGTCGATCGCGCGCGTGTGCAAGTAGTGGTGGTATCTGGAGGAGTGCGTGGGCGTGGAGTGAGGCGCGCGTGCATGCAGGTTGCCGAGAAACGCACGAGGAGGAACGCAGCTTTATAAGGGGGCGGCCAAGCGAAGATGCGGGCGGGAAGCGTGAGCGACGCCATGGCGCTCGCTTGCAATGAGCTGGTGCCCCGGAAGCGAGCAACTAAGGTAAAATAACAACGCAGCGTGTTTACTTTCGCGGGCGTGTGGGGAAAGTCGCGTCGCTTTCGGGCGTTCTAATCATGGAAGGGGGGGTGTAGCCTTTGCGCGGTTTGATATGAGCTAGCAGAACTGTTTGCATCTTTAAACGTTTTTTTCTTCTGTTTTATTCAGGGCTGAGCGGATGAGCGCGTGTCGGGATTTCGTGTCCTTTGGGATTAGTTGCTACCAAGGATGAATGGAATTTGGCTACTAAAATTTCGTCGATAATTTCGCCACCCAAGTTTTGCCTCTCCCTCCCTCCTCTCCCACACACACAAATCAATCGTGCTTACCCAAAACCGAGATTTAGCAAGGAAAATAGGGCACAAATTAAACAAACTGATCAGTGGGTGATCGATATCCGGAATCTGGATGCTGCTTCCTTTATCTATTTTTTCAGTTTGAATCTTTCTACCTTCTCCCAATATTGTGCGATTCGAAGGTATGGTTGCCGTCACACACACCCTTTATAGTACTAGCTAAACTTTACAGTACATTTCGGAATCTTCACCACATATAGTCTGGACAGGCTGTGCAAGCTTAATTTATCATGTCGAACAACATATGAACATAAGTCATAAAAGCATGCATAGGTGTGTGTACGTTCAGGACTCTGCTAGATCTGTATTGCACGAAAAGAGTAGGTCAGCACGAGTTGAGGAGTTGTAGCCCCATCTCGCCGTGCAATTTTTTTTTAAAAAAATTATGTCAAGAGCTCTGGCTTGCACTTAAGGAGTGATCACCTGGGTTCGAGCTCGCGGGCGAGGTGGTCGACGCCAAGCCATAACCGTACTTCTTGGATGAGGACGTATGTCTTTTGCTTCCTATTGGCCATAACCGTACTTCCCGATGCCACATAAGTTAGCAGCTCTTAAAGTCCATACAGAATCTGTATACCCATCACTGAAACACACACACAAGATCGCGGCAGTCAGTAAGGCATGTACAACAGTTTATCTCTAAAAGTTTCAACTCATCTACGATAATTTTAGAGATAATATCTACTACAATTTATCTACAAAATCATGCATTTTCAACACAACTTCTCTCATTACTCACTTACCACTTGCGATAGTTTGTGTGTCCAGCTTGTCTCTTATATAAAAAATGATGCATTCTCTCTCTTCACATCATCTCTGCTCCAACTAGACTTTTGAGTGATATGACAGATAAAAAACGACTGAGATGACCACTATTGAAAATGCCCTAAAACAAGTCGCTGTCAGGATACATGCATATGGTTTCGGGTAGTGAGATATATGGAGTACACCCCTCATAAAACTACGACAGTAAAATGATGTGCAGCGTCAAGTAAGATATACACACACCGTCAAGTGCTTACTCTTATGAAAACAATAATGTATAACAGGCGGGAAATATGATATGAACTCCGGCCTAGACCATGTGTACAAGTTTCCAATGTTTCGTTCGACAATCGTTCTACGCTAGACCGAATGGCGCAATGAAACATGTGCAATGACCAAAAAAGAAGAAAAAAACGCGCGGGGAGGGGGGGGACCCAAACCCTAAGTCACCGGACGCGAACAACTGGGACGTGCGTGTGTGGAGTGGTGGTTCGCCCCTGAATGTCACGTACGGGACCAGCCCCGAGCTGGACGCGAGTCGGGGACTCGTGTCTATCTCGTCTCCCGTCACTGTCGGTCGCGGCCTGACGACGCGGGGGAGGCGTCGCACTCGGCTTGGTATACGGCGCGCCCTTCGTGTGCTTTCGCTATAGCTAGCTTCGCACCCTCCGTACTTGGCACTTGGTGTACATCAAACGCTTCGTCTCTAGTGCGGTACACTTCCAAACAAGGACTGCCTGCTGCCCTCGGCATCGCTCTCCTCGTTTTAAAGATGTTCGGTGTTGCCTTTGTTCACTACTACAGAAACAGTCATCACAGACGGTTCGGAACCCTCATCACAGTCATCAGAGAAATTTTGCTAGTTACTAACTTACTACTAATAAGAAGACAAGGAGGCACTGCCATTTCCTTTTGTTTCAGTCATTATCCGGAGTGTACTGCAAAGAATATGGAAGTATCTAACCAACAGAAGTATCTAAGGCTCTAAGCCATCAATCTAAGCTCATATACTGATATGTATCTAAGCTCATATACCAGAAGTAGAATCTAAGCTCATATACCGATATACAACCTACCAACAGAAGTATCTGGATATGTTCTAAGCTCGTCGCATCGGCTGTTGGGGTCCTTGGGGAGGAGGAGGCCGGCACTGGCTGTTGGGGAGGAGGACTGGAGGAGGTCGGCGTCGGCGTCGGCTCTCGGCTGTTGGAGAGGAGGGTTGCGCTGGATGTTGGGGGAGGACCGGTGCCTAGAGGACCAGATGCCGACCGGAGTCCGGAGGACTGCGTTAGATGTTGGGGAGGACCGGAGCCCGGAGGACTGCGTTAGATGTTGGGGAGGAGGACCGCGCCGGCGTCGGCTCTCGGCTGCCGGATGCGGGAGAAGCGGGACTGAGGAAGGACCTAAGGAGTAGCAGGAGCAAGGGAGGACCGGAGGGCAATGAAGCAGCGGGATTGCGGGAGCAATGAAGGGGGGGATTTGGGGGCGGCGACTGGGAATAAGGAAGGCGGAAGGCTGAAGGGGGATGGGGAATCGGGGATCTGCTCATCTGCTGTGCGCTAGGGTTCTGACGTCTGACCTTACGGAGAGAGGAGGCAGAGTCACCGCCACGGGGCTGTCGAACGTCGATAGGCGGTAGTGGTAGTGGGCTAGTGGCCCATATGTCATTGGGTTATCAGGGCCCATGCGGGTGGGGAGTAGGGGAATGGCTCTGGCCCCGCTTCACCCGATGAGGAATTATATTTTCATATTAGCATCCCCGTGAGAGAAGAAATAACCCCAACCCCGGTCCATAATGGGTGAATTCCCCATCGGAAAATGAGGAATGGGGCCCTTGCCATCTCTAGTCACGATACCGAATCCAGGAAAATCCGGTAACTCGAATTGTACCTCTAGCCATACAACATGATGCTTTATTGGTTATACTAGCTAGCCACCGGTAGGCATTTTTCTCACTATGTTGAGAGGGCTTTATGTCAAACTGAGATCCGATAGTTGCAAGCTAAACATGATCATTCTATAAGCCTAAAAATGTCATCTTGTAAGCTCACTGCTCGTAAGTGGATCAAAAAACTAACGATAACGTAAGCACTCTTTGGTTCCTGCAATTATTCATAATTCCTAAGAGTAGGGAACTGAGCTAGGCTCAGTGGGTGGGGGAGTGGATATACAATTCCATCACCCGGGTTTGAGCTTTTCTTTGGCTCAAATTTGTGTGACCTTTTCTGGTTTATTATTAGAGGAAATTAGGTTAGTAACATCGTGTTAGAGCGTAATTAGAGGAATGACACTCCGTTCGTCTCGGGCTGGAAAATAACATCGCGAACATCGAAAAATTAAATAAATGACATCCTCTCTTTTTCAAAAAAATATATTAAATATAGAAAGTGAGCTCAAAAAATCATCAATTTTTTTGTGGAGTCTCCCGATACAGTTTAATTGCCTGTGTATTTTTTTAAAAAAAACTTTATACGTTCTGATTTTGTTTCTAAAATTTATTTAAGTATACTGTTTGTAGGAATTTTCTAATATAGAAAATGAGGTCCAAACACTATGAATTTTTTCAGGCTCCTTACATAGTGGACTTGATTGTGTAATTTTTTTATAATTTTAAAAATTAATTAATATAATTTCATAATATCCTTACATTATGAAATATTAGACTCCTCACACAGTGAACATTATGAAATTGTATTTCTTAATTTTGTAAAATTCTATAAAAAAAAAATACACAATCAAGCCCACTATGTAAGGAGTCTGGAAAAAAATCATAATGTTTGTACCTCATTTTCTATATTAGGAAATCCCTATAAACAGTATACTTAAATAAATTTTAGAGACAAAATCAGAATATATAAAGTTTTGAAAAAAAATATACAAGCAATTAAACTGTGTCGGGAGACTCCACAAAAAAATTGATAATTTTTTGAGCTCAGTTGCTATATTTAATTTTTTTGGAAAAACAAGGATATCATTTATTTAATTTTTCGATGTTCGCGATGTTATTTTCCAGCCCAAGACGAACGGAGTGTCATTCCTCTAATTACGCTCTAACGTGATGTTACTGACCTAATTTTCCCTTATTATTAAGGCATGTAGTTTCTCCTACATATGTTTCATAATTCCGAGGAGTAAAGATTGTCAAGATTAGGAGAGACCAAGAATCTTGTAGCCTGTGAACCAGCCTAGCGCCTTGCTAAAGTTTCGGGTCAATGTGCGGTGGGTTTAGCACAATTTCATTGAGCCAATCTTTTCTAATGACTACTGATCATGGGTAATTAATAAAGTATCTCCGTTCTCTAAATGATGGAACCAACAAATCTGTCCAATACTAAATTTTTTGTACTATTTTGATGTACTCCTCTGTTCTTTTTTTTACGGAACGTTTTTTTACTTTTCACGGTCTCTAAGACGTGACTGTTACTTTTTATAAACCTACATTAAGATATACTAACAAAAGTATAATATTATGAAAGTATTTTGAACAACAAATCTAATGATGTAATTTTCATATAATCTTTCTAGATATTTTAAACTTATTAGCATAGATTCTAGGTTGTCCGGTAAAAATGAATGGAGAAAGTATATACAATTTTGTTGTATTTTTGTACTCATCTGAATTTTTTTTTCCTAAAAAAAGGTGCGGGGCAGCAGGGGGACCGTGGCCGAAGATGCCCTGGGAATCAGGATATCTTTGTTCTGTTTTTTTTTAATGTATTTGTTCTGTTGTTGTGATTGACAACGTATATAGACTTTCTAAAGATGGCAATCTCCTATGAGAGTGGTCAAACGAATGGCTGTCCATGTTGAGAAATTCGTAGCAATAAAGAGTTCAGTTTGTGAAGAAAAAGATATTGGCGCAATGATCAAACAGGCCATCTCTGTTGTGTTTATATAGTCAGACGTATTAGTCCCGGATGATGAACAGTTGTCATATGACAATTGACAATTACAACCGAAAGACAGAGATCAGAGATCGCAACAGAAACAAAAATTACAGTTGCGTCTTTGTTACAGATTTGATCACAAAGTAGTTAAGAATATCTACGGATATATCTACCGGATATTCAAACACAGTTGCCGTCGTACGTGGCTTTAAGAATCACATTCATGAATTGCGTATAAGCATTTTCCTCTCGTTTGTCTGAATGGACAGCATCTTGAAGACAGTATGTACAGACGTAGAGTGCCACACACGACTTGATTAATAAGTGGATGTACAGAGTTGCGCTGTTGCATGCATGTTTAATACTACAAGAAGCACGGCAGAGGAATGCGTGCACCACTAGAGTTGTGTCCGTTCTACCTGTCCCGCAGATAGGCGGCACCAGCAAGTCGGCTTACAAAGCGCGCCGCTCTTTCATTTTCATGCACGTCAAATCCGATGGGTACGTGTTGAACGCGACGGCCGCGTGTAGATCAGGTGGCCTATGGAATCTGCCATGTGAAGCCCACCGCCCCAAGGGCGCGCGCAGATGCTACATGACGATGATGGAAAAGCGGCGAAAGCGAGGGCTTGATCCGCCGCGTACTACCTTATCTCACTAGCTAGGCGATAGGGCATTTAGGGTCGTCGTCTCCTCGATCCTGTCCGGCTCAAAGTGATTCGTACAGCTTGTCAGTGTCTCGGCGGTTTACACGGTTACACCTGGCTTTGAATCGTTGCCAAGTGTAAGCGGCAGTTGTAACCGCTGTGAACGATGAAGCGTTGCAAACAGAGTGATTTGTGATAGATGTTCCGTGTTATTGCACAGTGCGAAAAGAGATGACGGCTGATCGTTGATGGTCGTGGCGGTTGGTGCAGACTTACAGGACTGCCAGATTAATCAGATATATTATAGTTACTTAGTTTTGCAATATATAATTCTACTTTCATCCATAAGTATTATAATAGTATATATATTAAAAAGAGAAAAACGAAAATCCCTGTAGAAGTCGGTTGGAGTTTGATTTATCACCAATTACTTTTGGGACACATACCCTCCCGCCTATTTTTTTTGTTGGCGAGGACTCTATGGTGTGCAACCTTCGATATGGACTAGGTGCATCATGGTTAATTGGACCCACACCATATCCCTCCAACTGTTCGGTTCAAATAGAAGCAAGTCCAACCAGACCGAACCAACTGGGTTGCTTTGGATTGACGCGAGCCATCGACGACCTTGGCCATGGCGACATGCGAGCTAGGGTTATGCACAAAGTTGAGGTAGAAGCCACACCTAATATTGTTCCTCTTTGAGGCCCTTTCTAGGACATTGGACTCCCGATTTGAGTTGCACAACTTGACTTAGGGATATTTGCAATTTTCCCTATAAAATATATCTGTTTTCACATATAAACAATATGCATTTGGTACCCTACAATCCAAGAATTAAGCTGGCCTCGACGAATTTGGTATGTGAAGCAGATAAATGGTATTATGGGTTCCAGTTACAAATAATATTCAATAGTGAAAGGAATGGTTGAAGTTTTATTGGAAGAAAAAAAAATATGAGTGATCAACTAGAAGCGCAATGGAGAGATAGAGTTCTAGAGGCAACAATTCTCGCAAACAAGGGCTCACCGATGGAAATCCAGATAACAATTAAACTGACTGAAAATGTCTTCGGGGTGCCAAATTTGGTGGACGATGAACTTTTCAATCCATTTGTTCTAGCTCTGTAGCGGTAGTAGTAAGCCTAAAGCAACACGGGCAAAGCCCTCACCCTTAGAGAGAGCGTACAACTAGCCCCACCGGATTGATTATTCCAATAGAGTATGTGCCTCGATGAACAAAGATGTTCATGTTCGCACTCTATAGGCAATAACGAAAAGTAGGCTCTCTTAAAAACCTTATCGTAGTATCTAGCGGCAAAACTGCGAACAATTCGGCCAATGTAAAATAAGTAACAGAGTTATGTGGTTAATTAGAAGCATACAACCAGATATCGTGCCTCTGTTTTACTTGGTTCCATTTTGAATGCAGCGTACAACTAGCTAGACAGGTTGTTCTGTGTTAAACGGAATGATTAATTCCCTGTATGTCGCTGACAAAATAATTATATGTCACTCGTTGTGGGATTGACATGTAAGATTTGAACCTATATGTTAGTAAGATATTAATGATATATAAAGAATAAAGAAAATTATTCAGTGACATATAAAGAATTACTCTCTAAACAGAATAACTCTATCCTCCATGCCACGGATACAACAATAGAAGTGCAATGATAGGGGAAAAAGAAGACAATGCAGGTCCCAACTATATATATCCTTATCCACAACCATCCAAACACAAGAAACCCCTAATCCAGAGGATGCAAACAATTGGCAGTTTGGCACGTGTGGGGCGCCCTGCATGCACAGGGGCCAGCCCGAGCTGGACGCGAGTTGGGGACGGGGTGTCCTCATCTCGTGTCGCGGTCGCGTCCCGACGAGTGACGACGCAGGGGCGTCGCATTCGCAGTCCTCTTTGGTATACGCTCTCCTTGTGCTTGCACTTTGCATAGTCCACTTGTACGGACTAAGCTTTTCAGACGTCAAGGGCGTTTGTAATTATTGCACACAAGCACAGCTCGCGACACCGATCGTGCTCTAATTTAAAAATTGTCTAGTCCCCTTCCGTTCCCTACCATCCAAAGGATCACAGTGATAAATATCACATCCACATATCCAAAGGATCCGTTCACTGTTGTTTTGGTGATGCAACACAAACTGTGTTTTTTTAACCGTAGGACATTTATTCGTCTAGCATTTTCTTCTCTCAACTTTTATGTCGGACCAGATTTGTACCCAGAGTATATCGAGCTAGTCCCACGATTTGTAGATAGCTTACACAGTATAATATTGATAAATATCACTTTCATATATGCAAGTAATAATAATAATAATAAATAAGCATACTTACATCACGGCCTGGAATGCCAAATAGATGGAGTCTTGCAGTAGAAAGGATAAATAGCCGTGGGGACTCTCAGGATATGCCGACAGATAATCGACTAGGGTAAGCGATGTAGTACTTGATGTCATCTTCAACTCCCGATGGATAGAGGTAATTGTTCACTAGTTGGTATCTTCGGACACTAAATCCACATATACGAGCAACCATGAGTACAAGAGTACTCAGCATGTCCTTATGCCAAATACAAATACAAATATATATATATATATATATATATATATATATATATATATATATATATATATATATATATATAGGAAAATGGTATAGTACTCATGGGAGTAATGACTCCCACCTCTCATATACCACTTAAATTGTATGATGATACCTCTTTATCAATTTGAGTATACTCCAATAATGATTATAAGATACCCCAAAGTGAGTTCCATAAAAAATTTCTTGAAAATCCACTTTTTATACCAAAATTCGTGTTTATACTTATTTTATGTATGAAAAAAGTGTATATAGCAAAAATAAAGGACTCCAATGAAAATTTTCTGATCATATCACATTGAAGTATCTTATAATTGGTATTCAAGTATACTGAAAGTGATAAAAAAAATATAATATATTCGTTTAAGTGGTATATTAGAAGTGAGAGTACATACTCCCGGGAGTACGAAACGGGTAGGAAGCCTTTTTTCTACTCCCGGGAGTAGTTACTCCCTATTCCGTATCTCACATATCTCACAACGTAGGTAGTATCTTGCACAACCGAGAGTACGTATGTGTAATATACGAGTATATAAAACCATATAAGTGGTATTTACATATTTTCATAGGTGGTATGTACAATTTTTAGACATACTCCTTTTTATGTGCGAATATGAAGGTATTTACAAAATATGCTAAAAACTATGGACTCTCTTGCAAATTTTTCGTGTGGTTCACATTGGAGTATCTTATAATTAGTACATGAGTATACCCAAAGTGATAATGGAGTATGTCAAGTTCTGAGTAACTACTCAGGGAGTAGAAAGTATTTTTCATATACATACATATATATATATATATATATATATATATATATATATATATATATATATATATGTTTGGCTTGTCAAAGGAAGGGTCTTATGGTTATTTTAGCACAAAGCAAATTTTGTTCGCAATACTATACCATAATTATTTTTCAAACCTAAGACCTAGACATTTTTAACTTTAAAACTAAAGTGTCACTTGTATAAGCAAGTTTCATAATGTAGCGAGGTTCCACCCACCTAACTCTAGATATGAGGTCTCACCCACCTATCTCTAGATACGATGTTTCATCCACCTAAGTCTAGATACGAGGTCCCACCTCACATTTTTATTAAAACTAACCAAGTATGGTCTTCTTCACAATGCACATAACCGGGGTCACGACTATCCGAATAGATTATACATTCTGCAGAGGTTGTACAACTTTACCCACAATATATAATCAACTCATGATGTCGGGTTGTGACACACTTCCTTTTACATGCGACGGAGATGATCATAACAAAGTTTTTTCAATACCTAATCCCAAACTTTTCCCTCCCAGTGAGTGAATCCCTCAACACTAGGACATGATCATTATGGGGCACACCCATAATGCTCCCATCAGCGGACTACATTTTCAATGAGGACCCCGTTGTGAGGGAAATATGCATCCCTTTTCGATGATAGAAATCCAACCTACTACTATGCGCGATAGTTATGCCGAAACTAAGCAAAGTACTTGGCCAGGTTGCGGCCACACTTGACTTGCGGTTGCACGAATATTAGTTCAGAAATATGGCACATGATTCGGTCTTTAATTCACTTAATCGAGACAATCCACAAATCTAATTCTCGTGTCACCCCTGCACTGGTCTCATATCATCCACTCGCCCAAGTCTCTACCATTTTATAAAATATTTTTCCTGTTTCTAGTGGTAATCCACATTACCAAACTATGAATCATATTATGTCTCAAGTATTGTAATGACAATGTTTGTGTCGTATTCAAATTAACCACTAAGCATATCTAGGCATGACCATTATCCATGTTTACTTAACCACGAACAAGCTTATTATAATAATTAGCCTAGGGTGACAAGGTAGTCATGAAATCAACAACCAAGGAGGAATAGTAAGTAACAACATATGTAGTGACCATTCATCAATATTTAACATAGCATTTCATAAATAATAATAAGCACATAAGTAATACTTTAAAGCAAAGTAATTTGCATTTGAAAAGTAGGTTCAACATGATCAATTATAAAGACTTGCCTTACTCAATAGTGGATATCACTTGGTCTTGATCAACAGTAACGACGACGTTCGAAGTGTCAAAGTCTATAATCGCGAACATATCCAAATTCAACACAAATTCAAACAAATTAAAATGAACTCCAAAAATTATGATTTTTTTGTAATATTTGAAAGGTTTTGAATTTATATGAATTTAGAAACAAAAAATTCAAGTCATTTTGATTTAAAACAACAGAGAATAGGCTCTCTAAAGTTTGACCCAAGAGGAAATTCCGAAAAATCAAAAAATATTGACAGGTGGGGTCCAGTCAGATTTTAATTTCTTTTCTCAACTTTTTTTACTAAGAAAAGTCCTGTGCGGATGACAAGTGGGGTCCAGCTGGATTTTATTTCTTTTCCAATTATTTTTATTTAAGAAAAAATGAGAGATGGCTGGTGGGACCGCAGTCCACATGTACTCGGTCCACCCGACGGGTCAAGGGCCAGGGCCCCACACGTCAGCAGCTTTGGTCTACAAACCAAGTCTATACAGAGATAGTTTTAAGTGGTGGGGCTACATGTGATACACTTAGACACTAAACTAACTATTAATTAGATTTTCTAATTACCAAGGGCCCACAGTGTGCCCATGCCGGCCGTGCGCCACTCCGCGATTCTCGTTGCCTCACCCACTCCTTTGCCCATTCCTTTTGTAGCGCGATACCATGCGTGCTCACTATAGCGCGCGATGATCATTCTCATAAAATATCGAAGAGACACATCGTAACATCGGTGCGTGAGACGATGAGTAACGTCGGTGCGCGAGACGAAGATACGCATCACGCGGGAGTCGAAAGATTGAATTATCACAGACGGTTCTTATTAAAAAAAACCGTCCGTCTGTGATGTCTGTTATCACAGACGGTTTTTATTAAAAACCTTCTGTGATGAGCCCTCTAGCTTCAGTTATAAACATAGAAAAAGGAGCATCAACCATATTTATGAAAAATAATTCTCAAAAAGATGCTTTAGTTACCAACGATTTATTAGGAGCAGATTCTAATAAATCATATCCGTCGGACTTCTGTCTTTATTCGTTAATTTAATATTGCCACAAGTTGTTAAGCCAATAAATAACCATTAGAAGGGCAAAACTAAGAAAAAATCACTCATAAACTTTCCATTTTTTCTTACTTCCATTTCTTGTTAAAATTCTCATCTCCATACCCTTCTAGTAGGACAAAATTCACAGAACAAATTGACTTTTCAACCATCATGCATGGAAAGAACGAACTCCATGGATGATCGATTGACTACTTCAATTTAGGTGGTTAGAAAGTCAATTTGGTCTATGGATTTGAAGTCTTCAAGAAATTGGAAGAAGATCATATCCCTACGATCAGGTGAGCACTTCACTATTTATGATGTGTAACTTTCGATCGATCAATCACGTGAAGTACTACTTCTGCATTTTTCTATTGATCAAAAGTTACACGTCTAGACAGTGAACTTACACATGATACAGAAGAAGGTAACTACCGGATTATATATCTTCTGCTTTCTTCTGTTGGGGAATGTAACAGCCCAAATTTTGAAGAAATTAAAATTTATGTATTTTGTGGATTTTCTGGAATTTTCAAAAGCTTTCCTTAATTAAATTAAAGCTAATCAAATTTATGTGCAAAATATATTACCACAAAATAGCTGGAAATATTTTATTTAAGTCCTAAATGCTCCAGAGAATTTCTGTGAATTTTCTCAGAATTTTTGGACTTAAATTGCTATATTCTAAAGCCAAATTGAATTATCAGTATTTAATTAAATTCGAAATCAAAAGAAATTACAAAAACAGTGTCTGGGCCGAAACCCACTGCCCGCCCGGACCATTTCCAGCAGCAGCGCGGCCTCTCCACCGCGCCTCTCTCTCTCGACGCGTAGGACCCTGCCGGCCTCCCTCTCTCTCCCACTCTCGCGCGCTTGGTCATTGTCGGCCGTTGGATCTAAATCCAACGGCGTAACGCAATGAAGCATCATTGGACGACTCAACATCCCCAACCACCGGTGACCGTTAGATCTAAATCCAACGGCTACGCCCAAACCCAACTTACCGTTTCGCTCCTTCTAATCTCGGTCGGCGATCAAGATCCAACGGCGTGTTTAGCTCAAGTACCGCCGCACATTCTATCTCCACCGTCCGATCAAAATCGGACTGCTCTCCGTCGTCGTCTCCCTTTCCTTTCTTCCTCCTTCCCCTTTCCTTCTTCGCCGCGCGCCCGCCATTGATGCCGAATCGGAGACCTTCCATACTCGGCGCAATCGATTTAAAGCCCGCATTATCGTGCGCATTTACCGTCGATCGTCTCCGCCTCGACACGGCCATTTTCCTTCCATCTTCGCCCCAAATCGCCATAATCCGCCGCTATCTCCGCACGGACCTTCTTGAGCTCCACGGCAGCTCGGCCGCGCCCGCGCCCTATAAATAGGTGCTCCGGGACCGCATTGACCCCCACACCTCAACGCCGCCACCCACGTAGCTCCTCCGTCGCCGTAGCGCCCTATTTCAAGATCTCGCCGCGAAGCCTGCGCTTCTTCCGTTCGGCGCCACCGTAGCTCCTTCGTCCCGCCGACCCACCATCGTCACCGCCGCATCAACGCGAAGCCGGAGCCACCACTTACTTCCACGGAGGATCACCGGAACCACCACTTCGTCGACAACCGCACGCCGCCGCCGCCAAACGTCGTCGCCGACGACCTTCCGGCCACACTCGCGCCTTTTGGTAACCCCGAGATCGCATACTCCTCTCCCTTTGCGCACATCCACTCCTCGCGCGTGGCGTAACGCCGCGAGCTCGTCACCGAGGCGCCTCCGTCGTCGGGCACACGTGGCCATGCCACATCATCGCCATCTGGCGCCACCTCACCAAAACGCTAAAGTCGGCGCTGCGTGGCGGGTCCACCGCCGATCGCGCGCGGCTCGGTGGAATAAGTCCACCGTGGCCGTGTACGTGACACGTGGCCCGCTTGTCGAGAATTCTTTTAATTCTTTAATTCTGGAAAATTCATCGTGGCGTCGACTGCGCAATAAATAAATTTCCTTTAGAAAAATAATTCAGAGAATTCAATTAAATTCCAGATTTTGTATTAAACTTCTAAAATTCATAACTTTTGCATAAGAACTCCAAATTGGGTGGTTCAAGTTGCAAAATTTGTCTAAAATTATAATCTAGCTACTTAAATCAAAATATTTCAATTTGGAGTTAGTTTGAGCTGAGTTTTTGAATTTATTTGAATTTGAGTTGATTTTGTCATAATTTTTGCGTTTAGACCTCGACGACTCCGGAGAGTTAGATCCTTCCGACGACTTAGAATTTCAAGACTTCAACGAAGGCAAGTTACACTATTGATCATATTGTTCCCAGTATTTTAAATTATTTAATTCTTGTTTTAAATTACTATTGCATGCATATGTTTATATAATTGTTTAAATGTCCTGTTTATATATAGTTACTCCAATCTCCATTGTATGGCCAATTTGATTTTTGAATATGAATACCATGACACCCTTAGGCAAAGTTCTATTAAAATTTGTCATATGCTTAGCCATGCTTAGACCACTTTTATTTGGGAAGGTTTAGCCAAATCCTTTACAATTTGATTTTAAATTGTTTGGTGGTATTGTTTTACCACGGAAGGCTTTTATGAGTTTTCACTCTAAATAAAATAAAATGGGTTTGGACTTGGGCGTGATGGATGTATGGTGGGTGCAGTTCATGCACGGCCTAATCAGTTAGGATTACGCCCATGGGTTTATCTAAATGGAAAGTCGCCCAAGTCGATTAAGGACCGGTCTTTGAGCGTATTTTGCTACGCCTTACCGTACCACCACATGTCGGAATGGGACGATTTGGCTAAATAATCTGTGGTGTCTTAGTGATATTTATGCAATATTGTATGTGTGGGTGTTGGTTAGACATTAGTCCCACCGCGCAAGAGGGGCTTAGGAGGATGGTTAGTCAATGGTAGCAAAACCTTAGCGGGCATAAATACATTAAGATACTGCTTTGTATAGTGATAATTGTAGTCACACGCCTTGAGCGTGCTTTGGCCGACATTAAAGCATATTATCTCGTGTGGGTAGAGCTGTACAAACTCGTAGAAACTATTCGAATACATGGACATGCTAGCAAAGCCACTCTAAGTTAGACTTGTTTTTGGTTTATAAAATAATTTCCAGATTTTAGGATGGATAATCCTATGGTAAAATTAGGCGGTTAGCCAAGTGTTAGGAGGGTATCCTTCACTATTCATTTATTGGAGGTTATCCACTATTCATTATCATCTTAATCACGATTTCAATTATGGTATTAAAATTGGCCTTAGAAAACTATTAATGTTATTTAATCCGAAAATAGTAACAAAACAACCTAGCCATTATCCTTTGTTTACCCTATGCATGCATTAATCTTCAATATTGGGTGTAACTTGCAAGCACGGTAGTTGTGCTTACTCTTGCTTGAATAATCTTTTCGGAGAAGACCTCTATCAAGACGGTGAGGACACGGACGAATAGGCTACGTCCCCAGACGATTGCACGTGGCAAGTCTGTGGCCTACTACTATTTTTCCGTATTTCTTTCCATTTGGCCTCGAGCCCGGTTGTAATAAAACTCGAGATAATATTAATAAAGAGCGTGATATGATTTTGCTATCACTTTTGATGACGTGTACACTGAAATCTGGACTAGTGTATAAACACGATGAGTTCCGGTTCGACAGGAAATCGACTTCAATTCAGCACTTTTTCAATCCGACCCAATCGGGAGTGGCTAGTGCCATCACATTTCCAATAAATAACGATGTTTTGGTATCCGTTCTTGTTTAGAATCGTCAATACTTCACAAACGTTTCAATATGAACCATCTATGATATTACGGTTTTTAATGTAGTTAGTAACTCGGTCTCTAAACCAAAACCGTGATTGCAAACTTTTGTGAACCGATGAGACTTGACCACCAAGATGTTTTGGTTCCTTTTATTTTTGTTGTTAAGCTCTACGTGGCAAACTTTGTAAGACTTGATCATAAGGTCTTTTTGCTACTAAGTAATATTAATTTTTCTAGTTCATCATCATTTCGTTGTATGGATATGTTTATCATCGGTGATATCGCTGGTGAGCTAGTTGCTGATCTAGGACTAGTTCAGAATACAAAGATGGCTCAAATCCAGTGATTCAGGGTCCCGACATCGATCCAACTTGTTTGGACTTACCTCAACAAAGATTAGGGGAGACCGACAAGTCTCTGAACACCACGGGAAAACATCATTGTGTTATCTCATGTTATGGTTTGCTCCTTGTGCTCATTTTACATTCTTACAATTTACTTTGATATAATTGAATTGTGTGCTTCTCTAAGTTGTTGGTGCACTTAGTTGAGACTAGTAAATTTTGGTTTTAAATTGTGCAAAACCGATTTGATTTATATTTTCGCATAAAACTTGGGTTTAGCCAAAAGAATTTTTAAACCGCATATTCACTCCTCTAGTCAACCTCATCAAACTTACAAAAGATGGCGTGAGGAAGGCAAATAGTGTCTCCTCCACACTGACAGGTGGGTCGGGGGCCCACTCGCCAGCAAGCATAAGAGAAGGAGGAGGCTGGGCTCGCTGCTGCCATTGGGCCTCGTCTACCTGTGGGCCGCGGGAGAAGAGAGAAGGAGTGGGCAGAGACAATGGGAGGGCAACGACGTGGGCCAACTGGGTTGGGCCGTAGGGATGAAAAGAGAGGGGGAGATGGGCCCGCGGCTGGGTGGCGGCCTGAGTAGGAGAGAGGGAAGAAAGAAGTTTGAAATTTTAATTGCTTTCCAAATTTTGATTTGGATTTAAATTTTGAAATGATTTTGCAACAACCATGTTTTAATTATTTTGGGTTTGCACACAAAAAATTTTAGGTTTTGCAAATCCAATTTTTGAGACAAGGAAATTGTTTTAATTTTTAAATACAAAGCAAAAGTTTTTGATACTCATGAAAAGCATGTTTTAAATTGGGACCAAATTTGGGCTGTTACATGGTAAGAGTTATTTATGTCAAATGAGATCTAATGGTCGTGTAGCTACACAGGAGTGACTCAACGGAATATCTAGACCAAATTTGAGTGTGCTTAGTTCCAAAAAAAAAATCATCATAATCACTCTCTCTCTCTCTCTCTCATGGCTATGGTTGGTATACAGAACTGCATATAATATGGATTCTGTAAAGTTCTGGATTGAATTCGCTTATTAAAGTTCTAGATTAAAGTTCTAGATTGAAAGATGGTGGTAGCTAGTGCTAGCCAAATGGCCAAACCCAAGCACAGGCACAACCCATTCTGGTATGTGTAAGAATTGTGTCGTGCTGAGCCGATCCACATGCAGTGGCGGCATGGCTCAAGGGGTCTTTGTCCGTGAGCTTGTCGGGCGTGTCGAAAAAAAAATTAAAAAAATAGGAAAAATGAAAAAAAAAACAGTAAAATTCCAAAAAAAAAATGTATAATTCATAAATACATATGAAAGTTGTAAAAATGAGACAAAATGTTGAAAATGCAATAAAGAGCTTTATTAAGATTGAAATGGCTACCTCGTTAAAACATTTGCCAAGTAAAAACTCAACATCAGAAAGCTTTGACAAAGGAAAAAGAGTATAGCCTATAGCTCTAAATACATCTTTGTTCTAAGTGTCATCGTTGAGGTACAAATTTTTATACACGTCTGACAACTCTGTATTTTGCACATACTGTTGTGTTCGTGAATCAGCTTGTTCTCAGTCCTTCACGGTTAGAAGTATCTCCATCATCTCACTTGTGAGATATGTTCTTCTCTCCTCCAATATTCTTCCAGAATGACTGAAAGCAGACTAAGAGGAAACTGTCGAGACAGGAACAATTAAGACATCGCTTGCAAGTATGGATAGCACATGATATGTTAACTTATGGGCATTGCCACCATTGCAAAATTTTGAAGTTTTCTCAGTTGAAATCCACCGTATCGTTGTCCAGATAGGTGGATAGTTCCCCACTCGTTAGGGTTGTTCTTGGCTGAGCAGGCGACGCTGTTGAAGAAGAAGACCTGGACCTAGAGGAAGAGCCACCGAAGATCTTGCCCCATATATTTGTCTTGCTACTTGAGGCGAGGGCTATTGAAGGTCGTTGCAAGTGGACTCACCAAAACTTATTTTCATACCTTTGGTAAACCTTATATAATCAAGAACGAACTTTTACAAAATAGTTAGTATAGTCTAGCCCTGTAACATCACTAAGAATATCAAGTATATTAACAAATGCTTCAATTTTAGCTATAGGATATAAAATGAATGCAAATGCATATATGAAAGGGATTTCTCTCTAATATTTAAGGTATTTAGTTTTCATAGCAACAATAGCCTTGCATAAAACTCAGTCATTTTTATACGTTTTCAATTGAGTAGCAATCTTTAAAATACTCTCCATAATGATAGGAGATGTTGAATAGTAGACAGCGGACAAAGCAACAGGGACCTCATAAAAAATTTCTAAAAATTGTATTATCTTCTCAACAACTGTTGGACCGAAAAGGCGACTAGAGGGGGGGTGAATAGGAGCACGATATCTTTTTCTCCTAAATCGAATTCAATACAAATCTCACTCCAATAGCTATGAAAGCTATGAAGATCAATCAATCAAGCACAGCGGTAGATTTGTATTGAATCCAATCAAAGCCTCGAAGCAAAATCTTCAGAAACTCAAATCAACAATTCTCGGGCGGTCTGACCTCTCACGGGGGCGGTCAGACCGGTTGGCCTAGCGGTCGGACCGATCCCAGCGGTCGAACCGCTCCCTCGGGAGGTTAGACCTCTAGTTCAAGAACAGTGAAAACAGCCCGAAAAACCAAAACGCAAATTGGTCTAACTTTTGATTCGTGCGTCCAAACTTTGTGAAACTTGACACACACCTTCCCAAGGATGTCAGGAACCTATTCCAAGCAACGATCGTGAAGATCCTTGCCAAAGTTCAGACCTTTCTTCAATTGAGTGAAGGTGGTTCAAAAACCGAGCAAAAATCGAAATATGATCTAGAGACTTGCTCGTGGGTGATTGATGATTAAGAAGACCCTAGATGGGTTCCCACATGATGCAGCAAGTTAGATCACGGCAAGAAACCAACCAAAAACTCGCGGATCAAAGAAAGACTCAAAATCATCAAATAGAGAGAAAGAAAGCAAATGAACTCATCTTTGATAGAACTTTCTTTGGATTGATTTGATATGGTATTGGTTCTGACCACTCCATCAATGGAGGACAAAGACTCAATACATGAGCACGAAATCAAATCCAACTCTCTAGAACCCTAACCTCCAACTATCAACTCCCTAAGCACACAAGCAAAAAACTAGGGTTTACAAGTAATGAAAGGGTTGAGGGGGTGCAGCCACCTCCCTCCTCTATTTATAGTGGAGGCCTAGACCTTCTAGAAGAGCTTCCCTAATGGGCTCCCGTTAAGGCCCGAAACAAACGGGTCACACACGCACGTATTTTAAAGCGTCGTCTTCATCTCCTCTTGACCTAATCCGCTTCTCCAACGCACCGTCTTGCGCCGCGGGTTGGCAAAAGGTAACCAAGGCGGTATTTGGTAAAATGACCAAAATACCCCTTCTCGATCCTTCTCCGAAGACCGAGTCCAGATTGCACGAAGCACTCGCTTGCTTCGCCACGTGTAGGTTGATCCAACGGCTCTCATCATGTTGGCAAGTCTCTTCCATCCGGCTCCCACTGAAACCACCATGGCACTTGCACCGACCCCGCGCGCTTGTCCAACGATCGCGCCGAACGCCGTTCGGTCACCTTTGTCCATCTTGCACCATGCTTGAGTCCAAAGACTTCACGGACATCGTCGATCGTTACGAACCTCGGCTCTCAAGCCTAGTCCGATCATCCTCACCGTTGACCGTCGTTGACCACCAAGCAACTTGCACAACAATAGACAAGCAAATCAAAACTGGGAACAAGTTCTTCACAACTTGACCCACGTTAGTCAAAACATGCATCATGTAACACATATGCACTGACACCTATGAGATTGACCTAACACCCAACACATTGCTGCCAAGAAGGCCAGCAACTTAAGTCAAAACGGTCGGACCGCCCGGCATGGCGGTCGGACCGCTCCTACAGTCGGGCCGAGCGGCCAAAGGCGGTCGACCGCGATCGAGACTTAGCCAAATTCCAGCTTGGAAATCCGCAACCTCTTTGGAAATTTCAATTGAATAGAACTTTTGTCTGGAGGCTCCAAAAATTATGGGACCAAGAGCAGTAGAATCTCCTCTCTTGCCTACACCCTCTATTTTTGACCCAGCTCAAAAATCCACAGACACTTACATGGCCGGTCTGACCGCTCAGCGGTAGCCGGTCAGACCACCATACTGGCCGATCGGACCGCCAGTCTCTCAACCCGGAGCTTGACCCGAACCACGGCCGGTCAGACCGCCACCATGGCCGGTCAGACCGCCTGAGGCCTGACAGAACTTGAACTTTGTCGAAAACGCTTGTTTTCGCAAACCTTCAATGTCATTGCCAATTGTCACATCATCCTAAGATCATGAGCATATCCCCATGATATCCACAATAACGAACCAATGTTGCTCAATAAATAGTATACTACCGTCAATGCTCTGATAATGCGTTCGAATAAAAACAAAAAAGTGCTCTTATATGGTAAAAAGACTCTTAAGCATCAGGTAAGTAGAGTTCCATCTTACTAACATATCCAAACCGAACATTCTTGGACGTACACCCATTGCCCTGTAGAAGTTCTTGTATACTGCTATTCTTACGTTAGAATTATTCGAGAAAGATATCGCATCACAAAAAGATTTAAGATACACATCTAGCCTCTTCAAACCGGATTGGGCTATAAGGTTAATAATATGACAAGTGTATCGTTGATGTAGCAAGAAGGAATCGATGTATGTACTAAAGACTAGAGTAAGAATATCCATGGCCTTAGAGTTTGCAGCGACATTGTTTAGAGTAATTGCGAATATTTTGTTTGTAAGACCGAAATCTTCCACGACTTTAATTATACAGTCCACAATATTCTCTATCGTATGTGCTACATCAATTAATTTGAAACCTATAATTATTTTCTCTATTACCCAATCATCATTAACATAATGAGCAACTACACTAAGATAATCCTCCCTAGCACGGCCACTCCATATGTTCGAGGTCGGGCCACCAAAAATGTGCATATAGCAAATTTATCCTTTAATTTATCGTTCATTATAGTATTTTACTAGATCTCTAGTTGTTGCCTATTTACAAACGGAAGAGAATTTAGGATTATGAGTTGTTCTAATATAAGTTTGGAAAGCATTAAACTCCCCAAAGCCTAACAGTAAATCCTCATAAGCAATTAAACAATAGAGAGATTGAGTGGCTACCTGAGTATCGTAGTCCCAGCTACATACCATACCGTTGGGGTTGTACAGCAGTTGTGTCTACCTCATCACTAATTCTCGCTTTGCCTTACATCTTGTAGGATGCCTTTGCAAGCGCTCTGTCCCCCCTATTGACTTTGTAGACAATTCCTGAAGACAAATTTTGCAAACAGTATATGGTACCTCATTTCCCTCTATGTCTAGCTTGGTTATCCTATCAACATTCTCCCACACTCCTGATGTAGATGGCCACGACCTCTTTGCTCTGGTGGTCGCCGACGAAGATGCTGCCATGGAGCCTGATGACAGAACTCCACCTTGCCCTTCCGCTAACAACTGCTGTTGGTTTGAGGCAGCCGCAACCTCCATAGATGCAACTTCCTTTGGTGAAAGTCCGTGATCACCAAAAGCAAAGCTATCGTAATTTTTCATAATGAAAATGGCAAAATCGAAACAAATTCTATTATTACTTTCATCTTAGCATAACAAATAATAACAATAAGATTATGAAAAAATAGTATTGTATCTCTTTTGCTGACTTGCTGTCGAAATTGAATATTCCAAATTTTGGCACAATTTTTTTTAGTTTTGGCGCCAAATGATCTCACAACGAATTTGAATTTACACAACATAATTTCAAAGAGAGATTAAGAAATGGATGGGTGTTGAGTGAGGGGGTTATGGTGGCTATTGATAGAAAAAAATGGGATTTTTATTTCTATTTTAAAGCCTCAAACGGTTAAAAAAATAGTCAGAAATCGCCCAACAGGCACATTTCCCCCTGAGGCGTGTTGTGCCAAGCATGGCCCACCTTGCCGGTGAGGCCCGCTTGGCCTCCCCTTTTCTCCCCCACTGCCGTTGTGCTGCACTGCCACCTGCGCCCTGCCCCTGCACTCCTACGCTTCGCCTGCTTGGCTGCCGCGCGTGGCAGTGCCGTCCTCCACCTCCATGCCACCCTACGCTGGCGCCACCCCCTCTCGTCCTCCTCCCTCCACGCTGCCCCTCCTCTTCCTCTCCTCCTCCTTATCCCTCCGCGTTGGCCCCTTCTTCCTCTCCTCCATCTTCCTCCGCGCCGGCACCACCATGCCCTCCTCCTCCTCTTCCTCCCTCTCCTCCTCCTTCTTCCTCCGCTCCAGCACCTTCTTCCTCCGTGCCGGCGCGCCTTGCCTTCCTCTCCTCCCGGCTCGCTCCCTTGGCGGCTTGCCGGCTTGGCCTCTCCTCACACAGGCTTGCCGGCTCGGCCTCTCCGCACGCGGGCTAGATGGGCTGTGCTGGGCTCATGCCATGCCTGAGACGGCCTGACACTGTTTGTACCCTGCCAGACCGGTCCATCATGCCAGGATGCGGCCCTAGCATGGCACGAGCCTTCGTGCTGGGCCGGCACGACCATGAACAGTGCGGGTCGTGTTGTGCCTGGGTCGGACCAACAGTGCCATGCCTCAGGCCGGCCAACCGCTAGCTTGGCCATATGGTTACTACTACAAAAAGGCTAATACTTGATGTCTCATCATAGTCGGTTGATCAAAACCGTTAGTACTAAATACAATCACATACAGTTTTGGTTTAGCAACTGTCTGTATTACTGGCTGCACTGAAAACTATATGTGAAGAGGTAATATCATAGATGGTTCATATTGAAAACCGTTTGTGAAGTATCACAGATGATTTTTAACAAGAACCGTATGTGATGTTACTAAATATCACAGACGGTTTTTTATTAAAAACATCTCTGATACTTAGTTCACCTAATCGTAGGTATATTCTTCTACCAATTTCTTGAAGACTTCAAATCTATAGACCAAACTGACTTTTTGACCACCTTAAATTCATATTTCATGGATTTTGTTCTTTCTGCGGTGGTCGGAAAGTCAATTTGTTCCATGAATTTTGTCTTACTATAGAAGAATACGAGGCAATATGAGTTCACACTGATCATAAAAAGCTTTTAAAATAGAAATCTCATCTCACTTTCTTTTAAACGACTATAGTTCATCATCTACTTGTACCAGAAGGCTGTCTAGAGATGAGAACTTTGAGAAGAAATGGAAGTAAGAAAGATGGAAAGTTTGTGAGTGATTTTTTCTTAGTTGGTTATTTATAGGCCAACAACTTGTGGCAAGATTAAATGAATAAAGATGAAAATCCGACGGATAGGATTTATTAGAATCTGCTCCTAATAAACCATTGGAAACCAAAGCATCACCGTCTTTTAGGGAATTGTTTTTTTTTATAAATACAGTTGATGCTCCTTTTCCTATCTCCACGAAAGTAATTAACTTATCACAGACGGTTCTGAACAAGAACCATCTGTGATATTACTAAATAACACAAACAATTTTTTCTTAAAACTGTCTGTGATACTTCCCTCATCCGATTGCTCGTTCAAACGCACCAATGTCACTACGGCTCCCAATGTATCGACTCTTATTCTCCCACGTCGGCTTTAGTACTTGTTTTATAAATAGAAATCCACCTCCGAAAGGGATTTCCCATAAACCTCCTCTTTCTTCAAACCACTCTGGTCAAAGAAACTTCCCACCCCCTTGATCCCCTTTCTCCACAAACTCCAAATGCCTTCCCCTCTCGTGCCGGTCGTATTGGCCTACATTGTGCTTGTCTACTCGCACCTCTCTAGTCGCAATCTGGCCCAAGCTGGGGACAAGCCTTCCGTTCGCAATGTCATCCGTTCTAGGCCCCGATCTACTGGAGACCATAGCAGCCATCATTTTTCGACTGGAGCTCCTCCTCCGATGGACCAATGCGAGGGTCTTCGGCATCCGGCGAGTAAACCTCATCGTGGAGATCGTCCTATGGAACTACTTGGTCCGCACCAAGGATGCAACCCGGAGAGTCAAGGATGACATCCGAATGGTAAGAGAGTGGGTCACCCTCCCCGTGATAGAGGAGACCAGGGTTGATGGTCTCTAGGCTATCATGGACTTGGTTACGGAGTTCGAACGGCTACAAGCGTGAATGGAGCGTGCAAGACAGCAGGTGGAGGCGTTTGATCGGATAGTCGCTGATCCTACCACCATTGAAGCCGAGGAGAAGGCTCACAAAGATTTGAAGACTAAGATACGATCGTTGATCCTTTTTTTTATCGTTTGTGATGTAAAACGTCTTTTTTATCGTCCTACCACCACTGAAGTCAATGGACTTTTGCAAAGTCCCTTTGTCTTCAATTTTACTGTTTATTACCATAGAATTTACTTATTTATTGCGAAGTAGGTACCTCATGTGGTTATTTACCTGCGAATCATTTTAATTAGTTAAGTGCACGGAGAACACCAAAAAGCCACGCCCCATGCTAGTAAAAAAATGATTATTTATTAGATTTATCACAGACATTTCTACTTTAGAACTATCTATGATGTGTATTTATCACAGACGGTTCTACTTTAGAACCGTCTGCGATGTCCAAACCTATTTATATTCAGACTCTAGGGTGTGCCCGCGCCCCCACTCAAATGATTAAGTTTCTCCTCGACGCCACCTCCTCCTCGAGCCCAGCGCGTCTCTTCCCCCGAGCCCAGCGCCCCTTCCCCGAGCATGAGCCACCGCCTCCCCGAACCAGCGCCCCTCCTCCCCACCCCAAGTCTTGAGCTGTGAGGTCTCTTGTTGTTTCTATATCTTTGAGCAAATTGTTTCAATCTGTTGTGTTAGTTGTTCTTGTAGCTCTTTCAGTCAATACTTCTTGCTATTCCTGTAGCGGTCTCAATGTGTTTATATTCTATTGTAGTCACTGATCTATATTTGTTAGAAGTATATTGATGAATCTTGCTCCTGTTGTCCAGCATAGATAAAGTTGATTAAATTTACTTGAATCTGTCAAATTAGAATAGCAAGTATTACATTGAGCTCAAGGTTTAATCTATAATAGTCATATTAAATTTTTGATTACTTTTGTGATGATTGTTGTGATGGCTAAGATTATATCTTGTGCAACTAGCCTTCTGAGAGCTACAATTAATTTTCTAAATCTAAGCTTTATGTTGATTTTATTCATACACTTGATGTATGTGTTGGGCATATTATTCTGTTTGAATGACTTGAAGAATTTACATGTATATATGTTAATTATGTCATTTAAATGCTACTAAAATTATGCTTTAATTGCTGTTATTTATGCTAGAATTAACTTTGAATGTTTGCTAAAACCACATTATTTACAACAATTCAAAAAACCAATTGCCTCGTTGTGCCACGAATACAGAACATACATGAGTAATCTTAATCCAAAAGCAATTTTTATTACCCTAACGGTCATTTCTACCGAGCATGCATATTTACTGCAACTATGTCATTCATTTGAAATAGTTTCCTAGGATTTTGAATTGCTGAACATCGCATACTTATATTTAAGGTATTCTATTTCAAGTATAATAAGTAATTATATAACTTTACAAATTTATCCTTTTCTTATATGTAGCATGTATGGATTTTTGTAATATCAGACACGAAGTAGTTCACCTGCACGTTTAGGATGAACGCCTAAGGAGCGAGTCAGCTAGCTGAATTCAGGTCTCGAGTTAGCTAACAATGGACTACGGATATATATATATATATATATATATATATATATAAGGCGCTGTGATCCTTTGCTTGGAGATTTTATTGAGAAGAGATTAAAAATATAATGGTAGACTACCACAGTCGATTCCTTAGGATAAACCGTTTGTGATACATGAGCTATCACAGACGATTTTATCTACAAACCGTCTATGATAGTCAACTATCACAGACGGTTCTGAGTTAATAACCGTCTGTGATAGTCTGCATCACAGACGGTTCGAAAACCGTCTGTGATGACCTCAAGTCATTACTAATCCATAAACTCAGACGGCTTACGAAACCGTCTGTGGTGACGTTTTTGAATCGTCTATGATGACCTTTTTGTAGTAGTGTCACCGCTACGGTAGCTAGAAGAACTTTTGCACATCTGCTGTCGTTGGCTAGCTACACAAAGTTACGGAACATTGTGTGTGCAACTTTCCGTTGCAAGTGGGTATTGCGAGGACATGTACAAACATGCATAATAGCCCTACATGGTAGCCTAATGGAAAAAAAATCCACTTAAGCTCAACCCATTTTACAAAAAAATTATATACATGCATGGTGGCTTGAATTATTTGTATTTCAGTCCTTAAAGCTTTTCTATTTCAACCCCTATATTAGTCTAATTTACATGTGAGGGCAAATATTTGCTCAAAGAACCATACATATAGAAAACAAATTATATAACTACCTTGACCCACATATTAGCCACAACCCACCCCTCCCTCGCCCCACCCCCCCACAACATTCTTTTCTCCTCCCTCTTACACCGTCGATGCCATTCTTTTCCCATCAACCCTGCCCACTGTGGTAGTTCGTTGTCCTCCGCTTCTGCTGCTAGCGATCACGTCTGTTGGAATTAATACGGGCTAGACCCAATTTTAATTCTAATTAATTTCTAAAAAATCCCAAAGGCTCATGTGCATGTGCTAAAACTGTTTAGTCTCATATGGAGAGTTGAATGGGAGTTACACCACTTTAAAAGGTGGAATGTGGTAGCCCTATTGTGGAATTGGAGATAACCAATACACGCGCGCGCTCGCTCGCCTCGCCTCGCCGTGCCGTGCCGTGCGTGTGTGCATGTGCGCATGCGTGTCGGGTGCGTGCGTATTTTTCTTTATCTATTCAAAAATCGAAACACATCGACTCACAGTAAATGGTATCAACGAATTACTGACAGTAACGGTGCAGTTACTAGTGAATACGGCTGTAGTTACTATTGAGAAACTACTGAGAAATGGCTGCAGGTTACTATTGTGTAATGGCTGCAGTTAACACTGTTCTGGCCTCTTCGTTTTTGCTATTTAGAAGTACAGAGCATTGGTTCTCAAACTGATCTCCATACGAAAGACTCCAAAGAACTCCACAGTTTTGTTGATGTCTCTGGTGATCTCCATCCCGACGAGACGCGTGTATGGCTACACCGGGAGAGCAGGCCTCCGGAACCTTCGTCCTTGAAGGCTTGCACGAGCGAGGACGAATAAGGTTTTTGGGAGCGTTCGCGCGACTGCTCGCTTCATCTGATTTTCTGCTACGACTACATCTGCGCGACTACTACCACGACATCCACGAAGGTCTCTGCTACATCCACTATGCCATGACTAACGACGACCTCACCAAGACTCCTGCTTCTACTTCTGCTGCTCCTTCCGCTGGATCTGGGTATGCGTATCTCGCACTTGTTGTTTACTTAGTTTATTATCTGTTGTTTACTTGAACACTAAGATCTATGCTAGTTTCTGTCCTTCTAGAAATTCGTATATCTATAGTGTTCTTGTATACCCGCTTTGTAAAAATAGCTATTGTATTCTCCATGATTTATCTAGTATATTTCTGGATTAATGTAATTCGAAAAATACTCATATATTCAACAACGTCACCTCTGGCGTCGGGGCTCACGTCGCACCTGGTTCGTCGTGCTCGTTGGCCGCAAGGTCAACGCCTTCTAGATTCGGCCAGATCACTGTCTGGATCCATTCGCCAGTGTATTCCTCAACATCGGCCGCTGCAGTAACTCGTCGTCCTCCGTCTCCGCCGCTATTTCCGGGTCTCGATACTTCCAGAGATCCTCGTTGCGACACTGCTTCCAGAGATCCACATGAGCCATAGCAGAGCGTGGACAACGTGACAAGGTTCCTTCACTCTCGCTCCACCTCTCTATCTGGATCACACCCTCTCTCCTCCAAGCACCCACACCTTGCAGAAGTACTACTAACACTCTCTAAGCCACCATTTCACCTTCACAGAGGCATCCGAACCTAGGTGACCCTACGAGACACCTGGCTGGAGTACCGTGTTGTACATGTGCCGATTCCTAGGAAGTTGGTCTCATATGGATTATGAAAGGTATAGTTGTCTCTATATCCATAACACACTACAACTAATTCGTAGCAGTGGCGGAGCTACAGGGTGGTCCCTGTGGGCCGCGGACCACCCTGCGGCCTGCGCTCGGCCCAAGCAAAACAACGCTGCGGCTCCGGGGGCGCATGCACGCGCCGATCGCTTCGTCGCTCGATGCCTCGATGGCATTGGCGATCTTTGCAATGCTTGATCGCTATTGGTCATTGCGTGCGTGTAGAGCCGAGGCGAGAGGCGAGAGCGAGAAGGCACGAACACGAAAAGCCATCGCCCGCCTCTCGTCTCGCCTCGGATGGTCGGACTTAGCCAGCCTGGTTCCTCGGGCCGCCACCGCACTTTGCCGCCTCGATTGGAGACCTTGCAGGCCACCGGAGCTTCTTCTGGTAATCTCGTGGCTTCTTCCTGTTGTAGTTCCATCTAATCATCATGTATATATATTTTTTTTGACGTAGAATCATCATGTATATATGGTGTACGCACTACCATTAGTAGTTATAGAACGCAAAGATTACATGGTACTATCAGAGGCGAAAGTACTACCCTTAGTTATGCAGATATATACACACGTGAGATTAGTTGTGGAGAGGCAACGAAACACCGGTTACCAGCCAACGAATTGGAATTCGGAAAGATTGAGTTAGGTATTAATTCTTGTCTTAATTTCCCCCATTTTTCCAATTTCTTTCGAGAAATGGGAATTTTCAACTCGATGAATGATGATTGTTGTTTTCTTCATCAAATGTTAGGATTATAACTTATAAACTTGAAATGTAGGAGAAAGAAGAAATAAAGAAAATTATCAATGACATCGTGGTTCATCGTTTCTCGATGCTTCCAAGTCAACTTTTGCTATGGCGCGCAGAATCATTCAATCACAGTGATTATATGTTTTTTTGTAGTATAAGATTATTAGTTTGATAAATTGAAACTTGAAACAAAGGCCTTGCAACTTGAAACCTTTATTGATGACATGAGAAAAGATGAAATGTTCAAAGGCCTAAACAATCTTGTTGACCTCTCAAGTAAAACTTGTTGAAACAAAGAGGATAAAGTTTATCATTGGGTCTATTTACTTATCAAATTGATATTGCTTCTCCGGTGGCTACCGCAAGTGTTGAAAGAATATTTTACGCAATGACCTTTATCAAGAATAAGTTGCGAAATAAGATGGATGATAGCCTTCTGGATGATTGTCTAGTCACTTTTATTGAGCGGGATATCTTCTTACAATTGAGTGAAGAAGAGATCATCAACACTTTCATGGCTATTAGAAGGCGCAGGCCTGACAAGAAGAAGAAGTAGTGACGTCTCGTTCTTCAACTACTATGGGTATGTAATATTTCAATTCTATGTTAAGAGAGCTATATTCGTCTATTTTATGAAGTTCGTATGTCCTTTTTACCTTAATTGCATTTCGTAATTCATATACTTGCGTACCGATATTTTAATTTTATAGCGGTTAAATAAATTTTAGACAATGGACCACTATAGCTACAAATCCTGGCTACGCCACTGATTCGTAGCAATCAGGTGTTATCCATTCACAGGGCTCCCACTGGTTATTTGGGTGTGCTTAATATTGATATCACATTCACGACCTGTGTGCGCGCGAGAGAGAATTTTCCTATCTGCATGGATGGAAATCAGGAAGAGTCAAGGCCCCTGTACGCAGACGTACAGTACATACCAGATTGATTGAGTGGATTGGATTTTTCCGGTGGCAAACAGATCCGCACGTTCGATATACATGTGGGACAGCAGGTGCATGTGCAACGCCGCAACGCGTGCACGGCGTACAAGGCTTAGGTTCTCGCTGTCCTGTTTTCGCCACGCATGCATGATGCATCCCAAAATCCCGAGGCGCAGGCGCGGGTACGTTCCGGAGTCTGCCGCACATTGTCGGCACCACCAAATCCGCTCAAAAAGCGCGCCCCGACTTTCTTGCACGTCAGATCAGATAGATCTATGTTGGATGCGACGGTGGCGTGTAGAGCTAGCTGGTGGCCAAACGGAGTCTGCGACGCGAAGCCTCGTCTCTCAGGCCGCGGCCGCTCTAGATGCTCTACGATGGCAGAGCGGTGAAAGCGAGGGCCCGATCCGCGGCGTTCTTACCTTACCTCACTACTCCCTAGGCGATAGCCGATAGGGTCCTCGTCTCCTCGATCCTGTCCGGCTCAAAGTGATGCGTGCAGCTTGTCAGTGGTTCGGTGGTTAACACGGTTACACCTGGCTTTGAATCGTTGCCGAGTGTGCGACCTGCGACTGTAACCGCTGTGAACGACGAAGCGTTGCAAACAGAGATCTGCGATAGAGATGCTCCTTGTAATTGCGCAGTGCGAAAAAGGGTAAGGAGGGATGACTGATCGTGAATGGCTTTTCGTGGCTGCTCGTGCAGCCTTACATTTTTCTGTGCGTCGGGAAAAGGACATGATATGGGTGTTCATGCTTTTCAACCTAGTACTAAATGAGAGTGATACATATCATGAAACATAGTCTCACATATATGCTTGAATACGTTGGCTACCAAGTCTTATTTTAAGTAGAACGCCAAAGTTAGCAATCAAGTTGGTATCAAACAGATCCCAAGAACAAAGACAATGGGTCCACCAAGAGATGTGCCTAGTTGCTATTGTTACCTTTGTGGTTAGCGAATGCAGCTTCACCATATGCGGGTTGTTGATGAGCTTGGCGTCGCTCTCGATCTAGGTGATCGGCACAGCGACGTCCTTATCGGTGTAGGTCAGCATGTCGAATATGTCTGATCAATCGATGCAAAGTTAAGAGGAGACGTTGGACAGGAAGGTGAGCAGGTGTCAATAATGGCGGCTGAGCTTTGCTTCTTACATGTCCCATCGAGGCAGGGGAGATAGGTGATGCAGGAGGCGACCCGGCGCATGATGGCCTGGATCTCCGTCATGATCTCCTTGTCGCTCTTCTCCTTGATCACCCTGACACCATCCATCCGTCCAAGAGCATCAGAGGATGCAATCAAGAATGACGCAAGTCCAATTCAAAGGACGAACGAGAGTGGCATACCATTTCTTGACGACCTCGGCGTCGGTCTCGATGTTGAAGTTTCAGTGCTCCAGCACCTCGGAGGTGGCCTTGCTCATAATCACCAGACCCTATGTAGCTTATCGGTCTTGAGTCACTCTGCAGTTTTCAGCCCCACAACAAATTAATGCGTAAACAGCATAGTGAGCTAACTGCAATCTGCAACCAGCGCAGGAACTAAGGAGGAGAGGGAGATCTCGATGGGAACGAAGCTGAGAGCTGGGAGGTGATGTTGGCGATGAAGGCCTTGCCCTCTTTGTCCTGCGTGAGCAGCCTGGTGAGCCCGTACTTCTTCACCTTGGCGAAGCTCTCCTCCAGGTACACCCCGCGGTTGTACAAGATGCTGCAACCACACATACTAAACACAAATAAATCAAAACCGTAGATTTTCATAAAAGAAGATAATAATATCAGCGTACCTTCGACATTTTCTATATAAAATATTTGAATGTGACAAAATCTAACACATATAGTAGAAAGTTATTAGAAAATGTACAACATGTAATGTAGGACATCAGATAATATACCGGTTTTTGCTATTTTTCTCCAATTCATTATCAGCCTATCCAGATTCCCATCTGTGCCTAGGAAGCGACACTTGTAAATTTTTTTATGATCAACGATGGTGAGCTTGAAGTACAGACTTGAAATATGAGCTTACTCTGGTTAGGAGATGGGCTTGTGTGCATCAACATGGTGAGCTTGAAGTACAGACTTGAAATATAGCAATCATCACCTAACAGTACAAGGTAAGATATGATGATTTAAGCAAAGATAAAAGATAAGTGAAACAATTATTAGGTCCAAAATAAGGAAAACTACCTAAAACTATACGGCGATGAGACATAGCATAGCTCGGCTTTGTTGGATCAACAACCCAAAGGACCTTATCGATGTCATCCAGTGATCTTGCAATATCTTCAGGCACTAGTTTGTGTACACCCAACAGGATGGCACCACACAAGATAACAATTTAACATATGATAACCCACGAATAAGTAGCTCATAAGATCAATTAATGATCGGTGGTAAGATTTTCACCTACCTCTTGGAACTGGCAGAGAACATCTTTCAGTCTTGAGCTTTTTGACCACCGTAATTTTGGGAGATAAGGAGCACATCCTGCAAAAGATAGACAAGTTGTGTGATATAGCATGCGTGATCCTTCAGAAATATCGGACATTGCACAATGACAATACCATGAAAACAAAATGCGACAAAAGCATTGATTTTTATTTATATAAAAAAGTGGGAAAGCCCCCCAATTTCATTAAGGAAATTGAGATAAATAGCATAATAGTCTGCTATCAGAGTATTCGGCAGATAAATAGATCTTCCAGACTTGGACCCTAACAGGAAATGTCCCGGCATGCCAGCAACATCACCCGCCCAGGGAACAGAAACAAGTGTTAGCATATAGGAGAAGCTGCAAACAGTTTAGCTCTCGAACAGCCTAATATCAACTACAAAACATACTATACTTCAACAGAACAGGAAGGAACTACCGCGGAGATAGAAGCATTGATAGTTTGACAAAATGTACCGCGGCAATGGAAGGAGGATATGCAGGATAGTTCAAGGGCGGGCAGTGTGAACTCCAGTAAATGGTCTCGCCCATGCTCATCCCTGGAAACCAGAGATGAAACAAGCCATAAGCTATAAGTAAATGCAACACAAAGTAAACAATAAAATTGATACATGTCATGGAAACATTGCACGGATGAGAGATGTACTTGATTTTTGGACATAATTCTATAAATGTTTCCAGTCTAATTTTTTTCATCAAGAATACCATTTGCTGAAAAAATTATCATACATACGAACAATACTGCATTATGCATGCGCTAGAATCTCCTTCAACAGCAATAGTTTCCCTTCCAATCCCAGAGAAAATGGGAAAAATAAATTAACTCGAAATACTTAGCTAGCTAGCTAACGCGTCAATGAAACGAAAGCAGAGTTTCCTCACAAACAAAGCAAATCATCAAAGCGGAGAGAGAAACAACAGGCATTGCTGAAACGACACACGGTCTGTTACACACAGTGACACGGGAGAGAGAATCCTTACATAACGCGGAAGGTGAGGCACGACACGCCATCGTCACCCGCTGCAGAGCTGGCCAAATAGGCCGGGCCTATTGAGTCGGTACGAAGCACGATACTGTAGGTCTAGTCCAAACACAACACGGCCCACACTGTTTATGGGTCGTGCCAGCTCGGCACGAGAGCCCGGGCCGTGCCTGGGCTACCACCTTGGTAGGGTTGGAAAATAGCTCAAGGCTCGCGAGCCTCGGCTCGGCTCTCGGACGGCTTGGCTCGGGCTCGTAAGATTTTCGAGCCGAGTCAAACCCAGCTTTTGGATCGCAAGTTTTTCGAGCCGAGCTCGAGCCGACTCGTGAGCTGCTCGTTCCAAACACTTGGCCTTATCCCTTCGCCCAAACGGGAGCACCTCCACCGAAATTCCATTCCTTCCTCCTCCTCCCGATTCCTCCCAGTCCCTCTCGAGTGCCCCCAAAATCCCAAATCCCCCGAATCCCCCATTCCAAATCAACTCCCCACCTTGCCCGCCACCCGTCCTCTAGCCCGCCACCTTCGCCCCCCCCCGCTGCCCTGCGTCCTCCCCGCTCCGGTCCTCCGAGCCGCCGCCCCAGTCCTCCTCGCCTCTGCCCCGGTCCTCCACGCCTCTCCATTGCCACGCCGTCGCCCTACCGCCAGATTCAAGGTTGTGGGGAAGAGGAGGAACCGAGGAAGGGTAGCTCTAGCTCCGTCGCCGTGGCCCCGGTGCTCGTGGCGTTCCCCGGTGTGGATGGCCTCGTCATCGAGCCGTGGAGGAGGAGGGGCTCGGCGACGGAGAGGGCGTCGTCGGGGCAGGGAGGAGCGCCGGTGGCCTTCTCGGCGGCGTGGTGGTATGATTCCTCACCACCTCCCACTCCTTGTCTTCCTCCTCCTCTGATTCTCCATTCCACACTGAGCACCTCCACCGCGCGGCACCGTACGCCTCGAAGATGAGGGCGTTGCGGATGGCCCGGCGAGGTGGATGCGGCCGCTGGTGGCTTCCCTGGGTGGCGCCCAGCGCTCGAGCGCCCTCCGGCCGAGGTCTCGCTCCCGCGACGCGTACTGGCAGCCACAACTCGGAGGAAGTCGAGCACCTTCCCCAACTCCAGCCACTTCCTCTCCCACCGCTCCTGCAAGCCCAACTCCCTCCCTAGTCCCCACCCCTGAGGAGGAGGCTGCCCTAGGTGCCTCTGCCGCCATGGCTCGCACGGATTTGGTCCACTAGTGAAGGATGGATTTGGTTGGTGAATGCTCTTTGGTTGCGAGGATTGGATTGTTTTGTGAATGAATGTACATTTTTGTAGATGTCTTGTAAAATGTTTAGACATGTCAATGTTTAGAGCTTGCCGTTGGCCTGTTGTGCTCGCTTGGCTCGTTTTGAGCTGCTGCATGTTTTGGCTCGTGCCGCCTTTCGAGCCGAGTCGAGCCTACTGTTGAAATGAGCTCGAGTGAGCTTGGCTCGAGCCGACTCGACTCGGCTCGTTTCCAGCCTTACACCTTGGCACGGTGGGCCAGCCCGGCATAGCACGAATAGTGCTGGGCCGTGCCAGGCATGGCACGGCACAGGCACGACATGTGTGGCCCGGGAGGCACGACTGCGGGGAGGCTGACTGATGGAGGCGGAGGGCCGGAGGCGTAGGCGCCAGAGCGGAGGTAGGAGGAGGGCGTCGTGGTGCATGGTGCTGCGCAGACCGCCAGAGCGGAGGGAGGAGGAGGGTGTCATGGCGCACAGTGCTGTGCGGACCACCGGAGCGAAGGGAGGAGGAGGGCGGCGCGGTGCGCAGTGCTACGCTGATTGAGGCGGAGGGCCGAAGGCGGGGCGGCGCAGAGGCGGTGTGGGCCACGCGGAGGCGGTGATAGTGTTAGTTTCGATTTTGCAGTTTTCATTATGGACAGTCCTTACAACATCTTTCTATTGGTGATTATGGACTTTCACCGAAGGAAATTGCGTCCATGGAGGTGGCTGCGGCTCCCTCAAGCCAACCGAAGGTTTCACCGAAGAAGTGCAAGGCGGAGTTCTATCATCATCAGGCTCCATGGTAGCATCAGGCTCAACGGCAACGGGAGCAAAGAGGCCAAGACCGTCTACACCGGGAGTGTGGGAGAATTTCGACAGGACAACCAAGCAAGACGCAGAGGGAAATGAGGTACCATATGCTATTTGTAAAATTTGTCGCCATGAATTGTCTGCAAAGTCTATAGATGGAACGGGACACTTGCTTAGACATACTACAAGATATCGAACCAAGCAAGGATTAGCGATGAGGAAGACACAACTGCAATACAACCCCGACGGTACGGTATCTAGTTGGGACTATGATCCTCATGTAGCCTGCCAAGCTCTCTGTCATTTAATTGCTTCTGAGGATTTACTGTTAGGCTTTGGTGAGTCTGCTTCTTTCCAAAATTACATTAAGACCGCACATAATCCTATATTTTCTTCCATTTCTAGACAGACAACAACTAGGGATCTAATGAAATACTATAATGAACGTCGTAATAAAATAAAAGAACTATTTAGTACGTGCACATTTTCGATGGCCTTGACCTCGGACATATGGAGTAGTCGAGCTAGGGAGGATTACCTTAGTGTAGTTGCGCATTATGTTAATGACAACTGGGTAATGGAGAAAAGGATTATAGGTTTGAAATTAATTGATGTAGCACATACGGGGGAGAACATTACGAACTATATTCTCAAAGTAGAGTTCCATCTTACCATACAAGAGCACTTTTTCTATTTTTATTCAAACGCACTATCCTAACACCGACGGTACTATACTATTAACTGAGCAACATTGGTTCGTTGCTGAGAAGATACTGTCATTTTTAGAAATTTTTTATGAGGCAACTGTTGTTTTGTTCTTTATCTACTATCCAACATCTCATATCATCGTGCATATTATTTTACGGATTGCTACTCAATTGAAAATGCATGAAAATGACTTAGTTTTACGCGAGGTTGTTGTTTACATAAAATCTAAATACCTTAAATATTGGAGAGAAATCCCTTACCTATATGTATTTGCATTTCTTTTAGATCCTAGAGCTAAAATTGATGCATTTGGTATTGTACTTGATCTTCTTAGTGATGCTATAGGGCTAGACTATGCTGACTATTTTCCAGAAATTCGTTCTCGGTTATACGAGGTTTACCAAAGGTATGAAAATAAGTTCCGGGGAGTCCACTCGCAACGACCTCCAGTAGCCCCCACCTCGAATGGGAAGACAAATATATAGGGTGCGATCTTCGGTGCCTCTTCCTCCAGGTCTTCTTCTTCTACACCAGCGCCTGCTTAGTCAAGACCCACAAGGAGCGGGGAACTATCCACCTATTTGGATAGCGATACGATGGATTTCAACTCAGAAGGCTTCGATATCTTGCAATGGTGGCAAGCCCATAAGTTAACATATTCCGTGTTATCTATACTTGCATGTGATGTGTTAATTGTTTCTGTCTCTATAATTTCCTCCGAGTCTGCTTTCAGTCTTTCTAGAAGAATATTGGAGGAGAGAAGAACAAGTCTCACAAGTGAGATGGTGGAGATCCTTCTAACTGTGAAGGACTGGTAACAAGCCGATTCACGAATACAACACTCTGTGAAAAATCCAGAGTCGTCGGAGGTGTTCAAAAATCTGTACTTAGACAATGACACCGACACATATAATAAGGATGTATCATGTATGTAGAATTGTAGAGCTATATGCTGTACTCTTTTTCTTTGCCAATGTTTTCTCATTTTGAGTTTTTACTTGGCAAAGGTTTTAACGAGGCAGCCAGTTGGACATTAATAAAACTCTTTATTACATTTTCAATATGATTGTCTTATTTTTTTTTTTAATGTTCATATCTACTTCTGAATTCTACATAATTTTCTATTTTTTTGTATTTTTTGTATTTTTTTTCATTCTGACGGCCCAAGTGAGCCACACTTGGCCCGATAGGCTAAACAGGCTCGGGCCGGCCTGGCACGGTCGAATGCCCAATGGGCTGTGCTTGGACCACCACCTCGGCCTGTGGGGCGGCCTAGCACGGCACAAATAGTAACCAAGCCGGAATGAGCCATGCCTAAATGGGCCTGTGACGTGCCGAATCGGGCCGCCCGTTTAGTCACCTCTGCCCGCGCCGCTCACCAGCCGCTCCCACCCGACCTCTTCGATCTGCAAGCAAAAAAGGATAATGCAGGATCAACTACTACACCTTCCCTAGGGAAAAGGGAAAGAAATGATGCTCCTCGACGCTAATATCGGTGCGGCATTTCGTCGAGCGGCTGTCATACTCGGGTGCGCGGGTGGGGAGCGTGGGAGTCTGGTGACGCGGGTGGGGAGAGGTGGGCGGTGTGGGTGGGCGGCGTGGGTCGATCTAGCGCATGGCGTGGCAGGGCGGCGTCAGTGAGGTCAAGAGCGATCAGATCCAATGTGGGTGGAGAGCGTGGGAGGCGGGTGGCGTGGGTGGGGAGAGGCAGACAGTGCGAGCGGGGAGTGTGAGAGAGAGAAGAGGGGGGAGGGAGGACGACGCGAGAGCGCGAGACGGGCGGCTAGTGTGAGAGAGGAGAGGAAGGATGGCGCGGGTGGGGAGCGTGAGAGAGAGGAGAGGGAGGGAGGGCAGCGCGGGTGGGCTGATGCGTGAGCGATCTAGGCTTTAGGTCATTCAACTCACCGATCCAACGAACATCTTCACAGAAGATGGAGGAAGAACGCATCATTTACCATAGCTAGAGTATTTTTAAGCAGTAAAGATGTCATAGCTCGGCAAGACAAGACAACAAAGCAAATCAAAGGTTGCGTTTGGGTTCTTTGAGAAGGTATTGCTGTTTTTAGTAAGCATTTTTAACACACTGTTCGGAAATTATTGGTATTTTTTGACAATATAAAACAGTACCACACTTAATTAAAGTAGAATTAGTCCTGTGCTTTACAATTGGCGTAAAGTCACTGTTTCCGAGAGTATTGTAAGCAGAATTAGTATATGGAGTAGGCATAAGCAAAGAAACGGTGTACAAGACTATCATTGTTCGTATAAATAATATAAAAAGAATTTAATATTTGATGCTATTAGGAGATTATTATCTTTGACCCAAACCCATCTTAAAACGGCCCGACCCAAGTCTAGCCTAAGTCCGAACTACTAGCTCAAGTTTGACGTATCCCCAAGCCGATCACACATGGCCACACCCGGCCAGCCCAAAGTGAGCTTAGTTCAGCTGGGAAAATGTTATGACCAGTTCAATCGGAAGGTTGTCACTGATTTGATTATGTAAGAGAAGATACGGTGAATATTGTAATCTAACGCCTTAACCCCACAGGGTGGCCAAAGCACAAGGCGATGTAGCAAGCATAGCCAAATGTAACCCAACTGCAGCCGTTTCAATTTGATTTGGAAAGGAATCAAAGCTGGAACGCAGTTCTTCAGGTTATTGTGCAGCTACCACAAGGGAACCGCACGGCAAATCATTTTGAAACTCTGATCTGATCTAACATTCATCAGTAAATCGGCCGACGTATGGGCTGCGGTGGACGTCGCCTTCCTTTGGTGCTGGCGGCGGTTGGCCGTTGGGGATGTTGCGGACGTTGTCTTGGCGATCTGGTCTTCATTGGTTGGATCTAGCGATGAGGTCGTACTGTGGCGTGATCTTAAATCGCTGGTACCTTTGATCCGAGATGAAAACTATTGATCTGGCCTACGCTGGTTGGATCCGGCAACGACGTCGACCTGAGCGGCATTACCTTCTTGAAGACGTTGTTTTGGAGAACCGGTATCTGAGTTCGGAGTGAAAACTTCTTATCTAACCTTCGTTGGTTGGATCCAACAACGACGACGTGAGTCGTATCCCTTCTTGAAGGCGTCGCTACGGAAACTGGCTCGCATGTGAACGATTTCCTAGTTAGTACCGTTGGTGTTTTTTTTTTTTGCTAGCCTTTGCATGACAATTTGTTTGTCATTGTTGGCTTTTGACCATTTTTTGTTTTAAACTTTTAACTGATGGTGATGTAATGACTGTGTGCATCCCTAATTGGTGCAGAGGCCAGAAGTTGTACTTCCATTATAAAAAATTCATCAGTATTGTTACTTTGTTTACAATATGCAACACATAAAAAAACATCAAGAGCACCGATGTCCCATAATACAACTTACTAATCTACAGTGTGAAATGTACAACAAATGTTTAAAGACTACATGCAAAGGGATTGCATACAGTTCCAAGTCTAAATATTCTGATGCAGCAACAATGCAGTAAAGGGCATTTATACATGGAACTTAATTTCATTATCTTGCCTGGTTTTCCTCCATAGCCATTTCATATTGTCATGTTGTATTTATTGTCGGATTTCAATAACCACTTCTACTGATTCTTGCATGTCTGGACTATTCTGTTGACCTCTGTGATCTTGATTACTAGGGAGGAACCATTGAGGTGTTGGATTAACAGAATTCTCAGGGAGGGCTGTGAGTTGAGGGATGCTACGCGCAGGTGATATGGCAGCTTTTCCACCAGGCAGCTCTTTCAATGAGATCCGGCATATAGGACAAGTCGTCTGCTTCTGCAACCATACATCTAAGCAGACAAGGTGAAAGTTATGACGACATGTTGGTATGATTCTTAGAATCTCTTTCTCCTTGTATTCCCCTAAACATATGGAACACCTGTTAAAGAAAAACAACCATTAAATTGCTTACATGTTTACAGAAGCTAAATAATTTCTAGAGGCATCACTGCAAGCAGGGTTGGACAACGCCTTAGGTTTAGTTGAAATAAGACCAAATTGAACCCAGGTTGACCCAAACAAGACAGGCTCAAGTCTGCTAAACCTGGCTCAATATTAAATTTGGATTTTAAGTTGAATTTGCTACAAGGTGCACCAATAAGATTTGAACTTGATAAAACTCGAGTCTTGTAAGCTTCTGAAGAATGTGTTTGAACGAAGTTTGATTAGGCTTATTGAATTGCACTTGTAATATACTGTACTCCAAAGTTCAAACAATGTCTGGTGTAGACTTAAAAGATTTTCCAAACCAAGCTTGATTTTTCCTCTTCCCAATTCAATTACAAGGCATATCAAGCTAAGCTCGATCAGCAAACCAGTGCTTGGTTTGAATCTAAATCAAGCTCACCAGAGCAACTGAGATAAACAAAACAACCTTCATGAACTTGCTCTAGCAGAGCCTGTTTCCAATAGCAGCAAAACTTTGAAATTTATTACAGTATTATGAAGGACTGCTCATTAATAAACGCATCTGTTTGATATAATAGGTGGCTCACAAGAAATTAATGATCAAACTGCTCGCCATGAAGCCACAAAACAACCTAACTAATGATAAATGCAATTTGTTTTGTCCTATGTTATCCCATCTACAGGAATTGAGCCTAACTCAGTTGGTAGGAGATGTGGGTGTACACCCCACCACCTAGGTTCAAGTCTTCTTCGACTCGAATTTGGGTGTCTATTCTTCTTCTTAATGAAAAAGATAGCTAGCTCCTCCTAGGTATTCTCATTTTTTTTTAATGTTATCCCATCTACCAAAATAAATGTTTGACTGAAGTCTGTGACTCTTTGCTCAAGTATAGAATGCTTCCATGTTAACATTTCTTGACCTGCATAAAAAAAAACACACATACATTTTCACGTGTGGGTTTCTTATGTTCCATCTACAGTAATTTCGCCATAGTTTTAAAACAGTCTTGTTGATATTGAAAGCAGGTTAGATACATTGAAACAAGAAACAATGATGTCAACTAGTCTTTACTCTATAATTCATATGGAGACAGTTGCACTTACTGGGCATCATCTTTCGAATGGAAAGCCTCACAGTTATACTTCATGGTAGGAATTGCAGCAACAACCAAAGGTTCCAACCCACTATGAGCATGCTCTATCTGAACAATGTAAAAGGATAGTATTAATTTTCAAGTACAAAAGATGCTTACAGGGTATTGACCATTGATTCTGTTGACCTAATCGCTAACAATCTTCATATCGCTCAACATGAACTAAAAATCATGAACATCAATTTAAAAGTTAATGTCTTATATGTTGTAGTAAAGAAAAACTTGCAGTTTGGCTCTTGCAGTCATAATTAACAAAGCAGTTACCACAACACAAACTCTGAAAAAAAGATGTTTTGTGCAAGACACGACAATAACTCCATAAGAAATATGCTTTTGTTCAATTGTCATTTCCATTTCCATTCCCATTTTCTTGATTTTAACATGTCTGAAACAAACAAAAGAGAGTAATACTTAACGCACACTCAATTTCCAAGTTTACTCGAAAGAGAGGAATACCCAAATTGTTAATCGACGGGAAAGACACAGGACTAAACTGACAGATATCATCAAAGAAAAGTGTCGAGATATCATCAAAGAAAAGTGTCGAGTTTTTATCCAGGCTAGTGAAATATCCAAAAGATCGTAGCTTAACACAAACACACCATGTAGAGTCTGGAGTTTATGTACTTCTGAGTGCTTTTGGGTGCATCTATACAGATGCTTTGTTGTTAACCTTTTGTCCTTTTTATCTGTAGCTTACAATTTCCCTTGAGGCTGCAAAGTTTATTTCTACTTAGACTGCACATTAGGATGTAAGCAACTTCTTTTTTAAATGCTTAAGGATCATAAAGACAAACTGTTACTTGTATATACACCAAGGAACATAAACACTGTAATGTTGCAGGTTTATAGTTAAACATAGACCAACTCAAAATAGATCATATAACTTTTTAAGCGATCAAGCAACTGTCTTTCCCTTGTGGAGGAAAACTAATTATAAGAATTTATCATCAGTCATTAGAACATAAAGTCACACAAATACCAGTCCAAACTTTTGAATGGTAGAAAAACAAAGATGGGGAAAATAAAGATATCGCTGCCTACAAATGCTCTAAGAGGCTAAAACTTTTGAATCTCTATGGTAGTATACTTTTTTTCGAAGTGGTCTATTATCATATACTAATAGAATGTTAGCAACGACTATAATGGTTAGACATTTTAAACGGCCGAAGTGGTAACGAATCTCTTAAGAACTCCCTCCACGCTATCCAAAACCACTTTACCTACATCACACCCGCAGGTAAAGCAGGATAGTGCACTTGTGTCTGTATTCTATTCCCCATGTGATTTACAACGCACTGAGGCTCATCACACATTGCAATTGCAATGGCCAAAAATAGGAACATATGGTATATGCCAAGCATTTTTGGCTCAAGCAGGAAAAGCATAGCCCATTAACACAGAAAATTAGTAATCCAATCTTCCCCTTTTCAGTACTGATAGCAAACAGAGCATACACTCCAGGCATGTGTGCACGCTCTGCGCCTCTACTTGTACACGAGCAATTATTTCTTCCCCTTTTGGAAACGACGGTGGAGTCACAGCAGCAGAATATCAGTGAGGAAGATCGAGGTGTGGCACGCACCGGGCGGTCGTTATCCACGGGGAAGTCGGCGTCGAAGCCCAACGGCGAGGGCGGCGCATGGGGGTCCGCGCGCCGGGCGCGGCAGCAGATGAACCGCGCGCAGACAAACGCGACGAAGGCAGCTGTCATGCCGAAGCCGAGCGCCGCGCTGACCAGATTCAGCCCCGACCCCAACATGTCGACTCGGAGGCCCTCTCCCTTCGCCTCCTCCCACAGTCTCACCCCTCGCTGTACACAAGCAAACCTACCGCTCGAACAGGCGGCTGCCGCTGCGGCGAATAGCAAGAAGAGCGGTGAGGTTGGGTCCCGGGGTGCCCATTGGACGCGGAGGGCACTCGCGATTCGGGATTGGCGCGGCCGCGTGGGGCGATGGGGTTGGGAAGGATGGATCGGCACGGTGGCCGGCTGGCCGGCTGGCCGGTCGAGTCGACGGGTGGAGCGGATGCCTGCGGAGGCTGGAAGTGGAAGAAGAGCTGGTTGGTGACTTGGTGGTGTGAGGTGGGAACTGTGTACTGGTAGTGCTCCGCAGCTATTCTGCTGTATCTGCTGCGTTCTGCCGGGGAGGGCGTCGGCCCCGTGCGCGAGCGGCCCCGCTCGGCGGCGGCGGCGGCGGCGGCGGCGGGGTGGGGTTAGACTGCCGTATGCGAGTAGTCGAGTATACTAGTATTTCTCACTCGAGTAAACTACGGTGCTTTAGGCGGTTGTCACATGTTTCACGCCAGGTCGGCTGCGGCCCATCAATCTCTAAGCCCATAACGATCCATACGAAGATGCAAGGACGGCCCCATACCGAGCCGTCCGTTCTTTCGGAGCGCACCAAGCCACCTAGTTCTGGCTGCCGCATCCACGCCGCGGCCGTGGTCCTTGCCAATTAGCCATCTGCCCACCGCGGCGGAGCATGCGCATTGCGCGTTCCGGCCGGCGCCCAGCTCTTTCTATCGCCGGCGCAAAGTCGTTTCTGCACCGAAGAGGCTTCCGGACCGATAGGCGCAGGAGCGGGCAGATCGCGTTCACCATGCCGGACCCGGGAGCACAAGAGTTCAGAGGTAGTATCCCTATTCCTATTTTGTTGGAAGCGATTCATTTGCTGACTCCAATTGAAGTAAAAAAAAAAAAAGTCATTTACCCTTGCTCCCATCATACTGGGATTTGTCTCGTAGAGTGGAACTGAACTAATATATAGATATTTGTTATTTTATACAGGATGAAAAATGCCAATAGTACATTTTAACCGATCATGAATTGTCCTTTTAGTAGTTTGCCGAGTTGTGTAGCCGAAGAAGGAAGAAAAAGGATATGGGCTGGGCCGTGTACTCTCAAGGTCTTACACATTTGTGTTGAGAATGTGATATTGGCCTACTTTCTAGATTTAACCTTCTTCTCTTTTCTCCTTCAATACAAAGACTCATCCGATTGTAATCTATCTATTTAAGTTTTCAACACTACAAAATCCTCAATATTTGTACATTGAATGGGCAGTGCTTGAAGTGGAGGCAGAATACTTGCAGGCTGAACATAAAGTCTGCTCGTTTTCATTTTTTGAGATGAACATGAAGTCTGCTGCACCATATATAAAGATCAAGTCTCGGGTACCATTTTCCACAAAACTATATTTCATATGAGTAGCCAACACACAAAAGAAATTAAATGAAATTGTTCAAGTCAACTTTCAAGCCAACTTTCAAGCCAACCGAGCTCTTCTCATGCTAATTTGACTTCTTTGCGGTTTATATGTATCTGATTCTGGCAGTATGTAATTTGTCAGCGGCGTGAAGTGCACGCTGGATTTATTGCGATAATTAGTATGGTTCTACATTGACTTCTTATGGGTTTTATATTGGTCTCTTTAACATCGTCCAATCTTAATTCTTAAAGGCAGAATTATAAAACAGCTCGTAATAAAATAACGTATAGAAAAGTCAGACTTTAAAGAATTAACAAAGGAATACAGCAAGTGCTCTATTTCACTGGCTGTTTGGTAATACTGTCTTCGTAGATCTCCTGGGTGATGGATAAGTCTCTGTGTCGGCTTTCTGTGTCGGCTTTCTGTGTCGGTTTTTTGTGTCGGCTTTTTGCTTTTGTAAAGGACAACATCCTTGATGGTTGTTAGCATCTCAAGGACAAAGATCATTGATCAGTTGTTAGCATCTCTAGGACAACATCTTGACCAAAGATCTAGGACGAGTTGTTAGCATCTTAGAGCACGGATCTAGGGACAAGTTGTTAGCATCTTAGACTAGCATCTTGGCATATGCTTGGTGAGTAGCAACCTATAAATATGTATACCCAACCCTTAGGTTGGTATGGCATTGTGAAGAGCAATAAACCAAGAAAAATTTGCCCCATCTCCAAGTGTCATCCTCTCCATGAGAGTAAGGATCTTGCTATCACCAAGAGCAAGAGTCCAGCGTGTAACAAGTGGTATCGAGCTATACTATCCTCAGCCCGAGCATCTCTGCTCATCTCCTTCTCCGCCTCGCAGCTGACCCATGCAGTGCGGCAGCAGCCTCCCGGCCGCCCACGCTCACTCCTCTCGGAGACGGCAAGCGGCTCGTCGAAGCGACCCTCTCTCCACGCAACACCCCGGCAGCGCCATGTCCGCAGGCGCTCGGCCTTCGGCGCCTCGAGCACGCGCGTCGGGCCGACGACCGAGGCTCGCCGCGGCAAGCAGGCCATGAGCGCAGCGCGCAGAGACGCAGCAAGCGAAGGGCGCGAGGCCGGCGCAGAGGCGGCGCGAGGTGGAAGCGGCGGCGGCGGCAGATGCAGCACGGCGTAACAATGAGGTCGAGCTCTGCAGCGGCGTCGGTGCTTCATTTCCGCCGACGATAGCATCGATGCGAACCTCGACCCGGCGAGGAGCCACGCGAGCGAAGGGCGCGCGAGGCAGCCGCGACGCCCACGAGCTTGGCGGCAGTCCGAACAGCGCGGTCGCGGCTGGTGGCGCTCTGAGGAGGCGCGCATGGCGGTGGCGCTCACGGAGGCGGCGCGGCGGTGGCGCTCTGAAGAGGCGCGCGACGACAACGGCGGACGACGGTCGATAGAGAGCGCGGTCTTCACAGCGCGTGGCTCTCTCTCCCGGGCCGTGCCGTGGTTACCACGGGTTCGGTATTGTTAGGGGCCGGCCGGCGGTGGGTGCCTACCTCACCAAGGCCAACTACGTCGGTGGGCCGTGGTGATGAAGGTGAGCTCGAGCGCGGCACATGTGGGATGCGATGCAGTGGCGGCGTCGACTACAACGGGATCGACGGCGCTGGATGCTCTCATCGCCGCAGCCCCGCCGAGATGCGCTTCGCTCTCCAACAAGCGGATCGCCAGGAGGCTTGGGACGCCATCGCCGCCTCACGCACGGCGCGATCGCGCCGCAAGTCCACACCGCAGCACTTCGCGCGGAGTGGGAGAACCCGGCCTTCAAGCCGGTGAGGCGTCGATGACTTTGCTCTCCATCTCAACACTCTGTTGCGGCCGTGCGATTCGGCGATGACACCTACGGCGAGGAGAGAGCGTGGAGAAGCTCTTCGCCACGTCCCGAAGTACAAGCGCATGGCTCGCTCGATCCGGTCTCTCTGGACCTCTCCACGATGTCGATCGAGGAGGCGATAGGTCGCCTCAAGGTCGTCGGCGATGATGAGCCACGGCTCCTCGGGACCCTCACCATTGGCGGAAGCTCCTCCTCGCTCGGAGCGGTGGGCTGCGGCCGGGTGACAGGAAGAAGGGGCCTTCTTCCACGACAGCGCCACAAAGCGTGGCAAGCGCGCAAGTCGCGCAAAGACGCCAAGCATGGGCGCGAGGACGTCGAGGGTGATGACCGTGGGGCGCCAGGCGGCGCCCCGGCAAGCAAGAGCCGCGAGAGGCGACTCTTGCTACAAGCGCGCAAGCTCGGTCATCGGGCCAAGGATTGTCGACACCACGACGCGCCAGCCCACGTCGCAAGCGAGGAGGAGGAGCGGCGGCTCGTTCATTGCTCGGTGAGCATCGAACTACCTCCGGCGCACCGCCGCAACGGCTCTCCTCCACCTTGACGAGCCAAAAGCACACACCCTCCTCGGCGAAAGTTCCGCAAGAAAGATCGACGGGTGGTGCCTCGACACCGCGACACCCACCACATGACCGGCGGCGGAGTTCTTCTCCGGCGTGACTCGAGCGTTCGAGGCTCTGTCAAGTTTGGGGAGCCTCGCGTGGAAATCAAGGACGACGCTCCGCTCTAGGATCGGATGGCTCGATTCTCACAAGGAGACACACAAGACTTAGGGGAGAATGATGAATAAGTCTCGTGTGCTTTACGTGGTCGGTTTTGTGTCGGCTTTTGCTTTTGTAAAGGACAAAGATCCTTGATGGTTGTTAGCATCTCAAGGACAGATCCTTGATCGGTTGTTAGCATCGATGAGGACATGACCTCTATGGATTCAACCATATTTGCTATGTTTAATGTTCTAAGTATAAGAGCTCGTACGCTTCACTTAAATTATAAGGTGAGCTCGTTTTTAGGAGTGTCTTTATATTATATGAACTATATGATGCTACCTAATGATGAAATATATATATATATATATATGCAGCACCATGTCACTTTTGGTCCAAGAGAAGCAAGCGATTCAGTGGACTGTTTTGGAATCCAGTTCGGCCTCCAGAATCAGCCTGATAGCATCAACTTAAAACAGGCATAACTTTCTCATACGGTGTCCGTTTGTGGTCCACAAGTACTTGATTGAAAGCTTATTTCGTCCTCTTTCCAACGGATCCGGCCTTATCTTCAAATTCCTTCTGGACTGATCGCAAACATCAAAAGAAGACGTCATATCAATTGTTTGGGCCAATTTGGGCTTTGTAATCATACTGAACTTGGCCCATCTGCCATTGGGCCACTTGGGGGCGTGGTTACTGTTCACATGAACAGTAACCCGCAAGTTTAATCCCACCCCGCTAGTTCTATTAGTTGTGTGGCTCCTCATCCCCTATTTAAGGAGGCCGCACCCCCTCTAGTTTTCTTGGATTTTGTTTATGTTTAGTTTGCCTTCGTTGCAACTTGTATCTTTTGCGTGTGTCGACTAGACCACCCAATTAAGATCCTTATTCGTAATCCCAACTCAATTCAAATATTTCAATTCATATTTGCAATTTGATTGCTTTATCTTGTTCTTGCGTGCTTCTTCGGTGTATGCGAGGAATCAACCTTCGTGGTCGTCAACGGGTATTCGTACACGGTTGATAACGACTTGTCGAGCGATTCAACATTGCGTGGTTTCGGCCTTGTGAGTTCGTGCGCCAGATCGTGAGAGTTGAGCGACGCCACCGAACTTATCGTTCTCATCGAAAGATCGGGCCAACAATCGGACCTTCGGGTTCATCGTGTGGTATCGAGCTACGCTTCTTGGTGAAATCGTACTTTAGTAGTAGATTTGTTTTTCATACCTAGAGTCCGAAAATTGCCTAAAAAATTCGCATCTATCATCCATACCGAACCAATCGAGCTATTGCAATTTTCTTTTCGTATTTTGCTTGTTGAATCATTGGTTGCATCGTCGTGTCTAGTTGCTGATTTCTAGTTATTGTCTAGTTAGTCTTTGTCTAGTTGCATCTCGTGTTTCCTTTGCGTCGCTTGATCGTTCGTTTAGGGTCTTAGTTTTTGCATCTAAAGCAGAAAATTCGTGGGTTAGAACTCCTCTAATCCGCACAAAAACTAGAAAATCCTTCTGTTGTTCATCTGAAAAAAGAGAGGGTTGCTGTAATCTTTTGGGAGAATTGATATTATTTGCGACTTGCGATAAACCTTAGGGCCGACCAAATATTAGAAGGAAAAAAGAGGCAGCCGCATAGAACAAAAGCCGCGGTAAAAAAAAAAAAATAAAAAAAATAAAAGTGCATGAAAATTGGTGGAAACCTTCTACATATAACCAAAAGCTTCCACAAAAAATTTCAGTAAGTTTGGCCCACGAGTTTGAAAGATATAGCAGTTTCAAATTTAAACCCGATACGGATTCGAGTCCGAGTAGAATTCCGTATCCGAGACACCTTCAGTAAAACGGGCATAACTTTTGCATACGGTGTCCGTTTTTGACGTTCTTGTGCTCGTTTTGAAGCTAATGACGAAGCGCATCTTTTCTACCTAATCCACTTGTCTCTCACCAGGTGCCCCAAAATCGGCCATCTTCGGCTCCGATTTCGCGTCGCACGTTTTCGGTTTCTGTTTTTGCCATTTACTTCATTCTTCCTTTCGGAATTTGGAGTTCGCCTCAACTGAAAAGTTGTAGATCTCGTCGAAACCTTTCAGAAAAGCATATATAAGCCATATAAAACTTTGTTTTTTTCATCATTTGAGACTAGCTATTGTTTCTGCTCAATCTATAGGGCTGTTTGCGTGCATCGATATTGCTGTTTTTGTGCTCTACATCACGCGAACAATCTTCTGCCCTTAGAAAGAAGTTTGAGTAGTTGGCTAGCGTATCTCCTAGCACTTGTTGTGAGGCTTTCCCTTGCTTGCATCAAGTCACATTGATCGTTGCGTGTGCGTACATACACTTCTTTGCATAGGGCTTTGATTAGCTAACTTTGATTAGGCTAGGATCAGCAACATTGGCTAGTACTTTGAACAATCTTTCAACTTGCATTAACTGTTTTGATTATTGCTGATCCTTGCTACCATATTGAAGCCTTCCAAGCTCCACTTCCTACTAACTCAGCAGTGTCGTTCCTGCAATCGTTGGGTGATCGCAAGTGAGAGTATCACGAACCGACCACCGGTTGTACCACTTCCTTCTTTGCATTGGTAAGAACTTGTAAGAACGGGTATAAGCTTGAGTGTGAGTGACTTGGTTGAGCCTCCGAACCTAGTAGTTGATAGGGACATATACTTGTGATTTATTTCCTTGTTTTCTACTAACTATGGCAGTTCACTAAAGATTGCAAGATATATCCACCTCTTCTTCGAATCGTTGGGCGGAGTGCAAGATAATGAACGAGGAAGATGCACACTTGAGACAAGTTTTTTCACCACGGGAGGTATATGATAGTGATAGTATGTCTCATAAAATTAACTTCACTGTACCCTCGCTTTGGGAATTATGATCCGATGCTTATATCACATGGGAATTAGTCAGATAACAATTATTTGCATGCCATGAATTTCCGATCATCTAAAAGTTAGGGCTATTATCGTGAGTTTTATGATTTTGCATCTATTTGGTGGAGTGAATATTGTCGTACTAATCGAACATACCTAGAACATGGAATGATTTGAAGAGAGTAATGAGACATAGATTTGTACCTTCATATTATTCTCGTGAATTGCTTAATAAATTGCAACGCTTAAGACAAGGTAGTAGTTCAGAGAGGATTATTATCAAGATTTGCAAACCGCTTTGTCTCGTTGTGGTTTAGAAGAAACCAAGATGCGAAGATAACTAGATTTCTAGGAGGATTAAACCATCAAATTCGGAATAAACTTGTTTATAAACCTCCCATGTCACTCGTTTGTTTCGTCTTGCTTGCCAAGTTGAAAAAGAAATGCAGGACGACAATCCAAGACCGTTCGTGCGTTTTCATCTACTTCCACTACACCTTCACGTGTACATGAAACAAATAAGCGCATCGGTACAAACCTCCGCATCAAGATCATCTTCGGTTGCTTCTCCCTGCTGCATCTACCATGATTGTCGCCCCTCTGCTGTGGGAGTTACTCTATCTCGTTGTCTTGCACCTTGGCTCGCTCATTGTTAATTGAGTGGAGCAAGAAGAGGGAGGAAAAGCTTTTAACTACTCACCAACTTCGGTATCAACATCATCCGAGGCGATCCTACAAGGTAATACCAAAGGTACCGATTTGAACACTCAATCTAAGAACAATAACCATGATTTCATGCCTAGTATCATTGAGCAAAGGAAAATCAGATTGTAGTAGAAACCATTTGCATCACATGAGGTGGATGAACCTAGTCTTTGAGAAGGTAGAAATTCATTTCTAGCTACGAATCGATATTATTAAGAATTTGCATGAATCTGTGATAATTTGATTGATTTGCCACCGAGTTGAGTGCACCATTTGATAAACTTGTTGATTTACCTGTTTACTTGAGTGCACCATGTGCTGAAGTAATTGAATTGCCTGCTGTTTTAAATGATTCATGTGATGATTTAATCGCATACAATGATCATGTGGAATTGGTTAGACATAAAGACGTTTTGACTAAAATTTCTCCTGCAGATTCTTTATGTTATATTATGTTGGATTCACCTATGAAATTGTCACATGCCTTGGAAAAAGTTTATGTAATTGCATGTTCGAAATTCTTGTTTAGCGCCTACACCCCTGGATATAAGTTTAATTTGATTGGAGATTATGGTGTAGACAATCAATTTCTTGTATATCGAATATGCATAACTTGTGATCACATCGATGAATTGAAGCATGTTGTTTCGAACAACAATTCTTGTGTCTTGAATCTTGTTCAATATGAGAGTCAAATAAAATTTAGTGCTCATCCCATGCCTATGTGTTCACCTTTATGACACCATCTAGTAAGGACAATCAATGTAGATGTTGAATTATGGAATAACTTACAAATCTTTTCACCATTGCTAGATGAATTTGCTATTGCTCGTCTGACATATGATTATATGGGTGAATTTTGTTTGATTCCAAAAGTTGTAGATTTGCCCATATATGCTACCACCGCAAGTTTACAACTTCAGAGATTTGAATTGCATAAACGCTTCACTTACATTTGCAAAACTAGTTGCAATAATTGTTGTGTGAGAACTTTTGTTTTGATCATTCACATATATGATTGTTCTTTGTCTTCTAACATTAATGGTGCAACTACGAAGAATCATAAAACAGATGACATATACATATATCATGCATACACTTTGGCTTCTTTGTTACCCTATTTTCAGCTTATCAAAAGCCGAGGACGGCTTTGTTTTCAAGAAAGGGAGGATGATGAGGACATGACCTCTATGGATTCAACCATATTTGCTATGTTTAATGTTCTAAGTATAAGAGCTCGTACGCTTCACTTAAATTATAAGGTGAGCTCGTTTTTATGAGTGTCTTTATATTATATGAACTATATGATGCTACCTAATGATGAAATATATATATATGCAGCACCATGTCACTTTTGGTCCAAGAGAAGCAAGCAGTTCGAGCTGGACCTGTTTTGGAATCCAGTTCGACCTCTAGAATCAGCCTGACAGCATCAACTTAAAACAGGCATAACTTTCTCATACGGTGTCCGTTTGAGGTCCACAAGTACTTGATTGAAAGCTTATTTCGTCCTCTTTCCAACGGATCCGGCCTCATCTTCAAATTCCTTCTGGACTGATCGCAATCATCAAAAGAAGACGTCATATCAATTGTTTGGGCCAATTTGGGCTTTGTAATCATACTGAACTTGGCCCATCTGCCATTGCGCCACTTGGGGGCGCGGTTACTGTTCACATGAACAGTAACCCGCAAGTTTAATCCCACCCCGCTAGTTCTATTAGTTGTGTGGCTCCTCATCCCCTATTTAAGGAGGCTGCACCCCCTCTAGTTTTCTTGGATTTTGTTTATGTTTAGTTTGCCTTCGTTGCAACTTGTATCTTTTGCGTGTGTCGACTAGACCACCCAATTAAGATCCTTATTCAGAATCCCAACTCAATTCAAATATTTCAATTCATATTTGCAATTTCAGATTGCTTTATCTTGTTCTTGCGTGCTTCTTCGGTGTATGCAGGAATCGACCTTCGTGGTCAGGTCAACCGGATATTCGTGCACGGTTGATAACGACTTGTCGAGCAGTTCAGCGATTGTGTGGTTTCGGGCCTTGTGAGTTCGTAGCCAGGATCGTGAGAGTTGAGCGACGCCTACCGAACTTATCGTTCTCATCGAAAGATCGGGCCAACAATCGGACCTTCGGGTTCATCAGCATCTCTAGGACAGCATCTTGACCAGCATCTAGGACAGGTTGTTAGCATCTTAGACTAGCATCTTGGCATATGCTTGGCAGAGTAGCAGCCTATAAATATGTATACCCAACCCCTTAGGTTGGCATGGCATTGTGAAGAGAAATAAACCAAGAAAAATTTGCCCTATCTCCAAGTGTCATCCTCTCCATGAGAGTAAGGATCTTGCTATCACCAAGAGCAAGAGTCCAGCGTGTAACACTGGGCAGACAAGGTTGTAATGTGCTGCTCATTTTGGACATTTCATTTACTAGTTCATCTACTGTGGTACTGTTAAGATGTATTTGCCCTTTTTTTTTATATATGTGCGCTGATGATACACTGTATTCAGAATACGTGCTGCTCATTTTGGACATTTCATTTACTAGTTCATGTACTGTGGCACTGTTAAGATGTATTCGCCCCTTTTTTTAATATGTGCGCTGATGATACACTGTATTCAGAATACTGTGCATGTTTCTTTCTCTTTTTCTATCCAAATAAAAAAAATGACTTCCGTTGTGTGTTCTAGCCTATTGCACATAAAAAAGAAAGCTAACTCTTCTCTCTCTTTTTTTCTGTCTACTAGCCTATATGCCTAACTATATATACTTAATAGAAGGAATACATGACGTTTTTAAAGATACCGGGTTTTCAAGGAAGTGGTCCTAAATGCCTGGCAAGCTAACAACCATCACACGGAACCAATGCATCGTCACAACCACAGGCTGTCACAACATCGAGGCTTAAGACTTGGAGTCAAACCCTATTCCCACAAGCAAAATTGCAGCTCCACATGGCTATAGAAGTGATCCTTCATCTAGACATAGCCCAGGAGCATAGGGCCATTTCGCCTCAGGAGCGGGCTAAGAGTCGGGCTAAAGAAAAGAGTAATGGGCCTTGCAGTGATTGAATGCTCCAGAAAAAGGCAGAACTCCCGTATCACAAACCTGAAAGAGGGTGACACTAACACAAAGTTCTTTCACCTCAAAGTGAATTTCAGGAGGCGCAAGAACCACATCCAAAGGCTACAAAAGGGACAGAGATGGGCTATCCCACATGAAGAGAAACAAGATGGAGTACAAAAGCACTTCCAGGACATGTTGTCCCCGCCGAACACCCGAACCCTAGACCTAAACTGGGCCACCCTCGATCTCACCCCGCAAAACCATCAAAGCCTAGATGGGATTTTCTCGGAGTAGGAAGTCGTTCACGCTCTAGAGCAATTGCCAGGGGACAAAGCACCAGGCCCGGATGGGTTCACCTTTAACTTCTACAAATCTTGCTAGTCGATTATAAAAGCCGACGTCATAGTGGTCTTCCATAGCTTTCACAGATCCGCATGACAAACCTACACCTCTTAAACACAACAACCATTGTCCTAATTCCAAAGAAGGACGATGCAAATAAGGTGTCAGACTATAGACTGACCAGTCTCATTCACGGACTGGGGAAAAATGGATCTCAAAGACGCTAGTGCTGTGACTGGCGCCGCACTTAAACAACCATGTTTCAATAAACCAAAGTACTTTCGTCAAAATAAAAAGCATCCAAGATAACTTCTTGTATGTGCAGAACTTGATAAGAAGACTCCATAGGTCCAAAATCCCAACATTGTTCCTAAAGCTGGATATAACAAAAACTTTTGATACAGTCAGATGGGACTACCTCTTCCATCTGCTACAAAGAAGAGTCTTCCCATCCAAATGGAGAGACTGGCTCTCGGCCCTCCTAGCGATTGCTTCCTCCAAAGTTCTCCTCAACGGCGTTCCAGGTACCACCATAGGGCCTGTGGCAGGGAGATCCGCTATCACCCTTTGAAGAATCTAGACCCGCCATTATGTGTTAATGGAGTTTTGGTTATTAATGACAAATCATTTGTGAGACTGACACCCTTATTGATACACCTATTGTTTAGCCTCAACTTTGATAAAAATGTGGAAATCAAATGAGGTATGAATTCTAAATGACAAATCTATTTATGAGACTAACACTTCAATAGTTATACAAATTGTTTAGTCTCAGCTTGGAGATAAAAGGGAAAATCCAAACAGGTATGTTCATATTGATAAATCTATTTGAGAGACTAACTTCTTTATATTGCTATATCTCTGTTTAGTCTCGGTTGGATTTAAAGATCAAAAGAGGTATGCATTCGACATCATTTTATTATATCTTATTGCATTCCTCGGATCCAAAATATATGTTGAACTTCACCAAAAGTTTAACGTGAATATGTGCATATATTTTTATTACACATTCGTGTATGCACACATTTAGGGGGAGTCCACTCTATGTTTTGTGGTTTCATTAGTATTGATCCATATTCTTTTGTCCACATATATTTAGGATCTTTACTTTGAAACATATCCTTGAATATATTTAACTTGTGTAGTTAATTTATTCATATGAGTGTATGTAACTTGTGTAGTTCATATATACTCATATTCTTGAATATATACAACTTGTGTAGTTCGTATATATTCATATGGGCATACGAGGCTTGCGTAGTTCATATATGCTCATATATCTTTTGAGTATACATAACTTTTGTAGTTTATATATACTCATACAAATTACATTCAATTATCTGTAATGATGTTGGTTGTCATCAATTACCAAAGAGGGAAAGATTGTGGTATCTTGTCCCACCATTATGAGTTAATGATATGTTGTGGTAATTAATGGCAATCACCTCGTAGAACTAATATTTTTCATGAGTTGGATGAATATGTTATGTTCTAGGTGATTGAAGACTTCGGATGACATCATGAGTTGATCGTCATCAAGTCAAGATTTTTTTAAGAAGAAGAATATCATCATGTGTTGATGATATCAAGAGAAGAATATCATCATGGGTTGATGATATTGAAATAAAGAGCTTGGAGTAAAGGATGCATCACGCGTTGATGCATATCAAGTTCAAGAAGTGGAAATGATCATGAGTTGATCATCAAGTCAAGAAGAATTCATCATGTGTTGATGGAGATCAAGTGAAGAATGCATTATGAGTTGATGCATGTCAAGACTTGATATGAAAGATATCATCATATGTTGATGGGCATTAAGTCAATAACCCGGACTTGAAGTGAGGATGTGCGTCATCAAGCTTCAAGTAGCTGCGCAAGGCAAATGTATGACTAGCTAGGGTTAAGGATTTGTTCCTAGTCTTTTATCGGTCTCGGTGTTTGGTTGGGAGACCAGATTGCTAGAATAGGTTGCCGTACTATTAAGAGGGGTCTTTGTTTAGTAGCTTGAGTTAGTCATGTGTTGATAGCTCATTGTGTTTGCTCTAGCTCAACTTAACATGTTGCCTATATTTGTGAATGCGTTTTGCAAATAGTTGAGGCTTATGGTTATTCCTTGTAGCATGTGACTTTAGTTTGCGAATGTGTTTTGCAAACGGTCTAAGTTCATGTACCTTATTCCTTGTGGCGTTGATTCTAAAAGTTGGCAAATGTGTTTTGCAACTTATTGAGAATCTAGCTTTCATCTCTTGTGTACATGTTGCATCAATTAGCAAATATGTTTTGCAAATTGAGTTGTAGCAAATGTGCAAAGTCTGATCTCAGTCTTGGTGACTGTTGGCAGTCTGACCGCCCTTGACAATGGCCGATGGTGAAGCGGTCGACCGCCATGGGTGTGTCTGATCCGACCGACCTCTGATAGTACCGCCGTTAGAAACGGTACTACCGGAGTGTGGTAGTACCAAAATTTTTATGGCGGTACGTGTTTTCCAGAAGAGGTGTTTTCTGGATTGCTCGGTTGCTTTGTTGAGCGGTCTGACCGGCCCCTCTGGCGGTCTGACCGGCCATTGGTTGGCGGTCTGACCGGCTATTGGTTGGCGGTCAGACCGATTGTGAGTCCAACGGCTAGTTTTATAGCCGTCGGCGCTCGAGCGGTCCGACCAGCCATTAGTTGGCAGTCAGACCGATTTCGTCCAGATTCTCTGGAATCTCTCCTCAACGCTAGTTTTTGTGTGTGGACTATAAATACCCACCTTGGTCGTGTGACGGGAGGTTGCTGGTGATGGAGACGGGGTGCCCGATCTTTCCATGAGATTGGTAACTATCGATTTTGGGTGGAGGTGACTCTCGCAATCCGACTACAACCGCATGCGACGACGCTGCGCTTTAACAATCGTTGAACCAACTCGCGACGTTATTGACCGTCTTTGAAGCGCGATCAACTCGAACACGAGGTTCAATTCCTGCGAGCAATCGAAGAACTAGCAAGAATAAGATGTATGCAATCTGATATTGCAAATAAGATTGTAGTATAGATGGTATTGAAAACAAAAGTGGGATCCCGAAGGCTGTCTTGACAAGTGGTCGTCCGACACAACTGAAGAACAGAAGTTTGCACAATGGCTAAACCTAAATTCAACGAAATCCGAGTTCTAGCCAGGGGGACAGTGGCTCCTATATGGGAAGACGACCAGGGGTGGCGACCAGAGAAGTGGACGCACGCCCCTAGGGTTACAAGGCCCATGGGCCTAAGAGGAGGTGGCGCAGCACCCTTTTTGACTCGGTAAAAAAAATAGATGTGGATTGTTTTGTTTATTGTGGCCAGCTCGGTTGGAATTTGAAGCTGAGGTTGGATCCATTGGAAAGTAGACTTGATAAGCTTTCAATGAAGTCCAAGAACGTCCCAAACGGAGTCCGTATGAAGAAGTTACGGCCGTTTGAACCTAGTGTTGTCGCAGCAGTCCGAACTCGAATTCAGAACGAGCCCAACTCGAACTCTTGCTTGGCTCGGACCCAAAGTGACGTGATGTCCTCCATTATGCCTCCTATGCTTGTCCATGACTCCACATACCTCTCCTTGGTCCTTTTCCATGTTCTTAAGCACAATTAAATCACTTGCATTAGGTAGCGATCTATTCTCAGTAATATATAACCCTATGAACGAATTCACCTGGTGATTAAGTTGGCGAGCACGAGCTCGAGTAATTGGTCCTTGTAACATTGGTTGTGGATCAGCTGTGTGTGTAGGCGCGGTTGTATCCAAGTTAGGGATGTCCTCATCAGGTGGTGCCCCCATTGAGTTCCATTGAGCTAAGAGCAAGCTCTCTACTCCCATTTGTGCATGTGTTGCACTTAGTGAGGTTTGAGAGGCAAATCCTATTGCATGTGTTGCATTAGGTGGTGGATTTAGTATCTACGAGAGCTTTGATACTCTATTGGTTCAAGTGAAAGTTGAAGACTTGTTACTCTTGGTGTTTGCCGACACCTAGACGGCGTGGAGGCGTCGTGCGTCGGTGATCTTCTCAAGTGAAGCTTGTGAGAAGACCCGGGCGTTTGTGAGTGGCTTAGTGCTCGCCATCTCCGGAGTGGAGTAAAAGCAACCCTAGTGGAGCGAGGTGTTTGATACCTCGGAGGAAGGCTTAATTTGTGGAGCCGGCGCAATTGGTTTGGGTTTCCCTCAACGTGGACTAGGGGAGACCGGCAAGTCTCTGAACACCACGGTAAAATATCGACGTGTCTTTGTGGTGTGATCTCTAGTTCCTCACTATTGCATTTACATTCATTGTGTATGAATGCTTGCTTTACATTGTGCAATTTATATACCTTGTATTAAAATTGCTTAGTCATCGTGTATGATTGCTATAGTATCATTTACTTTGTTTAAATTGAATTGCTTACAAGTCCATGCTTGATTGATTATTATCAATAGACTTGTTTTGTTGGTGTACTTAGTTGAACCTAGTTGATTTAGGCTTTAATTGTGTAAAACCGTATTGTTATAAGCTTCCGCATTAAAAATCGGTTTTAGCGCATAGAAGTTCTTAAAACGCCTATTCACCCCCTCTAGTCGGCCATCTCGATCTTCCCTTTCTCTTCATTCTGGCAATTGACCCCCCTACAACGATTGCTACACATGGCAACAGAGCTGGGTCACTTGGATTGCTCCCATGACCGCTTTGCCAAGTTCAAGACTTCCTTGTACGCGGATGATGCGGCCATTTTCATCTCCCCAAAAGAGGGGAACGTCGCAACAACGACCCATTCACTTCAAAGTTTTGGGAGCATTCAGGATTACAAAGCAATTTCCATAAAAGCACAGTGGTGCCTGTTAGCTGCGACTACATTGACCTCGATGCGATTCTCCATGATTTCCCTGCATTCCGTTCAAGTTTCCCTATCAAATACCTTGGACTATCGCTCATGTACAAAAGATTAAGAAGGGTAGACTTCCAGCTCCAACCGGATAAAGTAGACAGTAGGTTGGTAGGCTGGCAAGGCAGATTCCTAACACCAGCTTGATAGACCATCAGTGTGAAATCAGTGCTCACCTTGATTTCAATCTATTATCTCATGGTCCTTAAAGCGCCCAAATGCATCCTCCATGCTATGGATTGCAGAAGGCGTCATTTCCTTTGGCCTAGCGCATGCGCAATCACGGAAGGGAGTTGCAAAGTCAACTGGGACAAGGTGTGCCGACCAACACAGTTCGGGGGCCTCAGCGTCCTCAACCTCGAAAAGTTTGCAACGACCCTTAGTCTACGAAGGCTCTAGCAAGAATGGAAGGCCCAGCATAAACCTTGGGCAGGAATGGAAACACCATGTGATGAAGCTAACAATCATCTCTTTGCAGCGGCCACGGCAATCACAGTAGGCACTGGAAACACATATAAGTTCTGGTCGGTACAACACCTAAAGACCTGGCTCCGAAGATCTTTACTACTTAAAAAGGCTCTAGCGGTGGTGAGTGATGTGTTCTTCTTCCCATCCCCTCCTCTCACAACTGATCCATGCCAGCATGTGGGATCAGTGTGTGCCCGCCCTCTCTATCCCCTCGCGGCTCCACCTCTGCCCACCCCTTTGATTGACTTTTGAACCCTCATCCGCACGCCTCATGTCTTCTCCATCCTCTCTTCCATGGCGATTCCCCGCGTGATAGGGTCTTCCTGTTGCGATTCCTCCGTCTGCTGCCCCGCACCCAACACCGCCCTCGTGTATGCCCTATACCCTCAATATCGTGTTTGCCATCACCGTCAAAGCATCGTGACGCAATGCTCACCATCCTCATGCGCATTCCTTGGCTTGCACCGTCGCGGTTGCTTCCCGTACTCCACAGGCGAGCTCGAGATCCTCCGTCCTTACCGTCATGAAGTTTGCAGGCTCTACGAAGCTCTAGGCTCACTGCCCTAAATCAGCTTGACGACTCGTTGTTTTATTGCCCACCAATCACTCGACGAAATGCCTTGCTCATTATTTTCCTATCTGATCACTCTCACCTCTCCTTGACACCTAATCCCTCTCTCTCTCTCTCTCTCTCTCTCTCTCTCTCTTCACAATGGGAGAAAGCTTGCGGCGGCCAGGCAGGAGCGCCACGACCGCACGGCATCGGCAGCAAGCAGGCCGAGGGCGAGGGACATGAGGGCTGGCGCAGCTGGTCGGGGGCCATACAGAGCAGGTGCAACAGGCCAAAAGCAGGCACAATTGGCAGGCTTACGATGCGATACGACTCCCCCTCTCCCTATCTTTACCTCTCTATGTGGGCATGTGGTACGTTCGTATTCACTCGGGTTAGCTCTCAACAGGCTTGTTGTGAAAAATTAGGAATTGTTAATTACACTGGCTACTGCGATGATTATACATTTGCTTCCAAGTTGGATTGAAACGATACAATAGTAAAATGACATTAATTCATTAACTCATGAAGTTTGATCCCAGCAAGCTAACATTACTTAATCTGAAAGCGTTTGATGAAATATTTATTGGGGCGATGTCTGCGAGCAATTCGAAGGACGCTTGCGGCAGCCAAGAGCTACACAGGGAATTAAAAGGCCTTGAACACAAGCTGGTGGAAGAAAACGATGTCCATGGCTTAAATATCAGCGCTTGCCAACAAGACCTTCAACAACTAAATTTGTTCAGTGATATAAAAATGAATTCTCTGCATGTCTGATTGCCACCACCAGCAAACGTGATGATGCATTTGCCATAACTGTACCATACTACCATATTTGTTGATGATTCATACAATCATACCTTCCGATTAGCACAACACCTGATGCAACCTTTTGCATATCTGCTAATTGGTTAACTATCATTTCACAAATTTGTATAACCTTTAAATATATGTTTTTTTATTTGTAGCAACACACAAACATCCAGCTAGTATTCTAAATATCAAGAAGGAAGATGGGTGCAGGACATATATATATATATATATATATATATATATATATATATATATATATATATATATATATATATATATATATATGGAGGGGGTATTACGGCCCAACACATCCAGCAATTCCTAGATCTATGGCCAAGAATGAGACAAATCAATTTGGACCCAAATACCCCGGACAAGATCACCTGGAAGCTAACTCCCAGAGGGTAACTACATAGCCAAATCCGCATATGTGTTGCAATTCCTCGGTTCAATGACAACTTATTACCAAAAAGTAAACCGGAAAACCTCAACGCCGCCAAAATACAAGTTCTTCACTTGGATAGCCATCAAAAACTGGCTCTGGATCTCAGATAGACTACAATCAAGGGGGTGGCCAAACCAGCGCACCTGCCCCCTCTACAGACAATTACCGAAAATAGCGTTGCACCTATTCGTCCAGTGCAGATACTCTAGACGTCTCTGGAACTTGATGGTGGATTGGTTAGGCTCTGTACCACTCAAGCCATCCCATTGGGCCGGCTGTGGGAGCATTGGGGACTGGTGGACGAAGATCACTAGTTCGGGAAGAATCCCAAGGTGGGCTATGATCACGGTGATCATCCGAGATCTAGAAGGAACGCAATGACATAATCTTTCAAAAACGGTCAACCACCCTATTGGAACTACTTGCAAGGTTAAAAGATGAAGGTAGAACTTGGCCTCTTGTAGGGACAAAGTGTTTGGAGCAATTTATTTCTTGTAATTAAGCCCTATTTTAATCTGTAATTTCCGCGGATCCGTTTCCGCACTCTCTTTTTTATTAATATAATAGGCAAACCTTCTATCTGTTCTTAAAAAAGAAAGACTAGTTGCTTGTACTTACCATATGTCCATTCCATCTCTCCTTATTCCATTTATGGCTTATCTTTTAATAAGGAGTTCACCCTGCATCAAGAGTAAGAATTAGTTGTACGGTTTATAACTAAATTCTCCCGATGCAAATTTTTCTTCCCGGTTTCTGTAATAACCTTTTCTCTTTATGGTTGTGTTCGTGCAGGTTTTCACAATTTATTTAGAAAAAGGAAATGGGTCTCTAAAAAGGAGTGGGCATGGTGTGAGCTTATTCAAAGTGAGCCGCTTTACTTGAAAAAGTTATCCTTTACCGAACTACTTTGCATATGTTTCAGTATTCTGCAAGTGCGTTGTCCTACTTTTGCTCTGAAATTCTGAACACTGTGGGCGTTGATTGGCAACACTTTACCTCACTCCATTCTGATAGGAGTTCCTTCCCTACAAACAGATTCTTCGATGGATGACAGTAGGAAGTACCACATAGTACACAATAACACAATAATAGCAATGTCCATTAACAAGACCACTGACACAGATTATATATATACACACATATACATATATATACACCCCCTCCATTAAAGAACACCAATCCGGATGAAATTCGGTGCGGGTTCCAATCATATGAAACCTGCACTGCTAAACTATTGAACCGCAGAATCGATAGTCAACCCAGCACCTCCTATCATCTTCGAGAGCATGGCTTTTTCTTGCTTTATTCTCTTTCTTCGAGATTCTGATTCCGCTCTTGCAGTAATGGAGGCCTCAATTATGTCCTAGGATGAAGCCCTAATTGAAGTGATCATGTAGTTTTACTAGCTTATCCGAACTAATATGCTAAATAAACTTATCCAAACTAATACATTACAAACTTAGGCAGCTAACTGGTCACAGTAGAGTGGCTATATCCATTGTTATAGCTATAAAAAATCTTATATTTGCAGGTCTAACTTTTGTTGTACTTTTTGTCGTAGGCCTTGACATTCTCCAACCCAGCCCAGCAAACGTGCGCCCACAAAAAGGATGAGGAATCGGGGAGAAAGAAAAGCAATCCGTCCACCTCTCTCTCTCTTGCTGTACCCGTCGACGGTTGATGAGGCGTGACTTATGAGGTAAACAAAACCTGGATTCAAACCTTAAATTATGGCTTAAATTTGGTTATGCACCACAGCAACAGCAGCTTGATTTTGACACAGTATAAAGTCAGCGTACGTGCGTACAGTACGCAGACATACAGGCACGGAAAATTAAACCCAGCATGCCGAACAACCAATCAGAGAGTGTGATTGTAGATAACTGAGGCTGAAGTAGAAAAAGGAATATTTCAGAGTAGAACGGATGACAGCAATGACATGTTAGGATCAGGTTCAGGTCCGCGCTTAGATATGTCCAAGCCTCCTAGAGACCTTATGCTCGGACTGGTTCGTACGGGAGAATCATGTGATTCACATTAGGTTTAAGTTTCTTAAAAAAATTCGGAAAAGTTTACTTACAATTGAAGAAACGCACGCAGACGGCGCTGACTGTTTCCTCGGAAGGAACCAAGTTACCGGTCCAGCTTTGCCGCACCGAGTACGACCGCCGCAGCGGCCGCGTTGGTGCGTGGCGCCCGCGGCCCGGCCGGTTAATGACCGCCCAGCTAGCCCCAGCCTGCCGCGCGCGTGCGCCTACCCGCGTGTACCCCGGGCGTACCAACCACGCCCGGCCGTGACCCGTCGCTGTCACGACTTCCACCGGTGCGACGCACGGCGCAAACCAAAATCGCCCGCTTCCACTACTGGCAAGTAGCGACCGATGGACCCACGTACGCAGCGCGCCGTGCGTCTCCACTCCGCTAGTCCGCTCCCCATGCCCCTGGATTGTGGATTCGCCCGTGCTCCCCCGCCACTAGACACACCCTCCCGGTCATCCCAGCACCGAAAAATCACGAACCCCTCCCTCATCGGCCCGGCCGGTGCAAAAACCGCCACCAAGGGCCGTCACGCTCAGCCGCAGTCCACCCTCGATTTCGCCCGACCCCTCTAGGCCGCTTGGCGGCGTGCGTGATTTCCCTTTCACCTTGCCCTGTTCAAAGGGGGGAACCAACGCGGCGGTGATGACTGCCGCCACAAGCTTGGCACGTAACTGGAATTGGGGCGAAGAGCTCGCCAGCCCGGCGGATTGCCGTGGCGGAATTGACCACAATAAATTACAGTTCGTGTTTTAGGCATCAGTCTGTCTTAGACGGGTCGTAGCTTTTGGCTTGTTCCACTCACCCACGACCACGAACATGCGTGCGTGCCTCTACTCCGTCGCTGTGTCGTAGTCTAAGGATACGTCCCGGAAGCTGAAACCGGTCGCCCGAAGCGAATGATCCTACTGGCTACAAACGCTCACAAGGTCTTCTCACTCCACTAGGAAGCTGTTTCTTCAAGTGTTCTCCGGTTGAAATTAAGTGACGAGCAGCTGCAATTAGTATTCACCTGCTGCCAGCCTTACACTGCATGGAAGATGGTCAATTGCAATCGGCGTCGCTATACAAGTCGGTGGATTTCCGTGATTTTGGCCGGAATTGCCCCGGGCGGTCGGGGTGCCGGATTTGCGCCCGCTGATTCGTGTTTTATAATGGAAGCGAGTAGCGACGCAACGGAAGTACGACTGAAATAATTGGAATAGCAACGGAAGGACATACGTAACCTGACGGCAGGCCACGGGGTCGTACGTGCTTAGTGCCATCTTGCTGACCTGCTTTTGATAAACAGAAGGATCGAATCTATCATTCCGTCATGCACTTAACAATGTCGAGTTATCTTGAAGACGCATACTCCTATATGATTATCACGACGGGTAAGGCAGGTTTTAGTATGTGTTTTCCATTTATATGATTAGGAGGAGATGTCGACCTGCATAGGCTGCATGGCTCCATCCGTGAGGATATGCATATACGCCGCAACTCGGACGTGGCCGTGAACTAGAAGCAATACCAATTCCTATAAGAGATAAACATGAAGTGTGAAAAGCAGTGATTCGTCCATGTCTGCATGTGGCTTACATTAAACCTCTCACTATATTATTGTTGTGAAAGAACGTTGATAAGCCAATAAATTAGCATTGCCCAAGACGTGATAGAGGACATTAGACATGAATGGGGGTAATAATCAATTGTGGAAGAGCGACAGTTGTAATTTATATGCGATCAAAACGACATATACCTAGGCATAAAATATGTAGTTTTCGTGGCCACTTTTGTGTAGGAACGATATGGCTCAACGATATGTCATCTGTCGCAATGTACTATACATTCTTTTTTGCAAGAGCACTGTACTACACTAACCGAGTATATCAGCGCAACGGTTGCTATCTTGCTATAGTCTAATAATGTGGCTGATATAAAACATTTTAAGTGTTGCTACAATTTTATTTAACAATTAATATGTCGGATATTCATCTGCAATACATGTTTACTAGCATAGCTTCCATGTTGCAAAACAGTTTATTATTCGATGAAATATTTTTGTTAGAACTAACATAACAACATCTTTTCATACCTATTGTACATGTTTAATTTAGAGTAATGCTATACACACGATGTTTTTATCGTCGTACATGCGTACGATGCACGTGGCGGTAGGGCCGGCGCTCGGGGGTGGCATGGGTGAACGGCCAGGGTCGGCCCGCGGGCCGGTCGGAGTCGAAGCAGGAGGGGGCAGAGGCGAGCGGGCCGATCGGAGTCGGAGCAGGAGGGGATGGAGGCGAGCGAGCCTATCGGAGTCGGAGGAGGAAGGCAACGCTGGGGCGGTCGGAGTCAGAGGAGGAGGCGAGCACCTGGGCGGGAGTTGTGCGCCGGATCACGGTCGGGCGGAGGCGCGGACGGGCTGCAGGGGCGTTGTACGGACGTTTTCATCGTACGTGAAACATTTCCGTTTAATTTAGGTAATGCACTCATGCGTAGCAGTTCCTTATAATTTAGACCTAGATCTAATAGGCATGAAAATAATCTAATCTCAACCGATAAATATTGCTTGGAATCATCATATATCGAAGCACGATTAACAATTGACTCTAAGCTGGCAAACAGTGCTAGGTGCTTCATTAAAATGACATCTCAGCCCAATGGGATGTATCATGCATGCATGTATTGAGATCATGGAAGAGCCGTGATTCGCCTACAAAGATAAACGCATTTCTATTTCATTGGGGACACCTCTCGAGCCTGGTCAAGAAACAGGGGACATGAATTTGATAAATTGGAATGACCCAACCGGCCGGGAACAATCATTGATTCCATAGACCAGACGTAAACCGCCCCATTGGACGATGAGCGCGGGCTAGCTGCTGTTGCATCTCACGTTCTTTGATCCACGGAGATAAACGGTTGACTCGAAACAACGAGAGATGATTCCTTCCACGCCAGCTGCAGGTGTGATTGGGCGGAAGTACAACATGCACCAACCATATATGTTGTCTGCCAGTGCACACAACAGGCGCTCACTAGTCAGACTCAGACGCAAATATGCAATGCATTATGCAGCTCGTTCGATCGGGACTCCAACATCTTAACCTGTATTTTAATTTTAGTATAGTTTGTACTGCCTGCATATATAACCAGGCTAAGGCTGGCTTTTGGGGGCCTCGAAACAGTGTCATCTCCTCGGGGCTCCAAGGAGTGGAACTGAGAGGGGGCGAGTCTTTTTTTAATGTGACCGTGCCGGTGCGCGCTGCCGATCGATGCCAAATTGCCAATGCCATCCGTCGCACGCGCGAGCTGAGCCGATCGAACCGCAGTCCGCAGGGATCGCTGTGCGCTCCGGGCGGCCGGGTCTAATCACGCGTGGCACAGGTGGATCCACATGGACTGATCGGTGCGTCGCTACTCGCCCGTGCCCGGCCGCCCTACGTGCCTGTTGTGCCGGCCAGCCCGCCTGTAACATCATGCCGGGAGCGGAGGAATCTTTCTTCTTGCGGTCTGCGGGTGGTAAATCAGCTGCTCGTTTTCGTTTTGTTTTTGACGAGGAGTTGCGCATTACCCTCTGCATTTTAACAGGTACTCAAATATCCAATTAGCAATTCGATTTATTAAGTATACTCTAATAATGATTATAAGGTACTCCAAAGTGAGTTCTATGATTTTTTTATTAAAATCTATTTTTTATACCAAAATCTGTGTATATACATCTTTTATATATGAAAAGTGGTATATAGCAAAAATAAAAGACTCCTTTGGAAGACCTCCGTTAATGAATTAATATCATGTTAGTTTTCATACCAATGAAAAATCTTCAATCGACTTGCGTTGGAAGATTTTATAATTGGTATTTAAATGTACTGAAATTGATAAAGAAGTATAATATAATTATTTAAATGGTATATTAGAAGTGTGAGTATGTACTTCCGGGAGTACGAAATGGGCGTTATATATATATATATATATATATATATATATATATATATATATAACACTAAAACGAATATATTATACTTCTTTATTATTTTTAATATACTTAAATATCAATTATAAGATACTCTAATATGACTTAATTGAAGAAAAAATCATTGGAGTCCTTTATTTTTGCTATATACCATTTTCATATACCTTCTACTCCCGGGTGTAGTTATTCCCACCGCTGATATACCACCTAAAAGAACTTGATATACTCCTTTATCACTTTGGGTATACTCATATACTAATTATAAGATATTTCAATGTGAACCACATGAAAAATTTGAAAGAGACTCTATAATTTTTAACATATTTTGTAAATACCTTCATATTTGCACATAAAAAAGAGTATGTCTAAAGGAATAAGTCCACTTTACTCTCTCCAACTATCAGAAAAGTCTGATTTCCACCCTGAACTACAAAACCGGTTATTTAACCCCCTAAACTTACGAAATCCGGTCAAAAAACCCCTCACGTCGGTTTCAAGTGGCGGTTTTGCTGATGTGGCATATATTTTGCCATGTGGACATCCACATCACCCTCTCTCTTCTTCTCTCTCTCCCAGTCAGCTTGTATGTGTCTCATTTCTTCTCCATCTCTCCCTTCTTCTCTCTCTCCCACCATTAACTCCCTCTTGAGCTTTGCACCGGCTCCTCCCTTCCACCGGCCAGCCCGGCTCCTAGTTCCGCCACCGCCGCTCGCCTGGCCCACCGCCATCGCCGTCCCCTTGGCTGCGCCCCTCGACTCCTCCCCGCGTCATGGCCGCATGCGGCCGGCTCGCTCGCCCCATGCATGCACTGCTCCTTGGGTCTGCCCCGCCCCGCCATCCTTCGCATTCTTCGTCACCTTCAGCTCCAACACCTCCCCTTGCCTTTCTTCCCCGACGAGCAAACCGGTAAATTCGCCGCCTCCCTTCCTCCCCTTCCCCCCTCCTGGCTCAAGCACCACCTCGCCACCACCCACCTTTTCCCTATTCTTCCCCGTCCCAACTCCCAATGGAGCTCATCGGCACCACTCCTCCCCGCTGCCTCCTTCACTGCTGCCGATGCTAAGCCACCACAGCCGCCCAAGACCCAGCAAAGCCACCCCTATGATCCCCATTACCCACTGGTGCTCACCTCATGGAGAACGACGGCATGGTGTCGAGGAGGAGGCAGCGGGCGTGGTGCTAGGGGAGGAAGCGACACTGGGTGCGGGGAGAAGCCAGAGGCGGCGCAGGTGGCGGCGCGCGTAGGAGCCCAGAGGAGAGGGTGGTGCCGTGGGGGAACCAGAGGGGAGCAAGGGTGCAGGGGCATCGGTGGTAGCGGCGCCATGGGGTTGGTCCACGGGCGCACACGGCCGAAGGTGCGCGCCCACTAATGAGCTGGGGCGGCGCAGCGCCGGGGAGCCAGAGGTCGACGAGCCAAGAGGAGGCACGGTGCAGGGAGCTGAGGGCACCGCCGGGGCACAGGGGAAGACCAGTTCGGGCACAGGGCCGGCTGGAGACGCCAGGCAAGCCAAGGGGAAGCAACGCCGTAGGAAGTATTGGCTGAAGAAGCTCGAGGGGAAGAAGAGAGAGAGAGAGAGAGAGAGAGAGAGAGAGAGAGAGAATGGGGATGAGAGGAGGAGCGCCACGTTCACCACTCACAGTAACATGTCAACAAAACCACCCACTCAAACCGGCGTGGGGTGTTTAGTGCCCGAATTGCGCAAGTTCAGGGGATTAAATAACCGGTTTTGTAGTTCATGGTGAAAATCAGACTTTTCTGATAGTTGGAGGGAGTAAACTGGACTTATTCCATATCTAAAAAATTATACACACCAAGCCCTGAAAGGGTGTAACTACCACATATGTAGTCTTATATACTCTTATACTACACATATATACTCTTGGTTGCGTAAGATACCCCCTACTTTGTGAGATACGGAATAGGGAGTAACTACTCCTTGGAGTAGAAAAAAGGCTTCACACACATATATATATATATATATATATATATATATATATATATATATATATATATATATATATATATATATATAGATATAGGCGTATCTAATGCTAATAGGTAATTGAGTGTTAAGGTGCTAATACCAACCAAGAGCGTTGGATCTAGATTGAACAGCCCAGATTTGAGTGCTAATCCCACCTCCAATCCACTTAACCTTTTTTCACTAAACTCCCTACTGCCCCTTCATTTCACATCGCCAATCCAACATTCCCCCTCCTGGTTCCTAGCCTTCCTCTCACCCAGCTGAACCATCGCCGCCGCACCTCCCTGGCCCCTGGCGCCGCCCTCCTCCCCCTCTCGGTTGCAGCGCCGCCCTCAATCCCCTTCTCCCTTGCCTCCGACCCCACCCTCCTCCTCGCCTCCATCCACCACTACCCTCGTAGGCCTCCTCACTACCTCAAGGCATCCGGCGCGTGGGGCGCCGAAGGGCAGGAAGTCGCGCCGCGTCGAAGGGGCTCTGGGCCGAGGCGGCCGCGAAGGGCCGAGGAAAGGCTCGCCGCTGAAGGGGGCGGCACGTGGCACAGCCACCGCGGGCCACTGCCGAAGGGGGCTGCACCGAAGAGGAGACCGGTGCAGGGCTAGCCGGGAGGAAGGAGGCGCGCTCGGGACCGTGGAGGCCCACCGCCGGAGAGGGCCGAGGCGCGACGCCGAGGGCCTGGATGGTGACGGTGGAGGAAGCCGGGAGCAGCCGGCGGCGACGGCGCCATGGGGGAAGCCTGAGCGAGAGAAGGCAGCGCCATGGGAGCTTCGGCCGGGCAAGAGGAGAGAAGGGAAAAGGGGGAGAAGGAAATGGGGAATAGAAAGTAGATGAGAGAATCCGAGGGGTTATCACAAAACTGCATAAGTGGATTGGAGGTGGGATTAGCACCCAAATCTGAGCTGTTCAATATATATGGGGGCGTATATATATAGGACGTCCGTTTCGTACTCCCGAGAGTATGTACTTCACTTCGAATATACCACTTAAACGAATATATTATACTTCTTTATCACTTTCAGTATACTTAAATACCAATTGTAATATACTCCAACATGACTTGATTGAAAATTTTCATTGGAGCTCTTTATTTTTGCTATATACCATTTTTATATATAAAAAGAAGTATGTACACAAATATTGTAATAAAAGGTGGACTTTAATAAATTTTTTCATGGAACTCACTTTGGGGTATCTTATAATCATTATTAGAGTATACTCAAATAGATAAAGAGGTATCACATACGATCTAAGTAGTATATGAGAAGCGGGAGTACGTACTCCCAGAAGTACCATACCATTTTCCTATATAATATATATATATATATATATATATATATATAAAGAAGTATACATTTATTTATATAAATAAAAGAATTATGGATACCAAAGTGTGGCATGGAAAGTTGGAAACAGGTAAAATATAAAGTAATAAAATTACTACCTCTGTTCTAAATAAATGTTGTCGTAGAAAGCGTGCAGCAACATTTTTTTTAACTTTAAACCTAATATATGTAAAGTATTTATGTCTGTAACATGAAACATATAACAGTATATTTTTATAATTTTACTAACATATAATTAAAAAAAAATAGTCAATTGTGCACTTATTAAAAGCTATACTTATTTTTTTAAAATTTATAAAAGGCATATTTCGAGCACTTGGTTTCAGAGCAATCATTTTTTTAAAAAAATGAATACGATGAAGAACTGCCTAGTTTTTCAATTAACACTGAGAGGAAATGTCAGAGCAATCGTGGAATAATATCTTACTCGTTTGTATTAGGATAACAACATACAGTATGTCTTACAAGTCAGACTACAGTCTTCTTACACAAGTCACGTGCTATAATTTGATTCCATTTGCGCAATTGCATCTAACAGGAGGGGCCCGCCCAAAGTAAACCGCGAGGATCATTTTGACGGCCGACGGCTGCGAGGCGCAAGATGGCGGGTCCCTGCAGGATGGTTTGGCGAAGCCTCGCGACTTTAGACCTGGTGCTACCACTGGTTGGCTCGTGCCGGTGACTGGGTCATCACGCGGCCGGCCTCCCTGGACCAGACACTGACCCGGGAGCAGGCGAAAGCGAAGCCGTGAACGGTCTGTTCCTTTGTCCGAAAAGTCCCTTCCTGTTAGATACTTTTCCATCTCTGTGATACTACTAACAATGAGAAAAATCTTTACATGGCTTAATTAGCAAATGGGAAACAAAATTGTCACTCTGTCACCCTCTGATTCCTCCCCCGCCAAAATATGGAAAAAGAAGAAGGGGGAAATGAAAATGGTAAAAAAAGAAAGAAGAGAGTAGATTACAATACATATGCAGCTCGCACTTCACTGGTTGGGTCGGACAACGAGCGGCGTGTTTTTTTTGAAGGCGTTGTCTTATAGCACCGGTATCTGCTCGTCGAGATGAAAACCCTAGATCTGACCTTCATTGGTTGGATCTAGCGACGTTTTCTGTCCCTCCTTAGAGGCGTCATTTTGATGAGTTGACCCTCAAGCACCTTGTTGCAACTACTGTTCGGATGTGTTGGTTGAAGGAGAAGCTAGCTGTCGTCGGCGCAGACTGTTCCCGATGCTGGCCACAGCATGATAATTTGTTTGTCATTTAGTTCTTGGTCTGCTTTTTGTAAACCGATTTGTTCGTTTATAATAAATCATGGCTGTGTGCATCGTATGATGGATAGGCCGGGAAACTTGCCTTTCTATTATCTAAAAAAATGCAGCTCGCACTGTAGCTATCAACACCGATCAGAGTGATCATTCGATTGCTCGATGTCCGTGTCGATAAGTAAGCGCGACTTCTCGTCTCCGCCGGCAGCGGCAACTCTGTCGATGCTGTCCTTGGTGGCGACGTCTGCTCCGGTGAGCTGCTTCGAGCGCTTGGCCTCGGCGGCCCAGTCCGTCCGCCCGATGACCAGCAGCATGCGCACCATGCAGGTGGCCTGCGCGGCGAGGAGCCCGAACCACAGGCCCTTGAAGTCATAGTGGAGCCAGAACGCCAGGACGAGCGCCACGGGCGTCCCGACGAGGTAGAACGACCGGAGGTTGATGCTGGCGGCGTCCTTGGGCCGCGCACTGCCGCGGAGCACGCCGCACCCCGTCGTCTGCGGGCAGTTGCCGAGCTCGCACAGGCCCAGGATCGGCAGCACCGACGCAGTGAGCGCGACGATCGCCGGGTCGGCCGTGAACATGCTCGCCCACACGTTCCGAACGAGGAACGCGAACGCGGAGGCGAAGGCGCCGAACGCGAACCCCAGCATGAGCCCCACCGTGGCGGCGCGGCTCGCTTCCTCGGGCTGGCCCGCACCGAGCTCGTTGCTCACGCGGGTGGACACGCCGGAGCTGAGCGACGAAGGGAAGATGTATATGAGCGATGTGGTCTGGATCAGGATGCCCATGGACGCCACCGTGGCCTGCGGGTTCAGGAGCAGGCCGCACAGCAGGATCATGATCTCGTACCACCACCACTCGAGGCAGACGCTAACGCAGCTCGGCAGGGCGAGGCTAATGAGCTCGACCCAGCCGCGGAAGCTCTCGGCGGACAGCACGAAGCCGCCGGTGCGCCTGTGGACGCCTTTGAACAAGATGTAAGCAAGGAGGAAGAGGAGAAGGTTCAAGTTGGCCAACACGGACGCCAATGCCACGCCCTTGATGCCGAGGCCGAGGACGGTCACGAGCACGTAATTGATGGGCAGGTGGATGGCAATGGCGAGCGTGGCGCAGACGGTGAGAGGCAGGTTTATGGACTGCGTCCGGAGGTATATCCGCACCGGGTGGAGGAATGCCTGGAGAACGAGGTCAGGGAGCGACGCGAGAATGTAGGTCTCGGCGACCTCGGCGATGCCGGTGTCCTGGCCACAGAGTAGGAGGAGAGGCCGCATGTGCACCCACAGGCCACCGATGGGGACGGCGGCCGCGATGAGGAGCAGCACCGTCCGCTGCATGGTGACGCCGAGGAGCGAGTAATTGCCCGCGCCGAATGCCTGCCCGCATATCGGCTCCATGCCCATGGCGAGGCCGGAGAGGACAGAGTATCCAGTGATATTCGCAAAGCCGATGGCGAGGGAGCCGCCCGCGAGGGCCAGCCCGCCGAGACGGCCGAGGAAGAGCATCGAGATCATCGACCGGAGGTAGAGCAGCAGCCCCGTCAGGATCATCGGGAATGCGAGGCCAAGAATGGACCGCGCCTCGCCCCGGGCCGCACATGTCGACATCGGCGGCGTCATCGGGAACGCGACGCCCAAGGAAACGGACCAGGCTTCCTTCACCGCCTTGGCCAGCCGCCCCGGCGGCTTGCACGCGAGCACCGGCGCCGGCTGCTGCGCCGCCTCCGTCTCGTCCGCAGCCACCGGGATGACGATCTCCCCCGCCTTGGCGAGCAAGGGGGCGATGATGACGCAGCACCCATGGGACTGCGGGTCATCCGGGCATTCCACCGTGGCGCCTGCGCAGCACGTCATAGCTGAAACAGAGGAGTGCTCTGCTTCGTTGCCCGCGCGTGCGTGCGGTTTCGAGCGGAGGGAGAAATAGCTTTTACGGCGCTGGCCGGTAACCCCGGGCGATTTACGAGATACTACTCCGGTACGCGCAGTTTTAATTTGAGGGCAAGCGGAAAGAGAGAGAGAGGGGGGAGGGAGGGTGGGGGACGTTTCTTCGCTCTGTCTCCCCTTTGGAGGCTGGGATGGGGTGTTTGGTTGGTGGAGTTGTGAGCCGCGCGGAGTGATGGGAAGCCCGGCGACGGGTTTATATAGGCTCGCGACGAAGGCTCGGCGGGGCCGCGGCATTGCTCATGGCTTTATGCCTTCTTTTTTTTTTTTTTTAGTATTAAGGCACGTAGAATACGAGATACTTGAAAACGAGTGTTTAAAGAAAGAGAATGTAGCTACGTCATTAAGCATCTATGTAAAAATCGTTTCCTTCAATGCAAGTATCTATTTTGTAGGTGTTTAGATGATTGTATTATCTATTAATTATCTATAGTTATATACATAAGCACCTCTTAAGTACCGGTGCCTAATCAAGCATTGATGCTACAAAATAAGCATCTCATCTATCCTACGTGACAAAAAAACAGTTTTTCTTTGCTAAACACATCTCTAAACACCTACATTGTACATACTCTCACAGTGCGGCACTTAGCTAGCCAATTCGGTTGATGGCCAAAATTTTAGCATAGCTAAAACACACGCAAAGCCAAATATTGATAAAAAGAATATTGTTTGGATCGTGATCAAACTAACTTTTGGTGAGCATTTTTTTCTTGTTCTTGGATTGTCCGCGTGTGACATTGGATTTCATTAGTGTTATCGAATTTTTATGGGTGTTATCATAATTTAGTAGCAAACCAAATAACAATAAATTTTCATCACTGTTACCAATATTTGGTTTGCTTTGCAAGAGTAGCAAACCAAACAACCCCTTAGTCTTTTGACAGTTCACAGATGGTTTTGTAGTAGTTGTTGTTGCTGCTGTATCTATCAACTAGGAGCCGCTTATATGAATTATCTTCCATTTCTTTCATGAATTCTTTTAGAGAGTAAATTGTACAAGATGTACTTAAACTACTAAACTTTCTTTTTGCGAAACATATTTTTAGTTCATCCGAGACAGGCCTGTGGTGGTTGTACTGGCAGTACTAGCTACCATTTTGCATCAGTCACATATATACTTTCGCCTTAATAACTTGAGTAACCTGCATTGATTAACATATTGCGTCAACTGCTAGAAGTATTATTTTCTTGCAACCTTGCCTGTTAATCAAATTTTACAAAAGAATTGGTTCAAGATTCTTGACTGGTTGCATTTTGTCGTGTCCAAGACAAAACTCCAAATCAAAGAGATGCCATGAACAAAACTGGAATCACAAGTATGGTCGTACGTACAAATGTAGTTTCCTCAATTCTTATTCTAATCCAGCTATGCATGACAATGCAGGTCTGCACGAGATTTGAGTGGTTCATGTTGTTTATGTTTGACCCACATTCGTTGTGCTTAAAATCTAAAACTTGTCAGGGAACATGTCGTATGAAGAGCTGTTTTGATCAGGAATTCGAATCTTCGGTAGTTTTGATGTAAGTGCAACTAGAATAGTTCAATGAATGCTAGTACTAGTTTTCGGGATGACATGGTTTCGAATTTTGCTCTGAGTTGTACATTGAGCTACAGGGCCACGTTGACGATGACTTTTAACTTAGCTCTTTTGGATCTTCCGGTCAACCCATACTTCAAGGGTTTCTTTTATGCGTTGACAACGTCTATTGCAGGCCTAAAAGGGAGAAAATCAAAAGTCTAATGCAGGCCGTTTGTATTAGAAATGTGTATACTAAATAAGGTAGGTTTAGAAAGTCAACTCATCCTGTTAATTCAACATATTTTTAAGAAAACTGTGTAAATTCAACATTTGGCACAATAGCATCAAACCATACCTCATTGTCCTTCAGCTAATAAATGGGATCTAAAATATCAACTACGATATGACAATGCCATTTGATAAACAATGTCATCTTCTTCGTTTTTATGTACTCATCCGATCCTTTGTTGTTATGCCATCTGTACTTTCTTGAACAAAAATACTGCCTATTGAAAAAAGATCATATATAAAATTATATTGCAAAAGAAAATGCCAATTTTGCTATGACTCAATTGATTGGAGTTTGATTCCCCTTAGACCAATGCTTGGATTCTCGATCAGAAACATATTGCACTTGAATATACTTGCCAATGGCCCAATCTGTACAAACAATTTCATATGCCCAAGATGTTTTGGTCGGCAAAAGCCGTAATAAGTCGTATTCGGATTGATCATTTAAAAAGCTATTTAAACCACACCTAGCTAGTAGTAAAATTATAAAAGTTGGGATCCTTACAAAATAATCAATCTTAGCTATTTGAGGCTCCGAGCTAAGGTGCTCTGCATCTTGCAGGCCTTGCTGCCAATTAAGTCGGGAGAAACGGCCAGGAAACATGCTTAAAACCAGGTGTTTGGAAAACTAGGGACTCTCTCTCTCTCTCTCTCTCTGGTCAAGATGGAAGTGTGTGGTTTCACTTACCCAATTCAGCAACGATTGAATGATTTCTGCTTCGATGTTCTCCATATCAAGTAGCCTCACCCAACCTAGTAGCTGCTTTTGGAGCAGATGCACACTAACAATAGTAATGGATCTGCGTATATGGATAGCATCATTATCTTGGATAGGTGCGTGCAACAGGCCATGTTACGCGTGAGGAAATCTAGGCCTTTGCCTTCAAGTTGGGTCCGTAGCCAACATGCATGCAGTATGTGCGCATCGCCTAGCTAGGCATAGATGGGGAATGCACCTTTGCAAACAAGTGGCCATATTATAACCGATCACCGATAATTTTCGGGGTCCACGACCAGTCTAGTAGCAATAGCACTGGCCTTGTCTTCACCAGTGACCAACCGGCATGGTCCATGACCTGGCCAACGGCTGAGATTGGTCGAACCAACCATGCAGACCGGGGTCAGGCTTTGCATCTTTTTGGAGTAGTACACTAGTACTGCTGAAACGTTGGACAAGAGTTGGAGTCATCCAAGCTTTGCATTGTTGCCTCGGTGATGTGGTGGTTGCATGTGTCGGGATGGTCCATGCATATGCCGTGGCCTTGGTTGTATTTGTGGCCGGCGCCAAGCTATTATTGGCTCACCGGCTAAGTGTAAAAACAAGTTAGGTGCGTACATAACCTCCGCCTCCCGCCCGTTTGTCGCGAGACGCTGTACTTTTGTTGCCTTGCTCCTGGCCGAAGCCAACATCCATGGAGCGGCTGCTGAGGCCACGAGTGCGCTTTTTTGGAGCAACACAAACACTTGGTTTTGGCTACGTACTAGTACTACTATGTTCGTGCCATCGCCTTGGTTTTTTTTTTTTTTTTGGCTTAAGCCTTAACGAGGCGAGGCGAGCGGACCCGTGGCCGCGAAGGTGACAAGGGGCGCGTGTTAATTTCGCATATGTTTTGTCGACGCCTACGCGGCAGAGTAAAGCTGTCTTTAGCCTGTTGCGACGGGGACGCAGAGGACGTCGTGTACCGCCAAAAACGCCTCTTTGGCACGTCTGCCGTCTGTGCTACGGCGGAGCCGCGGACACTGCTCGTTGTCGTGATGTTACAGTCGCGAAAATATGTGCGCGAATACGGTTTTTCTTTCTTTGATTCCTGGGTGGTTTTGGTTTTCCAAGCGCCTTGGGCGAGGTCGTCCTGGGCGTACGTGACAAAATCTTTGCATTCAGTGCTGCGCCGTCCACATGGGGTATTTCACCGGCATGCTGCGTCAGGAATTCTGGTCCAGGTGATGACAAGGGGGCCCCACTTATGGTATTGGGTAGGTGTTACCATGCTTGCAAGGGCGACAGTTTTTTTTTCTTTATACATCTAATCAGGTGTCTCGCTAACTAGGGCATGTACAGTGAGTAACATCGGCAATCTTAATCTTTGCCACATAAATTTTTTTATGATATAGACGAGAGAACAAGAAGAGAGAAATAAGCCGTTTAGCACGCAACAAAAAGTCTATAAGACCTTTGTAGACAGTTTCTGTTTGCTGTTGTATCAATGTCGTCTATAGAAATTATAAAATCAATTTAGAGATGACTCATATATGAGTTATCTTTAGTTCTGTCTATAGATGATATAGAGAGTACTACAAACAACAATTGTTTGTACTATTGTACATGCCCTTACTCCTAGACTACACTTATTTTGGTTAGCGACTCTTTGTTTTAGATTTGTTAGCAGCAAATTTATTGTTCTTTAGGTGCAGGTGGATTTGGCAACTGTAGCACAAACTATCGGTGTGGCACACAATGTCTCTGACTGATGATCAGAGTTCAATTCCCACCAACTACGGGTTAGGTGGGGTTTTTTTTCGATTACAAGAAAGACGCACACGCACACATATCACCACACACACATGAGTGTTCCCTCCTTAGCACATGCGTAGAAAGACAGAGGCCAAGGATAAACCCACGAACTTACAAAATTCTTACTGAAGAGCACTCGTGTTTGCGAAAATATGGGCACCAGGTGTAATACCCACCCCAACACTGAGCCTAGAATGTTACCTAGACTATTCTCACTATCAATTTAAACCATATTTACCAATAATTTTAGTAAGCAATGCATGAAATAAAACCACACAATGGGTCACCTTTCAATAACCATAACAATATAAATACACAAATGATTAACTTTCACGGCTTGGAACCACGTGCCTGAGAACGCTCGGGACCACGCTCCTGAGAACGCTCGGGGCCTCGTGCTCGGCAACATTGGTTAGTAACAATTAATAATAATCAAACCCTAATTAAATAACCAAGTCCCAATCATTAAGCTAATCATAACCAAGTCTACTAATCAATTCTAAATGAATGTATTATGTCTCTAGATTTAGTGAAAACAACAAAGTAAAGATGTATGTGTGATTGATAGCATGTGATGCACATGTGCTACTCTATCCCATGCATGTCGCCTTCATTGGTCACCTAAAAGCAACAACAAAGCAAGAGTGAGTACAAGACTCAACAAGTACATAATAGAATAATAAAGAAATAACTTATCATTCAATTAAATCATCATCATATTTCACATATTCAAATAACATTATCATTTTTCATGTAGTTATTTAACATCATTACCTTTTCATGAATGCAATGCTCAAGTATGCTCCATGTTCATATACAACTTCATCAGCTGATACCAGTATAGCGAGTGATCACCCATCGATAAACCACTCTATCCTCCACTCTAGTGGAGTTCCTACCTATGTAGGATTTTATCTAGAGCTCTCCAAACTAGCCATGCAACATTATTCACAGACCTCACCAGAATAGTTACATGACTCTCATTGACCTGGCTCGTGCAATCATGTCACAATGAATGCAAATGATGCAATATTTTTCCATTATCCGTTAACATGATCCATTATTATCATTACCATACCATCAACTTTATCTTATCCTCACCATTATCATGACATTTAAATAACCATAAATAAAGCATAAAAATATCATAGCAAGTTAATTGTAAATACAAGTGGCAAACAAATCGATGTCTACCGCTCTATCATACACTTGCCATTTAGCCACGAGAACCAGAACGATGCAAAGATGGCAGTGAACTTGAAGCCAACAAAATTATACAATAATTGAAATTAAGATTTTTATACGAAATCAAACAAAAAATATCTAAATTTTGGAATAAAAATAAAATAAATTAGCAAATTAATTTTAATACAAATTCCAAAGTAAAATTCCTAAATAACTGTAATTCGAAATGAAAATTAAAGAAAAAATAGCAAATTGGATTCGTATACGAATTCCAAGGAAATAATTGAATTTCAGAATAAAAATTAAAATATAAAAAAAATTGAAATTCGATTTTTCCTTACGAATTCTAAAGTAAAATCCCTAAATAACTAAAATTTAGAATAAGTTAAATAAATTTAGCAACTTGATTTGTATATGAACTCCAATAAAAAAATAACTAAAATGTTGAATAAAAATAATTTTTTTAACGAGGGTTGCTAGAATGATATCGGAGGAGACACAAAAGAAGCTACTACGTTCGCTCTCAAGGGCTAGAGATTATCACGTTAATCGGAGAAAAAAGAGAAAGATCTATGACGTTGATCGTGATGGGTCCAGATTATAAAGGTCTAGATTTTAAAAAAGGAGTCTGTGCCGAGCACAATAAACTGAAATTCCAAATAAAAAATAAAATAAAATTAGCAATTTGATTTTTATATGAATTTCTAAGTAAAATATATAACAATTATAATTTAAAATAAAAACTAAATAAAATTTTCCAATTAGATTTTTATACAAAATCCAACCCAAAAGTGACTGGAATTCAGAATAAAAAATAAAATTAGTAATTTGATTTGCATGCAAATTCCAAGGTAAAATCCTTAAATAGCTATAATTTAGAAAAAAAATTAAAGAAAAAAAAAGCAATTGGATTTGTATACGAATCCCAAGAAAAATAACTAAAAACTGGCGGTGATACCGGTATAGCGGTGATCACCCATCGATAAACCACTCTATCCTCCACTCTAGTGGAGTTCCTACCTATGTAGGATTTTATCTAGAGCTCTCCAAACTAGCCATGCAACATTATTCACGGCACCTCACCGAATAGTTACATGACTCTCATTGACTGCTCGTGCAATCATGTCACAATGAATGCAAATGATGCAATATTTTTCCATTATCCGTTAACATGATCCATTATTATCATTACCATACCATCAACTTTATCTTATCCTCACCATTATCATGACATTTAAATAACCATAAATAAAGCATAAAAATATCATAGCAAGTTAATTGTAAATACAAGTGGCAAACAAATCGATGTCTACCGCTCTATCATACACTTGCCATTTAGCCACGAGAACCAGAACGATGCAAAGATGGCAGTGAACTTGAAGCCAACAAAATTATACAATAATTGAAATTAAGATTTTTATACGAAATCAAACAAAAAATATCTAAATTTTGGAATAAAAATAAAATAAATTAGCAAATTAATTTTAATACGAATTCCAAAGTAAAATTCCTAAATAACTGTAATTCGAAATGAAAATTAAAGAAAAATAGCAAATTGGATTAGTATACAATTCCAAGGAAATAATTGAATTTCGAATAAAAATAAAAATATAAAAAAATTGAAATTCGATTTTTCCTTACGAATTCTAAAGTAAAATCCTAAATAACTAAAATTTAGAATAAGTTAAATAAATTTAGCAACTTGATTTGTATATGAACTCCAATAAAAAATAACTAAAATGTTGAATAAAAATAATTTTTTTAACGAGGGTTGCTAGAATGATATCGGAGAGACACAAAAGAAGCTACTACGTTCGCTCTCAAGGGCTAGAGATTATCACGTTAATCGGAGAAAAAGAGAAAGATCTATGGCGTTGATCGTGATGGGTCCAGATTATAAAGGTCTAGATTTTAAAAAGTCTGTGCATGTAGAGCACAATAAACTGAAATTCCAAATAAAAATAAAATAAAATTAGCAATTTGATTTTCATATGAATTTCTAAGTAAAATATATAACAATTATAATTTAAAATAAAAACTAAATAAAATTTTCCAATTAGATTTTTATACAAAATCCAACCCAAAAGTGACTGAAATTCGGAATAAAAAATAAAATTAGTAATTTGATTTGCATGCAAATTCCAAGGTAAAATCCTTAAATAGCTATAATTTAGAATAACAATTAAAGAAAAAAAAATAGCAATTGGATTTGTATACGAATCCCAAGAAAAATAACTAAAATCTGGGATAAAAATAAATAAACATTACAATTTTATTTCTATACGAGTTCCCAAGTAAAATCCCTAAATAACTAAAATTTTGACTAAATTAAGTGAAATTAGCAATTTGATTTGTATATGAACTCCAATAAAAAATAACTGAAATTTTGAATAAAAATAAAAGTTATAACGAGGATAGAAGAATTATGTGAGATGACTAGATAAGACCACGAAAGAGTGCAATAGTATCGATCTGTCCTGTAAGAAGACGTTGACCCACGAGGAAGCGAAGAGTCGAGGCGGTGACACGAAGATAAGGGTAATGTCATGCTCCTCACGTTAGCCGTTCAACAAGGACAATTTCGTGCTACTCGCTGGAGCTATTAAAGAGAAAGTGCAGAGTTGAAGAAGCCAAGGGGCACGATAACAAGTAGTGACGAGGATTAAAATCTCTATGTATTATTTTTAATACATAACAGATCATACGCTTCGTGGTCGTAACCCCTGAGGTGCACGACCTCACTGGTCGTAGAGATTCCAGAGGTTTCATAATGGGTACCCTGGTCGGACGAAGGCCTAAGCCAAGGTCACGATCAGGAGAACTGCTCGTAAAAAGTATGGACTGATACTTGAACTGATTCCAGGTATATTCTCTACCGTATGATGAATGGAATACGTGCATGTTTCATACCATACAACGTTTATTATCTAGAAGCACTGACGAACAACCACCATGCGGTTATATGTCTCATAGACATATAACCTCCGAACGGTTGATTCTTTATCAACCGTCACTTGACTCCACCAGTCACGACGCTTCACATCAGATGTCTTCTCCAGAAGTAACTGCCACCTCTTCAAGGGATATTTAAAGATGGAGCATGGACGGAGCAAGGAAAAACAAGAAGAGACGAAGATAGTGCCATCAGACTAAAGCATAAGTCTTAGATTCGTGTTGTAAGTATGATATTGTAAAGGAACAAGCAGTGTTCTCAGTGTATACAGGTGTAGTTCATCATCTAGTCAGGAGGCATCCCCTGTAAAACCCAGTTCATACTAATAAAAGAGCAGTCTCATTATTACCCTAGATTTCCCACGTCACTTTCTCCTTTTCTTTTCGTAAGATCGACGACTTGATCGTCGACAGCTGGCGTCGTCCGTGGGGATCGCGGCGTGGAATCTTGGAAGAATTACTCTGCTCATCAAATCTTTGTCCATTCCTCATTTGTGATCGCTGATGCGGTTATGGCGGGAAGTTGGGATGAAGAAAACTGGTTCGACCTGGCGGACTACGCCAACCTCGACATGGACGCATGCATGCGCGCTATGGAGGAAAACAAAATCTCTTCATCATCCTCCTCCGCCAGTTCACCTATCGCAGAAATCGGCGAAGTCGACCGGATGGATGAGGATACACCGCTACGATCAGTGGCGGTTTCAAAGGAAGTGCTTCCGACCAGTTCGGAACACCCTAAAGCCTCAGCAAGCCCGACCTTTTCGACCGGCAAAAAAGGTGACAAAAATTCAACACCGCAACTCGAGGTTCAATATACCTTTGATGCGATCATGGTTGATAGGTACTCACCGATGGCTTCTAGCAATTCTAGGAGCCAACCAACACCTGGTGACGGTATCAATGAAACCTCCATTGGCATAAACCAAGTGGGGATGATAAGGCTCAGCATTCGATCGGCAATTCGCCGGATCAGGTTGAGACCCTTCCGAAAACCTCAGGAAGTGCTGATCACTGACTGCTCTCCGTCATGGAAGCTTCTCGTAGAAGCTCTGAAAGGCTCTCCATCGATTATGACGGAAGCTCATCGGAGGATCATTGCTGGAAGCACGAGGTCAATGCAATCGGAGATAGAGATCAAAATGCTGTGTACGGTCCTCCATATGTTACCTTGCCACCACGTAATAATGGAGATGGTACGGGTGGTCAAGCACCAAATGCCGGAGGTAACGGAACTGGTGGACGTCTATCAGTTAATTCGTCTGATCCTGCCCCAACCAATGTAAGGGACCAGGCAAGGCCGACCAGGAGATCGGTGGATTCAAGCCATCGGACACCTTCTTCTGAAGAAATCCTTCGAGACCTTCTGTAACAATACAAAACCTGCAGCGAGTTAGAGATATGTTAAATACTTCTGATCGTGCTTTGGCAGAGACTCGGGTTTTTCCCAATTTGTAGGTCAAGTATCAGAGATTATCCAACAGAAAATGCAGCGCACATAAGCATATCGGGAACGAAGGCACCCGCAAAGTCAGACCATGACTTCGTCTCAGCATTCTTCCCGATGCAGAGGCTTGCATGGTCGTGTTGAGGATCAGTTGACACTACGACCACCTCGACGACTCCGACCAACAAGTCATGAGGGGAGGAGACTGTTCCAGGAATCCTCACCCTCACTTCGCCAAGAGGAACAATCGCTTGGACCTGGTGATCTTCGACATCACCTAAACCAGGCAAGCGGTCGGAGGCGTTCTAGTAACGTCCACGACCGAATTGGAACACTGGAGCACCAACAATCTGGTCCTAAAAATCGGTCTCCAACCGATTATAATCTAGCACATTTTCAAAGAAGGCGCCACGAAACTATCACAGGCTGTCGAGCCTTCTCAGCAGGGCTCCAGGCTGTGCGTTGGCCAAATAGGTTCCGACCGACCAATCTGGATAAATTCAATAGGACCCAAAATCCTTTGAAATTTCTCCAGATATATACCACCGCTATTAGAGCCACTGGTGGTGATGAAAATGTAATGGCAAATTATCTTCCTACGGTATTAGAAGGATCAGCCCGATCGTGGTTGCTAAACCTTCCGGTCGGGTCTATGTATACTTGGGAGCAACTCTGCGACCTTTTGATTGCAAATTTTCAGGGTACGTATGATCGCCCTGGAAAGGAAGATGATCTCCATAGAATACGACAAAAATCTAACGAAACTCTCCAACAGTACATCAAAAGATTTAGCCAGGTTCGTAACTCAATACCGGAGGTTGCAGAATCTTCTGTTATCCAAGCCTTCAAAGCGGGATTAAGAAATCGAAGGTTTACGGAGGATTTAGCTATACATCCCCCACGAACAACCATCGAGCTCTTCGACATGGCTGACAAGTACGCGACGGCTAGTAAAGCGGTCGAGTGGAACGAAGCCATTGATCGAAAAGATAAAATTCCCCAACCTGGCTTAGATAGGACAGAAAAGAAGCAAAAGAAGACTCTCAAGAAAAAGAAGCATGGCAGAACCAACGATAAGGATGTTCTTGCTGTTCCTGAAAAAGTTACCAAGGGAAGAAAGGATTATTCTGGTCATGGCAAAGCCAAGGCCCCGACCAATGATTACAAGAAAAATAAAAAGTGGTGTCCTCTCCACCAGCAAACAGGACACGACTTGCGCAATTGTCGTGCTTAGCAAAAGAAGCTGGAAGATTATTATGCAGGTAAAGGTCCACTCCCGTCGATACAAGAGCTCGGGGAAACAAGCTCCAAGAAAGACAAAGATGGTGACGAAGAAATGGAGTACCAAGAGCCTCAGCACACTGTCGATGTGATCTTCGGTGGATCTTCTTCGTACGAGTCCAGACGTCACCTGAAAGCCATGGAGCGAGAAGTCAACCTTACCGAACCTTCGATCGTCGTTAAACCTTCAAGGTGGTCGGAGACAATAATCTCCTTCAGCAAAGAAGATTGCCCTATTCCTTTGACTCGACAGGTAGGTTTCTAATTGTCGTTGAGCCTACTATTAATAACTGCAGGGTTAATCGGGTCTTGATAGATGGGGGTAGTTCTCTAAATATTTTATTTGCAAGTGCTTTGGAAGACATGTAGATTCCCAAATCTAAGGTAAAACCTGTGAAGTATGCCTTCCATGGCATAGTTCCTGGATCTACCGCCAAGCCAATAGTATATCCCGGGTGATAAAACTGCCATGCTATGTTGTGTATGATGTCTAGCTAGCAGCTAGCTGGAGGTTCGGATCACAAACCCGACCCGTGGTATGTTCTGTCAATATTTCCTTAATACCATGCATACACTGATACATATATGGGGTATTTGCTGCTGTAAGAATAACTTGTAGAAAATAGGGCCAAAGCCCGGTCCCATCTATTATATTATTAAAGCGATAGAAAAATAAGCCACCACGTTCGCTCTTAAGGGCTAGAAATTCCTACGTTAATCGGTGGAAAAAAGAGAAATATCTACACCGTTGGTTATAGTGGGTCTAGATTATAACGATCTAGATTAAACGAAAGAGTTCATGTCAAGTACAATATAGAAATAAGAGTCTATGACAAGTAAAATACAAAAAAACTGAAATTCAGAATAAAAAATAAAATAAAATAAGCCATTTTATTTTGACATGAATTTCTAAGTAAAATCACTAGATAAACATAATTCGAATAATTTTTTTTAAAAAAAATAGTAATTTGATTAGTATACAAATTCCAACAAAAAATAACAGAAATTCAGAAAAAAAAAAATTAGCAAATTGATTTTGATACGAATTCTAAAGTAAAATCACCAATAATTGTAATTCTTAATATATATTTTAAAACATTGCAATTGGATTAGTATACGAATTCCAATAAAAATAATAAAAAATCGAGATAAAAAATAAAATAAAATTTGCAATTTCATTTCCATATGAATTCCAAAGTAAAATACTTAAATAAATAAAATAGATAACAAAAAACAATAAATATAACTCAGAATAAAAATTAAACCAAAAATAGAAATTGGATTAGTATAAAAATTTCAAGAAAAAATAAATTAATTTCGGAATAAAAATAAAATAAAACTAGCATTTTGATTTCGATACGAATTTCGAAGTAAAATCTATAAATAACCGTAATTTAGCATAAAAATTAACAATTAGATTAGTTTACGGATTCCAACAAAAAAAATTAAAATTAGGGACAACAAATAAAAGAAAATTTTCAATTTGATTTTCATACGAATTCCAAAGTAAAATATCTTAATAATTAAAATTTTGAATAAATTAAATATAAGTTATAATGAAGATATCGTGAATGATGTCGGATGGGACCACGAAAGAGTGCAATTGCGTCGATCTGTCCTACAAGAAGACATTGATCTACAAGGAAACGAATAGCCGAGGCAACGGCGACGAAGATGAGAATAATTCCATGTTGCTTACCTTAGCTGTTCGACAAGAACAATATTGTGCTACTCACTGGAGCCGTTGGAGAGAAAGATCAGAGTCAAAGAAGCCAAGTGCTATGACGACGAATGGTGAGCATCAGCGTTGTTGAAGAAGTCTATAGCCAAAGAAATAAAATAATGAGGAAGACATAACAGAGAGAAGATGAAGCTTTTGATTAAAAACGAGCTATCGACGATATGTGATCATCAGGTAGCTAGGAGCATACCATCGTTGGTGAGTGACATGGCGTCACCGACGATGGCGAGCAAATTCTTCCTAACGTTAGACAACGACTAAGGCAGACATACCGACATCAGTGAAGATGTAAGGTCGTCGCAGTTAGTGAGGAAGCTACATCGTTGAGTTGAACAATGTAAAAGAAGAGGAGTGATCGACACAGGAGAAGAAGATATCGGACATGTATAATATCGTACATGTGTATATACATACATGCATCCTACGAATAGAAGCATGGGCGTACATAAAGAAAGAAGCAAAGAGTTCGGAGTATAGATAGTGCAATGGTAAGGAATAGACTTGGGGGCACTGGAGAGAGTGCGACGGGTGTCCCGACAGAGATCGACAATATTTGCACGCATATACGTGCAGATATCACAATGGTCATCATTAAGCGATAATTAGAGAGAAGTAGAAGATAACTATGTGGTAAAGTGTTGCATTGAAAATGGTAGCAGCTGAGAGATATCGATCAATAATTGGGCTTGCTCTTGGAGGTTGAAGTAGAAAAATTGTACTGGGGAGAGGAGATAGAAGACACACGATTCGGTGGGGCAATCGACGTAAGGGAAGATAAGTTCATGGTAGGTCGTTCATGGTGCATGGTGTATATGTGGGCAATATACTCTAATACCATGTAAACTAATAAGATAATTTTGTTGCACACATAATCAATGCATTGCTTGAGATTAACCGAGGTACATGTGCATGCAAATATTTTGGAAAAGAGTTAAGGGCATGTATCTACATGATGTACACATAATAGAGAGTGATTAACTTATTATACTCATGATTTTCTTCCATGAAAGCTCATACTTCAATTACGTTACTCAAGTTGTATTTTCTTCAAGCTTCTATTATCATTTTCTAATGTTTATGATACCTTAAAAATCTAAATAGCTACAAGATATGTAAATATATTCTGAAGTATCCAAAAGTTATATCATTTGTCACTACAAACTTTAAAACAAATCTAACCGTCCAAATGTGCGGGTCACCCTGCTAGTTTTCATTAGAAAAGAAACCACATCAGTTCAATGCAACTACTGTAAGGATTTGATCCCATAATACTCCAATTGTATTAGACTTCTAAGGTGCATATATGCTCTAAATTTATAATTAACCATTCAGAATCTGGAGGAGTTACATAGAGATTTTTTCTATGTGTTGGCATATCAAATTAAGGCTGTTCATATTGGGTATTTTGGAGGGACATGCTAGCTAGGGACTCGATCGATGCAACATATGTGACGAAGTCCTCTTTATCTTTTTCAGATGTGGATCAAATTATTTCCCTGAAAAGAGCCTCTTTTCAGATATGGAGTGAATCATTTGCCCAAAAAGAAGTGAAGAGAAGGTTTGGCACTGCAGTATGCATGTGCCCTTGTCGTTGTAGTCCTGTAGACACCGTGTTACCTTAAAAATAGACGAACAATTGTAGCTAAGATTGACGAAAGCTGTTAGTGTTGCCCGGGAATCACAGAAATCAGACATACGTGTCTCCAAATGTGCATGCAGGATAAGAGACACCACAGAAGCCGATGCTCTGGACTTTTTATCCTGTTGATGATCTAAGGGCATTTGACAAATGGATGAATTTTCAGAACGGAATCCAATACTCTCAATTAGTTAATTACCTGCGTTTGGTCTAAGCAAGAATATTTCGGTAAACAATTGCTGAAGAAAGCAACTACATTAATAACCTCCTCAGGAACCAACACAACGCTGCAGTCTGCAGGCCTTTGTGGCGAAGATATTCTCCAATTTCTGTGACTATGGATTCTGAAATAAATGTTTAGTCTAGCTTTCTGTTTTTTCTACATCTTCACTCCTCCCTTTATGTTCTGATCTTTTTATTTTGTACGAATATTTGGTTTTTCTACAGTCAAGATAGCTTAATTAAGATCTTTCTTACTGTTACTTTCAAGAAAAGGTCGTCTGATAGTAAGAAAAGTATGTTTTACTGTAGCCCACCTTGCTATGATAAGTTGGTTTTTGAAGATCATATAGCTTGAGAGAGCATGGACGCTGGCACAAAGCTTGAGTTTCGATTCAGGTAGCGTAAAAAGTATATGTTGAATCGGCATCCCCATATATAGGGATAAATCAGAAAAATGAAAAGGCATGCTTAGATAAAGACAGTGCATAAATATATACCCATCAATGCTCGAGGTCTCTGGAACCATCTCTGGGTGGGGTGTTGGAGTTGTAAGATACGACTTCACCCACTAAAGTTTAAATCCTGATGTCAATTTATTATGCACACACGACTGCATTTCAGTAGGAATTTTATAAGGTTATTGATTTATTCCTAGCATCCGTTTGTCTGGATGTGTACCAAAAGGGCACGCTCGTGTGTATACGTGTGTGGTGGTGTGTCACATGCTCTCCGTGTAATAATAATAAAAAATGGTCGAGACCTTCGTATAACAGGAATCTTTACAGACTAGAAAACGGAGGAAATTAATTATGCTGTCCTTGCTGGTTCGTTAGTCTTTGGAAACCACCTTGATGGTACTTAAAGATGGGCGAAAACTGCGTCCAGCGAAAGCAAATAGATTTGGAATTGACCATATCTGCTTTCAGCTAAATAATAAATACAATAAATAGTGTATAATTAGGAGGAAAAAACATCCGAGTCAACACTACACATCTTTTTTACGTGAACGAGGTTTCTACTACTCACCCTACTCACAAAAGAGAGTCGTTTTGGGTATGTATAATCAAACTTTCACTTTGAATTTTGATTTTTTTAATATTTAGATTGAACACATGAAAATCATCTGATAGATATGTCTTGAAAATAACTTTGATAAAAGTATAATTTTATTAGATTTTATTAATTTATTACAATATAAATTAGTGATCAAAATTACGTTTTGGTGACAGTGTCTATATTATCCAAAACGACATTATTTCGTGACTAGAGAGTTTTTTTAGACAAGGAGTTTCTACTATTTAACATTGAAAAGGGAAAAAGGATGCACAGCGAGGCTGTTTTCTAGAAACCGTCATTTGTTTGAAGTCAAAACTCAGAACAGAGAATAACTAGGGCTCAAAAAGAGCTTTATCAAGAGAGATATATACATCACAAAACAGTTGCACAAGCTTGTCTATCTCTCTCGAGGCTCTGTCGAAACAACAATTGCTAAGTTTCGTGCTTTCATACTGAAGTCAAGCAACTCTACAGTCTTAAATTGCCAAAAGATTTATAGGTGTATCGATCTAGCATTAACACGTACTACGTATTCTTCAACCACTCATGCAAATGGCTGGCCGATGTGGACAACGCCCGTTTTTTAAGTAATCGAAATGAATATTTGGAATTTTGGATGTATCAACATCCTCAAAGGAATAGAAACATAACAGGTAACCTCAATCGGGTTCACTTTGTAGTCAATTAATTGAGTACGTGAAAACGAAAGAAGAAAATCTTTAGGCTACACTAGTATAGTACTACGCAGTCGGAGACTGTACGTGGGTATGGAGTGTACTCCGTGGGAGGCACGGGCACGGTTACGGTCTCGGCGGGGCATGCGACCGGCACAAGTTGCTCAGCTCCCCGGTGACTCCACAGCAACATCGCGCGCGCGCGTGGAAGGGAGAGCGCCACCGGCCGCCCGACATCTCCCTGTCCCCGTGCCCACCACAGCCGCGCAGCTCGCGTCGAACGACCGAAGAAGCCTTGAACCGTTCCGACCCTCCCAACTGGCGAGTGGCGACGTCGGCGTGTCACGTCGCGCGCCTCGCTCGATCGGCCGGTCGTTTTTTACCGCGCGACGGCCTGGAATACCATTTCAAAGTCTCGCTTGCGCCGAGGAGAAGCCACGCTAGCTACGCTACAAGCCTACAACCGCCTGCTAGCTCGATCGAGCCTCGATCAGGTCTTTCCGTTGCCTGCCGACATGAGGAGAAAAGGAAGGCATGCATGCGTCCGTGACAAGTGACAACGGGGTTGGAGGTGTGCAACCGGCCGTACGATAGCACGACTGTTTTGGCGCCGTATTGCCGTGTTGGAGACGAAGATTTCTTCTGTTCTGGTGAGCTGGTCTGATGGTTGCTTACGAATCACTCCTATAAGGAGTAACTATTGCCACAAATATTGGAAGATTTCTCCCTCAATAGATCAATATGTTGTAGTTACTAAATAGTGAGGGATACATGACATGAATGATTTTTATTTAATTGCGTAATTAATTTATCAAAGGATATACTTCTTAGATAATGGAAGGGCAAGTCTCCCGGCCTCTGCATCATACGATGCACACAACCATAATTTATTACAAACAAACAAATCGGCTTACAAAAGGCAGACTAAGAACTAAATGACAAACAAATTGTCATGTCGTGGCGAAGATCGAACAGCCATTGCCGCGGCGTGTAGCTTCTCCTTTATCCAACACATCCCTATCGCCGATGAACACCAGGTTGTCCACCAGCACATCGACACGAGAACAGTAGCGGCGCAACAAGGTGTTTGAGGGTCAAATCACCAAAGCGACGCCTCCAAGGAGGGAACGACATAGAAAACGTCGTCAGATCCAACCAATGAAGGTTAGATCTAGGGTTTTCACCCCGGTGAGCAGATACTAGTGCTCCAGGACAACGCCTTCAAGAAGGACACGACGCTCATCATCTAACCCAACCAGTGAAGGTCAGATCAATGCTCAGTACGTCGTCGTCGCCGGATCCAACCACTGAAGGCCAAATCAAGGGTTTTCACCCCAGTGAGCAGATACTGGTGCTCCAAGACAACACCTCCAAGAAGGACACGACGCTCGTCGTCAAACCCAACCAGTGAAGGCCAGATCAAAGCTCAGTACATCGTCGTTGCCGGATCCAACCACTGAAGGCTAAATCAAAGGTTTTCACCCTGGTGAGTAGATACCGGTGCTCCAAGACAACGGCTTCAGGAAGGACACGACGCTCGTCGTCTAACCCAACCAGTGAAGACCAGATCAATGCTCAGTACGTCGTCATCGCCGGATCCAACCACTGAAGGCTAGATCAAGGGTTTTCACCCAGGAAAGCAGGTACTGCTCCAAGACAACACCGCAAAACTTCCTCGTCGCCATATCCAACCAGTGAAGGCTAGATCACCACCACTATCCCATGCAGCCATTAACCACAGCCTAGCACATCCGCGGAGCCATGGTCACACACAGCCTCCACGGAATGGAGGCCGACGGCTACTGTGGGCCACACGCCGCATCGCCACCAGATCCCATCTGGGCCAGCCTGCCGCCGTCCAGATCCAACGCCATCATGCACAGATCCAGAAACAGCAGAGATACCACACCATAGATCTCGCCGACCTCAACGCAGATGAGCCTTCTGGCCAAACCAATGGCCGCTCACCGTCCAGAGCCGCCACCGGGCTCTAGAACCTTGACACAACGGCAGGAGAAGAGCACCGATCTAAACAATCGAGAACCCAAAAGAAAGCAAGAGAAAAACAAGAAAAAAGTGGAGCGCGAGCAATGCGGAGAGGCCCCACCGCCGCCGTCGGTGGCAGCGGCCACCAGCAGTGGCAGCAAGGGGAGCGAGGTCGAGGGAGGAGGTCATCGGCTGGAGGCGGCCGATCTGGATCAAAGGATTATACTATTGCAAATTAACTTCAAACTGTTAAAGAACTACTAAATTTAAACGATGATTAGCAAACTCATTTGACTTTTCAATCATTTGGACATACTTCAACTAGTATTACACTTGAAACATTTCTTTCTTTTACTATGAGTGAAACATTTTTCAATGTAGGATCAATTTCTTAATTAGTTTAGACTCAGTAAGTCCCGTGTCATTATTGAGTACCTTTTACTAAAATTCAATATGAAAAAAAATCGGATATTGTATACCTGATTTTGAATGTTTTGGCAGTTTTTCTAGTTTCAACTCCTCTTTCTAATGGGAATTGAGCGTGAGAGTTCCAGCCGCAAAAAGAGAAGTTAAAAAAATAATCAAAACACGACGGTCAAAAAAATCTAGATGTGGTTAGAGTTTTTTTTAACAAAATATTATATACGAAACTGGTCATGTTAACCTTGCAATAAAAATATCTAGGTCTGTTTGGCTTGTCAATGGGCTTATATACAATACAGCTGGTTGATGAATTTGTAAGGCAGTTTATTAGATTAGGTTTACAACATACTATGTTCAATAAGCAAACTTAAGGTATGTTTGGAACACGAGAATTTTGCAGTAAACTATACAACTCACGCAGAAATGTAGAAATATTCTCGTGTTCCAAACAGGGCCTCATTGAATTGGCCTCAATATTGGCTATTTGCATAAACACAAATTTAGGGTGTTTATTTTTCTTATCAAAGGGTAAACTCAGCTTCAAGTCGACCGTGCAAACCTATAGCATTTGCTTATTTGTAGAAGATGGCTTAATAAGCTTAAGTGAGATTTTTTTTTTGTCAATAACGACTAAGGTAAAATGTAGTCGCTGTAGATGTGTTTGTCCTCTAGAAGCCATTTGGCTAGTTAGAGCCCGCGAAGCCGCCTTCTCACATAACACCTGAAGTCCTGGAAGAGTTTGGTCCTTAAACGAAAGAAGAGCTTGGTCTTATTATACATGCATGCCATGAATTAATCTGTCGTGTGAAGTCTAGAGTGATTATTTCTTTTTGACCAAGCTACGACAGCACACCTCGCTTTCGTTATGTGAACTGAGGCATGACATGTCAAATAAAGCTAACGCACGCACGGCCGGCCAAAGTAAACTTTAATTGCAATCTATGCAAACTATACATGTACAGTTTTGTATATTGCGTGATGAGTTTAACAGCATGTGCATGACTTATCTGAGCCGACATGGCTGAGCAATGTAATGTAACTGAGTATACTTATGTTAGTTTTATGCCCTCTACCTAGAATTGAAACCGAAGGTAATCGAGCTAAGTTTCGCTCATCTGGTACTGTTTATGTGTTGTTTGCTTTGGCTTCATTTTGCAACTTATCCCGGGGATAAGCTGAAGCGGAAGTCAAAATCCAAACTCATACGAGGGCATCTCTAAAAGCGTTCTCTATTTTATTTTTCATGTCACTTCCATATCAACCACAGACAATATCTCCAACATCTTTCACTTCACAAATTTTATATTCTTTTCACAATAAATTCTCACCTTCTCTCTCATCCCTCACCTTCCTCTTGCTCATTTGTGCGGCCCACAAACTGCGTCACGGAGGGACAGCGCGTCAGGTTCCGATGGCAAGAGCTTAAATGACAATGTATACCAGCAAAATAATAAATCTAGTCTTCTACTGAGATAAAAGCTAAAAATAGTACTACTGACTTGTCGACATGTGACATGGGTCTTTGTCCGTGCTACGGATGCACAGACCCCCTCGTCCGCGCTTCTAGGGAGGGAACTTCCCTCATCCGTGTGCCAGACGAAAGGACTTCCATTATACTGCTAATTAATTACAATTAAATTGTTTATGGTTAAATCATTAGGACTAACTAATAACAACTAACTAACCATAACTAATTAATTATAAATAGATAATTATAACTAAAATAATTACGACTAATTAACCACGACTAAATTGATTAGTACTAATTAATTTTGACTAAATCAATTTGACTAATTAATTACAAATAAATAATTATGACCAATTAATTACAACTAAATAATTATGAATAATATTTAATTAACCCCCACCGTGTAATTGTTTAGTTGAAAACAATTAGTCAAAATTATTTAGTCATAATTATTTAGTCATAATTATTTATTAATTAATTAACCCGTGTAATTAATCACACGATGGGGATAATTAATCAAACCCATGTAATTAATTAATTAACTATCAGTACGAGGGAAGTCCCCACCGTGGCACGGATGAGGATTAATTAACCAGTGGCACGAACGAGGATCAATTAATTAAACCTGTATAATTAATTACACGATGGGGCAAACTACACAACTAAATAAGTACACGGTGTGGGTTAATTAATTACATGGTTTGGGTTAATTAATTAACCCGTGTAATTAATTAGTCATAATTATTTAGTTGTAATTAATTAGTCATAATTAATTTAGTCATAATTAATTAGACCTAATCAATTTAGTCGTGGTTAATTAGTCATAATTAATTTAGTCATAACTAATTATTCATAATTAATTAGTCATAGTTAGTTAGTCATTATTAATTAGTCAATTAGTTAGTCATAATTATTTAGAGATAATCAATTTAATTGTAATTAATTAGCAGTATGAGAGAAGTCCCCTCCCTAGGATCGCGGACGAGGGAAGTGTCATCTCAAGGAGAGGGGACGAGGAAGAAGTCCCCCCTCCTAGAGAGGGGATGAGGACACATGTCGGAAGTCCCCTCCCTAGAGAGGGGACGAGGGCATCCACGCACCCATGGCACAGACGAGGACACATGTCGCTTGTCGGCGAGTCTGTAGTACTGTTTTTTGGCTTTGATCTTCGGAAGAGGTTAGATTTGCTATTTCGCGTGCAAATAGTGCCGTTTAAACCAAAAACTCAGCAAGAGATGTTGTTCGCTCTTGAGGACCACAAATTCTTACATTAATCGAAGGAAAAAGAGAAATATGCTCATCGTCGATTATGGTGGTTCTAGGTTATAACAGTGCATGTTAATCAAATATAGATATGAGACGTGTAAAAGTTGTATAAGTAATACAACTGTATTTTGATGATAAGCATAAGAGTTGTTTAATAATTATTACCTCTGTTCTTTTTTACTTGTTGTTTTGGACCATTACTTTTTATATTATATGTTAGTAAACATTATTAAAAATATATAGAACGATATGAAAGTATTTGTAATGAGAAATCTACTAGTATCATTTTCACGAATTTTTGCTTTATTGGCTCATTTTCGCCGCGTATTTACAGAAGTGGCCATCTCCATTTTTTTTTCAAATTTAGCCCCATGCCTCACGGCGGTTGTGCGGCAGTGCATCTCCGGCCGCCACATCCTCCTCTCTATATGGCCGTCGTGCGGTGGTGTTGCCACACGGCTGCCGTTCGGCCACACGCCACCAGCCGCCATGTGTTTTTCCCTTTTTTTTCTTTTTCTTTTTAAAAAACATTTATGTATATATTTTTAGGATTTTTTAAATATAGCAAATGAGTTCAAAATATTATAAAAAAATTATATGGAGTCTTCCGACACAGTGTGCTTGCTTGTGTAAATTTTCTATAATTTTATTCCTCCAGAATTGTTCTCGCAATTTCATATAAGTGTACTATTTGTACGAATTTGTAAATGTAGAAAATGAACTCCAAAATTATGAATTTTATTTTGAAGGCTCCTCACCCAGTGGAATCGATTGTGTAAAATTTTACAATTTTATATGTCTCAAAAATGAAGGATTTAGGTCACGAAGATTAGGATTTTTGGTTTCAGAAATTAGGGTTTTATGATTTCCTGTGACTTGGAATGTATAGAAAAAAGCTGCATTGCAACTCTATTAGGGATGTCGATATACAATATGGCCTATCATAGGAATGTTTGGATCATTCATTGTCACATCGTCACAAATTCCAATTTCCTATAAGAGAAATTTTGATTTGTTTAGTTGCTTTCTGGAGACTTGCTTGCATATAAACATCCTAGGTTACATTTTGGTGATATACATGTCTTAACAACAAGGTATATTAGTGGTCTACAGGAGGTTGTGGGATATTCCAAATATGCTATACCTTTTTTTACTTCTAGAAAACGATCTTTGCCGATGAGATGGCCAATAGTGATTTTGATGGTGACATGTACTGGGTCTTGAGAAACTCAAAGGTTAGTTGACTGCTAATCGACTGAAGGTAAAGTGGGAGGCATGAAACCAGAACTACATTACAGTCCGCAGACAGAAGCACGTTACACGTGGTCACATGTGATGATGGTTTAGCTAATTGCTTTAGTCATCTTCGCTACTACTATGGTACACTGTGACATAAGTGTAATACCTCGAATATCAAATAGAGAGAACATATTATTCGGAAGAGAAATTTATTCAAATTTGAATGCATTAAAGTTTAGAGGAAAATTGAAAGAAAATTCAGGATTTGAGAGAGGATTGGACCTTCGGCTTTTAGCCCAAGGCGTCCTAGCCAAGTGGGCGGCCTTGTAGTGGAGTCAAGAAGGGCTCCTTCCCAAAACCCTACCCTCTGCTCAGTACCATGCCGCCTTTGTACCTGTGATCTTGTGCAGCCCCCTCCGTGTTTGCTCTACCAAGATGAGGAAGAAGCTCCAGGTGCCGCCGCCATGGTGGAAGGAGAAGAAGGGAGAAGGAGAAAGGAGGAGGAAGATCATCTTCTCCAAGGTTCTCCCACCTACGTCCTGGTTGCTACAAGGGTAACGAGTGCCGATCCTCATCGTTTGATTAGTGGTAGATGTGTTTTGGTTCAATTTTGATTAGATCGATTTGCTGCGGGTAGAAATTCGATTCTGTCCAGATTTTTGCGTGGATTTTTCGTGATGTTAGAGGCCGAATCTGAGTTTCCCATCTCCTAGAGATATGTAGGTCTTGTTCTTAGCTTTCGGTGGCCGCCAAGATCACCTAATTCCGACTTTCGAGTCAAAAGTTATGATAGATTTAATATCTGCTGTCCAGAATCCTGACGAGAATTAGCAGTCTCTGTTTAGGTTGATATATGGCCTAGTTAGAGGGTGATTCAGAGGTCTTGCCCATAACAAATTTTGAAGGTGATATCACTAGCTTTCAGGATTGATAAAGAACACCTCATTTGGATTTATAGATCAAAAGTTATGCACTTTTCTTTGTGACTGTCCAGATTGTAGATCAGTCTGTCCAGATTGTATGTCAGTTTCTATCTTTAGTTTTGACCCATGTGCCACTTTTGTTAAAGGCAAAATTTGAATGTCGTGCCAACTAGTTTATTGTAGGTAATTTCATAACCTTTTCAGATTGTTAAAGAACGCTCAATTCGGAGTTGTAGATTAAAAGTTATGGTTGTTTTAGTATTGCTGTCCTGTTTGTTCAGACAGAAGCTGTGCTGCTGTTTTGTTTTCTTTATTAGAGAAGTTTATTGGCCGAATTGGGAAATCTCATCAACTTGAATGTTATAGATATGTTCGTTAAGATGAGGTAGGATCTGGACTCATCTCATTTCGAGTCCCACGTCATTAACTACTGTCATTTTCGTGCTGCTGTCCCGACACGTTTTGGGTTGCAGCCTGTTTTCAGATTAGGTTTTATGGCGATTCCTTGGGAGTTCAAAGGGGTATTGTAGACTATTAATTCGGGTTGGATTCTATGTTGTTCTTATTTCGGTTATTTAATTGTTTAGGCCACGAGGCTACGGGTTTGGGGCGCCATCGTTGCACGCTTCGCGTCGCAACGCGAAGGCAAGTACTTTGTTGCTTTTGAGTCTTTGTGATTGTGAATGTTTTCATGAATATAGTGTGACATATTGTGTTACCCGAGATGCGGAATTGGTTATGTTCTTTCATTATGTGGAGTATATCTTGAGAGATGGTATTATCACTGTTCATGTTCATATCATGCATCCTTTTATTCATGTTATGTCCACGGGAGTGGATTGTAAGTCCCACCATTCCAATGTGGGCAAATTTGGACATTGTCATGTCCGTCCACGGAGTGGATTGAAAGACCCATCAATTCGGTATGGGCACGTAAGACCCATCAATTCCGGTATGGGCAGCTTTGGACACCTATATGAAACGTTCTTCATATAGGACTTGGATCCCGCACTTTTGTTAAGGTGCGGGCTTAAATGAACACCGACAGGTGTGTCACTCACTATCTCAGTATATGCATGTGTGCAGTCCATCCTTGATTACATTCATTCATTTCATGTTTTCATAAGTGTTCACTCGATGCAAGGTTCGCATTCTTAAATGGTGATGTCTGTTTGTATATGTGTTCTTTTCTTTCATTGTACTTGCTGAGTCATGGACTCACTCTTGCGTTGTTTGTTTATTTTAGGTAACCCCGATGTTGGCTCACTTGGGAGGGAGTAGACACGCATTACTCGTTCACATCACCTATTCATGTTCAAGATTAAATTTAGTTCTATCTTACATTCGTTAATGATGAGCTGTAATAATTAAATTATAATTGGTGAAGGAAGGATACCTTCTCCACATTGAGGTTGATTTATTATCGCATATGAACTTTCATTATCAATGAACTGAAATAAATAGTTTAGATGGTGAAGGAAGGATACCTTCATCATGTCTGGTTGTTTTGATACTATCATTAGTTGATTTTATTCAAATTCTCCGCAATATGGATGTATGTTAGATGTTTTAGGTGACATCTTGGCTTCCGAATAGCCGAGGGTGTTACGGTTGGTATCGAGCGGGCTTTAGGTCCGTGGTAATTGAAAATTAAATTGACACACCGTACGTGATGGGGTGGGGTTGGGAAATCCATTGTTTCCGTATTTCTATTGTTATGTTTCATTCGTTGAGCAATTGTTGAATTGCTTTTGTATTATCTTTCTTGTTGTTAATCTATGATATGTTATGATATTCCATATCTATGAATCTATTCTATGATTGTCATGATATGATCATGTATAATCATAATTGATTATATTGTTTAAGCGTGTCGATGATGGAGGTTAAGAAGTGGAGGCCGTGGTTGTGGCCCCGGACTTTGTCGATTGCACCGTATTTGTGGTAGCGAGAATAGAGTAGTATCTACCCGAATACCATAGTGGAGTGTTGAGGGTGAGATTCTTTAGAAAATATTATTCTCTTCCTAGGTTACGTATGTGGCGATTACGGTAATAGATCGTTTGATGAAGTTTTCTTGAGTTAGTGTTTTACATTTCTTGATGAGTTCTCATTGGACTTTCTTGGTTCCATAAGTCGACTACTTGTTCTCACATTTGCTGGTCTAAAGTTGTTCTTGGGATCGTTGGATATCGGCAAAAAAAAAACTTATCTTTTCTTGGGAGTTCTGCCCTTCTTATTGGAGAATGTGAATCATTTATTATTGAGTATTCAGATGCTTGAAAGTTTTCATTGCAAATTCTTTAACATGTGAAAGCTTTGACTTTATGTATTTCTTTTGGATTAGTTCCGGTGTTGGAATGTAATGCCTCTTTTACGAAAGATTAGGTTAAAATCTTTAAGTGATGTCTTGACATGCTTAAGTACGAGGTGTTAATTAAATGAATTAATTATTATGGTATGAGTTATCAGATTTGGGTTATTAGCTTTGTGCAAACAGTCTATTCTTAACTAGTATCCGTGAAGTGAATTGCTTAAAGTGAAATGTCGTTGTATTTGAGTGCAGGATGAGTTTTAGATAAGAGGTTGTTCATATTTGTTCAAGAAGCTATTGTTGTTAAGAATTGTGGAAAAAATGTGGATGTATCGGGTTGATCTTTACGATCGGATAATCGATAAATTTGTTAGATAAGTTGAAATCTAGGTCCTCTTTCGGTTATTCTAACCGCTAGTGATGGTTAAGTTAAGGATGTGTTCGAATGTTGTCTTGATAAATATTAATCTTGAATTTGTCTTCTATTTGGATCTTGATGATCTTATTTAAATGATAGCTTTACTTGATTCTTGCCATGCTAAAAATTATTGAAACATGTTTAAATGACTAGATGAGCGATGATGTATCGCCTTGTGAAACCTTGACTTATGTGTCCTATATTATTGAAGTTAAGGACATTTTATTCTAATTGCGATCATAAGTTAGAATGCTGATTATATCCTCTTAAGCTGTTGTTGAGGTTGCAAGCAGGTAGGATCATGTTTGTGCCATATGTGGCTAGAGAGCATTTAGTGTGTACTATCTTGGCATCGAGTGTCACTAAGAGTTAAATGGATGAAAGCTAATCGAGATTTCATTTGGTGTACATTGGTGAGATTGTCATGTTCTATTATCATCTTGTTGAAAGAGTTTGTTTCAATTATAAGGTTTTTGCACTAGGTTTTCCTAGATCAAGTATATGTAACCTTATTTAGATTTTAGAGACATGATGAAGTAGTTCATTGTGATTCTTTTCAAAAGTTCATGGAGTGTTAAGAGATTTGATGATTCTCGCCAATAGCATATTATTTCGTTGATTAGTGTGATTGTCGGTTGTGGTTGTGATGATAATGTTCAACGAAAAAATCATTTGCATGATCTTTTTAGTGAAAGTGTTTGAGTTTTGCGTTTGTTATCTTTGGACCTCATGAGTTATGTGGTAACATTGTGCATTTCGAGCAAAGAGGCGGGTTGAAAGATTTTATTGGTTCTTAAGTGGTTCTTATGATTTGGTCTTAAGAGCTTATCTTGTTTAAGTGGCAAAGTGATGTAGTAATCACGAAAATAACTTTCTGGTTAAAGGAAGGAGTGAAGTAAAAGTATTTGAGATTTAAGTCGCGTTTCGCCACTTGCGTTTATTTGGGTGTGCTTAAACCTTATGCATTTGTTCCATAAGAGTTTATCAAATTTTCAAAGGGCATTACCTTCTTCTCATTTGTGGTTTGGTATTTGCTTTCAATAGGGCTTGAGCCCTCGACTATTGATTTTCCCTTATGTTTTCCAGTACTTTGCCTAATATTTTTCTTGATCCTTTGTTCACTGCGGGTGGCACATGTTTTCCTAGTTGAAGAAAATTGATTTCATTCGCTCTTTCTTTTGAGAAAGAATCAATCTATTCGTTTCACCGGAGTCTTTTGAGGTGTTTAATGATTGTAGTTGTGAAACTTTGGGTTGGAAATTATTCGATGAGCATTGGAGGATGAAATAATTTCGTAATATAGTTATTTAAGAGGAGTTTATCTCATTAGAAGGTTGCCTTTGGAGGTGAAACTGATTGCATGGTTACAACTAGTAGAATTCTATAGCGAGACGTAGTCCAAGTTCTTTTGTTCATTTCAATGGAACATAGAATTATCCAAAGTATGAAAATCTTGATCAATGTATTAGAGTGTCGCGGTTGAGTACCTTGCGTGGTTGTGTAGATGAAATATGATGGTGTTGTAATGGGAGTAATATTAGCAAAGTGATCGATCGTTAAAGAGATTAAAGAGATAGCCGAGATTGTTGGATTATTGCCATGAATGACTTGGCGTAGTAAGTAACTCTCTAAGAATTAGAATCTTGATAAAGATAATTGGATCAAAGAAATGTTTTGTGTTGATGTCAATGCGCGAGTATGTTTGGATTGTGAGAATTTTAGGGATTTAATTTGAGGCTTCCCTATCTTCTATATGAGAAGTTCATGGTAGGAGTCTTGGAGTTTAATTTTGGGCTTCACATTCTTTTGCTAGGACCTTGAGTCTCCCAATGATTATGTGTAGAGAAAGTAGAATAAGGGTGGATTCGAACAATGGGATGGTCATTGATAGAACCCTTTTGAGGAAGTATATGAATGTGTGTCTTTGGGAATTTGAGTTGTTTATTCTTAAAACATTGAGGTGATGTGATTGCATGTGATATCTATTTTGAGATGCATTGGAAGTCATCTGTCAAATTAATTCTGTCGGTAGAGGAGTTGTTGAGAGAAAGTTTCGATTAATCGATAGAGCCTCTATACCGAGGTGTGGATGATGTATTTCGACTTGAGCATAGCGTTGAGAATGCCAAGTTAAGAGAGATGAGTTAGGGTGTTATCGATGAATTGGAATTCCAAAGTTTGAGAGAAGTTTTATTCTGAAAGAAAACGAGAAATTGATGCTTCCTAAAGTAGAGACACGTTTTCTTGATTCTTGTTTGAGCTATGTGTTTTGGCGGATGTCTTTCGCAAGTTGAGCTCGACATTTATGTTGATATGTGTGATTCTTTCGATTCGAGACGGAATAAATGATTTTTTTGGGCATTCAAGTGATTTCTCCTTTGGATTTCGTGGCGTTTATTATGCAAACCGCCACTTGGAGCGTGGAAAGGTTTTTCGTGATGAAATTCGATTTAGGTTTGACTCTTTAGTCTTGAAATGTAACGCATAGATGCGATGTGAATCTTTCTTTTCGGATGGGTTTTGTCGGTAAAGAGTTTGCTTAAAGAGCTCTGTTGTGTGTTTCGTTAAAGGAGGTGATCCTTGTTTTAGTGAAGAGTTCAATTGAGAGGTGGAGCAAGAGTTCGTGTTCTATGTGCATGTTGTGTGGTTCAAGATCAATTGGAAGGTTAGCCAAGGTACTTTGGGTTGTTTTCGTTAGCTACGGAATTCGGAAGTTGGCGTATCGCAAGGACCGTCTCGGGTCCATATGTGGTGTACTACATTTAGCATGTTTGGTGCCGAGTGAGTACTGTGAGAACTAGAGTTTGAATATTCGTTAACGTCATTGACCATCAGTAGGATCTTACCTTTGAATCTCTTACGATGAGTGTACTTGGCAATGTCGGATTGAGTGTTAGGTCGGATGTAGTTTACGTCAATGTCTTGTGGTCTTGTCGATCGAGAGATAGGTCATTTGGGACACAGGTCTCGCATGCGAGTATTATCGGTTATGTTTGCTCCGGGCATATGTTAATAGATGTTTCTTTTGGTGGCAATTATTCTTTCGTTTATTTCGACGGTTAGAATTGAGTCGAATTCATTAAGAGGGTAGAATGTAATACCTCGAATATCAAATAGAGAGAACATATTATTCGGAAGAAATTTATTCAAATTTGAATGCATTAAAGTTTAGAGGAAAATTGAAAGAAAATTCAGGATTTGAGAGAGGATTGGACCTTGGCTTTTAGCCCAAGGCGTCCTAGCCAAGTGGGCGACCTTGTAGTGGAGTCAAGAAGGGGGTCTCCTTCCCCAAAACCCTACCCTCTGCTACAGTACCATGCCGCACTGTAGCACGCGTGATCTGTAGCAGCCCCCTCCGTGCTGCTCTACCAAGATGAGGAAGAAGCTCAGGTGCCGCCGCCATGGTGGAAGGAGAAGAAGGAGAAGGAGAAAGGAGGAGGAAGATCATCTTCTCAAGGTTCTCCCACCTACGTCCTGGTTGCTACAAGGGTAACGAGTGCCGATCCTCATCGTTTGATTAGTGGTAGATGTGTTTTGGTTCAATTTTGATTAGATCGATTTGCTGCGGGTAGAAATTCGATTCTGTCCAGATTTTTGCGTGGATTTTTCGTGATGTTAGAGGCCGAATCTGACTTTCCCATCTCCTAGAGATATGTAGGTCTTGTTCTTAGCTTTCGGTGGCCGCCAAGATCACCTAATTCCGACTTTCGAGTCAAAAGTTATGATAGATTTAATATCTGCTGTCCAGAATCCTGACGAGAATTAGCAGTCTCTGTATAGGTTGATATATGGCCTAGTTAGAGGGTGATTCAGAGGTCTTGCCCATAACAAATTTTGAAGGTGATATCACTAGCTTTCAGGATTGATAAAGAACACCTCATTTGGATTTATAGATCAAAAGTTATGCACTTTTCTTTGTGACTGTCCAGATTGTAGATCAGTCTGTCCAGATTGTATGTCAGTTTCTATCTTTAGTTTTGACCCATGTGCCACTTTTTGTTAAAGGCAAAATTTGAATGTCGTGCCAACTAGTTTATTGTAGGTAATTTCATAACCTTTTCAGATTGTTAAAGAACGCTCAATTCAGAGTTGTAGATTAAAAGTTATGGTTGTTTTAGTATTGCTGTCCTGTTTGTTCAGACAGAAGCTGTGCTGCTGTTTTGTTTTCTTTATTAGAGAAGTTTATTGGCCGAATTGGGAAATCTCATCAACTTGAATGTTATAGATATGTTCGTTAAGATGAGGTAGGATCTGGACTCATCTCATTTCGAGTCCCACGTCATTAACTACTGTCATTTTCGTGCTGCTGTCCCGACACGTTTTTGGGTTGCAGCCTGTTTTTCAGATTAGGTTTTATGGCGATTCCTTGGGAGTTCAAAGGGTATTGTAGACTATTAATTCGGGTTGGATTCTATGTTGTTCTTATTTCGGTTATTTAATTGTTTAGGCCACGAGGCTACGGGTTTGGGGCGCCATCGTTGCACCTTAACTTGTGTCGCAACGCTGAAGGCAAGTACTTTGTTGCTTTTGAGTCTTTGTGATTGTGAATGTTTTCATGAATATAGTGTGACATATTGTGTTACCGAGATGCGGAATTGGTTATGTTCTTTCATTATGTGGAGTATATCTTGAGAGATGGTATTATCACTGTTCATGTTCATATCATGCATCCTTTTATTCATGTTATGTCCACGGAGTGGATTGTAAGTCCCACCATTCCAATGTGGGCAAATTTGGACATTGTCATGTCCGTCCACGAGTGGATTGAAAGACCCATCAATTCCGGTATGGGCACGTAAGACCCATCAATTCCTGGGCACTTTGGACACCTATATGAAACGTTCTTCATATAGGACTTGGATCCCCGCACTTTTGTTAAGTGCGGGCTTAAGTGAACACCGACGGTGTGTCACTCACTATCTGCAGATATATGCATGTGTGCAGTCCATCCTTGATTACATTCATTCATTTCATGTTTTCATAAGTGTTCACTCGATGCAAGGTTCGCATTCTTAAATGGTGATGTCCTGTTTGTATATGTGTTCTTTTTCTTTCATTGTACTTGCCTCACTCTTGCGTTGTTTGTTTATTTTAGGTAACCCCGATGTTGGCTCACTTGGGAGGGAGTAGACACGCATTACTCGTTCACATCACCTATTCATGTTCAAGATTAAATTTAGTTCTATCTTACATTCGTTAATGATGAACTGTAATAATTAAATTATAATTGGTGAAGGAAGGATACCTTCTCCACATTGAGGTTGATTTATTCTGCATATGAACTTTCATTATCAATGAACTGAAATAAATAGTTTAGATGGTGAAGGAAGGATACCTTCATCATGTCTGTTGTTTGATACTATCATTAGTTGATTTTATTCAAATTCTCCCGCAATATGGATGTATGTTAGATGTTTTAGGTGACATCTTGGCTTCCGAATAGCCAGGGTGTTACAATAAGCATCCGGACCATGTAAGTATACTGCCTTCAGGAGATAGTAAAAAACATGGCAGGTAGGACTGGAGACTACTACAGAATGGCCCGACCTACTGTGTAGACTGGGGCCATTTGCCCTTCCTTCTGAACTTGGCGTTGTACTCCTCCTCGGCCGCCTTGGCGTTGGTCGCCATTTTCCTCTTTCTCTTGCGCTCCCACTCGCGAGCCTCGCGCTCCCTGCGTATGCACACCTCGAGATGAATTTGCGTCTCCCGCCGGATACGCTCGCTTTGCTCTTCGCTACAGCGCTCCTCCTCCTCCTCTCGCGGTCCCTCTTGGCATCCAACTCCTTGCAGTCGAGAGTCCACTGGTCGCGTTGGTGAATCCTATGGTCGATCCACTTGCGGTAGCCACATAGAGGATCTGGAGACTATGGGTAGACAGGAGAGATTGTTAGTGCGCACTTTGAAAGAGAAATGGTAGGAGAACACACTGTAACTAGTTCTTGCCGGCTACCAATATCGGCTCATGTCCTAACAGCGGTCGGCATATCAAAGGTAGCCCGTCAACGTGTCACATTAACACAAGCATAACGATATGACAATCATGGATAAATAATTCCTAGGGTGCATGGCACGATAATAAACCAAGACCAACGTAAAACCAATCGAACCAAGTCTATTGAATGAATAACCAACTCCAACATATCATCTATGGCTAAGCAATACTATCATGTTCTAATTATAAATCATCGAGCTATAAAAATGAGTTCTCATATCCAGTGACTTAATGAATCAAGTGTATGTTGTGGATCCAAGTGAGCTAGCCCTTCCCAAGCGAAATGTCATCAACGGCCACCTAAAAACCAATACAGCAAGAGTGAGTCCACAACTCAGCAAGCACAGTAATAAACAATGAACAATGATCCATTGTACCATAAATATTATCATCATCAACATTACTATTTATTCATCTTTGTTCTCATACTTAAGTCTCAATTTCTCTTATCATTAAATGCAAGGTGTCTCTACACTACATGTTCACATGTAACTTCTTTCGCGTATAACGGTATAGCGCGAGTGAACACTCGTGATAATGTTCACTCTCAAATCTGTCCTTTAAAAGGAACGAGGACCTCCTCTACTCCTGTGGAGTCTCTACCAATAAGGTAGATGTGTGATCACCATGATCACCTTCTCTTCATGCAATGTTTATGAATGCTCAAATTAGCATAAGTTCATCAATAATACCATCATCAAACATTCTTGGATTCGTCAATTCAATTAATATCATGACCATTTATATTGCTTACGAGTAAATAAGATGAAAGCATAAACAACATAATGGCAGTGAGTGATAAAGAATACAACGATCAACCATTGATCACTGTCTACAATGCACTTGCCTCTTTATCCCCTTCGAGCTAGGTGCTAGAAACTACACTCCTCGAACAAACAATTCAAAACACAACTCAAAATTACATCATCACAGCACCAAACAATACACTTAATTGCCCTCACGCTTCTACACCAAAACGACACAATTAACCCAATTCTACCAGATGCACTACCAGCTGTCCTAGTAGTAAAAACGCTCTAACTTATACACTCTAACTCTAAATTCAACCAACCAAGATTTTCTGTAATCCTCACAAAAAAATCCTACAACTTTCTAGTTATGACGAACTGCTGATTCTATCGTTTTCTTCCCTGTTTCCTTTTGCGAAGACTGTCCCAGAATCTGTTAGGATAGCCCCTTCTTAATTTCGTATCTTTAATTCTAAAACTTGAAAAAGTATGAATGCTACCAGTTCTAGAAAATACATGAAATTTCCTAATTTATTCAAGTTATCACCATATTTTAATTTTACCATCTACTAGGTGAAACCGGTCCATCTACACAACATCTGCCAGCTACGTTTAAATTGTGGAAAATGACCTTTCTGAGGCCGTACCTTTTCGATTGTTTCTCCGATTCTAATAATGCGGACGTTCCTGGAAAGATAACAAGATTATATAACTTTTTCTATAATTGGATCAACCTCTGACACCGATCCTAAATACCCTTAATTGCCCCCCGTAAGGTTCTACATCTAACCTCAATGAACTAGGACATGCTAAAAATTAATCTTCCCCTAAGCCAAACGATCTAAGAACTTAACAACAACTAATCCAAAGTAAATACTAGGGATTAACAGGGTTTACCCTTAATGAATATGATAGATCACGGAAACCCCGCAAACTTCCTCTCTTTTCCTACCATCTTCTTCCTTGTTTCTCCTTGCTGCTGGTTCCTCCATCTATTTTCCTTTTCCACGTAGTCAAGCATGCAAGCAGAAAAGGTGTGGCAGCACTAATGCACATGCATGCAATTGCAGCGGCGCATGCACTAATTGCAAGTGCACGCAACTAGCAGCGGCAACACATGCATGCAAGCAAGCAAGGGGTAGAGCTGTGCAGGGCGTTGTCTGGGCGACCGGGTAGAGGCGGCTAGTGTGCGGCAGCTGTAGAGGGCAGGGCGCTGGGGCAGCAGCTTGCTACAGGCTGGAGGCGGCGGCTAGCAATGGCAGGGGCACACGACACGTAGAGAGGTAGGCGGCGGCTTAGGGTTTGGGAGCCGTCCCCTGGCTCCACTTAAGGGCCATCTGGTTCTCCTCTTGGGCCAAGAGGCCGTGGGCCGAAGGCTCGAGTTTTAATTCCTCACTCCGAAATATAAAATTCGATATTAATTCTAGTTTTATTTCCTTTCCCACTCCTTTAATTCGCTAAAGTTTAAATAGGATGTTTCAATATAAACATATGCATTGTAGTATCTAGCGAAAATTTGGCTAGTTATCTACTATCTTATAAAAGCAGAGTCAAAAGAGGCCACCACATTCATTCTTAAGAGCTAGAAATTCTCACGTTAATCGGTGGAAAAAAAGAAAGATCTACACTGTCGATCGTGGTGGGTACAGATTATAACAGTCTAGATTAAAAGAATGAGTCTATATGAAGTACAACAAAATTAAAATTTAGAATAAAAATTAAATAAAAATTATCAATTAAATAAAAATTAAATTTTAATTAAAACAGTCCATGTCAAGTACAATAAATCTAAAATCCAGAACAAAAATAAAATAAAAGTTACAATTTGATTTCCATACAAATTCCTAAGTAAAATCCCTAAATAATTAGAATTCAGAAAAAAAAATAGAAAAAAAATGTAAATTAGATTTGTATACGAAATCCAACAAAAAATAATTGAAATATGGAATAAAATAAAATAAAAATAACTTGATTTCGATATGAATTCCAATAACTATAATTCGGAACAAAAAATAAACAATAATTGGTAATTAGATTTATACATGAAATCCAACTTAAAAATAACTAAAATTTGGAATAAAAATAAATGAAAAGAAACAACTTGATTCGATACGAACTCCAATAACTATAATGTAGAATAAAAACTAAACAATAATTGGCAATTAGATTTCTATGCCAAATCCAACCAAAAAAATAATTGAAATTACGAATAAGAATAAAATAAAATTAGCAATTTTATTCCAATACAAATTCCAAGGTACAATAAAACTAAAATTTGGAATAAAAAATATAAATAAAATTAGAATTTGATTTCCATAAGAATTCCAAAGTAGAAAAAATCATGTCAAGTACAACAAAACTAAAATTCAAAATAAAATTAGAAATTCGATTTCCATATGAATTCTAAGTAAAATCCCTAAATAACTATAATTAAAAATAAAGAAACCAAAAAGGCAATTAGATTTGTGTATGTATGAAATCCAACAAAAAATAGCTATAATTCAGAATAAAAATATAATAAAATTAGCATTTTGATTTTGATACGAATTCCAATAATTATAATTTAGAATAAAAATTAAGCAATAATTGGCAATTAGATCTGTATATGAAATGCAACCAAAAAATAACTGAAATTAGGAATATAAATAAAATAAATTTCACATTTTGATTTCAATACGAATTCAGAAGTAAAATCCCTAAATAATTGTAATTCAGAATAAAAATAAAGAACTCGTTAAAATAGAGTAAAAAAATGTCGCCATGTTCTCTTTCAAGGGCGAGAAATTCCTACGTTAATTGGTGGAAAAAAAAGAAAGATCTACACCTTCGATCGTGGCGTGTCCAGATTATAATGGTCTAGATGTTTTTTAAAAATAGTACATGTCAAGTACAATTAAATTGAAATCTGAAATACAAAATAAAATGAAATGAGCAATTTGCTTTCCATACGAATTCCTATGTAAAAGAGTCAATGTCAAATGCAATAAAATTGAAATTCAGAACAATAATAAAATAAAATTTGTAATTTTTTTTATGATGAGAATATAACAATTCTCATTTAATTATTTACATGTAATTCTTATTATTGATATTAATATCGTCATACAAGTCTTAAGTATACCCCTTAATGCTCGTAAGGGAGAAACCAAGCTCTCTGGCCGTAAGCCTTTCTACGACCACCCTATGGTCGTAAGTTCTTCTACGACCATGGTATAATCGTAAGCCTTTCTCGACTACCACAGTAGTTGTAAGATCTTCTACGACTTGCTTGGCCGATAACCCTATAATTGATAAGGCTTGCTGACCTGTGGGCCTAATCGATTAGGTAGTCTCGTGCGCCGTGTTCAACACATAGAGCAGCTAAACATGTGCAGTTATCCTTAGGAACAACTAGACAATTTATTATCTGTCTTCGACAATAACCGCCTGACAACGTGGATGTGCTGTCTCTACGACAATAACTTCCCTCAAATGGTTCATCACCTGGAACATTGAGACGTCTCTTGGCTTGGAGGAACTACCACCTCTTCGTGAACTATATGAAGGCCGAAGTCAGAAGGCAGAAAGGACCAAGCAATTCGGAGCACATGACATCCAGCATTAGTCTTTCCTTGATTGTATTCAATACTCTCAATACAACACAACAAGAGTAGGGTTGTTATTCTCACCGAAGAAGGCCTAAACCCGTATAAAATCCATATCACTGTCTGCATAGTCCCAATCGTAGGAGACCCCTGAAACAAACAATCATACGTAAGATCGGTTCTAGATCACCGACAATTTCCATAATAATTCCTAAGTAAAATCCCTAAATAATTAGAATTTGGAATAAAAATAAACAAAAATGGCAATTAGATTTGTGTACGAAATCCAACCAAAAAACTTACTGATATTTGGAATAATAAATAAATAAAACTAGCGATGATTCGATATAAATTCCAATAATTATAATTCAGAATAAAAATTAAACAATAATTAGCAATTAGATTTGTATACGATCCAACCAAAAAATAACTGAAATCCATAATAAAAATAAAATAAAATAAACAATTTGATTTCAATACCAATTCCAAATTTAAATCCTTAAATGACTATAATTCGGAATAAAAATTTAAGAAAAATTAGCAATTGGATTCGTATATGAATTCCAAGAAAAAAAAACAAAAATTTAGAATAAAAAATAAAATAAAATTTGCAATTTGATTTCCATACAAATTTCAAAGTAAAATCCCAAAATAGCTAAATTTCAGAATAAATTAAATAAATTTAGCAATTTTATTGTGTACGAACTCCAATAAAAATAATTAAAATATTGAATAAAAATAAAAGTCATAACGAGGATAGTACAAGTAGTGTTGAAGGAGATACAAAAACAAGCCACCATATTCGCTTTCAAGTGCTAGAAATTCCCACGTTAATAAAAGAAAACAAGAAAGATCTACACTGTTGACCGTGGTCGGTCCAGACTATAGTGGTCTAGAATAAAAGGAGTAAAGGACTGTGTGTCAAGTACAATAAAACTAAAATTTGGAATAAAAAATAAAATAAAATTACTAATTTGATTACCATACGAATCTCGGAGTAAAATATCCAAATAACTATAATTCTGATTTTTTTTATAAAAAAATGGCAATTATATTTGTATACAAATCCAACAAACAATAACTAAAAATTGGAATAAAATATAAAATAAAAATAGTAATTTGATTTTTGATACAAATTCTAAGGTCAAATACCTAAATAATTGTAATCCAGGGTAAAAATTATGGAAAAATTAACAATTGGATTCGTATACGAATTCCTAGAAAAATAAGTAAAATTTAGAATTTAAAAATAAAAGGAATTTATAATTTGATTTCCATACGAATTCCAAAGTAAAATCCCTAAATAACTAAAATTTGAAATAAATTAACTGATTTGTATACGAACTCCAATAAAAAGTAACAAAAATTTGGAATAAAAGTAAAAGTTATAACGAGGATAGCACGAATGGTGTCGAAAGATACCACGAAAGAGTGTTGTGGCATTGATCTATCCTGCAAGAAGACATTGATCAACGGGGTAGCAAAGAGCCAATGTGGCGACGACGGAGATGATGACAATGTCATGCTGCTCACCATAGTCGTTTAACGAGGACAATGTCATGCTACTCGCCAGAGATATTGAAGACAAAGTCCAGAGTGAAAGGAGCCAAGGGTCGCGATGACAAGTGGTGAGCATCGGTGTTGTTAAAGAAGTTAGTGGCTAAAAAAGCTCGATGATAGGGAAGCCCTGTCATATAGGGGATGAAGTTTTGCATTGAAGATGAGCTATGGACGATATGGGGGCATCGGGTAGCTAGGAGCGTGTCATCACTGGTGAGGGGCACGGCGTCACCGACGACGGCAAGAAGATTCTCAATATCATTAGACAACGACTAAAGTAGACATGCGACATCGAGAAGATAGGAGGTCGCGCGATTAGTGAGGAAGTCACAACATTGAGTTGTCCAACATCGAAGAAGAGAAACGACCAACACGATAAAAAATAACATCAAGTATGTATAACATCATGTATACGTATATACATGCATGCATCATTACAAATAGAAGCACGGACATACTGGCGAGAGAAGCAAAAAGCTTGGAGTAGAGACGACGCAGAGATAGGGAATAGACTCGGAGCTATCGGAGAGAGCATGACAGGTGTCCTCAGCAGGGATTGGTGACGGTTACATATGTATGCGCGTTGATGTCGCAACGGTTAGCATTAAGCAATAATTAAGAATAAATAAAAGATAACTATGTTGTAAAGTATCGCATTGGAATGGGTAGCGACTAGAGGGTCAATCGAGATTTGGGCTTCTTGTTGAAATGAAGCAAAAAAGTTGTGACGGAGAGAAGAGATAGAAGACACACATTCGGTGGGGTAGCGGTGTTTGAGGAAGATAAGTTCAAGGTAAATCGCTCATGGTGCATCGGTGTATACGTGAGCAATGTACATAATATCATGTAAATTAATAAGATAATTTGCCATATATATAATCAATGTATTCCTTGAGATTAAATAGAGATACACGTGCATGCATACAATTTGGAAAGAAATAACTAATAGAGTAAGGATAGAGGTATGCAGCTACATGATCTATACATGACAGGGAGTGATTACGTTTGTACGAATCCCAACAACTTATTATGCTCAATGATTTGCTTCTATCGAAGCTCATACTTCAATTACATTCCTCATGTTGTATTTTCCTTCAAGCTCCTATTATCATTTCCAATGTTTAGAATATCTTAAAAATCTAAATAGCCTATAAGATATGTAAAATATTCTCAAACATTTATACAAACTTTAAAACAAAATTAGCCGCGTAAATACACATACCACCTTACTAGTTATATCTAACTCATAGTTAGTGTAAATCGAACTCCGATGGTCAGTAGAGAGCTAAGATGTCACCACTGGGCCATGGAACAAAAAGGGTGACTAACAGGGGTTGCCAGTCAACGACAATCGACGGTTCTGCAGAGCAAATACATAGACCACGTGGTTAGTTGTAGCTTCCAGTGGGTGTGCATTGTAGAGGCAAGGACCTTAATTACCTATCATTGTCGTAATCTTAACTAGACCCGGAATCTATCTATATCGACTAGCGTACGGTGTTTAGAGACTAGACGACCATGCATCTCGCTCAGAGATGACCAATCGAGCGACATTTATTAGTCTTGCATAGCTAGCTAGCTACTCCAGCTTGTTTTCACGTGAAAAGTATCTTCACATGCAAGCGATCCAAAGAAGAAAAAGGAACCACCATCAGTACCAACGTGCTGCCAAGAGCTTCTAGAAAAGAATAAATGTGTGTTAGTCTTTGATTTACTTAACGAGTCAGGACTAGCCGACTAGAGATATACTATGGGCCAGGGATTTTAGTCCAGTCCTATTCATCCCAACAGTGGTTAAGAGATAAGAAGCTAGTATAAGATCGGCTTTGTGATGTTTTCAAGACGAAAAGAATTTTATTCGTTGTATGAAAACAAGGCCAAAATATTATTTGTTCTACAATAATTTTATTTGTTCCATAGTAACATGGTCGCAATGTTCTCTATTCTACAAACGATCAGTTGGTAACTAATTTGAGCCCTAGTTACGATATACTTTCCATTCCAGCGGCCGCGACCACTAGAATTCCACTTCAGGTACAAAGTACAACGTCATAATGGGAAGTACGAATATAGAGGCTGCCTTCCCTAAAAAAAGAAGAAAAAAAATCGTCCTCAGATTCCTTATTGCAATGTTTGTTTTGTGTGTGCGCAATGCAATGTTCCATTAGGTATTCAAGAGTGGTGTTCAGAGAGAGGGGGAGGACAGGACTTCCACGAGGCCAGACCTCCTCCTGGTGACTTATGCCATCATGTCTTCAATGGCAGGTCGACACGTACGCGCTGAATACTGTGTACGCTGATGACCCCTACCCTGAGCCCTGATGCCCAACAGGGCTGGACTCTGAACCAAAAAGAAGTGAGCGCAGATTAAAGGAGGCGTCGTCGCAGAAAAAGTATCGCAGATCGACCGTTCGTCTCGGCAACATCACCAGCTCACGCACCGGACTGCATGCTCGCAGAACCAGAAGGCCAGAACTCACTGTCGTCGCTTCGCGGCCGGCCGTTCACTCGCCAGTGACGCACCACATGACGGTATACGCCTCTATGTAGTTTGGCTGGTGGTAGTATAATGCATGTAGATCTACCATCATTTTTGCCAACCAAGTGCCACACACTGAGCTGTATTCTGTGGGGACCTGCGTATAATACGATCTAGTGTGATACGATATGCGCGTGAGCGATTTCAAGGCGCCGGTTGGGAGTTCAGAGCTTTCCAAAAGAATTTTGGTCACATGATTTCCTCGTCCATCAGGTCATTGTTTAATTGTTTGAGGTGCACCGGTCACCAGAACGGGATCGATCGAGTAAACGAGCTCCAAATTAATACTACCTAGTTATACCGCAATATCATTTTATCAGCTGTCTCCATATATTTAAAGGGTTGTCTATTCATCCAGTGACTGAAATTTTGCTAAATTTTAGTCGCTTTTGTTAACCTTTAGATGAAGATCTAGCCACTCTCCTCACTTCCTATATAATCCACCCCTTACCTCTAGGATAAATAATGAAACAAAAAAAAATTCTAACCTAGACAAAAGAACAAATTTAAGTTTGTGAACCCCTACAAAATACAAAGACAAATATATATATATATTATATTGTTAAAAAGATAGAAAAGAAGACACCGCGTTTGCTATCAAGAGTAGGGATGGCAATCGGGTGCGGCAGACACAGGTAGTTCTCGCCCATACTCATGCGCGTCAGCCCAAAACTCCCCATGGATATGCCCGCGAAGGACGATGAGTAGAGAACCTCGCCCATGCTCATCACCCGCGAGCATGTCTGTGTGCTCGCCACACACCCACGCGATCAGAGCCAAATGAAGGAGCGCAATGGCGATGCCGCCGAAGCCTGGCGATCCACCGTAGCCCTCGCCAGGGCGCAGCCCCAACCTCAACCTCCCCTGCCCGCTCCTGCCCATCCCCCAGCCAGGCTAGGCCACTGCGGCGGCGGCACCGGCTCTGTCGCAGGCCCCCCCACACCATCACAGCGCTAGATTTGAGGTGGCCTTCCGCTTCCCTGATGACTTGGGCCTCAGCGGTGGTACTGACGGTGGGGGTTTTGACGAGATTGCCTCCGAAGACGACCTCTTCTCCAGCTTCATGGACATGGAGAAGATCACCGACGCCTACCACGATCATGCCATGGAGAACTCCTCGTGTGCCGCCGTGCCCCACCAAGCACCTCCACAGTGCATCCTTCGACGGGTTCACCATGGGGGGAGTCACGGAGAAGCAGCAGGACGGCGGAGGGGAAGGGGTGTTCTTCGAGGTGATGGGGGCCAAGAAGTCCATGTCCTCTCAGTAGCAAGATGGAGGAGATGGTGGATAGGGGTGGTGAGCTAGAGGTAGTGGCGGGCGGAGGCGATGCAGGAGTCGGGAGATTGGGATTGGGGTTGGTGATGGTGGTGGCTGATGGAGTGACCGAGTGCGGTGCGGTGCAGGAGTCGGGGGATTAGGGTTTCCTCAAGCCCACCTGTTAATGTGGATGGCAGGTAAACAAACGAGGCGAACACGGGTGGAGCTCGATCACCCATGCCCGTGCTCGTCTACTCGATGGGCAGAGGATTGCCCCCAATTCCATGCATGTGGGCAAAGAAAGCCGGCCATACCCGACTCCATTAGGGCATTTGCCCGTGGGCGTGCGGGTAATCGGGCACAATTGCCATCCCTACTCAAGGGCTAGAAATTTTTACGTTAATCAGAGAAAAAAGAGAAAAATCTACACCGCTGATTTTGGTGAGTTCAAATTATGAGGATGCAGATTAATTAGATATATATTAAAGTAGCTACATTTGTATTAAAAAAACCTTTATTCAATTATAACGCATAAGCATGAGAGTTGTATGAAAGTACAAGTCTATTTCCAAATAAAATCATATGTGTTGTAGTATCTAGCTGCGTAATTCCGTGGGAAATTCGGCTGGTTCTAGAAAAAAATACAGTAAATCTAGGATAACCCTACAAATTCAAAAACAAACAAAACTAAAAATTGTTCTAAAGCTGTGCTAAAATTGCACATTACTTAAAACTGCAATTTTAGAAATAGTACTTTGTAATTTTAGGTCACTGAGAGATAAGAAAATTCTAGCAAACTAAAGAATAGCAAAACCGATATTTAAAACAGATTTGTTGTACAACAATGGAGTAAGGTTTTTTTGGGGTTTTCTATCAATTTTCGGATCATTGGATGTGCTGCTCTAAGATTCGTGCACCTCTGGATTGACCCATCTCTCATGAAACTAAATGCCCCTCTTCTCTTTGAGGAACTTTTTTTATTAATTAATCCTTTTTTAAATTTAATTTTAAAGTTAACCCCCGACGCACTTTATTTTCAATTCTGACCTCTTTAGTCACGCCACCATTCATGGCGTGACAAAACAACATTATCACGCCATAGGATAAGTCTGTAAAAACGCACTTTTTGTCACGCCACTGGTGGTGGCATGACCAAACAACACTGCCATGCCACCACCCATGGCGTGACAAGAGTTTGTCCAGAAACGGACTGGCATGACAGTGTTATTTTATCACACCACGGATGGTGATGTGACCAAAAGGGTCAGAATTGGAAATAAAGTGCGTCAGTGGTTAACTTTAAAATTAAATTTAAAAAAGGATTAATTAATAAAAAAAATCCTCTTTGAGTTGTCCCAAGCGCAGGAGGCGACGTCTTTGTCATGTGCGTGAGGTTTTCAGTGCTCCTGACATATTTAGTGCTACCGTGCTCCCATTGCTCAAAAAACTTTACAAATAATTATAAAAAAATTGAAAAACATATATAGGGTGTGAAAATTTATCATCCAATTGTACTTTTTGTTTCTCAATGTGTAAGTCGAATTTGGATTTGTGGAATGATAGATTATACCATACCTTATCTATGTAAAAAAATATCCAGATTTTTCATAACCATTTGAACCATTTTCCAAGCAATGGGAGCACCGGTAACACCAAATATATTGGCAGCACCGAAATTTTCCAAACACGAGGAGGATCGAGGAGCGATTATGGTCAGAGTGAGGGGAGCATCCAATTTTGATCGAAATGACTAAAAGCTCCATCAGTGTTTTTTTCAAGAAAAAGTTGAGAGGTAAATTTTAAATAGACATCCCGAATCCCTATTCTTAAGTGCATTCTAACCGTCTCACTACATATGCGTCTAACTCAGCAGTATGCCAACCTCCCCCTCCTCTCAGCACATCTCCCCCTTCACATCTTTTTTCTACCTACCTCCACTACCACCACCTCCTCCTCCCTCCACATCTTTTTTTTCTACATACCTCCACTACCACACTTCACTCGTCTGCTGATGACTTGACACTGGGGAGCTGTCCACGGTGATGCGTCCCCTCTCTCTGTCGAGGCAGCACATGGGAGGAGCTAGGGGCATCGGATCCGTGCGGTCGGAGGAATGGCAATGAGGGTCAAGCAGTCGGTCGGGCGAGAGCCAACCGTCGGCCGGCCATCGCCAATGCCAGTTTTGGGGCGCTAAGCGGTTGCCTCCTCCTTGGTGAGCTCGGCCATCGCCTAATGCCCACATGCCTCTCGGTGCGCCTCCTATAGGTATGATTTGTTGCGGTGGCGCATTAGCCCAATCCGGATTTGTTGCGTGGCGTTCACTTGATTTGTGTAACAGTGGCCTCAATTTTCAAATTCGGTATAAACGAGGAGCCGGAGAACGTCTGCCTCGCCCTAGCCCTCTTCAAGCCGCTCGACGGCGGTGAGATCAAGTGGACCAGCCGTCCCGGAGCGCGGCGTCGGATCCGCCGCCGTCGTTGCCTTCCTCTTCGGCTTCCGGGCGTGGCGCGATGTCCGGCACCCAACTCGCGAGCGAGGCGAGGCGAGTGGATCGGCCATCCCAGCACCGGCTTGTGGCATACACCGCCTCCTCCACCTCTTCATCTCCCGCACCGCTGGCACTGGTCCGACCTTCCGCCGGCCTAGGAGGTCGAGTGCGCCGGGGTGCAAGAAGGCATCGACGAACCTCGTCGTTGTCGTCCTCAACCGCGTCGAACTCCTTCACCTTGTCGGCCTCTAGATCCAGCGGTCTCCACGCCAAATCTGGCAAGGACGAGGCCAGACCACCCGGCGGCCATGACAATTTCTTGAAGTTGAAAAATGCAATTGTAGTTTTTTTCCTTGCATTTTCTTGGAGGAAGGGATCCATGATTTTTTTTGTTTCATGCATTTCTTGAATATGAAAGGATCTTGAGGCGCCGCCCACACCGCATTTCCCCCTTCGAGGCTCGCCACGAATGCCGCGTCCCATTGCCGTGTCTGCGACCTCCGTCATCCCCTTCAAGAACAAAAGATCGCCGCGAGAACACCCCCGCCCCGTCGTTGCATCAAAAAATCACGCGACGGCGTCGAGTTCCCGCGCGCGACCTCACACACGCCCGGCCTCGCCACTGCGCCACCACCAAAGAACACGTCCCTAGGCCCCGCCGTAGCCATCAATCGCCAAAGACCTCACCTCCCCACCAAGAACCGGCGTCCCAGAAGCGAGTAGCGCCGGCGCCATGCCGAAGAGGAACTTGCTCTCGAGGAGGAGAATATCTCATAGCCGAGCTGCGAGGTCCACGTCGGCCGGCGGCGACGCCATTGGATTGGAGGCGAGCAAGCACGGATGTGGCGATAATGGAAGGGTAGAGAGTGCGACTTTCGCTCGTGGTTGTAAATTAAAATTTATTTGAAGTTTTGTGGAATTTTCTAAAATTTTAAAAGCTTTTTATAAATATTTTAAAGCCAAAACAAATTTATTTACAAAATTAAAAGCCAACATAAAGTTGGAAATAATTTTATTAAGTCCAAAATAAGTAGGGGAATTTCGTGAATTTTCCATAATTTTGGAAGTATTTTGCTATTTTCTAAAGCTTAGATGAATTACCAGAATTAAATCAAATAGAAAATCAAAAAGAAATACTCAAAATGACATTGGGCCGAAACCTAAAGCTCCGGCCCAAAACTTCTTTCCCGCGCCGGCCCTTTCAGCCCATCCGCACTCTCTCTCCCTCTCACCCCCCTTCCACCGTCCGATCTTAATCGGACGGCTACCGATCAACCACGCATCTCCCTCTCTCTTCTTCTCTTCTGACCGTTGGATCAACATCCAACAACCGCCCGCACCCCACTTCCTCCACGTCACCGCAAATGAACGTGACCGTTGGATCGAAATCCAACGGCCCGTGTCTTTCTTCCTCCTCCCCTTCTTCCCCGCCGCTTTCTTCTCCGCATGACCGCGCCGCAACGCCATGGGCGAGCCGCGAGCTTTGGCGTGCGCCTACAATCGCCAGCTTCCACGCGCGTCGTCGCGCCACGACTTCGCGCTCGCCGCCGCACCGACCACCACGACCACCACCTCCCTCTCCTTCTTCTCCACGCGTCGTGCGCCGCGGCGCCGCAGAACCGCGCCGCACGTCTCCCACGTCGCCGCCGTTCCAGGTCTCCCCTTGCCCTATAAAAGGGGGCCCTGTGAGCCCCTTCCCCTCCTCAACTCATTCCCCCACTCCACCCTTTCTCTCTCGCCCCAGCACCGCCGGTTTTCACCGTTGAAGCTCCTCCGCCATGATCGCCTTCTTCTCCGATTCCGGTGCCTCCGACGACGCTCCGTCCTCGCCGCCACCACCAACGGCTTCGCCGCACCACCGCCTACCCCGTGCTCGCTTCCGCCTCGCCCAAGCGCCACCGGAGCACCTTCGTCGTCGACGTTCGTACCGCGCCACGCTAACCCTCGCCGCGGTCATCGCGCGCCTCGGTGACCATTTGGTGCGCATGTTAATCCCGTGCCCTTCTCCCTCTGTTGGTGCCACTCACTTCCGTCACGCGCGCGACGGCCGGCGAGCTAGCGCCCGGCGCCGCCGGCCGAGTCTGCGTGGCACCACCACATGGCGCCACGCGTGCCACCTCACGCCCGTGACGCCACCTCACCCTTCATTGCGGGTCAACATCCGGCGTGCACGGTCCACCGCAACAAAATCCCATAGCTCGGTGGGTTTGGTCCACGTGAGCCGTGTCTATGACACGTGGGGCCCGCTTGTCATAATTTATTTTAATTCATTTAAATTCCGAAAATCCCTCGCTGGCGTCAGCATTGCGCAATAAATAGGTTTTTCAGTAGAAAAATAATTCGGGAAATTCAATTAAATTTCAGAATTAGGTTTAAAACTTCTAAAATTCATAACTTTTGCATATGAACTCCAAATTGAGTGATTCAAATTGAAAAATTTATATAAAATTATAATCTAGCTAACTAAACCAAAATATTTCAATTTGGAGTTAATTTGAACTATGTTTTTGAATTTTTTTGAATTTGAATATTGAATTTATCGTATTTTCGCGTATAGAATTCGACGACTCCGGAGAGTTCGATCAAACTGAAGATTTAGAATTCCAAGACATCGACCAAGGCAAGTTACACCATTGACCATATTGCCCCCAGTATTTTTAAGTTATTTTCAGTTTTTAAATTCTTTATCGCATGCTTATGTTGTTATAAATATTTTAATATCCTGTTTTACATATAGTTAATTCCATGTGTTATTGTATGGCCAATTTGAATGTTGTATCTGACTACCTTGATACCATAGGCAAGATATTACCAAAATTAAATATATGCTTAGCCAAGCTTAGTGCACATTCTGAGAATTTGGGAGGTTTACACAAATTTCTATAAATTTGTTTCAAACTTGTTATTGTGGTATTGTCTTACCACATGAGTTTATAAACGGAGTTTTATTCAAAACAAAATCAAAAATGGGTTTGGACTTGGGCGAAATGGTCGGAATGGTGGGTGCAGGTTTATGCACGGGATTGATCTAGTTAAGATTAAGGCTCATGGTTTGTAGGAATGACGCCCAAGTCAATTGAGGACCGGTCTTTGAGCCGCTTATTACTAAGCCATATCGTACTACCACATGTCCTGTATGGGCAGGATTTGGCTAATTAATTTGTGATGTTCTAGTGTATTTATGTCATGTGATTATGTGGGTGTCGGTTAGACGGCGCAAGAGGGGGCTTCCGGAGGACGGTTAGTCCAAAGGGGCGAAACCTTAGCGGGCATGAATATATTAGGACAGAGCATTGTAAAGGCCCCATGGTAATTGCTCACCACACGCCTACTGAGCGTGAATTGGCGACATAACGAGCATGTCACCTCGTGTGGGTAAAGTTGTACCAACTCTGCGAGTAGAAACTATTCGAATAGCGCGTCATGGTCATGGACATGCTAGCGGGGCCACTTAAAGTTAAATTGTTTTGGTTTTAAATATTTTATTAATTCGAGGATGGATAATCCTTATGAAAAATTGGGCGGGAAGCCAAGTGTTAGAAGGGGATCCTTCACTAAATCATTGGAGGTTATCCACATTATGATATTGTCATTTTAAAATATAATTTTAGTATTAATATAAACTGCCTTAGAAATTACTATGGTTATTTACACTGAAAATGCTGTTTATGCAAAACAACCCCTGTCATACTCACTTGTTACCTTATGCATGCATTTAAATTCAATATTGGGTGTAACTTGCGAGCACGGAAGTTTAGCTCATCCTTGCTGAATAAATCTTATTCAGGAGAAGACTTCTACCCCGATTGTGAGGATCCGGACGAGTAGGCCTTGACCCAGACGATTGCCTGTGGCGCATCATGTGGCTCACCTCTATTATCTTATTTCCGCTGTATTTATTATTTGATATTTGATACTGTTGTTCAGAACTCAGTTGTATTAAGCAATTACTTATTTAATGTCATTTACGCTTTCGTGATATGAATGTGATATCCATTTTGTGAGACTGTGTATGCTGGAAATCCTGGACCGGTGTTTGAACACATAGAATTCGGGATCCTTCGTTCCCGGGTTCGACAATTTGTTGCATGAATTCACGAATTCCAGGATATTTTTTTTGATTTTGTTGCATTGTTTGTTGCATCTTTTAATTGCTGCGATGAGTTTGTTGCCGCTGATTTTGTTGCAATATGTGATTTGAAATGTCGGTAATATATCTTTTGGATGTTGTAGTAGCAGATTCTTGAGGTGGATTTTTTCTCATTGCAATTGTTGTTGTCTACCTGTTGCCTCCTTCCTCTCCGACTTATGATTTGGATTTTAGTTGTGGCATTGTTGCAAGAAGCATTTTGTTATGTTGTGATGTGCCTTCCCAAAAATGTAGTAGGATTGCCAATTTTTTCTTTTTCAAATGTGGCATTTCAATTTTTGTTGCAAACATTGTATCCAAATGTTGCATGAGTAACCATAAAATGTTGCAACTGTTCTTTTCAAATGTTGCAGTATCACGATTTTTGTAAATTTATTTGTTTGTGGTTTCTGAACTATTTTAAAATCTAGCTAAGTTATGTACTCAAATCCAATTTTAGAGAGAAGAAGATGTTTTTTCATCATTTTTCTTTTTTTGTGCATTTTGTTACACTTGGTGATTACAAATGTAGCATACAGTGTTCACCGATATTGCATGGAGGATTTTGTTGATGTCGGAGGCTTGAGCGACGAGTGAGATCAGACGGAGTTATGAGAGATTTTGCTGTTGTTTGGGGTCGCGAAATGGACGGCTGAGCAACATCGCTTGAAATCGGACGACATATCATGGCGTACGGCACTAGCGCTCGCGTCCAAAGTATTTCCCTTCTCAGGTGTTTCGGTCCGAGCGCTAGTCGCGTCAAAGTATTTCCCTCCTCAGGTGTTTCTTCTCATGTTGTTGCGTCTGTGGGGAGCAAAGGGTGGTGTCATGTGACCTGGCTTAGGGCAGCAGCTGCTGGCAGTTGGGCAACAGTTCTCTCTCTCTCTCCCTTCGCTCCATGCACCATGCACCATGCAGCGATACGCAGGGGCAAAATCTGCATCACCAACGCAAGAACAGATGCCTGCTCCCGAGCTGGAATCATCATATCATAACCCCTTTTGTCTTTGTGCTTATCCAGCTGCTGCATGCTACGGCCGGGGCCCTTAGCTTGAGCTGGATTCGGTCCTCCTCCCTCCCACTCGCACACTGGCTGCTGCTTCTGGATTGGACATGCAAGTTGTTGCAAAAACGACAGGAGGCGCGGTGCAGCGGTGCTTAGCCCGTCTCGCTGTCAATCTCTCGCTCTGTCCAGCCACTTTATGTAACTGTGGCCTGTAATCCGTAACAGTCTCCTTCCCTCCGGTTCCTAATGAATTATCGGCTTTACAGCTCGCTACGGAGATATAATTGTACCTGTGGCCTGTACCGATCAATGTCAATGCCCGCCTGCCCTACCTCAATAACCCATGGAAGTATGGGTAAATGCGGGGCGGATAATTTCCGTCCGATCTGGTGTCGTATCTGGAAAAAAAAAATCTATTCGGGTTATCATTTTTTTTTTGTTCTGGTCTGTATCCAATGTTATCCGCACCATATTCGGAAAATTTTATAAAATATTGGTTAGGATATAGGAAAAGCAATATCCGATCAGTATCCGTATTTTATAGGATATTTTATAAATCAACGAAATGGATATCCGATAAACATCAATGTCCTTTAATGTCCTCTATGGTTTTCTAGTAATTGACTAATATATAATATGAATTTACATTTAATTATGTTTACGTTGTAAAGTAAGATAAATAATATTTTAATAGGCAGTATAATTTGACACTTTCGTTGGTGAAATTATATTTTTTCTTTATGTGTACCTTATCTGTGACTGATTTGAATCTGATATGCATTCGCATCTCGAAAAATCCGTATTTATATCCATATCCGACGCCAAATTCAGAATAAAAATATAGATTAGAATACGAAAAAAATAATACCCATCCGTATCCGGCACGCCTACATGTGAGTCTCTCGACACGCCTGCAGAGCGGCGTTGTTTTTCTTTACCACCGCCTGCGTGATGACGTGAGGACGACATGGGCGCGGTGCCCCGCATGTCGGCACGGCACGGAATTGCGTTTGGTAGCCGCGCGCGCCCCCCATGTTGTAAGCTACGATGGATCTGCGGAGTCGTCGTCGTCACCGCCAAACGCGCGCGCCCCATGTTGTATGCTACGATGGATCTGCGGAGTTGTCGTCGTCACCGGAGAGATCAATCCACGGCACGTCGGCACGTACGGGACACGCGCGGCGCGGCGCGGCGCGGCGCGGCGTGGCAAACGGTGCAACTTGCTGCGCGAATCGAGCGCAACGAAAGCAACTTCCTTTGACGTGCATGCCAAGAGGCAGTAATGCTTCCTTTTTCTTGGGCCAATGACGATGTGTGCTCTAGACTTTCAAACCTTGACTGCAATAACAGGCTGTCCGAAAAAAACATAAAATAAATTGACCCTGCGATCCATGATTATTATAGGGAAAGAGATCAAAATCTGAGCGCGTTAGTCGTGCACGACGTTATGCTGGCGCTGAACGCCACAGTTCCCACACACACACTCGCACCCACCGGCAGCAGGGTCACTATTGCGACACCAGGCCGACCATGTTTGCGACGAGATGGACGCCAGGCTACGTCGCATCACTGGCCTCGCCTTTTCCTGCATAGCACTGTTGTCGCAGAGTGCAATCCCTTCGCTGGTCACTCGGCCACTGGGGGTCTGGGAGGAGCTCGGCTCAGGCGCTCAGCGCGTCAGGCCATTGCCATTGCCATTGCCATTGCCAGAGCAAAGCACCAGGCACCCTGCGAACGACACGTACTTACCACTGGCCCAGCGTACAGGAAGACCAAACATGAAGCAACCTGCACTGCAGTAATCAGCACAACGGATTAGATTGGACCACCAATAGTCACAGGCAGTAGTAGCAGGCAAACATCCACCACTCGTAAGGCCGGCCGGCCAAAGACAGGGAGGCGTCAATCGGCCGGGGTGTCAGATTCCAGTATCAACTCTGCACTGTGTCAGGGCTCACCTCATCATAGTGTTCGGACGACTTCAAGAGCAAGCTACCATCGCCATCATTGCCACCAAAAATGTATTCAAGGTGCATACCAGTTCGGTCAAAGCACGGTTGCTGAGATCTCAGTCTAGCTGAGAGGGTTTACTTTAGTGGGTAACAACTAATACAGACAGCCATGTCCATAGTCACATTTCCGTAATTCCATCTGGCTCCCAGTGTAAAGGCATTTACAAAAGAAGGCAGCACTCGACAATAGGCAGATAGTCTAATGGCAACAAGTGCCTACGGACAAAATTCCTACGTTATCAGATGGAAAACGGACTTTGATTGTCACGTTTTAATGACCCGGCAATCTCGGCAAGTTCCCATTTCCAAAGACACGAGCGGCGGCGACCAAGTAAAACCCGTGTGCTAACTGATATATTATTTTAACACTAACACAGACTTGAAAGAAAATGAGACTGTCTATTTATAAGTTGTCTAAAATTTTCTTAAGTATAAATTATTTTTTTATCCATTAGATCAATATCTAATCATATGACACATCGATCTCGAAATAAATCCAATGGTCACAAGTGACTTAAACTTAAAAAAATTTCAGGCAACTTAAAAATAGCAAGACTGATTAAAAATTGCATTTTAGGCTGTTCTAGTCGTTGAAGCTTATCTTTCTTTTCCTTGTGCTGAGCTGCCTGAGCTGAGCCGTAACAACAGCAGAAAGAAACGCTGTGAAAAGAAAATGAAGAGCGGTTCCCCAATATGCCATTACGAGACTCCCTTTGTCTTCACAGGCCTTGTCAACCTGATAATCTTACCTGGTAAAATTGGATATATGCCACTAAGAAATAAGTTCCTTTGAGATATGCTACCCAGTATTATAAAATTAGATATATATTCACTACCGGAAAATCTTTCTTTGCCGAGTGTTTGGATCTTTGCCGAGTGCAATTTTTCGGGCACTCGGCAAAGAAGCTTTTTGTCGAGTGCAAAAAAAAAACACTTGGCAAAATAAAAACACTCGGCAAACAAGGTCTTTGCCGAGTGTTTTTATTTTGGCACTCGGCAAAAAAGGTCTTTGCCGAGTGTTTTTTTTTGCACTCGGCAAACAACATCTTTGCAGTGCCTGAAATTTGGCACTCGGCAAAGAGGACATTGCCAGTGTTTTTTTAACACTCGGCAAAATAGAACTTCAAAGCACATTTTGAAGCAGTAAATTAATTCAAATGAAAAAGTTTTCAACTACAAAGTTGTATACCTTCTCAAGACCTAGAACTTTTATTTTGGACGCATCTTTCATTCGACAAAGTGATAGTGTAACGTTGTTCACAAATCTACATTTCTCTCATTATATAGGTTTTTCATGAAACTAGAAGAGAGATATATAAGATTTGTGAACAATGTTACTACCACTATGTCGGATGAACAAATGATCAAAATAAAAGTTGTATATATTCATAAGTTATACAACTTTGTAGTTGAAAACTTTTTAATTTGAATTAATTTTGCCAACAAACTATGTTTTGAATTTCAAAATTTTAAAATTCGATTTTTAAAGTACCTCGGATGGAGAAACTCCTAAATGAACTTTGTAGATCTAGAAAAGTTATGAAACTTTGTAGTTGACAACATTTTGATTTGAAATCATCTTGTCACATAAAACTACGTTTGAATTTATCAAATTTGAAATTCGAATTTTTCAAACGACCTCGGATGGAGAAACTACCAAAATGAAAGTTGTAGATCTCAAAAGTTAAGAAACTTTGTAGTTGACAACTTTTGATTTGAATTCGTTTAGAGCCTCAAACAAGCAATTTATACTCGGTTTTGTATAATATACGGGAACCGAAATGCAATACAGACATAAGTGATAGTGTAGTGCAGTGGTAGAGGAGGCTTAGCGCGAGGAGAGGTTGCGGGTTCGAACCCCACGGCCGCGGATCGCGTGAAAAATGCCGCGACTTGCTGTGGGGCCTCCTCCTATTAAAAAGCCTCCTCTATTAAAAAAAAATGTTTTGCTATTTTTTCAGTTTTTAAAAATCAAACTTTGCGAGTGTTTTTGGCGCTCGGCAAAGGCTTTGAGTGCCCGACAAAAGACTCGAGGCTTCAGTGCCCGACAAAGACACTCGGCAAAGGGCCTTTGCAGGCCATTTTTCGTAGAGTGGCCTTTCTTGAGTCTGACGCTCGGCAAAGCCTTTGCCGAGTGTAAATTGGGCTTTGTTAGAGTGCCTCGGGCACTCGGCAAAGCCCTTTTCCGATAGTGATTACTTGAGTTTTTGCTCCTTTGAAATTTGCCATTATCTACTGCTTTTATTCTATTTTCTTTTATCTTATCTTATTTTCATCTATTCACTAGTGAAGTACATATTTTGCCCTCATCTAATCGTCTCTATCCTTACGCGACGAGGCGGGCGCTCCAGACTCAAGGCACGAGCGATGGCTACCTTGATGAGGCAGCACGCCTCACTGTGCTCCCGTTGGTCTGCCCCGGTGCCGCCACATCCAGCCACACTGCCTCCCCGCTCCTCGCTATGCCAACCCCGATCGGCGCCCCAGCGAGCTCCAAGCTGCCCAGCCAGTCGCGATCTTCAGGCCGGTCTTGCCTCCCCAAGATCGACCAAGCGCCTTGTCTTGAACACGCCCCTCGGTGGTGTCGCATCTCGAGCCTCCCCACAGCCACTTCTTGGGCTGCTTGCACGTCGGCGCACGCGTGTGTGCATCGGCTTCCCATCGTATGAGAAATGGAAGAATCACATTGTAGCAGCAGGTAAATATCTTTTTTCTGTCATATTGTGGACTATGTGTGATGGAAGAAAACTCTTTGTTGTAGCTAACATGTTCTTCGCATTTCATTTAATTGTTGGTGTTGGTGTAGGGTTGAGGGTGGTACCGCATATAGAGTAGGTGCTAACTTTACTGCATACCTAGCACGGCTTGATGATAGCAGCACCAAATCCTATGCAATTGCAGCTCACAATTTGGTGGTAGATGATAGAGACTTGTACTCAATGTTAAATCTGAACGTTGACCTGAAAAGGAAGTCAAATTGGGGGTCGATGAAGGATGCTTTAATATGGTACTTTGATAGTAAGAAAGGAACACAAGTTAGGATATGTACTGATGCAGAACTTCTCGGGCTGTTTGATGCAAACATGGATAGCAAGTTGGTTTATTTGTTCATCCCTAGTGGATAGGCAAATAAACTTGTCAACTATTTGTAGTGGAATTCCTGGTGCTTCACATTGTCAGTCCGCGAGTCCTCTACACCCATTCTTTCATGTTGATCCTAGTAGTAAATAGGCAGAAACATCACAATGGCAAGAACCAGGCAGTCCTTGCGATAACTCCACGCACACTCTCATATGGGCTAGTCAAGCGGCAAGTTTTGCTATTCCCCAAGTTGATCCACTCAACCCTACTAATGTGGATGGAAATGATGTGTACATCACGGACGACCAGATGTTTGACATGCTTGGGCTAAGGGCTGAGAAGAACGTAGATTTGAACAAAGGAAGTACAAATGATGATGCTAGTGGTTAGAACAATGGTGGATCAAATGGTATTGATACTGAGAGGTGACGACTTACTAGTGACTAACTATGCACATGTGGAGCGGTGCATGTGCATGATAAGAAAAATCCTAGAATTGAATTGGCGACACCTTTCCTAATATAAAGGAATTCAGATTAGCTTTGAGGCAATTTGCTATTAAGGGGATTTTGAGATAGGCAAATGTAAGACTAACAAAAAAGTACAAAGGAGAATGCAAGGAGGAGGACTATCCTTGGAGAATAGCTGCGCTGCTTGAGAGTGATAAAAGCGTCATGGTACTAATGTAATATAGTTTAAGTTGTACTAAGTAATCTTCATTCATTGTGTTAAATACTAAGTTGTTGCAATCTATCTGCAGGTTACAGTGTTGGTTGATTCCCACAAATGTGCTTCAACAAGCAGAATAAAGAGCTCCATGGCATCGCAGGGCTGGGTGGCAGATAGGGCTTTTCCTTTGATTAGGGCAAATCCAACTATGGGTGCAAGTGAGTTAGAAAAGGCACTCGAACAGAAATACAATGTCACAATTGGCTATGGAAAGGTGTGGGCTGGGAGACAGTTAGCATTCGAGCAGCTATATGGGCCTTGGGAGGAGAGTTTCCAATCTTTGTACAGTTTCAAGGCAGAGCTTGAAAGAATAATGCCAGGTAGCATCGTTGAGATAGACACTAAGGTGTACGGTGGGAAGACATACTCTACAAGATGTTCTTTGCGCTAAAGCCTTGCATTGATGGATTTCTTAATGGTTGTAGACCGTGCTTGGGCATTGACTCTACCTTTCTCCTTTGGTAGGTACAATGGGTAGTTGGCATCATTACTGACCATAGATGGCCTGGCTGGATGTGCCGGTTGCATATGGTATTATCGACTCGGAGTCTCTGAGAGAATTGGGTTTGGTTTATCACGGTAGCTACGTAAGGCAATCGGCAACCCACATGGTGACTTTGCATACAGATCTTTGGGAATGGGGTATCTTGCAGTGTAAAGAGGTTTTTCTAGATGTTGAGCAGACCATTGAGTGCCTCAACGGTACCACCCTCACATCCAGGTAGGGCCTTGTTCAATACAATTTTGAAGTGTGACTACATGCACAACAATATTGTAGAAACGTACAACTCTTGGATCATGAATGTTAAGGATCTTCCTGTGGTTGAACTCATGGACACCATCCGGAACTTGATTATGCAGTGTTGTGATAAGAGGAGGAGGATTGGAGGCAGTTACGAGGTAGAATACTTCCGGTGTTATTCATGAACTCAATGCGAGCACTAGAGGTCTTGGACACTTGAAGCCCGCGATACTACGAAAATATCTTCACGAGCGGTTTAAAAGCGTCATCACAGATGGTTTCATGAGCCGTGCGAGTCTATGGGTCGATGATGATGAGGTCATCACAGAGCGTTTTTAAATCATCGTGATGCATACTATCCTGAGCGGTTATTAACTCGGGCAAATGCGTGGCGATTACCTATCACGAGATGATTTGTAGATGAAATAAATGCTGCGTTATGGACATATCATGAGCGGTTTGTAGATAAAACCGTCGTAGTGATTGATGTATCACATATGGTTTTTAGATGAAGTTGTCTAAAATAGTTACCTATCACGGCCGGTTTGTAGATGAAGCAAATGCGTGATAACTTTCTCTATAAAGTCTCAGCGTTGGTGCTTGTGCCTTTAAAACGGCGTCATATATATATTATATATATATTGTCCGTAGTCCTCACCACTTTTGGGCGATCGTCCACGCAGACATGAGGAGGATGAGACAACGACCACGAGCAACTTCATCTAAGCGCATGCAAGTTTAAAAGCATGGCGCCAAGAGGCGTTAGGACACCCAATTACGGATATCGGCGACATCCAATCCGGCTAATTGGATGTCTGGCGCTCTCTGGCGACCATGTTTCTTAAACTTGTATGGGCTCGATGAAGTTGCCACTGATATCGGCGACATCCAATCCACTAATTGGATGTCTGGCGCTCTCTGGCGACCATGTTTCTTAAACTTGTATGGGCTCGATGATGTTGCCCATGGTTGCTATCTCATCCTCCTCATGCTACGTGGGCGACCCGAAAGTGGTTGAGGGACTACTGAACAATATATATATATATATATATATATATATATATATATATATATATATAATGCGGTTTAAAAACACAAGCAACCAACGCTTAGAGACTTTATAGAGAAGAGATAAGGAATGAAATGGTATGGCGTGCTGACAAAGGTGAAATGAAGATTGATTATTACTCTTAGAAGGCTAATTGCACAAGATTAAAACTTGCTAATATATTGAGACTAGTGGACCACACAAGATTAACCCTACTTATGCCCTTTCCCTATTTTTCTTGTTCAAAGGACCGCCCACATGAACTAGATATTTCACGAGAGCGAGCTCAGCTCATCCTATAACCACAGTCATATCATCATCCCACAAAATCACAAAACATTAGCCATCGGGGCACATCACGAAGCATAGTCGATAGCTCTCAAGATTTATCAACGGGCAAGGGAAGGAAAGGGCTCATCCATATCATCGAGGAGTATATTCAATATTGATATTCACAATATTTCAATATTCGATATTAAATAGCGATATATTGATTCGATTCAATAGTTCAATATTCACTTATCAGTATTCAGTTCATTAACAAGTATTCAATTCATCAACAAATGTAGGCATTAGGCACAGCAGATCAACAAGCAAATCGATTCGGTTCATCGATTGATCACAAATCACAAAGCACAAAGCGGTCGGCAAGCCTCCACGATGTTGATTCATCAGTTTAAAAATCACAAATTAGTCAGAGGAGGGGGAGCTGCGGCGCGGGAGGGGAGCAGAGAGGGGAGGGCAACGATGCGGGAAGGGGAGCAGAGGGGAGCGACGTACCTCGATTTGGCAGCGTAGATGGCGGGACGAGCTCGATTCGGCGGCGTAGATGGCGGGGCGAGCTCAATTCGGCCGCGGCGAGGTCGAATCGGCGGCTAGGGGAGGCGCGATGTGGGAGCCCAAAGTCTCAAACCCTAGCGCGCGATGGAGAGGGGAACGGGCAAGAGTAAAGGCACAAACCCTAGCGCGCGATCTGTTATTAATAAAGGAATATCACAGACGGTTCTTTTATGGAACCGTCAGTGACGAACCGTCAGTGATACTTGTCACTGACGGTTCCATAAAAGAACCGTCTGTGATATGTATAATTTCACAGTTTTTGTATTTTTCTTGTAATACTTTTGTCTATTTTAGAATGAGACAATCTGGGCCATAGAATATTGATCTAACAGTGAGAAAATGTGAATAATAGATAAAGAAATTTCAGTCACCTGAAGGATAAAGAAATTTTATGGCAAGTAGTTTAACACCTCTGCAAAGAAATTGGTATACTCGTGCCTAATCCTGCAGTCATCGCTGCAGAAGACAGCGTAGTCGTCCCACCCTTCCACGCCGTAGCCGGTGCTCGTGCACCGGTGACCGTCCTCCGACAGCGCCCACACCCAGCCTAGCGGCCTGGCCATCTTCCCCCACGCCGCCGCCTAGATCATGTCCATGGCGAGCCTCTGGCACCGCCTGCACTCCCGGTTGGTCCTCTTGGTCGTCTCGCACCCGCCGCCGATCGGCTCGCCCTCGACCTGCCTGATGTAGTGCTTCCCAATGTCGCACATCTCGCCGGCCGTGTAGAGGAGGAGTGCGAGCACATTAGACCACGGCCTTGTAGCCGACGACGGTCGCCCGTTCAAGGAACACGAGGCCACGCTACATGTCTTGGGGCGCGAAGACAAGCGCAAGGCCGACGATGAAGCAGGCCTCCGGGTTGCCGGCACCGGCCAGGTGGTTGACAACGGTGAGGTAGCGCTCGTTGTCCCGCCACTTCATCACCTCCTCCTGCTCCAACGCCACGCACCTCCCCACGGCGCGCTTCTTGGATGGCTTGTACATGGTCTTGCAACTAAAATTCAAGATGCATGATAAAATCTTAATAAAAGAATTAATTACTCTATAAGAGAACATTAAAAGGCCAAATTAAGGTCGTTGTTGCTAGTCAAATTCAGTTCAGATCGTACGTGGCTCGTAGGTTGTAGAGGTCGACCATGGTGAGGAGAGCTCGCGACCACGAGGTGGCGATGTGGACGGCGACATCGTCGGAAAGAGCTAAGACAGCGATCGCCGACCTCCTCGCCAACTTGGTCCTAGCAGTCATGCTCCGCGTGCTCACCATCGTGTACGTACGTACATATAATATATTCAATACATACCATATGCGTGCTGATCACCATGACGCACGATGATCATTCTTATAAAACGTTGAAGAGACACATCGTACACGCATCATATCGCCCGTCGGCGCAGGAGACGAAGAGACGTTTGTTTGTTGAAAACCGTCTGTGATAGTTCTAAATATCACAGACGGTTTTTAATAAGAACCGTCTGTGAAGTCTACAATTATCATAGGCGGTTACGTATTGAGCCGTCGTGATACTTCACAGACGGTTTTAAATATGAACCGTTTGTGATATTACCTCTTTACAGACGGTTTTTAGCACACCAGTAACACGGACGGTTTCTAAACCAAAACCGTCTATGATTGCATGTAATACAGACGGTTTTGGTCACAAACCCTAGCGCGCGGGCTGTTATTAATAAAGGAATATCACAGACGGTTCAACATATAATATAGTAATTCAACCTTTAAAGTAGATTTTTTTTCATTTTTGGAATTTACATATATATGACCAAACAGCGTGGCCAGTCGCTTCTTACAAAGATTAAAAAAAGTAGAAACCTAAATAAACAAAGTTTTTCTAGTGGCGGAGGTAGGCTGCTATCTCCGTCTTCAAAACTTCGTAGGCAGCGGCGGCATCGGGCGGTTTGTGACCATCAGCTCGAAATGTGTCCACCCGCTGATGCGACGGTTGAAGGTGGCGGCGACGCTCTGACGGAGCTCCGGTAGTGAGGAGGCGCACACGGCGTCAGACGCGGGCTTGCGATGCCGAAGGTGAAGACGAAGACGGTGGAGGAGCTTCAACAGCGGCGCAAAAGGTGGAAGCGCAAGCTTCGGCTGGCAGATCCGAAGCTTGAAGCACGGCAAAACGAGGGCGGGAGAGAGAAGGAGTGGGGAAAAGAAGAGGCCCAAGGGGCACTCGGTGGTCTACCAAGGGAAGGAGGATGGCCGGAGGATGAGATGGGCTTGGCGGAGTTTCACGGAGGTGCGGCATGGGAGAGGACATCAGGCATGGGGAGTTGGCGGGGCATGGAGGGCAGCATGGGCGCGCGACGAGGAGGGTGAAAGCGATGACACGGCGCAGTCAGCAAGGGATAGGCGGAGCAACAGGGGCCAGCGAGAATCACGCGTGGGTGTTGACGCGCGCTCGGCATGGCGCGAGAAGGCGATGACTAAGCGGCGGGGCGATGGCGGGGCGCTATCGGCGAGGCGATGGAAGAAACATGGATGGGCGGGGAGCTGGACGCGTGAGGAGAAATGGAGTGGGCTAAGGGAAGGAATTCGGCCCAAGCGAAAGGAGATTAAAATTAGTTTTGATTTTTAGAAAATACCAAAATTCAAAAGGATTTTAAAAATAGTTTAAAAGTCCAAAAATTTTAGAAAAATACAAAAAATTCCTAGAAACATTTGGAAGTTAATAAAATTATTTTCAACTTAAATTTAGCTTTAAATTTTGCAAATAAATTATTTTTAATTTTAGGAAATTAGGAAAAGCATTTATAAAATCCAGAAAATACTTAAATATTTATTTTTGACTTTAAATACCAGAAAACCCAAATATACCAAGGTTTGGATTAATTGAAGTTTGATTTATTCATTTTAAATTGTTTTCATTTCTAAAATTTCAATTAAGCTTTAGCAACTTAATAAAATTAAATGGTTATTTTTATTTTTATTTTGAAATTTTGAAATTTTTTAAAAAGCCCTGAAAATTTGGGATATTACAAACCTACCCCCTTAAAGGGAATCTTGACCCCGAGATTCCAGCTAACTAGAGAATAGGTGCAGAAACTCGGCCTTGAGGTCCTCTTCACGCTCTCGGGTGGCTTCCTCTTTCGTGTGATTGCTCCACTAAACCTTGCAGAAACAGATGATCTTGCTCCTTGTCACTCACTCTGCCACTTCCAAAATCTTGACGGGTTGCTCCTTGTAGGTGAGATCTTCTTGGAGATCCACTGCTTCTAACAGCATCTACTCTTCTAGCACACAGATATTTCTTTAATTGAGATATATGGAAGACATCATGCACATCTAACAGCTGAGGCGTGAGCTCCAATTTGTAAGCAACTTCTCCTCTTATGACTAGAATTGAAAAAAGGTCTAATGTATCTTGGTACAAACTTCTAGCTTACTCTAAAATAACGCATTCATTTGAGAGGTGAAACCTTTAGGTACACGTCATCTCCAGGTGCAAAAGCTAAATCTCAGCGACGGTTATTGTAATACCCTGAGTTTCGAATAAAGAGAAGTCAATCGGGAAAAGGTTTTTTGTGTAATTTTCATATTTTTTAGGATATTTTGAGAGTTGGGCCTCCGACCCAGGCTATCCAGGCCTTGTGGCCGACCACTTTGTCCCCATGGGCCTAAGGCCCATGCGCCCCCCTTTTTCTTTACCCTAGGCCGACTGCCCCTCTTTCCTCCTCCTAGCCGCCTCCTCCCCCTTGGAGCCGCCCCATCTCCTCCCCTTGCTGCCGCCCCTTTCCCCCCTGGGTGCTGCCTTGCCGTGGTGCTCCCCCGCCCCGCCATCGAAGCTCCCCGCTGTCGGCCAACGCGAGGAGAAGAGGAGGGGGCAGCAGGCTGTTCGGCCAAAGGAGGTGAGGAGAAGGAAGATCTTCATCTCCAAGGTTCATCCGTCTTCGTCCTGGGTGCTGCAAGGGTAACGGATGTCGAACTTCATCATTTGATTAGTAGTAGATATGAAATTGCTTAGAATTGATTAGATCGAATTGTTGCGGGTAGAGTCAGTTCTGTCCAGATTGTTGTGTGGCCAATTTCGTGATCTTAGAGGTCGAATCAGAGGATCCCATCTCCTAGAGTTATGTGGGGTTTGTTCTTAGATTTCAGTGGATGTAAAGATCGCTTAATTCTGATGTACAGTTCAAAAGTTATGATAGTTTCCGTCTCTGTTGTTCAGAATCCTAACGAGAATGAACTGTCAAGTTATCTTTTAAAATATGATTAAGTTAATGGCAAATTCAGGGTTTTCACCCAATTAGGTTATTGTAGGTCTTAGCTTTCGTTATTGATAAAGAACGCTAAGTTTGGTTTAGCCAATTAGAAGTTATGACATTAATCGTGCTGCTGCCCAGAAATTGTCGGTAGTTTTTACAGAAGGTGTTCATCGGTCTTTTGGAGTTAGGTACGTACATAATTCGGGATTTCCACCAACTAAATTGTTGTAGATAATTTTGTTAACTTTCAAACAAGCCTGAGTTCACTTTTTTACGAGTTTCAGAGCAAATTTATGTTACTTTTATTGCTGCTGTCCGTTATGGTTTCCTACTAGAATGTAGTTCAATTTGAGCAACGTATGCAATTAAACGTTGGGGTTTGGGGTATGAGTTAGGAGCGTTGCGAGTAGTGTCTTGATGTCTTGGTTCTTATTAAGTAATTTAATGGTGTAGAGGGTGAGGCTCCGAGGTTAGCGGCATCGTCGTTGCCTCCTAACGCATCGCAATGCTAAAGGCAATTACATTGACTTTCGGGTGATTTATGAATACTGGATACTTGATGATTAGTATTGTGTATTTATTTGATACATGAGAAGCTTCAATGTCTATGTTCCATTCATATGTGAAATTCACGTGTTTGGAGATAATGCTAGTTAATATTCATAAGTTCATTCATGCATCCATTTTCATGTTCTGTCCACGGGAGTGGAGTATCCACGGGAATGGAGTTTAAAGTCCCATCAATTCCAGTATGGGCATGTGAGACCCACCATTCCAATGTGGGCAGTTTTGGACACCCGTATGAAACGTTCTTCATACGGGATTTTAGACCCCTGTATTTCGTTAAATATGGGCTTAAGTGAACACCGACGGGTGTATCACTAGCTATACTGGTATAAGCAGGAGTGCAATTCATTCATTTCATTACATCCATTTATTTCATTCATTACATTAATCATTCGGTGTCATGTTCCTATTCTTCCATCTTTGTTGGCTTGTTCTTATTTGTTGTATGTCCAATTATTCACTTGTACTTGTTGAGTCTCGAACTCACTCTTGTTTTGTTTTAGGTGACCATTGTTGATGACTCTATTGGGAGGAAGTAGACATGCACTAATCATACACTTCACCATATTCCAGTTTCAATAATAAAACTTGGTTATTTCTTTCTTTTGTTTAATGATGAATTGTAATAAATGAAGTTACATGTGGTTGATGACTCCTGTTGGTTATGGATGTTTATTTACGCCATTGTGCTATTAGAGTTGATCTCCTTATGTCATAATTTGGGATCTTGTCTCAACGTGTGTAGGTGTGACCGTGTGAGTGAGAGATTGAGTTTTAGCTTAATTGAGTGCTGTTTCACGTCGCAATAGCAAAACTAGTCTTTTCCTGAGCGAAAGTGCAAAAAATGGCACCGCAGACACGTTGGCGGGCAACAGGGGCACGTGTCACCTGCTGGCGTGTCCACAGTACTATTTTTGCTAATACATTCGCGGAGTGCTATTTTTACTATTCTGTTGTGAAAGAGTGTCATTTCTTAACTAATCAAGATTGGGGTTTACCCCCTCGCAGCGGGGGCAATCGTCTCATCCCACATGCGTCCGTCCCCCACGCACTTGCCATCCTCCACGCGGCTCCATGAGATAAAACAACATTGGTCATCAGGCTCACCTCCTTCTGCCAACTGCTCAATCCCCACGTCTTCCATCTCCACATCCACGTCCAATCTCTGGTAATATCGCTCCATCAACGGCCGCACCAAAAGTAGGTCAGCGCGGATCTCCTTGCGGAGGGCCGAGTCGACGGCAAGCATGTCAAAGGTGGACGGATGGGATAAGGCGTATGAGGTCGAGACGCGGTGGTGGTCGTTGTCGGGGGAGGCCACGCGGTTGGTGTAGTGCCTGCGCACCGGGGACTTGAGCCGCATCTTAGTGGTCTCATCAATGAGGTGGGGATGTACTGGTTGTGGATGAGGTCCCGGTGCTGCCGCGGAACTAGAGCTCGAGGCTACGCTGGTTGCTGCAGCTGCCTCCCCTAGAGGCGCGGCCATAGATGTTGTACGGGTTGTACCCGGCGTTGGGCCTGCTTGTGCTCGATAAGGCGCGCGGTGGAGGTCCACTTGCGCGGGCGCTGGAAGGTGTCATGGGTGGTGTGGGCATCTGGGAGGGAGACGACGGGGTGGTGCGCCTGGAGCGGCTTGTGGAGGCGCACCGCGCCGCCGTTCAGGCCGCACTGTCGAGCTCCTCCACCAAACCACTGTGTCACGTCATGTTCCACAACCGCACGGACAAGACCCCTGCATCAATTTTGGGATTCCACCACGGTAGCTCGGGTTGCGGTCATCTTCCCCAACTCCGGCCGAATCCACCTCTATTGACGTTGTTTCTCCTATGGTAATCCTCTCGTCGATTCCTCCCCATGGGAGCACCTCCTCACTACCCTCTACCTCTCTCCCACCACTCACTCCCTCTCTCCCTTACCCAGTCGCCTCCCCCACGGTGAGCCACCCACGCCGCCCTGGGTCACCGCCGCCAGACCACCTCGGCGTCCCTCCACCCACACGGTCGGCTCTGGTAGTACCCCCTCACTTTCCTCGTGCTCATGCTCCCCCTATTCTTCCCCTTCTCCCTCTCCGGTGCCCCCACACCCTTTCCTTCCCCATGGCAGACCGATGCGCACTGCCACCGGCCGCCTCGAGCCGCACCACCACCACCCCTTGGACCACCTCCCCTCTCTGGCTCCATTTTTGCCACCTACGGCTGCGACGTCGTTTCCATTGCCAGCGACAAGCGCCGCCCGAGCCACCTCCCCTGATCCTTCTCTCTTATGTCTGTGTCTGTCTGTCTCTCTCTCTCTCTCTCTCTTTGGCAATGTCAGGTGGACCACCCCCTCCTCTCTCTGTCTCCCTCTCAGGCCCATGACAACAGGCCCCACAACAAAATAGAAGGCTAATAGGAAGGAAAATCTGTAGGTTAGTTAGTTCATTTCAGTTAGCACTTTGCAATATCAATTGATGTCAATTCAAAATGGTTAGTGTGCAAATAAGCAAATCTAACTAATAAAATAAGGATATATGTACGGTTGGCCTCTCCCACCCCTCTCAAATTCCTCATCGAGGCACGCTAACATATGGACCCAACCTGACAGGGATAATGTCTCGCCCATCATCCCCTGTTAACTAATAAAATAAGGAGTTTACCCTCACGCAGCGGGGCGATGTCCTTTATCCCATGTGTGCGGTTGACCTCTCCCACCCCTCTCAAATTTCTCATCGAGGTGCACCAACGTGGGGACCCAACCTGACGAGTACAAAGTCTCGCCCCACCATCCCCTGTGAATCGTGAAAGCACCCATGCCCCCCCACTTCTTCCACAACCACCCAACCCGTCGTCGTGCCACTTCTTCTTCACATGCAAACACCGAAATTCGTCGTTGTACCACTCCTTCATGTCTCGCGCCACAACTCGTCACCTACGCCCATTCAGCATTCGCTTCATGCCTCAGAGATCCCGACCCCCTCCGGCACTCAGTCCGCGGGTTGCAACGGCGGCGTGCACGAAGATGAGGAGATTCGACAGTGTAGGAGGCGGCGGCACAGGGAGGTAGTGTCGGCGACAGAAGAATGTAGCGGGGAGGGGAGGTGGCATCGAGGACAAGAGAAGTCATCGAGAGGGAAGGGAGGAGAGGAGGCGGCGATACCTTGAAGGCGAAGCGGCGGTGCCCAGGAAGGTAGATGAGGCAACAACGATGCACGAGGAAAAGGTAGAGACGAAGGTGTTCTTCCCTCTCCGCACTGCCGTCTCGAGTTCACCGCACCGCGTTATCTTCATCCTAATCATCCCCTGCGCCACCGCGACCTCCTGCTACTGCCCGGCCAGAGCAAGCATCGTCGCCTCCTCACTTACCACCGCGACGCCGCCATCGCCTCCTCCCTCGGCCTCCCACTTCCTCGCCGCGATATATCTGGCGAAGGCTACAAAGGCCAATGATCGCGAGAACCGAGTCGTGACTTGGGTTTAGGGTGGAAGAAGGTAACCATCGACGCGTAGCTCTCTTCCTTATCAGCCAGCAATGGTTGAAAATGGGCAACACGTCGGGGAGGGAAGTCGGGATTAACTTTAACTTCCAAAGGTAAACAATCTATGAGCTTAAAATTTTAATTTCTGGACAGTAGTAGAAACAGATGATGCAATAGGTGGAGTTAATGTTTATGTTTATATGTGTGTGAAAAAATTAATATTTATTATACGGTTTAGAATCTCATCTGTTGATATGTTTCGCTCTTAAAATTCGCTCTCTTTTAAGATTCCGTTGCAACACACGGATACTCACCCAAACCTCACATCAATGATTAACCACTGGGCCCACGTGCCAGTGTCTAATCAGGTGGGACCAGACTGCCTTAACCTTTGGGCCGCCGGACAAGTTGAGCCGAGCAATACGGAACATTTCCCATGAGGCCTTGGGCGTGCATCCGAGTCAGAAGCTAGGGGCCCAGCCCATGCCAGCCCTATCCACTCTGAAACGTGGCATAGCGTCGGAACGTTACTTTCTTTGCCAGCCATGTCTCGTCACGCATACCAGTTAAACATCTCTTTCCAACAAACAATTGCTCTCCGGCCCCTAAAAAAATCCCTCTCAAGTCTGATGCGGTTTTTGTGCATATTTGTTTCTGTTTAAAATGAGGTATTTTTTTATATTCCTAACGAAATTGAGTTGTTTCTCGTAAAATTTCTATATATATAAAAAAATCCTGCGAAACTCCTATGCTCAAAACAGACCTAGCATCCATAACTGTAAAAGTGTCAACAAAATACATTAGTTACCTCAAGTGGATTGGGCTAAGAAAGACATAATAATTTGTAAATCATCAAAATAGATATAAAACGATCTATCGATCATACGCAAAGTGATAACTAAGCTTAGGCATGTTTGGAACCCACGAATTTCACAGTGATTTTGTAGGAGTTTAACAGGAAACAATTCAATTCCCGCACGTATCAAAAATAATTTCCGTGTTCCAAATGAGATCTTAGTAGTATTTGAGTGGGGTATCTGTTAAATCACCACTCTCGTCATCAGGATATGATACCTGAATCCAGCAGTCGGCAGTGGCATGGCAGTTGGGCAAGAGAACAGCGTCAGGATCGGTTCAATAAACTAGCCAATCCACGGTAACCAAATGAACCGGCTGTTTGGTCAGAACGGGTATGCCGCCACCAACCAATTATGGTTAAGCATGGACTAAGCCAGATTTTATTGCGTAGGGCTGTTGCGTGCGTGGAATTTTCTTTCTAATGAGCGTGACGGATGCAGTTTCATGGGTCTTTTTTTCTCCTTTTTCCCGGCATATTTGTATGTTCATTATACAAGGTGAAGTAACAAGTTTGTTCGTGCATGGTCTGTTTGCATGTAGAATGCCGTCATTCTGAAATGATATAATCCTATCTATAAGGTATTAAGGTTGTGTTTCGTTCATGATCCTAGAACAGTCCATAAGGCTGTTTGTTTCATAATCATAGAGTGACCACTTGCAAACAAGACACAAAAAAATTCGAACTAAGAAGATAGTCTCATCTGGTTGGCTCAGAAGTCAGAACCCAGCAATCTTTAGTCTCATCTGGTTGGCGCACAAGTCAGAACCAGCAATCTGACCATGGACCAATGCATTGGTTCCCACACCATGCAGGTCCGATTCCATCAAAGCTCAAGTTTGTTAAGACCATAGAACACAACAATACTTCGATACAACCCCAGAGGACGTATGGCAAATTGGCAACCTAATAAGGGCCAAACATACTGAAATTAATCACCAGTATACGTAATCTACAAATACAGTGAGGCACTGACAGGATATGGACAGACCTTGGGTTGGAACAGTACCACCTTGTGATGAGGTAGATAAGCTCCTATTGACGCGTGCACAAAAATAAACAATAGGAGATGGAGGAAAAGGTTCTGGACCTCCAGATGACTGAATGGTCGGGCTCAAAAAGATTTTGCACAAAACTTGTTCCAATTGGCGCATAGAAAAAATTGCACTGTACAAATGGAGCTAGCCAATGGGAATTGGCTTCGACCGCTTCACGAATCAGTAATGAGGTGCAACTTGAGGAGTTCATTGTGTTGTGGCAGGCTATAAACCAAACTACTCTGGACCCGAATGTCAGAGATAGCATAACTTGGAAATGGACAGCAAATGGGGGAATACTCTGCAAAAACAGCTTATGAAATTCAATTCCAGGGATTTTTTGCCACTTACAACCACAATGTCATCTGGAAAGCAAACTCGGAAAGCAAATGCAAGTTCTTCACATGGTTGCTCATTCAACGGAAGATACTAACAACCGACAAACTAGCCATCAGAGGCTGGCCGAATAGTACCTAATGCCCCCTTTGTGCAATGGTCCCGGAATCAGCTGATCACCTAATGCTAAGATGCCCATTCGCCGGACAGTTGTGGAACAAAGTAGCAAGGTGGCTGAACACACAAGGCATGTGTCTCCAGCCGGCACAAGGAGAGATGAACATTGAAGAATGGTGGATGTCAAACCGAAGAACCATCTCAAAACAAAAAAGGAAATCCTTTGACGGAATTATCATATACTCCTGCTGGAATATATGGAAAGAGAGGAACAAAGGATCTTGAACATCAATACAAAACAATCAGCAGGTTTTCCTTTGCTGTGTCGAGGATGTCAACAATAGGCGTAGAGCCATGATACTGTAGTAGACCATTTATTCCTTTCCGTTGTGGGAGTTCACAAAATCTTTGGGATAAATCCTAGAGATTTGCGGGCTCCAGCCTTTATGCTGTACATTTTCACTCCTCTCTTAATGAATTAGGCAGTGCTCCTGCTTCTCTTTTAAAAAAAACAGTGAGGCACTAAGTCTGAAAACTGACAAGTCCCAATGATTCAAAGTCTCAGAACAGCTAAATACAGAACGGAAGCATTGATCTTGTTTATTTTGCTGACGAGGCATAAACTCTTGTAAATCTTAAGATCGTTAAGCAAAATAGTGTGTTGCCATTTTACCACCAGGCTGCATGCTAGTAGAGAGATGCACAACAAAGTAACAACAGCACACCTTAAGCCTGTTGACAACGGGCATTAGATGAATCTGCAATGTTCACTTTTACGACGCAGAAACCTCCTTATTGCAAACAGGGCATACCTAACAAAGGTAACACAATGAATGACACTAGGCTGATCAGTGACCAAGCATCTCAGGATGACAAAAGGTGAAAAATCATCTTGACAAGTTTGCAAATTTGTAAATGCGAAATCAGAACCATTCTTTTCTGAAAAGTTTTGATTAGCTGAAATTGAACAAGAGAATCTACCAAAAAGATGGATGTGTGTTTGGTGTGAAGGAATTGAGTTTAACAATGGTGAAAGGTCCAAGAAACAATTTTAAGGCAAGTGAAGTGGCAATCAGGTCACCCTCGCAAACTAAACAATCCCTAGAAGAAATGTAAACTACTAGGATGCCTGCAGATCCCGTGGAATCAATACTCATCTACACACATTGGAAAGCTGGAAAGGCAAGGTAGCTTACCTTATTGATCTTCAACCACTTGGTGACACAACTTTGATGGTACTGATGCTCACAGGGCAATTTAGTCAGCCTATCACGGTTCTTGTAAGCCATACAGCATATCACGCATCTGTTTGTGTAGCGTTAACAGAAGTGGGTCTTAAAATAGTTTGGTACTTAAAACAATATAGCTCAATATGAACATATAGTCACACATAGAAAATAGTTTACCCTAGGAACATCACCTGTTGGCACAATGTCATATAATGCAACTTAAGATCACAAAAATACTGCTTAAATAACCTTAGACAAGATTAGTCAGTAAAGCAGGATGTTGCATAGGGTAAAATGTTTGTGGGTAACCTGTGCAAAACTGCGTATCACACTTGAACACAAATAAGTAAACTTGTTCAGCACGAAAAAGGAAGAATTGAGTGCTCTAATCGGCTTGAGAACATACTCATCATGTTTTTCCTTTCTTGAGAATATCCCAATTTTGTATGTTGAAGACGGCAAGTGTGCTATCACATCTTCTGGCAACCCTTTGCTTTCAGTACCAATAGCTTCCCTAATTGTTGCAGTTCCTGAAATACAGAAGGATTCAACAAATGAAATTAGAGGTAGCATCCCATTTAACATGGTATATATTCCTGAATTATTAATGGCAATAATCCATTAAAGCACAACCGCACAATTTTGATATAGTAAACATGGTTAAACAGGTGTGAAAAACAAATGGAGGAATCCATTTTTGTTAGTGCTCGACAAAAAAATATCTACAGTATTGTCACCCACAATATCATCTTTCAGAAATTATAGATTGTAGAACTAAAAGTTAGCTGGCAGTGGTACATGCCCTTGATGAAACAGTTGGGAAAATACTGACCAAACAAATTATTTGACGGTACACACCTCATAAGTCATATTATCTGGATCGATGCCATCCACCATTACTACCTGTACATTGGCAGGATAGATGAAAGTATGTATCGACTTAAAATATAATTGCCAGAAGCAAATACCTGAGGAGATCTGTTTGCAGAAGTATTGCCACTGCTGGATGTTGAAGAAGTTACTGGCTTTCTTCCTAAAAAGGTGTTTTCAAACAACAAATTAGCATCTACCAAAGGAAAAATGTTGACTTGTACTATATGGAAGAGTACCAGTAGACAACTAACCACCTTCTGTTATGTTATTGTCATCAACTGATGTATTGGCTAGTTGGTCCTCTATTTCTTGCAACTCTCTAGCTAAAGCCGTCAACAGCTAGCTGCAACTCATAATTGGCAACTCCTGATGATTTTCGTTCGTCCAATGTCCGTTGACGGTCACAACTAGAACTAGGATCTGGATGAGGTCTAGATGAACCACTACCATCATTTCCTTGAATTAATTGATATACTATTTCCTGAAAAAGGTGCAAGAATAGGCAAGTCAATGAGAACCTTTTGTCATATTTTGTCCTACATTGTTGTACTACAAATGAGAAAACATGTCAATCCTACCTAACAACTCCAACAAACGAAGAGTTCAAATATTTGGTGAAACAATGGTTATTCGCCTCACACAGCAACGAGCTATCAGTTTGCACTTTTGCAATGTAGATGACATGAAAAGGGTATTTACATGGCATGGATATGTTATTAAAATGTAAATCTGTAAATCCAAAAGATGAAACATTCTTCTTACGATGTATGATTTACAATCCTGTTTGTTATTAAGTATTTTAATTTTTTGATTGCACTTGATACTTGATACAAGAAATGTTTTTGAAACATTGGTCACTCACCCACCAGAAAAGGTTTGTATTATTTGATTAGATCTGGTCAGGCTTCACATAACAAATGAACTGCCTAGGATGGAATACTTTATTGAGATTTCTATGCACGACACAATGGAAAACTACAGTATCATACCCTCCCCAACAGACAACTGCCTAGGATGGAAAATTTGGTTGAGATTTCTATATACAAACTAGCGGCGGCGGCAACAGCAACATGGGCACAAATCAGGAACATAGGCACAACCAAATAAGAAGTGAACAAGTGATGGCACCAAACCTGGTCTTGAAGAACTTGTGCAAGATCAACATCATCGTCAAAGAAGCACCCCTCAAAATTCTCTTCAATGACATATGGTACAGGGGCATTCATATAACACACAACCACTTCTCTCTTTCCTGTTGTATCATGTAGCACCTCCATGCTCATGAGCACCTAACAAGGAAACGCGTAGAACATTGCCGGATCATGCCAAACACAAACAATACTATCATACTATATACATAAAATACTCAAAATATACCAAATTGTTGCAATTATTCCAATCCTCATAATCATTGTCTACCAACTAATAACAAGGAACTTGCTATTTTCAAACATTACGTTATCTCACCGATCAACTATAAGAGCTCAACTGCAACCCCCTCTACAACTACAATGAAGATCAAAACCCTTATTTTGGGGGCCAAATCTGCACCAACACTAGTGTCAAACCTCAGGAAAGCAGTGTTCGTCCTTATTATTCTACGATAACAAACATACAATATCTCTCAGAAAAAAGGAAAAAAAAAACAGGCAAACAAGCGATCGGCGGAATGTAAATGGGGTTCTACCAATTCACGCCCGCAATGCCTCGGATCTAACACTACAAATCCTCCCCACAAGCCACAGATCAGGCACCTGACACCCGTTTTACTCCCAGAACATGAACATTTCATGCCGAACTTAAATTGAACTGGCGAATCTGCGAGAACTTGGGAACCGAAAGTGGAAACTCACCCAATATACAGAGAGATCCTCTATCTCTGCACGGATTGGAGTTATTACTATTTGGGAAGCTGCAAGGAACCGAGCGGGGAGTGCGAGGGGAGGAGGTGCGGTCCACAGCTCTGCTCGGTGATCTTTTCGCCTCCGGTGTCTAGGGCTTGTTTTGCTTTTGAGCCTGGCAGCTTTTTGCCTGGCCGGGAGAGGCCCCGGAGGCTGGCAGCCTAGCAGGATACCTGGACCAGGCAGAGCGGCCAAGCTAAGGCCATCAAATCCAGAGTCTGGGAGGCAGGAATTAGCACCTGGGAGCCCGTCTTTTGATCTACTGTTGATAGTTTCGATTCAATATTTTATTTTTATTCATCAATTTCAGATACAGATTTCTAACTAAGTAACTCATCTTTAGATTTATCTGATAAGCAAAAAATCATCTACTTACAGCTACCTCCAGACACCACTTTTTCCCTGTCCAAAGCACCAACCGAGCCTTACAGCATGCGCTGCACCCGCGGCAACTGTGCCGACGTGCCGTGCTACTCACGGCCTGGAAAAAAATTGGGTGAAGCGGCTGCACAAGGCACCGTGCGACTTCTACTCACATCTTGCACGTCATCCCACGGTAGCGGTGGTCGTGGCTCAATTTGCGCGAGCCACATCCGCTTGCTCCACGACGAGGAAAACAAGCGTGGCGAGCGAACCTCCACCTCGCCGTCGATGAACCGTGGACACGTGCCTCTCATCCGCTCTGGGCTGCGCAGGGCGTCGCTACAGCCGGCCTTCACCCAATTTTTTTCCCACGGCCTTCGTGGACTGACTCCACTCGGCGCCGACCGGAAGGGGAGGGGTGCGGGCATGGGGCTGGCTTGCGGGCCCTGCAGTTATGAGTGGTTCATGGACTCACATGTAAGTCTAGGAGTCCTCGTCGAGGCGTTCGGGCGTGGGGGTCTGGCTTGCGGGCCCGCAGCTATGAGTTGTTCACGGGCCCGCGTGCCCGAGTCCAGGAGTCGTCGTCGGCCGCTTGGGGCCGTCCGCCGCGCCTCCATTGCGGGCCAGCTGACCAAGCGGTGACACGGACCTGTCCTCGCGAATCGCGACCGCTGCCGTCCGTGCGATGAGTGATCGAGACGTTGGAACCAACGGTCTAGATAGCGCGATCGGCCCGTAGGTTATTATTAGTAGCAGAGTAATAAGGGCCGAATGGTTGGTTGCGAATCTAAAATGGACTAGTGCCTCTCTAATGCAATGAAGTGGAATACGTTATCTAAACATGATATGAAAAATGAGGGAGAAATTTAGCCCCAAAACTAACGCACTCGAATATTTGGCCCAGTTCGAGCTGACATCTCTGATGTTGGGTCAGGTATATGCTTGAGCATTATTTTTTGCCAGTCTGCCACAACTACGTAGTAGGCCGCAGGCCCGCAGCTAGCCCAGCCTGTGGTGACTGGCCAAGTAACCCAACCCAACATTACATTGGTGGACAAACTTTTTTAGTAAGACGCACATGCATTCACGTTCCTTCACCACCTCTTGCTCTTGGTAGTTCCCGTGCACAAGCTAAAACTGCGAGAATTTGATAGAATTGAAACCAAGTCAAACTTGATTGAAGTTTATGTTCCATTTCAGCATCTAAACCTGAAGCCTCACTCAATTCTGAATCTCCAACTCAAAAATATTTTAAAAAATAAAACGATTTGCGCAGCCACCTTTTCCTTCTCTTTGTGTAGGAAAATTACTCGTTTTGAGGCACCATTTTTGTTACTCCGCTATACGCAACCTGCTGAATATATAAGTATTTTTCGAAGTATTTTAATCCAGAAATTTGCTAGATAAAACATGAAAATAACTATAACTAAGAACACTATAGTTATACTAGATTCTACAAGAAACGAAGCTAGCATTCCTATCTCGATGTTCATAACAATAATGAAAAATAAAACTAAGTAAGCGACAAGCGCGAGATAGACATACCGGATCTTTCGGTGGAAGGAGTAGAAGAAGTAGAAGCGAGAGTCTTGGTGAGGTTGTCGTTAGTCATGGCGTAGTGGGCGTCGTGGTAGTAGTTGTTCGGTTGATGTAGATGTAGCGAGAAACCGTGGATGTTGTGGTAGTAGTCGATGCGAATCAGTGAAAAAGGATGAAGCGGCGATCGCGCGAGCGCTCCCAAAACCTTATTCGTCCTCGCTCGTGCAAGCCTTCGAGGGCGGGGTTCGAGGCTCGCTCTCCGGTGCGGCAGTAAACGTGCCTCGTGGGATGGAGATCGCGAGACAACGAACAAAGCTGTGATTACGTATTGTGGAAGTGGAAAACTTGGGAACAGAACCGGTACTCTCGGTTTCTCTTAAATAGTCAAAAGAAAGGAGTCCAAAGGCCATGATTACCATTGATTCAACGAATCGAAAGGCCAACAGTTGCCATTGATTCGGCAGAATCGAAAAGCCAACAGTTGGAATCCGAAAGACCAAAGGTTGCCATTGATTCGCCATCAGAACTGAAACCTTTTAATAGCCAAAAATAAAGAGACTGAAGACCAAAGGTCACCATCAATTACGAGTCAGTGCATTTCGATTTTCGAATAGATAAAGAAAATCGCGCCGCACGACACGCTTTGTATCTGTGCGCATGCAGCTTGCACACACACACACACACACACGCACGCACGCACCGCACCGCACCGCACCGCAGCACGGCTCGGCTTGCGGCTCGGCGAAAGCGGCGGCGCGCGTGTGTTGGCTCTTTCCAATTCCACAATAGGGCTACCATGTTCCACCTTATAAAGTGGTGTAACTCCCTTCATCTGTCCATATGGGACTAACAGTCATGCACATGCACATGGGCCTTTGAGATTTACGAGAATTAATTAGAATATAATATTTGGGCCTAGCCAGATTAATTCAACAATCCCCACTGATCCCAATGGCACATGTCGGATGCCTTGATCCTGATATTGTTTTTAATATACGGTGTTTTGATGGAGACGGTTAAAGTTGAACATCCACCTAGAACAGAAGTTACACTTATCCACAAGCGCACAATGGACTAAGCCTTGAATTGTGATTTTGTGTGAATAAGTTTTACTTAAGTCCTTAAGCGATACTAAGTGCCGGGCATCCCGCGAGTTGGAGCATATAAGTCATACTCGACCTATTCATGAGCTTCCTAGAAATTACCTATTTCATAGGCGTGACTAGCGATCGGGCTCATATAGGTGTGTTCTTCAAGGCGCTCTGTAGGATAGCATCTTTGCTTTAATAAACCACAGAACACATTAAGATAAAAATCAACTTTGCCATACAGATTTAGGAGAAAATTGCATCTCCAATGGAGTGGGTCTATAAGGTACTCTCCTCTCGGTTAACCAATAGCTTGTTTCGCCAATCCTACTTCACGGGATCTCCGATCATATAGGATGGGTTACCACTATGGTATAACTCACGTGGGTCTCAAACTCATCTCCTCGATGCATTGTCTATCACATTTAGTGATAAACCCTTTGTGAAGGATCGCGATTCTTAGTTGTTTGGATATAATCCAAAGCTATTACTCGGAGTTTCTCATTTTTACGCGGACTTGATCTTCTCTTCACATGTCTTGATGCCTTCATATTATCCTTAGAATCTGTTCACTTTGACAATCATGATCGATTGTCACGATTCATCGAATAGCGATGCAGGTTTTCAACCACCGCAAATCCATCAAGACTCACGAAGCCATTCGGCTTCAACGATGGCGATATCTAATCTTGTGAGTTACGCTTCCATTGTTGACCTCGTTAAGATGGTGCGCTTGCAAGACTTCCATGAAGCAGCGCCACCTCCAAGTGTGAAGACATATCCACTTGTGGCCTTAATCTCATCGACATCGGATATCCGGTTTGAATCGCTATAACCCTCTAGTACCTAGGTTTTAGGTATAGTGAATGCCATAACTCATATTACCCTTTAGATAGCGCATTACCCTCTCAAGAGCATGCCAATGATCATCTCGGATTAGAAACAAACCGGCTTAGTTTGCTCCGACAAGCGAGATGTCGAACACTGTACCGCTAGCTAAATACATAAGTGAACCAATTATGCGAGAATATCTCAATTGGTCTCTGGCTATTCTCCGATTCTTCTAAGCAACACGCTAGGATCATAAGGTGTTGGAGAAGGTTTGCGATCGCTATAACCAAAACGACTCGAGACCTTTTCCACATAATGAGATTGCAACAATGTAATTCCACCATCATCACCTCTCAACGACTTGATGTTCAAGATAACATCATTACTCCCGGATCTTTCATCTCAAAATTCGAGACAAGAAATTCTTGACCTCCTTAATCACATTAAGGTTGGTCCCAAAGATCGATATGTCATCAACATACGGACATAGAATGACTCCCTCGCCCCCACCATGGCGATAATACACACATATGTCAGCTTCATTCACAATAAAGCCTGCAGATGTTAAGGTTTTGTCGAACTTTTCATGCCCTGCTTAGGTGCTTGTTTAAGACCATACAAAGATTTCAATAACTTGCACACCTTTCCTTCTTGACCATTTACTACAAATCCATCTGGTTGTTCCATGTAAATTTCCTCGTCCAACTCTCTATTTAGAAAAGCCGTCTTAACGTCCATCTGATGAACGAGAAGACCGTGTGAAGCGACCGAGATAGTGGTACTCGAATAGTGGTCAATCTAGCCACGGTGAATAAGTATCAAAGAAATCTTCGCCTTCCTTTTGGGTATAACCCTTGGCCACAAGTCGTGCCTTATACTTCTCGATAGTACCATCGGGCCTAAGCTTCTTTTGAACACCCACTTACATCCTACGGGTTTACAACCATAGGGCGCTCGGTGATCTCCCAAGTTCCATTAGAGATAATGGAATCCATTTCACTACTGAATGACTTCCTTCGATGTGCATGCGGAGAAGCATACGCTTGAAATGGTACTTGGAGTATCATCCACAAGGTACACAATGAAATCGGGACCAAAGACTTTGCGGTCCTTTGTCTTTTACTCTTCCTCGAGTTTCATTGTCTTCCTCCTCGGAATTTGCTCGGGGTTTGCTCAAAATATTCCATTGGAATGGCAGAGTTCGGGAGTTGTATCGGGCTCGACTCGATGAATTAGTCATATCTTTCATTGGAAAAATATCTTCAAAAATGTAGCATCTCTGGACTCCATAATTGTGCCGACAAGTCACGTCGGTACTCCAGTTTCACCACTAGAAATCTATATCCAACGCTATGGTGAGCATAGCCTGAAAGACGCAATCCACGTTTTGGTCCAAGCTTACGCTTTTGGAAATTGGCACGTTGACTTTCGCCAAACAACCCCAAGTGCGCAAGTATGAAAGTGATAGTCTTTTCTTCTCCCATTGTTCAAATGGAGTTATCTCTTTATTCTTTGTGGGAACCCTATTTAGAACATGACATGAAGTCAATATAGCCTTCCCCACCATGCCTTGAAAGACCATTTGTGTCTAACATGGCGTTAACCAAATCGATTAGAATGCGGTTCTTTCTTTCGGCAACCCCATTTGATGGGGTGAATAGGGAGGCGTCCTCTCATGGATTATACCATGTTCCTCACAGAATAAATTGAACTCATTAGAAAAGTACTGCGCGCCACGATCGAGACCTAACCCTTTTGATTTTCTTTTCAAGTTGGTTCTCACACGCCTTATAGATTTTAAAGTAGTGAAAAGCTTCATCTTTAGTTTTAAAAGATACACATAGCGAGAACCTAGTGGAGTCATCAATCAAAGTCATGAAATATCTCTTACCACCTTTTGTCAACACACCATTCATCTCGCACAGATCTGAATGTATGAGTTCTAATGGTGCCAAGTTTCTTTCCTCGCGGCCTTGTGAGGCTTACGAGGTACGCTTTGATTGCACACAAACTTGACACTTAGAGCCTTTGGCAAAGATGAATTTCGGATTAACTCTAAAGCGGCTAACGCGTCATGCAACCAAAATTTATGTGACAAAGTCGTGAATGCCAAATAGTAGTCTCATTACCACGAAAATATGGTTCACAACATTAGTACATAAATCTGAAAGAGATAGGCGGAACAAGCCTCCGCACACATAGCCTTTACCAACAAATTGTCCACACTTGGACATTACAAATTTATTGGATTCAAATACCGAGTCTAAAGCCATCTCTACAAAGAAGAGATCCGCTCACGAGATTCTTATTGATAGATGGCACATGATGCACGTTCTTGATTGCACAATCTTCCCAGTAAACTTGGATCGGCCGTGCCAACACCATGAGCAGTGGCATGTGACACATTCCCCATTAGAACAGTGAATCGAGTGACTGGTAAGAAGAGAACAATGAAATATCAGCACACACATGTATATTAGCACCGATGTCTATCCACCAATCGGTAGATTGACATACGGAAAAACGATTGGTAAATTACCATACCACGATGTTCCGTCTCGATAGTACCAATAACAACATTAGCGGACTTAGAATTCGCCTGCGATTCTTCCCACCCTTGCGTTGGATCGCAATCCTTTGCCCAATGACCATGTTCGCCACACACAAAGCAAGGACTATCCTTTGTGTTCTTCTTCTTCTTCTTGAAGCTAGTTGTTTGTGCGATCTTGTTCTTGCCTTTGAACTTTTGAGCTTGGCCATTCTTTTACGTACCACATTGGCACTAGAATGTCCTCATTACCTCGATGTGTGTATCTTTTGCCTCGCCTTCTCTTCAACATCAAGAGACCCGATGAGATTTTCAACAGAAAACTCTTGTCTCTTGTGTTTGAGGGAAGTAGCAAAATTCCTCAAGAATGAGGAAGCTTGGCAATAATGCCTCCGCGACAAACTTGTCCGGTAACACACATTTGAAATGCTCTAGTTTTGGCCATGGATTGTATCTCATGAGCACGCTCAACTCTGAATGGCCATCAACCATTCTATAGTCATGGTATTGCTCCATAAGATACAATTCACTTTGCTGCATCCGAAACCCCAAATTTGGCCTCGGCGCATCCCACATCTCTTTCCCATTTGTGATCACCATGTATGCATCAACTAACTTCTCACCAAGAACACTAACCACGGCACCTTTGAAAAGGTTATCGTGACCTCGAACGCTTGCTCTGTTCGGGAGTAAGTGTTCCTTCAGCTTGCCTTTTGCCACATGGAAAACGTTCATGGCGATTAGCAGTACCATCTTGGTGCGCCACCTCTTGTAATTCGCACCATCAATTCATGGGGTTTGGCGGCGGCAAAGCCGATTGTCGAAAAATGCCTAGAATAAGGTTTTGGATTCTTTGAATATATAAGCATTTTTAAGTATTTTAATACAGAAATTTGCTAGATAAAACATGAAAATAACTATAACTAAGAACACTATAGTTATACTAGATTCTACAAAACGAAGCTAGCATTCCTATCTCGTGTTCATAACAATATGAAAAATAAAACTAAGTAAGCGACAAGCGAGATAGGCATACCCGGATCTTTCGGTGGAAGGAGTAGAAGAAGTAGAAGCAGAGTCTTGGTGAGGTTGTCGTTAGTCATGGCGTAGTGGGCGTCGTGGTAGTAGTTGTTCGATTGATGTAGATGTAGCGAGAAACCGTGGATGTTGTGGTAGTAGTCGTGCGGATCGTGAGAAAAGGATGAAGCGGCGATCGCGACGCTCCCAAAAACCTTATTCGTCCTCGCTCGTGCAAGCCTTGGGAACCAGAAAGGAGTCCAAAGGCCAACAGTTACCATTGATTCAAACAGAATCGAAGAGATTGAAGACCAAAGGTCACCATCAATTCGAGTCAGTGCATTTCGATTCCGAATAGATAAAGAAAATCGCGCCGCGACTTTGACACGCTTTGTGTCTGTGCGCGCACACACACACACACACACACACACGGCTCGGCTCGGCTCGGCGGCGGCGCGCGTGTGTTGGCTCTTTCAATTCCAATAGGCTTTCTGTGTTCACGCTTATAAAGTGGTGTAACTCCCTTCAATCGTCATCGTATGGGACTAAGCGATCGTACATGCGCGTGGGCGCTGAGATTTACGAGAATTAATTAGAATATAATATTTGGGCCTAGCCCAGATTAATTCCAACACAACCAACTAATATGACGATAATACGCACGCAGGCGTAGGGACTGAAGGAACGTCACGGACCGAGCGTCGTGCGTCTCCGGTTTCAGGTAACAAGGCACGGAGCCGCCGGCAATGTTGATTGATGAACAATTTGGGTCCACGAAAACCGGAACACAACCTCCTGTTCCTTACCTTCGACCGTGCACGGGGAAGCATTATTTGTCTTTTTTTTTTTTTTGTCTCCAGTGATCTGATGCCGACACCTACCCGGCTACCCCATACTCCCTAGGCTGTTTGGTTCGTAGCATAAAGATGCCTAAGTTTGTCAAATATTTTTCTTAACTTGTTAAAATTGTGGTCAAAAAAATTGGAGCCATAACTTAACAATGTTAAAAAAATCCTGCCACTTTTGAACCATAACTTAACAATGTTAAAAAAATCCTACCACAACCTATCGTATCTATGATATACGAAAACTTGATAAAAATTTGGCTTGTCTAACTTTTGGTTAGGAACCAAAAGTTGACCTAACTTGATCAAACTTACCAAAAATATTTATGACAAAGTGTGGTAGCTTTAGGCGAATGCCGCATGACGGTGCGTGCTCGTGGCGGAGCGCGGCAGAGGTCAGTTGGCCGTCCTCGTCATCGTCGTCTCCTCGGTGTCATGCACTCATATGCCTTGCCGCGCAGAAGGCATTCGTCCACGCTGCCACCGTGCCGCGCACCCTCTGTTCCGAAACCAAACATCTTCGGAGTTGTCTTGTGAAGTTGGCGGGCAGCAACTGTTCGACTTGACCTTCCCATAGTCAGTGGCTCGCATCGATTCCAAGCTGCTTGGGGATATTTTGCACGCCGTTGCTCCATTTTTTGCACGCCGATTCACCCATCCGCTTACCAAAGTTGAGATAACTATGCCGCAGATGCACTGCAACCCACATATTCGCTGATCGTCATTCGTGCAGCATTTACTCCTGCCTTCGCGATCCACGCGTCAAGGAGTGAATCAATGGTGGATGTAGGTACGTACCCTTATAGTACCAGTAACAAAAGAACGTCGTTACACAATATATGCAGTCAAATTATATCAATTTTAACCAAGATATTATCTGAATTATGTAGTTTGAATATATCAAAATAGTATGAGTAAATTTGTCATGAAAAATACTTTAATAACAACTCACTTTTATAACTTTTTTTGAAAATTTGATGATAGAATTTAATGATTGATGTGACATCTCATTGACTTTGAAAAGTCGATAAAGACTTCATTTATGACCGGAGGGAGTAATCAACTATTTTTCGAACAGTTCGGACTTCAACCTAAAAAATATCGCATGGTAGCTGCGAGTGTTTTTCTATTTGGAGCAGCTTCGAGTCCGCGGGCAGTAAAAATGTTGATTCTCGATCACCAAGACTCTGTTATAGTACCTGCTTCGAGTCCGCGGGCAGTAAAAATGTTGATTCTCGATCACCAAGACTGTTAGTCTCTTTTTTTATCGTCAACCAATTGATGATGCGGCTTAGGGTGTTTAGTAGGGCTCTGATCCTTATTTTTCAGCTTTTGACTCGTGATTATCAAATGATCCACTCCTCGGAGAATTTGAAGCGAGTTGACCAAAGCGTTTAGTAGAAGGTTGACTCTCAAAGCAATGAAAGTGAGAATTGGTGGAAAAAGGATCTTGCTACCCCCTGGTTTTAACAGTCAACGTCTATTTGTTTCTTACCTTGAGACGAGTTCATATCATATAAATAAAGACAATTGATTTCTATATTATCATTCAACGTGCACACGAACTCATCAATCCACTCGGCCAATTCATCATCAAAACATACACATTCAACATAAGCATTGAAACACATCCACTGGGTTCATTGGTTTTACAATGTTTAGAGCGGCAAAACAACAAACCAAATGAATTGGATGTGATTTTCCATCTCAAAACCGACATATGGAACTTTGATGCATCGTACTGCAACACCATTAATGTTTTGGATGATGCCTACCTAATCCCAAATTGCTAGACATCATCAATCGGTTCATGAAGTACAAAAATTGTTCATCGACAGCAAGCACGAGTGAACAACATAGGGTCGAGCGCCTCTGATTTTCACAAAACAAACGAGGAGATAGAAGTGTTCAAAGCATCCGATACATGCTGCTACCGGACTGATTATACAAGTGGCAAGAACGTTGGTTCAACAATAACACAAGATCAGTGACAAGAACTTCTCTTTTTACTCATGGTAATTGATGATACACCAATAACACTAGATCAGTGACATTTCTCATGTGCATCCTGAAACTAGTACATCACAGTGGATAATGAGCTCCAGAACAATGTCCATGTCACAAGCATCTCAATTGCAGCTGCATCAAGTCAGTGTCAAGAACATGAGATCAATGTGACAACCATCTCATTTACAGCTGCATAAAGATCATCCCTGTTGTTAATTGAATTGTTGAGTTGCATTGAATTCATCTATCTCAGATCTGACAAAAAAAAACACATGTATTGAGTTCATTAGTAGATGTGCTAACTCATACAAGAACTATCAGTCCGAGTAAAAAACCGCTAAACAGAAGCTAGCACTATCGATTTGCATTTTTTCCCATTAATGAGACATGTATACGCACTCATCAACCGGATCACTATTCTACCGATAAAAACAAATCTAGACACGCAAGAAAAAACAGATATAGACACGCTCAGGTATGCAAATTTGAGGGAAGGGGCAGTTAGATCTTACCTTGACGGGAACCGCGGACAAACGGGATGTCCCTGGTGATCGCAGTCGAGGTTGCCGGCGGCGGGGACAGGCTCCGAGGCTAGCGGCGGGAAAGGGCTCCGAGGCCGGCGGTGGGGACAGGCGACGGGGGGATCCGGGGACGAGGGTATCCGGGGCGAGGGAGGACGGCGACGAGGGGATCCGAGGACGAGGGTATCTGGGGGCGAGGGAGGACGGCGAGTCGGCGACGAGGGGATCCGAGGGCGAGAGGCGGTGACGCCTGGGGTTTGGAGAGGAGGATGCGGGGGTGAGAGAAGACAGATGGGAGGGGGCTCGATTCAGGAAGACAGGGGGAGGGGTGAGGGAGTCTTGTTGAGCGTAAAAGTGGGTAATTATCCTCTAGCATCAAGGGTATTTTGGTAACGGGATCGCTGCTTCGTGCAGAGAGTGAGTGGAATGTTGCTACGTGAAATTGCATTACGAGCCTACTCCGCTCCTCTTCGGATCCCGATTCTAAAAAAACTAGGAGCGAACGTGTTTGGCTCGGCTCCGACTGCTCCGATTGAGAATCCAAGAGTGGAAGCCCTATAAAACAGGCCTTTAATGTAGTCCAATAACTAGGCAAGTGCCTCAAAAGCTTTCAACAAACCAGTTCTATTGTGACATGGATCACGTATTCTTATGAGTAGTATAGTACTAGTACTACTCACTAACAAATCCTACTTCTGCCAAATAAAAAACAACGATTTCTACGACTGGTAAATTACTTTGCACAATTACTAACCTTAAAGCCTGATGGAAAGGGCTCCCAACCGCGCTGGCCACATCATCAAAAAATCGTGGGTTGTCGGATCGCACCTGAGTGTTTTGCGGTTGTCTGATTGGATCTGTTGCTCACGCTCCACCTGGCTGAGCCCTAGCTCACCTCACGCAACGCGTTGTCCTCCCCGTAGATCCCCCTTTTGCAGCAGCACGATTTCTTCTCTGCCTCTGCTCTCTCGCGCTCGTCTGGTTGCCTTGCCTCGCGCTGCATCGCATCCGTACTCCTGACCACCTCCTCTCTCCCGCGTCTCCTTGCCGGTTAGTGCGCGTCGCCTTCGCCCCACCTCCCTTGCCATGGCTCACCCCTGTCCCCCACGCACCTCCCACCCCCATGCTACGTTCTCCGCCTTGGGTCGTCGCTCTTCTCCTCCCCGTGTCGGTTGGTGTGCGTCGCCTTCACCCCACCTCCCTTGCCATGGCCCGTTCCCCGTCTCCCATGCACCTCCCCACCCCGTGCTACGTTCTCCGCCTTGGGTCGTCGTTCTTCTCCTCCTCTTCAGCTACTCCTCCTCCCCGCTGCTGCCTTGCCTCCTCTCTACCACGTGCCTCCGTTCTCTTCAGTTGGCTCGGATCCGGCCATGACATCCTCTCCACCCTCTCCCTTTCGCGCCGCACCACCAGGCTTGCCTCACGCCGCCTTGCTTCCAGCCTCCTCTCCGCCTCCTTCTCTCCAGCGTTTCCTTCTACCCGCTGCCACTACTGGCGTTGTCCATCACCGGCATCCTCTTGCCTCCTCGCGTCGCTTTTGCTTTTAGAGCGTTCCCGGTTTCAGTCCTATTTGCGCCTACACAGAATGTGCGCCGTCTGATTACATGCTTGCTCGGTTTCTACCCGTCCGATCAGATCTAGCGATGCTCTACTTAGCCTCTCTTGCTCTGCCTGTGTTTCCTCATGGTAAGTTGTCTCCATTTATGTCCCTGTTGGTGGTCTGCGCATTCAGTCGGGCCCGTATCTAGTGGGTGCTTTTTATCCATGCATCTGCTCGGTCGTCTCATTGTCAGCTTGGTTTACCTCGTCGAGCCACGCTCCGTCTTGCGTCTCGGCCCGTGGTGCGGTGCGTACCTCGTGGCCAATGTTGCTTGGTTTGCAGGTACAAAGTTACAGTTCTCCGTTGTGTTCGTGGCTCCGTCAAGATGGCCTACGTCCATGTTGCTCCTCGGGCAGCGGTGCGGCCGTACCTCCGTGGTTGGCCGTTGTTCGCTTGCAGGGACAGGGTTACTGCTCTTCGCTATGGAGATGGCTTCATCTAGACAGGGTGCATCAGGCCTTGCGTTTTCCATTACATAGCCCTTCGCCTCTTAGTCTAGTAGTAATTCTTCGCCGTTATTTCTGTCTGCTCCGCTTGCTTTTGTATAGGGTTGTTCGTAGCTTGCTCCCTGCTATCCTTTTTGTGCTAGCCTTCGTCGTTACTCGGTTTCCCCTTTCTGCGATATGTCGATTGGGATCCTCACAATGGATTTTGGTTGACATAAGGAAGCCGTGTGCTTCGTGTTTCCTGTTATTTGGGGATTCTTGTCATCCCTTGCTGATTTTCTTCGATCTAATATTTGGTTTGTGTGCAACGCTCATTCTTCGCTGTTGTCTCCGTCCACTCTACTTGCTTTTGTTTAAGGTTTTTCGGAGGTTGCTTCCTGCTGTTCTTTTTGTGCTCGCCATCGCCGTTACTCGGTTTCCCCTTTCTGCGATACGTTGGTTGGGATCCTCACGATGGATTTTGGTTAAAGTAAGAAAAACATGTGCTTCGTGTTTGCTGTTAGTTGGGGATTCTTTTCGTCCCTTGCTGATTTTCTTCGAGCTAATTTTTTGGTTTATATGCAGTGCTCTTCTCTCCTTTTAGTTCGTGGCAGGTGCCTCTCCGTCCTTGCGTGCCTCTCTAACTAAGGAATGGTACCGGCGCTCTGGCCAGAATAGCAGCAGTTCGGGTATATGATAGTTCAGCAATTTAACACAGCATAGAACTTTCATCCACTATTATACTAGCCATTATATCTTACGCATGTTCCCTGCCGTCTCTACACAGGTAGCTTCAGCGACATATGCTACAACAAATGCCTACCCACCAGCACCTCATGTTTTTCTATATGTATTTCCTTACTACTATTTAGCTTCTGTACTTAGTACCTACGGTCTTTTGGTAGTCGTGTTACTACTCTCCAAAGTAGTTTTGTAAATATTGCCATCTCACCTATGTTCCTCAGTTCTACCACCCCACCAATAGCTACACTGCTGGTCTAATCTTCGCACTTTGTTTTGTATGCCCAATATATGTATAGCGGATATGCTACTTACTATCGAAAACATGCCCTTTAGTTGTATATATACTCCGTTATTTAAACACCTTCTCTCTTTTTACACCACAATTTTGTTTCTGCAACACTTGCTTTTGTGCGCTGCCCGTTTACCGAGCCCCCTCCTCTTTTCATGTTGTTGTTACTTCTCAGTCGCCTGCATTCCATGATACATTTGTCAGTCTCACAGACTACAGCCTGTACTAGATCACTCTACAGCAGGACTCATAAAAAACTCATCGCACCCATCAGGGGCGGATCTAAGTGAGACCTTAAGGGTGCACAGGACACCGGTCCGATTTATTTTACTTTATCAAAGTCCTTGTATATATAGGTATGCACCTGCAATATAAACTCAGTGACTCTATATACATGTGATGATATGTATAGATACACTTGATTTTTTTTCTCTAAATCCGCCACTGGCACCGATCGACGATCACTGATAGGCTGTTGATAACCAACGCGTTCATTTTTTTCTTGTCTAATTTTTAGTGTCGTTACCAACTAAATACAAGCACTATCCCCTTATAACATTGATGGATGTCCATTGTATTCTAGTAAGAGCAGGAAATATCCCCCTCTAATGAAGCACACAAAAAACGATATATGCTTATTCACATACACAGAACTTTCCATTCTGCTTGACGCCAGCTAGAAACTATTATTTCATTCAATACCATTTATTCAGAAAATCGTACTTCTCATGAGTTTATAGTTTTGGTTACTCCTCCTACGTAACTAAACAAAATGTCTGTAAAACCGCATGATGTACTTGAAATTTACACGTATCTTTTCTTTGTGCTCCAGCTTCCTTTCATTTCAATACTCAACCCGTAACAAATTCGCATCTAAAAAATGTCCTTTTTACTAAAACAATCGGTTTATTAAACTCACGGCCAACAACGAACACATCAAAAAATACACCAATCTCCTCAGACTTGTCAACCGTCATGTCCGCACCAATTGCCGCGGGTTGGCTTCTGGGTAGTGCAAAAGCACGAGGAAACCGTCGCTTTGCTCGGAATGGAGCCACTAAACAGATTATAATTGTTGAGGAACCGTCGCTGACGAGTCCAGTCCGAGCGATTACCTCGTAGATAAGCGTAGAATCGTAAGAACATTGCATGAACAACAAGAACATAAATAAGAGATCGAACACAGAGATATAGGGGGATTTCTTGCTTCTCTTTATTGCTTCATCCATCGATCGATCGTTTACAATGAATAGCACCCCTTATTTAGAGGCTACGACCCTGCTAGGGTTTAGGATGATGAGCCCACCTTGGGTCAGGACTCCTGGTCCTGGGCCCGGTTTCTTAACACTCCCCCTTGGGCACTCATCCTTCATGTCCATGTCTCGTCAAAACTCCATAAAAACCCAGTGAGAAAAATTTGGAGAAAGAGTACATGATACAAGTTCTGTTGTGATGCACGAATTGCCTCATTAAAAACCTTAACCGAGAAACTTCAGGAAAACTCGTCAAGGGAAAAAGAGTACAATCCACCCAATTTCATTTAATCTCCTGGATTTATTCTTTGGGTACTCGATCTTCATGATCAAGCTTTAATAATGAGTTAGTGAAGGTTCTCCCCCTGAATTCTGCACTTCTCTAAGTCTCATCATTCCAATTCACGTATGCATCGTTCAAAGCTAGACGCTGGAAGTAACTTAGTGAATAAATCTGCAAGATTCTCACATGACTTAGTATGCAGTACTTTGAATACGTTCATCTTTTGCAATTCATGAGCATAGAAGAACTTGGGGTTGATATGCTTTGTGAGAGGATTCTTCACATAACCCATCTGTACTTGTGCAACACAAGCTGCATTATCTTCATACAAAAGTAGGGGTTTGCGCGGTATTCAATCCACACGACTGCTGGATGTGGTGAATCATCCGCTGAAGCCAAACACATTCTTGTAAGGCCTTGTACAATGCTATGATCTCCAAGTGGTTCATCGAAGTCGATACAAGATATTTCTTAGACGATTTTTATGGAATTGCAATTCCACCACATAGGAGTTTATAGTTTGTTTGTGATTTGGCTGTATGCGGGTCCTACAGGTACCTGTCATCTGCATTGCCATTCATAGTTAGGTCTTGGTTCTTTCTGTAGAACAGACTAGATTCTTTGCTTCTTTGGAGGTATCGGAAGATGTCCTTTATTCCCTGCCAATGCCTTTGGTAGGTTCTGCACTATACCTTGCTAGTAGGATCACGGCAAATACAATGTCCGTTCTAGTACAGTTTGCTAAATACATTAGTGCTTCTATTGCACTTTAGTGTGGGAATTCCAGTCCCAGGACTTCCTCCCCCTCTTCTTTAGGTTTGTACGGGTCTTTGTCTTGCTGCAAAGATCTCCCGACCATTGGTACTTTCAAAGGGTATGCCTTTGCAAAGTCGAACCTTTCTGACACCTTCTGAGTGTAGGTTAACTGATGTACTAATATTCCTTCAGGGACATGTTCAAGCTTCAAGCCTAGGCAATATTTGGTTTTACCCAAATCTTTCATTTTGAACTCCGACTCCAGGTAAGAGCTTGTTTTCCTAATATCCTTCAGGGTTCCGATGATATTCAGATCATCTTCATACTTTAAGATTATACACAATCCATTCTGGGATCATCGTATAAATACATAGAGATTATTCTCATTGTTCGTGTAGCCTTTCTTGTATAGAAAGTCGCTTCAAGCGATTATACCACATTCTGCTTGATTGCTTAAGTTTGTACAATGACTTTCTGAGTTTCACACTGTACATATTTCTATTTGCTCTGTTTTGATTCGGGACAGTGATACATTCAGGTATCTTCATATAAATGTCCGAATCCAATATTTCATAAAGGTATGTTGGTACCTCATCCATCAATTTTACTTCTAACTTCAAGTTCACTGTCATTGAGATAAATATTTAAAAGGGAGTTCCGCCCATGACCGGGGAATATGTTTCTTCATAATCATCTTCTGAATGTCCAGTGAAAACTTGTACAACGAGCATTGCTTCTTTTCATTTCTCTTTCGAATAAATACCCACTTATACCCTACGGGGTGCACAAGGGGAGACGTGCAGCTTACAGGCCCAAACATCTTTCTTTTATTCGGAGAGAATAATTCAGTTTCTATTGTCTTCTCCCAATCTTCTCAATCTGATCTTTTCTTTCATTCAACGAGCGATGCAAGCTCTGAATCAAGATGGATGATTGTGGCAAGTTTCTTTGCAAAATAAATGTCGACATTGACTGTTGTCATATTCAAATATTCCCCCGAGGTCATAAAGTTTATAACTATTTCTTCAAAGGGCGATTCTTCTAATGCTTCCACTTGCTCACCGCTGCTTCCAATTACGAGGCAAGTCCCTTTAGTTTTTTAGCTCCGATGTGTGCGTACACATCCATACTGATGTCTCCCTTCATGGGGATGTTCAATTCTGGTATGCCTTTTACGAAGGTTCCGTCATCGATGCGGTCTCAAGCGCTCCCTTCTAGTTCAGGGCACTTGGTGACCGGTGTATCAAGTCCTTCTTATCTTTTTCACGGCGCGTCCCGGTTACTTCGGATTCGAGGGACCGGAGTTCTCGTCCTTTTATTCTGAGGCCTCTGGATGGGATTAGGGATACCTTCAATGGTATTTCAACCCTCTCTAGTGCATTGCTTGCAGGCAAATGCTACTTATTCACGCTCTTCAAATCACTAAAGTAGTCTGGCAGTTGATTCGCTAATACTTGCAAATCAATTATCTTCTTGACTTCAATTGTCTTCTAGACTTCAATTCAATTATCTTCTGGACTGCAATTATCTTCTGGACTTCTCTATTTGCTTCACTAGTGCTCGGGTCATATGCATAGATTTCAATTATCTTCTGGACTTCAAATGTCTTCTAGACTTCAATTATTTTCCGACATTATTATCAAGGGTTGATTTCCTCCCCCTAATGACGGGAAACTAATCTCATCTATTGTACTATCAGCGAATCGGGCATTATGCAAATTTCCAGTCATAGGGTCCAAATACTTGATTATGGATGCTGTCTCATAACCAACGTATATCCCAGACTTTCGGAGAAGACCCAATGTAGTTCGCTGCGGTGGTGGTATAGGTATATACCCTTGCATCCAAACCTACGAAGATGAGAAGTTTTCGGTGCTGACCCTTACGCTAGTTGCATAGGTGGATGGATGTTATAGGCCGACAGTCTAAAATTGATGAGAGCTGCTGCGGGCAGGACTGCGTGTCCCCAACCTGTAGTTGGTAAATTACAATTCTTCAAAGTTATGCTAGTCCATTCTGGGTGCGGACATGCGGTACATAATGCTCAACTTTTAATTCACATTTTCATGCAATAATCATCAAATGCTTTCGGAGTAAGTTCTCCGGCGTTGTCCATTCAGGTGGACTTCTCATGATGATTAAGGAAAATATTTCTAACTTAATTATCTGCGAGATTTAGCTATGCAAAAGCGTGATTTCTCGTAGATAATAAACATATGTGCGACCATTCTGAGGAAGCATCGATGAGCACCATAAAATACCTAAAATGACCCTTACAGGGGTTGTATAGGACCGCAAAAGGTCTCCTAAATACGGTCCAAGAATGCAGGGACTTCATCATTCGCTTTCAGAGCAGAAGACCTAGTAATTAATTTCCCGGTAGCACATGCGGGGCACACAAATCTTCCTGATTCGGGAAATTATTTACCTTTGTATTATGTCCCTATGAATTGTTAATTATATTTCTCATCATCTTAAGACCTAGGCGGCATGATCTATCATGTCAGAGATAGAAAAGTTCAGAGCTTCTAAAGACGGTTTTCAAGGCGATAGGTGCAGTGCCTTAATATTAGCGTAGTATAGCCTGTTTCATATGAAGGAAGATATTCTAATGCTATTTCACTTTCTTCATGCTTTGTAGTGAGCAGGTATTCTGTACCATACTCTTCTTCAGTCTCTACATGGAAACTGTTAGCGCAAATATCCTTGAGAGTTCTAGTCGATTCTGGGTACAACAAGTCTTCTTCAATGACCAAAGTTGTGCCCGTTGAGAGTATAATTATGGTCATTCCTGAGCCTATTATACAAGTATCGCTGCCTGCGATTGTGGTAAGACTACCAGCATTCTTGCTGATTGACTGTAAAAATTTCCATTTCTCTCAGGATGGTATTCGTTGTGCCGCTACATGCTAAGCACACTTCCTCCGTAGGGCGCCACACGCATTCTAATATAATGTACTTTATTAATATGTAGCAGAAAGCAAGCAACGCATAAAAATACTTCAGATATCAGAACGTAACTTGCTATTATAAAAACGAGAAAAATAAGCCTTTCAGGAGTCATAATAAGAATTTAATGCTTTGCTCTCCTAGAGCTTGCAACCTTTATTCAATAATTCAAAATTCTACTTCAATTATAAACTGCAAGTTTCTATTAAAGATCCAAGTGCATTGCGTGCACTAGATCGAATCGGTGAAGTATTCAGGAACTTCTGCCTCAATCGGCTCCATGCGCGATCTTCTCCTCTTGGGTAGCTACGGCTGCGACCGCTGCAATATCCAAAGGAGGGATGATGGGGGCTGCTACAGGGCTGTCCACATTCATAAGTGCAAATAATGGATGTGAATCCTCTGTGCCTGCAATGGCGAGGTGTGTCTCATGCTATCATTTGCCCTTTCCCTTAGGCTGGAAAGCATCAATAGTGTGCGACGCACAACTTTACCCTTCTTGCTCCTCTCATTCATGAGAGGCTTCATCACCTTGTAGCTACTAGCAGTGGCTTCATGGCTAACATTGCGACTAGGTGGCTACAAGATGAAGTTCTTTCTTAGAACATCATCTTGAGCTTCCGCAACTTGCATGATGTCAATTAATTCGGTATACTTCATGTAGCCGTCTTGACGATAGTTGCGTGTGGATTACACCGCATTTGAACGAAAGGTAGAAAGTATTCTCCATCTTCTGCTCCTCCGTGATTACATTACCACAGAATTGAAGACTGATACAAATTTTATACAAAATCTGGCCATGCTGGGTCAGTTCTTCGAACTACTGGTTCGTGATGCCAGTCATATTTATATTCATACAAAAGATTCAAAGGATTACTGCTAGTGTAACATCCCAAATTTTGGGCTTGTGTTTCAAATGTAAGAAAATGAGTAGAAATTAAAACTTTTTCTTACATCATGTGTTTCCTGTTTGTATTGCACAAGTATTGTACAAGACTTATGGAAATGCAAAGTCACAAGTCTTTTGAACCAAATCTTGTCTCTTCTATAACATTCTGGTCAAATGTTTTGATCATCCTCTGGAAATATTTTTCCTAAGTTCTTGGGATGGTATGTGACCCCTCTGAAAAATTTCACGATTTTTAGAAATTGTTTGGATATTTTTGGAGGTCAGTCAAACCAATTCAAAATCTGGTCAAACCTAAAACCAGTACCTTGTAGAATTTTTGGAGAAAAATGCAATGCATAAAAATCTCTGAGAAATTTTCACAAGGTCAATGTCTCAGTCAGCAAGCTCCTGTAAAAATTTCAGAATTTTTGGAGTTTTTTTGCTGCCCCAAATAAATCCTCAAAAGTCTCAGCTTTAAATTAAAACCTAAAGTGATTCACTGCTCATTGGGTTCGAGTCGGGCTCGAGTCCGAGCCACTTGACTTGGTTGAACCACCTAATCGCACCGAGCCGCGTTTTAAAGCGCGTGCGATATCACCGTTGGATTCGGATCGCGTGGCCCACGTTCGTGTGAGCATTCGGACCCTCCGGTTACATTAACAAATTGGGACCGTTGGATCTCGATCCAACCGTCCAGATTCCGTAGGCAATCGGATTTGTCCGGCGAACTTCGCTAAATCGTGACCGCCCATTTTTAATCCAACGGTCGTGGTTTGTTTTCGCTGTTCTTCTTCCTCCTCTCGCTTCTTGACGCGAGCGGCAATGGCGAAAGAGAGAGGTTGAGTGGGTGGCTTTGATGGGTCACCTCAAAGTTGCTTTAAATCAACGTCTCTCGTGGAGCATTTAATGCGCCGAGCTTTCTCCTCCATTGTCCCGAGTCTCACTTGCTCCCATCTTTTCTTGGTCTACAACCGAGCATGAACCGAGCTCACCATGGGCTCATGTTCTTGCTCGAAACCCTAATTCCTTTCCTATAAATAGCCCCTCAGGGTCCTCACGGTGTTCCTTTACACCACGCTTTGCTCTTCTCGTGTTTGAGCTCAAGAACACATCTCACCCTCAAAACACCATTGTTGGCCGTGGAGCTCCAATGGCGACCTTGGTGTCCAGTGGTTCATCTTCAACATTTCTTGCACCCTTTTGAACTCCTCAACCTCCTTTATATTTCCCTAACTTGGTTTTGGGTTGCATTCACAGAATCACTCAATTTTAAGTTTGGAGATTTTCATTGATTTCACCCCCTTTCTTCTCCACTCAGTAAGTGGTTCTTTTGCAATTATTTGCTTTTGGAGCCTCTTTGAGCTATAATGAAGTATGGCGATGATTTGGTTCCACTCATTTTGCTCGAACCTCACCTTCCACTTCATCTTCTTGGCTCAGTGGACTTCATCGTGTTCAAGTCTTCCCGCCATCTTTGGAGCTCCTCTCGGTTAAGGTAGCTCCTATATAGTCCCTAGAAGTCATGGCACTCGCTTCCTTGGACCGCAGCGGAGCATTTGCTATTTTCGTGTTTTGCCGTGTCGGCCTTCATCTTTGTTTTCCGTCTCGCCGGCGTTCCTGGACCTCCACCGCGTGAGGTCACCACCGTTGGGTCCGCAACACTATTGCGAACCCATTTTGATAGTTTGGGCGCCGCCACATCGAGATCGCCGGCGACCACCGCAAAGCCACTCGGGTTTTGTCACCGAGAAGCTCCGTTTCGTCGGATCATTAGGACACATTAATTACCAATCATTAGCCGTTAATGTGTCTTAATCATTATTATTGAGCCAGCGACCGGTGGGCCCAATCTCCTTAAATCAATCTCGTTTCACTCAAGATCGTTCGAGCATCATTAATGCCTAATCATTGCTTAATTAAGTGAGTTGGCATTTAATCGCCGTCGAATTAACCTCTGGTCGACTTGTTGTGGGCGAGGTTTAAAATCAAATCTCGCATCATTAGAATCTATTTAATGTCAATCATTAGAATCACTAATTCGGTCTTAACCGCCTGCTTAGTCGTGACTTGTGGGCCCGAGTGCATCTTGGCGTGGGTTAAATCGTTGCGATCGTGACTCGTAGTCACCGACATGCGTCCCACTCGTCGATACCTCTTTTGAACTTCGATCTATAGCCACCGTCCATTTTGTGATCTGCGCCCGGATCTTGCATGCATTCGGACCATCCGGTTCCCTCGCCGTCTGGGTCGTCGATCTTGCGATCGATGGCTGAGATCGTGTGTGCAATCGGACAATCCGGTTGTTGGTGCGTTCTGGGCCGTCCATCTGTCGATCTGCGGCTGGGATTGGCCCAAGCAACCGCACCGTCCGGTTGCATACACTCGTGTGAGCCGTTGGATCTTGATCCAACGGTGGGTTTCATTTGGGTTTCGCGCGCGTGCGCTATTTTCGGCGCGCGTAAGCCGTAGGATGTTAGATCAAGGGTTGTGGGGTTGTCCACGTCATTTCCTTTCTATTGGATTGTTCTGTATTTCGGTAAGCAATTGTTTATCAACTGAAAATGATATAAAAACTTTAGAAACTCATAACTAATTCATTTTAACTGCTTTTTAGTTAATTCCAACTGTAATAAATTGTGTTATCACTTTAGCTCATTATAAAAATGGATTTAAGCATGTTCCAGTAGCAGAAAATTGTATAACTAGGAATAACTTGGTTTCTGTCATTTTGAATATTCCAGAAAATGGATAAAACGTTAGAAAATGCATATCTTGCTCTGTGTATGTCCAAAATAAATGATTCCAACTTTGATAAATTTGTTATCAACCCAATGTTAATGTAAAAATGATGGTAAGCCCAAGATTGTAAGCAGGAACCTTGATTAATGATTTAGTATCTATTTTCCGCATTTAGAAAATTCTGGAAGGCTTATAAAATGCACAAGTAATTCTCTCAGAATGCAAAATATATATGATAAATTCTAGAAAACCCTCTGTTGGTATACTTCATCAGAAAATTAGTTTTGAACATATTTATGTTCTGGAAAGTGCATTATGCTAATTTTGCATCTTAGAAAAATCATAACTAAATCACTTTAACTCCAAATGACCTGAAATTTTATATGGGTTACCTCTATACCAGTAGGTAGCTACCATAAAAATTTCAGCTTCAAAATCTTTCTAGAAAATATTTTTGCTACAGTGCTAATTATGGTAGAAAATGTGTTTTTAGGTAATATCTTTGCACCGCAATTCCAAATTAGGTTTTTCCAGTTCCTATGTCTTGGTATATTCGTATTTCACCTTGTGTATAAGTTTCATCGCATTGGATAATTTTTGCTTACTCTTTTGTTTAAGTGTTGCTCGTCTTATTGGTTGTTCTTGGTTCTTTTGGCCTTTCGCTTAGGATTCGACATTTGCGGTAATCCCGAGAGTGACCCTCCGCAACAAATTGAGCAACAGCAAGAAGGCAAGCAGTTTGATCATGTTAATCCCAGTATTTTAAGTATTTATGTTGATTACAAATTCTATGTATGCATTGCTACTTTGTTTTAATAGTTGGCCTAGTAGATGCATTTCCTTAGCAAATGATTATCCTCTACTACCATGAGCCTAGGTTACTTGCTGTGATTTAGAGTTCGTGGATGGGCTCTTGTCACTTAGTAGTTGCGAATTGATTGCTTAGCCATGCTTAGCTTCGGTAGAAATGGGCGGTTATCGACTTGTCGATAACCTTGATCACACAAACTTATTATGTATTATGATTTCCATCTTGTGCCATGTCTACTTATGAAAACTAAAACTGAAAACAAAATGATTTAGACTTGGGCACAATGGTATGATGGTGTGATTTTCGGGTGTGACTGGAATGGTGCCTGAGTCAACAAGGACCGAACATCTTGTTACACTAAACCAAGCATTTTAGCGTGCTAACCACACTAGAGGGTATGGGACCTCTCTTGACTTAGTACTTTGGCGTGTATTGGCTCCGGGTCGCAGGAGGTCGCAGGAGGGATGGTGTTGGGAGCATTGTAGTGTCCGAAAGACTTCACCCGTGATGGGATTTGTTGTCTTTCGGCTTGCAATGTAAGCGTATGGTGTTTCTACCCATACGAGCGGCTCGTAGTTAATACACAATATTGGAAAGCGTCTCGTAGGACTTAGCCGTGCCGACATACCTACGGAAGTGTGTTTTGGCTTAAAGGCGGTCTGAAGTGTGGGTACATTGGTACACCCCTGCAGGGTTAAAACTATTCGAATAGCCTCGTCCTAGGTTATGGACACGCTTGGCAAGGTCTTTCAAGAGTTAGACTACAACCTTTTAAATTAAAACTTGATGGGTGGTGCGAATCGGGATTAGTGCTATGTTGTGGTGGCTATTGGGATAGTCACTTCCGTGTGGTTACTTGTATGTATCTGTACTTCACATTACTTTGATAACAAAACAGATTTGCAAACTTGCTTTTAAAATGTATTACCTTATTGCAAATAAAGTTGGCTTCATGCAAAAGAGACATACAACCTCCACCTAAATAAGCTTGCATGTAGTTTATGAATAGGTCGCTATTCCACACGTCGATCTTGCGGGTACAAAGACAATCTTTGTACTCGGTTGCTATGCTTAATTGTTTTGTTGCAGAGGAAGAAGGTGAGCAGGGGCCTCACTTTCGTGAGCTGTGTTGTGGTAACTATGGGCGACTAGCTTATGGCCGGTCGGTTGCCTTGTGGGTGTGTGGCTAACCGGTCGACTTTTGTTCTAGCCATCTTATGGCGCTTTTGCTTCATTGTCATTCTTGTATATTGATCTATTTGGCGGTCGGCTCTCTTTTGTAATAACTTTACTTTATGTCGTTGTTGAACTTAGTGATATATGTTGTATGGAAATGATGTGTAATTTTGTGATGATGTGCATATGTTGCAATGCAGGAAACATATGTCCATCGAGGCTTAGAATGTTTAATTAGTAATGCTAGAACCATTTGGAGGTTAAGTGTTACTAGTTAAATATTCCGGTCCTCACAAAGTTGGTATCGAGCCATCTTGACCAATAGAAACCCCTAGCTTGGTCGCCTTTAGGATGTTTTGAAAACTTACTTTCAAATAGTTTATGAAAACTTAAGTAAGTTCTCTAATTTTACTCCTTACCTATCTTAGCTTGTTCATCTCACCTTATTCTTGGTTAGATTTGGAAAACTTTTTCCCCTCTCATCTTCTTGTCAAAGATAGTTGTTTAATCGTTTAGCTTGGTTTTGGGAGCACCATGAGAGCCTTAAATTGAGTCTTGGCTGTTTGGAGTAAGGAATAGGAGCCCCTGGAACTTCAAATTTCGGCCAAGGGGTTGAAGGAGAAATTCTGGACAGCTAGTGCATATACTGGACCGCTAGCTAGTGGTTAGTAATTAAGGGAGGAAATAAGAGGTAACTACAACTAAAACTTGTGGGAATAAAAGGGTAAGAAGTGATATGAAAATTAGCTAAATGCCTATACTCTATTAGGCTGTTATACCTTGATTTTTGGACTGTTTTGAGCTAGATTTTAGTTCTGAAATTTTGGGTCTTCTCGAACGATTACTCGTTCTTCCATACGGGTTAGTCGTTTCGGGAAGTGGATTCGGTGACTTATGATCTCATGTTCTTTTGTGGTGTTCGTTGGTCATTTTAACTAAGTTTGGATTTCGTGCTCTTGGGTCTCTGATGTATCTAACTTGTCTTAGTAAATCGGGATGGTGGTGGGACACGTGCGCGCCGGAATCAGCCGGGTAGTCCCGATGAGGAGCTTCCCCCTCCTCCGACCATGGCGGAAGTCCTCATGCGATCGAACGCAATCGTTCGGAGGACCGTGGGGTGTTGGAGGTCATCGCCAGAACACCTCCACTCCTCTGGTGCCTCCGGATCCGGAGGGTGGACATCGACTCGTGGGGACTTGCGGAGTTCCTCCGCACTCGCCTCCCACCTTCTCCCGGTCCGAGGATCCTTGGGCGCAGACGATCGGCCGCGCGTCGGTTGAGCGAAGCTCAACGTTGCTCGCCGCCGGAGCGGGGCGGGCACTTTTCGCATCCCATCGGTTGGAGGGTGCGGCACTCTCATGGTGGGAGAACTTCCTCGCCATGCGACTGCGGGACACGTGGTCTCGTGGGAGGAGTTCGATCGACTTTTCGTCGGGCCCATGTCCCCGCCGGCCGATGAAGTCAAGAAGAAGGAGTTCCTTGCGCTCAAACAGGGCGCAGTGCGTGATCGAGTACCTCCATGAGTTCAACCATTTGGCGAGGTACGCTCTGCCGAGGTGGCCACCGATGAGGCCAAGCGGAGAAGTTCATGGAGGGTTTGTCGAGGAGCTTGGACAAGCTCTCTATCGTGGACTTCCCGACTTCCGCACCTTGGTGGACAAGGCCATCATCGCCGAGCACAAGGCGAGAGCGCTGGCGAGTCCCGCAGCGCAAGTGGGAGGCCCGGCGGTTCGCACAGCCGGCCTCGTTGGTCCCGTGTTGGACTGCACCGGTGGCCCGTCCTCGAGCTTCCTACCGCCGAGGCCTTCGGCACGACTCCACGTCCTCCGCAGCCGTGACTCGATCCACGTCGCTGCGACCCAAAGAACGGGTAAGAACATTGCATGAACAACAAGAACATAAATAAGAGATTGAACACAGAGATATAGGGGGACTTCTTGCTTCTCTTTATTCCTTCATCCATCGATCGATCGTTTACAATGAATAGCACCCCATTATTTATAGGCTACGACCATGCTAGAATTTGGAATGAGGAGCCCACCTTGGACCAGGTTTCTTAACAAGAATTACCACTGCACGAGGGCTCTATGAAGCACGTGCATGCTTTGGCCTTTGTGTAGTTGACTAGTTTCCTTCCTCACTCGTCTTTCCGGGTGAAAAGGCGGAATGGCTGTTGGTGAGTGCTTGCCGTTCTCGTGTCTAGCCAGTAGCCCCGGACTCCCCCAGTACGCACCAGATGTTGGAGCTCTGAAGCTGCAGTGTACAATAAAGAAATTCTCTAGATCCAAGAAGGGGGTACTGATTTTGGCTGGTGGGTGTCGCAAACCAACCTGACCAGCCCATGTGCCGTCTAGCGTTCGGATTACTCGTCGACAGTGTTTTCTAGTACCCCCGTACTCCCGTAGTAGTAAACTGGAGTAGTCAGTAGTGTGATTTGGTAGTATCATATGGCTTCCTTTTCAGAGCACAGTGAGCACTTATTAAGTGTACTCCCTTAGCTTGGCAATGGCCCATTGCAGTGGCCACAAAGCATAAGCTCGTACGCTTAATACGGACAGTCGGACACCGTCAACAAGCCAAAAAAGCATACCCACGTTTGCACAAAATGACTAATCCATTTGCCATTTTGTCGTCCTAGGTAAACTTCAATACTACTAGGTCGGTAATACTATCTTCTTGCAAGGTCAATGACACTCGTATATATTCCTGTACTTATCCAACCATTTAGAACTCCTTGCAGGCCGCAAACTATGAAATTGCATTATTCCTTTGTGGCTGTTTCTGTCTTCACCTGTTGTACTAGCTTTCAATCTAGAAATACAGAGTAATATTCATTATTAATTTATTATACTTGCCAATTTGGGCTACTAGCATAGTGTACATTTACTAACATCCTAAAGTTCGTTTAACGGAGAATTCGTTGCTTTATCTTTTGAATCTTTAAATAGTCTGCTTGACTAGTATTTAAAGTATCTACAATAGTCCATATCACTTGTTACTAAGGAGTTGCCATATCAATAGAGAAGTGCGCTTGTTTCTAGATGAAGAAACAAATAAGCTGTTGATATCAAGACACAAGAAACAACAAAATAGCTTTTAGAGATTTGCTTGTTACCTTAAAAACATGTTATGTGTATAGCAATTAAAGTAGGAATTAAAGTCTTATATACAAGCTCAAGAAATAATTCATTGAAAAACTTGTTTTTTTATTAGATTACGTATCCTCTTTCCTCTTAGTAACAAGCTAACCTCTTAGTAACAAGCTAAGAAATAAGCTACTGTAGATACTCGCTTACTTCAATCTCACACAAAGATGATACTCGGAGTAGTCGAGTAGATGACATAGGAGCGCGCCGACTAGCATTATTAAGATACAGTGCTCCCAAATTGGCCAGTTCCGGTTTAGCCTGTAGGTAATAAAGAAGCTAACCTAATCTAAAAACCAACGTGAGTAGATTCCAATTTGCAACGTCACCATGCTGCAACGATTCAACGAGGAACAGTTTGGGCCCTAAAAAAAAAGAAAACGAGGAACAGTTTGGAGTTTGGGCTTGAGACGCCTTATACAGTCCAAGCATACGTCAATATTGCTGTGCTATCCCTCCGGTCATCAAAGAAGTCGTTTCGACATCGATACAGTCTCTAAAATATATTTTTTACTATTTATTTTTTATTATAATATATTTATAAAATCTACGAAAATTATAATATTATAAAAATATGCTTGGAGACATATATATGTATCACTTTCATGTGTTCATTCTAAATAATAAAAAAGATATTGATAACCAATGTTTATAAAGTTTAACTGCACGTCACCCAAACGACTTCCTTTTATGACCTGAGGGAGTACTATACTACAATAATGTAGGAGTTTATTGTGGAGCTCTTCTACGGCACCCTCAATTCAATATGGATTATCTATTCTTTTTTATCTAATGGTTCAAATTAGTTAGGATTTAGTTATACTATATGTTGTAAGTATGAGTAGTAGAATCCCGATATGATAGAATTGTAATTTATATTTATCTGTGGAGAAATTATCACATTAGTAGTGTAGTAGTAAATTACCATAATAATAAGATTTAGTTATCCTACACGTGGTAAGTATGAGTATTACGATTCTACCTCTCGAGATTTTACTACTCATACTGTTAGGTGTAGTATAATTAAATCCTAACTGAACCATTAAATAAAAAAAAATGAATGGTAAAAGATCCCTATTTGTGACCAGTCTTGCGGCGGGGCTATCTCAGCCGGCCTCTAACTCAATGTTCAACTGGTCAGGATCGGGACTTCTGCTGCTAATATATATACTAGAATGCCACAGCAGTAATGGAGTAGTAAAGTGAAAGTCTGGTACGCACACCCTGGTGGCTGCTGCACCGAGTAACTGACCCTTTTTTGTCCTAGCGTTACCGCACGGATCCAGTGGTCGTACCAACTACAGATGTACTTGAAGCTGTAACATCTGGGGTGCCCCATGGGCCATGTACTGCGAATCCTTGGAGATCAACCGTAGTGGAGCAGCAGTAGTACAGTACTCCAAACTGCATGGTGATATGGTAGTTAGTGCCAGGGTGGATCATTTAAATTTCAGCTCTGGCTTAATATCTGATTATTTATGTCTTAGCTCAGCTCAGTAGAAATATCTTCACAGCTTACTTATGTCCTGCTCATTATTTTTTTGAAATGGGTCTACCCTACTTAGTGCAACCGCAACGCCTACGAGCCCCGGAAGGCGTACGGGCATCTAGGAGGAGGAGGATTCACGGTGGGTCACGAAGAACGCGTCCGGGATGCTGCTGCTTTGTCCTGTCAGGAGAACAACGGGGGGATTGTGCTGTACTGTCCTCGTGCAGACTGCAGAGTCCAGGCTTCCTACGCCGGCCATCCTGTCAGCGGGAGCGCCTGTCGCAGACGCTGGGCGATGTTGATCCGTCTTTCTAGCGGTTGCGCGGTTGCGGCTAGCCGGTTACAGGTGTCCTGCAGAGTGTCCACCGTGCGCCGTATGGGGGCGGTGGGCCCGCACTTCACTGTCATTCTCCCCGCCGCGGATGAAATGAAACACTCGTGCTTCCACGGTTATTTCGGGAGAAACTAGGAGTCGGACGTATCCCACCTGTACACCCAGATGTACATCAGTCTAAATCGGGCTTGATGAAATAGATGTAGATGGTTTGAAACTTGTGGGAGTTGGCTCTATGAACTAAAAAGGATGAAGCTTGTAGACTTTTTTGCTTGAAAGTTCTTCTCTCCAAGATAATCAACAACGGCTTACATGCTGTGTTCTGTATTCACTGATCACTCTGTTTGAGCTCTCGTGTTAGAATATTCTACGATGGTACGCCACTTCTCTGTTTCAATTCAATCAGATCAGAAGCAACAAATTACTTTTACAAAGGAGGTTTATGCTCAGTTTCTATTGAATACAATCATATACTACTGACTGGTGTACCAATCATAAAATTGCCAATATTACATGGGAGGGACTAGGAGTCGGACGTCCCACCCGTACGCCCAGATGTAGTACAACCATTCCACCATTAAAAGGTACATGTATATGACGCACAAGACACAAGGACATCTGTATGACGCACATGAGGAACTGTACATACATGTATATGTACATGTACACATCGCAGTTATAACTTATACGAGTAAGCACCATAAAATATTTTAGTATAAACAAAATCGCAAAACCACTAGGCATATAACATCCTAGGATAATAGTTGCAATATCTCCGAACAATGGTTGCAATATCCTAGGACAATGGTTGCAACATCCCGGACAACGGTTGCAACATCCTAAGACAAGGGTTGCAACATCCCCGAACAATGGTTGCAACATCCTACAACAATGGTTGCAACATCCTACAACAATGGTCGCAATATCCCCGGACAACGGTTGCAATATTATAGGACAATGGTTGCAACATCCCCGGACAACGGTTGCAACATCCTAGAACAATGATTGCAACATCTACGGACAACAGTTGCAACATCACCGAACAATAGTTGTAATATCCCCGGATATATAAGATATGTAAGTGAACATGTACGGTTCACCTACATATCTGATCATCTTACGTACATACCTGATCATCTTACATAAACAAGAAGTAATCAAAGGCCCAGAAAGAGCAATCCTCTCTTACGTGCATTTGCTTTTGTTCGATTCGACACACGTCTAAAGGAAAGCATTACAACGGCATTTCGCTTAGAGGTAAAAAGACTTGTATACATTTTTTCTATCTTCGAAGGGCGCAGGCTGTCTCAGGCGCAAGGGCCCAAGGGTGGACTAGCTCAAGGTGTGCGTGTGGGGAGCAGAAGCAAGAGAAAAAAGGTGAATTTCAGAGTGAACCGTCTGGATGCACCGGACGCACTGACGGTAGCATTTCCCTTATCTCTACTACCAAGTTTAAACTCGTTTGTTATCAAATTGAAGATCAAATTTGCATGCAAACTTGCACTTGTAAACAAGTATATATGTACGTACAAGTTATGTCGTTTTGGCTAAGCCTCCCTAAGATGTATGCATGTAGCACTTGTAGACAAGTGCATACATACGTACGAGAAAGCAGATTAATTTGATGACCGTATGCATGCACATAGCATATTTTTTTATATCATGTAACGAAAGATGGTAAAATCGGAAGGTGGAGTGTTTGCCGCTCGGTGTGAACGTGTATGAAGCGTCCGAAGGCTGCTGTTTGCATCGAACGTCTGAATCATATCATTTCCCCTGTGAAAAACAAGCGAACTAAAGGGTTGTTTGGATTGTGACCCTAGTGAACCATACTAAAATTTTGGTAATGTCAAAACGTGGGCAATGCTAAAACCAGAGCAAAAAAATGTTGTTTGGATCGTAGCCATACCAAAATTTTGGTAATACTAAAATTGATGTGTTTAGATGGTAATTATACCAAAATTTATCAAAAATATGAGTATGACACGTGGGGCATGCATGATATTTTTTTGCACCAAAATATATCAACAGTGGTCCTGTTTTGTTGATTAAATAACAAGGAACACAACGGTTCAATCGAATCGCAAATCAGATGGTCGGTTAAGAAAATATGTTCATTCGAAGCTTGTTAATCAAACCACCAATCACTGACTGCCACGTCACCAAACAATAGCTATGGGCTGCCAAATTTTTTCGGACGAGCAATTCCAACACCCAGAATTTGCCCAGCCAACATGAGCGAACTCTGGGGCATTACCAAATTTTGTACTCTTCCTATTTAGAGCTTGTGGAGTAACAGTACTTAAGCTTTGATACTTTTGAGCAATTCTTTTATTTATATTGCTAAATGCTAACGCGCCTTGTAACATGCTTGGCCATGAATTATCTAATTTCTCCTTAAAAATAAATATTGCTACTACTAGAAGGTGGAAAAGGAACGCAATACTTTACTAGCAAAAGGACTCGTAAGCTCTAATCCACGATCCACCGAATCCAACCTCTACGACAAAACATGAGCTAGACAACACAACCCATCGACAAACAGTGGAGGTCACCCTTTACATCTGGCAATATATCCTGTGACTTTTCTCCCCCAACTCGTCCCCTCCTTCCCCATCAATCGACTCCTCCCATTCGATCTCCCCTAAACAGGAGCTAGGGTTAGGGAGAGCCGCCGTCGCACCGCCCGTGGCCACCGCCGCCTCTACGACTCCTCCATTTGCACGGTCACCCCCACCGCACCACCGTCCTCCATCAGCACGGCGAGCCCCCCCTGCTCGGCGCCACCCCTGCCCATCGCCACGCCCCTCCCCCTACGCCAGCCCCCGCCCCTGCGCCTCCCTTGGACCGGCGCCCTGCACCGTGCCCCCTGCGCCGGCCCCCTTGCGTTTATGGGAATAAATAACTTGCACCATGGAGAAGAAAAAAGCTCGCGCGGAGACGCAGTCCGAGTGGTTAGCGACAACGCCTAGTGGGGGGCTACCGCTAGGAATTTGCATTGGGAAGATTGGCAACTAAGTGTGTAATCTTGTTATGTAATGTAGTATTGCACTGTGTAATGATGTGTTTGTAGTGTGTCATCTTCCTCCTGAAACTTGAGAGTTGAATACTTGACTATTCATAGTCTTTCAGGAAATGTTGATTGGAACTTAGAGTTGTAAGCATGTAAAAATTCAAAGTGAGCTTGATTTGTGAGTTGTATGTAAGTTGAGCTTCAGAAAGCCTGAATGGTTCTAATTGTGGAGTACTTGGTCATGTGAATTCCTGGTTGTCTCAATTGGCTTGTAGGATGCTGAAATCTGAATGGTCCTGATCTACATCTGCTGAAATCTGAATGGTCTGATGAGGTAACTACATTGCTGTAGGCTGGCGGTTTCTCTTCTTCTCCCTTTGCAGCAGCAACAGCCGGAAAAAAGCGATCCATGGTGACCACACCAAGGCAGAAGGGACAAGAACCCCAGTACTACTGACGAATGATGATGATACACAGGCAATGGAAAGAAGGCACTTCACTAGCACATAACTTTGCCACAAATGTCATTTGACATGTCAAGTGCAGAAACTGTTATTCCTGCTTCATTGGTGCTCTCAACTGTGATTCCCACTTCAATAGTTGTGTGACTTGTGTCCTTCATTTCAATCTTGTCACTTTCAATAGACTTTGTTTCATTCGATTTCTCCCGTAGTAGCAACAGGATTCTTAGTTACACCGCCAACGAAAGTTTGGTTTTTAGTTGTATAGGCATCTACTGATCTACCATTTATTGTATCAGTTATATCTTCAAAACCTTTAACTTCTATTGAGCTTTGAATATCACCATCAGCAACTACAAATTTGAACTCATGATTACCAGGCTTCTGATCCATAGTGACAAAAGGAACTTTAGTATCAAGAGGATCCGCAGAAGACATTTTATCTTCTTGATTAGCAAAGCGGACAGAGATGGAATTAGAGTTTAGATTAGGTTTAGTTTCATCTCTTATAAGAGCAGCTTCAACAGAAACTTCACTAGATGCACAAATAAGATTAGATTTATCTTCATGCTCTATTCTGCAACAATGTTTTGCATATTTCACTTATTGAGTATTGTCAGTTTCAGCCTTGCACTGCACGTTATCGTCACCAACTTCGAGTATGCAAATCATTCACTCCCATAAACACAAGGGGGCCGGCGCAGGGGGCGCGGTGCAAGGCGCCCGACGCAGGGGCAGGGGGAGGGCGCATGGCGAGGGCGGGGGGCAGCGTCGAGCAGAGGGGCTCGCCGTGCCGATGGAGGACAATGGTGCGGTGGGGCGACTGCGCAGATGGAGGAGTCACAGAGGCAGCGGCGGCCACAGGCGGCTCTCCCTAACCCTAGCTCCTGCTTAGGGGGATCGAATGGGAGGAGTCGATCGATGGTGGAGGGAGGGGATGGGTTGGGGAGAAAAGTCACAAGGGGATTTTTTTTTTTTTTTTTGCAAAAGTGTCATAAGTGAGGAGGTGGGAACGCCGGCCTCGATTTCACGTGCCGATTTCGGGTCGGATAGCCACGATCGCATAATATTAAATTAATTAAATATATCTTCGGTTATCCAGCCCAGTTCAGACTTCAGAACCTAGGATGAATCCAAAAGGACCAAATAACATCATCTGTCCACGGCTCCACGCCTCCTCATAAGTTTTATGATTTTCATTCACAATTTGATACTCACATCGCATGCACCCTGTCTCCAACTTTCGTCTAAATGAGTTTCTCAGAAGACGTTGTGAAAAATGAAATACTACAATAAAGCTATCAAGCTCGTTTAGCATAATATATATGCCCGAGGATACGTGTTTGCATCATATATTTGTATATTATAAATGGAGATTTGCACCGGATACTCCTTCTATGCTGTATATTGTTAATGGATAGTAATCCAGTAATTGAAAGATCACGTTGATGAATCAAGGTAAGATCAACCAATATAATATGTGTGATCTCAGGTATCACCGGAAATAATTTTCACAGTATTCAGACATGAGACCCCTCAAGTAAAAAGGAAAGTGACGTACTAAATAGGCGCAATAAAACCATACTGATTTTAAAATAAAATATTATATGCAATATGTAGTTTAGATATATGAAAAAGATTTTAAGCTTGTGATAAAAATACATTTCATACTCTTATAACTTTTCAAATATAATAAAACATAGTAGACAAAAGTGGCATCTTTTTTACTTTTAAAAATTGAAAATGTCACCTTTCATTGCTGGAGGAAGTTTTTTAAAACTCCTTATTCTGTATTGCCTAAATAGTTATAAGTAGTAATTGGTTAATCTTGGTAGGACAGTGAATTTAGTAACATCAAATTTCTTTCGACAATAAACACATTCTCTTATGTTTTCCATCGCAACAAAGGCATAACAATAACCCTTTACCAAAAAAACGGCTTTGCACTTTTTCTTCTTCTTACAAAACAGTATTTATGGCATTTTTATTGTTAAAAAAATGAGATTGAGAGTACTAGGAGATAAAAACTATAGAGATCAAATGGCGAATAAGGTATAAATTCATGGTTGGGTCTAAAGTCTAAACCGAGAGGTGAGTACGTACATCTGTGTCCCATTTCTCGATAACGCCAAGCAAGAGCAGAGAGTATGAAAAAGAAGGTTTGGTAGCTCCACTGAATTAATAATGTTTTAGGAAAACTGCAGCTGCAACACAAACACAGCTGTCATACACAAAAACACTTGCCACTTTGCTCCTAATTGCAAACCGGAGGCCAACCACAACCCAGTTGCCAAAATTCAAAAGAACACCGGAGCAGAGCAGGAGGTTCCCAAAGTTTAGCCAGCCGCTCCGTGTAGGAGTCGAGTAATAAACGGCCTCAGCACTCAAATCAAATCGAACGCATATGCACCTCCCTTTCACGGCCCCTCGGCCTCCCCCCGTCTCCACCTCCACCTAATCAATCCCCAAGCCCCAATCCGAGGGAGGCCAGCGCTTTCAGCAGCACATCACACACACAGGCGCAGGGGCAGTAGTGCAGAGGCGAACTCCCAACGCAGCAGAGGCAGAGGAGAGCGCGCAGGAGAGAGGAGGGAGAGCACAGCCGCCATGGCGGTGGGCGCGCCCGCCACGAAGCTGCACCTCTCGTCCGCAGCCCGGCGCCCGTCGCTGCTGCACCTCGCGGCCGTCGCCGTGCTCTGCTCGGTGTCCTACCTCCTCGGCATCTGGCACCACGGCGGCTTCTCCGCCGCCCCCTCCGGCGACGGCGCCTCCTCCGTCTCCATCGCCACCACCGCTTCCGTCTCCTGCGTATCCCCCACCCCGAACGTCCTCGGCGGCGGCACCGGATCCTCCTCGTCGTCCGCGCCGCTCGACTTCGCCGCGCACCACACCGCGGAGGGGATGGAGGCGGATTCTGCGACGGCGCAACGCAAGTACGAGGCGTGCCCAGCCAAGTACTCCGAGTACACCCCGTGCGAGGACGTGGAGCGGTCGCTGCGGTTTCCGCGCGACCGGCTAATGTACCGGGAGCGGCACTGCCCGTCGGAGGGAGAGCAGCTGCGGTGCCTCGTGCCGGCACCGAAGGGGTACCGCAACCCGTTCGCGTGGCCGACGAGCCGCGACGTCGCGTGGTTCGCCAACGTGCCGCACAAGGAGCTCACCGTCGAGAAGGCGGTGCAGAACTGGATCCGCGTCGACGGCGACAAGTTCCGCTTCCCGGCGGCGGCACTATGTTCCCCCACGGCGCCAGCGCCTACATAGACGACATCGGCAAGCTCATCCCCCTCCACGACGGATCCATCCGCACCGCCCTCGACACCGGCTGCGGGGTACGTCATTTCATACATAAACACATCCCGTTTGCTTAAGATAATCACATGCACAAAAAAGAGCTCAAGCTGAATGAGTGTTTCACAGTAGCATTTGAGGGTTAGTTTTTGGTTGGAGATGTAAGAACAGGAAACGGGGATCTCGGGAGTGCCGGAATGGGATTTCCTTTGCGGGGGTTGGAAGCTTCCAGCCTCTTGCATGATCGTAGTCTGGGCCTCCCTTGTCAGAGCATTGAACCTTTTGCATTTTGTAACGTAGTCAGGCTGTAGTGACTGTAGCATGCTGTCCCTTTGAGAGAGTGAACTGCAGCACGGTGCAAGTGTAGTAATGGGTAGATTTGTAAACTTTCCATTAATGCTGCTGATTTCTTGATAGTATTTACGTACTAGTCCTTTTGTAAAGTACCCCACGTGCGACGTGCACCGTGCACAGTAGTGGTGGCTAGATAGATGGCCTGTCTCGGGCACAATGCAGCCTGACCCATCTCGATACGGTCCATCATGGCCCGGTTAATAGATGGGTTGTGCCGCACGCCCACGCGTGCAAGAGGCGCTTAGGCACAGCCGATGGCTCATGTGCCGGGCGGCTAGAGCCATTTAGCCCGACAGGTCAGTTTCGGCCCACTTGGTTTGTTAGGCCTGAAAAGTTCAAAAAAAAAAAAACAGAAAACCCCCAAAAAACAGAAAAAATATGTAGAATTCAGAAATAGATATGAAAATTATAAAAAAAAATGAGACAAGCATATTGAAAATGTAATAAAAAGCTTTATTAATGTTCAAATGGTTGTCTTGTTAAAACCTTTGCTAAGTAAAAAACTTAACATGAGAAAACCTTGGCAAATGAAAAAGAGTACAACCTATAACTCTACATACATCTTTGTTCTACGTGTCGTCGTCTAGGTACAGATTTTCGAACACCTCCGACAACTTTGGATTTTCTACAGAGTGTTGTGTTCGTGAATCAACTTGTTCCTAGACCTTCACGGTGGTATCTCTACCATCTCACTCGTGAGATGTGTTCTTCTTTACTTCAATATTTTTCTAGAAAGACTGAAAGCAGACTCGAAGGAAACCATCAAGACAGGAACAACTAACACATCACGTGCAAGTATGGATGGCACGGGATATGCTAACTTATGCTCATGCCACCATTACAAAATTTCAAACTTTTCTGAGTTGAAATCCACTGTATCGCTGTCCAGATAGGTGGAAAGTTCCCAACTCCTTGGGTGAGAGATTGGTCTTGGACTTTGTTGAGAAGGTGCCGTTGTAGAAGAAGAAAACCTGAGTCACCAAAGATCTTGCCCCACATATTTGTCTTGCTACTTGAGGTGGAGGCTACTGGAGGTCGTTGCAGGCGGACTCCCTGGAACTTATTTTCATACCTTTGGTAAACCTCGTGTAACCGAGAACGAATTTATGCAAAATATTTAATATAGTCTAGCCTTGTAGCATCACTAAGAAGATCAAGAATATTAGCAAATACTTTAATTTTACATCTAGGATCTAAAACAAATACAAATGCATATAAGAAAGGGATTTCTCTCCAATATTTAAGGTATTTACTTTTCATAACAACAATAGTGTCGCGTAAAATTGAATCATTTTCATATATTTTCAATTGAATAGCAATATGTAAAATACTATGCACAATAATCGGAGATGTTGGATAATAGACAACAGACAAAGCAATAGTGGCCTCATAAATTTTTTTTCTAAAAACTGTAGTATATTAGCAGCAACGGACCAATGTTGCTCAGGTAAGTAGAGTTCCATCTTACCAGCATGTCCAAACCGGACTTTCTTGGACGTACACCCATCATCCTGCAGAAATTCTTATATGCTACTATTCTTACGTTAGAATTAGTCAAGAAAGAAATTGCATCACGAAAAGTTTTAATATACGGATTCAACCTCTTTAAACCACATTTGACTATAAGGTTAATAACATAACAAGCGCATTGCTGATGTAACAAGAAGGAATCACCTTATGTACACTCGAGTAAGAATATCCATGGTCCTAAAATTAGAAGCGATATTGTTTAAAGTAATTGAGAATATTTTGTCTATAAGACCAAAGTCTTCCACAACTTTGGTAATACAGTCCACAATATTCTCACCCGTGTGTGCTACATTAATTAATTTCAAATCTATAATTCTTTTCTCTATTACTCAGTCGTTATTAACATAATGAGCAACTACACTAAGATAATCCTCCCTAGCCCGACCATTCCATATGTCCGAGGTTAGGGCCATTGAAAATGTGTATGCACAAAACAGTTCCTTTATTTTATTACGGCGTTCGTTGTAGTATTTTACTAGATCCCTATTTGTTGTCTGTCTAGAAACGACAAAAAATCTAGAATTATGTGCTGTCTTAATGTAATTTTGGAGAGCAGTAGACTCCTTAAAGTCTAACGACAAATCCTCAGAAGCGATTGAATGACATAGAGATTGACGGGCTACCTTAGGATCATAGTTCCAGCTACGTACCGTACCGTCGAGGTTGTACTACAGCTGTGTCTGCCTCATCACCAATCCTTACTCGGCCTTACACCTTGTAGCATGCTTAAGCAAATGCCCCATTCCACCTGTAGACCTTGTAGATAATTCATTGCGATAAATTTTACAAATAGTATATGGTACCTGATTTCCCTGTGCGTCTGGCTTGGTTGTCCTGTCGAAATTCTCTCAAACTCTCGATGTAGACGACCTCGACCTCTTTGCTCTAGTGGTCGCCGACGAAGATGCTGCTGTGGAGCCAAATGATATGACTCCGTCTTGCCCTTCTGGTTGGTTTGAGGTAGCCGCCGCAGCCTCCATGGATGTAACTTCCTCCTTTGAAAGTACGTAATCACCAAGAGCAAAACTATCGTAACTGTCCATAACGAAAACGGTAAAATCGAAACAAACACTATTATTACTTTCATCTTAATATAACAAATACTAACAATAAAAGTATGCAAAAAATAGTATTGTACCTCTTTTGTTGACTTGCTGCCGAAATTGAATTTTCCAAAATTTAACACACACAATTTTTTTGAATTTTGCTAAATTATCTCACAACGAATTTGAATTTGCACAACATAATTTCAAAGAGAGACTAAGGAATGGATGAATGTTGAATGAGGGGGGGGGGGGGGTATGGTGGCTATTTACAGAAAAAATTGGGATATTTTGAATCTTTTTGCAATTTTTAAAAGGGCCAATCGTTAAAAAATGGTCAAAAAACAGGGCCCACCGTGTCGACACAACCCACTGCTCACGCGCCCCTGCCCCTGCCCTTCCCCTGCGGTGATGTCCTTGCCCATGCGTACGGCAGTGCGGCACACCCACTGCTGTAGTGCCGCTGCCGCCTACAGTCTACCACAGCCCCTCCCACCGGCGCCGCCCCCTCCCGACCTTCTTCCTCCGCGCCGCCCCCTCCATCTTCTCCCTCCGCTTCGGTCGCGGCCTCCTCACTCCTCGCTAGTCGCCACCTCCTCCCTCCTCTGCATCGGCCACTAGCGCCACCCCGCCCTCCTCTTCCTCTCCTCTCCTCCCCCACCCTTCCTTCCTTCCCGAGCCGGCCCCGCCGCCTTCTCCTCCCTCCATGCTGACCGTCAGCACCGCCTCGCTCTCCTCCTTCCTCCACGCCAGGCCGCCCGCCGGCCCCTTCTTCCTTTGCGCCGGTGTCGCCCCGCCCTCACACGGGCCACATGGGCCGTGCTGGGCTCGTGCCGTGCCTAGCACAGCCCGACACTATTCGTGCCGTGTCGGGCTAGCCCATCGTGCCAAAGGCAACCCAAGCATGGTACGGGCATTCGTACCGTGTCAGCCCGGCCCACAAACAGTACGGCCCGTGCCATGCCTGGGCCAGGCCAACAGTGCCGTATCGGCACAGCCCATTTGGCCACCTCTAGTGCACAGCAACCACTGTCTACAGCTCGACATGTCAATCCTGGTATTTGCAAGTGCAATCTTTGACGGATCAAAATCCTCCAAGTGGGCGGCAGGAAGGTGGATCTGTTGTGTGCAGTAATGTCGTTGAAATGGATTGCCTTTTACTCAGTGCCATTGTCACTCATAGTAGCATCTTCAGTTCTTCACGCGTAAACCGAACAGTAGCAATAGTAGACATTTTGACCTGGGCATTTTGATATGTTTGTTTGGGAGACTACGCTATGCAAGTGCACCCTTGTAGGAACTGGATTTTCGGTTGCATAATGCCGTGCATTGTGCTGCTCTGTGCAGGTGGCAAGCTGGGGAGCGTATTTGCTGTCACGCAACATCCTGTCCATGTCCTTCGCCCCGCGGGACTCTCACGAGGCACAGGTGCAGTTTGCGCTGGAGCGTGGCGTGCCGGCGATGATCGGCGTGCTCGCCTCCAACCGGCTCACCTATCCGGCCCGCGCCTTCGACATGGCGCACTGCTCTCGGTGCCTCATCCCCTGGCATCTCTACGGTATGTAGCATTGTGATTGCCCCCAAAACTACCAAGGGTTGAGAATTTTCAGTTGATTACTCGTTACTTAATGTGCACATGGACATGCAGATGGGCTGTACTTGATTGAGGTTGACCGCATTCTGCGGCCCGGAGGTTATTGGATCTTGTCTGGACCACCAATCAACTGGAAGAAGCACTGGAAGGGATGGCAGAGGACCAAGGAGGACCTGAATGCGGAGCAGCAAGCCATCGAGGCAGTTGCCAAGAGCCTCTGCTGGAAGAAGATCAAGGAGGTTGGCGACATTGCCATCTGGCAGAAACCTACTAATCACATTCACTGCAAGGCCTCCCGCAAAGTCGTCAAGTCCCCGCCCTTCTGCTCGAATAAAAATCCGGATGCTGCCTGGTAGTTACACAACTTGCAGTATCATATTATCCATTTTGAAGTCCCATCTCAGTCGTATTCTTGTGAATGATTGTAGGTACGACAAGATGGAGGCTTGTATAACTCCACTCCCGGAGGTTAGTGACATAAAGTTGGTTGCTGGTGGTGAGCTGAAGAAATGGCCGCAGAGGCTCACCGCCGTGCCACCCGGAATTGCCAGTGGTAGCATTGAGGGGGTCACTGATAAAATGTTTGTGGACGATACCAAGTTATGGAAGAAGAGAGTTGGGCACTACAAGTCCGTGATAAGTCAATTTGGGCAGAAGGGCCGGTACCGCAACTTGCTCGATATGAATGCCCACTTTGGTGGCTTCGCTGCGGCATTGGTGGATGACCCTGTGTGGGTCATGAATATGGTCCCAACTGTTGGGAATTCAACAAATCTTGGGGTAATATATGAGCGTGGGCTCATTGGAAGCTACCAAGACTGGTGAGTTCTTGTACTGCAAACATGGCTCCTCTATGACAGTGATGACGATCATGTATTTGTTGGTGTGTGTAACCTTGTCTTTCTGCATTCACTGCAGGTGTGAGGGCATATCAACCTATCCCCGGACCTATGACCTCGTTCATGCCGATTCAGTGTTCACTCTGTACAAGGACAGGTAAATATAGGTTGCTGTAAAATGAAGTCCATTCAGTCCGGGACTGCAAATTTTGTCCTATTTAGATAGTGGTTTCTGTTCTTGTCCTTGATGTCTATCCTAGCCAAACTAGCTTGTCCTGATTCAGTAGCTGTACCACTCTATGGGTGCATTCATAAAATCTAGTCCCATAAAAACTTGACTAATTGAAATTACACTGTTTTACCCCAGTTAAGACTGATATTTTTCTCTTCTGCTTGCAAGATGTGAGGTTGAGAACATTCTGCTGGAAATGGACAGAATCCTAAGGCCAGAGGGCACTGTGATCATCAGAGATGATGTTGACATGTTAGTGAAGATAAAGAGCATCGCGGATGGGATGAGATGGAATAGCCAGATCGTCGATCACGAAGATGGTCCGCTCGTCCGGGAGAAGCTCCTCCTTGTTGTGAAGACATACTGGACACTCGGGCACTAAAAACAATAGCAATAACGTGAAATAAAGCATCAGAATGATTGACATATTGGGCAAATCTCACATTTGGTTTACCACCATTAGCCTTGTGAATTTGAAGTTTCTTTTTTTAAGGGTGTATTCTTTTGGGGGGAATAGTTCATATAATGGAGATCCGTCCTCTCTGTTAAGGTGTAAAGGAGGGCGCATATGAGAAGCAAAGCCGGCAAAGATTTTGACGTGAAAGGACAGCCAAATTGTGCCAAGTGGGTAAATAGAAGTTATAATTGTGGCGTCATTTCTTTGTTACTAGGTGTTCATTATAAGATTCCCATTTCTGTTCTAATGTCACATAATCAGATCCAAAATTGGAGTACACTTCTCTGATCTCTCCACTGAGGCCTCCTCTCCAGTGTGATTCTATGATTAGTCGTAGGAAGAAGCACCTTTAGACTCTTTCAATAATGCACTTCGAGCAAGTTAAGAACAGGATGTTGGAAACAGGAAACCTAACTTCCAATTGTACAGAACGTCAGATTCCCACATGAAACGCACGCCGTGCAAAATCCATGCACGACGTTTTCGCTTGCTCGGGCATGCTACTGTAGCACTGAACTTAACCTTTGACTTTGTATAGAGACCATGTGGTTGAGTCTTAGATTAAGTGATGAATAATTGACATTGTTATCGAGGAGTTAGTTTTATGTTTTTCAAAGTTGAATTGCATTATAGGATTTGGTGGTCTGACTGGCCATTGACGACGGTCTGACTGGCTCATGACTAGCGGTTAGATCGACGGTGCAAGCTTTTGGAAAATGGACATCAAACACTTGTGTAGCCTTATTTGGGTATGTGTTTGCATTAGGTGTTATTGAAAATGAAAATTGGACCTAAAACTATATAGAGTTTCACCGAAATTCTTGAGAGGTTGTTTTCTAGTGAATTGAACGGTCTGACCAGCTAGACCAGGGCGATCAGACCGACTGTGGTTTGAGCTGAGTGAGATGAGTGTGGTATGCCCGGCATGGGCCTTGCGGTCAGACCGGTGACCTGTTACTAGGAAGTCTTAGTCGGATTGGGATGAAGTTGGTGCGATCAGATTGGCCAATGGTTGGCTGTCTGGCCGGCTATGGTTAGACTGTGGTTCCAGGGTACAGTGAGATGTGGTTTTGAGCTAAAATTTGAGAGTTGGTCCTAGGAACTTGTATTGATGCATATGTATTACATGATGTATGTTTTGGCTAACGTGGGTCAAGTTGCAAAGAACTAATGCCTGAAATCAATTTCTTGGTCTATTGTTGCATAGGGAAGCTTGGAGTCAACTTCGGTCAACGACGAGGATGATCGGGACCTGGTTTTGTGAAATCAAAGGCCGGAACGATCAGGGATGCCACATGAAGTGGTTGATCTCAAGCAAGGCACAAGATGGACAAGAACGAGAAGTTTGGTGTAACGGGTTGCATCAAATGGCTTGAGTTGGTGCAAGTGTTGAGACGGTCCGATGAAAGCCGGATAGGAGAGGCTTGCCAGCATGAGGGAAACCATTGGTGAACCTACGTGTGGCAAAACATGAGATTGCTTCATAAGATTGGATTCATTCAAGGATGGAAAGATTGAGAAGGGGTACTTTGGTAACTTCATCAAAATACCGGGAAGGTGACCTTGGAGAAACTACGACATATGACGGTGCAAAGGAGAAGTGATCTAGATCATGAGGAGGACAAGATCATGAAAAAACGGATTTGGGAGCGTCAGATCGTCATATGCTTTGAAAAGCGTGCGTGAGTGAGAGACCCATTTGTGTGTGGGTTTAACGGGTGTCTGTTAGGGTTTTTCTCTTAGCTTCTAGGCTCCACTATATAAGGGTTGGTGCATGATTGCAATAACTATGCCTTGAAACTCTAATTTGAAAAATTTGGGAAAAGTGGAGAGAAGAGTAGGCTAGGGCTTGAGAGATGTATTGAGTGAAAATTTGTAGGATTGAGTGCTCATGTGTGAGCTTGTGTCCTCTGTATTGGATTGGTTGTAAACCCTCAGTCCTTCATTACCAATCTAGTCAATTTTGTGCGAAGATGAGTTCTCTCTTGTTTTTGCTCTTTTTTTTTTTGAAATTATCGTCGATACAGGATTGGACAGTAAACTTGTGGCACCCCCGGCCAGATGTATTGACTACCGAGGATGAGAAGGGGACCTCAACGAGAATCAAACACCACTATCCATCCTCATGTATTACATATGTGTCGTAGTTTTTTTACCAAATGGTCTCTACCTCCCCATTTTCATGGAGTCTATTTATAGAGTGGGAGGGGGAGGCATGTGAAGTTACATCGTTGCCCTGGGGACCTATCTTGTCTCGGGGGTACTTTCATCCATTTTGTCGAGCAGATCCAGCCACCTTCAAGATGGTTCGCCGATGTGTCATACCTCGAGGGTGGCACTGACCCGCCCGTGGTTAACCTGACCTCTTTCGGGATCGGTTTTTGGACCTTGCCCGGAGTGTGTTCACCGATGTATCATACCTCGACGAGGTTGGCCCTCGACCCCGTCCGGGGTTAGCCCTCAGACCTCGTCCGGGGTTGGTCTCCGGACCTTGCTTAGAGTGGGTTCGTTGATGTATCGTACCTCAACGAGTTTGGCCCCCCGAACCTCGTCTGGGGTCGGTCTTTGGACCTCGTCCGGAGTTGGTTTGCCGTGTTATGAATATTGTGTGCAACTATTCAAGAGGCCCAATGGGCAATATATACAAAGAGTACAAAGGGGGGTTGCCATATACAGATAAGGAAACCATATACAAGAGTCCTATTCTAACACCCCCCTCAAACTCATGGTGGATCACACACACTGTGTTTGGAGAGAAAATACAAATGTTGTGCCCTAGTCTGTGGCTTCGTGAAGAAGTCGCAACTGTAACTCGATGGCACAAATCAGTAGCAAGTACTCCTCCCGCACTGTGAGCGAGTGTATGAAGCATCCACACCAATGTGCTTGGTGAGCTCATGCTTCACCGGGTCCCGGCAATACCGATAGCACTGCATCGCCGACAAAAGAGTCGTAGGTCCCATTACAGACACTCCAAAATCTGCAAGTAACCTCTGCTGTCACTGCTGCCATAGCTCTCAACTCAGCCTTTGCACTCGAACAGGAAACTGCAGTCTGCTTCTTAGTCTTCCAGGCAATCAGGGAGGAACCAAGAAAAACACAGTAAGCAGAAAGAGAACGACGATCAGAAGGATCACTAGCCCAGTCGCATCGGAGTACGCTCAAGTCAGAGTGAGGTGGAGCTAGGGAAAAACAAACAACGAGATGGTCCCACGCAAGTAGTGAAGAACACGAAGAAGGTGACTGTAGTGAAGATAGGTAGGACGAGCCATGAACTGACTCAAGATATGAACAACATAAACAATATCAGGACGAGTGCTCACAAGGTACACCAAACTCCCAACAAGATGACGATATCGGTAGGATCCTCAAGAGGATCGCCATCGCGACACGGTCGGAGGGATAGCTCCATGGGAGTCTCGGCCAGTGCGAGTGTCGGTCCGACTGCACCGGTCAAGAAGATCCCGACATACTTCTGGGAGAGGTAGTAGCCCTCGTGCATGGAAGAGACCTCAATCCCAAGGAAATATGTAAGAGAACCAAGATCACCATAAAAATTGCTCATCGAGGTGCTTCTTCACATATGTGATGAAGGAGGAATCATCACCGATGATGAGCATGTCATCAACATACAGAAGAAACAGTGTCCTACCCCGAGATGAGGTATGGACAAAAGAGCAGATCGTGGGAACCGACAAAGAAACCGGCAAAGCAGAATCACCGAGGTAAACGCGCAAACCGTGCACGAGGAGCCCGTTTGAGGCCATAAAGAGCACGACGAAGACGGCATGCACATACCCATCAGAAATGTAATACCTGTGTGGTGGCCGCATGTAGACCTCCTCATGCAAAACACTAGTAAGAAAGACATTCTTAACATCAAGCTGAGAGATAGACCACCGCAACGTATAACCGCAACAAGAGTGCGAACAATGGTCATATGGGCAACAGGGGCAAAAGTCTTGTCGTAGTCACGACCGTACTCCTGCTGAAAGCCGCGAGCCACAAGACGAGCCTTGTAGCGCTCGATAGTACCATTAGATCGAGTCTTAATCTTGTACACCCACTTGAACGTGATCGGACGAGCATGCACAGGTGTCGGTACAATATCCCAAGTCTCCGTACGTCGAAGAGCATCAAGCTCCTTCGCCATAGCGAGCCGCCACTCGAATGAGGAGCACCTCACGATAAGAACTAGGCTCAGTGACAGAGAGAGCATGAGCTATCGGAGCAAATCCAAGACGATTAGGAGGTCGAAGGGATGTCCGGTCACGAAGGACGTAACGAGGAGCATCATCAGGAGGATCAGATGTGGGTGTCGGCAAGATACCGTGAGAGGAGATCGGTAAAGGACAAGGACGCCCGAGTAGTGAATACCGCAGAAACGAGACCGTGGTGGTGCAGAACAACAAGATGCGGTCTTTGCAGGAGACAAAGACTGAGGCGGAGGTACTGTAAGGAACCACTAGGGACGCACTGGGGAAGACGTGATAGTGGAGAAATGGGTGAAGAGTCGAAAGAGACAACCACGAAATCGACTCAACGGTGGAAACAGGAGGAGCTGAATCTCGATAGAAGAAAGGTCGAGATTCGCCAAAGACAACGCCTCGTGAAACCTCGATTCGCCGAGCGTATGATCCCAGAATGATAACCCTTATGCTCGTAACTATAACTAAGAAACACACACTCAACCGATCGGGCCGACGGTTTAGTGCGCTCACGAGGCTACAATGAACAAAACAAGTACAACAAAAACACGAAGGTGAGTGTACTTTGGGGCTCGAGTATAGGCGCCTATAGGATGACACCCTTAAGAGCAGTGGAAGGTCGCATATTGATGAGATATACACCAGTAGAAACAAATTTCAACCTGTAATCGTGGTGGAACGTGAGAGGCAAGGAGAAGAGTGCGGCGCCTCAATCGATGACGATGTTTGCGCCAAGAACCCCATTTTGAGCATGGACACGTGACAAGAAGATCGTAAAGAGTGCCCGCTCGTAAAGAAACCGCTTAAAAGCGCGAACAATTTTGCTGCGTAATCACATCGAAAAGTACGGATGGGAGAATCATATCAGTACGAACCATCGTTGCAAAGCTACGATAGATCGCAAGAAATCGACCACGATTAGACATAGGGAAAATCCATGTAAACGGAATAATCATCAATGAAGATCACATAAAGTTTATGCCCGCTTTAGAGATAATAGGCGCAGTCCCCATACATCCGAATGAATTAAGTCAAAAGGACGAGAAGACAAGGACTCACTAGAATGATAAGGAAGTCAGAGCCGCTGCCCACCTTACAACCCCGACAAAACATGGTCGTGTCAACAAGAACACGCCCAAGAACACCCTTACGAACTAATGAAGAAAGACGGACCCACACAAGTGACCTAAACGGTGATGCTACACGCAAAAACTCCAGAGGTGGTGGCGGCAGCGGTGGAAGTAGTCGAGAGGTGACAGGAGCAATCAAGTGGACGGAAGGTGGAGGCGATCAAGGATGTAGAGACCGACGATCCCTACGGCGCCGCCCGGTCCCAAGTACCGCCCCATGCATGGGTCTTGAACAAAACAGAGTGAGAGTCAAAACCAACTCTCTACCGAGATCGGTGAGTCGACCCACCGAGAAGCCGCATGGTAAGTCGGGAACATGAGAAACAATGAATGTAAAAGTCGTGGACAAAGAGTCCTCGACACCGATGACAAAGGAGTACCGTCACCGTCTCGAGCAGAGATAGGAAAACAGAGGTCCAATCGATGTGAGAGATGTGGAGTCCGGTGTCATGTGGAAAGAGGCACCGTAATCCGTAACCCAAGAAGTACCGGAGGAGACATCCGAGCTAGATTGGCGTAACTCGCCGAGCCGTGAGAGAGCCGCCGGCGAGCCCGCGTAATCGGCCAATGCAGTCACCGCCGAGAAGGTCTGACGTCTTTGTCCGCTCCTCCCGCCGAGGAAGGGCCTCCTGCCCCTTTGATCGCCCACGCGCTTTGTTCTCGCGGCGCACCGCACAACGCCGTAGTTGTGCCCGTTCTTGCAATAATTGCATCAACCCCGCTTGGTGCAAAAGCAGAGCGTAAATGCATAACCGAGAAGATCCGTAGTCGGCAAAAATCGGCGTGTAGTCGAAGAAGAAGGGGTAGCAAGCACGATCGAACAAATCGTGCCGCTAACCGCGCAAAGCTCCTCAAAGACGGCGCCGAAGAGCCTCAGAATCGCTTGGCCGTGGTGAGCGGCTCAGCAATGAGCCTCGACAGCTCAAACTCGGGCGCAGACGGCAGACGAAGTCATAAAGGCGGCGCGATCACGATCCGCCTTCAGATTTTATGACACTCGACAGAGTAGAGAAGCGAGCTCGCCCACCGGCGCCGAGACTAGCTAGGGCTCTAAGAAGTCGCCGACGAGGAGTCGCCTTGGCGGCGTCTCCAACTCACGCTAGAGTGAAAAGAATCGAGCATCGCCGCTCACTGTATCGCCGCGCAAGTACTCCCGATCCGACGAGTGGCACGCGGACCAACGATGTCCGGCCGATGGAGTCGCCGACACCGACCACCGGGATGGCTCGAACACGGGCCTTGTCAAGACACCAACGCCAAAAGCGCCTATGGCATACCGAAGGCCTCATCGCGACATCGCCAGCCGCGCGGCAACCTCGCCTCTGCTATGGCGGCCTCATCTTCGTAGAAGGTGCGTATAGGTCGTGCGGGAGAAGGTCAACCGCGACGGCGGACAAGGTCGGGTACCAGTAACATGTCCCCAGAGGCGGAGACCATCGAACGTGATCTCCATGAGTGAAGACCACAACTGTAATTCGCTCCATGAAGCTTGGTTCCCAGAATGGGACGCGGTGATGGAACTGGTTACCATCGATGAACGCGGCCGACGGCGGCGCGGCGACCAAGGCAACGGTGTCTAACAGGCGGCGCTGGACGGCGCAGCTGTTAGATCTACGTTGTTTTTTTGCCTCTTTTTTTTTCTTTTTTTTTCTTTTCGGGCCGGGCTAAAAAGCCTGCTTCAGCCCGAGCAAAGCAGAAGAAACGCACGGGGGAACCCTAGTTCCCCCTGCTTACGGTGGCGGCCTTGCGGCGGTGGCCAACAACCGAAACAAGCGGCGACGGCGGCCTTGCAACAGGCGTCGAGCTCCCGGTCGGCGGCGCGTCGGGCTCCTGGTCGACGGGGAAGCGGCGGTGGTGGCGGCGTCCTTGTGTCGATACGAGCAGCGGACTCCCGGCTCGAGCGGCGTCGTCCTCACCTTGGGCTCCCGATCGGCGGAGCGGCGGCGGCCTTGCGGCGGCGTCAGGCTCCCGTCGGCAGACGGCGTCGGGCAGCGGGAGACTCCCGATCGGCGGAGCGACGGTGGCCTTGCGGCTGCGTCGGGCTCCCAGTCGGCAGACGGCATCGGGCAGCGGGATGGCAGCGGAAGGAGAGCTAGGTTCGTTCCCTAGCTCTGATACCATATTATGAATATTGTGTGCAACTATTCAAGAGGCCCAATGGACAATATATACAAGGAGTACAAAGGGGGTTGCCATATACAGATAAGAAAACCATATACAAGAGTCCTATTCTAACATGCCGATGTGTTGTACCTCGGCTAGGCTGGCCCTCGGACCTCGTCTAGAGTTGGTTCGTCGATGTGTCGTACCTTGGCTAGGTTGGCTCTTGGATCCCATATAGGGTTGGTCCCTGACCGCCCAGTGGTCGACCCCAGTCCTCGGACCTCATTCGGGTGGATCTGTTTGGGGTGGCATGTAGGGCTAAAAAAATAGCTCGAGGCTCATGAGCCTGCCTGCTCGGGCTCGTCACACTCGGCTCGTGAATTTTTGAGCCGAGCCGAGCCCGCCTCCTAGCTCGGAGAAAAATCGAGCCGAGCTCGAGCTGCTCGCAAGCCGGCTCACGAGCTTGTTTGGCTCTTGCAGGCCCACAAAACCCCTCATGTGTGATGTGCGTCCCTACCCATCCGCCAGTCCATCTCACCAGCACGACCCAATCCCCATCCCCCAACCCAATCCTCCCTCCGGATCCCCTTTCTCTCCCCTGTCGCTGCCCCCATTCCACCGTGGTTCCACCCCTCCTCTCCCCTCCCTCCTCCCCTTCATGGCCTCTGGCCCTCTGTCGACCTCCCCACCTTCCCATGGTGGGCAGCAGCAGCAGGGGCCTCCTTCCCACCGCCGCCTCCCGTCTCGGGCCTCTCAAGATCGACCACGCCGTCCTCCTCCCCTTCCGCCCGCCCCACCTCCCCTTCCTCCCAGTCCTCCGCGCCGCTCCCCTCGTGCTTCCTCCGTGCATCTGCGTTGCCGCTCCGTGCTCTACCTCGCCCCGTGCAGCCGTACTCCACCCACTCCTCCACGCGGAGAAGCAGTTGTCGGCGGCATGGTGTTGGGGCACTGTCCGGTGCGCCGCCACAACGGATCCTAGTGGCCCTGGCCGATCCTCGGCCAAGACGAGCTCCCGACAATCGCGCTATCCCGCCAGGCTCACTGCACGCCCATCAAGCTCCTCGGCCGACGACATCATGTCTCCAAGACTCCAACCCCGTTCCTTGACTTTCTAATTAATCGCTTTTGTTTTTTTTCTTTCTTGTGCTTATGAATGCGTAGATTCGATTGGTTTAGATGACTCGTGCTGAAGTTGGTTCTCGACCTTGTGGATTGTGGTCATCTGGCCATTGGACCTCTGTTTGTGTCCACCATCAATTTGGAATTTGGGCAAAGAACAACCTGTGCAATGCTTCTTGATTTAGGTAGAATGAAAAGGGAGCATGCCATATTTATTTTGCGCCCTGTTCGTCGTGTCATTTAGGTAGAGTGAAAAGCGAGCTTCTGGCTTCTGCCTTTCTTCTAGCTGAGAATCGAACTTCCTGGTTGTTTCATGCGCTGGGCAGTTCTTGGCTCGAGCCGCTCGCGAGCCGGCTCGAGCTCACTTTCGAGCCGAGCCGAGCCGCATCTCAGACCGAGCCTGGGCGAGCTTGGCTCGAGTCGGTTCGGCTCATTTCCAGCACTAGTGGCATGCTTTCACGAGGTTACTGTCGACTTGAGGTGGTGTGGGGATCCTCCCCCTACAGAAATATCAGGTTCTTGTGTTCTAGGGGATTTGTTTTAGTTTCTTGTTGTGATATAGCTTGCTAGGACATGTGGAAGTTGATCTAAGGTCATATTGACCCTCTTTAGTTCATGAGCACTTTGGATCAAGTTTTGGTTTTAACCCGGTTTTGAACCCTCTTGCACTCAAATAATAGTTTCTTGGAACATTGGCTATGATTGCCTAGATCTTAGATTGGAATAGATTCCTAGCCTTCTTGTTGAGTTGTGTTTGAAATTTCAAGTAATGTAGAGTTGTAGATCAAAAGTTAGGTTGATTTTTTAATCTAAAATCGTGTTGTTTTTCTATCAGGCTGAATAGAGGTCAAATTGCTCATTACATGGCAGTCAGAACACTCGACGGGGATTTTGGTTGTCCTTCTTGTTTTCGGTTCATTTCTTCCACTACGAGTATTAGATCTTGATCTTCATAGTTTTATATAGCTATTAGAGTGAAAAAAAACTAAATAGAACACCTTAAGGGAAAAATTGAGCTCCTATTCACCTCCTGTAGTCGCTAACACAGTCCAACACTTCGACTTCTCATTTGGTTGAAAATTTGGTGCCCCATGTTACACGGGACGGCTGAGGAACGACGAAGTAAACAAGATCAATCGCAGAGAGACACGAGATTTAACGTGGAAAACCCTCCCACTGCGAGAGGGAAAAAACCACAGGCGCCAGCCAGCAACAATCTTCACTATATCGGGGTGAGGTTACAACGTCGGGGATTTTACAACTCTGATTTTCTATCTCAAACAGTGGCTTACATGATATATATATATATCAGGGAAACCCTAATTCGACTAGGATCCATACCGCTACGCTACGCTCCGTCCAGAAGCTGGCCTAATTGATATATAGAATTTGGATCACAAATCAACATACTCCACCTTGAGACAAATTCCTTCCTGTAGCATAAATCAATCTTTCACCCTGAACACAACAAAGAAAGAAATACTTTCGGCGCCACACAACCTCTTGGGCTAAGCTGTAATACCAACTAAGCTTGAGCAAAGCTCAAACTTAGCAACAGGAACTGGCTTTGTCAACATATCAGCAGGATTTTCATGAGTGCTAATCTTGCATACCTTTAGCTTACCCTTTGCTACAATATCTCTGACATAATTATATTTAATCTCAATATGCTTTGTCCTCTCATGAAACATCCGATCTTTAGTGAGATAAATTGCACTCGTCATCACAAAACAGATTAATGCAAGAATCAACTCCAAAGAAGCTCAAGAAACAAACCTTTCAAATTAAATCGACTCTTTACTTGCTTCACAAATAGCCATATATTCTCGCTGATGGTGGACAACGCAACAACATCCTCGCAAATGTGCCTTCCACCACAAAGACAACCTCCAATGGTAAATACATAACCTGTGAGCGACCCACGCTTGTCCAAGTCACCAAGATAATCAATCAACATAGCCAACGAGTTCCTTTTCATCCCGCCAAACTTCAAACAAGCATCCGATGTGCCTTGCATGTACCGAAAATCCACCGAACGGCCTTCCAATGCTCTTTACCAGATTAACCATATATCTACCGACCATACTCATAGCATAAGATAAATCCGACGAGAACAAACCATGGCATAAATCAAAGACCCAACAAAGACTAGCATACGTAACTCGACATGTACTCAACCTCCCCATCGATTGCTAGGACATTGTGAAGTCGACAATTTAAAGTGAGGTGCAATGGGAGTACTAATGTGCTTTGAATCATGCATGTTGAAACGATGAAGCACTTTCTCAATATAATTTTGCCGACTAAGAAACAATAAACCGTAAGCACGGTCTCTAGTAATTTCCATACCTAGAATTTTCTTAGCAAACCAAGATCCTTCATCTCAAATTCATCGCTCAATCGAGCCTTCAATGCAATGATTTCTTTCTTTCTCTTGGCAAAGAATCAAGATATCATCAACATATAATAGCAAGTATATAGGTGATCCATCAACAAATTTAATGTAGACACAGCTATTATAATCAGATGTTTTAAAGTTATTTGATAACATAAATGAATCAAACCTCTTATACCATTGACGAGAAGACTGTTTCAAACCATATAAGGACTTCTTCAATTTGCAAACATGATCCTCCTTACCAGGCACTATGAACCCTTCTGGCTGGTCCATGTATATCTCCTCCTCAAGATCTCCATGCAAGAATGTTGTCTTCACATCTAGCTGCTCAAGCTCAAGATCACGCATAGTAACAATACTAAAGAATGTACGGATTGAGCTATGCTTCACAACTGGGGAGAACACATCATTGTAATCAACACCCGGAATCTGACTGAAACCTTTAGCTACTAACCTTGCCTTAAATCTTGGAGGCTCACTAGAGATAGACCCTCCTTCCTCTTGAAGATCCATTTGCAACGCACGGTCTTCTTATTCTTAGGCAAGCGCACCACGCCCCATGTGTCATTTTTCTCCGTGGATCGCATCTCTTCTGCATAGCCGAGATCCACTTCTCATGATCTCCGAAACAATGGCTTCAGTAATGAGTCGCTCATGAGTGTTCTCCACTGCTCAAAGACAACTAAGAGCATAATGAATCAAATTACACTCTTCAATTAATCGGGATCGAGGACCACAACTCCTCTTTTCTCTGCGGCGCAATAGGTCGATCGCCTTGTCGCAAAACAGAGATAAGTGCCAACAAAGATCAATAGTATCATCAATAAATTCATCTCCGATCATCCACGTGCTCCACCGCACGCTCATATTCTCACGCTCATCATTAGATCCGCGGTACAATATCTATGGGTAAATCGTCATTAAACATCACGATTCATTAAAAACAACACTTCGCCATGAAAGTCTTTCTTATTTCAGCATTCCATAGCTTATATCCTTTTACTCCGTAACCATAACCAAGAAATGTACACTTAATAGCTCTAGGCTCCAATTTTCCATTATCAACATGAGCATAAGCAAGCAACCAAAACTCTCACCGTGAATAATCGCAGATGTATCGCACCATACCTCAATGGGAGTTTTCTTGTTGAGTGGAATAGAAGGCGACTGTTGATCAAATAGCATGCGGTCTTTGGCGGCCTCGCCAAAAACGCTTGCTCATCTTTGCGTTGGACAACATGCAACGAGCCTTCGATATGATGGTTCTGTTCATGCGCCACCACACCATTCTCACGCGGAGTGTACGGGATGGTGTGATGCCTCACAATGCCTTCCTTCCCGCAATAATTATTAAACTCATACGAGCAAAATTCACCACCATTATCGACGGCGCCTTTACCTTCTTCTCGCTTGCCTTTCTATCATTACTTTCCAATCTCTAAAAGCAAAGAAATGTATCATCTTTACAATTAAGGCCACACTTTTCTAGAGTAATCATCAATGATAGTAAGCATATAATTTGCACCACCATACGAGGTCTTACGAGAGGCCCCCACAAATCAAGATGCACATACTCAAGTATACCTTTGGAGCGATGTAACGAGGCATTGAACTTTACCCTCTTGTGCTTACCAAAATGCAAGGCTCACGTGGTTGATCTTACTCGAGTGCAGCCATCCAAAGAGTTCCTCTTCATCAATTCACATACAAAGTTCACTCATGTGTCCAAGACGCTATGCCGAGGTTAGTATTATTATCGAGACAAGAGTACCAGTGAAGGAACCACGCAATGTACTTCCTCTAAGCACATATAACTTGGCGTAATTCATATCACCAACCATGTAAATGAGAGAACCTCTTGATACCTTTAAAACTCCACCTGAAGCGGAGTACTTGTACCCATCATCATCGAGTGTGTTGATGGAGATGAGATTTCTTGCCATCCTGGTATATGTCGCACATTGTCCAACGTCGCGAACCATGCCATCATGTGTCCCGATCCAACAGATCCAATGCCCACGATCTCACATGGGTTGTCATCTCCCATGCGAACGACATCTCCACTCGCACAGCTTATAAGAACTAAACCATTCTCTCAATGCAGATATGAAACGAACATGCCGAATCGAGTATCCATTCATCATGACCAAGAACACAACCAAAGAATACGACAAGGCAATCTCCGTAATCAATACTATCAAGACTGGAGACAACAGAGGCATTACATTCGATTTATTTTTCTCGCTGGTATGCAGATTCCTCTTCTCCTTATTCTTTACCTTATAGCAATCCTCAATGAAGTGGTTCGCTTTTCTTGCAAGACTTGCATAACTTCTTATCCCCGGACTTTGAACGCCCTCTACCATGCCGGCTCTTGCCGCGATTGTTGTTATCATAGGACTTCGCCGATTCGCCTCGACCGCAACGCCGCCCTTGGAGGACGACGGCCACCCCGCACCATACCTTTCATCTTCTCTTACTCGAGCGCCTCATAAACCTCCGCTAGGTTAGTTCATCACGGCTTAACAATATGGTGTCACGGAAATTTGAATATGAATCGGGCAATGAGCATAGTAACGTAAGACCTAAATCCTCATCATCAAATTTTAACTCCATGGATAACAGATCGCCACGATCTCCTTAAAGACCGATATGTGGTTCATCACCGATCCTCCTCCCGCAACTTGCGCGAACAACTTCATCTTCATGTGCATCTTACCGTGAGATCTTTGACATGCGATCGATTCCATTTCAACCAAAGTTCTGCATCGCCACCGCAGACTTCTTGCAAGATATCATTAGAAAGATGAAGTTGAATGAGCGACGAGCCTTACGATCTTTATGTTTCTCCTCAGAGTCCATTGATCCCGCTCCTTCTTCCCAAGCAATCTAGGGCCTCATCCAGATCCTGTGATTGGGTGAGTATCGCCCTCATCTTCACTTGCCACAGCGAGAATCTCGTCTTGTAGTCGAGTAGCGGTAGATCAAACTTCATCGACGCCATCGCGATGCCCGATCTGAAGAACCAATGCTCTGATACCACTTGTTACACGGGACGGCTGAGGAACGACGAAGTAAACAAGATCAATCGCACAGAGACACGAGATTTAACGTGGAAAACCCTCCCAATGCGAGAGGGAAAAAACCACGGGCGCCAGCCAGCAACAATCTTCACTATATCGGGGTGAGGTTACAACGTCGGGGATTTTACAACTCTGATTTTCTATCTCAAACTGTGGCTTACAGGATATATATATATATCAGGGAAACCCTAATTCGACTAGGATCCATACCGCTACGCTACGCTCCGTCCAGAAGCTGGCCTAATTGATATATAGAATTTGGATCACAAATCAACACCCCACACCGAACGTATTATATGCCTCAGTCTTCACTCTTAACTTCAGGAAAATCGTGGTCAGAAGTGCAAATTTTTTGACAGCATAACTGTAAGGCACATTAGGCACTACAGCCCCTCCTTGTTGAGCTAATGTTCAGAGGAACGAAGGTAGAATTAACTAGAAGTTTATACATATGAAACGAAACGGTTATATATCTTTTTTAGCGCCTGAGTCTCCCCGTTATCTTCTGCCAACGTCGGCGTCGGTGCTGGAAGTGAAGAAGAGAAGCCAAGCAAAATATCCCAAAAAATTGACAAAGAGTCAGCTGTGTTGAAAAAAGGGCGGAACACTCCTAACCACTTCAATAAGCATCCGAAAGCGATATTGACACAAATATAAAAGCAATTTGTCATTGCCACGCCATACAATTTTGTTTCGGTACCGAAACTGCTATGGTCCAATATCCACGCAAGTACAGTTGCATATGTGAACTGTAGCACCATGCTTTACTGTGGAATCTATCTGTTAAGTGTTTGGTAGTATCTATTAGCTAGATAAATTATTATTAAATTGAATTGTTAGATATAAGTTTCTTTACAGATTATTCTTAGGGGTTAAGTTGGGTCGTTTCTATAAAAGGGATAGTAGGTATCCGTTATCAATCAAGCAAGAAATAAACAAAATTAGTCCTTAACCGGTTGGCTAAATATCAGAGCTTCTTTATTCGTCGGGAAGAGTCCTGACCGAGTTTGAAGGACGATCCCTTGTCTTCCTGGCTAATCAGGCTTCAGAGCTTCGCTACCTCTATAAGGAAGAGCCTTGTTGGCGGTTAGATGAGAGCGAGTGTTCTACCTTCGGTCCTCGGACCCGTATCCTACCAACAACGATCACAACAGAAACTAGCTAGTACTAGAGTTTTTTTGGGGAGCTATTACTAGAGTTTTTTTTTTGGCAAAACAAATGTCAGTAAACCTTGCATCTTGTTCTCATGCAGTAGGTGACAATTGAGGTTTCCATCAGAAGCATAAAATAGAAAGAAAAAAAAACTCTAGCTGTCAAGTTCCAAAATAATTGAGGGAGAAAAAGGTTGATCTTGCAACAGTACTGACGAGTTCATCTCCATTGACACGCACACGATTACACTTACACGAGAGAAAAAAGCAATGCAACGACCATAGAACGGACTGGTCCCGGACAGGAGAAACAAAAGAACAAACACTGGTGGGCGATTGAGGCAGTATTGAATTGAATTGATAAAGACATTTGCACAGAACAGGAGGTCCCCAGTTTACCAAGCCTCATCTGATATTTTCCCCATTATCTTCCGGGCAGTACAGAGATGTGTCCCAGCTTACAGCTAGCTAAAGTGCTAAGCACACATAACACTGCATAATAGAGCTTGGAACAGTGACCTCTCTAAGATCTGCATGTAATAGGCTGCTGGTGTGGTTAGTCGTTGAGCAAAGCCAACGATTTTCCAATATCTACATAGGATGCTAGTAGTGAACGATTAATCTTTGTCACGGATACACATGGAAACTAAATAATGTAGGAAAAAATCTAGTTTACCCTGTGAAGTTTAATGGTTCGTATACTTAGCTCCAAACTATAAAATCAGGTATTCTACCTCATGAACTTACAAAACCGGAGCAAATGACCCCTTGAGGTGGGTTCGAATGCAGCAAATCAAATTTAAAAGTTAATTAATTAATAGGTCCTATAGGTCACTAATGTTAGAATAGAAATTCTTTTGTATTTTCTTATATATGTATGGCATATTTCCTTGTAATATTTCCTTTGTACTCCCTATATACATTGCTCATTGAGCCTTATGAATACACACATAATATTCATAACATGGTATCAGAGCTAGGACACTACCTAGCTCCTTCCGCTACCATCCCGATGCCCCGCCATCCTCCTCGATGTCTTTTGTTCCATCAACTGTGATCACATTCTCATAAACAAAACTCCATGGGACGAGCTACAGGTTGTGGTCCTCACTCGTGGAGATCATACTCGATGGTCTTCGCCTCTGGGGACTTATAACTGGTGCACGACCTTCACTGCCACCGTCGGTTCAGCCTCCTCCTAGGCAGCCTGCTTCTACACCTCCTGCAGAAGATGAGACCTCCAAGAAGGAGACAGAGGCTGCTTCTGACGCTGCTGATGAGGTTTTTCAGTATGCCATTGACGCTTTCGAGCGCTGGTGTTCTGATGAGGCTCGTGTTCGAACCATCCTAGTGGTCAGCGTCAGCGACTCCATCCAACCAAATATTGTTGGTCTACGGTCTACTCGTCAAATCTGGGAGTACTTACGCAAGCGATATCAGCAGAGTAGTGATGCCTAGTTCTTTTTTGCTTCAGCGTGAGTTGGAGACGCTTCGCCAGGAGGACTCTTTTATCGACGACTTCATCGAGCCCTAGCCGCCTCTGGGTCACCGACGAGCCGCTTCTTCGCTCGCCAGAGTGTCATAAGGTGCGTATGGCTCAATCGCGAGCCGCCACCATGACCAATAGTCACCTGTGCTCTTTCAACTTTTCGTGGCCGAGGAGCTTTGTCATGCGATTTGCAAAGACAGCTTGTTTCACCGCTTGCTACCCTTCTTCTTCGACTACACCGACGGCCGCTTTGACTACGCCTCCTCGTGTCTGCTTCGCTCCTGCTTTTTGTACCAACTGGGGTTCAGTGCAATTATTGTAAGAACTTCAGGCACGATTACCAAATTCGTGTGGTGCGAAAAAGCAGAACAAGGCGCATAGAGGTGGACGATCCAAGGGGGGCAGGGAGGCCCTTCTCAGTGAGGTGACTCTATTTCGCATCTCTGCCAGGCTCTACTTCAGCAACTCTTTCACAACTCAGCAGGTTCTGTCAGTCTAGCTCAGACGTCTCCTTCAAGTACTTATTGGGTTATGGATTCTGGTGCCTTTTTCCACATGACACCGGATTCCACATCTCTCACTTCAGTACGACCTCCTATTTTTCTATCTCTATTCAGACAGCTGACGATACTCCTCTGTCTATCAGCTGTCAAGGCACTCTTTTGTCTACTGACCTTTTTGTTCCAGCTGTTTTCCATATTCCCCAACTTACCATGCAGCTTCTCTCCTTGCTTCTCACGTTCCACCAACCTCTCACGTTCCACCACTGTTTTGGGCTAAGGTTGTTTCTACGGCTACACATCTCATCAATATGCTGCCTTCCATTGCTCTTAAGGTTGTCAATCCTATACAACGTCTCTACTCTCGAGCCCCTAGTACACTCACCTTCGTGTTTTTGGCTGTATTGGTTTTGTTCTGCTGCAGCCTCATGAGCGCACCAAACTATCGGCTTATTCAGTTAAGTGTGTGTTTCTTGGTTATAGTTCAGAGCGTAAGAGTTATCGCTGCTATGATCCTTCTGCTCGATGGATCAGGATCACACGAGATGTTGTCTTTGACGAATCTCGACCTTCCTTCTATCGAGATTCGGCTCTTTGTCCTGTTTCCACCGTTGAGACGATTTCATAGTTGTCTCTTTCTGACTCTTCACCAATTTCTCCACTATCACAGTCTTCCACTGGTTTGTCTCTAGTGGTTTCTTCTCACTTCCACCTTCTGCCGCCGCTCTCAAAGACCGCCTCTTGTTCCTACAGTACCACCATCTCGTTTATCTGGTATTCACTACTCTAGGCGTCCTCGTCTTTCACCAGTCTCCTCTCTTGGTATCTTGCTGATACCCACATCTGATCCTCCTGATGATGCTCCCCATTATGTCCTTCGTGATCGGACATCCCTTTGACCTCCTAATCGTCTTGGATTTGCTCCGATAGGCCGTGCTTTCTCTGTCACTGAGCCTAGTTCTTATCGTGAGGCTGCTCCTCATTCTGAGTGGCAGCACTCTATGGCAAAGGAGTTTGATGCTCTTCGACGAATAGAGACTTGGGATATTGTACAGACACATGTGCATGCTCGTCCTATCATATGCAAGTGGGTGTACAAGATTAATACCCGGTCTGACAGTACTATCGAGCGCTACAAGCTCGTCTTGTGGCGTGCGGCTTTCAGCAGGAGTACGACCGTGACTATGATGAGACTTTTGCCCCTGTTGCCCATATGATCACTGTTCGCACTCTTATTGCGGCTGCTTCTTTTTGCCCGTGGTCTATCTCTCAGTTGGATATTAAGAATGTCTTTCTTAATAGTATTTTGCATGAGATCTACATGCAGCCACCACCTAGGTATTTTGTTCCCGATGGGCACGTCTGTCGCCTTCGTCGTGCTCTTTATGGCCTCAAACAGGCTCATTGTGTCTGGTTTGCGTATTTTAACTCAGTGATTACTGCTGTCAGTTCCCACAATCCTACTCTTTTTGTCCATATCTCATCTCAGGGTAGGACACTACTTCTTCTGTATGTTGATGATATGCTCATCACTGGTGATGATTCCTCATTCATCACATATGTGACGAAGCATCTCAGTGAGCAGTTTTTGATGACTGATCTTGATTCTCTTACGTACTTCCTTAGGATTGAAAGCTCTTCCAGGCCTGAGGGCTACTACCTCTCCCAGCAGAAGTATGGCCAGGATCTTCTTGATCGGTTTGGTCCGACTGACACTCGCACTGCTGAGAATCCCATGGAGCTATCCCGACAACTTCGTGCCACTGATGGTGATCTTCTTGAGGATCTTACTCGATATCGTCATCTTGTTGGGAGTTAGGTGTATCTTGTGACCACTTGTCCTGATTGCTTATGCTGTTCATACCTTGAGTCAGTTCAGGGCTCATCCCACCCATCTTCACTACAGTCACCTTCTTCATGCTCTTTTGCTACATGCGTGGGACTATCTCTCATCGTTTGTTTTTCTATAGCTCTACCTCACTACAGCTTCAGACGTACTCCGATGCAACCTAAGCTAGTGGTCCTTTTGATCGTCGTTCTCTTTTTGTTTACCGTGTTTTTCTTAGCTCCTCCCTGATTGCCTGGAATACAAAGAAGCAGACTGCAGTTTCCTGGTCGAGTGCAGAGGCTGAGTTGAGAGCTATGGTAGCAGTGACAGCAGAGATTACTTGGTTGAGGTGGTTACTTGTAGATTTTGGGGTGCTTGCGATGGGACCTACGACTTTTTTGTCTGATAGTACAGATGGTATTAGTATTGCCCGTGACCCAGTGAAGCATGAGCTCACCAAGCACATTGGTGTGAAAATTTCATACACTCGCTCACAGGTGTAGGAGTGAGTACTTGCTTTACAGTTTGTGCCCTCAGAGTTACAGATTGCTGACTTCTTCATGAAGTCACATACTAAGGTACAACATTTGTATTTTATCTTCAAACTCTGTGTATGTGATCCACCATGAGTTTGAGGTGAGTGGTTAGAATAGGAATTCTTTCGTATTTCCTTATATGCCTTTTGTATTTTTTTATATGTGTATGACATATTACCTTGTAATATTTCCTTTGTACTTCCTATACATATTGCCTATTGAACATCATGAATACACACAGAATATTCATAATAATTGAATACTACTTCTTCCCCATCTCTTCTCCTCTCTCTTTCTATCCCATCCTCCTCCATTCCAATCCAAGCCACTGGACACTCGCAGCTAATCTGAGGGTGCACCAAGCTGCTTCCCCCACCCCCTCTATGCAGCGCCATCCCTATCCTGACGCAGCGGCAACGAAAAATGTTGACTGTTGTTCTTTCCTTAGTCTGGTTGTGACCCGCCATGTCGATCCATCAATTTTGTGAGGGTTTCACAAATCCTTTCGTGTCACCTCGTTTCCACCCCTTTCTCAACCCATTACCCAAATTAATTTTATTTGCGAGCTCACATCGAGTTGCATCGTCCGTTTTTGTTCTCCGTTCAAGTTCTTCACTACCATTTGTCTCTGTGGGTGAGTCCCCGTCCAATTATTCCACACGTGAGCACCCTCTCTACCTCCTCTAAATTTTGATGTACGTGGTTTGGTCTTCTAGGCACTGTAGCACGGCCACCATCTACACCCACCACCTGCAACCGCCCTTCACCGCTGCTAGCGCAACTTCAATGACAATCTCACTAAATAACAATCATCGTTATCTTCCTCGTGTCTTGTGCCTTTCGTTTTGCCCATCCCTAGGTCTCGCCACCACTCCAGACACTGACTAACCACCACGCCCGAGCCTCCTTTGTGTTGTCCATTCCTGTGTATGTGGGGTAGGGAAGAAGATGACATCTTCTGTTTTTCTTTCTTTATTTCTCTCTTTATCTGACACCTGGGCCCCACCCCAAAATTGCTTTTAAAATAAAGTCTTGAGTCATGATGTGTGGGGCTTTGTTATGCAAGATTTTTTATTTTTTATCCATATCACTGGCCATGTCATCCGCCACGGTGGCAAAACCGCCTCTGAAACTGCCTCAAGAGGTCATTTGCTTCGGTTTTGTAAGTTCAAGGGTAGAATACCTGGTTTTATAGTTTGGCGGGCTAAGTAGACAAACCCTCAAAGTCCAGGGGTAAACTATACTTTTTAATATCCTTCAACACTAGTGTCATTGGTGGCATTGCTATAGCAATTAGATGGCAAGCTTTCATGTTTGGTACTTCATGCATGCAAGGGATATATAGTGTGATATAATGATAGTTAGCTTCCAGAGTGACTAGTGATTACCTGAAAAGTAAGAAGGTATAATAGAGCAAGATGTTTTGACAAGGGAACAACTTAGCCTTGGTGAACTACCGTCAGATTACGGTGGGTCCTATTGTGAGAAGTAGTCCTTAATGGAAATCCGCAATCCTACAGGGTAGATTACATGTAAGAAGACTGTAACTGCACGAGTAAGCTGATTTGCATGTTGCAATGAAGGTTGAGCCGAGGTTCATTGAGCAAGGGTTTCCCCGTCCGCCATCGACTTGTCCTTCTCATCGCTTCAATTTTGTCGTCAGCCCTAAAGTTTTGGTCACAATGTAATCACCCTCCAAATCACCATTGCCCGCCAGGGTGCTCATCGGAACTACACCGGTGGCCTGTCACCCACTTCCCTACCACCGTCGTCGTCTCACGTGCTGGCAAGAAAGCCATCGTCCTTCCAGTCCGCCTCCTTCACCCGGTCAAAACCGTTGCTTGCCATTCCCTATTGCCAGATCGACACCTTGGAGCGTCGTCGAGGTGAGCTGCTAGCCCCCATCGTCGGCTGCTTCTTCATCATCATCCTCAAGTCTCTGCTGCCAACACCGCCAAGCCTCCATCATCGCTATTTTCTCCGTTAGGCCTCCCCGCCGCCCCTACCATTGTGTCATGATGATCACCATCATCATCTTCACACTCGTAGTGCCCACCTTCTGTCTTTCGTTCGCTGTTTTGCTAACTCCAAGCGCTGATGGTTGCCTCCAACTGTGTCTTGGCGTGTGCAGGGGGCAACAGCAAGCCGAGTTCAGGTGCTCACATGACCGACAAACAATATCAACTTGGGAACTCCTCTTCTCTTTCTGGCAAGTGCTTCAACAGTCTTGACGCTGGTCACCGAAGGTGCTTGTCCCTTGTTGTGCGGCTCGCCTCACCATCTTATCCAGGCGATTGGGACTTTGCTGTGCAACCATTATAAGTTGCATGGAAAATGTTTCAACTATTTGGCTACTGATCATGGTGTTGCAGCCTGATCAAACCCTCCCCGTTGCCTCCGCTGTTGGGGATCAGGCCATTTCTCCCGATGGAGCCCCTCTTCTTGGGCAAGCCACTTCTCCTTGGCTTCATCGGGGACTCTTTCTGTCGCCGCTGCCTCTTCAAACTCGCTGGGACACCACTCGGTGTTGATTTCCTTCAACGACAAGGCATTTTCAGTAGCTCTGGTTGCTCAAGCCATTAGCAAGAAGCTCCACATCCCTTGGGCTGATATTTAGGTGGAGGTTCTTTTAGAGGTTGCAGGTGGCAGCATTGGTGAGCCTAGCATGGTGGACTTGGGGTGCCAGCTCCCAGGTTGTCAGATCCCTGAAGTTCAGAATTTGCAGAGGTGATGAAAACATTGAAGACATTTCTGAAGAACCGAAGTCGGCGTTGCTGATAACATTTCGGCGATTTCATTCAACAGACGCGGACGGTAGAGATGAAGCGTTCAAGCACAGTAAAAGAAGATCTAACAGAGGACTTTGATTTGGATAGTTACTAAATAGTAATATTTACCATAGAACGTTTTGTCGTTTTGAAGTTTCAACTGTAACTCTATCTTCTACCGAGTTCAGCTCTGTAATTCCTGCAGCACTCGCAAACTTAAAACTCGCTGGCCGAAGGAAAGAGGCAGATTGAAAGAGCATATTCTCTATCTTATGTTAGGTTACGTAGGAGATAGTGTCTCTTTCTCTCTCGCTGAAGCACTTTCCCCATCCCTCAGGTTCAATTGAAGCTGTCAAAATCCTGTTGATTTTCTCTAGAATTAATAGGGTCCTAACAAAGGTATTAGAGCTACACGATTCTTGGAGTGGAGATTGAATTGGTAAAGGTTGGCAGTGGGAGTCGAGTTACTGCTGTAAAATTCACAAACCCAAGTCAATATATCACTGGGAGGCGTTCTTGTTGTCGATCTGGCGCTGGGTTGGTGATGAGTCATCCTAAAATCCCTGGTTCTAATCGACACGCAAGTAGGTGAAGGGAATACTTCTGCAAGAGGAAGAGGGGCGAGGTTGGTTTTTACTGTAAAATCCCTCAAACCGGTCTTGTATAGTGAAGAAGATGGTGAAAACCCGATCCAAAGGTGATCTAGCGGAAGGTGAGGAGGAATATGATGCTAAGCAGGAGATTCTAGGGATTAAAGGAGAATTGGCGGATCTGAGGGAAGATATCATGGAGATCAAGAATTTCTTGAAGAGGATCTGCCCTGCTGAACCTACAATACCGACTACAAAGGTAAACGAATCTGGAACCCATACTGTGATACCTATGGTTAACACCGTGGAAAAGGTTGTGGAACAAAAGGAGGCAGGGGAAACTCAAGTACCCCAGATTTTCAAAATGAACCTTAGCCCAAGGGAACAGGGTGATGTTCATAGTGAGCAATGTCCAGTGCAATTTGCTATTGAACACAACACAGTAAACTATGGTGCAACATCTGTAAATCCCAATGTGATGAGACAAGCCACAGCAAGATCAGAGACCAGGAGTCTCTTCTGGTGTCATGAACAAATTTCCATCGGGTAACCCATATGGAATTGACTGGAACCACAATTTTTTTCAGCAAAATCAATACAACCCAGTGACTGGACAATTTTTGAATGCAAGAAATAGTAGAACTATACCTGTAATGCATGTAAGAGAAGATCAAAGGAACAACTACATCAGAGATCCAGGAATTAATTCAAGTTATGCTGAAGCTATCATAAAAGGGCCACGACTTGAAATTCCGTTGTTCTCTGGAGAGGACCCTATTGGCTGGTTGAAACTGTGTGAAAAGTTCTATGAGCTGTCAGAACACCGTGGAGCAAAGGTTAATTTGGCATCAGACACCTCCAAGGAAGAGCATCTAACGGTTCAAAGGCATTGGGGTACCACGCGTGTATTGAGTTGGAACCAGTTTTGTGCTATGATCCGAGATAGATTTTCAGAAGTGAATGCCCACGATGCAGTGGAACAACTTCAGAATATTAAACAAGGGGTTGCCAATGTATCAAACTACATTGATCGTTTTGAAGAGTGTGTGTCATTGGTCAAGAGAGATCATCCATATCTGCAAGAAGCATTTCTAATGAGTTGCTTCATTGGGGGGCTAAGAGGAGAAATCAAACATGCTGTTGGGCAACGGCCTCAAGGAATGCTAGAAGCTTACCGGTATGCTAGAGTTTATGAGAAATCAACAGCAGCAAAAAGAATTAGTAATCAAGGGAATTTCAACAAACAAATTCACTCATCGGTGGCAGAATAATTTCGCACCATCCGTCGTAGGACAACAAACAAATAGTTCAAGGGGAATACAGAAACCTGATCAGAAAATTAATGACCAAGAGCAGAAGAAGTGTTATTATTGTCAAGAACCATGGCACTATCAACATAAATGCAAAATAGGCAAAACAATCCATATGCTTCAAGAAGAATAGGAAGAAGATATGGATATGGAACAGGAAATTGAAGAGAAAGCAGAAGGTGATTTTAAGACAGCACTTAACAGTCCCGAGCATAAGGACAATGTAACAGCCCAAATTTCAAATTTCAGTAAAAATTAAAATTTATTTATTTTTGTGGAATTTTCTGGAATTTCTAAAAGCTTTTTATGAATAATTCAAAGCCAAAACAAATTTATTTGCAAAATTAAAAGCCAGCATTGAGTTGAAAATAATTTTATTAAGTCCAAAATAAGTATGGGAATTTCTGTGAATTTTTCCATAATTTTTGGAGTTATTTTGCTATTTTCTAAAGCTTAATTGAATTACTGGAATTAAATCAAATGGAAAAGTCAAAAGAAAATCCGGAAAACCTAACGGGCCGAAAGCCCTTGGCCCACCTCTGTTTTCGGCGCCTCCGGCCCAGCCCACCCGCCTTTTCCCTCTCTCTCTCTCTCTTACATGACGGCCCCACCCGTCAGGGCCTCCTTCTTCCTCCTTCCCCTTCTTCCCCGCGCGTCTCCGCCATTCCCGCTTTGCCCGAGCTCTGATAAACCGCCGCCTCCAACCGCCCCGCGTCTCCCGTGCGACATGCGCACGACTCGGCGCCTCCAACCGCCCTCGCCCCCACCTTCTCCCCCTCTCTTCGCGCCCGGTTCGCCCACGCGCCGCAACCGCCGCCGACGTGCCGCAACCGCCGCTCGCAAGACGATTCCTCATCACGCCACTCCACACCCTATAAAGGGGAGCCCCGGCAGCCCTCTCCACCCCGATCCCGACGCCGCCACCCATTTCTCCTCTCTCACGCCCGTCTTGCTGTAATTGGAGATCTCGTCGCCGCCAGCCACAAGCCGCCGCTGCCGTTTGCGCTGTCACCGTCGACGCCGCGTCCTCGCCGCCGCCACCGTTGACATCGTCACTTCCTCGCGCACCCGGTGCTCGCCTCCACTTCGCCAGGACGCCGCCGGAATCGCGTTGTCGTCAACACCCGTACCGCGCCGCCGCCTTCTTCTCACCGCCGACCACCTCCGACGACCTCTCGCGTCCAAACTGGTATCAACAAGTTCGCAATAGCCCCCTCTAGCCTTTGGTACCATTCGTCGCCGCCGAACGCCGTTGTCGTACGCGTTCGGAGGTCGCCACCGTCGAGCTGATGTGGCATGGCCACCTCACGGCCACGCGTACGCCACCGCGACACCACCTCAGCGTTAGACCCGATGTGGATCTGACGTGGCGCCAACTCAGCGCAAACCTCCCGAGCCAAAAGCATAAACCGTGTCTATGACACGTGGGGCCCACACGTCAAAAAAATTAGTATAATTCTTTTAATTCCGAAAACCCTGTGGCTGACATCATCATTGCGCAATAAGTTGATTTTCCTTTAGAAAAATAAATCAGGAAAATCTAATGAATTCAGAAATTAGGTTTTAAATAGATTTAAACTTCAAAAATTCATAACTTTTGCATCTGAACTCCAAATTGGGTGATTCAAATTGCAAAAATTGTATAAAATTATAATATAACTAACTAAGCCAAAATATTTCAATTTGGAGTTAATTTGAACTATGATTTTGAATTTATTTGAATTTGAATTTGAATTTGTCGTATTTTCGCGAATAGATTTCGACGACTCCGGAGAGTTCGACCAATCCGAAGACCTAGAATTCCAAGACGTCAACGAAGGCAAGTTACACCATTTATCGTATTGCTCCCAGTATTTTTAAGTTATTCTCAGTTTTTAAATTATTTAATGCATGCATATGTTTGTATAAATAGTTCAATGTCCTGTTTTATATATAGTTACTCCAATGTTTCATTGTATGGCCAATTTGAATATTGTACATGATTGCCTTGACACCATAGACAAAATATTATCAAAACTAGTCATATGCTTAGCCAGGCTTAGTTCACACTTAAAGAATTTGGGAAGATTTAGCCAAATCTCTTACAAATGTGTTTCAAACTTGACATGGTGGTATTGTTTTTCCACATGAATTTATAAAGAGAGTTTTATTCAAAATAAAATCAAAATGGGTTTGGACTTGGGCGAAATGGTCGGAATGGTGGGTGCAGGTTTATGCACGGGATTGATCTGGTTAAGATTAAGGCCCATGGTTTGTAGGAATGACGCCCAAGTCAATTGAGGACCGGTCTTTGAGCCACTTATTGCTATGCCTTACCGTACCACCACACGTCCTGTATGGGCAGGATTTGACTAATTAATTTGTAATGTTTTAGTGTATTTATGTCATGTTGATTATGTGGGTGTCGGTTAGACTTTTATTCCCACTTGGCGCAAGAGGGGGCTTTCGGAGGACGGTTAGTCCAAAGGGGCGAAACCTTAGCGGGCATGAGTACACTAGGACAGAACATTGTAAAGGCCTCATGATAATTGCTTAGTCACACGCCTACGGAAGCGTGCTTTGGCCGACATAATGGGCATGTCATCTCGTGTGGGTAAAGTTGTACAAACTCTGCAGAGTAGAAACTATTCGAATAGCCGCGTCCACGGTCATGGACATGCTAGCAGGGCCACTTAAAGTTAGAATTATTTTGGGTTTTAAAAATGCTTTATCCAATGTTGAGGATGGTTAATCCTTGTGTAAAGTTGGGCGGGAAGCCAAGTGTTAGGAGGGGATCCTTCACTTAATCATTGGAGGTTATCCATATTACAACATCGTCATTTTAAAAATATGATTTTAGTCATAGTATAAAATTACCTTAGAAATTACTATGTTTATTTAACCTGAAAATATTGTTTATGCAAAACAACCCCTGCCAGACTCACTTGTTACCTTATGCATTTTTTTCATTCAATATTGGGTGTAGCTTGCGAGCACGGAAGTTGTGCTCATCCTTGCTGAATAAATCTTATTCAGGAGAAGACTTTTTCCCCGACGGTGAGGATCAGGACGAGTAGGCCTTCGACCCAGACGATTGCCTGTGGCGCATCGTGTGGCTCACCTCTATTAATATGTTTTCGCTGTGTTTTTCATTTGATATTTGATATTGTTGATCAGACTCTTTTGTATTAAATATTTAATTACTTAATGCTATTTACGATTTCGTGATATGATTATGATATCCATTTTGTGAGACTGTGTACACTGGAAATCCTGGACCGGTGTATGAACACAGAAAATTCGGGATCCTTCGCTCCCGGGTTCGACAGACAACCAAGAACAACTGATGTTGATATCTGCTCATGCTGTGGAGGGAACTCCTGGACCAACTACTTTTTCCCTGATCACACACATAGGGGGAAGACATGCAGTAGCTCTAGTAGATAGTGGCAGTACTGACACTTTTATGAGTTATGAACTTGCTCTGAAGAGTGGATGCAAGATAAAGTCGACTCAAACCAGAAGAATAACAGTAGCTGGTGGAGGGGAACTTACTTCAGATGCAATGGTTATTCCAACCTGCTATGGAATTCAAGGAATTAAGTTCACTAATACATTCAAACTTATCGAGCTTAAGAGTTATGATATCATACTTGGAGCAGACTGGATCTATGAATACATCCCCATTTGTCTTGACCTGAAGCAAAGAACATTGGGAATTACTCATAAAGGAAACACCATTGTTTTCAAAGATCACACTATTCCCAGGAGATCAATTTTGATAGATTAGCAAAAACTCCAGAAGATGTTACAAAAGAAAGTGATGGGTTATTTAATTCAGATGCATAGCCTAGAGCTCAAAGAAGATAAAGGTCTGAAAATATATGATGGGAGAATTGAGCAAGTTCTGAAGCAGTATGAAGATATATTCCATGAACATCTAGGCTTACCCCCAATCAAAAGTTGTGACCATTGTATACACCTGAAGGCTGGATCCACTCCACCAAATCTGAGGCCATATAGAGTTCCTCACCGTCAAAAGGAAGCCATGGAGGAAATCATAAAGGGACTGCTAGAGTCAGAAGAGATAAGACACAACATCAGTCCATACTCATCTCCAGCAGTGATGGTGAGAAAGAAAGATGGAAGCTGGAGGTTATGTGTAGACTATCGACAACTGAATGCATTAACTATTAAGAATAGATTTCCCATGCCAGTTATTGAGAACCTATTGGATGAGCTACATGGAGCAGTTATATTCAATAAGCTTGATCTCAGGTCTAGATACCACCAGATAAGAATGGCTGAGGATGATATTACAAAAACAACATTTAAAACTCATATGGGACATTATGAATATACAGAAATGCCCTTTGGTCTCACTAATGCACCAACAACATTTCAGGCTTTAATGAATAGCATCTTTGCTACACATATGAGAAGATTCATATTGGTATTTTTTGATGACATTCTTGTTTACCGCAAGAACATAGATGATTATGTTATACATTTAAGGGAAGCTCTGGATATTTTGAGGAAGAATCAGTTATCTGTCAAGCTAAGTAAGTGTTCATTTTCTCAAAAGAAGGTAGAATACTTGGGACACATCATATCTGGTGAGGGGGTGTCTACAGACCCTAAGAAAATCACAAATATTGTTAACTGGCCAAAACCTGATGGAGTGTCCAAATTAAGATGGTTTTTAGGGCTGACTAGATATTACAGGAGGTTCATTAAAGATTACGGAAAAATTTGTAGACCATTGCATGATATGCTCAAGAAAGATAGTTTCCAATGGGGAAAACTCAATATGAGGCTTTGAAAACTTGAAGAAAATCATGACCACAAGCCTTGTACTAGCTTTGCCAAATTTTTCACAACCCTTTGTGATCGAGGCGATGCATGTAACATCGAATAGGAGTCAGTGCTCATGCAAATGGAAGACCAATTTCATTTTTCAACAATTCCTCGGGACTTAAGGTCACTGGACAATCCATATATGAAAAAGAAGCTTGGGCTATATTGGAAGCATTAAAGAAATGGAGGCACTACTTATTGGGTAACCTCTAATCATAAGAACATATCGTAAAAGTTTGAAATTCATGACCACTCAGATATTGACTGAGGGAATACAACACAAACTGCTTCTGAAGCTATTGGAGTTCGACTATAGTATTGAATACAAGAAGGGAAGAGAGAATGTAGCTGCAGACGCATTATCTAGAAAAGACAACCAGAGAGCAGAAATGGAAGTTGATTGCAATGCACTCACATGTGTGAAGTCTGAATGGGTGGAAGATATTAAAGGGAGTTACCATGAGGATGCCAAAGTGATCAAGATACTAGAAGCTATACGATCAGGAACAAACCAAGACCCGAGACTGACAGTTGAAGGAGGAGTGCTCATATTCAAGCACAGAATTTATGTGGGAGAACATAGCAACATGAGGCAACAAGTAATTGAATCCTTGCACCAGTCAGCTATTGGGGGGACATTCTGGGTCAAGAACAACTTATCATAGGATCAAGAAGATATTCCATTGGCCAAAATTTAAGAGACAAATAGAAAAATACATCTTTGAGTGTCCAATTTGTCAAGTCAGTAAATCTGAACATGTACATGTACCAGGATTACTTGATCCTCTACCAATTCCTGATATGGTTTGGACACAAATAACAATGGACTTCATCGAAGGATTGCCCAAATCCAAGGGAAGAGATGTAATTCTGGTAGTTGTGGACAGATTTACAAAATATGCACACTTTTTGGGATTGTCTCATCCATACTCAGTGGCGCAGGTTGCTCAAACTTTCATGGACCACATCTTCAAACTACATGGATTGCCCACTATGATTATTACAGACCGAGACAGAATATTTACAAGCAAGTCATTCCAGGAAATATTCAAGGCACTCAAGGTATCTATGATATTTAGTACCTCTTATCATCCTCGAACGGATGGCCAAACTGAAAGAGTTAATCAATGCTTAGAAGCATATTTGAGGTGTATAGTATTCCAGGAACCTAAAGATTGGTATGTTTGGTTGGCAATGGTGGAGTGGTGGTATAATACATCATATCATACCTCTCTTAAGTTGACCCCTTTCCAAGCTTTGTATGGTTATGCACCTCCCCAAGTGGGAGAACTGTTTGTACCTGGGAACATTTCAGAGGAAGCCAGAGTAACAATGGAAGAGAAAGAGCAAATGCTGAGAAAATTAAAAAGTAATTTTCAGCAATCACAGAACAAGATCAAGCAGTACGCTGATAGACTGAGAACAGAGAGAACCTTTCAAGTCGGTGACATGATATATTTGAAGATACAGCCGTATCGGCAAAATGCATTTGGGCTCAGAGGGTGTCTCAAACTTCAAGCAAAGTTTTATGGACCATTTCGAGTAATGGAAAGAGTGGGAAAGGTTGCTTATAAACTACAACTCCCAGAAAATTCAGCAATCCATCCAGTTTTTCATGTGAGCCAATTGAAGAAACATTTGGGGTTAAATGCCGTTCCATTGGCTCATCTACCACTGGTTAGTCCTGATGGTAAGATCAAAACCGAGCCAGTAGCAGTACTGGGCAGGAGAATAGTGCCAAGATGGAATATGGTGGCCACTCAATGGCTGATCCAATGGCTCAACCTTGCGCCAGAAGATGCAACCTGGGAAGATGTGCCTTTCATCTAGAAGACATTTCCTCAATTTAAACCTTGAGGACAAGGTTTTACTCAAGGAGGGGGTAGTGTCAGATCCCTGAAGTTCAGAATTTGCAGAGGTGATGAAAACATTGAAGACATTTCTGAGGAACCAAAGTCGGCGTTGCTGATAACATTTCGGCGATTTCATTCAACAGATGCGGACAGTAGAGATGAAGCGTTCAAGCACAGTAAAAGAAGATCTAACGGAGGACTTTGATTTGGATAGTTACTAAATAGTACTATTTACCATAGAGCGTTTTGTCGTTTTGAAGTTTTAGTCAGAACTCTATCTTCTACCGAGTTCATTCAGAATTCTGCAAAGACTGCAAACTTAAAACTCAATGGTTTGAAGGAAAGAGGCGATTGAAAGAGCATATTCTCTATCTTATGTTAGGTTACGTAGGAGTTAGTGTCTCTTTCTCTCTCGCTGAAGCACTTTCCCCATCCCTCAGGTTCAATTGAATCTGTCAAAATCCTGTTGATTTTCTCTAAAATCAATAGGGTCCTGACACAGGTGCTCACGGAGTGCTCTCTCCTCCACCCGCGGGAGACTTGGAGAAGCCTGCAACATCATCTTCTCTTCCTCCTAGCACACCTATCATCTCGGGTAACCCAGCTTTTGCCTTGCCTCAGGAGAGTGTTCCTTCCTTCAATGAAGGACACGGGGTGTCTGGTAAGGTTGCGGACCTTGCATCGGAGGCAAAGCTAGTCACTCTGACTCCAATCGAGGGCCCTTCGTCTAGGAACAAGCTTCTTCCTCCTAAGGTTATAGCAGGCAACCTGGTGGCAACTCCTATAGGGGAGTAGGAGACCCTGGCATCCTTGCCTCCACCCTTCTTGAGTCATCCATCTGAGGCAGTTGGCCACATGGAGTTCATAAAGGGTGACTCCATAGGCTTACCTGAGATTGTACTTTAGGCATCTTCAGGGAAGAACAAGTCGGCAAAGACTACCCCTAGAAGAAGCGTCTACCTAACTTCAAAAGCAAAAAAGAAGGCATCTACACGTAGATGAAAAGGATTCATACACACTATTGAAGCAGCTAGGTTTCTTAGGAGGAGATGAGAAAGTGGACGAAGATGTCATAGATAGATGCCTTCACTCCTTGATGGGACAGCGGCCGGAGGTTGCGATCAACACCATCACGTCACTGTTGAGGTCGAACACCATCGCGACCCTGTTGGGTTTGAATAGGCTGGTAAGTTGAGTTTCAACTTGATTTGCGTGGCCTCGTTGTCGGCCGTTTAGTGAGAAAGTTGTAGTCTTCTCCTGGTGTGGTTATTTTTCTTTTGCCTTGGTGATCCAAGTGTCTAGCCTTCAGTAGCTTTTAGTGTTCCCCAGCTTCACGATGGTTTTGCGGTGCTAGTAGGTGTTAAAGTGTTGTCTCTTGGTTTGTCCTGGTGTTGTTGTGACGTCTTCCATGGTGTTTCCCCTTTCCGATCGGTGTTTGTTCTTCTTGAAATGAATGGTAGAGCCCATGCCCTTGTTAAAGAAAACTGCTTGGGGAAATGAATTCAACTAGTGAGGAAGTTCACTCAGTTCAGTTGTGGCTAGAAATTGCCGTAGTGGCAAATTGTAGCTTCGTGTCGCGGTCCACCTGGTGCGTACAAAGTTCGGTTCAACTCAGGGGCTAGCCAAGCTGAGTAGCTAACCCATCTCCATATGAGAACGCGTGTCCAGCCGTTCGAATGAGTTTCTCTGGACGACTTTCATCGTTTCCCACACACAATGCCCTATTCCCGTTCCACTGATTCCACCAAAGAAACCTTGCCAAATGACAAACGTGTACCCGTTCCTGTTCCGCTGATTCCACCAAAGAAACCTTGCCAAATGACAAACGTATAGAAGCCATAGGTGGAAGCGTCGCGCAGCCACGCACCCCAACATGGCAATGCGTGTCGAGTTTTGACTAATTTAGTCTCTTTTTAAAGCGAAATAGGAAAAATAGTGTTTTTTTTCTCAACAAAATGGTAAAAATAACACCCCGTCGCGCTCAAAATGCACGGGGCTACCACCGAATGGGAGGCCGCCACGTAGCTTATCGTACGTGAGGCAGGGGTGTCATTTTTGCCAATTTATTTGTAGAAAGGCTATTTTTGCTATTTCATCATGTAACAATGTTATTTTAGCCATAAAGTCATGTGTGTCTAGGCAAGAGAACGTACGTGACACGGATGACCCCCATCGCCACTCGTGGTAGCCGAGGCAGACTGCTCATGCCACCTACTAGAGGCAGAGGGTGTATCCAGGGGCACGCGCCATTTTGCAGCCGGCCTCGCGGTGCCACGCGAGATTTGCCTACCGCGCGCGGTGGAACACCGGTGTTGACCAAGATGGAGGAAAGCATTAGGCCGTTCCCGAGCTGGGCCATGTGGTCGCATAGAACGAGACATGTTGGTCCATGGCTAGAATTTAATCGTCGGGTCTCTAGGGAGGATCAACTGGCCTGGTTGTTGAGGAAACATATCCTCTGACATTGTGTAGCAATGTCATGGTGCTACAGTACCATGACATTGCGTAGGAGCCGTCAAATCGGAAAAGAAAGGACAAGATCGCGTTTGCACTGCAGCAAAAAAATACCCTAGCATCGGCACTATTCTTGAGCACTGTAGCATCATTGTAGCGGTTGATCTGAGCCGTTCTTCTCAAATCGGACGGCTCAGATCTGCCGAAGGTTATAACACTGTAGCACCATGACATTGCCAATGCAATATCAGAGGATGCCAGTCCGGTCCTTGAGGTCGGCCCAGACCAACCCAACAGCAGCACGAATCTTTTAAAACTGATCTCAGTAATTTACGCATATCAATTCACAACCAAATGTAAAACTTAGGTAAGGGCGGCATAGAACATTCGAACCTACCAACTGCAACAAGTTCACCAACAACTAGTTTTCACAACCTTTACATTGACGGCTTCACCAAACCACGGTCAAATTGAATGGCGGGCCTTCTTTACATACCGATTGACCTTGCTAGCTAGTGTCCTCTCAGGTGTGGAATGTGTTGGGCTTTCGATCGCAAGAGGCATGCAGAGCAGAGCCGTTACGCAGAAACAGCGGTGGGGTTTTATATAGACCGCGCCACTAGCACGGAGCACGCTCGCTCCGACCGACAAGTTTGGCCCCCCCGCGCGCACGCAGATGTACGCCTACGACGTTGGGCTTCTCGGTGCGGTGGCCTTTGTTGCGCTCGTGCTGCTGCTATTGTACGTGGTGTACAGGACCTACAGGTGGAGGAACCCTCGCTGCAACGGCCGGCTGCCGCCGGGGTCCATGGGCCTCCCGCTCGTCGGCGAGACGTTCCAGTTCTTCTCCCCGGACGCCTCGTTCGACATCCCTCCTTTCATCCGGCACAGGCTCACGAGGTAAAATCCTGCACGTCGCAACACCCGGCATGTGCTCTCGTTCCTTTTTTTAAGCACACCTGGTACACACTCACGCACATACACCACATTTACGCATACATGTGAGTGTATTCTAAACACACGTCTAATTTAGAGTGAGACTAAGACTTTACGGAATATGGGTACACGCTTTGACCATTATACCCACGTATGTATGTATTGTTTCTGGGGAGTGTCTAGAAAACTTGCGACTGTTTTCTTCAGTTGAAAACAGTCATATTTTGAACCGTAGGATGAGATCAGATATCATTCATCTTAGAAAAATGTTTTAAAAAAAAACTCAACACACATCTCAACGCATATCAAACGGTTCAAAATGTGACTGTTTTCAATTGAAGAAAACAGTCGCAAGTTTTCTAGCAAAACTCTTATTTCTGAACCATCTAAATAGTCAAGTGAGGTAACCTCAGATTAAGCCTAGATGGGATGCTCACACGCTTGGCGAAGTAACCAACCGAGACAAGCTCTCATGTGCTCTCATCCCTTGGTGCTTTCTTGTGTCCTCGTAGGCTTTGCATGTTCTCTAGGGCAAAGGCCCAAGTGAATTAGACGGGCCGGACTTGAATAGTTGTATAGCATACCTTTTGTTATTGCAACTTAAGCATCTTCTCGTTCTCGTTTGGTTTTGGCAACTACTAATACGTAGTGTCTGAATTCGTCTACCGTGCATTTTGGCTGCAAGCTAGGTATGGTCCAATCTTCAAGACCAGCCTGGTGGGGCACCCGGTCGTCGTCTCTGCGGACGAGGAGCTCAACTACATGGTGTTCCAGCAGGAGGGGCAGCTGTTCCAGAGCTGGTACCCGGCCTCGTTCGTGGAGATCCTGGGGCGTGACAACGTTGGGGAGCAGCAGGGCGCCATGTTCAAGTACCTCAAGAACATGGTGCTCAGGTACTTCGGGCCGGAGAGCCTCAAGGAGGCCATACTCCACGACGTCGAGCGCGCGATGTGCAGCTCTCTGCACCTGGTCGACCTTGCCGGCCATCGAACTCAAAGAAGCCGTCTCGACCGTAAGTCCTGTCCATGCATGGTCTTCTTGATGTACAAACAACATGCAGGTTTTGTTGCTCTTTTACGCTGTTCGAGTGCAGATGGTGTTTGATCTTGCCGCAAACAAGCTGCTCGGGTTGGAGCCGTCGAGGTCAAAGATTTTACGGAAGAGCTTCTTCGACTTCGTTCGAGGACTCATCTCGTTCCCGCTGTATTTTCCAGGGACAGCGTACTACTCATGCATGCAGGTGATTAAACTATACTTGCAGTACTGTGCGTGAGGTATCACGAAGTCTGCCCTCTGCACAAGTTTGAGATCTTTTCAGTCATGATCATCAATTCTGTGTCAATTTCAGGGACGGAGGAGTGCAATGGAGGTGCTCCAGCAAGTGCTGGAGGAGAGGAGATCAGTAACATTTCTAGGACGAGGAGGAGGAGGGGAAGCACGACGCCATGGCGACTTCTTGGACTATGTCATCCAAGAGATCACAAAGGAGAAGCCGCTCATGACGGAGAAAATGGCGCTCGACCTGATGTTTGTCCTCCTCTTCGCGAGCTTCCACACGACGTCGCTGGCGCTCACCCTGGTAGTCAAGCTTCTCGCCGACCACCCTCGCGTCCTGGAGGAGCTCACGGTGAGTACGTGCGACGTCGCGCATGGTTGGTTTGATTTTCACGTGCATACAAAGCAGCGATATGTTTTACACGTATGGACACCGATGTGATCAATCTGATGTTTGTGGTTTGGCTTGGATGTAGGTGGAGCATCAAACGATTCTCAACGACCGTGAGGCAGGCAGTGAGTCTGATAGAGTTACATGGAAGGAGTACAAATCCATGTCATTCACATGCCAGGTAGCCGACCAGGACGAAATCGTTCAGATAGTGTTAATAATATTTCCGTACGTAGCAGTCGACTCTAGTTATACTTGTGTGAACTGGGCCCTCCTAGAGCTAGCAGGCCATGTTTCCTCTCAAACATGGGCCCTGTTAAGATGGTACGAAAGTACATTTCTAGTTTTATGCTACGATAATCGCACACACATGCCTCCTGCTTTATAGGTCATAACCGAGACGGTCCGATTGGCCAACATTGCGCCTGTCATTTTCAGAAAGGCACTGCAAGATATACAGTTCAAAGGTGAGGCCGTCCTAGTATTGATGTACACTGGTCGTACATCCAAAACCAAACAATATTATATCCTGATGCTACAATAAATTTTTTTTAGCTAAATCAATTGATAAATCATGCATCCTGCCAAAATAGTAGGAACAATAACTGAATAGTTTTCCAATGACAAACATTATTGGCGACAGGATACACAATTCCAGCAGGATGGGGAGTGATGGTCTGCCCTCCAGCAGTGCACTTGAACCCAGATATTTACCCAGATCCCCTCACCTTCAACCCTTCAAGGTTTAAGGTTTGTGGATCTTAGTGTTCAACTCATGAAAGATCAAACAGCCCCACCCCATGTATGCATACGCAGGGTATTGCAACAACTTATCTATTGCAATTGTTTGGTACATGTACTTTATTAACTCGTGTGCCACACACAGGATAAACCGGATATAAACCGTGGGTCAAGACACTTCATGGCATTTGGAGGAGGCCTCCGGTTCTGTGTTGGAGCGGACTTCAGCAAGCTACAAATTGCCATTTTCCTCCATTTCCTTGTCACCAAATATAGGTACTTAAATTATTTTTCTGGTGATCCGACTTAGAGTTTATAAAAGGACAATTTTCACGCTGCTTTTCGTATGCAAACACGTAACTTTATTAGTACCTCCCAATGCTTCACAATATTTCAGGTGGATACAACTGGGGGGAGGCAAGATAGTACGGACTCCAGGGCTAGAATTTCCTGATGGTTACCACATCCAAATCAGACAGAGAGACTAATCAAGGCCTATTTTACCTTGTGCTCGAGTAGAAAAGCATAGAAATGCTCTTTATAGCAAATGCTTTTATAAAAAGTCTCTATACAATGCTATCATATCGTTTCATACAATAACAGTTGCTGTTTAAAATTGTTGCTGTTCAGTTTTTTTTTTTGCGGTTAAAGTATTTGTACTAGTCTCTTCATTTGGCTGTTAAGTAAACTAGCCTATTGATCCACGCAATTGCACGGTTTGGTGTTGTATAATATTACTGTATGCAATTCCAAATTTCAAAATATATATTTTGCTATGTAAATTTGAATTTTTTTTCCCATATTTATTTCATATTTAATTAGCACATTTTATTTTGAGATCTCTCTACTTGTGTGTGAAAGAGAAAATTGAGGGATGGATCCATCGAGCAAATTTACACTCTGAGCCTTTGAATTAAACATAGTGCTAACTTTTTTAAATTAATATATCTCTAAACCAACTATTGATCCAAGCCTTTAAAATTAAGGTCCGCCAAATCAAAGGCTAGATGTTTTAGTTTTTTTTTTTTGTGAGAATTTCTATCATATTTCTCTTTTTTTCTTAGAAACTCTAAAAAAATATCATTGACTTTTAGTACATAATAGATGTCACCAACCCTCACGTTAGCGTTCATGTTCCTCAGCGACGACCCCAAAGCCCTTCAAGCTCTCAAGGTAGGTTGTTTCACGTACATATGCAAAATATTTGTAAGTGTCTAGGACTTCGAAACAAATTTAGCATTTCATGCACGCCTAGCACGACACATCCCCTGCTTACAAAGCAAAATCCTACTTGTTCCTCAGGAGGAGCATGAAGAAATACTGAAGAACAGAGAGGATGTGAATTCCGGGTTCACATGGGAGGAGTACAAGTCATTAACATTCTTTTTTTTTTTTTAAGTTCCAGCAAGATGCTGGCCTTATATTAAAGGGGAAGAATCAACAAATGTACAGCGTGCTAAGCACGAGGAAGGAAAAAAGGAAACCAGATCGAGAAATTACAGGGCCACTAAAGAAAACTCCCAGTCAACAAACTAAAAACGGTTAAAGAATAGGGATTAGCCGATATTCTGGAACTCCTTCGCGCCCGGCCGCAGCCATGCCTGGGCTTCGTCCGTAATGAGGTCGACTACTCTATGCACCGGCGAGTACTCACTTTTGAAAATTCTTTTGTTTCTTTCTATAGCCTTACCTGCCAGCTGATTAGCATGACGAGGGACTTGGCTTCTGTCCCCTTGGATGCTTCCACCGAATGGGTTATGGGACACAGGACGTCCACCGAATCATTGCACACTGCGGCCAGTTTATCGGTTTGATTTCTTGGCAGGGAAAACTATGTTATTTCGGAAATTTTATCAAAACCAACCGATAGAACCGTTAACCGTCGGTTACATGATATTTTGGCAAAATTTTGGACAAAAATTTTAGATTTTTCAGATGTAAAGATGAAATTTATCTAAATTTTGAATTGAAATTTGAATTTGGATGAAAAATAGATAAATCCGATTTTTTTGTCCGATATGAAATTTTATTTGACTGCACCAATAACGCCGATAACCGCTGGTTACCGGCGAAATTTTGCCGATAGAGTTTTCCATGGTTCTTGGCAGAGGAATCGCGTTGCTGCCCCGTCCCAGATTTGTTTGGTTGTTTGGCAGTTCATGAAGAGATGATGAGCCGTTTCAAGCTCCCATCGGCAGAGGGGGCAAAAATAGTTGTTCAACCACCCCCGGACCTGCGACCGGTCAGCTGTCCAGAGGCGATTTTGGAGCAGTAGCCAAGTGAAGAATTTGCACCGTGATTTCACACTACTCTAGTGATTTGACACTAATCTTATATACTAGTATTTTAGGCACTGGTGCTATGGTGTTAATTTGATGCTTTTGGGACCTTTTAACTCAAGTGAATTTTTTTCACATATGAAGGTTATTAATGAGCTTACTCGAATGAGTAAAGTCACGCCTGGAATTTTCAGGAAGACTAACGAATGTGCATGTGAATGGTATATATATACTTCTTAAATCCTATCAAAGACTACAATATTAGTAGGTGTACTTCATATTTTTCATACCAAAAAGAAAAAATACGAACGACTTGCAAAGTGGTTATCAGTTACTAGTTCACCTTTTATGCAGGATATACAATTCCAGCCGGGTGGATGGTCATGAGCCCCATGGCAATCCATTTAAACCCCGATTTTTTCGAAGATCCGCTCAGCTTTAACCCACGGAGGTGGCTGGTTAGTGACGACGAACGCCCAGCCACTTCGCTTTACTAGTGTTACCCTTCAGAATTTTTTTTCCCTCTAGTGTAGTACTTCATGAAAAAGTTCCTAAATCTCAGTGAAGAGAGAGCACCTTTTGCCAGTGTGTTTGACAACTCCAAAAACACATGCAGGACGAGTCGAGGCGAAGCACGCTACTGAAGAATTTCTTGCCATTTGGGTTAGGCATAAGGGCTTGCGCCGCGGCAGAGTTCAGCAAGCTTTTCATCGCGCTTTTCCTCCACGTTCTGGTCACCAAGTACAGGTGGACTATAGTTATAGATACTCACTCTTCCATCGGCACGTTACATATTGCACATACATACATCCGCAGATCCGCTATGCATGCTCGCAACGTGTTGTCGTGATGGATCTCAAACTGCCTGTGTCTGAGCAAATGGAAGGAGATAAAGGGAGGGGATGCATCCCGCAAGGCAGTGATCATGTTCCCGCAGGGCTACCAGCTTCAGCTTCTACCTAGGACTTGGAGGACCCAGGATTTCGGTTACAGGTATCATTTTTTACCGGGGTACCGAGAAATCCGATTTGGCTGATTTTTGTGTTTTTTTGTAAGTTTCAGCCGAAATTTAAATTTTGAAAGAAAAAAGGACCGAAAATCAGTGAGCTGACTGCATCTCTTTAGGTTTACAGATAAGTTTGCAGAAAAAAACTTCCAAACGCAGAATTAAGATTACAGATTTTCATGCATTACATATTTCATCCGGAACACACAGAATTAAGATTACATGTTTTCATCCAAAACCACAGAATTCATAATATAATTCAGAGGTTGTAGTCTTGTAGTCTCCAGAATGCATTGACAGATTGAATCCTCTCAGATTACAGAGGTTGTAGTCTCCAAAACCATTCCAACAAACAAAATGCATTTATCGGTACAGAGGCTCTAGTCTTCAGATTACAGGTTGACGGTTGTAGTCTTGTCCAAACAAAAACCTGAAAATCAGATTGATAGATTGGATCCTCTCAGATTGAACAATATGGTTCATATCCATTCCAACAAACAAAATGCATTTGCAGTTATAGGTCAAGATGAGTTCTAATCAAATGAACAAATTCTGACTTTTTTTAAGCTCCAGAGCAAAATCAGATGAGTTCAAGATGATAAGAAACCAAGGTATGGTTATGAAGCTATCATCATATCTTATGATTAGAAAAACATATGTGTAAAATCAGAAATCAAAGCATATGTGTAAAACTAGGGCGAAAATCAGAACGTCTTCAATCTGACACTATACAGGAAAGGGAGAAGGACTTCAATGCATTGCATTCGCATGTACATGCTCACTGCACTACCATGAATGTTCTACATGTAAGTGTGTAACAGGGTCCCTTGCGTCTTGTTTTGATGTAATACTCGATGTTATTCAACTATCTCTAAAAACGGTTCAAAATTTTGGGAGGAAGTAATAATATAATGGAAGTAAGCATCATGTGTTGTTTATTCTTTAGATTGTAATAAAAATATGAGTTTGAAAGGAGGACATATACCGGCAGTCTAGTAGAGGATGGAAAGATCTTTCGTCTTCTTTGTTTGTGCCTTTGTGATCTCAACTCCTCCAATGTGACCAATTACGTCATCATCACCATCATCATCACTCATAGAAGTGCTGCCATCCGTGTCTAAATAACTAAGGCTTCCAGAAGGAGCCGACGTGTCCTCACCATTTCCCACAGCATCTTCATCTTTATCCTTCTTCCCTTTCTTCGCCTTTTTCTTTCTTATGCTATCAAGGTCCTTCCTCTTTGATGCCCAAACATTGAGAGGGTTGTCGAGGAGTGCTTCACAAGACTTTTCAGGCACAACCCTTGAAGACATCGAAGGATCTTCAAGCACAACCCTTGAAGGCATTAGAGGATCCCCAAGCACAACCCTTGAAGGCATAGGAGGATCACCAGGTTCATCCATAACAGGCTCAGATTCCCTCATCGATCTTGCCAATCAATCCATAATTGGGTTGTCTTGGCCATATAGAGCGGTATCCATCATAATGGCACAAGGATCCTACTCCTTCTCAGGGCAATCTGCTTCTTGCATTTAGAGGCGTTGCTTCAAGTTGTAATGGACATAAACCAACTTATAGAGCTTGTCATAACCTACTCTATTTCTCACTTTTGTGTGAACCAACGCAAATGTGCACTAATTGCGCTCACACCCGCTTGAGGACACGCACTGTGACACAATCTGCACTGCATACTTTTGCAAGACCTTCACATGTCATCCATACATGTACCACCATGCGGCTGCGATAAACATCACAAAATATTCATACAATGGCATACGGAACAATTCATTGTACAAGTAGACATTGTATAAGCACTTACATGGGCTCATTTGTGATGCTACAAGCTATGCACCTCGACTGTCAAATTCGCCTCTACAAGAGCGAAAAGCATCAAATTGTGCAAGTGCTTGCACCTCACTCTAAGGCAAGTCCGCAATTCTCTCAATAGCCTTCTTCAGTGCTTTCGCAAATACTGGATTTTTCCCGTAGCTGTACTTGTAGTGTGCTTCTGGATCGAGTACACTGGCTGCATGAGCAAGGAAAATAACCATGAAATTCATGACAACAATAATTAATAATTAAATTCCTTTGTCATTGCTCGTTATTTGCAACCATGAGAGTGTTCTTGTAAAGGTACTTCACCTTCGTCTTCACAAGACTTATGAATTTATTCATCTCTCTTGGCCTACCACTCAAATGAGCTTCCATTTCATGCAAAACACCCATCATCAATGGCATAAATCCAGACATTGTGGCCTTTTTCTGTGTATCGGCAAACCGCAATACACGGTACATTGGTTGCACTATATCTACACCCACTTGACATCCACCCACCATGCAGTGCTTGTCAAGCAGGAATCTGTATATTCATAGTCAGGATCACTGCTCCATGCATTATTCTTCCAAGCCTCGGACACTATCCACTACCGAAATTTATCTTTCCTATCCCAGAAACTCTACAAGAAGATAAACATTATTCCAAACCTTGCCGCATTGAGTCTAATGAGCTCTCCACCAATGTTCTTCTTCATCTCAGCATGTAGCCTGCCATGGTTGTACAAGAACCTGCAGATTCGCTTGGTACTAAGAATGACATTCTCAACCTCCGGCTCATTACCTATGTCCTTCAATATTAGATTGACAATGTGAGCAGCACATGGTTGCCAAAAATATGGGGGTACTCTGAGACAAGCTGAGCGTAAGCTTTTTTGAAATTAGATCCATTGTCTGTGACTATTTGAAGAACCAACTTGTGGCTAATCTCATCAACAACCACATGTTTGATCCAGTCATACAAGAATTCATAATTCTGTATATGGCCAGTTGCATTGACAGACTTGTGGAAGAACATGCACTCATTTCAATAAATCATAAAGTTAATTATGCTCATCGATGTACTCCCAGTTCATGAGTCGCACATGAATGTAACACCATATACACACCAATCTTTCATGAATTTCTCCACATACCCTTCCATTCCCTCAAAGTTGCCTTGCAAGTACGGACCATCGATATCTATCCCTTTAGGAATCTGCACCCCTTTGCTAAGATTCTGAGTTAGCTTCATTGCTCCTTTAAAGTATAGGCAGTCAGCTTTTCTACCATGGATGTCATTCGCATGAAACCACTCCGCCCAAGCTTGCCCAAGTCCTGTTTTAGTCTTCGTGCTCAACAATGTGTCCACCCGAGTTTGCACAGGAGATTTGTTGCGTGCTATATCTGAATCAAAGGCTCTACCAGCAAACCTTGCATTGCGAAACAAGGTATAAATCCTGCTACTTCTACCACTAGTACCAGCATTGCTACCACTCGTACTGACGTGTCCTCCATTGCCACTCCCACATCTATGCTCATATATCCCACCACTATGCTCCACACTATCTCAAAAATAAAGGTCCCTTAATGATGCATTGATAGCCAACTGTTCTTGTAAATCTTCATTGCTGGGCACATCAATTGGTACATTTATCTCTTCATAAATCGATCTTTCAATTCTAAGTTCCAGCTCGTGTGCTTGTCTCCTCCTTTGCTTCCCTGTCTGGTCAGACATATTCATCGCATCACGAACCTCTTACGGCACTTGCTGACAACATTTTACATTGCCTGGTATACCCGCTAGATGTTGCCTAAGCCGGGTTGCACCTCCTCCTCCAAAAGTCAGTAAGCAATATTTGCACTTGAAGCCGCGCCTATTGTCTCCCCATGGCTCCAAACACAATCGATGCCTTCTGCAATTCCAAAATGGCAAAAAAAAAATCACCACTTCTATATTCAGAAAAGAATGTGTGTAATTTAGGTCGTGCAGGAGGAATGTAATAAATTGGTAGACTCAATGCAACTTAGTGTACAAAGAGACAAAATGGTATTTACAAAAGATTCAACTTCAAATATTTAGTGTACAAAGAGACAAAAGTGTACAGAGAAATAATTTCTATATGTCACAAACCAAATGATTCAATGCAATTGGATGATCTAATGACCAGGAATAGTGACTCAATGCAACTAAATTTAGTGTACAGAGAAGTATTTATTGTTCGGTATACAGATTTACAGAGAAGTATTTATAGGGAAACAAGTAGTGAGCTACTGAGCTAGTGATTACACATTCATCATGATACAAATGAACAGATTGGCGATGGATACTAACTGAAGCCATCAAGAACCATATTCACAAACTTAGAAGCTAGCATTCTTAACAGGAAAGCAACAGGAAAATGGAAGCATAACTCATGCACAATTTTCAGAACCGTTCTCATGCTTCCCCAACTCCACTCATCTTGCATAAATCACGTTCATTGCACAAAACAAATCAAGTGCAATGTCAATTGTTACATGTCACAGATGCTACTCAGTCACGCCCACCATCGTTCCCCGCCACTACTTCTCGGCTGCCCTCCATGAGCCGTTGTGAGGCCGACCCTCGCATAGTCGTACCATCGCTGCTACCCACCGCTACGCCTACGCCACCCTCCATGCGTCGTTGAGGAGGCAAGTGCCAAGCCGGAACTCGAGAGCTTCAGTCGTCGGGGAGAGCGGAAGAAGATGTCGACGATGCTTGGGCTTCACTGTGCCTCCTCTGGATGGGTTGTGGACTCACCGTCGCCGCTAGCTAACCTCTATGCGAGCCACCGAAGATGCAGAGAAGGGGATCGAGGTCAAGCAGAGAAGGCGATCGATTCAAGGAGAGCCACGGAGAAGCAGAAAGGATCAAGATCGAGGCTTGGAGGTGGACTCTGTAGCAGCCGCTAAGGGGAATCGAGGAATGGAGAATTTGGGGATCGCATATTCATGTGTTCTTCGGCCGTGAGACTCTGCGTCTCTGTGACCACAGTGCGAAACGGAGACTAGGGCAAACATACTAGGAGGCCAAATGGGCTGGAATCGATCGGGCTTCGTTCAAATTGGGCTGAAATTTTTGAGCCCGATTTGTAATTCTACCGGAGTGGGCTGGTAGAACCGGTTTGTCCAATTTTTGGTCGAAAATCACCCCGAAAAAAATCCCTAGGAGTTCAATGTAGTCAATGCAGAGGGTCTACAGTGCAGTGGCATTAGGAGCAATCTCTACCGTCCGATCAAAAACCAAAGGTCCAGATTAATCACTGCAGCGTTTTTGCTACAATATCTTGCTACAATTCACTACATAGTGTTATTCAGCTCCTCACAAAACATTTTTCACATAGTGGACCTTACATCAATGCAGAGGATCCAGATAATGAACTGATGTACGTGTCTAGTGGAGTCTGGAGATTCGGTTGTTGTACCAAGAAATAAACTATGAGCTCAGTGCTTTCTTGCATGGAGTTATCACGCACAACACCGAGCATGTACATCAGATCAGATGCATGGGTAGTGCAATAAGAGCAACTATTAGTTAGCACTATGTCACAAAATAACCATCATGGTTTCTAATGTGTTGTGAACTGTGACAGTTATGCCAGCATGTCACGTCTATATACACAATGAATCAAATTTTGTTCCTTGCATGCAATGCGATGCTTACTAATACCAAATCCTGATTCTATGTGCCGAAGGGATTTGACCTAATCTGTAATGAGCTGTGAGCCCTAAAGAGTATCCTCCTAGTTAAAATGGAGGCAAAAAGGGGGCACAGGGAGATTGGCCATGTCGGCTTTTTTCCCCTGGTCGTCTAATGCTGCTTCTCTCGGTTCGCGTTGTCCGATCGGATCTGAGGCTTCATCGGCGCACTGGCTACCTGGCTCCGCTCGCCACGCGTTGTCACACGTGATCCTATCTGGATTATTCGGCCCCTCCTCATATCCAGCCTTGCTCCTCCACAGAGGACATCGCTATTGTTCTCTGCACGCGCCACCGTGAGCTTCACAGCCACAAACTCAGCCCCTTCACCTACACCGACTGCCGGTATCCTCCCTCCCTTCCTCCTCCTTATCTTCCTCCCTCCCTCGGCGTTATCGAGTTGTACCTCCGCTCCCTCAGATCCAGCCTCGCCATCCCTGGGGCTCCTCCGTCGAGGACGTCGCCAATGTCCTCTGCTTGCGCCACCATGAGCTCCACTGCCACAAGCTCGACCCCTTCACCTACACTGACCGCCAATGTCCTCTCTTCCTTCCTCCTCCTCAGTCGATGAATCCGACTCGGACAATGAATCACACCCCTCCCACCGGTGCCGCCAAGCCCACACTGGCCACCACATCCCCCTTCCACCTCCTTCTTCGATGAGGCCTCCCATCCGCAGCCTCCCCCGCCATCGATGTCACGATCCCTATGCTCTGCTCTCTTTTGTCTCCTTCCCAATCAACTCCAAGGCCAAAGCAAGCAACCAAGCAAGGACCAGAAACCTCTGCGTCCACTTCCAAGGTTTTTGCAATCGCTCGCTAGGTGACTCGCCAGGGTGCCGGCAATTTTGCTCTCCATTTCTTTTCTTTTTTTTCTTTTATAAAAGAGAAATCTCAGGGCAGGACACAGCTATCGGCTGAGTTGCTGGAGTTGGTAAAGCCCTTCGGCGCCATTGCCAAGCTCATCATGCTACGTGCCAAGAATTAGGTCGGCTCTCCTTCAATTTTTCATTGGTCAAATTTTGCTATTTTCATTGTAATATCGCTGTGGACTGTGCAGTTGTGCCCACCATCTCTTGAATTGATGACCTTTGCAATTGGTAATGCAGGCGCTTCTTCACATAGAGGATATGGAAGCATCGGTCAATGCCATGGAGCACTATACCGACATCCAGGCCAATGTCAGGTACTAATGCCATTTCAGTTGTCGTTGATTGTTCTTTTATGTGTTTCAGGCCTTGTAATCAACCGAGAATCCATGATTGTTGCAGGGGAAGGAATCTTTACATCTAGTTTCTTCACACCAGGAACTGACTGCAAAAGACTAGACTTCTCAGGGCAGGAGATCTGATTAGGTTCGTGTCATGTTTGTGCTACTGTGGATTGAATTGTGCAAATTATCTCTAGCATGCTACGCTGCATTTCCAATGTACTTTTTTCATGTTGCATTTCATTCTTTTAAGAGTCTCAGCCCAATAGGATCCTCTTGGTATCCATTTACAACAAGACCTATCCTATAACGATCGATGTGCTCCATGAAGTTTTGTCTCCTAAGGGGTTTGTTGGAAAGATTGTCACATTTCAAAAGTCTGCTAGTAAGCTTCCTTTATTTTTACTTACATGACCTGTTGATCTTTTGCATATCTCAATTGCAATGTGTGCTTCCATATCTTTAGCTTCTTTATTAGCAGTGGTTTTTCAGCGCACCAATTTGAACAGCTAAAGTAGTTCTCACACACAAAAGTATATATAGGCGATACCACGACAAAGATATGGAAAAAAAGATCAAGCTAAAACAACCGAACATAAATAACACAAAAGCTTAGTTATTTCAGTATCCAGCTTCCGGTTCAGTTATAAAACTGCAATAATCCAATTATCAGTTCCCATTGTGAATCTTCGAAATGATTCCACAGACAAAAAGAAACTGATAATTGAAATTCATGTATCTTGACAATACCAAATTGTTAAGATTTAAGAGGCATAAGGTCATTACATGTGATACAAATCAAATTTTGTCTGTAAGAGAACAAGACAAGCAAGACCTTAAGTTATTAAATATGAGTAATCAAACTAAATGTAAGCACAACATTTAATTTTCTATTATACGCAGTTGAAGAAACTATGGTCCGATGGGCAACCAGTGCCTCGAATGCCACTGGATGCTGCTCCGGACTTGAATTGTTGTTTACTACATCAGGAGATAAAAACCAATTGGGTAGAAAACTAGTGTGATTTATTGATTTGCATGTTCCCAATGGGAAGCCTTTAGAAAGGCTTTCATTCCTGTATGTTGTTCTGAGGTAGCTCTGTTAATTCGTGTGGCCTGGTTGAAAAGCCAACAGCTTGTATGCAAGCTGATGACTGAATTTGGCCTCCCAGTGTTTGTGTTTGGAGCCCCACATTCCTAATCAGATGCCATTTTGCGTTTCCTTGTTGGTCCTTTTGATGCCGATGGTCAAGGGAATGTTATCGCTTCGCCATCCGAAATCAGGTGTCCTTATATGCCTTGCTAGCTACTATTTTCCAGTATGAGTTTCTGATCACCACTAATGTAGACAAATATATGATGGTACTTGTGGCTTGTGATAGGAGTGTCTGCGAATTAGTAGTAGTCGTTTAGTATTATCCCTCATAACGATCAACAACTTGCGTTGGCTTTTGTCTTATCATCGAACAGGTGAAGAAACATCGTATCTATTCATCGATGGACAACTTCATGAATTCCATTGGTTTAAGGAGCGTTTGGCTCTTGGTTCTTGGGATATTATGTTTCTGAAGGTATGGTAGAACCACGAAGTAGCTATGCACTTCGTCGTTTATGTGCAAAGTTTGTCTCCTATTGTCATTATGTAGCCTTTAGGCAATCAATGTTATAGGGTTTGTTTCCTTTCCTCTACAAACCAACTAGGTAAATTTGTTAAACACTTAAACAAGGGATTTAGATATCATCTTAGTGGTAAAGAGCATGATAAGATAAAGGGATGATATTGCTCTTATTCTCCATTTTGCATACCATTTAAAAGATATATCAGCATACCAGGCTACCAGCTGCCAAGTAGTATCATCTGTTCTGAACAATGTTTTTTTCAAAAACTATCTTACTACAGTGGGCTTCACTGCCTAACTTTGTTTGTTCCTACTTCCCTTCCTTTAGATGGTAGCCTCTACTATTGCACTCATGTTGATCACATCTTCATTTTTTTTACCAATATTTGTAGTTGCACGTATGTTGGTAAGCCCAATTGAAGATATTTTTTTTCTGATATGTGGGTCTTATTTCATCTAATCTATGTTAATTTAAAACCCACTCTCTTGTGCCGTAGAATGGTAAAGATTAAGGAAAATTCAGACAATTGAATGAAATATTATACATCGAGGGATATTCTAGATATGAGCACCTCATGAGTGTAGCAGGAAACCATATGGAATTGGTTTGTAAGGTTAAAGGTAGATGCTTGACATGTATGTTTGCTGCAAATTTTATATAATATCAAATTTTTGTCACATTATTAAGTGCTACTTAACACAAGAGTGATCACTTATGGGATCTTGAGCGTTTTATTTTTTGATATATGGTTTTCCGTGTGTTATATTGTCACACATACATTCATTTGTTGTTTGATTTCTGGTATAACTTATTTCTATACTAACCAATTGTTTTACACAACTAATGATTTCACATGTATGTTACCTTTCCAGCAGAAGTTGCTAATGTGAAGTTCTTTAGGTCGGACGATTCCAAGGTCTTATATTCGTTGTGTTGTAAGTTTTTGTAGACTTGATTTGCAACACGCTCTTATGTCCATGCATATCCTTATCAGAAGCTGAGCTTCGCTTTAGCTTTATTATTCTTCTTTTTTTGCATTTTACAAAAAGCGATGATGTAACCTACAGTTAGGATGGGACGTATGCAATATATTGTACTGGGTTAAGAAAACATTGAAACAACTTAACTTTTTTTTTGCATGTTTGTGTTCAACAAGGGAGCTAAGTCGCAGGTCCCAACTTCCTATGGGCACACCATTGAGATTATTCATGTGCTAAATCATATTAGTTCCCCTGCACCATTTTTTAGTTTTCTTTGGTCACATATATTATAGATAAAAATAAATAATGAATGCTAAATGTGAGCATATTATGCTCCAATTGTTTGCATAGAGTTGAAGTCAGATCCTGCAGTGTGCTAATTTTAAAAACAAATATAAGCATCCCATTAAGGGACTTCAGTCTCTGAATCTACAAAATTCTAATATGCTGTTAGATTGTGGAAATCTTTCATATGTTTTCCCGGTACAACATGCTATTCAAGTAGCGCATACACATCCCACAAACCTACACATACTTACACTTGCCTCATCATGGTGACCATCCATACACACAGCGTGCTCATACGTTCTTGCGATTCCTCTGTGGGCCAAGGCGCGCTCAGGCCTCTAGTAATAAATAAATAAAGATACATAATGAGGTCAATGGAGGAGACACGCTAAGTGCGTACCTTGGAAGTCGAAAATTGTGTGCTACAAGGCTATCACATCCAAATGATCCCAACGGCAGGTCGGATAAATCGATTTGCTCATAGTCGACCATTTTTTAAGGTGAGTGTGACCACTTGGCACCGATAGAAGACCTTGTTGGTGGAGCCCAAGAAAGCATGTCCCTTTGAGTCTTGGACAGGTCAGTTGTGGATCCGTGAGGGCGAGTTTACTACTCGAAGGAAAACAAAAGACAAGCTATTATTGTAGTCCGATCATTTGCTTCATTGGATTAGGGCCCGTGACGAATGAGGGCCACAAATGGGTCGATTAGCTCGCGTGGGCCGCACGGGAAGCCAATTTTTGTGGCATCATCCTCACATACTGCTCCTCCATTCTATTCCCTATTATGCTCTTAGGTACTACACCATCGAATTTTTGAAATAATATTATTTTAAAAAAATTACAAAAATAAATAGTCAACAAAATATAAAACTAGGTTACTGTCGCCATTTGAAATGGTGGAATTATCCAATCATCATTCCAAATGACGAGAGATCCTAGAACAGTACAGAGATGTCTCTATCGCTAGTTGAAATGGCAACAAAACCCTATCGCCACTCCAACTGACGACAGGACCCTGACGCCATTTCAACTAGAGACAGGGACCCCCTATTAAAAATTTGTAATATTAAAATTTAAGACAATCGTCATTTCAAATGGCAACAGGATCCCGCAAGTCCCTAAATTTTTTAATATTAAAATTTAGGAAAATTGACAATTCAAATGATGATAGGGATCCCGCAAGTTCCTAATTTCTTTTAATATTAAAATTTAGAAAAATTATCATTTCAAATACGACTGGGATCCCGCAAGTCCCTATCGTCATTCCAAATGACAGCACAATCTATGCTATAAAAGACCCCAAAATTCTGGCATAACTCACTTTTATTCAAAAAAAAAAAAAGAGAAAGAGGGGGAGGGGGAGGGAGAGGAGTAAAGAGGAGGAGAGAAGCTAGCGAAGCGCTGCCTGTCCGATCGTCCACCTTTCAGGTAATTTTTTTGACCGAATGAATTACATAGTTTTAGATGTACGGTTACGTAGTGTAGTATGTTGTACATTATCCTTTTCAGTTGGTAGTTTAGTTTTAGATATGTGGTTAATCGTGAGAATCTTTTTTACGGTGCAGTAGATCAAATATATCGGACGCCACCAATTTTAAAATTCACTACGATCAGGGGACTATTCTTGAATGGTCCCGAGGGGATTGATTTGCGTTATTTTCAATCGGCGGCTTTTACCCTAATAAGACCAGAGCAACATACATGGGGCGTTGTGATGCGGTAGTTATACCACACATTCGATTTGGACCATGATGTGTATGATCTGAGATTGAGTTGCCTTGCCAACTGAGCACCACAGGGCACATATTGGGAGTTAGTGCAGCTCAAGGGAAAAAGGTCATGGCAGTCATAGGGCGAAGGAGGAACTATGGGATTTGGTCCTTTTGGCCCAGGCATATGCCTAGCCCACTTCTGCATCGGCAGCTGAACAAGAAGGGGGTGGTGATACCGAAGAAGTCGAGGACTCCAACCACAGTGCGGTGCACACAATGGCTGAAGGTCCAGAAGTTGCTGATGTTGTCGATGAAAATCGTGTGAAAGGAGCTCCTTCAATCAGGCAAGCTAGTGGGCTTGCTGACGAGGGTGAGGAGCTGGAAGCCCTAGTTCAAAAGATGGATCTCGAAGATCAATACTACATGGCATTGTCAAAAAATAAAGGATCAAACAACGAGAATGATGTGGAATAGCATGCGGTTTCATCCGAGTGGAACACATACTAGTTCGACAATCTCGTTGTTAACGAAGGCTCCCGTGTGTCGTGGGAGTACGACCAGAACAAGGTTAGGCGTGGAGAGCAAAACAGAAGGCATTGGAATCAAAATTTGGTACGTTTGAGGAGTCTTACCACAACTTCCCAGGCCAACTCGAAGTTATACAAGACAGGAATCCGACACTCATATCAACATTCAAGATTTCATGCATCCGAAGTGGGGGCAATAAGAGGGTACTGAAGCAAGCATTCTTTGCCTTTGGTTCATGCATCAATGCATTTCGATATTGTCGTTCAATCTTGTGCGTGGAGGGCACATTCTTAGCTGAAAAGTACAAGGGCTAGATACTGATTGCAATAGCGATGAACGGGAACAATCAAGTTCTTCTCGTGGCATTCGCATTCGTTGAAAGCGAGAACATGAGGTGTGGAGATAGACAGCAGACTAACCATCACTACCGAGTTCTACTTTTATAATAGTAAAGATATTTACATCCCTAAAGAAATACACCTCGTACCGTGCATGTACACAAGTGGCAAGCCAACTTATCTATAGCTGAGATTTGCCAAATTGAATATTGATAAATGCAACCTGCATGGTGTGTGTGTGTGTATATATATATATATATATATATATATATATATATATATATATAAAGCCTTTTTCTACTCCATGAGTAGTTACTCCCTATTCCGTATCTCACAACATAGGGAGTATCTTGCAACCGAGAGTATGTATGTGTACTATACGAGTATATAAGACCACCTAGGTGGTATTTACACCTTTTAAGGGGTGGTATGTACAATTTTTTAGACATACTCCTTTTTATGTGCGAATATGAAGGTATGTACAAAATATGCTAAAAATTATGGTCTCTCTTGCAAATTTTTCGTGTGGTTCACGTTGGAGTATCTTATAATAAGTATATGAGTATACTAGCAACGTGATAAAGGAGTATGCCAAGTTATTTTAGGTGATATATCGAGGTGAAAGTAACTACACCTAGGAGTAAAAGTATATATATATATATATATATATATATATATATATATATATATATATATATATATATATATATCTCCACTTCGAATATACCACTTAAATAAATATATTATATTTATTTATTATTTTTAGTATACTTAAATACAAATTATAAGATACTCAAATATGACTTGATTGAAAAATTTTCATTGGAGCCTTTTATTTTTGCTATATACCCTTTTCATGTATAAAAAAAAGTATATACACAAATTTTGCTATAAAAGGTGGACTTTAATGATTTTTTTTTTGTAGAACTCACATTGAGTATCTTAAAAGTCAGAGTCAACTAACAATATGCAGAACTCTTTTCTATATAAACATCTTGAGATCTCCCCTATCTCTGCAAAGCTAGCTAGAAACCCCATTTCCATACTTAGTGGCACGCACTTAGAGATGAAGATTTTTCATGCTCAATAAGCGGCTCTCTGTGGGGTTACACTTCTTATAGGATGGTTAGTACGCTGGGTATACAAATGGATTAATCCCCCTTGCAATGGGGTTCTCCCTCCTGGCTCCATGGGATTCCCTATTGTTGGTGAGACCATGGAATTCTAGTTCAGGGCAAGCCCTTCCTTGGACATCCAAAATTACTACAAACAAAGGTTGAAGAGGTAAAGGAGCTCAAATTGTAAACATTTTTCATTTGTTTATATTGTGTCATAATTTTCTCACTACCATTTTATCTTCTTTTTTTCACTTATACATAAAAACTGAATAGCATGGGGAAAGGACCTAGTTTTGGTCGTAATATGACTCGAGAACGTAGCCTACACACCTGGTTTCGGATTGCATGGCACCTGGTGGAGTAGAATAGAGTCCACCTTATATTTGATCAGATCGTAAGCAAAGAGCGCTTTTGCCGGACGTTGCATTCGAAGGCCTTTCACCCCTCTAAAGGCCCTGATTGTCCGCACGAGGTGAAACGAGCCCTGTGGGCCCTGCCCTCCCGGCTCGGCTGAGTGTTTGGATACAACGCGGGGCGAAAAAACCCCATCCCAAACCACCCGATTATCTCTCGTCGGACTCTTTGCAATTGCAAGCGTGTTACATACCTGATACAGGGGACAAGTTGGAGTAGAGAATTGGGGAGGAATTAGACAGAAATTAGTCTGGGAGTAGAGAGGAATCAGATGGATTGGAGCAAGAACAGAAAGGGATGGGAAACAGACAGGAGCAAGGAGGCAAATGCCTTGTTCTATTCGGTTCCCTTCTCTCTGAATACATCCTCTCCTACTTATAATTCTCAACTCCCCCAATATATTCTCTCTCTCAAAAAAAAGAACTCCCCCAATATACTCTATGACACCTGGGCCCGTAGAACAGTAAGCCATATATTAAGGCCCGCCAACCAGTTTCCTACTCACTGGTACGTGAGTACGTGACAAAGCGCCGCCTCCGCCTGCACGAGTGGCCTCGCCGCCGGCACGTCCTCCGCCCTAAGCGCAGCCCCGCCACCGGCACCGCTTCCGCCTCCATGCCTAGCCTCGCTTCCGGCAGCGTCTACGCCTGCATGCACGGCCGCACCGCTGGTTCCTGATGCGTCATGGGCGGCAAGCCACATGTTGGCGCTCCAAATCTGGTGGTGGTCGTCCCTGGGTGACCTTGCGTCGGAAACGCTGTGGAGCGCGCCCATGACGACCCAACGTGGCAAGCGTAGGATCGGCTACGGCAATAATGACTCCGACAACTTTTTCCCATGCTACCTCTGGATTTAACACTCAACATGAGTGTAGGATCGGCTCCGACAGTTAGAGAAGACGCAATTGGCAGATTTACGGTGAGATACGGCTCTCTCCTCCGTGTCTTTACCTCTCTACATGAGCATATGGTACGTCTGTATTCAGTTGGATTGTTTGTTTTGAAAATTTAGAAATTGTTAATTTCACTAACTCTTACGATGATTGAGCATTTGCTTCCAATTTAGATTGAAACGATACTGAAGCTAACATGATATTAATTCATTAACTCATGAAGTTTGATCCCAGCAAGCTAACATTACTTAATACTAGAAGCATTTGATGAAATATTTATTGGGGCGGTGTGTGCGAGCAGTTTGAAAGACGGTTACGGTAGCTGAGAGTTGCACAGGAAATTAAAAGGCTTTGATCACAAGCTAGTGGAAGAAAACGATATCTATGGCTCAAATATCAACACTTGCTAGTAAAACTTTCAACAACTGAATTTGTTCAGTGATATAAAAATAAATGCTCTGCATGTCTTATTGCCACCACCAGTAAACGTGACGATGTATTTGCTATATTTTCATAATTGTATCATATTTGTTGATAATTCATGCAATCACACCTTCCAATTAGTACAACACCTTATGCAATCTTTTGGATATATGCTAATTGGTTAACTATACCTTTCACAAATTTGTATATCTTTTCAATATATGCTTTTTATCCATAGCAATGCACGAGCATCAGCTAGTATATCAAAACAGTGTATAAGATCATATATTTAGTACGTCCACTTGTATACACGTTGGTGATTTTATTTAGGAAGAAGTCCATTATATCCCCTCAAGTATTGACATGCAGATAAGTGACCCCTGTATTAAAAAATCGGCCCTTTGACACCCCTAAGTTGTAAAACCGGGCAAGCAACCCCCTCGGGCTGTTTCATACAGCGGTTTTGCTGACGTGGCATCCGATCGGGCGGTTTGCGGTGTGCGTGACTCGACTGCCCGCCAGCTTCTACCCCTCTTTCACCCGACATGCTGCCCCTTCATCTTCTCCACCGCTTGCTTGTCCATCCCCTCCACCACGCCCGCGCCTCCTCGGCCTGGCTCGGCCTCTCTCCCTCCCTGGGCGCCGCCTCCCCCATGGCACCACCGCTGCTGCTGGCCTCTGGCCGTCGGTCTCTGCTCGTCCCCTCTCTCTCTCTCTCTCTCTCTCTCTCCTCTACTCCCTCCACACCTACATCCACCCGGACGCTATCCTCTCCACCATCCCCAACTCCGGCTCCGGACCCTCCAAGTGCGGCGGTGCGCACGCCCGAGCCTACTCGGCCCAGCTCAGCCTCCCTCCCTCCCCAGGCGCCGCCTCCCCCATGGCGCGCCCGCTGCTGCCGGCCTGGCGGCCTTCGCCGCCGACCTCGCTGGCCCTCCCACTCCGCCTCCACGTGGTTCGGGGCTCCTCGCCCCGATCGCGGCGTCCACCGCATCCTTTTTCTCTCCCCAGGCGCCACCGAGCCACCGACGCCCTTCTTCCCCAAGCCGGCCTCGCCGCCACCATCCCCGATCTCCATCTCCGATGAGGTTCTCGCCGTCTTGAGTGCGTCATACCGTATCCCCGGCCCTCCTCTCTTGTTCCCCTCCCTTCTCCCTATCTCTCCGCCGCCGCACAGTCCTTCTACTTCCTCGCCGACTGCCCTCGTCGCGCCGCCACTCCGGTCTTCCTCTGACCGCTCCAAGGCACTTTGCGCGTTCCTTGTGCCGCCGTCGTCCTCGTTCTCCTCCTTGTTTCCTCATAGTGTCACCGAACCGTCAAGGTCCTCGCGCACCCAGGAGCTCCGTCCGCCGCCGCCACCGTGCTTCTCCAGCCAAGTCGCCACCACCCGAAGAACCACCTCATCCCCGAGAATCCATTTTTGCCCTCATCTGCCCCTGACTCGCCGCCGCATGCCGTTGACGCCGCTTGCCATCGCTGCCGCCAACTCTGTTCTTCCTCTCTGTCCCTCTCTCTTCCACCTCTTGCGCCATCTCAGCGCCACCAAATCGCCACACCCGATGACACAACGGCCTACGTGGCGAAACCGGTCCGACCGGATGCCTCGTCGACAAAACCGCGCATGAAATAGCCGGAGGGTTGCTTGCTGGTTTTGCAACTTAGGGATGTCAAAGGGCGATTTTTATCTGAGATGATCACTTGTCCGCATGTCAATACTTGAGGGGTGGAATAAACTTCTTCCTTTTATTTATGCTTGTACAGTTCGTCCGTTTGTAGCGGTTCGGCCCAGGCTAAGGCGGGAGCGGGAGGGAGGCCGGGAGCGGGAGGGAGGCCGAGCTACGGCTCTCACCGTCGCACGCCATCCGCGGATTGAAAAAGAGGGGCAGGCCAGTTGAGTGCTAAGCGCGGCACGGGCCACAGGGGCGTTTGGGGTAGGGGCGCGGGCCGGCAGCGCAAGGGGACCTCAGGGCGGCCCAGTGTGTTTGTACTGAGCGCACCACATGCCGGCTGCGAGTGTTTCAGCCTACCGGATCCTCGCTGTGGCCGTGGCCGTGTGCCGTGCGGTGCGGCCGCGCAGATCTTGAGCCAGGCCGAATGGAAGCCCGCCGGCTGTTATAAGCTGTTATAAACGCACTCTTTTGGGAATTCAGCCCAATCAAGCCCACACGTAATTCTCTCCGGCACCCTTCAACAGCTTGCGAACGTCTCGATAAGCGTGTGCCACTTGCACGCTTGTTTGTACTGCTAAAAAACAGCGGCTTGCAAAATGCAAATTGTGCAAACTACTACTGCATGTAACATGCATGGCATGGGCCGTGGGGGCACGCACGACCGCACGAGCCGGCGAAGAGATTGTGCATTTCTTTCCTCTCTTCTGTGGTAGCTACCGGTTCCACGCATCCGAGGTTTCATTACTTTGACGAATCTTGCAAGTTGCAACAGACCCAACCGTACGTAGCTCGTGTTATTCTTTCGGGATCGGACGAGCTAACACGTTACTGTAACATGGGAACTTGCACTGGAGTCTGGGCTCCTTCAGAAACGAGTACAACCCTTCGTGTGCATTGTGTTTCTACTACACGGTCACTCGTCCAACCTGCACATACAAACTAGCTGAAGGTCGTGCATTGAATATAGTACCATGACCTGTGCAACTTGTCGCGTGTTGGTAGGTGTAACACCCCCTCCCTTTTTCTTCCTTCTTCCCGGGTCAACCATCCCCTTTCTTCAATCTCGCGGACCCCTGCAACCTCCTGTGCCGCCTCGCGCGCCGCGCCATCGCCCGAAGCAGTCCGTCCGCGTGCTGCGCCGCTGGCTTGCTGCCTTACGAGCGCCACGCATGCCTCGGCCGCCGTGATGACCGCGCCCGCCACGCCTCCTTCTTGCCGCACACGCCGTCGGACCCCCTCTCTTCCCACGCCCGCTTCGTCCCGGCTATAAAGCCCGCCGCCCTCCCTTCCTCCCCTCCTCCCTCTCCGGTAAACCCCCCCAAGCAAGAAGAAGAAGGAGAGAGCCGAAGCACTTACCTCGTCGCCGCTGCCGTCGGTGAGTGCCGCCCTAGCCGCACCTCCCGTCGCCCCGCCGCCGTCTTCATCATTTCCTCCGTCGTCGTCGCCGACGCCGCCCCCTTCTTCCCGAGCGTCGTCGCCGCCCCTTCTTCCCCCTCCCGCGCGCGCCGCCGCCTCCTTTTCCCCTCCTCTCCCAGCACACGCCGCCGCGCCCGAGCCCTCTTCTCCCTCTCCGGTCGCCGCCGCCCTCATCTCCCCCCTCTCCCTTTCCCTCGCTCGGCCCGAGCCCCCCGCCCCCCCTCCTTTTCTTCCGCCGGCAGCCGCCTCCTCGCTGGGCGCGCGCTTGCTGCGCCGTGCGCTTTCGCCCGTAGCGTGTTTGGCCGAGCCGTGGCCAGGCGGTTTCTTGTATTTGGGCGCGGATTTATTATTTTTGTGATTTTCGTTTTCTTTTTCTATTTCAATTCAAAGTGAGATTTCAAAAATTAGTATCTCCCCATTTAACTCAAAAATTATAAAATAAATTTCTAAAATTTATTAATTCAAGATCTTGCTAATGGCATAGGTCTTGTTCAATTTGGAGTTTATTTGTTGTTCATTTGTATTTAATTGCTCTTTTTGCTTATCCGTGTCTTTTTCTGGTACGTTCGTCCGACTATGATTTGAAGACGTCGGAGATCCCCAAGTTGATCAAGCCCAAGGCTATCAAGATCTTCTAGCCTATATCCCAGGCGAGTCAATACTTTGATCATATTGAGCCTACATTTTATGTAAATTACGTTCTTTTAAAAATAGCAAATCGCATGCTCTAATTTTTCTTTCAAGTGTATGCTAAAGCTTAAGGTAGATAAATACCCACTTGATGATTAATTAATTATTATGTCATCCTTGACAACTTGAATCTCTTAATCTTTGTCGCCCTAGTAACTATATGGTAATACTAGCTATAGGTTGTACTTAAGCGACATGCTAGCCTTGCTTAAGTACCGGAACATTAAAATGTCATAATCATCATCTCTTCAAATATAAAATGATTTGGGCAGTCATTATGGGTAAATGACTGAGATGGTTAAGTTGTTGTATTTTTTACTTCTCAAAAACCCTAAATTGCTATTACCACATGCAGGCGGTGCGTGATGGATAGTACGACAGTGGGTGCTAATGTAGCCCAAGGACTGTCGCGTTGTGGTTGGTATGTGGAATGAACCGCCTGGATAACCCTAAGGACTTAATCTTGTCATGACCTCTCGTGTAAAACAAGTACAACCACAAGTCTGTAAAGTACAAACCTGGCTAAATAATTTGTATCCTCGAGTCTGAGTTGCACGGTAGATGTCTGCGGCCAGTAAGCCTCTATGGCGAAGGCGTCGGGCGCACTGACATAAGTCGTTAAGAGGCGCAAGAGGGGTCTAGGTAAGGGTAAACGGATCTAAGCGGACGTAACCCTTGAAGACGAAACCTTAGCGGTGTAACTAATCTGCTGGATGCATTGTAAAGGCCTTGTGATGATCTCCCGATTCACATGTCTACGAAACGTGTGTACATATCCGGATGATTATCTCTTGTGGGTAAAGTGTACAACCTCTGCAGAGTGTAATAAACTATTCGAATAGCCGTGCCTCACGGTCAAAGGCGGACATGGGAACTTAACTTGAGTTAGTTCTATTTCAAAAACCTTTGTGGGTGGTATGAAAATGTGGAGGACTCACCTAGCCCTGTTTGGATTTTGCACGAGTTTTGAGACTCGGTGATGTTAATATGTGGGTTAGCCCCAATCAAAATAAGCATCAGGTAGAGTTTCCGATGGAGGGAACCTCTGCTGATATCAACTATTGCACAACTACTCTCTTTAATAAAATACAATTTATTAAAACGCTAAGTGCTAGGAATTTGTAATTATGATATTTGAAAACCTTGCTTTAGCAAATAAAAGAACCCGAGCCATCCTTGTTAAGCCTTGTATGTATATTATTGCATTGTGTATTGGCTCGCGAGCATGGAAGTTGTGCTCATCCTCGCTCTCTCTCCCCCCAAAATCCTCAGAAGCAGGAAATCGTGGAGATTGCAACTACTATGAGGATTCAGAAGTCAGAGGACCAGGAGATGGTGAAGTGTAGTGTAGTCTTCAGGTGTTCTAGTCTCGCTTGATCCGATTGACTCGTCGAACTTGCGTGCATCAATACTATCAAGCCTTGGTTAATATCGCGCGCACGGGTTTCCCGATCGCTGCGTGTGGAGAGATGTGCTCTCACCCTTTTGCTCCGTTGTCGCTTCCGCTTTTGTAATGTAATCAATTTGTGCATTCGGCCCTATTGTAAAACTCGACCCGACGGTCTATGTAAACTCTGTTGTGTTGAATTAATGAATGGTGCGGTTCTCGCTATGTATGAATTGATTCAGATGTATTCTGTGAGTGCTAGCTACGATCCGAGGAATAGCACAAGTGTTTCACGAGGATTACGGATTAGAAAATCCGGTCCGACAGAGTGAGTATCGAGCATCATTGTAGGAGCCTTAGCTAGGCTGAGTCGAGCCTAAGGACTTGAGTTCTATTTTCAAAAACTAAGAAAAGCTTTGGCAAAATATAGAGTAATTATTGCTCTTACTCATCCCTCTTAGTTCTTTACTTACCTTGACTCCACTTGAGTTTTTACTCAGTTCTGACTCCCTCTCTTGTTCAAAATTTTAGATGATCGTATCGTCGTCCGATGACCTGTGGGATTTCTTTTCTCATGGTGAGAATGATGAAAAGTTTGTCGGTATTCCTCCGCAAACTCAAGCAGTACCTTGGTTCGCCACCAACCCACCCTCAGAGGCCGGAAGACCTAGGTTCTAGATCGAGAGTCTCAGAGGTTGAGTTCGTCACTCACACCTTTCCAACTGAGCATCCCAGAAGCCGCTATTCCGATGTCGTTCAGGACGTAGCGCGCTTCGCCTCGACTCACGTTGTGCCGCGTGCACAAGGATCTCCTTTTGAGGTCGCCTTTTCTGTCCCTTTCTGTCTCTCCAGGAGGGAGAACACTACCTGAAGATCTTCGACATCAAGAACACCGTTGTTGCAGTAGCCACTGTGATGCACGCCCCAGCTCCTCCTGCACCAACCATCATCCTCAGTGACCCGGCATCGATCAGACGTCTTGGACCCCGCACCAGGATCGCTGCATGCAAGAGTGTGCGACGTCCCAGTCCACCGCCCGTCATCAACGTCGAAGACTCCAGTCGAGGACGCAGCCTTTCTCGGTCGCCCGACTTCAGTCGCGACCGTTCCGCTCCGCCCCGAACAGCGCACGCTGCGATCGATTACCGATTGAGTAGTTAGCTTAGTTTAGCTAGCAGTGCTTGCTTTAGCAACCCTTTGGTTGCTAGCACTTCTTGGTTCCTTCTTTTGTAGACGTTGTGTTTGTATTCTTGTGTCATGGCTTAGCATAGCCTATATGCTATGTTTTAGGAGTCATATAACACTTAACCCCCTTAATATAATGCAGTTGTGTTTGGTCGTTTTCCTTCGTTGACTTGAAGTTCTTTGGTTGTGCTCTAGAGGGCCAGAAAACCCTCATATATCTCCTTTAGTTCTTAACCTCTTCTACCCGCTTTAGATGGCACCCAAAAGAGCATTAGCCCAGGAAAGTGGTGACAGTCGCAAGAAGATGACAGCACAAAGGCAACAAGACAACTACCCCCAACAGTTAGCATCTCTTGGCAACTCGTCACTCAATCGGTTGGTAGCCCAACCACCAAGAGCTCCAGCTCTACATTCTAGTGGAAATGGTCTCCACACTCTTCGCCCCGCCGAGCAACCAGGCGAGGCAATCCCGCGAAGAAACCTCTCGCGCTTTGTGCAGCATGGAGAAAAGGTCACTTCGCTAACCGGTGCCCTCAACGTCATAACACTACTGCGAAATTCAACTCGGGAGTCGTTCCAATCCAAGGCCGGACCTCGGCTCCAAGCAAGAATCATCAGGCTTCGCAAGCTTCAAGGTCTACACAGACACCAAGCCACAGCCAAGTGGGCAAATATCCCCAACGGGATTTTGGAGAACTAGAAAGGAATATCATCGCCACCAATCTCAGCCTTAGCAAATAAGAACTCGTCAAGGGCCCTAGCAAAAAGCAAGTTATACCCGCCGAAGTTCTACTAGACCCAGAAGCTCTGCCAAATGCTTGCTTTGATTGTGGCAAGACAGGACACGCCACCCAATTATGTCCTCCAATACGACAAGATACAAGAGGAGCATGCTTCACATGTGGGCAATGTGGACACTATTGCTACACGTGCCCAGTTCCGTACTATCTCTGCTGTGAGGAACACCATCAATCAGAAGATTGCCCTATGAACCAAGTAGCATGCACGCGTTGTGGACAAAAAGGACATCAGGCAGACCAATGCCATGTAAATTGTCCCAACTGTGATGAGGATCACCAGTCAGGTGAATGCCCGATGAGTAAGGCTACGTGCTTCCTTTGCGAAGGACAAGATCACTGCCCCAAAGATTGCTCCTTGCGCCTATTACTAACCAAAGCAGCCGAGTTGCGACGGATGAGTTTTCAAGCCGCAGTGAGAATCGTCATGAATGAAGTTGGCAAAAACAACCAATATCAGAGCCCCTTGGTGGAAATGGAAGAAAATGAGAATGTTCTCCGCGCTCGCCGCCCTGCGAGACGACCTGCAGCGCACAATCGGATAGCTCGTCTTCGCTGTTACAACTACAGAGAAAAAGGACATTTTGCTAACGAGTGCCCTCAACCAGTCGTATCGAAGTACAACCTGAGAGCCACACCAGCACGAGGTCAGACTTCAGCTGCAAGCCAAAGTTATCAAGTCTCGCAAGCATCCAGAGCCGCTTCCACTCCAAGCCAAAGCCGAAGCCAAGGCCATGTCATCGCCGCGGAAGCCCAAGCCGCTTCAGGAGTAATGAGAGGTACGTTCTCTATCTAATCCGTGTAGCTCGAATCTCGGGGTCGAGATTCCGTTTAAGGTGGGTAGGATTTGTAACACCCCCCCTTCCCCCCCTCCCTTTTTCTTCCTTCTTCCCCGGGTCAACCATCCCCCTTTCTTCAATCTCGCCGGACCCCCCCTGCAACCTCCCCTGTGCCGCCTCGCCGCGCCGCGCATCGCCCGAGCGATCCCGTCGCGTGCTGCGCGCTGCTGCCGCCCCACGAGCGCCCACGCATGCCTCGGCCGCCATGATGACCCGGCGCCGCACGCCTCCTTCTTGCTGCACACACTCGTGGACCCCTCTCTTCCCGCTCCTCGCTCGTCCCCGCTATAAAGCCCGCCGCCTCCCTCCTCCTCTCTCAGTAACCCCAAGCAAGAAAAAAAAAGGAGAGAGCCGGGCACTTACCTGCGTCGCCGCTGCCGTCGGTGAGTGCCGCCTAGCCGCACCTCCGTCGCCCCGCCGTCTTCATCATTTCCTCGTCGTCGTCCGCGCGCCGCCTCTTTCTTCCCGCGTCGTCGCCGCCGCCTTCTTCCCCCCCGCGCGCGCCTCCTCCTTTCCTCCTCTCCCGGCCCCGCCGCGCGCCCGAGCCCTCTTCTCCTCTCTCGTGCCCGCCCCTCATCTCCCCCTCTCCTTTCCCTCGCTTCGCCCCGCCCCTCCTTTTCTTCCGCCGGCGGCGCGCTCCTCGCTGGGCTGCGCGCGCCACGCCGTCTTTCAGCGCATGTGGCGTGTTCGGCCAGCGTGGGCCGAGCGGTTTCTTGTATTTGGGCCGCGCGGATTTATTATTTTTTGTGATTTTCGTTTTCTTTTTCTATTTCAATTCAAAAGTGAGATTTCAAAAATTAGTATCTCCCCCATTTTAACTCCAAAAATTATAAAATAAATTTCTAAAAATTTATTAATTCAAGATCTTGCTAATGGCATAGGTCTTGTTCAATTTGGAGTTTATTTGTTGTTCATTTGTATTTAATTGCTCTTTTTGCTTATCCGTGTCTTTTTCCGGTACGTTCGTCCGACTAGGATTTGAAGACGTCGGAGATCCCCAAGTTGATCAAGCCCAAGGCTATCAAGATCTTCTAGCCTATATCCCAGGCGAGTCAATACTTTGATCATATTGAGCCTATATTTTATGTAAATTACGTTCTTTTAAAAATAGCAAATCGCATGCTTTAATTTTTCTTTCAAGTGTATGCTAAAGCTTAAGGTAGATAAATACCCACTTGATGATTAATTAATTATTATGTCATCCTTGACAACTTGAATCTCTTAATCTTTGTCGCCCTAGTAACTATATGGTAATACTAGCTATAGGTTGTACTTAAGCGACATGCTAGCCTTGCTTAAGCACCGGAACATTAAAATGTCATAATCATCATCTCTTCAAACATAAAATGATTTGGGCAGTCATTATGGGTAAATGACTGAGATGGTTAAATTGTTGTATTTTTACTTCTCAAAACCCTAAATTGCTATTACCACATGCAGGCGGTGGCGTGATGGATAGTCTGACGATGGGTGCTAATGTAGCCCAAGGATCGCGTTGTGGTTGGTATGTGGAATGAACACTTTGGTGGTTGGTATGTGGAATGAACCGCTTTGGATAACCCTAAGGACTTAATCTTATCATGACCTCTCGTGTAAAACAAGTACAACCACAAGTCTGTAAAGTATAAACTGGCTAAATAATTTGTATCCTCGATCTGAGTTGCACGGTAGATGTCACGAGGCAAGTAAGCCTCTATGGCGAAGGCGTCAGGCGCCTGACATAAGTCGTTAAGAGGCGCAAGAGGGGTCTAGGTAAGGGTAAGCGGATCTAAGCGGACGTAACCCTTGAAGGCGAAACCTTAGCGGGTGTAACTAATCTGCTGGATGCATTGTAAAGGCCTTGTGATGATCTCCCGATTCACATGTCTACTAAAGCGTGTGTACATATCCGGATGATTATCTCTTGTGGGTAAAGTGTACAACCTCTGCGAGTGTAATAAACTATTCGAATAGCCGTGCCTACTGGTCAAAGCGGACATGGGAACTTAACTTGAGTTAGTTCTATTTCAAAAACCTTTGTGGGTGGTATGAAAATGTGGAGGACTCACCTAGCCTCGGTTTGGATTTTGCACGAGTTTTGGACTCAATGATGTTAATATGTGGGTTTAGCCCCAATCAAAATAAGCATCAGTAGAGTTTAGATGGAGGAACCTCTGCGATATCAACTATTGCACAACTACTCTCTTTAATAAAATACAATTTGTTAAAACGCTAAGTGCTAGGAATTTGTAATTATGATATTTGAAAACCTTGCTTTAGCAAATAAAAGAACTGAGCCATCCTTGTTAAGCCTTGCATGTATATTATTGCATTGCGTATTGGCTCATGACACGGAAGTTGTGCTCATCCTCGCTCTCTCTCCCCAAAATCCTCGAAGCGAAAAATCGTGGAGATTGCAACTACTATGAGGATCCGAGTCGGAGGATCGGAGATGATGAAGTGTAGTGTAGTCTTGGTGTTCTAGTCTCGCCCGATCCAGTTGACTCGTCGAACTTGCGTGCATCAATACTATCAAGCCTCGGTTAATATCGGGCGCTGCGGGTTTCAGTCGCTTGCTGTGGAGAGATGTGCTCTCACCCCTTTGCTCCCGTTGTCGCTTAGCTTTTAATGTAATCAATTTGGCTGTTCGCCCTATTGTAAAACTTCGACCGACGCGGTCTATGTAAACTCTGTTGTATTGAATTAATGAATGGTGCGGTTCTACGCCATGTATGAATTGATTCGCGATGTATTCGTAGTCTTGACTTCGATCAGGGAATAGCGCAGTGTTTATGAGGATTCGGATTAGAAAATCCGGGTCCGGCAGTAGGTGGACAACCTAGCTGGCGTATTCGACCGCCTCCATGCATCCAAATGTGCTGTGTGGCATAATATGCATGGATTATATGGTCACTGGTGTTCGTTGTTTGATACTCTGATCTAGTAGTTCTCGCAGTTTATTTGTCAGGATTCATCCGAGGTTTCCTTCGACGAATCTTTCAACGGCGACAAAGCGCCAGCCATGACCACGATCCAAAATTCCATCCCTGGCGTGACAATAATGCACACCAAGACATGCATGTCTGACGCTGCACCTTCAGAAACGCGACGTCTCTTGCAGTAATCTTGCTTTCCTGTCTCTCGCTGCAAGAGTATGCCATGTACCCGTGCGAGCAAATTTTATCTGCCAACCATACAATATGCCATATTAATTGCCACGGCTTGCTGCAAATTTGTCACAGGGATTCGAGGTGCATGCCTACCTGGCAGATTTGTCATATTTGGTAGCTACTAAAAGTTCTAAGCCTTAGATCGATGTCCATGCTGTGGCCTGTGGGGTGGTAGGGTATAATCCTCAGCGGGGCAGTTGCCTACTTGTCAGGAGTTGCAACTCCTGCAGACTTGCAGCAAGCCATGTTGTTCTCTACCAAGCACCAAGCCATCAACACTTTGATACAGGAGTTACTTGTCACTCTTGCAGCATAAGTTCCAAAACTTGCCAACTCAGTATGTCAGGTGTTGAGCTTGTTTGCGCTGTTGTGGTTGGCTTAGCCCAGCCTGGCTTAGCGACAGGCGTGTAACTTTTAGGTAGTACTATATAGCCACACATAACGAAATTATGCAACACAGGGGCGGAGCCAGCGCCAGTTGACGCCTTGGGCCGGCCCAATACATTTCCAACTGTATGTGTATTTTAGCATGGTATTTTTAGTATATCTCTGAAATTTTACCTTGACATTTTTGGCCCGAGGCCCAGCTCCGCCCCTGATGCAACATACTCCACTATTTGCATGCATGAATACAGGAAAAGAGCATCATATTCATGCATGGTTGCTTGAATCTGTTGGGAGTTGCGAGTTGGCAACCTTGGATCGATGGCAGTGACTGCTCTCTTTAATCTTCATTCTTCAAGTCATTAGTAGATGCCTGAACCAACTAATAATAGTCAAAGAAGCATCCGTATCATATTGGTATTGTCTTCTCCTCTCATGTGGTCTCACAAGAAGCTAGCTCCATCTGAACTTTATAGTCAAAACTTAACATCCACTCGAAGAATCCGGTCAACGGATTCCATGTTTGCTGGGACGTCCTATGTAATGCAATTCGGAGCAGCTTGGAGGTGAAGAGACTCGAGCTTTAATTAAGGGAACAAAAGCTGCTTCATTGTGCGGAGTAGTATTTCCATTACTTTCTTCTTCTTTTTTGAGGCGAGGCGGAGAACTGCGAACTGCATTAAAGGAGAATAGAAAAACAAAGTTGAAGTTACAAAGATCCAAACAGCAGGAAGAGGAAAGAAGCGAAAAAGGGGAGCGAAGGCGAGCGAAAAAGCGAGGCAGGCGAAAACTAACAGGGAAGAAGAAAACGAGGAGAAGAAGAAGAGGGAGAAAAGGGGGGGAGGAGGAGGAGGAGGAAGAGAACAAGGAAAATAAACTATGCTAAGAGAGTGCCGCGTCGCCCGAAGGAAGGTAAGTCTCGCATCGCTTGCCCCGCCAAGAATCCAAGCACGGGCTTCCTCTTTGACTAATGCTACCATCCCTAGAGCTCCCGTTCTTTGGGCGTGAAAAATCCGCCTATTCCTCTCTTTCCAGTTTGGTGAGCATGATTAAGGAGCTTTGTCCCTTCGCACAGCGCCACTTCCTTTTCCGACGTTTGTGCCCACCATTGCAAAACCGATTCACGAAAGTCCCTATGCATCGGTGAATCTGATGCGAGTTGATTAGGATGCTATAGCATTCCACGCCCTCTTTGTGTAGACGCAATTGATAAACAGGTGCCTTGCTGTTTCTGGATTTCCGGTGCAAAGAGGGCACCAGAAATCATTTTGTATATGCCTTGCCGTTAGAATATCGGCCGTTGGAATCCGTTCCTGAACGATGAGCCATGCGAAAATTTTACACTTCTGCGGTGCCCAAGCGCTCCAGAAGAGGCTAACATAGGGCCTCTGTATTTATCCGTTCCTGGAAGTATTTCCATTACTTTCACTTCCGTTTCAAGAAAATTGACGTGGAAGTATTTCCATTACTTTCACTTCCGTTTCAAGAAAATTGACGATGTTGTTACTGCTAAACTTTCCAGGATGTGTCAGATATCCAAGCTGTGTACTTATCCAGGTCCATGCTTTTGTCGCGTCATGCCGTGTCAACACGGACAGAGCCAAAAAAAAATTACACATGGACTATATAGCGAGAACTAAACATTGAAGGATGCCACGTATATATATTTTACTATTTTATAAGCAAACTAAGAACTACATAGAATAAGTAATCAATCATAAGGGATTAGAGCTCCTACTAATCCCCTGTCCGTCCCTGCGTGTCAACTGCATGAGCATATAGGCAAACGAGCACCCAACCAAATAGTGATACTGCCGATCGAGTGGAAAAGATCAATGCCCTTGCTCTTTTCTTCTGTTTTGCACACTCGCTTAATTATATAGTTGCTTTTGACGTGCGTTTGTGTATTGCCCGCTCACGTGTGTTTGTACTCTTTTTTTTTTTTTACTCAAGCGCACATGAACGTGTTGGTCGTGTCGTGTGTGCCGCGGGGCGCGTATACAGGCGGAGATATGTTGAGTAGTACAAGTACTTTGACCAGTCGCGTAACACGCATGCATAGAGCATGCAAGCTTTGACAGTTTGGAGACCACGCATCAGCTCTTGATTACCTCTGCATCAAGGCGAAAGCAATAAAAAATCGAGCATATACGAAACCAGTGCCCATGCGTAGATTAGAATGAGAAGAATTCCATTATTTCGAAAATACAAGAGAGTTTATTTGTACGTCTTTCACTGCAGCAAAGAGGAAGAAAGGATGCGATCATATGTCAAATAAGTTAAAGTTAGAGAATAGTAGACGCCTTACTACCGTACGTGTAATATAAACTACTCAGAGCAAATGGCCCCTAAGATGCATCATGCTGTTGGCCGTGTTTTACTGAATTTGCACATGCCTTTCAACAATATCTAGATGTTCCACGAGTATTTTAATTAGACCTTCCTTAAGTTCACAGGCACGTTGCTTGCTTTGGATCTCCAGAAAGTTTGGGACTTGGGAGTTGTGCTTGTGCTTGTGCTAGCTTTTGAATGAGCTCTCAGTTTCTGTACTGCTTCAATCAAGGGCTAGGAACGGGAAGCACGCATGCAGAGTACTAGTTGCCACTAGTGGCCAAAGAAAATAATCGGTTGTCTTCGTATATATCATCATATGTGTATAATCATTGAGCCTGTATTGCAGGGTACATACACATATATATAGGATTTGATAAGGTAAAATAAAATTTGACTCAATATCATATGCACCCCAATCTCACTTGGATCCGCCCATGGTTCAACCTCTCAAACATCATTTGATAGAAACGACAAACATAAATTTGTTATGGCTATATACACGACATATCAGAAGTAATCTTGCATGAGCCCTAATCTCGTGGTAATGGTGCTATTTTTGTCATTTCATTCATACGGGGTTTAGTTTTTTTTTCTTTTGCTTCGTTTCAAAAATAACCTAAATGAGCACTGCACGGGAGCTCTGGAAGCACCGCAGTGGACGCATGTCGTCTAGCTATCCAACCAAAATTTTATTTTTGCCAATTCCACGAAAAAAAGAAGCTAGATTTGCTATTTCATCACCAAACAGCCAAAGAGAAGAAAAAACTCCCAATATATCTCGAAAAACGAGCAAGTAAGCAATGATGCATCGCGACGAGCGCCGAACTCCGCAGCGTCGGCCTAACGGGGGCAGTCGTATGCGGATGAAACGCGCTGTTTTGTGTCGGACCGGATTTTCTAATCCGAATCCTGCAGAAAACGGTGCTATTCCTGGATCGATGATAGCACTCACGGGCATTCTTGAATCATTCATACATGGCGTGAACTAAAGTATCATTATTACAATCAGCGAGTGACATAGACCACGTCGGTCGAGTTTTACAACGAGGGCGATCAGGCCAAATTGATTACTGTCTGAACACCGATTCACGGTGGCGGAAGCAAAGGGTGAGCTCATCTCTTCACGAGCAAGCGGCGGGGCAACTTTGTGTCGGATCGATATACCCAAGGACCGGATAATATCGGTTATGCGCAAGTACCAACGTCAACTTAGGCTGCGTCGAGGCCTAGACTACGAGATCCTAGACTACTCTTCATCGTTTCCTTGCCCATCGACTTCGGTTCCTCGTAGTAAGCATAGTCTCCTCCATCGCGTCATCCGAAGGGTTTGGGGAGCGAGGATGAGCACAACTACACGTGCTCGCGAGCCAATACACAATGCAATGATATACATTCAAGGCTTACAAGGATGGCTCGGTTCTTTTATTTGCGAAAGCAATACTTTTAAATATCATAAGTACAAATTCCTAGCACTTAGCATTTTCAACAAATTTCATTTTAGTTAAAGAGAGAAATTGTGCCATATTTGTATCGTGAGGTTACCTCCACCTTCATGCTTATTTTGATTGTGGTTACATCCACCACTAACGACATGGGTACCAAGACCGAGAATAACCAATCTCGGGGCTAGGTGAGCCGCCAAAATTTTCATACCACCCACAAAGGAAATTTTTAAATAGAACTAACTCAAGTTAAGTTCCATGTCCGCCTTTGACCGTAGGCACGGTACTGCTTAAGCAGTTTATAACTCTGCGAGAGATTGTACACTTTACCCACAAGAGACAATTAACTCGTTGCCCTACACGATTCCGTAGTCGTGTAGTCGAGAGGTTGTCACAATAACTTTTCTAAATATCTCGCCCCTTCCCTCGTCTCACCCATATGGGGTTATGCCCATACGTTGCGCGGGATGTCCACCTCAGCGACTGGCGTAGCGTGGCTACACCTCAGCGACTGGCGAACTTCACCCTTGACTCGGTGTCCCATCCAAGCCCGACATACCAGAGCTTGTGCCTCCTTTAACCCTCCAGGTGAGATGATTTTGGGATTTGATAAATGTACTAAGCCAAGTCGCGATTTGTTGCAGACTTGTGGTTGTACTGTTATACAGGAGGTCGTGACAAGATTAAGTCCTTAGGGTTGTCTGGACGGCTCAACCACATTCCCACCATTCTCGTGCTACATCCGCACCCACCATCTTTCCATCCGCCCAGACGGGGTATTAGCAGTTTAGGGTTTTTGAGATGTAAAATACAACAATTCAACCATCTCAGTCATTTACATTAATGTGACCAAGAATCATTTTATGTTTGAAATGATGATGATTAGGACATTTTAATGTCCCGTACTTAAGGCAGGTCTAGCATGTCGCTTAAGTACAACCTATAGCTAGTATTACCATATAGTTACTAGGGTGACAACGGATTAAAGGGATTCAAATTATCAAGGATGGCATATTAATTAGTTATTCCACAATGGGTATTTATCTACCTTAAACATTAACATACATTGATTATGAAATTAAAGCATGCATTTTGCTATTTTTAAAGAACATAATTTACATGAAATGTAGGCTCAATATGATCAAAGTATTGACTCGCCTTGGTTGTAGGGGAGAGAGTCAGGGTAGTCTTGTTCTTGATCGCGTGGAGGTCTCGGCGTCTCGAAATCTCTGTGGGCGAGTGCAAGCAAAAATAAGCGACAAACAACGAGAGCCATTAAATACACAAGAGTACACAAATGAACTCCAAATTGAACAAGACCTATGCCATTAGCAAGATCTTGATTTTAGAAATTTTAGAAATTTATTTCATAATTTTTGGAGTTGAAATGGGGAGTTATTCATATTTAAAGTCGACTTTTGAAATAAAATAGAAAAGGAAATTGAAAATCACAAAAAAAGAAAACCAAACGCCCGCACCAAAATTTCGGCCCGCCCTGTGGTGCCGAAAGCAGCGCTGCTGTGTGCCTGCCCACGAACCTGCGGCCAGCGGCGCGGCAGCAAGGCGGCAGGAGAGCGCGAGAGGAGGAGGGGTTCTGGGGCGGCGGCACGCGGAAGGGAGGGCTCGGGGCGCGCGCGCGCACCGGAGAGAAAGGAGGCGGCGGCGGAGGAAGATGGAGGGGTGGCGCGCGCGGAGAAGAGGGCCCGGAGGGCGGCGGCGGCGAGGGAGAAGGAGCTCGGGCGCGGCGCGCGGAGCTCACCACGGCAACGGCGGCGGCGGCGAGGTAAGCCTCGTGGCTTTTTCTCTCTTCTTCCTCGGTTTCTTTGCTTAGAAGGTGAAGGGAACGAGGGGAAAGGCAAGGGCTAGGGTTTTAAAGCCAGGCGGAGGAGCTCGGGAAGGGGTCGGGCGTGGAGGAGGGCGTGCGGCCGAGGCGATGATGACGGCGGGGCGACGGTGCAGAGGCGGCGGTGGCGTGCACGCGACGGCAACATCGGCGCCTTGGAGCGGAGGGAGGAAGGAGGAGGGGAAGTCCGTCGTGGGGGTTGACCTTGGCAAAGGGGGTCGGTGGGGTTGACCGGGAAGGAAAACGGGCATCACAAATCCTACCCACCTTAAACGGAATCTCGACCGAGATTGAGCCGCTCGAAAACGAGGGCGGAAATCCGGCTTAAGTTGATCTTCTCGCTCCGGTGGCTTCTTTGGTGAGTGATGGCTCCACCAACCTTACAAAGAGCGGATGACTTGGCGTCTTGTCCGCTTCGATGACGTCGAGGATCTTGATCACGTGCTCTGGATAAGTCAAATCTTTCTCAAGTGCAATGGCTTCGACGGAGTCCGCTCTTGGGCACTCGAGACATTTCTTTAGTTGAGAGCGTGGAACACGTTGTGGGCGTCGACAAACTTTCGGTAGCTCTAAGCGATAGGCAACTTCTCCACGCTTAGCGGTGATCGGAACGGGCCTATGTATCTTGGTGCGAGCTTGCCTTTAACTTTGAATCTTGGGTTCCACGAGTGGCGATACCTTGAGATACACAATATCTCCAACCGAAGTTAAGTCTCTTCGACGGTTGTCGGCATAACTCTTACTGTCTAGACCGAGTGCTTGAAGGCGATCTCGATTAGTCGAACTTTCTCTTGACTTGCTTGAGAGTATCGGTCCAAGACATATCCTCACTGATTCTAACCAATGCAGCGGGTTCTGCATTTTCTCCCATAGAGCGCTCAAGCGGGGACATTTGGACTTGATGATAACTATTGTGTATGCAAACTCGGCATACGGTAGACATTTTCGAGTCTACACAGTAAACTCCAAAGCACAAGCTCGAAGCATGTCTTCTAGGATTTGATTTGTTCTTTCCGTCTGACCATCAGTCTGCGGATGGTAGGCTGTGCTGAAGGTAAGGTGTGTTCCAAGGGCGTCATGCAAACTAGCCCAGAAATGCGAGGTAAATTGAGAACCTCGATCGGAGACTATTCTCTTGGGTACTCCATGCAAACACACGATCTGAGCCATGTATAACTCGGCTAACTTGTCTCCCTTGTAAGTTGTCTTCACAGGATGAAGTGGGCGACTTTAGTCAATCATCAACTATAACCCATCTTTGAGTCACATCCGGACTTAGTTCGAGTAGACCGGTAATGAAATCCATTCCGATTTCTTCCCATTTCCACCGAGGATCTGTGGGGTTGTAGCAATCCGGCTGGTCTTTGATGTTCACCTTGATTCACGACATACATCACAACAAGCTACATACTCGGCGATATCTCTTTTCATTCGTGGCCACCAATACAAAATCTTCATGTCTTGATACATCTTGGTGCTGCTGGAGTGCGAGTGTAAGCGAATCGTGAGCTTCCTTTAGAATCGATCTTTGAGTTCCTTCCGGTGGGGAACAAAGAGACGTTTCCCATACCATAGGATTCCTCGCGATCCACGACATCTTAGGGTCTTTCCTTTTGCCATGAGATGCTTGAATCTCGGACTCCGGATGCCCTTCTTGAGCGGTCTTGATTCGCTCTTCTAGAGTTGGATACGCTTCTCAAATGGCTAGGTGCCTTGCTCTATTAAACGAAGGTTGAGTGCCTCAAATTCCTTGCGAGCTCGGTTGATGTTCTTGAATCATGACATTATCTGCGATGGATTTACTGCTTAATGCATCAAAGAACTACATTAGCCTTTCGGGATGATAATGGACATCAAGTTATAATCCTTTATTAATTCTAACCATCTTCTTTGTCGAAGGTTGAGGTCCGATTGGGTGAAAATGTACTTGAGACTCTTGTGGTGCGTGTAGACATTACAGTGATTTCCAATCAAATAGTGTCGCCAAATTTTTAGGGCGTGCACTCTGCGCTAACTCCAAATCATGGGTTGGATAATTGTCTTCGTGAGACGGAGTTATGCGAAGCATAAGCTACAACTTTTCCTCCTTGCATGAGTACGCAACCAAGACCTTGGCGCGATGCATCACAATAGACTTCGAAGTCTTGATGGATGTCTGGCAGGATCAATACTGGTGCAGAAGTTAACTTCTTCTTCAATTCTTGGAAACTCTTTTCACAAGCTTCTGTCCAATCATACTTCCTTTCCTTTTTAAGCAGATGGGTCATTGGTTTGGAAAGCTTAGAGAATCCTTCAATGAAGCGTCTGTAGTACCCGGCCAAACCGAGAAAACTACGCACTTCCGTCACCGATGTGGGTTGTTTCCATTCCATTACAGCTGCTACTTTGGATGGATCAACTGCGATTCCTCCAGCGGATACAATGTGTCCGAGGAAACTGATTTCATGAAGCCAAAATTCACATTTACTGTACTTGGCATAAAGATGATTCTCTTTAAGCTTTTCTAAGACCAATTGCAAGTGTTCGGCATGTTCTTCATCGGTCTTTGAGTAGATCAAGATGTCGATCTATGAACACGACACAAACTTGTCTAAGGATTCCCTGGATAACTTTTTCATGAGGTTCATGAAGTAGGCTGGCGCATTGGTCAAGCCAAACGGCATGACGGTGAACTCATACGAGCCATGCAGGGTGGTAAAAGCCGTCTTAGGAATATCCTCATTCACGATCTTAAGTTGATGGTATCGACCTCGGGTCTATCTTGGAAAAGCGATGCTCTGTCAAGCGATCGAGCGGTCATCGATGCGAGGTAAGGGATACTTGTTCTTGATGGTCACATCATTGAGTGCTCTGTAGTCCACGCACAATCTGGCGGTGCCATCTTTCTTCTTCACAAAGAGAATCGCGAACCCGGGGAGAAGAACTAGGTCTAATGAAACCTTTGTCTTGCAAGTCTTCAATTTGTGTCTTAAGTTCTTCAAGTTCGTCGTGACCATTCTGTATGGTCTCTTAGCAATTGGGGATGTCCACGGCTTCAAGTTGATGACAAACTCAACATCTCTGCAGCGTGGCATGCACGGTAATTCTTGCAGGAAGACAGGGTATGCTTGAACTACGAGCGTTGTCTCTAGGGACAACTCTCCAAGGTGGTGGATTGTTCTATTCAAAGGAGAGGAGCGATCCACACTAACTCTTATTGTGGTCTCGGGTTCTTGGTGAGCACCACTTTTACGTTGGCACAATCTATCAATCCACGATATTTGGCCAACAATCCATCCCTAGGATGATATCGGCGTTGAGATTCTAGCACGGAAGGTTTGCTAGGAATCAGGAATGTTCCATAGCAATTTCTACAGGGTGATGAGGTAGCACAAAGGGTCCCCAGGTGAGCTAAGTACCACGGTTTCTTTAACTTATAGGTTGGCAACTTAAGCCTTTCGACAAACTTTCTTGAAATAAAAAGTCTGCTCGAATCAAACAAAACTTGGCGGTCTGAATTAACGAGGAACGTGCCCATTAGTACTCTGAGGCACCTTGAGCTTCCTCGCGTGACTGGTTCACACGGCCATGGCTTTGCGTTGGTGTAGACCTTGATGCTGTGAAGTCTGGTGACTCTTGCTTGGGGAGGTCACGCCTTGAACTGGCGTTACTCTGTGTTGAGTCTTCTTTGGAGCATTCGGCGGGTAGGACAACGGTTGGCGAAGTGTCCTCTTTCTCCACAAGCGAAGCGATGGAGTTTCTTTCTTGGGTTGATCTTTCTTTGGTTGCCCGGCGGGGCGGAGAGCACGAATCCACTTCCTTGAGGGACGGGGTGAAACTTGAGTTTTCCGAGAGGAGGCGCAGATGATCGAAAGATGAGCGCCTTGGAATGTAGACTTACGGAAAGCTACCTTGGCCTCTGAAATGACATCTTCCTTTTTGCGGCTAATCTCATGGTCTTCTTCTCATTTTCACAAATGAGGGCTTTATTAACTAAGCTGCTGGAAGCTAGAGTAATCATGGAGGATAAGCTGTCCTCTCATGTCTTCACGCATTCCTTCCACAAAGCGTCGATTTTCTCTTCTTCATCGGCTACATCATTGGGGCGTAGCGAGCAAGGTGGTTAAACTTGGTTAAATACTCATTCTTCGACATCGACCTGGAGAGCTCAATTCGTTCTTCTTCAATCTCATTGTTCCAGGTGATGCGAAGTTGGCCACAAAGCGGCCTTGAATTCCTCCCATGGAATTGGTACCATGCGGGTTCAATTTCACTTGTTGTATTTCCATAACTTCTTCTATTGCGGCAGGAGGCGGGATCTTGTGGGGCTCCAATCGTAGATGCTACGACTTCGCTATTCTGCTTCTTCTTCCTCTAGATTCTCATCACCTCGGCGGCGAGGTAATTCTCCCACTTGCGTGTGGCGCTTTTCGGTGATGGTGGCGAAATCCACCTTGTCTTCATTTGAGCGGCGGGCAAGATGAAGTTTCTTCTCGATGTCCACAGGCGGTCTTGACTTCTAGCGGTTCATTGGCGCAGCAAAGGTGAGAGGTCTTGTCTGAAAAATCGCGGCTTGGTTGCGTGTTTGGTCGATCTGGCGATTGTTTAATGCGCTGAAGAATGCAGTCTGTTGAAACATGACTTGAGTCATTGTTGGGTTTCTTTGGTGGTGGAGGAGGCGGTTCTGTCCTCGGCCTTGGCCACGACCACGGCCTCTTCCTCGACTGCGGCGAAGGCTCCACGGGCCAGGCGGCGGCTCTTCTTAGCGGCATCTGAAGGAACTCTGAAGCTTAGAACTAGAGGAGTATATGAGGTTCACTAGCCCTCAAGGCACGCATGAGACAAGAACAAAACCAAAAAGAACGGGCAAGTACAATACAAAGCCTAGAGCGGCTACACTATAATAAGGGGGGGTTAAGTGTTACATGACTCTCGAACAAAGCTTATACACTAAGCTAAGTCATGACACAGAATACACACACATCGTCTACAAAAGAAAGAAACAAAAGTGCTTGCAACCCAAAAGACTGCTCAGCAAGCACTGGTAGCTAACCTAAACTAATCGGCATTTGCTCTGCAGGGGGCGACCACGGCGATACTGATTGCGAGGCGAACGAAGCGGCTCGGTGGCTTCGGTGAGCGGGGCGAGAACGTGAAGCGGCCGAGTGGCGTCCACGGCCGGACTCGTCAAACCGGGCGGTGGGTCGGGCTGCGTCCTGGCCGGACCCTCCTAGGCGGCGGCCGGGCGGCGGCGCGCACTTGCGTCTTTGTGAGTCGGAGCGGGGTCCTGCGGGCGGGAGCGTCGGCTCGGCCTTTGGGAGGGCGAGGCGGCGAGAGGTGCAGCGGGGCCGAGGGGCCGTAGTGGCGGCTCGGGCGTGCCAACTCTGCAGGCGGCGTCCCTCTCTGTCTGCGACATCCTCTCTGCATTTGCGGTGGAGTGAGCTTCATCACTCGACCATGTTGCTCGAAGGGTGTCGGAGTGGGCATAGCTGCCGGTGAGGAGTGTCGCGTTTGATCTCATCCATGGCGTGGTGATGGTGGCTATCATCGCTGCGTAAGCTGGACTCTTTGCGTCAGCGGGGTCGTCGTCTGCAGTGTCGGCTGGCACGGGACACGCTCCTCATCCGGGAGGAATGCGGGTAGAAGCGAGAAGGGTGACCTCGGCAAGAGATCCTCGTACTTCCAACACAAGCGGGTGGAAGCGGCGCGCGGCGTCTGAATGGCGTCATGGCGGCTACGGCGGGTGCCTCGGCCACGAAGAGGTAGGAAGTGAACTCGCCAACCACGGCGGAGGTACACTCCATCGTCCGGGACTCGCGGTCTCGATCCTCGTCATCCTACCGGGCGTGGGTGTGGGGAAAACCAAGGTCTGACATCGGTGGCGAAGTATGTCATGAAGCCTCCTCGTTCTCTCAGTGAGCGAGGAGGTCCCAGAGCCATCCAGACGACAGGGTAGCCATCTACAAATTTTGAAAACAAGAGAGAGTCGGCCAGAGGTAAAACTCAAGTGAAATAAAGATAAATCAGGACTAGGAGTGAAGAGTAGAAGCAATAAATACTCTATATTTTTAGCAAAGTTTTTCTTAGTTTCGAAAAATAAGATCCAAGTCCTTAAGGCAACGACCAATCTAACTAAGACTCTCTGATCGTATGCTCACGATACATTTCTGTCGGACCGGATTTTCTAATCCGAATCCTCAATGGCAGCGGTGCTATTCCTGGATCGATGAGATAGCACTCACGAGCATTCTTGAATCATTCATACATGGCGTGAACTAAAGTATCATTATTACAATCAGCGAGTGACATAGACCACGTCGGTCGAGTTTTACAACGGGCGTCGGGCCAAATTGATTACAATCTGAGAACACCGATTACGGTGGCGGAAGCAAAGGGTAGAGCTCATCTCTTCACGAGGCAAGCGGCGGGGCAACTTTGTATGCGATCGATATTACCCAAGGACCGGATAATATCGGTTATGCGCAAGTACCAACGAGTCAACTTAGAGCTGCGTCGAGGCCTGAACTACGGATCCTAGACTACTCTTCATCGTTTCCTTGCCCATCGACTTACGGTTCCTCGTAGTAAGCATAGTCTCCTCCATCAGCGTCATCCGAAGGGTTTGGGGAGAGCGAGGATGAGCACAACTACGTGCTCATGCGAGCCAATACACAATGCAATGATATACATGCAAGGCTTACAAGGATGGCTCGGTTCTTTTATTTAAGAAAGCAATACTTTTAAATATCATAAGTACAAATTCCTAGCACTTAGCATTTTCAACAAATTTCATTTTAGTTAAAGAGAGAAATTGTGCCATATTTGTATCGTGAGAGGTTACCTCCACCTTCATGCTTATTTTGATTGTGGTTACATCCACCACCAACGACATTAATGGTACCAAGACCGGGAATAACCAATCTCGGGGCTAGGTGAGCCCGCCAAAATTTTCATACCACCCACAAAGGAAATTTTTAAATAGAACTAACTCAAGTTAAGTTCCCATGTCCGCTTTGACCGTGAGGCACAGTACTTTAAACGATTTATAACTCTGCAGAGATTGTACACTTTACCCACAAGAGACAATTAACTCGTTGCCTACACGATTAGTGAGTCGTGTAGTCGAGAGGTTGTCACAATAACTTTCTAAATATCTCCCCTTCCTCGTCTCACCCATATGGGGTTATGCCCATCGTTGCGCGGGATGTCCACCTCGGCGGCCGCGTAGCGTGGCTACACCTCGCCGATGGCGAACTTCACCCTTGACTCGGTGTCCCATCCAAGCCCGACATACCCGAGCTTGTGCCTCCTTTAACCCTCGGTGAGATGATTTTGGATTTGATAAATGTACTAAGCCAAGTCGCAGCTTTGTTGCGAACTTGTGGTTGTACTTGTTATACAGGAGGTCGTGACAAGATTAAGTCCTTAGGGTTATGCGGGCGGCTCAACCACATTCCCACCATTCTCGTGCTACATCCGCACCCACCATCTTTCCATCCGCCTGGGGCGGGGTATTAGCGATTTAGGGTTTTAGAGATGTAAATACAACAATTCAACCATCTCAGTCATTTACATGCAATGACCGAATCATTTTATGTTTGAAATGATGATGATTAGGACATTTTAATGTCCGTACTTAACAAGTCTAGCATGTCGCAAGTACAACCTATAGCTAGTATTACCATATAGTTACTAGGGTGACAACGGGATTAAGGGATTCAAATTATCAAGGATGGCATATTAATTAGTTATTCCACAACTGGGTATTTATCTACCTTAAACATTAACATACAGAAATAGTCCTCGTGTATCGGGTGATTCCATCAGCGCACCCTTTCTCTTTGGTCTTCTTCAAGTACGGCTATGCAAACTCGACAACCTAATCCAGCGTAGGCTAATCGTGCTCGCCGCCAACGGACTTCGAAAGAGTATTTCTTAGGGTTAGAGGCGGAAGCGCCTTAATGTTCTTCGATTTCGATTTGTCTCGAACGACTTGCGCTACGCGTCTTCCTCTGTCGACGACTCGGGAGGCGTCTCGGCACGCTTTTTGTTCGTTCGGTGTCTTCTCCACGGAGACCGATGAGGCGGGCTTCGAGCGAAGGTTGAGGTGCGTCATGGAGGGTCTGTTGGAGAGACATGGTCGTGTCGAGGTGGTTGGGGTAGAGTCATCAAAGGTTGAGGCGCTGCGAGGTCGTGACGATGTCCTTCAAAAGTTGAATTGGAGGGCATGGTCGTGTGGAGATGGTTGGGGTGGAGTCATCGAAGGTTGAGGCGGACCTGCGGTCGAGCGATGTCCTTCTTTGGCCACCGAATAAAAGCTGCAGGCATCCCCTAGTGTTATGATTTCGTTGTTGGCGAATCTCGGTGGACGGCCCTAAAATTATCATGTACCATGTCCACGGACCTGGCGTAACCTGCGCCACGGGCACCGTCTTTGCACTATCCCTTCATTGCATGGATACACCACCCCGCCCGACCTCAATAGACATCCCAACCATCCTCACTTGGAGTGTGCGGTACGTCGGCTCTACAAACGATACGCAATTAGCTAAGGCGTCCTATAGGTCTATCTTTGGAGCATTCGAGAGATGTACATTACCTTGATGTCGTCGATAGGTAATTGGACATCATCGTGTTCACAATTTTGCGTGGGACGGCGCTACTCCAATGTTGAGGAGGACGCCTCAAAACAACGGGCGCTGCGGACGGTTGTTGAGGAGTAGTAGTTGATTCACTTGGTCCGCAATCTTGCTATCTTTTCTTCAAATTTTGCGATAAGCACCCGTTCTCTTCCTTCAAATTTTGAAGTAAGCACATGTTCCAACACCGTGTCGTACTCGCCTTGGATCTCTTCCTGCTCCTATACTTGCCTTATTGGGAGCACTTAGAAGTTAATCGCATCGACGTCATGCACGTGGAGAAGAATGTATGTGAAAGCTTGATTGGTCTCTTCTTGAACATTAGTGGCAAAACAAAGGATGGTGTTAACGCACGACGCGACTTGGTTGATATGAACATAAGGACCGAGTTAGCACCGAAAGAGACCGATAAAGGGCGAACATACCTTCCACCGACTTGCTACACTATGTCCAAGGCCAGAGAAATGAATTGTGCCAAAGCTTGCATGGTGTCAAAGTCCCGTCTGTTACTCCGCTAACATTAAGAAACTTGTTTCTATGCAAGATTTGAAATTAATTGGTATGAAGTCTCATGATTGTCATGTCTGATGACACAAATGCTTCTGTTGCAATTAGGGTATCTTGCCGAACAAGGTCAGTGGCAATCTTGAGGCTGTGTTATTTCTTCAACTTAATTGCTCGAAGGTCATCGATCCCGAAGGACTAGATGCTCTAGAGCGAGGTGGTGACGACTCTATGTCAACTTGAGATGTATTTCCCTCCGTCATTTTTCGATATTATGGTCCATCTCATTGTTCATCTTGTGAAAGAGATAAAGATATGCGGTCCTGTGTTCCTCGTCATATGTACCCGTTCGAGAGGTATATGGAATTCTCAAGTCCTACGTGCGGAATCGATCTCACGGAGGGCGACATCATCGAAGGTTATGCAACCGAAGAGGTCATTGAGTTCTGCGTCGACTACATGGCTCGAGTGGAACCGAGGTGTGCCTCTATCTCGTCATGAGGAAGGGGATGGTATCGGGACCATCGGAAGGAAATCAATCACTCCCGATCCGGATACGTCGCTCAAGCCCATTTCACGGTCTTGCAACACATGACCCAATCGTCCCGTACATCGACGAGCACAAAGACATGGTCGCCAACGAATCCGACCGGTCGGAGGTTTGGATCACGAGAGCACAACCGTCGGTTCAACGAATGGGTAAAGGTGCGAATCATGAGGAGGTCATCAAGTGATGATCGCTGCTATGGTTGGCAAAGGGCCACAATTTACAATTGTCACATGGCAAGGATCGACATAAATGGGTACACATTTTATACGGCATCGAGGATAGGAAGAGCACGATCCGAACTGCGGTGTCCGCATAGATGCATTCGATGCGATGGGTGAGGAGCTCGTACTATAGGCAAATAGAGGAGATATGGGAGCTCGACTACATGCTTTTCAAGATCCCCTATTTCGGTGTCGTTGGGTCCATCTCCCACATGTGAAGGTCGACAAGTGCGGCGTCACTACCGTGGACCTCGATCGTGTCGGATACAAAGACGAACCATTCGTCTTGGCTAACCAAGTTGTTCAAGTCTTCTATGTAACCGACCGGCAAATAAGAAGCGTCACGTAGTTCTTCATGGAAAAGAAGGATTGTCGGAGTTGAGAATGTAGTGGGCGAGGAAGAATACAATCAATTTGACGAGTTGCCTCCTTTCGGAGACGGCATCGGGCTCGAGAAGAACCCAGAGGAAGCTAGCTATATGCGCGTCGATCATCGTGAAGGACTATATTTTAATTAAGAAATTACTCCATTGTAATTAATTTATTCCATAACATCATGTGTTATGAACTTGTAATATGTCAAATGCGTATATTTTGATGTCAACGTGGAATTGTAATCGCTCCGCCTTGTCCTTGTGGACCGTATATTTTGGTGCATTAAAAATTCATTTCATTTGGAAAATAGTCCATCGCACCACCTTTCTAGAAACCTAAAAACTAAAATTTTATGGCAAATAGTCTAACACCTTTGCAAAGAAACCGGTATACTCATGCCTAATCCGCGATGTCACTGCAGAAGCGACGTGTCGTCCCACCCTTCCACACCGCAGCCAATGCTCGTGCACGGTGGCCATCCTCCGACAGCGCCACACCCGCCCGGCAAGAGGAAGGAGCTGTTAGAGCCGTGCGCGGAGCGGCTGTGTGCGTGAGGGCGACGGTGGATCGGCATCATCCGGCCGGAGGTGGTTGGATCCAGGCGTGGGCGAGGAAGGTGAGGAGGCGGGGCGGTGCGGGTCGCGGGCGAGGAAGCTGAGGGAAGAGGAGGGGGCTACAGAGGATCTGGCGGGATGGGATTCGGCGAGAGAAAGGGAGGAGGATTGGGGGAGAGGAAGACTTGGGAGGAGGTGGATCTGGAGATCCTGCTGGTGGTGGAGGAGGAGAGGCGGAGCGGCGGCCTGAGGAGGAAGGAGCTCGGGGCCAAGGCGCTTGAGGAGGAAGGTGCTCGGGGGGCAGAGGTAGCTAGAGAAGGAAGGAGCTTGGGGGACAGAGATGGCTTGAGGAGGAAGGAGCTCAGTGCTTGGCGCTCGGGGAGAAGTAGGAGAGAGAAGGCGCTCAGGAGGAAAGAAGAACATGAGGTTGGGGGAGAGAAGGCGCTCAGGATCGGGAGGAAGAGGATGAAGGTTTGTCATTTGTTGTGGGCTGATCCGGTGCTTGCTGTGTGCTTGCGGGCTAATCTGGTGTGGGGTGTAGGCCTCGATCTAGTGTGGTGCTAGGATCCAGTGGATTAGGTGTGGAGGTGTGGACAATCTGATCCGGTGTGGAGGTGTGGAGAATCTAATCCGGTGTGGAGGATCTGATCTGGTGTAGGTGCTTCGAGGGTGGAGGATCTGATCCGGTGTGGAAGTCTGACAATCTGATCCGGTGTGGAGGATTTGATCTAGTGTGGATCCAGATCGGTTGAAGATTTGGTTGATTGAGGGGAATCTGGTGCGGCTGCATGTGTTGTGTTGGGGGGGAAAGGAGAGAGATGATGGTGTATTTGCTGAGAGTTCTAGCTACTATATTGCTTGGTGATGACAGTATCAGAGGTTACGACAAAAGATATGGAAGACAGGGGGAGAAGACTGTTCAAGTAGTGCTTTGGTGATTGTGCTAATGGTGGAATAGGATGATGGTGATGAGCTCAACGATGGTGAGGACGAAATAGGAGCTGGTGGTAGCTCCAGTGGAGGCTATGTCATGCGGTGGTGTTGATATGGATGCCGAAGATAGTGTTGCTGGAGAGGTCCGGAAGAGGATTAATTGAGACTGTAGTCAGGTGTAATGGTCTGTGACAGAGGTAGAGGTGGTGGAGACCGAGACTGTGGCATGTGGGCGGAGTGGTGGAGGCTAGGGGTGGCCAGGGGCATGAGGGTAGAGGAAGATGAGGTTGAGGTCGGGGCAGCTGGTAGATGGTGGAGATGGATTTTGGTGACGTCTCTGATAGCATTGGTGGTTAATTAGCAACTTTTTAGTCTTTGTAATAGTATTTGTTATGGAATCGATGGATGGTAGGTTTTAGTAGATTTTAGTAATGGTATTGTAATATGTAATAAGATAGACATTATTGTTATCTCATGCCCATCTTAAGAGGGGGTGTTGGAGATATTAGAGTTTAGATAAGATTCCAAGTCGTTTGGGAGAGTCCAAATCGGTTATAATATTTAGCACTATAAATAAAAGGTGTGGAGGTCCTAAGGGACACACATAATTATTCCCCAGAATCCTACATCATTGAATATAAGGTGAGTTGTGCCATATTTCGCAAGGAGTTCGAATGCATTATGGTTGGCAAAATCCTCAAACCGCATAGTAGACAGGCACTAGAACAACTATAATATGGTTTCACATTTTCCAAACAGAGAGGCAGGCTTACATGACAATTCAACTTGGTTCAAACTAAGTAAATCTGACCTTGCAGCTCAAATTTAAATTTGTGAACCTGGAAGGAAAAACAAATGTCAATGGGCAGTGGTAAATTTGCTGTAATGTAACTCGGTAACAGAAGTAGTCTCCATCGTTATCTTAAATCCGAAAATGCATCCCTATCCAAAATCTAAATAAAACATGTCTGAGTTGGGGCATTCATCAACTTATTCGCATGGCAAGCTCTAATTGGAAAATGCAAGGATTGAGGGAGACCAATCATAAATACAACCAAGGACCTGATCAAGTCAGGCAATTTAATCAACCACACAAGAGATAATTCCCCGACACATGTTTCTTAGCCGGCACAACCTTGCGCACATACACGGCATGACACCATTCATGCATATATGCCGAACAACAAGATTGTAGTGTTAAATAAAGGACCAAATCAAGCACTTGTCTGCGATGCATCGACAGGGCAATAAAATAGTAGAGCACAACATGTACATATGCAAGCATCATTTACTTGTTACCGTTTCGTTGCATGGCACGGTAGCTTACTGAAGTTTTGGCCATGTAGTATTGGACTTCACCTGGTAAACCAGAGAGAACAAGAACGCCCGCACGGCCATCGGCCGGCCACGGACGCAACCACAAAATTCGTGTGTTGCTTATATATATGAGCATTTAGTGTTAGCATATGCTCCACACATTACTACTTTGGCCACATGTTTCTACCATTTTAGCACAGAGAACCGGGTAGGAATTTTACAGGATTTATGTAGTTTTCTGCAAAATTCATATGAAATTCGTGTGTTACAAACAACACTCAAACAGAACTTATGCTCTAATAGCCAGTCACTTGTTTGTTACCAATACTTGTTAATTTCAATTTATATATCCAAATCAAGAGAAAATTCTGATTTCATTTATCAGACATTGTGTTTATTGATTTATTATTGTTCAAGCCAATGGCCTTGTCTTCCTTTGCTGTCCAAGAACTCTCGAAGAGCACAATGATCAGTCTGGAATTGAAACTCAGGAAGGCGCAAGAGACATGCACGAGACTACGAGTGGCCATCCGGATAACATAGTGTTTGCTCAAGATTCAAGAAGACCACGGCTCTCTTAATTTTGATGCTTCTCCGGTCCATATGGAGTACTACTCTAACTCTGTTTCACTCCATGATTTGGATCTTATTATTCTTCACAGTTTATTAATACCAGTGGAGAATTAAGCATGTTTCTTTTGTTTCGCTGTTTGTCATGTTACTCGCGGTATGGGCCACTTGTGTAGTACGTGTGCGCCCCGCTGTTTTGTACTTCCCATACCGAGCCAAATGATCTGTTACCCATATGCATCCAGGAACACGTACGCATGTTGCAAGGTGCTTGCATTGGGAGTAGCCAGTGCATGCGACCAGAACAAGAGCTCCAGCCCCCAGTGCATAAAACATGAATAGAAAAAGGCAGGGGAAAACAAACTAAAATGAGAATTTTGCTCTGCTTGCTCCAGCAAGAATTCCAGCAACTACACGAAAAACTGTCTGAATTCTGGTTGTAATTCCAGCAACCACACGAAAAACTGTCTGAATTCTGGTTGTTCACCTTCCTGAACTTGGACACATTCTGCAAAAAGTTCAGGCAGTGCTAGTAGGAATGGCGTTTTCCTTGTCTCGTCCTCTCGTAGTATGCTCAAAAGTTGCCCATTCTTGTAGGCTACTTTCTGTTAACAAGGCATCAAATGGCAAAACTCCCTGTATAAAATTATGGAAATGGGCAACAACAGAGCATCACCAGCAATGTGAAATGCAATGTTTGGGGCCGCTTCTACTGATGTTTCCAGGAAGATTCGGAGATCGGATTGATCTGATATTTTTTGCTCCTTTGCTAATTGATGGACTGGACTCAGGCTAGCTATATACTGTCTAGCTAGCTGGTGGAATAGTATACTATCACTAATGAAACAAAAAGTATAGAGCTTAGATTGTGACACATTTATACAGCCTAGAAAAGAAATAAAAGTTTTGTTCAGGTCCAGAAAGTTGAACTGTTGACTCACGTCCTATTAAGTTGCATGCACCAACCAATTCATCCAAAAACTTAAGTTGATGAGGAAAGACGGGCAATTCACTTATACTTCAACACTCCCCCTCACGTGTAAGCTCTCTCAGGCCTAAGACGTGGAATAGAAATAGGCTGCAATTATTTTCTTCATTGCACCAATCAAGTCTTGAACTCAAGACCTTTTGGCTCTGATATCATATTGAGTTGCATGTATCAACCAATTCACCCAAAAGCTTAAGCTGATGAGGAAAGACGAACAATTCACTTAGGGTGCGTTTGGTTGGGTAAACCAGGGTGAATGGGATGGGATGGTACAGGATGTATGGGATGATCCTAGATGGTATGATACAAATTTGGTGTTTGGTTAGTGCAATAGGATGATACAGGATTTTGTTTGGTTGCTTAGATAGGATGGTACTGGATGGTTCGAGATTTTGTTTGATTAGTTAGATTGGATGGTTCTCACTTTCCTTTTCTCAGCCGACAGCTTCTCTCCCATCCCCATTTTCATTTCTTCTTCCTCCTCTTGGCTCGGCCAGCGCCCAGATGCTCGCGCGCCTCTTCCCAACGCCTCCCTCCCGGCGTCGCCTCCAGCTCCCGACGCCTCCTCCAGCTCCTGGTGTCGCCTCCCCGGCCTGGTACGCTCCTGCGCCGCCCCGTTCTTCTCCCGGCGCGGTCGGATGGCCAGCGTTGCCCCCTTCTTCTCCCAGCACGGCCAGCTCGGCCTCTCGGCAGCCGGTGCCTTGGCCCGGCCCCAAACTCCCATGGCGCCGCCGCCGGTCCAGCACCACCTCCAGCGGCACACTCGCACCCCACCGATCTCGTCGCCTAGGACGTCGCGTCGCCATCGGGCCGTCGCTCCAACCCCGCCGATCCCGTCGCCTGGGACGCTGCGTCACCGTCGGGTCGCCGCCTGCATGCTGGCGCTGCGTCCTCACCAACACGCACGAGGGTGGACGAGTTGGTTCAATGATTTTTGCCGTATCACGCGGTTCAGCATCTCCTCCTAATATTCCTCTTTTTGGGATGAGTTCATCCGGGATGAATCCATCCCATTCATCTATCCAAACACATGAACCACCCCAAAAGTTGAATGGGATCATCCCATACACCCTCATCCATCCATCCAAACACACCCTTATACTTCAACACTCCCTCTCACGTGTAGGCTCCCTCAGGCCTAAGACGTGGAATAGAAGTGAGCTACAATTATTATGTTTAATTGCACCAACCGGGTCTTAAACTCAAGATTTCTTGGCTTTGATACCATATTGAGTTGCATGCACCAACCAATTCATCCAAAAGCTTAAGTTGATGAGAAAAGACGAGCAATTCACTTATACTTCAACACGTCCAAGTACACTTCACGGTTTGGCGTGCCGGTGAATATTCAATCCGCTTGTCTCTGTGATAAGCACGTAGGTCACGAATCACCGAAAAAAAGTTCAATTTCTTACACTCCAAGTACACATACCTTTACTGTGAGCCCTGAAATAAGTGCAAAATAGGTAGCAGAGTAAAAAATAGAGTCGTTTGCTTACAACAGGGGAAAAAGTCCTACACCATGAGGCTTGTCAATACTAGTGGAAGACTCCCACTAGAAAAACAAAAAGACGTGACAAGTAATATCTGAAGGGTATACTCGGTACACCTCTTTAAAAAAAAGTTACAAATCTAAAGCAAAGTAATTAATATTAGGTGAGGTTAAATCTATATTAACATAAAAAAAAATATGTTGGACCAAAAAAAGACAACTAGAGAGGGTAAATAAGAGCACCTATTCTTTTTCAACCCCGGTGATATTCAACTTCCTTTTCACTCCAATAACTATGAAAGTTATGAAGATCATAAATACAAGAAAACAGCTAAAGTCTTGCATTGAAACCGGGAATTTCCGAGGTCAAAACCTCATAGTCGGTCTGATCGTGGCCCGGCCGGTCTGACCGCCTACTACAAGGCAAGAAGCCCAAGATGATCTCAAATCGGCCCAAGATGATCTCAAATTGACCTAACTTTTGATTTCGATATCCAAATCCCCCGAGATTTCAATCATAGCTCATCAAGAAGGTCAGAAGCCTATTCCAATCAACGATGAAGACGATCGAAGCTAAGATTCTACGAATTTCTTGGATGATGTTAAGGAGGCACAAAAATCGAGGAAAATCAAATCTTGATCCAAAAGCTTTCTCATGGGTGGAAGATGGTCAAGATGATCATACATCAATTCTCACAGGTCCTAGCAACCTAAATCACAGCAAAGACCCAAATAAAACCCTAGGAACAAAAAAAAACCTAAAGGCATCAAAGAAAGAGTAAGAACAAAATAGAACTCATCTTGGGGGGCAAAATTTGCTTGGATTGATTCAAGATATTGTTGGTTTACAGCTACTTCACAATAGAGGATAAAAGATCAACATTTGAGCACTCAATCAATCCATCTCCCTCAAACCCTAGTCTCATCTATCTCCACTTTCCCCAAATCACAAATTAGGGCACCCCCAAAAATCGAAAGAACGGTAAGGGATCAGTTCTTCACTCAGTCACTCTTAAGACTTTAGTAAATCAGTATTCAGTGGGCTATGTTTCTACCTTTCTAGTACTTTCTCATGAAATCTCAGACCACCAGACCACCACCGAAGGTCCATGACTGATGACTCCATTCGCGCCTACCACCTACGGCCTACCTCACCAGCCGGTCCAAGACTCCAACCCACAACCAACCGAATACACTACTCCAATCCTCTCCTCCCCAACCCTAATCTCTCCTCAATCCTCTCCTCCCCAATTCCCAAGGTAATTCTCCAATGTGAGGACCAGGGAAGGTGCAGCAGTGATGCGGGAGCAAGCGGCGACGCCGCCGGCGCGACACGGAGAGTGGCGATCGACGATGCAAGCGGAGGTCGCAAAGATCGCGCGGAGTAGGTGACCGGCGGTGCGACACGGGACGGCGGGAGGGCAGCAGCACGGCACGGTGCGAGACTCGGGAGCCGGGACGAGGCCGGTGCTCTATGCTGCCATGCTGGTGAAGCAAGTGGGTTGCTTTTTGTATGTTGGTTGGAGTCCAGGAGTATTGAGTAGTGGCTGTTGTCTTGATAGATTATATGGTATGCCATCTTACTAAGTCGCTATCTCAGTGATTTTCATAATTAGCCTAGCTAATGTGTCTTTGAATTTGTAGAGCTGCACAATGCTGTGAAAGTGTGAAGCCCGAGAGCAATCACCAGTCGAGCAGAAGTGTAGAACTGGTGAACTGCAGAAGCCAGAATGTGCGGGTTCTCGATTTATATTTCTTTGAGATTAATGTCACATAATGTGTATGTTTACTAGCTATATGTTCATAAAGCAAATGAGCTTAAGTTTATATTTGCATCTCTCCAATACTTATGTGAGCTTAATTGTAAATGGAAATTTAAAAAATTTGTTACGATATATCAATGTAGATTGTAGAGACATGAAGAGGAATGTAGATTGTAGAAACTTGATAACTCTATTGATGACATGCGAAGTGATGATAGGTTTAAGGACCTCAACAATTTTGGTGACCTTTCTATTAAGCTTGTTGAAACAAAAAAAAAAACATGAAATTTATAAGTTGGTATACTTGCTTCTCAAATTGGTATTGCTCCTACCGGTGGCGACGACGAGTGTTGAAAGAGTATTTTCCGCTATGAGTCTTGTGAAGAATAAGTTGAGAAATAGTATGATCAATCAATTCTTGAATGATTGTTTAGTCACATTTATTGATAGAGAAATTTTCTTGAAGGTTAGTGAAGATAATGTAATGAAATGTTTTCAAGGCATGAAAACGTGTGAAGTAGTATTATAACTTTCTTTGCATAGTTTCATATTTTGTAATTTTATATTCATGTAAGACCTTATTTGAACTATTTGCATTGTGTTTTTGATAAATTTGAAACCTATGTGTTCTATTTATAATGTTATGGAACCACTGTACAAACTATAGAATTGTGAGTGTGAAGTGTGCACCCCGTCGTCTAATTTCTGCGCGTCCATCCCTCCATACATTTGAAATTACATTCATTCCCCTGTATGCTTCCAACATAATCAAGTTGCCTTGAGTGTAAACCACTAGACTTGATGGTAGAGCTACTTTTCTGTGACAGAGTATGGAGGAATTGACATTTATGCCAATTTCCGTAGGTTCAGTTTGTCAGAAGGGACTAACCTGATAAAAGAGGACACCATTCGAATGTGTACTTCTCAAGATGGAAAGTACTCCTATACTTTCTGAAAAGGAAAATTTACACAAAGAACAAAGAAAAAGATGGTGCTTAAGGGTATACAACAGTCTGATGAGATCATGAGGTGCCCTCGAAACAAACCACATATGCTCATTTATCATGAACATTTCATCCTTGCATGATGAGTGTGTGGATTTTTCTTCTACTATAGGATCATTTTAGGATCAGAACTACAAAGGTAGCAACAAGCCAACAACTAAGCAAGGACCCTAAGCTCTGTCGGTCCTAAACTATATACCAAGATGGTTTGATTTAAGTACTTTTAGCGAGATGAAAAGGACTGAGATGTAAATAACAAACAACAAAGATGAAAAACTCTTTAAGGGCATCCCTCGCAGCATGATGCCTTAACACCTTTATATAAGGCCAACCTAGCTCATCCTCCCACAAACCCCACACATAACCCCTCCTCCCTTGCAAGTCTCCCACTCGCCCTAACCTAACTCCGCCGCACATGCAGCCATATCTTCAACTAGCTTCTCTCCACCTCACCACCACCATCCCCCTCTCCCCAAGAATATATAACGCGAACTTTCTTGTCACCTCGGAGGCCATGGCTTCCATGGCCTATATAGCTCTCTGGGCCGCAGCATTGGCAGTCGTCGTTGCCCTTCTCCACTGGGCGTACAGGTGGAGCCACCCCAAATCGAACGGCACGCTCCCGCCGGGCTCCATGGGCATCCCTCTCATTGGCGAGACGATGCAATTCTTCACGCCGAACCCGACTTGCGACCTCTCCACTTCGTCAAGGAGAGGGTGAAGAGGTATGTATAGAGATCGTCCAAATACTAGCTCCAAACCAAGAACAATGCCACGATGCTAGCTTGTAGCATCAGTTGCACACCTTGTTGCAATTGTGACGTTAATGGCGTAGGTGCAGGTACGGGAGTATCTTCAAGACGAGCATCGTCGGGCGGCCCGTGGTGGTGTCGGCGGACCCGGACCTGAACCACTACGTGTTCCAGCAGGAGGGGAAGCTGTTCCAGAGCTGGTACCCGGACACCTTCACCGAGATTTTCGGCCGCGACAACGTCGGCTCCCTACACGGCTTCATGTACAAGTACCTCAAGACCCTCGTGCTCCGGCTATACGGCCAGGAGAACCTCAAGGCGGTGCTCCTCGCCGAGACGGACGCCGCGTGCCGCGGCAGCCTCGCCTCGTGGGCGGCGCAGCCCAGCGTCGAGCTCAAAGAAGGACTCTCCACCGTAAGATCGACCACCAGCTGACTGATGCTGCATGCATTTGTGGTCTGTTCGATGCATGGATGATTAATGCGGGTCCCTTTTTTCAGATGATATTTGATCTTACTGCCAAGAAGCTGATAGGCTACGACCCGTCCAAGTCGTCGGAGAATCTGAGGAAGAATTTCGTGGCGTTCATTCGCGGCTTGATATCATTCCCCGTGAACATCCCCGGCACGGCCTATCATGAATGCATGGAGGTATGCCCACGCCACAGCTGCATATGAATATGTATCTTCAGCGGCAGCAACTGTGGATTAATATTAGCACAGAGCATAGCTTCAAATTGCACCAGTTATAAACAGTTTGCACATGCGAAGCCACTAAAGTAGTAATAGGCACGCACAGATGTACTTAGCTGGGATAGCTGCGCACATGAATTCCATAAACCTCAAGGAATATACTACTTCATTAATTTGGTATACATATTTCCATGAAGTTCGATTCCTGCTTAAACAACAGTGATACTAAGACTTTGAAATTGCGTCGCTGCAGGGGAGGAAGAATGCGATGAAGATGCTCAAGAGCATGATGAAGGAGAGGATGGCCGATCCGGAGAGGCAGTACGATGACTTCTTCGACCACGTGATCCAGGAACTCAGGAGGGAGAAGCCGCTTCTGACGGAGACCATCGCGCTGGACCTCATGTTCGTGCTCCTCTTCGCCAGCTTCGAGACCACCGCGCTGGCCCTCACCCTCGGCATCAAGCTCCTCACCGAGAACCCCAAAGTCGTCGACGCGCTAAGGGTTAGTTACTGTTTCACTCAGTGAGACAAGCTAAGTGAAGTAATTTATCAGATCAAGGAAGCAAAACTGATGAAACAAATTAACCTTGTTACGTGAGCAGGAGGAGCACGAAGCGATTATCAGGAACAGGAAGGACCCGGACGCCGGTGTCACGTGGGCCGAGTACAGATCGATGACGTTCACATCTCAGGTGAGCCTAACCCGGACTAGTCACTAGTGCGCCCCTAGCTAGCAAGCTTAGCTAGTGCATGCGAGTTGCTTTGTTAAGATAGTAATAGTAGTACTACCACTCTCGTATCTTGGGAAATAATGAGATTTAAGTAAGTGGCCAATCACAAGTTATCAGTACAAAAATCTTGGGAGCCCAACGCTGCAGCCTGCAAGATGTTGAGATCAAAGAAAAGAAAGAGGAAAGGGAATCAAAATTTAACCACCTGAAAATTTACCACAGTTAATTCTTTAGGCAGTTGCAAGTTGTGCTCTTAGATGCCGTTGTAGGCTTGTAGCGCGGTTTCTGAATTTGGAAATGAAACTGACGCCCCTGTTCCTTTCTTTTATGAAGGTCATAATGGAGATCGTAAGACTCGCAAACATCGTGCCGGGAATTTTTCGGAAGGCCTTGCAAGATGTTGAGATCAAAGGTACACGACATCACGAATACCATCGTGCGCATGGCATCTCTTATAAGACAAGGTTCTCTTTAGCAAGTTGTATCAAACTTAACTTTGCGCTGTATGTACTACTTTGGCACAGGCTACACAATTCCAGCAGGATGGGGTATCATGGTGTGTCCACCGGCAGTGCACTTAAACCCTGAGATATACGAAGATCCATTAGCGTTCAATCCATGGAGGTGGCAGGTTCGTCTTCTTAATCTGATCTTTCAGCAACTAGTGTTCTGCTTCTTTCATGCCGAATACATCTTTCGACGACTACACGTTTACGCGTAGGTTTGGGTTCCGTCGTGCCAAGATGAATTGCCGTTCAAGTCATGGGGTTTGGTCGTCAGTTTGTTTCAGGCCTTTGTTTAGGCATGTTATCTAGGAAGTAGGAAGTGTGATGATCTGATCTGCTCAACGAACTTACATTTATTCTCCTCTCAAGTCTCACCATTAAAACGGAAATCACAAAGAAGAATACTTTAATCAACTGCAAAGTTCCAATTATTAGCAGAGCGATTAGTATAAGAATGCAAGGTTCTGTTATCCCAAGTACCAACTTGGCTACAGACATCAAGAAGGAATTCGGTTGGTGTCCATGCAGGGTTTTAAATCCCGAACCTTCACAGAAGCTTCCCTACCTAGTAGTTTAACAAGGTGATCAAAATGGCAACAGATGTACACGCCTATGTGGTGTAACTCATGAACAACAAGTAAAAAGTAGCAATCTCATCTGTTAAGTAGGAAAAATGTACACGAAGTGTTTAATTGCAGTAAGCCACATGGATTTCTGACCATTGTTTACTTGCATGTTTGAGGTTTAGGGTTCTAAGTCCTAACCCGACAGTGCCTCAATCCGTTAGGTGAAGCTAGCGGTCGGGAGGCGCTTTCTACCGGGAGCAGTTCCACTTAAGCCGTGTGCTGCGGTCGTCTTTTTTGTTTGTTTGTTTGTTGTTGCCTTCTGTTTCGTTCTTTAGTTTGTTCGTCTAGGCTTGTTCTTGTTTTTGTTTTTGTTCTTGTTTTGGTCTCGTCCTGTTGGTTCTGTCTGTCCGCTGGGACTGGTTTCCTGTAGCCCGCTCTTCTCTTAATGGAATAACGTGCAAGGCTTTTGCGCGTTCTTGAAAAGCTCGTATGCTATTTCACCTATTCCTAGTAAAAGAAAAGAATGAATTGAAATATAGGACAAAGTACAAATCAATCTTCAAACAGCAATCTACCTTGCCTATCTAGGACATAAATCTATGGATGTGGTAACAAATTGCGCTTAGGTTCACTGCATTCAGCTAGGTGATTAAGTCTAAATTGGCACTGCCAAGTCAGATTGTGTGGTACTCCCAGATTACGTGCGATATGCTGCTTAATGTGTAGTTCATTGCCCCCCAAAAAAGCAAAGCACAAAGGAATAAACGAAGTAAGAGAATCCTGAGTTTTGAATAAAGAAGTGTTTTCATTGAGGTTAGAAAAGAGGAACGCATAGTAGAACAATACCTTCTATTTCTAGTACACTTGTTGCATTTGTCCTGCAACAGTTAAGAGGGGGAAAAGAAATGGAGCATCACATGCATTTTCCACATTAGAAAAGAATATTCACATTGAAATATAGGTGCTAAATTGGCTGTTATCTGAACAGGGCAAGCCTGAAATCACCGGTGGAACGAAGCATTTCATGGCCTTTGGAGGTGGGCTTCGGTTCTGCGTTGGAACTGATCTCAGCAAGGTCTTGATGGCAACATTCATCCACTGTTTGGTTACAAAATACAGGTACAATTTCTCACTAGTAAATATAAGGATATCTCCCCCCCTATCTTATCCTGTGAAAAGACTACATATGAACAGTTCACAACATTATTTCAGATGGAGGACAGTAAAAGGAGGAAACATAGTCCGGACCCCTGGCCTCGGCTTCCCAGATGGCTTTCACGTCCAGCTCTTCCCTAAGAAATGACCCCTTTATTATCGCTGTGCAGTTTGGTTCTTGCAGCTAAACACAAGATTGCGTGTGCAAAGATGGCATATTTTTAGGTCTCTTAGGGGCAACAGCAAAGAATGGAAAAAGCATATACTTAGTCTAGTGTTAGGATACACATCCCTAGTTAGAAGTACAGTCATATTACCGAGTACTACCTCTGTTGTGGACTCGTTTGTCAGACAAACCTATCAACGTCGGCGCCGAGTATCACGTTCGACATCAGCAGAGGATTCGGAGTCTGCAGCAGCAGGCGGCATCCTTGCCGACAACGTCGTACGTGGCTACGTGCTACAATCTGAAGAAACCGGTTCGGTTACGTCCTGCAGTTTGACGAAGGCGACGCATTGCAGTCCGAAGAAGTTGACTCGGTTACGTCGTTCGAAGGCAATTGTTATTGGTATCGTTTTATAGATAGACTGGCTTGTTAGGCAATTGTAATTCATATACGGATAGCTATCTTTAGCAAGTTTTGTTAGGATAGCTTCTTGGTTATAAAAGAGAAGCAGACTCTGTTCGGCAAAAGCAATAAAGAAATTATTCAGTTCTAGTCTTGCAATTCAGAGCCTTCGTCGAGTTTGGGCAGACCACACACGACGCAAGGGCGAGTTGTTTATCCTTCACTTCCACCGGAGATTAGCCATATCAACCTCTCATGGATCCTAAGGGGTTTTTGCACTTTTGTTGTCCGTTTTCCATGTGGTTAGTCATCTACCCATGTGTTGTGTGTAAATCAGCCTATACATGTCTAATGAAAAAAGAATATAGTAGTTATGTACATAAAAATGTTTGTGGAGCCATGCCGGAAGTATCAATTATACTCAGCTTGTTCAGACAGAGAGGCTAATAATGATTCAAAACAGCCTAATCTTCAAGGCAGAAGCTACAGTAACTGTCACAATGCTGATATGTCTCATGGCAGGTTGACAGCCACACTTAATAATGTAAACCCAGAAATTCTCTTCAGATTTAAAATTAATGTGCCGTGGACACCGGGAATCTTATTGAACAGCACAAGGTAGCAGTCCTAGCTGTTATCTGACAGAACAGTCTCGAGTTGCCATTTTATCTGCCTTGCATGTATGTAAGCAACCAAGCCCCCACAAGCCAAGTTTATCTCTGAATGAAATCTTTTCCAACCCAAATCTTTGAAACATGTTGGTGTCGTATGCATTTTTCTGGCACTGTTTTAACTTTGGTCACCCCTGTTTGCTTCATTGCATAACGAAAGGCGTAAATAGCACAAGGCGATTTAGTACTGATAGTATTCAGAGACTTGATAAAGAATGATGCGCAAGTGGAGGGTTTTATTATGTGATCAAGAGAAAAATTATGTAGACATGCCAGCGACAAGAGCTCCCCCGCAGGAACAAAATCAAAGGATAGATATTTTGGTACCCAGCAGCTCAGCTTAAGCGTTTGAATCACATTTGGTATGACTGAGTAAGCCGTCAACGGGTATCTCGAGGCATCACTGAACGTTCTGTTGGTAGATGCCCCCTTACTTCCAGAAGGTTTTCGATTTGATCATGCAAGCGTTGGGTGAAGTCGCAAATAGAAAATAACATAGCGTAATGCAGTTTGGCTTATGTATAAGTTGTTCTGAAAGATACAGAACCTGATGCGTTTCTAAATCATTTTGAGACCTCTTAAGTTCTTTTTAGGTAAGGTAATCGTTTCGACCCAAATCAAAGTCATGTTCAGAACTTCACTACTTCATATCAAACAAAAGACAGTCAAACTACAAGTTTGCAAGTAGCAGTGTCTGATTTCACAGGACATGGCATCAGCGTGCCGTCTAGAAGTATTTCTGAGTAAATGAGGCACTCAGATTTCACCAGCTTCATTTCCTTCTGTGCTGACCAAATCCAATCCGAGTCTAAACAAATTCTCATCTGTTCCCAGTAGTATGGAAGCAAAAGCATACCGTCCATACCAAGGATTCCCATCATTTTTTCTAGATAAGGATTCCCATCATTTTTGCCGGTTCGTCACAGAGCTGTCCTGAACAAAAGTGTTCTCTGCTTTTCTCTTTTTAAGAGGGAAAATATATCTATCTATCTATCTATCTTCTATTATATTATTAAAGCAAAAGAAACAGAAGTCACCACGTTCACTTTCAAGCACTATAAATTCTCACATCAATCGATGAAAAAATAGAAAGATCTACATCATTGATTATGGTGGGTCCAGATTATAACGATATAGATTTACAAAAAGAGTTCATGTCCAGTACAATCTAGAAATAAGAGTCAATCTCAAGTACAGTGCAAACAAAACTGAAATTCCAAATAAAATATAAAATAAAATTCATAATCTGATTTTTTGATATGAATTCCTAAGTAAAATCCCTAGATAAACATAATTTGCAATAAGAATTTAAAAAATAACTAGAATTCAGAATAAAAAATAAAATAAAATTAGCAAATTGATATCAATACGAATTTCAAAGTAAAATCACTAATAAATATAATTATGAATAATTGTTTTAAAAAATTTAGCACTTGGATTAGTATACGAATTCAAAAAAACAAAAAATAGAATTTGGGATAAAAAAATAAAAGAAGAATTGTAATTTGATTTCCATACGAATTTCAAAGTAAAATTCATAAATAACCAAAATTCAGAACAAAAAAATAAAATAGAATAATCAATTTGATAAATAAATATAACTCAGAATAAAAAAAATAGCAATTGGATTAGTATAAAAATTCCAACAAAAAATAACTGGATTTTGGAATAAAAAATAAATTTAGCAATTTTATTTCGATGCAAATTCCAAAGTAAAATCCTTAAATAACTAAAATTCAGATTAAAAAAATTAGGAAATTGATTTCAATACAAATTCCTTAGTAAAATCCCTAAATAAATACAATTCGGAATAAACATTAAACAAAAATGAATTACTTTACGAATTCCAACAAAAATACATGGAATTCAGAATTAAAAATATAATAAAATAAGCAATTTGATTTCAATAAGAATTCCAAAGTAAAATCCCAAATAATTGTAATTCGGAGTAATTTTTCTAAAAATTAGAAATTGGAATAGTATACGAATTTCAACACAAAATAATTGAAATTCATGGTAAAAAAAACATAATTGCTATTTGATTTTCATATGAATTCCAAAATAAAATACTAAAATAACTAAAATTATGAACAAAAAAGCAACATTATCGATTTGATTTCCATACGAATTCCTAAGTAAAATCCTAAGTACATATAACTCCGAATAGAAATTAAACAAAAAAAGCAATTGGGTTATTATAAGAATTTCAACAAAAAATAACTAGATTTTGGAATAAAAATAAAATTAGCATTTTGATTTTGACACGAAATCCAAAGTAAAATCCATAAATAATCATAATTTGGTATAAAAATTAAATAAAAATTAATGATTTGATTAGTATATGAATTCCAACAAAAAAATCAAATTAGGGGGGAAAAGAAAATTTGTAATTTAATTTCCATACGAATTCCAAAGTAAAATCCTTGAATAACTAAAACTTGAAATAAATTAAATATAAGTTATAATAAAGATATCACGAATGGTGTCGGAGGATGCCATGAAAGAGTGTAATGACATTAATATGTCCTATAAAAGGACACTTGTCGGTGTTTTAGAACCGATCTTACGTAAAGATTATTTGATTCGGGAGGTTTCCACAATTGGTCACGCAGACAAGGGACATACGGGAATTTTTATACAGGTCCAGGCCTTCTCCAATGAGAATAACAACCCTACTCCTGTGTATTGTATTGGGTATCCTGATTACAATCAGTGAAAAGGCTTGCGCTAATACTGCTACTGATTGTCTCTCAAAAAGCCTCTCTCATTATCTCCAAGAGACACCTATTTATACTATGTCGTTGGGGCGGTTGTCGTTCCAGGCTAAATAGGCTCTCATTATTGCATAATAATGAGAGTAATTATCGGAGTAGTAACCTCCCCACGCTGTCCAATGGTTACCAATCAGAGATAGTGGAGAATCATCTGTAGTTATTTCAGGTATAACTACGTAATTTGACTGCTCAGATCCTCACTAGTAAATGGGTCTTCGGCGAGTGAACCCGATTAATTGTGAGGAAGTCGTGCGTGGTGGGTCGTAGTAGGACTTACGACTAGGGGGTAGTCGTAGAAAAAGCTTACGACTGGGTACTGGTCGTAGAAAGACTTACGACCGGACGTAATCGTAGCAGGACTTACGATTACACCATAGTCGTGGAAATACTTACGACTAGGGGGTGGTCGTAGAAGAGCTTATGACCACCTAACCTACTCCCCCCTTATAACATTAAGGAGTATACCATGTGACGTCATATTACATGATTATGGAATAATAAAATGAGAATTATTAGATCCTTGTCAACACTGATCCACAAGGAAGCAAAGAGTCGAGGCGGCGGAGGTGAAGATGAGAACAATTCCATACCGTTTACCTTAGCCGTTCGACGAGGATAATGTCATGCTGCTCGTTGGTGCTGTTGAAGAGAAAGGCCAGAGTCATAGGAGCCAAGTGATGTAACGACGAGTGGCGAGCATCAGCGTTGTTGAAGAAGTCAGTGGCCAAAGAAGCTCAATGATAATAAATCTGTTAGACCATGTGGCTAGGTCTAGTATATTTTAGTTGATGAATAATTGATAATGTTGGGTATTGATATTATTTAAGACGTGTGGTGTGTGTGGACTTATATCGGTCAAGTTGGGAAGAACTTGTGCTAAGAAATATGTTGTTTTGGTCTTTGCATGTGCAGGGTAACTCGGAGCGATCGTGGTCTATAGAGGTGACCGGGAGATGGCTTGGTGCGAAGTCATAGTTCAGAGGGTCGAGAATGCTGGAGGAGACGGTCGAGCTTGACTTGGGGCACGTGGAGATCAAAGAGGGATGATGCGTGTTGGAGCTACGAAGGTGCGGTCCGGAGGCTACGACACATGACAATTTTGGGGTGTCCAAAATTGATTTTGTAATCTGGTGTAAAAGCCCACGTATTAGGCCCTAGTACTTTAGTAGGCCGTACGTGGGTGATTAATGCCAACACCGGAAGGTATAAAGTGGCAGCGGCTTGAGGGGCTTCGTGCGGCTGTTAGGGTTATCAATAGAAGAAACACGGTTTTGAGTTTCGGCAACGGCCGAGGCTTTTGTTCATCTATCGCGCTTGTGCTTGTGCGTGACATGAGTAGTTGATGGCTCCTGTTAGTGTCATCAAGAGTGCACATGAGAAAATCTATTTACATTGAGTTGATGAAAGGGCCGTGAAGGCTTTTGGTGGCTATGGCTTTTCATGCGTGAGAACAGAATTTTGGATGTGATTGGTGTGCATGTGGCTTGCCTTTTTGGGTGGAGGTGAGGTGCATGCAGCTGAGCATTGAGCGTATGCGGCCGTGGCTTTTGTTGTTGATTCGCCAAAAGCATTTGTTGGTGGGAAGTAAAGGTCAGCCGGCTATACCTAGGATCCATCGGGCAGCTCGCGTTGGACTCGAGCCAACAGTCGATGCAATCGAGGTGGAAGGCGTGGCGGCACTTGAGGCGAGTGCGGCATTGTCGGCGTCCACACGCGTGCGGCCACGATGGGCGGTGGACAATTGTTTGTGATTCTCTGTAGATCGATTCACGTAATTCTTTTTTTGAGATTGAGTCTGGAAAAATCTTACACAATCATTCACCCCCCCCCCCCCTCTGATTGTCATTAACAATCCTACAAGTGGTATCGAGCGGGTTGCTATAACGTCGAGAGATATATGAATCATCCTCCCATGCTAGATGGTACTGATTTTGTTTTTTGGAAGTGTCGTATGTAGGCTTATATTGAGGCTCAAGGTAGTGATGTTTGGAATAAGGTTTCTAAACCTTACGAGGTTCCTGTTACTATTACTAATCTAAATAAAATAGATATTGATTTAAAATCTCAAGCTCGTAACTTGCTGTTTTAAGGGATCTCTTGCAAAGAATTTGATCGTGTAGCTCATATTAATTCTGCTCATTTAATGTGAAAAGCACTTTGTGATTATCATGAAAGAACCACTAAAATCAAGAAAATGCATAAAAAAAATGTTATAAAAATAATATTCTAATTTTGCTATGAAGCTTATTGAATCTATTGATGATCTTTTTGCTCGTTTTGAGAAAATATTGAGTAATTTGCGCAGTGTTAATATTATTCCTACTAATGAAGATAATGCAACTAAAATTTTGAGATCTTTAGGTACTGAGTGGTTGATGGTTGTCACAACTATCAATCAAACTGTCGATCTAGATACTTTAACCATTGATGATGTTTTCTCTAGATTGAAAACCTATAAGATAGAAGATTTGCCATCTAAGATTGATAAACATTCATCTTTAGCACTTATGACTAACCCCGTGCAAGCTGCTCCGTCGAGTTCTTTTCTTGTATCTGCTTTATCTTCTTTTTCAGAAGAACAGATCGAACAGCTCCCTGAAGAGGATTTGGTGTTAATCTCCTCACGGGCATACAAGGCACTCAACAACATGAGGATGGGGAAGCGAGGTGACGTATCATGTTCGATCAGATGCTATGTGTAACATCTGTATTTTAACCCTGTACTTCAAATGTGTGAAAATGAGTATAATTTAAAACTTTTGAGCATGTATTAATTTCCTGAAATTTTTTATTTGAAAAGTTGTCTTTGAAATTTTGAAAACATTTGAAAACATACAACCCAAATTATCATCAAAGAGAAAAAGAACCCAAAAACTCTTGATCATCCTCTGGAAGTATTTTTTTCCTACCTTCCTAACCTTCCTAGCCACCTCTCTGCAAAATCTCACACTTTTAGATTTTATTTGCTATTTCAAAAGAGCAAGTCAAACTAGTTTAAACTCGGTCAAACCCTAGGTCAAGAACTTGTGAATTTTCTGGAGGAAAATGTATTGCATGAAAATTCCTAGAAAAATTACACAAGGTTCTTCTCTGTCCCAGGAAGTTCCCATAAAATTTCGGAATTTTGGAGCTTTGGAGCTACCTCTAAAATTCCCCAATCCTCTCACCTTTTAAAAATCAGAATCTGAAATCATCGTTTGTCGGGCTCGGACCCAACTCGAGCTCGAGTCCGACCGCTCGGTTCACCCAGCACCGCCTAGCTGCATCGCGCGAGCCCGATGGTGTCGACCGTCCGTCACGCATCGCCACGGCCCTCGTGCGCCCGAAACAATCGGACCGTCCTATTGCATCTTTTCATCTCAACCGTCCAATCCAGATCTTGCGGTCGACATTTTCTTGATCGAGTCAAACCATCTCGTCACGCCGCACCTGACTCCGTCTCGCGCCGCTTTGTCGCTGTCGCTGACGGGTGGGCCCCACCTGTCTGGTCGTCACCTACCTCTCGACTGAGAGCCGAGTGCCGCCGGCAACACGCATGGGCGCCACCTCGCCTCGCTGTCCTTTCACCGCTTCCCGGTTTCCTCGCGCGCATCACCTCGACCGCATCGTCCGCTGCCATCCCATGCCTTGGGCGGCATTAAACGTCCGTCGGTTTCCTCGCCAACTCGCTGCCTTTTCTTCCGAGCACATCGTCGCCGAGAGCGTCTCCTCTTGCTTTCTCCGCTCTTTCTCCCTACTTAAGGGCACCCGGAGCTCCCTCTTCCTCCTTTGGACACCATAAAGCCACTTCCTACCATCCACTGCTCCCTCTGAGCTCAAACCAAGGAAGTGCGCCGGCTCTGGTTCACGACCGTGTCGCCGCCGTTGTGTCATCATCGCAACCAGTGAAGATCGTCCTTCCTGTTTCGCGTCATATCATGTTCCAGCTCACCACTGTTGTTTCCCCTCAACTGATTTTGAGAATCATTCGCAGGAGTCGTCGAATTTTGAGGTTCTTCAATTCCGTGGTGTGCGACCCTTTCTTCCCCATCACCGGTGAGGTTAATCTTGTTTCAATCCTTCGCTTGTGCACGGCCGCCTACCCCTTTTGACTGTCCCTACCTCTATTTTTCCCTACTTTTGCTCAAGTTGCTCTCACCTCGGTGACACCTTGACCGCCGTGTGTCCATTCTCGCTTGACCCATCTCCGCAAGCTCCTCTCCTCGCGTCATCCCGAAAGTTCGTAGGACCCGCAGAGTAGCTTTAGCGCGTGTTTATTGTTGCTAGTTAGGTATTGCCGTTTTCACCGTAGCCTTTGCTCCGCCTCTCGCCGTCGCGCCGTCGCGTCGGGTCACCTCCGACCTGACCACTGGTGCCTGCGGGTGCAAGATTTTGTCTAGGTTCCATTTTTGTCCTTGTCCGGCACCGACGAGCTCTCCTTCGCCGGCGAGGCGCCCGGCGAAGTCGCGGTAGGAGCTCCTCCGTTGTCGGACGGGCTGGCGTATTTTTAGAATGCGCTTAGAGTAAACTCAAGGCGTATTCGGAGAATACGTTGTCGACGTCACCGTCGGCGGGCGGGGTCAAGACTGACCTGGTCAGCGCCCTCGCTCGGGCCCCATCTGTCATTCTTTGTGGCTAGCTGGCTGTGGGTATAAAGAGGATTAAATGCTTTAGAGATTTCCGAATTGAATTTCTTTTGTGCTGTTAATTCATTTAAAACTTAGAAAATTCATATCTAATTCAATTTTGATCCAAATCAAATGAATCCAATTTCGTAAATTTTCATTTTTAATGTACTATTTATCAGAATAAGTCTTAGATATGTCTCTGTTCATAAATTTTGATAAATAATTAAATGATGCTTTTATGTATTGTTAAACTTAGAAAATTCCTAGAAAATTCTTCATAACTCCAAAAATAATGTTCTCTGTTTCTAAAATTTTGTTATTTCATGCTCTAGCTGCTGTGTGAAATTTGTGATCTTTGGATTAATTTGAAGTTTGGTTATTGTCGGTGTTATTTGTTCTTATTTGCTCGTTTTGCTGGATCGATAGATTGCGACGATTCTGGTATTATCGAGAGTGAGCCTCAGCAACATATTGAGCAACAGCAACCAGGCAAGCAGTTTGATCATGTTAATCCCTTTATTTTCAAACTAATATTTTGTTTGCAACTTGTATGTATGCATTGTTATCTTGTGTTAAAATATGATTAGTGGGCTCTTTTAGTTACATAATCATAGGCAAATGATATTCCTCTACTACAGAGCTTAGGTTATTTCTTTGTGATTAGAGATCGTTGGATGGTCTCTTGTCACTTAGTAGATACGATTTCAACTGCTTAGACATGCTTAGTATCGGTAGAAATGGGCGGTTATCGACTTAGTCGGTAACCTTGATCACACAAAATTATTATAACTTTATGTTTCAGCATTTTTGCTATGCTTAATTGTAAAAACTAAAAATGAAAACAAAATGATTTGGACTTGGGCACAATGGTAAGATGGTGTGCTTTTGGGTGTGACTGGAAAGGTGCCCAAGTCATTTAAGGACCGAGTTACTTGTGCCACCGTACTGAGCTTTTTGCGTGCTAACCACACTAGAGTATATGGGACCTCTCTTGACTTGGTACTTTGGCGTGTATTGGCTCCGGGTCGCAGGAGGTCGCAGGAGGGATGGTGTTGGGAGCATGGTAGTTGTCCAAAAGCTTTATCTGAGTGGGTAGTTGTCTTTTCGGCTTTACCATGTCGTATGGATTTCTATCCATACGGGCGGCTCGTAGTTAATACACAATATTGGAAAGCGTCTCGTAGGACTTAGCGGTGCCGAAAGATACCTTCTAAGTGTGCTTTGGCTTAAAGCGATCAAGTGTGGGTACATTGGTACACCTGCGAGGTTAAAACTATTTGAATAGTCTCGTCCTAGGTTATGGACACGCTCGGATACACCCCCCAAGAACTAGACTACAACCTTTTAACTAAAATTTGATGGGTGGTACGAATCAGGGATTCGTGCTATGTTGTGGTGACTTTTGGGATAGTCACTTCCAGGTGGTTACTTGTATTTATCTTTATTTCGCTGTTATTTCAACATTAAAAATGAATTGCCAACTTACTTTTAAATGTATTACATTATTGCAAATAAAGATTGCTTTGTGCTAAAATAAGCCATCTGACCCCACTCAAATAAGCTTCGCATGTAGTTATGCATAGGTGCGCTAGTCCACACGTCGAGTCTTGCAGTACAAAAATAATTTTTGTACTCATATGCTTTGCTTAATATTTTTGTTGCAGAGGAGGCAGGTGAGCCCCAAGGGCCTTACTTCTGTGAGATGTGAGGGTTCTGGGACGACTAGCTTGACGGTCCGGTCGGTTGCCTTGTGGGCTAAGGCACACTGATTGGCTTTGTTTATAGCCATCTTATGGCACTTTTGCTTCATTGTTTATTTAGCTACTGTTGTAATTTGGCAGTCGGCCTTTGTTGTAATAACTCTACTATGTTGTTTACTGTTTAGTGTTGTGATGTTTGGACTCTATGTTTAGAATGGAGTTGATGCATAATTTTGTGAAGAGGTGTGCATACTGCAGTTCTGAGGAGTATGCATGTGTCGAGGCTTAGTTTATTTGATTTGTGATGCTAGGACCAGGTGGTTGGTTAAGCATTACAAACCAAATAAACTGGGGTCCTCACACTATGAGTGTGGCGAGCCAGGTCACATTAAGGTGAATTGTCCCAAACTCAAGGAGAAAGTGATCAAGGAAGACAAGAATTATCGTAAATCGGCCATCCACGAACAACAACACCAAGGGTGGTAATTTTAAATCGTAAGTTTGCTAAAAGATCATATCGCTTATCGAGCATCTTGATTTGAGTGATGTAGAATATGAGAGTTGTAACGACATCAATGATGATGATGATGATTCTAAAGGTAAAAGAAGAACAACGACTTCGCGGCCATGTGCTTCATGGCAAGAAACGACAACGGCGGCGAGCGATGACGGTGATCCCGATGAGGTAAGACCGTCATATGATGAGCTTGAAGATGGTTTGATTAAACTTGCTATTGAATTGAAAAGGACAAAAAGAAACTAAAAGAAAATAAGTGTCTTGTTGAAAGCTTAACTTCTTAAATTAATAGACTTAGAGCTTCTATTCCTGGTGATGAATCTTATGAGTCTTGTCAAGTTTTACACTCTGAGTTGGAGACTACTAGAACAATTAATACATCAACCTTATTTCAACTTAAGGATGTAACTGTTAAACTTGATGAACTAAGATTGGCACATGATTCTTATGATAAAAATTTAAAACTTGTCAATGATGAAATTGAAATGTTCAAGTTTAGTTCTTCTACATGTTTAGAGTCAAGTATTTCAAATGATCAATCAAAAGCTTGCTCTAATTGTGCATTGCTAGAAGTTGGACTTAATTCATCTAAGGAAACAATTCAACATATGCTTTTCATGAGATATCTTCTTGCTCTAATTGTCCTAAACTTAATATAGAAATAGAAGTTTTGACTAGACAACTTAATGATTTTGCTGAAAAGGAAAAATTAGCTCAGTCTAGCGCTTCTAAGAATCTTGTGGGTGAATCTGTTAAATACACAACTTGTCCCACTCTAGCTAAAGAAAATGAGTAGCTTAAGTACACTTTAGAGAGATTTTCTTTTGGTAAAAAAATTGAATATGATCTTAGACAAGTCAAAAGTGAGTGTTAAAAATTATGGTCTATGATTTAATTTTTTTGAGCATGCCAAGAATAATCCACCTAAGGCTGTTAAGCTTTTTGAACCTAAAAAATTTGAAGTAAAATCTGAACCAAAACAAATTGTATTTAAATTTGCTGGTTTTGTATAAAGCTCTTTTACTAATGTTGTAGGTGCTTCATCATCTCAAAAGAATTCTAATTATGTTAAATTTCATTGCACCTATTGTGGTAAAGATGGGCACTTGCATGAATTTTGCTTTAGGTGTGTTAAGAAAGAGAAAAATGAAAGATTGAATGCCTTAAAACAAAAACGTGCAACCTCTTTTGTTGTTCCTAGAACTAATACGAAAGCTAGATTTTTAGAGAACTTTTATGATGATTTTAAATCTGTTTCACATGCTGGTATGGGTTATATTTTAAATAATTCTCGTTCAGCATTGCCTGCATTTCAAGGGGCAGTTAGACATGCTTCTTTTTGGCGCTCTGATCGCTCACGCATATATGTTTCTAGTTCTAGTTTTGTTGCTCCTGTTCATCATGTATCTCAGTACTGGATTCCTAAATCTTATTTCACTAACCCCAGTACTGTGAGACCGATGTTTCTTGTGATGTGAGAACAGCTGATGAGGTTGGAGAACATGAGCTTGATTTGGTTCCAATCTTTTATGTCATTGCTTGATTGGAATACTTGATGATTTTTTCACTTTCTTTGATGGCTTCCAAAACATTTCACTTTCTGATAGGCCATGTGAAAAGAGTGATGTTTCTCTACACCTTGTTGAGTTTAAATTATAGATTGCTCATATTTTCATAAAACCACTTGATTTTGCACGGTTTACTCTTTTGCGAAGTGGGTTGGGTGTGTTGTATCCTATGGGTTTATTCTGAGGGGGAGCTTGCTGTTTAAAATTTCAGAAGCTTTGTTTATTATACTTGTCAAACAATTCATCAAGTTCAAGCCATTAAAATCAAATGAGGTGTAGAGCTCTCGTTGTCATATTTACTCATGTGCGGTGTAGCTTTGATCATGACTGGTTCTAATTACGTTGCTGCATTTGAACTAAAGCATGACATGACGGAATACTTTGACTAGATTGATTATATTTATTACTTTGTGATGTTCATCGAAAAGAATTTGTTTGATTGTGAGTCTTATTTTAAATCTTGGCTATAAGACTTATATGTTTCTTATTGCAATCTTTTTTTCTTCACTCAAATTGGCAAGTAGATTGCACCGAAGAAGAACAGCAACGGCGATACGCTGAATTTTGGTAGTGTAAATTTTCAACCGAAGTCGCGTTGCCAAATGTATCTGCCTGCTCTGGCGGCGCGGAACCGTTGGGAGACGGCTTGGACGCGGAGGTGGTTCTACCACACCTCTGTCCTAGAAGATGGGCTGCGATCCCGAGGCGGGTTGATACAGCCCATCGCTAGCCCCGACATCGAGCTCACCGCGAGGGAGGAAGCTCATCTGCGCCTCCTTCTGGACGTGACAAGGCGCTTCTCCACGCGCGACTTGTTGGAGGAGTTTTGCGCCTTCGGCATCTGGCCGTTGGCCTGGGACTGAAACGTTGAACGGGACTCCTCAAGCTCCAAGCACCCCACTCTTACCGTGAGGGGGCACAAAGGTTTGACTCTTGGCCCGGCTCCATGTGTGGATTTTGAAACATTCTACACATTTTTTTCCTTTTATGGGTTGCAGTCGTGTCCATTGCCAAAGCGAGCCGTGCGACGGAGATGCTTCTTGGCCCGTACACGGGTGAGGAGCACTCGAGGCGAGGTCTGGTTGTGCGGGAGGGGCGATTGAATCGGGCGTATCCTGCCTCGGTTCGCCTCTCCGAACGTCCCGACCCGGACGGTAAGAAGAAGAAGCGTGCCTGACCGGTGGAGGTTGAGGAAGCTGGGCCGATTTTTGTGGCCCCCTGCGCGTTGCTCGGCCCTGCGACGTTGGTGCTGCTTCGCACAATGCGGCAGACTTGGGGCATGCGTCGAAGAGACCGGCGGCGGATCCTTTGGACCGGACGGAGGTTTCGGGGTCGGCATCAACGCTGACCCGTCCGGTCCGCATGGCGCTTCGAGTGCGAGGGGGAGTCCCGTCGTGGTGGCCGAGCGAACCGCCTCGCAGGTGCGACGAGCGGTCGGCTCATTCGACGTTGTAGGGCTTGATACTAACGAGTCCTCCGAGCAGAGCACCTCCTCGAACGTTTATGGGGGCCAAGACGTTGCGCTCAAGGTGTCGCTGACCCCGCAGGTGCCGCGCGGTAAGTTCTTGCTTCCGCAGACTGCTTGGCGTTTACTTTGTCTTGGTTTGCCCGTATCGTAATGACTCCTTCGCGCACGGGGATCTTCGTGCACAAGTAGTTGTGATATGCTATCGCGCCGAAGGTGTTGAGTGTGGCCCTTCCGAGGATGGCGTTGTACTGGTATGGCATTTCGACCGCATCGAAAGTTATCGTCTCCGTGTGAGATGCATGGCCGCCGTCAAACGTGACGGGTAAGGCGATTTGGCCCAGGGCCGTGACGGGCCTTCCTCCGAAGCCCACCAGCGGTATGCCCGGTGGGGACAGGCAATCTCTAGGGATCATCATCTTGTCGAAGGCTTCTGCGAATAGGAGGTCCGCCGAGCTTCCGCCATCTACGAGGACACGCCTGACCTCATAGCTGGCGATGCTGGCGGCGATGACGAGGGGGTCCTGGTGGGGGAAGTGTACTCCCCGCGCGTCTTCAGGTCCAAAGGTTATGGGCACCTCGGAGTAGCGGGGTGGTCGGGAGGCCGGCTGTGTGGCCACGTGGTGGATTTGCCGGGCGTACGCGCGACGTTGTCTCTTTGATGCTATGCCCAGTGAGGAACCCCCTGTGATCATGTTGATGACCCTCTGGGCTGGTCCACCATGACCGCCTTCGATGCACGGGCGTAGTGGTAGGGCCGGCAACAGATTGCCCACCTCCTTCCGGTCTTCATGCTCGACTGGCTGTTGGCTGCGGTGCATGTAGTCCTGCATGGCCGCAATGATGCGGCAATCCGCTGTTGTGTGTGACCCTTCGCCGTGGAGGTCCGCGGTACAACGAGGTTCTTCTTTGTTCGCCTCGGCGTCTGGTGCCGCCCACCGTGACGACCGCGGCCCCTTCCTCAGCCGCGGTTTGCTCGGCGCCTCGCTGCCGGCCGGGTGTGCCGCCGTCCACGTGATAAGCGTTTCGGCCTTTTGCCGAAAGTTGATGCGTGGTTTGTTGGTAGCCGGGGTGGTGGCTGTATCTTCCTTGGGTGGTCTGTCTGTTGAGGTGGTATTTGGTGCGGCATCGTTCCTTCGGATGCTATCTTCCTCCGCTCAGGCGTATTCCTCTATCTTGCCGAAGAGCTCCGTGACCGTGCGTGCTGGCTTGCGTGCCAGTTTTTCCGACAGGGGGCCTTTTTGCAAGCCGCAGGTTGCGGCGTTTATTATGATGGTCTCGTTGACCCCCTTGACTTGGCACTTCACTTCTGCAAATTTTCTGAAGAAGCTGCGGAGGGACTCGCCCGGGGCTTGCTTGACTGCGAACAGGTGTCCTGCATCCTTCGGCTCGCTGTAGTTTCCTTGAAAGTTGTTGTGTATGTGGTCGCACAACTGTTCCCAGGCGTAAATGGAACGGGGGGAATGATAAAGAACCACATCAGGGCGACGCCCTTAAGGGCCAGCGTGATGCTTTTTGTCTTGGTTGTGTCGTCCCCTCCCGCCGCTTTGACTGTTGTTTCGTACACGCGCAGGAACTCCGAGGCATTTGTGCAACCTTCGAAGGGTGTGACCTCTGGCATTTTAAAGTTCCTTGGCCAACACGCTGCTTCAAGCCCCACGCTCAATGGGGAGTTGGGATCTCCCCGGAGCTGCAGGCTCGTGTTTGGTTCCTCCGGGATGGCTTGGGCTCCGGCCTCGGGGTGTTGAGTGGCGGGTTGTGGCTGGGTGGTCGCGATAGTGCCTCCCGCCGCCTGTCGGAGACTAAGCATCTCCCATCGGAGGTCCACAAATGCTCGTTGAAGCGCTTCGTATGCTTCTCGAGGGATGCCCGCGGTCTGCGCGGGCTAGTCATTTGGCAAAGATGCTTCGGTGGGCGGGGCATCGCCTCCTACGATGTCCCCATGGGTGGAATTATTGAATTCTTCTTCTGTGGCTCGAGTGGCGGTAGCAGCCAATGCGGCCTGACCCCACTTTGCTTTAGGAGTGTTCGGGGCCACCGCCGCTGCCTCGGTTGCGGAGACTTTGGGTGCTGCCGCGGGGGGCATCGATTTTTCTGGGTGTGGCTTTTCTGCCGAACCCCACGGACGACGCCAACTGTCGTAGTGAGAAGACTAGACAGTAAGAAGAGGAGACCCCTCGTGCTGGGAAGACGAGGAGGCTTCTAAAAGGGGCTCGGTTGTGATAAAAATTGTTTATCCTTTTTTCCCCTGGTTACATGGTGGAGGGGGCTATTTATAGCCTCCCGACATGGCATCTAAAAGTACATGTATGCCCCTAGAAAAGTATACTAGCTCTAGGGGCTACAGGGTCTTTTATGTGCCCTATGCGTAGCCTCCGGTGCACGGTGTGTCTTCGCGGGTGTGGCCTATTTGGGGGATACACCCGGTCCACCGTTCCTGTGGACCCCGTGCCCTTCGCAGGTCCTTTGCTGTCTTCTTTGGAGGGTCTCTGTGGCTCCTTCGGAGGGTCTTCGGGATCACTCCAAAGGGTCTTCGGGACCCCTCCGGAGGGCCTTTGGGACTACTCCGAGGGGTCTTCGGGGTCCTCTGAGGGGTCTTCGGGATATCCTTCGAGTAAGTCCTTGGGAGGCCTTTCGGTGCTGCCGTGCTTCGTCGGGTCGTGGGGCCGATGGGGCATCCCTACGACATACTTTCACCCCTTACTAGTACTTACTTAGTAGTAGAATGTACTTAAATTCTCGTAAAAAGGTCAAGGACCAAATGAAGTGGCGCTATATATCTCATACGTCTTATTGCAACAGAATACTTGCAGTGCTACTCGTTACAGGACGGAAATGAATCCTCTGCGGTTGAGAAGAAAATTCATATTGTACAGTGATATGCATTAGCCATTTAGAGTGAATGTCACCGGTACTGCACAAACATTTGTACTATAGTGTTTACTGTTCAGTGGTGTAGATAGTACTAGATATGCCACTGTATCGCCGACATCGGGCGTTTGCTGTTGATCCGGAGGTATGACCCTGATATAGAGTACCGTGGCACATCTGCATTTTACTCAACCCTCTGCATCCCGTTCCTATAGGACCTGAGTTGCCTTCGATTTGGTTGTCGCTTTATCTAGCTGCATGAACTTTCGGGGATTACGAGGCCGCCTAGAGACCAACGAGGATCGCTCATGCAGGCCGTCCCAAATGATGATACCCTTCTTTCATGACCGACACGATCCACGTAAGTAGCAAAGCAAACTTAAATCGTCTTCTCGTCGTTTGCCACGTCACTTTAGGGCATCTCTAATAGTTTGTCTTTTAGGTTATCTTTAACACCTTTTATGTCATCTTGAGACAATTTTAGAAATAACTATTTCAATACATTGTCTCTTGAGTTGTCTCTGTAAAGTCTCACAAGCATTTAAACTTTGCATGAATCAAGTTAACATACTGATCAACTCTAACTTCTATCTTTATGAGCTACATGTGTTGTTTGGTTACATCCACATACATAAACAAGTAACAATTCTAACACCAAAACAAGTACTCTCGATTCTCATCACACAACATTTACATGGCTCATAGGCAAAATACATAACAATGTAGCCATCTTGATCAACAAGTCTTGCATAGTACAACAAAAAATCTCCAACAATTTAGCAAAAGTAGAACTAAATAAAATGCCCAACAATGTAGCCATAACTAGCACTTTCCTGAGACAGTGCACACATGTGCACACATAACTAGTTGCAACAAAAGAGCCATCACTAGTAATTCTTCACGTGCTTGCAAATAAACCTGTGTGAACACCAAAATAGTATGGTTAGTAGCAACCATTGAAAAATTCAAATAGAGCTTTAAAGAAAAAAAAAAGACATACATATATAACTGATGTTGTGAAAAATAGAAACATGCATATATAATTGATGTTGTAAAAAATGAAAGCATAGGGCATCTACTGGTCACTGTTTGATTTATTAATAAAGCGCCTATAGCCAAAGGATGCCAACCAATTTGGTGGCCATACAACATGTGGCATGTCAAACTTTGCCACAATGCCACAATTAGATATGGCCAAGTATGCTAACCAATTAAACATCTAAATTTTCGAGAAGTGATGATGGTTGACTAGGTATACCCAGAATGGTTGACGGTATGCAGCTTGATGAATGGAAAGAAGCGCTTTTCGTTTTTTTGAGAGAGCAAGCAAGGAGTGGATTTTTTTTTAAATAATATTAATTAAAAAAATACAAAACTAGGCTACTGTTGCAATTCCAAATGGCAACAACAGCCTAGATAGTGGCGACAGGGGCTTCAACAGTACAGAAATGTCCATATCGCCAGTTGAAATGACGACAGGGACCTCTCCACACTGCTTTTTTCCTGACTATTTTCGAGCACATCTTTTGTCGACGAATCACAATGATATTACAGAACATTTAGCTTCGCCCATTTGAAAGTGTGCCTACACTCCCTGCAAATAGAGCACTTCTTCATACGACACCCGACTTCTGCTTCGTCCATGTCATTCCTAGTGCGTCGTACCTGTCGCCGGGCAACCTTTCCCTTCAACCTATTAATATCCGCAACCAGATAAGTTGCTCTCAGGTCAGATGACCAGTGAAATGGCCAACCACGTTGTAACTATACAGCTCTGTACTCCAGATTTGCATCACCTCCTCCTTGTTGAAATAATCATAGAGGTATTGGCCGGGATACTGCGCCACCATCGAACATGCAGCCATGACATAGGAGCAAAGGGACTATGCAGAAGAATAGGCTTGTTGCAAGTGCATACGAAACTAGCACAACGTAGCATGCACTCGTGGGTGATCCTCTTGCGGTTCGTTCCGCGGCGCACTTTATCCATGCACAGTATCTCGAAGCGAAGCTCCCTTGTGCCTATCTTGAATGCGGTGCTTCTCACCATTCTTGCTCTTCTCCTCCATATACTTGATTATCATGGTGAAGTATAGTACTGTGTCATTTGCCATGACGAGCGACACGTTGTTGCTTCTGGCAACAAATTAATGTGTGGTACCGCGGAGAATTGCCTCCACAATACCAACCAAAAGGAGGAACCTTGCGTTGTGCATGACCCAGTTATACAACTCGGCTAGATTGGTTGTTATGACATCTATCGAGCACCACCCCTGTCATGTACCAGCGACCACTTCTCTTTAGACTCGTGATCAATCTAGTTCGAGAGCATTTTACCTGCACCCCCGTCTTCCTCGCCACACTAGGACCCTCTGTGGGTAGCTGTAGTGATACTTCGGGGGGCTAGTCAGCTCATATAGCTGCCTTTTTTGCTGCCTCCCTTCTGTGCGTCTAGGTTCGCTCATCCAGAATCTTCCAGAGTGCTTTAAACTTTCACTGATGGTTCTGCTTGCATAACCGCTTGAACAGGTTCATCAAGTCCTTGTTGCGGAACTGCTTGTAGAAGTTTGCACCCAAGTGCCTTCTCCACCACCTGCTATACAAATCCGCCCATGAAAGTGGTTCATTCTCTCATTGTTGTAGCTGAGTTATTACACTCAGCATGCCCGCATGCCGATCATATATGACGCATACGTTAGGAAGGCCCTATACAACAGAAATCCTCAAATTCCTCAGGAACCACAATAAGTTGTTCGTGTTCTCACTTTCAACAAAAGCGAATGCCATGGGAAGAACATGATTGATCCCGTCCGTCTCTATTGCAGTCAGTATCTAGCCCTTGTACTTTCCAGTCAGGAATGTGCTATCCACATACAAGATTGGATTGCAGTGCCGGAATGCATTGATGTATGGACCAAAGACGAAGAATACTTGATTCAGTACCCTCTTATTGGCCCACTTCGGATGCGTGGAATCTTGAATGTCGACATGAGTGCCGGGATTCCTATCTTGTATGACTTGGAATACCCCGGGGAGGTTGTGGTAGGAGTCTTCGAATGTACCGAACCTTAATTCCAATACCTTCTGTTTTACCCTCTATGCCTTGCATAGCTGATTGTGTATTGAAACCTTGCATCAATTGCCTGGATGATGGATAATGGCTCAAAATCTAGATTATCCACGATCTCACCATACATGATGTTTAGCGATGAAGCCTGATAACAGGTTCCTGTAGGACTACACTAACTCAGCGACGACACATATGTAAGCGACTAATATAGAGCATTTCTAGTAGGTGTCCCACTTTGGTTGAAATGCTTGCACTCGCGAGGCATCACTCTATGTCACACTTCGTGTCGTAGCATCTTGGGTTGGACTTGGCGGTGTGAATGTGCAAACAAGGCCCTAAATTTGATCGTTTCCTGCACGACCACCTTACATTTGTACATAGCTCCTTATCTGACCTCACTCTAGTCGTACTCCTATGACACTCGTGAGCCTTCGTTAACGATGAAGTTATCGAACTGGTATGTGTTTCACTCGGATGGAATCGCATGTCAGTCCACAGCATCCCCATCGTCGGATCCTTCATCTTCTGACAATACCATGTAGTTCTGGTCTTCGAGATCCATTCTTTGCGCTAGGACTTCTAGCTCCCCACCCTCGTTAGTAAGCCACTAGCTTGCCTGATTGAAGGAGCTCCTTCCACAGGATCTTCATCGATAGCATCAACAACTCTTAGACCTTCGGTCATTGTGTGCGACGCGCTGTGGCTGGAGTCCCCAACTTCTTTTTTGGCATCACCACCCCCTTCTCGTCCAGCCGTTGATGCAGGAATGGGCTTGGCATATGCTTGAGCCAAAATGAGCAAATTCCACTGTTCCTCCTTCACCCTACGTACATATGACTGCTATGACTTTGTTCCCTTGAGCTGCACTAACTTCCAATATGTGCTATGTGGTACTCGGTTGACAAGGCAACTTAATGTCAGATCATACACAGCATGGTCCAAATCGAATGAGTGGAGCACCGCATCATAGCGTCCCATGAGCGCTGCTCTAGTCTTGTTAGGGGCACGGTCGTTGATTGGAAATAACGCAAATCAATCCTCTCGGTACCCTCAAGAATAGTCCGATGACTGTTGTAAATTTTGAAGTTGGTGGCGTTCGACATATTTGATGTATTGCACCGTAAACAAGATTTTCACAATTAATCATATATCTAAAACTAAACTACCAACTGAAAAGTATTATGTACAACAATACTACACTATGTAACCGTACATATAAAAATATATAATCCATTCGGTTAAAAAAATACCTGAAAGGTGGACGATCGGACGGACAGCGTTTTGCTAGCTTCTCTCCTCCCCTCTACTCCTCTCTCCTCATGTCGCTTCCCTCCCCTTTTTACCTTTTTCCTGAATAAAAGTGAGTTATACCAGAATTTTAAGGTCTTTTATAGGGTAGATTGTGTCGCTATTTGGAATAGCGACAGGAACTTATGGGGTTTGGTCAACATTTGAAATGATGATTTTCCAAAAATTTAGGATCTATGTCGTCAGTTGAACTGGTGATAGGGTCTTGTCACCATTTGAACTGGCGACAGTGACCTCTTTGTACTGTTGAAGCCCCTATCACCACCAGTTACTGTCACGTTCTAAATGACGATGGTAGCCTAGTTTTGTAAAAAAAGAAAGAAAAAAGAAAGAAAAAAGAAAAGCAAAGCAAAGAGTGTACTTCTGTATGAAAAGGGTAAGTATGTTGGGCCTTGCAGGCCATGTAAACACGCAGGCTGCGCTATGTGGTGGATTGGGCTGCCGCTGAAGGCCCCCAATGTATGGCCAGCTGTTGCATGCTTTTATCAGCTCACTGCAAAATCCTGCTCGTCTACTGGCAGGCTCCGGCCGGCCCCACAGGTCACCGAGCGCGCGCAGTGCAAGCACGAATCCAGCGGTTCGGTCCGGCCACGTGACCGTCCTGCCTTGCTCACTAGCCTTTCCTATGCTCACGGCATGTCAGACTAAGAAAAAACCGATAGGTTGTGCACTTTTGGAGCCTAAGGCCAGCCCCGTCACGTCACAGCGGTACGAGCCCTTTCGTCAGGTTCTACAGTTTTGCAAACAGAAGCGGCCGAGGGCAGCACAACCGCACAGCCGGACAGGCCGAGACCTACGTGCGTACGTACCGCAAGACGCACAAAGCTAGGCTGGCCCCCTGCGCCGGTGAGGCACGCGGCGCGAGCGGGTGGGACGGTCGCGCTGGATCCGACGGACGCGAGCCGTCCGCGCCTCGGGATGGATAATAACGCGCTTCGGAGTTAGGCGTCACGGAGGCGGGGAATTTCTGTTGCTGTGGTCTCTCACTCAGCGAGTCAGTGGGCCGTCCAAGAAGAGGGAATTAGTTATTTGACCTCTTTTAGATCTATTTTTAGAATTTATTCTTATTTCTGATCTAATATATTTTTTGCCCTCTTTTTTTTTGTCTATTTTTTCATATTTTGCCATCTTTGTATTATTTTATTCTTATATGTATGTTTTCCCCTTACATGACATGCGAAATTACTCTCTTACCTCTTCCCATTACAGCCCCCATTCATCTAATCTCTCTCTCACTTATCTTCCTCCCAGCCGAAACCCAGGCGTCTCACCCCTTCCCCATCTTGCTTTTCTGCTCCACCCCCCACCACACGCCTCGGCTCCAACCTCCTCCCAGCCGGCCCGACATTTAATGCCGCCACCGCCGCTCGCCTGCCAGTCGTCGCCGCCGCCTCCTCCTCTCCTCCTCGACCTGGCCCACGCTTCCCCTTCCCCGTTTCCCCCAAAACCGTCTCCTTTCCACGATAGCCACTGCCGTCGCGTCCGCGTCCGCCTCGAACTCCCTCCTCCCTCTGCATACCCGCACGCGCCGCCAAGATGCGCCTCCTCCCTCCGCATACCCACATGCGCCGCCAAGATGCGCCTCCTCCCTCCGCGTACCCGCACACGTCGCCAAGATCTTCTGCATCGCCGCGCGCCCCCCATCCTACCCCGCCACAGGCGCTGCCGAGCACGGGGTCTACAACTTCGCGGCCGGCCCGGCCACGCTCCCGCTCTCCGTCCTCGAGAAGGTGCAGGCGGAGCTCGTCGACTACCGCGACTCCGGCATGAGCATCAAGGAGATGAGCCACCGCTAGAAGGAGTCAACGTGCCTTTAGCTCACCCGACCCCCTGCGGTCTCCTCCCGCGTCCACGCGCCTCCTCTGCTCGGTCGGCCCGAGCTCGCCCGCATCCTGGTTCTCGGATGGTTTCATTGATATTATATTTTTGGTTCTGGATGGTTTCATTGATGTTTATATATGAATGCTGATTGATGAACTGATTGATTGATGAACATTCACGTTTGAGTTGGGAAGGAAGCCAACCTTCTGAGCTGATTGATGAGCTCTTAGAGCATCGATGATATGGTCGCGGCATTCGTGTTTGAGTTGGGAAGGGTCTCAGGCTCGAAGGAGGACGCCGTCCGTCATGGCGGCGTCTTGGTAGAGGAGGAGGAGACGAGTGGAATGGGGAGGGTAAGATGGTCATTTCGTATGGCCAAAACGGGAGAAACAGTCGAATATGATTAAAATAATGCAAATAGTGCAAAAACCAAAAAAATAGACTAAAGATGGGGCAAAAAATGTATTAGATCAGGAAGAAGAATAAATTCCGAAAACACAACTAAACCGAGAGCAAATAATAAATTCATCCATCGAAGAAATGTTTGCCCCGCCTATCTGAGTTCTCCGAGGGAACAACGTGCAGTACTAGCGTAGGATCTTCTGCGGCGGAGGATGCAGGACTCGACGGACAACAAGCAAATCCGCAATGGATACGACACTATGTAGCTTAAAATATTCTACTCATTTTCGGTAGTTCTGGTATCGCGTTGATTTGTTCACAGCATTTGTACAACTTTTTTACTTATTTTTTTTTTAAAGTCAACTTCTCGCGAACTTTATTTCTAATTGTGACTTATTTGGTTACGCTACCACTCATAGCGTGACAAAACAAATATTATCACGCTATAAGATAAGTCCGATAAAATAGCACTTTTTGTCACGCCACGGTGGTAGCGTGACCAAACAACACTGTTACGCCACTAGTGGTGGCTTGACAAGATACGAACTGACGTGACAGTGTTATTTTGTCACGCCACTGGTGGTGACGTGACCAAAAGAGTCAGAATTAGAAATAAAGTTCGCGAGAGGTTAACTTTAAAATAAAAAATTTAAAAAAAATAAATAAAAAAATCACTTTTGTATGAAAAGTATAATTAATTATATATATTAAAGTTAATTAAATACGTTAGTATGTTTGTGTCACAACAGAAATGCTTAAAACATACGATTTTCAGTATAGTACTAACTGTTACTGCATACATTACCGTGCGCATGCTATGCTTGTGAACAATTCAACAATTTTCTAATTTGAACTAAATAACTTCCGATTTTGCATTAAAAATAAAATATCTCGAAAGAGATACAGTGTATGGCTCACATTAATGTCACCTAATCTGAAACTACAAAACACGTGGCTCCGCACGTAAAGATAGCTTCAACAGATTAAATGCATTATAGTAAAAAAAAAATGCAGTACGTATAAAAGAATATATTAAATGCAAACCGTAGTGCATGCATTAGCACGTGCGTACTATATCATCGGGAGAGGTTAGAAAGGTTGTGCAGTGAAAAAGCTATATTATTTTGACTTAGTTGTATGCTATCGTGTTGTGTGTATATAGCTTCACAATACAAGTTTGAGGTATCTTGTGAGTAAAGTTGGGCAACTCTGCAGAGTGTAATCAATGGTATTCAGATATGTCGTGCTTCCAGTTAATGAAGTTGTGTTCATGAGTGATTTCAATATATGAGGTATAAGTAAAGTTTTACATATGTTAAATTAGTAATCATGAATGTTGAGTAAACCCCTGATGTTATATTTAATATTGCTTTACTGCTTTAAACACTATACTGCTTTCAACTCAAAAATATTGCATTCCACACATACCTATTACGGTAAAATTGCTCTATTCTTTTGATGATCGTGGCAAGTAGTTAATTAGAATTTTCCATTCTGCTGAGTATTGTTATGCTTATACTTACTAAACATCACTAGAGGAACCCTGAGGAGGAGGCAGGTGATCTTTATGTTCAGGAGCAGCCACCGGACGATGACGACTACTAGTACTAGGTTTCGACCTTGCTTGAGCATGCCTGTGGTTTGAAAGTAATTTTGAATTATAATATATTATATTTGGGCTTGGATGCATGTGTCTTTGTCCAAACTGGTTGTTAAGCTTTAGCTGTTGTAATAAAGGTTACCTCTCTTTTTGTAAATGCGAGTTAGCTTGTTATGCTATTTCTTGCTTTGCAACTGCACATCCTGGACAATTTTTAAGTCTTTAACGATCTCATAAATGGAGTCTTTACACGTACTATGTTATCGTATAATTCAAAATTTTGTATTTTGGCGTTGTTCTTCTAATAAAGCCATATCTTACAACACATCTTACAATTGCTTTAGTGGTTGGATTGGGTTACCATATAAAACATGAGGAAACAAATACCAACAAATAAAAAAACAACTATCACAAGATCATAAAATTGAACATTTTAAAACCCAGAATACAAAACTAGTACAATGTTCTATGACTTACACTTGTAATTAAAACCACATTTCCTAGTAACACCGCATGCTTAAGGAAAACAGTGAAAAGGCTACACGACCAATGGAGCAGATGATCAACACTAGATGTAGTCAAATAGGTGGTCCGACGCAGCACGCCACGGATCCGTTTAGGCACGATCCAACTAACCCGACTAGCTAAACGAGTTGTGCTGTGTCTGTTGGCTTAGGCACAATTAGTCTGATAGGTTGGGTAGGCCGGTGTAGCACATATAGGTAAAGGCCTCCACCGCCTCCTTCGGCGCCCGTCGCCGCAGGAGTCGTCGCCTCCACCATGTGCCGTCGACGCCACCTTCGTCACGCCCCCCTGCGGAGCTGTCTCCTCTGCCATGCGCCGGCCATGCCAGGCATGGTATTGTGTGTGCCTTGCCAATCCAGCCCGTCAGGGGTCGTGACCCAAGCACCACACGACGCGTCGGGCCATGCTGTGCTTGGGCTGGGCCAACATTATCATGCCTCGAGCGCCCCAAGATGCATGGCCCATTTGGGCACCGCTAGTCCATACCGAGTTTTTGGCTCATTCAGCCTCGCTGAAACGAAATAGCAAAAACAATCCCTATCCCAACAAAATGGCAAAAAACAACACCCATGTCGCTCTCCGACTGAGCGGCAGATGCTTTGCCCATGCCACTTACCACACGATGAGGGCGTGGCAGGTCCTCTGCCGTGGACTTTAAGCGCAGCACAGGTGCCATTTTTCCCAATTTATTCACGGGGAGGGGTCTATTTTTGTTATTTCATCGCGCAACAGTGCCATTTTGGCCATAAACTCAATCAACACCAACCACTTTGCCCATACCACCCTCAACATAGCTCAAGAGGCACGACCCATTACCTCTAATTAATAGTTTTTGCCTTATTTGACACTGTTTGTCGTCGAAATAGCAAATATAGCCCCCTCCGAAGATAAAAAATAAAAAATAACACCACAGACGCCCCTGACTCTGCGTGCCTATCGGCCAAACCCCCTACCTCTCCACAGGCACCCGGATCCGCCCCTGCCGTGCCACGAGCACCCAGAGACCCCTATAGCGCCCTGGGCGCTCAGACCCCCCTCTACCGCGCGCCAAGCCCTCGGATTCCCCTTTGCCAAGCTGTCTCGTCACCCGGTCGCCTCGCCATACGAGTGTACTGCAACCTCGGAGGTGGACCTCACCGTACGAGTGCACTACAATATCAAAATTCACGTACACCATCGGTCCCCCGTATATCGCCACCTTGGGCTTTGTAATAATCTGCATGTACCAGCCCCGTGCAACGCTGGCATTCACCTTGTGTAACTCTCATACGCCCTCCCCTCCCCTGTTTGTGCAGGTGATAGCCCTGATGAGAAGTTTTTTTGTTGTTGTCTTCGTGTCAAACTCCCTCCGAATGCAGTTCCTTAGCTCGTGAATATTTATCGTATCCAGACCCTCCGCTCGGACCATGTTGAACTGGCATCTTGACATGTCTAACCCACCTAGTCCGCCCCGTACGAGACTGTTGACATAAAACATAAACATGTCTTGGATGTTGGATATTACTTAGTCACAATAACCTAATACGTTTCATATGCATATTACGAGCAATTCACCGTTCTTTACTATACACGATCAAATAAATAGGTCGTACTATTTAGTCTACATTCCCTTTCTCCATAAAATGACTACACTTCGGCAATCCTTATGTGTAAATTTAACCTAGTGAGTGCATAATAAAAAAAAACCCATAAAATTTATGTAAAAAAATAGTAATCATGACGACTAATTAATCATGACAAAGTTAATTATGACTAACTAAATATGTCTAATTTATTTCACCAATTTAATTATGATTAATTAACTAATATCGATTAACTACGACTAATTAATTACGACTAATTAACTATGACAAAATTAATTACTGCTACTTAATTACGATTAATTAAGTACAACTAATTAACTATGACTAATTAATTACAGTTCGTTAATTACGACTAATTAATTTAGCACTAATTACACGATTAATAAACATAATACACGCAGAAAAATTACCTCTTTTAGAAGATCTTCGCTTGATGTCGAACTTTCTCTACTGATATGACCGCTAAACACTGCTCTAAATACTCTCAAATCGATCGTGAAATCAAAACTGGTTTCGGCCGATCGTGATTCCTCTCGCTCGCTTGATCCTCTCTATCTCTCTACGTCGAGCGAAATGGTTGGTGTAGAGGATGAGGAGTACTCAAAGATGAGAGCGACATGCGATAGGTTTTATAGCCGTGGGAAAGCACTCGCCCGATAGTGAAGCGACGCGAGGGTGACGGGGACACGATGGGAAAACGCGTGGTGTGGGCGCGCGGGAATCTAGCGCGTGGGGCGAGGCGACCGGGTGATGGGACGACTCGATAAAGGAGGGAATCCGGATGCCTAGTGCGCAGTAGAGGGGGTCCAGGCGCTTGACGTGCAGAAGGGGGACCGAACAGTGGACGTGTCGGCAGACGATATGTTTGTTGGCGCGCCCGCGATATTATTTTTGGCTTTTGTCTCCGGAGAGAACTACATTTGCTATTGCGATGACGAACAGTACCAAAGAAACAAAACTCTCTACTCAACACTAGAGTTGGCCAAATGGGCGTCCCGACCCGGGCCGACATGACCCATTCAGGCACGACCCATTCTGGCCTGTGAACTAAATGGGTCGTCTTTGTCTTGGGCAGCGGCACTGCATGGCTCGATGGCCTTCGGGCGTCTTTGTGGCGACTGAGCTGTTTGCCCGACAGGCCAATTCCGACCACTTAGCCCATGGGGCGTGGAAATTTTATAAAAAAAACAGAAAAAATTCAAAAAAAAAGTGTAGAATTGAAAAGTACATAGGAAAATTATTAAAAATGAGAGAAAAATATTGAAAATGTAATAAATAAATTTATTAATGTTTAAATAGTCGTCTCATTAAAATCTTTGCCATTTATCCGTAAGACATGAAAAGTTGAAAAATGAAAAAAATCATACAATATATATATATATATATAGGAAAATAGTATATATATATATAGGAAAATGGTATGGTACTCCACCTCTTCTTATATACCACTTAAATTGTATGATACCTCTTTATCAATTTGTGTATACTCCAATAATGATTATAAAATACCCCAAAGTGAGTTCTATGAAAATTTTCATGAAAATCCACTTTTTATACCAAAATCCGTGTATATACTTTTTTTATGTATGAAAAATAGTATATAGCAAAAGTAAAGGACTCCAATGAAAATTTTTCGATTAAGTCACATTGGAGTATCTTATAATTGGTATTCAAGTATACTGAAAGTGATAAAGAAGTATAATATATTCATTTAAGTGATATATTAGAAGTGAAGTATGAAAGCAGTGTCATATATATATATATATATATATATATATATATATTGATATATTTTTAATTGGAAATAAAGTTAGGAAGATGCTATCTTTAAAATATTTTTTAAAAAAGGATTAAAAAATAAAAACTGCTCTGTCATGTTTGAGTTAGGCCAACAGTGTCGTGTCTCAGGCCGGTCCGACCGACACGACCCGTTTGACCAGCTCTACGTAACACCTACTACTTTGCCCATACCACCCTCAATATAGACCCATTTTACAGTTTTACCTTGCTCCGCGTGAAAAACATTTGCGCAAGGAACCCGGAATAAGAAAAGGTATTCACAGAAAAGGGCCCTACCTTTTCTGCTTCCTCTATAAGACAAAGCCCCTCTAGTCTTCCACTAAACTCTTCCTCTCCATCCTGCTACTAGTTTATTTTCTCGGTGTATGTAAGCGTGTGCGTGTTTCACTGTTTTGGTTTCATCTCCCGCTCTTTCCTTTTCGCTGCCCCGGTGAAGTGCTGCAACCAAGAAAGGGCCATGCGGGCTGCCGAGGAGAAGTAGCCGGAGTAGATGGTGTGGGTTTCGAGGTGGCTGCGCGGGCTGCTCGGCGGCGGCAAGAAGGCGGGCTCAGCTTCCGGCGAGGCGACGCCGGCGAGGGAGAAGAAGCGCTGGGGGTTCGGAAAGTCCTTCCGAGAGAAGGCCCCTGTGCGGCCACCGACGCCTCCGGCGCACAGGCCGGTGACGTCCCGCCGTGCGTACGGGGCGTCGGATGAAGGGGACGACGAGCAGAGCAAGCGGGCCATTGCGGTGGCTGCGGCGACGGCGGCGGTGGCCGAGGCCGCCGTTGCCGCGGCGCAGGCGGCGGCCGCCGTGGTGCGGCTGACTAGCAGCGGACGGTGCGTGCCGGCGGCCGCAAACCGGGAGGAGTGGGCGGCTGTTCGGATCCAGGCCGCTTTCCGTGGCTACCTGGTTAGCTTCTCCCGTCGACTCTTCAGTTCCTAATCTCTTCTGGAAACTCCAAAATCAACTTTTTATTCAAGGTTTAAGTTGGCGGAAATATCGGTTTTAAAGCAAAAAGGGTCACTTTTTTTGTTGAAAAAAATATCATCTTTTATGCTTCTCGGAAAGAAATTTCCGTGCTCCTGTGTACAAACAAGTTGCCCTGGTCTCATCTCCAGCTAAGAGAAGCCACTTGGTGCTGCTGCTCTGCCATTCCTATGTCTTTACTGCCTCGTAGTCTCTATCTAGGCTTTTATGGAAGCAAGGCATGGCCTTCGCCGCTTTAACTCGCTTTCCTTTTGAGATCAAGGAAGCCTTTTTTTGCAGTTTGCACATTGTTACTTAGTTACTGTTCTTGGAAGCAGATAGTGCTGTAGTAGTAATGGCGGTGGTGGTTGGCATGTCAACCTCTAGTCTACAATGCAGATGCCCATGGTTATGGGGCCACTACTGATTAACCTCTCTTGCTTGTCATTGCGTGCGAAGGCGAGGCGGGCACTGAAGGCGCTACGCGGGCTGGTGAAGCTGCAGGCTCTGGTCCGCGGCAACATCGTGCGCCGGCAGGCGGACGAGACGCTCCGGTGCATGCGCGCGCTCGTCCGCGCCCAGGCGCGCGCGCGCGCCATCCGCTCCCAGCAAGTCGCGGCGCACCCAGTAAGTGAAAAGATCACGCACGCTGCTACTTGCCAAGTGCTCCTGGATGCGTTCTTATGTTTCTTTGGTCGCATTGCAGGGTCCGCCGACGCCGGAGAAGTACGATCAGGAGGTTCACGACGGCGCGCCTAGGCACGGCCGGTCCGGCTCTCTAAAGGTATTCCTTGCTCTCTATGTTCGCGTTTGTGCATTTTCATGGCCATGACAGTGGGTTGGCGATTTGTGCAGGTAAGCTCATCGAAGACATCGGGTAGTGAGAGGCTGAGCAGGGAGAGGTCAGAATCTTGCGGGAGGAACTGGCTGGACAGCTGGGTGGAGGAGAGGTACATGGATGACGAGAAGAATGCCAAGATTCTTGAAGTGGACCCCGGGAAGCCGGGCCGGTATGCTTCCAAGAGGCGGAGCGGCAGCGGTAACCACCACCAGTCGTCGTGCTCAACCAGGACTTCCGAGCAGAACAGCCGGAGCTTTGCAACCATGCCTGATTCGCCGTCCAAGGACTCCACGACCGCGCAACAGTCCGTGCCCAGCCCGTCGTCCGTGGGCATGGGCGAGGCCCTCAGTCCGTTATTGCGCATGCCCGTGGACATTGCCGAGCTCTGTGACAGCCCTCAGTTCTTCTCGGCGACGTCGCGGCCTGGGAGCTCGAGGCGGGGGCCGTTCACGCCGACCAAGAGCGAGTGCTCGCGCAGCCTCTTCGGGGCTACTCCGACTACCCGAACTACATGGCGAACACGGAGTCGTTCCGTGCCAAGGCGCGGTCCCAGAGCGCGCCGAAGCAGAGGCGGCAGTACGAAAAGTCCAGCTCTCTCCGGAAGGCGTCGGCTCACGCCTTCGCGCCGGTGCCGTGCGCGCCGGCGGCACAGAGGTCGGCCTCCTTGCATGCCAAGTTCACCAATAAGGCTTACCCTGGCTCTGGCAGGTTAGATCGACTTGGCATGCCTGTCAAGTACTAAATCCTACCGAATTCTCCAAAGGAATCAGGATAAAAAAGTGTTACTCTCTTTAAGTGATCAGTGTCTGCCTCAAGCAAGGATGAAGTAAATTTAGCAGCGGTTTGTTAGGTTTGTGCTTTTGTGGTGCTATTACCGTCACAGATTTTCTTTCTTGTTATTGACTAGTTAAATGTATGTTGCTAGTAGCTGTTTAGTAATAGTATCTCTGCGTGTTTTAACTCCCTGACATCTCCCTTCATATGCTCCTTATATGCCGTTAATCATGCCTAAATCATTATGTGAATAAGTGAATCTGGCTTTGCACTTGCGGTGTAGTCACGAACAGTACCGCTATGATGTTGCAACTTGCAAGAACCCGACTTGTGAGAACAGAAGACAGGAGGAATGACCAGTTTTCTGGCATTACCAGCTCAAAATCCATGAAACAGCGATGTCGTATTATTAAGCCCGTTATGCCCATGGTTCTTCTACTCTTGTTACCTTTGGCTATCCTGTTTAGTACCCCTAAGGCTATGGAAATGATTCGGTGCATGAATGCATGTCAAAGTTTGATATATGGCTACTGCTAGTACTGCTACTGTTCATTAGTACAAGGCATCTCTGCCAGCCTATTCGCCATAGGTGGCTTTGTCCACTGGTGGACCGTTTGGTATGTTTGTCCCGGCCTCGGGCCTATCTGGCGAGCCGTGACTTTGTTTTAATGGCGTTAGCTGTCTCGTAGCCATCGGATCTACTCGCGCCTGTGATAGGCTGGGCAACCAGTTGCCCTTGGCTCGTACTAACCACCGGTGTAGTAACTAGTAAAAGAAAACCATCGCAGCATTACATGATGAGATGAGATGAGATGAGATGAGACACCGGAAGAGGTTAAACTAGTACTCTCTAAAAAGGGTAGCTTAAGTAAATTAAGCAGCCTAAGCCATCGTTAATCGCAGGTCAGCGTGCAGATGACGCAATGACACTACCAAAATTCTGAAGAATGAGCAGACCTCGAAGAATCCTCGGGTGGTATGGTTTCGAAGCCTTCGCGAGCGTTTTGGGAGGTGAGCATTTGTGCTTGATGGGGAGAGGTGTCGGTGGGCACTGAGCCACTGACTGACTGGGAGGACCGGTGAGGCAACGCTTCTGTGCTGTATTTGACCTTTCCGAGACCATGTTTGGCTTATTTTTAGCACACTCGCCGTTCCGTTCGGAATGGCCGGACGCATCACGCGTGGCATGGGCCCCTGGAGGACGGCATGCACCACAGCACCAGCATGTAAATTTTTCATGCGTTCTTCGGCTTTTCCTCCTTTCGCCGCCCATATACATATATATACTAGTGCTGTCTCGGACCCTCCTCTTCCGGCTTCCGGCTTTAGGCTCCTTTGATAATAGACGCACAAATGGAGGCCAAACAGGCAGAAAGGATCTGGCAGGGGCCTGCTGCTAATCCCGTGTTAGAGAATTCGTCATTGGACAGGGTCGTCCAATCTCGTACTCGTGGATTTGATTTAAGTAGTGCGGCAGTAGTTCTGCTGATAAAGAGTAGTAGTAGATGTCTTTATCAACCGCATAGTGTTGCCGAAACGAGAGATTGCGATTGTCGGGAAGAAAGGTCCGGCTGTCTCCGAATGTGGCATGATGTTGATCCATCGAGTCGGCGATTAATGTGACCTAACATGAAAAAATTCGAAGCTTTCGTAAGAACAAAAGGCACCTTAACTGAAGCAAAAACAGTATGAAGCGTCAACGGGATTTATAGTTCCAGTTTGGGAGAACTTGCCTTCTCCAAAAAAAAGGAACATCGTATAGGTTTGAGAGGGAGGTTATGGAGAGAGGATTCCTAAAAATGTACTGCAATAGTACCAAACAACGAAACAAAAGCAAAGCATCGGGGATGTTCGTGATGCCAGTTTGTTTAAGGCCAATGCTCGTCCTGCAAAGTAGTTGGGTGGTCACAACTCCAATATTTTTGTTGCCATCTTCTACAGCAATCTAGCAACGCTAGTCCTACACATCCACATAGTTGGTGATAGTACATGTACCTTCCTCGAAGCTGTCACTGGCATTTGCAACGCTGTGTGGATGTTAGTTCGGTTGTGCTTGCACCCAGCAGGAAAAACCTGTACGTCCTAATTAAGCCGGATTTGGTGCCTGTCGTATTAATAATCTAAGCACCCGTGCACGGTGGCTAGAGATAAGACGCACGTAAGTGCTCTACTTTTGAGTTTCGAGAGCGAAAAGAGAGGGGAGGTGTTTGTTTGCAGCAGCCGATGGGAACCATGGAATGCCTGGCATGCATGGAAGTGCTATACCTGACTCGTAATGTTATCATCAAAGCTATTATGAAAGCTCCATGGCTCCAACCATAGGCCTCAATGGACGTTTTAGGCCTTGAAATGAAGGCAAAGACTGTTCAGTGATTGGTGATGGCCCTCCGCACCCCCCCTCCTGGACCAATTATGTACGGAGTAGTAATACTATTTTTGACCCAAGAATCTTGATACTCTACCAATCGTAATGATGGTGTGCGATCAGTGATCACCTTTGCTGATTATGGTGTGGGTGCGATCCACCAATCGATTGATCTGGCCGCATTTATTTGCTTCAAGCAGACTAATTATGGGCAAATCGTCCCAAGTTGTGTTAATCAATTGGAACATTTTTTTGCTCGTCTTTAGTGGGGCAGTACGAAGTTTCAGTTGATTGTTACGCTTGCACATTAGCCGAATGACACCAGCGAACTGCCTGTTCAGTCGCAGCGTCAGAACTCAGGATGAGGAACAGTACCGCCTCATGCTACACGCGCCAAATTTTTTAGGGCATATCGCCGATTCGCCGTTTTGCCGCACTGTGCAACACGTAGCCCCAAGAGCAGCAACGTCAGTCACCAGCACGGGTCTCCAGCGAAGACACGAGCGTGCCGTTGTACCCTGAACATTCGACCAAGGTCACGACTCGGCGAGCACATGGCCTACTGCAGCCCAAGCCCCCGCACCTGCCCCCCATTAGCCGAACCGATCGGGGCAGTTCGGTGTGTATGTACGCAGACGCAGCAACGATCTGGGAGCCGAATATACCCGATCGATCGATCGCGCGCGGCGGTCGGTACAAGCGTCCATGCCGGTTGCGCGACACCGCCGCGCCATGCATGTCCTTTGCCGTCGTGTCAATCGTCCCCTTGTGCGTGCGCCAACCAACCCGTTGCTTCTACGCACCTTAATTACGCTGTGTCCAGGAAGGGCCAGGCCAGCATGTGCACGAAGAGGCTTAGAAAAACCCACAAAATGCTGCGTTTGGCAGTGCGGTGCTTGTCCCTGGACAGAGCGCCCCCCCCCCCCTCCCCTCTGCTTCATGTGCGTTTTCTTGGTTTGGTTTTGAGTGTCGGTCTTGAGAAGGGGCTAGCGACCTTGTGGTTGTCTGTGCTCTTCGATTCAGTGGATTGGGATTGACTTGCCTTACGATGGGCATGGGTCAACTGCGCTAGGCGGCTTGTGGCTCGAGTTTTTGCCCTCTACGGCCGATCTGCAGACCGTTCTTCGTTTTTACCCGGTCAGCAGATCTGGTTAAATGGGCGGCCTGTGTGGGCCCGGTTAGGTATGGCCCAGCTGGCCTAGTTTGCTAAACGGTTGTGTCGTGCCGGTCCGTTGGCTTAGCCGCCGACCCAGACACAGTACGCTAATCTCACAGGTCGTTCTGTGTCAACCTAGACACGATTAGCTCGACAAGTTGAGGTTAACCCGTGTAGCCTATCTCGACCCGAAAAGTTTAAAAAATAAAAAAAAACAGAAAAATGTAAATAATTTAAGAATCAAAATTTAAATATAAAAATGAGTTCTATACCCATGAAAAGAGGCAAATATAATAATGAGCTTTATTAATGTTTAGATGGTTGTCAAATTAAAAACTTTGCCAAGTAAAAATTAAATAAGAGAAAACATTGACAAAGAAAAATAGTACAACCTATAGCTCTACATACACTACATTCATGGTAATGCAAAAGTTCTTATATGCTGCTTTCGTTGGTTAGAATGATTTAAGAAATATATCGCATCGCGGAAAGCTTTAATGTACGGTTCCAAGATGTTTAAACCACATTTAACTATAATATTAATAATATGATAGACACATCACTGATGTAGCAAGAATTATTCAGCGTATGTACTAAATAACAGAACGAGAATATCCATTGTTTTAGAGTTTGCGGTGACATTGTCTACAATTATTGCAAAAAAAAATGTAATACCAAAATATTCCATGACTTTGATAACACAGTCAGTAATATTCTCATCGGTGTGCCCTACATCAATTAATTTAAACCTTAAATTCTTTTTTCATTTCGAGTGGTTGTTAACATAATGAGCAACTACACAAAGATAATCCATCCTAGCTCGACCACTCCATATGTTTGAGGTCAAAGCCTAAGAAAATGTATAGGTACTAAAGCGTTTTTTTAATATAGAACGATCTTCATTATAATATTTAACTATATATCTGGTTGTCTGTCTAGAAATGGTAGAAAATCTAGGATTATACACAGTTCTAATCTAATTTTCAAACGATTTAGACTCACCAAAGCTTAAAGGTAAATCCTGTGAAGCAATTAAATGACAAAAAGATTGACGAGCTACCTCAAGACTATAATCTCAGCTACGTACCGTACCATTAGGGTTGTACCACGACTACGTCAGGCTCACGATCAATCCTTATTTTGCATTACATCTTACAACATGTCTAATCAAGTGTCCCGTTCCACCCGAAGACTTTGCATATAATTCATGATGATAAATTTTACAAACAACATAACTTACATGAACTCTATTTTTGTTTTGCTTGGATTTCTTATCGAAATCTTCCTAAACTTCTGATGTACTCGACCTGGATCTCTTTGTTTTGGTGCTTGCCGATGTAGAGGTACTCGTAGAACCTAATGATGGTATTACTTGTTCTTCCGTTTGAGTTGGACACGCAATATTCTCGAATGATGCAAGATCCTTTGGTGAAATTCCGAAACCAATAATAGGAAATCTATCGTAAATTTTGATCACAAAATCTAGAAATAAAAAATTACACTATTATTTATTTCACCTTATTATAACAAATAAAAACAATAAAAAAAACTACAAAAATTAGTATTGTACATCTTTTCCTGACGCAATTGGATTTTGAAAATTCGAATATTTGGCAAAGATATTTTAAATTTTGCCAAATTGTCATAAAAAGGATCTAAATTTTCACAACAGAATTCCAAGAAGAGATTGAATATTGGATGGGGGCATGCTGCCTATTTATAGAATTAGTTGATATTTGAATTTTTCCTATGTATTTTTAAAGTTTCCCACGACTAAAAAAAATCAAAAAATCCAATTATTCCCGTGCCTAATAAGCCGTGCCGTGCCGAACGGTGCTAAACGAGCCTAACCGTGTCGTGCCTAACGGACTAAACATGCCATGACTAGCTGAACTGTGCCGTTGGGCCAGAGTCACATCCTAAACACAGCACGACGCCCAGCACCCATTGAGTTGTTGTGTCATACTATACCTAGGCCAGACCAACAATACCCTGGCCCGGACCGACCTTTCGGGCACTGGTTATTTGCCCACATGTACTTGTCAATTTGCATACGTCCTTTGTCGAGCCACTTTGTAATTCCATTTCTCCACTGCTGGTACGCTGGCTTGAGTACAGATGACACTGAACCCCAAATATCAGTTGGTGTCCGAAAATCTCGGATAAAGATTTGCGGTAGGCAAAGACGCAAAGCGCATGCATGTCCATTGCCAAATTACAGTTGGCATATATCTTAGCTACCGCTACACTGCTCTTGCTAGGATTTTTTTTTTAAAAAAAATAATATTATTTTAAAAGATATTTACAAAAATAAATAATCGCCCTAAAAAATCACAAAAATATGTCCAAAATTAAATAATCGCGAAAATTCAAAAATATGTTCGCCGCAATCGACGACAAGAACCTATCGCTTGATTGAATCGGCGGCGAGGATCTGCCCCCATGTCGCCAGTTGAGGTATTTATCGCCAGTTGAACTGGCGACAGGAAGCTATCGCCAGTTCAACTGGCGACAGGACCCTGTCGCCAGTTGAACTGGCGATATATATCTCAACCCTATCCAGTTTTGATTGTTTCTATTCTACTTAGCCAGTTTGTGATTTTCATAAATTTTAAATGGTACGAAATCTGTTAAACTCGCAATAACATTTTATCATCGTCTTATGTTGTTCTACTACGGTTAATTTTTGGAGAATTTAGCGAGGACGTTTGAGGTATGAACGATTCGTAAATGGGAAGGTAAGTGATATTGCGATTCGCTCGGGAATTCATACACACTGATATTACAGAACTTGCAGCAGAACGTCATAACACTTAATTGAAATGATAATTCACAACATTGATAATAATATGTTACTCGTTGTCCGTTTTTTCTCGTGGTCGCGACCTCAACGTCTCCCATGTGGACTGCCTCTAGTCGGGGCACCGGATGAGGTCCCCGCGGCGACGTCTGGAATGCCGATGTCTCCTTGGTCCTGAGTATTTCGCGTGGGGCATGTCTTGAAAGTGTGCCCAGACTCTCTGCAAATTGAGCACTTCTTCGTGCGACGTTCGACTTCTGCCTCGTCCATATCGTCCCGATGCGCCGTACCTGTCGCCAACCAACTTTTCACTTGAGCCTAGCAATGTCCGCGGCCCAGATTAGTTGCTCTCGGGTGAAATGGCCCAACAACGGTGTAACCATACATCTCTCCACTCCATGTTTGCATCACCGCCTTCTTGGTGAAATAGTGAGAGAGGTATTACCCGGGATGCTGCGCCACCGTCGAACAGAGCGGCCATGACATGGGAGCAGGGACCTATGCAGAAGAAAGGACTTGTTACAAGTGCATACACAACTATCGCGGCGTAGCGTGCATTCATGGGTGATCCTCTCGCGGTTAGTCCCGCGACGTCCTTTATCCCTGCACATTATCTCGAAGCGAAGCTCCCTCGTGCCCATCTTGAATGCCGGTGCATCTCACCTTTCTTGCTCTTCTCCTCCATGTATGCGGTGATTATGGCGGAGTAGAGTACTCTGTCATTTGCCATAACGAGCGACGCATTGCTGCATCTGTTAACAAAGTAGTTTATGGTACCGCGGAGAATTGCCTCCACAATACCGACCAAAGGGAGGCACCTGGCGCCGCGCATGACCCAGTTGTAGATCTCAGCTAGGTTGGTTGTCATGATACCATATCGAGCACCACCTCTGTCATGTAGCAACAACCACTTCTCCTTAGGCTCGTGCTCAATCCAGTATGAGAAGCATTTGACCTGTGCTCCTGTCTTTCTCGTGACACTAGGACCATCTGTGAGTAGCTGTGGCAATGCTTCGGGGGCCTGGTCAGCGCTTGGGGCGACCCTTCTCGCTGCCTCCTTTCTGTGGGTTTTTATAGTCGGGTCTCTGTCGCCAGTTCAACTGGCGACAGGAACTTGTCGCCAGTTGAACTAGCGATATGGATATATTTTTGTAATTTTTGAAGAAGAATATTTATTTTTGTAAATATCTTTTAAAATAATTGTACTTACATGTCGATTGAGACGCAAGTACAATTATTGATGCACAGGAGTCCTGCAGATCCGATCCAATCCGATGGCGCCTGTGAGATCGCGCGCTGGCCCGCGCGCAGCCTGAATCATCCCGGGCCAGGTAGTAACAATAACACCGAGATCGCCAAGTGGAAGACGTACGAACATCCAGTCCAGGGCGAGGCGAGCAATGATCTTGGCACATGCAACACGCATGCACGGCCGACGACGTCCGTGCATGCGCCCGCGAAAAGCGAGACACGGACCAAGAAAGAACGACGCCGCGCGCGGCCGCACCGCACGGTTCGTAGACGCGACGTGCGAGACTGCGAGAAGCAGGCACGCAGCTACGCACGGCACATGATCCCTATGGCTGGCTGGGCTGGCTATACGTGACGAGTGACGATGACGAGGGGTCTTTGACTACAGTAGGAAGCGACGGCACCCGTAAGGCATATCCATGTACGTACCACCGGGGCAGGGCGGGGTAGATGGATGGATGGATGGGTTGGTGTGATGACTGTGAGTACTGGTAGTACATCAGTATACACTATACATGCTAAGAGCCCTTATGTTATTGACCGGCGCGGCCATATCCTCTGCACGGCGTCGTATATAAATGTCAGGTTGTACTGTGCGGGAATCTTGATGGGATGGAATGACGGATCGACAAGCGACAAAGGCCGAGCGCGAGAAGATAATAGCGAGATTCTGGACCCGTTCGATGTCCGGCGAGGACAAGCTTTGATTTAGGACGTTTTACTGTGAATCTGCTTCATTTTTCTCTTGTCATCACAGAAGTTCACTCGTGCAAGACTAGACAACACGGTCTCGATCACGCGCTGCAATTGATCCATTGGAGTCGGAGGCGGTAGTATTTGTAGCGTTTAGCAGTGAAACGTTGTACAGATGGTACTGTGCAGTGTAGGTGCATGGTTGTGCCTTCAGCTCATGTATAGGCTTCCTCCTTTTTGGCACAAGGGAACAATAGAAAACATGGCAACGCGATATACTACTGGAGGACTGGAGTCCGGAGGTAGCGATTCTCATGCTTCGTAGCTAAATGGCTGCTGGTTAGAGTTCACAATATCACGTGATGGCCGCAGCTTAGACTGAAGAGTGGAAAGCAAGGTCCCCTCGTTCACACACTGTCATCGGATCGACCTGGTCGTTGGTAGGAGGAGGACATTGTGCAGCATCTGCTACTTCAAATCCGCAAATAGAGTAGTTCTTGTGGCTGAAGCTAATACCTTTTCTTTTCAGATGCAATGTACTGCTACTGTAATTATAGAGGCCTTGATGAGTACAAGCCAAACTGATATTCACATTTTCTCACTAGACTTCTTTTTAATACCGGTCTTTTGGAGATTCTTTTCACGGGGTGTTCTTAAAAACAACTTTTCAGGGGGCTGATGTGCTGCAACATTCAGGACAGAAAGTACTCTCCATCAACTAGCCGGATCTGCCTGGCGTGCGGAGTCACCTAACAACAACAAAGGAGTGCAAAAAATTTGCTCCCAATTCTTGCGCAGTGGGGCATCGTGCAGTCACGGAACATGGCTGTGGCAAGCAGTCAACACAGGTGTGGAAGAAGATCGTGTAGCATTAGTCAAACTCAAAAGGTTCGCTTTCCTTGGGGAAATTTCGTGGCAGATCCTGCTATAGGTGACCTCGGTTTGCTTGGTCAGTGGGGTGTGAACTGTACATCCAGAGATGCACTTGGCTGTATATGCGTATACGTGTTGACTTGCGAGGTAAATTTGGTGAGGCTACCGATTTATCTCTGACATTTGTTTTTCTAAACACATGCTAAGAAGATGATTCGCGTGTACGTGTGGTGTGCGTAGGTGGTGGTGGTGGTGCGTGTTCGTCGAAAAAAAAGGTACTCGTCAAATTCGATCTTTCCGCGAAAAGAAAACGGGCGAATATGCTCCGCTCAAAGCTGTTTGTTACAGGCGTGGCGGCCCATCAGCAGAGAGGGAGGGACGAGAAAAATGGCATTGTAAGGCCCATAAGTGAATATGACTATACGAGATCCGAGCCCACATCGCCACATCGGAGTGTCCTAAGTTGTATAAGGCCTCCAAGAGCCATATCGGGCTGGGCTAGAAGTAGGAACGAAATGCCAGCCGCATGGGCTCGAGCTGAGCTTCTCTGCGTTTTCAACAGAAAAACGAACACCATCACCGGGCAACTTGCAGTTGCATATTACATGTGCCGAAGTTTCATAATTGATTTCGTGAATTTTGGCTAAAATTTCTACACGAAATAAACTAAAGTGCTCTTATAAAGAAAAACTTACTGCGATTTTGACAGTAAGCTAAATACGCACCAAATCTTAATCGACTCCACCGACTATTTCAGGTCTTAAAAAAACGGAAAATGGTAGCACGCATACGGAGCAAGTAAAAAAATGGACACTTCGCTTGTATTCATTTCACATTTTTCCCACGAGCGCCCTCTAGCCACTCGTTTCTCCTACCAGATCGCTTTTTTCCCACACCACTCTAACTCGTCTCTCTCTATCCCCCTGTTCCCTTCCCCCAAAGCTCCCACCTTTCCCTTCTCCTTCAGAAACATATGCTGCACGCTTCACCAAACTCCTCTGGAAGAAAAGAAAAGAAAGATCAAACAGAGCCAACGGAAATCAAGCAGGGAAGAAGCCGTTGACGGCGGCCACCCCTAGTGCCGCCGTCCCCTTCAGCACCACCGCTACCCAAGAGCCCTACTCACTTGCTTTGGAGGCGGTGGCGGAAGCGGCATATGGCTCTTGGCCCTCGCGCCCCTGCTGTTGTTTCCCCTTGGTCGTTCGCTCGAACTCCTCCACCACCAGCAACGCTATGTCCGCCATTGCTTCTTCTTGGTTGTTCTCTTCTCTACTATCGTCTTCCCTTCTTTTCTCTCGGTTCTTCTTTGTTTAATTTTGGCTCTTGGAATTGTTGTTGTTGTTTCTGGTTACGATGTTGCGGCTGTTGAAAAAATGTTGTGATCCGTTGAAACAAATGTTGCATACTGTTCTTTGAGATGTTTCGACTCGTTGAAAAAATATTACATATTGTTTACAGCGATGTTACAAGATTTTTCAACACGTTTTTTCTTCTCCAGATGCTTTGTTTTGATTCTAAGCTTAGATGATGTTCACGGTGATGTTCTTTAATATGATGTTAACGCTCACGGTGATGTTCTTTAAAATGATGCATATGAATTTTTAATATGTTACGCATGTTATGAATTTTATTGTGCCTAGCATACAATGTTGTTGCGCTCGGACATACGACACTAACGCTCGGATCATACGTCTGGACGCTAATCACGTCCTAAATAAACTGCCGACTAAAATTCATCGAGCATGAGCGTGAAACAAAACAACTGCATGCCCCCAATCTCTAGTCTGATCATCTAATGACTTTGATCTATCACTCGCAGCTCCAGTCGCAGATCTCACGCCCCTTCGTCCCGCGAAAGCACCCGAAACGAGCGCACCAATACGCAAAGCACAAGCGCAAACCCCCGATGGACTGATCCGGTCGATCGAACTAGCACACCCTTGCCACCGTCTCCTGCCCCCTCCCGATGGGCCTCCTCAGCTCCCTGCGGCCGCATCGCCGGGGACCCCTCTCCGGCGGCGGCGGACAGTGGCAGTGGTCGTTCCTCGACGCCGTCTGGGCGATCTTCCTCCTCGCCGTGTGTGACACCCCTTTTCTTCCCTTTTGTCAACCCCGTCGGACCCCTACGCCGCCGACCAAGACTCGCCTCGCGCCGTCCGTCGGTGCCTTGCCCGCCCGTGCCGCCCCTCGCGCCACGCTCGTCCTTCTCCTTGCCCGGACCCCACCTTCGCTTTGTCCGTTGCAGCTGTCCTAGCCCGACCAGTGCCCGTGTGCACGCCATCGTCGAGCCGTCCCGTCCCGCGTGCACACCACCTCCGGGCCCCCCCTCTGCGCTCGCGCCCGAGCGCTCCGCCCCGTCACCCGTGCCCGCTGCAGCCGCATATCCCGTGCGCACGCCATCCTTGACAATTCGAATCCCTTAATCTTTGTCACCCTAGTAACTATGTGGTAATACTAGCTATAGGTTGTACTTAAGCGACATGCTAGTCTTGCTTAAGTACCGGGATATTAAAATGTCCCAATCATCATCCCTTTAAACATAAAAATGATTTGGGCAGTCATTGGTGGTCCATGACTGAGATAAATGTGGTGATTTGGTTTTACTCCTCAAAACCCTAATATTCTTTATTCTTCGTCATGAATGTGTGTTGAAGAGTATGTGATGCAGCCCAAAGAATGTTAATGTGTGAAATGATCCGCCTAGACAACCCTAAGGACTTAATCTTGTCATGACCTCCCGTGTAAAACAAGTACAACCACAAGTCGCAAAGCGCAACTTGACTTAGTAGATTTATTGAACCTTGAAAGTCGGTCTCACGGAAGGAACAATAAAGGGTGCAAGTGTGAGCTTGATCACGTTTGAATGGGACACCGATGGTGAAGTGCCTTCTGACAAGATGTAGGGGTGACATCCGCACCAACATATGGGCGTAACTCCATATAGGTGAGATGACTAAGGGGCGAGATATTTTGAAAGGTTCTTGTGGCGGTCGCTCAACTACATGACTAAGGAATCATGTGGGGTAACGAGTATGACTATCTCTTGTGGGTAAAGTGTACAACCTCTGCAGAGTCTAAATCTGTTTAAGCAGTACCGCGCCTATGGTCAAAGGCGGACATGGGAATCTTTACTCGAGTTAGTTCTATTTCAAAACCTTGTGGTTGGGATGAAAAATGTGGTGGGCTCACCTAGCCACGAGATTGGATTTTGCCTGAGTGCTTGAACTCGGTGATGTTGTAATTGGGACGGACCCATAAAAATAAGCATAAGGTAGAGTTTTACGGAGGAACCTCTGTGTTATAAATTATTGCACAATTACTCTATTTAACAAAAATACAATTTATTAAAAATGCTAAGTAATAGGACTTTGTTTTTATGATAATTGAAAATATTACTTTAGCAAATAAAAGAACCGAGCCATCCTTGTTAAGCCTTGCATGTATATTATTGCATTGTGTATTGGCTCGCGAGCACGAAGTTGTGCTCATCCTCGCTCTCTCCCCAAAACCCTCGGGAGCGGGAACTCCGGAGATTACGACTATTACGATGATCCGAGTTGGAGGCCGGGAGATAATGAAGCGTAGTGTAGTCTTTAGATGTTTTAGTCTCGCCTCGACCCAGATTGACTCGTCGATACTTGCGTGCATCAATATTACCCAAGCCATGGTTAATATCGGACGACACGGGTTTCCCGATCGCTTGCTGTGGAGAGATGAGCTCACCCCTTGCTTCCGTTGTCGCTTAAGCTCGTAATGTAATCAATTTGGCCTGATCGGCCCCTATTGTAAAACTCGACCCAACGTGGTCTATGTCACTCTGTTGTGTTAATTAATGAATGGTATGGTTTTACGTCATGTATGAATTGATTCAGTGATGTATCTGTGAGTGCTAGCTACTGATCCAGGGAATAGCACAGTGTTTCACAGAGGATTCTGGATTAAGAAATCCGGGTCCGACAGAGCTGGTATCGAGCATACGATCAGAGGAGCCTTAGCTAGGCCGGTCGAGCCTAAGGACTTGAGTCTTATTTTCAAAAACTAAGAAAAGCTTTGGCAAAAATATAGCATATCTATTGCTCTTACTCACACATCTCTTAGTTCTTTACTTACCACCTTTTGTGAGCCTACTCCGTCGCTGGCTCTTCCTTTTGTTTTAAAAATTTTAGATTACCGTATCGTCGTCCGATGGCCCGTGGGATTTCTTTTCTCACGGAGAGAACGACGACAAGTTTTTCGGTATCCCCGTCAAACTCAAACAGTACCTTGGTTCGTCACCGGCCCATCTTCAGAGGCTGGAAGAGCTAAGTTCCGGATCGAGAGTCTCGTTCCTTGGAGGTTGAGTTCATCGCTCCCACCTTCCGTATCGAGCATTCCAGGAGCCGCTGTTCGGTTTCTGTTCAGAACATAGCGCGCTTCGCCTCGACTCACCTTGTGCCGCGTGCACAAGGATCTCTTTTTGAGGTCACCTTTGCTGTCCCTTTCCGTCTCTCGGGAGGAGAACGCTACGAAAGATCTTCGACATCAAGAACATTGTTGTTCTGATGGCGCCGCGGTGCACGCCCGACTCCTCTGTACCGGCCGTCATCATCAACAACCGGCGCCAACTCAACGTCTTGGACCCGCACGGGATCGCCGCACGTAGAGCATGCAACATCCCGATCCACCTTTGCCATCAACGTTGAAGATTCCAATTGAGGACGCAACCTTTCTCGTTCTCGCTCTTATCCCCGATTGCTCGACCTCAGTCGCAACCGTTCCCGTCCTCGCTCCTTGGGCAACTGCACCGCTTGGGGTGGTCAACACCCGTTAGAGGAGTAGTTAGCTTAGGTTAGCTAGCAGTGCTTGCTAGGCAACCTTTTAGTGCGCAAGCATCTTTTCTTTCTTCTACCCGATCGATGAGACGTTGTGTTTGTACCTTGTGTCATGGCTTAGCCTAGCCTATACGCTATGCTTCAGGAGTCATGTAACACCTAATCCCTCCTCTTTAATATAATGTAGCTGTTCTAGGCTTTGTATTGTGTTTGTTTCTTTTTCTTCGTTGGTTTGAAGTTCTTCTGTTGTGCTCTAGAGGGCCGTAAAACCCTCATATAAACCCCTACCCTCCTCGTTCTAAGCTGCGGTGTGTCTTGAGATGCGCCAAGAAGAGCCACCGCCCGATCCGTGGTGCCTGCGGTGGCCGAGGAAGAGGTCGTGGCAGCCGCCGTGGTCGTGGGCGCGACAAGGACAAGGTCTACCTCCTCCACCACCAAGAAGCCCAACAATGACTCAAGTCATGTTCCGGCAAACTCGATTCTTCAAGCCTTGTTAACCAATCAATGATGGACCACGGTCGCCACTCCAAGCTTGCGAACTTCCTCGAGGATAAGACCCTCACCTTCGCGCACCGATGAACCCCTTGAAGTGAAGACCGGCTCGAGATACGGAAAAGAAGCTCCGTCTTGCCCGCCGCTCAAGCGAAGACAAGGTGGATTTTGCCACCCATCACTAAAAGGAGCCGCCATTGTTTGGTGGAAAACTACCTCATTGCCGAGGTGGTGACATCGAGACGAAGAAGAAGAGGCGATAATGTGCCGTAGCATCTACGATTGGAGCCCCACAAGAGCCTCTGCGCCATAGAGGAAGTTCTTTGAAATCTGACCAGTAAGAAATCGAATCGCATGGCGATCAATTCCTTGGCGAATTCAAAGTCGCTTTGAGAACCAACCGTACACCCGGTACCATGAGATTGAAGAAGAATGAGTTCGAGCTCTTAGCGGTGGTCGGATGACGATTAATGAATATCTAACCAAGTTTAACCAACTTGCCGCGCTACGCCCCAATGACGTAGGCGATGAAGAAGAAAAGATCGACCGCTTTGTGGAAGGAATGCGTGAAGATATGAGAGGACGACTCATCTGCACGATTACTCCGACTTTCAACAATTGGTCAATAAAGCCCTCATCTGTGAAAATGAGAACAAAGCGTGGAGGTTAGCCGCAAAGGAAGATGGTATTTCAAGGGCGCACCACGCCTTTCCAGAAGTCGTTTCGAGCGGCCGTCTTACCGGCGATTAGCGCCCCATCACCAAGGATTCGAGTTCCAACTCCAACCTCCACTCTAGTCACAACCCCGCATTCCAGTGGGAATGTTTCCCGCGCTTCTCACTCCACTGGACAGCCTACAACGGTCAACCCGATAGCACATCTTCGTTGTTTAAATTGTGGGGAAAACGGACACTTTGCTAGAAGGTGCCCTCAACCGATCACCAGAGGAGTGCGGCAAGGACCACACCACTTCGAGGCGGGCGTCGGTGCAAGCAAAGTTATCAAGTCTCGCAGGCATCCAGAGCCGCTTCCACTCCAAGCCAAAGCCGAAGTCAAGGACTTGTCAATCATGTCATCGTCGCAGAAGCCCAAGCAGCTTCAGGATTAATAAGAGGTACGTTCTCTGTCTAATCCGACTAGCCTGAATCTCGGGGTCGAGATTCCGTTTAAGGTGGGTAGGATTTGTGACACCCCCTTTCTTCCTTTGTCAACCCCGTGGACCCCCTCGCGCCGCCGACCAAAGACTGCCGCCGATCCGTCGGTGCCTTGCCCCGCCCGTGCACGCCCCTCGCGCCGCTCGTCCTTCTCCTTGCCCGGACCCCCACCTTCGCTTTGTCCCGTTGCAGCTGTCCTCGCCCGACCAGTGCCCGTGTGCACGCCATCGTCGAGCCGTCCCGTCCCGCGTGCACACCACCTCCGGGCCCCCCCCTCTGCGCTCGCGCCCAAGCGCTCCGCCCCGTCACCCGTGCCCGCTGCAGCCGTATACCCCGTGCGCACGCCACCGAGACGCCATCATCACAGGCGTCGCACGCCCTGCCGGACCCCCCCTTTCCCCGAGCCTCCCCACTCCTTCTTCTCGGCTATAAAGCCCCCTTCGGCACCTCCCTTGCTCCCCATCTCCCCTTCTTCCCCAATCAAAGAAGATCAAGAAGAGGCCGAGGAAGAAGAGAGAAGAAAGAAGAGGGAGTGGGAGCCGAAGCCTTACCTCCAGCCGTCGCCGCCGCCGTGGTGAGCTCCGCCGCCGACCGCTCCCTCGTTGTCGCCGTCGTCGTCGCCATCTCCTCCTCTTCCCCGCGCGTCGTCGCTCTTTCTTCCCCCTCCCTGCGCGCCGTCACCGCCGCCCCTCCTTTCTCCCTCCCCTCCGGCCGCCGCCCGTGCCGCCTCTCTCCTTCCCCCGCCGTGCGCCGCGCCCCCGCCCCTTGCGCCACCTCCCTTCGCGCCAGAGCCCTTTTAGGGCAGGCGCCCCTCGCCGTGGGGCTGCGCTGTGCGCCGCTGCGCTGTTCAGCCGTAGGCCTCGGGCTGGGCCGCTTTCGCATTTTGGGCCGACCGGTTGTTTTGATTTTCTTTTGTTTTGATTTCCTCTTTTCTATTTCTAATTCAAAAGTGAGGCTTTAAAAATTAGTATCTTCCCCATTTTAGCTCCAAAAATTATAAAATAAATTTCTAAAAATTCGTTAAATCAAGATCTTGCTAATGGCATAGGTCTTGTTCAATTTGGAGTTTATTTGTGTATTCTTGTGTATTTAATTGCTCTTGTTGCTTGTCGTTTATTTTGCCGGTACTTCACCCGCGTAGAGTTCGAGGACGCCGGAGATCTCCAGGGTGATCAAGAACAAGACTACCAGAACCCTCTTCCCTTCAATCGAGTCGAGTCAATACTTTGATCATCTTGAGCCTACATTTTATGCAAATTATATTCTTTTAAAATAGCAAATTGCATGCTTTAATTCTTTAATCAAATGTATGTTAAAGCTTAAGGTAGTTAATACCCATTTGATGATTAATTAATTATTACGCCATCCTTGACAATTCGAATCCCTTAATCTTTGTCACCCTAGTAACTATGTGGTAATACTAGCTATAGGTTGTACTTAAGCGACATGCTAGTCTTGCTTAAGTACCGGGATATTAAAATGTCCCAATCATCATCCCTTTAAACATAAAAATGATTTGGGCAGTCATTGGTGGTCCATGACTGAGATAAATGTGGTGATTTGGTTTACTCCTCAAAACCCTAATATTCTTTAGCATTCTTATGCAGGCGATTTGTGTGTTGAAGAGTATGTGATGCAGCCCAAAGAATGTTAATGTGTGAAATGATCCGCCTAGACAACCCTAAGGACTTAATCTTGTCATGACCTCCCGTGTAAAACAAGTACAACCACAAGTCTGCAAACTGCAACTTGACTTAGTAGATTTATTGAACCTTGAAAGTCAGTCTCACGGAAGGAACAATAAAGGGTGCAAGTGTGAGCTTGATCACGTTTGAATGGGACACCGATGGTGAAGTGCCTTCTACAGCAAGATGTAGGGGGTGACATCCCGCACCAACATATGGGCGTAACCCCATATAGGTGAGATGACGGAAGGCGAGATATTTTGAAAGGTTCTTGTGTGGTCGCTCAACTACATGACTAAGGAATCATGTGGGGTAACGAGTATGACTATCTCTTGTGGGTAAAGTGTACAACCTCTGCGAGTCTAAAGCTGTTTTAAGCAGTACCGCGCCTATGGTCAAAGGCGGACATGGGAATCTTTACTCGAGTTAGTTCTATTTCAAAAACCTTGTGGTTGGGATGAAAAATGTGGTGGGCTCACCTAGCCCTGAGATTGGATTTTGCCTGAGTGCTTGAACTCAGTGATGTTGGTAATTGGGACGGACCCAATAAAAATAAGCATAAGGTAGAGTTTAAACGGAGGAACCTCTCTTTGTTATAAATTATTGCACAATTACTCTATTTAACAAAAATACAATTTATTAAAAATGCTAAGTAATAGGACTTTGTATTTATGATAATTGAAAATATTGCTTTAGCAAATAAAAGAACCCGAGCCATCCTTGTTAAGCCTTGCATGTATATTATTGCATTGTGTATTGGCTCGCGAGCACGGAAGTTGTGCTCATCCTCGCTCTCTCCCAAAACCCTCGGAGCGGGAACTCACGGAGATTACGACTATTACGAGGATCCGAGGTTGGAGGCCCGGAGATAATGAAGCGTAGTGTAGTCTTTAGATGTTTTAGTCTCGCCTCAGTCCAGTTGACTCCGTCGATACTTGCGTGCATCCAATATTACCCAAGCCATGGTTAATATCGGACGCACACGGGTTTCCCAAGTCGCTTGCCTGTGGAGAGATGAGCTCTCACCCCTTTTGCTTCCGTTGTCGCTTAAAGCTTCACGTAATGTAATCAATTTGGCTTGATCGGCCCCTATTGTAAAACTTCGACCCGGCGTGGTCTATGTCACTCTGTTGTGTTAATTAATGAATGGTATGGTTTTACGCCATGTATGAATTGATTCAGTGATGTATCTGTGAGTGCTAGCTACTGATCCAGGGAATAGCACAGTGTTTCACAGAGGATTCTGGATTAAGAAATCCGGGTCCGACACCGTGGTCATACTTTTGCGAACGTTCTTTTCGAGAGAAATCTATACATACCCATTTTCATGTGTTCAATCTAAATATTAAAAAAGACATTGCTAGCCAAAGTTTATAAAGTTTGACTATATATCCCCAAAACGACGTTCTTTTGTGAGTGGAGGGAGTATAAATGAATTAGTTGGTGAATTTTGCGGGAACTTAAGTATATAAATATCATTCAAGTATTGAAAAGTTTCTGCAAAATAAATAAATTATTCCTCAGTCCCTCACTGTGATTGTATACTTGTGGATACCATTTTGCCCTTTTGCTTGGAAAGTGATTCCAAATAATCAATATCCATATCTAGCGAACAATCCAACTCTTGTGTATTCTTACGTGACGTAGCCATAAATGTCTTCATATGTCTGTTTTGTTGAAGGTAGTGTATAAGATACGAGTATTGGTGCAAACATCAGCAGCGCTGATTGCTTAATAATTATGCCTTTGAGAGGCCATTGGCATGTGACCACACGTAAATGAACAATCCTCTTTTTCCCCATGAACCCTTAATACTTAAATTGAAGTCCATCATTGATTTGTTTTCCTTGGTGTGCTATGTGTTCCAAATTCAACTTCCGAGTTGACTGAAACTTGAGTTTGGAGTGCTAACCTACATAACAATTGAGCATTTTTTTCCCTGTTACAGTTTAATTCAATGAACAATTGAGGGAAGAAGTACTGAACTACTGTAGGGATCAATCTTGTTCTTATGTATTCTATTAGAGCTTTAACAACATAGTATCTGTATGTGTATAATACAGATGATCATTGTCTTGTTATGATTTAAGCAGATACGATATGCAAGATTTTTACCAAGCTTTACCTTTATTTGATGGGATAAAAACCATCTACTAAATTAACTGTACAAAGAGATCTACCTAATTCCATTTCTTTGTTAGATGTGACCTGTTTGATGTCATGTTGGAGATGGACCGCATACTGCGCCCAGAAGGAACTGCTGTAATACGAGACTCCCCAGATGTTATTGATAAGGCAGCACATGTTGCTCAGTCGATTCGGTGGACTGCCCAGGTGCATGACAGTGAGCCTGAATCAGGTGGTACTGAGAAAATACTTGTGGATACGAAAACATTTTGGCAGGTACCAATAACATCAAGATAGTTTTAATTCTGTCTGCGCTTATAACCTCACCCCCCCCCCCCCCACCTCTACAGTCCTGATTTTGAGTTTTTGGGGAATGGCTGGAGGGGTTAGCACCCATCAGGTTAATGAGGAAATAGCTTAATCAAGGTGGTCATTCTTTTCTTCATTTTTAGTTTGTTCTTTAGTGATGAGTTAGGTACTTTGGTGTGGTGTAATTCTTTTTTTGACGTTTTGTGGCCCTTCCCTCTTCCATTTGACAACAACAGACATCTGATTGGTATTGTTATAGGCTGTTTGTATTGTGAAATGATTTCGTTTGTTGTATTGGTGATTACTGCATCCAAACTGTTGTCGTTCAAGTTTCAAGGCCAACCATTCTAGTTGCACAAGAAATTACTTAAATCCTGATAAGAATTGCATACCAACTATATATGTTTCATTCGTGTGCAAGAAGGCTAGCGCCATATTTCCCACATCCATTCAGGGATGCAAAATTATTCATTCTTGAAGTGCATCTATTTTGAGTCAAACATTGCAAATGGGACAGGGCATAAGTAAAATCAAGGAATAAACCCATTAACCTCAAATAAAGCTCGGTGATTTACAGAGTTTTAACATATACAAGGAGAATTACTAATCAACCTCTTGGACAAAAAAAGCAAAAGGGGCAAGCTCAAAGCTCTACAGTACAACGAAAAACGTATAAATCCCAAACTCAAGCAATTATCTCGATGGTCATCATGTTCTTTCCACTGCTGTGGGAGGCTGGCATGCTAATGCGCCATTGATCTCTTCTGTTCAGCTGTCACACTTCCAGCTCGACGTCGGCACGCAGGTGAGGTAGTGGCACCAGCCACAGTGATCGTTGCCGTTCTCTCCCCGGAACACCATGACCAATCCAACAGCAAACCTGTCGACATACATGGCCTCAGATTAGTCAGTAGACACCCTTTTCTGTATCAGTTCATATGCTCTTCTCTGAGAATTTGAAGGTGCAGACTACAGAATATGCTTACCCTGCAATCACCAAGATCACCGCGACAACCAGGAGAACGATCTGATATGCTTTGTACTTGGACTTGGACTTTCCACCGAAGGGCTGCTCCAACCACCCGAACTGGGGCTGAATCAGCAGCACGAACCCGAGGAGGAAGCCGGTGGCGAACCCCCCGATGTGCGCGAAGTTGTCCACGTGGGGGAGTATCCCCACAGCCAGGTTGATGGCGGCGATGACGATCAGGTTCACCATGGCTGCAATCTGCGATGGATCCATTCGATGTCAGCACAACAGCAAGGTGTTCTACATGTACCGAAGCAAAAAAAAAAAAAAAAAGCCTTGAGATGAGAGGAGATGCGTACTCTGTTGCTGTATATGGTCCAGTTGGTGATGAGCTCCGAGAGCATCGCGCCGAGGAGCCCGAAGAGCGCGCCGGAGGCGCCGACCGAGATGCCATTCCTGATGAAGAGCACGGAGAGGACGCTCCCGCCGAACCCCGAGACGAGGTAGATCAGCCCGACCTTCCCTGCAGAAAGAGTGCGACGAATGCCAGTCAAAAACCGTGTACAAGTTATACCAAGTTCTAGGCAGAATCGTCGGTCAGGTGGTTGTTGGGGCTTACAGAATCCAAACTGCTGCTCGAGGCGGACGCCGATGAAGATGAGGCTGATCATGTTGACGACGAGGTGGATGAGGCCGGCGTGCAGCCAGGTGCACGTCTCGAGCCGCCAAGCCTGGTTCCCGCGAACCACCTTGTACCAGTCGAGGCCCCCGTAATTCCGCAGCCTGCAGCACGGTGATTTGCCGATTCGGGAGGTCACAAACCAGACGGAGAAGAGAATCAAAATATTGAGCCGGAAATCTTTCTGCGTTTGCTGCTTACGTGGTGGCGGAGGGGCCGAGGAGGGGGTTCTCCTTGAGCGGCTGGAAGGAGAAGCGCCGGAGGAAGCCGCCGCCGACGCAGCCGACGCCGTTGCGCGGGCAGTTGTTGTAGTACATCACCACCAGGAACATGACCACGTTCGCGAGCACCACCAGCGGCACCAGCCACGTCCGGTGGTGTCGCTCGTGCGCCGCCGCGTGGTCGTAGTAGAACGGCGACGGCACCACGTACGGCCCGTTGTTGCTCATGTTGTACCTCCCCGGCGGCGGCTTGATCCCCGTCGTCGCCCTCGGCGGCCCGCCCGCCTCCACGTCGGCGTTCGACATGGCCAACGGCTGCGCTTCTTGGCTGGTCGCTCTGTTACTTCGGCTTGGTTCGTTGGGTTCCTGAGGAGGAGATGGAGAGGGAGATGGACTGGAGAGGGAGATGGACGCGGAGACGACGCTGGAGACTCGGTGTTTGAGGAGGTTTTAATCTGTGGCCTTTTACGTGTTTCTTGTTTGATTATTTCTTTTAGATATTTAATCACTTCGTATTATTTGATTATTTTTGGTTGTTGGAGGAGACCAGGAGTTGGCGGGAAGTTTTCTATGGAAGCTTTGCGCGTTCGAGGAGTTGAGTTGACGCTGGAATTAGAAGTTGACCCGTCGGCTCACATTGATGGTATGGTGTAGCTGTATTTGAGGTTGTCAGTTGTCACCTATTTAAATTTGGAATAAATCCAGATTACTCTCTCGAACTATTAAAAGTCTGATTTAACTTCTGAACTACAAAATCAGTTATTTAACCCCCTAAACTTACGAAAACAAGACAAAAAAACACCTCAAGCCGGTTTAGAGGGGTGATTTTGCACACGTGGCAGTAGTTTTGCTGACTAGAGAGAGCAACAAGAGAGACAGAGCAGAGGAGAGGAGGCGTCGAGCTGCTCATGCCATCCGCCTCTCCCGCGACCTCCCCGTCCCCATCATCGCCGCTGGCCGCACGCTCTACGCCTCCCCCGTCGCACTCCGCAGGGGTTTCTCCACCCAGTTCGCCTTCACCGTCGCCACCCCGGCTCGACCGTGCGCCTCTCTGCTGGCTCGCTTCCCTGGCTCGGCCCACCCGACTCCTCCCCGCCTCCTCCGGCGATTCGCCGCTCCGGCGAAGCCACCGCCACACCGACCCCGTCACCAAGAGCCTCCCGAACCAAGGAGTACTTCCCCTCAAACGAAGTTGCTTTGGGTTCACCGTTGTCGCCGCATTTGCCTGTCTTCATCGGCTCTGGCCACTTTCTTCTTCCCTGTCGATCTCTCTCCATCGTTCTTCTCCGACACCCATTCTTGGCTTGGTAGGTCCCCTAAGCTTCACTCTCACCCATGCTTCCACGATTTCTCGTCAAGAGTCGGCCGAACGTCGTTGTCGGATTTGGCTGAGCGCCGCCGCCGCCTTGTTGTCGCGCCGCCGCTCCAATGACGCCACCGTCGCACCGACCCCGTCACTAAGAGCCTCCCGAGCCAAGGAGTACTTCCCCTCAAATGGAGTTGCTTTTGGTCTACCGTTGCCGCCGCATTTGCCCGTCTTCATCGGCTCCAGCCACTTTCTTCTTCCCCGTCGATCTCCCTCCACCGTTCTTCTCCGGCGCCCATTATTGGCTTGGTAGGTCCCCTGAGCTTTACTCTCATCCATGCTTCCACGATCTCTCATCAAGAGTCGGCCGAATGTCATTGTCGGATTTGGCCAAGCGCCGCCGTCGCCCCCTTGTTGTCGCGTCACCGCTCCGGCGACTCTCCAACGTCGCCACCACCGTCATCGACTCTGCCTCGCCAAGAGCTTCCCATCCCTGCCCTTGCCCGGCTCCGCCACGCCCTCCTCCACCGGTGGCGAGCCCAAGCCACGCACCTCCCTCCGCTGTCCATAAATCGGACAGTACTGTTCCCTTGTCATTAGGGAAAATCCCCTTCTATTAGCGCCAAGGCAATGATTAGCCGGTGTTAATGATGCCTTAACAGCCGCTTTGAGTCACCACCATGTGGAATAGGGAGGAGAGACAAAAGTGGCCACATTGCATGCTGATATGGACAAAAGTTCCCACATGTGCAAAACCACCTCTTCAAACCAGCCTGAGGGGTTTTGTGTCTGGTTTTCGTAAGTTCAGGGGGTTAAATAACCGGTTTTGTAGTTCAGGGGGTAAACCAGACTTTTCTGATAGTTCGAGGGAGTAATCTGGACTTATTCCTTTAAATTTTAGCATAAACAAAATGTGAAGTACTCTTACCTTTGGATCAACTGAACCTTTTTTTAAGAATCGACTAGCAGGAAGCTTGCACTAGTATTGCATCTCAGCAACATTTTCTTAAATCTCTCCAGATAATGGGATGGCCAATCTTTTAGAATTTGCGATAAAGGTAACTATCCTTTATAAAGTGAGTTTAATCAGGCTTCGCATGATTTTTGGGGATAGGATGTTTAATCTTTTATAAGTAAATTTCATAAAACCCTAGGTTTTAGGGCATTAGTAATACAAACTCTCATGTTTTGAGTTTTTTTTTTCCAGAAAACCCCAGGTTTTGAGGTACCAGTAACCCAAAACTCGATGTTTTTGTGATTTTTTTTTTCATAAAACCTCAAGTTTTTAGGCAAACCACAACACATAACACAATAACATGATTAATGAGGTGGCACTGGCGGCATGGTGGCGCACGGGGCTTGCCGGAGCTAGCGGCCACGGCGGCGCGAGTGGAGGGGCAAAATAGAAAGAGGGTGATGAGGTGAAGAAGATGACGCAGGCGCAGGATCAAGGGCACGTCGGAGCTGGCCGGCGGCGAGCTCCAAGTGGCGACGCAAATTCGGCCCCAGTGACGATGGAGTTGCGGCGACACTCTGGGAAATGGGAGGGAAGCACGGTGGCGTAGAACGCGATGCGAGGAGTAAGATGGTGGTGAAGATGAACTGCGAAGCTCATCAGTGGCGGCGCAATCGGCCAGCGAAGGGCAGCGACCAAAGAGGAGAGAGAGAGAAAGAACTCGGTGCACGATAGACAAAACGCGAAATCAAAAATGTAGAAGTGTAGATTGGGGCAAGGGACGCATGGTGACACAAACGGATTATGAAGGAACTCACCGGAGAAGCGGAGAACGCGAAGAAGGCATTTTTGGCGTCACGGGATGTCACCGAAGACGATGAAGAAGGAGGTGGCACCTGCGAACTGGGAAAATGGGTTATGTGTTGTTGTTTGCCTCAAAACCTAGAGTTTTCTGGGGGAAAAAAATCAAAACATGGGATTTTGTGTTGCTAATGCCCCAAAACCGGGGGTTTCCTGAAATTTATTCATCTTTTATATCATGAGTTTAAACATGTCTCCTAGAATTGTAATACTAGTTTGATATAGGATGGCTCATCTTTCATACTTTTGAGTTTAGATAGGTTTTAGAAGGCACTAAGGGGTTTATAGAAATTCTTCGGTCGTGACAAACTAGCACTAGGGTTGGAATGTTGGATCATTGTGCTTGTTGATCTCAGTTTATTGTAGATATTTTTTTCGAGGAAGTGCAAAAGCTTTGCACATCTTTTTCATTAAATAGAAAAAACAGAGCCAAATACAGATAGGAAAATAGAAAATACTCTAAGCACGACCAGAAGCACGACCCTTAGAGAAAAAACCACAATAGAGAAAGGCAGAACACGCTACCATGCCGAAGTAAGGACGTCAGCTCATGGCCACGTCGACTCCACTCGTTGCTGCACTGCCGGCCTGAGCTACAATGAGGATAGGGAGGTCATAGGCTCTAAGCCGATGTCTCCAAGGAGGGAAAACGATGTTGGAGGCGTCGTCGTCAACCGATCCGGCAGGAACCGGATCTAAGATTTTCACCTGGAGAATGCCACAAGAACTCAGGAGGGGTGAGGAACCGAAGTTCCAAGACAACGCCTCTAAGAAGGAAAACGACGCCCGAAGATGTCGCCGTCGCCGGATCCAGCTAAAAGCCAGATCAAAGGTTTTCACGTGGAACATGGCACCACGCCACCCCCACAAGCTCCCGCCAAAGCCACCCACAACAGTACCACTGCAGCCACCTTCTCGCCGGCCGTCGCCGAAGGGCCAACCGGATCCAATGGAGACACCAGATCCAGACGGCTCAGGCACCCCGGGTCAGCCTTGTGGTTAGGGCCGCCCTTGCTGGCCCCAGATCCACCCTCTTTTTTCTTTTTCTTTTTCGATCCAAATCCGGAGCCCAAAGGTCCACAGATCTAGATCCGCGCTAGATCGACGCCGGCACACGCCATCAGCGAGCCGCACCGATGGCCACGCCGCCCTAGTCGCTCGAGGCTGCACCACACCCTCGGCGTGTCTGGCGCTACATGCACAGGGGCGAGGCCGCGCTGCCTGCTACCTCCAGTTTCGCGCCACCACTCCGGGGGGAGGGGCTCCGGCCGCCAGCCATGCGTTGGGATGGCCCCCGCTCCAGATCCAGGCCACCTGCACAAGAAGCCTTGCGACGCCGTCGGCGCGGCCACCAAACCCTCGCCCGGCGCCGCCTGAAGCAGCCACTCCGGGGGGCCTCACGCCGCCGCCAGCCCCCGGCCTCGCTCCAGATCCAAGGAGTCCGCCCGCGTCCGCTCAGCTGGCGGTCGCCCGGTCTCCCACGTGAAGCCGCCTCCAAGCACGTAGAAGGTCCCGCCGCCGCCGCGGCCGTCGCCGGCGGCGAGGAGGGATGGGGAGGAGGAGCAGGCTCGAGCTAGGGCTTGTGTCGCCCAGGAGAGCGACACGGGAGAATGCTTTATGGTAGATATCATCTCAAAGGTTTTCCGTCCGTGCTTAATTTTATCCTTTCTTGCTAGCTTAACTCTAGCCGGTTTAGCTAATGCTATGAAGTAGTAATTCTCATCCATCTTATTTGTGTACTATTGCTCTTTGCTTGGTTCCTTTCCTAGCACTACTATTTATATCGTTAAGCTTGAAAGTTATTTTCGATGGCGAGTTTGATGAGGGCCGCGTTAGTTCAACATTGCCATTCCAAGGAACCATTCCACGCGTTTCTGATATTTCCTTTTCGTTTTTTTCTGAACCTTATTTCCCTTTGTTTCCTTTGAATTTTTTTTTCTTGGTGCGGTTAAGCTTTCTTAAATTGTCAATTTTGCACCCGTCATCGGTGGAGAGGCGGCATCCGATGTTGATGCACACCCTCAAAATTGGTCCATATTTGCCTTTTGTTACTTAACATGGTGCAAAACAGCTTGTATCTCCTCATTTGCCTCTTAAACGCTTCTTTTCATTTATCCATTTTGTTTTCTGCCGCCCTGGCATTTCTGCCAGATGTTCTATGCTTGCATCAACGCCATTGCTGGATAGCAATACTACAGTTGGCTCTATAGGAATAGCTGCGTAATGGGATCCCACTCATCGTCCTTTAAACTACGACAAATGCAACAATGTCCGCCCTCTCTAGTCTCAACCCAGCTTTACGTTTTTAGTACCGAACAGACAAGTTGCCAGATGTAAGCAAATTTTCTCAATTCTCATGGGATACATGGACAGGCGCACAAAAAGAATTATCTTAACCGCGTATTCATTTATGCATAATTGTAGCCAAATGCTACTGCAATTTCGTGGCTTCGGCTATGTCAGAACACATGATTTGCAGCTTGTGAGTTGTGACGATGTTGACGGATTCCTTTCTACCCGCCGACTCGAGAGACACGGCAACGAGGTAAAGAATTGGGTCGCATGAGATGGGCTGAGAAACACAAATATAACATATTTCAGACCGAGCCGGTGTAACACGGCCTAAAAAATGCAAAAAAAATGTGTCAAGTCAATAATAGGCTACATGTAAAGCCAGGCTTAGAATTTCAGTATATGTTTTTAGAGAAAATTACTTACCAATTTTCTCCATCCAAAAACCTCCCTTCAATGTCACCGGTTCATTCTTTTCTGCCCTTTCTTACCACTGTAGCACATTCATTGTGAGTTGGGTATTAAATTGAATGGGAAAAGACAGAAATACCCTTCTCCCTACTCTTTCGCCTTTATTACCACTATAGTACCTTCATCGTGTGTTGGGTACTTTGTATTAAATTGAACAGGAAAATACAGAAATACCCTTCTCACTCCTCTTCCCCTCCCTCTATTCTCTCTCATGGGCTCCCCAGTCCCCACCGTGAGCCTCTTCCTCTCTCTCTCTCCGGTCTCCCTCTCCTTAGTCCACCGAGCTCGCGGCCCTCTCCATCCCTCGCCGCGGCCCTTCTCTCCCCCTCCTCAACCCTACGCCATCCACCATCACCACCTTGGTCGAATCCTCGCTCAAGCCTCTTCCTCTCTTTTTCGGTTCTTCCCTTCTCTCTTCTCCCTCTCCTCAGTCCACCTCCGGAGAGGTAAGCATATGCTGCATACTCGCTCGAAGCTAGCCAAGGACGGCCTCTGTGCGGCGGCGGCGCAGTCCCTACCTCTACCTGCGGTGGCGGCACCGTGCCCCCTCACGGTGATGGCCCCACTCCAAATTCAGTGCCAACTCTTCCATGGCAGTAGCGGCTATTAGCCCAGGCACCCGGCGAGAACTCACACATTGCTTCCTCTAGCTGGAACACACACATTGGACGCTCACAAACGCAAGAAGAACAGAGAAATGAGTTTGGTGTTGCTCAACTTCAGCATTTTCTATTTTGCTTCTCCTCTTATTTATACTGAAAAAAAGAACTTAACTACATGCAAATAAGTGGCTGGTAACTCCACCTATTAACACACTAGTAACAGCTGCATGCATGATATTACTTCTTCCATGGGCACACTAGTAACAGCTGCATGAACACATACTCAATGCTATGCATGAACTGAAATAACGTGGCAACGACAAGATTAATTCCAACAATCACCCCTTAATCTTGTCATGTCAAGCTTCACATATGAAATGCCAATCTCCGACGCATCTCAAAGAAGCATTACCTTTCTCTCGCTGACCAAGCTACACAGTTGCTGCTCATGAACATAGGGTACTGGAGGGACGCATTTCCCTTTTATTCCTCCCTTCGCGGCCATCTCTTGCCGCTGGTGACACGACTTGCCAGCAACTCTGACCTTGACGACTTGGGCATTCAACAATATGGCTCTTCTTGCGATGATGGACTCAACTATATCACCGCTACCTGTTTGTAGCCAGGGACACAACTTGCTGGGCATCCCAACCTTGATCTCAGCTCCAATTGTCCTTTGTCGATGACACAACTCGACTGCGGCGGGGACTCGGATTAGAACTTAGACTCACACTTACAAGAACTCACACACACATGCAACATGCATGGACTCAACTACATGCACTTGCCGATGAAATTGCGCTGCCCAGTCGTCGCTAGCCCTTGCACCTGCCAACGCCCAATGCACCACCAAGCCTACCGCCTAGTGCAACCGGTCTCCGATCTGCACCGCTTGTGCCGCTCCAAGCCATTGCTATACCTCACATGGAGCCACGTTGACATGCTGCCGCTCTACGAACCATCGCCGAGAAGCATCTCCACACATCGCACCTCGCCAGCGCCGCTTCACACAACACCTTTGCGGGCATGTGCTCACGCTTGCGCCCAAGGCACCATGCTGTGGTGCTAGGACGCGTTGCCGCCGGTCCGCTCGCCTCGCCCGCTGGCACACCACACCTTCGCACTTCAACCCTAGCTCTGATACCAATTGTTGGCTCAAGCACCCGGCGAGAACTCACACATTGTTTCCTCTAGCTGGAACACACACATTGGACATTCACGAACGCAAGAAGAACGGATAAACGAGTTTGGTGCCGCTCAACTTCAGCATTTTCTGTTTTGCTTCTCTTATTTATACTGAAAAAAGAACTTAACTACATACAAATAAGTGGCTGATAACTCCACCTATTAACACACTAGTAACAGTTGCATGCATGACATTGTTTCTACCATGGGTACACTAGTAACAGCTGCACACTAGTAACAGCTGCATAAACACATACTCAATGCTATGCATGAACCGCAATAACGTGACAACGACAAGATTAATTCCAACAGCGGCAGCGGTTTTGTGTGGTACGAGCCGTATCTTATGGCAATGGTGGTAGCGCTAGTTGGCGGCGTTCTCTCATGGCGGCACTAACCAGCAAAAGTGGCTTGGATGCGAGGAAGATGGTGGAGATGGTGGCGGCGCTATGTGAGCGGAGCCGGTAAATCAACATAATGTGCATCTTTTCTTTGTTCTTTTGATTGTTTCATTTGGTCTGTAATCTTTGGATTTGTTAAGCAGTGGAGTTGCCTGAATCTTGATTATACGTTAGTAAGATGGTGTGATAACAGCCCACCAAAGGGAGAAGATAAGAGGCAAGATGGGTATTTAGAAAGAAAAAAAAACTGATAAGTCTTCATGTGCTAAGCAAAAGTGGCTTGGATGCTAAGGGCCGATTGATAGCCAAGCATGAAAGTGACACGAAAAGTTTCTCGGTGACATCGAAGGAAACAGAGTTTTTTTATGGCATACAAGGGAAACTGGTAACTTCAGATGACAAACAAGGAATTTACTCATGTTTTTACGAAGTTCGTGTGTCTTTGCAGTGGCATTGCTTTACTGCTACGTCTGATAGAAAGTAAGCCATCATCGTCAGTCCCTTCGTGCATCCACAACAACATCCCCAGCCCATTTCTCCACTACCACGTAGTTTTCGTGTAGGCTATGCTCCAACGGCAAATCGTTGTTGATGCCGTGACCGATAAAATCATGCAAATGTCAAGACATGTACTCACGCTTGCAGTTGATACGGCTCTACACACCCGCTCGAACCAATCAATCATGCTAACCGAAGAGACAATAATGTAGTACGATATACTGAAGTAAACACAGTGGATCGATAGTATTAATTTGCGTACATGCCGATCATCATCCTAGCTAAATTGTCTCTGTCTGCCAACGAACCTGCAGGCAAAATGTCCCGTGCATGTGATGGACGTATGGAGAAGTTTGGTGTGGGATTCATCTGTTCTGATCTCTCGATGAGAAATAAGAAAGGAGGAAAATAAGCGTTACCTGTGTGTGTGTTTTAAGAAGCACCACTACAAGCTCTCCAAGACCTTGGCACTAAGTCTCGCACCGCACCTGGACAGCCTGGTCTCGATAAACCAGAGTGCGTTTGTAAAGAAAAGAAGCATCTATGACAACTTCTTGTATGTTAAAAACCTGACAACTCGGCTCCACAAATCCAAAACACTGGCACTCTTCCTCAAGCTCGATATTGCAAAAGCTTTTGACATGGTACGATGGGATTACCTACCAGAGCTTCTACAGCGGAGGTTTTCCATCCAGATGGAGAGGCGGTATCACGGCTCTCTAGTCATCGGCCTCTTCCAGAATTCTCCTCAATGGCATCCCTGGCAGCAGCATCAACCACGGAAGGAGCCTGAGGTAAGGAGATCCGCTCTCCCCTTTCTTTTTCATTCTAGCGATCGACCATTTGCAAAGATTGTTTACAAAGGCAACAGAGTTGGGATATTTGGACCATCAACATGGCTGTTTTGACACCCTCAGGACATCGCTCTACGCCGATGATGCAACAATTTTCATTTCCCCTACAAAGGGAGAAGTCAAAGCAACAACTCTGATACTACAAAACTTCGGAAACGTCTCGGGTCTACACACAAACTTTCATAAAAAAAACACGTGGTTCCAATAGGGTGCGGGCACATCAACCTCGTCACGCTACTCCAAGAGTTTGTGGCCATTCGCACAAATTTCTCCATCAAATACTTGGGCTGCCGCTTACCTACAAAAGACTTAGGAGGGTCGACTTTTCAGCCTTTGCTAGACAAAGCCAGGGGCAGGTGGCGGGCTGGCAAGGCAGACTGCTCACTTCAGCTGGTCGCTCCACCCTGATGAAATCGGTGCTCACCTCGAATCCGACCTACTATTTCACAGCCTTAAAAATCCCAAAATCAATCTTTCATGCCCTGGACCGCATGAGGTGCCGGTTCCTTTGGTCAGGGGCAGAAACGATATATGGAGGAAAATACAAAGTAAATTGGGACAAGGTATGTCGACCAACAAAGGTCGGTGGACTTGGAATCCTCAATCTCACCAAATTCACAAGGACACTCAGACTTCGGTGGTTGTGGCAAGAATGGAATGCCAATAGTAAGTCGTGGGTCGGCATGGAATTACCTTGCAACAAAGTCGACAAGCGTCTCTTCGAGGCGGCCACCTTGGTTACGGTCAGAAACGGCCAAAAAGCTAAGTTTTGGACTTCAAAGTGGCTAGGTGATTCTTCCTTGAAAGAGTTTGCCCTGGAGATTTCTCGCTTCTCAATTCGGAAAAAGATAACAGTTCATGCGGCGCTTCAGGAGAATCGTTGAATACACGACATCAACTTACTGGGGGTCATTACAGCTCAGCTAGTCCAACAATATCTACGAGTCTGGGAAAGTGTAAGCCAAATCACCTTGGATACAACCGCCACGGATGCGATCACGTGGAGGCTAAACTTGCGGGGGGAGTACATAGCAAAATCAACTTATGAGCTGCAATTTATTGGTTCAACAACAACGGACTACAAAAGGATAATTTGGAGAACTTCGCCCCCCTCCCCCCAATGCACACAATTCGCGTGTCTAGCCATCCAAAACAGACTTTGGACATCCGACAAATTGCAAGCGCGGGGTTGGCCTAATCAGGGCGCATGCCCACTCTGCAAGCAAGCCAATGAAACAGCCTTGCATCTCTTGTAGGAGTGTAGGTACTCCTGACAAGTGTGGACCTTCACAGCAAAATGGCTCGATTATGCTCCACTAAAGCCATCACTTTGGGACCCAAGCCACAGCATCGGAGACTGATGGTCAAAAATTTGTAAATTGGGTCATCTGCCAACAAGAGCGATGGCCACGGTGGTCACACTAACCACTTGAGAGGTCTAGAAAAAGCACAAAGTTAGAACCTTCAACAGAAGGTACGTCTCCACTACAGAGCTATTTGCAAAGATAAGGAAAGAAGGAAAAGACTGGACCATCCAGGGGGAAATGCTTGGAGAACATAATACCTGTGTAATTAATCTATAGACTATTCGGACTTTCTAGTCTTTAAGTCCTACTTCTGCTTTATTAATATAATAGACCGTCCTTATGTCTGTTTCTTCTTCTTCTTTTTTTTAAAAAAAAAGGGTCTGGGATCCATCAATTTATGTCATCATGTGCAGCCGCTGTGCACAGTAAAACCAGGTGCAATTCGCGCGGTCATCTACGCCTTCCAACGAACTATGCGCCGAGACAAGAGCGTCAGAAAGACCGCAGGGCTGCGGATTGGTGGAAACGGCCCGGCCATGCACGGGCAGCGCTGGGGAACGCGCAGCAACGGGCAACAGCACGTGCCTGCAATCTGCACGCGCGCACGCACCGTTCGCGGCCGTTGCCTGGGACGCGGCCTATGCACCTGCCGCCACCTGCCGGTAGAAGCTCGTCAACGCAAAGCGGGGAGAGGACAGCGCGTCGGCAAGAAGGGTAGCGGCGGGACGGCAAGTAGAGCGCGGCTCGCGCTAGAAAAAGGCCAAGTGCGTATTACTGGGGGGTGTGGGAGGTTGTAATCCGCATAAGCACACGGCGATTCCTCGTCAATTTCATTGTGTGAGTCGGGATACTCGCAAGTGGTTGGCACGACGCGACCCGAGCGCAGATGAGAAGAAACCTGCGAAGGCGATCTGCAGGCACGTCAGGGTACAGGAGAGACCTTCTGTGTCTTGGCTCAGCAATTCGCACCTCGGGCCGTCCTGCCCCCTGAGAGGCGCGCCTGCACGCGGTTCGACTAGTCACACCTCCTCTTTTCCATTTGACCGGAGAAATGAAGAGATCGTCGGTGGACGTGGTCGTCTTAACCCAGTCTTGGTGTTCACAGCTGGGCCTTTTCAGTTTTAACTCGACCGGAGATACAATCTTGCAAGCAGTAAGTACAATGGATGCACGGACACGGACACGCGTGTCGGACACGACACGTATCGAAAACGGGATACACCATTTTCTAAAAAATGGCGATATGAAGATACGACTGTATATAATATATATATATATAATAATATATGCATATGTACTATTTAATGTTTTTCTACATGTTTGACAAACAGAAGGTGTAAAATGTAATGTGTAAAATAGGAATATGTACCTCAAAGATGATCCTCGGCTCCTGGCCTTTTCAGTTCTTCATAAATCATAACTTCATATTAATACCAAAAATTCAGAATTCTTGTAACTTGTTAATAGAAAAAAAAAACTTGATTAGTAAATGTAAGTAATAATGTAACATGTAGATAACAATCAACAAAAATTAGCCATATCCTAAGCCTAATCATGTTCAACCAAAAGTGCACATGGACCTGCACATACAGAAGCAGACTAGATGTAAGAAAACAAGTAGCTGAAGTAAAGAAGCACCCTTGCAAAGTTGGAGGCTTGGAGCACATGAACAATAGTTCAAAAAGACTAGCCCCACGAATCTCTCTACATTTTTCTGAAATAAAGCAACTTGACTATACTAATCTGGGTTTATTGTAGAACAACAAAGCAAATCATTATCCATTGCCAGTAAGCAATATATGCATCACCAGCATTAAGCAAAAAAAAAAAAAAAAAAACAAGCATGTTTGACTCTAGTGAGGCAGTACAACATACTGGTCTTCAAATACTAGCTGCTAGCAGAACTCAGTTACTAACTACAAAAGTAAAAGTGAAATTTGAAGACCGGAAGTAAGAAAGTATGAAAGATAAGGCTCAACTAGGATACTTCCAATAAAACCACTTCTCAATCAGATTGTGAGTTTGGCTCAACTAGGATGTTTTACTTACCAGTACAAGCAGCGGCGTCGGGGTCGGGGAGCAATAGGGCGCCGTCGGGGTTGGCGAGCAGCAGTAGCAGGACGGCGTTGGCGACTCGGTGTCGGGGCAGCAAGCGGCGAAGCCGACGCCATCGGGTCGGCGGCGGCAGCAACGCGGCGGCGTCGGCGACTTCGGCGTCGGGAGCGGCAGCGAGGAGCCATGTGGCGTCGGGTCGTGGCGAGCAGAACAAGCGGCGGCGTCGCGTCGGGGAACAGCAGCAAGGAGCCAGGCGGTGTCGGGGTCAGTGAGCAGCAGCAGCAGGCGCGTCGGCGACTCGGCGTCGGGGAACAGCAGCAGGGAGCCAGGCGGCGTCGGGGTCGAGCAGCAGCAGCAGGGGCGGTGTCGGCGTTGGGGAGGAGCAAGGAACCAGGCGGCGTCAAGGGTGGCTGCGAGAGTGTGGGGAGTGAGCGAGACGGGGATAGGGAGAGCTAGGGTAAAGATGATTTCAAGGAAGAATTGGGTTGGGCTACTATGTCGGGCCAAATGGAATGGGCCTAAACGTGTCCGATACGTGGCTAAGTGTGTCTGATACGTGTCTGAATTTTTTCTATTTACTTTCACCGTGTAAATATTGGACACGCCTAGAATATGTATCGAGCCATGTCGAGCTATGTCCGTGTCTGACACGGTATCCGACATGAACAAGCTGACTTCAAGACGTGTCGGTGCATCAGAGGTAAGCACTGAACACTTATTTCTAGTGCACCAATAGGCATCAACCAAAAAAATATCATGACAATACAAGGCATCGTATCGTTTTTGTGATCCGTTCGCCATTTTAGCAATTTAGCCAGGTCTTGTGACGTGTTGTGTTGGATCCAGTCTGCTGGTAGCTGTACACTTGTACTTGCGGGTTGTTTCAAAAAGGAGGCCCATTTTTAGCTCGACAGAGCGTAAAAATCGTTATACTCCCTCCGGTTCACAACAGTCATTAAAATGCAACTTTGATAATTAGTTATTATTGTGAAATATTTGTAAAATCTAATAAAATTATAATATTATAAAAATATTTTTTGAGATGAACTACACATATGATTTTTCATTTATCTAATCTAAATATTTAAAGAGATATCAATAGTTAAAGTTTTCAAAATTTAACTATACGTATTCCAAAACAATCTGTATTCGTGAAGCGGAGGGAGTAGCATATTAGCGTATACCTGAGCTGACGTACCACCTTGTAGATATTTGGCTGTAACATGGCAAACAAACTGCCTCTAAGTACCTGCCACTTTGAGGGTAGAGTAGATGCTTCATAGATTAGTACTACCAAGGAACTTGGAATCTGCAAGCATCATACATCGAGAGGGCGTTTGGATAATGGGTTATGGGAGTTGGGAATGGAATATGATGGGTGCCACCATTTGTGTACGGGCTCCGAGCACAAAATTTTTTAATAATATTATTTTAAAAGATAATTACAAAATTAAATAGTTGAATTTTTTTTTACAAAATTAGGTCATGTCGCCAATTGAAATGGAGGGATCTTGTCGCCAAAAGAAACAGTGGGGGATCTGTCTTTTTAAAAAAATTATGTGTAGCGGAATTTTTTAATTTTTTGTACTTTTGTTTTTAAAATTTGATAATACGTTGAAGTGTCCGCGTAATTAGGAATGCAAAATCGGATAAGACAATGTGAAGTAAAGAATGGACAAAATAATTTGGTTTAGGGTTGCCATGCGCGACGTTGACCCGAGAAGACAATGTAATGTTATTTTTAGTGCTCACTTCCACAACACGTCTTTTGAACCTTTATTTTTATATTGTTACTTGCCTTGCTGCAACAAGAATTGAATTCGAAAAGAGAACGAGATTTGAAGTCGGCGTCTTTACAACGCAGTTGCAAATGGAAATAGACTTTATAATAAAGTTGCACAGTACAAGGCGGGCAGGGTTTGATTACATGCATAAGGAACGAACACATGCACGATACAACAAATCAAAATGCACCTACGTTACATATGGGCCTTTTTGGAATGAAAATAAAGTCAATTGGAACAAAGATCATTAATTTCGGTGGCCCATGGCTCCCTTCCCCTGGTCTCCTTGCTACCTTCGGCGACGGCGGTCAGTCTCGAAGTCATTCATATCTTGCGACACAGGTCGGATAGTTGAATGATGTTAGGTCCAAATTAATAATTATGGTGCATACTGAACATAACTTACCTCTTCGATCCGGAGTGCATTGATCGACGGGGAGTGGTAGTACGGCCGACGGTCTCACTTGCAGGAGCCTTCCCTTTTGTCCCCTTGCTGCCTGCGGTGGCGGTGGCCAGTTTCGAAGTCATCTATGTCCTGCGAGACGGGCTGAACAGTTGAACAACGTTAGCATAACGCAACGTAGGGCCAAATTAATAATTGTGATGCATAATGAACATAACTTATCTCTTGGATCTGGAGTGCGCCCAAGCGACGGGCGCCAGTAGTACGACCCACGGTCTCACTTACAAGAGTCTTTCCCTTGTCCGTCGCCCGCTTGGCCTTGTCGTACTCATCTGCTTTCTTGGGCTTGTCCGATGTCTTTTCAGTTGGATCAGGTTTGGGTAGGTAAGGTGTCCAGCATTGGAAGGTCTCGGCTCGTCATGGAAAGTTCAACATGTACTTCTGCTGGATGAATGCCCTATCGTACATCTTCGGGCCGTCGATCCATTGGGAAAAGTTGCACTGCATCTTCGGCTGCCACCATACGCGTGTGTAACAAGGGATTTGTGGAATGGAACATATGATGTAAAAAAATTTGTGTGCGCAAGATATGCTTACGAGGTGTTGGCCGCGCATGTAGTACGCCCGAGCGGATGTTGTCGGGTGTATGGACTGGATGATCTTTGTCGTTAGTTCGCACACACATTGTGGGCGTGGAAACTCCGATGGTACCGACGCATCCTTCATAGATTTATCTGGGTACCATCAAGCCCTCTCGGCTAGCCACTTTTGCTTCTACGTTATCCTTTTGTAGAAGCTCGCCGAGTCCTCCATCTCCTTCCTCTTAGTAGTGCTATCCTGCAGCTCTCTTCTCCTCCACTTCTCTTCCTCCTCCTTTTATACAGGGATTTTTCGGCCTGAAAAGTGGGGTGGCAGTGTGTTGTCCTCCTAGAGTGTGGTCTTGTCATTCTGAAAAGTAAGTGTCACAGTGTATAGTCATATCGACGTTTACAAGTGGTCGTTTGTGTCTTGATAGGGGCCAGTCTTTTTTGGTCTGAAAAGGTCGTGTGGAGAAGTGCGATCTTATCAGTCTAAAAAGTAAGCATTGCAGCGTCGTAGTGTGCTATCATATCGGTCTCAAAAAGGTGGTGTGGGGGAATCAAGGCTTGAAATAGGGTGGTGTGGGGTGTCCCGATGTTGACTCCCTCACATGGTCGAGGTGTGCAGGCAAAAAGAAATATCGAAACATGAGATTAGCATAATAATAGTTGTACAGAAATTAATATTTACATGACATGACTGATATTTACAATAACAAATATCTACTCACGGCTCCTCTTGGGCGTACCCCGCGTGTTGCCCATGTCCTCCTCCAGGGCGGCTGTGGGCGCTGGTGCGAGTATGTCAAAGGCTCAAGTGGCCGAGGTACCCGACCGACGCGAGTAGCCTGAGGGGGTGTCGCAAGAGGGTCCTACGTCGGCTGGCTCGACCCGGGCGCACTGTGCAAGGTAGTCATACCTGGTCACACGAAGGTAGACGACGACTCCGCGTACTCCTGCCCCGTTTACAGGTGGAACTTAGGACCTGCAATAGAAGATTGCCATTAGTAACTAGTTGGGTTTGAAATAAAGAAGGGTATTTGAATGTTTCATGCCCACCTGCAAACTGTCCCGGGGTGCTCATAGCACAGTGCCACGAGGACCCGCTCGGCAGGTCCGGGTGAGGTGCCCACAGCTGTGAACCACCGTGACTCACACCCATCCACGCACTAGTGGGTCTATCGAGTCCATCGGCATGCGACAAGCCACGATCTGGATCCCTTGCCTCGTCTTCTCAGGAATTGCTCCATGACCTATCTGATGTCCTGCGCCATCATGCCAAAGCGCTCCGCGAGCATCAACTAAAGCACAGAGGCTGCCAACTCGTGCACCCCCCGATGTAGATTCACCTGTACACGTAATCAATAAGTTTAAAATCTAAATCTTGCAAATTAAATATGAAGTATCGACCGTTCGATACGTACCACTTGGTGGAATGTGGAGTCCGGCTGGAGTGGGGTACGTGTCGGATGTCACAGCCTCGTGTCATGGTGGGTCGTCTACGACCCTAACGTAGTGAACCCTCGTCCAACTGCCCAGGAGATAATACCAGGTACTTCCTTCCTAGTGTACCTGTGGAAGACAAAACAATTATTTCGTAGGTACGTAACGCAAATTGTACGAAATAAGTAAAGTGTGAATTTACTCATGGACGTTTGGCGGCATCTGCTGCCCCTAGGGGGTTTGGACCTGCTGTCGCAAACCGAACTGACGCATCACCCGCTGCACCTGGTACTCCTCGACGATGACGTCGTGCACCAAGCACCTCCGCGTGTACCAGTATACATAGTCTCGCGTGCACAGACTCGATAGTTCTCGGGGCGCACTCGTGTACACCCTTTCGGGAGTGTACAGTGTCCAGATGATGCAGTCATTCATCAGCTGATCGAACATCACAACGTAGTTAGGGTAGGACACGTGTATAGTGATTGGCGTGTACGTGACCTGTGGAGTAGAACACCAGAAACTTAGCATATGAATTTGAGAATACATTACAAAAAAGCATAAATGTTCTTGAAACTAACCCGTCGCCACACCACACCATGCCCATAGTCGGCTGGTCCACGTCATCGTCCTTGACCTACAAGCTGACTATGTACACTCCCAAGTCTAGCTGTGGTCATCCGATCTGGAAGCGCTTGAAGGACCACAACTAGAGAAGCAGCGGGCATCCGGAGAGGACAGAGCTGTCCTAAAGCCGGTGGTACGCATCGCACAATCCGCGGTACGTCACGCACAACATCGTCGGACCCGAGGTGTAGTGTTGGATGTCCTTCCCCTTCCAGTGCGTTAGCTCACATGCGTACCGGATGTAGTGTCCTTCGACGCTGTTGCCGTGGGACCCCAGGAACACAACCCACCTGAACAGCCACAACAAGTAGGTCTCGAAGTGCCTGTTAATAATGTCGTCGAGTGCGTCCTCCGCCATACGCTCGAGCTACAAGAAGATATATACGTGTCAGAAAGGTTCACAAATGAATTGATGTAAAAGGACAAAAGTTACGAAGACTTACGTAGAACCGGCAGATCCACCTCAGCGTCGGCCTGTGGGTGCTACTGAACTCCCTGTACCGTCTGCTCGACGACAACACCAGCTGGAACCTCGTCAAGAACTCTATGCGCCACGTGCTCGGGATGTCATACGCTGCCAGGGGGAAGCCAGTGCAGGGCAACCCGGTCACGAAGGTCACATCTTGAAGGGTCGGTGCCATCTCCCTGCACGGAAGGTGAAACATGTGCGTCTCTCGCCTCCAATTGTCAACCAGCGCCGTGAGTAGGTACCGATCGTACGGAAAGCGCCTGGACGTACGACCGCCACCCGCGCGGTCCTGGTCGTCCTCCCACGCTGCCTCAACCATCCTCTCCAATGAAAAGAGGCCTGCTGCTCTCAATATACATCGGGTAAAGTTAAGAATAAACGTTAGTCCACCTAAAATAGTCAGGCTGCAAATGAGTACACGAAGATCGCAACAGCACTTACCTTGGAACCCAACGTGGGTCCACCCTCCACACCCTCATGGGCACGCGCAGTCGCAACGCATCAAGCTCAATCGTCGTCTCGCCCTCCTGGGGGAGGATGGTACTGAGGTGGCTACAATGATGCACGTCAACCACCGGGTTAAGCACCTCGTACGGCTACTGCGCAGCGTGTCCTGGGTTCGCCATTCTTAGAAATTGAGTGCATGAATTGTAAAAACTACGAAGCGACATTAACAAAATAATTACCAAACACAAATAGAAACCAAATTTAAGTTGTGATTATTTTGGTTAAGCCTTACAAACCCCACTAACCTACTCTGTGATTTTTACAGTTTTTTTATAGGAATGTTGCTATTTTCCTACTTAAAAGAATTTTCGGCATTAACAGAATAATTACCGCGCACAAATGTAGTAGCGTCTTACAATTTCTACAGATTTTTAAAATATTTATCGAGTGCAAATAAAAACAATCAACAAAATTCATAATTTTATCATTCATCTATACGTACCCTATGTAGCAACTCCGATTTTTCTTTACAATTTTAAGATGTATCATGCTATTTTTCTAGTTTAAAAAGTATTTTCAACAGTACCAAAATAATTACCACGCATAAATGAAAAAAATGAAAATTAACCTAGGATTTTTCAGATTAAGCTCTACCTACCTTTCTTAGTTATTCTCCTTTTTTTCATATTTCAAAGAGGCACCTAGCTATTCTCCTAGGTGTCTTCCTATTTTTGCAGATTTATTCTAAATCATTTGAGTAATGCAACAAGCATGATATCTGCATGATGAACTAAAGTATACATAGCTCAAATGATGTACTACATAAAACTGTTAAAATTATCTAATCTATTAAATCTCATGACGCTATTTTTATTTACTAACCGACAAAGTTTCGAAATAACGTATGAAGTTGCATAAGCATGTACCTGAAAAATGGTTGACTGGATTTGATGCTTCGTCTGTCTCCTCCGCTATGAATTGTCAGGGCTTCGCCGCGTCTCTTCTCCCCCTTTCCTCCTCTCTCTTCTCCATCTCTTCTCTTTTTTCTGGAATTAAAATAAGATTTTCATTGATTTTTTGGGCCTTAAGTAATCAGTTTCTGTCGCTATTTCAATTGGCAACAGGGATCCTATTCACTTCCTGTCGCGACAAGCAGTCAACAGAATCTCTGTCGCCAATTGAAATGGCGACAGGAGCCTGTCGTCAGTTGGCGACAGAGTCCTAGTTTTGTAAAAAAAAAAAAATCGAGTATTTGATTTTGTAATTATCTTTTAAAATAATATTATTTTTAAAAAAATCCTCCGAGCGCTACCTGAAGGAAAATGTCAGAAATGCTGGTCCGGCCTGCCGCCAGAAATCTTCTAGTTGGGCTCAGGTATTGCTGGTCCAACAAATCTGCAGGCCATATAAAGTTGGCCTTTGAGTTATTGGGCACGCTAACGTTCCTTTTTACCTTTTTGTGGGCTATTTTCTCCTCTCTTTTCTGCTGGCATCAAAACTACAAACATACTACTACTAGGTTGTATAGTACTCCATCTAAGCCCACGGCCTTCCACAGACGCCGCCACAGTGCCACGCTACGTGCTTTTTCGATTGGTCAGACTGCAGCGGCGCCTCCAATCTGGACAGCTAGAGTCACGCCGGGCCACCATGCGGTCTCCAAACTTGCCAAACGGCCGGCGTGCAAGGATTATCCCGTGCCGTGCTGCGAGCATCACGCCGGGGCCAAGCATGCGCGCGTGCTGGCTACGCTACTTAGACTCGCCGAAGGCCGAACGACCAGGCGTCGAGCCATCTTGTGCGCGCCTAGCTAGTGGTGTCGCGCGCGCGCTACCCACGGGCCACGGCGGCATCCACGACTTCGCGAGCAGTCGAGGACCCACAATTTGCCGATCCATCGACCGCGTGTCACGTCCGCCAGTAAGCTGGCCGGGTCCTTTATATATAGTCTATACTCCCGCGCGCAGTTCAGCGCTGCTAGTCTGGTTGCACGGCCGCATGGCGTGCATTTCGAATACGGAAAATTGATCACTTACCCTGCCTTACACGTGTCTTTGCTTATTTGGGACTAAGCATGAGGTAATAACTCAAATGCTACAGTTTTCATGAGACACTTGATTATTTACTTCTTTTGACAATTTTGCTCATGTCTTCTTTTTCCCTTCTTCTCTTCTTTTCTCTTATTCCTTGCTTCAACCATGGCGCACTAACGCTCTGACCGCCACTGCTACACCTCCGCTACCTCCTCTCAGCTCTCCTCCCCACGCACCACCTCTACCTTCCCATGCTCACCACTCCAGGGGTGGCGATGCTCGACGTGCTCGGGGAGATCCAGGGGCAGCGGCGCTTGGACTCGATCCGCAGCAGAGGAGGCATCTCAGGGTAGCCATGGTGTGGCGTCAAGGAGGCCAGAGCGGCAGCGGGAGCTCGGGGGCGGCGCGGATCCACCGGATCCGAGGAAGTCCGACACGCAGATCTAGGCGGCGTGGACTCGAAGGTGGTGTCGTCTCGAGCTTCGTGCGAGCAGAGGCTCTGGTCGCCACGACGTCAGGGATAAGCGGACGAGGCGGCGGGGGAATGCTCGTTGAGGGGGTTGAGGGTTTAGGGGAGTGGGATGCGGTGGCGGCGACCGTCGACACGGGTGGGAGAGGAAGGAGGGCATGGCTTCTTCCCGGAGCTTGCCACAATCCTGCCCCACCGCCACTGTTTAAGAAGACCGCGGTGATCGGCCATGGACGGAGTAAGGAAGAAAAATGAGAAGAAGACATTGGCAAAATTGGCATTTTTTTTCTCCAAAAGAGCAAATTATCAATTGGCTCGTGAACTGTGTGGCAAATAATTTATTACCAAAAACTTAGTCCTAAATGATCGAAACCACATGTAATATCAAGCAAATGATCAATTTTCCCTTTCGAATATCGGTGCAGTTCGTGTTGGTGATATGCCCTAGTGGCAATCATAAATATAATTGTATCACGTTTGTGTTTATGAGTTAGTGAATAAATATTATTATGTTATTTGAATGATTTATCAGTTATAAAGATTAACAAGTATATGACTTATTGGTGAAGCTCTTTAACTTATATGATGTTATTCTAAATGTATCATTGGTCGGATGTCATTGATCGGAATACTAGTGACTTATCGACCAGCACATGTATTGATTAATGACTATATTTTCGATCATAGATATAGGGATATCGAATCAATAATGTGAATACATGTTAGATAATATAGTGTTGGATTGACCTACCTTGAGACCCTATTAAAATTGTTATGATTTTATGTATCATCAGTTGGCTTCAAGCAATGATGATATATAATCCTTAGACCTGAGATCATCATAATTTTTTACATGTGTAATAGTACACTTAGGGATTACCAAACGCTACTCCGTAACTGGGTAATTATAAAGGTAGCTTTCAAGTATGCTATGAAACATACGAAGGAATGTGATTGGTCGGATATGAGATTTACCCGTCCTAACATAACAGGAGAGATATCTTTAGGCCCCTCAATGCAGTCGAGTAAAGAAAGTGCATAGCCATGCCACTAGTGGTCGAAGAGTCGACCAATGAAGTTATCCGTCACTTGATCGAGAAAGTATTGAACAGTCCATGGATGACAAATCATCTCACCTAGAATTCAACCAGATATCACGAGGCAAAGGAAGAATACACAAGCAGTTCGTTCAGTTTGACAAGATACAGACTAATCATATGGTAACACGAGTTGATCGTAGTCTGATCGAACATAATCACTAAATGGTTATAAACTAGTCGTAAAGAGTTACTAACTAGTTATGACTAAATATGAACTGGTCGTATAGAGATATGAGCTGATTGTAAGTGATAAGGACCTGGTCGTGGATCATATTGCATTAAGGTTTGTCCGATATAATTTATGTGTATTCGGAGATCGTTATGTTCTGCTAGGAACAGCTAACGACTCGTGATCGGAAAGGTGTTTCTGAGTCACAACCGATTACGCATGAACCTACAGGGTTACACACTTAACAGGTTGGAACAAACGTGTTCGGATAGGATCCGACATTGGCTCTTTATAAGGAGATGTATGAGGCTATTGGAAAAGATAGACACATAGACAACGTGAGTGGCTGTACCGAAACCCTAGACGTCATCTTCTCGAGAACCCTACCGAACGAGTTGGTGTTAGCACATCGGTATACAGTGTTCCATCCTTGGACATGTAGAGACGCTGCTAGGGTTGCTGTTGCGCTCAAGGACGATTCACGACTTCGCGAGGAACGCGATTGGTTGCTAGAGGAGACGATCGACACCGAGGACGCTGGACGATCGACTACGACCACTACATTGACACGCCCGACGTTGGATCAGACTGCTCCGACTCTTCTTCCCCTGCACTGCACGTCTAGTAGTAACGATCTATGATTTCTTGCTTGCATGGTTTTCTAGTTTACGTGGTAGAAATTTTGAATTGCTAGCTAGCGTAACCTACTCGTATCCCTTCATTTCGTGCTCCATTGCCCTCGTCGTTCCACCCGGTTAGTTAACCACGTGGGTGCCATGCATGGCCTACATGAACCACATGGCCTTTGTGCCAGCAAAACACCGTCCTCGGCTCTTGTCGCCCTGGCCTAAATCATATTTGCCATTCACTTGAACATTGTTGACCGTGTACTTTCAAATAGGTTTATGGGTTTTCAGCTGAACATCTATTATTTTTTTGCAAAAATACACATACTATACAATAGATTTTGTTTAGGAAAACATGACCATGGCATATTCAGTAAGTGAAGCCCAAGCGTGTTATTTAGTAACCATGGGGCGCAGAGGGAGATGTGGTTTGATGAACTGAGAGGGAGTTGTGGTCTAATTGACCAATTAAGAGTATATTTCATATACCTACTACTAGAAGCTTGAACTTCATTTACTGGACATACCACGGTTATGTTTTCCTTAATAAAAAAAACGCTGATCGATGCTCTGAACTTTATCACGGATTGAAGGGGAGTAAAATGCTCACAACGTGTAGTTGTACGCTTGATCTGAGGCACTAGTTGCCATAGATGCTGCTGCATGCTTTGCCAGGAATTGGAACCACCTTAGCGCCGAGCTAGCTAACCTCTCGTTCTCTGTTCTATATTTCTGGAAGCCCAGCACCGGCAGCACAGTCGTGACTTGTGCGCGCAAGTGAGTCAGAAAACCGTTACCCTGACTTTTGGGAATGGCATCTCAGTCCAAAGGGGCATTTCGCTATCCATGTGTTGCTTGGACTTTCTTCCCCTGTTCATAGCATTTCTAGTCCAGCTCCCATGCTCTGCCAAGTCTGTCAATTTTTGGGAAGTTCGCACATATAAACCCTTGCATGACGAAACATTGGTCCCTGTCGCATTGAAGTGGCCAACACGCATCGCTGGACTTGCTGTGCACACCAGTCTGCGTACACACATTCAATTACAGGGAAGTCGATCGCACGCGGACTTTCTTTTCGCAACTTAGAAAAAATCAACGTTCTTTAGCACAGTTCCGCTTAAATTATCTAGACTAGATACCATTGTACGTGTTGAGGATTTGTCAAGTTTGTCAGTGTACGTACGTTCTTTAAGGAAAATTTGTTCAACCACGTCACAAAGTATACACAAATTGGAAAGTAACATTTTTAAATTTTTTTTTTAGGGAAACTCAGCTTTTATAGAAAACTAATACCGAGTTTTACAAACATACTAGCTGGGAAAACCAGCACAACCATGAACCACAGAGTAGCTACCAAAACTAAATGAAAGATGCAGACTCAACGGCTAGCAAATAGCAGCAAAAACCCCTAACAGACACCAACATAATTCAGGACAACTAAGCTCAACTAAGACTTCTTTGTCCAGCATAAAAGTTCTTCAACCAGCCTTTAGTCACACTTATCAAGCTATCTAACTCTACACGCTCAACTTCGTTGATCAGAACTCGCCACCACTGCAAACATGACACAAATTTGAATATAACTTCAAATGATTGCTTAGGAAAAGTCTTCTCAATCGCTATTTTATTTTTGATTTTCCAAAGCGTCCAGGCCAAACTGCAAAACTGAATAAACCGATGTGGTAGCTGTTAACACCCCTATTATCTAACCAATATTGGTGAAAATCATCTAAAAAATCCAGGTACATCTCCCACAATAGGATTTCTTTGACACACACCCAAGCAAATTTTGCTAAAATGCATTGAAAAAGGACATGATTAGTATCGTCAACAACACCACAAGGACTTCAATTTTTATTCCCTTTCCAATTCCTCAGCTTGAGTTGCACAACAGTTTGAATCCTGCTCTGATAAGATTGCCAAAGATTTTTTTTATTTTATTTTTAGGGGAATCCTACTCTTCCAAAGCTTTTGATTTCTCTTAATAATAATACCCCAAAAGACCAATGTCTGTACATAGATTTAACCGAAAAATATCCCAGAATTCTCCAAGCACCACACCACTCTATCCTTCTCATTATAAAACAGTCTTCAAACTAGTCCACATTTCCTTATCCTCCCTACCAAACTGCCTATTAAAGGTAATATTTCATTCCCCATTCTCAAAGCAATATGACACAGTGACATCAGGGTTTGAACTGATATTAAACAGTCTGGCAAATCTATTTTTTAGAGAACAACCATCTAACCAAACATCTTTTCAAAAGGAAGTAGCCTTCCCATCCACAATATGCTGAGTAGCCCCCCAATTGAACAAGAATATCACCTTATGAAGGGATTTCTAGAATTGAGATCCTCTGAAAGGCATAATGTCTCTGAAATTCCCCCTAGGAAAATATTTTTGCTTTCAAAATCTTGAACTACAATTCATCCTTGGTCATACTCATTCTCCAAAACCATTTGTATAAAAGACAATAAGATTGCCAAAACAATTCATCAATCTGGTGTTAATCACCCCCAAACCTCCAAAATCATTTGGTCTGCACACAGCCCTCCAATTTATCATATGGTATCTGAATTTGTCACTTGCCCATCTTCAAAAGAATCTGGATCTAATGGAATCCATTTTGCTGTGAATCTCCTCGTTTAACCTAAAAAATCCCATTGTATAAATGGGAGACTGCTTAAGCAACTATTGACTAAGATGAGCCTCCCACCTGAAGATAAAATTATTTTTCTAATTGTCCAGCCTGCTGCCCAACTTACTCATAATCCTCCCTGCTGCTTTTTTATGCATCTGTTTATCCCCAATATCAATCCCTAAATAAGTCATAGGAAGTTGACCAAGATTACAGTTTAACATGTTAGAAACTTTAATAGCTTCATCTCTCTTCACCACCAATACAAAAATCTCACTTTTGTAATAGTTGATCTTCAAACCAGACATCTGTTATCCACTCAAAACTATAACTTGTGAATATGGAAAGTAACATCTAATGTGAATATGAAAAGTGAGGCCAGCAAGGAGCCACACTTGTGACTTGTGAATGATCATTAGCTAATGTTATTTTTTTCAATTCGCATGATCTTCATAGTGTACGTGTTGCCCTATTGGTGACCTTTGCAACGTTTGTGACCAATTTTCCCTATTGAATAAAGTGACCAAAAAGAGAGATGAACGAATAATAGGCGTTCCACGACCATGAAACTTAGTGCTAAACATCCATTCCACTTTGTGGCCTCAGATTTCATACTTCGGAATTTCGTTTCGAACAGAAGCAGAAACCGAGACCTCAAACAGAAAACTAAACTACTATTATTCATGGTTAGACACGATCCTAATAACAAGGAGTACGTAGCTGCAATGCTGCATAGGATACTAGTATCTATTCAAACTGGAAAATGACCTTCAAAATCGATAGTGATGAGATACAGACACACCAGAAGGATAAACAAGGAAAAATTGACTAGCTAAGAATGTGGACAAAAAAAGAGATAGGGATCCATGCATGTCCGGTAGCTGCGGGAGAGAGAGAGATGTCGTATCTATCTCACATGGAAAACTCGCAACAAATTAATCCATTATCCAAGTTGTTTATTCGTTGTTAGGACTTAAGAGTAACTCTGTCTGATCCTACGCATGTGTATCACCACATACAATAGTCTGAAAATCTTTAGGTCCTATATGTAACACATGTAGTAATTTTGTCAGCCTTTTCAAATTCATGTGAAATATGTTCCGAAATGTTCTCGAGTCTAAACTCATCTGCGTATGTGGAAGCGTAAACTGCGTAACAGATGTGTGGCAGGCTCGGCTTCACGTTGACAGAACGGGCAAAAGGTCGTCGTGCTGTTGTGAGCACAAGGACTCGGCAGAAAACGACCCCTGCGAAAAGGGCAAAAGGTCGCAGTTTTTGTGTGAAGGTGGCGTCCCGGGGTTCGCGGCTTGAGCGCAATCGGAAACCGGCCCCTTCCGTTGAACCTGCCTGTCCTGACGAGGCAGCCTGGCAGGTTGCTGCCGCGTCTGCATGGAGGCATTTAGGGCATGGTTGCTTGGTGACAAACCTCGCCATAACTGAGTTAGTTAAGATTGACTTTGTTGGACAAACGTTTAATTTTGATCCATAATTATGATATGCGATACCTTCTTACTTGTCTTACTTGTCGTAGACTGTCTGCTTGCTAATTTTTGCTATAGGTGTGGCACTTATTTTGGTCGCCACAAAAACTGTGGCTCATCACGCTTATGACACAAAATTGTGGTATAGTTTGGGAAGCGATCAAATATGCCGTTACGGTTTTACTGGTGGTTTGCTGTATGTTTGGTTGAAATTATACAATTTGCAATAGCAAAACTAGCTCTTCGCGGCAACAATATAAAAATAACACTCCTACCATGCGATTTTACCGCAGAAGCCATGTAGCGCACCTAAACCGCGGCAGGAACATGTGTAGGCCATATGTTGTGTTGGCATGCCGTCTTGCCGCGGTCTAGATGCACGGTACAAGGTTTTCACGGCAAAATCACATAGTATGGATGTCATTTTTGTTATTTTTTGGGTATTGCTATTTTGTTTGAAAAAAATGATAAACGAATCAAAAACTCGTTTGTTGCATGCTCCAGCTCGGGAGATAAACTAAAACTTACTGAGAGCATCTACAATAGTCTATATCACTTGTTACTAAGAGGTGGACACATCAGCATTTAAGTAATATGGAGAAGAGAACGTGAGCTTGTTTCTAGATAAAAACAAACAAAAGCAAGCTGTTGATACCAAGACACAAAAAATAACAAAATATCTATTGGAGATTTGCTAGTTTCCTAAAAACTTGTATTGTAGATAGCAATTAAAGTTGAAATTAAAGTCTTAGATACAAGCTCAAGAAACAATCTATTAGAAGACTTATTTCTTTTTATTAGATTGAGTACTATTTTTTCTTTTAGTAACACGCTAAAAACAAACTATTATAGATTCTGAGTCTTGAGCGATGGTAGGTGGCAATGATTATTTATCTCATGATTGATTAACGAGAACATGGAAATAAATGCAGCTAAAGTGGAAAGGGATCTAGTGATGGAGACGAGTGGCATGAGACAACTAATAGCGAGTCAAAGCAGTAAATCGTCTGTTTATTGAAGTAAGTACTAGTACTACTAACACGAGTACTTGCTCATGGCTGTTGGTGCTTTTTTCTTCAAGGGGAAACTAAAGGCAACGCGAGAAGTTGGTAGGATTTCTGTTGAAGTTGTACTGTTTCTGGTAAAATCCTTGTGAAATTCCTCACAACCTAAAGATTTAAGGCTTGTTCAATAGTTTGTCTTTTAGATTATCTCTAACATCTTTTATGTCACCTTGAGACAATTTTAGATATAACTATTACAATACATTGTCTATTGAGCTATCTCTTTAAAGCCTCATAAGCATTTAAACTTTACATGAATCAAGTGTATTGTTTCACGTGAATAAACGACAACTACACTCCAACAGCAAAAAGCTCGTCGCTAGTGCCTTGTTTCGCGTGATGCATCCGTTACTTCGTGAGATGATGATTTCATTCTCTCTCCTCTTTTACTCTTCTTCACATCACAGAAAACCTATGTAATAATCTTAGAGACAGTGAAGTCACTACACCATGGCATAGTATTAAGGGCAATAATCATGGAAAAATTGGATTAGTGGCAAAAATTGGATTAGTGGCAAAATATGTGCGGCAATATTCAAGAGATTAATTTTTTTAGAAACTCGCTTTATAGAAAACTAATACCGAGTTTTACAAACATACTAGCTGGAAAACCAGCACAACCATGAACCATGAGTAGCTACCAAAACTAAATGAAGATGCGGACTCAGCGGCTAGCAAATAGCGACAAAAACACTACACCGGCATAGTATTAAGGGCAATAATCTCAGGAAAAATTGGATTAGTGGCAAAATATGTGTAGCAATATTCAAGAGATTAAGGGTCCCATTATCGCTATCTAACTCTACGCTCAACCGTTGATCGAACTTCGCCACCACTGCAAACATGACACAAATTTGAAGTCACTACACATGGCATAGGAAAAGTCTTCTCAATCGCTATTTTATTTTTGATTTTCCAAGCGTCGAGCCAAGCAAAGTCACTACACCATGGCATAGTATTAAGCAATAATCACGGAAAAATTGGTGAAAATCATCTAAAAATCAGGTACATCTCCCACAATAGGATTTCTTTGACACACACCCAAGCAAATTTTGCTAAAATGCATTGAAAAAGGACATGATTAGTATATCAACAACACCACAAGGACTTCAATTTTATTCCCTTTCCAATTCCTCGGCTTGAGTTACTGAGTTTGAATCTGCTCGATAAGATTGCCAAAGATTTTTTTATTTTATTTTTAGGAATCCTACTCTTCCAAAGCTTTTGATTTCTCTTAATAATAATACCCCAAAAGACCAATGTCGTACATAGATTTAACGAAAAATATCCGAATTCTCCAAGCACCACACACTCTATCCTTCTCATTATAAAGCAGTCTTCAAACTAGTCCACATTTCCTTATCCTCCCTACCAAGCTGCCTATTAAGGGCAATAATTATTGTCTAGAGCAATTTGACACAGTGACATCGGGGTTTGAGCGATATTAAAGATCGGCAAATCTATTTTTAGAGAACAACCATCTAACCAAACATCTTTTCAAAAGGAAGTAGCCTTCCCATCCACAATATCTAATATGTGCCGCAATATTCAAGAGATTAAGGGTCCCATTATCTCAGGGAATAATTATTGTCTAGAGCTAAGCAATTTATCTGCCGCAATATTTTTATATTAACTACGATATAACGCCTAAAAAGTCAACCAAGTCAATGTATCTAGGAAATAATAGTGATCCTTTAGGCGCATAGCAAAAAAATTGGATGAAGCGCAAGACCTTGTCCCCAAATTTTGCCCAATTCCTTCCTCTGAAACCTCTGTTACCTCTCCAGCGCCGCCTCCTTTCCGACCACTCACTTCCCTCGCCGTCCCACCTCCCGGCGCCGCCCTCTGCCGGCGCCCCTTCCTCCCAACGCCTCCCACCTCCCCGACCGCCCTACCTCCCGGCGCCACCCCTTCCTCCCAGCCACGCCATCCTCCCGGCCGCCCTCCTCCCAGCCCACCCCTTCCTCCCAGCGCCGCCATCCTCCCGGCCGCCTCCTCCCGGCGCCACCCTCCTCCCGGCGCTCCATCCTCCCAGCCGCCGCCCACCTCCCCGATCGCCCCTCCTCCCGGACGACAGCTCCATCGACGGCGATCGGTCCAGCGAAGGCGATCTGCGTTGAGCTCGACTAACCCTAACCCTATATCCCCAATCCGTCTGCCTCCCCCTCCTCCTCCTCCCGCACCCCACCCCGCGCCCGGCACCTTCCTCCTCCTCGCGCCGCGCCCCTCCTCCTTCTCTCCTCCCGCGTCGCTCCCTCCTCCGTTCTGCGGCGCCTCCTCCCCGACTCCCTCCTCCCAGCCCGCGCGCCTCCTCCTCCTCACGCATCGCCGTCCTCCTCCTCCCGATCGCACCTCCACCCGCACGCGACGTCGTGCTTCTCTCCTCGGTTCGCCCCTCTCATGGCGCCGCCTCCACTACCGCCATCCCGCCACCGGCTCACTCATCGTGGGCTCCACCCGGCTGGGGCTCGAGCACCACGGTGCCGACCTTCTCTCGTGGTCCGGTCCGCTCAAGAAGATCTGCGCCACATGCTCGTCGGGGCCATCGGTGGACCGACCACCGTGGGATGATCGAGGAGGACATGTTCGAGCGCTGGAGCGAGGTTGCCAACCCTCTCGTGGCAAACGTCGACTAGCTCGTTGTGCTCTTCTCGCTGGACCAGCCGCGGCCTGAGCCTACCACTCTCACCAGGTATACATATATATATAAGACTGGTTCTTGGTTTGAATTGCTTGCTAAATTGGTAAATTGTTACTCAAATTAGTAAATTGTTACTCATTCTGTAGTGTGTTTTGAATTAGACAGGCCGGATTGTAGTGTAGTGCACTGCATTGGAGATGATGAGGTGTGGGTAAGGATATATTGCTGTTCATTGGATGGTTTGCTAAGATGTGCTCAATAAATTGGAAAGAAGGACTAATTTCTATTTCACTAAAGGAATTAAGGTCTTGTATCTCGTGTTTAGTGTTTTGCTTCTCAGAAAATGGTTGGGCTTGCACTCACTTGCGGGACCAAGTGCCAACATTGGCTCAGTAGCATGTAAGTACATATCTCTTTTAGTTAAGTATCAAGTATTGGTAGTTTGTATGCGTTCCCAAAGATATCAACTAGCATGTGAAATTGATCAACCCCAGATTCATCGATTGTAAAATTCTTTACAAATTAGTGCATTTGTTGTATGTCGTCTTGTGTTTTCCTCATTTTATACTTATATGGTTCGACGATAGTTTATAATCTGGGTTTCAGAGACCATACCTTCTTTGGAGAGATAGGTTGAAGAGTTGGGGTTATGATCCACTCTTCTTAAGTGTTGACCAGAAATCTGGATTAGCTCCTCTTGAGAGATGTTGGAAGGACAGACAATAGTAATTTACTCTCTGATTTAGTTAATTTTGTGTTCATGCATGTAGAGGGAGATGGATGTGGGTTGATGCTTGCTCAAGTATGCAAAGCCAGGAGCAGAAAGTGATGTGCCTTGTCCATTATTTCGAGGGGGTCACTGCTTCTACACCTACTGGTTTCGTTTCATTTGAGCGGAAGGTCCTTCCTCGGCCCTGTCTCCGATGGCATTACGTATTCGACATCGATGCTTGGATGAAATCTAGTGCCCTCTCGCCCATTCGGGTAAGTGGAATTGTATCATTCATACTCGCATGCGAGAGATAGGATTATTTTGTGATTCATATTTCCTCTTACACAATTTCTCTTTTACAACCTTTTGATCAGTACATAAGATGGTACAGGTGTATAGCTTAAAAGAAGTTGACGAGTTAGTATCTAATCTATTAACCATGGTACAATGTGATATCTGCATGTAGCATATTGCGTTGATACACCGTCGAGCTATGGCGGGAAGGCAACAATTAGTCAATAATTGATGTATCATGGCATAGGCAGTTGCAAAATGAAATTGATATACAATTAATGTTTTTTTTTAAAACTTACTATTTTGACAAAAAAAATGTTATCACATCATAAGAACTTTCTACATTTTAATCCCATATTTATGAGCTCTGTGTTATACCTTGTAGAACATGCTTGTTGTAGTTTGCTATAACTTCTATGTTTCTTATATATAATTGTGTTTGAATTCAATTGTTACTTGTCTCATTAGTTCTGAATGACTTGCTAACATCTAGTTCTTTTCTCTTAGGTCCACTACATGGATTTCGAAACTGTAAAAGTTAGGTTGAGTGTTGTGCTCAGTTCTGGATCATTTGTTAACAATAGATATGCTTGGGTTTCTTCAGTAGTTTCATCCACGCTAAACTCGGGACAGCTGGCTGGGATAGAGGTGCCAGATTTAAGTGTACAACATGGTATGGTAGAGTTGTTCCTTGTTCTGCTAATCTGCCCTTGTGTGCACAAGACTTATCAACACATAATGTGTTTTCTTTTCAGAGTGAGTTGTTCCACACCATTTATAGCCATTATTTGTTTATAAACTTTAAAAGTGTCCCTGCGACAGCCATAGAAATAACATCTTTGATTGTGGAATAGCTCTATCTAGTGTTTGATTTTTTTCCACCTAACTTGGACTCTTATATCCACAATACATTGTCCTTATAGTCTTCAGAAGAGTACATTTGTGATTACCAACAAAATGGTTAAATCATGCATGTTTGCCTTGTCTACCTCTTTATGTCTCTTACTCTCTTTTAATTCAGCTCCCTTTTGTTTCAGTAGTGTCTTGCTCAGGATATGCTTCTCTCGTAGCTTGAAACTATGTGAGGTTGCTTATGTTGGTCTAACCACTTCGATTGGGTAGATTTTTTTTTAGAATCTGTGATTTTTTGGCTCTCAGAGACTATGCAGCCAGCAGAAATATTTCCATTCATCATGCGGGATCCTAATCATTGGTGAGATCTGGTATGCCACATTGCCACATGTTTGTTGGGAAGTTGCAAATGAGAAAACTGTTTTAATTCACTATCCACTTGTTGGTCTTTTACATTGGCCTCAATTGTTATGGGTGAGTTTAATTGACATGGCTGCAGCCTGCATGTTTGCATCTGAACTGAACCCAGACAGTACACACAGAGAGATAATAGTTCTAATGAGGAGAGAAAAAAAATGTTACTTATTCCATTGCATCTATTATCCATTTTACCATGCATATGTTCTTGGAATGATTTGTTTCTATGCAACTACACTTCACTTTTATCTTTATTATTTCGCTAATTAAGTTTCAATGGTTGTGATATATCATATATATGTAGTTTACAGTGACTACTGACCACTAATGAGATGACAATGTTAAATTCCTTGCTAATATATCTTTGATGATGCATGCTTAGGTTATAAATCATCAACCATATGATAACAAAGCAGATGTGTTCAGTTTTGCTATTGTGCTTTGGGAGCTCATAACGTCCTAGGAGCTGTATATTGTGGAAACTGATACTTGAATACTTTTCCTATGGTTGTTTTATTAGATTTTTTTAATTTGAATACTTTATTCGATGGTGAGGTGCTTTTGGTTACAAATATGTGAGATTAGTGAGCAAGATTTACTATATTTTTGCTTAATGATGTTGTGAGAATAATTTTACTCAGCATTGTAGCAACATCTTAGATTATATATAGCCTTATGTATATTTCAATGCCGTTCACATATGAAAAAAAAATAGTCAACTCTAACTCAACATTGTATATTTTGTTAATCTATTTAATCCCATTCATGACTTATTGACTTGATAGTCCCATGATTTACTTTTGCTTGAAACTCTACCGAAGGTACGATCTGTGCTAAGATTATGAGGCAGTGTGGGAATGCATTATCTGAAATCGATGCCTTTTTTTAAAAAAATTTCAAAATGCTTATCAAGGGCTATCTAACTGCCGAGGAAAACAACCATCAAGCGCCGTCTAACTGTCGGGGAAAACAACCATCAAGGGCTGTCTAACTGCGGGGGAAAACAACAATCAAGGGCCGTCTAACTGCCGGCAATACATATAACTGCCGGCAATACTATAACTGCCGGAAAAAAGCTAATTGTCGGGAAAAAGCTAACTGTCGGGGAAAATCTACTTTTCTAGGGCAGTTTAACTGCCGGGAATACACATATCTGCCGGCAATTGTTTTCCCCAACACTTTCTGGCGAGCCATAAGTGCCGGGAAAAGTAATTGCCGGCAGATAAATTGCCGTTGAACACAGTTTTTCTCGGCAGTTGCATTGTCCTTAATAGTGTGCCATGGTGTAGTGAGTAACATTATTAAAGATCGGATAAAGTCTACTTTTCAACCCTGAACTTTTTGAAAAGTCCGAAAATCAACCTCCAACTGTAAAACCGGACATCCTACACCCCCCCAACTATTAAAACTATTCATTTTACCCCCCTCAACCCAAACAGAGGTGGTTTTCGGTGACGTGACGCTGACATGTCAATGGGCCCCACATGTCAGACATCTAGTCCTCTCAGTTCCTTTCTTCTTCCTCTCATTCTCGATGCGGGTGGCGTTGCCGAAGGAGTCGAGGAGGTATGACGCCAGCTCGACCTCGGCGCCGGTGAGGTCCGAGGGGGACGCGGCGGCGGCCACGATCCGTGCGATCAACTAGTTGGCGGAGTTGGTGAGCTTCTTGTGCCAGAGGCGGAAGGCGGGGTTGCCGTAGCGGGAGTTTGTGCGGGAGTGGAGGGGTGGATTCAACGAGGGCGGACAGCACGAAGATGAGGTCGAGGAGCACGTTGACGGCAGATGACGGCAGGAACGGAAGCGGATCGGAGAGCTTGCGGTCGTGGACGGAGGCGAAGAGCGCGGCGACGAAGCCGAGGAAGTGGTCGTCGTGGAGGGAGGCGTGGTGCAAGGGAGGGACGTGCATGGTCGTTGCCGTCGACCAGGCGTGGTTTGTCGAGCCCTTCCGCGCCTTCCACCGTGACGGCAGCCTCACCAAGCTCGAGAATGCCGCTATGTTGCTCGTTGTTGCCTGTCGTGGCCATGGCAAGCTGTTATCGCCGCCATTGCTGCAGTGCCACCACGGCAATCTGTCGTCGCCCGCCTCCCTACCAACAAGCATTCGGCGCACCGCCCGCTCGCGTCACCGCCATAGCCTTGATTGTCGTCATCTCCATGGTTGTCGTCGTCGCCATGGTCACCTTCATGAACATGTTGTCATCGCCATCACCGCTCGTTGTCATAGCCGCCCATGAATGTCTCGGGTCCGGTGAATGTATTGGCGCGAATCGTGGATCTAGGGAGCAGTGGATGCTCGGGGATGGCGAGAGGCTACGGCGGCGAGTGGTAGGGCTCGGAGGTGGTGTTTGCCGGTGGGAGGCGGCGGTCGGGGCAGCGGCAGCCAGGGGTAGGAGATGGCGGAGGAGGTGGTGGGGCTCGGAGGTGGTGTTGGCCGGTGGGGGAGACGACGCTCGGGGACGGCGGCGGCCAGCGGGGTAGGAGATGGGCGGCGGCTGATGGATCGATGGGGAGAGGGGAGGTCCGTGTGAGGGAGAGAGAGAATATTTATTATTTGAACCCACCAATAGATGTGGGCCCCACCTTACCCAGCAAAAACCACCACCCACGTGGCGCCACGTCACCGAAAACCGGCTCTGTTTGGGTTGATGGGGTAAAATGAATGGTTTTGATAGTTGAGGGCGTAGGATGTCCGATTTTACATTTAGAGGTTGATTTCCGGACTTTTCAAAAAGTTCGGTGTGGAAAAGTGACTTTTCCCTTAAATCCACTCACGTAATGTGCACTGTTTCAGTTGTTTGGAGTACAAGTACGGTAAGGGTAGATTTGGAATATATAATATTTTGTACTTACCTTTGATTGTAACAGTTATACTGTTTTCCGTGGAATCCCACAAAATTCTTACACTAAAACTTCTGACAGCTATAATATTTTAATCTTGCAGGATTTTAGGACATGATATTTTAATTTTTTTACTGTTGCTTTATTTTTTTATCGTGTTCTAAAAAGGTCTGTATTACTTTCTTGTGTTCCAAACAGACTAGCAGTTGACAAGCATCTTCTAGACTTGAATTTATCTTACGAGTTTCTTACTTGTGCCAACAAACTCTATGCTATGTTTTCTTTTTCAAGTAGGAGTACCAGTCTTCTATCCTTCGCCCACTGAAAATCTAATGTAGCAAAGGTAAAAAGATGAACGATAGAAATACTCCAGGAAATTTATAGAGTATATGCGCCAATCTTCAATTATCCGATATGCTAGGGGTGTTACTACGGTCTACAGCTCTTCCTTGTTCATCTTTTAGGCCATGTTATTGGAACGTGGGAATTGAAAAACACACGGATAGAAAAACCGCATGAATTGGAGTGATATGTCTAACGAAATCCCACGGAAAAAGAAAACATAGGAATTTTTCGAAATGGTTGTGTTGGATGTTTCAATTTTTTATTAATTAATCTATTTATTAATTTATTTTTATTATTAACCATTTGCCAACTTTATTTTCAATTCTGATACTTTTGGTCATGCCACCACTCCAAACAACATTGTCACGTCAGCACCATGACGTGACCAAATCCTGTCACTCCATCACCAGTAGCTTGACAGTGTTGTTTGGTCACGCCATCACCAGTGACGTGATAAAAGTGTTATTTAGCTAGACTTACCCTATAACATAACAGTGTTGTGTTGCCACACCACGGTGATGGTTTGACAAAAAGGTCAAATTTGATAATAAAGTTGACGAGATGTTAGTAATAAAAAATATTAAAAAATAAGTTAATTAATAAAAAAAGTTCGGATGTTTCACAGAAAAAAACACAACAATGTGGTGATAAGTTGCATTGCTGGAGACAAATGAAAATTTCCATGAGATTGGATCTCATTTTTGCTTTCCTCCAAAATTCCTCTAAAATTAGTCATTCCATACGAATTTCATGGGAATCCTAGGGGTTCATTCCTTTGTTCCAAATGGTCACCTAGGAAAAGTTTCCGTTTCCATGAGATTCAATTCCTACAAAAATTTCTCCAAAAGACCTTTGTTACAAACACCCCCGTATTCGGGGAAATTAGATTGTACTTGATGACATAATGTAAAACTGGAAACGGATAAGCAATAGAACATATCTGTATGGCACAAGAAATCCCCGAAATGGAGTGTGGTGTTTAGTGCCTAGGAGCAGGCTATTTGTGAGTTGTGACGCCAAGCTGGTTGAGGCAAGAGCAGGCGCCACCCCCCATCCCATCCTGTCTTGCCAGGACGTCCCACGCTCCCCGACCGCTTCAAGATGCGTGCAAAACGCGTACGTCACACACTCACACGTGCCTCACCGCCGGATCCGACCGGACTAGCCCCGTCGCTCTGCTCACTGGAGCTCCGCCCTCCCAGTCCCATCCCCCACCGGCCCACCCACGCCTCGGCTACTCCACCCGCATTTATGACGTTCGCATCCTCTCCTCCTCCCACCCAAGGTCTACTGCACTCTACACGTACCGACACCTCACGCCAGACCTTAAATGCATTCCAGTGACAGGTGGGTCCAACATTTCTGTGGGACCCAGACTCATCGTTACACCCATGTCCCGTTCCGTAACCGTAAGCAGTGGTTCTTTCTCGACGCCCATTTAGTTCTCCCACCGACTGCCGTGCGTCGGATCCTTATCACACGGCCCGCGGGCGCTGCCTCCGCCCCGCTCTCGGTTCTACCCCACTGACACGTGAACCACGCGCAGGTGGTCACACTCGCAGGCACGGCACAGCCAACACCTACCGAAACCAACCCGCACAGGATGACAGGAGCATTTCTCTTTTGACCCCGGCGCGGCGCGGCCGGCCACCCCGTCTCCGTGTCCCCTCCGCGAGGAAACAGACAAGGCGCGGCGGGCGAGAGAACGGCAAAAAGGGGAGACGAGACGGACGGATACGAAACAAGCGGCCAAGCCCGGAGCACGAAGCCGCAGGATGGGATGGGATCCGCCGCTCCTAACGTGTGGCCGCAGTGCCACGGTGCCAATGCCATGCAAGAAGGGAAGAAAACCCCGCAAGCAAACAAAACTCCGAGTTTTTGCCTAAATATCACTTTTGATATCATAATTAACAAAAACGATAGATCACGACCCGTCGTAATGCCAAAAAATGATACAACAGATAAACCGGCCGTTGACACTCATACATGGTGCGCCGATGGTGAAGGCTGCTCCGGCCTTAAGGGTACAGACATGTCTGGTTCAGCCTCTGGGTCACGGCAGCAGACGATTTATCCGTTATGTTATTTTTTATATTACCATAATTAAACGCCGTTTTTGTTAATCATACCATAGGCAAGAAAAACTCCAAAACTCCCCGACCCTTTGACCGCCTCGTCCGTGCGTCCACACCGCTCCGCGTCCTTCTCTTGCCTACCCTGCTCCCCCTCCTTTGACTCTCCTACTTCCCGGCTCTATACTTGGCCAAGTACATGGTGCTTACTCCTTAGCTGCCTCCTGATCCGTCCCATCAATCCTCCTGACCATTTTGTTTTGTCTACACGGTGTTAGGGTTTTGGGGACTAGACTAGCTACTCTGCTTAAGAGAGAGAGAGGTGGACAGAGAGAGAGGGGTAAAGGGGAGGAGTAAAAAAAACTGCAAACTTTGTGACTTTGTGCAGAAAGGCTTAGGCAGATCCAGGCGCAAATGCATAATAGGGCCTTTTGGGGACTAGAAAAGAGGGAGGCTGGTTAATAGAGCGACGCACCCAAGAAGCACGCACCAGTGCCGCTGCTTGGCTCGCTCTTCTCTCCCTGGCCAACGGAAGGGAAGGCAGGTCATGAGCTTTGGGGGTCACTTCGACGACGGCGGGGCCGCGGCAGGCATGCAGTTCCCGTACTCCGGCGCTGGTCCCAGCGTCTTCACGTCCTCGCCGGCTCTCTCCCTCGCGCTGGTACTCGCCGCGGCGCTTCTTTGTCAACGTGTTGTGTAGTGCGGTTCTTTGGTGCGGTCGGGTGATTTGGAAAGGTGCGCGCCTTTTTTTGGTTGATTGCAGGCGGACGCCGCAGGTCGAGACCGCAGCGGTGGGCGGATGGTTCCGGTGGTCCACGGCGGCGGCGCCGGAGGAGGCGGGAAGGTGAGGGACGCGTCGGAGACGGAGAACGAGAGCCGGTCGGGGAGCGACCACCTCGACGTCGTCTCTGGCGGCGAGGACGACGAGGACGCCGAGCTCGGCAACCCCCGCAAGCGCAAGAAGCGCTACCACCGCCACACGCCGCAGCAGATCCAAGAGCTGGAAGCGTAAGCGCTCCTTGTATGGAACCTCTTAAAAACTCGTTGCATTGCTTACTCACCTGTTTGCTCATGCATGGATGGGTTCTTTGGTGCAGATTGTTCAAGGAATACCCCCACCCAGATGAGAAGCAGCGCGCAGAGCTGAGCAAGCGGCTCTGCCTCGAGCCGCGGCAGGTCAAGTTCTGGTTCCAGAATCGGCGCACGCAGATGAAGGTAAGCAAGCGATCGAACACTCGATCACCCCTACATGGTTCGCGCCGTTGGTGCAGTTCCTGACACGGGTTGTGGTGATTTAACTGGGCAAGATGCAATTGGAGCGCCACGAGAACGCGCTACTGAAGCAGGAGAACGACAAGCTGCGCGCCGAGAACCTGTCCATCCGGGAGGCCATGAGGCACCCGGTGTGTGGCGGTTGTGGCAGCCCAGCGATGCTTGGGGAGCTGTCCCTGGAGGAGGAGCACCTGCGCGTCCAGAACGCGAGGCTCAAGGACGAGCTCAGCCGAGTCTGCGCCCTCGCTGCCAAATTCCTTGGGAAGCCCATTACTCCCATGGCACCACCGCAGATGCATCAGCCACATCCTATGCCAGGCTCGTCGCTGGAGCTTGCAGTCGGTGGGATTGGTTCCATGCCGTCGACTACAATGGCCATCTCGACGATCACCGAGTTCGCTGGCAGTGTTTCCAGCCCAATGGGTACGGTGATCACACCCATGAGGTCTGCACCACCAGCGGTGGTTGGCATTGACAAGTCCGTGTTCTTGGAGCTTGCAATGAGTGCAATGGATGAGTTTGTCAAGATGGCGCAGATGGAGGAGCCGTTGTGGATTCAAAGCGTTTCCTTGCCTGGCTCTCCTGCCAAGGAGACACTGAACTATGAAGAGTACTTGAACACCTTCTCACCATGCCTAGGGATGAAGCCCGCAGGGTTTGTGTCTGAGGTCTCTAGGGAGTCCGGCATTGTCATCATTGACAATAGTGTTGCGCTTGTGGAAACCTTAATGGATGAGGTTGTGCTCGTTTCGCCATGCCTCTTCATGTTGCTGTTGCCTGTATAAGTGTGTATCAAAACTTATGTTGTTTGTTTGAATTCTTGCCACAGAGACGGTGGTCCGATATGTTCTCGTGCATGATTGCCAAGGCATCAACCATTGAGGAGATCTCTACTGGCGTTGCAGGGAGCAGAAATGGTGCATTGCTACTTGTGAGTGTTGAACAGTCTCCGTTGTCCATCATATGTATATCTTGTGGTTAAAACATAATGTCTGAATGTTTTTTCAATCATTGCAAAGATGCAGGCAGAGCTACAGGTGCTTTCACCTCTTGTCCCAATTAGGGAGGTGACCTTTCTCAGGTTCTGCAAACAGCTGGCTGAGGGTGCATGGGCTGTAGTGGATGTTTCCATTGATGGATTGGTGAGGGATCAAGGCCTAGCTGCAAACATGAATTGCCGGAGGCTGCCTTCTGGTTGTGTGGTGCAAGACACCCCCAATGGCTTCTGCAAGGTAGAATAACCAAGAGCCATTCAGTCTATTACCTCCTGTTCTTAAGATACTTTTAGGTAGAGGTCTTAAACAAGACAGCCTCGACCAGTTAACCTTGAAAAAATAGGTGGTTTTATGTTTACAGCAATGTTAGCACGTACTGATTAGCCTCCTGAGTCGCAGGTTGGTGACTTTGCCACACCTAGAAGGCCACCGTCAAAACCAACCATATTAGTTCCAGAGATTTGCTGCTCACTCATATGATAATCATACGTTCGGTTATAGGTGGATGCATCATTAGTTACATTTCATGACCACCATGACACTTATGGAACAGAGTGCTGGTAGTGTTTCAAGTGGTTTTAGCTAGTTCAATGTGTCATCTAGTGATCGCCATTGCGGTATAGTATTCACAAGTCATTGGGTAGGCTCATGTCTCCAATAGATTAATTGTGGTTACAAGCCCACAACCTAAAATTAATTAATGGATTGGTCAGCGGGGAGGGGGATTAAAGAAATGATTTCAAAATAATTAACTGGTTTTGTAGATCCAACACTCTTCCCCAAGCATGCTCCCTTGTATTTGTTTAATCGTGAGTCCAATTCTCCAAGCGGATTAGATACTTCTACTCCTGGGGTGAGCCCCTTGGGTAACTTATTGTCTGCAGTTTTAATCAATGTGTCTCATCGTAGAAAATTTGACCGCTTCCTCTATTGTTTCTCTCAATGAAAAAAGTTTTTTCCCCTTTGGTTTTGCACCTGAGCTTGATATAATCTTTTATCTAAATTGCTCATCTGGTGCATACATTAGTGGTTCTATTTCAAAATTTTAAACTTTGGCTCGAGAGGGAGAACTAAATCTAATCCACCATTGATACAAACCAGTTTAGACGAGCTCTCAATGGCTTGTTAGTCTGGATCCTTGAGAAAAAAAGGTTAAGTTTTTTTTTTTGCACATCAATTCACCTGCTATCAATGGAATCATATCAGCTGTATTATATACCCATAAGTTGATAACAGGTAGTAGTTACTTATTTTAAGGGTGTCAGGAAGAAAATAATTTAGAACCATATATATGCCATTCTTGGGGCATATTACAAGGCAAGGAATTAATGATTAAGATACCGAGATCAGAATGCTGTCAAACCTTGTGGCCAGGCCATGTGCAGAAAGATTAGCTGTTCCTAAATCAAACTAGAGATACTGTCGTCTTACACAAGATATCAAGTTTTCTTCTGTTATGTCAGTCATACGGTTTGGGTTCCTGTCTCTCCTCACTTCGATGGTACTTCTTGTTGATTTGATACAAGGAACAGCATGGACTAATGTGTCAAATTATAGTCCTATTGTTGTTTTACATTGTAAGCATTACATTGTGGGCGGACCATAATAGGTTAACATCTCGAGGTAACCTTACTGTGTACCTTACTTGGCCAAAATATCACAGCAAGATGTAATAACATGCTTTATTGGTACTGTTTAACCAGTAGCTACAGTTGTGTACTCTAGTAGAATTGCACTGCAGAGCTCTTTTGATGTATGACATCCCAAGATATTTGCATGTGGGCATGCATTTATGTGCTAACAGATGCAGCTGCGTGAACACTGTAGGTCACATGGGTTGAACATACAGAATATGACGAAGCATCCGTGCACCAGCTCTACCGGCCTCTTCTCCGGTCTGGCCTTGCCCTTGGTGCAGGGCGGTGGCTCGCGACGCTACAGCGCCAGTGCGAGTGCTTGGCCATTCTCATGTCATCTGTTGCATTGCCGGAGCATGATTCAACAGGTACAGAAATATGACAATGTGCAACACCTATGTATCATGCTTTGCATGGGATGCATCCCTGGAAATAAAATGACACCGTACCACATTTTCTACAGCTGTCTTGCCGGAAGGGAAACGGAGCTTGTTGAAGTTGGCACAGAGGATGACAGAGAACTTCTGTGCAGGGGTTAGTGCATCATCTGCTCGAGAATGGAGCAAACTGGATGAGTTGGCGGGCAACATTGGGGAGGATGTGCATGTCATGGCACGGAAGAGTGTGGATGAACCTGGGGTGCCACCAGGTGTGGTGTTGAGTGCTGCTACATCAGTTTGGATGCATGTGATGCCCGAACAGCTCTTCAACTTCCTGCGCAATGAGGGGCTGCGTGCTGAATGGGACATCCTAAGCAACGGTGGCCCTATGCAGGAGGTGACAAACATCGCCAAGGGGCAACAGGATGGCAACTCCGTATCTCTACTGAGGGCCAGTGTGAGTATTAGATACCACAGTTCATTGCTGCTTCTCTTTCTAAACCTATTACAATCTCAATCACATGATTAACTGACTAGTAGGGGGAATCCATTTCAATGATATAAAAGCTGAACATCGTGTTTGTCTTGGTATACAACACATCACTTTGAGCAAGAACATATATACTTGGAATTAGTTTTGGCCGTTAGGGTGGTGTGTTCCAAATGTTTGCCCATAAGTTATTTCAAATTTTCAATATGGCACAATGTGTAGATATGGGTCAGGTGTAGTTGCTAAATGCTGAACATGATGAAACATGAAGAATCTGGAGTGTGAGAACTGAAAACATAAAGATGACTTTTTAGGATGCATGTAGTCAAACTTAAAAAGCGTTGACCACAAATGTACATAAATTATTTACATTTGTTACATGGAAATCATATTAGTATATTTATCACTGAAAGTACTTGATATCATTAATTTTTAAGGCTTTACTAACATATCATTAGAAAGAAGTAATGATCAAAAGTGTGCATTGGAGACATGTATGAAGCAAGAGAATGAAGGTGGTAGTAAACTAGGATGCATTCTGAATCCTTTCCAAACAACAATGTTGCATTCTGAGATGGTGACATTAAAGGAGTGCACAAAGATTCCATCAAAGAAAGAAAAGCACAAGGGGAAAAAATGAGTATACTTCCCATCAAATATATGTTGAAGTCAAAGGAAGGTGAAAAGGTGTTAATAATGCATGGTCGACTAAAGCAAAGAAAGACTATATTGGCTAAGCAGAACCAAACTTTACACAAGATCTGCGAAAAGGTCACTGTGTAGGGCCAAAGCAGAGAAGTAGATCTGCTCAAAAAGGTATTAGTAGTAGCTGACAACTTTGACACAGCGCAAAAAAGTATCGGCATCCAAACAAACACACCCTACAGAGAGTCTCGGTCAACATAGATTGTGCCATTGTGGCTCGCCCTTGATCATAGACAGCATCACTGGTAGATAATCTCATAATTTTTCTGACTCCAGGATATTCTTATGTGCATTATGATGTTATCTGTCTTCCTGTCTCATATTTTTCTTGACCCTGGTGTCTTTTTTTACATGTCACAGCCAACGAACACCAACCAGAACAGCATGCTGATCCTACAGGAGACGTGCACAGACGCCTCTTGCTCAATGGTCGTGTACGCCCCAGTGGACATCCCAGCAATGCAACTTGTCATGGGTGGAGGGGACTCGACGTATCTTGCATTATTGCCATCCGGTTTTGTCATTCTACCTGGCGGGCCTAGCATCGGTGGCGCCGGGCACAAGACTGGCAGCTCGTTGCTTACTGTTGCATTCCAGATACTTGTCAACAGTCAGCCCACCGCAAAGCTCACCGTGGAGTCAGTAGAGACCGTGAACAACCTTATCTCTTGCACCATCAACAAGATCAAGACGGCGCTGCACTGCGATGTCTGAACTCGGAAGAACTTGGAAACGGAAGACTTTTGGCCTAGAGGGAACAGTTGGCCATTAGTCCGAGTCAAGAACGAACCGCGAAATGCAAGTGACCTTTGCTAGGTGGTAAGGACCGGACGGGGCAGGTCCTTGGCACAGAGCAATGGTGGTGGTTCGGGTATTGACTCGCCCTCCCCCTGACGTTCTCTCCCGTGACCAGGGAATGTAGAAGTAAATCTGCATTTTGGGCACGCTGTAGCAGCTAATGTTATGCTTTCGTTTTGCTTCTTTCTTCTAGGGTGTCCGGAGTCATCTATGTTTTTTTGTTGGCTGACTCATGGTGGTGTCATGTGGTTTCTAGTTTTTTGTTACAGCGAGATGTGGTGTGTAATGGAGGAGCTCCAGATTGTCGTGTCGGTCTGTCATAGGTTATGATAGAGGCCTTCGTTTGAAAAAAAGCAACATTGTAATGGTGAAATGAAAAGATCAATCTAAGGTCACTTTTGCATGGAACAGAAGTAGAGAAGCGGCACGGTACATGAACGTCACGCGGAAAAGCGAAGCTGGCTAGTCTGACGGTAAATTCTGAAAAGATCGGTCCGTTTTGTTACAACGGTTTAAGAGATTTAACTATTCCAGAACTGGATTGTCGTACACAGCTTTCTACTGTATTACGTCTTAATATAATAGCTTTTTACGGTTCATTTAATTTAATATGAGTTATTCATGATAGTATGGGTAGTATAATCTAAGAAGAGTATAATTATAATTACGTATATATAGATCACATAACATAAAAGTAATATTTTCAACTCTAGTTGAAATAGTTTATAATACCTTACAAAAAAATTATAAAGATAAAGAAAAATCTATATATCCTAAGATTTAATTTATACTAATATCATATACTACCAATATAATGTAATATAAAATTTCTCTAATACAAATGGCATATGCCTATCTAAGGGTGATGGACCATAACCGTGCCTAGCTTAGTTGGGAGACTTTACACGCAACTGGAAGAACCATATTTGTCATGTACCCAAAGAGAAGGATCCAGTTGTTCATACTACACCGATCGAGTCAAAAGAAAAGATCCAACTTGAGATGCCAGATGTATAGCACAGGACAAGCCTACATGTGTCATCATCGAAAAGACCAATTATTGCATTGGACTGTTCAACGTGCTCGTCGACTTCGGAGCACACGAACCAACGTCTTAAACGTTTGATGCTCTTGCCAAGGCACACGGACTCCTGCCAACTAGCCTTGCGCATAAGTTTGGACCACAAACAAGATCACCCTATTGTATTATGTGCAAGAGACAACGAGATCGTCCATGATTTTGTGCTGGTAGTTCTGCACTGGTTGATTTTAAAGGCAGTTATGTACCAACCTAGTAGAGGCTGGCAAGGTTATGCAATCCAGCATGGTATGCACAATTCACTTGGATCACTGGCAGTTCCTTTCGTAATGCAGCTAGGATAGCACAACAGTACAACCACGTGCCCAGAAAAACACCCAAATGGTTCCAAGATAGAGCACTGCACAGTGCACGCACCACGGATGTTTGGGCCAACACCACTCAGGCTGAGGACTGTTTCCTCCGTACAGCCAGATCTGCTATACTACATAACATAATAGTTTTACTTCAGGGTAGCACTATCTTTCGGACTGAGCTACGATGACAAAAGTTTTAATCAGCAAGCCAGCCTGCATGACAACACTTTTTAACTGAAATGACTGGGTTACCGTGTCAGAGCAGCTCCACAAAAAGCCACTGCCATCTGCAACGAGTTCATGGTGCTTTTGTTGTCTCTCACCAGCGCAAACTTAGCCACAAGACCAGAAAGCTGAAGGAATGACCCAACACCGTCACATATTCTCATGTGCGCAAATACTGTTTCCTGTACAAATAAACAGGATATTTTATTCAACAGAAGAGAAAGTTTTTTTAAAAAAACGACTGCATAAGTTACAATGCTCCTTCAACAACTCCAGCTTCATATATTCGGCCATGGCATAGTTCTTGACAACGCGGAAGAGAGTAGTGATTATGTCAGTAGCCGACAGTAGGCGAGTAGCCCAAATCATAGAGTTGCTTCAGAGCAGAGCAGGCCTCATCAAACTTTCCATCGAGCACATTTTTCACCATATTCTTGACATGCAAGGGATGTGGTTCATCGCACACCTGGACCAGTACAGCATCTTCCCTAGTATTATGCACGACGAAATCGTAGCCCTCTTATTCACTCGTACATTTAGTCCCCTGGTGTTGTGCCGCGTGTGCTCTCGACGGTAGGGTCGTTTTTCCAGTAAACACGCTGCGCCACTGCCTCATCAAACTTTCCGTCGAGCACATTTTCACCATATTCTTGACATGCAAGGGATGTGGTTCATCGCACACTTGGAACCGGTAGTACAACATCTTCCTTAGTATTAAGCACGATGAAATCGCAGCCCTCTCATTCACTCCGTACATTTAGTCCTCTGGTGTTGTGCCGCGTGTGCCCTCGAGGGTCGCTTTTCCAGTAAACGCGCTGCGCCACTGCCTGTTCTCGGTTGCCGATTGTATGCTTGCCTGTCCCGATTGCGTTTTGCTTTTGCGCTGCCCTCGCGCTGGTTCTTCAGCTAGTGAAAGCAGCTGGTTTTCATGAACGCAACGCTCCACGCGCGTCTCCTCGTCTGTCCGATCGTGCTGATCGCGTGACACAGCCGCCTTCATGTCAGTCTCTCGCGAGAAGCTTCATGCTTCCTTCCTCTTGCCGCATCGCCAGCACCTTTTCCGCCCCACGTCCTCCGCTCAGCTGCACACTCGCAGCCCCATCCTCCTATTCGGCCGCGTAGATCTGACTTTTGGACTCAATTGATTCTTTAGTGCTCCGTAATTCCTAAAGTAGCTTCGTTAACTCTAGAATTCTATTTTTTGCCCCCTCCTAACGCGTGCTGCCGTCGGGGACGATACAACTCATACTAGGCATTAAAATAAGCATGCAACATCACGACTTAGTAATTGTATCTTGGACGCTATGGTGCGCTGCTTGTGCTAGGTCTGTTTGGGCAGCGATTGATGGAGTGGTCAACCGTCTTGCATAGTCTGCATCTGGGGCAGCGAACCCGTTGCCCGCGCTGGCTGTCGTCCATATCGTTCCGGATGCGTCGTGACTGGCATCTTCCACGGCGGGGGTGCTTCAGTGTGTCATTGGGCACCCACTTCACCTGCCCCGCCCAGAGGTCCCTGTAGTGCATGTCCATCCCGTACGAATGGAACTCGGCACTCCAAGTACCATACAGGTGGTGGATGTCGTAGTACTCGGAGATGTAACGCTCCGAGGCCTGACGCCACACCGCGCATGCTGCGTACACATGGGAGCATGATTGTAGAGAAGTCGCAGCTTATTGCAAGTGCACGACGCTTCGTCACCAATCGTGCAAACCTGCTTCCGATCCCCTCTAGCGTGGCCCATGACGTACTTCTCCCTGAGCCGGATCTCGAACTTCTGCCTGACGCCATCCATGGTACAAGCAGCGTGCGAACGAGCCTTGTTGATCTTCTTCTCCATGTGGGTGTGCATTACTTCCGAGAATTGCTTGTCATCCTCTAGATGCTTCTTGGCCATCATGGCTCTGTTAACGAAGTAGCTGACAGTACAGTTCTAGCTCTCCTCCACTATCGCAGTGATCGGCAGCGATCGGACACCCTTGAGGACACCGTTGTACACCTCTGACATGTTGGTCATCATGATCCCGTACCTTGCACCATCGGTGTCGTGCAGCAGGGACCATTTCTCCAGGTCGGTGCGTGCGAGTTAACTCACTGTGTGAACTCCCTAACTCTCGTAGACCCTCTTGCCGCTGCACCTGCCTTGGTGTCCGCCGAGTTCCTTAGAAGCTTCCTGGTCTCCTCGTCGAGTTGTCTCCACACCGCATTGAACTTCCGCCTTTGGTTCTGCATGCAGAGCTTCTTGAACATCTTCATCAGGTCCTTGCTCCGAAACCTTGTGTGGAAGTTCACCGCGAGATGCCTCATGCACCAGCGGCTCATGACATCATTCCACTAGAACAACGGCTGCGTCCCATTTTGCATTGTGCTCAACGCAGACAACAACCCAGCATTGCGGTCCGAGATGACACACACATCTGGCCGGTCTTGGACCACTGCCTGCTTCACGTTGGACAAGAACCATAGCCAGCTTTCGGTGCTCTCGCTCTCAACAATTGCGAAGGCCACTGGGAGTAACTAGTCATTCGCATCGGCTGCAACCGCGGTGAGGATGGTACCTTTGTACTTCCCGGATAGGAAGGTGTTGTCCATCGTTAGCATGGGACGGCAATGCTTGAACTCTTCGATTGCCTGACGGAAGGCCCAAAAGATCTTGTCAAGAACAAAACAATTAGGCCCCTCCCTCGGATGCACCCGATCAACCTTGTTTATGTATGTCCCGGGATTTGATTCTGCGATTTGATGCAACATTCTTGGGACTAGGTTATAAGTCTCTTCGAATGTGCCAAAATTCTCTCCACGACCTTCTGTTTCGCCTGTCATGCCGTCTTGTAGCTCACTTGGAACCCCACCATATTAGCAACCTCCGCCATTAGAAGCTTTGGGAAATGCCAACATCTTCAGCCACGAGGTGGCTTATCAGGATGGCAACATACGAGGATGTCATGTTGTGGTGCCTATGAAGCGGCTCAGTTAGCTCGCACGTGTGGTCCTTCAGCACCGTGATTCGGAAGCCCGTGGCGCGATCGTGAACCACTGCACACGAACCTTGTCAACACAGGATTCTTCGACACACCTAACAATGTAGGTGTCGGTGTTGGACCTCTGCACCCGATACGTCCGGCCAATATTAATGGCGTATCTGGCAATAGCATGTTGGGCGGTGCTCTTGTTAGGGAAATGCTGCCCTAGGAGCAGGGTGTCTTCATTGAACCCCCAGTCGGCCCTCTCCGGCTGTGGCAGCACCAGAGATGTCGTTGCGACATCGTCCAATCTAGAGGGGACGTAAGTAGTGTTGGTGGTCACAATACCACCAAGAACATCTCCTGTAGCAGCTTCTCCGTCTTCCTTGTCTTCGGAACTGGTTGTTTCCACGTCCTCCTCTTCCTCGCTTTCCGCCTCTTCCACCTGGTTGGCCAGGTACTTATGGCAATCAATACAGGCTGCCCACCATCTCTCCACTCCTTCGTTGGGCTCGAAGTTGTCGGCACGCCTCCTCAGGTCTCCATCGCCCACTTCCTCGCCCGCGTCTCCCCTAACACCGGAGACCAACGCAGGCTCCTCCTCACCAACAACCTCACCAGAACCACCCACATCAGACGTCCCCGTCCTCTCCACGAACTGAATATAGACCATCGGCCGCGCAAAGATCGCAGCAGCAGGGTTGCAAACAACCCCCATGTAATTGGTCCATGAAGCGTCACTTGTCACCTTCATAAGTTGCTAAACGGTCTCCCCTCCATCACCCACCACCGAGACATACAATGCCTCGATGCGCAGCTTCATTCTTACAGTGGCGCGATCGAACGCGGACCACACACACCGCCTTAGCTCCGAGAGGCTCATGTCCTTCAGACCCGACGCCCGGATCACTGTTCGGTCGCAATTCGACAGATCCGTCCCATACGGTCCGTCACGTACGAGTGTTCCTGTGGAATACGAACAGATCTTGAATCTCCACCATGAAGTACCTAACATAGGTGCATATGAAACCACTGGCATGCAATGCTCGGAATATTTTCAAATTTTAGGTTCAAGTTCCTGACACTTCTGTAATTTGTTCATAATCTAATGTAGTATTGGACATGAAAATTACATGGTTGCAGGTTCAATTCTATTTCTATTTAAACATCTCGCGAAAAATTACAGAATACTAGTGGAGATAAAAATTACATGGTTATATACGGAATAAAATTTCATGACCAACAAAAATTGATTCATCTCAATTGCAATTCATATGAATTTTCTATGAAATATTGAAGTTAGTTTAATTTCTACTGTAAAAATAATTCCTAACCGAATATAATTCCAATCCCAAAATTTTCTGTGGTACTAATAAGTTTCAAACCTATTCTAAGTTAAAGTACAATAAAAATGAAACCAACAAAATTGGTTTCACTAAATTTGGGGTTAATTTCTAATAGTTATGAATTTTTTTAACTTGATCTAATTAAAGTGCAAAAATAAATCACTTCAGAATTTCCGAATGCATTTAAAACTTTTTATACCCAAGCTACCTAGTCTCTACCACTGACATGCGGGGTCTACTGCATAGTATTCTTTTTTTTATTTAATTTCAAAATTAGTAGCCTACTCATAGATGGCATCTGTTTGTCATTGACTCGGTCCATGGCATAATGCATGGACCGAAGGTCAACATGCCTGGTCAAGAGTCCATGGACCACACGCTCAGTGGGACCTGACCGTCAGCGACTCTATTTCAATTCTATTTCTATTTCGTTAAACGACCTCTAAATATTTTTATTTTTTTACGGTTAAGTTCCTCACACTATGCAAATCACCGAGTTAAAATTTAGAACACTAAAAACAATAAGTCTGCTAAGTCAATTAATTACGGGCTAATCACATTGCTAACTACTAAGTCTTATAATTACGTGTTAATCACACTAAGTCTTCTAATTTTATGTCCGAACACTAAGTCAAAATACACGGACTACACAATTATAACTGCTCAGTTGCTACAATAAGAAACTACAAATCATCTAATTATATCCTAATCACATTGCTAAAACCATAGCCGGATGCGAATGACACTAATCTTTTTCTAGGTGCTCACAAGACGATGCACAACTTAACTTCAACTTCTCGATTGGCTTCTCCTTCTCCTCGCGAGCTCTCGCTCTCTTCTCTCTGCCTCGCAATCAAAAATGGCACCATTGCGTTTGCGTCCCTCGATTTATGCATTCTTCACTCAAACGCTACCGCACGATCAAAACCAAGGCCAGCGGGGCCGCCGCTCCATCGCAGCGCGTGGCGCTCAAAGCAGCAAGCAGCGAGAGGATCGGGGCGGTGTGCGGCAGAGGAGGAGCGCGCGAGGGCTCGGCCGTGGCGCGCGTGGCGGGTGAGCCAACTTGCCGCCGCGTGCGAGGCGACAAGTAGCCGCCGCCGAGCCCACCAAGCAGACCGGTTGCTGCCAAACCTGACGGCAGCAAGTAGAAGCTGCGCAGTACGGCCGCAGGAGGTGAGTTCTTGTCGTTCTCGATGGCAGTACGTGTTATAAGGGGGGCTAAAAACAGAATTCTGATGGTAGTAGGGCTAGTTTAGGAATTATGCTGCAGAAGGGCAATTAAATCCAAAATTCCGTAGATGCCGCCGTCAACCTCCTCCCCCTCACAGTCGCGCCCGCCCCGCCTGCGTCGCCCTCACCGCCCCCTCCTCCCCTTCGCCAACGCCGCCCACCTCCTCCCCTCTCTCTACACTCTTCCCACCTCCCCCTCTACTTTACCTCGCCGACGTCACAGCCGCCGTGCTTGATCAGATCGGGACCGCCGCGCGCTCCTTTTCCCCTCCTCCCCGTGCACCGACTCGGTCGCCTCCTCCCCTTCCTTCCTCTTCCTCGTTCTCGCCCTCGTCCTTGCCCACGCCGTCTCCGCCACCTTGGCGGCTCGTGCCCACGCGCCGACTCGGCCGCCTCCTCCCCTTCCTTCCTCTTTCTCGCTCTCGCCCTCGTCGTCTCAACCGCGTTGGCGGCTCATGCCCGCGCGTCGACTCGGTGTCGCCCTTGCTTCCCCCTCCTCCTTGCCCAGCCGTCCCACCTCGAGCCCCACATCGCACCGTTGCCCTCCTCGCTCCCATATGCCCATTTGTCCTCGCTTCATCTGTCGCCTCTTCCTCTCCCCGCGCCGCCGCCGCCGACAATCCCCACGCCTCCACCTCCCCTTCCCGACGCCGCCTATCCCTCCTCCAGGCACCTCTTCCCAGCGCGGCCGCCTTCTCTGCCTCCACCGCGCCCCTCCACGCACCCCGGTCTGCCCCTCCGGTTAGGTGTTCCTTATTTAGAGGTCAGGGAGGATTTCCTTTTTCATTGATTGCGCTCTCAGTAAATTAGCTATTAGGTGTTCCTTGTTTATCTTGCATTTTCTTTCTTGTGCTGAATTCTGACCATGCTTCAGGTTTGTGGGACAACACCGTGTGTCCGCAACAACGATCACTTATTCTTAGAGCTCCCGCTGTTGAAGGAGAAACTGCAGAAGTACATCGACGAGACTTCTGTAGCTGGATCTTGGAGCCAAAATGCCATTCACGCCACAAATGCTTGGCCAAAGGAAGGTTTGAAGCCTTGCTCCATCACTAGGGATCTGAAATGGGGCGTCCCTGTGCCACATGAGAAGTACAAGGATAAGGTTTGACATTTGTCCATACATTAATGAATAAGAGAAATCTGAATTGTATTTTCTTCAAGTTTGTATTGATGACTGTCCATTCTGATGAATGAGTTCAGTTGTTCTACTATTGGTTTGATGCACCAATCGGGTATATCTCCATCACGGCATGCTACACGCCTGGGTGGGAGAAGTGATGGAAGAACCCAGAGAATGTTGAATTGTAATGAGTTCATGGAGAAAGACAATGTCCCATTCCACACGGTATATATAATTCTTTTGGCAGCTTGGAGCTTACAATATTTCTAGACATCCACATGCTTAAGAAGCTTTGAATATATCTACATCATGCCTTTTCTTTCCAAAGAAATCTTATTTTCTGTATATAACAAAACTACTTGGAACCGGCGAAAACTGGACTTTGATGAAGACAATTAGTGTGACTGAATATCTTAACTACGAATCAGGTATCACCATTACTTCTTGAGCTTGGATACCTGAAAATTTATGATTTATTTTCCTGTAAGCCCATGTGGACAACTTTTTATGTGAAGGTTCTGTGTATATATAGGAAAGTTCTCCAAAACTAAGGGCAAAAGCCACGAATATTCCTCCTGAAATGTGCTGATACTACTTGCTGACGAATCGTCCCGAGGTTAGTTTTCAAATAAACCAAAAGATCTTCAATTATATCTTTAAGCATGTATACATAACATGTTTGCATTGAGGCTGACCTCTACCAATTCTGTTTGTACAATCACCTCCTTTTCGTTGTGAAAGTCTTTCTTAGCATTTAAGAGAGCTCATGGTGTTCATCTTAAGTACAACTGCGGTTAGTAGATTAATGCATGTTTGGTATGGTGATCATCAATATGACTACCAATTGGCAAGAAGTGTCCCACCTAACATATGCAAAACTATTGATATTATCCTTTCAATAATTTACAGTCTTAATACCTTTTGTTGTATTTGCTAAATGATGGTCTGACCTATGTTCGCTGCCATTTGTTATCAGTGCTCATTCATCGGGATTTAGTTGCTCTAGCTATTAGAGTTTATTTGAGACCTTAGATTTGGTCAGCAGGAGAGGAGGGAAACAGCCTATGAATAGTGCATATACCAACATGGCCTCATTCTTCTTCGTCTTGTGATTGTCAACAGTGGTGCTTGCTTGTGTTTCATGCAATCCTTAATTTGTTGTTCCCTCTTTCTCTGCCATTAGTTTATATGGCTGCATCATGGAGCACCAATACTTCAGAGAATATTTCTGCATAGGACTTCGAAACCTTAGTTCTAAGTTTCATAACTTTCGCCTTGATGGAGACTATGCAGTTTCTACGAAGTATTGAAACCTTCAGTTAGCATGTAGCTCTAATTAGTGCTAATTTGTGTTTATATGACTGCGTCATGGAGCACGGCAGAAACCTATGAAAGTCATACGCAGCCTTTTATCTGCTTGTGTGCACAAGTGTCAAAAAACCACCTAATGCTTCATGGAGCACCATATGGGTTGTGGGTTCAATTTTACTTTATTATACAGTGCACCTAAGATTTTTTTTTTCTGCTACTTTGTGCTTAAAACATCTTTTGGGTCATCAATGTATATGATAAATGAAAACTTTTGTATTGTCGATATACAATGATGTTAAAAAAGGTCTATTTCCTACCAGTGGGATGAATTTTCCTCTTTTATTATACTCATTGACCAATGGGATCAAACTAGAATTCCTTTTACTTTGGTTTGCAGTCCATTTTGCATGCCTAACACATTGATGACGATGCAAAGGTTTAGCATTTGCACCTATCAATTTCTTCACGTGGTTATTATTTTCCCTAATCATATGGCGCTGGTGCTTTGCAACGCGCTCACAATTCGTAGATGCAGCCCCTACAATCCTCTCAACTACTCTGATGAATGATTATGCTGACCATTGCTGCTAACCAAAACCAAAACCATCCTTCAGATTCGATATCATTACCTGGAACTGCTCATGACAGTGCAAGGTACTTAGCTCAAAGACTGTTTTTACCTTAAATAAATTTCGGGTGTTTATGATTCATCAATGACGATCATGCTATTTTTCTATTGACAGTGAGCTAAAACAAGCCAAAGAAAACTTGGTTGTCAGAAAGATTGACATGGATACACCGCACAAAAAAATAAAGCAGCAGATAATAGATTCACAATATATAGACAACCTTCCCTGGTCATATCCATTCACATCTACCATATTTGCTATTTAATACCTTCTGTTCTCCAACAGAAAACAACTGTACAGCAGTAGTAGATTGAAAATAGCGTACTATCCATTTTGCAATAATCAGCTCTGCTACACTTCGCTATGCAGGAAACACAAAACAAAACAAAAAAGCTACCCTACCACACCTTTTGTATTTACGTACTCACTAGAGAGTTTGCTTACCATGTAGTTGTCAGAACCAAGGAAAACTGGTTCAAGAGGTGCTTTGACTATGTAGTCCCCTCTTATCTACCACTAGCCTGTAAACTACCTGTATTAACCAGACTCGGATGCCAAATTATAATCATCCTACATATTCCTCTATGTAAATTAAAACAGAAACTGGGAGCTCACAATTCGTTTGAGCAACGTTCGCGCATTCAAAGTTCACTCCCTCTAACATGCTTACGCTTGGCAGACATATTATCGGATCATCTTCGTTTCACTTTCAATTTATCAGATTTCACGCATCAGATTATACAGACAGAATCAGCGGAGGTCAGGATTTTCCGTTCTTCTGGTCGTTCTTGTCTGCACATGAGATTTGTGTATTGGGTGATTTCGATGTTAGGATGATACTTTTTAGATGATTGCATATGCTTGGATGGGTGGCAATCATTCGTGACTCTAGCTGATGTTTTTGTCTTTCATAATTGCCTATCATTATTCACATGGATAGCAAAGGAAATACCCAGCAGCTTTTGGGTACCTGTAGCAAGGTCTCTGTCTGTGAATTAACTCTGTTGAACCTTTTCTACCATTTACAGTTTGTAAATTAACTCTTGGTTTATTCAATTACTAAATAATTCAACAAAGCAGAATCTTACTGATTTTCATTCTACACCAATGTTCATGTTTCTGCATTGTATTTTGATCGATAATTATATGCCTTTCCCCACATGGAAAGTAATATTTAGATGACCGAGTGACTGGCAAAAAGGCAAAAATGTAAAATATGCTCGATTTCCTGTTTCCACACAAATACTAAATGTACATCACTACAATAGTAATGCTTTATTTGTAACCATTACAGCTTTTCCTACGGTATGTAATGCGTGTGCTATATTTTAGTTTGACACTGATGTTTTGTTGTTGTCATTGTCATCCAGGAAACTATAAGAACAATGGTTGTTTGATGGTTTCGTGCAATAGTGGGCTTAACCAAATGCGACCTGCAGTCAGTATTGGAAAACGTCTATTCTCTATTGTCATAACTAAATGCTTTCCAAAATTGAGAGGAATTACTTGTGTTATATATACCTTTATTTGTTTCTTACATACGATGAATTTTGCAAAATCAACATGACCGTACTACACATATTTAGAGCTTTACCTTATGTGCTTTATTGATCTGCTCAATTTATGGATTTTAGTTCTGCTTTGCATGGGTAACACAAGGGAAACTCTTTTATCTTGATTTTAAATAAACGATAAACTTATCAAAAAAAGGACTTTCTATAGGAGCAAATACAACATATATTACTTATTTCTATTTTCCTATCATGAGAGTCTAATAATGTCTTTGGAACAATGCAGCTATGACTATTCAGGATATGGACAATTATCAAGAAAGGTATGGTAAAGTTTGTTGGAGCAATGTGTACTACATAACATTAGCAAGTTGAAGTTGGTTTAGTTAGTGTTTTCTTTTGTCTGCTTTCAGCGAGTGAGCAAAACACTTATGCTGGTATAGAGGCTGCTTACAAGTGCCTCATAGAGAACTTTGGTCCTAATGAAGAAGAAATAGTTCTTTATGGACAATCGGTTGGCAGTGGATCTACAGTGGATTTGACCCGTCGGTTGCCTCGACTATGAGCTTTTGTTCTGTATAATCCTATATCGTCAGGATTAAGAGTTATGCATCACGTATGATTAGATCAGCATGCGTACTTTGTCTCCTAGATAACTTTGTATTATGATCTGCTGGTCATGTATCACGTATAGATCTTACGCTGTGTCACTACATAGATCTCATCGGATCTTATCAACCAGTGCACTTTGCCTGTGGGAGCCTTTTGTAAGTTGACTTTTGTAAGTTAACCACGTGCTTTTCATCCCCAGACTATGCTTTCCCTTGATCAATGATAAACAGCCTATGCTCAACAGAATGTGCTCGTTGTGATATTGCCTCGGCGCGCCAATGCGGGCACCAGGCTTCTAGTACACATAGATTGACCATAGATTGGAAGCTTAACAAAAGTGGATGGACGATAATAATAGAACTAAAAGTGTGGAAAACTAGAAGTAAACATTAAGGCAAGAAACGTATCTTCAAGGTTACAGAAAAGAACAAAACATATGTACGATAAAATCGTGTATCAGAAATGGAATCTCGTAACTCTTAAGCCTTAGCAAGTGACTGTCTGAACTTCCTTCTAGGTACTGTGACCTGTGGCTTTTGATAAAGCTGGGCAAATGGCCTTCTGTCTAAAAAAAGCCTTAGCAGGTGACAAAGCTACCTAAAATGATGGTTAATAATTTAAGGTGCTTTGGGACATTATGCATAAAGGTATTTGAGAGATTTACATGTCCCCTGCGAAATGTTCCTGTCAAGATTTCAGCAGTTCACTTGGATACTACAACCAGGAATCCTAATTGAGCAAAAGTTGAATTTATATATATAATCTGTTTTTTATTTTGAATTACAGAAATAATACCACTTTATTTTTTTTGATAGAAATAATCTTATGTGGTCGTACCGTTAGACGACTTAGGCTAGTCGCCCAACAAGTGAGTGACAAGTGTCCTAGTCGCCCAACCGTTGGACGATTGGTCCTTTTGCCTCTAGTCGTCCAACCGTTAGGCGACTAGGATACATGTTGCTCAATGCTGGGATCTAGTCGTCCAACGGTTGAGCGACTATGGGTGTTTATAACGCACGCGCGCCTTGCCAACGCCAGTTTGCCATTTTCCAAAGAAACGAGCTTGAGGAGAAAGAGAAGGGAAAGAGAAGAGAGGAGGGAAAGAGTAGAGGGAGAGAGAAAGAGAGGAGAGGGAGAGGGGGGAAGAAAGTGTGTTCACATCGGCGACGACGACGATGAGTCTCTAGCATTTTTTTGTATACGTGTATTTTTAAAATCATAGTAGGTTAGCAAGTAACATCATGTATATTGACATATTGTTAGCAAATAAAATAATGGTAGGTTAACTTTAAAAATCTTTAGATGCGTACTATGTAGTGTCGTATTATCAGTGACGAAGCTAGAAAATTTGTGTAGGGGGTGTAGCAGTGATGGTAAAGATTAGGCTATTTAGCAATTATCGATTGAACGAATGTTAGGGTTGGGTTAATGTTTATATATAATTAGTTGCGCTTTTTCCCAATTGGGAGACTGTTTCACACATTTAGTTGCGAAAATAACTTTATTTTATGGAGTGTTGATGATAACAATTGCTAACATCGGTAAATAAATTTCAAATATGTGTGAACATATTATTAAAAACTTTGTAATCATTACAAATATTTTGTTAGAAAATGGTGGTGCCCGTGCATACCGGGCACCCCACCTGGACAGAGTTCATGCATATCGTTAATAGTTGTAAATAGCGTAGTCGTAGGTTTGCATATAAAATCATGGTAGGTTATTTTCGAAAGCATGGTAGGTTATGAACAAAAAATCACTAGACTTATGCAAGAATGCAACTTAATTTTTGGAGCTACGCTATAAGTAATTGAACCCACTAATTGTGTCATAATTGCTAACTGGAAATTGATTTGCAGGTATGGCTCGCGACCCTGGTAGTTCGGACTGGCATTTCGGCTTGCTGGACCGGCTAGTCGACGCGCAACACCACGCGAGCCGTCATGTCTCGTATCCGGTTCGTGGGGACGATGCGATTGAGTTGGGAGTGGTTCGTACGCAGACACCCTGACGGGCTTGGAGACTGGACCCGCGCTGGGTGGACAAGTTTGTCCGCAAGCTGTGCCATTTCTTTGTGTCATATGTCTGCTATGTAGTTACTTCTACGTGCTTTGAGGGCTGAGCCATGCCGATCTTCTACCTCTCACGCGGATGGTGGAGGCCACTGAAGAGGACGGCGCTCCAGTCGAGGATGACGGGGAGGTCTAGGCTGGTCCGGAGCGGTCACGACGGTTCTCGTTTGACCGGTCTCTCCCAACAGCCCTAGTGGACCGATGGCGGTCCGAGACGCACACCTTCCACCTCCCATTCAGGGAGATGGCCCCCACTCTGCAGGATGTCGCATTGCTGCTCAGCCTGCCTATCGCGGGAGCCCTTGCCTCCCCGTTGGACGCACCTACCGATTAGCGCGACGACCTGCTGGGCAGGTTTCAGGGGTTCTTTCGGTGCAGGCCACGCCACCGTACTACTTCCAGGAGCAACAACGGCATGGACGGCCCCTATGGTGGCTTTCGTAGTTCTGAGTACGTATGCTACCCATGTTTTATGTTTAGCGGTGCACTATTCTAGCCATATGACGGGCTTACTAATTATTCATTTGTGCGTAGGTCGAGCGGATGGTCCCAGAGCCCACCGACAACCAGGTGTCGCAGCACCTCGAGGCATACCTGTTGTGGATCTTCGGCTGGGTACCGTTTACCAGCAGCCACAGTGACTCCGTCGACGCCCGCCTCGTGGGGTACATGAGGGCCATCGCCGTCGGCGAGGAGCTGCAACTCAGCTGGGGATCAGCCGTACTTGCCACTACGTACCGCGACATGTGCGAGGCGTGCTGTAGGACGAAGTCGGTATTTATCCTCACAGGCTGCCCCCTCCTGCTGCAGCTGTGGTCGTTCGAGCGCTTCTCCCTCGGATGGCCCATGCTGGTAGCTTAGCGATCCCCCAGCGCACGCAGACACAGGTGGAGTCAACCCCCGAGGCCTTGGGAGCACAAGATCACATGGCTTCGGACCGCCTCTCCCTATCGGGGCCCCGGCCCTGGCACCCCACGCTGAGGAGGGCCAAGCGGGGCCGTACGGGTGGGCGCGGACTGGGTGTGGGACATGGTGACGACGGAGGAGGTGCTGCAGGTGGTGTAGTGGGTGGCCAGTAGGTGGTCTTCGTTGTGCTTTGTATGCTTGTATTAGTTGTTTACGTATTTTGACTTTGTAGCTACTATGACATGGTCGAGCCAGTAGTCTATGCATTCCCTCTTGTATTGTACTATAACTTATGGTATTACTTACCAATCGTTTGTGCCCTAGTCGTTGAATCGTTGGACAAAAGTGTCCCACTACTTGCTGCCAAGTCGTTCAACGGTTGAGCGACTAGTCAACGTGTCGCTCAACCGTTGGCCCGCTACTTGTTGTCAAATCGTCCAACGGTTGAGCGATTAGTCAACGTGTCGCTCAATCGTTGGCGCACTACTTGCTGCCAAGTCGTCCAACGATTGAGCGACTAGTCGATGTGTCGCTCAACCGTTGGCCCACTACTAGACGGTCGTATAGAAAGTCAGACCCGGCTCCGTCACGATTTCTTTCGCCATTCCTCTCGGCAGACAACGAGAGCAAATCGGGAGAGGAGAAAAGGGGAGGGATAGAAGGATAGGAGTAGTGAAGAGGGGGACAAAGTAGGGAGAGGGAGAAGAAGATGAGCTCAAGAGAGGGAGAGAAGGGGAGGAGAGGAGCTCGGGAGAGGGGGATAAGGGGAGGAGAGGAGCTCGTTGATAAGAAAAGAAGGACTCCGCGTGAAGGTAATAGTCTTGTTTGTTCTTGTTCTCGATCGAATGTAGGTGACATGTAGCTACTTGTTGGTTTAGCACGTATTTGGTGAATGTATGTTGAGAAATTGCTGGTTCCAATGTTTGAAATATTTGTAGTGATAAATCAGTCATGTAGGAGCCCGCAAGATTGAAAGTGCATTATGGTGTTGGTACGGTTCATGAAGATCCGTACGGTGCTAACCTGAGTGGTTTCTCGTAAGTCAGTATGGTACACCTAGACTTGGAGAATGCTCGAATCGGAGATGTCCTGCGCTGGCTGACCGACAGCTTCTCCTTGGACCCCGAGGTGTGCAGTATCGTCGTACATGGGCTTTGTAATCGGTTTGCCACGCACATTCGATGGGAGTTGATCAGACTGATGCGCACGGTTGTATGGAAGGGCTTTCTGGAAGGCTGCCGGTGCCGTGGCTATGAGTGTGTTCTACTCATGCAAGCATGTCCAAAGGAAGTCGTCGGAGGCCCTGTCGATGGCTATTGTCGGGTTGGTGGGAGCAACTCGGCGCGCAACGCGTGCTTCATGAAGAAGACGCGGTGGTCGATGTTGCCGAGGCAGAAGAGGACGAGGTGACCGATGTTGCGGAGGTAGCAGAGGAATGTAGCACATCGCACGCTCAGCCCAGTGCACAGGTGGATGCAGGAGAACATTTTGACAGCATAGTGCGTCAGATAGAGATCAATGACTTGACAGCCCGGGCGGAGGAGGAAGCATTAGAAGAGGATGGTGATGACTCTTCTGAGGAGGACGAAGGTCCCATCCCGCAGGAATAGAATAGGGTGGACATTGAGGGTCTTGCTGTACACGACAAGCGCAAATCACCGTGAGAGTACCATGGTACGGAGGTTTGGCTTCACGCAATGTTTGCTAACAAGGGATCATTGCAGGATATCATTAAGCTATAGGCCTTGTCTATGCAACGAGCATTTTGGGTCCTCAAATCCAACCAGAACTAGTACATCGTGGTCTGCGAGTAGGTTGAGTGTTCTTGGCATGTGCACGCACGTAGACCCAAGTACGAGACTCATTGGATTGTCTCCAAGCTGGAGGTGCACTCCTGCTTGCTCAGTAGTATTTTGCCGAGGCATCATAACCTAACATCCACCTTCATAGCCAATGTGATGTACGGAGAGATAGTGAAGAAAACGGACCTGGAGGCCAAGCACATCATGATGGCTATCGAGCAGAAATTCAAGTACAAGATTAGCTACGCGAAGGTATGGCGTGCTAAGCAGAAGGCTTTGGAAAGGAGGTTCGGTTCTTCGAGACAACTTACGACAACCTTCCTTGTATGCTCCAGCGCTGCAGGACAGGAACCCGGGTACATACATTGTTGTGAAGGATAAGCCATCCAGAAAACCGCCGCTAGGTTTCATGGTATTACAGAGGGTCTTCTTAGCCTTCGGTTCCTGCATTGATGCATTCAGACACATGTTGTCCGTGATCTCAGTGGACGGGATGTTTCTAACTGAAAAATAAAAGGGCATGATCCTAACAGCAATTGGTGTTGATGACAGCAATCAGATTCTGCCCGTAGTCATTGCTTTCATTGAAAGTAAGAATTTCGACAGCTAGTTGTGGTTCCTTTGACATCTAAAGGAGGGAGCAGTTGGGGCACGTTCGAATATCTGCATAATCCATGATCGCCACTCCGGGATGATGAAGGTCATCCGAAAACTTCAGCAAGACCCCGATGAGTCGTTCCCTTGGCTAGACATGAGGAATAGATGGTGCATTCGCCATCTGGGGCTCAACTTCTTCAAGCAGTTCAAGCAGCAACCATTGATGAAGTTGTTCAAAAGCTTATTATGTAGAACCAGCAGCGTAAATTTAATGAGTTGTGGGAGATGTTGGGTGAGCACACCAGGAAGCATGTCGTCGAGAGGAATAAGCGTCCGCTCATTCCTGGGCGGCGTAACCCAAACGCTTCACACCACTACGGGAGCTTAACCCTCCCCATTTGACATGGAGGACATCGAGTGCTTCTCTCTATTGGATTGAGGCCGAGCCATTGGAGAAGTGGTCACTGCTGCACGACACGGACGGTGCAAGGTACGACATAATAACCACTAACCTTACCGAGATGTACAGTTGGGTTATTAGGGGCCTACGTTCTTAGCCCATCGTTGCCATCATGGAAGGTGTTCTGCATAGTATAATCGGATATTTCAGGTAAAGGCATGCAAATGCGGCACTTCATATCGCCAACCCACATACACCGTATTGCTAGAAGATTATGGCGTACATGCAAACCAAGACCGAGAAGAGTCAGTCACACACGGAGCATCGTTTCAATGTGCTCCTTTGGGACAGAGCTGGATTTGGGACGACTCGGTCTCTTGTTACCCACGAGGTATGCTTTGGAGATCATGTGAATGAACGTAGCTGCACATGCAATAAGCCAAAGCTTCTTCACAAGCATGCTCTCATGTCCTCGCGCGTGTGGGACCATCCACATGGACCCATCAAACTTCATATCGGAGTACTTCATGAAGGAGAGGGTGCAGTAGGCATAGTGCGGTGAGCTAAGAGGCTTCAGGGTTGTGGGCAACTTCGCCATGTTGGATATTACATAGAGGATTTGCATTCCGAATCTTGACCTGTTGAAGGGTGGGAAGGGTCGTCGGCAGAGTCGTCGTATTAGGAATGATATGGATGAAGGGGAAGCTAGAGCGGCGGGTAGACGTTGCGGTCGCTGTCGCCAGGAAGGCCACACTGCGAGAACTTGTAAGGCGCCTCCCGACACGTAGGAACACCAGCGTGAAGTGCAGCACCGCTTCTTGTTAGGTGTGTGGTGGTACTAAGATTAGAACTGCTAGCATGTTTTAATTTGTACTTCAGTAAGTACGTTTCTTGTTGTAAGCATTGTGGAACTAATTATACCGTAATTGCAAATTTTACCTTCATTTGAAGTGTCAATCTCTCGTCGTAATTGCAAAGCACGACGTGACCTAGCTCGCAGCAGATGATGTAACCACCGCATCGCAGCGTAGTGACCACTCTCGCAGCGTGACGTGACCCGATGAGTCAGCTTTACGCAGCAACGTGACCCAACGAGTCTCCTCAGGGCCGCTGCCTCGCGGATGCGAATTTCCTTCAACCGAATTACAGTTCAGACGTGTACGCAGTGCCGACTTGGCATATAAGTACTACCCCTTCCACGGCGGGTCGTCCTGCATCCAGACTTCAACACAATCTCGCTCAGATGGATAAGCACTGGGAGGACATCAACGAAATGCAGAGGGAGTATGCAGCCCAGGAGGAACAAAGGGAGCGTGCTAGGACCGTAGCAGCAACCCCTACCACAACATCCCAACCGAGTATCCGTCGCAACACCCGTCTGAGGGGGAGACGCCGCCCCTCTGTTGGTGCAGGAACAGATGCAAGTTCTTCAAGTCCAAGCACCGACTCAACCTGAGTATGCGTTACTGGGGTTGCACAAACTACTTTTGCGACTATCCCGACCGTTGTTGGGACACGAGCCGCTATCGGCAGCCGGTAAGGACATGTTACAGTATGTTGCCCTACCATTTCTCTTTCAAAGTACGCACTAACAACCTCTCCCATCTACCCGTAGTCCCTAGATCCGCTATGTGGCTACCGCAAGTGGATCAACCTAGATATCCACCCACACGACCAGTGGACTCTCGACTGCAAGGAGTGGGATGCCAACAGGGACCACGAGAGGCGGGAGGAGGAGAGTCACACCAAAAAGCACATCCAGCGTATCCAGCGGGAGACATAGGCCCATCTCGAGGCGCGCAGGGAGCGCGAGGCTCATGAGCGCGAGCAAAAGAGGGAAACGACGGCCGGCGAGGAGTACAACACCGAGCTCGCAAGGAAGGGAAAATGGCCTTGGTCCACGCAGTAGTCCGACCCTCTTCGTCCATATGTTCCATATATTTCTAATTCCCTAAAGGCATGCATGTACCGTCATTGGTTCGTTAGCCTGCTTGCTATGTAAATCTTTGTCGGATTAACTGTCGTGTTGTTATCGTTGTGCTATTTCTCCAAAGTTCTCCATTGTGTATGAATTTCCTGGCGCATCACAATATCACTTACCTTCATACTTACGAATCATTGCTACCTCTATCATCCTCACAATTTTTTTTTAGAAATTTAGCGCACTACAAATACGACAGCACTACAACAACATACGACAGTCACAAAATGTTATTGCGAGTTTGACAAAATTCGTACTCTTAAGATTCTACGAAAATCACAAATGGACCAACCAACCTTGTGACCACCCTTTTATTTCAAAAAAATAACAACCTACAAACACGATTTGCTAAACCTATAAAATTTGACATTTATTTTCACACAATTATTTTAATCGGATTAATACAATATTTTCAATCGCCTACTGGTTGGGTGATTTAGGCCTAGTCGTTGAACCATTAGGTGACTGACCAAAGTCGCCCAACCACAGAGCGACTACAACACGTGTCGCTCCACCGTTGGGCGACTTTAGCCAGTCGCCAAATGGTTCAGCGACTAGGCCTAAGTCGCCCTACAGTACGGACGACATATGATTATTTCTATCAAAGAAAATAAACTGGTATTATTTCTGTAATTCTGAATAAAAAATGATTATTTTTTAAAAAATCGGATTATAATCTGTTATTTGGGTGTAACTTGTGGAGTATGTTTTGTACTCACCTTGCTTAAAACATTGTTGATCAAAGGAGGAGTACTACGTGGATGTTGAGGATTTGGACGACTAGACTGCCCCCCAAACAATTGCTTATGGCGTATCATGTGGCATACTACTACTCTATGTTTCCGATGTACTTTTCTTTTAGCTTCAAGCCCTTTGTAATAAAATTTTGATTATATAAATAAACGACGTGAAATTAACTTGTTACCATTTTTGTTGATCTGTGTACACTAGTTGTTCCTGGACTAGTGTGGTAATTACAGAGAATTCGTGATCCTTCTACTCCTAGGTTCGACAGTTCAGGGGAAGTAAATCCCTAAATCTTGACCCTTATCAAATTATAAGGATTTTTTTTAAACCTTGAAGATTGGACCGAAGATTAAATATTATACCATTTTTCTTGATAATTTTTTGAAATTTTCTCATATTAAAGTTTTTAGTGAGACAACAAGTATATGCAACTTATAAGTGTAAATGCAACTTACAAGTGTAACTACTCTTATATCCGTTTTTTGGACACGTTTTTACTGAGTTGCCAACTCAAACTGCCTTGACATCACCGATTGCAGCTGGTCCAACCCCCATCGCCCAACGTGGAATAGGGGGAAAAAAGGAAAAGGAAGACACAGTCTCCAACCCATCCCAATTCCATTCCCCAGGAAGAAGAGACTTCTTCCTCTCGATCTCGCAGGGTTTCCCTCGATGGCGACGCCTCGCTCTCCGAGCATCCGCGGCGACGCGCTCCTTGACTCGGCCCCGCTGCTCGGCGGGGGCCGGCGTCAAGGGAACGCGCTTCGCCGGCCGTCGCTCCGCGGCGCGGCGCGGCTGCTGCGCCGCGGCGGGCGGCGGGCGATGCGGGAGCCGTCCGTGCTGGTGCGGGAGGCGGCGGCGGAGCACCTCGAGGAGAGGCAGGCGGACTGGGCCTACTCCCGCCCCGTCGTGGCGCTCGACCTCCTCTGGAACCTCGCCTTCATCACCATCGCCGCCGTCGTGCTCGTGCTCAGCCGCAACGAGAACTCTCCCATGCCGCTCCGGACCTGGGTCGCCGGCTACGCCTTACAGTGCGTCGTCCACATGGTCTGCGTCGCTATCGAGTACCGGATGCGCCACGGCCAGCGCGGCGGGGCCCCAGCACCCGCCGACGAGGAGAGGGGCAGTGACGGCTCGTCCTCGTCTAGCGATGAGGATGTCAGGGAGCACGATCGCCGTGGTCGCCGCACCGATTGCGTCAGGTAATTTGAAGGATCTGACAAATAGGAGAGATTTCCAAGCTAGCTACAGTCCGTGTCTGATAATTTCTCTTTCGCGTGTTCGTGTTGTCTCAAGCCACCTAGTAAGTGGATCATCACATGTTTACGGTAGTGTAGTTTCTAGCGGAAGGTTCCTTATGGTTGCCCGTAGTCTTAGTGTTGTTGAAGGTAGTAAATTTTATCATCGTGTTTGTATCATTGTATGGCTGTCCACCATGCCATGAAGAAAGACAGGCGGGTACAGATGCTGAGTCAGTACTACCCAATCTAATGATAGGTCGTATAAATGGGCTACTGTTCCATGATGTTCTATAAAGGTTTATTTTGCTGCTGTTTGTGTATTGGGGTGAATAGACCGATCTCGCTGATTTATGGAAGGCTGGAGCAGATTCTTCATACAAAGTGATGGCTAAATACTGTTATAGAGTTCACTTCAGTCTGTTATGTCCAGAATTTGTTTTGCCTAGTATTCCCTTCTAGGTGGGCTTCTATCGCCAAAGGGGTTTAAGTAATCTAGTGTTTCTCGTTCGGATGAGTCCGCTGTGATTATAAATCCTTTATATTTAGATTGCTATCTTCCAGATGACATCATAATTTACCCTACTACTTTGAAATGGTTACATGTGTTTTTCTAGAACTGGGTCCTAAAGAGGCCCTAAATTCAATTAGGGCTGAAGATATGAATCTGTAAATTGGTCAAAAGAAAAGGCATATCTCAGCTTTGTTGTTGTCTTGTTATATACCTATGTTATGTGTCAAAAAAATTGAGGCCTGTTCTATGCGGTAAAGGCTTCTGTTGGGTTCAATCTTCACTAGAAATTTCATTAGATTGGCGTGCCGGGATGGAGTTGGTTTGGCATTAGAGTGGAGTTTCTCCAAGGTAGTCATCGAGACAGATTCCCAAGTGGTTGTCAACCTGTGGAATAATCGATCACACAATCGATCTGCTATTGCCCAATCTTTGGGCAAATTGAGGAGCTCAGTAGGGGTTTAACAGGGTTTCAGATTTGCTTTGTACGCCGTAGTGCTAATATGGCGGCTCATTTTTGTGCAAAGCAAGCATCTTTAAGTAGGCAATGGTGCACCTGGCTTAACCAGACACTAGACTTTCTCTCTACTTATCTACTTTTGATTGTACCCCTCTTGATGAGTAATGAAATATGAGATCCTGTTTCGCAAAGAGTTGTACAATCTATCAAATAAAGTATTTAGTGAAGATGTACATCATGGTTATTAAGGCGATAAGGCGAGGCGAGGCGCCTCACTACCGCCACACTGCCTTAGTGCCTAAGGCGTGCGGCGAGGCAACGCCATACACACAGCACATCAGAGCACACACAAAACCTGTGCAACACACACAATAGAGCACACACACAGCCTGCAGAACACACACAGCAGAGCACACACACAGCCTGCACAACACGGCAAGCACACACACAACACAACAAACACCAAACACACACACAACCAGCACAATACACAGCCACACACACATAAAACAGAAGAAGACAGAGGGCGAGAGGGAGCAGAGCAGAGGGGGGGAGAGAGGGCGAGGGCGAGGGCGAGAGGGAGCAAAGGGAGAAGAGGAGTAGAGGGAGAGGTGCGGCGAAGGAGGAAGCAGATGCGGCGGGGGAGGAGGGGATGATGCGGCGGCGGCGGCTGCTGCTGCTAGGGCACGAAGACAAGCATGAAGCACCTCTCTCTCTCTCTCTCTCTGTCTCTCTCTCTGCTAGGGCACAAAGAGGAGATAAGAGTTAAGCACCTCTCTGCTTTTTGAGTCCGCAAGGCGTATGATACCCGACTAATGGCATGGCGACAACTCACGGAGCTGAGGCGATGCCACGAGGATGCCTTGGCCATAAGGCGGACGCCATACGCTTCCATGGCGAGTCGACGGCCGTGGCGTCCGTCCCTGACCGCCTCGACACTTAGGCGACGCCATGGTGACAACATGGCGACGCCTTAATAACCATGATATACATTGTACCATCTACTGATATCTGTTCTGATAGGTCAAGTAAAAGACGATAGTGTCCCCAAGTGCTTGATATTTTAAATCACAATTTTGCAGTCAAGTTGATTTGATCGTTCTCTTCTGTTTATTGCCTGTAATTGCAACCAATGATCATCCCTGTGTTTTCTTTGCTTTAATTCTTTAACCCAGGCCAACAAAATCATATAAATTTCTCTAGTTATGAGTACATTCAAGAGAACATGCTTCTTACGCTGGTGGATATTAATATAACTTTTGCTGTATGTCAAATGTGCAGCAAGTTGGTGAAATGCCTTTAATTAGGAGAGGCATAGTAAAATATGGACATTGTGTTGTAATGCTTGGCATATATACCAGTTGCAGTTACAGGAGTTGCTATTCAGTAATGTTCCCTATTTTCTGACTACATAAATGATAAATGAACACAATGATTGTCCCGTGTTCTAAAAAAACCCTGTCTGGCCGTTCCTTGTTCTATAAAAAACAGGTACTATACTGCAGATGGTCAACTCTGCATCTCTGTTAAGTGTTAACGTTATAGCCAGTTGGATGGCGTTGCTATTTTCTCATTCATTAAATACACTTGCCTTTATCTTTTACGCTTTATCCTATTATCTGAATTGTATGTCTCATGGTCATGGCTCATAGATGTGCAGCCTTGTTTCTTTAGTTCGGTTGAGCATTATAGCAACTGTTACCCTCACACCAGCTGTTAATTCATTTCGTGTCTATTTAGTGATCTTGTCTAAGAATATTGTTATTTCAGCACATAATCTCTCCAGTATGTCTTGTACCTGATAATATTATTATGGTTTACTCTGGCAGCATCGCAAAGCATCTGGAGTCTGCTAATACAATGTTCTCTTTCATATGGTGGATAATTGGATTTTACTGGATATCTGCTGGAGGTGAAGAGGTTATCCGCGATGCACCTCAACTTTACTGGTACATGTCTTTTAAATTAACACTCGATTTTTTATAGTGTCCTCATTTATTTGTTTGCTATTGTAAACATGTTTCCATTTGATTTGCTTTGCAGGCTTTGCATAGTCTTTCTGGCATTTGACGTGTTCTTTGTTGTCTTCTGTGTTGCTCTGGCTTGCATCATTGGCATTGCTGTTTGTTGTTGCCTCCCTTGCATTATAGCAATTCTCTATGCTGTCTCTGATCAGGTATGGCTTTTCAAGTATGTGGAATATAACATATTTATATTAACATTATGTCATTTCTTGCAATAGATAACCTTTTGTATCATCTGATTGAAATCAGGAAGGAGCATCTGATGATGACATTAGCCAAATTCCACGATACAAATTTCGGAGGACAGATGAGCCTGAAAAGCAAGCTGTTGATGCCACAGGGCCTTCTGGTGGAATAATGACAGAGTGTGGCACCAACCAACCTATTGAGAAAGTGCTTCCAGCTGAAGATGCAGTAAGTTCTCATGTTTTTATCTTTTTGGAAACACATAATTTTGGCCTTAACAATGCTTGAGGCGCTACAATTCAAAACCTTACATGTTACATTATAGTGTTCATTCATCATGACTGATATCATGTCTAGTGGATGGGATGTCATGAAACCATGATTGTGTGCTTGCTTTTTGTCAGCTCATATGTCTTGATCAAATACTTCTGGCTTTGGTGCACTAGTTGTTTTTGGCAAATATATTAGCCATTTGTAACCTTATTCTGGCTTACGTGTAATGAACCTTAGTTCATAACAAGATAAACACCGTCAAGAAGAAGGCCGGGCGGCGTCGGCTTGGTGGGATGAGAGATTAGACTATAGACTGGAATGATAGAACCTTGAGAAAGAGACTAGATTAATTCATCTTTCTTGCTTGATTGATGATGGATATATACTATCTTTTTATAGGGACGACCCGACTTGATCCTTAAGAAATAATTTATAAAGAAACTTATCTCTAACAATCCAATCTAATAATAACTTTCCTAACTAATAGATAATACCAAACACCTTATAGATATATTCCTAAATAATAAATCTTTCATGATAATCGTGGGTGAACAGTAACACCGCCCGTGACACACGTCACTGGAACTCCGATTATTGAACCATTTTTGTTTGTTGTACTGGTCACAATAGGGAAGAACAATATATGTTTCTGTAAAAAGCCATGCCCTCCAACGTATAAGATCCCTTTGCCTCATCGTTTTTCTGTAATCCCATTAAACTATGAATTCCTGTTTGCTTGATCAATGCAGGAGTGTTGTATTTGCCTTTCGGCATACGAAGATGGTGCGGAGTTGCGTGAACTCCCCTGTGGGCACCATTTCCACTGTGCCTGCATTGATAAGTGGCTGCACATCAATGCAACATGCCCCCTGTGTAAATTCAATATTCGGAAAAGCAGCAGTAGCAGTGGAAGTGAAGAAGTATGAATGTCCTCCACTTGAGAAATGCCGATCCATCTCGATTTCGCACCTGCATCTTTGCTAATGTAACTCCAGGACACGACCGGTGTAAATTTTTGTATCCTAAATGTGCCGATAGTGTCAATTATTAAAGTGACTCAAATCGCTGTTCATATTACATAAATAGTTGTTGGATGTGTCGTTTACAGTCTGAGGAATATATGTTTGTTATTTCGTGAGTTTGTATTTGAGTGATTCATACTTTTCTCAGCTTGTTCGTGCAAGATGACGCTGGCAAAATTTTGTACTTGCATGGTTTGTGCTGACAAAGCATTCCAGCCGTGGTGATTTTTTACAGCAAGATCACAGCTGATGAAAGAAGCTATGGATAGCTCGGGGCTGTTGAATTGTTGCGGTGAAAATGCACTTTGTCCTGCAAATGACCGTCTCGTGCGGTAATTCTCATTCTCCTGCAGCATAGTGCTTCATACTGCAAGTATGTATACTTCACCACTGAAGCATTTACTGAGCTGGGAGTCATACAAGGGGGAACTGCTACATTTTCACTTCAAGTGAAAATTCTACCTCTGTATCTTTCCGGAGAAAGGCAGTGGTTTGCTAGGTCGGTTGTGAATTCGAGCTGGAATGTAGAGCCGTTCTGGAATCTCGCATCGAACGAGGGCCACGATGGTCTATTGATCTGCGACTGCGAGTCTGCGATCCATTAATACATAAAATAGCCGTAGAAAATTCTAATCATCTACTACTCCTGACTTTTTGGCCGTATTGGGATATTTTTCGGACGAATTAGCAAAAATAGCTCTCCTCGCTCTCGATTTGCGGAAATGGAGCCCTGTTCGCACGGTCACTGTGGTTTTCCCAATAAGCCGACACGTAGCAACAACCGCACGGCCATCGTGCGGCCGAGGGGCTGCCATGCGGTGGGGCTAGAAACCGGGTATTTAAAATAATATATGGCGCGTGCATATGGTTAGTTGAGACATGCATGATTCCATGCTATCCAGCTCCTCGTAAGAAAAATTCAGAGACCTAGTTAAGGGTCTGCATGCATGATTAATAATGGTTTGGGATAAATCAAATAATCCAGATGACAGATGATTTTAGATATGTATTGATGCTATAAATCACCTACGGCGATGGCGGTTTCCGGCTCGATAGCATGGCAGCCGCGCGGCATCCCCTCGACCGCATGGCGGGCGAGGAATAAAGCTAAAGGCGACGGCGACTGATGGAGGTGAAATACCGAGTGCGATTTAGTTTCTCTCTCTCTCTCTCTCTCTCTCGCCTCTAGTTCTCTGTCGATTTTATTTTTTTGGGACGTTTTAGCGTTATTAACCGATGTCATTTGCAACCATATTAGCATGTAATTTTTTCTTTGTTTATAAATTTTAACAATTTTGTGCACGTACTTAATTTGTCCAACACTAGAAGCTGCTATAGTATTACACAACATTTCTGACTAATTAATCTTTTGGGATTTAATTAATGAAACCAAACTAATTATTCTTTTGGGATTTAATTAATGAAGCTGGACTAATTAATCTTTTGGATTTAATTAATGAAGCTGGACTAATTAACCTTTTGGATTTAATTAATAAAGTTGTGCATGCATGCTACAGTCGCACCGCACGGCCATGCGGTTTCCAGCCCAATTGTATGGTGGTCGTGCTGTGCGGCATCCTCTCGACCACACGGTGGCGTGCGGCAGCCCCTCGGTGCACGGTGGTCGTGCAGCTGGTGCTACGTGTCGGCCCATTGGAAAAATCGAACGGTGGTCGTGCGGATGAGCCTCCATTTCTGCAAATCCGGCGTGACGAGAGCTATTTTCGCTAATTCTTTCGGAAAACGTGCCAATACGACTAAAAACTCACTATCTATGAACAGTGCACACTAGGCCCAATTTAAACATATATATTTTACGAAATTTTGTGACTCTCGTTGAATTTTACATGAAATAATACAAATCCCACAAAATTCCTGCGTTCCAAACAACCCATCAAGTTGATCAACTAGATATTCCGTTTCATAAAAGTTGATAAACTATATATGAACTAGTAGGGTACCCCACGTATTTACGTAGCTAGATTTGTTTTAAAGTTTATATAAATGCTTGATAATATATTTACGTATCTTGTAGGCTATTTAGACTTTTAAGATATCCTAAATATTGAAAACGACAATAGAAACTTGAAAGAAATTACAACTTGGGGAATGTAATTGAAGTATGTGCTTTGATGGAAGAAAATCATTGAGTATAATAAGTTGTTGGGGGTTTCCTAGAAACTAACCACTCTTCATCATGAACAGATCATGTAGTTGTCCATATTCTTACTCTATTAGTTATTTTTTTTCCAAATTGTGTGCATGCATATGTACCTCTATTTAATATCAAACAATTTGTGTGTACCACAAATTATCTTATTAGTTTACATGTTATAATGATTAGAGTGCCTTGCTCACACATACACTGATGCACCGTGGGCGATTTACGTTGAACTTATCTTCCCTCACACGCCGGCTACCCCACCAAACTGTGTAGTTTCTATCTTTTCTCGTCACCATATCTTATTGCTTCAACCTCTAACAGTAAACCCAAACCTTGATCGATCCCTCTCAGCTGCTACCTAGGGGTGCAATCGGAGCAGATATGGACATATATCGCTTATCATGTATCCTATTCCATATTTTTTTCTCAGTGTCGGAGTCGGACACAAATAGTATCGGATACCCATTTTTTCATCCCATATTTTCTCCACGTGCCTTCGCTCGATCAGTCGGACGGGTATTATTGGCTTCTTTTGCACCCCTACATAGGACATTAGACAGTAGGGATGCAATCAGAGAAAATACGAATAGACTAATCACTAAAATGTCAAAGGAAAAATACTCAGTATCCACTGCATGCTCAGATACAACAACTCACCTATCTGTTATCTTGTTCCTAAGTGAAGTCACAATAGAATTTCGTCATACCACCTGATGAATACATACGAACATGTCGGTGTTTTAGAACCGATCTTACGTAAAGATTATTTGATTCGGGGGGTCTCCGCAATTGATCACGTAGACAAAGGAAACACGGGGATTTTTATACAGGTTCGGGTCTTCTCAGCGAGAATAACAACCCTACTCCTGTGTGTATTGTATTGGGTATCCTGATTACAATCAGTGCAAAGACTTGCGCTAATACTGCTACTGATTGTCCCCCAAAAAGCCTCTCAAAGCCCCCCTAAGCCTTTTTTTTCTTCCCCATTACCTCTAAAAGATGTCTATTTATAGTATGCTGTGAAGGCGGTAGTCGTTCCAGGTCAGGAGGCGTTCATTACTCCGTAATAATGAGAGTAATTACTGGAGTAGTAACCTCCCCACGTTGCCTAGCGGTTATCAATCAGAGATAATGGTGAGTTACACGTAGTTATTCCAGGTATAACTGCATATCTTAACTGCTCAGGTCTCACAATTAGCAGAGCCTACTGGCGAGTGGGCCTAGTTATCTGTGGAGAAGTCGTGGCAGGACTGGTCGTAGCAGAACTTACGACTAGAAGGTAGTCGTAGAAAAGCTTACGACTGGATACTGGTCGTAGAAAGACTTACGACCAGAGATAATCGTAGAAGAACTTACGATTATATGGTAGTCGTAGAAAGACTTACGACTATGGGGTGCTCGTAGAAGGACTTACGACCACCTAATTGATTTCTCCCTTACTATTGCAAAGGTGTATACTCGATAGTTGTGTGACGTCATATTTATCCATATTAAATTATAATAAAATAAGGATTATTAGATCCTCGTCATCTAGCCCCCCAGCTTCAAGTAGAAATAACTTACTTGAAAAGAAGTCATAGATGCTCTTACGACCACCAGGTGGTCGTGAGGTAAAAGTTGAAGGAAAAACTCTTCAACACGTATTCCTATTCGACCAGAATATACTTGGTCGAGGAACTTAGTCGATAAATCTCACGATTACGAGGTATTCGTAGAAAATCTCACGACTACAGAGTAATCGTGGTTTCGACGATCGGAAGGAAAGCTTTTCCGAGTGGTATTGCTTTTGTCCAGAAATATACTTGGACAAGGAGGTAATTTCGCTTGAGGTGTGAAAAAAGAAGGCCTCGGTTCTCTCAAACAGGCAGATTTGAAAGATCTGTCTGTTGGAGCAATTTCCGAAGCAGTGGGAACTGTTGGGCTTCCACGATGTTTCATTTCAAGCGTACGGTTATAAAACGGACTGCAGGGATGAACTTAGGGTTCTTAACTTTTCCCCTACTCACCTTGACTGTTCGTTGAGCTTTTGTCTCTTTCGTCGCCAGCGACACCGTGCGCTTTCCTGAAGCTTTCCCAAATCCAACTCCTCCCTCCTCGAGATAAGATGGCCAGGGTCATCTCTGAGTGGGCTGAATCGGAAATAGACGACGCGAAGATGAATGCCTTGGTTGCCGTCGAGAAAATTCCCGAGGAATTACTCGTGAAGTGGATTGCGGCGAATGGACAACACTGGCCGTCGAGTGAGGATGATCAAATCCCCGTCTTCCAGGCGTATTGTGAGTGTGGCCTCCGATTACCTGCCCACCCCTTCCTCACACTCGCGCTCGAGCACTTTGGGGTGGAATTAGTGAACCTTGGTCCTAATTCCATCACAATGCTGAGTGTATTCGTGTATCTGTGTGAGGCATACCTGGAGATTCCGGCGGACCTCGAGCTTTTTTAGTACTACTACGGGATGGCTCGACAGGTCGGAATTGCTGGGAGTTGTGGTCTGAAGCTCCACGACGGTAAGTCGAAGGAGTATATTCAGATGTTCACCAGGTCGTCGTGGCCGAGGTGGAAGAAGAAGTGGTTTTACTGGAAAGTTACCAAGGAAGACAACCTCTCGTTTGTCGAGAAAGCCGCCGAGAGGTCTCCTTCCTGGTATTCAACTCCCAGTAATCTTGACCGGATTGCCCCCTACATTCAAGCCATCAAAGACTTGAAGACGGGGGGCTTACTGGATGGCACGTGGTGAAGGACTTCATCACGCGCCGCATTAGCCCCTTGAAGAAACGAGTTCCTCCTATGTGGAGGTACTCGGGGAAAGAAGACCCGACCATACTTCTTTTGCTAAATTTGTTGCAGACTTGGCTGCAGCGAGGAAGAAAGCAGAGGAAGCTACCTTTTCCCTTAAGCGCAAAGCCCCCAAGGTCAAGGTACCCTTCTATTACGACAACAAGTCTTTCACAGTTTCTGCTTCTCGTGGCTTTATAAGGCAGCTAGAAAATGAGATCTGGAAGAGTTTCATGTCTTTTGTGAAGGAAACTACTGCTCCAGTAGAACCTGAGGTCGAGGGGATCGGTGTTCTTAAGGTGGTCGAGACAGATCTCGGCCACTCGGAGAGTCAGGAAGATGAGACTCCTGTTCCTTCGATCGAATCTCAACCCACAATAGTTGAGAAGAAGTCGAAGAAACCTTCCGTTGGGAAGGTTGCTCCCAAGTTCCGGGTTAGATCCAGCGCGCAGAGGTATGTGAAAAATAGAAGTGTAAGAACATCATTTATCCTTTGTTTTTCACAAGTTGACTTACTTTTTGTTTTGCGATCTTAGCCCAACTCCTTCAGCCTCCAGAGATGCTTCTATTGAGAAGCCCATCGCCACCTCTTCGGCCTGCGAAGGTGTGACTGCGGTAGTAGCTGAGGCTCCAGCTACTATTCTCGTAGTGGAGGAAGTCGTCGCTGCTGAAGTCGCTACGACCACCGAGGTAGTCGTAGGGATGGAAGTGGAGACGAAGGAGGCCACGAGGGAGACACCGGGAGTCGGTTGTGGTGAGAGTTCTGATCACTATGCCGGTAAGGAGGTTATCGAGGACGTTCCTTTCGGTCCTCCTAGCAGTGCTTCCATCACAGAATCAGAGGAAGGACAATACTTTAATTTCTGCTCTAATTTCTTTGGCCCTGCTACTATCGTAGGATCTTTCGCCTACCAGTCTCGCGACTGAGTTCCTCACCCTAGTAACATTCCCAACTATGGGGATGTCTTCGATAACGAACGTCTCGAAGGTGTTTTTTGGAAACGAGTCGAGGAGATGGACGGGCTGAAAGATCCGTCACAGATAGTCTCCATGTTTGCTTGGTCAAGCATGAATGTAAGTATTCATCGACACTTATATTCGTGGTTTTATCCCTGCTTTTTATCATCTTTCTCTCCTGCAGAGAGCCGTGGAACAAGTTTCTACGATTTGCTAATATAATCGGCAACTTGTCAAATTGTGATAAGAAAAAGCAGTACTCTGCGAACAGGCAGAGAGGTGGTGAGTAACCGATTCTCGTAATCGTTTTACAAACCGATTACTTACTCAATACACGTAGAGGGTTGTCGTAGAAAAACTTACGACTTGGTACTAGTCGTAGGAAAACTTACGATCATGCATCAGCCGTAGAAATACTTACGACTGCTCGTCTGTGTACTCATGTCTACCTGTAAGACCAGGAGATTTTTGGTCATGTTATTTGATGATGAACACATTGACAATAAGGAAGACTTAGTTCTGGTGTTTAAGTGTTGATTACATTGTCTCTGAAACATGCTTGTTATCTTATTTGCTGACCTGTTTTTGAGTTTTGTTGAGTTCTGTCGAAAATCAACATTTGGCAAGTTTTGCGGTAGTACTGGCTCTGTGTCTGCGGAACTACCGCTAACAGGAACAACCACACAATTGTTGGCGGTAGTACCGGCTCTTGTGTTTTAGTTTTGAATTTCTTGAGAACGGTAGTTCCGGCTTTGTATCTGCGGAACTACCGGACACTTGTGAAAGCGGAAGTACCGCGTTGTCCGGTAGTACCATTGGTTTGCCAGCGGTAGTACCACGCTTGGTTTTTGTTTCTGACAAGCATCGCAGTGAAAACGGTAGTACCGTAGTCGAGGAATCCAGACAACGCAGAAGGTAATACCGCAGTTTGAACGGCGGTAGTACCACACAAAGGTATGACCGCAAGGTTGCGGTATGGATTTTCCAAAGAGTATGTTTTCGGAAGTTTTTGAGATTTCCCGAGGAGCGGTAGTTCCGCAGTGCTTTAAGCGATAGTACCGCTTGTGCGGTAGCACCGGGGATATAATGGTGGTAGTTCCGATTATACTTTGTAGGTTGTCGTTTTGAGGATTTGACTGATGATAAGTTAAATTCATAAGTTTTGGTTGTTGCATGATGCATGATAGTGTTTATGGGTGTGAGTGAGCTAATGGATGGTCAAGTTGGAGAACTTGTGCCAAGATTTGGTTTCTTTGGTCTTTCCATGTGCATGTTGAGCGTGGGGACGAATCACAGTCGGTGATGAGGTGGACTCGAACTAGGATGGGGAGGTCTGAGGTCTTGGAAGTCGTGGATGTCACGAGGTGGTTTGGATCGCGCTGGAGCATGTGGAGATCAAAGGTGGATCACGTTGGAGCTACGGGAGGCGGTTTCCTGGAGACTTACGACGTGGAAGTTCGGTTTTGGAAAGTTTTAGTAATTTTGGTAAAACCTGTGTTGGTAAGGGTTTCGGGTCCCTTATTTTCGGAGAGATTGATTTCGTGTTGGTTGCTAACACGGATAGAATCGTGCCTATAAGAGGTGGCAGAGGGGTGCGGTTTGTGTACGAGCTTTTAAGGGGCTTTTGGTAGTTTCTTGACCGTAGCTTTCTTGTTGTTTTGCTGCGGTTTAGAGGTCCTTCGATTGGAGGTTTTGAAGGGTGCTTGCTGAGCGCTTTGTAGACACAAAATCAAGTTTGATATATAAAGTTCAGATTCATTCAACTTTGATTCTTGATTTGGTGTTCTTGTTGTGTGCCTAAGAAAGCTTTTGTTGTGAAGTTCTTTAAGAAATCAACCGAGTGGTTCTGGTGTTCTTGCACACAAGAAGAAGTTGGAATTCGGGGGTCAATTCGTTGCAATCATTCAACCCCCCTTCTGATTGTCATTACGATCCTACACTACCCTTAACTTTTTCAGGTTTAAGAGTGACGAAAAGACCTGAGCTGATTCGCTCGACTTCGAAAAGACCGAGACGAAAAAGCTAAGGGATGAGGTCACCAACCTTCTGAAGAAGCTTCAGGAGGCTAACTTTGCAACTCAGAAATTGCGAAAAAATAAACAGTACGTGAATTTATGACTGCTTACCTTCTTGATCTTTATCTTCCTAACTCCTTATTTCTTTATAGAAAAAGAAGTCGAAAATAAAGCCCTTCAGGTCGAGGTGGGGGCTCTTCGGGTCGAGGTCTAGGAAAAGTCCTCAATCGTTCGCGAGATCGTCCGCATCGTGAAAGATAAAGATCAAGAAATTGAGAAGTTAGGTTCTCAATTAGTGGGTAAATAAAGCTTTATCTACCATTAAATTGTTTTTCCTTCTCGTAGAATCATTTTATCTAATCAACCCTTACTCTTTTTAGAGTGATTAATTGAAATAAAAAACTTCACGAGGCTTCGACTTGCACCCAGGAGGAAATGAAGTCGATGAAGATTAATATTCAAGACAATATTTCACTTTTGAACAACGTACCGGATGGGCTTCGTGCTGGAAAGGTCGCTCCTCGCGATGACACGATAGCTGCTCATACAAGTGCCATTGGGGAGCAAGTCGGTACATTGCAAGAGTTGGTGTCTACTCTGAAGACCAACCAGAATGACTCGATAAGGGAAGAGGTCAAAGGAGGCGTAAGATTTGTTTTAGCAAAGCTTAAAACCCGTGACCCCAACCTTAACCCCCATTCTATTGAAGCCGACTTCGACTGTATCGAATCTGAAGCAAACGATTAATCGAGGAAATGCAGTCGGTCGGCGAGAAAGTCGCAGAGGAGATGCAAATAGAATCTCCTTTGTCATAGTAGTCTGTAATAGGGATCTGTAAAGACAAACCCTTTTGGTGACGTGTAAATATATGATCCTTTCTTTCTTTGTGCAAATTATCTCGTAGAGTAGTTAGTAACTCGTAAGATAATAAAAAAGAAAAGAAATAATCATACCAGATATGTGTAATTCCTCCTTCCTTTTTCTTTTTTCTTGCGAATCATCTTGTAGAGTAGTTAGTAACTCGTAAGATGATAACTCGGAAAAAACTAAGACTAAGAAATGAAGTCATGTTTATAACTTTATCCTAGCCCCCTACTATTTGCTTAGTTTATTGGAATAAACTAAGGAAATAGTAAAGAAAGGGTTTCTGAAAACAAAGAGGTTTGTTCGACTTATAGCTCTCGAGTATCGATTATCTTGCACTAGTCGAAAGAGTGGAAACGAATCAACGCTAGGAAGTTCCCTCTAGTGGGCAGGACCACGTGCAGAAAGGAAGGGCTTCGACTAGGGGATGTTACCATCTTCAACCAGATTAATCAAATCAATTACGACAACTTGAGTAAAACAAACATCTAGAGTACCTTAAAAAATTCATTCGACCTTTTTCGATCTACCCGATAAGTTCGTCCTGGTAGCGAGAGTAGAAAACGAGACGACGCTAGGAAGTTCCTTCTAGTGGGCAGGACTACGTGCAGAAAGGAGAAGCTTCAACTAGGTGTGTTTCTTCCTCCGACCAGTTAAAACCGATCAAGTTTATCAGAAGTGGTCGAACGAATCTCAAAAGTGTGCTCTTCTTAGAATATTTTTCAAAATGAATAAATAAACTAAGGTGACATGAATTCGCTTAAAAGATTTTTCGACCATGTTTCTGAGCTCAAAAACTTTGTATTGTTAGCAAAAGTTAGGAACAAGGTGACACTAGGAAGCTCTTTCTAGCGGGCAGGACCACATGCAGAGAGGAGAGACTTCGACTAGATGTTATGTCCTTTCTCCGACCAGTGTAAAGGGGAAATGAGCGTATGAAGAATGGTCGAAAAAAATAAAAGCAAAATTCAAATAAAGACAATAAAGATAGAAAGAATCTGATACTTTATTGTCGTAGAGGTTTATTACACGTAAAACTTGCGTAAATGATCAATGTTCCAGAGTTTGAGAGAACACGGTCATCCTCTATTGCAAGTCGTACAGATCCTGGACGCGTAACTTCGACCACGGTGTAAGGACCTTCCCACTTGCGGGAAAGTTTATTCCGATTAGACTGGGATTGGATAAGCCTCGATACCAAGTCACCTACAGCAAGGTTGCGAGGTTGGACCTTACGATTGTAGTATCTGTGCAGGGCTTGTTGGTAGACTGCTGAACAGATTAGAGCTTGGTTCCTCTTTTCCTCGAGCAGGTTGATGTCATCCGCTCGAAGCTGTGCTTGGGTGGAATCGTTGAAATTTTCGACTCGCGTGGACCTGATCTTTAGTTCTGGCAGGAGCATGGCTTCAGCGCCAAAAACTAGAAAGAAAGGCGTTTCTCCTGTAGCCTGACTAGTTGTCATACGAATTGCCCATAATACTGAAGGTAATTCTTGCACTCAAGCCCCCGAGCATTTGACAAGCTGATCGAAGACTCGGGTCTTAATTCCCTTCATTATCTGGCCATTCGTTCTTTCAACCGCTCCGTTGTTTTGGGGGTGGGCAACAGAAGCGTAACACAATCGAGTTCCCAACTCGTCGCAAAATTTTTGAAATTTTACGCTCGAAAATTATTTGCCATTATCTGTGATGATCGACTTAGTACTCCAAATCGAGTTATCATGTATCTCATCATGAACCTTTTTGCTACTTCCATTGTTATCCCAGTCACAGGCTCGGCTTCTATCCATTTTGTGAACGTGTCAATAGCCACAAAAAGGAATTCGAATCCACTTGGAGCTCTAGGTAACGGTCCTAGGCCATCGAGACCCCAGGTCGCAAAAGACCAAGACAGAGGGATTGTTTGCAACGCCTGAGCCGGTTGGTGTATTTGCCTGCTATGAAACTGGCACTGCACACACTTTTTGACCAACTCCTTGGCATCGTAGAGGGTTGTTGGCCAATAAAAACCCTGTCGAAAGGCTTTACCGACCAGCGTCCTGTAAGAAGCATGAGTCCCACAGATGCCTCTGTGTATGTCGTGAATGAGTTTTAATCCTTCGCTCTGCGGAATACGTCGCATGAGCACCCATTGAGTTCCTCTTTTATAAAGGATTCCTTCGACCAAAGTATACATTTTGGCCTTTCGGGATAGCCGACCTGCTTCGAGATCATCATCAGGTACAAACCCGTCTGAAGATACTCATAGATGGGAGTCATCCAAGTATCTTCGTACTCTAGAGAGGCTGTTTCGAAAGGAGGCGTTTCTAGTTCTTCAACTAAGGACGACTTCTGAAGTTGCTCCAGAAAAAACTCCTTTTGGTACTGTGGATCGGGAAGATGCTATACGAGCAAGTTGGTCTGCGAGGAAATTATCCTTTCGATGGATGAATTGTACCTCAAAGCCCAAAAAATGCTTTTCTAACTTTCGAACTTCCGATAAGTACCGAGACATAGTCGGATTAGAGCACTAGTACTCCTTTTCGACTTGACTCACGACTACCTGAGAGTCTCCTCTCACGAGTAGTCGACGAATTGAGAGCGCTTTTGTGGCTCGTATGCCAGCTAGCAAACCTTCGTATTCTGCCACGTTGTTAGTGGCATGAAAGTTTAATTGCATGGCATACTTTAAGGTCTCTCCGGTAGGAGATTCTAGGACCACCTCAGCCCCCGAGCCACTTATAGTAAGTGACCCGTCAAAATACATCGTCCACTGGTCGTGGAAATTGTACTGGGGATCCTGAACAGGTTCAGGATTTGTCCATTCGGCGACAAAGTCTGCCAAGATCTGGGATTTAATGGCCGTTCGGGACACGAAATGGATGTCGAACTCCCCAAGTTTGACTGAATATTTTGCCATGCGTCCCGCTGTTTCCCTATTCTGGAGGATCGCTCCCAAGGGAAACTCAGACGACACAGCTAGTTTGTGCGCCTGAAAATAATGTCGCGGTTTCCCTAAAGACATTAGGAGGGAATATAAAAGTTTTTGCACCTGAGGGTAACGCTCCTTAGGTCCGTGTAAAACTTCGCTAACATAGTAAACTGGTCGTTGTACGTCTCACGTTCTACGACCAGTACTGCGCTTACTGCCTGTGGCGTGGCAGCTAGATAAATTAAGAGTGTCTCTCCTGGTTTCGGGGAAACCAGAACAGGAGCACTCGTAAGATACCTCTTGACCTCCTCAAAGGCTATATTAGCCTCTTCCGACCACTCGAAGCCCTCATGTTTCCTTAGAAGTTTGAAGAAAGGCAGTCCTTTCTCTCCCAGACGTGCGATGAAACGACTTAATGCCGTCATGCATCCTGTGAGTTTCTGGACTTCTTTTTTCGTGGTCGGGGGGCGCATTTGGGTGATGGCTTTTATCTTTTCAGGATTTGCTTCAATTCTCGTGCAGAGACCAAGAATCCAAGCAATTTTCCTGAAAAGACCCCGAGCACACACTTGTCGGGATTAAGCTTCAAGTGGTATTTTCTAAGGTTGCCGAATGTTTCCTGCAAGTCTATGATGTGATTGAGCCATTTGTTGCTTTTTACGACTAGATCAACAACGTAGCCTTCCAGATTTCGGCCTAGTTGAGAAGCAAAAGTCGTTTGCATCAAACGTTGAAAATAAGCCCCAGCTTTTTTTTAAACCGAATGGCATTTTGACATAGCAAAATATTCCAAACGGTGTAATGAATGCGGTCTTCTCTTCATCTTCTCGACACATATTGATCTGGTGGTAACCAGAGTATGCATCTAGAAAACTCAACATTTCACATCCTGTAGTAGAGTCAACCAACTGATCGATGCGAGGTAAAGGAAAATCATCTTTTGGACAAGCTTTATTAAGATCAGTAAAGTTTACGCACATACGCCATTTGCTGTTCGACTTTCTAACCATTACAGGGTTGGCCAACCGCTCTTGGTGGTTGACTTCTCTTATGAAGTCTGCTTTAAGCAACTTGTCCAATTCTGACCTAATAGCATCTTGCCGATCAAGGGCAAATCTTCGTAACTTCTGTTTTACGGGTACTTTATCAGGCCGTAAGGCTAGCCTGTGCTCGATCACTTCCCTGGGGACTCCGAGCATGTTGGATGCTTGCCACGCGAAGACATTTGCGTTTGCTCGGAGGAAAGTGATGAGGGCGTATTTCTATTTGGGGTCGAAAGAATCCCCAATGCGAACAGTCTTCGAGGGCTCCTCCGCGTCTAGAGGAATCTATTTGACTTGGTTGTTCGGCTTTGGTGCAGCTTTAGGCTTCGACTTGCTAGTCAAAGGCTGACTTTCATCTCGAGTTGGTATTTGTCCCACCATCTCAAGGGAACGACGGTCGCAAGAGTGCACCATCTTCTTGTCACAATATACTGTGATTACTCCTTTGGGACCTGACATCTTAAGATATTGATACCCATAATGAGTAGCTATCAAGAATTTTGCCAAAATTGGTCGTCTGAGTATGGCATTATATGCCGTATCGAAATCGACCACATCAAAGGAAATCTTTTTTTGTCCTGAAATTGCTTGGTGAGTCAAACGTTAAAGGAAGAGAAACTTGGCCAATTGGTTTGGCCGAAGACCCCGGTACGATTCCGTGGAAAGAATATCGTACTGGTCTTACCTTTGTCCTGGGCACCTGCATCTCATCCAGGGTACTCGTAAACAGTATATTTAATGAGCTTCCACCATCAACTAAAACTCAATTTACTTGACAATTGTTGATGGTGGGTTCGACCACGATCGGGAACCGACCTGGTCTAGTCGAAGGGATCGGGCAATCACCCTTCTCGAATGTAATAGTGACTTCCGACCACTTCGGTAATTTATTAACGAGAGGTGAGTCAATTGTGTTTACCTCGCGCTCAACAGCTTTTAGCTGTCTTCGTGACTCATATGCCGATGATCCTCCATAGATGTGATTGATGGTGTGTTGCAGATCCTGGAACGGCATCTCCTCCTCGTCATCCGACTCCTTCCATCCACTTGTTTGGCCTACCTATTCAAGAGTAGGAAGTGACCCCTTGCCGAGTAATAGTCTTCGAGTTTTCTTAGAAAACCCGGTCAGTTACGAAGATCATGCCCTTTTTTTGTGAAAAGGACACCACCTGGGTTTGTCGTTCATCCGATCTTGGCGCTTACCTTTATCTCGATCAGGATTCTGCTTGGGGACATGTCGGATATACGAATACATACGGACATGTCGGTGTTTTAGAACCGATCTTACGTAATGATTATTTGATTCGGATGGTCTCCACAATTGATCACGCAGACAAAGGAGACACGGAGATTTTTATATAGGTTCGGGCCTTCTCAATGAGAATAACAACCATACTCCTGTGTGTATTGTATTAGGTATCCTGATTACAATCAGTGGAAAGACTTGCGCTAATACTGCTACTGATTGTCCCCCAAAAAGCCTCTCAAAGCCCCCCATAAGCCTTTTTTCTTCTTCCCTATTACCTCTAAAAGATGCCTATTTATAGTATGTTGTGAAGGCGGTAGTCGTTCTAGGTCAGGAGGCGCTCATTACTCCGTTCTCAACCAAAATAGAACCGACTCAAAGCATTACTAGTTAGTTGGCCCAGTCCACCCCATAAATGAACTTGTGGTTGCACGGTATAGCCCAGATCAATGGCGCACAAAGTTAAGTCCTTAATTGCTACCCAGGCAAGGCAACCACATCCAAAATCATCCCCTTTACTGCACGATCACTCGCCCGTGTATGAAATCACTTTCGGTTCAACCCGGCCAAAGGTCACCCTAATCTTGGCACAACATCTTTTAATCACAGTGGCCGCGCCACAATTCCATAGTTCATTAAATCATGTTTCATCATGAGAGCATGTGATCACGAGTCTATCGAATAACTAAAATATGGCTAAACATATACGATACCCAAGTTGGTTCTACAATATGTCCAACTAAAATAAACCATCCTAAGGTGTCCAAGGGTTTATGTCATTCAAGGATACATGTCATTTGCAATTTATCAAGGAGGCATGTAATCAACTTAGCACAAATTGAACTAATTAAGAGTTTGAGCCCGTTTCTTTTGCTGGAACCAGACTAAAGTTTGTTTCGACCTTAGGCCCTTACGTGCGCACGTTTGCTGGCTATTAAAGCCAAGTGTGCGCCTCATGTAACAAGGGGATGACGAATCAATCTATTATTTCAGAGAGAGCTATATGCTTGTTCTTCCTAGGGTTTGATATACAATTGCAACCTAGAGAGGAATTGGGCATTCTCAACCCCGTTATTCTTGTGATTTCTTGTGTTTTGCAGGAGCAGCGACACGTCTACTTTGTGTGGTTGGGTAGACGGAATCACGAACGTGTGGTTGGGTGAATTCTTTTGTCGCAGGTTGTTGTTTTGATAGTGGTTGGCACCATCGGTTCGTCAGGTTACACAGATCGAGAGTTATCATCGATCCTACGTCGTGAAGATTGGACACTCTCCGTATCATCTTGGTATCAGAGCATCGGTTGCCACGGTAGGATCAATTTACCCGTAGTTAGATTTATTTATTTATTTCTGTCCTATACACAAAAAGGCAAAAACCCAAACCCTAGTTTCAAAATGTTATTTCTTGTGAGTTTCGTTGGGTTTTAATCCATTAGATTTTTTGTTTAGTGCTGATCTTAGAGTTTTATTTGCGTTGCTTAATTGTTGTGTCCAGTAAAAAAAAAAGCAATCTACTACAACACCGTATGCTACAGTGCGCGCGGCAAAAAGTATTTCCATTATGCTATAGTATACGCTGCAGTGCGCATTCCGCCCGTCATCGCCAGTTGCGTGCAGAAAAACAGAGTTTGTGCGCGAACTACCGTGCCGCGACCTGCTATAGTGCTGTGCAGAGTGCTTGCTACAACATATCACACAATGTTGCTGTAGTATCGTTCATAGTGCTGCTACAGTGTAACACACATTGCTACTACAGTGCAGAAGCCTGGTGTTGCAGATACTGCTATAGTAGCGTGTGAAAAATCCTTCGCTTATATTTTTTGTGAGCCAATTCAATCCTTTGTGAATACTTTGCTCCTATTGAGACTAACTATTGATATTGCTCTAGGGTTGCTCAATTACACTTTGCACACCTCTGAATTATTGTTTTCTTTCATAACCGAAAGTGGGGTTTTAAGTGCTGCTCTTGTGACAATTTGATTGGTCATGTTAAAAAAAATTCAGGTTATGTTGTTTCATCGTTTTGAGCAATCTTGTGCTCTATTTTATCTCATTGAGTAATTAGCTAGCGTCTCTCCATAATATGTGCAATACAAGCTAGTTGTTTATCACTTATATGTTTATATATTAGCTCATTCCTTTTATTGCAATAAGTTCAATCATTTTTGCGTGTGAGTTGCTTCGTTCTTCCCTTATATCGTAAGATAAAAAACTAGACATTGAAATTCTAGTTTGGATTGTTACCTAATTTTATGATATCCAAAAATTTAAGATTGTATAGGTAAATACTTCTCCCTCCAAGCTCTACAAATAAGTCATTGTCTAACAGTGCTTGTGTAATTGAATTCACTTAAACTAGCACATTGTATTGTCTACCATCATCAAAGTGCGTGCAACTCTTCAATTTCATCAAGGATGTATAAGAACTTCGGTCGGTAAGAGAAGGTGAGGTTGAGTGATTTCTACAAATAAAAAAATCCACATCCATATATATAGTTTTTATTTGTTGTTTGCACTAACCATGTCAAGAAAAGAAGGAGAACAAGCATATGTTACATAAGCTGACCTTGAGAAGCTCACAAATGATTTCAACACTCAGCTGAATGACAACATAAGTGTCTTGAGGAGGGAGATACTGGAGGAGCTTCGCAAAGAGCGGGGTCCAGTTGGTCTCCATGAAGAAGGCGATGCGCTTGATGAGAGCGATGAGGAGAGGGCTACACGATTCGCTAGAGAAGCTCCTGTGGATCGAGTCGCTGCCAACGCGGTTCGACCACCCTTTCTCGGGCGTGGGGGAGGTGTTTTGGGCATTAACCATGGCCAAGGGAGATGTCGTGGCCGTGGACGCGGCGGTGCTGCCCACATTGAGGACTTTGACGACGACTTTTGGCTACACCACAATGATAACTATCAACGTCATAGCCATCGTCATGATGACCAACACTTGGAGGAAAAATTTGGGAAACTCAAGTTCACTATTCCCAAATTTGAGAGCGCTTCCGATCGAGATGCATATCTCACATGGGAGCTCAAGGTAGAGAAGATCTTCCAGATGCACAATTATTCGGAAGAGAAAAAGCTACATATGACGTCACTTGAGTTTGATGGGTATACGTTGATTTGGTGGGAGCAAGTGTTGAACCAAAGAGAAGATAATAGGGAACCTCCAATTACACTATGGGCTGAAATAAAGCAAGTGTTGAGAGTACATTTTGTTCCTAATACTTATAAACATGATCTTTTTGATAAATTGCAGAATTTGTGGCAGGTAGGTTGCTCAGTGGAGGAATATTACAAGGAGATAAAGCAAGCTATGATTAGGGCATATGTACACGAAGATGAAGAACAAACCCTTGCATTTTTCTTTTTGGCCTAAATAAAAATATTAAACACATAGTGCAATATCAGTCCTACAATACTGTTGTTAGAAGATGTAAAACCAGCACCCAAGATAGAATCTCTCAACCTGAAAGTTCCATCATCCTCATCTAATGCCACCAAAGTACGCTTCAGTTTGGGATGAGGTACATTGTTCTCTCTCGATTGCAAAATCAGCACCTACATAAAGTGAGAAGAAGATGGCTTCATTCCCTACATCTTCAATTGATGCTACAATAAAGAGTAGAGAAATTCAATGTTTCAACTGTTTGGAGAAATTCAATGCTTCAACTGTTTGGAGCGTGGGCACATAGCTAGGGAGTGTCCTAACAACCGAGTTATGCTTGTGACGGAAGATGGAGAGTATGAATCCGCAAGTGAAGATGAGGTTGAGCCACAGTCATGAAAAAGGTAGATATGAAGATGCATCAGATGACAATGATAGGGTTGATATGTTGAATTATGAACGAGAGAGGCACTAGTAGTCACTAAAAATTTGAGCATACTTGCACAAGAAGGAGATGCACATCTGTAGTGATTCAACTTATTTCAAACACAAGCTAGGGTAAACAACAAGGTAATCAAACTTATTATTGATGATGGTAGTTGTCATAACTTGGCCAGCATTGAATTATGTGAGAAGCTTGGTTTAAATATGTTAAAATATTCACGTCTATATCATGTGCAATGGTTTAGCGAATGTGGGGATATGAAGGTTCAGTTTGTGGTGCAGGTTACTTTCAAGATTGGTGATTATGAGGACACCGTTGAGTGTGATGTGGTGCTATGACCGTGTGTCATTTGCTATTGGGAAGACCAAGACAATATGATAGAAGTGTGCAACATGATGGCTGCTCCAATAGATATGCTTTTAAGTAGAAGGGGAAGATACAGGAGCTTAATCCAATGACTTCTAGTCAAATACATGGTGAATTTTAGCAAAAAAAAAGCTTGTTGAAAATAACGGTAAAAAGAAAGAAAAGAGTGATTTTCACACATCGGTGAGTCAGTGCCATGAGCCAAATATGAGAGGAAAAAGTAAGAGTGAGGGAGGGTTGGTTATGTTAGCCACAAAATCATATTTGAGGGATGTGAGCAATAACCCATCAAAGATACACTTTGTGCTTGTGTACAAAGATGCAACTGTTTTGCTTTCAACTAACGACTTAGCCTCTCTTCCTAGTGGTGTTTTCTCTCTTTTGCAGGCATTTGAGGATGTGTTTCCGGAGGAGATACCAACGGGTCTTCCGCCACTACGAGGAATAGGGCATCAAATCGATATAGTTCACGACGCATCACTTTCAAACCGTCCACCATACTGTACCAATCCGAAGGAAACCAAAGAAATTCAGCGTCAAGTGCAAGAGCTACTTGAGAAAGGTGGTACATAGAGAATGTGTATTGATTGCCGTGCCATTAACAATATTACTATTAGATATCATCATCCTATTTTTAGGTTAGATGATATGCTAGATGAACTTAGTGGTGCTATTATATTCTCCAAAATTGATTTGAGGAGTGGATACCATCAGATTAGGATAAAACTTGGTGATGAGTGAAAAGCTGCTTTTAAGACTAAATTTGAATTGTATGAGTGGTTAGTCATGCCTTTTGGTTTATCTAATGCGCCGAGTACATTAATGCGATTGATGAATCATGTTTTAAGAGTATTCATTGGTAAATTTGTTGTGGTATACTTTGATGATATTTTGATCTATAGCAAAACTATAAATGAACACATTGATCATACTAGACAAGAGCTAGAAGTGCTTAGAAATTAGAAACTATATGCTAATATTAATAAATGTACTTTTTGTACTGATAAAGTTGTGTTCTTAGGCTATGTTGTTTCTGGACAAGGTATTGAGATAGATGAATTTAAAACTAAAGCTATTAAGAATTGGGCTACCCCTGTAAATGTTAGTCAAATCAGAAGCTTTCATGGTCTTGCTAGTTTTTATCGTTGTTTTGTTAAAGATTTCAGCGCCATTGCTGCCCCATTAAATGAGTTAACTAAAAAGCGTGTTGTGTTTGAATAGGGTGTGCCACAAGAAAAAGCTTTTCAATAGCTAAAAAAACGTTTAATTGAAGCACCATTGCTTGTTTTCCTTGATTTCACCAAGACTTTTGAAATTGAATGTGATGCTAGTGGAATAGGTATTTGTGGTGTTTTGATGCAAGAAGAAAAATTCGTAGCATACTTTAGTGAGAAACTAGGAGGCGCTCAATTGAACTATCCTGTGCATGATAAAGAATTGTATGATTTGGTACGTGTGCTTGAAACTTGGCAACATTATCTTTGGCCTTAAAAATTCGTTATTCACTCTAATCACGAGGCTTTAAAATATTTGAAAAACCAAGCTAAACTGAACCATAGACATGCTAAATGATAGAATTCATTGAAACTTTCCCATATATTGTTAAGTACAAGAAAGAAAAAGAGAATGTGGTGGTTGACGCTTTATCTAGAAAAAATGTATGACACAGACGCTCTTGAGTTGGAGAAATGGTCCCTGCTGTATGACACAAACAGTGCGAGGTATGGAATTATGGCGACCAACATGTCTGAGGTGTACAACAGCGTGTTGGAAGGTGTGCAGCACCTCTATCACCGCGACCGTTGAGGAGACCTGGACTCTCAAGGTCGGTTACTTCGTCAATAGAGCAACCGCAGCGAGGCGACAACTGAAAGAAAGGAAGTAGTGGTCTGAGAACATGAATAGGATATGGACCAGAAGATGCAGAAGACTGGTATACACGACATCTTGGTGATCGATGGCCTCAAGAGGAAGTATGAGATTAGGCTGAGGCAAAAATATGTTAACAGTCATGACAGGGGGAAAGAAAATATACATGCACCCTGGGTGATGTGGCTACATGCACCTGCAACAAGCCAAATCTCCTGCACAAGTCATGCTTGCATGTGAACAAGGCGTGTGCGCAAGTCAAACAGATGTCTACGCCGTATATCTTTGAGTACTACACCATACAACATCTTTTCGGTACATGGAGTGCAGAGTTTCACTTGTATGGCTTGGACATGAATTATAGGGATCTTTGGGCAGATAGGGTGAAATGGGCCCGAGCAAGGCTTTGAAGTCAACTAGGAAGGGACAATGACAGACGCGACCCTTCCGGAATGACATGGATAATAATCAGCGTGGGGGCCTGAGCCACGCGATGAAGTGCAGGATATGCAAGACCCTTGGCCACTCCATGAAAGACTGCCCCAACAGACCGAGCTCATCTAGTCGTCATTCCATGCCATAATTAATTGTGTTGTCTGCATGTACGGGGGCAGTCATTTAATGTAAACAGCTAGTATGCTCATATTTGTGCATTTCTGTACATCATTATTTCGTAACACGTATGTATTTCGGTATTCTATTTGTTCCGAGCTGACTCACCCTTGTTCCGTGTGCAATAGCAAAACATTAGGTTGGCATTGGAGACGTTGGACTACTATACGAAGATACTGGAAAAGTGTAAGTGGCTTGCCGAGAGGGCTAAACCCTACCTAAATTTTTCTATGAAGGATGCGCCGGTACCACCAGAGTTTACACACCCGCAATATGTGTGTGAAGAACTGGACGAAGATCATTCAGTCTACACACCCAGCCACCGCCGCCCAGGCGTACTACACGTGCAGGAACATCCTTGTAAGAGAATCTTACACAAACATCGTTTTTCACACCTTACGTTGCATTTCACATAGTTCCAACTTTATCTGCGCATAATGGCAGCCCAAGATGTGTTGCAAATTCTTGCAATTGATCGACAACTCGAAGATGTACGATAGGACGTTCATCCAGCAAAAGTACATGCACATATGCGATGCGAGCTAAGACCTATCAACGATGGAAACTTTACCTACCCGACCCTATTGAAGAGGAACCAATCGACAAGGGGAAGGATTCCGCTAGTGAGACCGACGACCGTCCTAGACCTCCATGTCACCCTGGCACACTCCGGATCGATAAGGTAAGTGAGCTCAATTCACATCCTAATTATTGATTTCGCCTTTCATTCTACTAACATCATCCAATCGTCTAGCTTGTCTCGCAAAACATGCATGATTTCGACACTCGCCGCCACCGTGGGCAGTACCGAAACAAGGGGAAGGGGCCGATGCACCATGAAGATTAATTTCAATCCTCCTTTTTTTGATTCCAAAAAAGTTGTGCGTGTATCTTAAGTGTTTTTCAGTTTGTTGATTCGTGCATGCTGTCATTTGGAATGCACGTAATGAAACCATGCATGGCATGTAATTCACAAATCACATTTTTTATTATGAAATTTCATCAATTTTATTTTTCAAATTTTAGTTTGCAACTCCACGTGAAATGTCGAAACTCACGTGACTCCCCCCGGTTTAGGGTTTTATGATTTCATGTGAACTCGGAACCGATCTACTCCGACAATACGCACATAGGATACAAAATGTGCATACAAATATAGCACAACATAAGTGCATTGTAACATCCCGTTTTTCTGAGTTTTTTGAAAATTTTTAAAATAAAAATAACCATTTGGTTTATCGGGTTAATAAAGCTTAAACTTGAAATTTCAGAAAAATAAAAACAATTTAAATTGAGTTAACCAAACTTCAATTAAATCAAAATTTGATTTATTTAAATTTTCTTAAAGTTTTGTTGTGTTCAAAAGTCAAAAATAGTATTTAAGGTTTTTTCGGACTTTCTGGAAGTTAAAAAGTGTTTTTCTTGTGTCCCAAAGTTAAAAATAATTTGTTTGCAAAATTTAAAACTAAACTATAGTTATAAATAATTTTATTAAGTTCCATTTAATTCAAGGGATTTCTGTGTATTTTTTTGAATTTTTGGACCTAATTAACTATTTTTATAAAAAGCCTTTTCTATTTCTTGCATTTCTTAATTCAGAAACCCATTCGAAAATCCCAAATTCAATTGGGCCGAAAGCTTCGCTTCGACCCGTTTCCCTTCGCGCGCTCGACCCGCTCGCGCGCAGCCCGGCACGCCGCGCCAGCCCATCTCCGAGCCGTGCTCCTCCCTCTCACTGGCGCGGCGGGCCCACTCGCCAACGTCGCCCTCCCCAACCTTCTTCCTCCTTCCTCCTCTGCTCGTCAGGCCCCACACCTGCGGCCGTGCGCTCGCGCCCGAGTTTTCCGCCGACGCCTCGTCCCGCCCTGCCCTCGCAGTGCCCTCGTCAAGGCGCATTTATCGCGCGCGTCCCTCGCCGCCCTCTCCCTGTCCCGTCGCCGTCCCCACCTCGCCTGGCCCTTATCCTGTGCCAGCCCGAAGCTCCCATGGAGCACCCAAGCCGCGTCTCCTTCCCGCTCCTCCTCAGCACCTATAAAGGCGTGCACCTGACGCCCCTTCTCCTCCTCTCCCATTCCCCCAACTCACTCTCTCTCTCTCTGTCGCCGGAGATTTGAGCTCCAAGAGCTCCGGCTGCGCTCCTCATCGCCGACGATTGCACCACCGGGGAAGCTCCTCAACCGCCTCCGCCCACACTGTTGGCATCGCCTCGTCGCGGAGCACCTCGTGCGCACTTCCACTCCGCCGAGCTGCCACCGGAGCCTCGTCTCCATCTCCGAGCCGCCGTCGCCGCATCTCTCCCTCGCCGCTTGTCTTTTCTCCCCGCTCTCGCATCGCAACCGAGAGCATCACATTCAGTGCGCTATCCTCTGCATTTTGGTACCACCCGCCAGGCTTACCGTGGCGCGGAGCACTGGCGAGCCGCGCAACCTAGCGCCGCCGTCCCGACGCCGACGTGGCCGCGCCACCTCCATGCCACCTAGCGCCACGTCATGGCCACATAGGCGCCACCTCGGCCGCCTCTACCTGCGTGGTGTGCACGCATGTCACACACGCGCGGCAGGCCCTGTTGCGGTGAGCCGGGTCCACCGTGGACCGGCACACGCCTGGACCAAGTCCACTCGTGCGGGCCCACCTATCAGCAGCTCAGCTCCTTTTTCTTTTAGAAAATAAATCCAAAAAAATCCGAAAATCCCCTCGCTGACGTCAGCTGACGTAATAATTTGATTTTCCTTTGGAAAATTAAATCCAAAAATCTCTATTTTCATTATTTCTTGTAATTGTCAACTTCCGAAGGCCGTATCTTCTCCGTATCGAACTCCGATTCGAGCGATTCAAATTTCTAAATTTATGTAAATTCAAGATCTAGCTATCTAACCTAAAATTATTTCACTTGGAGTTCATTTGAGTGTCATTTGAATTTATTTGAATTTTATTTGAATTTGGCTCGTTTTCGCGTGTAGATTTCGACGAGTCTAGGGAACCCGAATACTTCGAAGAAGTAGATCCTCAAGCATTTGAGCAAGGCAAGTTACACCTTTGATCATATTGAATCCCAGTATTTCAAAGTATTTAAATTCTGTTTTAAACTATTATTTCACGTGTATTTAAATTCAAGTAATTTAAATCCTTGTTTTTTACTTTGTAGTTATCCCTAATTCCGTTGTACACCCAATTTTGATATTGAATCACCCACTCCTTGATACCTTAGTGGAAATCTGGTTGATACATTAGTAAGAACTAGAACATGTTGAAAAATACTATGCGTAGTTGGAACTTAGACCAAAAATATTTACTTTAGGGAATTTAGCAATAAAATCACGTATGATTTAAAATGCTGCTATGGTATTGTCTTTACCATAGAAATTTATAAAATTGTTTGACTTGTTAAGCAAAATAAAAATTGGTTTGGACTTGGGCGAAATAGATGTTTGGATGGGTGCATGTCCATGCACGGGATCGACTCATTTCTATGGTCGAGGCCCAAGGTTTGTTTGGAAGTCGCCCAAATCAGTTAAGGACCGGTCTTCGAGCCGCGCCTTGCTAAGCCCCATCATACTACCACATGCTCTGTGTGGGCGGGACCTAGCTAAATAATTTGCATCACTTCGCCGTGGTTGTGCATCCGGTTGTGTGGGTGTCTTTCATAACCTACTTTTATGTATTTCCACCTGGCGCAAGAGGGGGCCTGAACCCAGCGGGTTTCTATCCAAAGGGAGCGAAACCTTAGCGAGGCAGGACTACGGTGGGATGACGCATTGTAAAAGCTTTGTGATAATGACTTAGTCGCACACCTTCGGCAGTGTGTCAGACGGACATTATAAGTCAATTATCTCTTGTGGGTAAAGTTATACAACCTCTGTAGAGTGTCAAGAACTATTCGAATAGCCGTGTCCACGGTCAAGGACATGCTAGCAAAGACACTCAAAGTTAGTTTTTGGTTTTGTTTACAAAAGACTTTATTAAATTGTTTTGGATTTCTATCCAAATGGGAATTGGACGGGTAGCCATGTGATAGGAGGGTATCCTTCACCACTTGTTGATGAATGTTATCTGACTATAAAACTCAAGATTTGGAAAATGAATTTTAGCTATGTGATAAACTGCCTCAGAAACTTAGTATGAATATTTAAATGAAAATTGTCGCTTTATGCAAATTAAACCATATAAGCCTCCTATTGATAAATCCTTGCATGCATAAATCTGTTATTTGACGGGTGTGACTTGCAAGCATGGTTGTTGTGCTCACTCTTGCTTAATTCAAATATTGAGCAGGGGAGGAATGCTACAAGGAGAATGATAACTTGGACGACTAGGCTACGCCTCCAGGCGATTGCCTGTGGCAAATCGTGTGGCATATCTTGCCGTTTTTGCTTCTGTTGTATTTTGCTTATTGGCTTTACGCCCCTTTTGTAACGAACTTAAATTATGTTGAATAAATCGCATGTTATGGTTGTGTTACCATTTCTTGTTTGACTATGTGCACTAGTTGTTCCTGGACTAGTGTATGAAGCACAGAGAATCTAGGGTCCTTCGCTCCCGAGTTCGGCATGCATACACATCTATGCAATGTAATTACACACGAGATACAACATGGCTCACTCGTCTGAGCCACTCTCTACTCGTTGCGTTTGCATCTGTGTGTGTGTCCTGGTTTTGCGTTGAGCATATCCTGTGGGATGCGTTAACTGGTCTGGAGAGCATGTATCGGTTCGAAGGGGGGTACGAGACCGTTGAGTAGACGGAGGTGCATCAGCAAGCTGACTTTGGCCTAGTTGAGTTTGTCTAATGTCGTCCAACTGAGTTATCCCAAACTGGTTACCAGCTGCAATCATATCATTAATGAACGAATCAAGAATTCCGCACCTGAATCGTTCGCCCTTAGGTATGGTGTCTTCACATCACTTGGTGAAGAGGAGCTCTGGCCTTGACCGTGCGATGTACCAGCGCCCTCGAAGGAGCTCTACCCTTGATATGATACTTTGTACTGGTCAATGTACGATAGGGGTGGGTGCCCTGGGTGCGATGGTCCAAACCCTGACGCCATGTACTGCTCCTTGGCAGTAGCTGACATGGACATCTCCTCATCGGTTGACGGATGACTGTCACCCCACGCTCAACTAAAGGCTGCAAGATGGAATAATGTTAGCGAAATCAATATTCAGGACCTAAGCTGAACATCTCGTGCCTACTGGATGTGCAGTGCAGATGACCGAGGGGGAGCGCCAGTCTAAGTAGGGGTTGTGGACGACAGAAGTGATGCATTGCGATGGACGTACGGTTGGAAGATGACATGATGTTAGCACAACCTAAGGCATAATAAAAAACAGAACATGAATTTATCCATAACTTACCTCCCCGTCAATCTGCAGTATGGATAACTGACTGGGGGTGCTACAACGCCCGCCGGTCTGACTAGGCCGTGTTGACCTAGCAGGTGAGCATGGTGGCCCACTCGGTGCACAGCGTGTAGGACATCGTCTCTCGACGTACCACAACTCATGTTCTTTATTATATTCTTGGACTCCGCGAAGATGTACTTCATAGTGCTAAGAAGCCTCGGTACGGTGTGCTCTAGGTGTGGATGGTGGTCTCGGATGCACTTGCGATCCGCTATAGGCGCTCGAACTGAAGTGATAGACAACACTTGTTCAGTAAAAAAACAATACAAATTTCATCAATGAAGCGAGCAAAGGTTGTCAATGTCTTACGGTGTCATCACGCCGCGAAGCGTTGTATTGATTGGATGAGTGACAAAGCCTCTCCTCTCACGTGACCTGCTCCGAACGCTCTGGTGGAGGATGGGTGAGTCTGGTGCGTAACTTTGGTACGTACCACTCGATGTACTGACAGTATGTTCGTATGTCGTACGGTCGCTGCTCATGTAGAACCTCATTGTGCACTGCCTCTGTCCAAGCTGTAACCCACTTATGCTGGACTGCCCGCCAGTTCTCAGCATATGGGCCCACCCTCGATTGCCTATATTCAAGAATTCCTGCGTGGATTGCACGGATAGTCCGTGTGACACTAACGCGTTCATGAAATCTGGGCTCCATGGAGCCCATATGATGTCGTTGCCGTGCAACAACTCGAACTCATTGTGGAACACCAGGGAGCACCTCATCGGTCCGACCTTGGCCCAACGTAATTTGTCAGCAGTGCACCGGTGCCCATAGTGGGCCCGTCTATCGAGTTGTGCAACTCGGGGTACAGGTGCACTGTTGTCTGTATGGTGGTCCGCCCAATAGAGAAATGCTCCCAACTCCACAACTGCAAGAGCACGTGTAGACTGCAAGGACCGGTGTCGTGCCATGAAGCGTTACATAATCCCCTGTATGTAGCGCAAAGGATGGTTGATCCCCAACTGTAATGGGGCATCTTCTCACTCTCTGCGTCAGCCAAAGACTCGGTGATGCGGACAAAGCTGAGGTACACCCAATCGCCCTGTATGGTAGGAAACAGGGCTCAGCTAAAGAGATGAAGAAGGTAAGCGACGAGGTGCGTCCTAATAATCTCGTTAGGTGCATCGACCGAGCATTGATTGAAATTCCTCAGCCATGTTCAAGGGACACTACGGGCGCTGCCCGAGACAGATATGCTGAATCGATGCCCTAATCGGGCTTCCAATTCGCCAACGGATGGACTGGAACAAGTGACTCACCCCTGATCGGGAGACTGGTCAAGAAGGAGACATCCTGGAGAGTGACTGTCATCTCCCCCCACCGAAAGTGGAAGGTGTGCATTTTGGGTCTCCATCTGTCGATAAGTGCCAACATCAGACTGCCGTCTAGTGTGAAGTAGCATCTGACCGAGAGTATCATCGCAAAGGGCAACAAGCCTGTGACATAGCGAGCGTCGAGCTACCAGTAATGCTTCTCTAACCGAAGCACGAGGGGTGGAGGGTCATTCATGTCCCCGGTGATCCACAACTTGCATCGGTGATGCTCGTCGTAGAAGGGTTCTAGTAGCTCCGATCGAGGCATGGCTTGCAAGAGATGAAATGTCGAGTCAGTTTGAATCGAATGGAAAGGAGCAAATAAATTATGACATATTAAATACGACTAAATTACTTACGACAAATTATTCATGACTAATTAACTACGAATTAAATAATCACCAATTAATTAGTTACCATTAATTAATTATGCCCAATCAAACAACACTAATTTAATCACCAGTTATTAACTACAACTAATTCATTACCAATAAATTAATTACTCGTAATTAATTACCAATAAATTAATTACGACTAATTAATTACTAGTAAATTAATTATGACTAAATAAGTATGACTAATTAATTATGACTAATTAATTGTGAGAAATATTTATGACTAATTAATTATAACTAATTAATTGCGCTTAAATTAATTATGCTTAAATTAATTACGCTTAAATTAGTTATGACTAATTTATTACCACTAAATTAATTATGACTAACTAATTACCGCTATTACATCTAATTAATTATGACTAGTTAATTACCACTAATTAATTCGCACTGAATTAATGAAGACTAATTAATTACTATTAATTATTTACCACTACATTAATTATGACTAATTAATTATCGCTAAATAATTACCACTAATAAACTAGGGCTTAATTACTTACGGCTAGTTAATTAAGTCTAATTATTTACAACTACATAGTAATGATTAAATTAATTATGACTAATTGATTAAGACTAATTAAATACGACTAAAGTAATTACGACAAATGCATTGGAGAAATAAATTACCTTTTCTTGATGGCGACCGTTCTATACTAATACGTTCCTAAGAACTACTCTAAACACTCTTTAATCTCAATTTTTTTATTTCTATTCCCTCTGTTCTCAGCGACGAGCACGAAAACGAGAATGAAATTGAGAATGACTAAGAGCGAGAGTGACTCGATATTTATAGCCGCGCGAACGCAATTCCCACAGACAGTGCAACGACAGGAGGGGAATTGGATTCCCTCCCACGTGATGTTTTTTTGCGTGCCAGGAATCATTCGCATGCAAGGGGTATAAGTGTGATGGATAGGATGAAGGATGGGACGGGTGGGTATCTGAGCGCGAGATGAAGGCAATATCGTGCCATGGTGGCACAGCAGGGGCGACAATCCGGGCGAGGGGGTGCAGACGTGCCACATGGCGATTTCTGGGCAAGGGGGGCATAACCGCCCTGTCCGGACCTCGAGGGCGCGACACCAGTGACGTGACGGCACAGGCCATCTGCCCCGGGGAGTGGTCAAGATAATATGGACTATGTGGGCTTTCGCCATGTGAACAACCAGTTTTTGTTAATAAGGACGCTAATTTGACACGTAGGAGGAAAAAAGGAAAATTGATTATTTGCCACTCCAAAAGAGTGGATTTGATGATTTGTCACTGTATGTGTGGATGATATCTGGGCCCCGATGCCATATATCATCCACCTAAGTGACAAATAATCAATTACCAATCTTTGGTAGTGGCGTATGATCAAATCCAAAAAAAACTCCGCTTTGTGTCCGGTGCTTTTGTTGACTGCGTTGCGGTGCGGGCCCTACGCGGCTGCTGTTTCTCGTTTCTTTTCATGCGTGCGGCCTTGTTCACCACACCAAAACCCTCCATTTTTTCCCATTATTTTTCCGATCCCTCTCTCTCTCAGCTGCTTTCTCTGTGCACTCCGCACTCGCATGCTCGCAGGGCGCAGCTATTCCTCATTTCCTCCGCCTCCCCGACCCCGAGTCCCCCGAAACCCTCGAGAAGCTCCGCGCGGGAGCAGCAGCTGCTTCGGCGATGGACCCGGCTTCGCTCCTGGAAGCGTATCGCCGCGACCGGCGCCGCCTCCTGGGCTTCCTCCTGTCCGCCGCCGTCGATGGCGGCCGCGCCGTCGACCTCTCCCGCGTCGACCTGGACGCCGTCAGCGCCGACTACGCACTCGAGTGCGTCGCCTCCGGTAAGGCAAACCCCCTCTCTATACGCGCGCGCTTGTGCGAGTGCGCGAGCCGTATGTGTGTGCGTGTTGAGGTGGGGCGTTTTGGAATTGGATAAATCTGATGTCTGGTTGCGCGTGTGCTTGAATTAAACAAGGCGCGGAGTTTGATGCTTCAGAGTCCACCAGGAGGTACTTTGACGAGAGGAGGTACCCGATCATGGTATGGGCGAACTGATCACTCGAAATTTCCTCTCCATTTCAGATCGAATTGATTGGTTACTTGTTTCATTGGATAGTTGCTCCTGAGCACGAAACGAGTAGTGTTCTATCAGCAGAAATGTTTGGGAGCAGTGGGGAGGACGGGAGCTAAAAGTTATTCTAATAGTTTTTTCTCTCTCTAGTTTGCATTTAAAATGCGTGTAATCACAACAATAGGAACATGAAGGAACCATAGTTTGACCTTGCTAAGCCTATGTTGAATTTGAATGGAAGCATGTTTACGTTCTAGTATTCCACCAAAGTTGTAAAACATTAAGAACCGGACTGTACGGTGCAAATATTTGTATGCGGCTAAGTACAAGTCTTTCGGTCCTTCCTCAACTATAAGCAGCATGTTCCTATAGTATATTTAATCTGAGATGACTAGCCCTTGATCTGAACTCTACTGAGAGTTTTACCAGATTTCAGCAGTACAATGTAATAAACATTTCTCTTTTAATTTTGATCTGTCAGTTTTTTTTTTCCAACCTACTCTGTACTTAAATCTTCTTGATCATATAGTTGCTGACTTCCCTCCATGCTTTTGGAGGTTTCTAAATGTCTACTGCATGAATAAAGGCCATGGATTCAATTGAGTTTTCCATTTCTCCTTCTTAGTTAAACATACAAAGTTTAACATAATGAGGACTGTCTTCTGGCATTATCAAACAATCAGGCACTCAATAAATTGTTACTCACAATTTTGTGGAAAGTTACGGTAATCCTCCGTATAAGGCTTTATTTGCAGATAATTAATTACTATCATTTGACATAGTGTTTGATGTTTTGTTCAATGTGATAAACCTATTACACCTTGGTCTGCAATTCACCAATTCTCGAAGTTAAATAGTAGTTTGCCCATGAAGTACTGCTTGGAATTTTTCTGTAATTTGTTATGAATTTTTCATTCAACAGATGGGGTCGTCATCAAGGAACTCATATTTTCTTCTGTCAAGGCCGGAACTCTCTGGTTCCCCTCCAAAGAAAGCAGCACCTGACATTGGGCCCCAAGCACCCGCAGAAGAGAACTCAAGTACAATAAAACAATCTAGCGATTCTTTTAGAGTAGCCATTAACATTTTGGGAACATCCTATGGTACCAAGGATGTTAGTTTGGAAGATATTTCCCCTCAGCAAGTAAAGAAAATGGATATTCTTTCTCTAGGTCTACCTAGATTAAGCACAGGTAGAAAATTGTACATGCTTCATTTGTGTTGTGCTCTATTTTTCTTTGGATATAGCTCCCCTGAATCTTCAATAGATATATGATATCCTGTAAGTTATTTTCAATTTTCTAACTTTATTTAAGTTTTCTTGAACCGGTCGTATACTTTTTATTCACCCTTTAAAGAATTGTCCGATGATGATATAAGAGAAACAGCTTACGAGGTCCTTCTGGCTTCTTTATTTGTCAGGTAATTGTCACATAAATGTGTGTGTGGTTGTTTGCATACATGCATGGTGTGTATTCATATTTACATTATACATTTATTATTCTAATTCTTCCTTAATGATATGTAACCAACAGTGGAAAAATACACTTCTCTGAAGAGAAGAGAGAAAAGAAGCCTAAATTCTTGAAGGGTCTAAGGTCTAAGATGGAAGGATCAAATTCATCACCTCAGCTGGAAAATTACTATACTCACCTTCTTGATTTGATCCGAGTACAAATGGAGGCAATGTCTCCTTCACCATTTTTTGTGCTGTTTAGTCTTTCTTTTTGGTTAAATTAAAACCTTTTTGGTATCTGCTTGCTTGGAATCCATGGCAATGGTGGCAAGATTCTTCATGTTCACATGCATGTGCTCTCCTCTCATTTCAATATTTCATGTTTGTGGTTGCTGAGTACTGGACGTGTGCATAATAAACTGAGAAAGCAAAGTTCTAGCAAAGATCAGAGGACACTTTTCGTTTTTTTTCTCCAGTCGTTTTAAAATACCATTTTCTTCTCGTTCCTCTAGACTCTAGGTTTTCGCATGGTGATCCAAGGACAAAAGGTTCTAGCTAAGATCAGAAGTCCATTTTTCTTTATTGGCCATTGATCATTTTGATCTTCATTTTCTTTCTATTTCTCTTGATTATGTGGCAAGGGAATAGTGTGGAGAGAACTCATTATAAACAAAATCATTTCAGATCTCAGAATCTATGGATGCATTGACTAAGAGAGCTTTAAGACTTATTAGTTTGAAGATGGTGCAAGGACAGCTTGATGTGCCTTGCATATCATTACAGCTCTTAAGTTCTGTTGGCAAATTTGATTTCCCAACAGAAAGACTGCGTGTGCAGTGGCAGAGAAGACAGGTAAGCACCTTTAATTGTTTCTGTCTACAGTATGGTCGTCTGTTTTAACTATTGTTCATGATTCTTCTATCCAGGCAAATGTTCTAGAAGAATTACTTCTCTTCTCAGCATCTTGTGAGTACAATATGAGTGAAACATTGCGGATAGTTCTCTCTAAGCTAAAAAATACAGAGGCAAGAACTAGTATTCATATTTCATACCGTTTTGTATTAAGTAATGTTACTAGTGTCTCAGAAGCCACATCGATTATTTAATCTTTCTGTTCCAATTGGGCTTTGTTCTGATATTGAGTTCTTTCTATATTTGCATTGTTAATTATTCCAGGACTGGGTTGTGAGTGTTCCTGATGGGCGTATTGAGGTCTTGACTATCATTGAAAGATACAATACAAAACTATCTGCAGCGCCAAAGAAGTTCGGCCTTAAAGGCGAGACCTACCATTGGACTCAGAGCTATAATTTTAATTTTAGGCTATATGAGAAGTTACTTTGCAGTGTGTTTGATATTCTCGAAGATGGACAGCTTGTAGAGGTTTGCATTTCTTTTTCGTTTTTCTCTCTAGATTTCAATATCTCCTTCTTGGTCTGTTTAGACAAGAAAGTACCCTCCTTTTATTGCATAGCTGAATTGTTCTTAGACAGCAATGTGGTATTAAGTCAATGGTTGCATCTTGAGTTCCTGACAGTGTTATTTGGTTTTACTACCAGGAGGCTGATGAAATACTGGAAACAGTAAAGCTGACCTGGCCTATGTTGGGCATTACCCAGAAGTTGCATGACATCTTATATGGCTGGGTGCTTTTCCAGAAGGTCTGTTTACTGCTATATTTTTTTCACTTTCTTTTTTTTTGGGGAGGGGTACCATCTGTTGTCCCTTTTCAAAATGAGTGCATTGTGAATGCATACCTTCTCTATACTGATTCTTATGGTTGTTTTCCTTCCATTCAGTTTGCTCAAACTGGGGAAATTCTTCTACTAAAACACACAGGCCTTCAGATACAGAAACTTAAATTACATAACGACGATAAAGAAATAGAGCTGTATATAAACAGCTTTATTTGTTCTGTGGAAGACTGTGGCAGCAACAGGGCTCTAAATTTGGTCGACAGTGCCCTTCTTAAAATAAATGTGTGGTGCCGCAGGCAACTGGAGAATTATCACGCATACTTTAGTCAGGTTGGTCACCTCCCTTGTTTGGATCACAATTGTTTCAGCTAATGATTTTTTTATGTTTTTGCCGTCCATCAAGCCATCAACGTATTGCTGGGTGTGTCTTTCTGTCCTAGCATGCTGGTTGAGAAAAGCTATTAACAAATGTTATATCTCGTACTCTCTGCCAGTAATGCGACTAAACATGCTTACATGACGCTGATCAGTGATTACTCCTCACTGATGTGGGTGTCCATTTCCTAATCAACCAAACCAACTGTTAAAATTTAGAGAATATTTTGTGTATGCCGTCGGAACTTGCCCATTTCTCGCGTGTGCCATCCTTAAAGTCATATTTTTGTGTATGCCATTGCATTGGTTTCAACTGTTGGTCCATGCCATTATCCACCGGCTGAGCTGGTTTGCTGAGCTCTTGTGACCGTGGTCTGCGGGTAAAAAATGTTGGCCAGGGAATAAAGCCATCCGAAAGACCAACATATCTTTGAACTCCCTACCTATTATCCTCGTCTCCTCTCTCCCTCCATGCCATGCCAAAAAATTCCCCATCTTGAAGACACCCCGAGTCTCGATGCCAGGAGAAATCGCTGCCAGGAAGAAACACCGCCGCCGCTAGGGCTGTGGCCTTGTGGGGGCTGACGCCAGCCCTGCTCAGCCACCGCCGTGGATCCCCATGGTGTGCCGCCGCTGCCTGGAGGCGTGATGCCGTCTAGAGGTCCGATGCCGCCTGAAGTCCCTCCGCCACTGCCTGGAGCCCCTCGACCACCCCTCTCTTGTCTCTGAACGCGTACTATTTTCTCTCTTTTGAAGTTCAGAAATTGGTCTCCTCTGTTCTTCTCTTTGCATCGGTTGATCTCATTTTCTTTCCACCTGTGATCGTTCTTCTCTGTTCTTTTTCTTCAAGTTTATCAATCTGAGGTCCTGTGATGTGTACTACTAGTTTGACTACTTTGGATGTATACTAGTTCAATAAAAAAATGGACTGGATGTTATGGATATATGGTTAAGACAATGACATTTGTGACTTGATGTCCTGATGGTGATGAAATATGCATGGATGTGGCGTTTGTTCAATTGTAGTATACATGTGTTCTGATGGATGTTCATTTTCTCTTCATTTCTTTTCTTGGAATTTCTATGCTGAAGGGCACCAACATAATTTCAACTGTGCCCTTCACTGCTAACCTTCTCAACCGGTGGAAAATGGCTCCGACAAGCAAGCTCGATCGTTTCGATGGCATTTACAAAAATACGCGTTTAAGGATGGCACACACAAGAAATGGGAAAGTTCTGATGGCATACACAAACTTTTTTCTAAAATTTGTTACATTCAGTTAGTTATTGTTGGGTAATACATGAAAGATGGGTTGATACTTCTAGCCTAGGTCATTTCTATCTCATTTTAGATGTACTCTTCGACTTAGGCTGGTGCAAGGATCAAAATCTCGGAACCGGAGGAAAAACCGCTCGGCGGCCGAAAACGGTAATCGGCCGGTAACCGGAAAAACCAGAAAAAACCCGGCCAAAATTCGAAAACTGAAATTTGAATTTGCTAAACCGGAAAAAAACTGGCCGGTTTTTAAAATCCCAGTCCCCACCGGGTTTTCCGGTAACCGGCGGTTACCGGCCAGTGACCGCCGGGATTTTGAACCTTGGGCTTGTGTTAAAGTTAACCTAGCCTGGGCGTCTAGTGGTTTGACAAATATTTATATTCGTGTCCATGTTACAAGTTTATTATGGACTAAGCAGGTAGATGCAAGTTTAATTCCTTGAGTTATAGCCATAGTCTGTTAAATTTCCTGTTGGTGCAGAGGCATAAGTGCAGAACTCACAAGACTGTTGCTGATGTAGGTTGGTCATCCTTTATTATTTGTCTCATGACCTTACAAAGTGATATGTGAATATAAGTATATAACTAGTGCTACAGTCTGGATAACTACAAAATCATGAAAGGGAAATGTAGTGTAAACTGGGAAAGAAGGGGCTCAATGATTCTCATTGATTGCATGAATTGATGGAGGTTAAATCAATTTTGACAATGTTTTTTGCTGCAAATTTTCGAAAAGAAAAGATACGATGTTACCACAAAGTTGTCATAAAAGTTTCTTTATCTTGATTTTCTATAACAGGCTAACTACTCAATCTTTGAGAGCATGCTGAACTTGGTATTACTTTCGGCGACAAATCTCACTGATGATGATGGAGAAGTCATGGTTAGATTTTTATATTTGTGCTATAGTACTTTTATAACTTGCATCATTTGTCGAAACATTAAAAGAATTTTTATATTAACTCCTTTACTCGAAAAAGGATATAGCCCTCATTTCCATTATGGAAGCAATATAATGGTGATTAACCCATTCTGTTTAAATAAAAATAATTTTGTGTTTTATAGAAGTGGAGAAAATCTTGGAATATCGATGTTAGCATATCTCACGATATAACTAGCTTTCAAACTATCAAAGTCATGTAGCCTGTAAGACCTGACGTATAATCATGATAATTGAGATTGAAGCTCCATGTTTGCCCTTGGAGTTGATGAATTCTCAGAAAGGAAAATTGTTTACAACAGCTCAAATTGTTTGTTTTAATATTTGTTGAGCTTGGAAATATTTTCTGGAGAGTATAGATACAGGATCTTTTCTCAATTTTTTAAGTTTCATCTCAAAAAGTACAGGTACTAGATCACAGTTGCTTTGGATTGTCTACTTCTAATCATGACATAACATGAGAGGTTAAGAAACAAAAAATATATTTCACTTGGATCGGTTTTGTTCATTTGTTTTTACTGTAGTCACTAATGTAATCAACATTTAGTAAGGATGTAGTATAGTCTACAATGATATAGGTCATCAACCTGAATTGATGATTCTCGTAGTAAAAGCCATCATTCTTTTGCCAATGTTAAAATACACAGGTGTTCCTTTTAAGTCAGCTTGATCCTTCTGCCATATTCTGTGTAAAGTCTCTTGGAAATTTTTTGGGCTCGATCAGTTTGTTCTTTTGTGTTGGATGTTGACCTTCTCTTGTTCTCCCCTTTAAATTTGCCTTATGAGATTGCCTTCAGAGTGCTATGCTTTGATCTGTTTTGGATTGATTTCAGCTCATTGGGCCCCCAGTAGGCGGTACACTAGAAGCCACGTCGATCCATATACTTGTTGTCAGATCCATTCAAGCTGCATCTAAGCATGTGAGTTAAATGTAGTGTCCCACTTTAAAATGGTACATTTTATAAAAAGAGTGTAGTGAATCCTTAATATTTCATTATGCTTCATTAGGCCCTAATTTCATCAGATGGCCAATCAAAAGCAGAATTTAAGCATCCATTGATATTACTTGCAAATGAGCTAAAGCTAGTGGTGGAGAAAGAGTGCGCTGCTTTCAGCCCAATACTTCACAAACATTATCCTGATGCTGGAAGAGTAGCTCTAACTCTCTTGCACCTACTGTATGGCCAACAACTGGTTAGTCTTAACTCCCTTTTCCAGTCATGATATGTTTATTCTGGGCACTTCTAATGATGTTTAGTTGTTTACTACTACTATCGGTGTCAAGGAGTTGTTCTTGGAAAGGACAGATCATTCGGAAAACTTGAAAGAGATACTGGCAGCATCGAACAATTTTGAACTCTGTATAGCTCAGAAGCTTTACTCGATGTATGGGGAAGCTGTTGGGTCTTCATTGTCCAACTTTTTAAAACCATACATGGTAAGGCATGAAAATGTGCTTTGTGCTCATAGTAATATTTGAAAATGCTCTTTATTTCTTAAAAAGACTTAGCAATGCCCCCAATAGGGTTTCTTTGAAAATGAAATATCTTGTATAGTCTGTTCTGTTCTGTGGATTTGATATTGTTCTGAGTATTATGTAGATGGTGGTACCAAAGTAATGCCATAATTCTTGAAGCCAGCGGTTTGATGACCTGCAAACTTATAAGTGCTTTTCATTGCACCTTTTATAATCACATATAGTTTCTGTTGGCTGTTGCCAAGGGCTATCCTGATTTCTTAGATGGCTTGTATATGATTAGTTGATTGCATTTAACTGTCCAAATACCTTGCAATGTGGCAACTTTTTACAACACGTAAACAGTTTCTGTTCACTTGTAGGGCAAATATCAAAGTATAACAACGAGCAATCCTGTTAGATATTATTTGGCTTTCTCTCTTGTTGGTTTGTAATAAACTGTATCGGACTATCGGTGCGTCATTTGGCATTTCCATGGACACTAAATGACTCTTTTGAAATTCAAAACAGATAGATCGTTTTTCTTCACCTCTCATTCTTCAATGGCTGCATGCTCAACATGAGAATGTCTTGGAGTGGACAAAACGTACAATTGAGATAGAGGTTTGTTACTCTACGCAAAGTTCACTGATAGCGTTTTTTAAATTGCATAGCTAATTGTGCTTGTACTTCCTGAACATCATTCTGTATTGTTTCTGTGCATTCATGCTCATATCTTGAGTAAAATTCTCTGTAGATTTTGGTATAAATTGGTACGATTGTAAATTTGTATCTGGTAGTATTGTTTGGTGGAAACTAGATCACATTTTACTTTTACTACCACATTGTTCATATAGTAACTTCGATGACTCATAATACATTTTTTGATGTCAAATTGGTACATGCAGTCAGATTGAAGCTTGCCAAAAAAAAGGGGAAAAAATGAACTGCATTCATAATTACATCAACTACAGTAGTGTTGTGGGCATTGGTTGGGTAAGGGTCTTAGGACTGAGGGTAGAACACTCGCCCTTGATCGGCCGGCCATGCCGCCACCAAGGCCCTTGAGGCCCGGTTGAGAAGAGAGGGAGACTAGAGACTTTCTTTGTTATTCTCTATCCTCTGAACTTCTCTGTTCCTTGCCCCTGCTATCTTGCTTCGTTCACGACGGCTCCTTCACGTCGAGTCCGACGTCCACATCCAGCGCCGTATCACCGTATAACTTGCGTAGCCGAAGCCAGAGGTATCAGAGCCGACTGCCATGGCTTCTGATGCGGACAAGAAGATCGGTGAGTCGTCAGAGGTGATGGCAGCAATCGCCGAGTTGAGGCTCGAGTTGAGCAAGCAGATCAAAGAAAGTTTTGCATCCTTGGAAGCTAGGGTCATAGCCCTAGAAGAACGTCCAAACAATCTGGACGAGCGCATCAAGAAGCTGGAGAGTCTGGGTCACGCCGGTCTCCTGGGAGGCTTCCTTCCGCAACCAACAAAGGCATCCCCTGCGACAACCGTCGACGCCACCAAAGTGAAGACAGATGTGATTGGGATGTCCACTTCAGGTTCGAAATCAGAAACGCCGACCTTGCCATCGGCAGGGCAGACCCTACCAGTGCTTACTCAGATGGGATCTACCCCTGTGTTGCTGATTGATTCTGTGCCACCGTTTTCTCCGATGTTGCCATTGGGAGCAACAATACCTTTTGTGCAGCAGCAACCACCCCTAGTGCTTACCAATTTCTTGCACGTGAACAAGGAGCAATCGATACGTCTAGCTACTGTCATCCCAAACTGGGACGAACCAGCTGGGCAGCTCACCATCCAGGGGGCTCAAGAGAAGCACATCAATCTTTCAGGGTTGCCGCCTTGCTTGCTGAAATTGCCGGCGAGTCTATTGCACCCAAACATGGAGGCTACAGTCTTCAAGGTCTCGTTGCGCTTTAGTGCAAAGTGGCACCAATGTCATAGTCTCTCATCGATGTGGGGCTACGAAGGATTCCAACCGTGGCCACCACCTTGCAGCTTGAGGACAAGCTGCTTGTCTGGTAAGGGTGTAATGTTGTGTACGTTGGCCCTAGAAGCAGCACAGGGCGTGCATGAGCAGGAGGCAATAATAGCGGCCGACTGGCCGGCAAGACCTCACAGGAGACGGCTTCGTATACGCTCACAGGAGGGAGTTTCGGATGGAAGCCCAGGCCCAGCGACGAGACAGGAAGAAGAGATTGTAGCGCATATGGCAACTCAGTGTAATACGACGGATTCCTAAAATACTTACCGAGTCTGTATCGTATTAGAGTTGGTATACAAATCAGTTTAGTTGGTTAGCCTTTAAATATCAATAGGGATCCTGTAATCAGAAGACAAGCAAGAAATACACTTTATCTTCCAATTGTTATTCTCTATCCTCTGAACTTCTCTGTTCCTTGCCCCTGCTATCCTGCTTCGTTCACGACTGCTCCTTCGCGTCGAGTCCGACGTCCATGTCCAACGCCGTATCACCCGTATAACTTGCGTAGCCGAAGCCGGATACATCAAACCACTTAGACCAAATTTTCCCAAGTTTTGACTTTGATTCTCCACTAAGTGTTGTATCAATGCGGGTTTGGAGGGGTGCCCGACTGCGCAAAATATTAGAATCAACTCTTACGGACTGTGATCTGCCAAACATCCTAGAAAAGGCATTGCTTCCTGTACCACTTCCTCTGCCACTTCCGCTTCCTCTACCACTTCCACTTCCACTGCCACCACCATGTTCAAACGTCGCAGCCCTGGCTTGTGCTCTATGCTGAAGCTAGTGTAACTCCAACGACTCTCAGCGAGTCCATTCCATCTGCATTTCCTCGTCATCATCGAAGACATCTTGAGATGATGGACCACGAGCTACAGGCTCTGAAGCAGCTTGTTCCATTCGCAGTCGTTCATCTTTAATAGATTTCTTTCTTGCCTTCGTTTCTTCACAACTTGCCAGTATGAGCCTTCGGACTTCCGCCAGAACCCCACTGCAAGGAATAACATCCCTGTGTTTCCCAGCAAGATGTTATTTTAGGCGGGTGACATCCCCGCCTGATTTTGTAATATTACCATTCTGCACTTCCAACCAGCACCTCCTAGTCTCTTTCCGTGCTCCCAAACATTGATAGATTTAGGAGCCATCACCTACAATATCACGACCGATTTGTTTTTAAAATTTATCTGCTCATAGGACTGATTTTCCATAACTGATTTTAAGGAAAAGAAGAAGAAAACTTAATATAGCCTAGCAAGCCTTTTGGAAATGACACTATAGCTCATGGGACTGATTTTCCATAACTATTTGCAAGAGTAGAAGAGTAAAAGGGATGGAGAGAAACTCACAGATCTAGCTGCTGCTGCTCTTCTTCTCTGTCCTTCCTTACTGCTGCAAGAGGGCTGGCTAGCTTTGGACAAGCCAGAGCAACAGGGAGGCAGACACAAGCACAATAAACAAATCGACATGCAATGTAGATTTGTAGGTGTTGCTGCTGCAAAAGCAAGAGGGGGAGAGCATCTAATGTGCTTTCCAAGTCCAAGTCTAAAAAATCGACATGCAATGCAGTAAATTTCCTGTTACCTAGTTTTCCTCCCCTCCTCTCCTTCCCTTGCAACTGGAACCAGGCATCAAAGTCGCAACAAGGGGGGGAGAGCATCCAATGTGCTTTCCAAGTCGAAAAAACCGCCCGAGACTTGCTCATACAATAATTCAAGCATATTTAGCTCATACAATACGTGATCTAGCACAAAAAGGCCTAAACCAACCTAGGAAGTGCATTATGCAGTTAAAAATTCAAATTTAGATTTAAAATTTTTCAGATGTTTTTTTTTCTACCGGTTCTTCTGGTTACCGCGGTAACTGGCCGTTTTTTTCCTTGGGCTTGACCTTGACCCCTAAGAAAGTTATATAAAGAAGGAATCCTAAAATTATGCAACTAACATGATCAACTACCAAGTTACCAACTGAAGAGAACCTTCCAACCAATGAACACGCCCGAACAGAACCACGTTGCGCTACACTGCTCGCCTCGTGATGCTGCTGGACCCATGCCCATTGCTGCTGAATTGTGCCCCTAACAAATAGATTTTGATGAACTTGGTGGGATAGCTCAATGATGATTTCAATGAAACTGTCATGGTAGGTTTTGATCAAAATTGAACCAGTGTTGCATATGTTACAAAACACATATATTTGTTGTTAGCACAATTCTATAACTACTAGTGCCCGCTGCGATAAGATGGACGTAGGAGTGTAGGACATCATTTAGTTAGTGGCTTCAAACTTTACTTTGTTGGATACCTCTTTACCGGTTTACTCTTATTTAAACTTTTGTCATGTATCATAAATAGATTTTTTCCCCTTTTACCTTTCATCTGTATGGTTCTCCGAAGTGTCCAACACAAATTGTTCATGAGGGCTGTTGTTTCATCTGTGTTCCATAGGATTGGGAGCCTCTATCATCTCATGAGAAACAAGCAACATCTGTTGTTGAAGTATTCCGGATTGTGGAGGAGGTCAGTTTTTCTTTGAATTAGAAAGTAGTGTCTGCATAATGGGCTCCTTTACCACCATTTGCTGCTTTTTCTCAATAAAAAGAAAAATAATAATAAAAACCACTCGCTTTTGGATGTTGATATGGTGCAAACTTCATTAGTAAATATTGTTAGTATTTGTGGTGCTATTTCATCCTAAATGCAATCTGAACGTCTGAAACTTAAGTATGAAGGCAGAACCTTTCAATTAGATCTTCCAGTCATTGCCTGAATGTTCAGGTGTTTAATTTTTTCTTCCTTACTGCTCTTCTCCTATTGTAGTACATCCTGGGAGTTGTTCAGTATGCATTGTTAAGTCAGTTAATATCTACATATTTAACCATCACTCTTATGTTTGTTTGGGGGCTTATTTGATCATTTTATGTGCAGACCATTGATCAGTTTTTTAACTCGAGTCTACCTTTGGATATTGTCCACTTGCGAAGTCTACTTATCGGAGTCACTAGCAGCCTTCAAGTCTATTTGCTTCACATGGAAAATCAACAAGGTATGTCTTAGGTTTTGGGTAAACGCCGATGCATTATCTCGGCAGAAATAATGTGTCGCATGCATGGCTCATAAGCAGTTACCGCCCACCACCATCCACCTCACTAGATGATGGAATAGATGATGTCAGCAGCTCATAAAAAAGCGATTTCAACTTTCAAGATTTAAAAGTATATATCTTTTAAAACAATTATCCGTTTTGCTGTCCGTTTGAACCAGATCGTGTTTCTTATAACAAGATATTTAAAACAAGACCAATGATGCATATATCTCGACTTCATTTTAGTAGCAACCTATTCCGATTGTTGTAGTGTTTTTTTGTTCCATAAGGTCATTCGTTTTGTTCCACTTGTGTCCTTATATTGTTGCATATAACAAAACAAGATCAACAAAAATAAGATCGATATGTGCATTTCGTTGTGCGTGGAACATCACCTACGATCATGCATCAATCTGAAGAGGTTATAAGTTTGCCACATGTGGTACCGTTTCCAGTACATATTTAAACTACTACTTGGATTATTAGCCATATAACAACTTTTTGTAGCTTCTATTAGATGAAGAGTGCAAATGAATAGTGAGATATATTGCAATAGCCCAAGGGGCTAATATATAGTACAAGGACTCAAGGGACACAATAAACCCTAGACTATAGTATAATACCATAAATACCCTTTAGTACCCTCCCAAAATGCAAGGCATATGCAATAGCACTGCGTTTGAAAGGGTTGACACTACGATAAGGAAATCCAAAGTCCCAAGTTGTGATAATGTCGTCACAGCGTGTGTTGAGTATCAAATGATCTCCCATCCGGGGTTGTGCGGCAGCCCATAAAGCACAAAGTGCAGGGGCTGAGAAAGTAGAGGCAAACGGGAGCAAAGTCGGTCGTGGCAACACGACCAAGATGATGGATCCAATACAAATACAGAGAGAGCTGCTAGATCAAGCCGAAGAAGAGAGATAAAATCACACCCGCTACAAAGCAGGCGGAAAAAGAGTCGTAATGATGACGATAAAAAAGGTCATTGGTCAATAGTCACAACAAATGCGAAGATGTGTAGCAAGATGGCGACGACACATGCCAAGTCGCAAGAAGGCTACGAGAGGACCAAGAGGGCAAAGTCACATCAACAATGATGATGATGAGGTGACTGCACTCAATCCAATGGATGGACCGCGGCAACCCGAAAAGGAAGAAGGAATCAACTGATCGACAAATGATATGATGAACTGGCACAACATGGGCGAACTCGAAGAGATGCTACGGACTTGGATGGACGCGATGGAAGAAAACACTCTAGAGAGAAAAGGACTCAGATACTAGCAGTAGTAGGCTAGCAGCAACGACTAGCAGCGTAGGAAGCAGCGACTCAAGTGCCATCTCCAGTAGTAGGCTGAAAACAACAGCCCAAGTGGCGGCAGATGAAGCCCCAAGCCCCAAAACCCATGAGCCACGACTCAAGCAACAAGCCTAGAGGCCAGAGAAGCCAAGGAAAGGAGCCAAAGACCAGCAAGATTGTTGTCCCGCGAACAGAAAGCCGTCTCGAAGATGGCTGCTTGGCAACATTGTTGACCTTGGAGTTGGGAGCGCCAGAGATGGTCACTTTTGGATCCTTGCCGGCAGCGACGAAAACCAAGCTGTCGTGAGGCGGGCGAGGTCGACATCGAGCGCGACCTTCTCGAGGCAACGAGAAGAGCTTGGTGCAGCAACTGGAGTAGGTCGGACTTGGTGGAGCAGGAGCAGCAGACGTTGACGTTGTTGAAGTAGAGAAGCTGAGTCGCGGTGCGACAACGTTGACATGTGATGGCGCGGCGTCCTCGGGGCGCCATGAGCTAGCGGATCTGGAGGCAAAGGCGCAAGGGTAGCCAGCAGCGTGAGTAGATTCGGGCTGAGCGGAGCTCAAGCGGGCGACGACGGGGTCGAGCTTGAGGGGACGACGATGAGGCCGTCGACCACCTGACAGGCAGATCCGGCGAGGGTTGAGCTCGACGGCGCCCTAGAGCCCGAATCCGTTAGAGGAGCTCGGGGACGACGTAGACGATGAAGATGCTCGTCGAGGAAGACCCTGAGCCCGAATCCGGTGGAGGTCGACCGGGGTAGCGCTGACCAAGGATCTAAATCCTGGTACCGGTGCAAATCCCGGTTGGAGGCCGATAACGGTAACTATCCGGTTACTGGAAAAACGGACGAAGTTCGAAATCTGAATATTGAATTGAGGATTTTGAAAACCGGTTACCGCCCAAAAACCAAAAAAACCGGAACCAAAATCGAGAAAACAAAGAAAACCGGTTATGGGTAATTAGTAATTGGAATAATACAAATATTAATTAGAAAGTATTAAATGAAGTGCATATTTAGCTCATACAATATGTAATCTAGCATATTTAGCTCATATGAAGTGTAAACCGGCCTGAACAATAATTCAAGCATATTTAACTCATACAATAGGTAATCTAGTACAAAAAAAAGCCTAAACCAACCTAGGAAGTAATCTAGCACAAAAAAAAGCCTAAACCAACCTAGGAAGTGCATTATGTAGTCACAAACTTAAATTTGAATTTGAAAATTTTTGGCTGGTTACTGTTCATCCCCGGTCCCTACCGGGATTTCCAATTACCGACCAGTAACCGCCGGGATTTTGATCCTTGGCGCTGACTCAAGGACGATCGTGGGAAAAACGACCGGTGTGGACGCCCTAGGCGGCAGCGAACGACGCCGGGACTCCACCGAGTTCGGGCTGGAGAGAGAAGACTCCAGCCACCTGCACTCTTTCTCAGTTTGTTTCAGAACTGCCGCCCGAAAGTCTAGAGAGGAGGAGGCCAGGGAAAAAATCCGACCGATGCTCGCCGTTATCGGCGATTATCGGCTACGGAGAAGTCGTGAATCCCAAAACCGGAACAACAACATCCGGTTTAGCAAATTCAAGATTCAAATTTCGATTTTTGGTCGATTTTTTAGCAAATTCAATCGAATTTCATCCGATTTCCCATCGGGATTTCCGGTAACCAGCCGGTTACCGTTCCTGTCCCCCTGCCGGGATCCTTGCCGGTAACGGTTATGTGATCCCTGGAGGAGGCTATGGGGAAGGGGGCTGGACGCCGTCGCCGGAGTGGTAGGCGGCGCTAGAGGGTGGTGTCCGCGAGAGAGGAGAAGAAAGTGTCCGGTGTGCACTTCTAAGAATGTTCATATGACATAAAAGCCACCATTGTTTGACACTAATAATAGCTCACTCCTTTGTGTCTCTCTTACGCATGAAGTTGTCTCAACCAGTATACACTGAAATTTATGCCAAGTGGTGATGCGGGTTTCATCTGCGCCAACTGGCCGATAGCCATCATATTTTTCTTCATTTTTTTGATGTGTTAGCTGTTGCAAGCTCTTCACATAAGTACTTATCAAGCACATCTGGAATAGCTTATGTTCTGTTTTTTTGTTCCTAAATTTTCTTTAAAGCATAACCTGGTGCAAATAATTCCTCCTTTTTTTTGTTGTTGTTGACAAATTAACTTGTAGCATTGTTACAAATATCTGTCATCTGATCTTCACGTGCTTTATGCACTCAGGTTAAAACCAGGTATAGCTGTGGATATTAAATCTAGTATAATTTCTTGATAGATTATTCAGGTTGCAAACGGTGTCATAATCATTGGGATATCCTTTCGGACATCATATAACTATGTAGCATACACTTTTTTTTTTGGCTATATTACATCCCCCCTACCCCCCAAGTGTATTCTTATTATCTTATACCATGAAAATATGTTTTAAAAACCATGAATTAAACAATATTAATTGTTTTCTCTTGACTTTGATAACTAATTGTTCCTTCTTCTGTTCATGTGTTCTCTCTCTATTGCAGTTTCTATAGCTACCCTGCTTCCTGGTGCTCCAATCTTGACACGTTACGCAGAATCAATGAATCCATTTGCAAAAAGGAAACTTATTGAGCCTACAGTTCCTGAAGAAAAGGTGGCTAATAAATTGAACAATTTGACAGTGCCTAAATTGTGTGTGAAACTCAACACCCTTCAGGTTAGTCTTGTTGATCGAATAATCCCCCAATTATTTGAGTTTCACGACTGGGGTTTTCATTTAAAACTTTGAGCAATACATCTGTGCCTTGCATATCATAGGTGCTTGATTTTATGCAGTTAAGTTTGTGAAACAAACTACTGCTCTAAATCATAATCAAATTATCAATATTTTCATGGATGTAGAATAAAAAGATTATTCCTTGAATCCACAAAATACATGTGAAAAATTCAGGCAAGTAGTTTTGGAAAACCTTCCACAGAAGTCTGTTGTGCTCAGCTTATGCTATTCTACAATTAGCAAATGCTAGTGTATCTGTACTATTAGTAACATAAGTACATAACACTCGTACGGAGATCTGTCATGCTCCGACATCTGGTTCGTTGTATATTTGATTGTACATCCAATAAATACATGGTTGGAGGATTTCTTTTAGTTAAATATTGCGGCTGAATAAATTAATTGTCTACCTTGTTTAATACAAAAACTTTGCAAATATATCCATAGAACCATTGAAGAGTTTGGTAATTATTGTTAATGGGAGAAGGAGAGCACGGGGAGGACGGCGGCGGCAGCAAAACCCTAACCTTAACCTTGCTCTGATACCATGTTGGAATGGGAATTGATCTATTCCAATGGGCCAAAAGGCCAATATAACATGTACAGAGTTGATCAACATGCAAAGAACACCCTAACTATATACATATCTAACAGTTAAAGAGTATATGTACATACCTTGCATTAGCTCTTTGTATAGGGTGATTTCTGCTTATTTTCCTTGCTTGTACATGATTATATTTTGGCCACTTGGGCCCCTGGAATAAGAATTGAGTTCAATTCCAACAATTATAAGCAAATCACTGATATAGATTACAGCTTAATGTATGAAAAAGTTTGGTCAAATCATGTGTTTAGATGTGGTTGTTTCAATACCATCAGTATGGGCCTTCACCAACCCTTGTATGGTTTCTCGACCCACCACAACTTGGGATAAAGTGTAAAAATGCAAAACTTCTCTCTTCACTCTATCCTAATCCTTGACTCCTTGTTACTGTCATTGAATTTTTTTTATGGGAACAAAATGGTAAAAACTGTCTAGGGGAGAAAGAGAAAATTGAATAACAAGAGATGTTAATTTAGCATGTTTAGCTTTTGGAGGTCTAGTTTCTGTCTTATTCATCGACATATCGCAGTTTTGGTACTGCCACCACACTATATCATGACAGTGATTTGGGTGGAGATTGTCATCATCTATTCTGCATCAGTGGTAACAATAGGTGACATACTATTGTTAACACACACTTCATCAGTTTTGTGGGTATATCAGCAAGTCAGCAACTTTTGCATTAGACAAGGTGGATCTTGATATGCAATGGTTTGATAAATGTTTTATAATCATATTATTTGTGGTTATTTTTAATCTTCTATGTAGTCTAGATAAAGAGACCTTGCTTCCATTGTTCTTGTCAGAACTTGTACCATTTTTAGTCTCAGTTATCTTACGATCCTTTTGTTCCCCAAATGCTGCAGTACATTAGGGATCAACTTGATAGCATAGAAGAGGGCATCAAACAATCCTGGATCTCTGTCCAGTCAGGTAATCCTAAAACTGACACAAGCTTAGGACTGTTCAACGGGCCGCTTTGGAGGGACTCCATATGCAGGACTAGGCCCATTGGTATTTAGGAACTCAAGCCCATTTTGTGTCATGGACTCTTTAGACATTGTTGTAAACTGTAGGCAAGAGCAGGAGTTATTGTTTACATGTGGAGTTTGCCAAGCTTAGTGTAATGGGTGATAAATTATACATAACCAGTCTTCGTTCTTACACTTGTTTTGTTGCAGCTGTGGGATTGTTAGACTACTTGTCTTGTATGGCTGGTGAAAGAGTTCATCCGGAAAAAAATTCATCGTCTGATGAATCAATTGAAGAGTTGTTTACAATATTTGATGACGTGCGAAGGACTGCGGTGAATACAACTAGCGCAATCTTGAATTTCATTGGTGAGCTACTAAGCTTCTAATTAGTTTGTGCTCTTTATAATTTGCACTTGTTATTTGTGGAAATGAACTTTAAGCAAGCATATTTAAGAACAGGCTGTAGTCAATCGTTTACAGGCTTAAGATTTTCTTTGGACAGGTAAGCTGTTAGAAACATTGTAATGTAATGTTTATGTTTAACTTTTCAAAATCCCGAGAACTTTACTGCTGTCAGATCGCTGCAAATCCATTATTAACCTGCTGTGTGCTTTTGATTGCATAAATAATCAGTGAATTTTTGTTAACAATAATATGAAATCCCTATGGCGTTAGTGTGTACTTTTGTAACCATGAGCCGGGCTGTTTTTTCTTAAGCTGCTTCAGTTAGATCAAGATGTGCTTTGATATGGTACAAATGATTTTCATTTGGAATGTAGAAGGAATAGAAATCTTACACGGTTCTTTTTTTTTTTTTGCATTATCCTGTTTTTTTTAAATAACATTATCCTGACATAGATCACATGAGTTGCTAAAGTAATACTTTGCACTTGCAGGAACAAGGGCTGTATTCTGGGATATGCGGGACTCACTTCTTTTCTCCTTGTACCGTGCTAGCGTTGAAGGTGCACGCATGGAGATTTTTATCCCCACAATTGATCGAGTAGGGAAACCGAACTTGAGATACCTAGTTACCTACATTTTGTTTAGTCAGTAAACAGGTCCTTGCTTTTAGCTATATTAACTGATGAACTGGACATTTGCTGCAGGTTCTTGATCAGGTATGTGATCTAATTGTCGATGTGTTAAGAGACCAAGTTGTGCTGAGAGTTTTTCAAGCATGCATGGTATATATCCGTCTATGCTGTCATAAATGTAATTTTTAGATAGCTTATTTATCTAAAGTAAAAGGTGTTAAAACTTCAAATGTTGATTTCAATTAGGAAGGGTTCATTTGGGTCCTACTGGATGGAGGCCCATCCCGTGCATTTTTGGAGACAGATGTGGACTTGATACAACATGATCTGGCTATGCTCAAGGTAAGAATAAGATTAAAAGAATATGCATCATACTTATCATGAGTGAAGAAAGAAGCAAAAATCTAGCAAGACATCTCGCATATCATTTCAACAAGTTGACTTCTTGGTGAAACTTAACACATAATTACAAGATTTCTTTGTCTTGACTGTTGAAAATTTTCTCCTAGGATCTCTTTATAGCAGAAGGCCAAGGTTTACCATTGGATGTGGTTGAAAAGGAGGCTAAACTAGCTCAGCAGATTGTAGACCTCTTTGTGCTGAAGGTATGGTATTCCTTTGTCTTTAGTTTTATCAAAGAAAATGCTACACAGTAACTAACTAAATGAAATTTACCCCCTACTGGTTTTCAGGCTGATACAATAATTGAAATGCTGATAAATGCAAGTGATCAAATGTCTGACCATCTTGAACTTGCAACTGCTCGAAGAAGACATGTACATGATGCCCATACCCTTCTTCGAGTTTTGTGCCATAAGAAGGATAAAAGTGCCTCTACATTCTTGAAAATTCAATACCATCTTCCAAGGTCTTCAGGTGAGACAAAATTCTTGATTTGTCATGTTTTTTTTCCTCTCAGCAATAGTAAAACAGATGATTTTTTTTAATAATTTGCTCCCAGGTCTTCTGCTTCATTTCATTTAATATCAAAGCACATGGACTAACCTATATTGCTCTATCATACATAGTTACAGTGAATATGAGTTTCTAGCCACATATGCACTTCGCCTCCAATGTTATGCATTTATGCAGAATTAATTTTATTTCAGTTCCCTGAACCCTCAGGTTTGGATTGTTAGGAGTGTTGTATATTCTACACACATTCTCTTGGCCCATGTGGCCCTTGAGGCCCATAACTGTCTATATATACTCTCACAATTAATGAATAAGCTATTCTGCAGCTGTATAGCTTAGGGTTTTAGCTTTGTAGTTTTTTTAATATTATTTTTATATTTTATTTGCAAGGCTCTCGTCTCTTTGACTTTGAGGAGGTTTCATTCCTAGCCTACCTCAACTTGTTTGGGATCAAAGGCTTTGTTGTTGTTATTATTGTTGTTGTATTAATTCTAACATGGTATCAGAGCAACTCAACCCTAGCCCCTAGTTCCACTGCCACTACCGTCTTCTGCTAGTCTCGCTTCCTTTGCTTAGGCCGGTGGACTTGAGCCCATGAGCCGCTCTCGCTTCCTTCACTCGCCTCCGAAGACACTTTGCTCTGCTCCGAATCGAAGACGGCGCTCGGGATCCGACCTCAACTTCATCTCGTCTCCGTCGCCTCGTCTCACCAGATCCGGCGCTCAGGATCTGGAGCTTGCCCAACAACCTCGTCTTCATCGCGCCGCGCAGTCGAGGCTGACGCAGATCCGCCTCCTCTGCTCCGCCTGGAGGTCATGCACGCCTCAAGCACGCCGCCTCCTCTGCTCCGCCTAGATCCACACCGGATCCACGCTTGGTGTTGCCTCTCCGGCAGATCCAAGCTCCTAGCGCCGCCGCGCCTCGCCTGTCTCCTGGCGACGCCGCACTTGGTCCTTTGCATCGGCGCCTCATCCTCTGGTGCCTCCGCTCTGAGCTCCTCTACTCCCGAGCTTTGTACTGGTGCCTCCCCCCTGCATCGTCCTCTGCTCCGAACTCTGCACCTGTGGTCTTGGATTCTACACCGACGACTGCTTCAGTTCATATCAGTGCATCTTCTCGACGAGCTCCTCTGCGCTTGGAGGTCCTCTACGTCTGGAGGTCCATCTGCTACTATGCTTGGTACTACTGCTCTGCGTATGATTACTGGTTCGCTTGGTGATTCCTGTGCCTCTTGGTATTGGTACTGTTGTGCTACTGCTGTTGATTGCTCTGCCTGCTGTTCGGTACTAGCCCTGCTCTGCTAGTGATACTACTGTTGATCTGCTGCTGTGTTAGCTTGTTGTGTTGTGGATCATGATCTTCTGCTATTGCCTGTGGTGTTGGTACTACTGAGGTTGTTACTTGGTGCTGCTAGTGTATTTGATCCTATCATGGCTCTTGATGGCATTCTTTGTCCTGGACCTATTCGAGGTGATGCTACTATTGCTTCTTTTGTCCCTCGCTAGTGATGTTGAGTCATGGGTAACTCAGTTTGGTCAGATTCAGGCTTAGATGAGCAATCTTCAGGCCCAGTTATGTCGGCTGCAGGCATCCACCGGTTTTACTACACTATCATGTCTCATGTCGGGTGCTTCACTCCCATGGGTGCTGGATTCAAGGGCTTTTTTCCATGTGACATCTGATGCATCACTGCTCACATCATGTCGTCCTGCTACACAAGGTATCAAGATTCAGATAGCTGATGGAACGCCATGCACGGTCACTCATCAGGGGACTCTTTCCACCTCTCACTTCGCAATTTTAGATGTCTCACTTGTCCCACGCTCTCCATGAATCTCATCTCTGTCGACAACTTGCAGATATAAATTGTTTTGTTGGGTTCGATGATAGCTCCTACTTTGTGCAAGATCGTCGGACAAGAGTTGTCATTTGTACAGGTCATCGTCAGAGAGGTTCTGTAGGGCTCTATGTTCTTGATCGCCTGAGTCTTCCTTTATTCTCCATTTCTAGTACTGCTACTACCCCTATTCCTTCACCCTCTGTTGTTGGTTCATCTACCCCTTGTCCTTTCGTATCTACTTCTATTTGCCAATCTTTTCCTCAATAGCATCATCGCTTGGGGCACTTGTGTGGCTCATACCTCTCTATCTTGATTCATCAAAGTGTTCTTGGTCCTGTTTCTGTTAACACGAATTTTCAGTGCAAGGGTTGTAGACTTGGCAAGCAAGTACAACTTCCATATCCTTCCAACATTTCTTGCTCTGATCGTCCCTTTGATTTGGTCCATTCGAATGTTTTGGGTCCCTCTCCTTTTGCTTTGAAGGGTGGTCACAGTTACTTTGTCATCTTCATTGATGACTATACTCGATACACTTGGATCAACTTCATGAAACACTGTTCGCAGTTGATTTCTATCTATCATTCTTTTGCTCAGATGGTTCATACTCAATTCTCTTCTACCATCCGTGTTTTTTGTTTTGACTCGGAGAGAGTATCTTTCATCAGCTTTTCGTCTGTTCCTTTCTTCTGAGGGTACTCTTCTTCAGCTCTCGTGTCCTGCTGCTTATACTCAGAATGGTGTTGCTGAGCGTAAGCACCATCACATCATTGAAAATGCTCGTACTCTTCTCATTTTCTCCTTTGTTCCCTCCCACCTCTGGGGGGAAGCGATCTCTACGATAGTCTATCTCATCAACCGTCAGTCCTTTTCCAAGCTTCAGGGCAAGTGTCCTGGTGACATCCTGTACAGAGCACCTGCTCGCTATGCTCATCTTCGTGTTTTTGGTTGTGTCTGTTATGTCCTTCTAGCAACCTCGTGAGCGCACAAAACAAGCGCATAAGGGCTATCGTTGCTATGATCCCTCAGCACGTCGCATTCGCATCTCGTGATGTGACCTTTGATAAGGGTCGACCTTTCTTTTATCATCCTTCTACATATCCCACTTCTTCCACATATTCAACTTCCTTTTTGTGTCTACCTCCTATTCCTTCACCAGACTTGCCTTCTCCAGATACACATTCTCCACCAGTTTCACCTTCTAGTATGCCTCCTCCACGAGCTCCATCAGTTTCTAACACTTCTACGTTTCCCTTTCACTATAGTCGCCGACAGAGTTCCTTCTGATCTTTAGTCCTCCTCTCCTCCACTTGATCCTTCGTCCAGTACCATCGACTCTGACGATCGTTCTACTACATCATGATATGCCCTACGTGATCGTTCTTCAATTCAGGCACCAGAGATGGGGTTTTCTCGTGAAGGTGTAGTAGCTGAGTCGAGTACCTAATTGGCTATGACAGAGGAGCTCACAGCATTAGAGTGTACAGGCACTTGGGACCTTGTTCCTTGTTCCGCTACCATCTGGAGTTGTTCCTATCATTTTCAAGTGGGTGTACAAAGTAAAGAACAAGTCTGATGGGTCAGTAGAGCGATACAAGGCTTGTCTTGTTGCAAGAGGTTTTCAGCAGGCTTATGGTCGAGATGCTCATATGACCGCAGTCTGTACTCTTATTGCAGTTGCAGTGGTACGCACATGGACTCAGATGGATGTCAAGAATGCTTTTCTTCATAGTGATCTACATAAGGTGGTCTATATGCAGCCACCTCCCGGTGTTGAGACTCTTACAGGCTATGTTTATTGCCTTAGGCGTGCTCTATATGATCTCAAGCAGGCTCCTCGTGCTTGGTTTGAGCGTTTCAGTTCTGTGATTCAAGCTGCTAGTTTCACTTCGAGTGAGCATGAACCTGCTTTGTTTATTCACACTTCTCAGGGGGCCGTACTTTGCTTATGCTGTGTGTAGATGATATGCTAATCACAGAAGATGACATGGACTACATGGCTTTTGTCAAGAAATTGAGCGAACAATTTATGACGTCCGATTTGGGACCATTGAGCTATTTTCTAGGGATTGAAGTTCATTCTGATGGTGATGGCTACTACCTCTCTCAGCATCGCTACATTCAGGATCTGCTTGCTCGCTCTGGGTTGACTGATACTCATACTGCTGCCACACCCATGGAGCTTCACTTGCAGCTTCAACCTACAGACGGTGTACCCCTGACAAATCCTTCTCTCTATCATTAGCTCATTGGGAGCCTTGTCTATCTCACTGTCACCAGGCTAGACATTGCTCATGATGTTCATGTGTTCAGCCAGTTTGTCAGTGCTCCCACGTTAGTCCACTATGGTCATGTTCTTCGTGTGCTGAGATATTTGAGGGGGACTGCATCCAGACGTTTGTTCTATGCCAATTCGAGTCAGCTCCAGCTCCATGCTTACTCTGACTCCACTTGGGCGAGTGATCCTACTGATCGCCGATCTATCACTGGCTACTGTTTCTCTCTCGGTACTTCACTCATCGCCAGGAAGTCCAAGAAGCAGACTGCGGTGTCACGCTCTAGTGCAGAAGTTGAGCTTCGAGCTCTTGCAGCTACCACCTCAGAGATCATTTGGCTTCGATGGCTCTTAATTGATCGAGGTGTCCGTTGTGACAGTCCTACCTCTCTTTTGTGATAATACAAGTGCCATTCAGGTTGCTAGTGATCCAGTCAAGCATGAACTGACAAATCACATTGGTGTTGATGCATGCCATTCAGGTTGCTAGTGATCCAGTCAAGCATGAACTGACAAATCACATTGGTGTTGATGCATCGTTCACACAATCTCATTGTCAGCAGTCGGCCATCGCCCTCAAGTATGTTCCCTCAGAGCTTCAAGTTGCAGATTTCTTCACTAAAGCTCAGACTCGAGAACATCATCGGCTTCATCTACTCAAACTTAGTGCATCAGATCCTCCTGATCCACCTTGAGTTTGAAGGGAGGTGTTAAGAGTGTTGTATATTCTACTCTCTCTCTCTCTCTCTTGGCCCATGTGGCCCATGAGGGTCATGTAACTGTCTATATATACTCTCTCAATTAATGAATAAGCTGCACAGTAATGGATAGCAAAATCTCTCCCCTATTAATTCTAACATGGATTATGAAATGACAGCAAGTTCTCCACTGATGCAGATTATGACGATGTTCCTGTGAAGGATGTGTCATCTAAAGTACCTATATTTTCAGACATGCTGAAAAGAAGTACTTCATTCAGTTGGTCAGAAACTGGGCAGCAGAGCTTTAGGGTTATGAAGAAGAAACTGCAAGAAGCTACTTGGCAGTAGGATGTATCTTGGTGAGAAAATTCTGCTTGGTTTGCGCATGTCCTTCCCATATGTACACAACAACTAAGCAATAAAAAATTTAAAATCCCATAGCACCTGGATATATGCAAATAGATGTTATCCTTTTGTTATCAGCAGTTAAGCTGCAGTTAATGTTCCTTTTGTCTTTTATTGCCTTGACATTTTTGCAATTAAATGAACCGTGAACTTACTTTTCTGACCTAGCATGGACTTCAGATTTTAGCCGTACCTTTGCAATACTAACTGTAAGTTAGAGCATTAAATTACGTAGATTCCTTCCTGTGAATTCACTCTGCACAACAATGTCTCCATTACACCTAACATTTGCTCCTGCACAATATCTGATGAATATTGTGGGCTTCTAGTTTATTTTTGCAGATGAAGCGTTCCCTATGATTATATGATTGACACATCACCCATCCTAATGATTATATTCACATTCTCGTGCTTTTTATTTTAATTTACACCCTTGGATTGTTATTTGAGTTTTTTCAATGTTGAATGCACTTGTAAAACACTGAACACTGTATATTCAGGTTGACTATCAGAAGGTTGGTGTTGAGAAGAACGAATACGGTGTTTATTCCAATGCTTCTCAAGGCTCATAACCTTTGCAAATAGCTTGGCCCCGATAGAAATGATGCAAATTAGTATGCTTACTCAGCTGCAAATGAAGGTAGTATATGCTCAGTGTTCTAAAACTGGGTCTACTTGGCCGTATACAAGTAATAGGTGCTCCTACCTGTTACCGTGCAATTGCCGGTTATGGTCCGATTATGCCATATAATCACCACTAGGTGGGTGACCTGTCGAGTACCGGTTACCAATTTTTAGAACCTTGTATATGCTACAAGCCTACAAGGCACCTTGCATGATGGCCTTTCAAGCGTTGAACAGCTATTACCTAACTTGATGCTGCTTGACACTAAACAAAAGATGAGGAAGAAGCAAAGAAGCTTTAATTGGTGAGTTGATGAAGAGTAGGAAGAACTGGACTTATACCTGAGATCATCATCATCCTGCTAAAGAGCTCAAGATTTGTCCTTGCAAGGAAAAGAAGCTTCACAGGTAAGCTACTTTCACAGTTCCACTAGTACCACCAAAAGTACATCTGATGTGCCAAAAGTAAAAAAGAAAAAAAAAAGAATATCAGTTGTGTTTTCTATCTTGCAGGGTCTTCGTACATGTTATGTCTTGGCCGTTCCCACTTCCCAGTGCAGTATGCATATGGAAAGTCTAGCAGCCATCTGGGGGGCATAATTATGCCAGGAGCTTACCCCAGCGCGATTGGATCTTTGCTGCAGATCAATAGATGCAGAGAAACATCGTGCTTTAACACTGCCCAGTTTCTCTGAAAGAATCTACCAGGTAAACCGTCCTGCTTAGGGGCCTTAAGTGGACCAATCTGAAAAGGGAAGGGCATTGCTGATTTCCTCTTCGGAGAACTGCTTGCAAAAACTTCCATCTTATGTTCTGCCTGGTGCGGCACTCGACGGGGGAGCAACAGCAGGATTGCGCGTTTTGTGAAGATGCTGGAAAAAAGGGCCAAAACCTCATGCTTCGAGCCTTCGACTGCCTCGCCGTTAACGCCCTTCAGTTTTTTTAATTTTATTTTTCCTTGCACCGTTGCACGGCAGTACGCATTGCCATGGAGATACAAGGTGTTTATGTTACGGTGCCACCGCACGGAAGGTCTGGTGGAACAGTGTATGTTTCTAGACTTTCTTTTTAGGGCACGTTTCTAGATTTCTGTTCCTTTTTACTTGTATCTGAAATCTGAATGCTAACTTCCAGGTGCCTCTGACTTGCTAGAGTAAATTTGCACAATTTTCAACATTAATCAAACAGCCATGGCAAAAGGAAAATATAGAAATCAATCATGCGCAGAAAATTTATTTATATATATATATTTCTCGTGGTCAGTGCTGGACAGTTTTGTCGCACATGAAATATCCCCCCATTCCATTGACCTTGACCATTGGTCCATTGCCATAAAATGTTTCCAGACCTACAGCAAACGATGCGTGGTTAGCTTGGTTTGGCTAAGCAGATCCTAATTTACAATAACATTACAACTAAGGCTACAGTAAGAATGTAAGCTAAGCCTGGCACTACATGCAAGCGATGCCACCGTCAAATATCACTCTACAATAGTACGGAGTAACAAAGACGACAAAAAAAGGGCTTAAGTTTTCGACTACACCAGCCATCTAACAATACAAGCGCGACTGTTGCGCGTTTCAACCCTATCGGCTACGAGGCCGACGAGTTCTTGCGATCACGCGGGCCCCACCCGGTCTCGCCGCCGCCGCCGCCCGCACGGACAGCGCGAGCACGTCCAGATCCGACAGCTCCGTCCTCCTAGCCTTCGCCGACCCCCGCCGCGCCGCGTGCCTCTCGTCGTCGTCCTCCTCGTCTTCCTCCTCGTCGTCGCCATCCTCGCGCGACCTCTTTCCCCCGATCGCGACGCCGAACAGCGTCGGCTTCCCGCCGCCACCGGGCCCCTCGTCCCCCTCCCAGTCCTCCTCCCCGCCGTGGTCGTACCGCGACACGAGGCGCCGCACACTGTCGCAGAGGCGGCGCGCGCGCGCGAGCTCCCGCGCCAGCCTCGCGTTCTCGCGCCGCAGCCGCGCGTTCTCCTCCTCCAGCTCGGCCACCGCGCCGCTCACCCCCGCCGCCGAGGCCCCGCGCGGCGGCGACGACGACACCGCGGGCTCCCCGCCGGAGCTCGTCGGCGGGGACGAGATCGGTATCGCCGTCGTTATGCTCCCCGCCGGCGCCGGCGCCCCGGCGCCAGACCCCTTCCGCCTCTGTATCCCCCCGAGCAGATGCCTCTCCCCCCTCCTGAAGCAATCGTTGGCGAACTCCCACCTATCCGCCACCACCTTCTTAAATCCCTACACGAAGAAACGTAAAAATTCTTGGCTTTTAATTTTGATGTACCGAATCAATCGTAGAGGAGACGCAGAGAGGGGGGCAGTCAGATACGCACGTAGGTGTTGAGCTGGCGAACGAAGGAGGAGAAGTTGCTGTGCTTGAAGTGCTTGGGGAGGAGGTCGCGGGCGAACTCGGCGGGGAGCCACACCACGAAGGCCGTGCCAGAGTCGTTCCACGAGATGGTGTCGTCGGTGCTCGGGTCCTCCACCATCACGTACGTCTTCGTCAGGAACGGCGGCGTCCCCGCCGTCGGCGACGCCATTGAGCAGCTGGTCGGGAGTGGTGGCTCCGGTGGTGCTCTCGTGAGAGAGGAGAGGAGGTTGCGGAGAGCGCAATTGTTTCCACAGGAAGGAAAGGACACGTCCAGAAAGGGGGATTTGGGTATGGGGATAGGCTGCGGATGGGGGCGAGAAGCATCCAGCGGATTCTAGAAGGTTCCTGGCCTTTCTAAGCGGACACGTGGTGCTGTTTTCTAGAAAATGCACCGTTCGATTGGATTGAGGCTTGAAATTTGTCATATGGAGGAGAGAGGGTGCGCGTGACGAGACGGCACAAACCTATGAAATAAGGAATTTTTTTAAAATAATATCGTCAGTTGAACTGGCGACAGTGATCCTGTTGTCAGTCCAATTACCTATCGTCAGTTAAAACGGCGACAGAAATTGAACAGTGCTAGCGACAGGTTTCTGTCGCCACTTGAACTGGCGATAGGTTTCTGTCGTCAGTTGAACTGACGATTGGTTCCTATCGCCAGTTCAACTGGCGACAGTTAGTCCGCTATAAAAATCCCAAAAAATCAATACATAATTCATTTTAATTCCAGAAAAAACAAGAGAGTGAAAGGGAGAGAGAGACGAAAGGTAGCGAAGCTCTGCCAGTTTGTCGCAGAGGAGAGATTGTCGGAGCACCGAATCCGATCGGCCATCTTTTAGGTATATTTTTTTGAAACTTTATACATTATGTCAAAATCTTGTTTGCTAGCAAACAAAAATAGCGACATAGGATTGAGTAGGTTAGATAAACATAGTCAAATTGCGTAGTACATATTTTAAGTTGTGTAGCCGATAGTCAGAGTGCAATGGCGGAATCAGAATAATTCCAGCTTTATTAAGCTCCCCATATGTGCACGGTAATTATATTATTAATGTAGGAATTATCTTATAAACTAGAAAAATTGTATGACACATTTTGAAATTATGAAGAAAATGTGGAGTTAGTAGGGTCGGAAGAGCAATGAGAATAATTACCAAAATAGTCAAATTATGTAGTTCATCGTCCACATGTTATGAATATTTTAGCACTTGAACGATTTAGGATCAATCTGCAGAAATACAGAGACGCCTATTATAAATCTGTTGAAACTGTATGGAGTAGCTAAGTAGAGTAATTATTTACCTTCCTATTTGTGTGCGGTTATTATTTTGTTAGTGTGCGATAATTATTTGTTAGTGCTGAAAATACCATTTGAACTAGGAGAATAGCATGACACGTATTAAAATTGGAAAGAAAATCCGTAATCGCTACATAGCCTACGTAAAGATGCATGAAAAAAATTATGAAATTTGTTTATTGCTGTATTTTCAGGTATGACAAACGTAGGCCACTATGAGTTGCTTGACCCGGTGGTTGACGCGCATCACTGTAGCCGCCTGAATACCGTGCTCCCCCCGGTGGGCGAGGCGCCTATTGAGCTTGGCGCGTTGCGGCTGCGCACGCCCATCAGGGAATAGAGGCTGGACCCAAACTGGGTTCCGAGGTACGTAGAGTTCTATCCTAATGCATTCAATCGTGGTTTGACTATTTTGCGTGCAGTGGCGTATGTTCTTAATCGTTTTGACGCAGGTTGCGAGCGACAAGCCTCCTTCCACTAGCGAGGATGGTGGAGGCCACGTCAGAGGATGACCAGGACCGCGGTTCTGGTCGTACGTCTAGGCGTTTTCATATGATCGGGCCCTACTGACGGCGCTGGTTGACCGTTGGAGGTCAGAGACGCACACGTTCCACCTTTCGTGCGGGGAGATGGCGCCGACGTTGCAGACGTTGGTTTCCTGACCAGGTTGCCGTGCACAGGCTCCCCCATGACGGCGTACGACATCCCGGTCACGTGGAGCACCGACCTCCTAGTGAGGTTCCACGATGTGCTGCCACCGGGCCGCGGGTACACGAGTTCAGCAGCCCGCACGGCCCGACGTTGAGGTGGATCTCTCAGTTCTAAGTAAGTCTTCGTAACTATTGTCCTCTCGCATCAATTCGTATGTGAACCTTACTGACATGTACATGTCTTCGTGCAGCCCGAGCGTATGGCGCAGGACGCAGGCGATGTCGTTGTTAGGAGGCACTTCGAGGCCTACCTGCTGTGGTTGTTTGGGTGGTCTTGTTCCTGGGGTCCCACGGCGACAACGTCGACAAGCATTACGTCTGGTACGTATGTGAGTGGCGGAGTTGCCGGTGGACGAGATCCCAGAGTACGCTTAGGGTCCGACTGTGCTGTGCACGACGTACCGCGCACTATGCGACGCGTGCCACCGTGCCCAGGACAGCTCTATCCTCTCCGGATGCCCTCTACTTCTACAGCTGTGGTCCTTGGAGTACTTTCAGATCGGACGACCACAGCTGGACTTGGGAGCGTACACGGTCAGCTTGTACGCCCATGACAACGATGTGGACGGGCCGACCATGGGCACGTTGTGGTGCCACCGATGGGTTAGTTTCATGATCATTTATTATTTTCGTATTCTAATCACAAATTCATGTGCTAAGTTTACGGTATTCTATTGCACAGATCACGTACATGCCGATCACTTCGCAGGGGTCCTACCCGGAGTACGTCGCGATGTTCGATCAGCTGACCGATGACCGCGTCATCTGGACACCGTACACTCCTGAGAGGGTGTACGCGCGCGCGCCCCACAGACTGTCGAGCCTGTGCACGTGAGACTACGTGTACTGGTACATGCAGAGGGCTATCAAGTGCAGCGGGTCATGCGCCAGCTCGGTCTGCGACAGGAGATCCCAGCAGTCTCCCTTCCCACCGCAATCTCTGCCGCGCCTATGCGACTTCGGCCAGTGGATCGACGACAAGATCCACCCCTATGATATGTGGTGGTTGCTAACACGGAAGAGCTGGGTCAGGGAGGACATCGAGACCCGTGAAAGGTGCCTCGAAGAGTTGCAGGCTAAGGAGGCCGAGCAGGGCAGGCGGGACAGGCTGCGCGAGGAGCAGGAGCATGAGCATGCTAGGCGACGGGAGGCCGAGAGGGAGCGGAAGAGGGGCATCGCGGCGTGAGCTAAGGCGCAAGGCGATGAGTATAACGCCGAGCTGGGCCGCAAGGGCAAATAGCTACGTTCCACGCAGTAGTTCTACCCTCTTCGTCCACATATCCCATGTATTTCTATTTCCCTAAAGGCATGTGTGTACCGTCCTCGATTCATTAGCCTGCGTGCCATGTAACCCTCTTGTCCGATCAAATGTCGTATTGTTATCATTGCGTTATTTCTCCAAAGTTCCCTAAAGGACTTGTGTGGCCGCTATTTCTAGCTCATTCGTACATTACATTCCTACACGCCATCAAAATCACTATTGGCCATCTCATCGACCAAACATCGTGTATGAATTCCCGACGCATTGTAATATCACTTACCTTCGTACTTACGAATCATTGATATCTCAATCGTCTTCAAAAAATTCTTAAAAAATTCACCGCACTAGAACAACATACGACGATCACAAAATTCTATTATCAATTTAACACATTTTGTACCGTTGAAATTCTACTAAAATCATAAACAAAGCAACCTGTTTAGGGTTTGAGCTTCCTGTCGCCAGCTGAAATGGCGACAGAAATCTATCGCCAGTTGAAATGGCGACATGAATATATCACCAGTTCAACTGGCGACTGGAACCTATCGCGAGTTCAACTAGCGACAAAGAGCTCGACTGGCGATAGGATGGTAGCAGGGTCCCTGTTGCCAGTTCAACTGGCGATAGTAACCTATCGCCAGTTGAACTGGCGACAGGGACATGTTTTTGTAATTTTTTGGAACGACTATTTATTTTTGTAATTATATTTTTTAAAAAAAATTATTTTAAAAAAAATCATTAAATAAGGGTATATAGACGATACTTTTTTATGCTCTCATTAAAAGATTATTGGTCTTACAGAGACAAACTTAAAAAATAATTTATTATAGAAGTTGTCTTTAATCTTATCTTTATTGATGAGTGTATAGACAAGAGTCGTCCCTACTGTACATGCTCTTGTATAAATATTTTTTGAGATTTAGTGTTGTTGTTTTTGTGTGGGTCCGAGGAGGGTAATGAGTAATGAGATTGCCACTTTTCTTTGTTCTATAATACTAGTACTAGTAAGGCACTATTTTTTGTCTAAATACTGTTCACCAGCAGTCCAGCACGATAAAAGGTATCTGAGCAGGAAGTGTGGAAAATCGGAAGCAGATACATCACTAGAATGGAGTAGCCACCATGAGAAACTCCAGTTCATCACGCGAGCACAAAACCATGAGTGTACTTCAGAAATTATACGAGCTCAAATCTTTATTAGTTATTCAACGAATTAGCTCTACTGATGCACAGATCCAAACCCTCCATTAAGCCCTTGCTATCTGCCTGGTTATCCAACTTGCTATAACTGGTTTCCATTAGCTCTACTGAAGACATCAGGGATTTGGGTTCGAACGTTCCGGTTCTTCGGAAGTGCTAGTACAAGTCTCTGGATTGCCGGATCGGTGTTGGACCTTTTGGATGGTTTGTACTTGTAACCTGCCTGTGTTTTTTCTGCTATGGATCTCTGTTCTCTTGCTCGGCCTATTTGTGAGGTCTGGCACTTTTCCTTTTCCTTTCCCTTTTCTTCTCCTTCCTTTCTTTTGTACCTTCTCTGTTTCTATAATTACCATTATTTAATTTATACAGTAGAGCTCTCTCTACAGTTTTCGGTTAAAAAAAAAAGATTATTCAACGTTCAGCCGACATGTACTTGCCATTTCTTTCTGAAGGCAGTAGCAAATTGGCAATGTACACAGAGTGGGCATTTGGCAATCAAAATACCTATTTTCATCATATAAACTGCACAGGATAGAGAGCGCCACTGGATTGAAACACCAGGCTCCTCTACTCTAAGGTTTGTGTGGCGGTCCCTCATTTGGGCCGGGCTCTGGACTAGCACGCGCGCGACCTCCAGCACCACCATCTCGAACAGCACAAACATGGCCCCCTCGTACAGGCTCCCCATCGACAGCTTCAATTGCGGCTGCGAGCTCCCCTGCGCCGTCGTACCATCCTTGTCGTCAGCCATGGTCTGCATGGGCAGGTGGGCCACGACGTCTGCCTGGCGCCGCGGAATGTCCCCGTCCGGCCGCGCGGTGAACAGCACAACGCGCACGCCGGCCCAGCGCGACGCCGCAGATGGCGTCGACGGTGGAGAACGTGCCCGGCCTAGCAGAGGCAGTGAGGAGGTCGCCGGCCGAGGCTGGCGGCACGGTGACGTCGCCGACACAGTGCGCAGGGAGGCCGATGTGCGCGAGGCGCATGCAGAGGGCACGCATCATGAGGCCCTCGCGCCCAACACCGTGCACGAACACGCGGCAGCCGCATGCGGCCGCTGCGGCGAGCCCGGAGATGAGGACGGAGCGCTCGGCGGGGTGCGCGGAGGGCGTGGAGAAGACGGCCGCGATTTGGGCGCAGATGGCGGCGGCGTCCACCCGCGCTGAGGAGGCACCGTCGCTACCGGTCATCGCAGGAGCTACCTTATTTGTATCTACCGTGGAGTGGACTGCTCTGGTCAACAAGCTCGGCGTTTTGGTTATAGCGGAAGCTGATGGCTTTCGGTTGGAGATTTTTTTTTAATAATATTAATTTTTAAAAATTACAAATTTAAATAGTAAACAAAAACAATTGCACTTTATGCTATTGCCGCCATTCCAAGTGACGACAGACCTCCTATCACTAGTTAAATTGACGATAAGGCCTTATCGCCGTTCTAATTAGCGACATGGACCTGTGGTCGTTTCAACCGACGACAAGAGTCTCTCTTTGTTCGCTTTTTTAATCTGTGTGTACAAAATTCAGCCCAAAAATTTAGTAATTTTTAGGGATTTTTTTGGCAATTTTTTAAGTGTTCGCGTAGTTCGAAATCCAAAATTGGAGAAGATTAGGGTTGTCATGCTCGCTGTTGGCCCAATTGTATTGTTCGTAGAATCGATTCCTTTAGGAAAATGTTACGTAATATTTAATAATCAAAATATTTGGGAAAAAGATTTAAATATGAAAGACTTCATAATTTAATTGCGAATTACATGGCGCGTCGGGTTTGATTACGTGCATTAAAAATGACAATAAGCACGAATCAATGAACCAAAATACACCTACAATACATGTGCGCCTTTTTAGAATCAGAAAAAAGGTTGATTGGAACGAAGCCGATTAGTCATGGCGATCAATCGATCCCTTCCCCTTGTCTCTAGACTGGCCGCAGCGGCGGTCAATCTCGAAGTCAGTCATATTCCGCGAGATAGGCTAGACGATTGAATGATATTACGATACAAGAACATGGGGCCAAATCAATAATCAGGATGCAAATTGAAACTAACTTATCTCTTCGATATGGAGTGCGCCCGAGCAACGAGGAGCAATAGGACAACTGCCGGTCTCACTAGCAGGAGCCTTCTCCTTATCCGTCGCACGCTCGGCCGATCGTACTCAGCTTCCTCTTAGAGAGTCCACCACCACCCAGCTTTCCTGGGCTCCTCTGGTGCATTTTCAATAGGGTCAGGTACGTAATGTTTCCAACGTTCGAAGGTCTCAACTCATTTCGCATAGTTGAACATGTACTTTTGCTCGATGAACGCCCTATCGTACATGCTTGGGTCGTCGATCCATTAGAAGAAGTTGCATCGCATCTCCAGCTGCCATTATGCGCCCATGAAGTTAGGGACATATGGAATGCAACGTAACATGTGAAAAATCTATAAGATTCGCTTAAGAGGATGTGGATGACACATTTCTGACTGAGAAGTACAAGGACTAGATACTAATTGTAATAGCGACGGACGGGAACAATCAGGTTCTTCCCGTGGCCTTCGCATTCATTGAAAGCGAGAATACAGACAATTGGTTGTGATTTCTGAGGAATGTGAAGATCTCTATTGTACAGGACCGTCCTAACGTATGCGTCATACATGATTGACATACGGGTCTGTTGAGTGCAATAACCCAGCTACAACAAGGGGAGAACGACACACTTCCATTGGTGGATATGTAGAGCAGGTGATACATATGGTATTTGGGTGCAAACTTCTACAAGTAGTTTCGCAATAAAGACTTGATGAACATGTTCAAGCGTCTGTGCAATCAAAACCAGAAGAGAAAGTTCGATGCCCTTTGAAATATTCTAGATGAGCATACTGAGTCGTACAGAAGGGAGGTAGCAAAAGGTCATCTGCAAGCGCTAACCAGGACCCCGAGGCATTGCCACAGATACCAACAGATGCTCCTGGTGTGATGAGGAAGACGAGGCGTAGGTAAAATGCTTCTCGGACTGGATTGAGCAAGAGCCTAAGGAGAAATAATCAATGTTACATGACAAGGACGGTGCTCGATATGGTGTCATGACAACCAATCTAGCCGATGTGTACAATTAGGTCATGCGCGGTGCCAGGTGTCTCCCTTTAGTTGCTGTTGTGGAGGCAATTCTCTGGTATACCACAAAGTATTTCGTTGATTGAAGCAACAACACATCGCTCTCCATGGAAAATGATAGTTTTGTACTCCACCATGATCACCAAGTACATGGAAGAGAAGGACAAGAAGGGTGAGATGCACTAGGTATTCAAGATGGGCACAAGGGATCTTCACTTTGAGATCATGTGTAGGGCGAAAGGATGTTGCGGGACGAACCGCAAGAGGATCATCCACGAGTGCATGCTACGCCGGACTAGTTGCATATGCACATGCAACAAGCCTCTTCTTCTACATAGGTTATGCTCTCATGTCATGGCCACATGCTCGACGGTGGCATAGTATCTCGGTTAGTACCTTTCCGAATATTTCACCAAGAAAGAGATGGTGCAAACCTGGAATGCAGAGCTGTATGGTTATAACGTGGTTGATCATTTTACTAGCCATCCGACCTAGGAGCAACTCATCTTGGCCACAGACATTGCTAGGCTGAAGGGAAAGGTTGGCCAACGGCAGGTACGGTGTATCAGGAACGACATGGATGAAGCAAAAACGGGCGTCATACGAAGAAGTGCTCAATATGTTGGGAGTTAGGGCATACCTACAAGGAATGCCCTACTAGAAGTGTACGGGATGGAGAGGTTGGCAGCCCGGACGACAACCACTAGAATGGATTGCCTTCTCGGAATATGTTGTGCTGGAAAGTTATGTAACACCTTTCTGATTTATTAAAAAGCTATGTGACAACGTTTTGCTTTAAAATATGTTGTGCTAATATTGTTTTTCTTATTATTGTCTGATTGTATTTCTTATTATATCGTGCGTCCAATTGTAATGTGTAACTTACCTTCTTCCTGAAACCACCACCATTGTCTTTGTCGGAGGCACTATTGGTGTCCGTAGTTTAGTTGGTGGGTGTTGTGTGGCGGTTCAGATGATGGAATAACGGTAGAAATGTAAATAAAACAGTAATAAATGTTTAGCCCCAATTCTACACACAAAAAAAAATCTTAGCCTACCATTTGCCGCCATTTCAACTAGCGACAAGCCTCGCGGTAGTAGCCTATAAGTGCAATTATTTTTTGACTATTTATTTTTAAAAAATTAATATTATTAAAAAAAAAATCTTTGGTTGGATACGGTGTCGTCTTGTAACCATATGCTAGTGAGCCGTGACAAACTCACAGTGTGACACTATCATTGTTAGATGGATAATTTCTCCTTGTTAGAGTATGTAGATCACCACCCATTGACAATTGTTTACAAGTATGTCGAATGGCAGACTCTTCAAGGTCAATCAACAAATGGCCAGGGAAGCTGGTAGCGCTATCCTGATTCCATAAAAAGCGGAGTGGATGAGGGAAGGCATACTGCGCTGTAACATCCCAAAGTTATGTTACTAATTTAAAATTAATAAATTATTATTTTATTGGATTTCCCGAGTTTTAAAAGAGTTTTCCTAATTTTCTAAAAAATCTAAAAGAGTTTTATTGCTTTTCTTGAATTTCCTAAATTTTAGAAGTTAAAATTAAAATTTATTTTATTTTTTGAATTTTTATTGCATTTAAAGTTAAAAGGAACTTTTAATTAATTTCTTGAATTTTCTGGTATTTTAAAAGGTTTTTCCTATTTTTCAAAAATTAAAAATAATTTATGTGCAAAAATAAAAGCCAACTTTAAGTTAGAAATAATTTTGTTAAGTTCAAAATAAGTTAGGAATTTTCTGTGATTTTTCCTTAATTTTTGAATTCTTTTTGCTATTTTCTAAAAGCCCTTTGGATTTCTTTCAATTTCTGTAATTCAAAAAGCATCAAAAATCCGATTTTGGCGTTGGCCCATCTCACCCGCACGGCCCAGCTTCTCCTTTCCCTCCGCCCTTTCCACTACCATGCGGGCCCCACCGTCAGGCTCACCTTCCCCTATTTTTCTTCCCCGAGCGCCCGTGAGCACAACGCCATTTCCACGTGCGCCAGAGCTCCATCATCCCGCGCCTCGCCATCCCTCTGCGCCCGCGCCATGCCGCACCCATGATGCCACACCCGCGCCATGCCGCTCCTCCCGCCCATGCCCGCGTGCCCGGCGCGTCGCCCGCGCGCCCATACGCGCAACTCCTCCCTCCGTCCACCTCCACAACTATCAAGGGAAGCCCCAGAAGCCCCTCTTCCTCTTTCTTTTCCCCCCAACTCCCTCCCCTCCATTTCGCCTTCTTTCATCGGTTTTTCGCATTTGAAGCTCTTCGGTCGAAGCCCCTCTCACCGACGATTGTGTTGCCGTCGAAGGTCCTCCGTCGCCGTTGTCTCCACCCTAGCTTCGCAAGGCCACGTTCTACGTGGTGCTCACTCTCACCCCGCCAGAGCTTTGCCGAAACTCCGCCGCCTCCTCCAACCGAATCTCGCTGCCGCCCTTGCCCTCGCCGCTGGCGTTCCCTTCACGCCCTAGCGCCGCCGAGGAGAGCCTTGAACTCCCATGTGTCTTCCTCTCTCCTTTGCCACCCTCGCGGCCGTCGCCATGTCGCTGTTCACCGGAACCATTGGTCCCTACGCGCCACCACCTGTCGGCCATGATGTGGCTACCCATGTCAGCGCCACGTCACGGCCACCTCACCCCTTTTGCTCTCATGGCAGCTGCGTGGCTGCTTGCATGGTAGCTGCCACGTCCTCCGTTGCACACGGTCCACCATGGACCGAGGTTCAATTTTGTGGACCCGGTCCACAAGATCTGGCCCCACATGTCAGCGGCTCGAATCACTTTCCTTCACAAAAATAAATCAACTGAAAATTGGAAATTCCTCGCTGATGTCATCGTGACACATTAATAGATTTTCCTTTAGAAAATAAATTCTCTAAATTCCAAAAATCCAATTTCATCCTTTCATGTGATTTTCAATCTTCCGAAAGCCCGTTCTCCTTCGTTCGAGTTCTGATTTCAGTGATTCAAATTTTTAAATTCATCTAATTTCAATATGTCTCTCTCAGCACTTAAATTATTTAATTTGGACTTTATTTGAATTTTATTTGAATTTAGTTTGAATTTGGCTTATTTTCGCGTATAGATTTTGACAACTTCGGAGAACCGGATTTCGATGTCATTTGAGAACAACAACTAACTAAGCAAGGTAAGTTACATCCTTTTATCATATTTGTATCCTAGTATTTTAAATTATTTAAATTCTATTTTAAATTATTATTACATGCTTATTTAAATTCAAGTAATTTAAATTCATGTTTTAAGCTTTATAGTTATCCCTAAATCCACTTGTATAGCCATATATTGTCAAGATAGATAGTATGGAGAATAATTCCGGGTGTGATATATCTTGGACTTAGAAATTGAAAATCTTGGGAAGTGATCAGACTGGCTGAGGGCTGGCGATCTGACCGACCAGGGCGAGTTTAGGCATAGTGTGTGTGAACTTTGTTGGGTTTGACCAAAGTCATGGGATTCAATTCAGTATATATGTGTTGCATGATGCATATTTTGGCTAACATGGGTCAAGTTGCGAGGAATTTGTGCCCAAAATCAATTTCCTAATCTATTATTGTGGAGAGAAGCTTGGAGTCAACTATGATCAATGGCGTGGTTAATCGGTACTAGGATAGGAGAGCCGATGTTCAAAATGATCAAGGATGCCAGTGAAGTGGTTAGACTCTAGCATGACGCAAGATGGACAAGAACGACTGAACGAGAAGTTCGGTGCAACGGGTTGCATTAAGTGGCTTGGGGGCCAGTGCAAATGCCATGATGTTTCCAGTGAGAGACGGATGGGAGAGATTTGTTCGCATGAAGAGAGCAATTGATGAATCTACGTGAGAAGCATGGGATTACTTCACGAAGATTGAACTTGATCATGGAAAAGGATCGAAAGGGGTATTTTGGTATCTTCGCCTAAATACCGGGTTGATGACCATAGAGAAACCGCGGAGCATGATGACGCAAAAGATAGACAATTTAGATCAAGAGAAGAAGAAGATCACAAAAAAACGGATTCATGAGACCCTGTTCGTCATTCGCTTTGAGAAACACATATGAGTGTAGACCCGTTTATGTGTGAGCTTAACAGATGCAGTATTTTGATAACTCTGCGATAAATGCCACTGCCGTAATAGGGAACATTTATCTAGGAAAGGGATGGGGGCATTGCTCACCAACGTCGGGGGTAAAGCCTTGTCCACCTGGAAAAGGACGATGGATGACCAGGAAGCAATAGGCCATAGCAGGCCGCAGGCCACCAGCAATCGGAGGTTACCAGATGAGAAGACTCCCCCACGCAAGACCCCCAGATCTCGGCGACTGAAGACATGAAGACGCTGTAGTTATGCCTGAAACTACAGATATAAAATGTGATTTAGAGACTAGCTGAAAATGTAGTGTCTCAAGTAAGAGTGCAGACGATAAATCTGTAACTATATCATCTAGTCACAAGTGGAGGTAGGAGAACTAACTCCATCTAGCGACCGGACTGTTCCTGTTGCACAGCAAAAGCTTCATGTATATGATCACTCGAATTATTGTTGTTGTTATTGTTACTCGTAACATTCCTGAATATATGATCAATCCTGAACACTTATAGTAAAAAAAAATAACCCTAAAATATAGACATTTTTTGCAGACTACCTGAATGTCTGTACTTTGCTACGGATAAAAAAAAATTATATTACCCTAACACGTCGAGTCGTATCGTCGGGATCGTCATGCCCGCCCCACGCCCTCAACTTCTTGCTGCGCACCCGGTAGAGTTTTGTTTGTTTTTTCTTGTTAGATAATTTTTAGGGAGGTTGCATTTATTTATTGATATTTTTTTCTGTTTCTTGTTAGAGGTTTGTTCGAGATGTGGAATTGAGAGTTGGGAGGTGGAACAGATTGACACGCATGGTCTACATGTCGGCGCGTCGATTAGGAGGGAGGGGCGTACGGAAGAGATGGGGTGGGTGAATGAACCATCTTCCCTGTGCCTTTTTTAACAGTTTGGCAGATACATTTCAAGAGGAGAAATTAGAGAAAGTTGAGTGGAGAAATTGAGTAAGCAAACAGTTTCTAAACATCCCCAGAAATACTGGAGAAAGAAGAACACTAGGGAATTGAATATTAGGAGGAGCAGTCTGATGATTTCCTTGAAACCAAAGATCGATCCCAATAGGCATGGAACTTTTTTTTTAAGAACAATACGGATGGAACTCGCCCCTTTATCTCACCGTGCAAGTCGGCAACCGAAATGTTGAGCGCGAGGCATCCAGGACGCCGTCCTGGGGCGGTAGAAGCGTAGCGACGGCGGGCGGCGGCGGCGGCGGAGCCGTTGTGTCGTTGCATCACGCCGACGAGTGGATCCTGTGCGAACTACGCCCAGATGTCAGCGCAAACAATCGCCAATTCGCCATGGTCCTCGTTCCATTCTCCGACCCGCTCATATGACGTCCGATCACAATTGTGCGGCCAAGATTGAGTAGGTAAACAGACTCTGTGGCACGTTTTCAAGTTGGGTCCTTACCTTGTTTAGTATTATCCGTTCGAACCTCCGGGATCGCAAATAATATTCGCGATCGTGGGACGTTTGATCAGCATTGTGCGGCTCAGATAGAGGGCAAATTACTTTGCTGCGGACGCACTTTTTTGTGAAGGGTCGTCACACTATTCGGTATTATCGGTTTCCTCTTCCCAGATTCGGATCGCGAATAAGCTCCGCGATCGTGGGCCGCTCGATCAACGATGTGCGGCTCCAATTGATGGGGGTAGACCATTTACATCGTGCGGCGGGGCCACGTGCGGTGCGACTCCAAACGGGAGTTTTGGGCCGAGATAGTGTATAACTTTGCTCTGTCGGCCGGCGTGGCATTTGGGCTTCTCTTATGCCGTTCGCCACCCGACTGTAACGAAAAAATTTTAGCCGTGGGCCGTTGGTCTCCGCGAGTCTCGCACAGAGTTTCTCTCCCCCTTCGTTTGCAGCAACTCGGCCGCGTGGTGTGGTGTACTGTACTGGGTTTCCAGGGTTCCGCACGTAACGTAAATGGTGCGGCCTGAAGCGCCGGGCATGCGAGCGTGGAACCATCCGGCCGATAGATTAGGCTATTAGCCGACTAACTAACTAGGGGACTAGTAATCCCGAATTACGGCTTGCAAGCCTCAGGCGCACGGGCACGGGCACTCGTGATGCGTAGAGATACAAACGAAACGGATAATTTTCGATCGACCGATTAAAAACAGTGGCGGGGCAATATAGGAGCATGGGGTACAGCCGTACCACTAATTTTTTTCTTCATAAAATACCTGTTATATATATTGTATATAAATATATGTAATAAATTTTAGTACAACCAATGATATTTGTGATTACATGTACGTATTATATTATATTTTAGTATGTATAATTATATAGATTATGTATTGGGTAGAAGTAGAGCAGTTAGTAGTAAGTTAGTTAGTCACAAGTCAATAAAACTATATGTTACTTAAGTTCGCATCCCTATCGTAGAAATCTTGGCACCGCCACTGACTGAAAACTAGCGGAGCGATAACAGAAGAGATAAATGGTTATTCGACACTATCTGTGTCCGACTCCGACTCCGAGGAAAAAATACAAAATAGGATACGAGATGAGCGATATCCGTCCATATGTATCCGTTTAACGGGTGGTATGAAGAAAGTCTATTGTGACTTCACTTAGGAATATGATAACATATAGGTGAGTTAGTCTCTCCTTGTTCGCTCTGATTGCACATCTCCTGTCTAATGTCATGTGTTGGGGTTAGGGATGGGATATTGAGTGTTTATCTATTCGACATCTCGCAAATACAATTCCCATCGGGTGAAGCGGGGATGGGGACATTCCCTACTCCCCATCCCGTCTCTCCATGTTAGCTTCTGCACAACCAGATAAGGCGATTGCATATCTATTGTCATTTTAGTATTGCATGTGAATGTCATGTGTTGGTATGGGTACAAAAGAAGTGGATAATATCCGTCTCTCGGGGATCTATCAAAGCGGATAATATCGTCTATCTAAGTATCGCGGAGCGAAAACATGATGGGAAAATTGATATCCGATACTATATGTGACCAACTCCGACTCCGAGAAATAAAATAGAGAATAAAATACATGATAAACGATATCCGACCATATCTGCTCCATTGCACCCTAGGGGTGGGCAGGTGCGGCTCGGCTCGGCGCCTCCGCGGCGGACAGCGCCGGAAACGCGCGGCGGCATGGCGAAAGTGCGCGCGCAGGCACAGACGCACAGGGTTGGTTGTGCCTTGAGCTACCGGCCGCTCGTGCGCTTAGCTCTGCCGGTGTGCACAGGAGGCCCGAGGCCACCAGCCACCTCTTTGGTCTATCGCCTCAGTTGTTGATCGGGCACATGCATTCAGCCAAGAACTCGGCCTAGATAACACGGAGATTATATTGAAAAAAGAATTCCATTTTCACATAACAGTGTTTCGATGTAGACAGACGGTTTCAGTGAAAATGGCATGAAACTAGCACGTAAAATCTACATGACGCAAAACCAACAAGTACTCGGTACAAACGCAAAGCAAGCCTAACTACTAAATCCGAGTTAGGCCAGGTTTGGCATACAGAATCATCGTAAAAAAAAGGGTAATGATCCTACACGTACGTCCGATTAGGACGTTTCATGTCGTACGGTCTGAAACGGTCAATCCAACTCTCTTATGGAATATGGAATTACTTTGACAGGAGGCTATCATGTACACCGATTGGAGTTTTATAAAACCGGCCGACTGAGTCTCGGATGGGATTCCATCTTTTTAAGTGATGCGTGCACAACTATAATTTGTGCAAACTTCTCAATATTTTTGGATACATCTGTCTAACACCATATGTACACGCTCTATTTTTTCTTCTTGATCTCCGATTAATGTTGGAATTTTTAGCTATTTTTATTTTTATTTTTTCTGATTAACACGAGAATTTCTAGCCTTTTCACTCTTGGAATTAACGTAGTGTCTTCTAAAGAAACCTCCAATTAGCATATATATATATATATATAGTATGCAACATTTTTTTTCTTACATATATATAGACACACACACATACTAATTGGAAAACAATATTGCATATTGTTCTTTGGAATATTGCATCTGTAGAAAAAAAAAATGTTGTAATTTTTTTCAACGCGTTTTTTTTTTCCAAATGCTTTGTTTTTTTTATTTGTGATGTTACAACTGTTGTCCGGGGATGTTGCAAATATTGTCTGGAGATGTTGCAACCATTATCCTAGGATGTTGCAACCGTTGTCCGGGGATGTTGCAACCTTGTCCGGGGGGTGTTGCAGCCATTGTTCTAGGATGTTGTAACCGTTGTCTGGGGATGTTGCAACCGTATCCGGGGGATATTGCAACTATTGTTCTAGGATGTTGTCCAGAGATTTTGCAACTATTGCCCTGGGATGTTGCAACCATTATCCAAAGATGTTGCAACCGTTGTCTGGAGATGTTGCAACCGTTTTCCGTGGATGTTGCAATCATTGTCCGAGAATTTTACAACCGTTGTCGTAGGATGTTACAACCGTTATTCGGGAATATTGCAACCGTATTCGGGGATGTTGCAACCGTAATTAACATGTCCACCGAGTTTGGCTTGCCTTTTTTATCCCGTCAGCTTGTGTTCCGGCGTTTCCTTCACCGTTCGATGGACGCGGCCACGTGTTTTGGTGAAAACGGATGCACCCGTCACGTGTCTGCATGGTCGATTCCTAACAGCGCCCTAAAAAATTCATAGGAAACGTATTTTCAACTAGTCATCCAAAATCTATAACAGCAACTCTCCGAGCGTACGGGCCCTACAGTCCATACTCGACAATTCCTACGTCCAAGCAGATCCGACTCACGCACAGACGAATAATGTTGGTTGCTCAGCTCGAGCCGTCCCAATTACCGCCGACCAAAACATAAGAAACACCAACAACCGTATTTACCGTAGTACTCCGCCAACATCGTTTCAGCAGTAAATACTCTAGGCCAGCAGGCAGAAGCAGAGATCTGGATCCTGGCACAGAAAACAGCACACGTACAGACCGTGCAGGGCCCATGAGCGCGCTTTTCATTCATCGTACACGGGTCACACGACGCGCCCCATTTCCATGTCCCCGCACTGCACGATTCGCCCATATGAGCTGTCTCGCATCGCGTCGGCGTCGCATGGTCCCGGCCGGCCGTGGAGATGAGATGAGGCCCATGAGCAGAAACTAGAAACTGGAGGCAGACGCGCAGGCCAGATCCGAGCGGGCGTGCAGGACCGGACCAAAATTGGCAGATCCAATGTTTTCAGCCATGAGTGGCCGAGTGGATCCGGTACCGCGGCTGTCTCCCGTTGCCGCTACAGCATAAGACCAACTCGTGCACCTGTTTAATTATGCCACGCTCTCGTGCGTCTCCCTTCCCCCCCTCTCGTCTGTATCTTGCGCAGAGACCACATCTCTCGCAGGATCTAAAACAAGTAGTTTTTTTTTTGGGGGGGTAGAGAAGACGGTAGTAGCGTTGAACTCCACGGGAATCTGTGAGGATAAAGAAATGGCTGCGCCTTGCCAAAGATGGAACATTGCAATGAACCTGGAGGGGGTCGCGGTCTCCTCTTTCGATGCCATGATGTACAGCAAAAGAAAAGCGTGCTCGAGGCTTGATGAAGCAAGCAATGCATTTGGCTAGCTAATGCAGTAGTACAAGTAGCTACGACGACCACAACGATGATGATAATGATAATAATAATGCACAAACTCTAGCTGCGCGCACTGCACATGGGTGCTTTGCGAACCTATGAATCGCGATCATTAGTAAGCAGTGAGGTCATGGAGTACGTAGTGGCCGTTCGGCCTCAAAAGCGACGAGGGAATACAATATAACAGATCGCGATCCTGCTAAAATGTGTAGTTGAAAGCAAACAACTCCAATTATGCATGAGGCTAACACAATCATTCGGCCGTGGTCAGAAGAGACAGGCTTGCGCAAAAGCACCGGCAGGGCACAGCGCTCATACATACATGCCGAATGTCTAGTTCTGTTCTCTAGTCTGCAATTGTTACTGGTCATTTCTGAATTTGACAGTCCATGCCTTTCAGAAAAGTTCGTCACTTTCTCGCTCTGACAAGTTGCCGGATTTTACCGCAGCAGGCAAAAGATAACCAGAGCAGAATGCAACAGAAACAAAACCAGCAACAGTAATAGGTCAAACTCCTGTAGTTCTCAGAATCCAAGTATTAGCTGAAGGAATGTATACTTGACTGGTTCTTTGTTAGTCAAGGATGTTGGCTTTAAGCTAGCTAGCCTCTGTTGACCAGAACTTCCAATAATATAAGAAACTTGTGAGCAACAACAGAAACGCTTGCTAAACTAGCAACTAATTTGACGTAAGATGCCTCTACATTCTGGAAGCACTACTCGATCATTCTAAGCACGTGAAGCTTGGTTGAGTCTGGCATGGTCAAGATGCTTGTTCTTGGTTGGTCTAAGCTGCGCATCTTGATTCCAACATGCCACTTGTTGATTTGGGATCCAAATTCTATACATCAATTAGGCCAGCTTCTGGACGGAGCGTAGCGGAGGCCGTCGCCGGAGGCTTAGGGCGGAGCGGAGCGGAGTCCCCGTGCACCGGGGGCGCTGGGACGGGCGAAGCCCACGCGGTATGAATCCTAGTCGAATTAGGGTTTCCGATATATATATTTCCATATGGAATTAGAGTTGTAAATCTATAGTGAAGATTGTTCTTGTTGGCGCGTGGTTTTTTCCTCTCGCATTGAGAGGGTTTTCCACGTTAAATCTCGTGTCTCTCTGCGATTGATCTTGTTTACTTCGTCGTTCCTCCGCCGTCGCGTATAACACCACTGTTATGTGCTCTAAATCTCAAGCTAATCTAAAAAATGTGATCGCTTGTACAGTTGTACTACCACTCCGGTTGTAGACGAGGATGCAATGAAGCATTGCACATTTGCCACTGTGTCAGAAGTTATTCGGTGAACTTACTCCTCGTCATGTGAAACTATGATGCTTTCTGAAACAATGAACTTAGCAAATAATCACATACTATTCTTTTCTTTGGGTAGTAAAGCAGTGGCATCGAATATCAACTTTGCTCTTTTTTCCCTCCTTCCTAGGATACAAAAGAAAAAGGAGAGACTTGGGGGGTCCATGAGAATTTATGAATCATACTGCATTTAGCGAAAATGAGCTGTCTGCAGTTGATATTTCGAACCTCCAAGATCCCATCGCCCATGAACGGAAGTTGGAGACCGAATGCCGAGTGCGAAAGGGCAAGATGGCATATTATCCTATTTCAGGACGAGTGGTGGATCTTGTACCAGCATGTCTCCCACTGCTGCTACAGCACAAGACAGTTCCATATGACACACCCTTTGAGGATTCCATGGAAAATGCAGCAGCAGCAACAGCTAAACATTTCACTGCATCTGAGGAGAGCACGAGCAGCTTTAGATCTAGAGCACATTACACTGAGGGATTGTGTAAAAAAACATAAAGAAACTAGAGGATCGAGTACTAACATAAGGGTCTTTATTTAGGACGTACTGCACAACACCGTAGTACACCTCGAACTTGTCACACAGGAGTGCCGATTTGACTGGTTGCTTGTCACCGGAAACGAAGGCGATGGTGAGGTCATGGCGTACGTAAACGGAATCTGGTGGTACTACTGAAAAACACTAGAGAAATATGATAGGTATTTGCAGATTGCCATCCTGCAAAATGAGCTGTTGAGTGCGATGCAGATCGCTCCAATTATGCCTGAAACCATCCCAATAATTGGAGCGTGGCCAGAATGTTCAGATTCGGGCAGAGTAGTACTCTGCAAGTCTGCACAGCTCAATAATTCAAGGTGGTAAATTCTGTTCTACTGTTCACGGTGTTACTAACCTCTGAATCTGCAGCGTGGCCTTTTTCGGCTTTTCCAACATGTTGGACTTGCAAGACTGCGATGAACTGAAACTCTGAAAGTAAGCATGTGGCAGGTAAAAATGTAAGCACTGACCTAAGCTGCAGAAGGAAAGCTACAATGATCTAGCTCGCAGCATGCATGCTTTGAAGCAACGACGCAATTGGACTGATTCTTTATTAGTCAGCTTTGAGCTAGCTTGTGTTGACTATTATGAGTAGTTTTATAACATATCCTGATACAATGATGGCAAGAATCAGTGTACAATAACAGAAATGCTTACTAAAATACTGACCATTATGTGACAGAAGATGCATTTCTAAGTAGTATTGTCATGGTCAGAGTGTTCATGCTTTATCTAAATAATTTTCTAAGTATCCTAATATGAAACTTTGGAATTGCATTTACACACCTTGCTGTCGAGCAGAACTGAAGTTCTCCCCAAAGTGCAATAACTTGCTCTTACTGATCACTTAAGCAGTTCACCAAACTTTGTCGTAGTGTCAGAAGTTTTACAACCAGTGTACTAGTCATCATGTGAAATACCGAGCAGTCTGCCAAGCAGAGGTTACAGGAAGCAATGACCTAGATTTCTCGTCATCCTACCAGGACCAGAAGCAGAAAAGATGAAAATAGATAGCTGCAACTTGCATTGGACTTCATAAGTCAGTCTTCCAGACTGAGTAACCTAATGTTTGACAAACAGGCTCACCCAATCTTGGTCAAGTACTCAAAATTTTAGAGGCAATCATCAATCGCCTTACCTCGATCCAAGTGAAGCATCTGAGTATACAAATGCATGCTAAATGTTTTAGTGTATTGAATCTGAAGAAGCCCTGACGAATAGCATCAGGGCCACATGTACCAGAACCTTATCAGTCCTAAAATAGAACTCGGCAACTCGCCCTCTAGAGAAACAATGTAATGTACCCACAGATAAGGAAGTATCAGTTCCAAGTTCCAACCAAAAGTTTAACTTCATATCCGGATAGAAGCCCAAAGTGACAAACTAGAAGGAACCTTACATAGCATATTCGCAAAGAAAAACAAAGAACATATCAAAAGAAATTAAGCATTTTGGGAACAGTCAGACAAAAAGATCAGATGCACATTCATCATAGAATGCTAAGTTCGACCTCAACAAATTCAGGAGCAGTAGATTTATGAGATGTACGACTAACATGGGAAATCAATCGTAAGATCAACCACCTCAGGTCCCATTAGAGGAGCAACAATAACCTTTTGAGCAGCACCACAAGGTCCACAGCAAACACAGCTTATGATCCCAATCAGAATAACAAGTTACCCACATCTGAAATTGGACAAAATCCAGATCAAGAAACAACAGATGTGAAGAGCTGGACACTGAATTTTGAACAAATGACACCAATCGCATCGAGTAAGCAACCAAAGTGGAGATATCGTGCGGCGAAGTCGTAAGCCATGAGCCAATGTCCCGTGCGGATAGCGGAGAAGGCGGCTGATCAAAGCATAGTGGGGCTCCGCGGTCATGCATGTGGCGGATCTGTTTGACGACATACGAGATGTCCGGCGAGTGAAAGTAAGATCTTGTAAGGCACCGGCTAGCCCACGATAGTGAGTCGGATCATCAACGAGGATCCTCGGTGCGAATACCTTGCTACATGTGTCAGCGGGGTGGAGCATGGTTTGCGATCGGTCATGCTCGCGCTCAAGGATCTCAAGTATGTCGTGACGCGAGAGAGGTGAAAACCGCCATCTGACGAGTGACGATAAGGCCCAAAAATGGTGCAAAGGACCAAGATCCTTCATAGAAAATTCTGCTTAAGTCTTGCAATAACACGGCGGAGAAGTGGCACCGAGGAGGCCGTCGAAACAATATCATCAACATAGAGAAGCAAGTACACGTGTCGCCGCCATCTTGGTAGACGAACAACGAAGTGTCGGATTGCACTCACAAAACCAGAGAGAGAATATGAGTGGCAAGCGATCGTACGGTAGCGGAGCTTGCTTCAAACCGTAGGCGACTGTTCGAGCGGCAGACATAATCGAGCGAGCTATCGGCAAATCGGCAGTTGCACACAATAAAGCTGTCTCATCAAGAGTGCCATGCAAAAGGCATTCTTCATCAAGGCGATGAGCGGGCGATCATGGGAAAGAGCAAGCGTAGTCTGCGAATAATGCGAGCTTAACCACCGGGTGAAAGTTTCATCAAAATCAATCCGGGCGTTGAGTAAAACGCGAGAGACCCAACGAGCCTTGTACGCTCAAGTGAACCATCGGAGCGGAGCTTGTGGCGAAAGACCCATTTTCCGATGGCGATGTTGGCGCGGAGGCGAGGAACCAATTCCCAAGTGTCATTGGCAGCGGTGCGAGAACTCCTCGAACATAGCGCCCTCCAATGCGGATCGCGGGGCCCACGATAGGACTTGACGCGGAGAGCGAGCGGCGATGTGGAGATCAAACGGCACTGCGGTTGGCGGAAGCCACGCTTGCCACGTGTGACCATGGCGTGCTCGTTGACCTCGGGTGGAATGAGCACGGCATTGGGGGCAAAGGCGCTCGGCAAGCGGAGGAGAGGCGCGCGGGGAAGCCTTGCGCTTGCGTGTTCTTTGGGCCGACGGACATACCCATGTTGGCCGCGTCAAGGCCAGGAGAGGAGGCCACGGTGGGGGCCTCGCAGGCCGCGTCCGGAGTCCTGCGGTCCGCTCCAAGCCTGGGAACCGCGCCGACTGCGCGAGGCCCATAGGCTGCGTCGGTCTCGGAGGGGGGAGCGCCTGCGCCAGATGAGGAGGCACCGCTTACAGCGACTGTGGCGTCGCCAACGAGGCGTGATGCGTGATCAACATCTGAGAAACGTACACGAAACAAAAGAAGGTCCAATGGGGATAACAGGTGCGACATCAAACTCCGATAAGAAATCAAAGGCGGATGAAGGGGGGGTTGAAACCTCGGAGAAAGGAAGGAGGTTTCATCGAAGGTCACATGGCGTGAGATGATGATCCTATTAGTGGAGAGATCAAGGCGCGATACCTTGTGCTCGAAGGATACCCAAGAAAGACACGAGCAATGGGCGAGGAGCCAACTTGTGGTCCGATCACGGAGAGGTTGGGATAACAACGGCAACCAAAGACACGAAGGTGGGTATAGGAGGGATGGGTCCCATGGAGCACATAGAAGGGCGTGGCAAAGGCTAATGTCTTAGTGGGATGGCGGTTAAGGAGGTATGTGGCTGTGTGGAGCGCCTCAACCCAGTAGGATGGGGGCATGCTAGCCTGGAAGAGGAGTGAACGAATGATGTTATTTGTGGTGCGGATGATGCGCTCGGCCTTGCCGTTTTGTGGCGAGGTGTATGGGCACGACATGCGAAGGGTGGCGCCATGGGTTAGAAGGAACGTGCGAGTGGAGGAGTTATCAAACTCACGACCATTGTCGCACTGAACACTCTTAATCGGGGTGCCAAAGCGAGTGGAGACAAAGCTAAAAATCGGCGAGGGTAGGAAAGGTGTCGGACTTGAGGCGTAAAGGAAAAGTCCAAAGATAATGGGAGCAATCATCAAGAATAACTAAATAATATTTGTAACCCAAATACTAAGAACAGGGAGGTCCAAATGTCACAATGTATTAAATCAAAGTTATTGGATTTCCGCGAACTAGAGGGATGAAGGGGCGCACATGGCGACCCAAGCGGCAAGCATGACACGAATGTTCGACTCGCTCTTATTGCAAGAAATAGCGACGAAGACACTAAGCGAGACAAAGCCTCATGACCGAGATGTCCAAGACGTCGATGCCAAAGATTGGGGTGGAGTGGCGGCAAGCGCTAGGGGCAAAAAGGCGGCGAGGAGGCGGGTAAAGTGGGCGAACTATTGCACCGACGATCACGCTCGGGTTCGAGGTCCTTCACGAAAAACCATAAGGGTCAAATTCAACGGAACATCTGTTTCAATGGTGAATTGTGAACGGAAATAAGATTTTTAACAAGTTGTGGAGAGACAAGAACATTATTTAAGTGAAGGAACCATGAGTGTGGGAAAGGTCATATAACCGGTGCTAATGCTGGTAAAAGAGAGCCATCACCGACAACAATGTTGGATGGAGTAGAAAAAGAAGGGGTTAGGAAGCACAAAGATCAGGAGTTTGATGTCATGTGAGTTTGGCACCGATATCCATATACCATTCGATTGTTTGCGCGGTTGCGGCGTCATCGTGTTAAAGGACGGCAGGCGTTCGGGTCCCACGAGGCCACGGTGGTGACCCAACCGGGAGGTTAGGTGGGCAGCGAAACCGGCGGAGGCTGGATCTGGCCGGTGTGGCGGCGCCCGTGAGGCGGCCAGTAGCGGCGCCCGGCGTGGCGTCGACCGAGCGGCGGTGTCGAACTGCGTAGAAGGCTGCGGTGCGCCGGTCTGGTGCGCGTGAGGCACCATTAGATGGGCGGCCAGATATGCAGGAAGGTACCATAAGCGGTGCCACCGGCGGTCTGCGATGGGCGCGAGGCCGCCCGAGCGCGCGCCAGCGTCGTCGGACGAGGCGCGCGCCATTCTTCTTGCCGCGTCGAGTGCGCTTGCGGGAGTTGGTGGTGTTGGCGGCGGTTGAGCAGCGGTGGGCGGCGCGAGCGGGGCGGCGAGGGCTGGCGGGTTTCTTGCTTGACTCCATGGTGATCTCGGCAAGGCGAAGATCGGAATGCACCTCGATGAAGGTCGGAACGGCCGTTGGCGTTGGATCGGTGCACCCATGTAAGCGGCGTCGTTGAGGCCACGAACAACGTTGAGGACAAGCGTCGATCACGGACGGGCTCGCCAAGGTCGGCAAGTTGGTCACCATGGCTTTGAGGCAGGCGATGAGTCGGAGATCGACAAGCTTCCTGAGACGAGCGTCGCGAAACTTCGGCGTCGGGAGGAGTGCGCGGTCTCCTTGTTCCGATAAATCGTTGTTCCGAGCCCGGCCGCGAGCGAGGCGGCGTGGGTGGCCGTCCTCACGATTCATCACCACCTCGAAGCTCGGGGTGATCGTCCCATAGAGCCACGAGAGGAGTGCGGTCAAGCGCTTCCACGAGACATCATCGGAGCGATCGTCGTCGGAGTGCGTGGTCGGCAGCGCGTCTGCTCGAGGTGTTGAGGAAGAGACCACGCCGGCGGTTGAAGTGGGCGGCGTGAGGTCGAGGACGAGGCACGAGGGCCTTGATGTTGAGAATCGCCGCCGCTGAGAGTGGAGCGGCGGTGGCTCTGGCGACCTCGCCGCGATCACCGAGGCGCGGGCGCCGGCATCGCGGCGTTCTTGCGCGGCGCCACGGTCTCGGCGCTCGGCCTCGATGCGCGCGCGCCTCTGGCGCGCGGCTTCTTGGCGGCTTCGCGCTCTTCCGGGCGTGAAGCGGCAACGCTTATGCTCCGAGCGAGGCGAGGCGGCGTCGTCGGCCATGGGCGTCGGCGCGGTGTGGCGGTGTAGCTAGTTTGTGCGGAGCGGCGGGTAGGATCGAACCCTCGATACCATGATAGCGAGAGAAATCGCTGATGTATAGATCAATGAATCGACCGTATACATATATGGACAAGTCTAAATGAACGAATTTTTTATATTTGAATGGAACATATGTAGCTGACAGTTCAATCGAAGCTACAGTTCAATCGAGCTCACATACATTCAATGGGAGGGAAATTTACACTCTCTAAGGCTAACATTTCTGTGGCATATCAATGAGCAATTGAAAGGGGGGAAGAGAACAAATCTGATCTACACTGAAAGATTTCTACAAAAGGTACAGGCTACCGGGCCTGCCACGAACAACCGTTGATGTAGAGATCTCAAAGGACCACCGGGTTAATTATGTACAACACTGGTCCATGTACAATACAGCAGGAGCACCAAGCATGTGATGTCTTGTACCAAGAAACCACACAATGGGCCAGCATAGCTGGGTGCACGGGTACTTTTCTTGAGGAGGCCATGTGAGGTGCCAATACTGCCGTTTACTTTCACGAAATGCTCAAACTAGTCATTGATGCACTGGTAAGCCATAATTCTGGAACGACTTAATCCTGCCGTCCCATCCTGCGGTAACTATCACTTGACCCCAGGAATTTGATGTGCTCTGGAAACAGTTCCTTAGGAGCTTGTACTGTGACTTGTCTAAAATTGCACCAATTGAGCAGGACGGCAGCATTTCCTCTGGCCAAGTTGCTGAACTTTTGCAAGAGGGCTCAATGAAGAACTCCTGGTTCAGATTGAAAATACCAGGAGCAGCTGATCTTGACACAAAATTGTTAATGGAAGAATCCTCTCCACATCGGCTTGAATTGTACTTGGCAGACTTACTCATGCACCAGAGAACATCTACTTCTGGCGGTAAAATTTGAGAGGCCAAAGAAACGGGGCTTCTCGGTTCTGTGCCATTCCATGGTATTGCGATGGCTGCATTGTAGGATTGGAAGCGCTCTGAGGAATATGTGGTTTTTGCTTGTCTCCATGCAGATTCATCCTGGTTTTCATGGTTCCAAACATAAATGTTGGAGTCTTCACTAGCAGAAACTATATGCTGCCCATCTGGAGTGAATGCTGCCGACAACTGGCAAGAACCACTTCGAAGTCCTGATGGGTTAGAAATATGAGTTAAGAGTCCATCAAAGGTAATGACTGAACAGAGCAAAACGAATAAGCTTAGGTATTTGAGTTGTACCACTGTAATTCTGAATCACATTGGTCCCATCCAGTATTCTGATCTTTGAGTCAGCAGATGTTACCATTAGTTTACTTGGGTTGATTGGACAGAACTGCCATGGAAATGTTAAAAAACAAAAGTGAGAAGCATTCATGATGAAAAAGAATGAATGAAGTTATAGATCGCAACAAGAGTCAATCCTTTTCTTGAAGATGTTTACCTGAAAACTTGTGATTCTTTTAAGAGAGGATTTCTTCTTGCCATTGAGCGCAATCTGAGTTTCCAACCGCAGCAGGTTGTCTGATTCAATGCAAAATATTGGTAATTAGCATACATGGAAATATTACAAAAGTATAAGGGGAGAACTATTGCGAAACAAAAACACTTAAAAGCCGGTAGACATTTCACAAATTTACTATTTACCTGATGCATCAAAAAAACGGCAACTTCCAGTAATGGTTCCAACCACTGCTCCCTGCAAGAAGCCAAAGAAAAAGGGAGATCAATCACACAAACTATTGAGGTAACAAATTAGTCAAAATGGCTACAGTGGGGCACAAATAATCATACCTTTCCATCAGGTCGGTAACAGACTGCTGTTACTATGTCTCTAACATCCGCCCAGTCCACAACACTGCTTCTACGAATGTTCCATACACGGATTTTGCCATCAATGGATCCACTGATGAAGCCATTCTCATCAGCTGGATTAAATTGGACACACGTCACTGCAGAACAAGGAAAGCCAACTGTGAGCTTAAATTGATAAGTAAAGGTGAAAACTTTTAAGCAGCAAAAAAAGTGTTTATAGGCCTACCAAAGTTGCTATGCGAAAAAACTCTTATGCAGTTTGCAGATCCAATTTCCCACAAGCGAACAGTTTTGTCTGCTGATGCCGACAGTAGATGCTGCAACATGTTAAGCTAAATTTTAATCATCATAAGCAAAAAGATATAAGAAAAAACAAAGAACAATACCATGAGATTGACAAACAAAAATACACATTTCTTTAACTGACCTTGTTGTTTGACCACGACAGATCGAGGACATCACCAGAGTGCCCATGGAACTCATGCAATGGTTCCTCTGAGATCTGGAAAACCATTGTTGGAATGACAATGCAAGCAGACTCAGCAGATTTCTTCATGCCCTTGATTTTGCATGCCATCTCATCTTCAAAATTCACAGGAGCCAGCCCATACTTGCATTGCGCTTTAAGGTAGACACAAGAGGGATCATCCAGAGGGATTTTGCAGTCCTCAGACTGCATAACACCCCAAACCCTGACAATTCCATCTTCGCCGCCGCTTGCAAGAAACTGCCCATCAGGACTGAACTTCATTGTCAGGATGGCACCATCATGTGCCTTGATCACTTGGCCTTGATAGATTGCAGATAATTCCTTCGACTGCTTCCGGTATGAACGGACCTTAATCCTTTCATACCTTCCACCCCGAATTTGCTCACTATCAGAGGAGCTGGTGCTGGCTTCATCCCCTCCATGATCCACAACACAAGCTCCCACACCCAACCTCCGAAGCCATCCATTTCTCATCCTCTCAACTGTCTTCGGAGCACCAGAAGGCTTACCATTTCGACTCATAAGCCTCTGAATAAACGACAATGAACTGAAACTCCTGCCCACCTTGCTACCATCATCCTTACTGGATCCACTGACGGAATTGTCATCCGACGGGCCATCCTCATACCGCGTCGTCTCCTCCGTCGACCAACTCGACATGGAGCAGTCATTCTCATCCGACTGCGACGACAACCTCCCAATCAACGGCACAATCCTCTCCTCTTCCTCCTCCTCCTCCTCCTCAACATCGCCCACGGTACCCACAGAATCCGCCTGTTGGGGGCTTGGGCTGCATTCCAGGCCCATGCTTCTCAAGAACCGCCCCCTCCTCTCCCGGACACTGTCAAGGCCACCTGACCACGGCAATGCCGGGCCCGGGCTGGACGCTGGCGACGCCGACAACTCCTCACGCGTGTCAAAGAACGCTTCCTCCTCCACCTCCATCCTACTACAGTTTCTTGCTACTACTAATTGGCACACCTCCATGGATTGTTGGGTCAGGCACGGCGCTGAAAGAAGAGATAAGAAGAAACAATGGGCAAACACATCTCAGAGCCCTGTCCGGACACGCGCTTATATAACAGTAAGAAGTAAAGCGGCAGGAGGGGGCGCTGAATTGCCTCGGCGGCAACTGCGGACGAGAAAGAAAGCGCAGACGCGGGGGTAGCACGGGAGAGGAAAAATTACTAGCACGATCAATTAAACTAAACAAATTAGCACCAAATCCGAACTATTCAATTCCCCGTATCTCTCAAATCCCGCACCTCGCATGGCCCAATCGCTCCCGAGCAATGCATCTGGCCTTAGCAATCCAACCAACCGCGCGCCCATTATTAAAGCAGACAGCCAGGCCAAGAAACGTTGCCAAGAAAAAAAAACTTTTTTTTCAAGAAACGCCGAATTCACCAACACATATCTCGAAAGGATTTGACGATAGGCAAATAAAAAGGGTTTTTTTTTTCTTGGCAGGCAGGGGAAGCTCACCTGGGCGAGTAAAAATTCGCGCGCACGCTCGGGAATTGGAATCCAAGGAAGGTATCGGTTTCGGCTTCGCCTCAGCCTCAGCCTCAGGGATGCTGCGGTCGGGAGCCCCGCGCGTGTTCTTGGTTCGTGGTCGCCGGGCGCAAGAACAGCCGCAGCAGCATGGCACAAATAGAGAGTATTATTATAGGATTGGAATCGACGAGTAGGCGGAAGAATTAAAGAGAAAGGTGGAAAAATTGGAGATGGGCGCGATGCCGCGATTTATTATGACGTGGAGACGGTGCGCTGGGTCCCCGTCCGTCCCCATCACCATCGCCAGATTTGGAAGCAGCAAAAAAATGATTTTGATTATTATTATTCTTCTGGTGATGCACTGCTACAAAGAGCCAGGAGCCCAGGAATGAGAAAAATGTTGTGTAATTATAGTATCTCCTTTTTTAATCACATTAAAATTGTGCTAGCTTTAGTTGCGATGTTGCAAATTTGCTTTTCTCGCTGATTTACTATTCTTTCTGCCATTCTCCCTCTAGACGTTTCTGCCCTGTTCCAATGCTCATGCCTCCTATTGCTCCTTTTCTCCTTTTCTTTTAGATTTTTGCCTTTTTCTTTTCTTTGATTGCTTGTCTTCCAGTAGGTGTACTGTATTCTGTATAGTCTCTGCACGATCAATAAATCTTCTTCTCCTAGGCCTGGGTCTATAGATCTTAGGTACCCATCAGCTCTACTGCAATGGGAGCATCACTGCTGCATCACACCGATTTGCTCGTGTAATACGATCTTTTTCTTGCTTTGCTCGTCTGGTGGAATTGATGCGCGGTAGAGGCATTGGTTGTCAGAAGTTACTTCTCTTACCGCTGGAGTGGTACTAGTTACACATCTGTAAACGGTAACAGCAGTCCTTGTTTGGCATTTGGAGATAGCTGACAACCAAATTGGTTGTTGTTTTTTTTTTTCTATGAAGAAATTTGGATGTTAGATATTGAATAGAGGAAGTATAATGGCGCAATTTTGATTCAGCAGTGACCTTTGCCTTTGTCAACATGGGGTAAAATTTCGGTGATTGGATGTAAAGTAGTATTTGATTGCAACGACAACTACTACTTGCCTAAGAGGCATAAAAGTAGGGAACAGTTTGATGCACTTAACATACTACTAATACTACGAACTTCCACTCCTCCGGAGAAATGGACATGCTGACGCGAAGAGTACGGTGACATACATTAGGATAGATTGAGTAATACAATATCAAATAGTACAGTAGAAATGCTACAGTATTTCCATTTTCTACAGTGTTCACATATCAATAACATTGTTTGCGCAGTGTTCTTTGCGCTCGTAACATAGAATCCAGATCCTTGGTCCCCTTCAGCCTACAACGTAATTACTTTTACCTAGTCGCACGCGCACACGCAAATTTTCTCGCTCTGGGTGAAGCAGTCAGCTGCGGCTAGCTGTTTGTTCCTCTGTTCCTTGTTTAAAAAATCAGTGCTTATCACTGCATGCCTCCTGTCAGTATGCAACACTGCCATGCCATCTAAACATAAATGACAAACAAATGCTTAAAGAATGCATGTCGAGTGATCTCACACAAGAAACCAAATCTCTCCCTATTGACTGCGGATCGATTTACACAGCTCATACATAGGAAAGAATGCTGACTACACATGCAGTGACTTATCCTGCAGTTTACTCCACTAAACTCAACTGATGACGAGTATATGGATAGATATGCGCGAGTAGATATGTAGACGTATCCATCTCTAGCTAACACAACAACCCCATTGCTCCAAAGTTGATTTGTGGTTAGGCAAAGATGGAACTGGCAAGGCGGCAACAGCCAATACATGTGTGACGTGTCTCCTATTAGCTTATGTGCAGGGGTATCAAATGGATCCAGAGTATCCACTTTATCTGGTATCCATATTCAAATGATAGCCAATATGGTAAGCAAAACTGTATTAGTATTGCAAAATGAATACAAATCTAGATAGTATCCAGATTTTTTTGTCGAATACGAATGCGAATATGGTATACAAAATAGGTGTCAAATCGAATACGAATGCAAATAATATCCGGATTTGGTGCAATAACAGCACTGGTTATTACGTATCTTTTGTATTTGATCTCCAAATTGGGCATATTATATATATATATATATTTCGATCGTCTCGACAAGATCGTCGTCATGGTAGATTCTAATTTGGCATTTGTTTTTTCTTTTCATTTTGGTACATCCCCCAATAAAGCTTTTTGCATGCTCTTTTTAGCAAAATTTGACATATTCAAAACCGATTTATTTACAATGTCTAAAAAATTGGTTACGGTTAGTGGTAAAATGGCACAAATGATCAATGATTATATGATAAACCATAGGAAAAGGGGCATAAATATTACTATAAAACCAGTGCCGACTTGTTAAACTTCATTATGCCATAGGATATTTGGATCCGACCGAATTGAGTAGGTATTTGATTTGTATTTGTATTCGTACTCAAATATATTTAAATTCGTTTACAAAATATGAATACGGATATGGAAATCCATGTTCGACTTGTATTCGATCCGTTGACCCCTACTTATGTGTATGTTTATTAGGACCAACTATCTTTATACGAAAGCAAGTGCATTCTTGGGAGTTTGGTAGTAACATTTGGAGCATTTGGGCAAAGTTTCATCATACATACACATGGAGTTGAATCTTAAAAGAAAATATATATATATATGCCACTGCAAATGTTCAGATCCCTGATATGCCATTGCAAAATAATCTCTTCCTTACATGCCACTACAAAGTGAAAAACTTTCCTTTTTTGCGTAAAGTCAAAATATTACCCTTTATGACACTGTCATAAACTCTATTAGATTTCTCGTGTTATTTTTTTTCTTCAAAAATGACCATATTGCCCTCATCTTCTTCCTCCTCCCCACCCTCACTCTCCCTTTCCCCTTTTTCTCCCTCCTCACCACGAGCGCAGCCTCCCCCTCCTCTTCACTGCATCCTCTTGGTTGGCCGCCCCTTCCTTCGTTGGACCACCGCGTGTTCCCGGCGATGGTGATTCCATTTTTGAGGTCGACGGAGGCAGAGGTGGCGTCGGGGTTGTTGGCGACGGTGACGACTGTGTCGGCGAGGAGGAGAATGACAATGACGCTCTGTGGTAGTGGGGCATCTTGTGAGATGACAGGGTGAGATTCAGGAGAAGGAGGCAGCCACGGTGACACTGATGACTTGGCAAGGGAAGGTCGGAGGCGATGAGGACATGGCCGAGGCGGTGCTACAAGAACACGTCTGCGACGCTAGACTCAGAACACGAGTGACGGTGTAGGGAAAAAGGGCGGTTGCAGCGGCTTAAATAAGAGGCGCCTGGCGGCGAACTTGGAGGTGGCAGCCTGAACTGTAGACCTGGCGGTGGCTGGAAGAGGTGGCGACTGCATAGATCTAGCGGCGTAGGAGTAGTTTCCCTCCTCAAGCAAGGTGGCGAGCTCGCCAGAGGAGTAAGTTCACCACTTGGAGAAAGGGAATAGCTTGTGAGGAGAGAGAAGCGAGAGATTAAAGGATAAGGAAGGGACAAAATAGTCTTTGCGCAGCTCAATCATGGCTTGATTGGTCAACAATGGCATAAAATGATAAGATTTTGACTTTTCAGTGATATGTAATGGAGATATCACTATACAATGGCAGATTAGATACTCGAAACATTTGTAGTGGCATATATTTTTTTTTTTGAAAAGAAAAACATGAAGCTGAAGAAAAATGTCAAAGCCACACAAAAAAAAATTGTCGTCAAAGGAGTGAATTTTAAACTACACAGTTGGTGGAGCTAACATCTCTAAATAATTCTCAACCAAAAGACAATTAATCGTGGATGCTGTTACAAGCTTCGACGAGTTTCAACTAGATGTCCAATTAACCTATCGCTTATGTGTTGCAGAGCAATGAAAAGATGAGTAGTAGTAGTATTTTGCTCTCAACAATAAAAATACAATTTTGTCCCTCGATAAATAAGAAAGGTTAGACTTCTAGTAAATCTTAGCTTTCAATAAAAGCTGGGGAAACCTGTTAAAAAAAAGGTTAGACTTCTAGTTACGGCATTCTTTCCTTCAAATTTAATAGTCCATCCCTCCGGACACAAATACATATCATTTTAGGATACATGCAGTCAAACTTTATAAATTTTAGTTATCGATATTTTTAAAAAATATTTATATTTTGCACATGAAAATTATATGTATAGATTTGTTTTGCAAAGTATTTTCATAATATTATAGTTTCATAAGGTGTTATAACTATATCACAATAGAAATTAGTGGTCAAAGTTGTGTTTTTGGAACCGTGTTAATGTTTAAAATAACATGTATTTGTGAGTGGAGGGAGTGGTACTAGTCCATTTATTTGCTACTAGTACACTTTGACATAAAAAAAAATATACTCCAATTAACTTCATATTGAAAGGGGCACTACTACTAGATCAAAACCACACTGGTAGTTGATCCCATTTAATCATAAGGGACAGTGGTTCGCTGTCATCTACTACTAATGATTAGCTAGCTAGGTTTTTCTTTTATTGCCAGTGTTAGCTAGGACAAGCCTATACATAAGGATTTATTCTTCTATGTTCCCCTAGATGAAGCAAATGCAGACTATATAGTATCCTCTTTTAATAACATTTTCATTCGATGTAAGTACAACTTTAACTCTTAAACCTCAGTCTTGTCTAGGCTAGTTTTACATTTCCTTGTGTTGGCAGTTTGTTTACTGGACCCGGGTACTTATCTTCCACTGTAGAGCAAGAAAAATATTGCTTGTTTAATAACATATCAATGGGATACGTACATGCATTGTTAAAATTTGTGCAAGCGTAAGCACGATTTTTATTCAAATCATTTAACAATTGCAGTTTTATTTGAAATACAAATTTGGTGTGATGTTATTAAGTACAACAGTGCTAATTTGTCCGGGTTGCCGGTAATGCATCCAACTCATGGCCCCTGAAAAAGATAGGAAATTTGGCCCTGGAAAATATAGGAAATGTACACTTAGCTGCTAATTCTTGCATAGATCCTGTTATTCGAACATGACACTAGACCTAAATAATCCAAAGCTAGTTTTCTGGATGACCTAACATTCTTGTTCGATTCTGGCATCCATTAGCTTACGATATTTATCTTCTTGGAATCTTATATATTCCTATCCGTTTTTACTTTTTCTGAGTGATGTGAATACTCCAATTCCTCCATTCCTTGCATAATTGCATTGATGCCAATGCGCTCCAATGGTGAAGCAACAAGTGTTATCAGTTACAATAGACCAATAGTAGTACTATTCATGGACAGTCGCAAGAAGAAATTTTTTCACCAGATTGCTCCTTTGTCTTTTTGCCACTGTCCCCCATTGGGTCAACAGATCTAGGAAGAGATATCATCAAGTCAATCACTTAACAGCACAAATCAGATCATTCCAAATAAAACCAATAGCGCCTGATAGCGCCCGCGGCTGGGTGATAACTGTCACTGAAAAGAAGTGGCAATAAAACTAAGATAGCAAACAACGAGCTCAAAACAAGATGGGGATCCATGCAATATGCCAATATGTCAGCAAGATGTAACAGATGATCCCACTAGGTTTTTTAGGCCTCCAAGTGTGCAACACTGCAACTGTAAAGTTGGTGTCTCATGCACAGTGTGCACATCGGGCCTGCAAGCATAAGCTATTGCCTTGATGGCCGCCTAAGATAGGCTTAGCTGTTGCTGGTACATTAACATAAGGAGTAAGATACAAAGGTCACATTCCTGGAAGGATCCCTGGATTCCACGAGCCACAGAAAGCATGTGACTGAGATTAGTTACTATGCTGAAAGGTGTGTAGCTAAACTTGGCCAAAATGACACCACAAGAAAGTGGCAGAAAAGTATCACCAGATAGGCCCTACTCCGCTGGTTGATGCCTTGATTGATAAACAAACTTCGATCTTTGTAGAGAGCAACTGAGCAAGTGCTGGTAAAAAGGAAAATAAAGGAATACTATGAGCTAGATATGGATGGATCTACCGCTGTTCATAGGACTTGCAAGATTTGGCAGGAACTTTTCTTGTGTGATGGATCGAGTAGTACACAATCATTGTTCTCACATGTCGACTTGCAGTCTTGCACGGCACATAAACACAGTCATGGGCAAGCTCATGGCCGACAGGCCACAGCAATTGATGCAAAGTGAGAATTTTTCTTCATCGATGCACGCGTTTTATCACGTACGGCCGGCGCGGCGTCGGTACCACACGAAAAATGGCGCGCTCGGTTGTGCGAGATCGATCGATGCGCCTAGCTTTAAAGGGTAAATTGTACGTACCGATCGAACGCAATTGTTGCGTGAAGGGACAAAGGATCATAGGATGCTCGCTGTAAAGAGCTCGATCGTACGTACGTGTCGTGATTAAAAAAAAAAACAGGAGGCATTCATGCACCGTTCAAATTTAGGGCTGGAATTGTTCGTGTTCAGCTTTCACTTGGTTTTCGTAACTTTGTCAATCGGTGATGCGTACTGTAGTGTACCAGTATTATGCTTGCCATACTATACGTTGCACCTTTCGATAATGTGGTGTACCTGTCTGGCCCGTACGTACGTATGGCGCCGAATTGAGCTCCAATAACTACTAAATGGGGATGCTTGATGCATGGACGAAATGCCGTTCGTCGCGCAATTTCAATGTGGTCGCGGAGGATATGTTCAATAATTTGTATTTTAGATTATCTCTAACACTTTTTATATCATCTTGAGATAATTTTATAAATAATTATTCAAATACATTGTCTCTTGAGCTATTTCTTTAAAGATTCACAAGTATTTAAGTTTTACATAAATCAAGTGGCTTATTTGGCGTAAATAAACGACGACTACGTTTCAACAGCAAAAAAACTTCGTTGCTAATGCCTTGTTTTCGCGTGATACACCCGTTGTTTCATGAGAGGATGATCTTATTCTCTCCTCTTTCACTTTTCTCTACATCTTCAGAAAATCTATATGATAACCTTAGAGATAGCTAAGATGATACTATTGAAGTTACCCTTATGGTCATTTCCATAGAAATCGTCACTAACTGTAAGATGTTTCCTTGGCATACGACAACGACAGGCTAGCGTGTACTAGTCTTTGCCGTGTCGCGGACCAATTTTCAAGTCAGCGCAAACGTAATTAGACTGGCTACCTTTCCTTTTCTGAAAGGGGTTGGCTGGCAAGTTTAGCTAGTCGTGTCCCTTGACTCGACTCGTCGGGCGCGCGTCTTATTTGAAAAACCATTCGTTAAGTAAATATTGGAAGGATTTGTGGCTTTAATTCGCTTTAGGATCAACCAATCACATCTCCTCTCCCATCATCCGTACGTGCACTGCCGTACAAACGCATGGCTGGAATCGGTTTTTACAGACACGTTGCTCCTGACCAAGAGTTTGATCCATTGGCCACCCTAGCTGCCACGGTGCAATTAGTATTGCTGCTGTTTTTTTTTCACAAAAAAAATCATTCTTTGATGGGCCACAAGATTTAGGATACAAAATTGTGTTTATGTACACATCAAGGGATTGGAAACACGAAAACACTTGCACATATAAACTTCCCTACTCGATCGCCAGTTGACGCCTGCGTCTCAAGCTCAACCGATTAATCTACCCCGTACGTGGTGCTGTTGGTGACAACACGCCGTCCATTCCTCCTTTTGAGAGCTTCTAGCTCTGCCACTCTGCCACTGAACCAAACATGTCGGCTCCAAGCGTAGCAGAATTTGTCAACCTTAATTAACTCCGGCGCCGAATGTAGTAACGGATGGGTAATAAAGGGCATTAGATCGATCGTAATTACCGCCGCCGGCCAACGATCGTACTGGGCGCAGCAAAGTTCGGGAAGGACCATGCATATGCAGGACGGTCAGTCGCCATTTGCCAGCGCATGCGTCTGCGTGCCGTGCCCCTGCCCCTGCCCCGGGAACGACGTTTTCCCCGGGGCCCGCGCGGCGAGGAGCCCGAGCCCGTGGTCGCGCCACCGACGGCGCGGATCTGCTCCTACGACGTGTGTAACAGTGTAAGGGCTCATCCCAATACGCAGTATCTTAGTGCAGTTTCTTAGTGCATGAGTGTTAGGATACTATCTTACCAATGCATAATTTTTTATGGTGTAGTATCTTAGATCCTTTTAATTAATTAGATGTAGAATATCAAGGAGATGGTGTGTACAAGATGGAAAAAGAGTTAATTTTCTTGTCTATGACTTCGAGCCAGAGCAGTCTCTTACTTAGGGGCCTGTTTGGTATGACTCCAACTCTTAGCTTCGTTATTGGAGTGGGTGGAGCTGTGCCAAACGGGGTAGCTCCACAAAATTTTTGGAGTTAGAGCAATCAGGAGCAGAGCAGTCTGTAGTGCAATTTTTAGGAGCGGTGAAACCTTGCTCCAAGTGGAGAGCTACTAGCAAGAAAACAAAATGCCACTAGAAGTTGGGGTTAATTACCCGCAATATGCCACTGGACTACCCCTTCGCCCATCCCCTCGCAGGCTCGCACTCGTTTCATTTCACCTCCCGATTCCCCAATCCCCGCAGCCACAACCGAGAGAAACCTAGAGGGCGACGGCGTCCAGGGCGGCAGCGGTGGCCCCCTCCCCGACCGCAACGAGGGGGGGTCTCCGTGCGAGGAGTGCGGGGAGCAGCCATGGAAGTATCGATGCCCCGGCTGCTGCCGCCTCACCTGCAGCCTCCCCTCCGTCCAGTCCCACAAGCGTCGCACCACCTGCACCGGCAAGCGCCCCCGCACCGACCCTGTCCTGCTCTCTCAATTCGACGACAACCAACTCCTCTCTGGTCCATCCCCTCTCCCCCGCCCTTCTCGGCTAAACCAATTCCTTTTCTTACTGTCCACTTTGTTTTTGTGTGTAAAGATTACAACTTTTTGGAGGAGACGAAGCAAGTCAGGGAGTCAGCTCATAGGCTGATCGGCGGCTTGTCGCAACTTCGGAGGCTTCCAACTGCCAAAGTAGTTGTTTTTCCTCCGCAAGGCGCATTGCGGCGGATATCGAGCTCGACTTCCTTCCCAGGGGCATGACTAGGAGAGAGCAGATTCGTTCGCGACACAACCACAGGTCTGATTGCTTGTTTCATTAGTTTTCCTCTATTGGCTCCATGCTTGGGTTGATCTTGTGATATGATTAGCGTGATGCATGAATGATGTAAAAAATCGAATACTTTTGATCTGTTCTGCATTGTTGCTTGGCCTATGTACTCGATAGTCTTCTCATTAGCATCAGCGTGATGCATGTGCTATAGAGTTCTTGCAGCTCAGAAGTTCCAGCAGGTTTACTTTAGAAATTAGAATCCTTGGTGGTGAGGTTCGTTTGTATGTTCTAACAGGGTCATGATTTAGTTGGGCCTCTGCATTACTCCACCTTTTGGCACTTGGTCGGGCTAGGAAAAAAATGAGATGGGACTCACAATGACGAGGTCGCCCTCCAAGTTCATCCTTCTTGTTAGTTAGGCGACACCACAACAATGTCAACACATATACTACATCATCTTAAGAATCAATACTATGTTTCTCTATGTTAGTAATCTGTCTATTTGCTAAGCATCTACACAAATCCCCCCGAATGAACTAACCGGCCCTAGCATTCACAACCAAATGAACTCAGTAGTTAAGATTGTAATGTGTCACTATCTGTATCTGCTGCAAAAATTCTTTCAATGTATTCCACCCTTCTTAGTCATTCTATCGTAAAAAAGTTGCTTTACATCTAAATATCTCTTTGCAGAAAGGATTGCATATACTGGACACTTGAGTGGAGATTAAATTCAACAAATGTTGTCCTAACTGACCATGAGTAAGTTTACGCTAATCTACCTGTATGGAATATTTGCTTCTGTTTTGGCAGTTTGCATGCCTTTTGAGTTTGGAACTGTTCTAAGAGTTGCTCATGATGCACAACACATATGCATTTTGATCTTCATCAAGCTAATTGATTTTGAGAGCTACTGTTCTCTCCCGCATTCAGTGTTCTGTCAAGTATTTGCTAATACTGTATCTTTCTGCAAACAGGACCTACTGTGCTGAAATCGCACGTAAGGTGTCCACAAAGAAGCGCAAGGAGATAGTGGAGCATGCTGCATAGCTTGACATTGTGGTCACCAACAAGCTTGCCAGGCTTCGCAGCCAGGAGGATGAGTGAAATATTTCGAGTAGTAGTAGTTTTGGATTGGTTCACCTGTAGTAAACTTGTCCTGCATCAGAAAATTCTATAAAAGGTTTTGGAGTTCTTATTCATCTTGCAGTCTGCTAATTGGAAATTAGGAAATGAGCATTGTCACCTGAAGTCTGACCCGTGCATGGTATGACAATACGATAATTTTTATCTTGTGCTTTGACATGTCATATATGAACCGTATAAGGCTATGCCTGTTCAGTTTCTGAGCTCCATTTGCAGTGCACTCTGGCCAAGTTGTGCTAAAATGCTTAACAGATTCAATCGGTCTTTGTAGTCATCCTCTGGTTGTCACAGTGAGGAGTGTTCTAATGTATGTTTTATTTAATTAGTTTGGAGTAAAAATTTCGAACGTCGGTGAAAAGATGGCACAACATGGCTCAACATGACAAAAAAAAAGCACAGGATAACTGAAATCAATTTATTAAACTGTTATAAGTTAAGTAATACGAAAAAAGATTAAAGTCACAAGACAAGGGTAGTGTGGTCTTTTTACAAAGATCATTCTCATTTCTGTAGTTGGAGCCAACTTTCTAACCAAACATCCCCTTAGACTGCTTCAACTTCTCATAGGAGTGGATCCAAGAGTGAAGTGAGTTGGAGTTGCAAAAACTTAGAGTAAAGCCATACCAAACAGGCCTAGATACTGCAACAATCTCTCACCTCATTTAATCTACTGTCATCTGATCATCTCAACACTTTGCCTACATGACGCTTTTAAGATACTGACTAAGGTGCAACATTGGGAGTAGCCTAAGGCGATCGGAGAAGGCGCACGCTCCCCAAAAGCTTCGGCAGACGGGAGGCCGCCACGTCCAAGACGACAAGCGGACGACACAGCGCCGCCTGAATGGAGGAAGTGACGGTGTGCCCCTCCGGTCGATCAGGTGGAGCGGAAATAGTGAACGGTTTTGTGGGTAAAATAAAGGATGAAAATGGCACGCAGGATTGCAGGAGTAGTATATGGGTAAACGTTTTCGTACTGCACTGTACCACTGTGTGTGATCAGGCAGGCAGGCGGCTGCCACGTGGTAGGTTTCAGCTGGAGTATAGTAGATTAGTAGTGCCCTTGCACATTATCTTTGATTCCTGAGCCAAAAATCCTATGTGCATTTGGCACAAAGCACGCATGTGGCGGGCTGGGTGCCACACTGCCATGCATGCTGCTGTTGCATTGCAATCGGGAGCAAAGCAACCGAGTAGCCTTTTTGTTTTACTCAAGACAGTACTCCTCCTATGTATATAGTATGTTATTTCTAGCGCAGTGGATGCATGCTACAGTGCGCACTCTGTTTCACAGGAGTACAATGGACATGCACCTAACTATATATAATTCCACGTTTTACGTTTCATGCATGCAATTATCTGGATGGACTATACGTACTCAGGTAGTGACAGTGAAAGAAGTGCACATAATTAAGCATGCACACTTTGCATTGTGGTTTGAGGTATATTTAGCTAGTTAGGAAGCAGCACTATTTATTACTTTGCTACAGTTGGCTTAGTAATTTAACACAAACTTGACTTACTTATCTAGTAGTACTAACATCCTTAGGAAGCAAAGCTAACATAAATAAACTGATTGCTAAATATGGTCATGATAAGCTAGGTGGGAACTGGGCACCACAGCAACCCATGCATAAATAAACAACCCTGTACATATTAAGCAAGCCTAATGTAGAAAGATGCGGTGCTTTGCGTCGCTAGCTAGTCCAGTACAGTTGATGCGCGAAATATAAACAAAGCTATCTCTCATCCTCTGATTAATAAATCGAAACTTCTCTTATAGAAAAAGGAAGAGATGCATGCATGTATATATATACATGCGTATATAATTGCATATGGGTTGGACAGTGTCGACACTCCTGACAGCAAATCCCATGAGCTCTAGATCAGGAGCCACCAAGACCACAAATCGCACCTCGTAACGCTGAATTAATTAATTAACCTTGTTAGATTGAGTCCTAGGAACTGCATCGCCGACTCCGATGTTGCATGCGATGCACCTCGTTATCATAAATACGCTGCGTGCAGTGCCCTGTACATGTAGCCAGCTGACTTGCACGTACGCGTGCACAAGTTGCCTAAAATTAAAATGCATGCTTCCCGATTGTCAAAGGGCGCCTAAGTAAAAAACAATGGGAAAAACTTCCCACACTCATGCACACAGGTATCAATGGTCATGATCAGTACGTGTCAACTTCTCCGTTTGCACTGAAAAAGAATTGATTGTAGCCCATCTTGATGAGTAATGAGATATGAGCTCCCGTTACGGGGATTTTTTTTCAGTCTTGGATACTTTGTCCTGTTCGAGACGCCAGTAAATTCGACGAATTAATCAAGTCTGTATTCACCGCAAAACAGAGGAAAGCAAGGAGGAGATCCTCGACATGACATGGCAAGTATAGCTAGTACTACTCGCTGTTTGTAGCTTAACGAGAGAGGGTATGATCGAGTACGTTGCAACAGGGATTTCATCTATTCTTCGTCGGTGTATTATCCATCTTTCTTCGTTATCTTAAAAAAAATTTATAAATTAATTGGTACATGAAACTCAATATGATATCAGAGCCGAGAGGTCCTAAGCTTAAGACCTGACTAATGCTCTAGTGAAAAAAAATATTTGCGGCACACTTCAATTCCACGTTTAGACTTGGTATAGGCTTGACGTGAGAAGAATTTGAACTAATTGACACATAAAACTCAATATATCAACTCGTGCCACGTCGGCATGCATCGATAAGTATAATAAGCCTGAGCAGGAAATCGACGAACCTAATGCCGCCACCGCGTGGACTCTGGTGTCCTCGACATGATATGTATATGAAGGGATCCTTTCATGGATGCGCGCATGCAGTTTCCTCCCGAACAATTTGTCGGTGCAGAAGTCGTCCCGAATGATTCTTTCTGAAGGAAAGCGAGAAGGACACGTACGTGCTTCGGCTGCACTTAAGAAACCAACGAGTCTACAACACGAAGCTACTTGGCACCCGGCATGGGCATAAAACAACTCATCCACGGCGCCTAACCACGGCGAGCAAGGTGACAAGGAACACGTATACAAAAACCACGAGAGCGAGAGGAGGAGATCGATCGACCTGAAGACACATGGATGGGCCCCTACGCTTGCATAAATTAAGTCACACATATATATATGGCTAGAAAGGTCTACGGCCTAGTATATACTACTAGCCGTGTCGTTTTGCTGTATAAAAATTGCGGACATACTCACTACGTCGCGGGGCGTACGTACTTGCCGCTCACATGCATGCTTCGCGTACATATCGCGTCGTTTCTCCCCGAGGCCAACCACTCGATTGGTTTGTGGCAGCCTTTCGCATGCATCCATCCCTGCGTGCAGTGCATGACACTGATCTGCGCCGGGGGTAACGCACCAAATTAAGACTCGGTCGAGCCGGGTGCGAGGCGTAGGTGTTGTCCGGCCGGCGGCCGGTACGGTGTCAGATGCCACTGGTACTCCATATACGCGTCCTGTCCAAGTGTCCAGGAATTAAGTTGGTTCCAGCTGTGCATGCATTCACCCGGCGTAGTCTCGGTCGGGCTGGTGATGAGATATTCAGATGGCTCAGATGTGTGCCGCCACCGTGCAAGTTCAGTAGAGTGTCCACGTCCATGCATTTGGCGCGTAGCCCCAGGGAGGGAGGGAGTGGGCTTCACGTCTGGTAGCCTTGAGATGGGGACGGTACGAAATGGATGCATTGCATGTGGAGGTGAAAGAACTAGTAATTCATCGAACTCGCCATACCCATGCTCGGTTAAAAAATACTATACTTAAAGATAGGCTAGAGCACTAGTTAGCGGTTTGGAGACTTTAGGGTGATCAAACAGCGGGCCAGGCGTACAGAAAACGCCGTGCGGCAATGCAAACAATGCGAAGGTCCGCCGTCACTTCGACGGGCCCCCAAAAAGGAAACGTCGCACATCAATCTGGAAGCTAGGCCGATCATATGGAGCACCGATCCATCGATCGGTCGAGGCATGCATCCATCCAAGTCCAACCCTATATTCGTGGAGCTTTCCATAGTTTGGCCCCCGCCCTTAATTCGGTAGGAAACAAATTGCCGTTACACGACAACAGTACAAAACACTGTACACAGGTCTCTTGTGCTACTACGTACGTACGTACTAACATCTATGATCTATCTATCTAGCTAGGGGTCGACCAGGGCGAAACCTGTTTACCCCCTTTTTTTTGAGAGAGAGAAGAAACTGGCTTACCCTGTTATGATCATTTTGTCAGTGTATTACATAGTCAAAATCGCATTCAATTCATGCGTCTAATATGACGTAGGACACGTACGTCTAGAATTCAAGTCTAACCACCAGCAATATATTGCCAATTTGCCATGTTGCTTCTTCAGCTTGATTCTGTTTGGAGTTTAGGCAGATGGCGATTTTATTCGAACTGTTTGTTTACAACGTAGAGGTTTGGATTAATTTGCTAGCTTCTATCGATCTCTTCTGCGTTTACTAGCAGGGTGCCTTGTACATTTGCGGTTATATTTTTTTCGAAATTTGTATAAATGCTTAATAATATATTTATATATCTCGTAGGCTATTTAGACAACAATCTTGTGGATTTTTGACTTGCTAAAATTATTCTTATATGTAGCATGTATGGATTTTTTTGTGGTAGCTATATATACTTAATAAGAAAGTATCCTATTTGCCTCCCTACATATCCCAATTATTTATTAATTAGTGTGTATACCCATACCCATAGAGAATCTTATGATAATATGTTCATGCGTATCAGAACATCTATTTCTTGTAAAGATGTCGTCCGCTCATTCTCCGTCATCGTCGTCTCGTGCGTCTGATACGTCGTCCTCTGGAAAATCCAAGCACGATAGAAGAGGAATATTGAAAATGCCCGAGGGCTGATTTACCATCACAGTTGTCGATGCGTCTGAGACCCCCCCTCAATCCTCACAGAGCAACGTACGCATTCCGGAGAACGGTCAGAATAGTTGCACAGGAACAGGTCAAGATCACCTACGATTCGTGGAAGGAGTTGACCGAAGTTCAGAAAAATGCGCTGGTGATGGAAATTTTCAATCGTTCGAGATCCCGGAAGAACACCAGGCCTCCGTGCGATGACACGCGTTGCTAGCGGCGTGCAAAAGCAATACGTGGAGAAGGATCTGACGCCCTTCGAGAAGTATCCGTTCGTGGATGAGTACTGGCAAGACTTTGTGGCGATTAAGACGACAGATGATTTTAGGAGTGAAAGTGCGGCGCACAGGGCCCTCCAGGCAAAAAACACGCACCCCCACAGACTCAGCACCGCTAGGTATGCGGATAAAATTCCGCAATGGAATAAGGAGGACGAGCAGGCAATCCTGTGGGAGGCCTCCCCGCCATTTGCTGGGATCCCTCATGAGCGTGGTCATCTACTGTGTCTTTAGGAGCCATCTCCTTTCCAAACCCCGCAGATGAGGAAGTGTCACAGCGTCTGGTAAGATATCGAGCTACCTAGTTTGTAATTATTCCATAACTTCATAGGAAGTGAAATAATATGTCAAGCTCTTGCAGGAAGTGCTAAGTGCAGAATCTTCCCAAGGCTCATTCCAGGTAGTCACGGGGAGAGACATACTCCCACGACCCTGAGAAACAAGGAGAACCTGGGTCGCATGATAGGCCTTAGTCTTTATGTTTTATGGAAACAAGGATTCTCAGAGGACTCCGAAGCGTACTAGAGTAGGAAGAGAGCTAAAGACGAGCGCGATGCACGGCTACGAGAGGAGATTCGTGAATCCCTCAGAGAGGATATCACTGATGCCATCAGAGATGAGATGCGACGGCAGATAGTGAGCATTTATGAAAGGCTTAGGAAAAATCAGTTACAAGCCCTCGCCGCTACTGTGGTAGCCAGCCCCCCCAACCGTCGGAGTAGCTGCATGTCCAACCCTACCTCCGAAAGCGATGACAGATTTCCTCTCGATGACATCCTGGTAATTATTATTATCTCTGGAATGCTCGATCCATTGATAGGCCTGTTGGAGTAGCTAATTTTGTATCGTTATGTAGGTGGCTACGAAGTGCAATCTCCAAGTGAGATATGCCTCCGTTGCCCTAGACACTGCCTGGGGCCAGGCGTATCCATCCGGGGCCGGGCCTTGGTGCACGGTGTAAATCTAGCGCCGGGTTTCGCAAAAGTGAATGTGAATAGTGTTCATGCCAATTTCGAGGTCGTCTCGCTGCAGATGCCCCCAAACGATGAGGTCGTGACTCTAGAGCAAGCCATTGTAACATTCATCCAGTGGTCCAAGAGGGATATCTGCCTAGAGTTGCCTGCACCGGTGTCAACTTCACGGGAAAGTCCTACAATGGTACCAAGTCCACGGCAGCCATTTGCACCGGAGCTACCTACACCAAAGTTACCTGCACCGGTGTCAACTTCACGGGAAAGTCCTACAACGGTGCTATCTACACTTGAGCTACCTGCACCAGAGTTACCTGCACCGGTGCGACAAGGGCCCGGTGCATCAGATGCATCTACACTTCGTGCCCGATCGACTCCCGTGAAGTCGACCTCTAAAAAGTGAGGCGACAAGGGTAAATCAAAGAAGCCCGATAATATCCCATTCTTGTCGTTGGCCCGAAAATTCGTGCTATGTAAGCCGTTGGTCGTCTCGGTAGAGCGCCTCCAAAGCCTAGGATTGTCTTGGCAAAGATTGCATGCATGGAATAGCTAACAAGACAGATGGACAACAACGCTCGGGTGTCAATGTCAAGTTCAGACCGCATCATTTTCACCAAGAGGTTTAAGACTGTGTCTTCACGGTGACTTTCGAGGACTTGTTCTTACTCTTCAACCTCGACGCCCTCGACACCTCACTCATGTGATGCTGGACACTGTAAGTGTGTACAATCACGGTCACGTTCGTGTAATACCCATAAATATCATATATAACTCCTTGCTTTTGTACATATATATAGATACATGATTTCTGATGCCAGATCAAGAAAATCACTGGTAGGTTTCCTCGACCCACACTTGGTCTCCATGCAAAGCATCCACGAGGATGCATACTTCGTCGAGGGTTACATGACGACGTTGTTGCTGGTTCACCGCAACAAGGAATTTATACTTTTGCCCTACAACCAGGGGTAGCTGCTGCCCTAGTGGCTATACTTGTTGATTTGTACTTTATAAGCAATACAAACTTAGGTTTAATGACCATGGCGACATACCTGTGTAGGTTCCATTGGATTCGAATTGTAATTATACCAAAATAGAACAAGATAATATACCTTGATTCCTAAAGAGGGCCAAACATAACTTCAGTTGTCTGACAATTAATCGATAGGTAAACACATTTCCTCCATAGATAACTTTATTGTAATCTTTCCTTTCTTTGCAATAGCTAAGGCTAACTTTTTGGAATCACGTAGGTTGTTCACCATGTACGTTGCTACTAGAGGGAGATCCAAGGGAGGGATCAGTGACCTGCGACACGATCTAAATTCCCTGGTATTCAGTAGTACACATTAATCCTATATAACACTTCGTAGTAATGTCTCTCGAACTAACCAATTCTATTTTTGTAGTGCCACAAGCAGCTGCTGGGCAACACCTGTGGATACTATGTTTGCCACAATATGCAACCACTCCTCGGTTCCGCGATGACCAATTATCCTCAAGTTTGTCGATCTTGCAATAATTATTTCATACTTATCAATTTATATATATGCACGACTGTAATATTTCTAGCGACAAGTTGCGACCATCGCTACAACTGCGTTGGAACAGGCCGAGCTCAAAGGGATTCGAGGACAGTTTGCGTACTTCTTGCTATGTGAGGTCATAAACTCAAATAGGGAATACCACCATGTAGATTGAACTCGATTGGTATAAGATTGAACTTAATGGTACATGTGTGTATTTGTTCATGAATGGTTAATTTTAGTTCATTTGAGTTAATTGATTTATGAAATAGATGTACTTGTTTCTGAAATGTATGTGAATTGGATGTATACATGTACTTGTTGTGTTTCTGCTTGTTTTAGAGGGCATGTCTAGCATTTTCTGAGGCTATCTAATAAACAGAAATATATTTAGCAAAAAAATAATATCACAGACGGTTTCTTAGGACAAATCGTCTATGATACATCATCTATCACAGGTGGTTTCATCTACAAATCGTCTGTGATACATCAGCTGTCACAGACGGTTTTATCTACAAATCGTCTGTGATACATCAGCTATCACAGACAGTTTCATCTATAACTGCTTATGATAGTTAACTATCACAGACGGTTCTGAGTTAATAACCGTTTGTGATGACCTCATGTCATACTGACCCATAAACTCAGACGACTTACGAAACCGTTTGTGATGATATTTTTGAATCGTCTGTGATGACCTTTTCTGCAGTAGTGTGAGAATGTAGTTGAAGTATGTACTTTGATGAAATAAAATCATTGAGCATAATAAGTTATTGGGGGTTCTTTGAAACTAATTACTCTTAATTATGCATAGATCATGTAGTTGCATGCCCATATTCTTACTCTATTAGTTATTTTTTTTCCAAATTATATGCATGCACATCGACCTCTATTTAATCTCAAGCAATGTACATTGATTATGTATGAGACAAATTATCTTATTAGTTTACATGGTATAATGTATTAGAATACCTTGCTCACGCATACACTGATGCACAATGAATGATCTACCTTGAACTTAATCTCCTCTCACACGCCGGCTACCCCACCAAACCGTGTGGCTTCTATCTCTTCTTGTCATCATACTTTTTTTTGCTTCAATCTCCAACAGTAAGCCCAAATCTTGATCGATCCCTCTCAGCTGCTATCCCTTCCAATGTAATACTTTACCATATAGTTATCTTCTACTTCTCCCAGCTGGGATCAGCACCGGTTGTATGTGTATGTGCGTTAATCTCCTCTCACACGTGTTACGCTCTCTCTGGTGACCCGAGCATATTCCCAACGGCTCAGCCATCTCTACTTCAAGTTTTTTTTTGCTCCTCTACCTCTGTATGCCCACGCTTTTATTTGTACAGATGCATCCGTATGTACATATGCATGCATGATGTTATACATGTTTGACATCCTCTTCTCTCGTATCAGTCGCTCATCTTTTTTGACGTTGGCTAACTCAACATTGTGGCTTCCTCACTAATCGTGACAACCTTCCATCTTTACTAATGTCGGTATATCTGCTTTAATCGTTGTCTAATGGTATAGAGAATCTTTTCGCTATCGTTGACGATAACGTGTCCCTCACTAGTGATGGCACGCTCCTAGCTACCTGATGGCCCCATATTGTATATTTGTATGCTCGTCTTCAATGCAAAGCTTCATCTTATCTCTGCCAGAGATTCTCCATCATCGAGCTTCTTTGGCCACTAAATTCTTCAACAACACAAACATTCACCACTTATCATCGCGGTCCATGGCTCCTTCAACACTGGACTTTCTCTTCAATGACTCCGGCAAGCAATACAATATTGTTTTCATTTCCGTCGTCGCTGCCTCGGCTCTTCGTTTCTCTGTGGATTAATGTCTTCCTGCAGAACAGATCGATATCATTGCACTCTTTTGTGGTCTCCTCCGATACTATTCATGTTATCCTCATTATAACTTATATTTTTTTAATCAAAATTACAATTATTTTTCTTTTCTTCCATAGGAAGCAACAATAGAAATACGCGACCTTGAGAGCGAACGTTGTGGCTTCTTTTGTGTCCCCTCGGACACCATTCGTGTCATTCTCATTATAACTTTTATTTTTTTCAACATTCTAGTTATTTTTATTGGAGTTCGTATACAACTCAAATTGCTAAATTTATTTAATTTATTCAGAATTTTAGTTGTTTGGGGTTTTATTTTGGATTACGTATGGAAATCAAATTGCAAAATTTCTTTAATTTTTTATTCCAAATTTTAGTTCTTTTTCTTAGAATTCGTATCCGAATCCAATTGCTAATTTTTCTTTAAGTTTTATTCCTAATTGCAGTTATTTCGGGATTTTACTTTGGAATTTATATTGAAATCAAATTGCTAATTTTATATAGTTTTATTCAGAATTTTAATTATTTTTGGTTGTATTTCGTATACAAATCTAATTGCAAATTATTGTTTCATTTGGAATTCGTATCAAGATCAAATTGCTAATTTATTTATTTTTATTCCGGATTTTAGTTACTTTTTTGTTGAATTTCGTATACAAATCTAATTTATACTTTTTAATTTTTTATTCAATTATAATTATTTAGAGATTTTACTTAAAAATTCGTATGAAAATCAAATTACTAATTTTATTTTATTTTTGTTCTGAATTTTAGTTTTATTATACCTAATATGGACTCTTTTAATTAGGAATTCGTATAAAAATCAAATTACTAATTTTATTTTATTTTTTATTCTAAAATTCAGTTTTATTTTACTTGACATGAACTCTTTCTCTTAATTTGGACCATTATAATCTGAATCCACCACGTTCGACGGTGTAGATTTTTCTTTTTTTTTTTCTACCGATTAATGTAGAAATTTCTAGTCTTTAAGAATGAAAATGATGAATTCTTTTGACTCTACTTTAAATAAGAGAAGATAATAGATAGATTAGACTACTCACGCGAGGTGACAAATCCAATCGACGGACAGGCACACCGCACACGAGAGAGACGTGAACAGTCGACACGCATGTACCAGGTGCGCGCGTATGGATTCATGCATGCGTACGTACGTACGTCGATCGGTGCGTTTCGATCGATCAATCATCGGCAAATGGGCTCGCGAGTTCGTCCTTATCATCCTGCCGCCTTGCTTCTGCTGGTACATATCTTGGCTTAACCCTTTGCATGCAGCTGGGCAGCTGGCAAATGTGAGCCCCAACATTTGTTGAGCATTTGTCTTGGCCTGCTCGTTGCATGCAAGGTCGCTGGTGACATGTATCCATCTTGTGCGCCCGATCAATAGTTTCTGAGATCATGATTTGTTGGTCCTTTCTGCGAGGACAAGGAAAAGATGCCGAGTGCGGAGGCTTTTATTTTATTTGAGGGCAATGATAATGTTCTTACGTTCGACCGAATTCATAGTATCGAACGCTCATCTCACTCACCTCATCTTAATGACCCACCTACCTGCACTTATCCCTTCTCGTCTACTCACTAGTGACTGCCTTTTCCCGGACGCCTTCTCATCCACTACCTCCGCTCTTATCCCCATCGCTCTACCGCGTCTCCACCACTCACTCTCTCTGTCTCCTCCTCCGCCATCATGCCCGCCTCCCTCCTCCCCCCGGCCTTCCTCCCCTACCACCGCCACTGCCACCGCCTCTGCCTCCCACCCCGCAGCTGCTCCACCTCCTCCTCATTCGCCTACCTCTCCTCCCCATCCACCGTCGCCTCCCTCATGTCGCGTCCCCCCTGTCTCTGTGCCGGCGCCGAGCACCGCCTAGCGGTGTCATGCTCTGCCGTCCCCGCACATGAGTGGCACGTGTCCCTGCCTCTCGCCTTCGCATTGCTCCCCTTCCTCCACCGCCACCGCCTCTCCTTCCCGCCCGACCTGCTCCTCTCGTCCCTCATCCACTTGCTCTTCGTCTCCTCCCGCCTGGCTCCCGCACTCACTGCTGCTCTCCTTCCCACCCTCCCTCTTCGATCCTCCCTCTTCCCCGCACTCGTTTGTACAAGAGGTTTTTGTTGTGTTTGTTGATGTTGCGACCCTTGTAAAAAATGTTACGACACGATGGAAAAAAAATCGCACACGAGGGAAAAAATGTTGCATACGAATTTTGAGATGTTGCATCTTTTTTATATATGTTGGCATCCTCCAGATGTTTGGTGCGCTCCAGATGTTTATGTGTGTTTGATTTTGAAAATGTTTATGTTGTTTTGATTATGAGAATGAGAATATTTGTTTGTTTGATTTCAAGATAATGTTGCATATGATATTTTGATATGTTGTACTAAATGAAAAAAAAATGTTGAACCGTATTTTACCCTGTGTTACGCATCGGACCGTACATCCTTTATTTTATTTATTTATTGAGAAAGGAGTGCGGAGACTTATTGAGAGCACAGGATCACTTATCGGGAGGACAAGCCAACTAGGCCATATTGTAAGAACCAATGGGCCACGTCCTTTCTTGTCTTGGCAAACCATGGGCCAAGAATGAATTCTTTCCAGTTTAGCGACGGCCTTTTCAAGTCCGTATGAAAGGAATTGGGCTGTCAGGTATTCCTGATTCAATTTTTAACTTTATTTATTTATTTTTAGGACTGAGAAACAAGGTTAATATGAGATTCTGTTTGCAGGATTTCAAAAGAGAAACAAAAAACACGAGCCACGATTTTCATGGACTTGTAAGTTGGGGCTATGTCATATTTTGGGTTGGGCCTAGTTTTATTTGCCGTTTCCATGAGTTCTTTCATCAGAGATCTATTTGGGGGTTGGAGAAAGCTAATGTGAGCTTTTGTTACAGTTATCAGTTATCCACTTCCCATTAGCGGTGTTTTAAGAAGACGGACCTGTGGATCCTCGTCAACTGGGAAGAATTCATCCTTTCCCGCGCGTATGCATGCATTTTGAAATAGTAGTATCTAGAGAAGTAGAATGTTTTGTTCAAATTGTTCTGTCTTTTGTAGTCTCAAATTAGTAGTAGACATCTGTTTCTCTTAATGGAAACTCCACATTCACACTTTCTTACCGAGAACTTGCTCTGTATCTGTCAATCTAACTCAACATCTATTCGAACACCGGAACGAAACTTCTTGCCTCTCTCCTAAACGGCTAAACTGATACTACCCGTGGCGGCCTGCATATGACAAAGGCAATACGTACGTGCGTAACCTTCCGTTCCCGTGTACTAACTAATCCACGAAGGCAACGAACGATTCACCCGAGCGATTCACCGCACGTTTAAGTCACAGCAGCCATCCATAACACAAAACTGCGACTCGTACCGTCGTGACCCGGATTTATCACCCGGAGCTCTATGAGTATACCGCATTATTCCCTGATCAGTAGAATTTGTATACAGGTATATTGTTGAATCATATATATATCGATCGTGATCATACCATGATTGATATTACATCTATTACATCAAATAAATAGACCGTACAGTCATCTGTTTTACAATAAAGGCCAGACAGACAAAACACTTAACACAGAGCTCAATACAAAAACCAGAGATAGACGCAAAAGCGGAGAACAAAAGGTGTATCTATCAGCACTGTCCATAAGCAAGCGACTAGAGGTCCCGGCCTACATCCCACCGTCATCTTCTCCATCTAGTCCGGACGCGGCGAAATAGGCGTAGGGATCTTGATCAAAAGATGGAGTTTATTTATAATGAGCGAGTGTGAGTACACGCCGTATTCCACGAGCCAACACACAAAATACAGTTGTAATATATGTAAGGTTAATCAAAGGAAAGATTTATGGTTCTTTTATTTACACAAAGCCACAATTGAATTAGATTAAGTAGTAGATAAGTCCTGAGGTGTAACGTTTTAACTAACATATGTTTTAATGAAATTGTGTAGTTGTTGTATAGTACTAACGAGGCTCAAACCTCTTGTTGAGAGTGCATCCAACCACTGAATGCTATTTTTTTCCAGTGGTTTACAACCCACACTTTTCACTGGCTACAATTAGGACAAATCAATACCTCGGGCTACAACTCGTTATGATCAGGACAAATCAAGCCACGAGTTACGACCCGCGCCTTCCACTAGCTCCAACCAGGACAAGACAAAACAAAACATCAGGCTACAACCCGAGAGTTCATTCCTCCTACAAATTGTTTTATAAAAATTGAGATTGATATGCACACACCTCGGCTTAAGATGCGCGCATGTAAGTTTGTTCCGATCTTCGGTTTAGGAGAAATCCGATAACTTGAGTTGCGACATTGACGAAGGATGACCCGGGAGACCCAAAATGGGTTCTCGTGTCCTTGGCGACCCTAAAGGTGGTGCAGCGAGGACAGAGACGGCCCGTAGCGGCAACGTGGCTGCATGAGGCATCGGCGATGCTTTGGACTGCGACGGTAGCGACAAATCGGCAGCTAATTCGGCCAATCGGTGCACACATGAGCATCAACACACCATGGGGGTTCGAAGGGTACCACCCACACAACGCGGGAGCTCCGTGCACTGCTGTCCACGGCGACCGGTGCCGGGGACGAAGGGCTACCGCGCGGTGGCTAGACGGGGCACTATGGTTTTAATTGACTAGCCCATGACCTTCGCCTAGTCCTATAATGCGAGATGACACGTGCACTTACAGGTTGGTGGGTGAGACGACGAAGCCGGGTGGTGAAGAAGGGAGAAGGTGGAGTGGAGGACGATGTGGTGGCGAAGGCGAGCTCATTGCGCAGTTCTCCATGCTTTAAAGGGCAGGGAGGCCAGGTGGGTGCGGCGGTGTTCACCAGTGACATGGGCAGCAGCACGCGGTGTGTGCGGCGACGAGTGACACGACGCAGAGGGAGCACATCACGCGTTGGCGCTGTCGAGGAGGTGGGTGTTGACGAGTGACGCAGCGACGCGGTGCACAAGAGTAGAGGTATGGCTATAGATGGTGAGGCGAGGCGTGTCGGGCACGTGGCAGCAACGAGCGCAGAGGCCGGGAGTGAAGGAGAAGGCCAAGCGGGCCGCGCGAGTTGGGCTGAGAAGAAGAAAGGAGTCCAGGCGCGGCTGGGCCGGGAGGGGAAGAGAGGTGGGCCGGCCCGAGAGGAAAAGGAAAAAAGAAAGGAAAAGAAAAGAAGAAGGCGGGCTGGGCTGGCTGAAATTCGGCTCAAACTAAATTTGAGGTTTTTAAATCCTTTCCTATTTTCTTTGCTTCTAAATTCAAATTTCAATTCATATTTTTGATTTGGTGATTTAATTTCAAATACCAATCAATTTAATTTCAGATTTCTTGTCTTTAACCGGTTTGCATTTTAATTATTGAATTCGAGAAATTGAAAATACGACAATACTTAAATAATTCTACATAAATTCAAATAGACCACCACTGCATAAAAAGTTTTAAGTTGCCTGAAATTTTCTTAAGTTTAAGTCACTTGTTGTGACCATTGAATTTGTGTAGAGATTGGTGTGTCATATGATTGGATATTGATCCAATTGATGTTATATGATTGGATATTGATCCAACGGTCACAACAAGTGACTTAAACTTAAGAAAATTTCAGGCAACTTATGAATAGACAGTCCTAAGTTTTAAATATCTCAAATTTTCACCCTCAAGATTTTTTGTTACAAAATTTGGGAATTGTTACACGCCCCGTCTACCTGCTCCTGCACGGTCCGGCGAACGGTCTCACACGAGAATTCGCGGCACTCGAAATGAAGGGTGGAAAAAACGAGACGCGGACAACCTTAGTGGAGAGCCATCTCGGGGCCCAGGGTGCATTAGCACCTGGAAGGGAAGCGTCAAATTCCAGCGTGGAGTCCGACCTACGAAAACGACTTCCACATCAGGCTTGACCTGTCCCCTACGCGCGCCCCAACCGCGCATATGCATCCATCGTATGGAGGAACGGACATGATCAGTACGCCGAGTCGTACGTACCCCGTCGTCGCGCGCGTCCGCTAGTCTCCTCGCGGTCGCGGCCGGCCACACCCCGCGCGCCGGGTGCTCACCGCAGCGCGGGCGCTGGCCAATGCCAACCGGCACGTGCTTCCTGCGTGTGCCGCATGGTTCCGTGTCGGTTTAAGCGCAGTCGCCGGTCGGGTGATTCGGGCGTTGAACTGGAAGGTGGTGAAGCGCGTGGGTGGCCCCGCGTGCGGCGCGCGTTCCACTGAGATTTTGGAGACGGCGCGTGCGCGTGCGCGCGCGCAGGCTGGCCGTGCCGGTCATTTGTTTCTGTCTCCTTAGGCTGTGGCGCCTTCGAGCGCCAGCACGCACAGGTCAATTCGTTCATCATGATCTCTATTTCAAAAAACGCTGGTGTGGACGATCCATGATCTGTATTTCTCTAGCCAGTAGCCACAACTGTACGGACGGTCGATTAATCTGCGTTTTCTCGGTGCGTGCTACTATCTGTTGCCGTGTGTCAATTCGTGCAAGACTAGGACGTCTGTGTGTTGCCTGATGGGGTATTACTAGTGGCACCTTCCTAACGTGACAGTGTTGTTGCATGTGTAAATGGACAGCACACGACATTAAATCTGTTAGGTGTTCTATAGTGACGTTAATGGTACCCCACTAGGAGCAAAATTAGAACTTAGAGCAGTTCGTTCCGGCTAGGTATACACGATGATGTGTTTACGTCCAAGAGAGCATGCATATGCAAGTTGGGTCAGATACGCGGAGGATTTGATTTGACCTTTAGCAGTATCATTTCTTATTCAGTTATTCTTCCGGTCTCTAGCTTGGGATTCGGAATGGTCGATTAAAAATAGGTAATACAATGAGGAAGTGGAGATGGTGAGGAAATGAGGTCACGAAGGTGACAGTTGATGACACGGCATGGCCCGGTGTTGAAATTTGGAGCATGCTGTCGGGCGTTAACTTGCCCAATCTTTGGACCAACCAATGGTGGGGCCTAATTAAACGTAGGACTGGGTTTTCTCCTGATGGCGAATCCTTTTGAGACTTGAATGGTTAACGTAAAATTCTCCATCATTATTTTTTTTGGCATTGTTGATCGCTTTTTTTTTAATTAGATGCCTGAAGAGAGTTTCAGAAAGATGGAAAACTTTTGTTCGAACTACCAAATAACCTCTCCACTTCCCTAGCGGCCGCGCGTGGAGAGTCGGAGATAACTGACACTCTGTCTGTTTAGTTTGTGATTCTAGGAAGTTATACTAAAATTTTAGCAATGTCAAAACTGGAACAGCATCAAAACCAGGGAAAAAAGTAATTGGATTGCAGTCATGCCAAACCAAAATTGGGACTAGCAATTTAGCCACCCAAAAGAAGCCTAGCAAATATGAAGAAAAACATTGGTATTACTAAAATTTTTAGGGCATTACCAAAGTTGAAATCAAACCAAACACTAGTCAAATTTCAAAAATATTACCAAAATTTGGTTTAGCTCATGTTATTGAACCAAACAGGCCTTGTTTTGGTTACAGAAGTTACTGAAAGTTAGCTGCTTAACTGGTCACCTGGACTGTACCACTAGTTCTGATGAACTAGTGTCGCCGCCTTGTGCCGGTCACAAGTGTCCGATTCATGCTTCATGTTTTCCCTTACCTTTTGGCTCTTCCTAACATCAATTATATATACTGCTTCTGCTTCCTGGCAAATACTTCAAAGCTGGGTGAACATCTGCTAGGGGAGAAAATTGAACAAATTGATGTCGCCGAGCACGGGCTTGGGTGCATCCGTCGTCCATTGCTCTCTTCAGCGGCCCATACACTGCCATGCTCAAGCAGCCAAGTAATGCGATCATGAACAGAAACACTGCCAAATGTCATACCTAAAAACATCACAACATTAGATTCAATTCAACATTAGTTCGTAGGCAGGGCTAATTCTGCGTACCAAGCACGAGTCATGAAAATCAACTTTCCACGAAGAACATTCCGCTTGCCTTAAAGCCAATACTACCTTTTTTCCTCCCTTTCCATCTCTTCTTTTCGCAGAGCAATCTGACTAATCGAGCAAATCTACACAGGGCAAGGGTCTTTTTCCGGACATTCTCCTTTCGATGACGCACCTGATCAGATGTCACGGTGCCACGATGACTCCTAGTTGCTTCCCTTTGCATGCTTTACCAACCAAGCTTATTAATATGGTCACAACACAGACGGTCTTACACATTAATTTGAAGAGCTTGTACGTACGCGCGATCATATTTTTTGTTATAACAATATATAGTACTAGTACTTTGCAACACCTGCTAACTAACAATGTTTTAATGAAATGGCAAGAGAATTGCCATTTTTGCATTAAACATAGGGGTTGTTCACAGATTACATATCGATCCAACAGAACAGAACCAAACCAAACCAATCCAAGACACACCCAGGACAGGCCTTAGCCGAAAAGCTGCTTCCTCAAGAGCGCAACGCAAGAAAAGAGGAGAGTTTCGTTTTTTTTTGTCATTCTCGCCCTTCCTGGTCGATATGAGCTGGAGACTCACCTCAGCCCAGTCGCTCCCTTGCTAAGCCATTCATGAAGAAAACTGTCACGTCTCCCGTTCTGGAAGAAATCGTCATGCCGCACTGGAGTAGAATGCTGTGTACTTCTTGGTGAGCTTGGACTGCAGCAGAAGCCCAAAGGAGAAGCACACCGTCGCTGTTTGCCAGAAATGCTACATTGCACACCGTCCAGCTCGTGTTGCCAGATTCTGCTGTTGCTGCATGGAGTTCTGAGCTTCACTGAAGTTACAGCTTGGTGTGTCTAGGGGCAAATCCACCGGGGGCTTCATCAGGCTGAAGCCTACCCTCCGCCGCCCCCAAACCAGTCCAACCTCGGACCTCTGGCTGCCATGGCCGCGCTGCCAAATAAGAAGAACCGAAGAAGAAGACCGAGAGGGATGGGAAGAAGAAGAGGCCAAAGGCCCGAAGCAGCGAAAAGCCCAGGTGGTCACGCCCAGCTCACCACTACCCACATGGCAGTCCCACGAGGCCACCTTAGAGTCTGTGATATGGAACTATCACAGACGGTTTTTAAATAGAATCGTCTGTGATGCTTCACAGATGATTCTTTTGAAGAACCGTTTATGATAATCTCAGTCATCACAGACGGTTCTTTTTAAGAACCATCTGTGAAGTATCATAGACGGTTTCTTTTAAAAACCGTCTGTGATAGTTCCATATCACAGACGGTTCGTAATAAGAATTGTCTATGATAATTTTAGTCATCACAGACGGTTCGTAATAAGAACCGTCTATGAAGTGTTACAGACGGTTCCATTTAACAACCGTCTGTGATAGTTCTAAGAACCGTCTGCAAAGTATCACAGACGGTTCTATTTAATAACCGTCTGTGATAGTTCCATATCACAGACGGTTTGTAATAATAATCGTCTGTGATATCTCGGCATTATAAATACCTGATCCCGACAAACCCCTATACCCATTCCCATTTGAGCCGCCACCCTGCTGCCTCGTCCCCCCACTGCGCCACCTTAGAGAGAAGGAAGGGAAGGAAGGAGAAGCTAAAGAGGAGAAAAGGAGGAGAAGGAGATTAGGAAGAAAGGGAGGAGAATCTCGCGTGATATTTGGGATTTTCGACGTGAGATTCGAGGATAACAATCTGTAACCCTTTATATTTGCTTTAGGTTAATCACTAATCAATTTTAGTATGTTTGATCAATAGAAAGAGTATTTGTGGTTTATTAATCTAATTTAACACTAATTTGTTATGTGCGTAGTATAGATGGGCCGAAACTAGATGTACGGTGCGAACCGTGTGAGTGAAGAGTACATTAATAGCGTACTTGCTTTTAGAAGAGCCGCCGAGCAGGATATATTGAAGAATGAGATAAAATTTATATACTGTCCATGCATTGATTGCAGTAATATGAAGATGTTTAACAACCCAGCGCAGATCGAAGCGCATTTGATTCAAAGGGGTTTTAAAAAAGGGTATACATGTTGTACCAGTCACGGTGAAGAGCAGATTATATAGGTAGTTAATAATGACGACATCGTCGAGGAAGTCAACGATATACCAGATGTGGACTGTACTTTTGATAAGGATAGGTCGCACGATGACAATCTGGATCAGATGCTATGCGATGCAGAAGAGAACTACAGTGTGAGAGAGTTTTGTAAATTTGAGGGCTTAATGAAGGACTCGGGGAAACCTTTGTTCCCTGGCTGCAAGCCGGAATACACAAGGTTATCAACCGTGCTTGAACTGCTGAAATTGAAGGCAAGCAATGGTTGGTCCGACAAGAGTTTCACGGCGTTGTTAGGTCTCCTAGCGGATATCCTTCCTGAGGGAAACGTGTTGCTCAGCACCACCTACCAAGCAAAGAATGTTCTTTGTCCATTAGGAATAGAAGTAGAAAGGATACATGTATGTCCGAATGATTGTATTCTCTACCGTAAAGAGTATGCAGATATGCATGTATGTCCCGTGTGCAAAGCATCCCGATACAAGCGTAAGAATATTGCTAAGGTGAAGCAAGGACTTCTTCCGAAGATGTTGTGATATCTGACTGTGATCCCACGTTTGAAGTGTTTATTTACGAACCGAAAGGAGACAAGATTGCTATATTGGCACTCGGAGGAGCATAAGAAAGAATGAAAGTTAAGACACCATGATGATTCTGTCTAGTGGAGAAACTTCGATCGGAGTTTTGAAGAGTTCGGTGCGGAACCGAGAAACATAAGGTTAAGGTTGAGTACAGATGAAATGAATCTTTTCGGTAACATGAGCAACCAACATAGCACCTGGCCCGTGAATCTATGTATGTACAACCTTTCTCCTTGGCTGTGTATGAAGCGGAAGTACATTTTGATGTCATTATTTATCCAAGGGCCGAATCAACCTGGAAACGATATTGATGTGTACCTAGCATCATTGCTGAAAGATCTTGTGACACTGTGGAACGAAGGAGTACAAGTATGGGATGCGTACAAACGAGAGAACTTCACTTTACGCGTCATATTATTCTGCACCATCAATGATTTCACAGATGGTTCTATTCACTAACCGTCTGTGATATGTCGGATATCACCGACGATTAGTGAATAGAACCGTTTGTGATATCCGACATATCATAGACGGTTAGTGAACGGAACTATCTGTGATATACTGCATATCATAGACGTTTGTAAAAGAACCGTCTGTGATTTGTCGGCTATCACAGATGGCTTAAAACCATCTGTGATACGCCCATTATCACATATATACAAATTCAGACGATTCGAAACCGTCGTCACAGACGGTTTTCTGTAGTAGTGCTAGGGCTAAGGGGAAAAAGGGTTGGGTGGGAGGCTGGCGTGGTGAGAGAGTACGGATGGGTGGCTGCGCGGCAGCTGCCGGTGCCAAGAGGCACCGGCGGTGGGCTGGTGGTGAGGTTGTCTAGCTAGGTCGCCATGGGTAGGCACCGAGGCGGGGAAAGTGTTTTTCTAGCTAGTGCATGTTGACTTTGTGCCAGCCCGATGTGGGAACTCCTGCCAACTTACAATGGTTTCTGAAAATCCATGCGTATCATGTGCATCAATGTGTGCATACTACACACTCCATATATACTTTTCTCATTTCTTAATCTAAAAGAAAAAAAGCACCATACATGCTTCATCCATGCCTACGATGGCTGCTACTTTTATTTTCTTCTGAACTCGTCTGAAAGCTCCTCTGAAGCAATGGCGACCAATACCATATACGCATTTTCAAACCTGCTTGACCTGCGGCTCGACCATCACGTTTGACCAACCGCGATTTTCTAGTAGCTAGCCGGGAAGAGAACAAACCCACCATTTGTCTTGTTTCCAGTTTGCTCATTCTCCGACTTGTTCCAGAAACCCAATATTCCTCCTATCATCACAACTCACATAACGCCCCAAGCAGTTAGAGACAAGATCGAAAGCGAAAAGCAAAAAAAGAAGACAAAAGGCAGGGTGAACAGACATGCAAATGGCAATATTAACACTTGTAAAGAGGGGCTGCGCGATGCAAGTGACATGTTATAAAATTGGGGCTTGAAAGCTGCAGTTGGCCTGCCCCTTGAACCGAAAGGCGCGCGGGATCAAGGAATTCCATATTCCATTTCCGCGGATCAGAGCTGTGGGATTCTTGCGATGGGAGCACCACTCATCAGGGACTCTGCTCTGGAGGCGTGCGGTCCACGTCTAATTGCCGCGTGGAGTTGACATCAGATGGGACCCGGCCCCTCTTGTTTCTTACTCTGGTTTGTTCTATCGTACTCTGGGGGTAAATTCCATCTTTTGTCGCCTTGATATCATCCTCGTGGCTCAGTAGTAGAAAGAGCTGGTAAGAGCTCACTCTTGAAGGGCATAGCTAGCGGAAAAGTAAGTGGATCGATAAAAAATAGCACAAAATTATCATCTAACTGTATCAGGTGCTTCTTGTTATGAATATTGCGTGTATATTGAAGAGGCCCAATGGGCAATATATATAGGGTGTACAAGGTACAGATAAGGAAATATAAAAGACTCCCTATTCTATCTCTAACATATCTCAACATGACGAACAAGATGATGACACCGACAAAAAGATAAAATTGTCAAGTCGAATAGGAATAGATAGAAGCATGACGACGCAGATCGAAGCCCAAGATGGTGGCGACGCAGTACACAGGAAGTGCAATGAGATACAAAGGCACGGAAGCGCAAGAGACGCGCGTGCGTGAGCGCAACAAAGACGCAGAGAGCACAAGAAGCGCAACGGATGCACAGTGCAAAAGAAGCGCGACGCAATGCACAAGAAGTGCAACAGAGGCGCAGTGCAGAAGAAGCGCGGCGCAATGCACAAAAAGTACACCGGAGACGCAGTGCGAAAGAAGCGCAGCGGCCTTAAAAGCGGGGCGACGGATCTGCAGCGGTTCGAAGAAAAGAACAGCGACTGCTGTCATGCAAAATAAATTCCTATGTTTTTACGACAGACAATAAATTTGTGGACTCGCATGGCATAAACGAACTCAAAGATAAAATTTGACGGATTTGGATGGACGCAGCGAAAGAAACAACACAAAACTAAAACTAAAGAAAAGACTCAAAAGATAATTAACAGTAAATATGTAACCGGAGCTAGCAGAAGCAGATAGCAAAACTCAAATATAACTAGCAACCGAGAGCTCCTTCGGGGAGAGAATAGCTAGCAGGACTCCTCCAGCAAGAATAGCTAGCAGATCGAAGCAACGTGATGGTCTCTAGCCCACAAAAATCCTTTCCACCGACAGCACAGCTAAAGCAAGCACCAACACAAAAAGATCCTCTCCACCGACACAAGCACCAAGTCAAAGATGCAGAGCCCTTGGAAAAGGGCGACGCTCCTGGAGGAACAGAGAAGCACCAGAGGCTTCGAGCGGATTCGAGCAGAGCTTCCCCAAGCAGGAGCACGGCAGCCAAAGATGCAAAGGAGCCGGTTACTCCGGTGGCGACGCGATGGTGGAGCCCTCGGCACGAGTAGCGTCTAGAGCGCGAGGAAGGGCCAGAAGTCGAGGCGCACTGCGGAGAAAAGCCTGGACGGCGGTGGAGACGGCCGGATCCGGGGCTAGCGCGTGCGCGGCGGCGGCGACCACGGGCACGGCGCAGCGGCTGGGAGGTGGCGCGATGGCGCCGTGCGTCGGGAGGGAGCCAGAGAGGCGGAGCCACAGGAGGAGCAGCTCGACGACGCAGAGATCGGGAGACCTCGGGCGCTCATGCGGACGAGCCCGGATGGCCGAATCCGGGCGAGGCACTAGGAGCAGAGGCGGCGCGTGGCTCCGATGGCTCGGATCCAAGGCCGTCGGCGGAGCACCACAGCCGACGGACGACGTCACCGAGCACGTCGCGCGGGAGGACGGACCAGGAGACCACGCGGGATCCCCAGATTCGACGGCGCCGATGCGTCTTCGGATTGAGGCGACGCCCGAGACGGCAACAGCCCGGCAGGAGAGCACGGGCGGCGACGAGAGGCCGCCCCCGGGAGCGAAGATCGGTCCTCCCGAGGGCAGCGCGCAGCGGAGGACGAGCGGAGGCTAGAAGCCGCCGCCGGCGGCTACAGTAACCCTAACCAGGGCTCTGATACCATGTTATGAATATTGTGTGTATATTGAAGAGACCCAATGGGCAATATATATAGGGTGTACAAGGTACAGATAAGGAAATATAAAAGACTCCATATTCTATCTCTAACATATCTCTAACACTTCTAACATTATAGCCTTTAAATGTATAGACAGTGAGTGTGAGCGATGTGAGTGTGGTGTGTACCTCGGACTTGTACTTTTAAAAACATTATAGCCTTAATATGTATAGACAGTGAGTAGGACTAAATGCGCGAAGTTAAGCCATGCAGTCTGAAGAATGGAGGATGCATGGAGGGCACCGCTCAGTAACTAGCTAGTGCCGGCTGGTGCCGATGTAGTAAAATCTCTATTTCCTTGGGTGTAGAAATGGGCCATGCATGCATATACACGGCCGGGTTACTTACTACCGATGTGAAGGAAAAGGTCGCCCTAGTGTCGTAGGACAAAATATAGTTGCTTCCCAGTGTAGGGTGTCTTAGAACTCCTGTCTCCCTCTTTTGTTCTGAATCGGTAAATCAGTTAGTGCTATGGGACTAACCAGGAGCCTAATGCCCTGGGCCTATTTGCCCTCATGCATGTCCCATAAGGCCATAAGAAGGCAGCGATGATCTGTTTGCAAAAGGCCAATGAAACATCTCAAAATGTCAGAATTTCAAAATTCGATTTGAGTTTTGATTGGAATTTGATTTCTTTCCTAATTTGGCAACCCTAACCCAATTTCCACTTCCCCTTTTTGGTCATCCCATTTTCCCCCTCTGAAAACGGCTCCAGCCCAAAACCGCCGCCTCCCTGTCACCCCCGCCGCGTGTCGCCATGGACGCCGCCACCTCATCCGGCGGGGAACCTTCTTGGCCGTCACCTCGCCATGCCACCTCCCCGCCTTCTCCTTCAATGCGACGCTCGCTCCAAACCGCCAGCACTGCGCCGCTCCCATGCCGCTCTCACCCCTTCGCCCCGCCGCGCCACCTCCTGCCTCGCTCCAGTGAGAGAACCCCGCCACCGCAATGGCGCCGTACCCACACCCATACCTCCACCTCCCCGTTCTCGTCCGGCGTAGGACACTCCCGATCGCCACCTCGCCGCACACGTGCCGCCATCTCCGCCCCTGCCCTCGCCTCCCTTGCTGGCTATAAAAGCCACCCCGACCCTTCCCTCTTCACCCATACACCCCCTCCCCTCCCCAATCCCTTTCCCCACCACCCACGGCCACCATTCCACCGGAGCCACTTTGGCACCGCCCTTCCCCTTCGCTACCACCCACGGGTCCCGTAGGCAAACCACCCCAACAACCCCAGCCCGCAAAAACCCTAGAGGTAAGAAGACCTACCTTGGTGGAGCTTCCCCTCGTTGTGCCCCTTCACCACTAGTCGCCACCGCCGCAGAAGCGCCGCCGGCTTCTTCGCCCTCCCCTCCGCGCGAGAAAGCCGAAGAGGCGCTCTGGCCTTTGGCTGAGCGTCTGTAAGGCCTTAAGAGGCCAGACCATGTGGGTCGGTTGGGCCTTCGGGCCTCCGAGCCAGTTGGGCTCAGCCCAATGCTGTAGCCTAGTACTGTTCATAGTCGGGCACTATTCATACTAAATTCAGCCCATACACTGTTCATTCATGTTATCATTTTGATTCTGAAAATAGTAAATGGATTACTGTTCTTTATCCTTGTTTAGTATCTAATTACTGTTTATTATCTATTTTAGGTATGAACAGTAAAACTAGTACCATTCACCGAAACCCTAGATCAACATCCCATGCTCTTTTTAACCGTCTTGAGCCCAGAAAACCCATTCTTGAGCCCATTTAGTTATATCAGTCTCCCATCAAATCCTTTTATCTTTTTATTGGTTTTGATATCTCTTTATATATTTTTGTTGTACTTGGATTCGTTTTCGGCTTATTCCCTGTCAAGCCAAAGTATTTATTTGGTTTTTGTGTCTTGCGTTAGGTACCGAATTCGACGAACCAGCTCAGGACTACGTCAGTTAGGACCCAGAAGCAACAGGACCTTTTGAGGAATTCGAGCCAGGGGGCAAGTTGCATACCTTGAACATATTGAACCTACATTTATTATAATTTATGCTATTACTTTTATTAGTATATTTTAGCCAATTATTTCAAGATTGAAATGATACTTTGGAATGCCATGTTGAATAGATAAAGCCCTTCACCCCACATACCAACCCACCCATTCTTGTAAGCCATATTCACCTTGACAAGTTTAGTCCTCATAAAATAACAGCAAATATTCCACTTTGTCATATAAAACTCTTCTGAAATAATGATAAGGAAAGTTGGCAGTTTGCCAATAGGATTTTGGTGGAAAGCTGAGGGTTGAGGCTAGCTGTTTGGACAACCCAATATACTTGTTAAAATTGGACACCGGTGAGATCTAGAGGTGGACAACCACGAGTTGGTAAATGGTCCATCGCCTCATAGGATGTCAAGTAAGGACATGAACCTTGTGCCTAGTAATAGACACAGATCTCGCTCAACCACAGGTGTGGTTTAGACCAACTTGGCTTAGTACACTGCTCTCCCAATTGAATATCTACAGATTGTCAACTGCTCTGGTATGTTAGAGTAGCCGCAGAATGGGGTGAGTCAGAAGTGGACCCTTTTAGGGCACTTGTTGAACTGCACAACGATATGGGCCCATCAGTCTCGGAGTGTGGATTCCATCATTGGCCGGTGGTCTCCCGAGCTGTATGGATTAAGACCTACCGGGTAGAGGCTGGAAAGATTGAGCAGTGGAAAAGACAGTGTTATCTCAGCTTAGTCACACGCTAACGCTAATGGTTATGTGTATATAGCTTGACAGTACAAGTTTGAGATATCTTGTGGGTAAAGTTGGGCAACTTTGCTGAGTGTATAATAAATAGTATTCGAATACACCGTGCTTCCAGTTAATGAAGTTGTGTTTATGGGTGACTCCAGTATACAAGGCATAAGTAGGATTTTACAGTTTTTAATTGGATAATTGCAAAGGTTGTAAACCCCTTACACATATTACTGTTTTGCTGTTTTCAAGTATTATACTGCTTTTAAATTCAACTCCTGCATTCCACATATATACCTGTTGGTAAACTATACCACTCCTTTGATAATTCTGGCATATAGTTAAATAGAACTTTCTATGCAACTTGCTAAGTACGGTAGTAGTACTCATTCTTGCTAAACATCAATAGAGGAATTTTGGGAAGAAACAGGTGATCCTTGCAATCAGGAGGAGCTACTAGACGTGGATGACTATAGGTATTAGGGCCTCTTCTGCGCCCAAGCTGCTTGTGGTTCCTGTTCACTTTTGTGTTGTAATATATTATGTTTAGGCTTGGATGCCCACTTCCGCTTCCAAACTGGCTGTTATGCCCTATCTGCTGTAATAAAAGTTTGGTTCTTGTTGTAATTGTAAGCTTGCTTGTGAAGCCACAACTTTATAACTGTACATTCTGGACAGTTGTAAGGGTTCTAATGATTTCAATTTCGGGACCGTTACAGCCAAGAACAAGGAGCAAGATATAATGCATGTTGGACTGCACGCAGCTGTATGCAACACATGCACGGTGTACTGCTTGTCGTAGAAGTGATCGCGATGTGACCTTCGTTTGGCAAATAAACCAGGTGCTGGAGTTTGATCTGCATAATGGAACTTCATCTCCCTTTTGGTAAAGTTCTTGATGATATGTGAAGTTATCAATATTAAGATATTGCACCTGCCGACTCCTGAAGGGCTTAAAAAATCGTCATCCACCTGTAAGTTGCGTTGATTGCACAAGTGGAAACTTGTTGTCCATTATGATGAAACAACACACGATCCTATGCATAATCGTTAAATAGAGCGGTTTTCCGTTTAAAATTACAAAGGCATCTTACAATACATGCAATGCAGCACCCCATACCGCGAGCATGGATCTCCTGAAGAAAAAGAAGATCAATGCCAGCCACCAAGTCGGTACAGTGAGATCCGGAAGCATCAGATAATCCAATTGTAAACAAGCTTGTTGGTGTACCTCCTCCGTCCCCACAGATGTGCTGATGTACACGCGATAAGACGCTTCATTAATTATGGGAATAATTAGGGCAGACTGCACCAGCTCAGGCTAGGTATACACATGTTGTTCATGGCTCAGATGGCTGTATCAGTCGTACAAATACAACCTGGAGGGAGAAGGACACGCGATTGGATTGGCTACTTGACACTTTGTCCCACCCTTTGCAAACATTTGTTCCGCTCCATTGAAACCTGGCTCAAATCCATCCACACTTGCCAATTATTGGATACGCCAAGCAGAATTCTTTTACACTGTTCTTTCCAGCATGATACTCCTAGTAGTCCTACCAGGCTGTACCAGCTACTCTCATGCACTGTACAGCACAAGCCCATGGTAAGTTCATGCTTAAGCTTAAGCTGCTGTAATTCTGTAAAAATGGTGTCTGTGCCTGGAATCTCATGTGGCCTTTGTGCAGTGGAATTAGCGGAGCAGCGTGTGGACATGAGCAGGCCAGTCAGTACTCAGTAGCCGCCCTAGCAGTGCAGTTGATGGGACGCAAGAAAGCCGCCCTAGCTGTGCAGTTGATGGCACGCAAGAAAGCCGCCCTAGCAGAAAAGCCCTCTGCTGGGAGGAGAGATAGGGAGACGACAGGTTCATTAATCTGCAAAGTGGAAGCCAGGCCTTGTGCTGGGAGGACAGGTTCCTTGTTACCCGGAACACGCCTACAACTTCCTAGCTCATTACCATCACTTCAACCGGTGCTAGAAGAGGAGATAGAGGATGTTGGCATCGGAGCTAGCCACTAGAGAGCCCACAACGTGCAGCTCAACTGATGCTAGAAGAGAGAGAGATGTTGGCATGGAAGCTAGCCATCAGAGATGGCAATACCAGAGGGGAGATTCCTACTAAGCCAATAACATTTTTTGCGGGCCCACCTATGAGTCAACTATCTCTGGATCCACTGCCGCACAGGTGCTCGTCATTGGCCGCCGCCCTACCGTTGTTGTTGATGCCGTTATGGCCCTCCATATCTGAACGGAGGTGATGCGAAAGGTAAATCGACGGAGGAAGCAGTTGTGCATGGAGCCAGGATTGTCGTCACCGCCACGGATCGAGCTCGAAGTAGCCGGATCGAGCACGGAGGCTGTCACTCAGTGCCCGTCGCCACTAGATCTAAGCCCACAGCCGCCACTTGGGGTCTGTCGCCACCGGATGGAGTCCCACCGCGACGGCTAGGGTTTGACGGCGGCTTCGATTTAAGCAACGACGACACGATTTAATGTGGGGATCAAGGACAGGGGATGCAGAGGAGGCGGTAGGACTCGTCGGTGGCGAAGAGGATGGCCACAGTTGGCGGAATCGGTGGCAGTGCCTTTGCTTCCATGATAGGAAGAGAGAGATGCGAGAGAGAGAGAGAGAGAGAGAGAGAGAGAGATACGCTGACGTGGGGGAGCCGTGAGAGGAATCGTTTTTATTATGTGGTGGGCCCATGGGAAAAAGTGAAACATATGCTAAGCACCAGAGTGAAAAAGCAGATCTAAAATATGTATAATGTCACAGTGAGGTAGAGAATCTGGCACCACCGGCTACACCTTGGATGGCCTTAGCATCTTAGTTACTCTCGTGATCATAAATTCGAACCAAGTACTAGTCGTCAGAAGCAATCAAGATTTGGCATTGATGTGTTCACTTGCAAGTCCCTGAGATTATTGCAAACTTGCAATAGAAAAGAAAGGAAAAGCAGTTGCAGAGTGGACTGTGTGTGTGGGAGAAACGGGACTGATTAACCTGGACTATGGCTTACAAATTGGGAGAGCGAGTATCGGCACAGTTGTCATCATCTTGAAACATGCATGGGCCACACAGAGCAATTTTCAATAGATTTAGTAATGATTGCTTGACCAAACTAATTCCACGCTTACGCCAGACCAGCGGAAAAACTACTTGAATAATGGCGAAAATGACACTAGTGTTCGAGGTCGCCAACGAATAAGCTTTTAACTCATAAATAATAAACAATAGATAAAAACACAAGAATTTAATCACAACTTTATATATTTATTTGTCTCTTTGCACGTAAACTTATGTATACAATTAGAGTCTCCTGTCCCCTTTATATAAGAGGAGAAGATCCCCTTAACACATAAATAAGCAATATGAGATTAAACTAACTAATGTGTCTTGTGGACCGATAACCCCCTAATTGGCCTTTGTTTAGGTAAAGTGTCCACACATAATTATGCCTCAAAAACGGGTCAATATACAACACTCTCCCTTGGACATTTTGCCAACACCATGCTCACGATTCGTTAAAAACTTCCAAAAATCTAGGGGGAAAAAAGGGTTAGAAGAAAAGAGTACATAGTTCATATTCTTGCCATTGCACATGCTGCCTCATTAAAAACCTTCGAATAAGAAAACCCATTGGGACAAATCTCAAACAAGGGGAAAAGAGTACAACATCTATTTATCTAGTGATGCACATTAATGAAGATCATATATCTCCCCCTGAAGACAACAACTCTTTGTGTCTTTTCACATCAATACCACAGACAAGTTTATAAAAACTTGGTCCTAGAAAGGCCTTAGTAAACAAATCCGCAAGATTCTCACTTGATTGAATTTTATGTATTTCTACATTCCCATTTTCCTACTGCTCACATGGGTAGAAATGTTTAGGGGGTATATACTTTGTTATATGTGTCTTGACATAGTTTTTATTCATTCGTGCATTGCAAGCTGCATCATCCTCATAGAGAACTATAGGAGTTTTATCCACCTCTACACTACAAGACTCTTAGATATGATGAATTAGTCTTCTAAACCATATGCACTCTCGACTTGTCTCATATAGTGCAATGATCTCAGCTGATTAGTTGACGTAGCAACAATCGATTATTTTACAGATCTCCAAGAAATAGTTGTAGAACCACTTATAAAGATGTATCCAGTTTGTGACTTGGCATTGTGGGGACTAGAAAGATAGCCAACATATGAGTAACCCTTCAACCTTATATTTTGACCCTTGGGATAAAGAGTCAAAGATCAGCTGTACCCCTAAGGTACCCGAGGATTTCCATAATTATGTTCCAATGCCTTTTCCTAGGCTCGAAACTACATCTTGCCAAACAATTTACTGCAAATGCAATATCAGATCTGATATAATTGGCAAGGTATAACAATGCTCTAATAGCACTTAAATAAGGTGTTTCAGGCCCTAATGTACCTCATTCTCTCGTCTAGGTCCATTGGATCTTTCTCCACTTATAGCAACCTAACGATCATGGGTGTACCCAGTGGATGTGATTTATCAAAATAAAATCTCTCCAACACTTTCTTGGTGTAGGTGGTCTGATGTAGAAATATGCCTCTAGGAAATTTTAAATCTGCAACTCGAGAAAGTATTTGGTTTTACCCAAATATTTCATCTCGAATTTCGTCTTTAAGTATGAGCTTTCTTCGAGAATGTCTTCTGTTTTTTCGATTATGTTCAAGTCATCAACATACACAGAGATGATGTCAAATCCATTCTTGGATTTCTTTATGAACACACACAGACAGACTTTGTTGTTTATGTATCCCTTTTGTAAAATGAATTCACCCAGTTGGTTGTACCATATAAAACCCGATTGTTTCAACCAGTATATCGAATTTTACAACTTAAGACTAGACATGATGCAATGTTCATTCTCACTCATACATGTGACTTTTAGTCCTATGGAATCTTCATTAAGATTTCATAATCTAGTGACCTATATAAATATGCAGCCACGGCATCCATAAGTTTCATTTTTAATTTCATTCCTGCTGCCATAGCTATAAGGTATTGGAACGTTATGCCATCCATTATAGGAGAGTAATTTTCATCGAAGTTGATGCCGGGTCTCTGCATGAACACTTGTGCTACTAATCTCGCTTTGTATCTCACCACCTTATTATGTTCATTCCTCTTTCACTTATCTCCAACAGGAATAACATCATGAGGTGTCTTGACACATGTCCGAAGACTTTCATCTTATTATGCGAGTTTAGTTCATTCTCGATTGCTTCCTTCCATTTATCTCAATATTGATAATTCTTGCATTTTGCAATCGTTTTTAGTTCCAGATCCAATTCAATATGGAAGACCATCTTTCAGATGAAGGAGCTGCTATTAGTACTTATTTGTCTATAAAAACTGATCTTGTTTCCATAAGGTTTTTGGAAAGCTTTCAATTGGAACTTTATTTAAATCTATCAACTCTCTACTATTTCCCAAAACAGCAGAGCCTGATTGTTTCGTTGACCTAGTGTCGGTGGGTACGCTTCCCCCTTCACTAGTCACATATTCTTGTACTCCAGCATGGGGTGCCTCCCCCTCTGCTCCTGTATGGGGCACCACCCGTTGTGTCTTCACTCAGGGTGTAACGTCCATCGGATGTTTCTCATTCATATTCAGTTCACAGAGTTTGTCCCCCTGGTCAATACATCTCTTTTGTAGACGCCTCCGTGGTTTGACATCCTTTGACCTAGAAGATCACTCCCATCTTCTTACTAAGAGTGGTGGAGTCAGATGTAGAACCCAAAACCTGTGATGGTTCTACTCTTTTAGGTGTATTTACAGGTGGTATATATGACTTTATAACTCCTTCGGTACTACAGAAAACTCGTCACAGACGGTTCAGAAACGTCACCGCAGACGGTTTCCTGAATCAATTGTGCTTATGGGTCAGTAATACCCTAAGGGCATTACAGATAGTTTTTGAACCATCTATGATAACCTTTATCACAAATAGTTCTAAGTTAAGAACAGTCTGTGATAACATTTATCACAGACAGTTATTACTATGAATCATCTGTGATAGTCTATTATCACAAACGGTTCTAGTTAAGAACCGTCTGTGATAGCATGATCTCGTTCTCATAAATAGGCTTCTTTCAGTTCATCAACATTCTCTGATTACGCTATAAAACAACGCAATCAAAGAATGCAGATGAACCAAAGCAGGCCTATTTATGATAACAATATCACCATCGTGTAATAGACTTTGGCGCAATGTCTTCATCTTGCAATAAAATATGAATTTTAATATGGGCCGAAACCCTAGTCATCCATCAATCATCACAAGAACTAGAGGCATCAACAATTAATTTTCACACGCACAAGCATTAAGATTTACATGGCTAAAACCCTAGCCATCCAACAATTTCATAATTTAAGATCCAAGCATCAAGTAAGAGAGGTGAGGGGATCGGATGGGGGATATCACCAGTGATGAAGGAGAGACGGCGGCAGCGTCATTGTTATGCCACGACGGTGACACTGTAGAAGACACTCTTACGACAAGAGTGCCTTCTGTACTAAACCATGGCGTCACAACCAGAGGCGGAGGAGCTCACGGCAGTAGTCGGCGTCGTCGGGTGACGGAGCGCTTTGATGGGTTTGGGGGAGGCGACGAAATCGATTTGGAGTAGTTGAGCGCGTGTAGGCAGCATATATAAGGGGATTTGGGTTGTGGAACCGATCTAGATTAGTAGTTGACAGGTCGCGACGCCACTTCGGTTTGAAAGTTTGAATAAAGGGGCGGCCAAATCTAGAGGAATATAAGGGGGTGGCGAAAATATCACAGACGGTTTTAATACAAATCATCTGTGATGAGTTAATTATCACAGATAGTTTGTATTAAACACCATCTGTAAAGTATCACCGAAGGTTTTTTTTATAATAAAAAACCATCTGTGATACTTCACAGACGGTTTTCAACATGAACTGTCTGTGATACCACCTCTTCATAGACGGTTTTTAGCACAACCAGTAACACAGACAGTCGCTAAACCAAAACCGTCTGTGATTGTATTTAATACTGATGATTTTGGTCAATTGTCTGTGATGAGATGTCCAGTATTAGCCTTTTTGTAGTAGTGCTTTATGATCCGTGAATGAATTCGGCAAATGATTTGCAAGATTTTGCAAATCTATTATCCTTTGAACCTTTTGTTCAGGGTCCTTAGTGTGTCGATTGTTATTATGAAGACTGCTATCATTCCATGATAGGTCCTAGCATTCCAACTTGGGGTCCTTTTCTCCTCCTAATGCTAGGAATAGTTCTTCATTAAATATAGTGTCAGCGTATCTTGCTTTTAGCAAATTCCCTATCATAGGCTCCAAATACTTTATTATAGATGGAGATTCATATCCCACGTAAATTCGCAATTTACGGTGGGGTCCTATTGACGTAAGTTAGGAAGGTGAGATAGGTATGTAAACGGTACAACCGAATTTACGCATATAAGAAATATTTGGCTCTTTCCCACTCACTAGTTGGAAAGGTGACAACTTATAGTATGCGGATGATTGGGGTCGTATTAATGCTAATGCATGTAATACGACATGTCCCCAACACATAGTTGGTAGACTAGATCTCATTAATGCTGATGCATGTAATACGAATATGCGGGACCGAATGTTCCACTTTTATGCTTAAGGCCATGCAATAGTCATTAAATGCTTTTGAGAAAAGCTCTCTAGCATTATCCATTCTTATGGATTGGATCATATGATACATAAACTTTTTCCTTAGTGTAATAATTTATGAAATCAACTTGTCAAAGGTGTGATTCCTAGTGTATAATAGACGTATCTACGTCTATTAGTACCATAAAATACTTGAATGACCCATACATGAGCTCTATAAGTCCGCATATATCCCACTGAATCCCATTAAGGAAATCAAGCAATTCATCCTTGATCTTATGATATGAGGGTCTCGTAATCAACTTGCCTTTCGCACAGGATCCACACAGAAAGTGTGGTAGATCTGAGATGTCTTTGGACTTCAAGTTGTGGCCAGCAGAATATTGTAGTATCCGACGCATCATATTATCTCTAGGATGACCCAGCCGTTCATGCCACGTTCTAAATAGTTCGGGGCTTTTAACCCATCGCAACATATTCTTCATCACGTTTAATAAATGTATAGTACAATCTGGAGGAGAATGTAGGGAGTTTCTCTACTATTTTTTTTTCTTCTGATATCCCTGTTTCTTAGTAATGAGAATGTACTCAGAGCCATTCTCTTCCTCTATTTCCACGTGAAAACTATTATTTTAGATATGTTTGAAACTTAGTAGAGTTCTAGTTGAGTCTGAGAGCAATAATGCATTCTCAATGATGATTTTCCTTCCCATCGGTAAGACAATCATGGCTCTTTCAGTACCCGTAATATTACCATAGTTGCCAGCTATGGTCATAATATTACCAGTCTTAAAACTGAAAGTCTGGAAATACTTCATATCCCTTAGGATAAAATTCATGGTACAACTGTACACAAGACATAGTTCATGTTCTCCCTCCATTGTACGTCAACTATAACTAGAAGATAAATAATTTGCATGAATTAAAAACATTGCATACGCATTAATGCACACATAACACATGCAAATGAACTAGAAATATTTTAAAGATTACTAGAAGTAATTTTAGTTCCTAATAGTAGTATTCCTGACTAATTCAAGATTGACAAATTTTGGTGTTCAATTTAGTAACACCATCGTAAACACACAATGAATTGACCTCTAAATTTAAGGAGATACCAGAGACTTAGTATTCTCCCGATCCTTCTATCGGAATGGCTCATTTGCCTTAGCTCCTAGCTTGAGTAGCCTTCTGACGACCATCTCTCCAATTCCTGCTACCGCTTGCTTCACTTGTTGTGGTGTAATACGGAGAACGTCTAACAATGCTCCTACTATTCCAGCTGTTACCTCTTCTTCCCCTCCTCTTGAAGCTCTAACTTTTGGTCCCACCAAATCCCTCAGAACTAGAATTAGATCTGGAGGGTGTCCTAAGACGTAGCGCACCAGCACACTCTATCTCCCATAGAGCATTGATCACTTGGTAATGATATCTAAAGTTCCTTTCTCTTAGAACCATTCCGAGGGAAAACCTTTTCCGAATGGAGATTTAGGAGAGTATGTTCAATCAGTTCATCCTCAGTCATGTTTCTCCCTAACAGTCTTAGGATGCTCACAACATGAGTGAGGTCCACATTGTATGTGGTTATGGATTCATAATCTTGCATCCTCATAGCTATCCACTTGTTATAGTTCTCATTGGTGAGAGACTGCTTTTGAGTAACATCGAACCTCTTAGTTAGGTGATCTTAGAGTTCATTGTGGTCTTGGATAGCAACAAGGCCACGTGTAGTGAGATGCAACCTTTCCTCAACTACTCACACTGGGTGGTTATTGCAGTCACACTTCAACACAAGAACCCCTCTTGGCACGGTCCTGAACATATCGTCCATGTCGCCTACAACAATGTATAACAACGTCTATAATTACCACAAGGTGATGAATAGGTACATTATGTACCTCTTGCGTCAAAACATGTGTTACAACAATAAACGACTTGTATAAGTAGTAGATATCAAATTTATGAATTTCTAGTAATTTTCTATCAAACTTTTACAATTTTTCTAGGCATAGAAAATTTACTATGCTTACAAATTAATAGAAAAATAATTTCTGGTATAAAAGAACCATAAAAATTCCAAGGTTTAATTTGCATAATTCCATTGATTGGAAGCCATCATTCTTTAATCCTAAAGTTTTATGGTTCTTTTTTTTGTGCAAAATTTCGGTTTAGAAGTACCCAATTTTAATAAATCAAGGACTTACGCTTAATTCCAAAAAAGCTGAAGGGCTTTTCTGCGAAAGCTCTAAGGCCGGTCGGATCCCATCTCGACAGGGCCTTATGGGCCGGAACCAATGGCCCAAATAGAGCCTTTGCATAGCCCGCTAGAGTTTCCTAACCCTGGCACATCTCAGCCTAATTGCACGCACGCGCACACACGAAGGCGACGCAAGCAGCGGTAGTGGCGCGCGTGAGCGGTGTGGCAGCGGCGGCGGCGACGCGGCTCGACGACAACGGTGGCGTGTCGCGGTGGTCTGTGCATCCGGTCGGTCTTGAACCGAGGCGTCGGCAGCGTCGTGCACTCGATGACCCACGTTGTCCTCGCCATGGACGGTGGTGGTGGCGGCGTCCTCCCCGTCCTCGCCAGGGACAAAGCCGAAGCCCCTAGCTTAGTTCACACCCACACTCAGAGTCAGCGCTGCGTGGATCGGAGGTTTTCCCAGCCTAGTGTTGCCGCAGAGGCGGCGGTACGAGTGCGGAGGCGGACGACAACGACCATGGCATGAAGGCGTCGAGGTCATCTCGTCTCTCTTCTTCTCCAGTGGGTCGGTGCAAGGGAGTCGATTTGGCCGTCGACGTGTGACGCGGAGGCAGCGCACGACACACCTCGCCCGAGGACGAGGTCCTTGCCCCATGGCGCCCGACGGTGCATGTGGAGGCAAGCGATAACGAGCCCAATCCCGGTTGGTGGTGTGACGCTTTGGCGATGCCCTATCCGATCGAGATGGTGAGATACGGCAAAGGCGCGTCGTGGAAGCGGTGCTCGGTTCACCGCAGAGGCGTCTTGGCGTTGCCTAGACACGATGGTTGTTGACGGCGCGTGCATGGAGGCGCACGACTAGTTTGCCTATCAACGGCGATGGTACGCGGAGGTATATACGAACCAATCTCGATGGAGTCCGGTGGCGCACCGTGGATCGACATCAATGAATAGTAGAATAAAAACTAATATACTAAAAAGGACATCACCTCTAGAATTGAAAAACTTAGATCAAAGCAACGTAGCAGGAAGCCTTAGCTTAGAGTGTTATCGTGCTGATAACGTGTTGTATAATCGAGATCGTGTTGCCAATGAACAAAGCTTTTTACTCACAAATAATAAACAATAGACCAGAACACAGGGATGTAGTCTCATTCTTATCTCTTTATTTATCTTTTTGCCCATAGACTTGTATGTACAATGAGAGTCACTTGCCCCCTTTATATGGGAGGAGGAGATCATCTTTCATGCATGAATGAGCAATATAGGATTAAATTAACTAATGAGCCTTATGGACTGACAGCCTCCTAATAAGTCTTTGTTTAGATAGAGTGTCCACGCATGATCGGACAAAAATCGGACCAATATACAACAAGTAGCAGGTTAGCGGGCCAATTCCTGGTTCCCTGAACGGGTCCTAACTAAGGCCACGAGTAGGCGGCTGCAACTTTATTCATTTGACCACCTTTAAGACTAAACTTGCACAAGTAGGCATTAAGGTCTCGAGGGAAGATGATGGCTCGAAAAAAGTCCTTTTTCCTCGTCTTCTACCTTTGAAGAAAAGCAGTAGAAAATAAACTAACGACGCTTGTACATGTTCAGGACAGCCACTTCCACATTGTTCTATTGTTCGTTCCACCTAATGAACCCTCTGAGAAAGAGAAAGAAAATTAATATCTAACTTTCCCAGAAATGTTGTACTAAGAACTGTTTATCGCCCAAAAATAATATTGTACAACACTTTAATTGTTCTGTTTTATGGCAGACTGAAGTTTCTAAGGGTGCGTTTTGTTGGGTGAATCAAGTTGAATGGAATTGGATGATATAGGATGGATGGAATCATCCCGGATAGAATGGTGCAAGTATTGTGTTTGGTTGGTGGAATGATACGTTACATGATTTCGTTTGGTTGACTGAGTTGTGTTTTGTGTTTTTGCTTACCCTCTATCTCCCGGTGACATTACCTCTATATGGGCCCTACCTATCATCGAGATATATTGAGACACAACGGAGGGAGACTGAGACAGAGAGAAGAGAATAAACAGGGGAGGTGGCTCGGCACTAGTGCCGAGGTTGGACGCCGGCGAAAGAGGCGGCGACGGCGGCTGAGGATGGTCAAAACGGGTTGCACGGTGGAAGGTGACCACACGGGTGGTGGCATCGTGGCCCGGCGAGCACGAGAGCGGCCGGGCGGTGGAGCCCGGCGGCAGGTGTTGGGGAAGGAGAAAGGGCGACGACGTTTGGGTGGATGAGGGGTGGAGCTAGGGGGAGCATAAGTACCACGGGGATACTAGGGACTTACCGGAGCAAGTGGTGGAGGCGGGGAGGAGCCGTGGTGGCTTGGCGGCGGAAGCCCGAGGCGGTGCGGCTGGCACGTCGTGGCGGCAGTGCTGGAGAGGAGGGGAGCTCGGGTGAGTGATGGGGGAAGCTCTGGGGAGGTGAGGGGGTACTCCTGGAGAAGGGAATCGGAGGGGAGATCACCGGAGTGGAAGCGATGATGGCAACGACGGTTTTCGGCCGGAGAAGGAGAAGATGATTGCGACGCAAGCTCCTGTGATGGAATCCCAAAATTGACTGAGGGGAAATACCTGTGGTGTTACGGAACACGAAGTGACGCGGACCAAATGACGAGGGCTTTACCGGGACAGGCGGAATGGTGACATGACGGCGACGGCCAGCGTGGACGGTGCAGCATCGCTGGCTCGGGTCGACTCGAGGAGGGAGCAGAGGGAATCGCGGGCTCGGGGAGGGAGTTGAGCGTGCTGGGGCGGCAGCGCGGCCGGAGCTCACCAGGGCGGCAACGAGTGAGCGCAGGCAGCTCTAGCGGACGAGGTGGTGCTGAACCGTGCGGTTCACTCGTTTTTGTCGAACGAAATGGTTTGGCATATCAGTTGAATATTTTCTTTCGTGGAACGAGTTGGTCCTGAATGTATCGGTTCAATTCATGCAACGAAACACGTGAACATGACTATATCCCAAACCATCTGGTACAGGGACCATTTTATTTACTCATCCAAACACACCTTAAATTGTCGGACTGATCTGGTCAGCTCAGCTCCAAGCGAAAATCCACGGCTCACGACATTCTTTTCCCACGCGCCGACGCTGTCGAAGTCGCATCGCCCGGAAAATCCGATCCGGCTGTGCCAGCAGACGGAAAACTCCAAGAAGCGCACGGGCGAGAACAATCCGTGGATTTGCCTTTGCAAAAGAGAACAAAAAGAGGGTCGAAAGGAGACAGAAGAGAGCAAGGATCCAACCTCGTCTCCTTTTTGCTCGTTTCTCTTCCTCTGCGGAATAATTAAAGGAGTAAATACCGTGTGAGTGAGTAATTCTTCTTCCCCCTTTTCACTTTTCCGGTCGCTGGCGCGGTAGAACAAGGGCCAACAAGCCCTTTTCGAACCGCCAGAGGGGAAGAAAAGAGGAAGAGAAGAAACGGAAGCTCCGGCGAACAATGGCGGAGTCAGGAATTTGGTGTTGAGGGTGCACACACAAAATAACGTCAGGCAGTGGCGGATCTAGAATGAAAATGACCGGAGGTCCTTGAGGAAAGATTGATCACGTTCGGCTGGGCTGTGGCTTGGGGTGTCCCTTCATATTAGTTTAGGGGTGTCCATATTACATATACATGATTATATCTAAAGAAAAATAATTTTTGGACCCGGTGTCCTGTGCACCCCTGTATGCTACACTAGATCCGCCCCTGACGCCAGGTAGGATTAGTTCAAATCAGGGAAAAAGCTAATGGTTGGGAAAAAATTTCGAAGCCTAACGATAGACCCGGTTACCAGGAGTTTTGGATTTATTTCGACCGAAATTTTCAAATCAAATTTAAATTTTTTGTGAAGTTAAAACGAAAAGTACAGAAAAAAAATACATAGCCAAGGTTCCAACCCAGAATCAACCTCTTCAAGACTTAAGAGTTTTTCCACCATAGCACATGCACTCTTGTGTTCGCATATAGTTACGAACTTTCTTTATATTTGTCAAAAAACTACGCATCATCCAACGAAGTCAGGAATTTGCCTGTTAGAAGTAAAAAAACGTCAAGAAAAAAAAGAACGAAGAAATTGTCTACTAGTATCTTTTCGCATGTCATTACTATAGTTATTAATTTGGAAAATGACTTGCATAATAATATGAATGTGAGAAAAATGGAAGTTGCTCCATGCGCACCTACAAAACCATTGGTCTTAGTGAGTAGCGCGTCGTCTACTGCTGCTTGTTGCTCTCACATTGGTGCCACGCCGCCCACCACACCTCCTCTCTGCGTCGCACCGGCCGCCGAGCCGCAGTGACCAAATTAGGGAGGAGTTGGACTATTGGAGATAGAGATGGATGTGAGCTGGTGAGTGATGAGTTGGTTGTGGGCTGGTGGAGGCATGAGCGGGACGTGAGCTGAGCTTCTAAGAGAGTGCACACCAAGGAGTACTATGAATATGGCCCAAATGCAGAACTATCCCTGGAAATGTTTTTGATTTTTTTATATGTCTGGGCACCCCTACTGGCTCAGCCCATAATTGTACCCAGAGATAAATTATTGGTACTCTGTAGGTGTGCATGAGGAAGTGATTGTTTCAGTTAGCGATTGTAGCTAGCAGAGATGATACCATAATAGGAACAAAAGGCTACGCCAAGAACCGAAATGTTTCAACAGAACAGATGTTAAAAGCCTTCGCTAGCTTGTACAACCAGTCTTTTGTGATAGTACTCTCTGTGATCGATTGTACAATGACTTAGAAAGGTGCTGATGCGGATGCCTCACTGCCTTAGTGCCTGATGACTTGCTCTGGTTGGTGGCCTGGTGGACTGAATTGTTGAAATAATCAACCCAAATGCCTAACTACTAAGTACTTATATCGCTTATACCTAGTTTTAAAAAATTTCATTTATTTTTTTGGGTGCCCGTGCACCTTAGCACCCCTGCCGCCGCCCATGCCGGCGAGCTGCCGCCAGCCACGCCGCTGCAAACTCGAGACGGGCCCAACAGTCGTCCATGACGAGTGGGGCACTCGTTAACTCGATCAACGGCGAGTGACACCATCATTTCATACCAGAGTACTCATCAATCATCATGTGTGCGTCCCACGCTGCACCCTCTCTTGAAATCGGCAGCGCGCGCGCGCGTGCCTCTCCCTTGTCGGAACGGAGGGGCCTGGCCGACGGGTCGAGTACCGCGCGCGGAGTGCGATTATTTCCGCGCGGCGCGGGCGACCTGGCAGCGCGCGTATGGCGCAGTGGTGCAGGGCGGGGCTCCACACGCCACTACTGGCAGCAGAAGCGGCGGCACTGTGCATGAGCCGAGACTCCTCACTGGCCATCGACACCTGTAAGCTGCACAGATCGGCGCGATCATTTGTGAGAAGTAGAGCGGATGTTGTGAGGCGTGATCGAGTTCCCTTCAAGTATGTACAACTCTGGGGACTAGTCGAGATGACCGGCTACTCGTACCACGATGACCCGCGCGCCGGCCACTGATGGAGTGAACTAGAAGCTATATATATGTTGGGAAACCGGGCCCAGGACCGGGAGTCCTGGCCCAAGGTGGACTCCTCATCCCAAACCCTAGAAGGGTCGTAGCCTATAAATAGGGGGTGCTATTCATTGTAATTGATTGATCGTTGGATGAAGGAATAAAGAGAAGCAAGAAGTCCCCCTACATCTCTGTGTTCATCTCTTATTTTGTTCTTGTTGTTCATGCATTGTTCTTACGATTCTACGCTTGTCTACGAGGTAATCGCTCGGACTGGACTCGCCAGCGACGGTTCCTCAACACGTTATCAGCACGATCGACTCTCCTCGCATCGAAAAGGTAACCGTCGATGAACGACACTCGTAGATTGAATCGTTTTTCTAGATTGCTTTCAATTCTGCAAATTTGGCTTTCTAGATTGGTTTTCTACGGTGCAAATCCGCTCTAATCTACCGCGAGCCGACTTGAAGTCGCCGGCCAAGCCGATCGGTGGGTTGCATGAAAGAGTAGATGATGATTGTACCGTAGGTTGTATATGCAGTCGCATGAAAGGCATCATGTGCACGGCACCGCTTTGCAGCGGTATCACTACCTCCGCGACACGTTACCGGTCGGCATAGTCCGCCATCACGTATCGCCACGGAGGCAACGACAGGGCCACCCCGCTAGCACGCGGCAAGCACGCACATGTCGGCATGAAGCCGCGCCTCTGTTGCAATCTCATACTACATTATATTGCATCGCATACATGAACAGTAACAAAAAAAAGGACGGCCGACGGCCCTGTAGAGCCGCGTCGCCGTCGATTTTGGTGTCACACCCGGCCACCTGAAGATGGCACCGCCACGCGCGCACGGGGCACGAGGCCGGCAGCCGCTTGAGCCCCCGCGGTACAACTTTGGTCATTAAAAAAGACTTTGGTCATTAAAAAAGACTTGTTGTACCCATAATCGACTAGAACTCTCAAGGATATTTGCGCTAACAGTTTCCATGTAGAGACTGAAGAAGAGTATGGTACAGAATACCTGCTCATTACAAAGCGTGAAGAAAGTGAAAAATAGCATTAGAATATCTTCCTTCATATGAAATTGGGCTATACTACACTAATATTAAGGCACCTGCAGCCTATACTGCCTTGAAAACCGTATTTAGAAGCTCTGAACTTTTCTATCTCTAGCATGATAGATTATGCTGCCTAGGTCTTAGGCTAATGAGAGATATAATTAACAATTCACAGGGACATAATATGAATATAAAGAATTTCTCGAATCTGGAAGATTTTGTGTGCCCCGCATGTGCCACCAGAAAATTAATTATTAGACCTTTTGCTCTGAAAGCGAATGATGAAGTCCCTGCATTCCTGGACCGTATCCAGGGAGACTTTTGCGGTCCTATACAGCCCCTGTAAGGGTCATTTAGGTATTTTATGGTGCTCATCGATGCTTCCTCGGAATGGTCGCACATATGTTTATTGTCTATGAGAAATCATGCTTTTGCAAAGCTAAATCTCGCAGATAATTAACAATTGAAAAAAAAATTTCCCTGATCATCATGTGAAGTCCATCTGAATGGACAACGCCGGAGAATGTACTCCGAAGGCATCTGATGATTATTGTATGAAAATGGGAACTAAAGTTGAGCATTCTATACCGCACATCCGCACCCAGAATGGACTAGCAGAACTTTGAAGAATTGTAATTTACCAACTATATGTTGGGGACACGCATCCCTTGCTCGTAGCGGCTCTCATCAATTTTAGACCGTCGGCCTATAACATCCATCCAGCTATGCAACTAGCGCAAGGGTCAACACTGAAAATTCCTCATCTTCGCAGGTTTGGTTGTAAGGGTTATATACCTATACCACCACCGCAGCGAACTGAAATGGGTCTTCTCACGAAAGTGCGGGATATCGTTGGCTATGAGACAAAGATCCATAATCAAGTATTTGGACCATATGATGGAGATTTGTATAATGCCCGATTCGATATAGTACATTAGATGAGGTTAGTTTCCCGTCATTAGGGGGAGGAAATCAACCCTTGATAATAATGTCGGGAAACAATTGAAGTCTAGAAGACAATTGAAATCCGTAAGATAATTGAAATCTATGCATATGACCCGCGCACTAGTAAAGCAAATAGAAGTCCGAAGATAATTGCAGTCCGAAGACAATTGAATTGAAGTTTAGAAGACAATTGAAGTCCGTAAGATAATTGATTTGCAAGTATTAGCGAATCAACCGCGACTACTTTAGTGATTTGAAGAGCGTGAATAAGTAGCATTTGCACGCAAGCAATGCACCGGAGAGGGTTGAAATACCATTGAAGGTATCCTAATCCCGTCCGAGGCCTCGGAACAAAAGGCGAGAACTCCGGTCCTCGAATCCGAAGTAACCGGGGCGCTGGTGAAAAGGATAAGACGGACTTGACACGACCGATCACCAAGTGCCCGAACTGAAGGGGAGCGGTTGAGACACGGCATCGGTATGGAATCTTGAAAAGGCATACGAATTGAACATCCCCATGAAGGAGACATCGGCATGGATGTGTGCACACATCGGAGCTGAAAAACTAAAGGATTTGCCCGCAATTGGAAGCAATGGTGAGCAAGTAGAAGCATTAGAAGAATCGCCCTTTGAAGAAATAGTTATAAACTTTATGACCTCGGAGAACCTTTGAATATGACAACGACCAATGTTGACATTTACTTTGCAAAGAAACTTGCCACAATCATCAATCTTGATTCGAGCACGATCGCTCATTGAATGAAAGAAAAGATCAGATTGAGAAGATTGAGAGAAGGCAATAGAAATCGTATTATTCTCTCCAATAAAAGAAAGACGTTTGGGCACATAAGCGCACGTCTCCCCATGCACCCCGTAGGGTATAAGTGGGTATTTGTTGAAAGAGAAATAAAAAGAAGCAAGGCTTGTTGCACAAGTTTTCACCGAACATCCAGAGATGATTATGAAGAAACATATTCCTGGTCATGGTGGAACTCCTTTAAATATTTATCTCAATGGCGGTGAACTTGAAGTTAGAAGTGAAATTGATGGATAGGTACCAAAGATACCTTTATGAAATATTGGATTCGGACATTTATATGAAGATACCTGAATGTATCACTGTCCCGAACCAAAATAGAGCAAATAGAAATATATACAGTGTGAAACTCAGAAAGTCATTGTACGAACTTAAGCAATCAGGCAGAATGTGGTATAATCGCTTGAAGCGACTTTCTATGCAAGAAAGGCTACACAAACAATGAGAATAATCTCTGTGTATTTATACGACGATCCCAGAATGGATTTTGTATAATCTCAGTGTATGAAGATGATCTGAATATTATCGAACCTCGAAGGATATTAAGAAAGCAAACTCTTACAGGTTGAGTGCGAAATGAAAGGTTTGGGTAAAACCAAATATTGCTTAGGCTTGCAGTTTGAGCATGCCCTTGAAGGAACATTATTGCATCAGTCAGCCTACACTCAGAAGGTGTTAGAAAGGTTCGACTTGGCAAAGGCATACCCTTTGAAAGTGCCAATGGTCGAAAGATCTTTGCAGCAAGACAAAGACTCATACAGACCTAAAGAAGAGGGGGAGGAAGTCCTGGGACCGGAATTCCCACACTTAAGTGTAATAGAAACACTCATGTATTAAACAAACTGTACTAGAACGGACATTGCATTTGCCGTGAACCTATTAGCAAGGTATAGTACAGAACCTACCAAAAGCATTGGCAGGAAATAAAGGACATCTTCCGATACCTCCAAAGAAGCAAAGAACTTGGTCTATTCTACAGAAAGAATCAAGACTTAACTATGAATGGCAATGCAGATGATGGGTACCTGTAGGACCCAGATCTGACCAAATTGCAAACATGCTATGAATTCATATGTGGTGGGCTGCAATTCCATGAAAATCGTCTAAGCGAGTCTTGTATCGACTTGACGAACCACTCGGAAATAATAGCATTGTATGAGGCCTCACGAGAATGTACTTGGCCGGCGGATGATTCACTACATCTAGCGCTTATGTGGATTGAACACCGCACCAACCCCACTATTATCAATGAAGATAATGCGACTTGTGTTGCACAAGTGCGGATGGGTTATTGTGAAGAATCCTCTCACAAAGCATATCAACCCCAAGTTCTTCTATGCTCATGAATTGCAAAAGATGAACGTAATCAAAGCACTGCATACTAGGTCATGTGAGAATCTGGCAGATTTATTCACTAAGTCACTTCCAGCATCTAGCTTTGAAAGGTGCGTACGTGGAATTGGAATGATAAGACCTAGAGAAGTGCAGAATTCAGGGGGAGAACCTTCACAAACTCATTACTAAAGCTTGATCACGAAGATCGAGTACCCAAAGAGCAAATCCTGGAGATTAAATGAAATTGGGTGGATTGTACTCTTTTTCCCTTGACGAGTTTTCCTGAAGTTTCTCGGCTAAGGTTTTTAATGAGGCAATTCGAGCAGCATAACGGAACATGATTCATGTACTCTTTCTCCAAATTTTTCCCACTGGGTTTTTATGGAGTTTTGACGAGACATGGACATGAAGGATGAGTGCCCAAGGGGGAGTGTTGGGAAACCGGGCCGGGACCGGAGTCTGGCCCAAGGTGGGCTCCTCATCCCAAACCCTAGAAGGGTCGTAGCCTATAAATAGGGGGTGCTATTCATTGTAATTGATTGATCGTTGGATGAAGGAATAAAGAGAAGCAAGAAGTCCCCCTACATCTCTGTGTTCATCTCTTATTTTGTTCTTGTTGTTCATGCATTGTTCTTACGATTCTACGCTTGTCTACGAGGTAATCGCTCGGACTGGACTCGCCAGCGACGGTTCCTCAACAATATATACTAGTTTAATGTATGTGTCGTTTCGGATTAAAAATTCATATTACCCTATCACTCTAGTCGTTGTCATCGTGCTCGAACTGCGCTACGCCCTCGGCTCCACCAAGGCGACCTCCGGAGCTTCGCCTAGGCCCATGTCGTGCTTATACCACTGCGCTCGACCTACACGGTGCCCTTAGCTCTGCCGCGGAAACTACGTCGCGTCGCCATCATCGGGATTGAACTGTGCCACGTCCTCGGCTCCGCCGTGGCGACCTCCCGAGCTTCGCATCGCCCACGTCGTGCCTCTGTCGATGTGCTCAAGCTACATTGTGCCCTCGGCTCCGCCGCGGCAACCCGCGTCGTGCGGCTTGCATGATCCAAATCACACGGTTTACAAAAAATAAGGAGTGTACTCTTAAGAAATACATCACACGGATAAGTAAAAAAGAATGTTCAGCTGGATATTTGGTAAAGCTCACATGTTCCCAGCTTCTCTCAGAAGTTCAGCACAGTACTGATAAATTGATGGAAGTGTTACAATCAGTTCTCTTTATTGCCAAGATTACAACAGCCATGTCCAAGAGCACTGCTGCACCAAGATCGCAGAAAAACGAAGACAACCGAAACACCTAGATAAGTGCAAGCCAAAGCTACTCTAGAATATCACTTGTCTTTTTTTTATTTTATTTTATTAGAGGAGTGTTTATCTCTCCTGATTTCAATTAGTGAAACCAGCAACAGTATCTCTTTTTTACAGTGCAAAACTACAGTACATAACTACTGATCTTGTCTGATGATCTGTCTCTGATGAGTCCTCCCGAGTGTCTCGAACACGGGTGGGCTGGGGGTATGCTGCCTTGTCTAGTCTTAAAAGAAAAAAATATCACCTGTGAAAAAGAAACAAGTTCACTAATAAAATAAGATAGGCATCAAATTTCAAGCAATCTCCCAATATTATCTAATCTGTAGCTAAAGGGTTCAGTATGACGAGAAATGGGGAGGGAAAAATCGCTCGGTTCACTAGAGCCGGCATGGCCGAGGAGGAGTATGGTGAGGAAGAATGAGGGTGAGGATGCCTGGTCCGGCCATGAGGAGGTCGGCCGGGGTGGCTAGAGCGTTGGGGCTGGAGGAGGAGGAGGAGGAGGTAGGGGTGGCTAGATCTGGGCCAGAGAGGATTAGGCGGGGGGATGCAGGAAACTCAGGAGAAAGGAGCGGGACGGGGTGGAAACGAGATGAACGTGGGATGTGTGGAGCGGATGGGCCTCCGTAGGGTAGATGATCGAGGAAGGCAAGGGCCGGAGGGAATGCAAGGGAGAGACAGAGACAGAGAGAGGGAGGGAGGGGTGAGCAATGCAAGGTCTAGATCGCGAGAGTATCATGTGCATGGGAGAGATAGTTCTACGAGTCGGCACGATTTCTTTATGAGGACATGGAGGGGAGGACGGACAACCACCCAGTCCCTTCTTTTAAGCTGTAGAAATGTGCACGTACGTTGTTGATTTCAATCAGCTGATTAAGTAGAAGATTGGAGCATGTATACACTGTTTTGGACCCACTAATCGGCGTCGTTTCGGCGAGCTGCGTGACGAGAGGGAGTGGCATACGTGAAATACGTATATAAAACGGCAACAAAAACGTGCTAGCGACCGAACAGATCCATGGCAAAATGACAGGCAACAAACGGCTGGATGGTGCATCTTGCATGTGATATATAAATGCGGGAGGTTAGTCTTTGCATGTACTCCTTACAAAAAGAAAATGTTGTGGTGGCAAGGAATTTTTTGAGAAATCTACGAGGAATTGCTTTGTTTCCGTCGGGTCGGTTTAAAACGTAGGAATTTGATAAGAAATAATTCAATTTTCATAAGATTTGAAACATTTTTTCCTCATTTCAAACGGTTCCTAATTCCTGTCAAATTCTTCACCCTCTCCTCGCCTGGCCGGTTGCTTAGATTATGGCAAACTCTGCACAATCACACCTAGTGTCGAATGGTCAATAGTCTAGCTTAGACTCATTTGGTCTAGCTTCACTCTTAATTTAACTAAATACAATAAATTGACGGCGAAAGATAGTATTTTTAACATTTTTTTTTGTTATCACTGACTAGAGAATTCTTGACCATATCAACATTTTTAAGTTAAGGTCAATATGAAACCAGACTCACATATTAAGGGCGCGCTTTATAACGGTTATATACCTACGACCACAATTAAAAAGAAGCATAATTCCTTTTATTGTGGTCAAACTGGCCTAGGCTAATTTAAGTCATGAGACGACCACTCATACACTATGCAATCACTCATATGGTTTAGGCCAACCTCGACCAAGAAAACTGGTAGGAGGACATAGTAGTTTCTCATGTAACTAACGTGAGAGAAGTTATTGACGTATCTGGCAATTTATGACAATTGGCTAAGAGACGCAGTGGTTCAAGACTCAACGAAGGCACATAAGTGAAGACAAAAGGCGTTTCTAGCAGCATTAACTGTCACCTCTTAGATAACTATAAGGAATAAGTCCATATTACACCCCTAAACTTTGCGTCGAATCTAAAATACCCCCTGAACTCCAAAACCGTCTGATTTGCACCCTCGAATTGCCCATACCGTTTGGTTTGCACCCCTCGGGCCGAAAACAGGTGGTTTTGGATGACGTGACATCAATAATATTTTATTTTCAAACTTTCGGAGACCATATCTTCTTCGTTCCAACTCCGATTCGATCGATTCAAATTTCTAAATTCCTATAAATTCCTTATCTTGCTGTTAGTATTTATTTGGTAATTTATTTGGATTTTATTTGGATTTTATTATTTATTTAGCAAACAAATCCAAATAAAGAAAACAACTCCAAATAAAATCCCAAAAAATTTACAAATAAATACTAACAGCAAGACAATGAATTTAGAGTAATTTAGAAATTTGAATCACTCAAATCGGAGTTTGAACGAAGAAGATATGGCCTCCGGAAGTTTGAAAATCAAGAAAATCAAAATATTAGTGATGCCACGTCATCCAAAACCACCTGTTTTCGGCCCGAGGGGTGTAAACCAAACGGTATAAGCAGTTGAAGGGTACAAATCAGACGGTTTTGGAGTTCAGAGGGTATTTTGGACTCGGCGCAAAGTTCAGGGGGTGCAATATGGACTTATTCCTAAATATAAATAGGGTAACACGTGTACCTTATAACACAATCTCGTTCTCATTGCATTCTTGTAAAAACTCTCATTGTGTCCATGCAATAAATATGTTTGTTTCGATCGTGTTCTCATATCTTATTTCCATGTAAGCTCGATAAGGGACCCTGGGTCTTGATCATCGATAGTTGGCGCTAGGAGGAGGGCTCTGTCAAGTCGGAGATCGTCGTCGTGATGTTCCCGCGTCCTTGCCAACGGACGAGAACACCTTTGCTCTCGCCAACTACGCTGACCTCATAGACGGGAACTACATCCATAAGGAGGCATGCAGGTGCGACTTCTTCCTCAAGTTCGTTCATGAGGGAAAGTCTTCGCCACTCTCAACCCAACCCACTGGAACCGAGATGGCAGAGACGTCGCTGCCACCCCAAGCAATTTCGAGGGCGGGTACATTCCTACTTCTGTGTCAATTAGAGAGACAAGTCACCACGATGCCAATGCCATGGTGACCCATGATGATCTCGTTGACAATGTAAATGATGAGGTTCTCGCAGAATCATCTCCGAAACATCTACTCTGAGATCTCGACCACTACCCCTCCTCTCATGAGGATGAGACGTTCTCACCCTCCATGTGCTCTGGATTTCATGCATGTGCAGTCGTCAACGTCAATGAGACCGACGAGCAACGAACGACACCTGAACAACGTGAGTCCTAGCAGCAGACCGAATGTTTGGCACACAAGCAACCCAACAACCAAATCCTTGCCACCAAACATAAGGCAATGGAGGAGGTCCGTCGCCAGTACCATACTAGCGCGTCGAGGACGTCTAGGAGGCCTATCACCAACACAAGTGGTGACTAGCATCCGCCAACTACGTCCCAGGCCACCTCGGGGACGACGGTAAGAGATTTAAATATTGTACTGTCATCTTCGCGGGCCGAGACTCCCGTCGATCATGTTCACATACTTTCAAGTGCCATCACTAACCACTAAACGGGAGAAAACAATGAACATGACTTGAAACTTCTAAAAATTCATATCTTTTGCATCCAAACTCCGATTTAGGTGATTCAAGTTGCAAAATTTGTATAAAATTGTAAGCTAGCTAACTAAATCAAATTATTTTAATTTGGAGTTCTTTTGATTTGTTATTTGAATTTTATTTGAATTTGGTCGTATTTTCACGATTAGATTTCGACGACTTCGGAGAATCAGATTTCGACGCCGATTGAAGAACAACATAAGAGGAATGATTTTGACTGTATGATCATCGTGATCGTACACTTGGACTACCTAAAGATAGTACTTGTGAGTACTAGGTGACCTGTTAAGAAAAACAACGTCACCTCAACACCAGACGTTCTGTTAAGGTGATCTGTTAAGAAAAACGTCACCTCATCAAGCAAAGTAAGTTATACCCTTGATCATATTGATCCCATTATTTTAAATTATTTATATTCTGTTTTTAAAATTATTACTGCATGCTTATTTATATTCAGTAATATAAATTCCTGTTTTTAAATTCATAGTTATACCTAAATCCTTTGTATGACCAATGTTGATATTGAATCAAACACATTGACACCCTAGATAAAACCTGGTTGATACGATAGTATGAACTAGGATCTTTTAAACGTATTGCTTAGCCATGCTTATAGACCAAGCTTGTCTGATTTGGGGAATTTCAGCCAACAATCAATTATTGTTTAAATTGTACCTTTGACATTGGTGTATCATGGGAGTTTTGCAAATGACTTGAAAAATAAAATAAAAATGGGTTTGGACTTGGGCGAAATGGATGATTGGTGGGTGCAGGTTTATGCACGGGCTTAATCTGGTCAGGGTTAAGGCCTAGGGGTTTTTATAGAAAGTCGCCCAAGTTAGTTAAGGACCGGTCTTCGAGCGCATGATGCTACGCCTTACCGTACCACCACATGTCCCAAGTATGGGTCGGGACTTGGCTAAATAATTTGTGATGTCTTAGTGTCATTGGTGCTATGTTGTTGGTATGGGTGTTGGTCAGACAGTAGACCCATCTGGCGCAGGAAGGGGCTTCCGGAGGATGGTCAGTCCAATGGTAGCGAAACCTTAGCGGGCACAAATACATTAAGACAGAACATTGTAAAGGCCTCGACACGTGCTCTAGACCGCTTACCAAAGGTAGTGAGCGGTGGCATAGATATATGTCGGACAAACTAGAGAAGTCTTATCATGTGGGTAAAGCTGTACAACCTCTGCAGAGTGTAAAACTATTCGAATGACCGTGTCCGTGGTTATGGACATGCTAGCAGAACTACTCAAAGTTAGACTTTGATTTTTGTTTGAAAATAAACTTCTTCAAAACTGGTTTATCCAGATGGGAATTGGGCAGGGAGCCATGTGATAGGAGGGTATCCTTCACCATTCATGTGTGAATGTTATCTGACTATAAAATTGAGATTTTTTTTATAAATTTTAGTTATAAAATAACTGCTTTGGAACTTAGTACAAGTATTTAAAGAAAATGCTGCTTTATGCAAATGACCTTATAAGCCATCCTTTGTTACATCCATATATGCATGTCATTATGTTACTTGACGGGTGTAACTTGTGAGCACGGAAGTTGTGCTCATACTTGCTTTATGCAAATAAAATTTCAGAGGAGAAGAACTTTGCTACTAGTGTGGATCTCGACGACTAGGCCGCTACCCCAGTCGATTGCCTGTGGCAGATTGCTGGACTCTACTACTTTCGTCTTCCGCTGTGTTCTTTATCGTTGGCTGTAAGTCTCTTTGTAATAAATTATGTTGATTATTAATAAAGTTGTGATATAAATTTTGTTACCATATTTGTTTACTGTGTGAACTAGCTACTGATCATGGGACTAGTTCAGAAATGCACAGAGGATTAGGGATATTGATCCCGGGTTCTGACAAAGTGGTATCAGAGCCATATCGACTGTAGGTCGTGACCTAGTTAGAATGGACGTTAGTTGAAAACTTTGAAACTTATTTTATAACAAGAAAAACAAATTGTTCTCTCCTCATCTTGGTCATCTATCTGTAGCTTCTTTATAGAAATTCTATCTTACCTAATTCTTTCTTCACCATTTTATAATGCTAAATGGATCCTCTCTCCCTTGAAAACCTCTATATATGTTCAACACATTTCCTACTATTACGATCAAGACCAGAAGACATGAAGTTAACAAGAGAGCATCGTCATCGAAGACCGCGAGCAGAAGATACGATGTCAGCCCAGCCATATAGTATAAGTTTGCCAAGACTCATTACGTATCTTGAGTCGCTTCACGGATTAAGAATCTCGATCGATAGAACGTTTTGTAAAGTTGTTCGGAAAAGTTTTTTTTCAGTTGGTTCTTTCGTTTGGGCATGTTATTTTGCTCTATCCCCTTAGTCCCTCATATATGTTTCTTCCCTACCCCTTGTCTCCTTCCCTAACCCTCTGGAGAAACCAACAGATGGTGAACCCTCATCACCGGGAAGTGGGCCGAGCACCAGCGATGATGGAAATACCCCAATTCCACCACCGACAATCAATGGATCGAATGGCAACAAATGATGGCCAATCAAAACCGTCGATCGAATGCTCTCTCGGTCCATCAACAACGATCAAGCGGAGCAAGCTACACCCCAACTCCAACTCCACCACCCCAAAGGACCGGTATGTCGAAATTCATGAGGATCGTCGCCGACTTATTCAAGCGACCGAGCCCATGGATGCGGATGATTGGCTTGGCGATTAGTAAGAAATTGGATATTGCTCGGTGCACCAATCGTGAGAGGAGTTGTTAAGCTTCACACCGACTCATGGGTCCGACTTAGAATGGTGGGACAACTTCACATCTCACATGCGATGCTCAAGCCATCACTGGAATGAATTTGTGCGAGCTTTCCGCCATGCACATATTCCTCGGCATGATGACCCTCAAGAAAAAGGAGTTCGCACGCCGTCAAGGCAATCTCTCGGTGAATGAGTACTGCACAAGTTCAATCAATTGTACGCTACGCGCAGGAAGATGTTACGAGAGATGAAGACAAGCAAGAAAGATTCCTTGAAGGACTCAATGATGATCTCGTCCGTGCGGTGATTTCCCGAGATTATCTGAGCTTCCAGCAACTAGTCGACAAGGCAGTTCGTCAAGAAGGCAAGCATCGCGAGATGGAGAATCGCAAGAGAAGAATAGCTGCACAGAAGTTCAACTCTGGAAGCTTTCCGAAAGCCAGAAGGACTTCATCGTATCAAGACAAGCTCCAGTCAACATCAGACAACCCAGTCAACTTGGAGTCCTCCAACACATCTGAAGGTAACGAGACACAGAAGGACCCATCCTATATTGCAGGCATCACGTGCTTCAATTGCCATGAGGTTGGGCATTTCGCCAGTAAATGTCCAAAGAAGCGTGACGACAAACCCGGCCAAACCGAAGTCAACATCATGCAAGCAAACAAGAAGTGCAAAATTACGGACAGGGCGTGCATACAATGTCACAACTCAAATTACGTCGGATGATGAGCGGGATGTAGGCGACAACAACTCGATTGAAAACCTTGTATCCTAGCTTTCTTTCTAGCTACTCCGAATCTCGGGGACGAGATTCCTTTTAAGGGGGGTAGTTTGTAACATCCCAAAGTTATGTTACCAAAATAAAATAAATAAAGTTATTAGATTTTCTGAATTTAGCCAGAGTTTAATTGCTTTATTTGAATTCCTGAAGTTTTAAAAGTCAAAAGTAAAAATTTATTTGAAGTTCTTGAAGTTTCAGTTGGTTTGATCTGAAAAATAAAATTTAAATTAATTTCTAGAATTTTCTGAGTTTTTAAAAGCTTTTTCCTAATTATTTCAAAGCCAAAATAATTTATTTGCAAAAACTATAGCCAATTATAAGTTGGAACTATTTTATTAAAGTCCAAAATAACTCTGGGAATTTATGGGAATTTTCTAGAATTTTTGGGATTTATTTGGTATTTTCTAAAACTATTTTGAATTTCTGGAATTAAATCAATTGAAAAACTAATTTAGAATCCCTAAAAACCCTTTGGGCTGAAACCTACTCGGTCCGGCCCATTTCCACCGCGCCACCGGCCCGTTTGGCCCAGTCGCTCCTTCCTCTCTCCTCTCTCTCTTGCGCCGATCCCCATCTGACGGCATCAAAATCCCCACACTACCTCACTTCTCCCCATCGTCGGATCCCCATCGGCGGCCACGCACCCATCTTCTTCCGCGCCCTCCTTCCTCGCGATCGCGCGCACCCTCCGCCATTAGCGCGCCGCGAACTCGTCGGCGCCTCCATCTCCCCTTTTCTCGCGCGTGCGCATGCATGACTCCGCTCATCACGCGCCTTCATTCCCGGTGTTGCCCTCAAATGCTGCGAGATCACCGGATTTCGCCAAGCGGTCGTCGCCTTCCCGCGCGTGATCTCCTCGCTCGGTCCCCTCAGACCCCTATAAAGCGCACCGGGACCGCCTCCGCCGCTCATCACGCGCGCCACCCACTCCTCCTCCTCGCTCTCGGCGCGGGTTGGCATTTCTTCACCGCCGGCCGAGCAACCCTCCGCCGCCTCTAGCGCCGCAGTCATCGACTCTCCGACCACCCCGACCACATCATCGGCATCACCGCGTCTCCGCGAACCCGGTGCTCACCTCACCCTTACTGGAGCACCACCGGAGCCCCATCGCCGCCACAAGCCGCAACGCGCCGCCGCTCCTTACGTCGCCGCCGGCGATTTCTTCGCCCCCAAGCGCCGCCACGGTGAGCATCGTGACCCCCACACTCCACTCTCTCGTTTGGAACCCTCGCCGGCCGCTGCCGTGCCTCCAACTGCCGACGAGCTCATTGTCGAGCCGCCGTCGGCCCCGTGCCTACGTGGCACCACCACGTAGCTGCCACCTCGGAGCCACCCGTGCGCCACCTCGCCTCCCCTGCGCACGTGTCCGCCTACGTAGAGCCTACGTGGCTGCCTGTCGATCCCGGGAACGAAGGATCCCAAATTCTCTGTGTTCATACACTAGTCCAGGATTTCTAGTGTACACAGTTAAACAAAAAGTGATAGCACAATCATATCACGCATTTATTGATAAAACTTCAAAGTTTATTACAAAAAGGGCTGCGGCCAAAAGAAAAGAAATAACACAATGGAAGAGTAGTAGTAGTAGGCCACACGACTTGCGGAGGCAATCGTGCGGGGCGCAACCTATTAAATCAAGATCCTCACCGCGTCGGAAAGCGTTTTCTCTGAATAAGATTTATTCAGCAAGAGTGAGCACAACTTCCGTGCTCGCAAGTCACACCAATATAGAAAGTTTAATGCATGCATAAGGTAAACAAAGGTAATGGCGGGTTGTTTTGCATAAACAACATTTTGATTATATTGCTAATACTTTTGTAAGACCAATTTTAATAATTCAAATAAAGATAGTGACAAAGCGACAACGAATATTGGATGACCTCCATTAGTTGAATATTGAAGGATATCCTCCTAACACTTGGCTAACCACCCAATTTTTACCATAGGACTATCCATCCTAAAACATCTGTTGAACACATTTTGTAAACCAAAACAATTCTAACTTAGAGTGGCTTTGCTAGCATGTCCATGGCCATGACGCGCTATTCGAATAGTTTTACACTCTGCGAGAGGTTATGCACTTTACCCACACGAGATAAAATGCTTTTAATGTTGGGATTGGGCTGCTTTCAGACGCTCCTGAATAGTTTTCACCTTACTCTCAGCTTCTTTGATCAACTCAGGTCCAAGGAGGTGACGCTCTCCTACCTCATCCCAAAGGAGCGGGGTTCGGCATTTCCTACCATCTGAGCTTCAAATGGAGCCATCAATGGCGGCTTGGTAACTATTATTGTATGAGAATTGCATCGGCAAATCCTTGTCCCAACCTTTTCCGAACTCTAAGGCACGGGCTCAAGCATATCTTCAAGAACTTGATTAGTGCGTTCTGCCGACCATCGATGCAGGGGATGATACACGTGCTAAAATCGAGTGCAGTTCCCAAGGCTTCATGCAGACTTTTCCAAAACCGAGAGGTAAATTGGGAACCTCGGTCTAACACAATCTTTTGGGTACTCGTGCGAGCGACGATCACGGCCATGTACAGTTACGCTGGTTACTACTCGATGGGTGGTCTTGGCGGGAATAAAGTGAGCTACTTTAGTTAACAGGTCAATTACCACCCGGATGGAGTCATATCGATTGAGTCTGGGAGTCCGGTGATGAAATCCATACCAACTTCTTCTCACTTCCACTCGGGAATTGGTAATGGTTGCAGCAGACGGCGGTCTTTGGTGTTGTGCCTTGACTCTTTGTGAGCGTCACAATGAGCAACGAAATTAGCAATTTCATGCTTCATGCTAACCCACCAATATCTTTCTTTTAAGTCTGATACATTTTGGTGCTACCGGGATGAATGGATTATGGCGACTCATGAGCTTCCTTCAAAATCAGTCTTTTATCTCTTCTTTGGTTAGGCACCTGATCACGGTCTCAGAACCACACTGTCCTTGCTCATCTTGAGAGAAACGAAGCTTTGCCTCTTCTCATATTTTCTTGATTTCTTGTATATCTTCATCTTCCAACTGTTTTGTTCTGATCTGATCCTGAAGAGTCGGTTGAACTTCCAAAGCGTTTACGCAACCTTGGTTGACAATTTCAGTTCAGTGCTTGACTCTTCATCTGACTCTGGTGATTTTGTTGCACCAAGATGGTGTTGCAATATGCTTTTACTGCTCAAGGCATCTGCTACCACATTGGCTTTGCCGGATGATAATGGATTAGAGGTCATAATCCTTTATTAACTCCAGCCATCTTCTTTGTCGGAGGTTGAGCTCGGACTGCGTGAATATGTATTTCAGACTTTTATGGTCCGTGAAAATCTCACAGCGGTTACCAATGAGATAATGCCGCCAGATTTTGAGAGCATGCACAATTGCCGCTAACTCTAAATCATGAGTCGGGTAATTCCCTTCGTGTAGCCTCAGCGTCCGGGATGCATAAGCTACAACTTTGCCTTCTGCATCAGTACACATCAGAGGCCTTGACGGGAGCGTCACAAAGATCTCAAAATCTTTGCGGATGTCGGTAATATTAACACCGGTCTTGAGACTAGCCTCTTTTGATTCTTGGAAGCTTTCTTCACGGTAACTTGACCATTCAAACTTCTTTTCTTTCTTGAAGTTGAGTCATGGGTTTGGTAAGTTTAGAAAACCCTCGATAAGCCGAAGCGATAATAGCTTTGCCGGTCCGAAAACTTCTCACCTCGGTGGTGATTTGGGCTATTTCGGTCCATTCTTGCCTCAACCTTGGCGGGGTCTCGCAATTCCTCCTGCGGATACAATATGTCCAAGGAATGCAACTTGACTTAGCGAATTCACTCTTCTTGAATTTGGCATAAAGTTGGTGCTCCACGAGCTTGTCTAGGATCATCGGAGATGCTCTTCGTGCTCTTCTTCGTCCTTGAAAAGATGAGAATATCGTCAATAAAGACGACCACGAATTTATCTAGGAATTCCATGAACACCTTGTTCATCATATTCATGAAATAGGCGGGCGTTGGTCAATCAAAGGATATTCTTGTGAACTCATATAGTCCATATCTGGTGGTGAAGGCAGTTTTCGGAATATCTTCCGGTCTGATCTTCAATTGGTGATAACCGGATCTTAGATCGATCTTTGAGAAAATACTTGCTCCCTTTAACTGATCAAACAAATCATCAATTCTGGGCACCGGGTATTTGTTCTTGATTGTTACTTCGTTAAGTGATGCATAATCGCGCACATTCTCATGCTATTGTCTTTCTTCTTGACAAATAATACTGGGGCTCCCCATGGTGAGGAACTGGGTCGAATGTACGCTTTGCTTCGCAGCTCTTCAATTTGCTTCTTTAATTCTGCTAACTCATTGGCTGGCATTCTGTAGGGTCGCTTTGAGATCGGAGCTGTCCCGGGGACTAGATCAATTAGGAACATGATGTCCCTATCCGGTGGCATGCCGGGTAGATCATCTGGAAAAACGTCGGGATACTCACGTACCACGGGTATATCTTCAAGTTTCACTTCCTTCAATCTGGTGAGTATGGAACTTCCTCCGGTGCGGGTCTCAGGTTTGAATTCAACAGACACACCTTGTTCATTAGTGAGGGTAATGGATCTATTAGCACAGTCTATTTGACCGTAGTTTTTGGCTAGCCAGTCCATTCCAAGTATTATATCCAAACCTTGGGAGTGTAACACTATCAGATCTGCTAGAAAAGTTACTCCGGATATCTCGAGAGTGAGATTAGGGCATAGAGAACTGGTTCTCATTTCGAGCAGGAATGAATTATCATAGGAGTAGCTAAAGGAGATATAGGTAACCCATATTTTCCCACAAACTTATATGACACAAAAGAGTGTGAAGCTCCAGAATCAAATAGGACGGATCTTTGATGCTTGAATTAACGAGCGTACCAAGAACAACATCAGTCTTTGCTGAGCTTCCTCGGCGGTGACATGGTTCACGATCCTTAGTGAACTCTTTGAGTGCGGTGATGCGGTAGAGGACTCGATATTGGCCTTGTTGGTGCCAAACCTTGCTGCTTCTTGGGCATTTATTGGCATAATGCCCGTCTCGTTGCAATGGAAGCACGTGACTCGGAAGGCGAGGAGTGCGGTGCCTGCTGAAAGCGCCCTCGATGAAGTGCCACGAGTTGGAGGGTTGGAGCGCTGTGGCGGTCTTTGAGTGCGAGGCGTGGAAAATGGAACTTCCCACGTTCTGCGGCTGCGGTGTGGTGATCACGAGTTTGGGCGGACCTCGTTAAACCTGCAGGCGGCCATCCTCGCTGCGGTTCTCCATTCTGCGTGTTTGGCCTCTGCTGATTGCTTTATCCACCAACTGCTGAAGTCGGTGAAATTTTGAGATAAGCCGGGCGAGAGATATCATCGTTTAAGCCTTCGGGAACTTTTCTGTCTATCCTCATCTCTCGCTCGTCGGTGGGGCGTAGCGGGCAAGTTAGTTAAAGCGGTGAAGGTACTCATTCACCGTGCGGTTGCCTTGTCCGGGCGCGTGGAACTCCTTCTTCTTGGCGTCATCATCCCTACCGGGATATGTGCATGACTTAAAAGCTTCGCACGAAGTCGGCCCATGTGATGGTGAGCATCATTGTGTGCGATCGATGAGTTGTCCCACCATTCTGATGCGGGGCCATTCAGTTGGTGAGAGGCAAACAGGACCCTCTCACGGTCAGAACACTGACTAATGTCCAGTTTCCTTCCAATAGCCCGAAGCCAGTCGTCGGCGTCCATTGGTTCAGTACTATTTGAGAATGTCGGCGGACGCATTCTCATAAACTCAGACATAGTCAGCCTTTGGTTATGCGGAGGTGGAGCCGGAGCTGCTGCTGCTGTAGCGGCCTGAGTGTTCTGCACATTCTGCAGTGATTGGGCAAGAAGGTCAATTAAATGAGTCTGATTCGCCATCATCGGCGCGATCGGTCCTCTCTGTAGGCGGTGGTGGCGGTGCGGCGTGGTTATCTGGTGATCCGCTGATCGTTTCCTTGTCCGTTGCACTTCTTCTGGCATTGCCGTTTCTGCGGGTGGTCACCATCTGCGGAATCCTCCAATGATTTAGAAGAGATAGCAAGGAATTCTATGGGGGATAAATCTATGATAGCCCAAGAACGAATAAGCACACAAACAAAGAATCAACTTTTCAAAATGGTTCCTTTATTCATTTATTTTATTAATATATTATGGATATCACATGAGTAGTTGATAGCTCATAATGCGTAGCTAAAGTACGGATGTAACAACAAAAAAAATAAACATCTATGGGGTGGATGGGGTGTATTGGAAATTCTTTGATGCGCCTTGGCACGATTTGTAAATAGCCGACTCCTCTTCGACGCCTTGATCTCGCCTCGATATACTCTAGACTATCACGAGTGGTACGCAAGTCGTCCAAGGCGTTCCCATAGGCGTAGTCCGATGCCTTTGTCGTCCACAGTGCGTCAACTCGGGGAATCTTCCTCTTGGTGGTGCGGAAGACACCGTCAAGTCCGGTTGGAAGATGCATCGGAAATAGTGAAACCGGTGCCGTTGAGGTGGCGGTCGTAAGTATGGCGAGTCGACGAACTGCTTCTCTCATTGCATCTGAATGCCATCGTGAAGGTGTCGCGTCGGATCGGGCGTGGAAGGTGTGGAAGGCGGTGTTTGGTGGCAGTGCGAGTAGATCGGTACTTCCACCCTCCGAGAGGCGTCGTTCTCCCACCTTGTGCCGGTAGCCTTGAAGCGTTGGCCTCTTCTTGTAGTCAAGTCTTGCATCACTTCCCGAGAAGTTCGGCCGGTGTCGGCAATGATTCCGTGAGAGATAGCGTCCGTACTTGACCATCTACAATTTTAGGAATAGATGAGTCGAGTAACCTTTTAAAGAGAAGGGTTGAGGATGACTGGGATAGACTCAAAATAGTTTTAGTTTTTGAAAATAAGTCCTTAGGACATTTGTGGGGCCACGACCTACAGTCGATATGGCTCTGATAACACTTTTGTCGAACCCGGGAACGAAGGATCCCAAATTCTCTGTGTTCATACACTAGTCCAGGATTTCTAGTGTACACAGTTAAACAAAAAGTGATAGCACAATCATATCACGCATTTATTGATAAAACTTCAAAGTTTATTACAAAAAGGGCCTGCGGCCAAAAAGAAAAGAAATAACACAGCGGAAGAGTAGTAGTAGTAGGCCACACGACTTGCCAGAGGCAATCGTCTGGGGACGCAACCTATTCGTCAAGATCCTCACCGCCGGGGAAAACGTCTTCTCCTGAATAAGATTTATTCAGCAAGAGTGAGCACAACTTCCGTGCTCGCAAGTCACACCCAATATAGAAAGTTTAATGCATGCATAAGGTAAACAAAGGTAATGGCCGGGTTGTTTTGCATAAACATCATTTTCAGATTATATTGCTAATACTTTTGTAAGACCAATTTTAATAATTCAAATAAAGACAGTGATAAAACTGACAACGAATATTGGATGACCTCCATTAGTTGAATATTGAAGGATATCCTCCTAACACTTGGCTAATCACCCAATTTTTACCATAGGACTATCCATCCTAAAACATCTGTTGAACACATTTTGTAAACCAAAATAATTCTAACTTAGAGTGGCTTTGCTAGCATGTCCATGACCATGACGCGACTATTCGAATAGTTTTACACTCTGCAAGGTTATGCGGCTTTACCCACACGAGATAAAATGCTTTTAATGTCGGCCAAAGCACGCTTCGAAGGCGTGTGACTAAGCAATTATCATGAGGCCGTTACAAGCGGTGTCCTCTTTGTATTCATGCCCGCTAAGGTTTCGCTACCTTTGGACTATCCATCCTCAGGAAGCCTCCTCTTGCGCTAGGTGGGACTAATGTCGACCAACGCCCACACATACAACATAGCACAAATAACACTAAGACACTACAGATTATTTAGCCAAATCCACCCACACATGACATGTGGTGAGTACGGTAGGCGTGGCAAAATACGCTCAAAGGCGGTCCTTAAGCGACTCGGCGACTTCAATTAAAACCACAGGTCGTAATCCTAACAGTTAGACCCGTGCATGAACCTCGCACCCACCATCCATCCATCTGCTTAAGTCCAAACCCATTTCATTTTATTTAGAGTAAAAACCTCTTTATAAACCTTTAGTGATACAACAATACCACAGGAACACATTTTAAATTAAGTTGTAAAGATTTGACTAAATTCTCCCAAATTTGTAAATGTTATCTAAGCAAGACTAAGCATTTGACAAATTTTATCTAAGGTGTCAAGGTATTCAGGTTCGATAATCAAATTGGCCATACCAAGGAGTTTGGAACAACTATATATGAGATCAAGTTATTGGACATTTTTATAAACATATGCATGCAATAGTAAATAGTAAATAGTAAATAAATACTTAAAAACAATGGGAACAATATGATCAATAGTGTAACTTGCCTTCGTTGAAGTCTTGGAACTCTAAATCGTCGGAAGGATCTAACTCTCCGGAGTCGTCGAAGTCTATACGTGAAAATACGACAAATTCAACTCAAATTCAAATAAATTCAAAAACTTAGATCAAACTAACTCCAAATTGAAATATTTTGCTTTAGTTAGCTAGATTATGATTTTAGACAAATTTTGCAATTTGAACCACTCAATTTGGAGTTCAAATGCAAAAGATCGACTTTTAGAAGTTTAATACAAAATCGGAATTTAATTGAATTCTCTGAATTATTTTCTAAAGAAAATTCTATTTATTGCGCAATCTTGGCGATGATAATTTCGGAAATTTAAAGAAATGAATTGATTTTTCGACATGTGGACCCCAGATCGGTGACTCGGTCCACGTGAACCAAGTCCACGGACTTGGCTCAGGGGGTGGGCGTGGTGAGGTGGCCACCACGTGGCGACCACGCGGCGTTGGCATCGAGTGGCGCACTGGCGACGGCGTGGCCCAGCCACGTGTGCCGGCGGGGAGATAGCTCGTGGCGAGCTTCGCCGGCGCTACGGCGCCATGGCGAGAAATGAAAGTGCGCAAAATGTAGAAGTCGGTGCGAACTTCGTGGGTTACCAAAGCAGCGGAGTGTGGTGGAAGGTCGTCGGCGGCGGCGTTTGGGCGGCGGCATGCGATCGTCGATGAAGTAGTGGTTCGGTGATCCTCGAAGAAGTGGATGGTAGCTCGGCCGCGCGGTTCGCGGTGGCGAAGATGGCGTCGGCGGCGAGGCGGAGGAGGTCGATGGCGCGAAGCGGAGAAAAGCTCGGGTCGCCGGTGAAGAAGCTCGAGAATCCGGCGCTACGGCGAGTGAAAGTGCCGGGTGGTGGCGGCGTGTTCGGTGGCCGAGGGGCACCTCGTGCTCCTTTAGGTGGAGGAGGCGGATGGTGGAGATCGTGTGTGCGGTGCGGCGGTGGTAGTGGCGAGGTTCCGCGATCGTGGGCACTAGAAAGGGAAAACGGCCGGGAGGTGGAGCGGTGTGATGAGGGTCTTCAATGCGCATGATGGCGAGGAGTGGGGAAAGCGGGCGGATGAGAAGCTGGTGTGCGGCTTAATGGCGGCGATTCTTGGCGCCGGTGTCGCGAAGCGAAGGCGAGGAAGACGATGATCTTTGGCCGTCCGATTTTGATCGGACGGTAGAGATAAGGCTATCTGGTCGGTAAGTTGGGGTTGGTGTGGCGTTGGATTTTAATCTAACGGCTGCGATAGATTGAAGCGATGCGATGAAATAGGAAAGTCAGCGATGCACGCTAGCCGTTGGATGTAGAAGCCGAGCGGTCGATTGAGTAGAACATTCGGACCTTACGAATGCATCGAGGAGTTACGGCGTTGGTTTAGATCCAACGGTTGTGAGTTCAAGTGGTGCGAGAGAGATCGGCCGATGGGTCGATGTCGAGGAGGAGGAGGCGCGGCGGAGAGGCGGGTGAGTGGGCATGCTGCGAAAAAGGGGATGGTAGGTGGATTTGGCCCACCAGCTGTTTTAGGTATTTATTTTAGTTTCCGATTTAATTAAAGGCGATAATTCATTTAGGCTTTAGAATATAGCAAAATGATTCCAAAAATTATGAGGAAATTCACAGAAATTCTCTGGAGCATTTAGGACTTAAGAAAAATATTTCCAGCTATTATCTGGTAATAGATTTTGCACACCATTTTGTTTTAGCTTTCATTTGGTTAAGGAAAAGTTTTAAAAATCACAAAAATCCAATAAAATAATTAAACTTTATTTTCAATGGAAATTGAAATTTGGTATTACACTGCCACGTCCCTACACCAAAGTATGCGCATCCGCACACTGTGTTTTGTAGACCGCGTCCACCATGGACCTTTGTGCTTGTGGACGTGTCCATTGACCTTGGGCCCAATTGTCATAGAGAGTAGCTTTTCCTTTTAAAAATAATTCGGCCGGGAAATTGAAAATCCTGAGGGCTGACGTCATATTGCGCAATAAACCGAATTTCCTTTAGGAAAATAATTCAAGAAAATCAATAAAATCTGATTTTAGGGTTTATTTAGATTTAGAACTTCCCGGGGTTCGTTCTCCCTCATACGAACTCCGATTTTATCGATTCAAATTCCTAAATTCATATAAAATCAAGATCTAGCCATCTACACCAAAATTATTTAATTTTGGGTTCATTTGATCAATAATCCCTTTAAACCCTAATTCATCATTTCATGTAATTTTAAACTTCTAAAAATTCATATCTTTTGCATCCAAACTCCGATTTGGGTGATTCAAGTTGCAAAATTTGTATAAAATTGTAATCTAGCTAACTAAATCAAATTATTTTAATTCGTAGTTCTTTTGATTTGTTATTTGAATTTTATTTGAATTTGGTCGTATTTTCGCGATTAGATTTTGTGACTTGAGAATCGGATTTACGCGATTGAAGAACAACATAAGAGGAATGATTTTGGTATGTATGATCATCGTGATCGTACACTTGGACTACGAAGATAGTACTTGTGAGTACTAGGTGACACGTTAAGAAACACAACGTCACCTCAACACGGACGTTCTATTAAGGTGATACATTAGAAAACAACGTCACCTCATTAAGCAAGGCAAGTTATATCCTTGATCATATTGATCCCATTATTTTAAATTATTTATATTCTGTTTTTAAAATTATTCGCATGCTTATTTATATTCGATAATATAAATTCTGTTTTTAAATTCATAGTTATACCTAAATCCTTTGTATGACCAATGTTGATATTGAATCAAACACATTGACACCCTAGATAAAACCTGGTTGATACGATAGTATGAACTAGGATCTTTTAAACGTATTGCTTAGCCACGCTTATATCCCAAACTTGTCTGATTTGGAGAATTTCAGCCAACAATCAATTATTGTTTAAATTGTACCCTTGGCATTGGTGTGTCATGGGAGTTTTGCAAATGATTTAAAAAATAAGATAAAAATGGGTTTGGACTTGGGCAAAATGGATGATTTGTGGGTGCAGGTTTATGCACGGGCTTAATCTGGTCAGGGTTAAGGCCCAGGGGTTTTTATGGAAAGTCGCCCAAGTCAGTTAAGGACCGGTCTTCGAGCGCATGATGCTACGCCTTACCGTACCACCACATGTCCCAAGTATGGGTCGAGACATGGCTAAATAATTTGTGATGTCTTAGTGTCATTGGTGCTATGTTGTTGGTATGGGTGTTGGTCAGACAGTAAACCCACCTGGCGCAGGAGGGGGCTTCCGAAGGATGGTTAGTCCAATGGTAGTGAAGCCTTAGCGGGCACAAATACATTAAGACAGAACATTGTAAAGACCTCGACACGTGCTCTAGACCGCTTACCAAAGGTAGTGAGCGGTTGCATAGATATATGTCGGACAAACTAGAGAAGTCTTGTCATGTGGGTAAAGCTGTACAACCTCTGCAGAGTGTAAAACTATTCGAATAGCCGTGTCCGCGGTTATGGACATGCTAGCAGAACTACTCAAAGTTAGACTTTGATTTTTGTTTGAAAATAAACTTCTTCAAAACTGATTTATCCAGATGGGAATTGGGAAGGGAGCCATGTGATAGGAGGGTATCCTTCACCATTCATGTGTGAATGTTATCTGACTATAAAATTGAGAATTTTTTTATAAATTTTAGTTATAAAATAAGCTGCTTTGGAACTTAGTACAAGTATTTAAAGAAAATGTTGCTTTATGCAAATGACCATATAAGCCATCCTTTATTTACATCCATATATGCATGTCATTATGTTACTTGTGGTGTAACTTGCGAGCACGGAAGTTGTGCTCATACTTGCTTTATGCAAATAAAATTTGAGAGGAGAAGAACTTTGCTACTAGTGTGGATCTCGGCGACTAGGCGCTTCTGATCGATTGCTGTGGCGATGTATGACCAAATTTCTAATTTGAGTAAAATTTAAAAGTTTATTTATGTTTGTGGTTTTCTGAATTTTCAAAAGCTTTTCATAAATATTTTAAAGCTAAAACAAATTTATTTGCAAAAGTAAAAGCCAACAAATAGTTGGAAATAATTTTATTAAGTCGAGAATGAGTATGGGAATTTGTGAATTTTCCATAATTTTTGGAAGTATTTTGCTATTTTCTAAAGCTATTATGAATTATCGAATTAAAATAAATAGAAAAGCAAAGAAAATCTCCAAGCAGTGTTTGGGCGAAACAAAGGCTCCGGCCCATTTTCCCTCACGCGCCCACACGACCAACCACTCGCACTCTCTCTCCCACCTCCTCATCCACCGTTGGATCTTAATCCAACGCACGCAACGCACACCTACGCACCCCTCCTCGTATTCACCGGCGGATCGGCATCAACGATCGGGATCCTCCGCGTGACCGCACCGTCGAATGACACCATCAATAGGAGCGTGCGATCTTGATCTAACGGCGAGATCCTCGTGCGCCGGAGACTTAAAACCTTCTAATCTAAACCCTTCAATCTAAATCCTACGGCCGATTTCCTCGCGATCTTCTCCCCACCAAGTCCCAACGCGGATCTAAATCCAACGGCTCCACGTCGTCGTCTTCCTCGCCTTCTTCTCGCGCGTTCAAAACCCGACCGCCATTATCGCGCGCGCCAAGCTCGCTAACGGCCGCCTCCAGCGTCCCGACACCCCGCGGCGTGCGCCGCGGCCGCCTCGTCGCGCACACGACTCGCACGATCCCCGCCCTCTCCCTTTACTGCGCGCGGTTCCACCGCGCGCCCAAAACGCCGTCGCACACCCCACGTTGCCCGCCACCTCGGCCTTCTCTTGCTCTATAAAGGGGCCAGTGAGCCCTTCTCCTCCTCCATCCGTTACCCACACTCACTCTCTCGCACTAGCGTCGCGGAATCGCCGGTGGAAGCTCCTCGCGCGACGCTTCTTCTTCGATTCGGCGCGCCGACGGCGTCCTCGCCACCGACACCACCGTCGTCTTCGCGCAATCGCGCACGGTGCTCGCGTCGCCTTCCGGGCCGCCATCTGGATCTCGTCGCCGTCGCAAGTCCGAACATCGCGCGCTCATTCGCTCACGCCGGCCACCTCGTCGCGCCCTCGCGTCGCGGTAGCGCGCCGAGTTCCACAGTAGCATCCTCTCCCTTTTGGTACCCCTCGTCGCGGTGGCGCGTCGATCGCCGGATCGTTAGTTCCGTCGCCCGCCCCCCGCCGGCGTGGCCTTGCCACATAGGCGCCACATCACTCTCTCTGCTTGCTGGCGCGCTGCGACGGTCGATCGCGCCACGTGAGCACCGCGTGGCATGGTCCACCGTGCGATCTTTCCAAAGTTCGGTGGGCTTGGTTCACGATGAAACCCACCGACACTTGGGGCCCACTGTCGAATTTAATTTTAAATCTTTTATTTTCTGAAATCTGTGGCGATGCAAGCATTGCGCAATAATTCGTTTTTCCTTTAGAAAAATAAATCGAGAAAATCAATTAAATTTCAGATTTGAGTTATAAACTTCTAAAATTCATATCTTTTGAACCATAACTCCAAATTGAGTGATTCAACTTGCAAAATTTGTCTAAATTCAAGATCTAGCTAACTAAACCAAAATATTTTGATTTTGGGTTCATTTGACCATGTTTTTGAATTTATTTGAATTTGAATTTGTCGTATTTTAGCGTTTAGACTTGACGACTCGGAGAGTTCGATCAAAGCGAAGAGTTAGAGTTTCAAGACATCGACCAAGGCAAGTTACACCATTGACCATATTGCCCTATTATTTTAAGTTATTTTCAGTTTTAAATTCCTTATTGCATGCATATGTTGTTATAAATATTTTAATGTCTGTTTTACGTATAGTTAATTCCATATGTTATTGTATGGCCAAATTTGAATGTTGTATCGACTACCTTGATACCATAGGCAAGATATTACCAAAATTCAAATATATGCTTAGCAAGCTTAGTCCACATTCTGAGAATTTGGGAGGTTTACACAGACTTCTACAAATTGTTTTCAAACTTGATATTGTGGTATTGTTTTACCACATGAGTTTATAAATAAAGTTTTTATTCAAATAAAACCAAAATGGGTTTGGATTTGGGCGAAATGGTCGGAATGGTGGGTGCAAGTTTATGCACGGGTTTGATCTGTTAAGATCAAGGCCCATGGGTTGTAGGAATGGCGCCAAGTCGATTGAGGACCAGGTCTTTGAGCCGCTTATTGCTATGCCATAACGTACCACCACATGTCTGTATGGGCGGGATTTGGCTAACTAATTTGTGATGTCCTAGTATATTTATGTCATGTGATTTTGTGGGTGTCGGCTAGACATTTTATTCCACTTGGCGCAAGAGGGGCTTCGGAGGACAGTCGGTCAAAGGCGAAACCTTAGCGGGCATGAATGTACTAGGATAAAACATTGTAAAGGCCTCATGGTAATTGCTCGATCACTGCGCCTACAGGCGTGAATTGGCGACATAACGAGCATGTCACCTCGTGTGGGTAAAGTTGTACCAACTCTGCAGAGTAGAAACTATTCGAATAGCGCGTCATGATCATGGACATGCTAGCGGGGCCACTTAAAGTTAGTATTGTTTTTGGTTTTAAAATGCTTTATTAAATGTTGAGGATGGTTAATCCTTATGAAAATTTAGGCGGAAGCCAAGTGTTAGGAAGGATCCTTCACTTTATCATTGGAGGTTATCCACGATATATCATTGCCATTTCAAAATATGATTTTATCCATAGTATAAAATTGCCTTAGAAACTACTATGCTTATTCAAACTGAAAATGCTCTTTATGCAAAACAACACTTGCCATACTCACTTGTTTCCTTATGCATGCATTTAACTTCAATATTGGGTGTGACTTGCGAGCACGGTAGTAGTGCTCACTCTTCTTTGAATAAATCTTATTCGGAGAAGCTGCTTTATCGACGGTGAGGATCCGGACGAGTAGGCCTTGACCCGAACGATTGCACGTGGCGCATCGTGTGGCTCCCACTATTATGTTATTTCTCTGTGTTTATCATTTGACATTTGATGTTATTATTCAGACTCATTTGTATTAAACAGTTATTTATTTAATGTCATTTACGTTTCGTGATATGAATGTGATATTCATTTTGTGAGATGTGTACACTGGAAATCTGGGTGGTGTTTGAACACGAGAGAATTCGGGATCCTTCGTTCGGGTTCGACAAAAAGTGTATCGAGCCATATCGTCTGTAGGTCGATTGCTCACGGTAGAATTGGTAAAACCATTAAGGACTATTTTTTCAAAAATTTACAAACTATTTACCTATCTTCAGTCTTACTCTTCCTTTCTCTATTAAAAGATTTCTAAACTCTTGTCCTTTCTAAAAAATTGTAGATGGCCGAGAAGCCCAGCGACCGGATGTTGTGCTTGGTATGTTTCTTGTCAATTCAATACCGACTTGATACTATTTGATTCGGAGCTTCGCATTCTTTCGTGTCGGATAAATTTGTGGGCAAAATGGGTTACCAATATCTTCCTTAGCAAATCCATGATAATCCATTCCCGGGTTGAAATGAGAACTAGTTCTCTATGCCCGAACCTCACCCTTGAAATATCCGAGTATCCTTGCTAGCGCACTTGATAGTCTTGCATTCCCAAGGTCTAGACGTTATTCTTGGAATGGACCGGTTAGCCAAGAATCATGGACAAATAGATCTGTGCCAATAGGTCTATCACTCTCACAAATGGGAAGGAATTTGATTGAGTTCAAACCCAAGACTGCACCAATGGAAGTTCTATCCTCACCAACATGAAGGAAGTGAAACTTGAAGACATACCGTAGTCAGAGAATATGCGATGTCTTTCTGATGAATTACGGCATGCCACCGGATCGGGGCGTCATGTTCTTAATTGACTTAGTCCCGAGAACGGCTCCAATATCGGCGACCTATAGAATGCCGGCTAATGAGTTAGCGGAATTGAAGAAACAGATTGAAGAAGCTGCGAAGCGAGGTTACATCCGACCAGTTCATCACCTTGGGAGCACGGTCTTTGTTCGTCAAGAAAAGGACAATAGCATGAGAATGTGTGTTGATTACAGATCACTCAATGAGGTGACGATCAAGAACAAATATCCTTTACCGGGATAGATGATCATTCGATCACCAAAAAAGAGCAAGTGTCTTTTCAAAGATTGATTTGAGATCCGCTATCACCAATCGAAGATCGACTAAGATATTCAGAAGACGACTTTCACCATCGGATATGGGTATGCGAGTTTACAGTGATGTCATTTGGTTTGTGAACGCCCGCTTATTTCATGAATATGATGAACAAAGTGTTCATGGAATTCCTGGATAAGTTCGTGGTTGTTTTCATCGATGACATTCTCATCTACTCGAAGGATGAAGAAGAACACGAGAAGCATATCAAGAATGATCTGGACAAGCTCCGAGAACATCAGCTTTATGCTAAATTCAGCAAAAGTGAATTTTGGCTAAGTCAAGTGGCATTCCTTGGACATATTGTGTCAGCAGGAGGAATCGCAGTAGATCCTGCCAAGGTTGAAGCCGTATCAGATTGGAAGCAACCCAGGACAGTCACCGAAGTGAGAAGTTTTCTTGGACTAGCGGGTTATTACCGCAGGTTCATTGAAAATTTCTCTAAGATTGCAAGACCCATGACTCAACTTCTGAAGAAGGAGAAGAAATTTGATTGGACAGATGCCTGTGAAGAAAGTTTTCAAGACCTGAAGAGGAGATTGGTCTCAGCACCTGTGTTAGTTTTACCTGATATCCATAAAGATTTGAGATCTTACATGACGCATCCCGTCAAGGTCTCGGATGCGTATTGATGCAGGAGGGCAAGGTAGTAGCTTATGCATCGAGGCAGTTGAGGCCACATGAAGGGAATTATCCAACCCACGATCTGGAGTTAGCAGCGATTGTGCATGCCTTGAAGATCTGGCGGCATTATCTCATTGGTAACGTGTGAGATTTTCACGGATCACAAGAGTTTGAAGTATATATTCACACAGGCAGAATTAAACCTTCGGCAGAGAAGATGGTTAGAGTTGATAAAAGATTACGATCTTGGAATCCATTATCACCCAGGCAAAGCAAATGTAGTTGCAGATGCCACGGCGAAAGGCCTATTGCAATACCATGATGGTGCGAGAGGAACGGCCGAACTACATGAAGAATTGAAGCGTCTAAACTTGGAGATTGTCAGTCAAGGTTGTGTGAATGCTTTGGAAGTACAACCGACTCTTCAAAGTCAGATTAGAGAAAAGCAACTAGAAGATGATGACATCAAGGAGATCAAGAAGAATATGCGAAGAGGCAAGGCTCCAGGATTCGCAGAAGATGAACAAGGAACTGTGTGGTTTGGGAACCGCATTTGTGTACCTAACCAACAGGAGTTAAAACAGTCAATTCTTAAGGAGGCTCATGAAACGCCTTACTCCATTCACCCCGGAAGCACCAAGATGTACCAGGATCTGAAAGAAAAGTACTGGTGGGTCAGCATGAAGCGAGAAATCGCTGAGTTCGTTGCTCGCTGTGATGTGTGTCAGCGAGTTAAGGCAGAACATCAGAGACCAGCTGGATTGTTGCAGCCACTACCAATCCCAGAATGGAAGTGGGAAGAGATTGGCATGGACTTCATCACCGGACTTCCTAGGACCCAATCAGGATATGATTCTATCTGGGTGATAGTTGATCGGTTGACCAAAGTAGCTCACTTCATTCCCGTCAAGACTACATACGTAGCGACCGGTTAGCGAGTTATATGTGGCTAGGATTGTTTGTCTACAGGGTACCCAAGAAGATCGTGTCCAGCAGAGGTTCCCAATTTACATCAAGGTTTTGGCAGAGTCTGCATGAAGCCTTAGGCACCAGACTCAACTTCAGTACAGCCTATCATCCTCAAACAGGATGGTCGAATGAACGCACCAATCAAGTCCTCGAAGATATGCTCCGAGCACATGCCTTGGAATTTGGACAAAGTTGGGACAAGAATTTGCAGTATGCACGAATTCTCGTATAACAATAGCCATCAAGCTAGTTTGCAAATGGCTCCTTTTGAAGCATTGTATGGCGAAAATGCAGAACTCCACTTCTGTGGGATGAAGTAGGAGAGCATCAACTCTTTGGACCTGAAATAATCAAAGAGGCAGAAAGTAAGGTCAAAGCTATAAGGGAACATTTGAAAGTGGCACAAACCCGACAAAAGAGTTATCTTGATAACCGTCGGAGGATCTAAACTTTGAGGTAGGAGACTGGTCTATCTCAGGTCACTCCACTCGGAGGAGTAAGAAGATTCGAACGAAAGGAAAACTCGCACCTGCATTTGTGGGGCCATACAAAATTCTAGCCAAAAGAGGTGAAGTGGCATATCGGCTGAGCTACGGAAGCCTTGTCACCGTGCACGATGTCTTCCATGTATCCCGATTGAGGAAGTGCTTGCAAGCGCGAGAAGACCATACCTTCTTGGAAAGTTTCGATCTTGAGAAGATCTCACTTACGTGGAGCGACCAATCAAGATTCTAGATGTCGCAGAGCGAGTCACGAGCGAATCATCGGATCATACAAGGTGCGATTAGTCATCACCCGAGAAAGTGAAGCCACTTGGGAAAAGAAGAAGACCTCAAGACCAACTATCCGATCTCTTTGCTAATAATCTCGAATCTCGGGTCGAGATTCCCTTAAGGGGGGTAGGTTTGTAACAGCCCAAATTTCTAATTTCAGTAAAATTTAAAAGTTTATTTATGTTTGTGGTTTTTCCTGAATTTTCAAAAGCTTTTCATAAATATTTTAAAGCTAAAACAAATTTATTTGCAAAAGTAAAAGCCAACAAATAGTTGGAAATAATTTTATTAAGTCCAGAATGAGTATGGGAATTTCTGTGAATTTTTCCATAATTTTTGGAAGTATTTTGCTATTTTCTAAAGCTATTATGAATTATCAGAATTAAAATAAATAGAAAAGCAAAAGAAAATCTCCAAACAGTGTTTGGGCCGAAACCCAAAGGCTCCGGCCCATTTTCCCTCACGCGCGCGGCCCACACAGCCCAACCGCTCGCACTCTCTCTCCCACCTCCTCATCCACCGTTGGATCTTAATCCAACGCACGCAACGCACACACGCACCCCTCCTCCGTATTCACCGCTGGATCTGGCATCAACGATCAGGATCCTCCGCAGCGGCCGCACCGTCCGAATGACACCATCAATAGGAGCCGTGCGATCTTGATCTAACGGCGAGATCCTCGTACCGCTTCGGAGACTTAAAACCTTCTAATCTAAACCCTTCAATCTAAATCCTACGGCCAGGATTTCCTCCGCGATCTTCTACTCCCACCAAGTCCCAACCGCAGGATCTAAATCCAACGGCTCCACGTCGTCGTCTTCCTCGCCTTCTTCTCCGCGCGTTCAAAACCCACGACCGCCATTATCGCGCGCCTGCTCGCTAACGGCGCCTCAACGTCCCCGACACCCCCGCGACGTGCGCACGCGACCGCCTCGTCGCCGCACACGACTCGCACGATCCCCACGCCCTCTCCCCTTTCTGCGCGACGGTTCCACCCACGCGCCCAAAACCGCCGTCGCACACCCCACGTTGCCCCGCCACCTCCGGCCTTCTCTTGCTCTATAAAAGGGAGCCCCGTGAGCCCCTTCTCCTCCTCCATCTGTTACCCACACTCACTTCCCCTCTCTCGCACTAGCGTCGCCGGAATCGCCCGTGGAAGCTCCTCCGCCGCGACCGCCTTCTTCTTCGATTCCGACGCCCCCGACGACGTCCTCGCCACACCGACACCACCGTCGTCTTCGCCGCAATCTCGCGCACCCGGTGCTCGCGTCGCCTTCCCCGGAGCGCCGCTGGATCTCGTCGCCGTCGCAAGTCCGAACATCGCCGCGCTCTTCGCCGCTCACCGCCGCCACCTCGCCGCGCCCCTCGCCGCCGGTAGCGCATCGAGTTCCCTGTAGCATCCTCTCCCTTTTGGTACCCCTCGTCGCCGGTGAAACGCCGTCGATCGCCGGATCGTTGGTTCCCGTGCGCCGCCCCCGCCCGGCGCTGACGTGGCCTTGCCACATAGGCGCCACATCACCTCTCCGCTGCACGGCGCTGCGCGACGGTCGGTCGGCGCCACGTGAGCACCGCGTGGCATGGTCCACCGTGCCAGTCTTTCCAAAGTTCGGTGGGCTTGGTTCACAGTGAGCCGACCCACTGACACTTGGGGCCCACCTGTCAGAATTTAATTTTAAATCTTTTATTTTCTGAAATACTGTAGCTGATGCAAGCATTGCGCAATAATTCGTTTTTCCTTTAGAAAAATAAATCAGAAAATCAATTAAATTTCAGATTTGAGTTATAAACTTCTAAAATTCATATCTTTTGAACCATAACTCCAAATTGAGTGATTCAACTTGCAAAATTTGTCTAAATTCAAGATCTAGCTAACTAAACCAAAATATTTTGATTTTGGGTTCATTTGACCATGTTTTGAATTTATTTGAATTTGAATTTGTCGATTTTCGCGTTTAGACTTGACGACTCGGAGAGTTCGATCAAACCAAGAGTTAGAGTTTCAAGACATCGACCAAGGCAAGTTACACCATTGACCATATTGCCCTATTATTTTAAGTTATTTTCAGTTTTAAATTCCTTATTGCATGCATATGTTGTTATAAATATTTTAATGTCCTGTTTTACGATAGTTAATTCCATATGTTATTGTATGGCCAAATTTGAATGTTGTATCCGACTACCTTGATACCATAGGCAAGATATTACCAAAATTCAAATATATGCTTAGCCAAGCTTAGTCCACATTTACTGAGAATTTGGGAGGGTTTACACTGACTTCTACAAATTGTTTTCAAACTTGATATTGTGGTATTGTTTTACCACATGAGTTTATAAATAAAGTTTTTATTCAAAATAAAACCAAAATGGGTTTGGATTTGGGCGAAATGGTCGAATGGTGGGTGCAAGTTTATGCACGGTTTGATCTGTTAAGATCAAGGCCCATGGGTTGTAGGAATGACGCCAAGTCGATTGAGGACCGGTCTTTGAGCCGCTTATTGCTATGCCATAACGTACCACCACATGTCCTGTATGGGCAGGATTTGGCTAACTAATTTGTGATGTCCTAGTATATTTATGTCATGTGATTTTGTGGGTGTCGGCTAGACATTTTATTCCCACTTGGCGCAAGAGGGGGCTTCCAGAGGACGGTCAGTCCAAAGGGGCGAAACCTTAGCGGGCATGAATGTACTAGGATAAAACATTGTAAAGGCCTCATGGTAATTGCTCAGTCACACGCCTACGGAAGCGTGAATTGGCCGACATAACGAGCATGTCACCTCGTGTGGGTAAAGTTGTACCAACTCTGCAGAGTAGAAACTATTCGAATAGCCGCGTCCGCGGTCATGGACATGCTAGCAGGGCCACTTAAAGTTAGTATTGTTTTTGGTTTTAAAATGCTTTATTAAATGTTGAGGATGGTTAATCCTTATGAAAATTTGGGCGGGAAGCCAAGTGTTAGGAAGGGATCCTTCACTTTATCATTGGAGGTTATCCACGATATATCATTGCCATTTCAAAATATGATTTTATCCATAGTATAAAATTGCCTTAGAAACTACTATGCTTATTCAAACTGAAAATGCTCTTTATGCAAAACAACACTTGCCATACTCACTTGTTTCCTTATGCATGCATTTAACTTCAATATTGGGTGTGACTTGCGAGCACGGTAGTAGTGCTCACTCTTGCTGAATAAATCTTATTCAGGAGAAGACTGCTTTATCGACGGTGAGGATCCGGACGAGTAGGCCTTCTGACCCAGACGATTGCCTGTGGCGCATCGTGTGGCTCCCACTATTATGTTATTTCATTGTGTTTATCATTTGACATTTGATGTTATTATTCGACTCATTTGTATTAAACGATTATTTATTTAATGTCATTTACGTTTTCGTGATATGAATGTGATATTCATTTTTGTGAGACTGTGTACACTGGAAATCCTGGACTGGTGTTTGAACACAGAGAATTCGGGATCCTTCGTTCCCGGGTTCGACAGGCAGATTGCTGGACTCTACTACTTTCGTCTTCCGCTGTGTTCTTTATTGTTGGCTGTAAGTCTCTTTGTAATAAACTATGTTGATTATTAATAAAGTTGTGATATAAATTTTGTTACCATATTTGTTTGCTGTGTGAATTAGCTACTGATTATGGGACTAGTTCAGAAATGCACAGAGGATCTGAGATATTAATCCCGGGTTCTGACAATTAATCACTTTTGAAATTATATATTTTGAGTCAGCTTATAATGTCATTTTAGATAGACCATCACTAACTAAAATTATGGCAGATACTCATCACACCTACCATAGTATCAGAAATCATGGTCCGTGCAAGGTAATCATTCTACTACACTTAATTGCGATCATAAATCCTTAGAGATTATTGATCAGGTGCCATTAACAGATATTAATGATGCAGAAAAGTCAAGCAAGACTGAAAAGCCTGTAAAGGCAGAGCGGCTGAAAGCAACTCCCTAGCCAAATAAAGAAGTGAAGCGAGTCCCATTCACTCCCGACGACCAGTCCAAGACAATACAAATTGGGTAGGGAATGGAAGAAAAATCTTTTGTCGAGTCCTTAATTAGTCCCTTCAAGCATCCAAGCATAACAAACCCTTTCCTTCAGGGGTCTAATTCCGTGTTGGAGGAAGTCGTGGATGATTTTCTGACCAGTCAGCTCGGTTGCCACAAGAGGGATAACTGTATCGACCAGTCTTTTCTCTTCTATTGTCAACTTTAGAGAAACCTTTTCATTTTTCACATGTTGTGCAGACCATGTTGGAGGAGGACTTTTAGTGTACTTAAGACGGCTACCATTGGGGAGTTCGGAGTAAAAAACCACTCTTTTTGATAGTCATGCCACACATCTTTAATGAGAAGGTGAGGATATTTTTTCACCATCTGGTCGTGTATCTTGAAGTACATGCTACCACAATTTCTCTGACCTCTATTGTTGCGAGTGAATTGATGAAATGACAAAAAAGACGAACAGAGGGGGATACCAAGGAAAGATTCGCAAAGATGCGAAAAGACACTAAGGATCAAAATCGAAGTTGGCCCAAGGTAAAGAGTTCTATCCAAAAATAATCTAAAGCGCCTGCTAGGAACTCACTCTTAGGCAAGCGAAAACCAATTTCACAAAAGAAGTGAAAAGGACAACCAGACCTTCTTGAGGAATTGGAGTCATTTCGTTGCCCCAAGGAGTCCATCTGATCAAAGCCCTAAGCGAAAGATAGCCTTGGTTCTCTAGCTCTTGGAACTTGCTCTTTGAATGGGTCGATTTGCTCAAGACCCACATGATCGAGATCGAAAGAAGTTTGGAATAGAGAGTTGGAGAGTAACGAATTTAGTTATACAACACTTCAATTTAGCAATTTTTCTTAAAGAAGTTTATGAACAGTTAGGCAATTAGAGGGTAATTAGAATAGGGGCTGTGAGCTAGAGCCATATCAAATGCAAATGCAAGTTAATTAGAAATCATATTGATTTATTTAGCCGATAGCATTTAAGCTAAAAGAGCAAACTAATTAGAGGTCAAGGATTAGAATATGGATATCTAAATAACAGTGAACCCTAGGTCACAGTTATGATAATAACAATAATAGCAATAGGTCAATGAGATGGTTAACCAAAATTGGTAAAATAATTAGATATTAATGATCATCAGTATGCACTTAGAATAAATTCAAAAGATGGTGCTCCAAATTGAAAATCCAGTAAAATTTCTAATATTGCTAAGGTCTTGATAATGGCTAGGCCTCACTTAGTTAGATGCCGGGTAAATTAAAAAGGGGCTAAATGACTAACTGGGAAATCTTGCTAGGACATAAATAATTATGTCCAAAAGGTAGACTTGATGGAGAGGTAAGTTTACATTAGGAGATATGCCCTAATCTAATAACCTAAAATTTGCATAATTAACTCAATCTAATAATCCTAAAACATGACATATGAGATAATAGATATTCGAGGATTAAGATAAGGAAGGGAATAAAAGTAATTAGAACTGAACACTAGCAAATGGCAGTAGACTCCAGGCCAAGGTCAGTAGTGATGTTGCAAGTGAATAAAATTAATAACAATAATAAAAGCATCTATGATTAGACCCAAATTTAAATGAGGAGATGCTGAAATATAATCTTATAATTAAGGGCACCTAAATGGCAACAAGGTCCTAAACCATTAATGAATACTTTGGGTTTTAGTTCAAAACAATTTAACATAGTTATGGAGTCCCATGAAATGATAGTATAAAAGGATAGGTTCCACACAAAATCTATTATTAGATTAACCAATCCTAACAATGCCAAATAAAACTAAACCATGACTTAGTAATGGTAACGACTAGTTAAAACACTACGGATATGACTAAGTTAGTCATAATCAATTTGATAAGATAGTTACAGTACACCTAGAGCCATCTAATTAAATGATTAACAAAAAACCTAGCGTTATATAATAACTAGGGAGAAATTAGTATAACATGAAATGATAATAAGTCTTGAGATTCTTTAATATAGGGTTAATTTATTAACTTTACCAGTCATAATTTAAATAGTGATGAACTTTAATTAAAGACTAGTTAGTATGACACTAATGTTTAGATTAAAATAGAAATTCAACTAGAGATTGTGTTAACCATAAAATTTTACACCTTTGTAAAAATATAGCCATGTGTGCATAAGGTGTCTATGTGACCGCTAGACCCTGGGCTGTTAATAATTGACTAAATAAAGGGTTATCTTCCCAACAAGCACAATTTAATTAGGACATAATATGACACATATGCCACACGCCTAATTAAGCCTAAAATGAAATTAGAAGCTAAACTATGAGTTCTTGCCGTGTAGGTCCCTCCCATTAATTCTTCTAGGTTGAAATGAAAGTCGGCAATAGCGATTCCTGTAAATGGACTTTTGTTAGTAAAATTGATAATCGAGAAATTAGGATGAGTATTTGCTAGGTAAGAATTAGTAGTCAACAACACCTAGGCCTCACAAAGTGAAATAAGTTGTTAGCTTAGCTAATTAACTAAAAATTGTCATTAGGACGTATTTTACCTAAAGGTTAACCTAGTATAATAGGTGTACCTTAGTGTGAGCTTGACCACGATAATAACCATGACGAGAACGTATCAATACGAGAATAAAACTCAGACGCATAAAAGCCATCGTCTAAATCGTAAGGATGGTATCTAGATGATACTCATAGGACACACCTAAATCACGAAACTTCCTTGATAAATAGAAAATAATAACAAAAAAATTATTAAATGAACTAGGCCTCCTATACAAGTCATGGTAAGGTACTCTCAATAAAATGGTAATAATTCAACAACAAATCAAGGACAAGTCAATTTCATCTATCGTACACCGCTATCCGCTTCAAATAAAAAGAACAATTCGTAAAATGAGAAAAGCCACTTTCAGTTCAAAGAAAAATACACTTCCAGCGTCACCCTTTTATTAATTTCAGGATTTTTCAAACCGAGCAAAATTGAAATGCTAATAACTTTTGCATATGAACTCCAAATTGGATGATTCTTTTTTTTTCTAAATTCATATAAATCATGCTCTACCTGAATATGAAAAATATTTGGATTTGGTTGCATTTGAAATTATTTTACTATTTGTGTTTTGGTGGATTGAAACAACGACTAGAGGGGGGTGAATAGGAGTACTACCTCTTTTTCACCTTGATCGAATTCAACTCAATCTTACTCCAATAGCTATGAAAGCTATGAAGATCAAAGTATATGCACAGCGGAAGCCTTGTATTGAATGAAATGAAAACCCCGAAGCGCAACAACCAAAAACACTGCTAACTCAAATCAAGGTGAGTTGGGCGGTCAGACCGATGGCCTAGCGGTCTGACCTCTCACCAGGGGTGGTCTGACCTCCAGTACGATGAATAGTAAAATCAACACAAAATCAAAATCACAAATAGACTCAACTTTTGATCTGGTAATCCAAATCCCCCAAAATTTCAACCATAGCTTGTCAAGGTCAGGAACCTATTCCAATCGATGATTAAGAAGATCAAGGCCAAAGTTCCATGAATTTCATAGAGGAGGGAAGGAGGGCACAAGAACCTAGATAAAAATCAAACTTTGATCCTCAAACTTCTTTGTGGGTAAAAAATTATCAAAATAATCCTAGATGCGTTCCCACATGTCACAGCATGCAAGATCATAGCAAGAAATCAAAGGAAAATGAAAGGATCACAAAAATCCCAAAAGTCACCAAAGAGAGAGCAGGAACAAGAAGAGACTCATCTTGAAAGAATTTTGTTTAGATTGGTTTGAGATAGATGTTGGTTTACTGCCACTCCACTAAGGAGGACAAAAGCCCAACACTTGAGAACACAATCAATCTATCTCTCATAAACCCTAGCCTTGACAACTCCAAAATCGCCAAATCACAAATTAGAGTTTTTCTCTTGGAAGGACTTGAGAACCCACATCTGGATATTCCCTTTTATAGTGGAGGCTCGGATGAGAGAGAAGACCCTAACGGGCACCCGTTAAGCTCATACATAAACGGGTCTATACTCACACATGCTTCTCAAAGCGGACAAAGAACCGGGCTTCCCGAATTCATTTCTTCGTGATATTTATCTTTGTTTGAGCTAAACTGTCTCTCCTTGCGCCATCTTGCATCGCGGTTTAGTCAAAGGTCACTAAGATGGTATTTTGGTGAAGTTACCAAAGTACCCCTTCTCGATCCTTCTCCAAAGACCGAGTCCAATCTTCATGAAGCAATCCCATGCTTCACCACGTGTAGGTTGATCAATAGCTCTCTTCATGTCAGCAAGTCTCCCCATCCGGCTCCCACGGAAACCACCATAGCACTTGCACCGACCCCGCATCACTTGATGCAACCCGTTGCACCGAACTTCCCGTTTGATCATCCTCGTCCATTTTGCACCATGCTTGAGTCCACTGACTTCATCCGGTATCCTCAATCGTTTTGAACCTCAGCTCTTCAAGTCTAGTCCCGATCATCCTTTTTGTTGACTGTCATGGACCTCCAAGCCTCTTGCACAACAATATACCAAGAAATCGATTCCAGACACAAGTTCTTCGCAACTTGGTCCACGTTAGTCAAAATATGCATCATGCAACATATATGCATTGAAAACCATGAATTTGATCTAACCTACGAACATCGCCGCCTTGCCAGCCAACGAACAGGATTAAATCGGTCAAACCACCACCCATGGCCGGTCTAACCGCTAGCACAGGGACTTAGCCAGATTATCTCCCTGAAAATTCAAAACCTCTCTCGAAATTTTAAATGAATAGAACTTTTGGATCGAAGCTCAAAAAAATATAGACCAAGTGCAGAAGAATCCCATCTCTTGCCTGTACCCTCTATTTTTGGTCCAGCCCAAAACACGAAAGTCGCCTTGTTGGTCGGTCAGACCACCATCCATGGCCAGTCTGACCGCTGGCCCTTTGACCTACCCTAGGCTGGTCTAACTGTCAATGGTGGCCGGTCAAACCACCAGCTAGCCCGGTCAGTCTGCCACCATGGCTGGTCAGACCGCCTGAAGCCTGAGAGAAACTAAATTTTGCCGAAAACATGTGTTTCGACAAATCCTCGCAACCATTGCGAATTGTATCATTATCCTAAGATAATGAACATATCCCCATGATATCCACAATCTCCCCATTGATGAACACATTGATAATTTTCTAAAAATGCAAGTTTGAGATTTGAAGACTTAGTCTGTAAGCAGGAAAAAGCAACAGGAACACAAGAATTCAAATGAGATGCTCCCCCTCACTATTAAAATTTTTATTTTCTCCATTTTTCTCCAAATAGCTCCTATTTTTAACATTTTTGCTATATCTTCTCTTCCTTTGACAATGGCGTCATCAAGGAATCACACATTCCTCTCATCCCGAGATGACAAATGCATAAATGAGAAAAAAGCATAAGAAGGAGCATGCATGAAATGCAATGGAGTAGCTTCATTTTTAGATTTCAATTTTTGAGTACAAGAAGCTTTGGAAATTACCTAAAAGAACAAGCTAGCATTTCTATTATTACTCAAGGCGCATCATGCATGAAGGTGTTATCAAGATCATGTTAAGACACACACACACACACATCAAAACTAAGCTAGAAAGCTCAAGATGAAGCGATGATTTTTCCACAAGTTAGGAAAAGCTTCAAAATTAGCAAGTTCATCAAAAGGGATCATAAAGTGATAATGGCTATGTTAGAATGTCAATGTGAGATCAACAAGCTAACAAAGACTATTCTAGAGACTAAAAGTCCAAAATAAATCATTTTGTTAGAATGGCTATGTTAGAATGTCAATGTGAGATCAACACCCACTTTTTACAACAGTTTTCATTTGTAATGAATAACACATATTGAAGTTGATTAAAAGTCTATCTTAGTGAAGAAGATCCTGAACTAGGAGTCATTTGCAAACTCTTCTTAAGCTTCAACCGGGGGTGACATATCTTGAGGTTCATGTCAATTTGACAAGTAGTCCCCATGAGATCATCTAGATCATCAAACTATCTCCAAGTTCATGTCTTTGATATGCAGTCTCATGAGAACTTTGAAACTTGATATTTTTTATATTTTGCACCAGAGAAATTTTAGATTCACAAAAGACCAAGGAGCTCAAATGATGTTCAATCCTAGGTTTAAGAGCTAACAAAGCAATTTTGACATAGCCAGTGTCACAAAAAGATCACTAATTGTGCAACTAGCTAAAACGTTCATAAATTACAATTTTTAGCTCAAGTTGTCTTAAAGTTCTAGCTTATCAAGTAGAGACCAAGCTACACATGTGAAAACATGATAGTTCTAGCATGTCAATGAACTAGACATAGAATTGAGCAAGAATTGAAATACTAAAGCTCCAGAGGGTAATAAGCAAAGCTTCATCAATTTAAACGACAAGCAGTAAAGCTTATATTACAATGTATCTTTTTGTGATTTTCGTATGAATGCAATATGATACAATGAGATGCAAGAAAAGCTCAAAAGCCTAAAAAGGTCAAAACTATCATCAATTTCAGAAGAAGATCAAGGAAAGATTAGATGAATAAGGAAAGCTCAGAAGAGAACCAACCCCCCCCCTCAAACCAACCCATAAGGGTAAATTACCTCTAACTCACTCCTCGAGGTGGCAAACCTAGTTATGTCTAAAGGCTTGGTTAGAATGTCAGCTAACTGAGCCTCGGACTCCACAAACTCTAGCACAATATCACCCTTCTCTACATGGTTTCTAAGGATGTGATAGCGAATATCTATGTGTTTGGTCCTCGAGTGCTGCACCGGGCTCTTGGCTATGTTAATGGCGCTAGTGTTATCACAAAGAAGTGACATACTATTGAAGGATAACCCTTAGTCCCTAAGAGTGGACACCATCAACAGAATCTGACTACAGCAGCTAGCGGTAGCTACATACTCAGCTTCGGTCGTGGACTATGCAATAGAAGACTACTTCCTAGAAGACCAAGAGACGAGAGAAATGCCTAAGAAGTGACAAGTGCCTGAGGTGGTCTTCCTATCTAGACGACAACCCGCAAAATCAAAATCAGAAAACCCCCACATAGACAAGGAAGACGAACATGAATACCAAATAGCATACTGGAGGGTAGACCGGAGGTACCTGAAGATGCGCTTGATGGTTTGGCGATGGGAAGTCCTTGGAGATGTCTGAAACCTCGCATAGAGGCAGACCACGAAGTGGATGTCCGGTCTTGTGGCCATCAGGTAGAGGAGGGAGCCGATCATGCTGCGGTACTTGTGTTGATCCACGGTTTCTCCTTTCTTGTCTGGATCCAAAGCAGTTGAACTCGCCATGGGAGTGGCGATCGGCTTGCAGTCACCCATCTCGAAGTGCTTGAGAAGATCTTTGGTGTACTTCGTTTGATAGATGAAGATCTCTTCCTTGCATTGCTTGATTTGAAGCCCCATAAAGTAGTTGAGCTTTCCTATCATACTCTCTCAAATTTCCTAGACATGGTCTCAGATAAACTGGAAACAAGATTACGAGAAGAACCACCGAGGATAATATCATCTACATAAATCTGAGCAAGCAGAAAGTCATTGTCGTTCCTAAGAATAAATATGGTCTTGTCTACCTTACCCATCTCAAAGTTATTCTTAAGCAAGAAAGTCTTAAGCCTATCATACCAAGCTCTAGAGACTTGCTTAAGACTATACAAGGCTTTGGATAACTTAAAGACATGATGTAGATGCTTAAGATCCTCAAAGCTTGAGGGTTGCCTAACATACACTTATGTAGCCATTCAGAAAGACACTCTTGATATCCATTTGGTACAACCTAAAACCCTTAGATGCAGCAAATGCAAGCAAGATGCGAATGGCCTCTAACCTAGCAACAGGAGTGACGGTCTCAAAATCTAACCCCTTAACTTGGCTAAAGCCCTAAGCTACTAATCTAGCCTTGTTTCTCACTATCGAGCCATCCTTACTTTGTTTATTTTTGAACACTCAACAGGTTCCTATCACATTACGACCACTAGGAGGCTCTACTAGGTTCCATACCTTATTCCTCTCAAAGTTCTCTAACTTCTTATGCATAGCATTGACCCAACTTGAATCAGATAAAGCATGTGATATATCGCGGGGTTCAAAAAAAGCAACAAATGCAGAATGGGAGTAGAGACTCGAATCATGATATCTGGAGCGAGTACTCGCTCATGAAGATGACCAATCATCTGATCCGGTGGATGATGCCTCTGGATGTGAAGTGGAGCGCCTGGGGGAGATAGCACCTCTTCGACCTCCGTAGGTACTGCTAATGATGAAGATGCAGTAGGAGTCTCAACTGAAGGTGAAGTAGTCGAAGTAGGTTCTTGAGCTAGAACAGGAGCATCAGCAGCAAGCGGGAGACCATCATCGACTCCATCATCATCTTCCTCTACAAAGATGCTCTCCATCGCCTGTATGTGACCTGAAATATCTGATCTAGCTCTAGGGTTAGTCTCATCAAAGGTGATATTGCATGTCTCTTGGATAACGTTAGTCTCAACATTAAGAACTTGAAAACCCCTCGAATGTGCAGGATAACCCAAAAATAAACTATCAGAAGTCCTTGACTCAAATTTATCTAGGTTTCCTGTTTTGATAATGAAATACTTGGCTCCAAACACTAAAAATGAGAAGTAGGAGGTTTTCTAGCAAACCGAAGCTCACATGATGTCTTGCCCAAAGACAGTCTCAAGAAGACACGATTGGCGATATGACAAGCTGTAGCAATACATTCGACCCAGAACCTCCTTTGAGTGTTATACTCATCTGTCATCATCCTAGCTATCTTGACTAAGGTCATGTTCTTCATTTCCGCCACGACATTTTGTTGAGGGACGTGCGCAGAGGAGAACTGATGCTCAGTACCACGCTCAGCACAGAAAGAGGCAAATGTGGCATTCTTGAACTCTGTTCAATTTTCACTACGGATCGCTCTCAAGGCACCAGGGAGTTCAAAAGCCAAGTGAAGAACAAGATCATGAAAGTGGTCAAAAGCTTCATCCTGCGAAGCAAGAAAGAACACCAAGAGTATCTTGAGAAATCATCGACTATGAGAAGAATATACTATTTACCACCGGCTGACCGAACCCTAGCAGGACCAACAATATCCATATGAAACAACTGTCCCGGTTGATCAGTCATGACCATAGCCAATGAAGGGTGTGAGGCGACAACTTGTTTATTATGCCTGAAGGGCGCACACACAGTATCCTTGACGGCTTTTAGTTTGGGCAAACCTCTCATGACATCAAGGCTGCTAACCCACGTCAGATGATCAAAACCAATTTGCCCAAAACGATGGTGCCGAAGATAGAATTCAAAAGAAGAAGCAATCAGACACTTGAGAGAACCAGCTAAAGACTCGAGAAAATCAACTCTAAAGATCCTACCAACTCTAGAAATCCCAAAGATAAGCTCACCAATTGAATCAAGCACACGACATGTATTTTTCTTAAACCTAGTCTCATAGCCATCATTAAGAAGCTACGAGACAGAGATAAAATTGTACCTTAGCTTATCCACAAAGGCAACATCCTTCATAATGAACTTGTCATTCAACCTGATCGATCACGTTCCTTCGATCCAGCCTTGTGTATCATCTTCAAAGGTGGTGAAGCCGTCACCCGTCGCTCGTATAAAGGAGGTGAACCATTTTGAGTCTCCGGTCATGTAGCATGAACACTCGGAGTCGACGAGCCACGTGTTCCTCCCATTCCCGCGATGATCCTAAAAATCAAGGCACATAAGATCTATGTGTCTCAATAATAGGGTTAGTTAAACTTGACTTGGGAACCCAGTACTGAGATACATGTCTACCAGAAGCATGTGAAATTTTTGGCTAGCCTTGATTGTACTTGAGGTTCTATCATAAGCAATAGTTACAAAAACATGAGAAGCATTCTGTCTAGAAACATGATGGTGATGAGCATGTGAAACAAATCCTAGTCCAGGTTTCTTTTTCTAGATGATCATGTCTCATCAAAGCTCTAGGTTGATGAGATAAAAGTCTAACAAGATTTTTCTTAGTATTTTTCAATCTACGTCAACAGAATTCAAGCAAATGTCCATCCTTTTTGCAATAGGTGCAATGATATTTGGTACCACTAGGAGATGCACCTTTTGACTTAGAAGATGGTTGGGCAAAACCTACAGATTTGAAAAAAAAATTGCAGGTTGGGTTTTGAACTCAACTAAGCCATCTTCCAAGACTTGAATGACATTTGGTTTTGACTTGCCTTGGGTAAAGTTGTATCCTTACACTTGATTTCCATAAGGAGTTTTAGACTTGTCAAGAATCATGTTCAATTGTTTCTTACCCTTATAAATTTTTTCTAATGTGTCATTGAGATAAACATTTTCTTTTTCAAGTTTTGAACATGATTCACAAGTTTTAGCCTTAATAGCTCTAACATGTTTCTCCTTGTGAATGTCAACTTCAAACTTAAGGGCTTTACATGAAGCACAAGGAGCATAATTAATTTTATCATTAAGCTTGGCATACTTAACTCTAACTTCTTCTAATATGTCATTCATTTCTCGTTCACGTTCTAAACAGAAAGAGCAAGCACTAGACTCGATCTTATCAAAAGCTACCAATTTGCTAGATGCTAAGCATTTTCATACGGAGTTGACTTGATTTCAATTAGCCCAGTCCTAGCATTTTCTAGTTAGTGCAAGACAATATCATGAGCATTTTGCAATTTAGCATGTTCAGCAAGTAAAACATGGCAAGAAGCATATTCATCAACCTCAAGGTCCTTAGCATTTGCAGGTTCAAGGGTAAGACTATCTACTTGCAACTCTAAGTACTTAGCCTTAGCCATGATCAACTCTAACGCCTTATCTTGACTTAGAATTTGCTCATACATGCCATCACATCTCATAGAAAGGACTTCATAGGAAGGAGGTACCTCATTGGTGTCTTCATCATCGTGGATGGAGTTGACCATGAAGCACATGCCGGTGAAGTCCTTGCCCTTGCCCTTTCCCTTGTCCTTCTCTCAAGAGATCTCCTCCTCCTTGTCCTCCTCGCTACCAGAGTCCACATCATTCAAGGAGTGATATCTCCAAAAGCGGTAAGGGCCTTCACAAGCTTGGTGGCATCGAACTTCGTCTTGCTCCCTTGAGTCTTCCTCCAGGTGGGCTTCTCCTCCTTATGGTTTCCTTTCCCCTTGAGCTTAGGGCAGTTTGCCCGAATGTGGTTAAGCTCACCACAATTATAGCAAGTCACTGGACTTCCTCTCTTCTTGTTCCTCACATTGTTGTAGGTATGTGTAAACTTTTTAGCTAGAAAGGCTAACTCATGCTCAGGGATGGACTCAAGTTCCTATTCATTGATTACAGAAAGACATGTGAGAGAGAAATATGAAGAGTTGGAAGAGCCATCAAGAGATCTCTTGAGAGGGTCAGCTACCAAGATCATGTTCTCCTTCTTAAGACGATCAACCCTCTTGATCTCATGAGTCTTGAGGTTGCTATAAATCAGCTACAAGGTGAGATCAGAGATATTGACATTCTCCTCGATGGCACTAGCCTTCATCTCCCACTCCTTGTATTGATTGTAGCTAAGAGGTAGTAGGTAGCATTCACAGACTGAGAATACTCGATGTCAACTACTCTCAATTGATTGAGCACCTTGTTGTAATGAGTGAATACATCATCGGTGTTCTCTCCAAGACGCATCTCGAACTTATTGTATTCTCGCTTGAAGACCATTTGACGTACTTGCTTGATTTGGGACGAACCCTCATGTTAGGAGCAAGGGTGTGAAAATCTCGTACGCGGTCTTAAGGTGATAGATCCTGTTATACTCCTGTCTACCAAGCTCGGCATATAGGAGGTTCTTTGTCTTCTTGTTGTTAGCCAAGAGGGCCACATAAGCCAGTATAGCAACCTCGAGCAAGATGAGCGAAGCTCGAACAACCCGCATATGGTTTGACCTTCGCTCTGAAGGTAGACACACATTCGATTATTCCAATAGGCATAGTCGAGCCCATCAAAGACATACAGCTTGGTGGAGTACTTCTCCATCGCCAAGTTCTGTGACCGGTTAAGATCAAGAGTGAATTAACCGGGCTCTAATACCACTTGTTGGATCAAAATGGCGACTAGAGGGGACCTGGTGAATAGGAGCACTACCGCTTTTTCACCATGATCGAATTCAACTCGATTCTTACTCCAATAGCTATGAATGCTATGAAGATCAAAGTGCAAGCACAACGGAAGTATTGTATTGAATATAATCAAAACCAGAAAACACAACAACAAAAAACACCGATAACTCAAATCAAAGTGAGTTGGGCGGTCAAACCTCTCAGATTGGGCGGTCTGATCGATGGCCGGGCAGTCTGACCTCTCACCAAGGGCGGTCTGACCTCCAGCGCAATAAATAGTGAAATCAGCATGAAATCAAAATCACAAATAGACTTAACTTTTGATCCGGTGATCCAAATCCCCTCAAATTTCAACCATAACTCATCAAGGTTAGCAACCTATTCCAATCGATGATAGGAAAGATCAAGGCCAAAACTACTTAAATTTTTATAGATGAGAGAAGGGAGGCACACATGAACATAGAAAAATCAAATTTTGATCCTAAAACTTGCTCATGGGTAAAAGATGATTCTAGATGCATTCCCACATGTCACAGTAGACAAGATCACAGCAAAAATCAAAGGATCACCAAAATTCCAAAATTCACTAAAGAGAGAGTAAGAACAAGAAGAGGCTCATCTTGAAGGAATATTGTTTGGATTGATTTGAGATAGTTGCTGCTTTACAACCACTCCACCAAAAGCTCAACACTTGAGCACACAATCAATCCATCTCTCACAAACCCTAGCCTCAACTACTCCTAAATCGCCAAACCACAAATTAGGGGTTTTATCTTGGAAGGACTTGGGAACCCACATCTGGATATTCCCTTTTATAGTGGAGACTCGGATGAGAGAGAAGACCCTAACGGGCACCCATTAAGCCCACACATAAACGGGTCTACACTCACGCATACTTCTCAAAGCGGACAACGAACCAGATTCCCAAATCCGTTTCTTCATGATCTTTATCTTCATTTGACCTAAACTACCTCTCCTTATGCCGTCTTGCTCCACGGTTTAGCCAAAGGTCACCAAGACGGTATTTTGGTGAAGTTAATAAAATACCCCTTCTCGATCCTTCTCCAAAGACCTAGTCCAATCTTCATGAAGCAATCCTATGCTTTGCCGCGTGTAGGTTGATCACGGCTCTCTTCATGTCGGCAAGTCTCTCCCATCCGGTTCCCACCGAAACCACCATGGCATTTGCACCGACCTCCGCACCGGTTGATGCAACCCGTCGCATCGAACTTCCCGTTCGATCATCCTTGTCCACTTTGCATCATGCTTGAGTCCACTGACTTCACCCAACATTCTTGATCGTTCTGGATCTCAGCTCTCCAAACCTAGTCCCGATGATCCTCGCCGTTGACCGTCGTTAACCTCCAAGCCTTCTACACAACAATAGACCAAGAAATCGATTTTGGGCATAAGTTCTTTGTAACTTGACCCACGTTAGTCAAAACATGTATCATGCAACATATATGGACTGAAAACCATGAATTTAACCTAACCTACAAACATCGCCGCCTTGCCGGCCAGCGAATAGGATTAAATCGGTGAAACCGCCACCCTTGGCCAGTCTGATCGCCCAGCATGACCAGTGTGATCGCCAACACACAGACTTAGCCAGATTTTCTTTCTAAAAATCCAAAACCTCTCTGTAAATTTTAAATAAATAGAACTTTTAGCTCGAAGCTCCAAAAAAATTTGAGACCAAGTGCAGAAGAATCCCCTCTCTTGCCTACACCCTCTATTTTTGGCCCAACCCCAAACTCGAAAGTCACCTTTTTGGCCGGTCAGACCGCCATCCATGGCCGGTGTGACCACTGGCCCTTTGGCTTGCCCTAGGCTGGTCTAACCGCCAATGGTGGCCAGTCGGACTGCCTAGCTTGAAAGAAACTATTTTTTTCTAAAAACACGTGTTTCGACAAACCCTCGCAACCATTGCCAATTGTATCATCTTTCTAAGATCATGAGTATATCCCTATGATATCTACATATTTGTTTTAGACTCTTTTGAATAGACGTAGGAAACACAAATGAAATATTTGACGATCCACTCCCCTTGTACTCAGAGCTACTAGAGCAAGGCAAGAACCTCATTTGATCATGTTGATCCTATTATTTTAATAATTTTACTTTGTGTTGCAAAATCTATTATGCATACGTGTATGTTTGGCTAAAATTGTTATATTTGGGGATAACGGTAGTTAAATTTCTATTGAATGCATGATTCCTCCTTGTCAAGTTGATATCCTAGCTGTTGTAACCTTTAGGATATGGTTTAGACAATAGATGATGTCAATTTGGGTATGTCGATTAATATTAAATATTAAATTTATGCTTACTCGGGCTCTAGTTTCTCTAAATTTGAACAATTAATGAAAAGTTGACTATGGATTTGAGAGAATTTTAAATGTGGTCCAGAGGGGTTACCTCTGTTAGTTTGGTATAAAAATTAAAATGAAAAACCTAGTTTTTGACGCGGGCGAGCTATATTATGAACTGGGAAGTGTGAGAGGTGTATCTCACAAGTAGATAAAGGAAGATCTTCGCCCAGGTCGATTAAGGACCGGACGCTGGTGCCACCAATCTAAGCTTAAGCGTACAATCACACAGCTGAATTGGGGCGGTCTTAGCTAATTAAGTCATTTAGTATTAGCCTTGCATATTGGTAGGTCGTAGTAGTACGAGCATGTCCGGGTAGGTTTGCTCGAAGGGGATCCCTTCACCAAGGTGTCGGGACTAAAGCTTGTTGATACAATAGTGAATGCCTAACTGAGATGGGGGTGCACCCGAGTGAAGTGAGGGTTGTTATCCGTCGGGCTAGTGTAAGTTTAGGACTAGGTGATGTAAATGCTTCGTTACGAACTCTAGACTGCTTACTAACATGTTGTGAGCGGTGGTGTCGACGGATGCTAAACAAACTAGAGAGCTCGTATCGTGCGGGTAAAGTTGTACACCTCTGCAATGTGTAAATCTATTTAAATAGCCGTGCTCGGGGTCATGAGCGTGCTTAGTGCAATTACATCAGTTATAGTCTTAATTTTTACGAAAACGGTTTGTTAGAAAATGATGGGATGGTTTGTTGTTGTGTGTGTCATGCCTATAGCTGATAATGGTTTGATGATTACAACCAAGGAGGGTTGTGATTATGCTATTTTTAAGTTACATACTTGTTATTTCATTATCTGTCAACTAGTATTTAAAATTTCTATTGTAAATTGTTACATATCGATATTACAAATTAAACTTGCATAATGTTGAAAATGACTTGTAGTGTAGAACCTCATCCTTTGATAGCCTTACATTTATAATTATGTTACAATACATTATAAGTCTTGATGAGTACAAAATGTACTCAATCTTGATCAGAGTATGAGGATGAGTCGATTCTGGATGACGTTTTCTTCACTCTCGGTACCGAGGGTACGGGTTGCTATGGTCTTGTCCTTGTCGGTTGATTGATGGTATGGATGGACACACTGCTGGACTTTTGAGTCTTTACTTGCTACGCTTTCCCTATTACTTTTGATACTTAAGTCTTAATTTGGTCGGTCGGCCGTAATATAAATTTGTCATGTAAACGCTTAAGTTTAATGTCTTATATTTGTTTCATGTTATATGTATAATGTGTATGAATGTGATAATCAATGTTGTGAATGTATGTACTAGCTACTGATCATAGGAGTAGTTCGATACACGTATGTGCTTCGGGTATTCAAAGCTGGTCCGACATCGATCATCGACAATCAGTGTATTATTTAACTTGTCTTGTCAATCAAAATCTTTTAAGGGACATCCATGGACTGCGTTTCGAAGGGCATTTTCTGAATTTTATGCAAACACATATCAAATCTCTGAATTTTCTAGTTTAGGTTGATGATACAATGGCTTCAGTGGCTGCAGTGCTTCGTTGTAAAAAAAAAGAACTACACGAGTAACTGTACACTGAGAACAAAGAAGCAGGTGCTGCCATGTCGCATAAAAGAAAAAGTAAACGCAAAAGGTTGCGCCATACAGCGACGCCCAGGGGAATTAAAGAAGGCCGGGTTGTCCTCACGTGCTTCCTCCCCTGGCGGCTTCCTACCCTTTTCTGTGGAATCTCGGCTGGTTGACTACTCGCAGCCTCCGGTCTCATGTTGTCCTCAGCAAGAACGCAACTCCTCTCCTCTCTATTCCTCGCACAGTCACAGACTTTGGCCTCAACATCAACAGCGGAATTTAATTTGACAACAATTACAGGCCAAACATAGTGCTCCAAGTTTTGGCCCCTCTACCTCTTCCTACCATCCCTGAGTTTCTGGCAGCTGGAGTAGCTGAGAGGCGTATATAAATAATAATAAAAAGAATCCACTACTAGCTTAGCTATTTCAGCAAAACGTATGTGGGAGAGAGAGAGAGAGCACACAGTTAGGAGGCATAATTCCACTCACTAGCCAACCACAGGACATTCTTTCTCTCTCCCCTTCGCTCAAGAAATCCACCAGCAGGGGGGAGGAGGAGGAGGAGCTCCTCTGCGTCTTCCCTCTCTTCCTGGCGTCTCTTCTATCCTCGTATTCAGATATCCAGAGCAAGAATTGTTGGAGGTAGCGAAGCAATTGGAGTCCTCGCATGGATACAGCCCACTGGCACCAGGTAAATCTCCTAGCAAAGATCAATTCTGCAGCGCATGCATACTTGTCAGAATTTGGCTCTTGTTCTTCTTGATATTGCTGCTGTTCATCTTCCTTTCTATGCCTTGTTCTCGGTGCATGCTTTCTTTGATGAGAGCATGATCTCTCTTTCGTTTCCTCTTTGGGCCTTGTTCTTCCTTTATATGTTATCCTTTGTGTAGATCTATGCATCTGTATCATCATCAACACCCCTCTCCTCCTCTCCATAGGCTTTAAGGTGAGGCCTTTGTGGCTTTAATCCTCTCCTGCCCTCCCCTTTTAATCCTTGAAAGCAGCACACACACCATCACCTTTCTTTTCCTTTCTTTCTTATCTCCCCTTTCCTTTCTATCATCCTTTTTATCCCCTCCCCTCCGCTCTCCTCACCTTCTTTTCTCATAGCTTTTCTCCTTTTCTTCTCTCTCCTCGCCACCCCTTGCATCAAAAGAGTAGCCATGTCTCGGTGATGTGTAGCAGCAGTACTACTACTACACACAACCCTACAAGAGCACAAACAAAGTTGTGTTTTGTGCGGTGGTGTGTTTCTCTTTCATCTTTTGTTTCTTTCGTTCCCTTATCACCTTTTCCTTTCCTTCCCCCTTTTCCCCTCCCTCTAATCTCCCTTTGTATCCTTTTGCTTGGGTCATAGTTGCACCATAAAGATTCTAACACCCCTACCCCCAGCTCTCCCATCCCTGCATGCATGCCCACATGCCATTTTTGTTCACTTGTTCTTGCTCTAGTTGTTGTTAGCTTGGTCTGTGTTGATCGTCTGCGTTCTGGTTAATTAATGAAGTGCTGCACCATGTGTGTGTCCTCAGGGCCTAGGGCTGGTGAAGCCCATGGAGGAGATGCTGATGGCAGCAAGCGCCAACCAAGGCTCGAATCCGAATCCACCGGCGTCGGCGCCGTCTTCAGGTGGCGCCCTGAGGGGTGCCTCGCCGGCCGTGGAAGGTGCGGGTTCGGGCGCCGGCGCGGGTGCGGGGGCGGGGGCGGGTAGCACGGAGCGGCGGGCGCGGCTGCAGAAGGAGAAGGCGCTCAACTGCCCGCGGTGCAAATCCACTAACACCAAGTTCTGCTACTACAACAACTACAGCCTCCAGCAGCCGCGCTACTTCTGCAAGACGTGCCGCCGATACTGGACGGAGGGCGGCTCCCTCCGCAACGTCCCAGTCGGCGGCGGCTCCCGCAAGAACAAGCGCTCGTCGTCGTCGTCCGCGCCCACCTCCACGACCACCTCCGTCACGAGCTCCTCCATGGCCAGCATGGCGGGGGCGGCGTCCAAGAACCCGAACCTAGCGCACGAGGGTGCGCAGGACCTGAACCTGGCGTTCCCGCACCACGGCGGGCTGCACGCGCCCGCGGAGTTCGTGGCGTTCCCGAGCCTGGAGAGCAGCAGCGTGTGCAACCCGGGTGGCGCAATGGCGAGCAACGGCCGGGCTGGGGGCGCGCTCTCCGCGATGGAGCTGCTTCGGAGCACCGGCTGCTATATGCCGCTGCAGGTGCCGCTGCAGATGCCCGGAGAGTACGCCGCGGCGGGGTTCACGCTCGGGGAGTTTCGCGCGCCGCCACAGCCTCCGCCGTCTCAGAGCGTGTTCGGCTTCTCGCTCGACGCGCACGGCTCGGTGGGCGGGGCTTCCGCGGCGGGGTACGGCTCCAGCACGGGGTTGCAAGGGGTGCCGGAGAGCGCGGGCAGATTGCTGTTTCCATTCGAGGACTTGAAGCCGACGGTTAGCTCTGGCGGTGGTGGTGGTGCAAACGTTGGCGGCTCCGGCGCTGGCGTGGACGGCGGCCATCGGTTTGAGCAAGGCAAGGAGCAAGGAAGTGGTCCCCCTGGTGGGCAGCACGACACGCCGGGGTTCTGGAACGGCATGATCGGCGGTGGCACTTCTTGGTAATGTGGCGGTGCACGGTGGCGCCCGGCCCATGCATGGCTCATGCAAGCTAAAGCCTCCGTGCGCGCGCGCGCGGCCAACTGGAGATAGGCAGTAGGCACAAGGGTTTAATAAGGAGAGGCTGATCACTGTTATATGGTGTTTGATGATCTCTTTCTGGTGTTGGTACGTTCTTGGTGTTCTTCATCTTCCTTCTGTTGTCGTCGTTCATCGGTTTCATGTGTGTTTGGTGGTCGACTTGGGGCTCTAACACATCAGAGTACACAATTTACGGATCGTGATACATAGCTTGATCTCTGCGCCCGCCTCATTTCTGATCTCTCCATTCTCCACTGGGGTTCTTAATCGCTTGATCATTCATGATACATAGTTGCTTCAGCGTAGCACTGGATCGAGCCTGTGAAACTTCTTTTTAGGCTTGTTAATTTATGGCATAGACTCATAGTTTGTCATATAAGGTTTTTTGAGCTAGCGCATGTAAGTGTATTTTATTGTTATTTACAGCTTAAACTAATGATACCTCTTGCTCCTTGTTTCTCTACTTTTATATAAGCTTGTCTATCTATCTGTCATCTCTTTCTGCGCTCCTTTTTCTTGTAGCAGGCTAGCTCTGAGATGTCATGTCTCACCATCGTCCCAAAACCAAGAATCTTCCAGCCATGAAAAGCACTAGCGACTTGCGAGGGGGGGGAAGATTTAAGAGAAGGCATGGGATCAAGGGAATAAGTATGTATGACAAACAACCCACTCCCTAAAGAAACTTTACTCTCTCTCTCTCTCTCTCTCTCTTCACATGGTATTACTATAGCATATGTTTGGCCATCTGTAAGTGCTTGAGCAGGCCATTTGTACCACCTTTATTATTTTTGTAAACCAAAAAGTACGCTGCTATCCCCTCTCCTCATCATCATGCGTCTTGCATATCTAATCTCTGCCCCTCCTCTTTCTTTCATGTCAAGTGGGTATGATTGTAAGAATGCTAACTTTTAACTCATTTGTTTTTGTTTATTGTTAGGCATTCACTTGCCCAGTTCACCTGCCCACACCAAAAAGTTGTCACGTAATTATTCTTCCATTCATCCTGTACCATTTCCTTGTACATGCATGGCCTGTAGTGTATATTATATATTCATTAATGTACTGCAATGGCACACAAACTCTTCACCATGCATGCTAGTACCAGACTACCAGCCTTATCTTGGATAGGAGGGGGCAACAAAACATTCTCCTAGGGATGCGGGCATGAAAGAAATATTGCTTCGCCTCTCCTTGTTAATTAGTATTGTTGTTATCTCCTTGATAATAATAGTATCAACCTAAGGATATGTGGGGAAGGATTATATATGCATACTCTTGTTCCCAGGATTCACATAATTGCTTTCAACCTTTATGATAAAGTAACAAACTTTAAGGGAAGTTCTGTCATATTTCTAAACTAATGGAGTTAGATCACTACATGTTTATTGATCTAAGCTGTAAGCTATTAAATACTGGTTTTGTCAAGTCTGTTTCTCATGTTGCTTGATTGATGATTTGTAACTATCTCATTTCTCCGTCCACACCTTGTTTTCTTCTCTACTTTTGTGCTGTGGCCTCTACTTCGTCTGCATGTTGTCCTTGCCTCACCCTCATGCCATTTTAAGGATTGTTAGTGCCACTTCAAGGGGATATAGGTCATTGTTAGTTTCATGGAGCCTAGTTGCTGCATTCCATAATTAGTGGTGCAATGGCTTCCTACATGTATCTGTTTCACCTATGCTGCATATGCATGGATATGGTTGGGGATATCCAAGGCTTGGCCTTTCAAGTTGCTTTATAGCAACCTCTACCTAAACTTGCAGCTCTTCCACTTGTTCATTTATGCGAGAGGTGAAGCTGCTAGGAGAGCATATACAAATTAATGTACTACTATGCTTTTCTCGATTTCTATCTCAGTTCTCTTTTTGGATGCTCTTTCACAATGCATACTACTTTCGTGCATCCACTTAGGTCTACGTCTGCTTGTCAGTACTTTCTGGTAGTGGAAGAATGCAAGAATCAAGATCTCAAAATGGTTGGTTTGCACTCGCAGAGAGTTCTTGATGTGTAAAGTTGCAAGAGTACTGCAATGTTTTCTGTTAGTAGAATGGATGCTATTTAACTGCAAAATGTACATACACACGATTTTCACCAGAACAGTGCTAAAGAAAGTGTCACCACTCAGCACAAGTCCACAACTACCAATAATTATCGAGAAACTGACTCCGGTCAGTTGGCTAGGTGCGCTGGATGCGCCCTTGCCCGCCAGCGTTTGAGCCCTTGGCTCGGCGCTAGTGCTCACCTAATAAACGCAGTTAGGGGGAGTTTCAGTTTAGTACATGTACACGTAAATGCTTTTAATGGTTAAAGTGTATGCCCAACGCTTCATGTGTTGGGTACATGGGTGGGCGTGCATGTGGTGTGTGTGCGAGTACATCCGGTGTGTACTCTAAAAAAACTACCAATAATTATCTGCACAAATCTAGCTAGTTAGTCTGCATGTATATGCTGATGTATATTAGGGGTCTGTAAGTTGATCTATTCAAGGGTATCTCTAGATGTTTTTCGTGAAAATGTGAAGTTATATATACAGCCAATGTTAATTAGCATGTACTGTTCATTCACACCAAGATGACATGCATGCATATCAGTGTAACTTTTAGATAATGGAAGAGAAAACCTCTTCCGGCCTCTGCATCCGAGGATACACACAACCCAAAATTTATTACATAAATCGAAGAATTCTTAACCAGGCGAAACAGTAGCCCTATAAACCGTAATAAAGCGGCAAAACATACACCGTAAAAACATAAACCAACGACAAAACAAAAGCCGTAAAAACAGTAAACATCCTTTTGAAGATAAACAATGGCATAAAATTGTTTCAAACATCTCGAAGCTTATTATATAGCATCCATCCATTCTTGCTGAAGATCTCCTTTGTAATGACCTCCAATGCTTTGCTCCCAGCTACCAAGGCCTCTCATCTTCCTTGGCATTGCAAAGCTGACCAAGAGTGGATCCAATGAATGCATCTGAATATAACCTTTGCTCTCCTCTAAATTTTTATACTTGGCCCTTCGAACAGGCTTCACCAAGGAGTCCTCATCCGCTCCAACTTTGTTCGTGAGACACCTGCTCCACCTTGGCTCCTGTTCCGAAACCATACCAGCCGTCCCCCCTTGATGTGCCCCCGCCCCCGCCGACCTCCCCTTTTTCTGAACCACTATCCACTCCAAATCATCACCAGCCGGCAGGACCCTTTCAACCGGTACCACCGGTTGCCACAACACCATTGTCCCCTCTAGTGCTGGAACCTTGACCTCTGCTATTTTCGGTCCACCCAATCTCTCTTTGACAACCTCTTGCTGTGAAATAGGAATGACACCAACAAGACTATTGCCAAGAACCGGATCACTAGCTTGAGGCGACGAGGTGGTACCACTTGAATTCGGCCCCGTACTTGCTGCAGAATTTTTTGCCCTCTCAGCATCACTGTCCATCATCTCACGGTCCTTCCTATCCTCATCTTTGTCCCCCTCATTATCCTGGCTGCCTCCATTATTTTGCTCATCCCCCATATTGTTTTGTCCCATATGTCCATCTATGTCTTGCTCAACTTTAAAAAATAATTCATACACATTGTGTCCAAAAACAATATCAACACTCGTAGGGATTAGAGAAATATCTATAACCCTCACCTGCAATCGGACTAGATCTTTCTTCCTTGTAGTTATCATGTCCACCTTGAGGGTAGCACCAACAATAGAACCAATAGCACAAAAACTAAGGTAGTCTCTAACCTCATAAGGAACCCCCAAAACTTACACCCAGACTGAGCGAAACTGAAACTTCGGAATAGGGTCAGGCTTCCATTCCTCAAAGCGAAGTACCACCCCTTACGTTTTGACATGTATATCCCCAATTTGAACCATTCTTGCCAATTCGGTGGGCGTCAGAAATTGAACCAAAAAGGAATTCTGACCATTTTCGTTCACGTCCCACTGTCAATCAATCGGGATGAGTCTTCTTAACTCTCCAATGACCCCTTCAACCGACAGCTGTCCACCGACAATCCTTACCACCCCCAGCGTGCCCTGTTCATCCCTCGATCTCGACAACCCTGTAGAGGGTACCATATAGAACCCTAGACCCTCGGCCCCATATCCATAGAAATTTGCCACCGGTTTTGGTAATTTGAGCAGAGAACATCTCGGTGCCAAATGATTGGTATAGTCACAAATATCACAGTGCAACACCACTGGACAAGAAGCAATGGTATGTCCATTCTCCTTGCATTTGAAGCAATACCTCTTAATCTTGTTAGCAACCCCGTCCTTCACCGGCTGCACATGTTGATGAACAGTTGGCCTGCCACTTTGCGCCGGCACAACCACCTGAGCCGATGTCCCTGGCCCTGTCCCTGCGGTCGTCCCAGCAGACGATGTCGAGGCCATGCCCACTGTCCCATCGACCACCACCCGGGCCGCACCAGTTTGTGCCAACCCCCCTGCCGGCGCCTGTGCAAAAGTTCCTTGACCATGGTGCCCAGCCGGAATCAGAGACGTCATCCTACTAGCCGAACCAGGTTGACCGGAATTGATACCTGAATTGTTGTTGAAGCCTGCAATATCTCCAGTCTGGGGTAGGCCTCGTCCCACCACAGCATTGCCCACTGCTCCTCCGTGACCTCCCCAGCCGGAGTTCCACCGTCCCCGGCCGAATCTGCCCCGACCGCCCCCGAAGTTGCCACGTCCACCATCCTTGCTGTCGACGAACGATCTGTTGAAAGCTCCGCTTCCACGACCCATTGGAGTAGCCGGACGAAGAAGAACTTCTGCGTATGTGCGCCAGCTAGGAGATACAGGAACCGAAACCCTATCTTATATCAGTGTAACTATATAGGCAAATTAATTAACCATAGATGAAAGAGAACAATTAACATAGGAGACCATGCATGCATGAAGGAGAATAGAAGAAACTCAAATGCTATGCATTTCTATCTACCTATGTATTTGCCGTACCATATATATACCCACCTACTGCTACATAGAGTAGATTGACACACATACATCGCAGGTCGGTACAGTTGTTTGTTTATACAACTTGACGGCTAAATGACAACTTGTGTACAGTTGATTTTGCGCACAAGCTAACCCTACACACATCCTCCTTGAAAAAGTGAAGAAGAAGAATAAGAAACATCCCTGTCTCGCGCAATAGGCCAAAAAACTGTAGAGGTGGGAAGTGGGGTAGAATGCAGTGCAAGAAATTAAATCGAGAACTTTTAGTCAAACACAAAAGCACTTAACCCACTTCGATCTCGTCTACTGACTCCCACAGCATCCACACGCGTACGCACAAATATATATCAAGTTTTGAAATGCAAGCGATCCTATGTGTCGGAGTTAACGTGCGTATCGATCAACCCTGCGTGATCTATCGAGGCGTTTGGTGGTTGCACGCGAACCGCGTCATCAGCGCGGCACATATAGTTGGTTGGTGTACGTTGACTCGTCCGGCCGCGGTACGTGCGCCGTTTCATCGTCATCTGTCGATCGATGGCCGTGCGTCCATCGTGTCGACTGCTGAGGTGCTCTCTCTATATATATAGCTAGCTAGAGACTTGATGTCTAAGTTAACCATTCGGGGCGCGCGGGTGACCACCCCCCTAAGAGAAATGTGTCAACCACCGTGCTACATCGATCGATCGCCATAGCTAGCTAGGCTCCACTGCACGATGGAGACTGGAGAATTGAGAGAAGCCGGCCGGCCCGTCCTGGCCGGTCGGTCTGCCACCACGTACGGTACCCACGTCCTACCCAGCCATATATAGCTGCTTCCTCTTTCCATCGGAGAGAAATAAAGCTCTCTGGGCCACTCCGTATTTTCTTTTCCACGATGTTGACGACTCGACGTGTGTATGTACTCCTATATATGTATGCATGCGTGATGCGTCTCTACGTACGCTAGCTAGCTAGCTAGTATAAAACTTTACTAAGGCCAAGGTGCTTGCTTCCTAGCTAGGGAGAAGATTTGCAGAGGCCGTCCGGGTGTACATGGCTGTTGTGATTGGTGTGTCATATGACTGTTATATGATTGGATATTGATCCAATGAATGTTATAAGATTGGATGTTAAACTTAAGAAAATTTCAGGCAACTTTTGAATAGACACTCCCGTTTATGTTGCCTCTAAAAAGGTATATGTGTCTGTTAATTGAGTAACATTAACTGAGTATTTTTAGTTCAACAAAATGCTTACATAATCATGCTTTGACAGTTTAAATGAGAATGTAAAAAGGGGGGAAAAGGCAGATTTCATTTGATGACTGTGGTGAACAAGTTACAACGTACATAATTAAAGCATGTAGGCATGTCGTTGTGCCATCAACTCGACCATAGGTTTGGCCTCTTAGGTTGTAATAGCAGTAGTATTTAATTTCCATGGAGTAAGATGGAAAAGAATGTTTCTGACAGGTCAAATAGTCAAATTCAATGCAGGAACGAGTACGATAGTTACGATTTGATGTGCCGATAGATGATCGGGCTCATTAATACTTGCCGGCGAGCAAAAATAACGAACTAGCAGCGAAAGTGCATGCGATTCAGAGTAGAAATGCTTCAATTTCGGTGACGTTCGCAAGCTTTTCGATCTGTTGGCTGATACAAATGTGAGCTGAATCAAATTTCGGTAACGGCGTTAAAAATTTGCTATCGTTTGGTTTGTGTCGTAGGTAATTAAGGAGGACTTTTTTTAAGACAATAAAGACACTATTTTCCTCTTGACGTCGGTCCCCTCTCTAGAGGATCCCTTAGTTCCCATCGTTGCACCTGTAGGGCACCAAGGGTCCCCTTTTCTCTACCGTCTAGTCCTGTTGCTACGATAGTTTGCTATCAATATTTAGTAATGTCTATAAAAATTTGGTAATACCAACGAAATCTAATGTCATACATGGATAATCAGAGGGTGAGGAAATCGTACACCAAAATTTTGGTAACACCAAAAATTGACTTCATCGCAATCGAACTATTGTTTATTTTGCCAAATTTTAGTTGTCTAAGTCTTGACTATGCTAATTTTTTGCTTGGTTCATTGGAGTTTGTTTTTATTTTGGCCCCCCGACGCCACGTAAATTGCAAAAATGGCTCCCGTGCCGCTTTATTTGCAAAAGTAGCCCCTCTGTCTCTTTCCGTGGTCAGGGAGCGGGGAAAGTCACCTTCTGCGGTCGGGGAGAGCGGAAAGTGACCGACTAGATGGCCGAGAGCGGGACCAAGGCCACCTGCGCGGGAGGCGTGCTGCCCGGCCACTTGCCGCAGTGGCGGAGCATGGGAAGTGGCAAGTCACTGAGCTTCCGCATTCGGGAGGCACAGAAAGAGCCCGGGCCCACCACCTTCCGCTGTCGCTACTGGTTCGCCGCTGGTCCCGCGCTGGAGAATTGCCGCGTTGGCCACTGAGCTTCCGCGGCCTCCGAGCGCGGAAATGGACACGTGTCGTGCCCAGGGCATCTCGCGCTCGGAAGGAGTCCAAATTTACAAATACATCGGCATATGAGCTATTTTTGCAATTCACATGCATCCGGGGTCAAAAAAAAAAAAAAAATCGGTTCATTGGCTCTCCTGGTGTTGTACATTGATCGCGATAGCTCACGAATTTGATGTGGACAGCCTGGTGTACTTTAGATACCATGAATTGGCTGGTAGTACACTCTACATGTATTATATGCACGCTGAATCTGTACGTCTCGCTTGTGACATCACCTGATGTACTTATCTCGAACTCTCAGACTTCTATTGGTTCAGTTTTTTTTTTTCACATGGTAATTATGTTACTAAGGCCAGAGTATTATTTTCGGAGAATTTTACGGAAGTTTCCGAAGGGAAAAAAAACAATAGAATACTTCTTTTTTAAAAAAAGTTATGTTCTAAACAGGGCTTCAATCACTTTACGCCACCATCTGAGCAGCCCCGGGCTGTCTTGAAAAGAACAAAAAAAACAGCCGATTTTTTTTTTCTTTCTCCTTTTCTTACCTTTGCAGGCTATCCCGTATTCCCATTGCCATCATCATCTCGCTTACGTAACACGCGCTTAGGAGAAACATGTGCCAATGTGTCATGCATTGCAAGATTCGTACATATGGACTCGCCTGCGAAAAGCTTGGCCTGGGGGACAGCGTCGCGTCGCAAACAAATTTCTTCTGGTGAAAAAGCACTCGCACGCTGGGCCAACGTTTTCAACTCGCATCTCGCCTTTGCCTGCGCGACAGCGTCGCAAACAAATTTCTTCCGGTGAAAAAGCACTCGCACGCTGGGCCAACGTTTTCAACTCGCATCTCTCCTGCGTCCCATTCACCTTGGTCGGCAATTACAAAGGACATGCATGTATGGCAGTGGTGACACGATCGACTGTGGTCCAAAGGCGATACTGGATTTGTCTCGTGGATGCTGCACTTGTCGACTCGGTAGGCATGCATCATGCAGGTGAGAATTTTGCATGGAAGCTTCCAATTTATGGTCCACAGCAGACTTGACCTGGCCATTGATTTTCAGATTGGACGGACTGTTACAGAACAACGGTCTATCCAAGTTGTATCGGCGCTTGTCTATATCGTAGCTGACTTAACAGAGAGTCACTGATTTCACCTGTTGCCCCAAGCCTACCAAAATTCTCTTGTCTCTATGAACTGTAGCCAACCGTATCTTTGTTAAGGACGACAAACGGTTGTTGCTCACCCGATACGTTCGTACGCGGGCGAAATTCCCGCCAACGGCTTAGATGTTCAGTCGACTCCCTCCCCCTTTGTGGGGGTTTGATTGCCGAAATGTCGCTTGGTGAATGGTTCAACAGACTAGGATGAAAGCGTGCGCCCGTAAATTAATAGGTGGTATTAATAGATGTCGACATTGCAGATGATAAGAATCTTGCAAAATCCTAACCCTAAATTTAAATGCCCTGGCTAATATGGTACCAATGAGTTTTTTTGCATATATTTTGTACTGCTTGGATAGAACTAATACTATGTGTGATTTTGTTCATGGAGACAAAGAAGGAAACGATCATCTTGTAGAACAAAATCAATTGGATTCAGGTAGCTAGTAATTATTTTAAAAAATAAAGGTTCATAAGGATGGAGGAGCTGTTCATTGCACTTTATCATGTATATATATTTATGAAATTCAACCTATGGTAAAGTGTGGCGTGTCACATAAAACAAAATAGATATATTAGATACTTATAGTGGAAATATATCCTACACCATTATTGAATGTCTTGCTTAAAATAAAGCACATGCAACCACATAGAAGAACAAAATCAACATCCGACCTTAATTCTATACAATGTCATTAGCGTACCAACAAATATTTCAACCACAACTCTAAAGCAACCAGTCTTGTACAACTATTTTGAATGAAATCTTAAAAAAAAACAAAAGATGGTTCTTGCTTCTTTAGTCCTAACAAAAAAATATTGGTAGACTAACAAATGGCATAGAAAAAGAGCAAACGTATCGATAGGCATGGCAAGAGATAATTCTGGCCAGAACATAAATCCAAAACATGGATTACGGTCATGATTAAGGCCGTAAAAGAAAATTAGACCATAAAAACATACATTTCTCAATGCATCAATTATATGATCTGGCAGAGTGGCAGTTAAATAGAAGCTAGCCTTAATTATACAGGTAGCCAATCAATAGAGAGCAAGGCTCAATTCCTTTATATTAGTTGCTACTATAGTTTTCGCTTTAATAATACCAAAATCGAGATGATAAAATATGCTTAGTTTCTAACATTTTGCCTGTCCTTTTTAAACCACATGATTTGCATACACTCTCGAAAGTCAAAGGAAAGGAAGAGAGAAATAAACCTGAAGAAAACATAGATCATTAGCTTTTTTGGTGATCAAGATATGTGCTAAGCTGCAACATGAAACAAACATATATAGCAAGTGAATTAATAAGTAAACCTCAAGCTATGACGTTTAGAGGTGACGAGGATCTAATAATCCTTATGTAATTATTTATCTGTAATTATTATTATGGATAAATATACCTTTGCATAGTTCTTGAGTATACCTCTTAATGTACATAAGGGAGAAGCCAACCAGGTGGTCGTAAATCTTTCTACGATCACCCCCATAGTCGTAAGTCTTTCTACGACTACCATCTGATCGTAAGTTCTTCTAGATCATCTATTGGTCGTAAGTTCTTCTATGACCAGTACCCAGTCGTAAGTTCTTCTACGACTACCTCATGGTCGTAAGCTCTTCTACGACCAGGTCAGTTACGACCACCCCATAATCAATAGAGTCTGCAGATGAGTGGGCCCAATTGATTACGGGATCCAATCAGTCAATATACGTTGTTATTCTCTGGAATAACTGCACGTAATGCGCCATTATCTCTGATAAGTAACTGCTAGGCGACGTAGAGGGGTTACTACTCTGGTGATTACTACCTTCAATGCGCCCGTTATATGAAATGATGAGGTGTCCCTTGACCTGGAGAAATGGCTACCTCTTCGCACACTGTATAAAGGCAGCAGTCAGATGACAAAGGCACGACCGATTGGAGACACACTCGGCAACAGGCAATCGGGAGGACAACAAGCACGACCAGTAGCTCAAGCCTTAGTCTTTCCCCTAATTGTAGTCACTATACTCAATACAATACACACAGGAGTAGGGTTGTTATTCTCTCTAGAGAAGGCCTGAACTTGTATAAAAATCCCTGTGTGTGATCAATTGTGGAGACCCCCCGAATCAAACAATCTTTACATAAGATTGGTTCTAAAACACAGACAAGAGGTATCAACCTTTTAGCATAGTTTTGTGGGCAACCCTTTAGTAATCTTAAATACAAGACTTGGGCATTTCTCTTTATCTGGCCCATTTGCCTTTTATGAATCTTTAGAACTCTTAGAAAGCTCTTCATCCTCTATCTCTTCCAGGTTACATTCCTGAATCGCGCAGCAGACTATGTTATTAAAACAGTTTATATCACACATTCAAACCTTCTGTAGTTTCACATATGATGTTTCTCAGTTCAAATATGAATCGGAACTGTCCATAAGGACTTCATAAAAAACAAAACATTAAATGTTATAACCCCGAGGTGTAAACTAAAGTATCATAGATTACTTGATGTTAAGTAGGATAAAACAAACATGGCGAAATATAAAAGTTAAGCACACCTCCAGGACAATGACAACTCGAAAAATGTTTCTCCTCTTGTTTTCTTGATGTATCCAAGCTGGACAGGAAAAAGATACAGTAAATGACACCAATCCCCTCAAATAAACAAGGACATTAAAAAAATCAGCAGTGAATGTCAAGAAAATTATAAAGGAAAAAGTCCATTTTACACCCTTGAACTTTGCGCCGAGTCCAAAATACCCCCTGAACTCCAAAACCGTCTGATTTGCACCCTCGAACTGTCAATACCATATCAATTTACACCCTATGCTGGTTTCATTGGTGGTTTTGGATGACGTGGTAGCCACATCACTGGTTTTGGATGACGTGGCGTCCACATGTACCTCAGGATGACAGGGCGTCGGTCCATGGGAGCAGTGGCGCCGCGGGGCCCACTGGGCAGTGATAGCAAGGGGAGGATCGGGCGGTGCTGGCGGGTGCGCGTGGGTGCGTGCTGCTCTGGCTCGTCGTTGGCGGGCTAGGGCACTGCGGCGGTGGCTAAGCACGGGAGCTGGCGAGGTGGAGGAGCCGGTGACGTGGTGGCGGCGCCAGGTGGATGGGTGTCCCCGGCGGCGGGTGGTGTAAAGCGGCGGCGGCGGCTCGGTGATGGTGGCGGAGAGGATCCGGTGACGGCTTGGACCAGAGAGGGTGAGCACGGGGCGGCTCTCGTCGAGGCGGAGCCATTGGGCTCGACGAGGAGGCCGGAGAGGGAACGTATGTGGCAGCAGATGCTGGGGAAGGCGGCGGCCGGAGGCGATGAAGAAGCCCAAATGCGGCGGCTATGGCGGCGGATCCTCGAGGGAGTTTGAGGGGAAAGGCTCCTGGTGGCCGGGGGCTCACGGTGACGGGGTTGGTGGCGCCGGAGGGTGGCAGAGGACAGCGGTGGAGGTGGTAGCGGCCGAAACGAAACGGCGACGGTTTTGCTTGGTGGGCTTACCCGAACTCCGGCCACCCCCGACCGTGTCACGCTGTGTCCCACCACTCCAGGAGCCGAACCCCTCAACCAATTTGAAGCTACCACCACTGGAGCGCCGCACACCTTCCTTCTTCTCCGGGTCTGGCCAATTCCGCCGCCACCATTGCCGTGCCTCCTCCAGCGAGCCCCCGCTCGGTTCCTCTCTACGTGAGTATCCCCTAGACTCCCTTTACCTCCCCCTACTGCTCACTCCCTCTCTTCTTCCCCGCAGGTCGCCGCCACCATCGGCTTACCCCGCGCCGCCCCGGGTCACCGTCGCCAGCTCGCTTCGGCCTCTCTCCGACTCCACCGATCGGCTTGGTAAGCTCCCCACACCCCGCTAGTGCCCATGCTCTCGCTATCCTAGCCCCTACCCCATCCAAGCGCCGCCGCGCCCTTTCCCCTCCACGGCCGGCCGCCGCGTGCTACCTCCAGCCCGCCACCATCCACCTCCGGTCGAGCCACCACCGCCCTCCAGTTCGCCTCCCCTCTAGGGTCCCATTTTCGCCACTCGCGTCTGTCGTCGTCCACCCACTCTCCGGCGATGAGCGCCGCTCCGAGCTGCCCACAACCTCCTCTGTTTCTGCCCTTCTCTGTGCATCCCTCTTTGTGGCTGACAGTAGGACCCACTCGAAAAACCGCTCCAACGTGGCGCCACGTAGGCCAAAAACCAGCCGGTTTTGGCTCGAGGGGGGTGATTTGCTCTAGTTTTAATAGTTCAAGGGTGTAAAGTGAACGGTTTTGTAGTTCGGGTATTTTTTTGACTCGGACCATAGTTCAGGGGTGTAAATTGGACTTATTCCAATTATAAAAAGTTGGGATTCAGAACAATCAAGACCGGAGGGTATCAATACAGGTGATTTAGTAACCTTTCCACTCTTCTCATGTAAGACAAACCACCTTTTGCTCCATTCACTATTTTTGCACTCTTCTTCAAAAGGTAACATAAAGAGAAGAAAAATATACTTCTGTATAAAGAAATCAAACCACAATTGTTGGAAAAGAAATCATCAAAACCATGTACATATACTTTTTACATTTGTATGCTAAAAATGAAAGATTATGCTACAATTCTGCATACAGCTAATAAACATTGAACAGCCAAAGAGGTTGATTCCTATGAAAATGCTTCTTTCATTTCAATGGATAAAAATTGACATTGCAGCAACATGAAATAAATCTGTATTGGTTTCAGTTTCAATCACAGTAGAACACAAGCGAAAATGTTGTGAAATTGCTTTGAGAAAAGATGAAGTTATTTGGCCACCAAGCCCAACAACCTGCAAATTTGATCCCTCTTTTGTATCTTTGTCTTACTGATTGGATTTGTCTTTCATTGAATTCATGCTCCCACTAGCTTGCTCAGGTCCTGTTTGGCGGATTGAAGCCTAATATAAAAGACAATCAATGTTAACTACCAGACCCACATAAGTACAGATAATCTGGTGGTCATTACTTTTGAGTACAGATTTGTGCATCCTAAGCAATGAGGCAGAGGTCATACCCTGTTCATCATGGATTGTTCTGCATCCTGTGCTTTCTTCGATGATCTATGTTTCACCTCATCCTCACAACGCTGCCTTTCCATTCTGCAAATATCATACCAAGCCAAGATGATCATTGGATTCATTTCATCAAAGGCACCAATTGACGATTGATGCATGAGAGTGGCAACAACCATAGGCACCAATATTTTATTTGGCTTTGCCTACTCATTGGTTTCAGGCATCGTAAAAGGTTAAAGCATAAACCCACCTAGATGACAACAATGCTGAGCAGTGATTCGAGGCAGAACAGCCAAAATCCAACAAAGTGAAATATCTGTAAAAATTAAGTGGCCAAACAGTGTAAATGACTAACCAATTAAATGAAATGTGCAAATCAAATAACTTAGGCTGATTAACGAAGATGTTTGATCAACCACTCAGAAAAATGCATAAATGGGTTCTGCCTAGATAGGGAACCCTGATATCTCAATATTTTACAGGGTACTGTGTGACCGCATAATAAAAGCATACCAAATTAACTTAATTAGACCAATGGTAAGTTAAGCTGCATACACTTACACCCACAATAGTTCATCCGTTCACAACAAAAATTAACTCATTCATGTATAAACGGAAGAACCAAGCTTTCGCTGCCCAAACAAGAATGCACAAAATCAATAATATTGACTCACAAATTAGTACAAATTGGAGCAAAACAAACATAAAAATCAGAAGCAACAGGCTAGCTCTCTTCCTCGGTAGGCTTTGACCTGATTTTGGGCCACGATGAGCAGAAGAAAGGAGAGGGAGGGATCACTACGGGGAGATGATCTCACCTACTGTCTCTTCCTTGTAATCGGTCGGGGCCTCACCGGCGACTGCTCTCCTGGCGTCCCCATCTCCTCTCGCATCGTCGTCTTCCCTTACCTCCGTGAGAGGATGGGAGGGAGAAGGGGAAGGAGACGTCTATGGCGTCCTAGGATTTGGCCGTGTGGCAACCCAGGAGCGGCGATGAAAGCGTGAAAGACGGCAAGCGTGGGCAAAGGGGAGGGCACCGTGGGTGGGGTGGGCGAGGGGGAGGCGGGAGATGGGCACGACGTGGGCAAAGAGGAGGAGGAGGGCAGCACAGGCGAAGGGGAGGAGGGACGGTGGGGATGACGCGGGCGAAGGAGACGATGGGGCGACCAGCGTGGAAGGTGGGGAGGAGGGAGCGGCGACAGTGGGGGAGGAAGATAGCGCGAGGGCGGGGAGGAGTTAGGGGATGGCAGACGAGGGCAGCCGAGCGGAGGACGCGGGTACGAGGGCAGAAAAGCTACCCACGATGCGGCAAGAGGAAGGAGGCACGAAGCTTTCTCGCAAGAACCCCCGAAGCTAACCCGAAGGCCCTGCGTCGCGTGATTCGCCCGATCGGGAGACTCACGCGCATGAGGCGGAGCCGCGTGCTGGAGTCCGGGGATGCTCTGCGTTGCGTGAAGGAAAACTCAGGGACAACTGTCCCCGTGCGAGTGGGAGAAAAGTGCCGTGAAACACGGAGAGCTCACGATTTCTAGACGCAATAAGGAGCTGGATATACACCAGAATGGAATAAAACAGAAGATGCATGTTGAAGCAGTAGCCCAGGCTCCAGGTCGGCTGATACTACAACTGTTGCTTATTGGTAATGGGTGTCACTGCTCTCGGGTCCTTGCGGCGCCACGCCACTTTCCTTCATCTGGAAGTTAAGGGCATGTACAATGCATATTAGCTTTAAGTGGTAGTCCCAAAGAGAGAGAGAGAGAGAGTGCTCCATATTAGTTCAAGCCACTCTACACGAATTTGTTCTACAATGCATGGTGGCTTCGAGTGATGGTTTGAAATATTTGTAATTCAACCCCTTTATTTTTTTCATTTCAACCCCTCCGATTATACTTTTATACAAAACCACCCCAGGCCACTTGTCAGCCACCCTTTTCTTTTTTTAGCCTCACCTCCATTTCTCCCCTCTACAACTCCATCCCGTCATTCCCTTCCCCAACCTCCCTCTCATTGCCCTACCGCTGCCGCCCCTCACTGACCAGATCCACCACCTCCGCCGCTCCTAGTCGGTCACTCCCGCATCATTGCCGCCTCCACATCACTACGACATCATCCTCATCACTGGATTTGACCACTCTCTCCCGCATCGCTGCCACTGCCCCTTGAAGCTCCCATCACCACTCGCTGCCCAGAGGGTCGGTGGTGACCAGGTTCGGGCATATCTAGACGGTGGAGGTACGAATCCCGTTGGATCCAGTCGTCATCGACCAAATCCGGTCATCTCCTTCGGCACGACGGACAGCTATCTCCTTCGACACGACGCAACCCCTCCTCGAGCTCAGTCGTGGCTGGATCTGGTTGTCGTCCAGGTGCCACTCCCTCACTTTCTCACGGACTACTCTCTCTCTCTCCCCCTTCTTTTCTCTATTAGGACCATATCTTTTCTCCTCAAACGCCTACGCCTTACGAAAGCTGCTCTGACATCCTACGAGACAACCTCTCGTTTCCACAGTAGGATCCGAGCCTTGTTGGTCCTGCGAGACACCAAGACGAGGCTACCCCTCGCCTCCACGGTCCGTATGAACTATACTGACAGTAGCGGGAGTGGATATGCATCGCATTTGTGACAAACATTTGCATTGAAATGAAGGGCATATGTTGCATTGTTTGGCCCAACTTTTCGAAGCACGAGCCAGACTGGTTGTGGGAAGGCCTCAAAACTGCAATTCTGTTTGTGACTGCTGCATACGACTTCCACCAGCAATTTAGTACTTTCCAGTCACTTGGAGTAACTGACCGAGTTAGCTTTCTTTGCGTGTAAAACCAGTAATGACACTGCAGCTTTAGTCAGAATATCAGTAACATTTTACCGGGAGACGACGAGTTTGAGGGCATCTTTTTAAAACGCAATAGCAAAATTAGTCTCGCATCGTGACAAACAAACCGATAAAAATAGCATTTATACTGTGCGAAATCGCCGTGGCAAGATGGATACGTGTCGTGCTCCCAGCGCACAGCAAGCGACCTGCCGCGCACCCAGACTACAGTATGCCACCTGCCGCTAACCCAATTTGCGGTAGGTGGCTTGCCGCGGTCTGGATATGTGGCAAGCCACCCGCCACGCGCTGGAAGCCCGTCACGTGTCCATCCGCGGACTAAGTTAGGGGCACGTGGCTTGCCGCGACGATTTCGTATGGTATAGGTGTTATTTTTATCATTTCTCGTGAGGCAATTTTGCTATTCCGTTTTAATAGTTAACTAAAACAGCCAAAAACTCTGGGATGTAGCATCTAGCAGTCGGCCACGGGACATCTCACTATCGTCACTTTATCAACCGACCAGTGTATTTAACCTCTACCAACCTTGAAGAGCAAAAATTGACAGACCAACTAGCCCAAAGGACAGAACCACCAGACATATCAAGTATTTCTTCAGACAGTTTTGACAAAATCAAGTTAGATGTTAACTCCTTGATTTTGATGTGGTCATGCATCAACATAATTTGAAGGGCGCTTCTGTGAATGAGGATATGGTCCAACCGAATGGACCTCTCCCTGATATCTGCGCCGTTGGTGGGAGCAGGGGAGGGGTGTAATATCTCAATTTTCAGTCTTTTAAAAAAAATTGTGTAGATTATATTTTTTGAAAATTTTCACCAATTTTTCTTGAGTTAATAAGGCTTAATTAGAAATTTCCAAAATCAAAACAATTTAATATGAGTAATCCAAACTTCAATTGAATCCAAAACAGTTTTATTTGAGTTCCTTGTGTTTCAAGGCATTTTTCCTAAATTTTTTTGGAATCTTCAGAGTTCATTTGGTATTTATATCGACTTATTTGATTTTTCAGTATTTTTAAAACCAAATATCAATTAAAAAAATTCCTCCGTGGGTCGAATTGGCTCGACCCACTCTCTCTCCTTGGGTCGCGTCTCCGTTTCACCACCGCTCTAGCCCCGCCAATCCGCCTCACTCCCGGCCTCACCACCCGGCCCATCTCCCTTCTCCGGCCAGCCCAACTCCCCAAACCCTAGCCATAGCGGGCCATGCCACCACCCAGCCCAATCGCGCCACCTCCACCGCCCTAACCTACCTGGCAGCCACCGCTGCCCTCAGCATGCACGTCAAGGCTTCGGGGCTATAAAAGCCCTGGCCATCCTCATTTTTCGTGCCCTCGTGACCCGCCGCCTCCGTTGCCCTAGACGACGCCGCCTGAGACATCGTCGTGATCCGTGATGGCCGAAACCTCACCATCACGTTCCTGTTGCATCGGTGAGTGCCTTGCAAATCAGTTCACGTCATATCATGTTCTACCCTCCGATCCACCTATCCTGTCTATTGATTTCGAGTTTTGTTCACCATGCACAGAGATCGGCTCTATCTCCTCCAAGTCCGCCCGCCGACCTTCGCCGCCCGATTCCATCACCTTCGGTGAGAACCCGAATTTGTCTACCCCATCATCACCTTCCTCGCGCCACATTCAACCACGTGCATGTATTCTCGTCGCCACCATAGCCGAGCCCTCGCCGTGGTTGTTCCCCCAAGCTCGCGCGCACACCAACAGGATCGCCGTCAACTCCTCCCTCTGTTGCACCACTCCAACACCTCTGCTGTGGCCACTACCGCCGGTGACCATCAGACCTGAGCGCCACCGCCATCGCTGGTGCCACCACCTCACCACATCACTGCCACCTCAGGTCAACCTACCTCATCATCGCCCGAGTGGTAAGAATAGATCCATCTACCCTTTCTCTCTCTCTCACGTGTAGACCCCACACGTCAACCACAATCCAAACCCCTAGATCCAATTACTCCCACATACAAGTGGGTCCCGCATGTAAGTGTCTTGATGCAATGAACCCGGCTCACCATGGACCTCTCCTATGTCGTAGACCCGGTTTGCTGTGAACCACAACCCTAGCTCATGGACTTGATCCATGGACCAATGGCCCACATGTCAGTCCCTCATTCTTTTCTGGAATTATTTTAATTCCCAAAAACCCTTTTTATCAGGTGGGTCCCACCTGACATCCTCTCAAAATTTTCCAAAAATCCAAAAAACAAAATATTCCAAGAATATTCCTTCGACCCCACCTGTCAGTCCCTCTCTCCCTTTTCTTTTTCAGTATTTTTCCTCCTCGCCAAACTTCCAAGAACCCGTTCTCACTCATCCGAACTCCGACTGAACCCACTCAAGTTTCTAAATTCAACTAAAATCAACCATTACCTTCCAGTACCTTTCAATTTCAATCTGGAGTTTATTTTATTTGTATTTTTGAAATTTTTTTGTATTTACGCTTTCTCTCTCGTTAGACATTGACACTCCAAAATCGTCCGAAGAAGCTGAAGGTCAAGGAAGTTCAAGCCCGAAAATAAAAGAATATGAGAGTTTCTATAGCAAGGCAAGTTCCGCTTTGATCATATTGCACCCAGTTCTACAAAATTACTTTGATTCAAATTATTGCATGCTAATTCAATTATCAAATATTTTACTATTTGGGATTAGCTGTGCAACCCATTTGAGTTATACCTACCTTGATGATTGTATGTCTTGAACATTTGTCACCTTAGTCTAGTTAACTACTAGTTGGTAATTATTGTAGAACCAACATGGGTTGGTTAGACATGATTAGTATGCTTAGCATTGCAACAGGTTATTGATATCATTTTGAAATGGTAAACTCATACTTGACAAAGTGATTATGAAATATCTTTGTGAAAAGTTGTGTGTTGTATGTTGTCACCTGTTGATGGCATGTATTACACTTAATCAACAGGGTGAGAAAAAAATTTAGACTAGGACGAGTGGGAATGTATGTGTGAATTGGTGGACTGTGTGTGGGAACTGTGTGAATCTTTGTGACTTAGTGTAGTAAATCGATAGTCTCGCCCTGGTCAATTAAGGACTTAACTTTGTGTACCATTGAACTGAGTCATATCGTACCACCGCATACCTGGTATGGGATAAGTCTAGCTTAGTAAGTTACGGAGTTTCAACATTGGCTACCTCAAGAGGTAGGTTAAACTTTCTGACAGGGTGGGGGTGTGCACTCCTTTGTGATGGGTTGCATCTATGGACGGTTTGCCGTTTACATGTCCAACGGTGCGCTCTGGGCCAACAAGCTATGTAAGGATTGGTTACTAGCTTTATGCTCATCAGGAAGGTCAATTGTTGAGATAAAGTTTTAGAAAGATTTTGTTATGATCTTTGTCGTCGCACGCCTAAGGAACCATGTTATTAGCCAACAGTACACGATGATTATACCTTGTGGATAAAGTTGTACAACCTCTGCAGAGTCTTAAACAATCTATTCGAGTCTTCGATCATGGACAATGCTCAAGATTTTACACGAGGGGTGGATTTTACAAAACAAAACCAGAAGGGAGGCTATGTGAATGAATTGGTTTAAGTTGTGTGAACTTTGTGAAAACTCTTATTTACTTATTACTATTATTGTTTCAACTTATGATTTCAATCTATTATTCACATTCAATTGAAAATGTCGCTTATTGCAAAATAACCTTACTAGTCATGTCCTTTGGAATAAGTCATCATCTATATTTGCATTATGTGGTACAACTTGTTGAGTATTCCATGTACTCACTCTTATTGTAAACAATGTTACTTGGTTGTTGAAGGCTACATCAGTGCATTGTTGGTCAACAAGGTCTACTTGAAGGATCACAGAGAAGTAGGTCGCGCTACCCCAGTCAATTGTCTGTGAGCTTATGGATGGGTTACATTGAAGTTATTCTATTTCCTTCCGCTGTAGCTTATTTGAGATATTCGTCTTCTAATGCATTAATTGTAAGCTTCGACCAAAAGGTCGTTACTCTGATAATAATTGTTAATTGCATATTTCTTTGTTATATTGGCATATGGAATAGTATTTCATCGATGTAGCCACTGTGTGCACCAGTATTATCCTGGACTAGTGTAGTATACACAAAGGGTCGAGATTTGTATATTCGGGTCCCGACAGAGAGGTCGTTACGTGAGCTCGGTTCATGGCGATGAGGCACTACAGCCACCATCCTCTCCCATACCCATTCCACCTGTCAACCTCACCTCTGGCAGCGCTTGCCGAAGGTGTGCCGGAGGTGCACCTCGACCACCTCTCCACTGGATTTGCATGTTGTCCTCACCAATGGCCAGAGGTACACCTCCTCTCCATCACCGCTACCAGATCTACACCGTCCTTGTCATCATCAGGTGCACACCTCCATGGGCGTCACCACGACCGCCAGATCGACTGTCACTGGTGATGAGAAAGACAGCTGGAGCTGGAGACAAAGATGACAGAGGCCACAGAGCTCTGATCCAGTGATGACGGATACCACGAGGCTCGAATCCGAGGGCAACGTCTTCCTCCCAACATCCGGCATGGTTGTCGACGATCGAGTAACCGATCTTACAAAATAAATAGAAAAAAATGGCAAAGAGTTCTTAGAAGAGAATGTAGCTACTCTTTATTGCAATGAACTGGATCTTTATAGAGGGTGCCTTAAGAAAGGCAACAGACTAGCCCTATATTACACAGTGTGTGTTGATTGCTATGCTTGAATTGTCTTCAAGTCACTAGGCCTTGTATTCTTCAATCTCCTATAATTCGATTGGATTGGATTTTATCTCCTCCCTTGATCTTCCTTTAAATAACTGACGAAGTGGTGGTAGTTACTCCTTGAAGAGGCGCCTTTTGGAAGTCTGATCCAATCGACGCTCTGACCCCTTCTGCCCCAACGACCACTCAAGAGGGTGGCTCCTTGGAGGTAAGAGAGGCATCAAAAAGAAATTTACATTTTTAGATGAAGTATTCCATCGGCAAACTAACTTTGTTGTATAATTAGGTGGGAGCAAAAAAGGATCCGCCGATTGAAATCATTGTGGTCGCGGATTCTGGAGTGGTCATGACCGACCAAGTTATTGCTGCTGATGCAACCGTCCTAGAGGTCGATGAAACCACAAACTCCGATCCGATGGTCAGAGATCTTATTCTCGACCAACTGCTCAAGGATATTTTTTTCGACCTCTTGTTGGAGGGTGCGAGGGGTCTAACTAGCCCTACCGGTTCAGAACCAGTGAAATCGGTCAAGAAGAAAAAGGAAGGCAAGCACCCTAGACTTTGCTCTAGGATGTTTCAAGATCAAAATCAAGAAGACCAGGTATATACACACGAAAAAGAAACTTATGTCAATACATACCTTCAATGTTTCTGAAATCTTGATTCTTCCTTTTCTTCTATTTTCATAGATCGGCTTGTGTTCCGATCATTTTCGATCAGAACACCCCTCAGGAGGAAACTCCTGAGGAAAGAGTGGTCAATCCAGCCCCCGAGCAGGTGGCAGCACCAGTGCCTTCTCAGGAACCTATGGCGGCCCCAACTCTGCCTAAGGAGGCAAAGGTTCCTGAAGGATCCAAGCAGGTTTCGACCACTGCTGGGATCGCTCAAGGAGAGGGGATTTCCTCATTTTTTGAGGAGGTCTCCTCATCCCAGCAACTTCCCCAGTTGCCCTCGGGTCTTCGATGATGAGAAGCTCAACGAGGCCTGGAAGAGAATTTTGGACCATCAGCTAAAGACGGGTCCTGATGCTGCCTACACTGAATATACGAACATAGCGATCCAGGTAAGCACTTACGACCATTCTTATAGTCTTTTTCTTCCAAGTTTATTAAAAAACTTAAAGAAGTTTGCTATTTATTGCATGTGGTGGATAATTTTGTTGTGGTCGGAGGACTGACACAGCGAATAACTAGTTTGGAAAAGAAAAAAATTTGAACTAAAAAGTAAGTACTTTTCTTCCTGAATTTTTCTTCCCGTTTGTATCTTGTTCTCCGTTGTTTATCAATTTCTTCTCTTGTCATTTTTTGACAGAATTAATGAATATTGAGACAGAGGTTATGGCTAAAGAATCCAAAATAACCAATCTTGAAGAGGTGTAAGGCCTACGACCGGTCAATCGAAGAGTGGTTGACCAAGTTCAATGAGGCCTCTCTCAAGCACAAAGAAGCCATCGAGGCTTCTGAGAAGATAGCTCAAGGTAACTGATCGTAAATTGGACCAGGTTTATTATGTGTTGCAATCATATTTCTTTAACTTTTGATCTACTCATGCAGAGCAAGTTCAAAAATCAGAAGAAAAAAAACTCTTAAGTTCAAGCATGACCAGGAGGCAGAACTAGAGCGGAGCCTTGAAGAAAACTCTTCGATATCGGATCGGGATCATGTCTGCCCTTTTTAGGAGATCCAGCGGAGAAGGTAAATTACCTTGGTCAGCAACTCGAAGATCTCCGAGGTCTGCTCACAACAACTCAGAGTAACCACGCGCAGACCATGAAGGATACCGTTGCTAATGGAGTTACCTTTGCTCTGGCAAAGCTTAAGGCCTTCGACCCCTCCATCAACTTCCAAGATGTTGAAGCGGACTTCAATTGTTCGGAGGATGACACAACCAAGATCTTCGAGGGAGTAAGACCCTTCGGAATGAAGGTTGCTAAGGAGATGCAGGTCGGGTCTCCATCACGTAGCGACCAGTCTGGTGGTCCCGAGCAATAGATGAATGTAATATAAGAATGCAAAAACTTATCTTTTATCATCAATAAAGTATGTCTTTATATTTTCAACTTTGATAGGTGTTCATATATTTTTCTAGCCCCCGACTGCTTGTGTAGTAGAAGAACTTACTAAGAAAGCAGTAGACCAAGAAAAAAGAGCATAAGTTGCGACCAACGTACAAAGTATGTGCTAATTATGTGGTAAAACTGATCGTAATAATACTAGAAAATATATTTGGTCGGAACCGGTGCATGATTTTGACTAGTTATAGATCTATTTTCATAACTGAAATACAAGTAGATCATTGTATGGCCGGAAGTTATTATAAGACGTGTCTTGATGAGAAGAAACTATGCAAGGGTGTATGTAGGAAAAAAACGATAAGTGTTCTTATTTATACTAAGTATCCATGCTGGTCGTAAAGGTTGCTAAGAATCAAAGACATAATTGACACTTCACCAAACGTATTTGTTCTCAAGTTCCGACTGGCAGCGAAGATCGTAAGAAAAGGACCATCGCTAGGAAACTCCTTCCAGCGGACAGGACCACATGCAGAGAGGAGAGATTTTGACTAGGAGGCTTTCCGTGTCCCGACCAGTAGCCAAAACAAGAGTAGGACAGAATGTTGAAATGAAAAAAGTTAGTCATTAAAAGCATGTAAGAAACTATATCAAGTTATCTGTGTTATGCTCCTTTACTTGTTTGCTTCTTTGAGAAAAGAGTGTATGGTGGCTCGTGAGAGCCATCACTGTGATGGTCACGATTATGACCTTTATGGCTTTTGACTACTATGTCAAGGCCAAAAAAAAAAGGTAAAAGAGACTCTTTGGAAGGATATCGGAGAGAAAATATGCCTTCTTCGACCAATTTAAACAACAATAGTGTGTGACTAGATAACGGATAATAGACATATAAACAATATCACTTATCAGAAAGGAAAAACATTTTCATTGAAATTAAAATTGAAATGGAAAAGAACAATTATACATAAAACTTACGCAATTAATCAATATTCCAAGAATTAGACAAGACACGCTCGTCTGACATAGCCAGTCGTACCGAACCATGTCTGGTGACTTCGACCACAGTGTGTGGACCTTCCCATTTGGGAGAAAGTTTGTTACGATTTGGCTGACTCTGAATTTATCTGAGAACTAGATCACTTACAGTTAGGCTGCGAGGTTGCACCTTACGACTGTGATACCTTCTCATAGCTTGTTGGTAGACTATCGATCGTATAAGGCCTTGGTTTTATCGTTCTTCAAGGAAATTGATGTCGTCGAGACGTTGTTCCGTTTGATCATTCTCGTTAAAACAATTAGTTCGAGTAGAGCCAATTTTTAGTTCCGGGGGAAGCATGGCTTCAACATTGTAAACCAGAAAAAAAAAATAGCATTTCACCAGTCGCACGACTGGTCGTGGTTCGAACAGGCCATAAGACAGAGGGAAGTTCTTGAACCTAAGCTCTTGACCATTGTATTAACTGGTCGAATACTCGGCGTTTTACCCCTTGTATTATTATACCATTAGCTCGCTCGACTGCCCGTTGCTCTGTGAGTGAGCAACAGAAGCGTAATGTATCTTGATACCTAGACCCTCGTAGAATTTAAAAAAATTCCCGCTTGTGAACTGGGTACCGTTATCGATGATTATATGACAAGGTAGACCAAATCGTGTGATCACACTTTTTGTGAGGAACCTCTTGACAGCCTTAGTTGTTACTTTAATAGCTGGCTCAGCTTCTATCTATTTTGTGAATGTATCAATCATTACAAATAGGAATTCAAAGCCTCCGGATGCTCTTGGAAAAGGTCCCAGAATGTCCAGTCCCCAGGTTGCAAAAGACCAAGAAAGGGGTATGGTCTGCAAAGCTTGTGCCGGATAATGTACTTGTCGACTGTGAAATTGATATTGTATACACTTCATCACAAGATTCTTTGCATCATAGAGGGCAGTTGGCCAGTAGTATCCTTGCCTGAAGGCTTTACCGACCAGTGTTCTGTAGGAATGATATGCTCCATAGACTCCTCCATGTATCTCGGAGAGTAGCTGTAACCCATCCACTTGAGATATACATCTCATCAACACTCCGTAAGCTCCCCATTTATAAAGGGTACAATCGATCAGAGTGTACGATTTAGCTTTTCGAGCTATACGATCGGCCTCTACATCGTCTTCAGGAATTATACCATAATGAAAATAACTATAGATTGATGTCATCCAATCACTACTGGGGTTGATCTGTACGACCTCCAGTGGAGCATCTTTGTTCTCAAAATTGTCGACCACCGAAGGTGTATCAAGTTACACGAGAAAAACTTTGGGCGGAACAGGTGACCTCGTGGAAGCCATCTATGCCAACTGGTCTGCCAGAAAGTTATCCTTTCTAGGAATGTATTGGATCTAAAAACCAAAGAAGTGCTTTTTGAGTTTCCATACTTCCGCCAAATAAGACGACTTCTTGGTACTTGAGCATTGATATTCTTTTCCAACTTGATTCACTACCAGTTGAGAATCGCCTTTCACTAGTAATCTACGAATCTCAAGCGCTCTGGCTGCTCAGAGTCCTGCCAATAAACCATTGTATTCTACTACGTTATTGATAGCAGGAAAGTTTAGTTGAATGACGTATTTAATGTGTTCTCCTGTAGGAGATATCAAGACAACTCTTGCCCCCGAGCCTTTGAGCATTAAGGAACCATCGAAGTATATTGTCCACTCATCGTGGTGTTCATACTGGGGACCTTGGGTGGGTTCAGGGTTTGTCCATTCGATAATGAATTCTGCTAAAGCCTAGGACTTGATTGCTGTTCGTGAGATGAAATGGAGGTCGAACGCCCCAAGCTCGACCGCCCATTTTGCTATTCGTTCTGATGATTTCTTGTTTCCAAGAACTTGACCAAGAAGGTATTCAGTTGGTATGACCACTCCGTGGGCTTTAAAGTAATGTCTTAGTTTACTCGAAGACATAAGAAAACCGTATAGCAACTTTTATACTTATGGATATCGTTCTTTTGGTCCATGTAAGACTTCGCTTACGTAATATACTGGTTGTTGGATGTTGTCATGCTCAACGATCAGTACAGCACTAACTGCCTGTGGTGTTGCCATCAGGTATATCAGCAATATTTCTCCCGATCTTGGAGATACTTAGATCGGGGCACTCATAAGGTATTTTTTGAGCTCCTTAAAGGCGTCGTTTTCTTCCTTAGTCCATTCAAAACTTCCTTATTTCCGAAGAATCTTAAAGAAAGGTAATCCTTTCTCTCCTAATCGTGCTATGAAACGACTTAGCGCTGTCATACAGTTGGTTAGTCTTTGGACCTCTTTCTTTGTGGTCGGATGGCACATCTGGTCGATGGCTGATATTTTACTGGATTTGCTTCAATTCCTCTAGCCGAAACTAGGAATCCAAAAAACTTTCCAAATGATACTCCGAACACACACTTTTCTGGATTTAACTTAAGGTTATGCCTTCTTAAGTTATTGAAAGTTTCGTGTAGGTCGAGAATATGGTCACCTCCATTGATGCTCTTTACGACCAAGTCATTAATGTAGGCTTCTAAATTTTGACCTATCTGAGGACTAAAGGTTTTTTTTTTGCATTATCCTTTGGAAAGTTGCACATAATTTTTTAGACCGAATGGCATCTTGATGTAACAGTAAGTATCATATGGTGTGATGAATGAAGTTTTCTCTTCATCATCTTTACTCATGTTAATCTGGTGGTATCCTGAATATACATCTAAAAACTTAACAACTCACACCTAGAAGTAGAGTCTACAACTTGATCAATGCGTGAAAGGGAAAAGTCATCCTTCGGACAAGCTTTATTAAGATCTGTGAAGTCAATACACATTCGCCATTTTCCATTACTTTTCTAACCATTACAGGATTACGAGCCACTCTGGGTGGTCGACTTCATGAATGAACCCAGCCTTAAGAAGCTTGTTAATCTCTAACTGGATTGCCTCCTTCCAATCTGGTGCAAAACACCTTAGCTTCTGCTTGATCAGTTTTTTGTTAGGCTGGAGAGCTAGCCTGTGCTCGATCATCTCCCTAGGGACTTCGGGCATATCGGATACCTACCAGGAGAGTACATACAAGTTTGCTCGGAGGAAGGAGACGAGCGACTCTTCCTATTTGAGGTTGAGTCCTGCCCCGACCAGTACCTTTTGGGTATATGCCTTAGCATTTCCTGATCGAGATGTGTTTGGACACTTCCCGGAGAAGCGCCTTTGTCTAGCGGAAGGTTTTGGAGCCATTTTTGGTTTCGAGTGCTTGACCTTTGTGGAAGGTGGATTAGTATCCCTGGTCGAAAGTTCATCGACCAGTTCCAAGGATTAACGATCGTATGCGTATGCCATCTTTCTATCCCCTCGAACCGTTATGACCCATTTTGGCCCAGGCATCTTTAAACTCTGATAGCCATAATGCGTAGCTATCAAGAATTTTGCTAATGCAGGACGACCAAGTATCCCATTGTATGCAGTTTCAAAATCTACTACATCGAATGGAATCTTTTCTGTTCGGAAGTTTTCTGGTCTTCCGAACGTAACCGGTGGGGAGAGTTGCCCTATTGGTTTAGCAATAGATCCTAGAACTATGCCATAAAAGGCATACTTCACAGGCTTTACTTTTGACCTGGGAATTTGCATTTCTTCTAATACTCCCGTAAACAGAATATTTAAAGAGTTACCACCATCTATCAGAACTCGATTAACTTTGCAATTATTAATAGTATGCTCAACAATAATAGGGAACCTACCTAGTCGAGTTGAAAGGATGAGGCAGTCTTCTTTGTTGAAGGAGATAATTGTCTCCGACTACCTAGATGGCTTGACGATGATCGGAGATTTGGCGAGGTTCACTTCTCGCTCCATGGCCTTAATTCATACAAGGATGATCCACCAAAGATCATATCAACTGTGTGTTGCGGCTCCTGGTACTCTATTTCCTCATCGCCATCCTTGTCCTTCTTGAAGCTTGGCTCTCTGAACTCTTATATAGACAGGAAGGGACCTTTACCTGCATAATAGTCCTCCAGCTTTTTCTGCCAGACTCGGTAGGTACGCAGATCATGCCCTGCCACCTGATGAAGTGGACATCACTTCTTATTCTTGTTATATTCATCGGTTGGAGCCTTTGCCTTGTTCTGACCGGGATAATCTTTTTTGCCCTTGGTAAACTTTTTTAGAATTGCAAGGACCTCCTTGTTATCGGGCTTGCGATTCTTCTTACCCTTGAGAGTCTTTTTATGCTTTTTCTCTAGTTTATCCAGGCTAGGTTGAGGGATCTTCTCCTTTTTATCAATGTATTTACTCCATTCGACCGCCTCACCGACGGCTGCATACCTATCTGCCATGTTAAAAAGTTCGACGGTTGTTCATGGATGATTCATTGCAATGTCTTCCGTAAACCTTCGATTTCTTAATCCTGCCTTAAAAGCCTAAATAACGGATGAGTCTGCAATCTTAGGAATAGAGTTACAGACCTAGTTGAACCTCTTAATGTATTGTCAAAGAGTCTCGTTATGTTATTGAAAGTTGGCAATTAATAAGTCGCCGAGCTACTCGAAAGTGTAGATTGATCCGACTGGTAAGTTGAGCAATCAAGACTGGGCAAATCCTTCAAGGACCATGGGCAAGTAGTTTGCCATCACGTTGTCATCACCACCAGCTGCTCTGATGTAGGTAGTGTAGATCTGGAGAAATTCTAACAGGTTTTGAGTTCCATTGAACTTCTCCATATTTGTTGTTCGGAATTTGTCCGACCAGCGTATAGCTTGGAGCCCTGCTGAGAAGGCTCGACAACCTGTAATTGAGTCATAGTGCTTTCTTTGGAAAGGAGCCGGATTGTAATCTATTGGGGACCAGTTTCTCAAGTTGGCATGCCGAGTATCTGGTGTCCCGATCCGGTCGTGGACGTTAGTTCGCTGTCTGCGACCGACTGCCTGGTTCAGGTGATGCCAAAGATCACCCGGAACAAGTAGTGGCTCCTCATTATGAGGGGGGGGTGGCTTCATGAAAGAGTTGTCTTCCCTCGTGACTCCCTTGTCAGAATCTTTGAGGAGGTCTTGGTGTCGATCGGTCTCCAATCTCACCATGCCGACTCCTGCTAAGGGAGGAACATTGGGACAAAGTCAAGGTTTGACTTTGCGAATTCCATTGTTCTCGGTACCTTTTTGTACGTTGTGTGGTTTGTTGAAGGATCTCTGATACTTGTCCTGCGAGTTGAACATATCCTGGGGTCTCTGCTAGAGCAGGGTTAGGATTATTTAAAATGTCCTGAACTCATTGCAGGTTTTGAATCGTTACTGAAGGTCTTGAAGGATTTTCGTAGCAGAAGATGTTCGATGACCCAAACTACCTCATGACCTTGCGGCTTGCCCTGTCCAACCCATCATGCGTCGTGGGGTAGAAACAGGCGAATTAACTGATCGATGTCCATTAGTTCGATTTCCTCCGCCATTTGGTGCTTGAGTGCTCGCACGATTTTCACTAGCAGGTGGTGGCGGGTTAAGCTATGGAGGATCGTGCACGATATCTTGATTGGTATCTCTGATTGTGTTAACCTCGTGCCTCCAACAGCGGTCTTTCGACGAGCTCCCGTCGTAGCTAAAGGAGAGTCTTCCAGTACTTCAGCAAGGAGCCTCCACGATGGGGAGTGGTCAGAGATTACCATCTCCAGTAAGCGTTGTGGTGGACTCAGCCTGATCCGGTAGATTGCCGACCGTATGCTGAGTTTTATCATTCCCACTTTGCCTTCGACCAGTGGTGACTTCATTAACACCCTCACCAGATGTCGGTTGGCCTTTGAAATACGTAGGAGCCTTTGGCGAATACTGATCGCCCATGACTGTATCGAGAGTACATTGATCCTCTAATCGCAGTGTTAGACTTTTGTCATCGTTCTTGCCGGTTGAAAGAACTGGGCTTGTAGAGGCGTTCAGACATTCCGAACTGGTCGGAATGATCAACTCCTCTGGGAGCGCCATGGATGGTGGCGGTGAACCCTCCTCCATCCGGTCGATCTCGTTTGTCTCAGTGAGTGGCGAGCTGGCAGCTGAAGAGGATGATGACGACATTACGTCATATTCTATGGCGCAAATGCATGCGTCTATGTCGATGTCGGAGTAGTCTGCCAAGTCGAACTAGTTTTTCTCATCCCAAGTTTCTGCTATGATCGCATGAGCGATAACGGAACAAAGGGAGATTGAGGATTGCTGAGCGAAGAAGTCTTCGAGGACTCAAATGCCTTCTTCCCCACTGACGGCGCCAGCTGTCGATGATCGAGTCGCCGATCTTACAAAATAAATAAAGAAAAATGGCAAAGAGTTCTTAGGAGAGAATGGGTCTGCTCTTTATTGCAATGAACTAGATCTTTACAGAGGGTGCCTTAGGAAAGGCAACAGACTAGCCCTAAATTACACAGTGTGTGTTGATTGCTATGCTTGGATTGTCTTCAAGTCACTAGGTCTTGTATGCTTCAATCTCCTGGAATTCAATTGGCTTGGATTGGATTAGATTGGATTTTATCTCTTCCTTTGATCTTCCTTTAAATAACTGACGATATGGTGGTAGTTACTCCTTGAAGAGGCACCCCTTGGAAGTGTCGTGTCTGATTAGAGAAACGATGGCAGTTGGCCAAAAGCCAACTGACCAGCGGTTGATGTCAGTGGGAGATATAACCATACCGTGGTTATTGTTAGTGACTTAGGGCTGTAAACGTCATGTGGATTCGAGCAAATATGACACGTGGTCCATTCATCACACGATAAGGAATATACTTGGAATAGGATCCAAATATCAGTTCATTGCTTCTACAAGTAGTCATTTGGTCGGGGATAAGGTACAGGATCTCGTCCGACCGGGGGTACCCATAATGTAACCTCTGGAATCCTCACGACCATGGGGTCATTAGCCTTAGGGGTTACGACCACGAAGGAAGTGCGATCTTTAATTAAATAAATTAATATTTAGAGATTTAATCCTCGTCCGTGGTCTCGCCAGGGAGCTCCAAATCTGGCCATGGCAACTCTGAATCTGGGCACAACAGGCCTAGATCTGGCCATGGCACTCGCCGAAGGTGCACCTCGATTGAGTCACCGCCAAAGTCCTCTCCGCCGGGTTTGTCCATCCCTACCGCAGGTACTCATCCTCGTTTCTCTCTCTCTCATCTTTGTCATTGGCCACCAGAGGTGCCTGTCTGGGCCACCGTGGTGCATCTCTGCCCCATTATAGCGGCAGGGCTCGTCCTCGTCTCTCTCTCGTCTTCGTCGCCAGCCACCGACAGTACAAGTCCTAGTTGTCGTGGTGCATCTCTACCCCATGCACGCTGTCGTGCTCCATCTCTGTGCATGTCCTCGTCAATAGCCATTGGAGGTGTACGCGGCCATCGCCGACCACCATATATGTACGTTGGTGTCGCCGGTGATTGTTCAAGATTTTTTTGTGTGAAAATATCTATTTGCACTGTAGACTACATGTGTTGTAGAATTTAAGTGTATGTATTGTGCAATTCTAGTGATTGTTGAAGTTTTTTTTTCAAATTGGGTGTGTGTGTACGTGTACAGTAAATTCACATGGTGTAGATCAAAAGGCGCCATTCGAAATACAAAATTCAAAATAGAGGAAGTGCCATCTCATGTCAGATTAACATTTAAACAACAATACAAGGATTAAACTATGCTTATACTTCTAAAAATACAATACCTAGCACGAATCTTGATGCATAGCGGATGACTGAGATTTCAGGTGTAGGTCCTTTCAGATGGACCATTGCATTTCCAGTGCTTCTGTGCTCCAAATGACATGCAGGGATCCAAGAAACACACTAATATATTGACATGCAGGGATCAAACATTCAGGTGAAAAAAGTAGCGATAACTTTCAGTTTATGTGGCCTTTTTGTTTAATGCGGTGATTGATAACTTGGATTTAAGAGAGATTGCTTTATCAGGTAGGCAATATACCTGGGTCAATTCTTTAAATAATCCAACCATTGAAAAGTTGGATAGAGTTTTAATGAATTTAGATTGGGAGATTAAATTTCCGTTGGCCACAGTTCATGCGCTTGAAAGATCCTTATCTGATCACACGCCGTTACTTTTGACCACCCAAGCGGCTTCTTTTAGCGGAAGGCAACCGTTATTTAAATTTGAATTAGGGTGGTTGGGTAGGGAGGGCTTTAGAGAGATGGTGGCTGATGTGTGGCGAAAAGATGTTCGGAGTCTTTCCACCTTGCAAACTTGGCAGCTTAAGATTAGATCTCTCAGAAGTTTTCTTCGTGGTTGGGCTAAAAATACCAGTGGAACGTATAAAAAAGAAAAAATTGAGCTTAATTTATTAATTGAAGAGCTTGATAAAAAAGCTGAGGTCGTGAGATTATCTGACCATGAGCTTAAGCTTAAAAGGGTTGCTAATGAGAGATTGGCGCTGCTTCTAAGAGAAGAAGAGATCAAGTGGTATCAGAGATATAAAGCAAAGTTTTTGTTAGAAGGGGATCGCAATACGCGATATTATCATTTGATTGCGAATGGGAAGCATAGACGTCATAGAATTTTTCAGCTCGAACAGGACGAATGATTAATTCGGGGTGATGTACAATTAAAAGAGTATATCACTAATTATTACAAATTTTTATTTGGACCTTCCGAAGCTAATCACCTTTCTATGGTTGATTCTAATGTGAATGATATACCTCAAGTTTCTGAGGTTGAAAATGAGTTACTTACAGAATCTTTCTCTGAAAAAGAGGTGAAGGAAGCTATTTTTCAAATGGACCATAACAAAGCACCTGGGCCAGATGGTTTTCCGGCCGAGTTCTATCAGGTGTTTTGGGTTGTCATTAAATATGATTTGCTAGCTATGTTCCACGATTTTCATAAGGGTTTGCTTCCTCTCTATAGCTTAAATTTTGGAATCATTACTTTGCTTCCCAAAAAAGCAGACGCTAAACAAATACAACAGTACAGACCTATTTGTCTCTTAAATGTTAGTTTCAAAATATTTACAAAAGTTGTTACTAATAGACTTATAGGGGTGGCGCAAAAGGTGGTTAGACCTTCCCAGTCAGCTTTTTTGCAGGGAAGATTTATTCTAGATGGGGTTGTTGTTCTCCACGAAACCATTCATGAATTACATAATAAGAATTTGGATGGTATAGTTTTCAAAATTGATTTTGAGAAAGCTTATGACAAGGTTAAATGGCCTTTTTTAATTCAAACTTTAAGGATGAAGGGTTTTTCTGCTAAGTGGTGCTCTTGGGTAGAAAGTATAGTAAAGGGAGGGAGTGTTGGAATAAAAGTTAATGATGATCTTGGCTCCTTTTTTCAAACTCAAAAAGGTCTTAGGCAAGGTGATCCTATGTCTCCAATTCTTTTTAACATTGTAGGGGATATGCTCGCCATTTTCATCTCTCGTGCTAAAGAAGCAGGCCTTTTATCAGGCATAGTTCCTCACCTGATTGAGGATGGTTTGTCAATTTTACAATATGCTGATGACACGATCCTCTTTTTGAATAATGATTTGGAACAAGCAAAAAATCTAAAACTTATCCTTTGTGTTTTCGAGTTTTTATCGGGTTTGAAGATTAATTTTCATAAGAGTGAGATCTTTTGTTTTGGGTCTGCCAAAGCTGTTCAATCTCAGTTTACTCTGTTGTTTGGTTGTCAAGTGGGTGCGTTTCCTTTCAGGTATTTGGACATTCCTATCCACTATAAAAAAATTAAGGAATAGTGATTGGAAAGGGGTAGAGGACAGGTTTGAGAAGAAACTTAGTAGTTGGAAAGGAAAGAATATGTCGGTGGGGGGGACGGTTAGTACTTATTAACTCGGTACTAAGCAGTCTGCCTATGTTTATATTTTCTTTTTTTGAAGTTCCTAGACAAGTCCTAAAGCGTCTAGACTTTTATCGATCTAGATTCTATTGGCAGAGTGACAATCACAACCGTAAATACAAACTTGTTAAATGGAGTGTAGCTTGTTCGCCTAAAGAGCATAGCGGCTTAGGCATTTCAAACTTAGACGCGAAAAATAAAAGTTTACTTGGAAAATGGTTATTTAAACTGCTGAATGAAGAAGGCGTTTGGCAATCGTTGATAACTAGGAAGTATTTGGGTGACAAAAGTCTCTCTCAGGTGGTTAAAAAACCTGGGACTTCTCAGTTTTGGTCGTGTCTTATGAACATTAAAGATCAATTTCTTCGTTTTGGGTCTTTCCTTATTCAAAATGGAAAGCAAATTAGGTTCTGGGGAGATATCTGGTTAGGTAATTCTCCGTTAAAAAGTCAAATATTCTATTCTTTATAATGTGGTAAGGAGGAAGGAGGATACTGTGGTAAATATTATGAGAATATCTCCTTTCGACGACCTATTATTGGACCCAAGTTACATGCTTGGAATGAGTTAATTTTGAGAATTGCTAATTTACAGTTAAACTCTCAAAAGGATATCTTTAAATGGAATTTAAATAAATCTGGTATGTTTACGGTCAAATCTTTCTATGGGGCTCTAATTAACAATGGTCGAGTCCCTATTAGGAATTTATTTTGGCTAATCAAAATCCCCTTAAAGGTTCAGATTTTCCTTTAGTATCTCAAAAGAGGGGTCGTGTTAACTAAAGATAACTTGCATAAAAGAAATTGGAGGAGAAGCAAGAAGTGTGGTTTCTGTATTAAAGAAGAAACAATTCAACATCTTTTTATTGACTGTCCCCTTGCGCGTCTCATTTGGTGGGTTGTCGGTTGTGCGTTTAATCTATCACCTCCTTTGAGTATAACAAACATGTTTGGGCATTGGTTAGCCGGAATTCCAAAAGTTTTAAAGTCACAGCTCTTGGTGGGAGCTAGTGCCTTATGTTGGTCTATCTGGCTATGCCGGAATGAGGTTGTTTTTAATACGAAGATGGTTACTAATCCATTGCAGGTTATCTTTTTTATCAGACATTGCCTGAGGCCTTGGGCAAATATGCAGAAATCGAACCAGAAGGAGGCTATGTTGGCCGGCAGCGACCGTCTGGAGGTGGTGGCAAAACAAATTTTCAGTGCTCATAGGTGGTGGTCTAGTTACAGGATTTGTATTGATTGAATTTACATTTCAGTCATCATTTGCTTGTAAGGTTTCATGTTTTGTTAAACTATTTGGCTACTTCGGTGCTTTAAACTTAATAATAAATTAGACTGTGTATATCTACACAGAGGCCGAGAGAGATTTCCTCTTCTATTATCTAAAAAAATTGAGGACTGCTCTGAAGTCTCTGCAATGTTCCTTTTAGCATAGCATACAATCATTTTCCATATCATTTTTTCAGAAGAACAGGGCATCTCATCTAGAATATTGCATCTCTGGGTCAGATTGCACAAAGGGACACCTACCAGAACTGTTTGCTATGATTTTGCCCGTGGATATGCACTAATGCACAGGCAGCTCCGTGCTCCTGCCTCACATTGTTGTGATTAAAAATATACATATATATAAACTCTTCACAAAGAGCAAAACTGTAAATCTATCAACTGACAAATACTTGCAAGAGAACATATGGCAACATTACGAGTGTAAACTTGTGTTCACTAGATGAAGAACAGCATCATTTCCAGCCCTTTTAGCATTTCTCTGTACAATGGTCACATGTCATCAACTAACAGCTCTCAAACACTACACACTGGTACTCTGATGAACCAATTCAGAACTAGGTGTAACACATCCTGCCATTCAAATGAAACATGACATTGATTGCTGTCTACGGTGGGATGCCGCCGCTTAGTTGCCAGCATTGATTCCAAAAATCCGGACCTTGTGCATGTTCGGTAGTTTGGCAACAACCAGCACAGTGACTGCAAGGGTGTTGAGAAAGAGCATAGGATGTTGATAGTCCGTGGTGTGCGAAGCTATCAAGTACCTGCAGAGGAACAGAGCCAACCCCATAATTAATGCGGACGATCACTGAGACAAATAAAAGACAATAGATAAGGGGGCAAAAGAAATAAATGGCCAGCATATCAAGTGGTTGGGAATATAAGAGAGAGAAAAAAGTGACTATTTGTCCACGTAATATTAAAGGCTTCACAGATTGAATTGACAGGTCAGGTCAGTTAAGGAAAACCAGATAACTGAACTACAGAAAATTCCTGTGGTATCCTAATTTTGGAGAGCGAAACTAGAAAATGCACAAGTCACAAGTGAAACTGATTTTTTGAGCAAACTATTCATAGTGTTCCCCCCAAAATAATAACAATTAGAAGCATGTTAAACAAAGCATAAATGTTCTTTTTAAAAAAATAATAGTTTGACGACAAGATTATCAGCCTAACATAAGAACCATATTGGGATTAATTTTGTCTTTTACATATCATGGATATAAGAGGACAATTATGTGTTAAGTTCCCTCATCGGTATCATAGTAAACAAATAATAATGCCACATGAAAAGCATATATGTTTCTTTAAGTGCAGGTACAACTTAGCATGCATGTATAAAACAGGAGACAAGCATGTGGAACAACCTGATGTAGTACATTAATATTTATGAGAAGTTAAAACTTTTTTATAAAAAAACGACAATAGAAAAAACAGAAGCCACATGGAAAGATCAGTTTGTATTTAATTTCCCTTAAATAATAAACTGTAACACACAAAAATCATCAGACGCAAGGCATGACCAAAAGCCAATAGAATCTCAACGAAGGCTCTCATGTGATGGAAATGGAGATATAATGTGCACGTTATCTCAGATTTTAATGTTTATGAACTACAGCTAGAAACAGATTCCCTTATACATGGCAAAAATGTGAGGTTCTATCTTCAAGTCCAAGAGCTATGCATTATGCATAGTTCAAGCCAACTAACTACTAGTTTGTGGAAATTACTTTGCCAAAAAAATATCTTCTCAGTATAGCAGGTATTGATTTTTTCCATCATAATTCGTATTAAAAAAAATAGTGTTCTAAAAACAGGCCTACTAGGCCATATACTCGGCCATATACAAGTAACAGGAGCCCTACCTATTAGCCGGTTATACCGTATAATCGGGCCGGTTATACCGCATAATAGGCCGATTGTGCCGTGTAATCACTACTAGGTGGGGTGATGCCGAGTACCTGTTACCGATTTTAAAAACCTTGTAAAAAACGATTGATCCGGGCAGTCCACTCATATAGGAAAAATCTAATAGAAGCAAGCAATTTAATCAACAGAGTAACCATGGGCTTTAAGCCTTTAAGCCCTTAATTATCTTCTCAGACTATTCGCAAGCCCAACATGGAATTGGAGCTAAGAAACAAGGCCTTTCAAAAAAAAATGGTGGCCAGGCCCAGCTTCTTCCATAGAAACAGTGAAAAGAAACAAGGCATATCTGATATTGATAGGTTGTTGGGCTGGTAACTGCATTTGGTTGCAATAAACATGTCTTCGTGCAGTGTTTCCACTAATGGTTAGTTTTTTGTCTAAGATCTAAGCAACTGGCACAATCAGTTGTGGCCGCTTTTGATTATTTCCCCTGAAAGAGCCGACCACAAGTGTGGCACCCAAAACCAAGTACTTGACCAGTTTGTCGCTAAGTTTAGTCACCAGTGAAACATGTGCATAATCCATTATCGAAGTCAATAAAGTCAATAGTACGAGATTTCTGAGAAAAAACATTATGGGCAAAGATAAGGCCATGATAAATTAAGATATATATATATAAACATGCAAGCACCAAAGTACACGGGATGGACCAAGGATTGAAATCTCGGTACCCGTGGAAATCCCGGTTGGACACCGGTAACAGTAACCGGCCGGTTACCGGAAAACCCAGAAAAAAAACGTTTGAAATTCGAAAAGTGAAATTTGAATTGAGGATTTTAAAAACCGGTTACCGGACCGGTAACCGCCAAAAACCATAAAAAGCGGGGAAAACCGGAACCAAAACTGGAAAACAGAGAAAACCAACTTATGGGTAATTAGCAATTGGAATAATACAGATATTAATTAGAAAGTGTTTAATGAAGTACATATTTAGCTCATACAATACGTAATCTAGCATATTTAGCTCATATGAAGTGCAAACCGGCCGGAACAATAATTCAACATATTTAGCTCATACAATGCGTAATCTAGCACAAAAAAAAGCCTAAACCAACCTAAGAAGTGCATTACACAGTCAAAAATTCAAATTAAAAATTAAAAAATTTCGGCTGGTACTGTTCATCCCAGTCCCCACCGGTAAAACCAGTAACCGTCAGGATTTTTATCCTTGGGATGGACCATATAAGTAGGCTTTCTCAGATGTCAGACCATTGTAATAATTAATCACATGTGATCCTTGCTGACAAATTTCTCCAAAAATGCAAGAACATTTGTTGACAAATCATAGTTCCCTGATTGATTGTTGCTTGCACCAAATTATCACATATTCATACTTCACAGAAATAGAGCAATGACCAAACCTTCCAAATGTATAATACTGTGACTATGCTAGTTAGATCTAGACTAACTATTGACCTTGCATAATTAATGAAACTGCCTAGTATTTACTGACTAGACAGAATCAATCATTGCGCAAATATCAATCCATGTAATAGTTCCTTGCAAGAGATGTTGTTGTAAAGAGTGTAAAGCAAAAATGAAAAAAGAAAATAATTGCTATAGATTTACACTTACAGGACCACAGGAACCACAGTCAGAAATTTCCTGTTGCGAGTAAGTTGCTTGCCATTGTCCATTTGCTCCCACCAAGTCAATGTATTATACATCCCCTGGTCATCAGCAAATGGAGTTCCCTTCTTCCAGTGGAAAAAGTGGTATGTAATCTGAAACGACGATTCAATTAGGCAAGCAGTGGCAATAGAAAGAAGTCTAGCTGAAGTCTGTATCAAAAGAAATGCCATACTATAATCTTTTGAAACAAATAGTGATATCTTTCTACTTCCAGAGTTGAATGTTGGGCTAAATAAAAGAACTACAACAATGAGGTAAACTAAAAAATTTCCATGGAAACAGTCATGACTATTTGACTAAATGCAAGTTATTTATTCGGCTGTTATGTAAGAACTGAACAGCCATCGAACCAGAGTACACTTCAGGGGAAGGTTAATCTCAGCACCAATGCATGACCTGGCTTGAACTTATTCCCTAATACTACTCAGCGCCTCTTTTTGTGTTTTGATGGTGCTCCTGCTCCACAGTGATCAGGGAAATGCTACGGATATACATACTCACCTAGGGTGCACCAGAGACAATACATTAAGCTTGGAAATGTGACAAACAGTGGTTACCAATTTCACACTACTATCCGGGAATACATGAACAACGTATAACAAAGAGAAAGTCCATAACAAAAACATCCATAATGAAGGTAACACTGCAAAACTATCTGAATTCTGAACTAACGCATCTTTGAAAAATTGGAAATGTGTCTCAGCAGGAAAGAATAGTAATAAATATTATGATCCATTAACAGTATGTGTGCAGTTAAGCACCACCACCATGACTGTACTCAGACCTGGACTACCCTCTTCCTCCAATGTACTCTGGTATTTACCTACATTTCATTCTCCCAGCAGGGGCATACCTCTGTTTGACTATTTTAACCCTTTGTGGATAGAAAGGGCAGGCTACTACTGATACTTATCATGTCTGCACACCCATAACATGCAAAATGGTGTTGAGCAGAAACCTGAATGTTTTGAGGTTCAGAAATCCTACAACGCCACGATGCATGGACTGAAATGCAGGCTAGCATATAGGTTTGAATTCCATTCAGCTCAAGCTATAGACAGTACTAGCTAGAACGCGAATTACGAGTGTTGAGCCATTGCCTAGAAAGATTAAGCCAAATCTTTTAGTTGACGGAATTGGCTAATGCTAGCACCAATTTTCAGCTAGGGGAGGCAATACGTAGGCAGACGGCAACTGCTAGATGCAGCAATCCATCCTATTAATTCCTAACCTCGTGAAATGAATAATCGAGCTAATCTAGCACGAACCCGCCCGTCCTTCAGACCCACGGGGGAGCCCAAGACAAGCAGCCAATGCGCAATCCTAATCCCAATTCCAGAAGAACCGAAGGGAAAAAGGGAAAGAGACGATACCGCGAAGTGGGCGAGGTTGACGAGAGTCCAGGCCATGCCGGGCGTGCAGCCGAAGACGGAGAGGACGAGGAGCCAGGAGAAGAAGAGGATGAGGATGTAGGTCGTCCACACCCCCGGGTACATGAACCACTCCGTGTTCTTGTTCAGATCCGCCGGGGGCAACGCCTGCACGTACAGCTTCGCCATCGATCGAATCCACCAAACCCCTCTCTCCCTCACGCGCGCGCTCTGTGCGCTCCGTCCTCCGGCTCGGCGTCTCGGAAGAACTGCGCGCTAGCCGCGGGCTGTAGCCTGTATGCTGCTGCGGTCCGAGGGGTTGGAAACTTGGAATGATATATAGGACTGGGGGCTTGCAGTGTTGGTCAGCGCGGAGGAGGAACCGAAGAAGAGGAAGGTTCAAAGATGGGGGCACAAAATTATTATGCGAGGAAGGCAAGGCAGGCAGGAGGGCGAGAGGAGCGGAGAGAGACGGAGACGAGCAGTGCTGGCCAACTGAGCGGCCCGGCCCGGCCCAGGCACGCGCGGGTACGGTTCACATCGGCCCGCGTAAGAATCGTGTTGTACTGGACCGGACCACGTGCCTGGATAGCAGCCTAGCACGACCCGAAGGATCGTGTCATACTGGTACGAGCTTGTTTGGCCTGTCGGGTCATGTACAACTCACTTAGTCCGAAAAACTAAAAAAAAAAAATTAGAAAAAATTAGAATAATGTGTAGAATTCATAAATAAGTATAAAAGTTGTAAAAAAATGAGACAAGTATATTGAAGATATAACAAAGAGCTTTATTAATATTGAAATAGCTACATCGTTAAAGCCTTTATCAAATAAAACTTCAACATGAAAAAACATTGCTAAAGGAAAAAAAGAGTATAACATATAGCTCTACATTCATCTTTGTTCTAAGTGTTATTGTCGAGGTATAGATTTTCGAACACGTCCGACAACTCTGTATTTTGCACAGAATGTTATGTTCGCGAATCAGCTTGTTCCTACTTTCCAGTCTTTTACGGTTAGAAGTATCTTCATCATCTCACTCGTGAGATATGTTCTTCTCTCCTCCAATATTATTCTAAAAAGACTAAAAGCAGACTCGGAGGAAACCATCAAGACAGGAACAGTTAAGACATCACGTGCAAGTATGGATAACACGGGATATGTTAACTTATGAGCATGGCACCATTATAAAATTTTGAAGTCTTCTGAGTTGAAATCCACCATATCACTGTCTAGATAGGTGGATAGTTCCCCACTCGAAGTTGTTCTTGGCTGAGCAGGCGACGCTATAGAAAAAGAAGACCTAGACCTAGAGGAAGAGTCACCAAAGATCTTGTCCCATATATTTGCCTTGCTACTTAAGGCGGGGACTACTAGAGGTCGTTGCAAGCGGATTCCTCAGAAATTATTTTCATACCTTTGGTAAACATCGTGTAATCAAGAACGAATTTTTCCAAAATAGTTAGTATAGTCTAACCCTGTAGTGTCACTAAGAAGATCAAGTACATTAGCAAATACTTCAATTTTACCTTTAGGATCTAAAATAAATGCATATAGGAAAGGGATTTTTCTCCAATATTTAAGGTATTTAGTTTTTATAGCAACAATAGTCTCGTGTAAAACTAAGTCATTTTCATACATTTTCAATTGAGTATCAATCTATAAAATACTATACATAATGATAGGAGATGTTGGATAGTAAACAGTGGACAAAGCAACAGTGGCCTCATAAAAAATTTCTAAAAACTGTAGTATCTTCTCAGCAACGAACCAATGTTGCTCAATCAATAGTATACTACCATCAATGCTCTGATAGTGTGTTTGAATAAAAACAGAAAAAATGCTCTTATACGGTAAAAAACTCTTAAGCATCAGGTAAGTATAGTTTCATCTTACCGGCATGTTCAAATCGAACTTTCTTGGACGTATACTCATTACCCTGCATAAATTCTTATATGTTGTTATTCTTACGTTAGAATTATTTAAAAAAAGACATCGCATTGCGAAAAGATTTAAGATACACATCCAACCTCTTCAAACTGGATTTGACTATAAGGTTAGTAATATAATAATCGCATCGCTGATGTAGCAAGAAAGAATCGGTGTATGTACTGAAAACTGGAATAAGAATATCCATGGTCTTAGAGTTCGCAACAGTATTGTCTAGAGTAACTATGAATATTTTGTTTGTAAGACCAAAGTCTTTCACAACTTTGATAATACAGTCTGTAATATTCTCATCCGTGTGTGCTACATCAATTAATTTGAAACCTATAATTTTTTCTCCATTACCCGGTCATCATTAATATAATGAGCAATTACACTAAGATAATCCTCCCTAACACAGCCACTCCATATGTACGAGGTCAGGACCACTGAAAATATGCACGTAGCAAATTTATCGCAGCTTTCATTATAGTATTTTACTAGATTTTTAGTTGTTGTCTGTCTAGAAATGGAAGAGAATCTATTATTATGCGCTGTTCTAATGTAAGTTTGAAAAGCATTAGACTCCTCAAAGGCTAACAGTAAATCTTTGAAAGCAATTAAACGATAGAGAGATTGGCGGGCTACCTCCGGATCGTAGTCCCAACTACGTACTGTACTATCGGGCTTGTACTGCAGCTACGTCTACCTTACCACCAATCCTTGCTTGGCCTTACGTCTTGTAGCATGCCTTTGCAAGTGCCCCGTTCCTCCTGTAGACTTTGCGGACAATTTTTGACGATAAATTTTGCAAACAGCATATGATACCTTATTTCCCTGTTCGTCTGGCTTCGTTATCTCCCGAAATTCTCCTAGACTCCCGATGTAGACGGTCTCGACCTCTTTGCTCCGGTGGTCGCCGCTGAAGATGCTATCATGGATTTTGATGACGGAACTACGCCTTACCCTTCCGCTAACAACTAAAGTTGGTTTGAGGTAGCCGCAACCTCTATGGATGCAACTTCTTCCGGTGAAAGTCAGTAATCATCAAGAGCAAAGCTATTGTAATTTTTCATAACAAAAACTGCAAAATTGAAACTAACACTATTATTACTTTCATCTTAGCATAACAATAATAACAATAAAATTATGCAAAAAAATAGTATTGTACCTCTTTTGCTAATTTGCTATGGAAATTGAATTTTCCTAATTTTGGCATTTTTTTTTATTTTGCCAAATGATCTCACAACGAATTTGAATATGCACAACAAAATTTCAAAGAGAGATTGAGGAATGGATGGGTGATGAATAGGGGGTATGGTGGCTATTTATAGAAAAATTCGAGCCCATTTTTTTGCTATTTTAAAGCCTCAAACGGTAAAAAAAAAATGGTCAGAAATCGTCCAACATGCATATTTCCCCTAGCACGGCACGGCCCGCTTGGCCTTCCCCTTTTCTCCCCCATTGCCGTTGTGCCACACTGCCGCCTACGCCCCTGTCGCTTCGCCTGTCGGTTGTCGCCGTCGGTAGTGCTGCCTTCCACCTCCACGCCAGCGCTGCCCCCTCCCGGCCTCCTCCCTCAGCGTCGGCCCGCGCCACGCTGCCTCCTCCTCTCCTCCCAGCCTCCTCGTTGGCCTGTGTCGAGCCGCCTCCTCCTCCCTCTACGTCGACACCGCCCCGCCCGACTCCTCCTCTTCCTCTCCTCCTCCTTCTCCCTCCGCGCTGACCCCTTCTTCCTCCGTACCAGCGCTACCCCACCCTCCTCCCTCTCCTCCTCCTTCCTCCGCGCCGACCCCTTCTTCCTCCACACTGGCGCCGCCCCCACCCTCCTCTCCTCCCAGATCCCTCCCTCAGCGGCTTGCCGGCTCGGCCTCTTCGCACACGGGCCAGATGGGCCGTGCTGGGCCAGCCCACAGTGCCAGGGTTACGGCCCAAGCATGGCACAGGCCCTCGTGCCTGATCAGCATGGCCCCATGAATAGTGTCATGCCTCGGGCCGACCCGGTCGACACAGCCCATCTGGCCATCACTAGGGACGAGGCGACACACACCGCAGGGGAGTGCAGGACGCGACCATGATCGCGATAGGGTCAAATGTGACAGATGAGGTGGGTCGTGGGCGTCCTGGGGGTGGCACTTGGGCTGGCCGATGTGGAGGCTTGACCTGTTGAGCCTTGTCACTGATTTGTGAATCGTGATGTGTGAGTTGCTCTAACTTTGACTGGTCTGGACTCTAGATTCTCATTGGAGTATAGTATTTGGTAATTCAGTATAGTTTTGATTGGGCGGGCTAGAATGTCATTTTGATCCGTTCATGTGATGTGATGCGATGGAATGGGCTAATAACTTTAATTGTTGGTATGGTCCTACCATGCCTAGTTGAAGAATAAGAGCTTGTTTAGGCCTGGACAACCTGTCTGGCAAAAAGTGTTGTTTGGTTATAATCTAGAATTTTGATGATTTTTGCTTAGTCAGGAAAGCTTAAAAACGAGTTGTTTGGTTGGAATCATAAGGCTGAGACTAGTGGATGGAGGACTAGACGTTGGATGAAACAAAGGACATTGGATCGTTTGGTCTAGGAGCCAGATTCACAAAAACGAGCGCCAGGGCCTGACACTGTTGCCTGGGCGACTGAGCCTGGGAGCATACTAGGGAGCGAACCAAACAGCCACAGGCTCCTCCCAAGGAACCTCCCGGCCAGGCAAATTGCTCCTAGGTCTCGAACCAAGAAGCCCCAAAGACCGTAGGAGCTGTTAGCCCAGTCTATACCATTGGAACATAATTCCAATGGTACAATAGTTTTATGGAGTTTCACAGAGTTTCACACACAAAAAAAAAGTTTTATGAAGGTTTCAGATTTAAAGTTTCAAGCATGTTTCATGGAGGTTTTGGCGGGTTCTAACGAGTTTCAAGTTCAGGATTTCAGTAGGTTTAAGTAAGTTCAGTCAAGCTTCAAGCAAGTTTCAAATATCTTATGAAACTTGTAGTTTCAATGAGTTTCAAATAGGAATAAGTCCATTTTACACCCCTGAACTTTGTGCTGAGCCCAAATTACCCCCTGAACTCCAAAACCATCTAATTTGCACCTTCGAACTCATAAATACCATGTGAATCCACCCCCTCGGGCCGAAAACAGGTGGTTTTGGGCCACACTGGCATCCACGTGGGGCGGTTTCATCCTAGCTGACATCCACGTTGACCGGTTTCGCCACGTCATCTTCTTCTACATCCACCCACACTGTGTTCTAGTTTCGCCCCTGTCCAGCCCAATGCGCCACTACCTCGACGTGTTCCGACGCAGCCTCCTCCGCGCGGGCCTGCAACCCACCCTACCGCCGCCAACGCGGCTGTGGCTCAAGAAGTGGTCGGGGTTGCGATGGCAACAGTTCGTGCACTGCGTGTCGGAGCTCCGGGAGGCCGGCGTTCCACAGTTCGGCCAATGCCATGGCCGCCTCCGTGCAGGTGTTGGCCTTGTCGCTGCCCAGCACGGCGACAACGTGGCCGACGAAGCTGGCGAAGACGACTATCTCGGCGATGTAGCGAAAGGAGGCCATGTTGCAGAGGAGCCCGAACGCCGGCGCGAGGACTGGCTCGTCGCCGCGTCTGGACTCCAGGACGCAACGACCGCCGTGGCATCCCGTAATGCGACGGTGAGCGGGTGCAGCGCCACACACGCGTGCTCGACGCCAGCGCCACCGGACTCGAGCACGCGGCAGAGGTGGGGGAGGACGGTGCCTGATTCCTGGGCCAAGAACCAGCACACGACGTCCGAGGACGAGAAGGCGGCGAGCACGGACACGACCATGTCGCGGGAGGCCGTGAGGAGGTCACCGGAGTCGAGCATCGCGGAGACAGCGGAGACGGCGGCGGTGGTGGAGGATGCCGACAGGGAGCTGATGGAGGAGGTCGTCGGAGTCGAGCATCGCGGAGACAGCGGAGACGGTAGCGGCGGCGGAGGACGCCGGCAGGGAGCCGATGGAGGAGGTGAGCGAGTCCAGCGCCGCGGAGCGGGAAGCGGCGGAGCCAAGGCGTAGGCGGCAGAGAAGGCCATCGGCTCCATCACCACCCTTACCCCCACCGGAAGCAGGGGAGACGAGCAGGCGCACATCGGCGGCGAGCCGAGAGCGGCGGCGAAGGAGGACAACACCGCACGAGGCGAGCGAGCGAGAGTGCGAGGCGAGGGCGCGGGCGCGCAGAGGAGTGGAGAGAGGATGGAGGTGAGCAGTGAAAATGAAATGGAGAGAGTCTGCCAAAGAAGAAGGGCGCCACGTCATCGAAACATGTACACATGGACGTGACATCAGCGAAAGATGTACATGTGGACGCCACGTCAGCTAAAACCAGGGTTGTTTAGGGTGAGGGGGTTATTTGATCTGGTTTTAACAATTGAGGGGTGTAAAATGAACGGTTTTGTAGTTCAGGGTGTTTTTTGGACTCGGTCCATAGTTCAGGGGGGTAAATTGGACTTATTCCTTTCAAATATGAAACTTAATGCTCCACCAAGTTTCAGACCCAAGACTTGATGTTTAAACAAGTTTGCAAAATGTGAATTTGAAAATGGAAGTTTTGGGCAAGTTCCAAAGATTGAAAAATGAGTTTCAAAACAAATTTCAGACAAGTTCCATAAAAGATTCAAATTTTGAACAACTTTCCCAAAGAGTCGAACAAGTCTCACATGCTTGCCATCCGGAGCGAGCTCAAGGTGCTAATTAGTGCCACTAGGGTTGTACACGTTAGCACCGAACCAAAAAACCATACCGAAAAAACCGAACCATACCAGTCAATTCGGTTTGATCGGTATTCGGCGGTACGAGTTTTGATTTTCTGGTTTTTTTTGGGTAAAAGCCAGCTGAAAACCATAAAAACTGAAACCATCGATCGATTGCTGGACACGGTTAGTCTCCTGGATGGCCTGGACCTGGAGAGCTTGATGGGCTTGGTTGCTGGACAGTGGACAAGGTTGGACACCTGGATGGGTTGGGCTTCGTGATTTCGTGTTGTTCTCGTTCCGTCAAAGCAATTCTCTTGGGCTTTAGTGCACTATGTGTGTTCCTTGCTAAGGCCCACAGTCATGGTACATGAACACTCAGCACATGAGGAAGGCAGGTGATGACTCAGTCATGGTACACGAACACTCAGTCATGGTAGGCGTTTTCCTTGCTATGGTACACGATCAAAGCGATTCTCCTGGGCTTTAGTGCTTCTTAGTCCCCAAACTACACATGCATGCATGCGCTGATGCCGCCAAGCGATTGCTTATACATACCTCTCAGTTGATTCTATGATGTACTACTGCATATGTGGCTTTAATACTAGGGTGTACTACTATAGTATACATTGTACATTCATTTATGGTCCATATTCGTACTTATGTAGAGAAAAACGATCGACAAGTAGTAGATTCGTAGTTGTTAGCTAGTCCCCGACTCGTGTATCGCTCTCAATGTGCGTTAACTTTTGTAAATTTGGTATTTATCGATACCGTACCAAAATAAATTGGTATTTATCGATACCGAACCATATTTTTAAAAATACCGTATTTACCAAATTAACAATATTGTATTTACCGAGTACAATTTACTGAACTGTATAAACTGAAAATGCCAAACTAACAGCTCTAAGTGCCACCGCCGGTGAGATTCGGCGAATCAGGCGATGAAGCACTGGTTTGGAGAGAGATGGAGGAGGGAAGAAGAATAATCGAGAAGCAGGAGGAGCCACATGGCCTGTTTGGTATGGCTACAACTTTTCTGAAAAGCATCTTTCGATTGGGCTGAACAGGCGAACAGCTAAGCTGAAGAAGTTTGGTGTAGGAGGAGATCATGAAAAAGTGCAATGACATCGATTTGTCATACAAAAAGGTATTAATACACAAGGAAACGAAGAGTCGAAACAACAGCGATGAAGATAAGAACAATTTCATGCTGCTCGCCTTAGCCGTTCGACGAGGACAATGTCATGCTACTTGCTGGAGTAGTTGAAGAGAAAGACAGGAGTTTAAGGAGTCAAGTGATGTGACAACGAGTAGTGAGCATCAACGTTGTTGAAGAAGTCAGTGGCCAAAGAAGCTTGATGATGGAAAAGCCCTAGCAAAGAAGAGATGGAACTTTGCATTGAAGACGAGCTATCGACGATATGGGGTCATTGGGTAGTTAAGAGCGTGTCATCGTTGGTGAGTGACACGACGTCATCGATGATGGCGAGAAGATTCTACATATCGTTAGATAGTGACTAAAACAAATATACCCGCATCAGTGAAGATGGAAGGTCATCCCGGTTAGTGAAAAAGCCACATCGTTGAGTGAGACAACGTCTAAGAAGAGGAATGACCGACACGAGAGAAGAAGACATCAAGCACGTATAACATCGTGCATATGTATATACATGCATGTATCCGTACAAATAGAAGTACGGACGTACAGAAAATAGAGAAGCAAAAAGCTCAGAGTAGAGATGACGCAACAATAAGGAATAGGCTGGGAGCCACCAGAGAAAGCGCGACGGGTGTCCCCAGTAGGGATCGGCGACAGTTGCACGTGTATGCGTGTTGATATCGCAACGGCCAACATTAAGTAATAATTGAAGAAAAGTAGAAAATAACTATGTGGTAAAGTATTGCATTAGAGGGGGGTAGCAACTAAGAGATATCAATCAAGAATTGGGTTTGCTGTTGGAGGTTGAATCAGAAAAGTTGTGGTGCGGAGAAGAGATAGAAGACACATGGTTCGGTGGGGCAACCGGCATGAGAGAAGATAAGTTCAAGGTAGATCGCCCATGGTGCATCGGTGTATACATGGGCAAGGTACTCTAATACCATGTAAACTAACAAGATAATTTGTTGCACACATAATAAACGTATTGTTTGAGATTAACAGATGTACATATGCATGCAAATATTTTGAAAAAAGAGTAACCAATAGAGAAAAAAATAGGGGCATATAGGTACATGATGCATACATGATAAAGAGTGATTAACTTGTTATGCTTAAGATTTTCTTTCATCAAAACTCAAACTTCAATTACGCTCATCAAGTTGTATTTTCCTTCAAACTTCTATTATCCATGATATCTTAAAAATCTAAATAGCTACAAGATTCGTAAGTATATTCTCAAGTATCTAAGTTATAGACCTATTATTGGAATGAGTTAATTCAGCATATTTTTATTGACTCATTCCAATCTAAATAACTGTCCATTATGTATTTCAGATGAAACAATTCAGCATCTTTTTATTGACTGTCCCTTTACACGTCTTGTTTGGTGGGCTGTTCAATGTGCGTTTAATTTATCTCCTCCTATGAATATAGCCAACATGTTTGGGAATTGGTTAGCCGGTATTCCAAACATTTTAAAAACACAACTCCTTGTGAGAGCCAGTGCATTATGTTGGTATATTTGGTTATGTCGGAATGATGCTGTTTTTGATAAAAAAAAAGGCTATCACTAATCCCTTACAGGTCATCTTATTGAGTGGGCACTGGATGAGGGCATGGACAAATTTGCAGAAACCGACCCAGAAGGAGTTCATGTTGAGTGGCAGTGCTAGGTTGGAGTATTTAGCGAAACAAATCTTCAATAATCATGGATGGCGGTGTAGTAACAGGATTTGTAATGATTGAATTTAAAGTTCAGTCGTCTTTTGGTTGTAAGGCTTTGAGCCACGTTTAATTATTATTATTTTCTGCCACTTTAGAACTTGGATCTTTGTAATAAATTGGACTGTGTGCATCCTTGATGCAGAGGTCGGAAGAGTTTTTTCTCTTCTATTATCTAAAAAATCTTTAACACTACAAACTTTAAAACAAATCTATCTATGCAAATGCATGGCCACTCTGCTAGTTTTTTCATAGGACGGTTGGAGTATTTCTGCTCAGCAGTACCAAATTGACTCGCATTGTCTAGTTCCCCAAAACGGATGAGCTGCCCCACATCAAGATGTAGGAGATGGCGAGAAAATTTCATATTCCGTAGATTATAAACCGGCCCACGTGTCCAAAAAAGAATTAATTATCTCAAGAACAAAAAGCTTAGAGACCGGACTTGGAGCCAGGGGCGGAGCTACAGGGTATGCCGGGTATGCACCGGCATACCCTGCAATTCCATGTACAGATTCAGTATATATACGTTTTTTTTTAAAAAAAAAAAGAAAAAAAAATGCTCATCTGCCATGTAGAGAGCGAGAGGCAGCCTGAGTCTGCGAGCATCAGGCCCGCGTGGGCACGCGGCCCATGCTCCCAGCGGCCCAGTGACTTTGAGTGAGATGGTTGGCTTCACCAAACACCAATACGCATCGGTTGATTCTAAAAAAACCAATACGCATCGGTTGTATTGCCGCCGGCGGTCAATTACTCAATACCGCAATACGGATCGAGGAACCTGGAAGCCCATCGGTTCTGACACTTCGACTTCGAGTCTTCGCCCTGCCTGACGCCGGCGCCAAATCGCCAATAGTGATCGTTCATGCCGCTCGGCGATCGGTCGCTGCTCGCCCATCGCAGTGCGATCGCCTCGTCCTCGTGATCTAGGTTAATTTTTTTATCAGATTCTTTGTTCTGCCAATTCGTGTGTACTTTAATTGCTAATTGCTTTGCTTAACGCTAAAATTATAGAATCATCTATCACGCAGCGAGGCGGAGGATTTTTTCGCAACATCACAGTCGATCTAGATTGATCTTTTGTTCAGCACTCCGTATCATGTGAGTGATCCATAATCGCATATGTGACAGTTCAATCGTGCAAGCGTAATTTATTTAATTATTTGGCAATGTGTTCTTTGTAATATTTATGCAGTTCAGCAGTTATGAAGAGAATCGGGGACATTGCATCTCTTTTTCAGAAGCATGAAGCAAAGAAGAAGGCAGTTTGAGTTTGTTTTCTTTGCACACTTAATGTATATTGTTCTTGGATATACAAATGAGTTATCTGAGTGTTTGCAAAGAAGAGACCAAGATATTCTTAATGCAATATCACTTGTTAATGTGGCAAAGAAAAGAATGCAAGAATTGAGGTCTGATGGTTGGGATAATTTTCTTGAGAAGGTCACTTCATTTTGTGATAAACATGGTGTCGAAGTTCCTGCTATGGATGGTGATTATGTTCCTTATGGAAAATCAGCAAGGAAAGCTCGTGTTCAAAGCAAACCAATGATGACCACTTGAAGAGAAGTATATATTGGTGTCATTGATCAAATAAGTCAAGAACTTGATAATCGGTTTGATGAGATTAATATGGAGTTGTTGTCTTGTATGTCGGCCTTCAATCCTTCTAGGTCATTTGCTTCTTTTGATGCACGTAAGCTACGTAAACTAGCTGAGTTCTACCCAAAGGAGTTCTCAAATAATAATTTGCTCGCACTCGAATTACAGCTACAAAATTATATTGATGACATGAGACAGATGATAGCTTCAAAGGTCTAGACAATATTGTTGATCTCTCGCTTAAGCTTGTTGAAACAAAGAGACACAAAGTGTATGATATGGTTTATGAGCTCCTCAAATTGGTATTGCTTCACCGTGGCAACGACAAGTGTTGAAAGGGTATTTTTCGCAATGGTTTTGTGAAAACAAAACCGAAATAAGATGGCGAGATAGTCTTTTGGATGATTGTCTAGTCACTTTCATTGAGCGGGATATTTTATTTGAAGTTGATGAAGATGATATAATCAAGACATTTATGTCCCTTCGAAAGCGTCGAGTAAAATATTCACAAAAATAGCATTGTAAGTCTTCGGTTCTCTTTTATGCCTTATTTCAATTATCGGTGTGGCTTTTGAATTATTTATAGTATACTTAGCGGATGGTTTGAACTTAATCCATGAATTTAAGCCCTTATTGTGTTATTCAGTGCATATTTACCGAATCATGTTGTCAATTTTACAATTATTACCGATTTACTAAAATGAATTTACCGAATTGTATATGAAAATTTTTAGATGGCATACCCTTAGACAAAATCCTAGATTCGCCACTGCTTGGAGCTATAGTTTCTCTCGTGATGAGACGCTTGTTTAGTTACATATTGAGTATTGACACCATATCATCGACGTAGCTACGTAGGTTGTTGAATCTGAATGCGGATCATGAGGGAAACGAACATGTCACGTTCCTTTTAACAAAAAGAAAAGTGTCCGTGTGGGCCGTGCGTGTAACCAACGAGCAGGTACGAACCGATGATATTTGTCAATTGCGATTTTAGCATCATTATCATGTGACTCCACAGCTTTGCAACGAAAGGAATCTTGCGGTTGCATTCCCTTTTCCATGAATCATGATAGCTACGACCACGAGTCTCCTATTTGTCCTGATAATCTTACGATTAATTTCTTGTACCTCAGCAAGGAAGGTGCTGAAGCATGCAGCCTTGTAGAGGTGGGCAGACTGAGGTCAGACAAACAGAGTAACACAACATAGCAAACCGTCAAGCAACAAGTCCTAACAGGTTGCATCTAGGAGTTCAATGTAGCCGTCAGCGCTACTCTTAACAGGCAAAGTTGCGAACCACCACTATCGAGTCAAGAAAAACCAACTAGGAAGTTTATATTTACGTGATACCTGCAGCCCTGCACAGCACAGCGGAATATACACTCTCATCTGGTCAAACGCCAGGCACGGACTCAGCGAGCCAAGACCAGCAGAACAAGCTCGAAGACTTCGATAACCATCAGCCTAAGAGTATATATCTATTGACTAATCTGTGCATGGGACGTATAGCAGGAGAAACCGAGTCACGCCAAGTGGAAATGTGAAACTTTCCGGCAACGCACAACCGGCGGCCGCCGCTGCCCACCAACCGGGCGCCCGATCACACGACACTACCCGTATCCCGTAGCTTCCCGCGCGGCGCACGCGCGAACACGCCCCCATCATGTTTACCTCAAGCTTCCAGGCTTCAGATGCTGAGATGTTGGCCCAGCCGCGAGCGTGATAGCCCAAGCCCGATCGCGCATCCGCGCCTCGGCTCTTATCGTTTCCCCACGGCAACGGCAAACTGGCAAGTGGCAACCCCGAATAGCGCAGCCCACCTTGCGGTCGCGGCCTACGCCCACACCAGGTTGGCCAGGTTCACGCAGCAAACGCTAGTGCCGAAAGCCAGCTGCTGCCGTGCTCGGCCTTTATGTTTCTGGCCGACGCCGCGGGAGCGCAGTGCGGGGCAGATCTCGCGAATGTACTGAGGGCGCCCGCGAGCGCCCATCTACACGCGGCGCCGAGGCTAAGTGGACCTCGCTTCGAGTTGTGGAACAAACGCCGCGGGGATGGGAACCCGCACGGCGGATTCCTCCCCCCTCCCGCGTTACGACGCGAGTCCAAATCTGGATGGTGGATGGACGATCTTAGTTCTCTTTAGTCTGCCGGGACGCAAGAAGTCAGGAACAGACGAACACTAGTCGGTACTGTTATGAATAGTATTTGTATTCAATATAGGGTCAATGAGCTAGTATATATACACAAGTACATGCGGTGAATATGCAAAGAACCCTTATAACAATGGGAAATAACACAACATACTATACGTATATATATCTCTAACACCCCCCTCAAACTCATGGTGGATCAACAACACTGAGTTTGGAGAGGTAGAAACCGTGCTGTGCTCGAGTCTGGGCCTTCGTGAAGAAATCCGCTATCTGAAGCTCTGAAGGCACATACTGGAGAGCAATCACCTGATCATGCACACAAGACCGCATGAAGGAAGCATCAACACCAATATGCTTGGTAAGCTCATGCTTCACAGGGTCTCGGGCAATACTGATGGCACATGTACTATCGGACAAGAGAGGAGTCGGTGTAGTGACAGAAACACCAAAATCCTCAAGTAACCACCGTAGCTAAGTAATCTCTGTCAAGAGAGCCATAGCTCGCAACTCACCTCTCTGCACTCGAACGAGACACTGCACTGCTTTCTTCGCTCTTTCGTGCAATGAGAGAACCACCAAGAAAAACACGAAGCGTGAGATAGACCGCGATCGAGGGATCGTTGGCCCAAGTAGCATCCGAATAAGTCCAAGTCAGAACGAGTGGAATGTGGAAAGAAAAGACGACGAGAGATAGTCCCACGAAGGTATCGCAGAACTCGAAGAAGGTGGCTGTAGTGGACCTGAGTGGGAGCAGATACGAACTGACTCAGAATGTGGACAGGATAAGTGATATCTGGACGAGTAACAACAAGATAGACAAGACTCCCAACAAGATGACGATAGCGAGTCGGATCAGAAAGAGGCTCGCCATCAGAGAGTCGGAGGTGAACATTGAGCTCCATGGGAGTCTCAGCAGTACACTGATCAGTGAGAGAAGCGCGATCAAGAAGATCCTGAATATACTTCTCTTGGGACATAAAGAAACCATCTGGAGTGGAAGTAACCTCAATCCCAAGGAAGTAACGAAGAGAACCAAGATCCGATATAAGAAACTGCTCACTAAGATGAGCCTTGACAAAGGCAATGTACTCAGAATCATCTCCGGTAATGACCATGTCATCAACATACAGAAGAAGAAGAGTCCGACCACGAGACGAAGTGTGGACAAAGAGCGCAGGATCATGATCACTAGCTGAAAAACCAGCAGCAGTGACCACAGAGGAAAAACGCTCAAACCAAGCACGAGGGGCTTGCTTAAGGCCATAGAGAGAACGACGAAAACGACAGACCATACCCTCAGGAACAGAATACCCAGGTGGCGGAAGCATGTAGACCTCCTCACGCAACTCGCCATTAAGAAAGGCATTCTTGACATCAAGCTGAGAAACAGACCAGTGACGAACAGATGCCACTGCAAGAAGAGTGCGGACAGTGGTCATGTGAGCCACAGGAGCAAAAGTCTCGTCATAGTCACGATCATGCTCCTGCTGGAAGCCACGAGCAACAAGACGCACCTTATAGCGCTCAAGAGAGCCATCAGAGCGAGTCTTAATCTTATAGACCCACTTACACGTGATGGGACGAGAGTGAGATGGAAAAGGAACAAGATCCCAAGTACCAGTACGCTCGAGGACAGCAATCTCCTCGGCCATAGCATACTGCCACTCAGGATAAGTAACAACATCACGATAGGAGACAGGCTCAAGAGTAGCTGCACCAGAAAAACCAAAACGGGTAGGAGGCCGAATCGACTGACCATCGCGGAGAGCGTAGGGAGGAGAAGATAACCCATCAGGGGAAGATGGATCATCAGGAGAAGATAGAACATCAGGAGAAGATGGCTCAGCTGGAAGATCCTCAATACGAGGTCGACGAGTGTAGACGAGTGTAGTGGGAGGAGCCGGAGGAGTCGCAGGAGACGAAGCAGGCGGCGACAACGGCGGAGAGGCCACAGGAGGAATATGTGGAGACTCAGTGGGACGGGTGGATGAGGGCAAGACAGATATAGGTGTATCTGGAAAGGTCAAAAAGGACAGAGACTCCACAGAGGAAGCCGAAACCGAAGGAGAGGTAGAACGTGGGTAGAAGGAACGAGACTCGTCGAAAGTCACATCCCGAGAAATCCGCATCCGTCGACCAACAGATCCCAAAGATCGATATCCTTTGTGCACGGCATCGATCACGTAAAGACACACTCAACAGATCGAGATCGGTTTGGTATGTTCTCGAGGCGAGGAGAACATAGCAAACGCAACAAACAGCATTTAAGGGCGAGTAGTCGTCGAAGAAGACCACAAAGACGCCAACAGAATCGCACTCAAGAGCGTAAGAGGGCCGGATGTTAACGAGATGGGTGGCGAGGAAACACCTCGGGCAAAAGTGAGGTGGAATAGAGGCGGCAATCATCGCACGAGCCGCCTCAAGGAGATGACGATGCTTGCGCCAAGAACACCATTCGAGCATGAGCACCAGACAGAAAATCGAGCGAGAGTACCGCCAGAAGGAAGCCGCAAGTAACGAGAGAGGTACTCGCCAGCGGAGTCAGCACGAAAGACATGAATAGGGGTGGAGAACTGTGTATGGATCATAGTGACAAACTGTTTATAGATAGACAAGACCTCACTACGAGAAGACATAAAATATATCCAAGTGTGGCGAGAAAAATCATCTATAAAAATGATATAATATCGATGACCCCCTTTCGAAACGAAGGGAGCCGGACCCAAACATCTGAATGAACAAGATCAAAAGGACGCTGAGACACTGACTCACTATGAGGATAAGGAAGCTAAATCTGTTTACCTAACTTACAGCCCTGACAATCTAAAGACACATCTCCGAGATGCACTCGAAGACCATGACGAACCATAGACGGCATGCACGAGATCCACACAGATGACCAAGACGGTGATGCTACTGCTGAAAGAGCAGTAGGCGGCGGCGGCGTCGCCGAGACACATCTCCCGAGATGCACTCGTAAGACCATGACGAACCATAGACGACAAACGAGATCCACACAGATGACCAAGACGGTGATGCCACTGCTAGAAAGAGCTGGTAGGCGGCGACGTGCCGAGAGACCGTGGCAACGGTAGCAGCGGAAGGAAGGTGAAGCTAGTCAAGCTCCCAGAGACGCTGTGAGTCAAGGCGCCGAGGGACAGAACCAACCAGAGCTCCCGTGCGGCGGTCCTGAACACAAGAGTCAGAGTCGAGAATGACCCGACAACCAAGATCGATGTCCGCCACAGAAAGAAGTCGCATGGTAAAGCGAGGAACATAAGCAACAGAAGGAACATGAAAAGATGAGTTGCTAAGAGGGCCTCGACCAGAGACAGAAAGAGATGTACCATCAGCAGTAAGAACACTGACAGGAGAATCAAGGTGTGTAATGAAAGACAAAGTGGAAGGATCGGAGTCATGTGAAAAGATGCTCCGAATCAAGAATCCACGGGAGGTACTCGATCGTAGAAGGTGGTTTCTCGGTTCGAAGAGTCGAGCGAGCCCGCAGAACTCGCCGAGGAGAACCCGCGGCAGCAAAGCGCCGGTCCGCTATCTCCCGCCGGGAGAGAAACTCAAGAAGTTGATGCGACGCCGATGTAGAAGATCGCGCCGCATAGTAGAAGAACGGCGAAAGATGTCGCCGCTTCTTATAGCATCGACTCAATGTGGCCGACCTTATTGCAAGATGAGCAATGAGGACGACCACCGCCGGATGGAGGCGCCGCCACCACCGTGGCGGCCGCCGAGGAGGCAGCAGTGTCGACGCGTGGAGCCGCGGTGTAGCAGTGAGCGGCGGCGAGCACGAGGGGAGTGGTAGCGCATCAAAGACCACTCAGCGAGTCTCCTTCGCACGTATCTCGCAAGAGCCTCCGTGAGAGTGACACGAGGTGGCGTGCAAGGAGCCGGGCACGCCGCGCTTGAACTCGTGACGGCGAGTAAGGAACTCGTAGATCCGCCAAACCTGTGTCACCACGCACATCTAGGCAAAGATCGAGGTGAGCGACAAACAAGCAGAAGTGCGAGCGAGTCCAATGACGCGCGCATGCAGAGCTATGAGCGTAAAGCGCCAACATAGCATCACCTGCTGAAGAGAGTGCTCTGGTGGACCACTGACGTAGAGAGCATCACCGAGGGCTCGTGAGCGCCGACGAAGGTGAGTCCACATCCGAAAGCGAGAGGTAGTCCCACAACCTCAGAAGAGAACTGAGGCTGGATACTGGCGATGAGGACAGCAGCAGCCCGAGCGTCGTCATCGTACCACTGAGTGTAGGCGGTCAGGCGATCCTTGTAGAAGTTCAGAGTCTCCTGGTAGGCAGAGATAGCCTCATCATCGCAAGGCGAGCGGTCTCAAGAAGCACCTTGTTTCACCGTTGAGGCGCCGCAAGAGGTGTAGGCTCCGTCGGAGGTGTAGGGCAAGGCGGACAGGTAACATCGCCAGAGAGGACGCCCCAGAGACGAAGACCACATATGTGGATGCGCATGTGGGACACGAAGTCGGTGTAATTAACACCATCGAAGATCACCAGGCAACGAGGGAGGGAAACGGTACCCATTGGTAGGCGGCGCTGGACGGCGCGGCGACCAAGACAACGAAGTCTAACAGACGGCGCTGGACGGCGCGGCGGTTAGAACGACGTTTTTTGGTCGCCGCTTAAACCAAATTTCACGGGCCGACCACTCACGCACAAGAAGCGCGCGCGACGGGGATACTAGGTTCCCGCGCGCGCAGTTCGCGTGGCGCGGCGCGAGCGCCCTAGCGGCGTTCCCTCTGGCGGCGCTTCCCCCACGGCGCTCCCCCTCGCTCGGCACTCCACCCCGGCGGTGTCGGTGGCAGCAACCCCGGCGGCGACAGTGGGGATCCGAGCGGCGACCCGCACGGCGGAGGAATCCGGCACGGGGAGCCCGGATCCGGAGCGGCCAGCGGCGGCGTCGTCACGGCAACGCGCGCACGGAGGAAGAGGATCCGAGCGGCGACTGCACGGCGGAGGGATTCGGCGCGGGAAGCCTGGATCCGGAGCGGCCGACGGCAGCGTCCTCACGGCGACGCGCGCACGGAAGAGGAGAATCCGAGCGGCGACCTTGCGCAAGGAGGCGACCGGGGCTTCATGCGGACGATCCGACGCGGGAAGCCCGTATCCGGAGCGGCCGTGTGCGCGGCGACCGTGCACGAGGAGGCTGCCGAGGCGTGAGGAGTCGCCGGTGGCGATGCAGAGGACGAGACGACGCCAGGCGACACTGAGGCAGCGGTGGTGGAGGCGACGCCAAGGCGTCCAGACAAGCGGTGAAGTCGGCGCCGGCAGGAAGAATGCGGCGGCTCGACGAAAACAAATCCTAGGTTTGCTCTGATACTATGTTATGAATAGCGCTTGTATTCAATATGGGGTCAATGGGTCAGTATATATACACAAGTACATGTGGTGAATATGCAAAGAACCCTTTATAACAATGTGGAATAACAATGGGGAATAACACAACACACTATACATATATATATATATCTCTAACAGGTACCAAGAGCACGAACATAGTTAAGGACAACAAGGGAATGCATCAGAGCGGAGGACATCGTCGTTGTAAGTCAAGAAATAATGAATCATCACTAACGCACAGGAGAGCAATACAAAAGTGCATACAGAAACACCAGTATCAAGAACCCAAGTGACAACCTAAGATTTCTACTATCCCAAGTGAGTCATCAGATCAGTTCATAATTTATGCATAGCGACTCATGTTTGCATCATCTTCTTGATACCTGCGTTTCTACCAGCAATCAGACGGCCAACACCAGGTTCCGATGTGTAGGCGTGGCTACCAAATGCCTTGTCAGTCTAGTCGCCTAATCTATCTGCTCGGGACATTTGCAGTCAGTGTAGTCTCTCAGCAATGCCAACAGGAATTGGTAGCGGAGACCGCCGATAATCTGCAAAGGATGGAAGCCCATTGTTCATGACCTTAGTCATCTGGTCAGTAGATCGAAAGAGACTATTTTGCTGCAGTAACTGAATAAGTGACAAAAATATGTCCATCCTGGTTACGTCTCTGCTTGCCTGAAAGTAATATCACCATCATACATATCAAAGCAGCTAGTAAAGCTAGAAACCCGATATGAAAAAAGATGGTTTCATCCTCTACCTCAACAAGAAACCGTGCCCATATCTTACTATCACGGAGCTCCACCAGTCCTTTCAAGATCGTTAGACCAAATCCACGTATGTTGTCAGCTATCTCTAGAAAGGACCCACGTTCCTCGCAGAGCATCTGTAAATTAACAGGGCAAAACGCTGGTATTGTTATTCTGCATGGTGGCAAGAGACAGTAGATCGCACTTGTGAAAATCCAGTTTACCTCAATAAGCATCTGTCCAGGCGGTGCAAGATCCTCGATGGTTATTGGGCAAACCATAGTTTGCCCAGCAACCTCGTAGGCCCACGTGGCACCACCATCTTTGCCGGTGCTTGGCTTATCTTTCAAGACAAGGCCACTCTCTTCGCCGATCATCTTAACAACAATGAGAAGTCAGCATGTGTAGAACTACAATAAATTTTTCTAAGAAAACACTTCAGCTATACAAGGTTAATATGCATACATCCAAGAGAGCATACCTTTGGTTCATCAGATTGCTTAATTTTCTCTACATACTTGGTTACACTCTGTAGAAAGAGCATGTGCCTGATTGTTCGGTCCAGCAAAGCATCAATGCTGCACTGTCATGTCAAATATGATAGAAACTAAAGTGGTCAGTTTCGATCAAGGGAAACGTGAAGAACTGAGAGAGTGTCTTTGATTACTACCTTTGCACCATTGGGGACAATCTCGCGTAATTCTTTAACACAATCTTGTATCTGTTGTCGGTCTTTTGGTCTAGGCCGGGTGCTCTCACCTGTTCTAGCTCTTTTCTTGGCAATCTTCATTCCCTCAAGATTGTTCGGCTGACCTACCTTGGAATTTCCTTTGTTAAAACTGCAACTGTCATCAACAGACATGTTTGCTAGTGACACTGAAGTTGCCTTTGAAGATCCATTTTGGGCCTTTGCAGATGTATAGCTACTGGAAGGGAAGATCAATGGCGGTACTTGTGCATTGTATGTTGTCAGACACTCTTGGAAAGCAAGGCTCGGCAACTGATAATCTGAAACACAGTCAGCTAAAGCATTAGCTTCAGCCGCACTGGGACTACATGCTGCAGATGCATGCGCATCACCACCGGCATTATCATTGGCACCAAAAAACTGTTCGACTAAAGATATGGAAGGCAAATCCCTTGCTCCAATTGATAATGGATGGTTATTTGCCAGTTCTGTAACAGACTCTGAGGCCGTGTCACCTAAATTTGGGAGGTTTCTGGCTAGTAGCACATTGTCATCCCACCAATCTTGCACGAGAGTGTCAGTGCTCATATCAAACATCATACTCTCTAGCAAATCACTATTTCCATTGCTTCCGTTCATGTTATAGTCTGTTGTTCCTATGGTAGCTTCTTCAAATGTTCTATTTGGCCATACAGGATCTGTACAATAAGCCTCGCTTGTAAAGTGAGTGGTATCCTTCACCTGTAATAAGTCACTTTGAACAATAAGAGATTCTTCGTGTAAGAGGACACTTGGACCTTCTCCAGGATCAGGTACTAGAGATTGTTCATGAACTAGGGCATGGTGTGGTGTGAAGCAATTATCTTGGATTTCAGAAACACTAGGGGCACTACTCAAAGATATAGATTTACACAGCAATTTCTCACTCTCAGTTTGGAGGCAATCTTTGCTTTTTCCAGATACTGTAGTACAAGACGATGAGAAGCCAATGCCAGAATTCGGAGAGTTGCTGGAGATGTAAAGATATGGGAAATATTCTGGCATGTTCTTATCAGATGACACCTCTGGTCTCTGAAGATTGTTCAACCTTTTGTCTGCTGAAATTACACTAGCAAAACTAGAGTCAGGCTCTTTGCTAGATTTGACTTGCAATGGAGTTCTTGCACCGATATTTTGATATAGGAAGTTACCGAAGCTATCAAATCCTTTAAACTCATTTATGGACTTGGAGTTTACCGGCATGGCCACCGTATAAGGATTCAGATTGGTGGTGCCACTTTCGTAGGAGGTCAGATCATTTAAAGATCGCTGAGAGTTGCTTGAAAAACAGATTAAACTCCTTAGAGATTCTGTTCTCTCTGAATTCTCCTCAAGTTTCTCACTTTTCAATGGGGTGACCTTGTTATGCACAAGAATGCCATTCATAGATCTCATGGAACTGAGTATAGATTGCTCACTGTATGAAAGAGCATCTGTTTGGGTATATACTGTTGAAGTGCTTTTCATCTGATAAAAAATATTCTTAATTTGATTGAAAAACACCGAGTTATGGGGAACCTGGCGAAATGTGAAAATTAGAGTCAGCTTCCAAGACTGTACAGGCATGCCTTGATAAACTATTAGACAAAATAACTAAGTTATGAACCACAAAACTCAATTTCTTCACTTGTGATACTATATTCTGTAGCACATGATCAAGAAATCTATATTTTTTTGGTTCTGTATGCTCTCCCTTGAAAATATGGAATATGTTAACATATTTTGTTAAGAAATGAGATCAATCATGAAATTGAGTTTGGACCTTGCAGTATCATACTATCCACCATTGCTTGACACAAGGCCATGCAACAATTTTATTATTGGCAATTGACATAAGGGCATAAAGGTTGAATTTTTCGAATATTTTAGGTACTAACCTTTTGCATGGAACCAAATTGCACCACAACCTGCAACTGGAGAGGTACAACTGCAATTGTCTGCAGATAAAGTGCTACTTGCATTAACCAATTTGGCATCAACAAAGATAAACAAATACTTCAAGCTGGTGCCATGAGTGTAATGTTCATGCTAATGTAGTTTTCTCAGGAAAGAATACAAGGAAACAAGAAAACATTAACCTTTATCCCATTCAGGAACTGATGTTGCCACCAAGTATAGCCCTGAAAAAAAAGAAATCATTCCGTCGTTAAAATCAAGAATGCAAAATTGCCTTTGTACCACTGAAAAAATCACAGCCCGGTGGTATGAAAGCAAATCTCCCGGCCAGGGGTGGAAAAGTCCTTTCTATAAATGAAAAAGGTAACATTGGCAGTATTAAAGGAGCAAAGAAACAGAAAACAGCATAAGTGAAATATGATTGTGACAACACAATGGGCTCTTCTTTATCTGTATTTGTCCTACCACCATATATCCCAGCCTCTGAAGCTAAAGCCAGAATGGTGTGTTTGGTGTTCTTAACTTTATTTATTTATCTTGCCAGAAGAAGAGAACTACACATACCTGAAATAAGACTTGGTTATCTGAATGGCTTATCTGATTCAATCCAAGGCGAGTATCATCAGAAATCCATTGACACTTTCCACTTACTATAGCTTCCCCTATAATGCTGAAACAGGAAAAGATAGGTGTCACTAATTACTAATGGAAAAAAAGGAAGCATTTACCAAATTTATTAACTTCAAAACCAATGGTAATATATACACACAGTTTCTAGAGAAAATGGAAGCAAAATAAAACTAACTAAATAAGAGATGATTATGTTGAGCTTTAGCATAAAGTTATCTTGCTCCCAAATATTAGATTTTCAATTCTCCTATTTTTAACAAATAGAGTCTCATCATTCACCAAGACGAGTTAGGAACTTAGGATTCCAGGAGACTGTTTAACTAGATGTTTTGTTCAAACATTGTTAAAAACACTTAAATAGGAACCATGGAAAACGGTAAGCAATCAATTTGATTTTCTCTATGAAGCCAACAAATCCTATGAATAGTTCAAGATTCCCCTCATGATAGCACAAATCCTATTAAGATTGAAGGTAACATTGAACACCTATATATATATATCAAAATAAAATGGCCAAACATGACTAAGTTGATGTTGCCATACCCTTCCCCAACAATATGGACTTGATTAAGCATCTCCTTGCCCACTTCTCTAGCCTCATATTCACAGTGGTACTCCCCCAATGTAAGTAACCTGGCATCAAACATAGCACCTGTCATGTCAGTATTCTCATACAGATAGGAGCAAGTCCTTAGAAAAAAGTTGCACACCACCAATGGAAGCGACAAAACAAAACAAAATAGGAATCAAAAAGCAAAAGTTGGACAATAAGTGACTTGTGCATCGCGTCCAAAAGTAAAAGAGACATCCAAAAAGAGGAGACACATCTTCCTGTCATTATTGATGGAATCACAGTGTTTTGTTCAAAAAATAAAGGAAAAGGAGGCAGCTTTCTACAACTCACATCCTATCATTCAAAGATAGAGGGAGATAACTCAGCCATGTCTCCTAGGGCTGTTCATTTCTAAACCGAACCGAAAAAACCGAACCGAACTGGTCAACCCGGTTTGACTGGTATTTGGTATTCAGTACGGTTTTCGAAAATCAGGATTTCTGGTATTTTGGTTTTTTCGGTAAACACCGGCTGAAAACCGAAAAAACCGAAAACACCGAAATGGCGCTCTATTCTCCGCGTTGCGTAGCTCTGGCCCACAGTTCCCACTTCCCAGCGCCCACTGGTTCGGCAGTTGCTTGTCCGCTCGGGCAGCCCATTTGGCAATGGTGCTGGACGCATTGGTGGGCTGCTAGAGACATGGAGACATGGAGTGGTCCGCCACTGCTGGTGCTGGACGACGCCTGGACTGCTTGCTGGCCATGCTGGGCTGCTACTTGGTTGTGCTTGCTGATTGGTGCTTGGCTCGGCCGCTTGCTAATGCTTTGATGCCGTGCAAGTGCAGCGGTGCAGACTGCTGCTTCACGAATGCTGTGCTGCTTGCTTTGCAAAATTGCAAATTGCAATTGCGTCGTCGTTCGCAATTCGCGTCAACTTTGGTAAATATGGTATTTACCGATACCACACCGAAACAAATTGAGATTTACCGAAACCGAATTGTATTTTTAAAAACACCGTATTTACCGAAGTAACAAAACCGTATTAACCGTATATACCGAACCGAAAAAACCGAACGAACACCCCTAATGTCTCCCTTCCCAAATCCAAGGAAATAGTTACTGCAAGTGTTCGATTAGCAATGGACACTTAGCTTTCTTTTCTGTTCACTTTTCCTACGGAAATGACGTGAAGAAGTAGAGATATTTAAAAGAACACAGTACAGTAGCAGCCAAATTTTTTGTTCAAAATTTTCCATCGCGATCGAACAGAAAGAGAAGAATGCCTGTATTGCTCCTTGCTCCACACAAGAAATGAACAGGCCGGAACTTTAGACAACCGTGGCAATAGTACCATCTTCCGATCGTGTGACAGTACCAAACAAACAAAGCAATACGTACTATGAACTTCTGGTCTAAAACCCATGGATTTCGACTTTTTGATTATTTTGCCTTGCTGTTTAATGTGCCTATAGTGTAATCCCCCTATCTCACATTTCTTGGAGCAAAAAATTATAGAAAAATTGGCACAGCAATGTGAAGTAGGCAACGGACGGAAGAAGCAAGCAAGAAGAAGTAAGTATTCCAAATTTCCAACCAACTGGAAGCTAGCTAGCCAGCCGAACGACGCAACTACGTCAACGTGCACCGCCACCTACAAACACCTAGTCAGTAATAGTAATCAGACGACTCACCGTGGGTCCTGTGGATGGGAGCTCCAGATGGCCGCGTACGACCAGCCTCCGCCGCGGCAGAGTGCTCCTAGCGCCACCTCCATCGATCGCGCCAGATTGAGGACGACGAACGACGAAAACGAGGAGCAGAAGTGGAGCAAAGGGCTTTCAAGCGTTGGGGAGTGCCGTGATAAATAAGGAGGAAGGGGGGCGTTAGAGAGAAAGGAGAAAGTGATATCCAGTACGGCGACGGCACTGATAAATTGGGGAAAGCGGGGTGGTTTCTGGCTCTCCCTTTTGTCGCCGAGGGAGACGATCGTTTTTTACTTACGGTGGTAAAAAAGAACGGCTTCTCTTCTTCCACAAAGTTAAGGCGCTCTTAGGACTTGTAGAATCGCCTTGGGCCGTGCGGAGTTTTGTTCAAGATGTGGATTTTGACCTTGCCCCGTGCGGAGTCTTGTTGACAGAAGCCCGTGTTTTGTTCCTGACTAGTTTTCTGGATGCTAAAATTGTTTACTGTCCAAGGTCTTGTAATAGGGTGGCTCATGGTTTGGCTCGTTTTGGAGCTGGGTTAGAGCATTGTGCTGTCGTGCACTGGTTAGGCCAAGTGACTTCTTGATCAAGTGGCTGCCGATTCTGAGGCAGTCCTGGTTTAATGGAATCATAATGTTCCATCTATAAAAAAAGAGTTTATACAAACTCTGACAGACCGTAAATCATTTATGAAATTTCTACAATTTTAAGCGGACACTAAAAGATTGATCTTATAATCTGATAACAACTTCATTTTTCCACTAGGATTCAATTTCAGGTCCTGTAAATTCACGAAGATCAATGGTCTTTTAGTCTAAAAGTGAAAACTCAATGATCTTTCAATCTATAGAGTAAAATAGACTATGTCTATCACAAGTTCATGTCTTCCACAAAGATGTTCGAGTCTCTTTCGTGTTCTTGAAAATAAAATGTTCAACTCTTGCGTGTTCTTGCAAATAAAGTTAATGTTTCCCGTTGTTCAATGATGAAGTACAGAGGAAGAAAACAAAAGGTACATCTATGGATAGTTAAGTCCTCACCTCTCAAAATCTTCAACGAGCTTATGAATGAATCCAACGCGCATCATGATTCTAACTAAAGCAACAAACTTTTCCTGAAAAGAACAGACCACTAATTCATACATGTGTGTTCCTTCCACCTCCTGCTTTTTTCCAAAAGAATTATTTTATCTGACGGTCAACCATGTCTTTGTAATATTTCGAAACGCTTTAGAGAGAAAAAGTAACAAAACCTGAGCCATGGGCTTCCATCCCACAGCACCAAGGCTCAAGGTGGGCCAGCACCATAAGAACGCCAAGGGGGGTGGCAGCCTGACCTAGCCGCCACCCCTCCCCCTTGCGCACCCCCTGCCTCGGTTGCCCTAGCCGTCGCCGCCCCTTGCCGCACCGCCCTGTAGCACCGCCGCCCTGCACTGCTGCTGTTGGCTGCTGCTGAGAGGAAGAAGGAGGTCAACCAAGGAAGAGAGCAGCAAGGAGAAGAAGGAAAAGGAAGGAGAAAAGACAAGTTTTTCATGAATTTCCCATGGTTCGTCATGATCATCAAGGGTAAACCCTGATAATCCCTAGGTTATGCTATGGATTAGTCGCTGTTAATTTTGTAAGTCATTTTGATTAGGAGAAAATTAGTTTTCAATCTGCCCCAGTTCGTCAAGGTTAGGTGCAAAACCTTGCAGTGGTGATTTAGGGTATTTAGGCTCGGATTCATAAGTCGGTCCAACTAGAAAAAAGTTATATAATGTCGTTAGCTTTTTAGAAAGGTCTAGATCATTAGAATCGTAGTAGCAAGAGGAAAGATACAACCTCGAGAAGGTTGTTGTGTAGCATTTGGATGTAGCTGGCAGACATTGTGAAGATGGGTCGGTTTCATATAGTAGATGGTAAAATTAAATTATGGTGATAACTTGAATAATGTAAAAACAATTGTGTAGTTTTCAGAACTGGTATCGTTCATATATTTTTCAAGTTTTAAAATTAAAAATATAAAATTGTAAAATGAACTGTTCTGACATATTCTGGAACGGTCTTGAGGTAAAGAAACAAAGTAAAAAATGGTGGAATTATAGGTTTCTCATAACTAGAAAGTTGTAGGTTTTTTCGTGTGGATTCCAGAAAGTCTTAGATCGTTAAATTTTGAGTTCGGGTGAATAAGTTAGAGCCGTTTTACTACTAGGACAGCGGATAGTGCGTCAAAAAGTTTGGGTTAATTGGGTCGATTTGGCGTAGACATGTGAGGACGATTAGAATAAAGTATTGGTGTTGTGTTGTTATGATTTTGAGATGTATTTTAAATTATTTGTCCAGAGAATGTGGCCTCTAGTGCTTTACCGCCGCTTCGCTATCCAGCTTCATAGGGATAAAGAGGCAAGCGTGTGGTAGACAGTGTTTATTGGTTGATCGTTGTATTCTTGTTAGAACCCTGATAATTAATTTAATATAAACAAAGCAAATCACTAATTAGCAGTAAACTAAAATTTTCTAAGCAAGAGTAAATCATAATCTCTAGTTAATATTAAACGCATCGCCAAGCAATTTCATATAAAATAATGCAATCAGAATTCAACAACATATTTATTGTCGCATTAATGAATCATCCTTATAATCTCAAAGTCATTTACAAAAAAAAAAAAAAACTTTACAAGCAAAAGTAAAATATTACATCTCCGAATTAATTACAAGATTTAATTGTATCAGATCAGAAAATATAAATTACAACTTTGATTAAATTACAAAAGAATAAAGTAAAATTATTGCATGCATGTCGCGAAGCCTTTTCTTGTCCACATATCGCCAACCCATCAACACCATTCCTCGACCAATCTGAAACCCGAACCGTAGTTCCATCGCCTGCCATCACCCATCAGAATAATAGAAAACCAAAGGCGTTAACATAGAAATTAGAATGAAGAGAGTTGTCGTCAGATCACAAGGAGATCCTCGAGATTTCCAGACCAACCTAAGTTAGTCAGCACCATCTCACTTCCTTAGGTGTCATCACCCGGCATTTATTAGAATCGGACACCCACGTTTCATCGACTTACCTCAACCGTAGAAGAATCTGACAATGCCTGATGGACCAATGGCCCATTCGTTTCTCCTAGCCCAATGACCACTTTTTGTATTATCGACTTACCAGCCGCAGTAGAAAAGCCATAGCATAGTGCAGACACCACCTCCCCCACATAACCCATTCTCAGCAGAGAGCACCCCATAAGCCTCTCCCCCACAAAGAACCTCCCTCATAAGTCTCTCCCTCACAAAAACCATCCCAATGTCCCATTTCCATCCACAACCAGCACACCGAAGCAAAGCCACTTTCACAAAGCCAACCAAGCCTCATTTCTTCCCAGCCGAAAGCACCTCCAGCACGAGCAACCAAGCACTGCCTCACTTCACAAAGCCAAACAAAACCACAAGACCATCACAAGCAAGCAAGCCACCACCAAGCAAGCAATCCAATGCCATCCTTTGCCCACCAAGCCACAAACAAAGAGATAGCGAAGGGAAGGAGGAGAGGAGCAAGGGAGAAGAGGAAGACCGACGGAGCCAGGACGAACGACAAGAGGTGGCCAAGAACCACCATCAACCAGTAGGGATGAGGCGACCAACCAGAGCACCGGAGAACACAACCACGACCACCATGGTCGGCATCACCACCGCGACCATACCACTGCCATCCTCAGCCCCAACCCAAACCGACCAACAGAGATAAAACCACTATCTTTCACCCACTGTCATTTTGTCCCACAAAGAAACCACCCAATATGAACTAAATATTTCACTAGGGCATGCCTCAATAACAATATCATTCACCCATTCCCACACAGAAGCTCAACATTTCACTGTATCCATAGCCCTCAGTATACATCACAGAGCAAGGGGGAAATGGGATTGAGAGAATAGAGGGAGAAGGGAAGTAGTTACCTCAGTAGCACGACAGCAACACCATCAAGGTAGTAGCCCACTACAGCATCTTCACCATGCGTCAACCCACATCCATCTCATTCACATGCTTAATCAACAAACAACCCACATCACATCATTACACTAAGCCAAGCTCAAGTATGAAACCATAATAAAAGAAGAGGGATAGGGGGGTTAGTCAAGTCCAGTAGCAGGGCCAAGACAGGCGGCGTGGAAGAGACAACGTCGGTAACCGAAGGCCGAGCCAGTGGCCAAGCACGGCCAAGCTGAGCCAGTAGGAGACGCCCGCGCGCGAGGGAGCCTGGGCCGAGCCGCATGGGAGGAGCCACATACCTCATGGGCGGGCCACACCGAGTGGCAGAGGCAGACGTGGGCGTGCAAGCCGACAGCCTAGCGCATGGGGCCTAGCCGGGTGTAGGCGCACCATCGGGCCAGGCTGAGCCACATGCGGTCGAGCGCAGGAGAGGCATAGGCCGAGGGGCGAGAGCATGGAGCCGGGAACAGAGCGGAACGAGGAGCCAGGATGGCCGGAGGTGGCAGGTGGCGCAGGCACGGCGGGAGCTGGGGTAAGCCATGACCGAGGAGTTGCGTTGGGCCAAACATGGGCCGAGGGAGTAGGGGCGCCGGACCAGAGGGAGGTGTAGGGGCCCAGTCAAATCGGGCGCGGGCGGGTGTGAGCTGAGAGGAAGCTTCGGCCAAAGCTTTTGCCAAGGAGAAATGGAATGGGGGACAAGAAAGGGAAAATAATCCTATAGGACATAGTCCACAATTCCATCAGTATAGACCCATTCCACCACGTAACACGTGTCTTTTCACGAATCTCAAAGCATGACATGCTAGTCTTCAGTATTTAATTCGTGAAAATTCACATCAGTGATTTATTGAGCTGTGCGCATTGAGATTCATGAAAAGACACGTGTCACGCAGTGGAATGGGTCTACACTGATAGAATTGTGGACCAGGTCCTATAGGATTATTTTTCAGAAGAAAGAGATGAGGGGGGAGAGAGGAAGAACCAAATAAATGGCCAGTGTTGCTTCGACTGAAAAGAATATGGGTAGGAGAGAGAAAGATTAGGGAAGGGATTAGGGAAAGGGTTAGGTGGGAGAAATTAGAAAAGTAGGTGTAGAAAAATTAAAAAAATTAGATAAAGGGTTAAAGGGGGTAACTTCTAGTAAATATAAGTGGTAGCCGGTGTAGCCATAAAAATGAACACCGAGAATATTTCGTTTCGACACCATATAATTAGTGGAATAATTCAAAATTTGTCATAGTGAATAGATAGATTTCAGGATTTGTCCCCCTATGTGTCTATGACATATGGGCCCTGGACTTACATGTCATAGACACATGGGGGCAAATCCTGAAATCTATCTATCTCATAATGGCAAATTATGAAATCCCCCATAATTAGTAGACCAACAAACTTAAACAAGACGTGTACAGATAAATAGTCATAGACCAGACCGATAAATAATAAAATAAATTGAGATAAAATAAAATAAAATAAAATAAAAAGAGAGAACACGTACATAGCAAACCTGTAAATATTAGACAAATCGCCAGAAGTATAAAATTTTAAACCTCGTACAGATAAATAACAGTAGACTGACCGGTAAAAAATAAAAATAGAAAATGCGTAAAGTTAATCTAAGAATATTTATCAAAATTAATCGCCGATAAAAATCACTAGATTAGATAAATAATCTGGCGTGCTAGCGATAACTTATTCGAGATAGATTGATTAAATTAAACATCGGTGTAAAATCGATCAGGCATTTTTCTATACATAAAATTTAATAGACTTAGTTGCATGCAGAATTAGTATAGTATTTTATTTTCGTGTGATGAAACGCAACTGTAGGTAACCTCGATTCGAGAGCCAGTAAACCGTAGGATGACCGCGGTTGGGGAGTGCTAACCTAACGGGGTTCCAAAAAAAATTATTAAATTAAAATCCGCTAAAAAAAGAACTATCTAACTAATGTACGTATAATAGCACCAAAAGCAACTGCACATTTATTTATTTATTATTCGCGCCATCATAAAATTGCAGCTGACGAACCAACGCAGATCGGAGTAGTTGGTCTGAATTTCTTCGACACAGATCTTTCCTACGACTACGAAGGCAAGCTTATCTCTTGAACATAAATATAGTTATATTAAATTTAAACTGTATATTGTTGTATCATATATGTGCATGTATGAAAACTATGTCTAAAATTCAAATCAAATAAAAAGAGAAAAAAAAAGAAGAGATAAGAAAAGAGTTAATATTATGACTGGTAAAGGGGGCCCGTGGTAGGAAAAGAGATGAGGGAAGAGGTGAGACCCTTTACATATGGTTAATATATAAGGACCAACAAAACTCTCACCCAGATCAGGGGGCCATAAATTAAGTGACAACCATTTTCTTGTTTTGACGGGCAGAAAATGCTACCTTATTACGTGACTATACTCTCCACATCAGGTAAGTAATATAGTGTGAATATACGATGAAGGGAAGAGATACGAGGCGCTATAGTAGCGCAAGGTGGAGTGTTGGGGGAAGGTCATTTGGCCCAACCAACATTACTGGAACTCGATGGATGACGGGGTCCGACACCGACAGAAGGTGATGGGTGGAGACTTAATCATGTAACTTGGAAAGCTTTTTGTACTCTGGACTCAAACCCGCATCAAAGGAAATGCATGAGACCTGTCTTAGAGAGATATCAGAGTAGTTGTGGGTAAAGTGGCACAAAGCCTACGCGGTGCTAAATAAAATCATGAATTCATGCATATCTCCTGGATTGGAGTCTACGGGAACTGCCAGGGGTCTATCTTTTGTTCGAGTGATAAGTAGTCTTTTCTGAATTAAAATTTGCCACTTAAAGTTTTGACGAGTTATGTATTTTCAGAAAACAGATGAGCTAGAAAATGTAACAACGAATAGTGATGAGTTATACAGTGTATTTTGCTAGTAATGCTTGCTAAGTACACTAGTACTCAATCTTGCTATTATTCTCCATTGTTAGATCCTAGTCCAGCCAGGATCTATCCCGAGTGGGATGAAGGACACGCAGGTACTGAGGAGGCCGCAGGAGGCGAGGGTGCTGACTACAAGGACCAGGGCAAGGCGGACGCCTTATTCGGCGGGTGAGACGAGTAGGCGACCGGTGGAGTAGAGCGGGCAAGCGAGGGGAATTTTATTCCCATTGTCATTAACTACTTGTAAGAAAGACCCTAGCTTTGCATGGCTAACTGTTGTAATAATAAAGTGCAGTTTATATCTTATTGTTCTGCTGCGTTGGCTCTAGTAATGCTTACTATTTGTCGGAGCGATGTCCTACCGGGCACACGAATATTAATCCGTTTGCTTAAGTGTGATTACCCTCCGGGGTAATGACACGGGGCGCCACAATTCTTTACCACTCATTACCATTATAATGTGTATGCTTTTATTTAATTTAGGAAGAAGTCCATTCTACCCCCTCAAGTATCGACATACGGACACCTAACCCTCTGAACTAAAAAATCGGACCTTTGACACCCCAAAGTTGCAAAACCAGACAAGTTACCCCCTCAGGCTGTTTCGTGGGGTGGTTTTGCGCATGTGGCGTCCGTTCAGCCCGGTTTTGCCAGCTCGACCGCTGACTCGGCTGCGACGTGGCGATGACTCAGAAAATGAAAATTACAATATTACGAGGCCCACATGTCATTTTCTACCCCCTTCACACCTACATTCACTCTCTCTTCTTCATCCTCCTAGCCGAAAGCACCTATCTACCTGGTTTCCTTTTTATTGCTTTCTCTTCTTTCTCCATTCCTTTTCCCATTTCTCTCTCTCCAGTTCTTGCTTCGGATCGAGAATTTGTTCTTGGAGATGACCCTCCCCTGGCTTCATCTATTTGCTTCCTTCTTCCTTTCTCTATTTCCTCCTTCCTTCCTTATTTCTTCCATTCCCTCTTTACCTTTCTCCTGGAGGTTTTTGCTTTGTCCTAATCTCTTGCTCACGGCGCCACTCACTGCCGCCTCCACGGCGCCGCCTCTAGTTGCTACCACCACCGCCGGTTCCTTGCTCACCGCCTCCTCTCAGCCCAGCGTCGCCTCTATGGTTCCCCCCTGCGCCCGCATGCCTCAGTCGCTCCCTGGCCCCGATTCCTTCTCTACGGTCTTTTCCATGGCTGAATGGAGCTCCATGGTGCCTCCTGCTGCTGTCGCCGGCCTGGCTCGGCCCATCACCGTCGTCGCCTCTTCTGGTGCCCGCGCGCCTCCTCTCTGGCCGAAAAACGGGAGCGGGGGCTTCGACTTTGCTCGGTAGAGAAGAAGAAATGGTAGGGAAATGAGAACAATGGCAAGGGGAATGCGTCGGGACTCATATAGCCACACGGGGGAGGGGAAGAACCTTGGGGAAGGCAAGGGGGGATGGAGCTGGGCGCAAGTGGAGCAGAGTGCGGGGCGCAAGTAGGGCCCGTTTTTCGGCTGCGCCGCCTCGCCGTCGAAACTGGCGCTCCAGTGAGTCTTCCGCCACTCCAACCCCGTCACCCCGCGCCCTCAACCCCCCTCCACTCTTCCCCCTCCTCCCCTTTTCTTCTTCACCGACGAGAGGCGCCAGCGCCGCCACTCCTTCTCCTCCGCCTCGCCACCACGGCCACCCCCAGGCTCCCCCGACCCCACCGCCGGCCTTCCCACCCCCAGGCACATGGCCCGAGCGCCCATCGACGCCCTTTTGCTCGGCGCCATCGCTCCACCGCGCCACCGGCCCCGCCACCGGTGCTCTCGCAGCCACCATCCCCTTGGCCACCTGTTCCCGGCCTTGCTTGGCGCCGCCGTACTTTACCCCGCCGACAGCAAGCCCGAGCTGGAGCCACACTGTCCGTGGCCTCCTCCCCTGTTGTGTTGTCCAAGTTTTGGACAACCTTTAGCCTCCTTAATCCACCTAGACGCCACTTACACGTGGGACCAAGTGCCAAAGAAGCCATCTCACCTAGCTGGCCTGGTGAAACTGGACCACCTGGACGCCACATCAGCAAAACCACCGCACGAAATAGCCAGAGGGGGTAGGTTGTCCAGTTTTGCAACTTTGGGGGTGTCAAAAGGTCGTCTTTTTAGTTCAGGGGGTTAGGTGTCCGCATGTCGATACTTTAGGGGGTAGAATGGACTTCTTCCTTTAATTTAATTGGAAGTGATGTGAATAATTATTATTTTATTCATATAGATGGATGTGAGAAAGTTGGATGGTGGCAATATTGATGAAACTATGAATAATTATGCATTCATAAGTATCATTGCATATGAGAAGGTGATCATGGTAATCACATCTCCACGGGAGTAGAGGAGGTCCCCGATCCTTGAGGAGGACGGGCTTGGGAGTGAACATTATCGCAACTGTTCACTCAAGCTATACCAGTATACGAGAAAGAAGTACATGTGGACATGTAGTGTAGAGATGCATTGAATGAAAAGTGAATTTGATGATTGAGTATAGGAATAAAGAAAAGAGAACAGTTGATGATGGTGTGGTTTACTGTTGATTAATCCTTACTCATTGTTTATTATTGTGCTTACGAGTCGTTGACTCACCCTTGTTCTATTGTTATTTTTAGGTGACCGTTGACGATGTTGCACATGGGAAGGGCTAATACACTTGGATTCATGTCATTCATTCAGTTACATAAACTATTGATCATGGGGTAGTTTATTAGCATGATGAATTATAATTAGGAATTGATATTATTGCTTAGCCTTAGTTGATAGGTTGGAAGTTGATTATTCATTAAATAGACTTGATTGGATTGGTTTTGCGTTGATCTTTGTTTATTATCTTACCATGCTTCCTATGAATTAATTATCTATGATTGCTTTATTGTTATGATTGCATTATTGTGACCCGTGGATGGATTTTACCTTTATTGTGCTTGCTGTAATTTAGTGTTAATTGTGTTAAAATTGATAGTTAGTATAATTTAGTAGCATTCTGGGCTCCATTTGTTAGGTTGGGGTGTTACAGTCTTTTTACAACTTTCTTATAAAGACTAGACGTTGTATCTTTTCTTCCTAGTATTTTAGAGTAAAGGTCTAATTATTTGGTTCCAATTTGTGAGTTCATATCTATTGCTTGGCGCCGTCAATGCCTCTAAAATGAATAAACATTAGAAAGGCATACACACAAGGACATGGCAATCCCCTTGTCCAGTATGGAAGCAGCTGTCAGTTGCATACTTCTGTTTATGTCAACTATGAACTGGACATTGGAATGACTTAGTGCCATGAAAGTTTTCCCATTTTTCTTACCATCTTGCTGGTACATTGCACAAGCTCACCTCTAGATCTCAAATAAATAAAATACATTGTTCAAAAGAACCAAATTAAGTAGGATAAGAATATAAGTATGCATGATTTGGCAGGGAAATAGGAAAAGGGACATATCTCTCTCTGCACAAGTCCAACCCCCTCATATATCGATGTGCATGTATGTGCTACCATCTTTCCCCCATGACCCGTTTGTGTGATCGTTTGCATAGGGGCTAGGGCATGTAGATGTATGAGTACAAGACAGCGGTGGCGGCACAGATCCACTATGCTATGTATGGCTTATATATGACAAGGTGAAAAAAGGGGTTGTGTCTGGAAAGCGAATTGATTATGATGAGATATTCTCTCCGGTTGTGATGAATACTTACACTACTACAGAAAAGTTCATCACAGACGGTACATAAACATCACCATAAACGGTTTCCTGAACCGTCTGTGCTTATGGGTCAGTAATGCCCTAAGAGTATTACAAACGATTTTTGACCTGTTTGTGATAACCTTTATCACAGACAGTTCTTACTATAAACTGTCTGTGATAGTCTATTATCACAAATGGTTCTTACTATGAATCATCTGTGATAATCTATTATCACAAATGATTCTTACTATGAATCATCTGTGATAGTCTATTATCATAAACGGTTCTAGTTAGAAATCGTCTATGATAGCTATACAGTTCATCAATATTCTCAATCAAAGAATGCAGATGAACCAAAGCAGGCTTATTTATGATAACAAGATCACCATCGTGCAATAAACTTTAGTGCCATGTCTTTATCTTGCAATAAAACATGAATTTTAACGAGGGCCGAAACCCTAGCCATCCATTAATCATCACAAGAACTAGAGGTATCAACAATTAATTTTCACATGCGGTAATCAGAGGGCAGCAAACCTTATAGATGTGACAAGGCCAAGTGGTACCATGAACAGGAAACAAGCAGTATTGACGCTGCAAAAACTAATCAATCTTTAGATAACTAATCAGAAGAAAATACAAGGAAAATCTAAATAAACCTGCATACATCAAGTCTCTAATCAATTACCATATTGACAAGATTGAAGTTTCAAGCTTTGGATTTGGCAAAAATCCAGAAAGCAGTACGAGCAGTTCAAACGACCACCACTCCAAGCTACAGCAAACGAATTAGTCAAAAACTCAAACTACTAAACCATCAATCCCATCAAAATAAATGCAAATAACTCAAAATTGCCTCACTAAACCATCATGGCCGACGACACGACGAGATTCACAAACTGACTCAGCCTACAGAATGCCTCCCTAGAAAACCCAGTCCATGTCCTCTCACAAGTGCTTGACAGCCTCACATAGAGAGCAAGGATGACCAGGTTGGTGCAGTATGAGATGGCGATGCTCAACGCAGCGCCATGGCTCCCCATGCCAGCCTTGTACACCAGCGCCCAGCATATGAACTAGAGGCATTAAGGAAGAGAGGGGAGGGGATCGGATGGGGGATATCACCGGCGATAAAGGAGAGGCGACGACAGCGTCACCATTGTGTCACGACGGTGACACTGTACAAGACACTTTTACAACAAGAGTGTCTTCTACAGTGAATCATGACGTCACAACAAGAGGCGGAGGAGCTCATGGCAGTAGTCGGCGTTGTCGGGGGACAGGGCACTTCGATCGGTTTGGGGGAGACGGGGCCGCTTCGGTTTGGGGAGGAACTTCCTCATCTGGAGTAGTTGAAGACTAGTGGGCAGGTAGTATATATAAGGGGATTTGGGTAGCGGAACCGATCTGGAGTAGTTGAGAGGTCACGGCGCCGCTTCGGTTTGAATAAAGGGGGCGGCCAAATCTAAAGGGATATAAGGGGGTGGCGAAATATCACAAACGGTTAGTAATACAAACCATATGTGATATTTAGTAATATCACAGACGGTTCTTATTTAGAATTGTCTGTGATACTTCACATACAATTTTCAATACGAACTGTCTATGATATTACCTCTTCACAGATGGTTTTGAGAGCAGTCAGTAACACAGACGGTCGCTAAACTAAAACAGTCTGTGATTGTATTTAATACTGATGGTTTTGATCAACCGTTTGTGATGAGGTATCCAGTATTAGCCTTTTTGTAGTAGTGTTATATCAAAACAGTTCTTGCATTGGTAGCCAGTTGATATTTGCACTTGGAACAGATGGATGTAAAAACAATGTTTTTGCATGGTGATCTTGATGAGTAAATTTATATGGAGCAGCCAGAAGAGTTCATTGAACCGGAAAATCACCACCTAGTAAGTAAGTTATAGAAGTTATTGTATGGGTTCAAACAATCTCCAAGGCAGTAGTACAAGCATTTTGACTCCTACATATTGTAGGTTGGCTACAGGGGATATGAGTATGACTGTTGTGTTTATGCTCGATGCCTTCATGATGGTTCATTTATTTTTCTACTACTATATGTTGATGATATGCTAATTGCTGCAAAGCACATGTACACTGTGATTGATTTGAATAGTTTGCTAAGTTAGGAATTTGATATGAAAGAAAATTTTGGGCATGGAAATGCACAAGGATAAAAGCTCGAGGCGATTGTGGTTGTCTCGGCAGGAATATGTTGAAAAAGTCTTGCAACGGTTTGATATGAGCAAGGCCAAACCAGTAAGTACTCCATTGGCACAACACTTTAAACTTTCTTTTTAATTTTGTCCTAAATCAAACAAGGAAAGGTTCCATATACTAGTGCAGCTAGTTGTTTAATGTACGCTATTGTTTGTACAAGCCTGATTAATTTGGCGCATTCTGTTAGTAAGTCAGCAAGTTTATGATAAAACCAGGAAAGCAACATTGGAAGGTAGTCAAGTAGGTATTCAGGTACTTAAGATATACATCAAGTCATGGTATTATTTTGGCGGACAACAAGGTAATCCTTTGGTTCCTGGATATGTGGATTCAGACTATGCCGATGATTTGGATAACAAGAGGTCTACTACAGGGTGTGTTTTTACTCTAGGCGAAGGGTCTATATGTCATAATTCAGTCTATTGTTGTATTGTCTACAACTGAAGCAGAGTACAGGGTTATGGCTGAAGCTGCAAAGGAAGCGTTATGGCTTGCAAGATTAGTGAAGGAACTAGGTGTTAAGCAAGGTGGAGTTCAGTTGCATTGTGATAGTCAGAGTGTAATTTTTTTGGCCAAGAACCAAGTGTATCATGCCAAGACAAAGCACATTTATGCAAGGTATCACAAGATCAGGGAGTCGATTAACTCTGGAGAGATTGATTTGATGAAGGTGCACACTAATGATAATGTTGCGGGTATGTTGATCAAGCCCATCACTCCCAACAAGTTTGAGTTATCGCTTCAACCTTTTGGAAGTCACAAGTTGTTGAGCAAGGAGGTAACCCACAGGTCACGAATGCACGAGGAGTGTCAAAGTGTTCTCTTTTTTTTCAAGGTAGTGCATTCATCAAGGTGGAGATTTGTTGTACATTGCTCATATATGACAAGGTGAAAGAAATGAGCTCTGTTCGGAAAGCGGGCTGCACGAAATATTGTGGGATGGGGGTGCGGGGGGTTTGCAGGTATGGACTACGGGTCCGAGTTGAACATGTAACTAGGGTATAAATATATACTGCCGACCTCTTATAACCCTAACCGTGAAAAAAAACTACTCATATGGACGGAGCCGCTACGATTCGGCTCCCAGTGACGTAGGCTTTGCGAAACCTCATAAACAAATCATCGTATCTTTTGTGTGCTTATTCTCTCGCGCTAAAGATTGTCGCCGGTTCCAATGCACTACTACCCCAAACTACCACATCATGGATAGGTAGTGCAAATTAAACCCGACGCCCACACAATTGTGGGAATCTTGACTAAGATGATCGCCAACAGCGCAAACCATAATGCATGCATGGAGATTCCCAGACATTGATCCATTGGCCAAAGGCCTGGTGAATTGTCCCTGGCTCGCTCGCTGATCTGATAAAGAGTAGTATGTACGTACATATGTGTGGATTTACAGATGGCTCTCTGCTTGGTTTAGATGTAGCTAAGAGGAGAGGATCATCATAATGTTCTTGCTAACCCAATCATACGTGGTCACCTATGATTGAAAACCTACCAAAGGAATATTTCTAGGGCTTCCTTCCCCTTTTGCACGGGATGTCTGCCACTTTATAATTGTTCCCCTTGATGTGTCATCGACATACCTCCTCCAGCCCCACTGTCTTCTTGGGGGTTGGTAAAGGCAAAGGGGGAGAGAGAGAGGTATACATCACACTTAGTATTATTCTCCAAAACTTGTGTTTCATGCATGAGACGTCATTAGTGATCGTCGCCAAGGAGCGATATGTCCACTACTGGAGGCTATAGCTGCTAATCTACTGCGCACAACGCTACTGAATAGACTAAGGACTACCATCATTTTTGGCATTAAGCTGGCTAGCCCTATAATTTTGTATCCTGATGAAGCTTTCAAAAACTTCCAAGTATTCCCAGGCAAACTTGGTTAATATTGTCTCACTGACAGCCAAAAGTGTTGCTTTTGCTTGAGCTTTCATTCATTCCCTCCCTGTGAAATGAATATATCACACAATGCATTCCCTCTATATGAATCCACTCCCGAAGCATTCCCTCTATATGAATCCACTCCCGAAGAATTATAGAAGTACATGACCGAAGCAGCCTTAAAATAACTGCATGCGGAATGGCTATATGTCTCTTTCCTTATATATAAATCCACTATTCTTCTATGTTCGACCTTCGAACAAGTAGGACTGTCTCCTCCAAAAAATTAAGACACTCGCACTTAACTGTGTTTTAAGTGCTGATGAAGAAGAGCAGAAGTCTGAACCCTGAAGCATCCACTTCATCATATGCGCTACGTACGTAGCAGGATGTGAAACAAGATTTTGCAGCTGCCGGACGGGATAATTAACACTGCACTTTCTGGGCAGAGCGTTTGGCCATGCCACTTGATCAGCTCGCTTGCACTCGCAGTGCTTTGCCTATATAACTGCCACCTAGAAACTTTGCGTGGCTACTTTTGTGGCATTTAGCAATGAATTTGCTCGGTCCACTAAGATATTTTATATATACATTCATTAAATCATTCATGCTCCGATAAATGACACATTTACACATTTTTGGATAAACAATGATTAGTTGATAGCCGATAATCGCATTGGGATGTTATTACTAGCTAGTGCCTGCTTGATCCTATCTCTGCCAGCAGATTACTTTTACTTTTTTTTTTAAAGAAACAGAGAACTACCTATTATATTAATAAAGAAGATAGAACAAGATATATAAAAGAGAACGAAATAGAAGAATTTTTCAACACCAAAGGAACGAGGAGTGAGAAGTGATTGCGATAATTAAAGAGGAAGCCAGGGCCTGGATCTTCAGCGGGGTAAAAAAATTAGCGTCCTATCTTCTGGCGGGAGATGCGGCCCTTCTTTGTTTTTGACCGTTTCTCTTGGTTTCCTTTCCTTCTTTTTCCCCTTTTGGTTTTGTTTGTTTTCTCTGCTTTTTTGTCTTTTGTCTTTTTAGGTTTTCTGCCTATGCCTTTTCTATATTTATCAGCTCTGTACTGTTTTTTTCCTCTTTAATGCAGTGTGGCAGTCCTCCTACCATGCCTTTAAAAAAAGATATATACAAGTGGGGAGAAGGGTTTGATTAATTTTACTTTATCAACTATGGGAAACTATCTTGATCACTATAATCATTCGTTAAGCGTGATAGAATCATGACATCATCACATTCAAATTACTTAATTCACTACGTACTGCTGATGTGTGTCAGCTTGCTACTTTTTTTTTCGAGGAGCTTGCTACAGTTGATATGCACATATCACACACACATATACCTATTTTTTAGATAATAAAAGTACAACTCCTGACCTCTGCATCAACTAGGGATGCACACAACTATTACACCACCATCAGCTAAAAGCTTAAAATAAAAAAGGGCCAAAAGCCAATAATAACAAACAAATTGTCATGCAAAGGCTAGCCTAAAAAAAAGACCACTTAGCCCGCCTTCGGGACCAACCAGGAGATCATCCACATGTGAACAGTAGCTGCGTAGCAAAGAGGTGATGATAGGCTAGTTTCCGTAGCGACGCCTCCAAGAAGGGATATGACCCACGTTGTCGTCGCCGAATCAATCCAGCGAAGGTCAGATTAGGAGTTTTCACTCCAGAGCTCAGGTACTGGTTCTTCAAAGCAACGCCTTCAAGAAGGTAATGCCGCTCAGGTCGACGTATATAGTTAGATAAATCTGCAGGGTTGCAGCTGTTTAGATGGTGATCCATTTGGAGTAGCGCTAGCTAGTACTGATGGCAATATATAGGCGAGAGTCGCTGTCGTCGATCGATCACCAGCTCTATGCAGCAAGATCGCCGGGCACACAAGCGCGCGCGCGGAACTGCTTGTCCCTATGCCGTGGTGGTCACGTCGTAGCGCGGTGCATGCACGTACGTACGTATATTCGAACATGTCCGCTCCCGACATCGCATCGAGAAGCTGACAGAAAGATAAGGGGATGAATTGCTACGGACCGACGTGATTCCGATCGATCGGCGGATGGTAGCATTTGGAAGAAGGTTAATCTGGGAGATACTGGGACCATGTCCATGCATATGTACATATGGAATTGGCAATTTGGCACTCTTGCGTGCTCTTAGACTGCTTCTGTGGGTAGCTAGGGATCAATCAACTAGCTAGTTATGGAAGTCATGGTTAATATAGCTTCCTAGGAGAGGATGGACATGGTGAACACGTCCATATGTATAGATCCATGCATGCGTCGCGTACGCGTGCGTCCGTGCTTCTTGTGATCCGTGAGCAAACGAGCAACCGGAACAAGCTACGCATGCAAGCGGAATGCATGCATATGCGTGGTACGATTGATGTCTCTCCGAGGAGCAGCCGTACCTGAAAACAGTTTATAGCACATGCATGGCCATGAAAGCAAATTCTCTGGCCCTCCCCTGCGGCCGCTCGATAGGGGGGTGAACGGTGGATGGGGGAGGACCTCCCGCGTAGAATTTATTTTCCATGGTCATCGATCTTACAGACTGTTTGGCTGACAATTAAGGTAAGGCTGCTGTGCTTACAGCGATCGCCCGTACGTACGCATGTATGGATCCTTCTAGTTGTTTGGGCATGGATGTTGCTAGCGCGCCCGGACGTCCCATCGGACACTCCTTGAAATGGCGCAACATTTCACACCGCAGACAACAAAACTTAACTGGCGTGCAACAAATATAAAAAATAAGAACTGTTGCATAAAAAAGAAATGGTCATCCTGCAACAATAAAAAAACAAATTATTACAACATAGTAAAACTCCTTGCAACAACGACGGAGGTACTTTCGTAAACAGAATCTCTCCATACATTTGAAAAGAACTACTCGAAAACTTATGTTGCAACAAGCAAAATATGATATTGCAACAAGCGAAACATAAACACCTCTCTATATCTACAACCATTTCAGAAATATTAATGCAACAAACAAAAATACTTTATGCAACAATATACAAAGGATGTTGCAACAAATTCGAGCAACACATGCAACAAAAACATCCTTGGAGAAGGAGACTGCCCCACTGTCTTGTTGTCGGCAGGCATGGATCTAATAGCGCGAGACCGGTTCGGGTATCTCATCACTGGTTCATCGTACGCAGCCAAGTAGGCCAAACACCACAACAATGAGCTCATCGGGGAGGTCGGCAGCGTCACCTCGAGGATTCATACAAACTTAACTTCAAATCCATGGATTTTTTTGTATTCACGTATAGAGAAGGAAGGTGTGATAGGGTAGTGAAGTGGTGGCGATACGGTCAAGCCATTGGAGGAGGAGGAAGCTGTTGGAGTGGATTCGTTGGAGGAGCCACCACTTGTGGGAGGATCGCAGGAGGTAGTGTGAGAGAGGTGCATGGGGAACGGGGATTTAGTAGTGGATGATAGATGGGGATGGAGGAGATGGAGTACTGGATTGAAGTAGGAGGAGGTACAGGATGTTTTGGGCTGGGCCACACCGTCCGATAGAAGGAAAGCATCGGACGACTGCTTCTAAGCATTATCCTTTGGGCATAGATCGATTTCTCAGTCTGTTACGGCCAGTGACAACGTCAGAGGGGTGCCCCTAGTGCACAAGCACCCCAAAAAAATATGCAATTTTTTTTTACCTATGTATAATTAGCCATGCTAATGCACATCTATGAATGCACCATCTCATCTTAGATCACCATCCCATTGGGCCCTGTGTCCGCTTCCCCGAGCATGGCCATCTTAGATCTTTCAGCCCACCAACCAAGTAACCAACCAGGCCCTCAGGCATCAAACAAGCAGGCGTCAAGAGCCCCCCACGTCGTCGCCATAGACTCCTCCTCCCCCAGATTCTCCTCCTCCTCCTCCTGCTCCCCCTTCTCCTCCTCCTGTCACCACGTCCACATCAGCGCCCTCCCCGACGAGGTAACGATCTCCTTCGCAAAATTGTCTCCAAGCTCTCCGTCTAGGAGGCCGCCCACACCACCGTGTTGTCCTCCAGCTAAGGCCACATCTGGTCCTCCACCCTGCTCGTTCTCGACAAGTCAGGACTCAGGTGACCTGGGAGCTCAGCTGCTTAGGTATTGTCATATTGAAGTCCCATTAGTTACAGCTTTAGCCAGTACTATTGTATTATAGGATATAGAATTGTCTATGCAGAGCAGAGAAGTTAAGAACAAGCCATGTTCATATACTTACCATTTTGCTGCATGTTGCAAACTACAAGATGAGTATCAATCAACGGAACTAAAAATCCAGATCCAAATGCAAAATCAGAATTCGTGCTTCGATCCATCTTTCCTTGAACGATGAGTTTAGCTGCACTTATTAATTTAACCACATGATAGAAGCTTCTGAAAAGACAGATAGAACCAGTCTCCCACACTCTGATACTCACTCCCATAGTCCCATTTACATTTAAATTTAGGGATTGGATTTGGGCGTTTGGCCAATTAGGGATTGCAAAATTGAATATTTCCTGTGATTTGTATATGTAGGGTAAGTTGAATCCCTGAAATGAAAAGGAATAGAGATATCATTTCTTTCTTTCAAGACTTTCTTTCTAACTTGATAACTTCATTGATGATATGCGAAGTGATGATAGATTTAAGAGCCTAAAAAATCTCGGTGAGCTTTCTACTAAGCTTCTTGAAACAAGAAAGTATGATATTTACAAGTTGGTGTTCTTGCTTCTCAAATTGGTATTGCTCCTACCAGCGGTAACGACGAGCGTTGAAAGAGTATTTTAGACAATGAATCTTGTGAAGAACAAGTTGAGAAATAGTATGGGCGATCAAATATTGAATGATTGTTTAGTCACCGTTATAGAGCGAGATATTTTCTCGAAGGTTAGTGATGATGATATAATGAAGAGTTTTCAAGGAATGAGATCACGTTATGTGGTATTGTGGTTACGATTAGCTATTTAGGACTATTTTATTCTTGTAACATTTTATTTGAACTATTTGTATTGCACTATTAACTAATTTCGAACATTTTTGTGTAATTGTGTTGAAATTGTGAAATTACCTATATGTCGTACAAGTTTTTTTTTATCCGTACAAATTTTTTTTTATCCGTACAATTTTTTTTTTTATCCTTGAAGTGTGCACTACTGTTGCTAAAATTCTGACTCCGCCCCTGGTCATTGCTCAATTGCTCGTGCTGGATGCTGCTGTGCAGGCGCGCCAGCAGCCAGCCAAGCTGGTGTTGGAGACTTGAGTCTCCGTGGCACAGAGAAGAGAGGGCCATCTAAAGGAAAAAGGCAAGGGATAAACTCCAAGATTTTTTGGGCCGGAATTGGACCACCCGACGCCATTGCCGGGGGATGGATCGAGACGTCGAGCAGTGTCTTAGATATCTTGGCACTCAATTCACATGTATGTTAATTTCCGAAACAAAAGAAGAAAGATATGTACTGAATCTAAAAGAAGAAGAAGGGCACGTGACGCATGGGGGAAGGCAGCGAGCAAATCGGAGATCAGAAAGAACAAGAGAACAATTTACCCACGCAGCAAAAAGCCCATGTACAAGACTACAACCGCGCCGCGCGGTCCCGATGCCGGAATGGCCCAAGAGAAGAACCTTGACTAGCGCCTGCCCCAGTAACATGCAATTGTCCGCACAATGCACGGCCGATCTCTTCCCGCGCGGCTCACGAGACTGGCCTGCCGTGCCGACCCAGCCGCAGCGTGCGCGGTGTCCAACGGCTGGCCCATCTCTCCCCGCGCGGTGCGGCTGCATGCGCTGCGGTCCGACCCACGAGGCCATATCCAAGGCGACTCGGCGCAGGCGCCGTCCCATCCCAAAGCCTCCACGATCGCGGCAGTTTCACGCGCCGCGCCCCACAGCACCACGGCGCCCGCGGCACATCGGCGCCAAGCGCGCCGTCGGTTCGGAGGCCGAGCGCCCAAGCTACCGCAGGCCCGTCTGAGTCTGTCACTACGTTCAAATTGCCTCACTTTCGATGACCGTATTAAGTTGACTTTATGCGACGATCCAAGTGATCACCTCGCGCATCGCAAAAATCAGACGCGGTGGGCCGGTGCCCGGTGGTGCACTCGGCTGTCGCTTTTCCATCCGCATAGCGCGACTAGCTAGCTGTTCGTGGCACGCGCATGTCCTTCTGACCTTCTGGGTACTGCACGTCTGTTGGTACGACATGAAAGTACACTACTACACACAGCCTCATCACAGACGGTTCGGAACAGTCATCGCGCACGGTTCCAACCGCTCGTGTTTTTGCACGCCGCGATAAGTGGGCGGTTATCACGCACGGTTAAAAATCCGCTCGTGATAAGTCACAACACGACGGTTCTAATTATATAACCGTCGCGATATCTAATTATCACGCACGCTCTATTCAAGAACCGTCATTATAGACGCATATCATAGACGGTTCTATTTACGAACCGTCTGGGATATGCACATATCCCAGACGGTTCTATTTACTAACCGCCGTGATATGCACATATCCCGCACGCTATCATTATATAACCGTCAGATAGGCACATATCCCGCACGGTTCGTAAATAGAACCGTCGTGATAAAGGATATCCTGATGGTTCTATTTACGAACCGTCGGGATATGTGTATTTCACGCACGTTATATAATAGAGCCGTCGATTATACATATCACGCATTTATTTGATTGATAAACCGTCGTGATAGTTATTTCAAAGATAACTATTTTTAAAAATTTTCGCTAGCCTCGTGATTGCTAGTCATGCCCTCTCAAAATAAGCAGTGCGAAAATAGATACATCACGATACCCAAAGTGATCATTGTCATACAAACGAACATATATCAAATACAACAAACATTGTAATATCAACTCGCTCGTAAAATATTGTCATACAACCCAAAGTGACAACCCAAAGTTTACCATTGAATCACAACTATTCAAAGTGAATTACAACTATATCAAATATATTAATTGTTTCAAGGTCGCTCAAGAGTGAAACTCTCCGCTTGCGCAATGATATCCGTCATGATGAAGGTGCAGAGCCTCCTCGAACATCCGAGATCTCTTTCGAACGAGTGAATCTAAATCTATATTCAAAACCTACAAACAAGAGTAAAGTGTTACACATATATATTTAAATTTATAATTAGCAATTATTAGAGATTGACCAACCTCGGGATCCGCAACCTAGCACTCATGAGAATCGTGATATGATGGCAAACGAGAATGCACATTCTTACGCTTTTGTCATGGCAATCAAAAATAGAATTACATATATAGGTATAGTCGGTTCGAGACGCATTATTACGAAGTATGATATAGGATTATTGTGTTGTAGCACGCATCGAAATCGCGTCCTGTGATTAAGTGTGGCGTTCGTTCCTTGTATAGCCCTCCTCAAGAATATAGGAGATGAACGACCTACATGTTTCCAAAAAGTTAACCTCGGCCATTTCAAACGAAGGAAGACTACAATAGAGTATGTATGGAGGAAATGAGCACACTGTCGACTACTTCTTGCACAAGGGTGAAGTCGTGGCCTTTTTTCATTAGGGAATCAAGGTATAGTACCGATTCCTCTTTGGTATAATGACTAGAAGGATCCAAAGATGCCTACTCATGTATGTCGCTATAGTCATTAAACCTAAGTTCATATCATGATAAATTACAAATGAAATTTGTATACCAAGTAGTGAAGCACTTACTCGTTGTAGGGCACCATTATGTAGTCCACGTAGTTTTGAGCAAGCAATCCCGCCGTTATGTATTTCTCGACGAGGATGCGTGCTCGCCAAGATGGTTTGCTCGAGAGACCACGTGTGGGTCGAGGAAACCCACCGGTTCTTTCAATCGCCGCGTTTTAATCATGTATCTATACATAAGCAATGAGTTTGTTATATTACGTGAATGTACGTGAATGTAGAACTTGATTGTACACGCTTCATGTGTCCAAAGATCGTAGAAGTGAGGCATCGAGGGCTTTGAGGTTGAATAGGTCGAACAAGTCGTGAAACCCACGATGAAGGGGGCGGCTCGTGGAGGAAATAGTCCTCCGTGTATCCGACGGTGATTCCATCAGCGCACCCTTTCTCTTTGGTCTTCGCAAGTACCACTATGCAAACTCGACAACCTAATCCAAACAGAGGCTAATCATCGTGCTCGCCGCCAACGGACTTCCGAAAGAGTATTTCTTAGGGTTAGGAGGCGGAAGCGCCTTAATGTTCTTCGATTTCGATTTGTCCTGAACGACTTGCGCGCTACGCGTCTTCCTCCTGTCAGACGACTCGGGAACTGATACGGCGGCACGCTTTTTTTGTTCGTTCGGTGTCTTCTCCACGGGAACCGATGAGGCGGGCTTCTGAAGCGAAGGTTGAGGTGCAGTCATGGAGGGTCCTGTTGGAGAGACATGGTCGTGTCGAGGTGGTTGGGGTAGAGTCATCAAAGGTTGAGGCGGCACTGCAGGGTCCAGGACGATGTCCTTCAAAAGTTGAATTGGAGGGGCATGGTCGTGTGGAGATGGTTGGGGTAGAGTCATCAAAAGTTGAGGCGGCACTGCAGGGGATCCTCGTTAAAAGTTTCGCTTGCATACGTTCCACATGAGAATTTACAGGTGTCATGCACAACGAATGCATGTATGCTGCTCCATTTAAGACATATAATGGTCGGGCAACTTTTCGCAACGCTTCTATGCCCAGAACTAATCCCGGTTGGCTTTCTTGATCATGACATGACGGCCGTAAAGACCAACTATAGGTGACCTCAATCTTCTCCGTGACATGTGTTAGACCATGTAGCCAGGTCTAGTATATTTGAGTTGATGAATAATTGATAATATTGGTTACTGATGTTATTTGAGGCGTGTGATATGTATGTACTTATCTCGGTTAAGTTGGACAGAACTTGTGATGGGAAAATATGTTATTTTGGTCTTTGCATGTGCAGTGTAACTCGGAGGCGATCGTGGTCTACGGCGGTGACCGAGAGATGGCTTGGTGCAAAGTCATGGTCCAGAGGGTCGAGGATGCTGGAGGAGACGGTCGAGCTCGAGTTGGAGCGTATAGAGATCAAAGATGAATGATGCGTGTTGGGGCTACGAATGTACGGTTCGAAGGCCACGACACGTTATGATGCATGACCTGGTGGAGAAGGTCATTGTCGGATAGCCTAGCACGTGAATTAGGCAGAGGCAATTGGGGGGCTAATAGATGCATGCATTACGGGCTGCATGCTTGATGGGCTAGCAGCTGAAGCGAGAATAGATGACGTGATGAGTAGCAAGCGGCCATATTTAAGTAGATGGGATTTTCGGTGGTTAGGGTGGAAGGTTTTTTGGTGCCGGCGGCGGCTGCACGTGAGCAGTTTTGGTTCTAGGGTTTAAGGGGTGCTATGAAAGCACTTTGTAGCCACAAACATCATGATCTAGCAATACAAACATTGATCCAATCTAGTGATTGTTCCGGTCATTGTTTTCTCCAAATTCCCCTGCTGATTCATGTGAGAGAGTAATCAATCTTTTTTATGTGCTGAAAAACGTGGTCTTTGCATCGAAGTGAGAAGCATTGCGGTGGCTGCAGAGGAGGTGAGGTGCATGCAGATGTGAGCAGCGGCTTGAGTTTTTGGATTTGCTGTTGTGCTAGCGGCGACTACAGGATTTCGCAGAGGATTGTTGCATGCGGCTGTTTTGATGCGGCCGTGAGTGCAGGACGTGAGATTGCTTTTCTTCTCCACGTGAGTTGTGCATCTTCTAGTCGTTTCCTATTCACGTAAGTTCATCTGCTGTGTGCGTATACTGCTAGTTGCTAGCAAAAGTCTTGCTTCATCTTTTGTATGCATGCATGTTGGAATCAACAGTAGAAAGAGAGACTAGCAAATTAAGCACTTGCTTCATCTTTTGTATGTATGTGTGTTTGATCAACAGTAGGGAGAAATTGAGTTAGGGTAAAAGAAAAAAAAATCTTATACAATTATTCACCCCTCTTTGATTATCATCATTATTATTTTTGAATGGAAGAGGCAGGAGAACTGCCCTTTTCATTGATAAAGTAGAAGAAAACAAGATGAAAAAGATACCCGGCGGGAGGGAACCCACAACCGAGGCACGCCTTACAACACTCAATCAACAACACCTCTAACCACGCCCTAACACTAACCAGCTCTGCCGCACCCACTTCAAAGCTAAGAGAAAGACAACACCTCTCAACCAACCCACAAGAACTTTGAACTGGATAAACCCGGACAGTGAAGAGGATCGCCCTGACACCAACTTGAAAGAGAAGAATAGAAGTAGGTGCAGGTTAGTCACGCTGACAGGACCACCAGCGAGGAGCTTCATATGAAAAGGTGAGGGTACGGTTCTTCCTCTTGGCGATAACAGTGGACGATGCAGAACCGAAGACGACAAATCTGACTCCTCTCTCCCTCCCCCCACGCGGCTCATTCAAGGTTGACTGGACCAGCTGCTACGAACGGGGCCTCCGGGACAGTCGTCTTGCGCCTCAACACAACACCTCAACACAACACCTCAACGTCAACAGTCCCCTTCCCGTACTCTTCTAATGGTCAGCCTGCTACTCCTTGGGACATTCAGGGTACCCCCAACATAGCAGCATGGGAGATCCTCCTTCTCCTCTCCTCTGCCTCGCCCAAAACCGGCGAGCGCACAACAAAGATCCTGGGGGCGTGGGTACTCAGGCCAGGTGTGAGGAAACTTCTCTGGTTGTGGTAGGGTGATCTGGATAGCGGCGCTAGGAAACAAGCTTGTGTTGACAAGGCAGAGCCGGTAGGGATGGAGCAGCTCAGGCAGCTTGTAGTAGCGATTGGCAGCATCAGTGCACTCACGGCATTCGAGCCCGACCTTTGCATCAACCCGCGCCAGTGCCGCCTCCTCGCCGACGCCTAAGCGCACGTGCTGGACACCTTTGTAACATCCCAAAGTGTTGTTACCAAAAAATAAATAAATAAAATTATTGTTTTATTGGATTTTTCTGAAATTTGCCAGAGTTTGATTACTTTATTTGAATCTCTGAAGTTTTGAAAGTCAAAAGTAAAAATTTACTTGAAGTTCTAGTAGTTTCAGTTGGTTTGATCTGAAAAACAAAATCTTAATTAATTTATAGAATTTTCTGAGTTTTTAAAAGCTTTTTCCTAAGTATTTTAAAGCCAAATTAAAATATTTGCAAAAACTATAGCCAATTATAAGTTGGAACTATTTTATTTAAGTCCAAAATAACTCAGGGAATTTCTGTGAATTTTCTCATAATTTTTGGGTGTATCTTGCTATTTTCTAAAAGCCCTTTCTATTTATCTGTATTAATTCAATTGGAAAATCTATTTAAAATCCCTAAATTGCCTTTGGGCCGAAACCTCCTCGGTTCGCCCATTTCCACCTCGCCCGCCCACTCGGCCGCTGTCGCCGCCTCTCCTCCCTCTTCCGCCCCACCGCCCGATCCCCATCGGACGGCTAGGAAAACCCCACGCCACCACCTTCTCCGCAGCCTCGGATCGGCATCCAATGGCTGCGACCCCTTCTTCCTCCCCCGCCCTTCTTCCTCCTGTGCCGACACGGCCGCCATTACCGCACGCGCCCAGCTCATCTCCGCCGCGATTCTCGCCTCCACTCCTCGCGTGATTGAGCGCATTAAAACCCCCGTATCTTGCCGCCCCTCCTCCCGGCCGTTTGCCCCTCCATCTCGCGCGGAATCACCGGGAACACCCGCATCGCCGCCGTGATCCCGCCACCGATCTCACCATCCGGCCGCGCCCCCGCCCTATAAAGGATGCCCCCGGTGCGCCTTCCTCACCTCATTCCACCCCCGCAAACCACCTTGCTCCTTTCCTCCCCAGCCGGCCGGAAATTGAAGTTCCTCACCGGCGGCCGAAAGAGCTTCAAATCCCGATTCCGGCGACGTCAAGCCCCCTCCGGTCCCATCGTCCCCACCCCCGGCGTCGCCACGACCTCGCCGTCCCCGTGGCGCACGCTATCGCGACCGGCGCCGCTAGATCGCGCGCCGCGCGAGCCCGTCATCGCCGCCGCCTAACTCCTCGCCGCCGGCCAACGCTGCCGCCTCAGGTGACGATTTTGCACGCATCTTAATCCCTGCACACCCCTCCTCCTTTTGGTGCCTTCGCCGGACGTCGCCGCACCGCCAAACGCCGGCAAGCGGCGAGCCGGAGCATCGCCGGTCACACACCGACGTGACTGGCCACGTGTGTGCCACAGAGGCACCACCTCAGCACCCCGCGGCCGCGTCAGCGCCACGTGATGCCACATCACCCCACAGCGCCAGCACTCCACCCCGTGCACTGTTCACATGCACCGGGTCCATCATGGACCATTGACCGGCCGTGAACCTAGTCTTTGACCATCGGGCCCACACGTCAAACGCACATCCCATTTTCCTTCACAAAAATAATTCAGCCGAAAATCCATTTCCACGGCTGACGTCAGCTTGCGCAATAATTAGGATTTCCTTTAGAAAAATAATTCAATAAAATCCGATTTTAGGGTTTTATTGAGATTTAGAACTTCCCAGGGTTCGTTCTCCCTCATACGAACTCCGATTTCGTCGATTCAAATTCCTAAATTCATATAAAATCAAGATCTAGCCATCTAAACTAAAATTGTTTAATTTTGGGTTCATTTGATCAATAATTCCTTTAAACCCTAATTCATTATTCCATGTAATTCCAAACTTCTAAAATTCATATCTTTTGCATTTGAGCTCCAAATTGGGTGGTTCAAGTTGCAAAATCTTTATAAAATTATTATCTAGCTAGCTAAAACAAAATATTTCTATTTGGAGTTAATTTGATCTGTCTTTTTGAATTTATTTGAATTTGAGTTGAATTTGTCGTATTTTCACGATTAGATTTCGACGACTTCGGAGAATCAGATTTCGACGCCGATTGAAGAACAACATAAGAGGAATGATTTTGACTATATGATCATCGTGATCGGACACTTGGACTACCTAAAGATAGTACTTGTGAGTACTAGGTGACCTGTTAAGAAAAACAACGTCACCTCAACACCAGACGTTCTGTTAAGGTGATCTGTTAAGAAAAACAACATCACCTCATCAAGCAAGGCAAGTTATACCCTTGATCATATTGATCCCATTATTTTAAATTATTTATATTCTGTTTTTAAATTATTACTGCATGCTTATTTATATTCAGTAATATAAATTCATGTTTTTAAATTCATAGTTATACCTAAATCCTTTGTATGACCAATGTTGATATTGAATCAAACACATTGACACCCTAGATAAAACCTGGTTCATACGATAGTATGAACTAGGATCATTTAAACGTATTGCTTAGCCATACTTATAGACCAAACTTGTGTGATTTGGGGAATTTCAGCCAACAATCAGTTATTGTTTAAATTGTACCCTTGGCATTGGTGTGTCATGGGAATTTTACAAATAACTTGGAAAATAAAATAAAATAAAAATGGGTTTGGACTTGGGCGAAATGGATGATTGGTGGGTGCAGGTTTATGCACGGGCTTAATCTGGTTAGGGTTAAGGCCCAGGGTTTTATGGAAAACCGCCCAAGTCAGTTAAGGACCGGTCTTCGAGCGCATGATGCTACACCTTACTGTACCACCACATGTCCTGTGTGGGCGGGACTTGGCTAAATAATTTGTGATGTCCTAGAGTCATTTGTGTTGTGTTGTTGGTATGGGTGTTGGTCAGACAGTAGACCCATCTGGCGCAAGAGGGGGCTTCCGGAGGATGGCTAGTCTAATGGTAGCGAAACCTTAGCGGGCATAAATACATTAAGACAGAACATTGTAAAGGCCTCGTGATAATCACTTAGTCGCACACCTTCGGAAGTGTGTCAGACGGACATTGAAAGTTGATTATCTCTTGTGGGTAAAGCTGTACAACCTCTACAGAGTGTAAAACTATTCGAATAGCCGTGTCCGCGGTTATGGACATGCTAGCAGAACTACTCAAAGTTAGACTTTGGTTTTTGTTTGAAAAATACTACTTCAAAACTGGTTTATCCAGATGGGAATTGGGCAGGAAGCCATGTGATAGGAGGGTATCCTTCACCGTTCATGTGTGAATGTTATCTAACTATAAAATTGAGAATTTTGTAAATTTTAGTTATAAAATAATTGCTTTGGAACTTAGTACCAGTATTTAAAAGAAATGCTGCTTTATGCAAATAAACCAATAATCCCTTCTATTTTTACATCCATATATGCATGTCATTCTGTTACTTGACGGGTGTAACTTGCGAGCACGGAAGTTGTGCTCATACTTGCTTTATGCAAACAAAATTTCAGAGGAGAAGGACTTTGCTACCGATGTGGACCTCGACGACTAGGCCGCTTCCCAGTCGATTAGATGTGGCAGATTAACTGGACCCTACTACATCTTCGTCTTCCGCTGTGTTTATTTTATTGTGGGCCTGTAAGCCTCTTTTGTAATCAACCCTGTTGTTTATTAATAAAATCGTGATATGATTTTGTTACCATATTTGTTTACTGTGTGAACTAGCTACTGATCATGGGACTAGTTCAGAAATGCACAGAGGATCTGGGATAATAATCCCGGGTTCTGACAAAGTGGTATCAGAGCCATATCGACTGTAGGTCGTGACCTAGTTAGAATTGCCGTTAGTTGAAAACTTCAAAACTTATTTTATAACAAGAAAAATAAAATGTTCTCTCCTCATCTTGGTCATCTATCTATAGCTTCCTTATAGAAATTTTTGCTCACCTAAATTCTTCCTTCACAATTTTATAATACTAAATGGATCCTCTTTCCCTTGAAAATTTCTATAGTTAGTCAACACGTTTTCTCCCATTACGATCAAGACCAGGAGACATGAAGCTATCAAAGAAGCATCGTTGTCAGAGGCCACAAGCAGAAGATACGACGTCAGCCCAACCATATAGTATAAGTTTGCCAGGACTCATTCTGTGCATGGAGTCGTTCCACCAAATTGAGAATCTCAATCGATAGAACGTTGTGTTTTTGAAAAGTTGATCAGTTGGTTCTTTCGCTTGGGAGTGTTATTTTGCTCTATCCACTTAGTCCTTCATATTTGTTTCTTCCCTATCCTTGTTCTCCTTTCCTAAGTCCTTGAAATAACCAACAGATGGTGAACCCGCATCACTTGGGAAGTGGAACCAACAATGATGGGAATGCCCCGATTCCACCATCATCAGCAATCAATGGAATAGAAGAATGGCAGCTGATGATGGCCAATCAGAATCGTCTGATCGAACTGCTTTCTCAGTCCATCAACAACAATCAAGCTCGACAAACTACAGCTTCCCAAGCTCCAACTCCAACTCCACCACCCCAAAGGACCAGTATGTCAGAATTCATGAGGATGCGTCCGCCGACTTATTCAAGCAGCACAGAGCCCATGGATGCAGACGATTGGCTCCGAGCGATTAGTAAGAAATTGGACATCGCTCAATGCACCGATCGTGAGAGGGTGTTGTTTGCTTCACACCAACTCATGGGTCCAGCTTCTGAATGGTGGGACAACTTCAGCATCTCACATGCTGATGCTCAAGCCATCACCTGGAATGAATTTGTGCGAGCTTTCCGCCATGCACATTTCCCTTCCGGTATGATGACCCTCAAGAAGAAGGAGTTCCGCACACTTTGTCAGGGCAACCTCTCTGTGAATGAGTACCTGCACAAGTTCAATCAACTGGCACGATACGCCCCTCAAGATGTTACAAGAGATGAAGACAAGCAAGAAAAATTCCTTGAAGGACTCAACGATGACTTGTCCGTGCAGCTGATTTCCTAGGATTATACTGACTTCCAACAACTAGTCGACAAGGCAATTCGTCAAGAAGGCAAGCACCGCGAGATGGAGAATCGCAAGAGAAGAATGGCTGCACAGAAGTTCAACTCTGGAAGCTTTCCGAAAGCCAGAAGGACTTCATTGTATCAAGACAAGCTCCAGCCAACAGCAGACAACCCAACCAACTTGGAGCCCTCCAACACATCTGATGGTGATCAGGCACAGAAGGACCCATCCTATGTTGCAGGCATCACATGCTTCAATTGCCATGAGGTTGGGCATTTCGCCGGTAAATATCCAAAGAAGCAGCAGGCAGCAAAACCAACCAACCCCGAAGTCAACATCGTGCAAGCAAACAGGAAGCCGCAAAATTCTGGGCGAGGACGTCAGTACAATGTCACAACTCAAATTCTGTCAGATGATGAACAAGATGCAGACGACAACAACTCCAGTTAAAAACCTTGTATTCCCAGTTTTCTTTCTAGCCACTCCGAATCTCGGGGTCGAGATTCCTTTTAAGGGGGGTAGTTTGTAACATCCCAAAGTGTTGTTACCAAAATAAAAATAAATAAAATTATTGTTTTATTGGATTTTTCTGAAATTTGCCAGAGTTTGATTACTTTATTTGAATCTCTGAGGTTTTGAAAGTCAAAAGTAAAAATTTACTTGAAGTTCTGGTAGTTTCAGTTGGTTTGATCTGAAAAATAAAATCTTAATTAATTTATAGAATTTTCTGAGTTTTTAAAAGCTTTTTCCTAAGTATTTTGAAGCCAAATTAAATTATTTGCAAAAACTATAGCCAATTATAAGTTGGAACTATTTTATTTAAGTCCAAAATAACTCAGGGAATTTCTGTGAATTTTCTCATAATTTTTGGGTGTATCTTGTTATTTTCTAAAAGCCCTTTCTATTTATCTGTATTAATTTAATTGGAAAATCTATTTAAAATTCCTAAATTGCCTTTGGGCCGAAACCTCCTCGGTCCGGCCCATTTCCACCTCGCCCTGGCCCACTCGGCCCGCTTTCGTCGCCGCGCCTCTCTCTCCTCCCTCTTCCGCCCCACCGCCCGATCCCCATCGGACGGCTAGGAAAACCCCACGCCACCACCTTCTCCGCAGCCTCGGATCGGCATCCAATGGCCTGCGACCCCTTCTTCCTCCCCCGCCCTTCTTCCTCCTATGCCGACACGGCCGCCATTACCGCACGCGCCCAGCTCATCTCCGCCGCGATTCTCGCCTCCACTCCTCGCGTGATTGAGCGCATTAAAACCCCCGTATCTTCCCGCCCCTCCTCTCGGCCGTTTGCCCCTCCATCTCGCGCGGAATCACCGGGAACACCCCGCAATCGCCGCCGTGATCCCGCCACCGATCTCACCATCCGGCCGCGCCCCCGCCCTATAAAAGGATGCCCCCGGTGCGCCTTCCTCACCTCATTCCACCCCCGCAAACCACCTTGCTCCTTTCCTCCCCAGCCGGCCGGAAATTGAAGTTCCTCACCGGCGGCCGAAAGAGCTTCAAATCCCGATTCCGGCGACGTCAAGCCCCCTCCGGTCCCGTCGTCCCCACCCCCGACGTCGCCACGACCTCACCGTCCCCGTGCGCACGTTTACCGCACCGAAGCGCCGCTAGGATCCTTCGCCGCCGCGAGCCCGTCATCGCCGCCGCCTAACTCCTCGCCGCCGGCCAACGCTGCCGCCTCAGGTGACGATTTTTCACGCATCTTAATCCCTGCACTCCCCTCCTCCTTTTGGTGCCTTCGCCGGACGCCGCCGCACCGCCAAACGCCGGCAAGCGGCGAGCCGGAGCATCGTCGGTCACACACCGACGTGACTGGCCACGTGTGTGCCACGGAGGCGCCACCTCAGCACCCCGCGGCCGCGTCAGCGCCACGTGATGCCACATCACCCCACAGCGCCAACACTCCACCCCGTGCACTGTTCACATGCACCGGGTCCATCATGGACCATTGACCGGCCGTGAACCTAGTCTTTGACCATCGGGCCCACACGTCAGACGCACATCCCATTTTCCTTCACAAAAATAATTCAGCCGAAAATCCATTTCCACCGGTTGACGTCAGCTTGCGCAATAATTAGGATTTCCTTTAGAAAAATAATTCAATAAAATCTGATTTTAGGGTTTTATTGAGATTTAGAACTTCCCAGGGTTCGTTCTCCCTCATACGAACTCCGATTTCGTCGATTCAAATTTCTAAATTCATATAAAATCAAGATCTAGCCATCTAAACTAAAATTATTTAATTTTGGGTTCATTTGATCAATAATTCCTTTAAACCCTAATTCATTATTCCATGTAATTCCAAACTTCTAAAATTCATATCTTTTTGCATTTGAGCTCCAAATTGGGTGGTTCAAGTTGCAAAATCTTTATAAAATTATTATCTAGCTAGCTAAAACAACATATTTCTATTTGGAGTTAATTTGATCTGTCTTTTTGAATTTATTTGAATTTGAGTTGAATTTGTCGTATTTTCACGATTAGATTTCGACGACTTCGGAGAATCAGATTTTGACGCCGATTGAAGAACAACATAAGAGGAATAATTTTGACTGTATGATCATCGTGATCGTACACTTGGACTACCTGAAGATAGTACTTGTGAGTACTAGGTGACCTGTTAAGAAAAACAACGCTATCTCAACACGGGCGCTCATTAAGGTGATCTGTTAAGAAAAACAACGTCACCTCATCAAGCAAGACAAGTTATACCCTTGATCATATTGATCCCATTATTTTAAATTATTTATATTTTGTTTTTAAATTATTATCGCATGCTTATTTATATTCATAATATAAATTCTGCTTTTAAATTCATAGTTATACCTAAATCCTTTGTATGACCAATGTTGATATTGAATCAAACACATTGACACCTAGATAAAACCCGGTTCATACGATAGTATGAACTAGGATCATTTAAACGTATTGCTTAGCCATGCTTATAGACCAAACTTGTCCGATTTGGGAATTTCAACAACAATCGCTTATTGTTTAAATTGTACCCTTGGCATTGGTGTGTCATGGAATTTTACAAATGACTTGGAAAATAAAATAAAATGGGTTTGAACTTGGGCGAAATGGATGATTGGTGGGTGCAGTTTATGCACCGCTTAATCTGTTAGGTTAAGGCCCGTGGTTTTATGGAAAGCCGTCCAAGTCGATTAAGGACCGGTCTTGAGCGCATGATCCTACACCTTCGTACTCACCACATGTCCTGTGGGCGGGACTTGGCTAAATAATTTGTGATGTCCTAGTGTCATTTGTGTTGTGTTGTTGGTATGGGTGTTGGTCAGACAGTAGACCCATCTGGCGCAAGAGGAGGCTTCCGGAGGATGGCTAGTCCAATGGTAGCGAAACCTTAGCGCATAAATACATTAAGACGAACATTGTAAAGGCCTCGTGATAATCACTTAGTCGCACACCTTCGGAAGTGTGTCAGACGGACATTGAAAGTTGATTATCTCTTGTGGGTAAAGCTGTACAACCTCTACAGAGTGTAAAACTATTCGAATAGCCGTGTCCGCGGTTATGGACATGCTAGCAGAACTACTCAAAGTTAGACTTTGATTTTTGTTTGAAAAATACTACTTCAAAACTGGTTTATCCAGATGGGAATTGGGCAGGAAGCCATGTGATAGGAGGGTATCCTTCACCGTTCATGTGTGAATGTTATCTAACTATAAAATTGAGAATTTTGTAAATTTTAGTTATAAAATAATTGCTTTGGAACTTAGTACCAGTATTTAAAAGAAATGCTGCTTTATGCAAATAAACCAATAAGCCCTTCTATTGTTACATCCATATATGCATATCATTCTGTTACTTGACGGGTGTAACTTGCGAGCACGGAAGTTGTGCTCATACTTGCTTTATGCAAACAAAATTTCAGAGGAGAAGGACTTTGCTACCGATGTAGACCTCGACAACTAGGCCGCTTCCCCAGTCGATTGCCTGTGGCAGATTAACTGGACCCTACTACATCTTCGTCTTCCGCTGTGTTTATTTTATTGTGGGCCTGCAAGCCTCTTTTGTAATCAACCCTGTTGTTTATTAATAAAATCATGATATGATTTTGTTACTATATTTGTTTACTATGTGAACTAGCTATTGATCATGGGACTAGTTCAGAAATGCACAGAGGATCTGGGATAATAATCCCGGGTTCTGACAACCTTCACCGGCGAGGTCCGCTTCCACCCCCGCTTCGACGAGCGAAGCACCAAGTGGCGCGCCCTTGAAGCCCCGCTCCGCGAGCTCCACCGCGCCTTCTGTGACACCGAGGGCTACGTCCGGCAGAGCCTGGACCCGTGCGGCAGCTCCCTCCTGGAGCGAGCGAAGACGGCGGCTCCCCGCGCGACGGGGCTCCTCCCGACGCGGGCAAAGATAGCGGCTCCCAGCACGACGAAACTCCTCGACGGGGCTCCTCCCAGCGCGACGGGGCTCCTCCCGACGCGAGCGAAGATGGTAGCTCCCCGCGCGACGAAACTCCTCGGTGACTCGGCGTCGGCACCCCCGAGCCCGCATCCGGTGGTGGTCGCCGTTGGGTGGCACGCTGGCGACTGGGGGGCGTTGGCGGCCCAAGAGCTTTGGCTACCGGGGGAGCCAGATCTAGATTTGGCCATCAGGGGGTACACCGTCTACCCGTGAGCTCCGGAGGGGGACACACCGCACCGCAACTCCGAGGGACCGCCGGAGGCTCGCCGCCATTGCATTGGCCACCAGCGGTACCGTAGCTAGGATTGGAAGAGAGAAGGGGGGAGGGATAGGACAGGGGGGACGAGGAGGAGGGGAAGCTCGGGAGGGGGAAAGGGGGGGGGGGCGCCGCCGGTTCCGGAGCAGCGGCGGCGGTCGGCGGGGCAGCTGGGGCTAGGGCTCTCGGGGACCGCGGCGTCGCCTCCCGGATCGCCCTAGACGAGCGACACGGGAGCAGTCAGTAGTTGTTCTCGGGAGTGAAAAGCTGTTTTTTTAAAAAAGATGGGAGTGGAAAGGATCCTACAACATGCCTAATGATCCTACAACATGCCTACATATGTACTCCCTGTTTGTTGAGCACCACGGACATGGAAGGCCTGAACTGAATGTTTTCTATAAGCTTTCTCTGATTGCGTAAAAGCTTGGGAAGCGACTTTTATGGAATTGTCCTCACTTGATCGTGCTATAGATCACGACCAGATGACTGTGACCACATGTCCCCATTCTCACGTGAAGCTGTAAGGTCAATTCTTATTTTATGTACGATTTTTCCCACACAAATGAAGCTTGGAAGTCATTCTTATGTAAGAAAATTTGTCTGCGGAAGCTGGATATGCATCAAGGAAGCAAACGGGAAAAGATTTTTACCTCTTAAGGATATCCTCCTATCTCATCTTCTATTCATTTTGTCTCGACATTCACACCATTTTGTCTTTTACTTGTATGCACGGATTTCAAGTAAAAAGAGGTAAATAGACGGCGGGTGAGATAGGTGATCACCTTAATGTTTCAAAAAAAAAAGGTGATCACCTTAAGATGTAAAAATCCACTTCCGGAAGTAAACCCAATGGTCCTTGAACTGGCAAGTCATGATCACTCTTGTCTTCTGCCTGCCTGTTGCCTGCTGAGCAAATTTGTGTGGTTACCACCGGCTTACTGCCGCACGAGCAATGGTTTCCCAGGATGATATTCTCCAAAATGAACTTGTGGCAGGTGGAGGTACGATTTTAGTTCTACCATGTCAGACACTTCGCAGCAGTAACTAGAAATTAGCAACAAAAAAAAGGCCATTTGAGTGCAGTGACTAACAAGTAACAACATCATTCTTAAATACCATACCATTACTGCTGTCTGCAGAACTGATGATCCGTGGACGGCGAGCACACCACTGGCCGGAGATCAAATGCCAGATTCAGTCCCCGTCAAGCTTCTTCGGCCTCCTCACGTTGTCCCTGCCGCTTTCCACTGGACGGCAACTCGGCTCTGCCGCTTTTTACCTGATAGGCAGCTTTGCGTTTCAAAGTTGAAGCTGATCAGTGCTAGCTTCAGCCCTAACATGTTAACGTCACATTACACTTCGATAAGTGCTCTCACTGCACACCCTCAACATCGTTTACTTTACCCGCTCCCTCAGTTGGTGGAGAGTCGCTTTGCTTACATTCTTTCACGAAGTTGTTAAGATCGTCGAGTTGGGGCCGCGATGGCCTAATTATCCTACTATACTACCATTTGAGAAAACAGAGTGGCTCGCCCTGGCAAACGCGCAACCAAGAAGCAGACCCACGAAGCCGACCCACGAAGCCTGTGTCTAGCTCCAGTGCCCGGGTGTGGAATACACGATGCCCTCATGTGTATGCCATATTAATCCCATGATCAGTAGCTAGTATATACATCTATAACGTTGACATACACATCCATACACAATATAAATACAACATGAAACAATTATAGTACTTAACTTAAACGATTACATCACGAGAGTATAATACACGACTGACCGGCCAAATAAAGTAACAAGAACAAGTCCTAGTAAGATCCGTCACCGAACCCTCTGATACCGGGAGCAAAGAACGCGTCGTCTGATATAGGCTCATCCTTAAACTCTGAACAACAATTTAAGTAAGATTGAGTACATTGTATACTCAGCAAGACTTGTAGTGTATCGTAATTATATAAATATATACACACACGCGGCTAACATGGGAGGAGGCTCTATGCTACAAGTTGTTTTTTTGCAATATCAATATATAGTATTTTGCAACAGAAGTTTGAAGAGCCGTTAAATAGATAAAGAACAAGTAAGTAATTTGATAAGTAACAAATCACAACCTTCCTTGGCTACGATCAACATCTTATTCTCAATCATAGACATGACACTCATATATAACTACACCAAAATACCCTTTCCAATATTTCTCGATAAGACTGTTTTTTTGCAAAAGTAGAGACTATACCCGATGGACTGCACTAAGCACACTCATAACCGTAAGCGCGGCTATTTAAATAGATTTACGCTCTACAGCGGTGTACAATTTTACCCATAATATACTAATTCTCTAGTTTGTTCGGCATCCATCAATGCCATCGTACACAACATTATAGTATGCAGTCTAGAGCACGCAACGAAGCCTTTACATCATATAGTCCTAACCTTATACTAGCCTGACAATGAAAACCCTCACTTCAATTCCAGGTACCTCCCGTCAAAGTGAGGTATTAACCATTGTGTCGGCAAGCTTTGCTCCCAACGCCTCGTTGAAAGGACCCCCTTCGAACATGCCTACCAGGTTATGCTCGCACTACTGTGGCCTACCAATATGCAAAGCTAGTTTTTGATGATTTAATTAGCTAAGGCCGTCCCATACCGGCACATGTGGTTGTACGCTTAGGCTTAGATTAGGAGCACTGACGTTCGGTCCTTAATTGAGCCAGGCAAGAATCTCCCCTATCTACTTGTGATATACACCTCCCACACTTCTCAGAATATAATATAACTTGTCCGCGCACAAACTAAGTTTTTAATTTTTATTTTTATGCAAAATAACAGAGGTAAATCCATTTGGTCCATCATTTCAAAATCTCCCAAATTCATATTCAATATTTCATCCATTTTCAAATTTTAGTAAATCTAGAGCCCGGCTAAGCATTTGTGCAATATTTGCACTCGAAATACCCAAATCGACATCATCTATTGCATAAACCATAACCTATTGCCCAGTAAAGATACCAATATTTCAAGGAGGTTTATGCATTGAATAGGAATATAACTGCCGTTATCCCCAAATATAGCAATTTTAAGCAAACATACACGCATGCATAATAAATTTTACAAAAAAGAAGTACAATAATTGAAATAGTAGGATCAATATGGTCAAAGAAGGTGCTTTCCTTGCTCTGGTATTTCAGAGTATGAGGATGGATGATCGTCATTGGTTTCGTTCGAAGTATCGTCGTCTATTCAAAAAGAGTCGATAGCAAATTAAATATAGAAAAAAAAATAATTTCAACAATAACAAAATCCAAATATTTTTGCATATTCATACAGAGCATGATTTTATATGAATTTGAAAAAAAAATTGGAGTTTGTATGCAAAATTATTAACGTTTTAATTTGCTTCGATTTGAAAATTCCAGAAATTTAGGAAAGGGTAATGTCGAAAGTGTATTTTCCGAGGTTTACACTTTCTAACAACGAAAATGTATTTCCCTCTAAGTACCTCTGAGGTTTACGCTTTCCAGCAGAGAAAGTGTATTTTCCTCTGAACTGAAAGTGGTTTTTCTTATTTTTCTGAATTTTATTAACTTACATGTGAGGCCTACTTGTGAGCGACTCATAGTTTTATTTTCTTAAATTTATTTATAAAACAGAGGCGGTCCCACATGTCATAGACTCATTAGTTATTAATTAAATAATTAAATCTATTTTGATTTTAATCTACTGACGACTGGGTCCACATGTCAGTCTCTCGGGTTTTAAAATGTATTTTTAAAACAAGAAATAGTGAGTGGTCCCACACGTCAGTGACTCATTTACTAAATATATTTTAAATTATATTTTTATTATCTTTTCGGATGGTCCCACATGTCATAGACTTAGTGTGTTTAAGCGCCATCATTTAGCGCTAATTAATCCTTAATTACTTGGGCCCACCAATCGGTGAGAGAAGGAGAGAGAGAAGCAAATCCACGAAGGGCATGGCGCGCTCGTCGGATGTGAATGGTGCAATGAGCGGTGACGTTAAGCGACGGGATGGAAAGAGGGAAGCAAGGCGAGGCCTTGAGTGGTGCTGACAACGACAGAGATGGCCGGAGGCGGCGTTACGACGGCGATGCATCCTCCGGGCTAAAGGAGTGGCGCACTGGACTCAGTGAGTCCAGGCTGTGTGTGTGAGGACCTATGGTCACCAAAGGAGAGCCAGCAGTGGTTTCCGCGGCGACACCATGGACGGCTACAGGGAAAAGGGTGCTAGCGACTCGCCCTTGGCAAATTGAACTGCACATGATTTTCTTAGACTCACCACGATAATGATGAAGGTGTCACTGAAGCTGGGGAAGGTGCAAGGCGGCTTGACAACGATGATCAGTGGCGGCGCATAGAGGTCCCTTGGTGAAGGCGCTCTACATTGATGGAGATGCTATAAGAAGCGTCACATTAGCTCACTGGTGTTCTAGGGATGGTGTAGATGCAGGGAATTGAACAGAGACTCGCCGAGCTTCAAGGACGGTCGAAAATGGCGACGGTGACTGAGAATGAAGGAGATGATGGTAAAGCTCGGATTCATAGCGAGTTTGCCTGCATTGAGTGAAGGAATTACATCGATGAGGTATGGAACACGTTGTGACGTGCTCGGGTTGAGCTCGAACTCACCGGAGCGACAGGAACGCGATGGCGATGATCTGGTGCACATCGGAGTTGAGGACGAAGGCAATCACATTCGTGCTACGAGGCTCCAGATGTTGTATTAAGCAGAGATGGAGGATGAGCGAAGTTCGAGGTTTAAATTGGCACGCTTGTCGTGGGCGAGGAAGCTCACTAGGGTGATGGAGTTGCGAAGGCGTGCTCGCTTGGTTTTGCATGAAAATGGAACGGGGGCAAGCTGAGGAAGAAAGTGGCATGGCTAGGGCTTAAGTACAGCTAGGTTTAGCGTGAAAAGAACGGCAGGGCGCGAAAAACTCGCGGGTGCGCTATGGTGTCTCCGCCCTATGCAGGAAAAGGAGGTGACAAGCGGGTTGCTAACATGGGTGAGGGCAGGCGGAGGCGATGGAAGCAGGTGAAGTCGCAAAACGGTGGGCGGCGATCGAAACTAACGGGCGGAGCAGGCGCGGCGCACTAGCGTGCGGAGATGAAGGCGGGGTGGACGAAGGGTCCTAACACGTGAGCCTGGCATGTCAGCGAGAGGGGAGAGAGGCGCTGGCATGGGCTGGAGCGAGCACGAGCGAAGTGGGCCGAGCTGGGTTTCGGGCTCGCGAGCCATCGCGAGCTTGAGCGCTGTGCCGCCGCACCTCCTTCCCCGTTCCAGCCAGCACAGAGAAGTCCACCAACGCTCCAGGCTCCTCCTCCCCTCCAGCTCCAGGCTCCTCCTCCCCTCCGCAGCTCCGCCTCCCCTCCCCCGACCAAGCTCCTCCTTTGGTCATCTCAGTCTCATAAGTTAGAACGGCTTTGGTTTGCAGCGAAAGAAGTAAGAACTAGCAAAAAGAACGATCCAACATGAAAAGCACGAAATCATCTAAAGAAGAACATCATCCACGGCTCCACGCCTACAAAACACCAATCACAATGCACATGAACCACATCTACGATTACGATTTACTTAGGCTGCCGAGGAAGCTCTTGCCGGCTGTGGAGCACCATCGCCGAAGGAGCGCCATTCACCAAGGAGCGCCGTCGTCGAGGAAGCTTCCGGGTGGAGCAAGCTCAGCGGGGCGAGGCCGCGAGGGGGGGAGGGGGAGGCGGGTGGAGCTGGGCAAGGGGGAGGCCGAGAGGGGGAGGGGGAGGGGGAGGCGGCGGGTGGAGCTGGGCGAGGCGGTGGCTTGGAGGACCGGAGGGGGGGAGCCTGGAGGTGGCGGCCGGCGGGCCAGCAGAGCCCAGAGGATGGGGCGGTCGGGCGGGATTTTGGGGGCGCTGCGCCGCTGCCGCTCGGGACTGGGAGGAATCAGGAGGAAGGAATGGTTGGAAGCTCGGTGGAGTCACTGGATCTGGAGTGGAGAACTGGAGACGCTCGCGTTTGGACGAAGGGATATAATGCCGAGCGTTTGGGGCTTTGGGCTCGAACAGGCACGCGAGCGGGCTCGAGCTCGGCCTCGAAAATCATGCAAGCTAAAAGCTGGGCTCGGCTTGGCTCGAAAATCCTACGAGCCCAAGCCGAGCCAGCTCGAGCTTGATCCGAGCCGAGCTGGCTCGCTCGGCTCGCGAGGCTCGTGCTATTTTTCCAGCCCTAGTCACCACCAACTCGGTGGCGCTGCACGCTGATTGGGAGGCCAACAATGAGGTGCATGAAATATTGAAATGGACGGGACAAGAACATGAATACATGATGCGACCACGTTTCAGACTTAGGTGATGACCAGTACTCCCCGCACGTGCGCGCATGCGTTGCTATCGACGGTGGGGGTCAAACGGAAACAGTTTCGAACTTTCGATCTGGATTCTGGAGTCCGTTTGTTAGGTCGCGGTACATTGCACAGAGGCACAGCGATAATTGATCCTCAATGCATATTAGCCATTGTGCTCGTGGCTAATTATTATAATCGCTGTGGGTGGACTAGTGTGTTATTAATAGTTGGAGCTGGGGAAGAGCAAATTCGATGAAAATACCGAAGACTAAGAGAGTCTGAGAGTTCCATGAATGGACCATGGCAAAGTTTGTTATCATTTCCCATCGTAATCAGCCTAATATTTGGGACCACAGGTGCTAATTAATTGTGCTAGAGAGCAAAATGGTACATATGTGTAGTAGCAACAAAACTAGACAAGTAGGTATATCATAGTATATCATACCCTTTATCATGAGAGGACCGAGTGAGAGAAGCGCGAGTGAGTATATTGTATTATCAATGTGAGAATGAGGGAGACCCCCTTCCCCTTGCATGCCCTCTTGGGGTCATATATATATAGAGGAGAGGGGGAAGGATATTTCTCTTCTTGCCCATCCCTTACAATGTTGAATAAATGGGTATTTTGGTACATTCCTGCGGAGTATAGCTATATGTCCAATCTATGTACATGCTCTTATTCCCTAAGGCATAATGGGTATTCTCAGCGACCTAGGGGTGGGGGCACTGCTATGACAGCACTCCCTCGTCTGCAAGTTTCGAGGTCCCGAGGGGCGAGCAAATACAATAGGCTTTCGCCTCGCCCCCTCAGGAGTCAGAATGCTCCTAGTATTCTAGTAGTGACGCCTTAGAGGTAGCCTTGTCCCAGTGCAACCTTTGAGGCGGGTGACACGTCGTAGTGTGGCCCGTGGAGGCGAAGTCGTCAACGTGGGGCCGCCCCACCGAGGCATAGCCCTCGATGTGGGTGGCACATTGGAGCGCGGCTCGGGGAGGCGAAGTCGTCGATGCAGTGCTGCCCCGCTGAGGCGTAGCCTTCGAGGTGGGCGGAACATTGGGGCGTGGCCCATGGAGGCGAAGTTGTCGATGTGGGGCTGCCCCCACCGAGGCATAGCCCTCGATGCGAACAGTGTGTGGCCCATGGAGGCAAAGTCGTTGACGCGGTACGACCCCGTCGAGGCATAGCCCTCGAGGCGAGCGATGCGTTGGCTTGTGGCCCATGGAGCCGAACTCGTCATTGCGGGCCGCCCCGACAAGGCATTACCTTTGAGGTGAGCGACGTGTTGGAGCGTGGCCCGTGGAGGCAAAGTCGTTGATGTGAGACCACCTGCCGAGGCAAAGCCCTCGGGACTGGCGACACATCAGAGCGTGGCCCGTGGAGGCGAAATCATTGACGCAATGCCGCCCGGTCGAGGCATAGCCATCGAGGTGAGCAACACATCAGAGTGTGGCCCGTGGAGGAGAAGTCGTCAACGCGGTGCCACCCCACCGAGGCATAGCCCTCGAGGCGGTCGATGCCGCCCCACTGGGGCATATCCCTCTAGACGGGCGATGCATCGAGGCGTGGCCTGTGGAGGTGAAGTCGTCGATGCGGGGCTGCCCCACCGAGGCATAGCCCTTGATGCGAATGGTGTGTGACCCGTGGAGGCAAAGTCATTGACGTGGTATGGCCCCGCCGAGGCATAGTCCTCGAGGCAAGCAGTGTGTCGGTCCGTGGAGGCAAAGTCGTCGTTGCGGGCCGCCCCGACAAGGCATAACCTTTGAGGCAAGCGACGTGTTGGAGCGTGGCCCGTGGAGGTGAAGTCATCGACGTGGGGCTGCCCCACCGAGGCATAGCCCTTGGGACTAGCGGCCCATCGGAGCGTGCCCCGTGGAGGTGAAATCATCGACGTGGTGCCGCCCCGCCGAGGCATAGCCCTCGAGGCAGGCGGCACGTCGGAGCGTGGCCTGTGGAGGCGAAATCATCGATGCGGTGCCACCCCACCGAGGCATGGCCCTCGAGGCGGGCGGTGCGTCGGAGCGTGGCCCATGGAGGCAAAGTCGTCGATGACGTGCCACCTCGCCGACGCATAGCCCTCGAGGTGAGGTTTTGATATTATAGCTTGTATGTGACCATTGCTTTGGTGTGGTTGTTTGTGTTAGTCTTCTTATGGGGGCCTGGTATCGTCCCCTTTTCGGTCATGCTTGGGAGTTTGTGCGCGCAACCTAAAGTGGTGTGAAGGGTTGCAATGGTATATTATCCCGCGGTGAGGGCGCGGGGTGGAGGAGGCTTGCGGAGCGCAAACATAGATTTGGTTTTCCTGCTGAGGCAGATCCTTCAAGACGGGAGACTCCCTAGTCACCGAGGCACGACTTTTGAAGCGATTAGGGCTGCACTGCGGGGGTGCAAAACATAGATTGGGATGGCGCGAAAGAGCACGACATGTGAATCAACCCTGCTGAGGCGGAGCCTTCGAGGTGGGCCGTGATCGTGGTGTGCTATGGGCGAGGTGAGTCTTAGGTCTATTTCTTGAGGATGCAACTTCTGTGTAGGGTGTGGAGGGGGCGAATTTGGGTGCCATCCCCTATACTTATTAGACAGTGTGTGATGCAAGATGTAAAAATGTTGCAGAGGGGGAGTAGAAGACAACCACCGTGTTCGTTTTGATATATGGAATTGATTCTAGCTCTTTTCCAAGTGTAAGACAATGTTGTCCTAGCAGGGCATCAATTGTTTGTTGCGGCGCTTAGGTTTCTCATTTATACATCGAGGCAATTTTGGCCTACATAATGTAAGCTGGGGCGTGAAGCCATGCATAGTGGTTTTTTGTTTGTACACTGAGGCAATTGTGGTTGACATAGTGTACACTGGGGCATAGAGCCATGCACAACTGAGCAAGGTGGAGCCAGTGTGGAGACCATCGGAGGAGGCGAGGTGGCCGGCGTGGAGGCCCACAGGGCGTCGATGCCTGGACCAGCGTGAGGGGGCTTGAGGCAATGGCTAGGTGACCACAGGGGCAGAGCAGGCATGGAGGCCCACGGGGCACCAAAACCTAGGCCCACGGGAGGCGGCCCGAGGTGGTCGCAAGGCAGAGCCGGCATGGAGGCCCGCGGCGGAGCCTGGGCGTGTGCGTGGGGCCCGAGGCGATGGCAATATCACGACGTTGGAGCCTCGGTGCGCGCGAGGGAGCCTGAGGCGTAGCTGGCGTGGAAGGTGTTGCGCAGAGGCGGCCACGAGGGGGCCATGCGGGATCGGGAGGATACGACAGCGAGGATGTCGTGCGTATGCGGCCACGAGGGAGGCGCGAGGTCGGGCGGAGTCGACAGCTGTAACACCCCTTTTTTTCCTCCCTTTTCTTCCTCCCCCACCGGACCCCCTCCCCTCCCGCGCCGCACGTCGCCCGCGTCGGCACACCTCTGCCCGCGCTAAGGCATGCCAGGCCCTCCTGGTCGTCTCCCTTGTCCCATCCTTGCTCCCCGTCCCCGCTGACGCTCCCACCTGCTCCTACTACGCCTCGACTCCGGTGGCCCCCCTCCTCGTCGGGTCTCGTCACCAGCACGCCCCCGTGCCCGTCGCTCCCGCCGACACCCCGTCGTGCGCCCTGAGCCTCCACGGCCCCTTTGTCCCCCCACCTACTTTCTTGCGGCTATAAGAGCCCTCGAAGCCCCCCTTCCTCTCCCCCACCCCTTTCTTCCCTAAGCAAGAAGAAGAGAGGAAGAAGATAGGCCGAAGGACTTACCTCCCGGTGAGCCCCGTCACCGCCGCCTTGGGCCTTGCCGCCGTCGCATGCCTTTGAGCTCCCGCGTGCGTCACCGCCGCCCCGAGCCTTCCCCTCCGTCGTCGACGCCGCTGCCGTCGCTCCCCCCCGGGCCTCCCCCTTCCTCCCCGTGCGCCGCCGCCCTTTCCTTCCCTCCTCCCCGCGCCACCGCCTCGCCGGATCTCCCCATGGTCGCCGCCAGTAGCCACGCCACCACCTCCCCGCGCCGTCACCGCCGACCAAGCTCGCCGCCCCCTCACCTCCCCCTCTCCCTTTTTGCGCTGGGCCAAGCACCCCCTCCCCTTTGGCTTTTTAGGGTAGCCAGCCCCTGGCCGTGGGTTGCGCAAAGGCTCCGGCCCAAATGGTTGGGCTGGGCCGAAGCATGCACATGGGCCGCCGGCTGTTTTCCTTTTTTTTGTTTTGTTTTCCTTTTTCTTTTCTAGTTTTATTCAAAAGTAAGGCTTTAAAAATTCGTATCTTCCTCTTTTCAACTCCAAAAATTATAAAATAAATTTGAAAATTTTTGTAAATTCAAGATATTGCTAATGGCATAGGTCTTGTTTAAATTAGAGTTTATTTGTTGTTCATTTGTATTTATTGCTCTTTTTGCTTGTCTGTGCCTTTTTCCGGTACGTTCGTCCGACTAGGATTTGAAGACGCCGGAGATCCCCAAGTTGATCAAGACCAAGAGTATCAAGATCCTCTTAACTATATCCCAGGCGAGTCAATACTTTGATCATATTGAGCCTACATTTTATGCAAATTATATTATTTTAAAATAGCAAATTGCATGCTTTAATTCTATAAACAAATATATGTTAAAGCTTAAGATAGTTAAATACCCATTTGTTGAATAATTAATTATTATGCCATCCTTGATAACTTGAATCCCTTAACCATTGTCACCCTAGTAACTATGTGGTAATACTAGTTATAGGTCGTACTAAAGCGACATGCTAGTCTTGCTTAAGTACCGGGACATTAAAATGTTCCAATCATCATCTCTTTAAACATAAAATGATTTGGACAGTCATTGGTAGTCCATGACTGAGATAAATATGGTGATTTGGTTTTACTCCTCAAAAACCCTAATATTGTTGTTACTGTCTGGGCGGACTGTGTGTTGAAGAGTATGTTGATGGGTGCTAATGCAGCCCAAAGAATGTTGATGTGTGGAATGATTCGCCTAGACAACCCTAAGGACTTAATATTATCATGACCTCCTATGTAAAACAAGTACAACCACAAGTCTGCAAACTGCAACTTGGCTTAGTAAATTTATCGGACCTTGAAAGTCATCTCGCTGGTGGAGGAGTAAAGGGGTGCAAGCGTGAGCTTGATCACGTTTGAATGGGACACCGATGGTGAAGTGCCTTCTACAGCAAGATGTAGGGAGTGACATCCCGCACCAACATATGGGCGTAACCCCATATAGATGAGATGACAGAAGGGGCACATACATACTCTCAGTTGTGCAAGATACTCCCTACATTATGAGATACGGAATAGGGAGTAACTACTACCGGAAGTAGAAAAAATGCTACTCCCACCTCTGATATACCACCTGAAAGAACTTGACATACTTCTTTATCACTTTGCAAATTTTTCATGTGGTTCGCATTGGAGTATCTTGTAATTGGTATATGAGTATACCCATACCCAAAGTGATAAAGGAGTATGTCAAGTTCTTTTAGATGCTATATCAGAGGTGGGAGTAATATATATATAAGTAGAATAGTATATATATATATATATATATATATATATATATATATATATATATATATATATATATATATGGGGAATGACATTTTTTCTTCTTGCTCCTCCCTTACAATGATGGAAAAAGGGTATTTTGCTACACTCTCGTAGAGTATAGCGATATGTCTAGACTTTGTATATGCTCATATTTCCCGTGACATACTAGGTATTCCTGACGACCCCATGGGGTGGGGGTACTGCTACGCTAGTATGCATCTCTAATGAGTACTGATCAATGAGATGGAATTGGGTGGGTCCAAGGTTCATTTCCGTCTATATAGTTTTCGCTATATTTCTTCTTTTTTGTGTGTAATTTCATCATCTGTCAATCCGAAGAATAGGCCCTCAGTTGATCTATTTTGGGCGATATGGATGTTCGTCCTACTTTTGAACATTTTGAATTAGTCTCTTGATATTTTCTCCAAAGGTGTGAGTGCAACAAATTAATACTAACCTGTGGTTGGAAAGAATGATCTCATCGCTTTTATTGGTGAAATGGCAAAAGCATTGCCATTATTGCATTAAAGATAGGTAGACAGAAAAAACAGGTTCAGAAGATACAAGAAAACAAAAAACAATAAATAAAAACAATAAAACCAGAACAGCAGATGGAGGACAGGAGTCACTTCTCAAAGAGCTCCCTCGGGGCTAACCCTTAAGCCACCGATGCGTTCACGGTCATCAGGATGTCGGCCCCCCTCCTACCGGTAAGTAGGCTCCTAGTTTGTTCGCCCCGCTTGTTATCTAGGCCCTAGCTTCTTCTTTGATGATCGTCACCGTCCCAATCGCATCGTTTCGCTAATGCTAGAAATTCTCCTATTTCTTTCCTTCCAGATTTGCCACATTGTGAGAATGACTACCGAGCTCTGACCCTTCCTACTCATGGCCATTTCTGATCTCATCGCTTTTAACAACATTGTTACGTACGTTTGTACGGGCATATGATCGTTAGGTTTTCGTCACTTCTTCATCTAGTACTAGTTAGCCAATGTATCCATCTTTTAAGAAAACTAGCTCAACGTCTGTGTGCTTTTGCTGCAGACATGTCGCCGGGGTCAGTCTACACGACACCTTCGGCTCCAACATGGCACTTAGTCGAGCTCCGCCCCATAGAACATGTTCATGCCTTCATTGTCATATTCAACACCCTCTTCTCCATCGCTGCGGCCCACGTATCGCCACTGCTCCATGCTCAATCTGCTCCACACCCTTAACCCCACCACCCCACTCTGTGGACCGAGAGTAAAAGAGGTAGATTCACTCGAGGAATTAATATTGTAGTTCATTCTGCATTGTTAGGAGTAATGATAAATATGAGAGAAAACTTTTGGATAAGGTCCGAGTTTACTGCAAATTTGTTATGGAAGTTGATAATCAAATAAAATGTGTGAGAGGGCCCGACCCCACTTTCCGGTGCGACTTCTTTTGACAAAGGTGTGAAGGGAGGGGCAGATGAACCACCACCATCGGCACCACCACCAACTACTTTTAAGTAGTACTAGTTGAATGTCCGTGCTTTGCTATGGACAAAAAAATCTTATTACTCAGCATGTCGAGTCGACCTCATCGGTATCGGCCTGCCCAACCCACGCACTTGGCTCCAACTTTGCGCTCGACCATGTCGTGCTTTTGCGTCCTTGGCTCCGTTGCGCACTCGATAGAGCTCTGTTGCTTTTTTTCTTGTCAGAGAATTTTCAGGGTGGCGGAATTTGTTTGTTGGTCGATTTGTTTTTTCAGTTTTGTTAGATATTTTTTAGGGAGGTGGAAAGGGGAGTTGGGAGGGGCAGATGAACCATCACAGCCGTCACTATACCATCAACTCTCTTTTTTTAAGTAATAGATATATATATATAGAGAGAGAGAAAACAAACATATACCCATTAATTTCTACACGAAAGCAGCGTAGAAGAAATGTTTCGGTAAATTAAATTCTTCCATATATGCTAGCTCTTCCACAACAAAACTAAATGACCATGCAGGTCCTCAAAACGAGGAATCTAGCCAGGCCTAAACTAACCAACACTAGCATAGTAAGTACTAAGTGTTGAGGAACCGTCGCTGGCGAGTCCAGTCAGAGCGATTACCTCGTAGACAAGTATAGAATCGTAAGAATAATGCATGAACAACAAGAACAGAATAAGAGATTGAACACAGAGATATAGGGGGACGTCTTGCTTCTCTTTATTCCTTCATCCATCGATCAATCCTTTACAATGAATAGCACCCCCTATTTATAGGCTACGACCCTGCTAGGGTTTGGGATGGGGCGCCCACTAATGGCCGACTGCAGGGTCAGGCCCATGGTTTCCCAACACTCCCCCTTGGGCACCCATCCTTCATGTCCATGTCTCGTCAAAACTCCATAAAAACCCAGTGGGATAAATTTGGAGAAAGAGTACATGATACACGTTCTGCTGTGATGCACGAATTGCCTCATTAAAAACCTTAGCCGAGAAACTTCAGGAAAACTCGTGAAGGGAAAAAGAGTACAATCCACCCAATTTCATTTAATCTTCTGGATTTATTCTTTGGGTACTCGATCTTCATAATCAAGTTTTAATAATGAGTTCGTAAAGGTTCCCCCCCTGAATTCTGCACTTCTCTAAGTCTCATCATTCCAATTCACATATGCATCTTTCAAAGTTAGACGCTGGAAGTGACTTAGTGAATAAATCTGCAAGATTCTCACATGACTTAGTATGCAGTATTTTAAATACGTTCATCTTTTGCAATTCATGAGCATAGAAGAACTTGGGGTTGATATGCTTCGTGAGAGGATTCTTCACATAACCCATCTGTACTTGTGCAACACAAGCTGCATTTATCTTCATAGATAATAGTGGGGTTTAGAGCGGTATTCAATCCATATGACTGCTGGATGTGGTGAATCATCCGTCGAAGCCAAACACAATCTCGTAAGGCCTCGTACAGTTCTATTATTTCCGAGTGGTTCGTCGAAGTCGATACAAGACTCTGCTTAGACGTTTTCCATGGAATTGCAGTTCCACCACATAGGAGTTCATAGCCTGTTTGCAATTTAGCTGTATGCGGGTCCTACAGGTACCCGTCATATGTATTGCCATTCATAGTTAGATTTTGGTTCTTTCTGTAGAACAGACTAAATTCTTTGCTTCTTTGGAGGTATCGGAAGATGTCCTTTATTCCCTGTCAATGCCTTTGGTAGGTTCTGCACTATACCTTGCTAGTAGGATCCCGGCAAATACAATGTCCGTTCTAGTACAATTTGCTAAATACATTAGTGCTTCTATTGCACTTCAGTGTAGGAATTCCGGTCCCAGGACTTCTTCCCCCTCTTCTTTAGGTCTCATGCGGGTCTTTGTCTTCTTTGCAAAGATCTCCGACCATTGGCACTTTCAAAGGGTATACCTTTGCAAAGTCGAACCTTTCTAACACCTTACGAGTGTAGGTGACTAATGCACTAATATCTCTTGAGGGCATGCCCAAGTCGCAAGCCTAGGCAATATTTGGTTTTCACCCAAATCTTTCATTTCGAACTCCGACTCCAGGTAAGAGCTTGCTTTCTTAATATCCTTCAGGGTTCCGATGATATTCAGATCAACTTCATACACTGAGATTATACAAAATCCATTATGGGATCGTCGTATAAATACACAGAGATTTTTCTCATTGTTCGTGTAGCCTTTCTTGCATAGAAAGTCGCTTCAAGCGATTATACCATATTCTGCCTGATTGCTTAAGTTTTGTATAGTGACTTTCTGAGTTTCACACTGTACATATTTCTATTTGCTCTGTTTTGATTCAGGACGGTGATACATTCAGGTATCTTCATATAAATATCCGAATCCAATATTTCATAAAGGTATGCAGGTACCACATCCATCAATTTCACTTCTAACTTCAAGTTCACTGCCATTGAGATAAATATTTAAAAGGGAGTTCCGTCCATGACCGGAGAATAGGTTTCTTCACAATCATCTTCTGGATGTCCAGTGAAAACTTGTACAACGAGCCTTGCTTCTTTTCATTTCTCTTTCGAACAAATACCCACTTATACCCTACGGGGTGCACAAGGGGGAGACGTGCGGCTTACAGGCCCAAACGTCTTCTTTTATTCGGAGAGAATAATTCAGTTTCTATTGCCTTCTTCCAATCTTCTCAATCTGATCTTTTCTTTCATTCAGTGAGCGATGCAGGCTCTAAATCAAGATTGATGATTGTGACAAGTTTCTTTGCAAAGTAAATGTCGACCTTAGCTGTTGTCATATTCAAATATTCTCCCGAGGTCATAAAGTTTATAGCTATTTCTTCAAGGGGCGATTCTTCTAATGCTTCTACTTGCTCACCGCTGCTTCCAATTGTGGGGCAAGTCCCTTTAGTTTTTCAACTCTGATGTGTGCGCACACATCCATGCTGATGTCTCCCTTCATGGGAATGTTCAATTCTGGTATGCCTTTTCTGAAGGATCCATACCGATGCCAGGTCTCAACTGGATCCCCTTCTAGTTCTGGGGCACTTCGGTGACCGGCTGTGTCAAGTCATTCTTATCCTTTTTCACCAGGCGTCCCCGGTTACTTCGGATTCGAGGGACCGGAGTTCTCGTCCTTTATTACGAGGCCTCGGGCGGGATTAGGATACCTTCAATGGTATTTCAACCCTCTCCGGTGCATTGCTTGCAGGCAAATGCTACTTATTCACGCTCTTCAAATCACTAAAGTAGTCTGGCAGTTGATTCGCTAATACTTGCAAATCAATTATCTTCTCGACTTCAATTGTCTTCTAGACTTCAATTCAATTATCTTCTGGACTGCAATTATCTTCTGAACTTCTCTATTTTCTTCACTAGTGCGCGGGTCATATGCATAGATTTCAATTATCTTCTGGACTTCAATTGTCTTCTAGACTTCAATTATTTCCCGACATTATCATCAAGGGTTGATTTCCCCCCCCCTAATGACGGGAAACTAACCTCATCTAATGTACTATCAGCGAATCGGGCATTATACAAATCTCCAGTCATATGGTCCAAATAATTGAATATGGATGCTGTCTCATAACCAACGTATATCCCAGACTTTCGGAGAAGGCCCATTTCAGTTCGCTGCGGTGGTGGTATAGGTATATAACCCTTGCAATCAAACCTGCAAAGATGAGGAGTTTTCAGAACTGACCCTTGCGCTAGTTGCATAGTTGGATGGATGTTATAGGCCGACGGTCTAAAATTGATGAGAGCTGCTACGAGCAGGACTGCGTGTCCCCAATATATAGTTGGTAAATTACAATTCTTCAAAGTTCTGCTAGTCCATTCTGGGTGTGGATATGTGGTACAGAATGCTCAACTTTTAATTCCCATTTTCATGCAATAATCATCAAATGCTTTCAAAGTAAATTCTCCGACGTTGTCCATTCAGGTGGACTTCATATGATGATCAGGGAAAAAAATTCTAATTTAATTATCTGCGAGATTGGCTTTGCAAAAGCATGGTTTCTCGTGGACAATAAACATACGTGCGACCATTCCGAGGAAGCATTGATGAGCACTATAAAATACCTAATTGACCCTTACAGGGGCTGTATAAGACCGCAAAAAAAACTCCCTGGATACGGTCCAGGAATGCAGGGACTTCATCCTTCGGTTTCAGAGTAAAAAGTCTAATAATTAATTTCCCGGTGGCACATGCGGGGCACACAAAATCTTCCAGATTCGGGAAATTCTTTATATTCATATTATGTCCCTGTGAATTGTTAATTATATCTCTCATTATCCTAATACCTAGGCTGCATAATCTATCATGCCGAGAGATAGATAAGTTCGAGCTTCTAAATACGGTTTTCAAGGCGAGATAGGTTGCAGTGCCTTAATATTAGTGTAGTATAGCCCATTTCATATGAAGGAAGACATTCTAATGCTATTTTCACTTTCTTCACGCTTTGTAATGGCAGTATTCTGTACCATACTCTTCTTGATCTCTACACTAAACTGTTTAGCGCAAATATCCTTGAGAGTTCTAGTCGATTCTGGGTACAACAAGTCTTCTTCAATGACCAAAGTTGTGCCCATTGGGAGTATAATTATGGCCCTTCCTGAGCCTATTATACAAGTATCGCTGCCTGCGATTGTCGTAAGACTACCAGCATTCTTGCTGATCGACTGGAAAAATTTCCGTTTCTCTTAGGATGGTTTTCATTGTGCCGCTACATGCTAAGCACACTTCCTCCATAGGGCGCTACACGTGTTCTAACATAATGTACTTTATTAATATGTAGCAGAAAGCAAGCAACACATAAATAAAATACTTCAGATATCAGAACGTAACTTGCTATTATAAAGACGGGAAAATAAGTCTTGCAGGACTCATAATAAGAATTTAATGCTTTTGCTCTCCTAGAGCTTGCAACCATTATCCAATAATTCAAGATTCTACTTCAACTACAAACTGCAAGTTTCTATAAAAGATCCAAGTGTAATGCGTGCACTAGATCAAAACGGCGAAGTATTCAGGAACTTCTGCCTCAATCGGCTCCATGCGCGATCTTCTCCTCTTGGGGAGCTACGGTTGCGGCCGCTGCGATATCCAAAGGAGGGATAATGGGGCTGTTACAGGGCTATCCACATTCATAAGTGCAATTAATGGATGTGAATCCTCTGTGCCTGCAATGGCGAGGTATGCGACATGCTGTCATTTGCCCTTTTTCGTAGACTGGAAAACATCACTAACGTGCGATGCACGACCTTACCCTTCTTGCTCCTCTCATTCGTGAAAGGTTTCATCACCTTGTAGCTGCTAGTAGTGGCTTCATGGCCAACATTGCTATTAGATGGCTGCGAGATGTAGTTCTTTCTTAGAACATCATCTTGAGTTTCCGTAACTTGCATGATATCAATTAATTCGGCATACTGCATGTAGCCATCTTGATAGTAGTTGCGTGCGGATTACTTCGCATTTGGGTGAAAGGTAGAAAGTATTCTCCATCTTCTGCTCATCTGTGATTACATTACCACAGAGTTGAAGACTGATACAAATTTTACACAAAATCTGGCTATGCTAGGTCAGTTCTTCGAACTACTGGTTCGTGATGCTAGTCATATTTATATTCATGCAAAAAGTTCAAAGGTTTACTGCTAGTAATCTGCATAAAATAGTTGCAAAATTCTCATAACGCTCATCGAACTCCAGGTTCGTATTCCCGTATTTTTTATGCATTTTTCATGATTTACTGCTATTTTTAGTGATTAAAAGCAATATAAACAATCGCAGATAATCAAAACAGTAAATGCGATACATAAATTGCATAGAAATAACAATAACAAAGATAAACATGCTTCAAATGCAAAAATCGATTCAAAAATTGGATTCCCGAGGCTCTTTTCTACTGGAAAAGGTATTTTCGGTGAATTCTACAATTCCAAAGGGTTAAAACGCGAAATTTTCAGTTCTGAGAGAATTTGCGCGCAATTTTCAGTAATTCCGAGGGGTTTCTCGCAAAATTCCTTTTTCGCGAAAAGCTTCCCATAATTTTTCAGAATCCCGAGGGCCTTTTTGCAAAAAACCAGTTTTTCGGCCGAACCCCCCCTTTTTTTTATTTTCTCTGCCCGGGCCTTCTTTCCGGCCCATTGGCCTTTTCCGGGGCCTTCCTGGCCCACAAGGCCCATGCCGCAGTTCTAAAACCGGTGCTAGGGTTTCCCCTAGCACCGTGCCTCAAAGGCGGCGGCGGTGCCGTTCGTCGCGGCGGCGCTGGCGCGGTTGCGGCGGCGGCGGCGCGGCGGCGCGCGCGCTCGGGGCGCGCCAGCGGGCGCGCGCAGCGGCGGCGGCTCGAGTGGGAGCGCGGCGGCTCAGCGGCGACCGACGTCGGCGGTGACCGTCGGCGGCGGTGGCGGCGCGCGGCGGCGGCCGGTGGCGGCGGTGGCGGCGGCGACGGCGGCGACGGGTGGCGCCGAGCGCGGAGGCGGGTAGCGCCGGGCGTCTGGCCGGCTCGGCGCTCGGCCGTCGCGCGGCGGTGGGCGGCGGCGTGGTAGGACCATCGGCGGCGGCGTGGCGGCTTCTCCCCCTCCCTTTGCTTCCTTGCGCGGGTGTTGCCGTGCGGAAGGGCGGCCGTGGTCCGGCCGGCCGGAGGTCCGGCCGCCGATGAAGCGGCGCAGACGGGCGTCGTGCACGAGGCGATGCCATCTTGGTGGCGGGCTCCTAGCGGCTTCAAGCCGGCGGGGAAGGCGGCACTTCGGGCGCCATGGCGGCACGGGTGGAGGTGGGGCTGCGCCTGCGGTGACCGTGCGGGGTCGGCGCTTCAGCGTCGGCAAGCGGGCTGCGGCCGCTTCACATGGCGGTGGCGGCGCCATCTTCAGGTGGCCAGGCGCGACCCCAAAACCGACGACGGCGCGGCTCTACAGGGCCGTCGACCGTCCCTTTTATTAATTTTCTGTTACTGTTCATGTCTGCGATGCAATGTGCAATGTAATATAGTACGAGATTGCAACTGAGGCGCGGCTTCATGCCGTCATGTGCGTGCTTGCCGCGTGCTAGTGGCGTGGCACTGTCATTGCCTCCGTGACGAGACGTGATGGCGGACTATGCCGACCGGTAACGTGTCGCGGAGGTAGTGACAGCCGCTTACAGGCGGTGCCGTGCACATTGTGCCTTTCATGCGATTGCATCTACTACCTATGGTACAATCATCATCTACTCTTTCATGCAATCCACCGATCGGCTTGGCCGGCGACTTCAAGTCGGCTCGCGGTAGATTAGAGCGGATTTGCACCGTAGGAAACCAATTTAGAAAGCCAAATTTGCATAATTGAAAGCAATCTAGAAAACGATTCAATCTACGAGCGTCGTTCATCGACGGTTACCTTTTCGATGCGAGGAGAGTCGATCGTGCTGATAACGTGTTGAGGAACCGTCGCTGGCGAGTCCTGTCCGAGCGATTACCTCGTAGACAAGTATAGAATCGTAAGAACAATGCATGAACAACAAGAACAGAATAAGAGATTGAACACAGAGATATAGGGGGACGTCTTGCTTCTCTTTATTCCTTCATCCATCGATCAATCCTTTACAATGAATAGCACCCCCTATTTATAGGCTACGATCCTGTTAGGGTTTGGGATGAGGCGCCCACTAATGGGCCGACTGCAGGGTCAGGCCCATGGTTTCCCAACACTAAGAGCATGTACATTGGTTTTATGTCAACTGTCTATAGCCTCTGCCACGTATGATTTTTACTGATGTGGATAAAAGAGAATGAAGAGAGAGAAAGATGTTGTCTACAATCCTGTAGTTGACTGTAGCATCAGAAACAAGAAAAACATTAAAAGATTGTGTGTTGTCTACAATTCTGTAGCCAACTGTATCTCCACAACCATTGTATAAGCTGTGTTTAGTGTTATCTACAGGTGATATAAAGAATTGTTATAGACAGCTGTACCATTGTATATACCCTAAATAGTGATGAGCACGCTCTTTCACCACTAGCAACTTATGTATCGGCGTGACATCTATCACTAACGATTTCAAGTGCAAGAGGTACGACGGTACCAGTGCAAACACCTCAAGCACCATAACAATAATCACATTTGCCAGACACTCACTTGTTACATACTTACATTTAGATACCTTAATTACCGTCACTTTCTTTAACTAGAAAACCAAGTCACAATATGCCAAAGTGAGTATAGTGGACTTTTTCCTTTTCTAGCCTGTGCGCCTACCCAATCCTGACGTGATCAAAGGAGCTATAGAGTAGTTAAACTTTGCGGCGTTGTAGTGGGCTAAAGTTTCCAGGATATCTTTGCGTTTTAAATGTATGGACTAAATCTACGTAAAACCACGGAAAATATAGCATGGCGCGTGACTGTCACATGATCGTCGCTTGTGTGGCACCATGTAGGCATCGTTTCTGTCTTGACTACTCGTGAACTTTTTTTTTGAGAGTACATATGCCGGACGCCCACACACCACATGCACACCCACCAACCTATATACGTCCTTAACACACGTTTAATTTAGAGCAAATGTCGCGCAGACCTCACGAAGCGCCCGAATTTTTTTCAATTTAGCCCTTTTTTCGTTAAAACTCCACATTTATACCCCTGCTCGTCTTATTTCCGATTTTGGACCCGGTGTGTGCGATGACTCACGGCGCCGAGCTAACTGACTTCGGCGCCATGACTCATGGCGCCGAGGTACCGCCACACGAGCATGACTCACGCTGGCGCCACGGTGGCGGTACCTCGGCGCCATGAGTCATGGCGCCGAGCTGTGTTAGCTCGGCGCCGTGAGTCACGGCGCCGACCCCCTGGGTCCAAAATCGGAAATAAGACGAGCAGGGGTATAAATGTGGAGTTTTAACGAAAAAAGGGTTAAATTGAAAAAAATACGGACGAAGCGCAGGCATACGCTTTAACCGTTGAAAGCACCTACGTGTGCGTGTGCTATTCAACCCTAGGGAATTTATTGGTGAGACACGGCGGAATTCGACCTCAAGGATCGAGACCGGGTGGGCCGCTTGCACAGCAGCAAAGCCAGCCACCCAAGCTAACGCTGGGTCCTCTCTTGACTCATGAACTAAGGGCACTCCAAATGTAGTGATATGGGTTGTATCTTTGCGTCACCACGTCAGACGCGCGACAGTGATGTGGGTCATATCTTCACGTCACCACGTCAGATGCGCGACGATGTGGAGGAGAGGGAGAGCGTCACGCTACGAGCCGTATGTCATGCAGGTAGGGGTGGAAACGAGCCGAGCCGAGCCGGCTCGAGCCAGGCTCGGATGAACAGTAGGCTCGGCTCGGTTCGTTTTGGAAATGAGCTAGGATGGACGCTCGGCTCGGCTCGGAGCAGAGCTCGAATTGGCCCGTGAGGGCTTGCAAGTCAAGCAGAGCAAGAACTGGGCGGGCCTTCAGTCTTCACGCGGAGGAGCTTGAAGAGTTGAAGGTGAGGCCGCTGCTAGAGGACGCGGTCACGCGGCCGCGGCGGAAGCGGTCGAGGACGAGGGGTCGTCGCGAGCAAAGAGGCGGCGAAGGCGGTAGGCAACGGGCGATAGCGTTCTTGGGGTCGCGAGCCTCATTGCCTGCTGACAGCGGGGTGGAGGAAGGGGACGTGGTCCACCAATGGCTTCTTCCCCGGCGCTCTCGTTGAAGACGACATGGGCGTCCAGGTTCCACCACTCGGTGGTCCACCATCCAAGCTTAGATCGAGCGCATCGATATGGCTACAGGTCTCGGTGCTACTGCAGCAGGCCTCTGTGCAGCCTTCAGCCCTGAGGACCACGAGCTCGTCGAAAGCTTCCTCCGCCCCAAGATCGCCGAAGGCCAGGCCCTCCCCCGCTTCATCCATGACGTCGACGTCAACTCCGCCGCCCCCGACGAGCTAGTGGCGAACCGTGGGGCCGCTACCAGGCCGGTCTAGTACTTCTTCACCCTCCTGCACTACCTCGGCCACCCCGTCGGGAGGAGGATATCGCGCGCCTCGAGCTCCACCCATCGGCCAGTAGCAGTAAACGGCGAGGGCGTCGGGTTGATGGGGGTGGGGGAGAATTAGGGATCGACCGATCGGGAGGGATGGATGGGGGAGTTGGGGACAGAGATGGGGTGGGGAATTACCGACTGGGCTTCATCTTTGTGCATGGGCTGGGCTGGGCTGGGCTAGGGAGTGGGGACGCTAGACGCGGTAGCGTGCGTGGGTTGGACTGCTTGGCTCGTTTGGCTCGCGAGTGGCTTGAGCTCAGCTCGAAACTCTTGTGAGCCAAAAGTTGGGCTTGGCTTGGCTTGGCTTGCAATTTTACGAGCCCGAGTCAAGCCGGCTCGAGCCTGGTTCAAGCCAAGCTGGCTCGCGAGCCTCGAGCTATTTTTCCAGCCCTACATGCAGGTAATGACCTCCTCTCGCGTACCTAGGAGCGTAGATACGACATGCACCTACGTTGGATGGTACCTGTATCTCGGGGACATGGTTTGTGGGCCCAGCTTCAGCATCCACCACCTTAGGGCTGCCGCGCCACCACAATTTGCGTTCATTGCCATGCCCTACCATTGTTGTGTCCACCAGGACCGCCATACCGGTCGAGCTGGATAGCTCCTCGCTATGCTAGATTGTCGTCGTCACCGCCCGAGCACCACGCCGGACTGCTGCCGCCACCGCAGGAAGCCCATGTCGCCGCCATGCACATCAGGTCTCGCTGGATCTGGGTGTTGCTGGTTAGATCCTGCCAGATCTAGGTGGTGCTTGCTCGTACTACGGCAGTCACGGCCAAATCTGTCCGGAGAGAGAGGAGGGGGACATGGGACCACGGAGGATGGGGCGCAGAGGAGGGTTGGCGGCAACGACCGGGGAGGCGGAGAGGGTTGGTGGAGATGGCCGGGGATGAGGAGGTGAGAGCACAGGGTGGCAAAGTGTGGGGACCCCGGAGTTATCCCCATAAGACCGAGACTAATCAAAGCCTTAGGGAGATAACTCTAGGTCTCCCGTGAATGGATTCCAACTTAACTCCATCCAAATGAGGGGCTTAACTCAATCTAGAGCCCCGACGATCATGTGCGCCGCTCCTCTGCGAGCACTACATGATTGCCGGTTCTCCAACAAGTCAAGCGCTACACTTAGTGAGTTAAATCGGAAACCATGAACAGCGAGTACAACTTATATTGGCTCCCAAGATCAGCGACCAATAAAGTCATACTCTCATACAACGTTGCTCACATCCATACAACATTCATACATAAATAGTTCAAAAGACATACAACATAGTTCCAAGTTTACATCTAATACAAGTGGCCGACCGGTCAAATTTAAAAGAGAGTATTAAGTATCAGCGGAAACACATAAATAGACCAAAAGACCAGCAATGGTATGCCCCATAACCCATCGGCAACCAACTGGGAGTTAGATGATAGCAAACTACTCATCGGTGTCGCCTAAATCGACACCGACAAGCTCGTCGGTTTCAATATCCTCCTCACCTGTAAAAGCCAGCAAACACCTAGCTGAGTACAAAGAGTACTCGCAAGTCTTACACAAAGAAAAATAGTTATGCATAAGGTCATTCAAAGGAAGGGCTCATATTGGCTTAATTTTGCGAAAGAGACGCAATACTGAACAACCTACACATACTAGTTTTTCAAGTGTCATTTCAAAATCAGATTTGAAGTAGAAGTAAAGCATGTGAATAAGTAATGAATTCAATAACAAATGAATCATACCAACAACAAAGTGGCGGTCCACTTTGATACAACAACAAGCATGAACATCCCATTCATGTCGATACCAATTTATAACCACAATTTTAATTCTAAGTCTAACAATAGTAACTCCCAAACTCAAGCGGTTGTCCATAACCGCGGACACGGCTATTCGAATAGATTTATACCCTGCAGGGGTGTACTACTTTACCCACACGACTTGATTAGCCCGTAAGCCTCCAAATGCCTCCGAATATAGCATACTTCCTATGGTATCTTGGCGGATAAATCAAGATACTGATCGTTTTTAGCAAGAAGATCCCATTGAGCTAAGTCCCTCAACCCATGGCTCCTAGGAAACACAAGACGTTAACGCCTCCATCCTATATATCCTAGGAAACACAAGACGTTAACGCCCGCATCCTATCGGCCCAAAGGAATACGGGATTTCACGGTCCCATGCCCCTACAATTTCACCACCGTGGGACTCAACACAATAAAACCTTCCCCCTACTTAACCATACGGCTCCCAACCTGCGTGTGATAGCACGAATGTACTTGAATCAACGACGTTACCAAAGTTCGGTCCTTAATTGTCCAGACAAGTCCAACCACATACCCAATTCTCGTGCACGAAGGCACCATCACTAGCCATCACTTGTCCAGACCAAAAGCTTATTTAAAATGAAAAAATTTAACTTAGAAAACAGATACGGAGATCTGAAACAAAAGTATAATGAGAGTTGTGTTAATCTCATAATTGTCGGGTTATTCCCGACAATGAAACTACCGTTTCTAGACTTGCATGGCTAAGCAAACTCGAACAACATTATTTCATACATCCTATCATAAATATTTTAGTACTGGGGTAATTCATGGATAGTCATAATGACAAGATAATAGGATGTGTCTAACTACTCATCACAAAAATAGCGACATTATAAAACTATCATGCAAGCAATTATCATTGCATCTACCCTAACAAAATTGGGATCAAATATGATGCAAAAAGAAAGTTCAAAGGATGCTTGCCTTACTGGTAGGCTAATTGCTCTCCCTCAGTAGCGTATGTGTCAATATCGATAAGCTCGGAATCTAGATAAATACAATACCGAATAAACATCGAGAAATACCTCAAAATTCAAAATGCTCAAAAATGCATGATTTTTCTACAGTAGCTAAGTCATGATTTTAGATGATTTTTGGTGAAAGAATCATTCCAATTTGATTTGGGGTGTGAAAGTTATAATGGTTTAAATTTCAGTTTTCGATATGTCCTCTTTGAGTAATTTAATTATGAGGTGAAAATTTGTAGGGCAGTGGTGAGTACATGGATTACATGGATAAATAGGAAATTTTATTACAAGTTCAAAATAGTTGAGTTTGCTCCAATTGAAGTTTTCATGATTTAGTTATTGATTTCTAAAGCTATCAGCATTAATAATGTCAAAATAATGACTTTTAGGATCATTTTCCTCGAACTATAGTTTCTGTGACAGAGGTGAGTTTGAAACTATTTTTATAATTAAGGTTATTTGAAATATAAATTATCAAAACTGATTTCACTGCTTTTGGAGTTTACAAGAATTACTTCTGAATTTTTAAAGTTATCAGTATTTTTCTATTGTACAAATAATAGTGTTAATGGCCCATTTTCTAAATTAATGCTCTCTGTTATAGGGACATGGTTGAAACAAATTTTAATATAAAGTTCATTAAAAATAAAAATTATCAGAAGTGGTTTCACTCATTTTGGAGCTAAAATGAATTAGTTATGCATTTTCAAAGTTATACATATTTTTCAGCTTACAAATAAATGGATTTTGAATTTTATATGTCATTTTAACCTTTTCTCACCGAGCCACGCTAGCCGTAAATCCATGACCAGTGGGACCGGAGAAACGATGCCATTTCCTTTTAACTCGGATTTTAAATTGGCGACATGTGGGTCCCATCGTCGGCTGACGATCCACGGACTAGTTCCACGCGCATAAGCGCACGGTGCGCGGCGCTTACGCGGCTGGTCCCACCTGTCAGTGGCTGCCGTGTTTCAATTAAATCTACGGATTTCTGTGCAAGGTCCCACGTGTAAGCGACTCATTAGGGCGGCTAAGACAACGTTTTAACGGTTAAACCAATCATCGGCTAATTAATGGCGTCATTTGCGTAAGCGAGCAGCTCGATGCTGCCCGCGTCGACAACGCGTGCCGTGCGGTTGCCCGATGGCTCGCCGGCGCTACGCGCCCCGGCAGAGCTGGCCAAGGCCCGTGATAACTTCGCAATAGTGCTACGCATCTATGGGAGGTGGCGGCGAGTGCAGGCCTACGCACCGCGGCGGCCGAGCTAAACAGTGGTGGTTCTACGGCAAAAGCGCAAGTAGCAAAATAGATCTCCGCAGCGCGCCTACAAGCGGGTGTCCGAGGTTCTATGGACTATGAGTAAGCTACGAGCTAGGAGAGGGCTGAGAGGCTCGGAGTCGCTTTGAGCGACGTCGGCGGGAAAAGAAGATGGCGACGACCCGGTTCAACGAGGGGATGAAGATCTGAGCAAAAAGGAGCAAAATGAACACTCGGGTTAGCCCAAGAAGCTTAAGAGCGAGCCATGGGAGCAAGGAATTTGGCAAAAAGCTTACCAATCGAAGTGGGAGATGAAAAGGTGTCCTTAGGCCGAAAATGAATAATACTTCAATTCACCGGAACCCTGTCGTGCAACAAAGAAATAAATTGAGGGGTTTTGATCAGTGGCCTAAAGCACGCAAGGTGACGTGGTGGATTAAGGATAATACCTCCTGGACACGAAGATGGCACAAAGGTGTCCCCAGGGCGCGCTCTGGAAATGGCCGAGAGCGCCGGTGGTGGTTCGGGAGCTACAGAGAGAATCAAGAGCTCGCATAAGCAAAAATGGACACGGGAATGAACCTAGAGCAGGGAGGAATCACGCGGAGGGAGCTTACCCGAGTAGAGAGCTCAAGCCAGCCTCCCTCTCCTCAGTCAACAGAGGAGAAGTGAGGGAGAAGGAGGAGGTGCAAGGGGTGTTATGCCCGTGGAATGACGGAGATGGAGGCGGCGTGAAGTGAGGAGCGCTCCGGAGTGGTCGCATGGGGCGGCAACTCACGGCACTGACGGAGCTTCAACGGGCGGGAGCAGAAGGGCGCGACCGCGTGGCTCGCAGCGCCTGAGCGCGGACCTACCCAAGGAAGGGGCGACCACGGCGGTGGGCGAGTTAGCGATGGCTCGAGTGCGGGGTAAGCCGCGCTCGTGGTGAATGCGCACCGTTAGATCTGGATCGGATCTATGACATTCTAAGTGTTGTTTTGAACTGTCTAAAAGTGGCAGAATCTGGACCGTGGATCTTAGATCCAAGGGCCTGCATGCGTCGGTGCATTTAGGCGGTCGGGCTGAGTCGGTTCGCCGAGTTAGACTCGAGCACGAGGAATAGTGACAATGGTAAGGGTTTTGAGTTTGACTGATATTTAAATTTGTCTTTCTGACTTTGACCAGTGAGCTAAAAATAGAAATAAAATTCCTAAAAATGTGAAATAAATCACAGAGGTTCCTGGGTAGGTCTAGTGTCCATAAAAATTATTAAACCATACTATTCATGATATATTTTGTGATATATAAATTCAAATTTAGGCTAGGTACTTTAAGGATGTTTGAATTTTCTTAGGGTTCAAACCAGTCCCAAAAATTTGGGAAAAATTATATTAATTCATGATAATTAATATAGTATTTGAATAAATTATTTTCAGATATCTTTAGTAGCATTTACTTCAGTTTCTAGTTTGGAGGTTAATTCGAAGTGTATGTTGCATGTGTATTTTGAGATTTTCCAAGTACAATATGTAATTAAAAAGTTTCAAAACATGATGCATGCTAATGAGATGCATAATAAATCTCTTTATTAATTTGGGGATGTGACACAAAGGAGGCGAGGTGGAGCGCTAGATACAGCGGCATCAATGGTGGGGGTGAGAGAGAAGTAGGAGGAAAGAAGACAAAGGAAGGGGGAGGGTGTAACATCCCAAAGTTATGTTACCAAAATAAAATAAATAAAGTTATTGGATTTTCTGAAATTTGAAAGAGTTACATTGCTTTATTTGAATCTCTGAAGTTTTGAAAGTCAAAAGTAAAAGTTTATTTGAAGTTCTTGAAGCTTGATCTGGAAAATAAAATTTTAATTAATTTCTAGATTTTCTGGAAATTTTAAAAGCTTTTTCCTAAATATTGTAAAGCCAAAACAACTTATTTGCAAAATTAATAGCCAATTATGAGTTGGAAATATTTTTATTAAGTCCAATATAACTCAGGGAATTTATGTGAATTTTCTCTTAATTTTTGAATCTAATTTGCTATTTTCTAAAGCCCAAAAGAATTACTAAGATTATTTAAATTAGGAAATCAATTAAAATTCTGGGAAATGCCCTTGGGCCGAAACCTCCTCAGTCCGGCCCATTTCCACCTCGCCCCGGCCCATCTCGGCCTGCTCCTTCTGCCGCTCCCTTCTCTCACCTCCTCACCGTCCGATTTGCATCGGACGGCATCCAAGCTCCCACGTCACCCCCTTCCGCTACACCATCGGATCAAGATCCGACGGCTTGCGCCTTTCTTCCTCCCCCGCGTCTTTCTCCTCCAGCCGCTGATGCCGCCGCCATTGCCGCGCGCTCGGAGCTCCGTAACTCCGTGCTTCTCTCCCCTATTCTCCCCGGAATCTCGCGCATTAAATTCCCCGCGTCCCGCCGCCCCATCTCCGGCCACTTTCCCCCTCCGTTTCGCGCGTAATCACCGGAATCCAAAAATCGCCGCCGCGACCTCCGCGCGTGATCTCTCGCCCCTGGCCTCCTCCGGCCCCTATAAAGGGAGCACCGGGTAGCCCCTTCTTCACTCGTTCCAACCCCGACCACCACTCCTCCTTCCCCCTCTTGGTTTCGCCGGAATCCGATTTTGAAGAATCACGGCCGAGCTTCATTTCTTCCTCGTTGCCGGCGCCACCCAAGCCGCTCCGCCCCCGTCGACCCCGGATTCAACATTGCCGCCACCTCGCCGACCACGTGCGCGCGCCCGCCTCGCCGGAGAACCACTCCATCGCCCCGCGCCACCGTCGACCCAATCACGCCGTCGGCGATTTCTCCGTGCCCGGGTGTCGCCGTGGTAAGCATCAGAATCCCCACACCCTCCTCTCTCGTTTGGTGCCATCCATTTCCCTCGCCGGAGCCTCTACCGTCGACGAGCGACGCAAGCGCCTCCTCGTCGGTCCTCGTGGCATGGCCACGCGTGTGCCACGATGGCGCCACCTAAGCCCAAAGCGCCGATCGGCGCCACATGCGCGCGGACACGCCACCTCATTGACCCTAGCCCATCTTCCCCGTGGACTTGGTCCATGTGAGCCGAGTCACTGACATGTGGGTCCCACATGTTAGTGATTTCTTTATCTCTTTTAAATTCCGAAAATTCCTTGATGACGTCAGCCCTTGCGCAATAATTAAGATTTCCTTTAGAAAAATAATTCAAGAAATTCAATAAAATCTGAAAATTAGGGTTTCTTATATTTAAAAACTTCCCGGGGTTTGTTCTCCCTCATACGAACTACGATTTCGTCCATTCAAATACCTAAATTCCTATAAATTCAAGATCTAGCCAACTAAACCAAAATTATTTAATTTTGAGCTCATTTGGCTAGTATTTCTTGTAAACCCTAAATCTATCATTTCATGTAATTTCAAACTTCTAAAATTCATATCTTTTGCACCCGAACTCCGTTTTAGTCCATTCAAGTTTGTAAATTCATATAAAATTATTATCTAGCTAGCTAAAACAAAATATTTCTATTTGGAGTTAATTTGATCTGTATTTTTGAATTTATTTGAATTTGAGTTGATTTTGTCGTATTTTCACGATTAGATTTCGACGACTTCGGAGAATCAGATTTCGACGCCGATTGAAGAACAACATAAGAGGAATGATTTTGATTGTATGATCGTCGTAATCGTACACTTGTACTACCTGAAGATAGTACTTGTGAGTACTAGGTGATCTATTAAGAAAAACAACGTCACCTCATCAAGTAAGGCAAGTTATACCCTTGATTATCTCGATCCTATTATTTCAAATTATTTATATTCTGTTTTACATTATTACTGCATGCTTATTTATATCAGTAATTTAAATTCCTATTTTAAATATATAGTTATGCCTAAAATCCTTTGTATGGCCAATTTTGAGAATTGAAGCAAACATATTGTCACCATAGATCAAACCTAGTTGATACGATAGTATGAACTAGAGTATTTTGAGAAAAATCATGCTTAGCCATGCTTTTAGACCAAACATGTTTATTTTGGGGATTTCAGCCAGAAATCAATTGTTGTTTAGATGGTATCCATGGCATCGGTATGCTATGGAAGTTTATGACTTTGAAATAAATGAAAATGGTTTGGACTTGGGCATAATGGATGTTCGGTGGGTGCAAGTTTATGCACGGGCTCAATCGGGTATGGTTGAGGCCCATGGGTTTTGTTGGAAAGTTGCCTAAGTCAGTTAAGGACCGGTCTTCGAGCGCATGATGCTACGCCTTACCGTACTACCGCATGTCCTGTGTGGGCGGGACTTGGCTAAATAATTTGTGATGTCTTAGTGTCATTGGTGCTATGTTGTTGGTATGGGTGTTGGTCGACAGATGACCCATCCGCGCGGGAGGGGGCTTAGGAGGATGGCGATCAATGGTGGCGAAACCTTAGCGGGCATAAATACATTAAGACAGAACATTGTAAAGGCCTCGACACGTGCTCTAGACCGCTTACCAAAGGTAGTGAGCGGTGGCATAGATATGTGCCGGACAAACTAGAGAAGTCTTGTCATGTGGGTAAAGTTGTACAACCTCTGCAGAGTGTAAAACTATTCGAATAGCCGTGTCCACGATTATGGACATGCTAGCAGAACTACTCAAAGTTAGACTTTGATTTTTGTTTGAAAAAGACTTCTTCAAAACTGGTTTATCCAGATGGGAATTGGGTAGGAAGCCATGTGATAGGAGGGTATCCTTCACCACTCATGTGTGAATGTTATCTGACTATAAAACTGAGAATTTATGAAATGATTTGTAGTTATAAAGTATCTACTTTTGAACTTAGTACAAGTATTTAAAGGAAATGCTGCTTTATGCAAATAAACCAATAAGCCTTTCTATTGTTACATCCATATATGCATGTCATTCTATTACTTGACGGGTGTAACTTGCGAGCACGGAAGTTGTGCTCATACTTGCTTTATGCAAATAAAATTTCAGAGGAGAAGGACTTCACTACAAGTGTGGATTGTGACGACTAGGCCGCTACCCCAGTCGATTGCATGTGGCAGATTGCTGGACCCTACTACATCTTCGTCTTCCGCTGTGTTCTTTATTGTTGGCTGTAAGCCTCTTTTGTAATAAACTCTGTTGATTATTAATAAAGTCGTGATATGAATTTGTTATCATATTTGTTTACTGTGTGAACTAGCTACTGATCATGGGACTAGTTCAAAAACGCACAGAGGATCTGGGACGTAAATCCCGGGTTCTGACAGAGGGGGAGGGGGAGGGAGGAGTGAGGTTGACTAGCATCAGGTTGGGGGTGGTTGTATCTAGTCTTGTATCTATATGTTTTGTCAATCTTTACATACAGGTTTGTCGTATTTGCATTGTGAGTGTCCTAATTGTTGGAATTAATACGGACTAGGCCCAATTTTAATTCTAATTAATTCCTGGAAAATCGCAAAGGCCCATGTGCATGTGCTAAAACTGTTTAGTTCCATATGGAGAGTTGAATGGGAGTTACACCAATTTAAAAGGTGGAACGTGGTAACCCCCTTGTGTAATTGGAGAGAGCCAATAGACGCGCGCGCGCGCTCGCTCGCTCGCCTCGCCGAGCTGTGCCATGCTGTGCGGGTGCGGGTGCGTGTGCGCGCGTACGCAGGCGTGTCGGGTGCGTGCATGTTGTTCTTTATCTATTCGAAAATCGAAACGCACCGACTCGCAGTAAATGGCATTAACGAACGGCTGGCAGTAACGATGTGGTTACTAGTGACTAATGGCTGCGGTTACTATTGAGTAATGGTTGCAGTTAACACTATTCTGGCATCTTCGTTTTTGCTATTAAGAATAACAAAGCACTGGTTCTACAACTGATCTCCACAAGGTTTGACTCTCAGACACAGAAGAACTCCATAGTTTTGTTGCTGTCTCTGGCGATCTCCATCCCGACGAGACGCGTGTATAGATACACCGGGAGAGCAGGCCTCCGGAACCCTCGTCCTTGAAGGCTTGCACGAGTGAGGACGAATAAGGTTTTTGGGGAGCGTTCGCGCGACTGCTCGCTTCATCTATTTTTCTGCTACGTCTACATCTGCGCGACTACTACCACGACATCCACGAAGTTCTCTGCTACATCTACATCAACTGCACAACTACTACCACGACGTCCACTACACCATGACTAATGACGACCTCACCAAGAATTCTGCTTCTACTTCTGTTGCTCCTTCCGTTGGATCTGGATATGACTATCTCGTACTTGTTGTTTACTTAGTTTTATTATCTGTTGTTTACTTGAACATTGAGATAGGTATACTAGTTTCTGTCCTTCTAGAAATTCGTATATCTATAGTGTTCTTGTCTACCTGCTTTTTGAAAATGACTAGAGTAATTTGCATGATTTATCTAGTATATTTCTGGATTAAAGTAATTCAAAAAATGCTCATATATTCACACTAATGACATGTGTCAGGTCCATTTGCCATCGGTACTTGTGATGTACAGCTGTAGGTTGGGGCATAAGATATGATGATTAATTTGGTGAGAGACTAACCTTACCTAGCTAAAAGATTAGTGGGTCTTCTTTTTTTGTAGGTGGATAGAAAAGCTTTCGCGCTCGCCGAACATAATTAGCTAGCGTAATCCGCGAGCCTAAAAGAGGCTTGCATTTTGATAAGATCATCGCACGATGCCACAAGTTTTTTTCCCCCCTTTTTCATTCTGTTGATTGGGCTCACATTTTAAGCAGGATTCTACCCGTATGCATGTTTTGTTTTGCTCTCAGCTCATGACACACGACGTCGCTTTAGATTATTGAAGGCTGAAGGATCATACATATCACTTTGGACCATTTGGACCATATATATGATCAATTGAGATCACCGGATTGGTTAAGAGACGAAGGCGAGATATGCAGCAATTTCATTCAAACAATAATTAATGGCGTGTCCTGGCTTCTATCGTTTGCAGAAACAATACTAAAATGAAAATACAAATACAAACCTTTGCAATTAATTGATCTAACAATCTTTGCAGTTTGAAATACACAAAGATGAGCGTACGGTACAATTTCATTCAAACATTAATTACTGGTATACGTGTTCTGTGCCTTTTGTTTCCTGCGTTCCAAAAAGGAATTGGCAACACTTTTGGTTTGAGTTTATTCAACTGGCTACTTAATTTACTCGCTTAATCGGTGAGGATGCTGCTTAATTAGGTCAGGCGTCAGGGCGGGACATGATATTTTTGCTGGGATGTTGATTAATTGTTGAATGTTGGTCATAGCCACCAGCTACAAGCAGCCACTAACCATACCATCTTGCGTCCTAATCGTACCGAAGACCTAATCCCATATACCCCTAATTAATAAAAAGATTAGATAAAAAGACCTAATCTTCTATTTATTTCTTTGTTTTTTTCTGCCTTTCTTTTTCACGAAAACCAGAAACCTGACCAAATCCATCTCCCTGTGTAGATCTCTCGTTCGCTCCCTGGCCCATTCAGGGATAGAGCTAGCAATGACAGGAGAAACGGACCGAATTTATAGCATTTTTCAGGCTTTCAGCATGTGATCATCTCAATCATCAATTTTTCTGCATCGTGTTGGATGGGAAAAGAGAGCTTTATAAACTACTCAAAAGTTTGGTTCTTGAGCTACCAAGTGCTCAATACATAAAAGAATTTGCTCAAGTCAAACCGTACAATAGTTCGCGAGTTGCGCAAGCTCATGTGCTACACCATTTTGCTCTTTTTCGTATGATATATCAGGAAGGCTGGCAAGTGATTAGCCATCTCTAGCACTTCAGACACAATAAACATCAGTCTTGAATGATGATCTTTCAGATTGGACAACAAATATATGGACCAGCGAGGCACAGTCAGTCTCTGGCACTGCCGCCTTGTGAATTCATTTTGCAACCAGTTTGACACCTTCATAACAAGCCCAAGCTTCAACTTCCTCAGGATCACCGCCGTGATGAACTGTCCACCGTGAAGAGAGTAATACCGAACCCTAAATTGGATGGTCTAAATTATACCAACAAATTAAGCAACTACTATATGTGTGCTACTCAGCTATGATCGGCCTGATATGGTCTTATCGTGAGTGTAGCAGCACTTGTAAAGTCCAACAAAAGGAAGACATGCTGATATGCACGTCGAATAAGAAATATAATCTCCCTTGACTCTAGATAAACTACTTTAATAGTTTCTTAGTGACCAATTTTCCACCCAAAAGTGCAACGTAATGTAAGACTAGCCGAGTGTCCTTGTGTTGCAATGGTTTTGAAATAAACACAATATAAGTTGTTAACTTAGAAACTAATATCCATAAGGTAATTATCCCTACAAATAAAAGTTTCATATATAATTTGTATCCAATCAACAAGCTACATATAATCTTATCACAAGTCACACGCACATATAATTTAATTATCCACGGAAGACCTTTCAAGTAACTTATGCATGTATGCACATATTTATCCACAAAATATCATACCAACTCAACAAATGGGGAGGGAGGTAGATGGCAGACTCACAATCACCACCAAGTTCTTGTTTTTTTTTTGTGAGGAAAGAGAGAGTTTTATTGATTAGGCTAAAACATTATTACAATATGTTACACTCTGATATCCCTCATTATGCGCAGCAGCTCTCGGATTGGATCAGGGTTTGCGAGATATGCCATAAGTGTACACGATATCAAGAACAAATTAGACAAATCTCGTAGAGAGAACCGGAACAACGACGTCAAAATAATCACGATGAGAGAGGAAGATTTGACGAAGCCGGCCGCCATTAAGCACAACCTCAAAAGAGTCCAAGGGGCTGACGTGCAACTATACAAGGCTTACATGACATCCTTAAGGTCGACATCAGGCATTGTGGGGGTTGGTATTAGGGAGAAAAAGCTTAAAGCCGGCCACAAGCATATTGCCCAGTCACAAGCAATAAAAAATCGCATCTCTCTCCTCTCTCCAACTGACCGTTGCTCTTGCCGCGGGTGGCTGTTAGAAAAGTGGTGTGAGCTAGAGTGAGCATTTGAGAAATGGACACCAAACACTTATGTGAGAGTGTTTGAGTGTGTTTGCACCAGATACCATCGAAAATGGAGATTAGACGTGAAACTAGATAAAATTTTGCTAAAAAGTCCAGAGAAGGGTGTTTTCAGGATTTGGAAAGTAGCCAGACCGGCCATGACTGGTGGTCTAACCGACTGAGGGCCCGTAGTCTGACCAGCCAGGGCATGTTCATGCACAGTGAGCTGTGATGAACTTGGGGTTTTGACCTAGGGTCATGGAAATATTGCATATTGCATATTTGGACTAATGTGGGTCAAGTTGCGAAGAACTTGTACCCGAAAATGATTGTTGTCTATTGTTGTGCATGTGGTTTGGAGTCAACAATGGTCAACGGTAAGTAGGACTGGGACTTGGTTAGGAGAACCAAGATCCAGAACGGTTTGTGAAAGACGGGTGAGATGGTTGGACTCAAGCAAGGTGCAAGACGGATAAGAATCATAGAAGTCAAAGTTTGAGCCAAAACCTTTTGAGGTAAAGTAATACTTCCAGGTGTGAAGCTTTGAAGGTATGTGTTCTTGACTCATCAATTTTGTCGATTGATGATTTTGTGTATCGTGCGGTGCTATGTGATGGTTTGATTGTCTGTGATGGTTGTAGGACTTCGAAGCTATGTCATAGTGAGGCGGATGGGATCGGGACTAAGCTAGGGGAGCTAAGGTTCAGACCGATCAAGGTGTCGTTGGAAGATGTCCGAGGCTACTGGGGTGGTTACAATCTGAGAAAACAAGGAACTGGAGCGAGAGCTACCGGTGATAAACATGACAAGCAACGACAAGGTGGAGCGGGACTAAGCTCAGGGAGGAGCTGAGGTCTAGAATGGTCAAGAAAGTTGTGTGCGGTCATGGTGCATGGTAAGGCATGTGGTGCGCCAAGTGACATGGGCTCGTTTGCAAGCGAGGACGGTTCGGTAGGATTCAGACGTGTGAGAGGCTTGGCGGAAAGTCATTGAGACCACATGAATGATGGTGAAGCATGGACGATACTTCGATGTGAAGGAATCGGGAAAGGTCAGTAAAGGGATATTTTGGTAAATTGCATAATACCGGAAAAGTGGTGGTGTACAAAACCACGGCGGTGGGCTAAGTGAATTAGATCAAGGATACTCTATGGAGGGAAAATCATGATGGATTTGGCTTAATGGAGCTAAAGATAAAAATGACGCTTTGAGAAGCGTGTGTGAGTAAGACTCGTTTTGTGTGTGGGATTAACTGGTGCCTGCTAAGGATTTCTCTATAGACCTAGTCTCTACTACTAAGTGGGTGGTGCAGGATTTGCAGACCCACCTAGGCCCATGAACCATAATGTGAAAAATTTGAGAAAGTGGATAGAGGAGGAGGCTAGGGTTTGAGAGAGATGAGAGCGCTTGTGTATGTGCAGCTCTAGTGGCTTTGTCATCCAAAGGGAGTGACTGTAAACATTCGCCTCCAACTATAAATCAAATATCTTGCTTTGTATCTAGGACGTGTAAGTAGTGGATATATCTCTTATAGACCAGATCTCATCTATCTATATACTTTCTATTGTAAGTTCTTGAGTTTGCCTAGTTTTGATGGAGGAAAGATTGATTTTGGGGTTTGCTCTTAAGGGCTTTTGTCTTAATTCTTGCTGTGATTGATGGTGCTAGAACATGTGGAAAAAAAACTATTCTTAGCTATCTTGGATTGATTCCCCCTACGAGCTCCTCTCAATCATCGTTTTCGTATTTGGCCCGGTTTTGGTGTAACCTTCACTCAAATGGAAAAAAGGTCAGGACTTTGGTAATGATCTTCGAGATCTTTGATTGGGATAGGTTCCTGACATCCTTGAGAAGGTGTGTTTTAAGTTTTATGAAGCTTGGAGTTGTGGATTAAAAGTTGGATCAATTTGTGATTTTGAAATCGTGCTAAAATTTAGTTTCTGTGTTGATTTCACTGTTCACCAGTTTGACCGGTCCAATAGGGATTTTGGCGAGTCTTGAACTTCATGTTGTTTTGTTCTTGTTTGAATGATTCTCTCTGATTTTTATAGCTCAACATAGCTCTTAGAGTGGAAGAACATAAAATTCCTTAAAGCAAAAGATTTTAAAGATCCCGTTAATTGTGTTGTGTAACGCCTATTCAACCTGATTCTAGTCCTCCTCGGCCGAACATACCCTACCTCCCAATAAGAAACGAGAAACACGCTCAAAATGGAAATAGAAGCGGTACAATACTGCCCATCGTCCTTTGGTTCTAACAATCCCCTGCATTTTCTTTTCTTTCTGTAATACTCCATCCTCTTTTCACAAAGCATACGTGCATGGAAGCTGCAACATTTAGCATGCAGCTCTTGTGCGCAAGGTTGGTGAGCTTCGGTCTCCGCCCTGCACCAGCGTGGGTGGCCTAACATCTGGGCCCAGTTCTCAACCGAAAATATTTCTTCTGCCTTCTCATGACTATATATACAAGTGACGAGTCCCGATGCATGCTACATTCCAAGGCATCCCCCTCTTGGAAGATTTCCTCGCTTCTACTAGCTCCCTCCTGCGGTCCTGCCCAGCAGCCTCTTTGTACTAAACTTTGGCACTTTGCACATCATCAGGTGCCACAGGTTAAACCAGAGCAACACAGAGAGGCCAACAACGTGCGTACCTAGCATCCGGTGACCTCCACCCTTACAACAGGGTCAAAATCTTGCAGCTTCTTCAGACCTGTCATACAGGAAGGCATGGAGATGGTCGCGGCGAAGGACGCGCAGAATGGCGGCGCCCCGGAATGGCGGGTGACGGTGCCGGAGGGCGCGTCGGTGACGGTGGATCACGAGGCCTGCCGAGCCGCGAGGGCGTGGGCGTGGCTGGTTTCTTGCGCGGTCATGCTCGGGAACAGGGTGCGTGGCTTCGCCAAGCGGGTGTGGAGGATCGGCGCCGACGACCCCAGGAGGGCGGTGCACAGCCTCAAGGTGGGCCTCGCGCTCGCTCTGGTCTCCGTGTTCTACTACACCAGGCCCCTGTACGATGGCGTGGGCGGCGCTGCCATGTGGTCCGTCATGACAGTCGTCGTGATCTTCGAGTACACCGTTGGTGAGTACGTTACACGTTACATCCATGCAACAGAAGAATGTCGTTGCAGTCGACGGCTCAACGTCTTGATTGGGTTTCTAATGCGGTGTATGCATGCATGCATGCGCGTTCAGGTGGCTGCGTGTACAAGGGATTCAACCGAGCCGCCGCGACGGCGAGCGCCGGGACGATCGCGCTCGGCGTGCACTGGATTGCGAGCAAGTCCGGCGACAAGTTCGAGCCGTTCGTCCGCAGTGGCTCAGTTTTTCTGCTCGGTACGTATCAAAGCGTGCGCAAACACACAAAGTTATGTATTCGCGAACGTGCTTCGGTCCTTGCCGCAGCTACTCGCGCTATTCTTTTGTACTTGATTTTTTTTGTTTTGTTTTTAGGGTCTTTGAGATATGACATTATAATATTATAAAAGTATTTTAACAATAAATCTAATAATATAATTTTTCACATGGAGGTGTCTAGGGAGTACTTGAGTGCTTTATTCCTAAATAGTACTCAAATTTTGAACTCTCAGATCTAGATTCAATGGATTAGATTACTTTGCCTCTTTCCCCCTCATCTGAGTACTATTTTATCTGGGAGTAATCTATTTTTTAGACACTGAATTTTTACATAAGTTATATACTAGTTTTACATAAATTAAATTATGTAAAAAATGGTGTGATTTTATGTAAAAAAGAGGAACAAAATAAACTATAAAAAACACAACAAAAACTACAAAAAAAACATACATATTCATTTATGTTGCAGCTCTCAACATCCCTAAACAAATTGATTACTCACTTATCACATTGTCTAGAGAGAAATCACCAAGCATAACATGGATAAAAAACTTAAGTACTCACAAACAAAAAAAAACACTTGAGTACCATTTAGCAATTCCCTTTTCACATAACCAATCTGAATGAGTTTAAATTAATTGATGATCAACGCAGATTCTAAAACAATGAGTAAAAAAGAATGGAGTTAGTAAGTCACTAGTGGAAAGCATGCATGCTAACGCACCGATACTTTCTCTGCGTACGTTTGCAGCTGCCGCGGCGACGTTCTCGCGGTTTATACCGACGGTGAAGGCGCGGTTCGACTACGGCGTGACCATCTTCATCCTGACGTACAGCCTGGTTGCGGTGTCGGGCTACCGCGTGGACGCGCTGCTGGCGATGGCGCAGCAGCGGATATCCACCATCGCTATCGGCGTCTTCATCTGCCTCGTCGTCTGCGTGCTCATCTGCCCCGTGTGGGCAGGGCAGGAGCTGCACCGACTCACCGCGCGCAACATGGACAAGCTCGCGGGAGCCGTGGAAGCCTGCGTCGAAGACTACTTCACGGAGGCGGATAAGCGGCGGCAGCCGCTGTCCGCCAAGGCGGAGGGGTACAAGTGCGTGCTCAACTCCAAGGCGTCCGAGGATTCGCAGGCCAACCTGGCGCGGTGGGAGCCCGCGCACGGAATGTTCGGCTTCCGCCACCCGTACGGTCAGTACAAGAGCGTCGGCGCCGCCATGCGGCAGTGCGCCTACTGCGTGGAGGCCCTGAGCGGCTGCATCCGCTCCTCCGAGATCCGGGCGCCCGAGCACGTCAAGCGGCACCTGGCCGACGTGTGCACGAGCGTAGCGACGCAATGCGCGAGGGTGCTCAGGGAGGCCTCGAGCTCCATCAGCGCAATGACGACGTCTCGGATCCTGGACTTCACCGTGGCAGAGATGAACACCGCGGTGCAGGTTCTCCATGGTGACCTGAGGACGCTTCCGTCCAAGCTGGCCGAGGAGTCGGCGCCGATGATGGACGCGGTGCAGCTCTTCACGGTCACCTCGCTGCTGATAGAGGTGTCCACGAGGATCGAGGGCGTCGTGGACGCCGTCAACACCCTCGCAAGCCTCGCGGCGTTCAAATCGGCGGATGACGCAAAGCCTGAAGCTTCAGAAATTGAAACTAAGGTGCAACAACAACCCGCGAGCGATCCGGACTCGGACGAATCGGAAGGGGATCGGACAATGAAGGCCCTTGAACAGGCTTAATCGGGTTCAGATCAGATTTAATCCAACTAGTAACCAGCCAATTAAACCGAGCCAGACGAGTCGAACCAGGCAGATTAAACTGGTTCTCTCACTGATGGCGTTCGCCGGTCTTGTGGCTTGTGCCTTTCGACCAGCGACCGAGTGACCGATCGAGCCAGAGTGGGTCATAAAAAGCTGAAGCCTTGGGCCTAGCACTTGATAATTTACCAAGGAAAAGCTCACATGCACAGCACCAGGGAGAATGCGACATAAAGTCATAAGAGCCCTCTTATCACTATCATAAAGTCACCAATACGACATTGTGGCTTTCATGATGTACATACTATGCTATGTTGTTAACAAACTGTTATTTGAAACCACAGAGCCACAGAGGAAAGTTCAGGGTCTGTACTCCATACAAATACAAAAAGAAACAAGCGAGCAGATGTCATGGACGCACTTTTAATTTTCAACCAAATGTTACCGGATTTTCTCGGTATGCTTTTTCCTGTGCTTTTCAGCAGCATCCACATGTTGCATTACAGCAATGCGAAGCACCGGAAGTCCAGAACGGCGAATAGGTTTTGTGCGTCTTAATTACCTCATGTCTCGCGCTCGCTATTGCTCCGGGGATTTTAAATGCAAGGTTGCTGCTACTGCATGTCTGTATATGAGCGGGGTGAAAAGGCGTCATTGTATTCTTGTCTCCTTTTTTGCGAGCGTTGTAACCATGAGTTAATATCTTCAATAGTTAGAGATAATATTGTCTTTAACATATACTATATCATCTTTAGAGACAATATTTCTAATAGATAGTCTCTAACACACTCTCCAACATTTATATTTTATAATTTTCCTTTGAAACGGTCTTCATGTCAACTAGAGTAGATTAATGTATCATATATTGTTTCGCGTGCACGACAGTCTCTTCAGGAAGAGACGACCTGTACTCTCTCTCCTCCACATAGAATTTTGTTGACGTGGTATAGTTAAAAGACAACAATAAATATACTATTAGAGATGTCTAATTACAATTCTGAAGAAGCAATCAAAGGCACTTCAGCTAACCGATAAAGAGTCAGCAAAAAAGAATGTATCGGCCGGCCCATTACAGCCATTTTCCAAGTGGAGGCCAAAGTTTGTGCACTGACTAACGTGGGAGGGATAGGTGGATGACAATGTACAAACCTGAAGAAACAGGAACCAGAAAAGTTTGGTCAGACCGGTAATGGAATTATATGTTTAACTAGTGTTCTGTCTAAGTTGTGCAGCATGTAGTGCTAGGAATTTCTGGCCTAAATGCCATTGTTTCGGCCGGTATTTGCAAATGTGGCTCTCCTCGTCCAGTATTGGCAAATATGGTAGCCCGGATGAGCTTTACGTCGCCACGTGTGCAATTCTGATCACCCCTAGCCCAGAGAGGGTTTGTCCGTGCAGTGCGTGCACGGACACGTCAAAATCCATGCGTCCCTCGTCCGGTTGCTTCTTCGCCCGACACATGTCTCGTCCGCACTCCCACCGCTCGGACATCACTGCCTCCGCATGCCCACCGCCCAGACAAGCCGTGTCCGCACAAGTGTCGCCCGGAGAAGCCTCCTCCGCACGCCAACCACCCGGACTAGTCGCATGTCGCCCGGCCGGCCGGCTCTGCCGATCCCTCCTCACCCAGACCTCACCCCCGCGCGCCATGCCAGTCCTCCCTACCCGGATTCCCTGTCACCATCCATCACTTCCTCCCCATCGCCATCCATCAGTACAGTTGAGGATCACCTGTCTTTTGCGCCATGTACAGGGAGTTATGTGACGCTTCGTGGTGCGACACTGGTGTGAAACCGAGCCTTATCGCCTGCTACGTGCTCCTATAGCTGTGGAGTTGAGAGCACTTCTCTGTTGGGCGACCCTCCTTCGATAAAGTAATGCACCCGTACCCCGAGTTGCACGGCCCGATAGACGGGTCCACTATGGGCTACTGGTGGACTGCTGCCCAGTTACGCTAGGCCAAGAACAGACCGGCGAGGTGCTACTCGTTGTTCTACAACGAGTTCGAGTCGTTGCACGACAACAACATCATATGGGCTCCATGGAGCCCAAATTTTGTAAACACGGTAGCGCCACACGGGTTGTCCGTGCAATGCACGTAGGACGCCGGATTATGGGCGACGACCTACCACTTGGTGTTTACCCATATGGTGGAGCCTTATGTGCCACAACGCGTAATGCGACAGTTCGATTTGTACCAACTCATGCCCCCTCCCGATAGCAGGATCCTGCAGCGAGCTGTCCACTTGTAAGTCCAACTTCATCCGAGTAATGTTTATACTTCATACCTACATCCGTTGTTCGAACACCAATCATTCTGAAATGCAAGCAATCGAGGGCGGGCTGAGTAGATTATGGCTTGGGCAGAGATGGCTCACATCGAGATCCTGCAGGAGCAGCGACCGTACAACGTACGGACATACCATCAGTACATCGAGTGGTACGTATCACGGTTGTGCATCAAACTCACCCGTCCTCTACCAGAGCGTCCGGAGCAGGTGACACACAAGGAGAGGCTCCTCCACTCGTTTGATCGATACAACGCTTCGCGGCTTGACAACACCGTAAAACACTTACAACCTTTGCTCGTTTCATTAATGATATGTGTACTGTTTGTTACTGAACCAATTTTGTCTATCACTTCAGTTGGAGCGGCTGCAGCAGATTGCAAGTGCATCGGAGACCACCATCCGTAGCCCAGAGCACACTATATCGGGGCTTCTGAGCACTTTAAAGTACATCTTCGCGGATTCGAAGAATGTAATAAATAACATGAGCTACGGTCGTTCGAGAGACAACGTCCTACCCGTCATGCACCGAGTGGGGTGAACATACTAACTTGCTAGGTCAGCACGACCTAGTCAGACCGGCAAGCGTCATAGCGCTCCCCGTCGGTAATCCGCGCTCCAGATCGGCGGGGAGGTAAGTTATGTACAAATTTATGTTCTGTTTTTTATTACGCCTTAGGTTCTACTAACATCGTGTTGTTCTCCAACCGCATGTCCATCGGGATGCATCACTTCTGCCATCTGCACCCTGTACTCAGACTGGCACTCCCCCTCGGTCATCCACACTACACATCTAGGGAGGTACGAGATGTTTAGTTTACGTCCTGAGTATTTATTTCTCCTAACATTATTCTGTCTCGCAGCCTTCAATTGACCGTGGGGTTGACGGCCATCCGTCAACTGATGAGGATATAGCCCTCCCAGCTCTTGCCAGGGAGCAGTACACGGAGACAGGGTTTGGACCGTGGCACCCAGGGCACCCACCCCTGTCGTACATTGACCAGTATGGAGTACCGTATAAAGGGTAGAGCTCTTCTAGGGTCGCTGGCACATCGCACGGTCAAGGCTAGAGCTCCTTTGCACCAAGGGACTTGCAAATAGTGTATCTAGGGCGGACGATCCAAGCGTGGATTTCTAGATGCCTTCATTATTAACATGATATCAGGTGGCAACCAGCTTGGCATGACTCAGCTGGATGACATCGATGTTGGACAGACTCAGCTGGGCTATAGTCAGCTTGCTGATGCACCTCTGTCCACTCAACGGTATCTATACCCCCTCCGAACCGATACGCGCACCCCAGACCGGCTAACGTATCCCACGGGACATGCTCGACGCAAAACCACGGCGCACACGCAAACGCAGATGCAGCAAGCCGAGAGTGGCTCAGATGAGTGAGCCATATTGTATTTCATGTGTAACTACACAACACATATGTTATGTGCTTTTCTTGTGCTATATTTGTATATATATTTTGTATGTTATGTATATATTATCGGAGTAAATCGGTTCCAGACTAACATGCTATCATAAAACACTGAGGTTCACATGAAATCATGAAATCACAAGAGTTTGGACATTTCATGTGGAGTTGTAATGTAAAATTTGAAAAAAATGACGAAATTCAGGAATACACTTTGTAATTTGCAAATTAAATGCGACGCGTGATTTGGTACACGCATGATACACACGAGACGCTTTTGGGGATCAAAATTAGTCTTCGCGCTGCATCAGCCCTTCCCCTTGTGTCACGACTGCCCATGTCGGTGGCAAGTGTCGAAGTCATCCATGTTCTGCGACACGGGCTACACAATTACATGATGTTAGCAGAATGTAAGATCAAATGCATAATCAGGATACAAATTGTACACAACTCAGCTCTTCGAGATGGAGTGCGGAAGGGCAACTGTAAATGCTACGATGGCCACCAGCATCAGTAGCAGGAGCCTTCCTCTTGTCTCTGGACTGCCCACGTCGGTGGCGAGTGTCGAAGTCATCTATGTTAGACGATTGCGTGGTGTTAGCAGAACGAAAGGTAAAATATATAATCAGGATGCAAATTATACATAACTCGCCTCTTCGATATGGAGTGTGCCTGGGCGACGGGAAAAGCTATGACGGCCGCTAGTCTCAGTAATAAGAGTCTTCCCCTTGTCGTACTCAGCTTCCTGTTCGGAGGTCCTTTACCACCACCCTGTCGTCCTGGGCTCCTCCAATGCCTTCTCAATAAGGTCTGGTACATAAGGTTTTCATCGTTGGGAGGTCTCGGCTCGCATCGTGTAGTTCAACATGTACTTCTCCTGGATGAACGCTCTATCGTACATCTCCGGGCCATCGATCCATTGGAAGAAGTTGCAATGCATCTCGGGCTGCCATTATGCGTGAATGAAGTTAGAAATTTATGGAATTCAACATAGGGTTTGATAAATCGATGTGTGTAAGATTCTCTTATGAGAACGTTCCAACACGTGTAGTACGCCCGAGCAGTGATGGCCAAGTGTGTGGACTAAATGATCTTTGCCGACTGTTCGCACACACATTGCAGACGTGAAAACTCTGGTGGTACCAGCGCATCCTTCATAGAAAAATATGGGTAGGGTTTAGCTCTCTTCGCAAGCCATCTGCGCTTCTACAGTATCTTCTCGTAAAAGTTTGATGATGAGTCCGACATATTTCATGCCGACATAATATTTTGTTGTTGCGCACAAAACAAGTGCAAGTTAGTTCAAAACAAATATAACGTGTACATACGTACGGTTAGCAGAGAATGACGTAAATATATGCACAAATATGAGTAGACTATCCATTTACAGGACATGACAGTCCCCGTGCAGGCAGACAATACAATAAATTACGACACTGATTGATGACTAGAAGAGCTCGGTCTGTTGTGGTAATCCTTCATGGAGTGCCCAGGGGCTTTGCATATCCTGCACTTCATCGTGCGGGCTAGGCTCCCACGCTGGCTATTATCCATGTCGTTCCGCAAGCGCCTAGGTCTGCCATCGTCCCTTCCCAGTTGACTTCAAGGCATTGCTCGGGCTCCCATTACACCCTGTCCGGCCAAAGGTCCCTATAGTTCATGCCCACACCATACGAGTGAAACTCTGCACTCTATGTACCAAAAAGATGCTGCATATCATAGTACTCAGAGATACAAGGCATAGACATCTGCCTCTGTTGCGCACACATCTTGTACACATGCGAGCATGGCTTGTGCAGGAGTTTCGGCTTGTTGCAGATGCATGTAGCCACATCACCCAGGGTGCATGCATGTTTTCTTTTCCTCCTGGCATGACTATTGACATATTTCGTCTTGAGCTTCGTACTTCCTCCTGAGGCCATCGATCACCCGGATGTTATGCATTCGAGCCTTCTCCATTTTCTGGTCCATATTGATGAGGATATCCCTTCCACTGATACAACCATCCCTATTGTTTTTGGTGTGCAAGGACCAATTACTCGAGCACGTGCTCGCCAGGTAAATTACCAGGTAACTTCGTTTCTCGGAGTGCATCCATATTTTACTAACTCTATGATATTGCTGAATGGAGATGTTTTGCTTGTACTTAGGAATCTAGGACTACGACTAGCACTACGGGATTTCCTCCAGGACCACTCCCCGCAAAGGAGGTCCTCCATGACCACTCTTCCCACAAAGGAGGTCCTTCAGCAGGACCACTCCCAGGAGATCTGCGCCGTCCAGAACCACTCCCAGGAGACCCACGCCATCCAGGACCACTCCTAGGAGATCCACACCGTCCAAGACCACCCCCAGGAAATCCATGACGTCCACGACCTCTCCAAGAACAGTAGTCCAGGACCTCTCTAGGAATAGTACTCCAGGACCTCCTTGAAGACCTCTTCACCAGGACCTCCTCCAAGACCTTCTCGTGGACCTCTCGGGACCTCTTCGCCAGGACTTCTCAGGACTTCCTCGCCAAGACCTCCTCTAGGACCTCTTAGGACCTTTTCCCTAGGACCTCCTCCGGAGTTTCCAAAGCGATGTGATCAGGACTACGACCAGGCCCACGTCCAGATGAGCTGAACTAAATCATGCAAAGGATTCTTAGGGTCGGTTGAGATCTTTCGGTCGCAATCTTTTCGTAATTGTTTTTGGAAAGAATCTTTGTATGATACGCGTGAGTTAGAGATAGAGACGGCATTAGGCCGTATGTGAGATGGCCGCACCCTTAGGTGCCAATATAAGGCTAGGGTTTCGCCCTTAGTTCCTTGGGTTTTGTTAAATTGATTTCAGCCTAGGCTAGAAGTAGCATCGTTGGCTTGTGCGGCTAGTACAACCCGGCTTTGTTAACGGAACCCAAAATTGTCCAATACATCTATCTTTTTTTCAATTAATTCCTATTCAGCAAGTTCATTGCTTCATCTATTTTTCTTGCTTGCATGCAGGAAAAGACCTTCGTGGTCAGGTCGATCTCGCCACCGGCAAGGTCGATAACAAATCGTGAAGTTGGTTCAGCGATTGCGGGTGCAACGGTCGTCGCATCGTTGTAGCCTGGATCGTGAGAGTTAGCTTCCACCAATCAAGTTGTATCATTCTCACCGAAAGATCAGGACAATAGAGCGCATCATTTGGCATCAGAGCTCAAGGTTGCTAAGTGAGAATTTCCAGTTTCCATAGATTAGATTGTTTTTATTACCTACAGCACACAAAAAAACCAAAAGAAAATTTTTAGTATTAGAGCTCCTGTCCAAACCATTTGAGCTTCGCAATTTTTCTTTCAGTGCATTGCATTGTTGAATTTTCGGTTGCATCGTCATGTCTATTGCTGGTTTTAGTGTCTAGTCCATTAGAGTTTCGAGTTATACGCACGTTGGTCTCACCTTTACGGTTGGGATCGATCTGCCACGGCAAGGGAACCACAGGAGGAGAAGGGCACCGACGTCAGCAAGGGTCACGACCAGCTTTCCGAGGTTTACATCGCAGATCACCGACGTCTACGACCTCTTGAGCAAAGTCTACCACCAGTCCACAAGGTTCTTAAAAAAAGAGGAAGTGGCTGTAAGAGGTTTACGACTACATGACAAAAAAGTGGTCGTAAGAGGTTTACGACTACCTAACAAAAAAAGGAGAAAAGAAGAAAGAAGTAGCGCTCGTCTACATGTGGTCGAAGAAGTGGACATGAGAGATCACGACCACCCGATATCCAGAAGGTAATACCGAAAATTTTCTCTCTTGGTGCAGCGCTATATTTTCGTTTGTGTTCTAGGCTCGCGTCTCTAGTACGGTCTAGTCTAGGACTAGCAATAACCGGCGTTGAATGATTTTTCAGCTTGCATTCACTGTTTTGATTATTGCTACTCCTTACTACCTTACTTAAGCCTGCCTAGCTCCACAGCATTACTACACCGTGCAGGCTACCTTCACTGGCAATCGCTCTATTCAATCTTCGACGACTAGTTGGACACCAACACCGGTGTGTTGATCACCACCTGTTGCTTGGTAAGAATTGGGTACGAACTTTAGTGAAGTTTTGAGTGACCGAGTGATTTGCAGCCCCACATATTGGTAGTGTTAGGAACGTGTTACTTTCACCTTCGTTTGCGGTTAGCTATCGCCATGTCAGGTGCACAACAAATCGACGACGAAGGGATCATCACCCCCACGTACTAGAGGGCTGCGACAACACTTTGCAAAGATGGTTAATGATCGTTGTGAGCAACTGGAGAACGCTCACAACAGGACCAATACCAGACTTGATGGAGTGGAAGCTGTCCAAGCTGAGATGAATGTGAAGCTTGACGCCATCTTAGTACATTTGGAGGGGTTAGGCCGAACCCTTCCACCTCCAACTGCGGCACCGCTTTGTGCTGGCCCTGGTACTACCAGCGCTTCCGGACATCGTCGCCAAGCTTCCATAGCCAACAACGATTCTTCAGCAGCTGTGGATGAAGAAGAAGCAGATGAGAACAATTTTACTACTCACATCAGGAATTTCGCTGACACCGAGGACGAGGACCTCAATTTCAATAATGATCGTGATCACCGTCGACGACGTTTCAATAGACAAGGTATGGGACGTGATCCACCACCATGGAAGGAGCGTGATTATGACAATGCTTTTGCTAAAATTAAATTTACTATACCTCTGTTTGCTAGAAAATATGACCCTGCTGTTTATCTCACTTGGAAGCTAGAAGTAGAACAAAAATTTAATTGCTATGATTTTCCTGAGAATAGGAGGGTTAGAGCTACTATTAGTGAGTTTACAGACTTTTCTTGTGTTTGGTGGAGTGAATATTGTCGTACTAACCCTGAAAATGTACCTGACACCTGGGAGGCATTAAAACGAGCTATGCGACATCGTTTCGTTCCCTCGTACTATGCTCGTGACTTATTGAATAAATTGATCCGTTTTAATTAAGGTAGTAAAACTGTTGAGCACTACTATCAAGAATTACAAATTGGTTACTTCGTTGTGGTATAGAGGAAACCGAAGATGCTAAAATGGCTAGATTTTTAGGTGAACTGAACTGTGAGATACATGATATATTTGATTATAAGGATTACAATTCTATCACTCGCTTGTTTCACTTTGCTTGTAAGGTTGAGCGGGAAGTGCAGGGACGTCATAGCAGGTAACAGGCAGTTCCGGACCTATTTTTGCCCGTCGTACAACTTAATTTAAGAACCATACTCCTGCTACGACCTCCAACCGCGCTGCTGCCCCGAGTTCCTCGAACAATTCTTGATGACCAGCGACCCCTTCTACACCTTCACGAGCACCCGAGACCAGCAAAACAGTCAATTCGGTTCCTACATCGGGTGCATCTTCAGTGGCATCATCTGGACGAGCACGCGAGACTTAATGCCATCGCTGCAAGGGTTTTGGACACATGCAGAGAGACTGTTCTAGCAAACGCGCACTTTTAATTAAGGATGATGGAGAGTACACTTCTGCTAGTGACATAGAAGAAGAACATACTTTGCTAGCTGACCCTATCGGAAGCGACAACGATTCTGGTCGAGAGGAGGAACAATTCAGCGCTGACCTCGCAAACACGTACTTAAGCATACTTAGTGCACAAATGGAGCGTGCGGAGCAGAATCAGCGCCACAACTTGTTTCAAACAAAATTCATTGTCAAGGACCGTTCATGCCGTGTGATCATCAATGGGGGAAGCTGCAAAAATTTGATGAGCATGGACATGGTCGAGAAGCTCTGCTTGACCACTCAACAACACCCCCGCCCCTACTACATCTAGTGACTCAATAATTGCGGAAAGATAAAGGTAACATGCGTCGTGAAAGTACACTTCTCCATTGGTTCATATCATGACTCTGCTGATTGTGACGTAGTACCTATGCAAGCTTGTTCTTTGCTGCTAGGTAGACCTTGGCAACATGATAGAGATGTTGTACATCATGGTAGGACAAACAGATATACTTTCACGTTAAAGAGAAGAAGATTAGTTCGTTGCCCATGCCACCTGAGGCTATTGTCAAAGATGAATTAGAGAGAGCTAAGCGTGACAAGACTAGCAGCAAAAGTAAAAAATTGGATTGTTGCGAAGGACTTTGTCGATCAATCCAAGAAGGAACCTAATGCTAAAAAAATGAAATTAAGTTAAAGGGTTATGTTCTCCTTGCAACTAAATCTGACATCAATACTTTTCAGCCCCATGAGACTCGGTGCTATGCTTTAGTATGCAAGGATGCTTTGTTTTCATTTGAGGATATGCCTCCATCCTTGCCTCCTGTTGTTCTAACTTGTTGCAGGAATATGCTGATGTATTTTCGAAGGAGGTGCCACCAGGGCTGCCACCTATTCGAGGAATAGAGCACCAAATCGACTTGATTCCCGGTGCCTCGCTGCCAAACCGTGCGCCGTATAGGACCAACCCGGAGGAGACGAAAGAAATTCAGCGCCAAGTACAAGAATTGCTCGACAAAGGTTATGTGCGTGAATCTCTTAGTCCTTGTGTTGTTCCTATCATATTAGTGCCTAAGAAAGATGGCTCGTGCCATATGTGTGTCGATTGCAGAGCTATCGATAATATCACAATTCATTATCGTCATCCTATTCCTAGGTTAGATGATATGCTTGATGAATTAAGTGGTTCTATTGTTTTCTCTAAAGTTGATTTGTGTAGCGGTTACCATCAAATTCGCATGACGTTAGGAGATGAGTGGAAAACAACATTTAAAACTAAGTTCGGATTGTATGAGTGGTTGGTGATGTCTTTTGGTTTAACTAACGTACCTAGCACTTTCATGAGATTAATTAATGAAATTTTGCGTACTTTCATTGGCAAGTTTGTGGTAGTATACTTCGATGATATATTGATTTACAACAAGTCTTTGGAGGAACATTTGGAGCATCTACGTGCTGTTTTTCATGTTTTACGTGATGTGCGTTTATTTGGAAACCTTGATAAGTACACGTTTTGCACTGATCGAGTATCGTTTCTTGACTATATCGTTACTCTATAGAGCATTGAAGTTGATCAAGCCAAGATTGTCACTATCCGGAGTTGACCGCCTCCTAAAACGGTCACACAAGTGCGAATTTTTCTCGTGCTCCTTGGTTTTTATCGGCGTTTTGTTCGGGATTTCAGCACCATCGCTGTACCGCTGAATGAGCTTACAAAGAATGGTGTCCCTTTTACTTGGGGCACAATACAGCAACAAGCTTTCGACGCTCTCAAAGATAAGTTAACAAACTCCCCTTTGCTTCAAGTTCCAGATTTTAGCAAGACCTTTGAATTAGAATGTGATGCTAGTGGCATAGGTCTTGGTGGAGTGTTAATTCAAGAAGGAAACCCTGTTGCTTACTTTAGTGAAAAATTAAGTGTGACTAGTTTGAACTATTCTACCTATGATAAAGAATTATATGCTCTAGTCAGAACTTTGAAAACATGGCAGCACTATTTATGGCCCAAAGAGTTTGTAATACACTCTGATCATGAATCTTTGAAGCATATTCGAACTCAAACCAACCTGAATCGTAGACATGCTAAGTGAGTTGAATTTATTGAGTCTTTCCCTTATGTCATTAAACATAAGAAGGGCAAAGAAAATGTAATAGCTGATGCTTTGTCTAGGAGATATACTATGCTTTCACAACTGGACTTCAAAATCTTTGGATTAGAGACACTAAAGGAGCAATATGTGCATGATGCTGATTTTAACGATGTGTTGCTCAATTGTCAAGAGAGAAAGGGTTGGAATAAATTTGTGGTACATGATGGGTTCGTGTACCATGCTAACAAGCTATGCATTTCAGCTAGCTCCGTTCGTCTTTTGTTGTTACAGGAGGCGCATGGAGGAGGATTGATGGGTTATTTCGGCGTGAAGAAGACAAAGGACATTCTGACCCACCGTTTTTATTGGCCAAAGATGAGGCGTGATGTCGAACGCTTCATAGCCCGTTGCACCACGTGCCAAAAAGTTAAGTCACGACTTAATCCTCATTGTTTATACATTCCTCTTCTTGTTCCAAGCACACCCTGGGAAGATATTTCTATGAATTTTGTTTTAGAACTGCCTAGAACAAAGACGGAGAAGGATAGTATTTTTGTTGTCGTGGATAGATTCTCTAAGATGGCTCATTTTATACCATGTCATAAAAGTAATGATGCTACAAATGTTGCTGATTTGTTCTTTAAGGAAATTATCCGTTTGCACGGTATGCCAAATACGATAGTTTCAGATCGTGATGCTAAATTTTTTAGTCATTTTTGGAGAACTTTGTGGGCTAAGTTGGGGACTAAGCTGTTATTTTCTACTTCTTGTCATCCCCAAACGGATGGACAAACTGAGGTAGTTACTAGAACATTGTCTACTATGCTTCGGATTGTGCTTAAAAAGAATTTAAAAATTTGGGAGGAATGTTTGTCTCATGTGGAATTTGCTTATAATGGTTCGATGCATTCTACAACCAAGAAGTGCCCTTTTGTGATTGTTTATGGTTTCATACCTCGTGCACCTATCAACTTGTTACCTCTTCCAATTTTCGAGAAGGTCAATTTTGATGCTCAACAACGTGCTGATTTGATACCTAAGATACATGAGACAACTAAAGAGAATATTGAACTTATGAATGATATATATAAAGTGGCTGGTAGTTAGGAACGCAAGCATGTTACTTTTGAACCTGGTGATCTTGTGTGGTTACACTTGCGTAAAGAACGGTTCTCTGAATTGAGAAAGTCTAAACTCATGCCTCGTGCAGATGGTCCTTTAAAGTGTTAGAATAGATTAATGATAATGCATATAAGCTTGATCTGTCTTCAGTTTTTAGGGTTAGTCCCACATTCAACATCGTAGATTTGAAGCCATACTTGGGAGCAGAAGACAAACATGAGTCGAGGACGACTCCAATTCAAGAAGGGGAGGATGATGAGGACATCCCTCCCACTGATACAACCATCCCTACTATTTCTGATGTGCAAGGATTAATTACTCGTGCATGTGCTCGCTAGCTAAATTATTAGGTAAGTTCGTTTCTCGGAGTACATCCATATTTTACTAACTCTATGATGCTGCCGAATGGAGATGTTTTGCTTGTGCTTAGGAATCTAGGACTACGACTAGCACTACGGGATTTCCTCCAGGACCACTCCCCGCGAAGGAGGTCCTCCAGGGCCACTCTTCCCGCAAAGGAGGTCCTCCAGCAGGACCACTCCCAGGAGATCCGCGCCGTTCAGGACCACTCCTAGGAGATCTATGCCGTCCAGGACCACTTTCAGGAAATCCATGACGTCCACGACCTCTCCAAGAACAGTACTCCAGGACCTCTCCAGGAATAGTACTTCAGGACCTCCTCGAAGACCTCTTCGCCAGGACCTCCTCTAGGACCTTCTCGTGGACCTCTCAAGACCTCTTCGCCAGGACCTCTCAGGACTTCCTCGCCAAGACGTCCTCCAGGACCTCCTCGAGGACCTCTCAGGACCTTTTCCCCAGGACCTCCTCTAGAGTTTCCAAAGTGATGCGATCAGGACCACGACCAGGCCCACGTCTAGATAAGCTGAACTAAATCATGCAAAGGATTCTTAGAGTTGGTTGAGATCTTTCGGTTGCAATCTTTCCTTAACTGTTTTTGGAAAGAATCTTGTATGATACGCGTGAGTTAGAGATATATACGACATTAGGCCGTATGTGAGATGGTCACACCCTTAGGTGCCAATATAAGGCTAGGGTTTCGCCCTTAGTTCCTTGGGTTTTGTTAGATTGATTTCAGCCTAGGCTAGAAGTAGCATCGTTGGCTTGTGCGGCTAGTACAATCTGGGTTGTCAACGGAACCCCAAATTATCCAATACATCTATCTTTGTTCAATCAATTCCTATTCAGCAAGTTCGTTGCTTCATCTATTTTTCTTGCTTGATTCTTGATTGCATGCAGGAAAAGACCTTCATGGTCAGGTCGATCTCGCCGCTGGCAAGGTCGATAATAAATTGTGAAGTTGGTTCAGCGATTACGGGTGCAACGATCGTCGCACGGTTGTAGCCTGGATCATGAGAGTTAGCTTCCACCAATCAAGTTGTATCATTATCACCGAAAAATTAGGACAACAGAGTGCATCACATATACCTTTGCATGTTCTTGGACCATTACTTCCCTTTTTCCAGTTGTCGCCTCGCTACGGTGGCTCTATTGACAAAGTAACCGACCGTGTGAGTCCATGTCTCCTCGACGATCACGGTGATAGGGAGGAACCGCACACTATTATACACCTTAGACATGTTAGTCGTCATAATTCCGTACCTCGCATCATCTGTGTCATAGAGTAGGGACCATTTCTCCAACTTAGGAGCGTGGAGATTAATCCACTACATGAAACTTATGGTACTCCTGGATTGCCTGCTCACGACCTCCTATCCTTATTGTGCATCTAGAGGGGACTCTCTTGTATGCCTCGTAGTCCGATATTCAAGGCCTGTCCAAATAGATTCAAACTTCTGCCTCTGGTTCTGCATGCATAATGCCTTGAACGTCTTCATTAGTTACTGGCTGCGGAACCGCGTGAAGAAGTTTGATGCAGGATGCCTCATACACCACCGGATTTCCACATCGTTCCACTAGTGAGGGGGTTCCGTCTCATTCTCCATGGTGTTCAAAGCCAACAACAACCTAGCATTTCGGTCCGTGATAAGGCATATGCACCACCGGATTTCCACATCGTTTCACTAGTGAGGGGGTTCCATCCTATTCTTCATGGTGTTCAAAGCCAACAACAACCTAGCATTTCGGTCCGTGATAAGGCATATGTTGGCCCGGTCTCCCACAACTGTCTGCTTCACATTCGCTAGGAATCACAACCAACTAGATGTGTTCTCATTCTCTACAATGGCAAAAGCAACCGGGAGAAGCTGGTCATTCGCGTCGGCCGCCACCGTTGTGAGAATAGTATCCTTGTACCTCTCCACGAGGAAAGTGACATATATCATGAGCACAAGACGACAGAACTATGGTCTGAGCGAAAGCCCAGAACACCCCGTCCAGTATGAAACAGTTGGGGCCTCCACCAGCATCTTCACTTTCTACCTTGTTTATGTACATGCCGGGGTTTTGCTTCGGCAATCTGGTGAAGCATTCTCGGTACAAGGTTGTACGCCTCTTCGTATGTCCTGTACATAGACTCGATAACATTCTGTTTGGCTTGTCGGACCTTGTTGTAGCTGACTGGATAACCAACCAGATTGATGGCTTTCGACAGTAGCATCTTGGGGGAGACGAACACATCCTCCGCAACTAGGTGGCTGATCAGGCTTGTCACATATGCGAAGTCACGTTCCGATGCTGCCGTAGGGGCTCGCTAAGCTTGCAAGTGTGTTCGGTCACCGCCTTAACCGTGAAGATCGAGCCGAAGAACTTTGCTCGGTGAGCGCTGTCCTTGCCAGGACAGCCTTGCACTACGCACTTCATTACGTAATGTCATAGGTTAGGCTAGTGCACCCGGTACACACGGCTGATAAACAAGGCGTATCGTGCTATAGCTTGTTGCACAACTGCCTTGCTAGGAAAGTGCTGCCCAACTAAGAGGGTGTCTGCATCAAACCCCTACTAGGACCCTTCTTCTTGTGACAGTACAAATGAACGCGTCGCAATATCATCAAGTCTCGATGCCACATAAGGCACCTCCGATGACACAATTTCGCCGATTGGACCACCACCTTGGTGTGCGTCCTCCTCGCTACCATCCGAGCCTAGGTCAGCATACTCATCGGACTCCAACCCGAGAGGCTGGTCCGGTAGTTGGTAGATACTCGTGGCAATCAATGCGGGCCGATCATCACAGTTTCACCCCCTCATTTTTGTACAAAATTATGCGCAAGTCTTCTCTTATGGACTTCCTCCAAAACAACACATTTCGTACTACCGTTTTTAAGCTCCGCCTACGATTGCCCGCTTTCCGAGGCACCGACATCATCAAGGTTTCTCGGCGCCCTACATACGAAATTCATGTACACCACCGGCTTCCTGTATATTGCCATCTTGGGCTGGGAAGCAATCTGCATGTACTGGCCCTATGCTACACTTCCATTCATCTCGACCAGCTCCCATACGCCCTACCCTCCCCTATGCATGCAGATGATCCCCTCGATGAGAAGTTTCTTCGTAATTGGCACCGTGTCAAACTCCTTCCATATGCAAATCCTAAGCTCGTGAATATTCATTGCATTGAGCCCATCCGCCCAAACCACCTTGTACTGGCATCTCGACAGGGTATGTTCAAAATTACCTAAAGCCACAATAACTCGATTTGCAGTACGCGATATAACAAACATAGTATGTAGTTAGCACTAATTTAATATGACTGAACTAATTAATACTAATTAATTACAAGTAATTTATTCGCTAGTAATTACCCACAACACAAAAAAAATTACAACATATTACATGCAAGTAATCAATTAAATATGATCAATAAAATACGAATAGTTAATTAATTAGCAACAAATTGATTACTTGTAAAAAAAATGCTCACGAGTAATTCATTACATCTAAGTAATTTCCACTGAATTAATTATGATTAATTAATTCAGAATGATTAACTACGCACATACATAATTAATCGTAAATTAATTACGTTTATTTTGTCACCACTAATTAACTATGAGTCGTTACTTACCAACAAAGTAATTATGGCCACGTAAATTCAACCCCTTCATTTGCACTAGTGTAATCACCACTAATAAACTACAACTCAAACAATTATGATTTATTAATTACAATTGATTCATTACCACTAAATTAATCATGACTAGTTAATTTTTACTAAATTAATTATGCCTAACTAATTACCACTAAACTAATTACAAATGATTAATTACCACTAATTTTTAACCAGTAACTAATTCATACTCAAATAATAAAGCCTAATTAATTACCACTAATTAATTACCACTAATTATTAAGCACTAATTAATTACCGATACATCAATTACGACTAATTCATTACCTTTTAATAATAAGCAGTAATAAACTATGACTAAATTATTAACAACTATTTAATTATGACTACAAGCTACGTTAATTACGACTAGCTGAATATAACTAATTAATTACAACTACAGTAATGTCGACAAATGCAGTGGACAAAAAATTACCTGCCCTTCAAGAGGACCATTCAATACTGGTACGATACTAAGAACTACTTCAAACTTTAATCTCCCAAAAAAATTATGTCCTCAACGACGAGCGTGAGAACGAAAACGAAAATGCAATTAAGAATAACCGAGAGCGACTCCGGTAATTTATAGCCGTGCGAAGACAATTTCCGCAAACAGCGCGTGATGGTGGCGGAAAATCCGGAGGCACTGTCGGGCAGTGGCATTCCAGGCTAGGAGGGCCCCATGTCCGGATAACACTTGTGCGGAGGAGGCTTGTCCGAGCGTTGGGCGTGTGGAGGAGGCTTGTCCGGGCGGGGGGCACGCGGACACAGCTTGTTCGGGCAGGGGGGACGTGGTTCTCCGGGCGTTGGCCGTGCGGAGGTGGCTCTGTCCGGGCGATGGCCGTGCGGAGGCAACATGTGTTGGCACACCGCTTGTCCGGGCTATGGCCCGTGCGTCCGAGCTGTCATTTTTGGCAATACGACGCGAGAGATGCTACTTTCGTAAAAAAAAAAAGTGTGCAACAGTACCATTTAGACCAAAAACTTGTAGTGCTAGTAGGTAAAGTGATATTCGTAATTGAAATGTCACGCTAGAGGATATATGCCGCAAGATCTTGCGATCCAAAAATTCACAACTAGTGGCTCTCTTGTGCTTTCAAGACGACATGTAGATGTAGAAAAAGTATGCAAATATCATTTGCTCAGGTCCCAGCAAATCTCACATATACCCTTACCCATACGAGCATAAGGTATAATTTTTCTTTTGAGAATCACAAAACGTATAATTCGGAGACAAGGACATTTGAATACTGTCATTCCCATCATTTGATTATAATTGTAGACAAAGAAGGCCAACCGTCACTGTGATTTGGGGCGATACAAGCGGCTGAATTTATTTTACGAGAGCCCATTTTATAAAGTGGGCCGGGCCCAAACATTCGAACGAAGCCAGGAAAGGCCCATTAGGCGGTTTACTCCATTTCAAAACACCATTTCGCAATTTCGCAGGCCTCGCACCAACCTTCCCACTCCCTCGCCGGAGCTGGCGCCTGTCCGGCAATCCGCGCCTCGCCGCCGCTCGGGTCTGGCTACCACTAGTGACTAGCCCACCACTACCTCCTCGGCTCCTCCGCCTCCTTGGTATCTCCGTCTACGCGCGGAGCTGTACCTCGCGCGGGAGGGCATAAACCCTAGCTAGGCACCCGGATGGAGGCCGCCGCCTCCAGCCTCTCGTCGCTTCTCGCGACCCTCCGCGTGGACGGCCCCTGGACGCCGCCGGCAACCTGGGAGTCCATCACCCCCGAGAGTGGCACCGCCCTTAATGCAGACCCCGGAGGGCGCCCCCGTCGGGATCCGATCTACGAGCTCGCCTCCGTTCCTGTGAGTGAAATCTACCTCTGGAAGCACTTAAATTCGGTGTTATTGGAGCAGTTCTTCCAGTGTAGCGGTGAAATTACTAGTTCAGGGAACTGTTGCGTTGGAATTCTCTGACGTGTTTGTGTCTTCGGATCTGCTTGTGGGGGTTGCTACATTTGTAAGGAGAAATTTTGGATGCAGTGTTGTGCGAAAGCAAGCTGCGCTGGTTGGATTGATCGTGGTCAGCTGGTTGGATTGATCGTGGTCAGAATAAGTAGGAATTAGGGGATGTAGCATGGGGTCACTGGGAAAATAGTATTCATTGTTTAAAAGGCCCATGAGTGTGGTAGGGAAGTGGGGAAATTTTTGAATTATTTTGTGCTGGGATCCTGCGATGTTTTCGATGTGTATGGTTCGTGACATTCGTCAGAGGAAGCTGAGATGATGCTGTATCTTGTGAAAAAAAACTATTTAGAAATTGCCGGAGACATGATTATTAGTGATGACAAATTGTATCCCGATTATATTTTTTTTGGGGGGAAACAACTATAGCTGCATCTGTATTGTTTGAAAAAAAATGACTGAGTAGTGCTATTCTATTTCGTATTGTACCGCTGATGAGTGCAAGGACCATCTTTCTTCTGCAGGATGCTGCCTTGGTTCGTTTGGCTTTGCATGCACTGCATGGTGTCAAATCATCCTTAGATGAGATTGAAGAGCTTTCTGTGCTGTTCTCCTCAAGTCCGGCTGATAGGACTTCTCATCGTGTTGCAAATGTGTGGTCACGTTCATCCAGCACTACCTCTGTAGGGCATATTCTCAAATCTATATGCTCTACAGGTCTTGCAGTTTATTTCCTGTGCAAGTTTGTGCAATTTTATCTTTTCCAAAGTCGAGAAACGAATTGTGGAAGTAGAGAAGGACGTGACCATGAACTTTCTGACGATAAAGACACCGAGCATCCTCCTCCTTACAGCCTAGTGAACCAAGCATTTGCTGCAGCAGTTGAAAAGGTTCTAGAAGGCTATTTCTGTTCCTTGAATACTTTACCAGCGTCGATTAAGCTGAGGCGTTCAGTGGGAAAGCCTGATATACCTTCCACGATCCTAGATGGAGTTAGTTCTAGTTCTGAAGTCACTCTTTTGGAAGTTTATCTCCACACCGAGGAGTTAAGAAGGCACATTAAGTCCCTTGGAAATATTTGTTTTCCTAAGTTTGCAGGTCTTGCATTGTGCCAGGAGGGTTTGACTACTGATGCTAACCTGGAGATTGAGAACTTCCCATGGGGCACCGATTTACTTTCCTATCTGTATGTCCATCTTCGTGTAAGAAATCATCTTATGATTTAAATGTTAATACTTAGTTTCCATCTGATTAATTCAACTTCTAAAGAAATCTCTTAAATGTGCGCTACTTTATGGTTCATATTTTTTTGCTAATGTCTTCAATTTGCGTATGTTTAATAATAATATCTTAGATTTATGCATGTTAATTACCCTGAACATTTCCGACTCACTGAGAGTATCTTTGATTCTGGCTGTATTCTTCCTGTACCCTAGCTGAAGATAACATATATTCAAGTATGCTAGATGTCTTCCTTCTAAACATGCGAATGGATCTTCTGGTAGGACTGAATAACTTGAGTTTTAGGCATTAATGATTCAGATGGGGAATATTGAGAGGGAATCTATCAAGTTTGGAAACGTTGTCAATGAAATTTCTCTTAAAGTTCCCTTGCCATGGTTTCCTTGTCTTATGTATTTGCTTTGGATAATATTTCTCTGAAGTGCCCCCAATCTTTCATTATTCAAGAATAGTTGGCAAAGGTACTGGTAGCTATTTCTTTCATTCATGATAAGCAATGCAAGACTTAGGATGGTTTGTTTGATAGCTCCTCTCATCTTTAATTCATTTAGTGAAAGTATGAAACCTCATTTGCTAAAGCTACATTTATCTGGCTGTTGATATTCTCTGTTTTCATATTGGCATAATACATTTAATTTCTTGGGCATAGCACTCTGAGCCTTTGACTATGTTTGGTTTTGCTTTCTATGTAGTTGAGCATCTGATTTCTACTATTCCTTCCTACTTGTATGTAGTTGTTTAGTTGGTCTCTGCCAAATTAAGTGTATTTTGTTCAATGTTTCTTTGGAACTGTAGAGACACGCCTCACACCCAAAATGGGGGGGTGACCTTCATATATATAGCCAATATGGCTGGGTATACAAGGAATACAATCAAGTATACATGGCAGGTGCTAATTATAGCTAATCACATATAAACCTGCCTAATATATCTAATACCCGCTGATCTAAGCGGGAGGATCCTGACGATAGATCGGACTCAACTCGATGAAATACCAGATGGAAGGCCCTTGGTCATGATGTCTGCGAACTGGTGAGAGGACGACACATGAAGGACCCGAACGTGTCCCAAGGCGACCTTCTCACGGACAAAGTGAATGTCAATCTCAATGTGCTTCGTGCGACGATGATGAACGGGGTTGGCTATCATGAAGACAACGCTGACATTGTCGCAGTAGACAACTGTCGCCGAAGCAATGGAGACGTGGAGCTCCTGCAGGAGCTGGCGCAGCCAGCAACACTCGGCCACCACATGAGCAACAGCACGGTACTCGGCTTCTGCACTGGAGCGGGAGACCGTGGTCTGACGCTTGGAGGACCAGGAAATCAGATTGTCGCCGAGGTAGACACAATAACCGGGTGGGCGCGAGAATCGGGCGGCCACCCCGGTCGGCATCGGAGTAGGCGACGGTGGTCGAACAGGCCGACACCAATGTGGAGGCCGGAGGAGAGTGCCGCCGGTAGCGTAGGATCCGCTTGATCGGCGAGAGTGCGGCTCGCGAGATCATGCATGAAGAGGCACACTGTTGGGCGGCGACGCCGAAGTCGACGAGTCGGCGTGAGGTACCGAGCGCGCCAAAGAAGACTCCGATGACGCGGACGGATCGACAATGAGAGCACCGGCGGTTGCGGACAGCTTGGCCTGAGTGTCAACAGGTGTCGACGTAGAGTGACACTGAGCCATGCCGGCTCGTTGAAGAAGCTCGACGGCGTACTGTCGCTGGGATAAGAACAAGCCGTCGGCGGAGCGAGTGACGGAGATCCCGAGGAAGTGATGGAGTGCGCCCAGGTCAGTCATGGCAAACTCAGAGTGGAGGCGCCCAATGACCTGCTGAAGAAATGCCGTCGAGGATGCAGTAAGAACGATGTCGTCCACGTAGAGGAGCAAGTAGGCGATACTGGTCCCGTCTTTGTAGACAAAGAGGGAGGTGTCGGAAGGCGAGGCGACGAAGCCGAGCTGGCGAATGTATGTCGCAAAACGCCGTACGTGCTCGGGAGCCCGCCGTGCCGTAGAGGAGCGCCGCAATGACACACATCGTCCGGGAAGGCGGGTCGACGGCACGGGCTGCTGGCGATGACGGTCTCCTCCAGATGTCCATGGAGAAAAGCGTTCTTGATGTCCAACTGATGGATAGGCCAGGCGCGTGAGGCAGCAATGCTGAGAACAGCCCGGATGGTCGCCGGTTTGACCACCGGGCTGAATGTCTCGTCGTAGTCGATGCCGTGGCGCTGGGAGAAGCCACGAACCACCCAGCGAGCCTTGTGGCGGGCAACGGTACCGTCGGAGTGGTACTTGTGCTTGAAAATCCACTTGCCTGTGACCACGTTGGTGCCGGGTGGCCGGGGTACGAGGCGCCATGTCCCGTTGTCGATGAGCGCCTTGTACTCCTCAGCCATGGCCGCACGCCAGTTTGGATCAGCCAAACCGCTGCGGTAGTTGGGGGGAAGCGGAGACGGAGTGGTCGTCGCAGAGAGACCCACATACCGCGACGATCGTATGGCCCGGGACCGTCCGCGTGTGCGTCGTTCTGCTGAGAGAGAGGTGGTGGAGCCGCGGCACTGTGGGCTCGCTGGACAGAGCAGAGCCGGCCGTCTTGTAGAGGACCTGTCATGCGCTCGGGGACGCCGGCTGTAGGTAAGCCGGAAGTCCCGAGCTGGTGGAGCGGTGTGAACAACACCGGGCCGGCAACCGCGGAGGAGCGGCGAGTGGTGGAGCGGCTGGCCGTGGAGCAAGAAAGCGGACGGCCACGTAACAAGATCGCGGGGTCGTCGGTCAGCTCCTCGATGAATCCTTGGTGGGGCTGCCCAACAGCAGTGGGCAAGGATGTAGGATGCACCGACACTGTGGTACCTGTAGGCAAAAAATCCAGGTCGCTTGACGAAGACCCGGAGGGGTAAAGCCCGAAGGGAAAACAAGTCTCATCGAAGACCACATGGCGAGAGATGATGACGCGCCGAGTGGCCATGTCGAGGCAGCGGTACCCCTTGTGGGAAGAGGGATAGCCGAGAAAGACACAAGCTGTGGAGCGAGGGGAGAGTTTGTGGCGAGCCATGGCGGTCAAGTTCGGATAACAGAGACACCCAAAGACACGTAAGTGAGAGTACTCGGGAGGTTTGTTGTGGAGTAGAGTATATGGAATGGCGTGGCGAACAGCAGAGCATGGACGCCTGTTCAGAAGATATGTGGCTGTGGTGAGCGCCTCAGCCTAGTACTGAGCAGGCATGTGTGCATGGAGGAGCATCGTGCGGCTGATGTTGTTCAATGTGCGAAGAAGGCGTTCAGCCTTGCCATTTTGTGGAGAGGTGTATGGACACGAGAGGCGGAAATGAATACCACGGGAAGCAAAGAGAGTATGGAGGGTATTGTTTACGAACTCAGTGCCGTTGTCGGCTTGGACAGCTTTGATGGCAAGGCTGAATTGAGTGTGGACATAATTGCAAAAATTTGTAATATGTGTGGGGACTTCAGATTTGCGAGTGAGGGGAAAGGTCCAACAGAAATGAGTGAAATCATCGAGTAAAACGAGATAATATTGATACCCGGATACACTGGCAACCGGAGATGTCCATACATCACAGTGAACAAGTTCAAAGGGCATGGAGCTAAAGGAACTAGAATCTGGAAAAGAAAGGCGCACATGTTTGCCAAGCTGACAAGAATGACATAGTTGGTGCTCTACTTTATTACAGCTGATGGACGCATTACGACGAAGAATGTTGATGGTGGCAGAGCTGGGATGACCAAGACGGTGATGCCAGAGGTCGGTGGAGATGGCGATGCTGGCGTGTGGAGTGGAAAATGCAGCAGGGAAGGTGTAAAGGTCGCCAGCACTATTGCAGCGAAGCATCACGCGTCGGGTCGGGATATCCTTGACAGAAAAACCAAGAGCGTCAAATTCTATAGAGCAGTTGTTGTCCCTAGTAAACTGACGGACAGATAGCAGATTGCAGACTAGGGATGGGACAACTAAGACATTATTAAGATGAAAATTTGACTCTGGTGTATGAAGGACAGACTTGCCACGGCATGAAATAGGTAGAGTTTGACCATTGCCAACGGTAATGGAAGAGTAAGAAGGGGGATGACGAGAAAGGAGTATACCATCCGAGGAGCTCATGTGGGAGGAGGCGCCGGAGTCCAGGACCCAGGGATGCTGGCCCTGGAGATGTATCTGATTGAGGGCAGCAACAAGACCATCCTGGTTCCACATGGGAGCCTGTTGGGAGAATTGGAGCGGCGCAAATGTCGTCGGAGGCTGTGCAGGCGCGAAGGCCGTGTGAGCCTGAGGAGGAGGGGCGCCAAGCACGCCGGGGCGCCAGCCGCTTTGCTGAGCCGAAAGAGAGCCCTGTGGCGCCCATGGATTGTAGCAAATCCAGGGGCCCATGGGCGTATTAACCATTCGCCACCGGCCGACGCACTCGCAACGCCCATGGCTGCCGGCGGGCGGCTGCTCCACCACGCCCTTGCTCTTGCCCTTGCCACCGCTGCTATTGCCACCGCTGCCGCCCTTGTTGCTGCTGCCGTAGCCGGTCACATGTGGGTTGGGTGTACCTCCAGAGGTGACTGTGGCAGCGAGAGCACAGCATCCGCCCGGGCTGGTGCAGCCAGACCCTGTGGTGGCGAGGAGGGCGGTGCTGGTGACCATCTTTTCATCGTTGGCGAGACGGAGCTCCTTGAGTGCCAGCATGTCATGGGCTCTGGCGAATGTGGGAAGTACAGCGGAGTTGGCGATATCGTCGGCGGTGTTGGAGAGGCGAGGATTGAGGCCACGCAGAAGGACGAGATGCGAGTCCTCCACAGGATGGCCGACGCCGCGAAGGGCGGCGGCCTTGGTCTTCAGCCGCTGGCAGTACGCCGAGATGGTGCTGTCGCCTTGCACCATGGAGTGGAATTCGTTGAGAACGAAGATGGCACGTGGCTCCCGGTTTGCGCGGAAGATCCCCTCAATGGCCACCCACAGATCGCGGGCGGTTGGATCGGCGTCGTCCATGGCGAGGTCGAGGACGGAGTCGTCGACAGAGCCGGAGATCCAGCCCCGGACGCAACACTCCGCGGCATCCCACTGAGGATCATCAGGTCGAGGGGGAGCAGAGCCGTCGATGTGCGAGCGAAGGCCGAACTTTCCGCACAGCGACTTGAAGAAGAACGCCCACTTGGAGTAGTTGGATTGAAGGTCCAGCGTAATCGGGATGTGGGACTTGACATGAACTGTGGCGTAGGGGTGAGCCACGATCGATGCAGCAGCACCGACGCCCATGGCAAGCATGGTGGGAGTGCCTGTCGCTGGCAGGGTGCCGGCACCGGTGGCCAGGGAGGAGGCGGAGGTGAGTGAGGTCGAGGTGGCCATCGGAGATGGGAGAAGGCGATCAGGAAGGGGTGCGGAAATAGGATCGTATAGTCTGATACCATGTAGAGACACGCCTCACACCCAAAATGGGGGTGACCTTCATATATATAGCCAATATGGCTGGGTATACAAGGAATACAATCAAGTATACATGGCAGGTGCTAATTATAGCTAATCACATATAGACCTGCCTAATATATCTAATAGGAACATAGCTGTTGAACTCTGTATTTTTGCTGATTACCAGCTACAAAAGGATTATGCTAGTTTTTCTTGACCTGATAGCTAAAATATTGTTGTGCTTCTATGCTATAAGTTATATATATATATATATATATATATATATATATATATATATATATATATATATATATATATATCGTGCTGCTCATGTTCTACATATAGCTTACCATGTGAAATGTTGAATGGTTTTCTTCACTCTGTTTCACTTCAATTGTAGGATGCTGATCCAGTTCACTATGGACTTCTGAAATATCTTTTCATTCGTTCCTGTGAACCATACTGTAACTTCATTAAGTCATGGATTTACCAATCTTGTGTTGACGACCCTTATGAGGAATTTCTCATAACACAAACTGAGAATAAGCAAACTCAAGGAGGTTCTTCTGACCCACAGGATGATGTCACTGTATTGTCCTTCAAGGTAAAACATTACTTCACGAAGCTTCAAGGATAAACTTTCGTCTGTAAATTTGCCCTCCTCTATTAACACAATTTATTCTTAACATCAGAAATCCAAGTATTTGACCCATTCTTCGTATAAATCCAAGCATATGAACCATAATTTAATCTTACTCCTTTTGAGGTAGATCTAAATTATTTTTATCATGTACTGCTGTCAACAGGAAAGAAATCATGTATCTGCTCCATGTTTTCTGAAAGATATATGCCATCCTCTTCTACGTACTGGGCAGCAGCTTCAAGTGCTCATGAAGCTTCTAAAATCGTGCAATCTTTCTGCTGCTGGAGGAGATGCTTATGCCTCTTGTAATATCATTCGTCTGGAGGAAATTCTCCCATGGTTTGATACATCCATCAAATCTTCAGTGAATTCATTTACTTTCTCAAAAAGTAGGGTTGAAGCAGTAATATGTCAAAGAGATGCTATGTACAAGTCGATGCTAGAGAAGCTCCATCACTTTTTCTCAAATGTTGAGGTCAAGTTACATTGGCTGAATTACACTCTCTTTTTAGTTCCAGCATTTACTACCTACCTGGGTTTTGCTCTAACAAAAGCGAAAATATTTGCATCCCCAAATGAACATTCCATTCTACACCATCTTGTTTCTGTTTGCAAATTGCAAGTACGCTTTGAATCATACCGTGTGACAGAAGGTTATATTTCAGGTAATTCCTTTTGATACTGCATCAAACTCCCTACATATAAGTAAGAGCCTTCTAGATACAACAGTTTCAGATGCGGAGCTGTTCTATGGTGACAACGATGCGCTGCCAGCTTGCAATATGTATGTCCTGGATCTACCTTTGTTGTAATATTAAATTTGCAATTTCCATTCATTTCTTCTGTATTTCATACTGTATGTTTACTTATGCCGTTATGCGGACAATGGACATATAATATAAGTCTATACCACACCTTTTTATAGTCTGATTTGTCCTTTGTTATATTAGGGCTGCAGATGAAAAGGATAATGATGCTTCTTCAATATCACAAAAATCTTCAGATAACCAGGATCCATTGGAGTCTTCAGAATGCTCTTCTTCGTATAGTTCTATGGACGAAATTGAAATTGAGAGTTGTACCGCTTGTGATAATTTGCCTAGTTCCATGTTCTCGACATACTATGCTAGTACAGGTGAAGCAAAGTGCTCCTCGGTAACTAAAAAGTTGCTTGCATATCAAGCCAGTTCATTTTGCAATGGGATAAATCCTGAAAGCCCTATTGGTGCGCACCACAAAGACGGCGACTTTAGCTGCAGACATGTTCCTATGCACTCACAGAAGATAGAACACAATGTAATGCCTGATGCTCTAGAACTGGATTATCGGTATAGTAAATTTTGGCCATTTGAGAAATTTCTGAAGAACCCATTTAGTAGTTCCTCCGAAAAAAAGTGTTTGGTTGAGGAGTTTTTATATACTGACAATAAAAGTACAGTAGAGCAAGTGTCACATGATAATGTAGTTTATCCATTACACTCTGAGTCAGGGCCTTGTAGACTATTAAACAGTAAAAATCACAAGAAGTCTGGCAAGATAAATCAGCCATGGGATACTAGTGCTCCGTACAATCTCAGCATCAACCCCATACTGAAAAATGCAGTTTATGGTCATATGGAGAGTGACTTACAAGGAAAAAGGAAGAACCGAGCAATTACCAGCTTTGATTTCGAATCAGTCTCAAATCCATGTGAAGTATATTGTGCAAGGAGCACTTCCTGCCTTGTTGAGTCTGAAGTTGGAGCTAAAACGGTTGTACAATCCAGTGCTCGGACTTGTAAAAAGTATGATTGCTCTAGCAAGCTTGTTCAAGCTAAGACAAGAAGTCAGGAAAATCTTGCTTCTTCAGGAGAAATGGCAGCAAGAGATAATCTTCAGGAAAATGTTTGTGGTGGAGCATTCTGGGAGAAATCGTTAGAATATACTGCTAAATCAATTGAAAAAATACCTGGAGATTGCAGTTCAGCATCTGATATGCCACTTGATATAGTTATCGACAAGTGCATTATACAAGAAGTTTTGCTTCAGTATCCTTGTGTTTTTTTTTCTATAATTGTGTATCTTGGTATGTTGCTGTTGTTGTTTTCGTCAAATTGATCATTATGCTTCTTGCTCATTCTACTATTACTATCGGTATCAATATAAGAAAATAATTATAACTATATCTTTCCTGGGTTTTGCATTGTGATATCCCTACGATCTATATTCCTTATGCAGTGGTTTTTATGGAAACCCTGATTTTTTTTGGTACTGTTCTTCAGGCAAATGTAAGTGCGCATGGTTGTGACTTGTGATTTTTTTTATACTGCATGAAGCTATAAAGGCATAATGATGCAGAACATCAGAAACTATTTCATAAATGCTATTTTGTGATTTACTGTCTTTTAATTGCTCTTTGTTGTCTAATTTGGTCCATTTTCCATGCATTAGGTAACCAGTATGTCTACTTCTTGCTTTATTACCAGTCTTGTTCATCAACTGCTTCTATGAGCGAGAACTATACACGTGAAGCTTGCGATAAATCATAGTTGGCATTAGTTATCTTGTTGGAAAAATATGATTTATGGGTTATGATTCTAAACCTTGAATCACTAAAATTGCAGCTAACTGTTTTTTTTCTTCTTCTGATTTTACCCCTTCCTTAACTGTTAAAGGTATAAATATGTTAGCAGCTTCACAATGAAGTTGCTTGAGGAGGGTTTTGATCTTTGTGGACATTTACTAGCGCTGCGGCGATATCATTTTATGGAACTAGCTGACTGGGCAGATTCTTTTATTGTTTCCATTTATCGTAAGGTAATGTTCTCTATCCATACTGTTTTAGCCCATAGGTTATGTACTCATGTTTATCTGCACAAAATCCTTGCAACTTTGAACTTCCCCCGTGCAGAAATGGTCCTTTGTTAAGTCTGACCAGAAAAGAGCAGAGATCCAAGGGCTTCTTGAATTGGCTTTGCAGAGGTCTTCATGTGTTACGGACCCTTACAAGGAAAGATTGTTTATACACATGAAAGAACAACCAGATGTTTCTCTTGCAGCCTCTGCATGTGGTAATGATTTGATCTTGGGTTATCCCTGGCTACAATTTTTTAGGCTTCATAACTGAAGGTCTGCTTCTCAAATTATTAACTGCCCAGTTTTTTACTGCCAGGTCTTGACAAGCTGGATGACATCTTGTTGGGTTATAAAGTTGATTGGCCAGTGAATATCGTCATTACAGAGGAGGCACTTAAAATATATGCTGAAATATTCTGTTATCTAGTTCAAGTCAGGCTTGCAGTCTTTTCACTAACTGAAGTATGGCGGTTTCTAAAGGTACTTTTTTTCATTGATGTTTTACTTAAAGCATTGGATCCATTCAGATGTATTTTTATTATATCTTCCAAACTGAAGCAGTTTATGTAGTGCCCATTGCCCAATGTCCACAGACAAAACTACTATCGACTTATCAAGTGATCTTGAACTAAATTTTCTTATAGCGTAGTTACGACAAATGTTTTTTTTGTTCTAGTTCTGTTAATAGATGTAGCAATGTCTGGATTTGCATGAGATCCCTTAGTTTTGGTGATGCGAAACATATTTGCTATGTATTTGACTATCTCGTGCTAATCTGTTACAGGAGTTGACACAGTTAATCAGTCGCTCCAGCCACAGTAGACCTGATGTATTCAATGAGTTGAATTCTGTGATGAAAGTGAGGTACTCACATACAAAGTCTTCCGAAAACTTTGGGACATTCAACCTTGTATTCCTCTTAAGTCTTAACAATTTGGCACTATCACTGAAGTATTAAGAACGCAGTGCCTCTTTTATTTACAGTCCGAAACTGTTTGATGCATTGTTAAGTCTTATTGGTTATTGCTTCTAGAATTTTATTGAAAATGCAGTATGTATAGGCATGTTCGTGTCATAATGCAAGTACTTGTTGACATATTCAAATATTCATTCAGCGGCGTCTGCCGTCTGGTATTGGATCATCATAGTCAAAATATTATTGTGGTGACTGAGGAGTCTTGGAAAGTAGTTTATTCAATCTGCTTTACATATGATAACTGTTAAGTTCATATTTTATTAAAACAAAGTTGTGAAATGTAGCTTTTTTTGTACAGCTCACTCATCTCAGTCTCATTTTTAAAACCGCCTGTTTCTGCCGCACAACATTTCCCAAAAGTAGAATTAGCAATGCACAGTTCAAATTACATCATGTACTGATTTTTGAAAACATTGCTGGAGGGTTTAAACCTTTAAATATTCCAAGAAAAAATAGTGTTCTTTTGGATGGTTTAATTATTGATTTGCAATTGCATAAACCAATTTTCCTGTTATCTGGTAGCATCTCCAATTTAATTTTAAAAATTTCGATCTATGCAGATTTGTCTGAAATGAGATTTATTGTTGACATAGAAAGTCAACAAAGCATACTGAATGTGTCCCCGTGGCCTCATTTGTAGTTTCTTCTACTATGCATATGAATAGCCTTTTTTCCTATTATTGATTGCTATTGTTGTGTAAAATATCTCTGCAAAGTGTGTTTTTATTTTACATTTTTTACTAGTATGTTTCTCGACCCTAACTATCCTTTCCGTTTTTTAGACATCAAATTTATCACTTCCTATCAACGCTACAGCAGTATCACCATTGCCATTTGTCCGATATATCATGGCGTCGTTTTCAACATTCCCTTAAACATCAGGTATAATATTTCAGTTGATATAATAGTCAAATTACTTTCATCTCAAGAGGAGAAAATGTGCTTTCTTACACTTCCTGTGATAACTTTTCTGTTTCTTAACACGTTTCCTCTTTCGAGAGCACAGTTTTACTTGAACTGAATATTTTTGAGTGAGTATTGATCTTGTAATCTTCTATTATTGCTTAGGTGAAAGATATGCTGGATCTTGAGTATGTGCATCTTTGTTATGTTACCGACGCACTTCACATGTAAGACCTTTTTCCACAGAAACAAGTTATTTTCTACTTTACTACATTTTCTTTGAGTTTTTGTTTTTGTGTATTTTTTTTTTAAACCAAGGCAGGAGCTCTACCATTCATTTCAAGGAGAAAAGAAATACAAACACCAACACCTATCCCAGTAGGACACACCTAGGGAAAGATCGCCTCAACACCTCACCTAGCAACACCAACACATAAAAATACCATCGGGACACACCAAAGTCAACTAGCTACTCAGTAATAGAGGAGACTCTCCTCGACACTTAGGCACTCCACTAGCAACAGACAAAAGAAGATCATAAGACAACGTTAGAGGCCGTGACGTCCCACATCTCGTCGTTGGGACCCTGCGCCTTGTCTGATCCGCAAAGAATAGCCCAATCAGGCTTGGATGGAAGGAATCCTTTAATACCTCCAAGCATTTGTCATGGCTTGTTCATCCACTTCTTCGCTGTTGTCGCCTTGTTTGATGATGCCCAACTTCCTCAACAATCTGCCTTGCCCTTCTCTCCTCAATGGGTTGTTGAAATTTCACCTTGGAAGTTAGGTGAGCACTTCTTCTCGGGGTAGGCTCATGGGGTAAGCACATCGCCTTTGTAGTCTTCCATGCCGAGCTCCCTACTTCTCGGGACACAATTCCCAATGGAGCCCGAGGCGTCTCACCCGCTCCCAACCTTGAGTAGTCTTTCTCCATCATTGAAGGGACCTCTTTCACTGGAGATAAAGGCGCCTCCTCCAAAGGCGGCGAGGTCAAGATGGTTGTGGTTGTAATCTCTCTGGCAACCTGTAGCGGCTCCTTAATTGATGAGGGCATTGTTGTCTCTAAAGTTGCGATAGGCGGTGGAGGTAGCTGACAACTAGAACCGACAACACAAGGATTCTCCACCGGACCACAACACAAGGGCAAGGAGAAGCTCTTGCCACCAGCGGAAGCAGCGAATCCCGAGCGCCTTGCAGGCTTGGGCACGACGCAACCCGATGATTGGAAGCAAGGCAAAAGAAGCATTCACAATCCAACCCTAGGGGTTACCGACAGCGAGCATCTTCGGGTTGCGAGCCTTGCTGCCCCGGAGCAGCCTCGAGGGGCTGAGAGCACCACGGACGAGCCTTGGGGCACGTCACCGGTAGACCTTGAGCTGAGGGGCCAGAGAAATTGGAGGGGTGGTGATTGTGGTGGGGGGCATGGCTACCTCATCATCGGTAACGATGGTGGAGATAGGTGGAGTGGTGGCCGGCGGAGACGGGTGCTGAGGATGGGAGAGGCGAAAGGGGGCAGTGGTGGGGGGCGCGGCGGCAGAGGGAGGCAGGGTAGAAGCAGGGAGGTTGTGTGGAGGACTAGAGTGGAGGCAGCAGGGGTGGACGTCGGCGCCGGAGCGGCAGTCGATGAGCGGGGAAGCGGTGGTTAGGATCTGGAGCTTTATGAATCTTGTCAAGGGGGAGAGGAGGCTCAAGGGCGACTGAGCGACAGGGGAGGGCAGGTAGTGTGGAAATTTGGGAGAGGGTAGGCTGGCGGCTGGAATCCTAGGTTGCCCTAGGGTCGCCTGTTAGGTCGCCTCTCACCCAACAGTATTTAAAACTTACATCTACCGTCTCTGTGTATTTCTCTATTTATTTAGTTTTAATGTTTTACTTAATATCAATTGTTATTCTAATTGATTGCTGATTATATTATGTTTTTTTTTCATTTGTATAATATATTTTATTTGCTTCTAACTGATCATGGTTTGTTCTTCAGATGTTTCTTATCCAATGAGGCAAAACCAGTTGCCACCATAATCAAAAGCATGCTAAAACAAGCTTTGGAGTTACGGTCATGTTTTAAGAGTCTTGATGAACTTTTGGGGTCAACAGTGGATCAACTTAATCTTCATTCTCTTATAAACTTCTCTCAGGTATTTTCTCAATGTCACATGCACAAAGTAGTTTGGTTTTCTTAAAAAAATGTTGCATTTTGTCTAGGTTCATCCTTTCAACTCCAGCATGCAAATAAAAGATGACTGATTTGATTGTCATGTTTGATTTATTTACCTAGCATACTGATATGTGTTGTACGCTGGTTCTGGAAGCAAGTTATCTATAGTTCACTATAATTTCTGTGAAGGTGATCAAATAGTCTGTCATTGATTTCCCTGTTCTTCTCCAAGCTCTATCCTTAATATGCTAATCTAGATCCTGTGAGTAATTGTCAACTCCAGAATCCCTCTCAAAGTTCCTATGGTAATATATTTCATTGGAGAGCCCGACTGTTGTGGACACCTTTGTGGGGAAGACGTATCAAAGACGGCGACGAACTGCACGCGCACTGGGGTACTGTTCACATGCCGGATTCGGTTACAGTAACCGAATCGGTTGCAGCTTCCGATTTGGCAGCAGATTCAGCTGCAGTAACTGAATCGGTGACTGTAGCTCGTTTGGCAGCGTACGGTGCTGTCGGCAGGGATGATTAGAGCTAGAGATTGAGTTAGAGAATAGGTTAGTTTTGTATTCGATTGGGTTGTGCTTTCCACTTCTGAAAATTCTGCATGTTTAAGTCTATAAAAGCAGCATATGTAAAAGAGGGAGACTCAATCAAGAAATAAGAAAAGTCTTTAGCCTCACCAAGTTTCGGCAGAGATCAGAGCTTCGGCCAGCCGGAGCAAGTCCAGCCGACCCGAGGGCGATCCTCTCCTTCACCAATTTATCATCCTCTTTGCATCTTCATCCTCTCCGATCCCACACCATATCACGAACTGTTACTTGGGCTTGAACCCAACACTTCCGATGAAGGTTGGTCACACCAAGGAAACATTCTGTCACACTCGTAGTAACAGATTGGCTGGTTTGTTCTACTTCTATCAATAGTTGCTGAGATATGCTAAATCTCTGTTATTTATGCAATGGTACTTGTTGCGATACTATTGAGGCTTTCCATTTCATCCTATAGTAGGCTTTAGATCATGTTCTTTTTGTCACTGTCTGCTTTTCAACACAGGTGGATGCCATTAGAACGAAGTTTGAGGGTAACATGAAAGATTTATATATTTTGCATTCGAAGTCTTCAAAATATGGGGAGCTTGGCCTTTCTCGTTTCTGGGGGTATCTGAACTACAATGAATATCACTCTTTGACAATCAGCAAAGATATGGGCTGTTTCTATTTTTGATAGCACATCTTAAAAACAAAGTTCAGTTTTTCCTTCATCTTCTGGGACTACCTCACCTTTTGCAGCCGTTGGTGACAGCATCATGTTCATTTGATTGTTTTCTGGTAGTGAGAACTGAGAAGAGGTGCATCCCTTTGTCCTGCTGCTTCTGGAATCGGTTCACCTTTTGCAGCCCTCGGTGACAAAAGTTAGAGCATGTGATTGTATGCTGGTTTTGAGGACTATTTGCTTGCACCTACAGCGCAAGAGGAACATGCTGCTTAGTCTTCTCCTTTCTGAGGAACACACTGCTAAGATCAGGTTGTTCTCCCGTTTGATGCAGCAGTTCCTTAATAGTCTTGAAGAATTTGTGGAGCTTTTATTCTTGTAGATGGATTGATGGGTTGATAAATTACAAGATCGGAGATGCATTTCAATTCTTCAATGAAAAGGGTAAGTTGTAGTTATTCCAAAGATAGTTTTGTATAGTTGTAATGTTAGCCACATGACTTGGTAAATCAAAGCTGTGATTGGTTTCCCCTCTGGCCTCTTATATGTATTTCAGTATGTAAGATGCAGAATCATTATGATTTGATTGGTTTCCCTCTGGCCTCCTGTATGTATTTCCGTGTGTAAGATGCAGAATCATTATGATGCAGAATAAGGCAATAGATTTTATGTGATGCTAACAAGAAGTTTCAAGGCATATCTCATATTTACGTACCCTTACTATCAACTTGAATGATATCAATGAGAGCTCTGGAACATACAAGCAAAAGCAAACAGAATCCAAACAGAAAATGTAAGTACTTAGAATTAGCCACATCATGGATGCATATCCAAATATTTCGGACAAAGAAAATTATACAACTCACAAACGTGAAGTTCTGCTTTATTACAACAATGAGTTCAAAACAAAATAAAGAAAAAAAAAAACATGATGAAGATTGAACAACTCCTTATAGTCCCTCGGTCGGCAATTGCTCTGTCCTTGCTCTTTAATATGGTATCGGACTCCTCGGTAAGGCGCAAGAAAATGTGGTGCGTTTGCGTAGCCCCATCAACCAGATAGTACTTGCCTGTAGGTACTCGAAATCCAGATTTAATGGCAGAATGTAATACCCCCAGAATCCGACGCGGACCCTTCCCAACCAGTAGAAACATAGACAAAATTCAAATCGAAGTCACAAGCAACCATCGCATTTTGAGAAAGAGTTCCTTCTCTATTTCGATATGCCGCAGCCTCACTATCCGTTATTGTGCGAGGGACATGAGTCCCATCTATTGCCGCTAGACAGTTGTGCAAGAAACAGGACCTTGTTACTAATTGAGATATAAAAAGAAGAGGGTAGAAATTCCTGAATTATACTGCCATGGATTACATGTACCTCAAAGTAAGGTCATAACTGTCTATGTACAGTCTCAGGACTACGCTGAAATCTGTTAGTCAATGCTCCAAAACTAGCATTCCGTGCAAGCATATACATGGACATGCCTAGTTGGTAGTTGCTCTTCCACAGTAACATCTCTTGTATTATGCAAAAGTTTTTTTTTTTTTTTTGACCTAAGATAGTCTGAGAGTGCTTGGAAAATGTGGGGTTCCATTCGAAGATTGTCGTAACACCGGTTCCGATGACCTTCCGGAAGTTCACAAATATATTCTGCTCCGCTAAGCTTTGATGTATGACGTTGAGTTTTGAGTTTGGGTTCTGGTAGATGCTGAATATAATGCCGGCAAAATAAGCAGGATCATCTTGTCATCTTCCTCTTACTCAGATTCAGTTAGAGTAAGGTATTTCATATCCATTTTCTCAATATGTCTCTACCAGCACTCAAAAAGATTAAAAATTAAAAATTGACAATCAGTAAACAAATTAAAAGGTTAAATATATATACAAAGAATTCAACACAGATGACAAGTGGTGAGGGTTGGCGTTATTGAAGAAGTTAGTGTCCAAAGAAGCTCGATGATAGGAAAGCCTTGACAGAGAGGAGATAAAATTTTGCATTGAAGACAAGTTATGGTGTGATCGACTAGCTAGGAGTGTGCCATCACTCGTGAGAGGCACAATGTCACCGGCGATGGCGAGAAGATTCTCTATATCCTTATACAATGACTAAATCAAACATGTCGGCATCAGTGAAGATAGGAGATCGCCATGGGTAGTGAGGAAGTTACAACGTTGAATGTTGGTGATGTGCCCTAGAGGCAATCATAGAAATGATTGTATCATGTCTACGTTTATGAGTTATTGAATAAATGTTATTATATTTCTTGAATGAATTATAAGTTATAAAGATTAACAAGTATGTGACTTGTTGGTGAAGCTTTAACTTATATGATATTCTAAATGTATCATTGGTCGGATGTCACTGGTCGGAATAACTAGTGACTTATCGACCAACACATGTATTGATTGATGATCATGTTTCACCGATCATAGATATAGGGATATCGAATCAATAATATGAACACATGTTAGATAACATAGTATTGGATTGACCCACCTTAAGATACTATTAAGATTGTTATGATTTTATGTGCCATCAGTTGGTCTCAAGCAATGATGATGTGTAATCCTAAGACCTGATATCAGTATGGTTTTCTACATGTGTAATAGTACACTTAGGAGTTGCCAAACGCTACTCCGTAACTGGGTAGTTATAAAAGTAGCTTTCGGGTATACTATGAAACATGCGGATGGATGTGACTGATCGAATATGTGATTTGCCCCTCCTTACATAACAGGAGAGATATCTCTAAGTTCTTGATGTGGTCGGATAAAGAAAGTGTATGGCCATGCCACGAGTGGTCGAAGAGTCGACCACATAAAGTTATTTGTCACTCGATCGAGAAAGTATTGAACAGTCCATGGATGACAAATTATCTCACCTGGAGTTCAACCAGGCACCGTGAGGAAAAAAGAGAATACACAAGCAAGTCATTCAATTCGACCAGATACAGACTGGTCGTATGGAGATACGAGCTGATCGTAGGCTGGTCAAACATAATCACTAACTGGTCGTAAGGAGTTACGAACTGATCATGACTAAATATGGTCGTGTAGAGATACGAGCTGGTCGTGAGTGATAAGGACCTGATCGTAAATTATATTGCAGTAAGGTTTGTCCGATATAATTTATGTGTATTCGGGAATCGTTATGTTCTGCTAGGAACCGCTAACGACTTATGGTCGAAAAAGAGTTTCCGAGTCACAACCGATTATACATGAATCTATAGGGTCACACACTTAACAGGTTGGAACAAACGTGTTCGGATAGAATCCGTCGTGGGCTTTTTATAAGGAGATACATGAGGCTATTGGGATACATATAGTGGACGTGAGTTGCTCCACCGAAACCCTAGCCGTCATCTTCTCGCAGAGCCTTGCCGTGCGATTTGGTACTAGCATACCGGTATACGGTGTTCTATCCCTAGACGTGTGGATACCGTAGAGGTGCTGCTACGATTGCTGCTGTGCTGGACGAGAATGATCCATAATCTTCACAAAGAACGTCAAAGGCTGCTGGAGAAGACGATCGGCGCCAAAGACGTTGGACGATCGACTATGACTACTACATCGATGTCCTCAACGTTGGATCAGGCTACTCCAACTCTTCTTCCACTGCACTGCGCGTCTAGTAGTAATGATCTAAGTTCTCTTGCTTGCATGGCTTCTTGATTTACGTGGTAGAATTTTTGAATTGTCAGCTAGCGTAGCCTACCCGTATCCCTTCATTGAGTTGGCAACGTCGAAGAAGATGAGCGATCGATACGAGAGAATAGGACATCGAACATGTATAACATCATACATGCGTGTATACATGTATGCATCTGTACGAATGGAAGTACGAGCATACAGAAGCAGAGGAGCAAATGCTCAGAGTAGAGATGTCGCAACCATATGGAACAGGCTCGAGGCCACCGAAGAGAACGTGACAGGTGACCCCGATAGGGATCAGCAACGGATGTATGTTTATGCGTGTTGATATCCCAAAGGTCAGCATTAAGCAATAATTGAAGAGAAGTAGAATATAACACGTGGTAAAGTATAGCATTGGAAGGGGTAGCAACTGAGAGGTGTTGATCAAGAATAGTACTTGTTGTTGGAGGTTGGAGCAAAAAAAAGCTGTGACAACGAGATGAGATAGAAAACACACTGTTGGGTGGGGCAGTCAGCATGTGAAAGAAGATAAATTCAAGGTAGGTCGCTCATAGTGCATAGGTGTATGTGTGAGCAAGGTATTTAATATCATATAAACTAATAAGATAATTTATCACACACATAATCAACTTATTGTTTGAGTAAACAGAGGTACATGTAATTTGAAAAAAAGTAACTAATGAAGCAAAATAATGGCACGCAACTACAAGATCTATGCATAATAGACAGTTGTTATGTTTCTAGAATCCTAACAACTTATTATGCTCAATTATTTTTCTTCACTTGAAGCTCATACTTCAAGTACATTTCTTAAGTTCTATTTTCCTTCAAGCTTGTGTTGTCGTTTCCAATGTTTAAGGTGTCTTAAAAAATCTAAATAGGCTATAGGATACGTAAATATATTTTGAAATATTTAAGTTATATCATTTAATACTATAAACTTTGAAACAAATCTAGCTGTGCAGATATACAAACCACCTTGCTAGTTATTAATACGATACTATGTCCCATTGGCTGCCTACTACTCTACACCCTAGAAAGTCTCCCTATTGACCTTGGCTAGGCCGACTGGCACGCTTTAAAATTCGGAAGATTCAATTATTTATCGCTGTACTTTCATACGTAATTTAGGATTTACCACTGTATATGAGTATGACATGTGGGTCCTCGCATAGTGGCAAATCCTAAAATTCACTCTTTTGTAGTGATAAATAGTCAATTATTCCTTAAAATTCATGTGATTAGCTTTAGGCTTTATATATAACTAAGACTTGGATGCGCTAGACCAGACTGTTGGTTTGATATTGTTAAGGATGCGACATGAGATTGCCTTTTCGGTCGAGCACATCAACGTCGTAATTTTCACTGACAGTGATGCGAAATGTAGAAACCATCTATTACCACTACTCTTTTTCCCCCCTTGAGCATAAGTAGAAAAATCACCAAGTTTCTACACAAAAAAAATCAGAAGCCAAACTACCTGAATGACTGAGGTTGATCTGTTGGCTATGGCTGCAAAACTGGTGGCAGCCTTGATTGAATTTGGTTTTCTGTCAAAATTTGTTAAGATTCTGTTACCACTTGGTGAAATTCTCAATTTGCGTATCACAAGAGCGAACTAGCAGAACACTAGGTAGTACAACGATGGCCCATAATGGCCCATTCGGCCCAAGCAAAAAGATGAAGGCCCATGTGGAGCCCACTTTTCACTCTCCTGATGGCCTATGCTACTTTCGCCCGTGCCGCGATCACGCGAAGCCTACCACCTCCACACCAAAACCCTAAACCCCAACCTGACCCAGCCGCCCTCGCGGCCGCCATGGCCGACGCCGCCGACCAGTACCCCTACGGCGGCCGCCGGCCGGAAGGCGCCCCCGTCGGCGTCTTTCGCACCTACACGCCATACCAGCCGGAGGGCCTCAGCCTCCCATCGCTCCGCGCGCTCTACGACCTGCCGACCTCGCCGGAGTTCCTGTTCCAGGAGGAGGAGCGCCACCAGAGCCGCACCTGGAGCGAGAACCTCACGTTCTACACCGGCTGCGGGTACCTCGTAGGCGCGGTGGCTGGTACCGCCGCGGGGCTCAGGCGCGCGGCGGCGGAGGCAGAGCGCGGCGAGTCGGCCAAGCTGCGCGCTAGCCGCGTGCTCAACCAGTGCGGCTCCGTGGGGCGCGGGTACGGCAACCGGCTGGGCGTGATCGCGCTTCTCTTCTCGGGGATCGAGAGCGGCGTTGGTGGGCTGCGCGACGCTGACGACTGGGCCAACACCATCGCCGCCGGGCTCGGGACTGGCGTGCTCTACCGCGCGGCTTCCGGCCCGCGGTCGGCTGTCGTCGCCGGCGCCGTCGGGGGGCTCATGGCCGGTGCCGCCGTCGCAGGGAGGCAGGCGCTCAAGAGATACGTGCCTAATATGGCCTTCTAAATCGGAATACTTAACAGTAGTAAGTTTCGATCTACTGGGTTGAGGTTAGCAGTAGTATTTAGGCGAATTCCCTATATATGTATGGGTTTTATCTAAATTTCCGAGTTTTGCTACTGATTGGTAGAGTACTAGAGTGCAATCTGTCGAATTAGCTAATCATGGAAATGTTGGTCTATGATATCGAGATGTGTATCGGGATTGACTGGAAGTTGATGCCTCTTGTTTGGATCTTCTAACTCTTGGCTATGATGCTATATAGATTATGGATTAATGCAATGCGGTATGAATGATGCAGAATGTGTCTTGTTGTTCTGTGTTTCTATTGTTTAGTGTCATCAAATATGGTGCATTGTGGGTTCGTTATTTTGATTAGTGTGGTTATTACTGTGTAATGTGAGCATAACTGCGAAGTTGTGATCTTTGGTTTTATGGGAAGTAAGACTACGCAATGTATGATATTTGCATTGGATTGGATCCTACTGTTAACCTTGTTCGGCATATAAGTTGTCCGAACATGAGTTGTTTGAAGCAATGTTCATAATATCAATTTACTCTTGTTATGAAGCTAGTTGCATCACAGCATCAGGCCATCAATGGTCAAGGCATACATACTACAATACTACAAAATCTGATAGTAGAACATTGGTGATCAATCTCGATGTTTTTATCGAAGCATGAATATGGAGTCTGTTACTGGTTTCAGTTAGATTCAGTGTTTTGATATCAATGATTAGTTCTTATTTTTCATCAGTAGACATGTTGATATTAACATGTAGTTTTTGAATTTCAGCAAGAACTTAAACTGTAAAAGGTACAGATTGTAGGAATCATGGGGTTAGTGGTACCTACCAGTCCTTGTAGATCGATAGTTCTAGATATAAATGTTATGGTTTGACTTAATCTGCAGGCGGAGGTGATATTGTTGATCATTCTTGCACTCTCATTCTCCCAAACTCCCCAACTGATTCCATTCAAAGATAAAATGATAAGGAGAGGTCAGTAGTCACTGCTTGGTAGATTTTCTTGTATGATTCTTTAGATTGTCTCAATTTTTGCCTGTGGTTCTTGTAAGATAAAATCATAAGGAGAGGTTTTTTATGTTTTGGACCCGCCAAGCTGAAATACCTTTATGCAGGAGAACATCTGATGTCATCTTATAAAATCTGGCACCCCTTTCAATCCTCATCAGAATAAACATTAACATTAAAAAACGGTCTTGTAAACCATAAGCAATTTTTATGATGATGAGCGAATACTATGTAATGATAACTTCTCCGAGGGTTAAAAAGACTAGCCTTTCTAGTGCTGCCATTTTGTTCATCTGGTGCTATTTTACGTCATTAAAGCTTAAAGAAAACAATAAATTGCCCTGTTGTACAAAGAATTGAGAATTACCAAAATCAGAGGCATTTGTTCTGTACCGGGTGCAAGTTGAAAAGGGGTCCGTGATGATCTGCAAATGGTATATCAAGTGAATTCGGACAAAACTTCAAATTGCATAGCTCTTCAGATTTCAAGCAATCGTTTCTAGTTGCTAGCTTTTGGTCGCCTTGCGTCGTTTCCGAAAACTGCCAGATGAGTACACACCCTCTGATGTCGTTTAGCTAATGAGCAGAGATTGAGAAGCCATGCCAGCTTTTGATTGATCGTTCTTTTGAAAGAAGTATGCAACTTTCATTAGTGCACCAGCGCAACGTTCAGTAAAGGACAAGAGGACGCGGTCAGGAGAAATGCACCTGTCAAGCTGCAGCACTTGAGTCCTTGATTAGAAGACTTTGGCTCCGACAGCAAGGTGATGGTGGCAAATGTTCCGAGTCCGGTGAATGAAGGCAATGGCACGGCACGGTTGAAGCGGGCAAACAGGGACGAGCACGCACCAAAATGGGTCATTATTCGTCTCAGAAATATTTGTTTAGGGCTTACAAAACTTGCTACGATACATTTGGGCGGAACGGAGAGGACACGCCAAAGCACGGAGACGTACAACAAAAGCACGGACCGGCGCGGCGCACGAAGTCAAGTTATTTTGGAGTTTTTCACGCTATGATAGCATTTTTTTTTACGCGATAGCAAATCTAGCTTTTTCTCCGTGCCAAATGCAAAAATTACATCCCATCTATGTGATAGAGGGCCGGCGTCGCCGGCAGGACGACACGGAGCCCCTTGTTTGTGCGCCCCGGGCACGGAGTTGCTGAGTTCGTGCGCCAAGTGCACGAACTCACCTCTGCGCTACGCCGCGTCTTTGCACTACACTTCGTGTCCGTGCGCTACGCCACGTCTTTGCGCTACACTTCGTGTCCGTGCCCCCTGACACACGAACTCGGCACCTCCGTGCCCAGGCAGTAGCGGAGCCAGCGGCTCTTCAAAGCCTGGGCAAGCTCTTGGCGCGGACTCCACGTCCCATTACTCTATCTATGAACAACCATTACCATATGACTTGAGAGCACCAAGAGGCAGGCCGCGAAGCCTAGGTAAGTGATCAGCCAATAGGGACGCTGGCTCCGCCCATGTGCCCAGGGCGTACGGACACAGCATGTCCGTGAGCCTGGTGCACAGATACGGCAACTTCGTGTCCGAGGCACACAAACTCGGTGTTTTACTGGCGGCTCCAGGCCTCTGACGCACGAACACAATGCTATTTTTGCGCTTGGCACGGGGACAGAGAGAGCTGATTTGCTATTTAGCGCGTAAAAAGTGCTATGTTAACCCAAAAACTCGTTATTTTGCGCAACGAGCCACACGCGCTCGTTCAAATCTGGTTTCGCGTACACCGGCTGACCGGCATACACTTCCGCCGTTTCGCGCGCCGCACCGTAGCGCAAGGGAAGCCGCGCATTGATAGCGCTGGATTCCGGGGAGCGCGAAACCCTAACCGCGACCGCGGCAGGATCCGACGATCGAAGCGAAAACCGACAGGCGCCGGCCGCGTGCGGTCGAGCGATGCAGCGCGTGGGATCGTGATCATCAGCACGCGCCGGCGCGATGCGACCGCGCTACGGACCACGGCGTGCCGGCTTCCCTTCTCCTCGTCCATCAGTGCGTGCGTGCGTACTCGGTGTATTTTGGCGTTCTGTCGTAGAACCACACAGGTTGCCAACACACGTCGTCACGTCACAAGTGGATAGTACCAGTTGAAGGACAATCCTACAGAAACTTGAAGCTTTTAGGCGATGGATCAGTTAGTGGATTTGCGTCTCGTTGCATTTACCAGCGCAGCTAGTTTCAGGAGATTCATGTGGCGGTGGGGGCATTACTGTGCTCTGAATAGTCTGATCCACCTTGCGTTGTTGGTTTGCTCTAGTGCGTAGCACTTCTCATCCGAGTTTCGAAGGAGGCATAGTCCCTTTCGTAAATGTGCAGAATTTGCACTAAGATGCTCGAGAGTCGAGACCACCAAAGCATTGTGTAGTCTGTACGGGCAAGAGATTAGTGAACAGGCGTGGCAGTGTTCAGGTCGGTTGGCCAAGCTTTTGAGCATCTACCTGCCAAGATTTGGTGGTTCAGCAGCAGTTGTTCCATATTCTGAACACAGTCTTCAGGGCACTGATTATAGCGAGTCTATACAAAAAGTAATATTCAGTACCATGTAGGGAGTCTTCAGCTCTTCGTCGTCGCTGCTTCTCTATGATAAGTTGCTGAGAACCCAGTGGTGGGTCTCAGATTTTGTGAGGTAACCTTGCTTCAATTTTGCAATAATTAGTTACGTTGCTAGCAAAGTTTTACGGGCTAAGTTACCGAAAAATCCAAACAGAAGACTTGAAAAACTCCACGGGAGAAAATAAAACAACAGTCTTGCTATTTTTAAGTCGTCTGAAATTTTCTTAAGTTTAAATCATTTGTTGTAACCATTGAATTTGTGTAGAGATTGATGTGTCATATGATTGGATATTGATCTAATGGATAAAAGAGGTGATTTATGTTTAAGAAAATTTCAATCACCCTACGAATATCCCAAATAACAAATGTGTCAATGTTGAACTGCACAACTAAGGCTCTGTCTTTCCATTCTATCGTGATGAGGACGGATGGAGGTTTCGTCAGATATTCAGATGGCACCATTTAACACGCTACAGTCTCAGCATATTGAGCATTTTTATGTTTGCGTAATGCTAGTTTGAACTAGTGTAAAATTTTACGTCTGATACAGGAGCAACAACGAGGTGAAATGCTGCTGCAGTTTTCTACGCACAAGCGAGCTTTAAAATAACAGCATGTGGTTTGCACTGTGTGCTGTTTCGGTTGAGGAGCGCGCGTATGGGGAATTCTTTGATCAAGACTGGGACTTCTATAATCAACATATGATTAATTGTTTAACAAATACTCCTAACTGATATGATTGCTCAACCATTATGACCACAGACAGTGCGACAGATCCCTTTGGGAAGGTCAGTGTTGAAAACCCAGAATTCTTCCAGTTCTTGGAGTTTAGCTTCTTGTCACCTTTTCAGTGCCCTTCAATGTCAAAACTCAGAAAGCTCGTGGGATATGATGGCCTTGCTACTGTTCCCACAACTTTATCTTATAATGGCCAGTTCACAAAGCATGCATGATGCATGATATTGATGCTGAAGAGGCAGCAGAAGTCTGTGATGGCTTTTGTTTCGCCCACCGTACTTCTCCACCCCTGCGATGCAGCGTACCAGGCTCATCATGGTAATAATTTGTACTTGAGCTGAAAATTTGTCAATTTCACACTTTTTGGGGAAGCTGAAATGGTTTTCATCTTCGACAAAAAAAAAATATCACGTTCAAATACTTCAAAAGTCGATTTGAGTATATTCCTAAGTAGAGTTTTGGTTCATCCATATTTTTTCTACACTCTGGAGGAATAGGTCAATTTTGTCTACTCTTTTGACCAGCAAATCAGTGGTCCATGTGAGTATGTGACAAGCTTGCCCCTTTTCGGAGCACCTTTCTCTCTACAGTCTACGAACACTGCACACGCGCGCTTGCTCAGACTCACACCGGAGGTACATACATGTTTTGACTGTTCCTTTCTTTAATCATGTTGCTGCTGCTTGGTATTTGTTGGTTTTCTTCTTTCAATCTGTACAAACGACATTTCGAAGGAACACTTGACACCGAGCTGTTTTGTAAAGCCTCGTATGGTCAAAAGTGTGTTCATAATTTCTGCGCCTGTACCTTTGGTATGTTTTGTTCTAGGAGTGATCATGGCATTTGGAGACCGGCTTGCACGAAGCATGCTCTGTATGTAGCTCGTTGAGGAGGCACCAGCAAGCAGAGGTGTTGTAGCTTCCCAAAACCACCACCTAAATCCTAAATTCTTTGGATGCTCTCCAGGAGGAGCTGGCTCGGCAAAAGGGAGAAATGCAGGAGCAATTTTTGGAAAAAGAGAATCTCCTTTGTTCAGGATATTCTTGCAGCTGCAGAGCTGTCATAGTCAGTAGTAGGAAGTAGGAACAACATTATGGGCAGCAGCACTCTACTACTACCTTTGAGAAAGAGGCCTCCTGCATTTTCTTTTTTTGACTTGCAAGGAATAACAAGGTACCCCCTCATCTAGTGTGCAGACTTCGGCTCAAAACATGATCCACAAAAAACTTGATGTTACCAATTTGCTGATCCCTACTCCAGAAGCTATCTTTGACATGATCGAACAAAAGGAGGCAAAGGAAAAGATGGCTGAGGCGAGAATCTCACCTTTTTCCTGTTCTTTGGTGCTGAACCCTGAAAGCAACAAGTACGACTGTGATACTTTGAAAGGAGCTAGATAACTTCGCCACTTATACACGTCCTGGATGGATTGAATTAACCTGTTAAATTCTAAGATCACTGCACTGCATACGGCCCTACACTAACAACTTGCCATTAGCTAACTTTCTAACATGATGCCCGGGATATCAACAAGGAAGCAGGGAGATCACCAAACAAGTGACTGATTGATGTACAAAAATTGGGGCAGTGATCTAAGATCCACAGATGGACATGGAGAGTTCCAAGTTAACACCCGGCGCAACAAAACAGCCTGAGTGCCCAGAGCAGTCACTGAGGCTCCTCCTCGACGACGACGAGAGGATGCAGCTGCTTTCACTGGGCGAGGCGACAGCGTAGGAAGATTTCGGGTCCAGGCCAAGGGATAGTGACAGTGAGCATTGCTCCGGTGTTCCGTCCGGTCGATCCCTTGCTGCACTGCTGAAGAGGAAGCATACATTGCCATTGTTCTCCTTGGGGCCTTTCTGCTTCACCACAAGACCAAGATGGCGTGCTTCTGGTTTGCTTATCTGCCCAAAACCAATGAAAGTGGCAGTTAGAGCAAATCCCTGCATTGATGGAAACTATGGCCTAAACAAAAAGGTACTCCCGCAGTAACTAGCAAATTTATTTCCTCTACGTGCAACTATACCATCAGATTCGACCCTTTTGGAAATCGCTTTTCCTAGCTGCAGTAAAACCACAAGGATCGGCAAGATCTGTGCAACGGGGTACAACATCTACGCTATTTATGTGTTTCAGAAACCAAATGACATGCGCAGTTTTCAGAATTTTCCAGTCAGAGCAAACCACCAGAGAAGCTTTAATGAGTAAATTCTATCTGCGCTATCATCATCATGAAAAAAAATACTGGGTACAAGGCTTTGGAAGTGGCACACTGCAAATTAAACGCCATAACTACAAATCACTACTGCAAGGCGGAGTAAATGCATGAAACATTATGATAGTTTCTGTTAAGAACAGGGATCTCAAGAACTATTTTTGGCAGTCTTCTTACACTGTTACCTTATCCTTTCGAAAATACGGGTATTTATAAGCCTATCTAGGGTTTTCACATGTGGTCAGATACGGGGAAGGTATACATGTACCAACAATCCTATAAATGTAGTATCTTTTACAGCACATGCGCCAAAGAAACGACAATCCTGTAGGAGGATATGGATTTTGCATTGGTCAAGCAACCTTAAGATCAGGACATTTCAGCTCCCTCACACAACTACATATAGAGCATTGAGAATGGGTAGGGATGGACAAGACTCAAGACATTGCAACATGCAACATTCCAATTAAAAATGTCCAAACTATTAGATTGGCTGGTTGACCGAAACCAAGGGATAAGAAGTGTGCCCTACCGAATACCGATAAATAGTTCAAGGGGAAAATTCTGCCGCCAAATACAATCTGACAATTGACAAATGCAAAATGGGTACGTAGGAGCTCAGCTAGATGAATAAATCAATTTATATGTGGTTAGATAGAGTTGATGGCAAGTAATAAGGAAGATAAAAACTAAAGATATGTGAAGAGAAAGATCAGGGTGTGAAACCAGTTAAGACGAGAAGATATCTCTTCTTTTGATCAACTTTTGCCCCATGTTTCTTTAAACTTTTCTTTTTAGCTGATGTACCTTGAGGGGGTCAGATTCTTGCACCAAACATCCCACGGTTTGGAGCTTGGAAGCAGCAGCAGCGCCATCTGCAGCAACAACATCCCTCTGCCATCTGAGGCCCTCCTCCTTCATTCTCCTCTCCATGGCCATGGCTTGCATGTAATCATCAATGCAGTACTGGGTGCCAGTAGTCCTCATCTCACTGATTCCTTGGCTTCCTTGCATGCTTTTGTATGTGGCTTCTGTCCCCATCCTGGTCCTGTTCATCCAAAGACCCAAAAAAAGAGCAAATGGACACCAAAGGAAAAAGGTGCTTTTGTGTCAAGATTAGGCCCCAAAAAGCTTGTCTTTAACTTGAACACAATTCAAAGTTAGAAAAGTTGCAGCACAAACCTTTTCAGAGGGGGGCACAGGAATTCCTTGGGGCCTTGCCCATCAGCAGCACATGAGTGCTTCCTTTGCAGTTGTGGCTGCATCTCTGATGGTACCATGAAAGAAAGGGGTTTGGCTTTCCATTAGCAACATCTAAAGTGTGCACAAAAAATTTTGAACAGAGGATTTGCATGATGAAGATACTCATGAGAAGGGATGAGTGGTTAGTTGCCAGGTGTGGTAAACATGTGGCAAAGGGAGCTAATTAGAGACCCCCACACAATGAATACTGAATACTTCACACAAACCACAAGGCAGTGTGATCTTTGATTAAAAAAATGATAATTTGGAATGCTCATTCTAGTATTCTACTGTGGTAGACGTGGGCTTTGTTTGTGAAGATTATAAACAATGTAACTAAGCTACAAAAAGCGTGGAAAAAACAACAACAACAATAATAATACGGCCTCATCTTATCCCCAGGAAACAAGGAGGCAAAACCTATGACTTCGGAGAGTGATGGAAGTAAAGAATGATGCAAGAAAGCTAACGGGGGAGGCCGGAGGGGTCGTCTCATTTCTCACCTTTCATTCCCGTGCCATGCCTCGTGGTTCTGTACATCTGTTCAAAAGAGCAAATGGACAAATCAAAGTCTTGTATTTGCATGCTCGTCCAAATGCCCAAAGGAAGAAAAACAATAGATAGCCTGCAAGGTGCAAATGAAGAAAAGAACCTGGAGATGGCTCTTGACATGAGATATGGTAAGCCCCTTCACACCCATGAGCTGAAGAATGAGCTTAGGGGTAGCCTCTACAATTAACACCACCAAGGAAGCAATTAGGCTATTGAAAAGACCATCAGGCTAGCTACAATCCTAAACACAACCAACAAAAGAACAGAAAGACCAGAAGAAGTTCATGGCACTGTGTGAAAGTTGTCCTCAAGCTAACATCAACAAGCATACTACCAAGGCAACAAACAACTGAGGGCATCAGAAAGCAGGGTTATTACAACACAGCCGAAAGAAGAAAAAATAGCATCAATAGAAAAACGCTAACAAACAAATGCACATAGAAAATTCAGGGAGAGACCACCGCAAAAAACACACACACACATCACAAACACCATGCATGGACAACGCTCGGGAAGCTAGCCAGGACAAGGAGGAAGGAAGAAGAACGCACTGTCTTGGCCACCGAGGCATTCTATGGCTTGCACAAAGCTGCAGTGGAGCTCGGCGGTCCATCTCAACCTGGGCACCTTGGATCTGATGTACTGCCTCACAGCTCCGTTCCTGCCGCTGCTGCCCATCTCTGAAGCCCGCGAGGGAGCTCGCCAAGCCCAACTCGTAGCGAGAAGGAGATCGAGGCAGCTGTGCAAAGAAAGAACCAAAGTTACACTTTTTCTTCTCTTCCTCCTCCCTCTGTGACTTGTGTAAGCCTACAGCTACACCACCACCAAAGTTGTCTCTCACTAAACTCTAAATATGCACCACTTGTTGCGAGAAGCTGTAGGTTTACAACTTGCTTGGCCTTGGCGCCTCTCGCGCTCTACTTGTTGGTTTCTTGGCCGTGTTGTGTTGCGACCCTCTTTATCTTGTATGGCCGGATGATATACATAGGCTGTCTAAATATCGTTGGGCCTGTCTAGGATTAGCGAAGCACTGGTCGAGTGACCCTACGCTGACGAGATACGGCCATCATTAGCAGAATTTAATGAGTTCAGAATACCAGAGAGAGAAAGAGAGAGGTCTTGCTCCTGCGTGCCATGGAAATGCTATTTTATAACCCTGCCATCTGTGCCATGCTTTGCAAAGTTTCTTTACGAGGGGAAAAGATTACTAGTCCATTATACACCCGGGTCTAGTGTCTCTCCCACAAGGTCAACAGTTCTGGCGCGTGTTACAATATGGGTCTGTCAGCTCGCTCTCTAGAGCTACTAGTATACTCTTTGGACTCCTCTAGCTAGTCAAACATGTTAGCAGTTACAGAAATCGTGTTTGTGCAAAATGACACAAATAGTTGATGTTTTCTTCATGTAGATGATGGTGACTTTGTTTGCATGGGCCACAAAAACTAATTACAACCAATCCAACAGGGCGAAAATAAGGTATTGTTCAAAAGAAGAGCAGTGTGCTGAAGTGCATGCAAGTGAACAAATGGAAGGGGACAAACCGGGTGCACTGGTCCAACCACCTCAGATCCAACCCATATTACAACCACCCCCATTTCACCACCTGAACAAAAGGATAAATTAACAGGGACACCACCAGACCACAGCACACAACCCCATCTATCTATCTCACTCAGCATCTCTCTCTCTCTCTCTCTCTCTCGCTATGCATGTCCTTTGCCCTGTCCGAATTGCATGCCATTATGAAACGCCACAGCTCAGCTCCATCCAAAGCCTTTTGACTCCACCACTGGACACAGCGACATGGACGGTTGATCAGATCATCAGAGACAGCGAGCGAGAGAGACGTGAGAGCAACAGTGCGAGTGTATGCATCTCTGTATGTCTGCATGTATGTGGGGTTGAATATATACGTACTGTGCTACTAGCGTAGGAGTAGTACGCCGCTCTCTCGCTCCCAGTGGGCGCAAGAAAACGGCTACCTACAGAATCTCTGAGCAGGATTCTTTTCTTTTACCGAATCATGTCACGGCACAGCCCGAGCCCAGCCTTTTTTTACTGCACCAATTGCTCACCCGGCCGCGGCGTCCACGCCTCCCTTCTTTTTCCTTGTTTGGCCACGCATGCAGAGGCTACCAAGTACGGCGACGAGCAGCTCGTAGCCGTAGGCCTATACACAGGCGATGCAACGGGTTGATGTGGATGTGTTTAGTGCTCCGTGCACAACGACATCAAATTACTCCTAGTTTGGCACGTACAGTAGCTAGTACGTACTACATGTGAACGACTACAACATCTGAGGAGTTGACTAGCCTCCACTGGCTAGTACGACTAGTGCGCACAGGGGCCATCACTTCGGCTCCAAATAGACCTGTACATATACATACATAAAGATGTGAGGATATTATACTGTGTAGTGTATACTTACTTTTCAATGGTCTGGTAGTATGTATGTCATGGTCCATTGATGTATTACATCCTCCTTTAAAACTTCTGTGTGTACATCCTAACTCCAGATGATTGCCATTGTAAGAGTTGGGTGTACAAAATGGGTGTGGTTTAGGCCTGTGCCGTGTTGCTGTTGGATGTGTATATGTATGGATCGGTTTAATGCGTGTGAGCAGTGATGAGCTCACGGACGTAAGGCAAGGCCTCCAATGTAATTGCAGCGCTACGTCGTCAGTCCTAAGCAAAACCTAGGTCAGAGTTCGATCCTTGGGAGCAGTAAACTACTACTCAAATCAAATCGCATAGATTAGACTAGGCTACATGGAGTAGTTGGTCATATACATATCAAATCAATTGACAGGTGCTACTAGTAACTCACCGATGAAGAATGAGAATAAAATCTGATGCACCGAGTAAAAAAATATACACCACTAGAGTAGATGGCCGCAGCAGATGGGCAGGAATGAGAGTCCATACCTGTGTCCCCATTTTGTCAAGCAGGAATCGCAAGAAAACAAATGGAATTTATTTTGCGGTTTTGGAGTCTTCCTTGCGCATTGCATTCAGGGAACAAGGAATTTTCCCCCATGCAACAGTCTAATTAGATGCAAACAAAAGCTATTATTTTCTACTGTCCCTTGCGCATTGCGTTCAGTCAGAATGTGAAGAAGAATTTTCTCAAGTGATCACGGGAAAACGTAGCCTATATGTTGCTTTGTGCATGGTAACTACTGGTAAAAAGGGCACCACTAGGCTAAAGAACAATGGCACTTTGTATCTTCTCAAAAGAAAGTTGCGAAAACATAAAGATCAAAACAACCAGAGACAACCATAAGATTCACACGTTGCAAAAACACTGCAAAATTCCTCCTAAGATTAGCTTTGGTGCACAGAAAGGGCGTGGCAGACAGGCCTAAAATTTTCAATGAGGCAGCAGAATACCTCTCGAGGAACGCAGCAGTATGAACTCAAAGAGGTAAGCAGCTGAGGCACTGACCAAGCCTAGGAGCCTACTCACTTTTACTTACCTGCCCTCTTGCTTGCTTCCCTTTGGTTTGCCTACTAGTAGAAGCAAAGTTGCCATAAAAGTTGTGTAAAGACTAAAGAGCATGGCAAAGTTGGCTGCTACTGTGCCGCAGCTCATGGATACGTGGGAAAAGGGCACGATGGCGCAAGGCTTGGACTGCGACCCAAGGTTACCACACGGTTTCTTTTGTTGCTACAATGATACTGGAATTAGAGTTTTTGACGCTGGTTGGTGTAACAGAATTCAGAAAGTATATGTGACATGTTATTGTTGATCTCTCTATTCTTTGCACTGGGTTCTAGATGAGAGGGAAAGGAGAGAGAGAGAGGGATGGGGTACAGACCGTCGGGGTTACTGGAGGAGCCGGCCATGGCAGTAGCGGCGGTCGGGGAAGACGAAGGAGGTGGTGGCGACTCCGGATCCGGTGACGGTGGCAGCGTGGTGGATCGATCCCGTCGCTTGAGCGCCCCCTCTAGATCGGATTAGGGTTTTGTCGGTGGGTCTGGCGGCAGCACGGTGAACCTCGTCTTTCGTGCCGCCCCGGCCCCCACCTCTTATATGTGGCGCTGGCGACAGGGGCCCACCAGCCTATTGGGCTGGGCACCCCCGATCAGGGCGCGAGCAAGGGGTGGCATTTGGCCGTTGGGCCAAATGCCTGAGATCACTCTAACATTCTCCCTCTTGATCTCAATCTATACTTTATCTTTAATTACTTTTAACTTTACACATTCCATCACAGATTAGTGCATAGAACATGTCTCATCGTCACGGTCAATCGCCGATAGATTTGACAGTTACAATACACCTCTCTGTTTTGAAATAGTTACTTTAATCCTATTTGGGCCATCTTTTAGTCCAGGAATCATAGGCTTTCCCTTAAACCCATGCCGGCTACATGTTCTCTGAACACGTTGGGTGGTAAGCCTTTAGTAAGCGGATCCGCTAACATCTTTGCGGTACTTATATGCTCAAGACTTATAATTTGATCCCGAACTTTATCTTTCACAACATAGTACTTTATGTCAATGTGTTTGGCAAAGACCACTTGACTTATTGTTGTGGGCATACGTTACTGCGGGTTCATTATCGCAGTACAACTTAAGTGGTCTATTGATGTCGTCAACCACTTTTAAACCGGGTATGAACTTCTTTAGCCAGTTCACCTGCCCCGTAGCCTCATAACATGCTACAAACTCGGCATACATTGTGGACGATGTAGTGACGGTTTGCTTTGAGCTTTTCCACGATATAGCTCCTCCAGCGAGAGTGAACACATATCCGGATGTAGACTTTCTATCATCTCCCGCAAAATCGAATCAGATACCCCACTATATGGAGTGAATCTGATCTTCTGTATGTCATCATGAGGCCTTTTGTTCCTTGCAAATAACGCAAGACTTTCTTTATCAATTTCCAATGTTCTATTCCAGGATTGCTCTGGAATCTGCCAAGTAACCCGGTAACAAACGCTAAGTCGTATGCGTACACACTTGTGCATACCGCAAGCTTCCGACAAACCAAGCATATGGAACCGATTTCATTTGATCGAGCTCGATCGGTTCCCGGGCATTGAAAATCCCATATCTGCCGCCCTTGACTATAGGTGCAGGTGAAGGACTACATTTATGCATACCAAATTTCTTTAAGACTTTCTCTATGTATGCCTTTTGTGACATCCCAATATCCCCTTGTTTCTATCCCTGAATTTCGATCCCTAGAACGAACGAAGCTTCACCAAGATCTTTCATATCAAAGTTTGAGGACAAAACTTCTTTGTCTCCATGAGTGCATCGACATCACTACTAGCTAGTAGAATATCATCCACATACGTGATTAGGAAGATAAACTTCCCATCTTTAAACTTTGCATAAACACAGCTTGTCCTCTACATTTTCTTTAAACCCAAATTTTCTTATTGTCTTCACAAACTTCAAGTACCACTGTCTTGAAGCTTGCTTTAACCCATAAATCGATTTCTTTAGGCGGCATCCCATTCTTTCATTTCCTTCCATGACAAAACCTTTCGGTTGTGCCATGTAAACATTTTCCTCCAAATCCCCATTAAGAAATGTCGTTTTTACATCCATTTGATGTAACTCTAAATCATAATGTGCTACTAATGCCATTATGATTCAAGGAATCTTTACATGAGACCGAGAAAAGGTCTCATTGTAATCAATCCCTTCTCTTTGCGTAAAGTCTTTTGCCACAAGTCGCGCTTTGTATCTTTCTACATTCCCTTGGGAGTCAAGCTTTGTCTTGTAGACCCATTTACAGCCTACTGTTTTGGCTCCTTTAGGAATATTTTCCAAGTCCCAGACTTTATTAGTCTTCATGGACCTCATCTCCTCTTCCATGGCCTCAAGCCATTTTGAGGAATTTTTGCTTCTCATGGCTTCTTCAAATGAGATGGGATCATCCTCCATTTGAAATTCCTCTGTATGATAAACTGATAATCATCGAAATAGTGATCTTCTTACTCTTTGAGACCTCCTGGGCCTCCTCATTTGGTACATCTTCTGCTTGAGGTCTGCTGTTGCTCCCCCTCATCTGTGGCAATGGGTTCTATAGGATCCTGAAGAATATGTTCCACATTCTCATTCATTGTTGCCACAGGAGGAACAATAACAGGTGCTGGCACCACAGTGTCTTGCACCGTCGGTGCAGCGACAACAGGTAGTATGAAGAATGGTTCTTGAATCATCTGTGGGCGCATACACCGCTTCTCTTCAAGGTCAATCTCACGAGCTACCATACTTCCTCTCATCATTTCATCATCTAAGAAGACAGCGTGTCTCGTTTCTACAAACTTTGTATATCCATGCAGACAGAGAAACGAAAACCTTTTGACTTTTCAGGTAGCCAATGAAATGGCAACTTACTGTTTTGGGATCAAGCTTCCCAAGGTTTGGGTTAAATACTTTAGCCTCAGCAGGACTCCCCCACACACGTAAGTGGTTTAGTGAGGGAACTCTTCCTGTCCACAACTCGTACGGTGTTTTGGGCACCGACTTACTAGGCACTCTGTTGAGAATATGAATGGCGGTTTTCAACGCCTCCACCCATAAACTCAATGGCAGTGTGGAATAGCTCATCATGCTTCGCACCATATCCATCAGGGTACGGTTACGTCTTTCAGCTACTCCATTTTGCCGAGGTTCGCCTGTAGAATATTGGGCTACTATACCATTTTCCTGTAAAACCTTGCAAAGGTCCAGAACTTGTCCATATGGGGTATGTCGATCGTAGTACTCCCCTACGGTCGATCGGACTATCTTAATCTTTAAATCGTGTTGGTTTTCAACTTCACCTTAAATATCTTGAATTTATCCAAGGCTTCATTTCTTTCTTTGATTGGATAAATATATCCATAACGGAGTAATCATCCGTGAATGTTATGAACGAGTCATATCCATCCACACTTTTCACGGAAAAGGACCACAAATGTCTGTGTGAATAATTTGTAGAATTCTGTGCTTCTTTTGGCGTCTTTCTTAATCTTCTTTACATATTTTCCTTTAATGCGATCTGCATTGTTCTAAGTATGAGAACTCTAGTGGAGGAAGAATATCATTCTTAACTAGTCTTTCTATTCTCCCCTCAAATATGGCCTAAACGACGATTGCCATAATTTCGACGACGCATCTAGAGTTCTCTTTCGTTTCCTGTTTACATTCGTAGACGAGGATTCATTCACTTTCTCGCACGCGACGTTCCCATTTTCGCATACGACACTCACATCATCACATAATGATAACAAATAAAGCTCATTTTGTAAGATGGCAAGACCAACACATTCTTTATTAAACATTATTTCACACTTGCCATTTCCAAAATGACAATCATAACCATCATTGTCCAAACATGAAACACTAATCAAATTCCTCTGTAAAGAGGAACATAAAGAACATCTCTAAGTAAAAGAGTGAAGCCATCACTAGCTCTAATGAAAGATCGCCAATGACTTCAACTTCACTTGGACTCCATTTGCGACTTTAATGCATCTTTCTTTTCTTTGCGTATTCCTCGTCGAACGGAATCCTCAGATATTATTGGCAACATGAACAGTTGCACCTGAATCAATCCACCAAGTAGATTTTGAATATTGTACATACAGGGACTCATTTATGAAGGTAATAATGTCCTCACCTTTCTTTGACATAATCATTTTCAAGAAATCGGGACAATCTTTCTTGTAATGTCCATTTTTCTTGCAATGAAGGCACTGATCTTTTTCTACTGCAAACTTATTTTGTTGAGGCTGATGGACATAGGCTTTTCCCTTGTTCCTTGAGGAGAAGTTACTGTTGAAGTTCTTTTTCTTGTTGTCCTTCACATAGTTGATAGAACCACCATGTGAGGATTTAAATCTTTCCTCCTCTTGCACACACATAGCTATGCATTTTTCTAAGTCCCATTTCTCGGGCTGCATATTGTAATTGACAACAAAGGTGTCAAACTTTTCTGGCAAGGAAGCAAAAATCAAGTGAATAAGGAACTCATCCTTGAGAGCCAAATCCATTGGTTTAAGCTTGGATGCCAAGTTGCTCATCCTTAGTATGTGCTCTCTTATGCCACCGCCAGAGTAACTTTCTCACAAGTCGCTTAATCACCGTGTAGCGTATGTCTTTGAAGAGCCAAGAACCGACTCTTTATTTTCTCAAGGTACTCGTGATGTTGTCACACTCTGCGATTGAGCCCACAATTGCGACTCAATCGTGTTCTTTATCACGACCAAACATTTCTTGTTGGTCGTGGTCCATTTCTTACGCTCAAGGTCATAAGACATCGTAAGGAGCATGATCCTCTGTCTTTTACTCGCCAAGCGATATCATCCTCATTTTGATCCTCACCGTGCCATAGGCTCGGTGGGACGTCTTGTAGTGAGGACTCACCCACCTCACCAAGATAAACGCTAAGTCTATCTTTTTCTTCCACTCTCCATAATTATCTCTTTTGAGAGTGGGGATCTCTCTGATACAACTCATCAAGTTGTATCCGCCTGAAAAGTTTCAAATAAAGTGAGAACGTAACATTAAAATCATATGTCTTATTTCCAACGTTGGTCAAAAATACGACATACAATTTAAATCAATTTTATCTATACATTAAATCTACATCACCGTTGGGCAGAAATAGAAATAATGCATAAAAACATCAATTAAAAAATTACAATATTGTTATTATCAACGTTGGTCAGAAAATAACAATATCATAAATTTCTAAAAAATATATCTCTTTTTCCAAAATTAAATTTTCCCGTTGGTTCGAATTTAATAATGAAAAATCAATCAATATTAACTTTTGCAACGAAAACTGTAATTATTCTAAAATAATTCATTATTCAGAAGCATTATACTGTACACTTTTAATCTCTGAAAAAATTAACACTTTGGTGCAAAAATTTACAGAGATTTTGGATCAAAATTCAATCAAAATCACTCAAAAAAGCTTCTGAAATAATTAAAACTCTTTTTTTCTCGGATTTTTACAGTTCATTTAGCCAATTTGGCCCATTCCTTCGCAGCCGGCCCACTCGGCCAGCGGCCCACTCGGCTACAGCCGAAAAACGGCCCACGCAAGGACGACCGTCCGATCCAATCGGACGGCCGAGCTCGTGATGCGGGCGAGACAAAAGACCCCCAACCCTAACCCTAGCCATTCGGCTGCAACCCCCACCGAAAAAAAACGGCGGCTCGCACGGGAGGCGCTCAGCGCGGCTCTCGGCGGCGGCTCCGGCGCGCAAGGCTGCAAGCGGCGGGAGGCCCCGGCGGAGCACGGCGGCCGGTGTCCCCAGCGAGGAGGCGCCGAGTGGCGGCGCGGCGCGACAGCGGCGGCCCGCGCGAGAGGCATCCCGCCGGCGGCAGCAGCGGCGGCGCGACGCCCGCGCGCGGCGGAGCGAGCGGCGCGGGCAAGGGTGGCGAGCGGCGCCGACCAGCGCGGGAACGCGGCGCAGCGCGCCGCTGCTCTCCGCGGCAACGGCGGGCGCGGGCTCGCGAGCGGCGGCGCCATCATCACCGCGGCGGACACGGCAGCGGTGGCCCCACTCGAGCGGAGCGCGACGGCGCGTGCGCACGGCGGCCCGAGACGGAGAAACCCGGCGACGGCGACCGGTAAGCCCGATCCTCTTTCCCGCTCTGATACCATTGTTGATCTCTCTATTCTTTGCACTGGGTTCTAGATGAGAGGGAAGGGAGAGAGAGAGAGAGGATGGGGCAGGCACGTCGGGGTTATCGGAGGAGCCGCCATGGCGATGCGTGCCGGGAAGACGAAGGAGGTGGTGGCGACTCCGGATCCGGTGACGGTGGCAGCGTGGTGGATCGATCCCGTCGCTTGAGCGCCCCCTCTAGATCGGATTAGGGTTTTGTCGGTGGGTCTGGCGGCAGCACGGTGAACCTCGTCTTTCGTGCCGCCCCGGCCCCCACCTCTTATATGTGGCGCTGGCGACAGAGGCCCACCAGCCTATTGGGCTGGGCGCCCCCGATCAGGGCGCGAGTAAGGGGTGGCATTTGGCTGTTGGGCCAAATGCCTGAGATCACTCTAACAGTTATGTGCAGTTATGATCAGATGTTAGCTTATGTTTTTTGCACTGTAGAAACGCCTGCAAATCACAAGTGAAACGGGATGCCAGACTAGACAGGCTGGCTTTTTTACTCATAACTTTCTGACGGTTACAACAGTATCTGAATATTTCTCGTATTAACAAGGTCGAAATCTTGCGGAGATATGATCAAATCATCCTAGAATCCCCCGCCTTACACATCGAGTAGTCCAGCATAAGAACTACTGTGTACATAAAAAAAAAAAGAATGTGTTCATTGGGCAGAAAGCAAAAGAGAGAAGATAAAGCAATCGTCTCTCTCTCTATGGACGCGCAGCTGGCACAGGCAGGCTGCAGCCACATCGCCTGCAAAAACTCTGACGATCGTATCTCCATTCCTCCTGTACAATCGAATCCGCCATTGCTGCCGCGCATAACTCTTCCTTTAACTCGTAATGCATGCGATGCGATGCTCCCGAGCCTAACATGTCATCGTGCTGTGCGCCCTCCTTACCTCTATCTGCTGCCTATGGCTACACAGAAACATAACTTCGCGTACGTACGTACGCAGTAGTAGGCGATGGTAGAGTCCTGCACACATCTGCGCTGCACGTACGTCGGCCTCAAACCAGCAGAATTTCTCCTGCATCTGCATGCAGCACCGCATGCAGCATAGGCATATTAAGTATACGCAGCATATCACGTCTTTTCAGATAGGATACGCTCATACGCGTACGCAGCTTACACCCCTTTACTCCCTGTGCCACAGGCGCGCGATGGAGTAACAGTACAGCTGCAGCAGCAGCTTCCTTGTGTTGTTCCGAGTAGTAGTACTAGTACTAGTGGTAGTTTTGGCTTGTGATGGCTATATGCATGTATCTACTAGCTAAGCTAAAGGCTAAAGGCTAGTGTTACAGTAGAGGCATGTAGCCCTGTGCTCCCTGCGCGCGTAGCACGCAGCGGCAACTCGGTAGAGTACAGTGATCCTCTCGCCTCTAGCTACCGTCTCGGGTTCCTGCACCGGCATTGGCAGATCGATGGCTGTGACCATACGGGTACATGCCTGATGCCTGCCTCTGTCCCTGTCCAAAGGAGAGAATTTGCAGCGCGTAGCTGGCTTCCATTTGTAGCTAGGAAGCTTGTACAGAGTTGCAAAAATGAATCGCTTGTCTGCATTCCACATCTCACTGGGTAAACGTGAATTTTGAACGTAATTGGCCTCTAGAGCACGGTAATTCTAAATTTAGTCTTTTTACCTTCAAAATTCCGTTTTTAGCCTCCTGAATCCACATGTTGCGGCACCAGACCGCAGGATCGCACTTGCTGTGCAAGTTGCTGCTGTCCTCTACCGCAGCAAGTTGGTTACTGTAGCACAGTAGCAGTTTTCCCAAAAATCTATTTAAATATATTTTTGTAGGATTTTTTAAATATAGAAAATGAGCTCAAACAATTATGAAATTTTTTTTGGAGCCTCCTGGGACAGTGTACTTGATTGTGTAATTTTTTCAAAATTTTATCGGTTATGATTTTTTCTCTAAAATTCATTTAAATATATTGTTTGTAGAAATTTTCTAATATAGAAAATGAGGTCCAAAAATTATGAAAAAAATTTTCCAGACTCCTTATACAGTGTACTTGATTGTGTAATTTTTCCATAATTTTATATGTTCCGAAATTATCTCGACAAATTAAGGGTTTAGGTCTCGAAAATTAGGACAAAAGGTTTCAAAAATTAGGGTTTCATAATTTCATGTGACTTAGAGCGGTATGCCATTGGATCAACCTTGTTTAGCTGGCTGGCTAATAAGGAATTACTTGTTATCAAGCCAACACAAAAGGATGTCAAAATGGGTAAAAAAGATAGGTATATGAAGCAAACCAGATATATAAAATGTCTATTTGACATTAAAGAACTACCGCTCCATGTTAACCTACCAATGGTATTCCCTCCTCTTGAATGGAGGAATCGCAGACACTACCGGTGGGAAGTGTTTGATAACATAAGAACGCGCAGACTGCGTGATTTAACAGGGGGTACTTAAGTGTCGACCCCGATTCGGGGTCTATTTATTCATTGTATCTAGCACTGTTAAGTTCCCATGACGTAAACAATTTTGATGTTTCCAAGTTACATGAAATCATGAAACCCTAATTTTTGAAACCTTTTGTCCTAATTTTTTAGACCTAAACCCTTAATTTGTCGAGGTAATTTTGGAACATATAAAATTATGGAAAAATTACACAATCAAGTACACTGTATAAGGAGCCTGGAAAAAAATTCATAATTTTTGGACCTCATTTTCTATATTAGAATATTTTTACAAACAATATATTTAAATGAATTTTAGAGAAAAAAATCATAACCGATAAAATTTTGAAAAAATTACACAATCAAGTACACTATCCCAGGAGGCTCCAAAAAAAATTCATAGTTTTTTGAGCTCATTTTCTATATTTAAAAATTCCTGCAAAAATATATTTAAATAGATTTTTGGGAAAACTGCTACTATGCTACAAAGAACCAACTTGTCATGCGGTGGGGGCAAGAAGAACTTGTCGCCATGTCCCCGACGGCAAAGAGTGCGATCCGTGGTCCGTGCTGCAAGACGTGGATCCAAAGGGCAAAAAACAGAATTTTAAAAGTAAAAAAACTAGATTTGGAATTACCGTGCTCTAGGGGGTCAATTATTCCTCTCTTCGATAAACGTGGTAAACACGTACGTACTCACTCTACTGGGGTACTATCCTACTAGTACCGTATTAGCACACTTTCCAAGGTACTCACAATACAAAGCATAGCTACAACATCCTAATCCTTGGGATTGAGTACTTCTAACTCACCTTATCCAATATTCCAACCAACCCGGTAGACTACACGAGCCCATGTGAAAGAATTGTCTTGGACGCTTGTAGTCTTGTATAGCGTATCAGAATTTAGCACAGCGATTTCAAACAGTGTACATTCACTGTGCACTCAACATCACAAGCTATACCCTTACTGTTGGTAGTACAAAGGCATCGATCAAACGGTAGGAAACCTGATCCTGTTCATGGGAATTAACTCGACGGGCACTGTATCGAACCGTGCCCGTGAAGCGAAGGGCGGAGAAGCCGCCAGATGTTATCCATGGCGAGGGGCAACCGGTCGAGGAATGGCAGCACGGTAACAGCTGGGGACGCTAACTTCGGGGTTCAGATCACCATGTCCATGCGTATCTCTAAAGATCTCTAGGATCTTTGGAGAGCGGAGAGAGCAAATGCGACTTGAAGTGATGCAACTGCAATTTTTACCCGGTTTTGTTACGTACGTTGCGACTTCCTCATTCCAAGAGGCCTGTGCTAAATGGATAGATCAATTTCTTTAGTTCTTTGTCGCATCCTGATGCAGTCACACACAAAAATCGAGAGAGATGGTATGCAGTGTTGCAGATGGAGATGGTACATGAGCAATGGTAAAACAATGAATGAGAGGGTTGCTGCAAAAGGAATGAGATGGTGTCGTTCAGGTGCCAGAGGGATAAAGGATGGAGGTAGGAAAGCGATCTCCGATTTGTTAAGAAACCGGCCCAGGTCTGGGTTGGTCTATGGTGGGTTGCTCATCCATTTAGTAGCTTATATAAAGAAGAGAGATTCTATCATTGTATTACAGTTTTACAAAAGAACAATAAATATAAGCTAAAAGTCCCTTCATATCTCCGTGTTCAATATATTACTATGTTTTTGTATTGTTCTTATGATTCTAAGTTTGTCTACGAGGTAATCGCTCGGACTAGACTCGCCAGCGACGGTTCCTCAACACGTTATCAGCACGATCGACTCCGACCTACTCTTCTCGGATCGAAAGGGAATCGTCGTAGCACGACACTCGTAGATCGAATCGTTTTTCAAGATCGCTTTCGATTCCGCAATTGTTGCTTTCTAGATTATTTTATCCTACGGTGCAAATCCGCTCTAATCTACCGCGAGCCGACTTGAAATCGTCGGCACAATGTCGATCGGTAGATTGCATGAAAGAGTAGATAATGATTGCATTGTGGATTGCAAATTTGTTCTAAATCTACCGTGAACCGACTTGAAGTCGCCGGCCAAGCCGATCAGTGGTTGCATGAACAATATTTGTATGAGAAAAAAAAGGGTCGGCGCACGGCCAGCGTTGCCCCCGCACGAGCCCTTCCCGGCCTGGAGCCGCACCACTACCGGCCGGCGCCGCCCCCACAAGGTCTCTCCTCCGCACCGCCACTCGAAGTCGGCGCCCCCCACGTCGGCCTGAAGCCGCGCGCCGGCCATGAAGCTAGCACGGCCGTACCACCGCGCCCGTGCTGAGCCACACTGACCATGGCACCGCACCGTCGGCCTGGAGGTGTGCCGCACTGGCCTGGAACCACTCACGACCACGACATAGCCCGAAGCAAAGAATAAAGAGAAGGGGAAGGGTGGGAAGCGATGGCGCCGCACAGGCACGCCGCGCCGCCACGGGCCTCGCCCGCCTCCGGCGACAGGCCTCACACGGCCACGCACACGCTGCTGCCAGCCCCGAATGGCCTCCCACCTGAAGCCGCGCCCACAGCATCGCCGCCCCGTCCCTAGTAGCCAACAGCTCCCGGCCATCCGCAGCGCCGCTAGCTGCTAGCCCCTTCTCCGGCAACTGCCCCATATGGCAGCTGGCCCTACCTGCGTTGCGTGGGCCACGCGCCACCAGAGCTGCCCGCCCACACGCGTCGCTGCCACGGGTGAACAGGGGTAGGGAAACCCTACGCCCCACCTCCTTTGAACCAGCCGAGTAGGCCAGGGCGTAATGGGCCGGATCGGGCCCAAGGAAATGGGCCGTGAGAATCGACCCGGTCAGCCGAAAGAAAGAAAAAAATAAGGAAAAGTAAGAAATCCCAAAACTTTCAAAAAGGCCCTTAGAAATTCTAAAAATTACGCGAGAATTTTTCTCAGAACTAAAATTTTGCGTTTTAACCCCTAGAATTGCAAAATTCACCGAAAATACTTTTTTCAGCAAAAAAGGGCCTCAAAAATTCAAATTTTGAATCTTTTTAAGCACTTGAAGCATGTTTAACTTTGTTATTAATATTTTTATGCAATTTATGTATTGTATTTACTGTTTTTTTATTATCTATGATTGTTTATATTGCTTTTAATCACTAAAATAGCAGTAAATAATGAAAAATGTATAGAAAATATGGGAACATTATGAGAATTTTTGCAACCATTTTATGCAAATTATCAGTAGTAATATTATGAACTCTTTGCATGAACATGCATATGACTAGTATTACGAATCAGGAGTTCGAAGAGCTGGCCCAGCAAGGCCAGAATTATTTGACTAGGGCATCAGATGTCAAGATCGTACTTAGAGCCAAGAAGCTCCATGCTGCTATCGGACTTGGCACCTCAAAGGATGTCACTCAAACTGCTGAGAAAAATGATCAGACACTTTATTTCCTCAGACATCATCTCTACCTAACGCTCAAGAATGAGTATATAGCATAGAAGAGTGCACTAGCTTTATAGACCGCACTGAAAAAGCGGTTCGAGAAACTAAAGAACACCATTCTTCCTCGGGCAGAGCAAGCATGAACTCGATTACGTTTTGCTGACTACAAGACCGTGGGGGCGTACAACTCTACTTTGCACATAATTTATACCAGTCTTTAGCTATGTGGTAAGGCAATCACAGATGCGGAGAAGATTGAGAAAACTCTCCCTACCTTTCACTCAAATGCCGTGCAATCTGCACGCAACTATCGTTAGGACAGTTACAAGGAGTATGCCAAACTGATTAACATCATGCAAGTTACAGAAGATCAAGATGATGTTCTAAGGAAGAACTACATCTCACAGCCGCCTAATAGCAATGTTGGCCATAAAGTCAATGCTAGCAGCTACAAGGTGAGAAAGCCTCACTCAAAAGAAAAAGGCAAGAAGGGTAAGGTCATGGGTCGCAAGACCAAGCAGAATGCTCAAGCCAAGAAGGGCGGACAAAAAAAGCGTGATGAGAAGCCATATGGCCAGCGGGACCAAAGCTACTACAAATGTTGCATATGGGGACATTGGTCATGTGTTTGTCGTGTGCCGCAACAAGTGATTCATGCTTTCAAGTCTAAGAAGAAGAGCAAAGGACAGCATGAGGCACATCTCGCCATTGCAGGCACAGAGGATCCACATTCATTGCTTACATCCATGGATGTGGACAGCTCAGTAGCAGCCCTCATCACACCTTCTTTGGACATCACAGTGGCTGCAGCCGTAGTTGCCGCAAATTCAGGCAGAAGTTTCTTCATACTTCGCTGATTCGATTTAGTGCACGCATTGCACTTAGTTTTTATATAGTCATTTGCAGTTTATGGTTGTGATAGAACATTGAATTATTGAATAATGGATGTAAGCTCTAGGAGAACAAAGCATTAAATTATTATGATGAGTCCTGTAAGACTTTTTTTCGTATTAATAGTAGCAAGTTTTGTTCTGATATGGAGTATTTTATGTGTGGTTTGCTTCCTACCTCATATTAATAAATACTTTATATCAGAACGCGTGTGGCATCCTATGGAGGAACTGTGCTTAGCAGATAGCAGGCACAACAAATACCATCTTGAGATAGACGAAGTATTTTCAGTCGATCAGCAAGAATACTGGTAGTCTTACGACAATTGCAGGTAGCGACACATGTATAATAGGCACAGGAACTGCCACAATTATACTCCCGATAGACACAACTTTAGTCATTGAAGAAGCCTTGTTGTACCCAAAATCGACTATAACTCTCCTAAGCTTTAAGGATATTCACGCTAATGGTCTCCACGTAGAGACTGAAGAAGAGTATGGCAATGAATACTTTCTTATTACAAAGCATGAATAAAATATAAAAGGGTATTAGAACGACTTCCTTCATATGAATCTAGGTTATACTACTATAATATTAAGGCACTTGCAGCCTATACTGTCCTGAAAACCACTTTAGAAGCTCTGAATTTTTCTGTCTTTGGTATGATAGATTATGCCACCTTGGTCTTAGGATGATGAGAAATATAATTAATAATTCTCAGGGACATAATATCAATGTAAAAAAAATTCGAATCAAGAAGATTTTGTGTGCCCCGCATGTGCCATTGGAAAATTAATTACTAGATATTCTGCTCTGAAAGTGAATGATGAAATCCCTGCATTCTTGAACCGTATCCAGGGGGACATTTGCGGCCCTATACAGCCCCTGTCAGGGTCATTTAGGTACTTTATGGGGCTCATCGATGCTTCCTCGAAATGATCATATGTATGTTTATTGTCTATGAGAAACCACGCTTTTACAAAGCTGATCTCGCAGTTAATTAAAATTAAGAATAATTTTCCTCATCATTATGTGAAGTCCATTAAAATAGACAACGCTGGAGAATTTACTTCGAAGGCATTTTATGATGATTGCATGGCAATGAAAATTACCGTTGAGTATTCCGTACCACATATCCACCTAGGGGTGGATAACGAACCAGCTCGTTAAGCTAACGAGCAAAAAAGTTAGCCTCGGCTCGGCTCGGTAAAAAACTCGAACTCGGCTCGTTAGGCTCGTTAATGAATTGACATCCAGAATTAATTAAACATCTGTTCAAATGAATATGCATCCATGCAAATCAATAAAAAAAAACATCCATGTAGATCACAAATTCATAATATCACTGGAATGAACTACTAGTGACTAGTCCATGAATCCATGACTCCATGCAGATCAATAAAATGTCTACTTGTGAATTGTGATCAATAATATCAAAGTCCTATCAATCATAAGTCATAACATCCATGTAGATCACAATTAAGTTCATAATATCACAAGATCACACGTTCATGGACTAGTGACTAGTCCATGCAGATCACAATTAAGTCCATAATATCACAAGATCACAAGTTCATGGACTAGCCCATGCAGATCAATAATATCAAGAAAAAGTTCATAACTAATCCATGCAGATCAATAAACATCCATGTAGATTCTTGAATGAACTTGGCCACCAAACAAAATGTCTTTTTGTGAGCTTGTCATTGTCAACTTGTCCTCCACCAAACAAAAGGTCTTGCCAACTTGTGATCTTGGAATCTGGAAAGCATTCTGGAAATAATCATACTAATTTAAGTTGGTAAAAAAGCATTATAGAAATGATCATGCATTGTCTTGTCTACCTAAGCTAGCATGCCATCATGAGACAGCAGAAGGCAGCAGGATATGATAATTGAGTGAAAGACAAAAGTATATTTTTCAATGCATGCAACAATTGAATTTGCACCATGCATTGTCTTACTATTTAACTAGTTGCTAGCCACCACACCCTCAAGAAATGGTACAGATTCTACGTCATCCTCATTGTCTTCTTCCTGTTTAGGAAAATGATAATTGTGTTAAATATCAATATTAACAAACAGGATATGAAAGAGGAAAATAGTTAGTATGGGAAACTCGTATCAATATTAATAAATGTACCACAGACATTGGGGGTGTCATGTCATTTTGAGAACCTCGTATCCAGCTAGAACCACAAACTATCTTGAACTCCAAGCTCGGTTGTTGATCCATCTTGGACTCCAGGCTCGATTCTTGGATGCCGGTGTTGGACTCCAAGCTCGGTTGGATCCGGAGGCGGGAGGCCGCAGCCGGAGCGGGAGAGGGCATGTCACCGCGTGTGGCCTTGAGTTGGGGCGGGGATGGCTGGAGGAGATAGGGTGGCGCCCGGAGGTGGGCGAAGTGGAGGCTTGGGGGTGGACTCTGGACTAGAGGGCGAGGAGGGAGCAGGCGGCGGCGGGATGGGGAATGGGGAGTGCGGCCGTGCGGTGCGGGGATATTGTCAGGAGTCTGAATGTATCAACCATTGGATCCTTGACTCCTTGTAACTCGTCATCCTACGGCTGAGAGGAGTGGTCCGAATGGAAGTCCGAACGGGAGTCCGAATGTATCAACCGTTGGATCCTTGTAACTCTTCATCTGACGACCGAGAGGAGTGGTCCGAACGCTCCTGACAACGGCTTAGGGTTGGCCTTGGGGGGTTGGGGCCTTGGGCGGTTAGGCCTTGATGAGGACATGACCCCTATGGATACAACTATATTTGCTATGCTTACTGTTCCAAGTATAAGAGCTCGTACGCTTCACTTAAATTATCAGGTGAGCTTGTTTTTAGGAGTGCCTTTATATTATATGAACTATATGATGCTACCTAATGATGAAATATATATATGTGCAGTGCCATTTCACTTTTGATCCAAGACAACCAAGCAGTTCGAGCTGGACCCGTTTTGGAATCCAGTTCGGCCTCCGGAATCAGCCTGACAGCACCAACTTAAAATGAACATAACTTTCACATACGGAGTCCGTTAGAGGTTCACGAGTACTTGATTGAAAGCTTATTTCGTCATCTTTCCAACGGATCTAGCCTCACCTCCAAATTCCTTCTGGGCTGATCGCAATCATTAAAAGAAGATATTATATCACTTATTTGGGCCAATTTGGGCTTTGTAATCATACTGAACTTGGCCCATCTGCCGGCGGCCCACCCAGGGGCGTGGTTACTGTTCACATGAACAGTACCCACAAGTTTTAGCCCCGCCCCTCTATTTATTTAGATTTATGGCTCCTCATCCCCTATATAAGGAGGCCACACCCCCTCTAGTTTTCTTGGATTTTGTTTAGTTAAAAGTTAGCTTCATAGCAACTTCGTGTATTAGCTTGTGTCGACTAAACCAACCATAATACCGCTTCAGAATCCCAACTCAATTAAATATTTCAATCCTATTTGTAATTTCAGATTGCTTATTATCTTGTTCTTGCGTGCTTCTTCGGTGTATGCAGCAATCGACCTTCGTGGTCAGGTCAACTGGGTATTTGTGCACGGTTGATAACGACTTGTCAATCAGTTCAGCGATTGCGTGGTTTCGAGCCTTGCATGTTCGTAGCTAGGATCGTGAGAGTTGAGCGACACCTACCGGACTTATCGTTCTTACCGAAAGATCGGGCCAACAAATCGGACCTTCGGGTTCATCAGGTGGTATCAGAGCTACAGTTCTTCGGTGAGAAATCAGTACCCTTAGTAGTAGATTTATTTTTCATACCTAGAGTCCAGAAAATTGCCCTAAAAAATTCGCATCTATCATCCATACCGAACCAATCTGAGCCATTGCAATTTTCTTTTCGGTATTTTGCTTGTTGAATCATTGGTTGCATCGTCGTGTCTAGTTGCTGATTTCTAGTTCTAGTTATTGTCTAGTTCGTCTTTGTCTGGTTGCATCTCGTGTTTCCTTTGCGTCGCTTGATCATTCTTTTAGGCTTATTAGTTTCTCCATCTAAAATAGAAAATTCGTGGGTCTAACTCCTCTAATTCGCACCAAAAATAGAAAAATCGTACTGCTGTTCATCTGAAAAAAGAGGGTTGCTGTGATCTTTTGGGAGAATTGATGTTATTTGTGACTTACGGCAAACCTTAGGGCCGACCAAATAGTAGAAGGAGAAAGAGGCAACCGCGAAAACAAAAGCCGCGGTAGAGAGAAAAAAACGAAGAAAACGAAAACGAAAATAAAAGTGCATGAAAATTGGTGGAGACCTTCTACATATAACCAAAAACTTCCACAAAAAATTTCAGCAAGTTTAGCCCACGGGTTTGAAAGATATAACAGTTTCAAATTTTGAACCCGAGACGGTTTCGAGTCCGAGTAGGATTCCGTTTCCGAAACACTTTCAGTAAAACAGACATAACTTTTGCATACGGTGTCCTTTTGTGACGTTCTTGTGCTCGTTTCGAAGCTAATGATGAGGCGCATCTTTTCTACCTAAGCCACTAGTTGCCCTCCAGGTTCCCCAAAATCGGTCATCTTCAGCTCCGAATTCGCGTCGCAAGTTTTTGGTTTCTGTTTTTGCCGTTTCTTTCAATCTTCCTTTAGGAATTTGGATTTAGCCTCAACTGCAAAGTTGTAGATCTCGTCAAAACCTTTCAAAAAAGCATATATAAGCCATATAAAACTTTACTTTTTCATCGTTTGAGACTAGCTATTGTTTCTGCTCAATCTAGAGGGCTGTTTGCATTGCGCCGATATTGCTGTCTTTTGTGCTCCACGTCGTGCGAACAATCTTGTGCCCTTTATAAAAGTTTGATTACTTGGCTGGCGTCTCTCCTAGAACTTGTTGTGAGGTTTTTCCTTGCTTGCATCAAGTCACATTGATCGTTGCGTGTGCGTACATATACTTCTCTGCATAGGGCTTTGATTAGCTAGGTTTGATTAGGCTAGGATCAGCAACATTCGCTAGTACTTTGAACAATATTTCAACTTGCATTAATTGATTTGATTATTGCTGATCCTTGCTACCATATTGAAGCCTTCCAAGCTCCACTTCCTACTAACTCAGCAGGTGTCGTTCCTCGCAATCGTTGGGCTAATCGCAAGTGAGAGTATCACGAACCAACCACCGGTTGTACCACTTCCTTGCGGCACTGGTAAGAACTTGTAAGAACTTGGTATAGGCTTGAGTGTGAGTGACTTGATTTGAGCCCCCGCCTCGTAGTTGATAGGAACATATACTTGTGATTTGTTTTCTTGTTTTCTACTAACAATGACAGGTTTGTTCAAGTTGGTAGATTACGATGTCATCGTAGGCAGATTTGAACTCAAAGGGAAACAACTACCTGCATACATATTGCCACTCACCGCTAAGAGTACGTCGTTGGACTACTTTATATGGGTTAATATGTTGGAGTACTATTTTGAAAGACAGGACCTTGATCCTTATGAGAAGATGACAATGACAAGGACGGCACTGATCGGTGATGTTCAACACTGGTGGTCGAATCTGGAGTACCACTTCATGTACACATGGGAGCATATGAAGAAGAAATTACAACGTCGTTTTGTACCTTCACCACCCACAATCACAAGCGAGGTGCAATCTAAGGTAACTAAAAATGCTGACATTGTTTTGGCTCCTACTCCATCTCCAGATACCGTCGAGACGCTTGAAGAAATGAACGATGATCTAGCGCATCTTATAGAGGAGAAGCTTGAGGTACCTACAGTATCTGATGAGGACGATAATGAAAAAGGTACTGATTTAGTGCTACAGCAAGACATAGAACAACCCTGTGAGTATATACCTACTGTAGTGGTGCAATCTTTTGATATTCCTTGTGTTGACTTGAACGAACCATGTGCTGATCTGAATTCTCATAATTTTGCACATGTTGAATTAATTACACATAAGGAAGTATTGGATAGAATATCCCCTGCTGAAGCTTTGTGTTATATCATGCTTAATGATCCCATTAGTTTGGAATGTGCTATGGAAAAATTTTCTAAAATTCCATATCTAAATTCTCCTTCTAGCACCTACACTTACTGTTTTAAGTTAATTGGAGATTATGGTGTAGACAATCAATTTTTTGTATATTGCATATGCATAACTTGTGATCACATGGATGAATTGAAGCTTACTATTTTGGACAACAATTATTGTGTGCTGAATCTTGTTCAATATGAGAGTAAAATAAAATTTAGTGCTCATCCTATGCCTATGTGTTCACCTTTTATTGCACCATCTAGTATGGACAATCTGAATTAAGATGTTGAATTATGGAAGAACTTACAAATATTTTCACCATTGCTAGATGAATTTGCTATTGCGCGATTGAAATCTGATTATATGGATGAACTTTGTTTGATTCCAAAAGTTGTAGATTTGCCCATATGTGCTACCACTGCAAGTTTACAACTTCAAATAGTTGAATTGCACAAATACTTCACTTATATTTGCAAAACTGGTTGCAATAATTGCTATGTGAGAAATTTTGTTTTGCTCATTAACATATATGATTATTCTTGAGGTAATAATACAATGATATTTTATGATCGCTGCTGTCGTCTAACATTAATTGTGCAACAACGAAGAACCGTTAAAACAGATGACATATACATATACCATGCATACGCTTTGTCTTCTTTGTTACCCTATTTTCAGCTTATCAAAAGCCGAGGACGGCTTTGTTTTCAAGAAAGGGAGGATGATGAGGACATGACCCCTATGGATACAACTATATTTGCTATGCTTACTGTTCCAAGTATAAGAGCTCGTACGCTTCACTTAAATTATCAGGTGAGCTTGTTTTTAGGAGTGCCTTTATATTATATGAACTATATGATGCTACCTAATGATGAAATATATATATGTGCAGTGCCATGTCACTTTTGGTCCAAGACAACCAAGCAGTTCGAGCCGGACCCGTTTTGGAATCGGTTCGGCCTCGGAATCGATCGACAAAGACCAACTTAAAACGGACATAACTTTCACATACGGAGTCCGTTAGAGGTCCACGAGTACTTGATTGAAATCTTATTTCGTTCTCTTTCCAACGGATCTAGCCTCACCTCCAAATTCCTTCTGGGCTGATCGTAATCATCAAAAGAAGACGTCATATCACTTGTTTGGGCCAATTTGGGCTTTGTAATCATACTGAACTTGGCTCATCTGTCGACGGCCCACCTAGGGGCGTGGTTACTGTTCACATGAACAGTACCCACGAGTTTTAGTCCCGCCCCTCTATTTCTTTTAGATTTGTGGCTCCTCATCCCCTATATAAGGTGGCCACACCCCCTCTAGTTTTCTTGGATTTTGTTTAGTTAAAAGTTAGCTTCATAGCAACTTCGTGTGTTGGCTTGTGTCGACTAAACCAACCATAATACCGCTTCAGAATCCCAACTCAATTAAATATTTCAATCCTATTTGCAATTTCAGATTGCTTATTATCTTGTTCTTGCGTGCTTCTTCGGTGTATGCAGGAGTCGACCTTCGTGGTCAGGTCAACTGGGTATTCGTGCACGGTTGATAACGACTTGTCAATCAGTTCAGCGATTGCGTGGTTTCGAGCCTTGCGTGTTCGTAGCCAGGATCGTGAGAGTTGAGCGACACCTACCGGACTTATCGTTCTCACTGAAAGATCGGGCCAACAAATCAGACCTTCGGGTTCATCAGGCCTTGTGGCATTGGGCTGCTTGGCCTACTGTGGGCTGTGGCCTGTGGTGGCTCGGCTGGTGGCCTGGTGCTCAATCAAATGAAATAAGCTAAACGAGTTAAACGAGCTGCTCGCGAGCCAGCTCGAACTCGGCTCGTTAAGAAAACAAGTTTTTTGCCAGCTCGGCTCGGCTCGTTAAGGGACCGAGTTCGAGCCGAGCCGAGCCCTTAACGAGCCGAGCTGGCTCGCGAGTTTTGGGCTTTTTTCCACCCCTTATATCCACCCCCAGAGTGGACTAGTAGAGGCATTAATTAAAAGAATTAAATTTATTGCACGACCGCTTTTGCAGAATTGTAATTTACTGACTACATGTTGGGGACACACAATCCTGCACGCAGCAAATCTCATCAATTTTTGACCATCGACATATAACATATATTCACCTATGCAACTAACGCAAGGGTCAGCACCGAAAATCTCTTATCTTCGCAATTTTGGTTGCAAGGTCTTTGTACCTATACTACCACTGCAGCGAACTACAATGGGTCCTCTCTGAAAGTCAAGGATATACGTTGGTTATGAAATAGCATCCGCAATCATGTATGTGGACCCCACGACTGGAGATTTGCATACAGCCCGTTTCGCTGATAGCATATTTGATGAGGATAGTTTTCCGTTATTAGGGGGATATAATCAACCCCTTGATGAAAAATGACAGGAAATAACGTGGCAAGCCACGGGAATCCATGCATATAACCCGCGCACTAGTGAAGCAAATAGAGAAGTCCAGAAGATAATTGATTTAGAAGCATTAGCGAATCAACTGCCTTACCACTTTAGTGATTTGAAGAGCGTAACCAAGTCGCATGTGCCTGCACACAATGCACCGAAGAGGGTTGAAATACCAAAGAAAATTTAAAGTATCCCTAATCCTGTCCAGAGGCCTCAGAACAAAAGGAAAAAAAACTCTGGCCCCTCCAATCCCAGGTAACCGAGGACGCCTGAAGACAAAGGATAAGAAGGACTTGACACAACCGATCACTAAAGTTCCCCAGAATCAGAAGGGGAGTCAGTTGTGACCTGGCACCAGTATGGAATCTTCAGTAAAAAGCATACCGGATTTGAACATTCCCACGATGGGAGATAGCAGCATGGATGTATGTGCACATATTGGAGCTGAAAAACTAAAGGGCCTTGCCCCACGATTGGAAGCAGCGGTGACTAAACAGAAGCATTAGAAGAATCGCCCTATAAAGAAATAGCTATAAATTATGTGACCACGGGAGAATCAATGAACAGGACAACAACCAATAGCGATATTTATTTTGCAAAAAAAATTATCACAATCATTGATCTTGATTCAAAGCCTGCATCGCTCGCTGAATGTAAGAAAAGATCAGATTGGAAATTTTGAAAGAAGGCAACAGAAGTAGAATTATTATCTCTGAATAAAAGAGAGTGTTTGGGCTTGTAAGCCGCACGCCTCTCTATGTGCACCCCATAGGGCACAAGTGGGTATTTGTTCGAAAGAGCAATGACAATAATGAAGTCGTAACACATAAAGCAAGGCTCGTTGCACAAGGTTTCACTCAATGACCACGAGTTGATTATGAACAAACATATTCCCCGATCACAGGCGAAACTACATTTAGATATTTAATCTCAATAGCAGTAAACCTGAATTTAGAAATGAAATTGATGGATGTGGTAATTGCATATCTTTATAGAAACTTGGATTCGGACATTTATATGAAGGTACCTAAAGGTATCCCTGTCCTGAACCAAGATAGAGTAAATAAAAATCTGTATAGTGTGCAACTCAGAAAGTCACTGTACGGACTGAAGCAATAAAACAGAATGTGGTATAATTGCTTAAGCGACATTCTCTGCAAGAAAGGCTACACGAACAATGAAGATTATCCCTGTGTATTATACGACGATCCCAGAATAGATTTTCTATAATCTCAGTATATGTAGATGATCTAAATATCATCGGGACCCTGAAAGATATTAAGAAAGCAAGCTCTTATCTGGAGTCAGAGTTTGAAATGAAAGATTAGGGTAAAACCAAATATGCCTAGGCTTGCAGCTTGAGCATACCCCTGAAGGGATTTTAGTGCATCAGTCAATCTACACTCAGAAGGTGTTAGAAAGGTTTGGCTTTGAAAAGAAACACCCTTCGAAAGTGTCAATGGTCGGAAGGTCCTTGCAGCAGCAAACTATACTAATCCGGACATTGCATTTGCCATAAATCTACTAGCAAGATATAGTGCCGAACCTACAAAAAGGCTATGGCAGGGAATGAAGAATATCTTCCGATACCTCTAAGGATGCAAAGATCTTGGACTGTTCTATAGAAAGAACCAAGACCTAACTATGACTGGCTATGCAAATACCGAGTACCTGTCAAACCCGCATACAGCTAAGTCACAAACGGGCTATGTATTCCTGTGTGGTGGAACTACAATTTTATGAAAATCGTCTAAGCAAAGTCTTGTATCAACTTTGATGAATCACTCAGAAATCATAGCACTGTACGAGGCCTCGCGAGGATGTTCTTGGCTTCGACGAATAATTCACCACATCCAGCGGTTCTATGGATTTAATACCGCACAGACTCCTACTGTTATCTATAAAGATAGTGCAGCTTGTGTTGCACAAGTGCAGATGGGTTATGTGAAGAGTCAACTCACAAAGCATATCAACCCCAAGTTCTTCTAAGCTCATGAATTGCAAAAGATGAACGAAATTAAAGTACTGCATACTAAGTCATGTGAAAATCTTGCAGATTTATTCACTAAGTCACTTCCAGCATCTAGCTTTGAAAGGTGTATACGTGGAATTGGAATGATGAAACTTGGAGAGATGCAGAATTCGGGGAGAATCTTCACGAACTCATTATTGAAACTTGATCACGAAGATCGAATACCCAAAGAATAAATCCTAGAGATTAAATGAATTTGGGTGGATTATACTCTTTTTCCCTTGACGAGTTTTCCTGAAGTTTTGAGGTTAAGGTTTTTAATGAGGCAATTAGTGTAGCATAGTAGAACATGTTTCATATACTCTTTATCTAAATTTTTTCCACTGGATTTTTATAGAGTTTTGATAAGACATGAACATGACGGATGAGTGCCCAAGTGGGAGTGTTAAGAAACTGGACCCAGGCCAGGTAGGCCTGGGCTGTGGTGGAGTGCTCATCTATCGAGTAGCCTATATAAAGGAGGGGGACTCAAACTATTGTATTACAGTTTTACAAAAGAGCAATAAAGAAAAGTCAGAAGTCCTCTCATATCTCTGTGTTCAATCTACTATTATGTTCTTGTGTTGTTCTTACGATTCTAAGTTTTTCTACGAGGTAATCGCTCGGACTAGACTTGCCAGCGACGGGTCATCAACACGATTCTCCGTGACCAACCAAACCAGCCAGTTTCTTTTCCTTAGGACACGGCTAGAGAACCGTATACCCGTCAAACTTTCAGATTTTGAGTCCTTTGTTTCAATAACTTCAAGCCAAAAGTTGCAAATAAGTTTCAAAAACGTGAGTTTCAAATTTCATAAATTCGTGTGAGTTTTGAGCAAGTTTCAAGTTTCGACAAACGAGTTTCAAGCAAGTTTAAAAAATTCAAGTGAGTTTCAAGCCAGTTTCGGGCAAGTTTCACCCAACTTTCAAAAATTCAAGTGAGTTTCAAGGAAGTTTTACCAAAGCTTAAAAATTCAAGTGAGTTTCTATTGGACCTAAATAGCGACTAGAGGCTGGAAGACCCAATTTGGTAAAGAGATCACTCTACTTATCTTTAGAGTGAAGGAAGGAACCCCACAAAACTCAAGTTCTTAACTGGCTAGAGTCTCTAAGTTGATATAGTCCCTTCATTAGTTTTATTTTTCAACCTTGTAATTTCATTTATAAAAATAATATATTCCGTCGAGGCCTCTCCTACATTTCCTTTCAAAAAAATAGGAGCCACCTCTTTTTCACGTCTGGTATTCAATTTCTTTTTTTTACTCCAATAGCTTTGAAAGTTATGAAGATCAAAAGCTTAAGATTATAGCGGAAGTCTTGAGTTGAAGCCGAGAAACCCCGAGCACAAACACTCGCGGTTGGTCTGACCACTAAGCCAATTCGGTTTGACCATGCCGGTCTAACCGCCGACTGAAACAGCAGCCTGTATGATCCACAAAACAACCTAACTTTTGATCACGCGACCTAAATCCTCTGAGATTTCAAACAAAGCTCAACAAGAAGGTCAGAAACCTATTCCAATCGAAGATCGAGGTGATCATCACCAAGGTTCCACAGATTTCTTGATTGAGAGCAAGAAGGTTCAAAACCAGGGGAAAACATAATATTTATCTAAAGGCTTGCTGACGTGTGGAAGATAGTCCAGATCACCTTAGATCAGATCTCACAAGTCCTGGCAAGCTAGATCACAGCAGGAGAACAAGTTAAAACACCTAAAACACAAAAAAAAAACCTCAAAGACACCAAAGAGAGAGTAAGAACAAGAGAAAACCCATCTTGAGATAAACTTACTTGGATTGATTAGAGGGGTTGTAGGTGTACAACCACTCTAACATGGAGGACAAAGGTCACTCATGAGCACCTAATCTCACAATCTATCTCTCTCAAACCCTAGCTTTTGCTATTTTCTCCACTTTCTTAAAATCTCAAATTAGGGTTTTCAAGGCTTGGTGTGCAAATCTTGCACGAACCCTTATATAGTGCAAGCTAAGTTTAAATAGAAAACCTTATCGGACACCCGTTAAGCCAACATACAAATGGGTCTACACTCACGCACGCTTCTCAAAAGCATATGACGACCCGGGTCTCCCGAATTCATCTCTTCATGATCTTCTACTTCTCTTGACCTAAACCGACTCTCCTTTACACCATCATGTGTCGTGTTTTCTCCAAGGATACCAACTCGGTATGTTGGTGAAGATACCATAGTACCTCTTCTCGATCCTTCTTCATGACTGAGTTCCATCAACATGAAGCAATCTCATACTTCGTCACGCGTAGGTCATCGATGGCTTTCCACAAGTGGTAGTTGGTGGTGATGTCGAAGAAGTTGGACACTCTAGCCACATAGCGGTGCACACAACGGCCGAAGGTCGGGGAGTTACTGGTGACGCTGATGCAGACGGTGTCGAAGAAGCTCCTTTGGTCCAGGAAGCTAGTGGTATTGTTGACGAAGGTGTGGAGATCGAAGCCCAAGTTCAAAGGATGACGCTCGAAGAACGGGACTATCAGGCATTGTTAGAAGCTGAAGGTTGGATGGCGAGGATGGTGGGCAACAGCAGGCAGTTCCTTTCGAGTGGAACACGTACCAATTCAACATCCTTGTCGTGGATGAAGGATCCTGTGTACCGTGGGAGTACCTCCAGAATGAGTTCAGGCAAGGAGCCATGTACAAATGCAAGGAGACGGTCCAAGAAGCTGTTAAATTATCGACCTCATCACTGCAGCGCACATTCATGGTAGTGAAGTCTAACGCAAGGTGCTACGATTGAAGTGCGAGATAGCGGGGTACTCTTGGTGAGTGCACACATTCCGACCTAAGTGGGACACTTACTGGTAATGCGTTATAGTAATTGCTTGATGAGGATAATTATCATATTATGAAATTGATGTGATAGCAACATCAGATTAGTGATTTTGTTCAGTTTTTATTTAACTGGTTACTAATTGGCTAATCTGATAATAGAGCATTTCTATACACTGTTTGTTGAATGACCTTCTGATAACTGAAAGTATAAAACTACTGTTTTAGAAGTTATTTCTTGACATTCCAGTGAACCATTCTTTGAGCTCAAAAGTCTAATTTATTGTTATAACATTTAATTGATAAAGAATATTGACAAGTATCAAGAAGACCAAGATTACATCTTGTGCAACTCTATATCTAAAAGCAATCATAAACATTCAAAAATAAGCAATATGTTGTTTTCATATGGTTGATTATCTTATCTTTTGAGCACTTTATCATGGTTAATTGACTTACAGAAATTACATGTTTATATGACTTGAAGGATTCACATGCTTATATGTCAATTGTGTCATTTAATTGGTGTTGGAAATATACTTTATTCATAATTAATTTTGCAATACAAAACAATATCACAGAAGGCAAAATTTGCTATTCCATTCCAAAACAAGATCAAATGAGTCAAAAACTACTACAACATCTCTTCACTTGTCTCTCGCCATTCACCTATGTCTGTGTAACCATGTTCATACCGGTAAGTTCTCCTCCCTTGTGTCTCAGGTACATCCTACCATTGCATTCCGGATCTCTTCTCTATAAAGTCTCCAAGCAGTGGCTTCGTAGTCCCTTGTTACCTAACTCAAGGCCTGAATTCAGCTAGCCAGCTCGCTCCTTGGGCGTTCATCCTAAACGTGCAGGTGAATCACGGCCTACTTCATCGAACCTGACATACTAAAGTATGTGATTTGCTTCATGTCAATCCCCCAAGTGCTTGTAGAATCCTCATAAACCACGGCCTCAGAAGTAATAGCAGTAGAACTGAACTTGAAGTTATTAATTACAAACATGTAATTGTCTTTAAACCCAGCAAGAATACTAAGCAACTTATGTAGTGATACGGGGTCGCTCGATCTTCTCGACATAGAATCAAGATACTCACGTGTAGCCTCTCTAAACATAGTGATCATTTGTTGCTAATGCAAGAACAAACACTCTTTAATTCACGAGAACACACGCGTCAGACTTCACAACCACCAAGCGAAGCCCTATCGCGCTCCCAATTCCCAGTGAAAAGGTCGAACAATCTTGATTTATATGAACTCTCAATTTCCCCTCAGGATGAATTCAGTCACCATGGAAGAACTCTCAAGCAAAGCAATCTATTATCTCAAAATACCTGGTCTGACCAATACAAGGGAAAAGCAATGGTACTTATGGCTCTCTCCACAAGTCATGCACGACTAGGGTTGGCTGGGTTGATGTCGCCCAAACCAACCGAGTCGTTTTCCACACCTCAGACTTTCCTTTCATGCACACGGGCTTTGGACTTGGACCATGTGCGTCACACGGACCCATCTAAAAGGTGTTCAAACTTTTAACTAATACATGGCCACACGAATGCACATGATGGAATTGGTCGTGATACTTGGCATGTAGGCCACCTAATCTCTGTCTTTATCCTTGCACTAAACAGCATGCAAGCATCCACTCCACGTCCCATCAGCAATGTGCAGTAGCACGGCTTGCTCTAGTTGACGACTTTCGTTCACGACAAACGTCACGCGTACAACCATCCTTTTCCTCACGTATAAAGCTGAGAATACACTAAGTATTTACATCAGGTAGCAACCAAGTCTCATTAATAGAAGAAAGTTCATTAAGTAACAAATTCACCTGTTGATTTAAAAAGCTTGGCTCGTGCCCCAGTCATTGAACCTTTTGGTGCTTTATGAACACTTGGAGATATGGTTGTATGGATGTCCTCATCATCCTCCCCCTCTTAAAAAGGAGTCATCCTCGACTCTGTATCGTCTTTCCCAAAGAATGGTAACAAATCAGTAGCATTAAAAGTTGTACTTACACCATAATCATCTCCCGAAAGCTCTATCTTGTATGTATTATCATTGATCTTAGCAAGTACTTTGAAAGAACCATCACCACGGGGCATTAATTTTGACTTACGCTTCTCCAGAAAGCGTTCTTTGCAAAGGTGTACCCACACTAAGTCACCTGGTTCAAATAGCAATTTCTTTCTAGACTTGTTAGCCTTAGAAGCATAAGCATGTACCTTGTTTTCAATTACATCTTTAGTCTTTTCATGGAGCTTTTTCACAAAATTAACAAGCGTCGAAGCCTCCATATTAACACGTTCTTGTAATGGAAGTGACATCAAATCAAGTGGTGTTATCAGTTTGAAGCCATACACCACCCCAAATAGACACAATTGAGTAGTAGAATGCACCGCCCTATTACATGCAAATTCAACATGCGGTAGACAAACCTCCCACTCTTTTAAGTTCTTTTTATCAGTGTCCTCAGCAACATTGAGAGTGTACGATTCACCACCTCCGTTTGTCCATCGGTTTGTAGGTGACAAGTTGTCCAAAATAGCAACTTTGTCCCAAGCTTGGCCCACAAAGTTTCCAAAAGCAGCTCATAAACTTGATGTCACGATCTGAAATAATAGATTTTGGCATGCCATGCAATCTCACTATTTCCCTGAAAAACAAGTCAGCTACATGCGATACATCGTCATTCTTATGACAAGAAATAAAATGAGCCATCTTAGAGAACCTATCCACAAGTACAAAAATAGAATCCCTCCCCCTCTTAGTCCTAGGCAATTCCAACACAAAATCCATGCTAATATCTTCCCAATGTGCACTAGGAACTGGAAGTGGAGTATACAAACCATGTGGATTAAGTTTTGATTTAGCTTTATGGCATGTGATACATCGTTGAACAAACCTCTTGACGTCATGTCACATCCTGGGCCAATAGAAGTGATCGGCCAGCATCATGCATATTTTCTCTCTCCCAAAATGTCTCATCAATCCACCTACATGAGATTCCTACAACAATAACAAACGCACGGACGAATCTGGAACACATAGTTTATTAGCACGAAAGAGAAACCCATCATGAATATGGTATTTATCATATCTTTTTCCATCTTTGCATTTATAATATGGTGCTGAAAATTTACGGTCGGAAGCATATAAATCTTTCAAACTCTCTAATCTAGGTATCTTTACTTCCAACTGAGTTAAAAGCATATTCTTTCAAGATAATGCATTAGCTACCACATTCTCTTTGTCTTTCTTGTATTTAACAATGTATGGAAAAGTTTCAATGAATTCAACTCACCTAGCATGTCTACGATTCAGTTTAGCTTGTTCTTTCAAATATTTCAAAGCTTCATGATCAAAATGAATGATAAATTCTCTTGGTCAAAGATAATGTTGCAAAGTCTCCAAAACACGCACAAGAGCATATAATTGTCATAAACAGGATAATTCAATTGTGCACCGCTAAGTTTCTCACTAAAATATGCAACATGTTTTCTTTCTTGCACCAAAACATCACCAATACCTATTCCACTAGTATCATACTCAATCTCAAAAGTTTTAGTGAAATCAGGTAAAACAAGCAATGGTGCTTCAGTTAAACATCTTTTTAATTCAGTAAAGGCTTTATCTTGTGATTCTCCTCGTTCAAAAGCAATGCTCTTTTTAGTTAATTCATTTAATGGGGGCGGCAATGGTGCTAAAATATTTCACAAAACGTCGATAAAAACCAGCAAGCCCATGAAAGCTATGAATTTGACTAATATTGACAGGAGTAGGTCAATTTCGAATATCTTGAATTTTAGATTCATCTACTTCAATTCTATGAGCTGAAATAACATAGCCTAAGAACACCACTTTCTTAAGATTAGCATACAATTGTTCAGCTCTTAGCACTTCTAGCACTTGTCTAATGTGTTTAACATGTTCTTTCAAGGAGCGGCTATATATCAAAATGTCATCAAAATAGACTACCATAAATTTTCCAATAAAGTGTCTCAAAACATGGTTAATTAAACGCATAAATGTACTAGGAGCATTAGATAAACCAAAAGGCATCACTAACCATTCATACAAGCCAAATTTTGTTTTAAAAGCAGTTTTCCATTCATCACTATATTTCATTCGTATTTGATGATATCCACTACGCAAATGAATCTTAGAAAAGATAGTAGAGCCACTTAATTCATCAAGAATATTATCTAACCTAGGAATAGGATGGTGATAACAAATGGTAATATTGTTAATAGCTCTACAGTCTACGCACATTCTCCATGTACCATATTTCTTAGGAACAAGAATGACCGGAATGGCATAAGGACTAAGACTTTCGCGTACATACCCTTTATCCATGAGTGTTTGCACTTGCCGCTGAATTTTTTTGTCTCCTCTGGGTTTGTGCGGTACGGCGGTCGGTTGGGAAGTGGAGCTCCTTGTACCAAGTCAATTTGATATTCAATGCCTCGAATGGGTGGTAGACCAGCGGGTACTTCCTTCAGAAAGACATCCTCATATGCTGCAAAACTTGAGAAACCACACTAGAAAGAGAGGTTAAGTCATTAGTAGTAAGTAAAACATCTTTGTACAGCAAAACAAAGTGCATCAAAGTGGGACACCTCTCATCTCTCTTAAATCAGATTTAGTGACTACCATAACTAACTTTTTCTCTCCCTCATTCGTTCGTTTGTCACTCATGTGTAGCTTGTGGCTCTCACTCACCTTTTGTGGAATCATACTCTTTTGCTTCTTCCCTCTCTCACTCTCTACTTTCACCTCAATCTTTTGCATGTTTTCATGTACTATTTCAGAAGGAGTTAATGGTCATAGCACTATTTCTTTATTGTTCCACATGAACTTGTATTGATTAGTTCTCCCATCATGAATCACAGAACGATCATATTGCCATGGTCTACCTAATAGCAAGTGACATACTTCCATGGACACCACACCACATTCTATAGTATCATGATAAGAACCAATCTGAAAGCTAACATTAACTGTATACCCAATATTCTTGGACCCATCATTGTTTAACCATTGAATTCGATATGGATGTGGATGTTTCTTATATTTCAAACCAAGTTTAGAACATAGCGCTTTACTAGCTAAATTACAGCAACTACCACCATCAATAATAACCTTGCAACACTTGCTATCTTTACTCGCCTGATCTCTTGTTTGAAAAAGATTGCAGCGCTGCTCATGAGTTTTGCTTGCACACTCAACACCGTCGGTGTACACACAATGATAGGACAAGCCTCGGGGTCACAAAAACCATCTTCACGCACCTCCTCCCCTTGTCTTCCCTTACGTACATCTCCAAATCTTTCAAAATCAGCAAGGGCCTCACCTTCCTCCTCGCTAGTAGAGTCATACTCTCCATTCTCTAAAAGCAACATAACATTATTATTTGGATAATCATTTTGCATATGATCTCGTCCAAGGCATTTCAAGCATTGGATGGCACTACTTCTTGCTGTAGAACCCACTGAAGACGAGGTAGAAAGTTCTGGACTCTTCTTCGCAATGGGTGTTGTTGCATTTTTTTCGCCTGATGCAGCACCGGTACTAGGAGCAAAACTTCCACTAGATTGATTAGTTTTAAAAGAATTGAAACAGGATATGGGTTTATTTCCTATAGGTGCTGAACGGGGTGTGTATCATGATGTTCTGGTTGCTCTCATATATTGTTGCACTTGCCTTTCAGCCTTGGTTGCTTGATGCACCAACTCCACCTTGTTATTATAGGGCTGAAATTCGGTGATGCGCTTGATGGGAGGATGCAAACCAACAAGGAAGCGAGCCATTGTTTGTTCTTCTTGCTCAAATATATTAGCTCAAATCATAGCTATCTCCATCTTTTTATAATAGTCCTCTACCATGAGAGTTCCTTGCTTCATTTACTGTAATTTATCAAATAAATCACGTTTGTAATATTTAGGAACAAACCACGCTCTCATGTGATACTTCATCTCTTCCTATGTAGTGATGGGAGGTTCGTCGTACTCTCTCTCCTTTGATTTTGAACTTGTTCCCACCATATGAGCACATATTTGTCAAATTCAAGTGTAGCCATGTGTATTTTCTTCGTCTCAGAGTAGTTGTGCATACAGAATGCCTTGTCCACCTTGAGCTCCCAAGTGAAGTAATCTTCGGGATTATGTGTACCTAAAAATATTGGTATAATAAATTTAAGCTTACCAGATTTCTCTTCATCGGGTCGTTCGTTGCCGTGGCGGTGTCGGCGGGATTTCCTCCGGACGAATTTTCAGCTGAAGATGACCTGACTTCAAATCTATCTTCGAGAACACCCCTGTAAGCATCTAGGCCCCTAATTCGTGTTTTGGTGATTAATAATTACTTAATCATCGTAACTAACTCTTTTGTATAGCATATGTTCAAGTTAGGTCTTGATGGTGGTTTGGATTTGTGGGCCAAGTATTGACCCTAAATAGACATTGAAGGCAAAGCATGGAATGTGTTGAAGATTAAGGACTTTGTGTTTTACAAATGATCCAAGTGGTTCTCGGTGACCTTCTAAGGAGGAGCTTGTGGAAGGAACCGGGAAGGTTGTGAAGATTCGAAGTCCACCCATCCGGAGAGGAGAAGGACTACCACAACTGGAAGGCTTGATACCATGCTTGGTTTCAAGTCGGAGCAATACTCTTGTGAGAGTGCTCCAACAAGGAGTAGGGGAGATCGCTGAATCTCTGAGACCTCGGTAAAAAATTGGTTGTGTCTCTTGTCTCTTTTTACATTTACACATTTACTTTCTTGCTTTTATAAACTTCTCTAGAATTGTGTAGGAGTTATTTGTTCACACTAGAATCCATAGACACATAGGTTGGGTTAGAACTTCTTAGATTTTAAATTGTCCATTAGCAAAAAGAATCCCATTCACCCCCTTTTGGGCATCCGATCCACTTGTTCATCTTGGTTTGCCAGTTGTGGGTCTGAACCATCTGCATAAATCTTCCCAGGTTTAATAGACGAGAAGAAGAAAGTATAATAGATGAGAGAGAAAAGCACAAGAGAAGAGAGAGAACAAGGGAGAAAAGATAGAGCCATCAAACTGGGGCAAGTCGGTTAAACCCAAAGAACGAATAGCCAGAAAGCTATTAAGAGGCAACAAAACTCAAGCCAAAGGTCCTATTACTCGGACTACACGATACTAAAGCTAAGAAAGCAACTTACTAAAGCACTTCTAATATAACTTATATGGGTGGTCGACTTGAAGCAAGGCTCGGTCCTATATGGATTATTGAGGTGGGAATGATCAGTTTGAATTCAAAAATAGAGTTTCAGAAGGGATAAGATACAAGGACTTATGGATGATATGGGGAAAGACTAGAATAAGATGAGAGGGGAACAGAGTAAGATGAGAGAAGAATAATTACTCATGTTATCTGTTGGTTTAATTTATAAAATAAATTTTGAAGTCTTTGGCTAACACGACTATGCTAACTGTGGTTGCGTCCTACAGTCGATATGGCTCTGATACCACCTCTGTCGGGACCCCAGGTATGCAACCCCGAGACCCTCTCTGCATTCTGAACTAGTCCCAGATCAGCAGCTAGCTCGCACAGTTACAACATAGATAAAATCGTATCCATACAACAGAACGACTAAAGAAGCAGATAAAACAATATTACTTAGTAGCAAAAGGACCTTATGGTCAAGTCTTACAAGGTTTGCCACGCAGTGCTCATGACAACATACAACTTGCAACGGAAACCAAAACAACTCATGGAGGCCATTCGACATGCCCACAGGCAATCGAGTGGAGGACGCGGCCTAGCTCGCATGGTCTTCGAAGTAGTTGTCTTCGTAGAGCTCGGTGCTCCCTCGGTCTTCTTCGACGACTAATCAACAAAGGGCGTAAAGCCGTGAGTACATAAAGTGCTCAGCAAGTCGTAGGGAGCAGTATGCAAATAGTATTCATGCAAGGCTTGACAATGATAGCTTTATGTTTAATTTGCGGAAAGCAGGATTGACATTAGGTACAAGGAATAATTCAGAATCTGCCCCACTGAATAGATGGATTTCATATTTTGCCCCCCTATGTGTCTATGACATGTGGGTCATAGACCCACATGTCATAGACACATGGGGGGCAAAATCTGAAATCCATCTATCTCATGAGGGCAAATCCTGAAATCCCCCTAGGTACAATAAGTAGATTGCATAGCACATTTTGAAAGATTAATATATAAGTAATCGAATTTCTTTGAAACAACTCGTGAACACCCCCTGTTCACTTCCTAAACCACTCGTAGCCAACCACGACAATATTTTTGAGAAAATCTACCCCTCGTGTGAAATCACAGACATTGTCCATAATCGGGGACACAGCTATTCGAATAGTTTTATACTCTACAGAGGTTGTACAGCTTGACCCACAAAAGATAATCATCTTATACTATCCGCTCACACACTTCTAAGGTGTGCGACTAAGAGATTATCACAAGGCCTACAAAGCTTCGTTTTGACTTGGTTCTGCTCGCTAAGGTTTCGCCTTCCTAGCCCCCTTTTGCACATTTCTATCACCAACACAGAACCAACTCAAAACCTTGCTAATTTGTTAGTCAGATCTACTCCATAAATGGACTTGTGGTTACACAGAATTGCCCAGATCAATGGCGCACAAAGTTAAGTCCTTAGAGACTACTCAGGCGAAACATCCTCATCCTAATGTGCTTCTTACACCCCCTTTACTATACGATCATTCGCCTGATAATGAAAATCATTTGGTTCAACCCCGACCAAATGACAACCATTGCCATGGCCTAACAAATAACAACAGTGGCCGCACCACAACTCCATAAGTCATTAAGTCAATTTAACATCTTTGAATCATGACCGAAAGACATCGCAACTAAAGCATGACTAAGCATAGCACGCACCCACGTTGGTATCACAATAATGTCCAACTAAGATTACCTAACTTATGGTGTCCAAGGGTACATGTCAACATGTCGATCTCAGATATTCAAGGAGTTATACTGCCAAGTAGGTATTAACTACTCCCGAAACTATTTTTATAAACTTAGTAATGCAGTTTGATATAAAATAAAATAGTTTTATAAAATGGGAACGACATGATCGAAGGTCCACGACCTGCCTTTGTTAGAGAGTTGACATGCTTCGGTCATAGTTGTCGGCTCCAAGAACTCTTTAGAAACATCGAAATCTATAGGTATGAAAAGAGCTGAATAAGTAAATCAACTCCAAATGAAATCAAAAAAGAACCAAACTAGAACCAAAATAAAGATATTGAATTTAGATGGATTTAGAAATTGAATCACTCTAATCAGAGCTCGAACGAAGAAGAACGAGCTCTCGGAAGGAGGTTCAGCTGGTCGGAAGATAGGATATGACTATTCAACATGGTCGTAATGGGGGGTACGAGAGAACAGGGCACGAGGAGCTTACTAAGACCGAGGCAGAGACTAGAGGAGGAGGTTGGAGGAGGTTGAAGGCGGCGAATGTCGGTTGAAGACGGCGCGAGCTCCAGCGAACTATTCGACGACGAGAAGATCGAAGACAGCGCGAGCGCTCTGGGTAGGCCGTAATCTTGCGAAGCCAATGGCGAAGACCACGTCAGCGGAGAAGGTCTGGCGGTGGTGGCGAGAGGCAACAACGCTAACTCCAGTCGGCGGTTGCAAAACTTGAAGCACGGCAAAACGGGGCGAGAGAGAAAGAGAGTTGAGGGGAAAACAAGAGGGCAAGGCTCCTTGGGTGCTCCATCTATAGACGAAGGAGGGGGAAATCGGGCGACAAGATGGAGTGGCAGGATTCACGGCGGTGCGGTAGGGACAACAGCATTTAATGTGCACGGCGCGGCGGAGACAATGGTATTTAAAGCGCACGTCGCTGAGGAAAAAGAGGGATGAAAGAGAAGGTGAGCAGGGGGCTGATAGGTGGGACTAGTCGAGACTGAGAGGGTGGTCGAAACCAAGAGGTGATCGAAACCAAGAGGGTGGTCGAAAACGAGAGGCGGTCAAAACCAAGAGGGTGGTCGAAACCGAGAGGCGATCGAAACCAAGATGGTGGTCGGGGGAAAAATGAACAGGTCGATGGAATTCAGAACAAATAGAGAAAAGGGATTTTAAATACCAACGAACTACAATAAACTCAAAACAAACCAAATTCGAATTAGTTGAAGTTTGATTAATTCATGTTAAACCGCTTTCAATTTTGGAAATCCCAGGTTAAGCTTTACCAATTCAACAAAACCAAATGGTTATTTTTATTTTAAAATTTTTAAAAAACCCTGAAAATTGGGACGTCACAGGGCTGATCCAAAAGTTTTAAGTGAAATATATGAACGCACACGCAAAGATCAATGTGACTCAATGTAAACAAAGGAATGAACTAGTGAGATGCAATCTGAAATTAAGATAAAAACTAGCTCGTTTTGCACCAAGTACTAGGAGAGACGCTAGCCAACTACAATAATAGGAAATGTAAGGGCACAAGATTGCTCAAAGAAATTAAATACACAATTTAGAATTTATGAACTAAGACTATCCTTTTCCCAAGTTTCGTCCAATATTTTCTTCTTTTCTTTTCTTTCTTCTTTTCTTTTCTTTTTTACTTCATAGCCACGACTTCTTTTTTTGACATGTGGCTTGTCTTTTCTTTTTTTTTTCTTTCTTCTTTTTTTTTTTTGCCGAAACTAGGGTTTAAACTCCTCTTGCACAAGCTCAAATTTTCAGCAAGTATAAATAAATCAATGAACAGCCCCTAAGCAATTATCAAACACTAGTCTCAAAGATGAAGGGAAAAAGATCGGCGAAAATTTTCTGCGCACTATTCACAGCCCGGTGTTGTACTGTAGCAACCTTGGGACACCGTAGAGATTCGCGCACTGTAGCAACCGCGAATTACCGTAGCGCTCCGTGGCACTGTGCAACCTCATAACACTGTAGCGAATCGCACACTGTAGCAGACACGAATTACTGTAGCGTCCCGCGGTATTGTGGCTATTCGAAACACTATAGCAGCCGATGGTAAAAGACATCCATGACTGTCGGGGCTTGCTCCGGGCTATGGTAACAAACGTCCATGTCCGAGCAGGTTATCCCCCACAACGGTGAGCTCCGGGTCGATGGTAAATGACGTCCATGACTTGGGGTCAAACTCATCGGGCGGATTGATGTTAGAGTGTTGTATCGTAAAGGCCTTATGATAATCACTTAGTCGCACACATATGGAAGTGTGTTAGACGGATATTATAAGATGATCATCTCTTGTGGGTAAAGTTGTATAACCTCCTTAGAGTGTAAAACTATTCGAATAGCTATGTCCACGGTCATGGATATGCTGAGTAAAGCCACCCAAAGTTAGATTTTGGTTTTCATTTCAAAAGATTTTATCAAATGATTTTGGATAGCTTATCCAATTAAAAAATTAGGATGTTAGCCATGAGATAGGAGGGTATCCTTCGCCAGAATTGTATGAAGGTTATCTTTCTATAAAACTGTCTTTTAAAACTTGATTTTACTTATAGAATAACTACTTTGGAACTTATTATACATATTTAAAAAGAAAACATTATTTTACGCAAAATCAACCACATAAACTTTCCTTTGATATATCCTTGCATATATTATAATTTTGTTATTAGGTGTAACTTGCAGAGTACATTTATTTGTGCTTACCCTTGCTTAATAAAATATTGTTTAGAGGAGAAGGACTTTGCAACTGCTGAAAATCTCGACGAGTAGGCCGCTACCACAGTCGATTGCCTGTGGCAGATTAGCTAGGCTCTAGTACTTCTTCTTTGTCTTACGTTGTGTTCTTTATTGTTGACTCGTAAGCTTTTCTTGTATTAAACTCTAATAGTTATTAATAAAGTTGTGTGAATTATGTATGTTACCATATTTATTTACTGTATGAGCTAGCTACTGATCATAAGACTAGTTCAGAATACACAGAGTATTTGGGGGTGTTACTTCTGGGTCCGACAAACATGGTATCAGAGCCATATCGACTGTAGGTCATGACATAGTTAGAATGACCGTTAGTTGAAAGACTTCAAAACTTATTTTATAAAAATAAATAAATAAATTATTCTCTCCTCATCTTTGGTCATCTTTCTATTCTTACCTTTCTCATAATATTCTTTTTTACCCTGTTCTTCCTTCACCATTTTATAATGTTAAAAGGATCATCTTCTTTATGAAAATTTCTATAAATGATTAATACGTTTCTTACCATTACATTCAAGACCACAAGACATGAAGCTATCAAGAGAGCATCGTAATGTTGTCAAGTCATCTCGACCATTCAAGGACAATATTTACTCCACCATGGATGACAAAAGCTCACTCATGAGCACTCAATGTCACAATCCATCTCTCTCAAACCCTAAGCTCCTTTATTTTCTTCACTTTTTCAAAATCTCAAATTAGGGTTTTTAATGCTTGGTTGTTCAAATCATGCACCAACCCTTTTGTAGTGGATGCTAGGCTAAGAGAGAAAACTGACATCCTCAATCGTTGTTGACCTCAGTTCTTCTAGCCTAGTCTCAATCATTCTCCTCGTCGATCATAGTTGACTCCAAGTGTCCCTGCACAACAATAGACCAAGAGATCGATTACGGGTATAAGCTCCACGTAACTTGACCCATGTTAGCCAAATACATGCATCATGCAACACCTAAGCACTAAAACCAATGACTTTTGCTAAGTCCAACAAATTCAGCACACCCATTATGCATGAATTCACCCTGGCTAGTCAGAGCGCCATCCCTCAGCCGGTCTGACCTCCAACTCACCGAGGCAGACTGCTTTCCAAATCGGAAAACACCCTCTCTGGGCTTCTCGGCAAAACTCTATCTAACTTCGCGTCTAGTCTCCATTTTCAATGGCACCTGGTACGAACACACCGCCAGCACCTAACAGCGGCCGACACTCCACTAAACTAAGGTTTTTCCCAAACACCTCGACGTTGATGATAATTGTTCAACACTAAGATTAAAACCATACCCGATGATCTCCAAAGTTTCAAGCATGTTTAAAAAATTCGAGTGAGTTTCAACATATATTTTTGTAAATTTTTTTTTAAAAAAAAATGCACACGTTTCAAGGAAGGTTCGAAAAAATAGCAAATTTCAAACCTATTTACTCGAACGTATCGAGGCACCAGCTGCCGCCGGGCTCGCTCGCGACCATGGCCGCAGGCCCGCAACGCTCACTCAACGCCGCGCCTCGGCCATGCCCGCTCGCCCATGCCCACCGCGTTCACTCACGTAGTCGCGGCAGACATGCCCGCTCGCCGATCACCTGCACGCTCATACGGTCATACCCACTACAGCACTCGCTTAACTCCACTGCAACCGCCTGCCGCAACTCTCGCCCCGTCCACCGCTCCTGCTCGTCGCTTGCCTTACGTAGTTACATCGCCGCTCCCGCTCACCGCAACGTGTGCCTGCAGCCACTGCTCGTCTGCTCTAGGGGGCAAATCGGCTGATGAAATCAATGGGAAATGAACCCAGTGGAGCTCAGGGATCATTTCGCGGCCACCGGTGGCGAGTTCACTTACTGATGCCGGTGAATCCCCGGTGTGGAGAGAGAGGAGAGGAGTGGGGAACATTGCGTCGAATGGGGATGAAACCGCATGAGGGAGAGGGATCGAGCGCGTGGCGTGAGCGATAGGAGAGGCATTGGATGCTTGGGACCTGACGGTTGATTGTTGTCCTGTTGGAAACGATCAGACGGTATAGCATGATATATACTTTTCCTTTCGTTAAAGTTAAAAACAAAGAATTAGCTTCGGGTCGTATCATTGACATCTACATCTCCATGTGATTTCAATTTTCTTCGGAAAAAAAATCCTCCGCAATATACCGCGCTTGATTATAAGGATGATGAAATCGTCCGGATGCTCAGGAGAGGGAGGATGGCGGCGGTAAGGATGGCCTTCTACATTATTTGCAGCAATGTTTGCACTGGGACATCGATGAAGTGCCAAGCAGGCCGGATCGACCCATTCAGTGATAATCGAGTTTGGTTTGACCGCAGCACAGTGGCATACACGAACTCTTCTAGCGGGCCATAAATAGCTACCAATATTTTGCCACAGAATAAACTTCCATTCCGTCCCTCTCATTCTCTCAACGCACATGCAGGCATCATTGAGCAATGTTAATCGTAAACAGTCTTCACTGAAGGACAGGACGGTAGCAATGTCAACCGAAAACAGTCTATCAGTTTTCCCAATAAAAAACAGCCATTGAGCAACGTACGAGCACGCATGATTCGAAAATTTCACGTCTGCACGTAGCTGTAGTAAAATCATTTCCGGGGGCAGTGGACAGCGCCAAACTTGTTTATTTTTTGTGCAATGATGACTTGTTCTGGCCAGCGAGCACTGCAGTACATGTGCACAGCACACGTTTGGACTGATACATTGGACGGCCCTGTGCACCACTAACAAATAGCAATTGACTAGGTGCCCCACGTCCATTTGTCATATGGAGCAGGCACTCATTCGCCTTAATTTACTCCATTTCATTTATATTTTTTTTTACTTCACGAGCGAGTGAAACAATTTTCGCTTGAAAGGACAAGCTACCTTGGTTGCATGGAGTGGAGGCTGGAGCTGAAAACCAATAAGCAAACAGCCTGGTTTTGCTACCCCTAGGTCCACCTCAAGATTTCAACCAAAGAAAGGAGAACACCTCATGTTAATTACACACTTTTTTTTTAACCCTGCAACCAAAGGCAGTTAAAATATCACAGCCGGTAGGGTTCTATTTTTAAGTTAACTGAAATTTTCTTCGATGGAACTAAAAAGAACCATTGACTATAATTCCAAAAGAACCAGATTTTGTAAACAACGTAGAGGAAGAATGAAGGGAAAATCCTGCCGAGGCAATCGTATTTGTTTTGGTAGATATGCTATACAAGCATTTGAACCCGCTTGGATCACGTTGAGACAGATAGAAGCAGGACGAAGAGCAATGACACGATATGCGCATCTTGGTAGAAAAATATAGGTACATAGATTTCCCGACAAACCGGTTGCACTAAGACCCACAGAAACACGTATGGGCTCAGGAAAGGGATCCCCGAATAGACCAGTGTGAGAACACCGAGCAATAACATCAAGGGAGTTTACATATAGGGGTGTTCACAGAAAGACGACCAACCAAGTAAATAACTAAAATTTCGTAAGCATAAACCATTTTTATCCATTGGATCAGCATCCAATCATATTGCACGTTAATCTCTATACAAATCCAATTGTCACAAAAATTAACTTGTAATTGAGAAAATTTCAAGCTAGTCAGAAATAGCATATCCGGAAGAAAAGAAAAAATCCAGCGTGCCGCGCGTCTGGGAAGTCACGGGCCATGAATGTGCCCCTCACCGCGCTCATGGTGGACATGATCGTCCTGCCGGCGCGCGACTTCGCCACCAAGCTGGGCGTCCGTTCTACATGTTATTCACATCGTCGTGGATGTTGTTGTCAGCTCGACGCGACGCGCACCGGGGCGCAACGGAGCCGATCCGTCGGCCTGGCTGCGTTTCGATCCATGCATACGAGTTGTCCAGACCGGTGCTCGCTGAGCGGAGCGGTGGTACATACTTAAGCGGCGTACCGAAACAAACATGCATATGTGCATCCAAACGAAAGCTGTGAGGAAGAAGACGCAACATGGGTGACGTGACTAAGCAGCGTGCGAGCCATCATTATCGCACCCGTCAACGTAATTTCAGCGGCTATGATTCGCTAACGGCACGCTCATGCCGTTACAATAGTCGCGGCAGACGATACTCTTCGACATACGGCGGCAAGCCGGACAAACAGGGCAGCGGCAAGCAAAGCAAAAGGAAATATTCGGGGCCATGCGCCCATGCCCATGCATATCGCCATGCATTGCACGCACTGATGCACGCCGTGGCACGGCGCAGCACCAATGGTAAACAAAAAACTTCTCTCTCTCTCTCTCTCTCTAGACGAGACGGGGCAGGACAAATAATACTATACTCCAGTAAAATCAAGGAAGCTAATTAGGGCGCACCATGCACAATCATTACACTTGCACACCGACGGGGCCCAGCGTGCGCAGGGCCGCGGGCAATCGATGGGCCTCTCCTGGTTAGAGGGCCCACCAAGCGCGTGGCCCAATCAGGTGCCGTACGTGTGTTGGTGGGCATCACGGGTGCGAAAGTTTTTCCTTTTTTTGCCGGCGAGAAGCATGGATGAGCCCCATCATTTACCACCCGGAAAAACAAGAGGATATGCAGAGAGGTCCTGGAAATGCAAGGAGCACACCGCTTAGTGCCCGTTTGGAGAACTTTTTTTTATTAAATCATTTTTTTAATTTTATTTTAAAGTTAACCCTCGTAAACTTTATTTCCAATTCTGATCCCTTTGATCACGCCACCACCCGTGGCGTGACAAAACAACACTGTCATGCCACAGGATAAATCTCCAAAATCGCGCTTTTTGTCACGCCAAACAACACTGTCACGCCACTGGTGGTGGCGTGACAAGACTTTGACCAGAAATGGGTTGGCGTGACAGTGTTGTTTTGTCATGTCACGGATGCTGGCGTGACCAAAGGGGTCAGAATTGGAAATAAAGTTTGCGATAGGTTAACTTTAAAATAAAATTAAATAAAGGATTAAATAAAAAAAATCCCGTTTGGAACATAGAACTTCATATAAAATTCTACTGGAAATAGCTTGATTATTTCCTACGGTAATTAGAAAAAATATCGCGTTTTAAATAGATCGAGTTTTACTTGTCTTCTTTGAGGGAGAACTTAATTAGATCATGTTTTTTCTAGATCATGTGAGGAGCGGCGAACGCAGGACTAGTGCAACAAACAAGTTCATACTTTATATAGGAGTGTGGATTTCCTACATACGCATGTGGCTACATGCACTATCTGGACCGTTTAACGTGCTTCGAAATTCGTGCTCGCAGGTTAATGGAAACTAGACCGTGCGTTTCTCTTGGGGACACCAGCAGCCAAGTATGATCAGTTGCCCTAGCTGCCCGCAGCACTAGGACCCGCTAGCTTATTCTGAGCTGCACCTCATGCAATAGGCAATAGACCTATCACCTATAGGATTTGTGAAATTTCATGCTTGTTTTGTATATACGTGTGGACTTCAATCAAAATGAACTGGTTGCTGTCGACCAAGCCAACATATCGTACTATCGTAGAGTAACTAACACGTACTCGAGTAGTTTACGAGTACGACACATGCGTGATCCATGATTCACAGGGCGCTCCAAACAATTCGAGCCGGAAAGTGCGCGACAACGCCCACACGCACTCGACCCTGCATGAACAGTATCATAACAATAGGTAGATTTGAGCCGTCAGTTTCGGGAAGAATGGTTCAGATTAATCTCTACAGTGATGCTACCGTACTCATAAACAGTGCATATGCTACAGTGTTTTGCTACAGTATCTGGGAACAGTGTACGCCTCGATCTTACCCTTTCGTTTTTTATCCGACGGTCCGTGCGTAATATTACAGTACTATTCATCCGTGATATAACTCTATAATGTCAGAGGATACGTTTCCGGGTTCACTTCTTCCACCATCCCCATGCAAAATGCAGGGCACCGCCACTGTGCTTCCCCGGTCTCTGATCGCTTCATCATTGTGTCGCGTGTCTTCTCCCTCTCCTCCCCTCTCATTCCAACGCCCTGCCTGCCCACAGGCTGTGGCCCATGCATGGAGGCGCGACAAGCCTGCTGCCTTTGGAGTGGAAATTCTAGCACCCTCGGTCCGGGTACAACGCCATCATTCGTCGGCTAAACTTCGCCCTGTTTGCCCTAGATAGGTCTACACTTGCTCTATCTTGCTGCATCGGATTTTCTATAGCTCAATCCGCATGAAGCCATTCTACGTACATCTTTTTTTTGCCAAAAAAGTTTGTGATGCGCAAATTGACTGGGGGAGCAGAAAAGTGTTAGAAATGGGGCGTACAAGAGAATTATATGTTGGAAAAATTATGTGTTTTAGACAGGAGCCAAGCCAAGATTGCAACCATATAAAATACATTATTATCTAGCCCTGTGGAGTCAATTCTTATAAAATTTTCATTATTTGCTAGAATTTTGCATAAATTTTCACTTACATTGAATGGTTTGGCAAAAAAAGTTATAGGGTCAATTGTAACGTGGCTCCGCCACTGGTTCTAGACATGAACGGATCCAAGTGAGTCTTAGGGATACATAGGACACTAGGTCCAATTTTATTTTACTTTATTAAAACTCATACACATATATAGGTATGCACCTCGTAATCTAAGCTCATTGACTCCATACACATATAATGATATGTATGGAGGCTAATTGGTTGCTTTCCTTCTAGATCCGCCACTGGTTTCAGAAGTAAATCAACCTTGTTTTGCAGCAGAAAGTTCAAGCATGCATGTAATGATGTGATGAACATAATTAAGCATATTGCTACTTTAATTTGCTAGTAAAATGCTCGCGTTGATCTGTCAATCTCGACGCATAATTAATTAAGCAGTGTTGCCAACGTCCGTTGATTTGGCGAAGGCGTTAACAGAGTCAAAACCCCCAAAAGGGTGAGGCGAGAGAGAGGGAGAGGGACAGGGACAGGGAGAATCGGTGTCACGTCGAAAACCTCGGGCAACTATTGGTAATTTCGCGACTGTCAAATAATTGGTACGACGACAAGCGCTGATGAGAACGAAAGTATGTATTAAAAACGTAAACAGTCAAACTGCCCAATATAGCCTACGCAAGCAGGCTAGCTGCTTGAGTTCATAAACCGTATTAAGATCGACAGCGACCGCCGCCCTGTTCTCGTGTCAACCGTGTGGTTAACGTGCAACACCTCTCGAGTCTCGATGACCCATAGACAGGAAAGCTCGATGTACATCTTGTCTATCAAACTCCAATCCGTACGACATTCATTTTTTTCGTCAACTGAGCCGGGGATGGCTGATAGCTTCGTTTATCTTGGCGTTTTGCACCTCCCTTGTGCTGTCAACGAGTCTACGGTTACGAACTTCAAGAAGAGTGGGTCATAGCATGCATATATAGGCTAATTTTATGGACACATCACACCTCCAACATTGACACGCCCTAAATCAGACACATAACTCTAGGTAGTGCTACGAGGACCCACAAAACATTGAAAAACACGAAATATTTACCTCAAAGAATAAAGAGAGAAAAAAATCAAAAAATTTCTCTACTACATAAAAATTAAAGCCGGTAGTCGTCCGTCTTCTCCACCCTTCCACCCCTGTCCCTCTCTACTGACATGTAGGCCATATTACCAGCAAATCATCTCCTCGCATCGTGCACTCCATGCTCCTCCTATCCCGGCATCGCCTGCAACGCCATCTACGCTTCCTCCTTCTCTCTGCCCTCGCCTCCACTCCGCTCTTTTGCTTTGCTCTGCACGCCTTCGCCCCGTTGCCCGTCGCCGTTTGCATTAGTCAGATCTGGATGGACCTTACTTCCTCCTCTTCGCCCTAGCTTTTCTGCTCTGTTCCACGCACCTTGACGAATTGAGATATATTATATCTATTTTATGTACTATTTAAAAATTAGAGTTGGTGGATGTCCGTCCTCCCTACCCTCCCACCCATGTCCATCTTTACTGACATGTGGGTCACGTTATCAGCAAACTATCTTCTCACATCGTGCGCTCCCTGCTCTTCCTCTCCCGGCAACACCTGTGACGCCGCCTGCGCTTCTTCCTCCTCTCCGTCGTCGCCTTCACTCCCGCTCTTTTGCTCTGCTCCGGCACCTCTGCCCCGTCGCCGCTTCCATGGTCGGATCTGAATGGCTCTCACTTCCTCCTCTCCGCCCCCGCTTTTCTGTTCTGCTCCGCACGTCTTGACAAATTAAGATATATTATATGTACTTAATTGATAAATGATTACATTCATGATATTTTTTATAGTAACACATGGACACTTAACTAGTTAATTTTTTTTTAAAAAAAAATCTAGCCTAGACACGCCAAAAAGAACTTCCGTAAAAAAAAAAAAAAAGTGCGAAAGGAATGAAAGAAAACCACCGCTCATCAGTTTCTCACCCAACTGGGCCCTGGCTGAGGACTATAATGCTAGCACCTAACCCACCCATCCCACTCGGTCCTGGGCTGACCAAAATTATATCGGATGTGCCGCAAGCAAAACAAAAGCCCAACAGCTGAGAACAACAAAACCAGCTGCTGCCAGTCGGGGGCACTGTGCCCGAGTGCCGACGGCACATGCTGGCAGTCGGCGACATTAGCCGACGGCACATGCAGGAGCAGCAGTGCTCTTGCAAGTCTTCCTTCTCGGCGCTCGCTTCGGCCACCAAACTCCGCGGCCCCCGATCCCTTCGCCTCGCGCTGACCCGCTGCCACCGAGACCGAGCTGTCGCGGCACGATGCTCCGCACCGGCGTCACGTACTCACGTTGCACCTAGCGCCACCGCTACCGCTGCAGGCCCGCACGTTCGGTGGACCGGCCCTCGACTCGTGTCAGCACGCGCGTCCATCGGTCCATGATGTGGTATCTCTGCACGGCGGTGGCAGACCGCACGTCCTCCGGTCTTGCCGCCACGCTCTTCATTCGCTCGCCAAAGAAGCTCAAGAAGAATCCGTCGCTGCCTTGCAGGCTAATACTGGGCCGAATTGATGATGGCCTGATGGTTCTGATGCCAGTATGCCACCAGGAAAATGGGGATGGCCTATTCAAAATCTATTGCGCCTAACAAGGCGCTAACGAAATACTGTATATTGGGCCTTTTCTCTTTGTTGTGGCCGGTGCAGCTCATTGTCCTGGGTAGGGCTACTAATGGGTCACAATCTCGTCCAAGTCTAAATAAAATTTGACAAAGGATCTGATCCAAGCCTAGTCCAAATTATGTAAGCCCAAGTCTGATCCAGACCCAAACACAAAATTCAGGCCTTAGCCTGGTCGAGGCTTCGGTGAACACGAAGGATGAGACGAGATCTCCACCTCCCATAACCATATTATCCTAAATAGTAATATGTCTGATAATTTTTATTATCAATAATTTAACATAATCGATGACAATATATGATGATAAAGAAGTACCGATTAAAGTACTTACCAAATGAAGAAAGCCACTCAAAAATACATCTCTAACCTCAATGGCCTAAAAAACAAAATGATTTAAAATTTTCAACTAAAAAATAGTACAATGGTCAAATAAAAGTAAATATATTACCTTTTAGAACCCGTTTCTACATTCTCTTAAGTTCATTTGTGACTTTCTTCGTGATCGCTTGCGATTTGCCTCACGATTTGCAACCAACTAGGCCGGTATTCCAAAAAAAAAAGCCCCTAAGTCATAACCCTACAATTTGATAAGAATCAACAATGGTCATCATATTGAAACCTTAACTCACAAATTTAGCCCATTTGCTTGAAAGAAATTAGAAGAATTGTGAGAAAATTAACAGTACCCTATGTCGATTCATGACTTGATCCTTGCTTGGTGAGGCGATCAATAGCCAACGAAGACCAAGAGACGCAGCGGCGGCAGGTTGCGACTGAGGCCTCCAGGGCTCCAGCAGGCAGCGGCTGAGAGCAAGCAAGCTAGCAAGGGCAGGGCATCAGGAGGGGACACATGTGAGAGGCAAGACGCAACTCGCATGGGGCGATGCGGCTGCGATATGCGTGTGGCTGCTGTGCGCTAGCTTTGTGCCTTTGTGGGCGTAGCTTGGCTGGCCAAGTGCTTCGACCGCACTAACATAGAATTGCTTGCCCATTCTGAGCCAAACTAGGTGTCATCTTGGGCCTAGCTACGAGACTGTGAGCAGCGGAACCACAGGAGGCCTGAAACTTGCATTTTGGGTTGACACGGTGTCCTTTGATTTGTGCTGGGGGTGTTCACATGGGCTATATCGGGTCTAATTTTATTTTACTTTATTAAAACTCATATATGTACATAGATGTACACCCCGTAATATGAACTCATTGATTTTATACACACATGATAATATGTATGGGAACATCTGGTTGTTTTCCTTATAGATCCGCCACTGCGCAGCAGGGCGAAGCGTGGTCGTCTGCAGGTTTGTAGAGCTCGAAGGAGGGGTCGACTGGGATCAGGGACGATGTGGAAGACTGTAGTGTCAACACCATGGCTTGCTCTTCTCTATCTTAGATTAATCGAAGGCTAATTAGCAAAGGAAGGCTTACGAGGAAGAAGAGATCAAGAGATAGCTTAGATGGAATGGAAGGAATTTCTGGCAAATACATCACCTTTTTAACCCGTATTTACAGAAATGACAACGCGTGAGCTGTATTTGCACATATAGCACCGTTGCCGCACGGCCACTGTGCGGCAACACCTCCCCGTGCGCCACATACCGTTGCCGCACAACCGCCATGCGGCAACGCCTTCACTGTCACCACGTGGCCTCCCCAGCCAGTCCACCGCCTCGTCGGTCGTTGCCGCACAGCGGCCGTGCGGCAACGACCCATAGGCCACCACGTGTCTCGACCACCGATTCGGTTGAAATTTGCACGAATTTTAAAATATAACAAATGACTTTAAAAAATTATAAAATTTTATGTGGAGCAAGAATACTGTGTCGGGAGGCTGTGTGCAAAATTTTTTCAAAAATTAAAGTTACTTTTCTATATTTGAAAATTTGTGCAAATTTCAATTGAACCAACGGCCGAGACATGTGGCGGAACGTCGGTCGTTACCGCATGGTGGCTGTGCGGCAACAGCTGACATGGCGGTGGGGCTAGCTAGGGAGGCCACGTGGCAGCGACGGAGGCGTTGCTGCACGACGGCCGTGCGACAACGTTACGTGGCACGCGGGGAGGTGTTGCCGCACGACAGCCGTGCGATAACGGTGCTATATGTGCAAATACATCTTGCGCATGGTCATTTATGCAAATACGGGTTGAAAAGGTGTTGTATCTGCCAAAAAATCAGAACAGAGGAGCACAAGGGAGAGATTATTCTATCACCTTTTAGGCAAAAAAAAGAAGGTTATACGATATTTCAAAAGATGACAATAAGGAGAATGCCACTAAGAGAGCAAAATTTAGCAAAATGTCACTCCAAAAGAGATTTTCTTATATTGATGCCACTCTAGTCTCTTTTGGTACAATTTTGCCACTCTAGCCTTGCTGGTGTTGGAGACCGCCAGCATCTTGCACGACATATGTGGTGTCCGCATGAGCTACCCAACGAATCCCTAGTGCGGCGAGCAACTTAGCCTTAGGGATGGAGCGACGAGTGGACCAAGAGAGATAGAAGAGCCAACTTGCTCATGACGGCGGACGGTTACGGAGCTGATGCTCACCTTTGAGCACCTCCATAGTGTAACATCCCAAAGTTCTGTTACCAAAATAAAATGAATAAATATATTATTTTATTGGATTTTCTAGTTGTCAAATAATTTTATTGATTTTCTGTAATTTAAAATGAGTTTTCTTTGTTAAAAGAAAACAAAAATCAATTATTCAATCTCGTGGTTTCAAAGCCAAAAAGAAAATTTATTGAGTTTTTGGGATTTTATTGGATCCAAAGTGAAATTTTTTTAATTAATTTCTATAATTTCTGGTATTTAAAAAGGGGTTTTCTTATTTTCCAAAACATAAAGTAATTATTGTACAAAAATAAAAACCAAATTTAAATTGGAATTATTTTTATTAAGTCAAAAATAATTCAAGTAATTTTTGTGAATTTTTCTAGATCTTTTGGACTCCATTTGCTATATTCTAAAAACATTTGATTTATTGTTGAATTTGTATTTCGAAAAAAATATATTAAAAAAAATTAAACTTCCCGCTGGTCACCCATCCCAGCATTGCTCCCATGCAAAAACTCACTTAAACTCCAAGCCAATGCATGTGCTACCAGCTTCACTTCTAATTTCTATTGTATACATTCCTTCCTTTCTCTCTCCTATTCATCTTCTTCCCAAAACGTTCTTCTCTGTTGTTTGCTCCAACCGAACCATGCAATCCATGGCAGCGCCGCCCATGGCCACCAACCTCACCGGCGCCACTCCTCACCGGTACTGCCCCCACCGCCGGTCACCTCCACCACCACACCGCCCTCTCCTCTCCTCCCCTTGCTCCTGCCGAGTCCGTCGAGCTCCAAGCAACCATTAATGGCTGCCACCACATCTTTCCTTTTTTTCCCCACTCAATGCATTAAATTTTATTTCGTCTGAAGCGAAACGTCCGCACTAACTTCACGCACGTTACCATTCCATCAATCGGACGTTTCCTCCTTTGCATGCAATCAATTCGGCCGTTTCAATCATTCTTTAATCACACCAGAAATTGTAGCTTCATTTCAGGCGAATTCCCGTCGATTCGGTCCACCTCCACCCCTATATAAGAGAACACCGGGTGCGCATCTCTCATCTCATCCCTCCGACGAAATCTCAGCTCCTCCCTCCCTTTCTCCTCTCCACAGTCGAAGGTTTTCGATCGACGGTCGAATGTCGTTCTTCCACCACTAGCGCCCTCGTCGGTGGAGATCCTCCGTCTTCGTCACCTCCACCGGCATCACGACGTCGTTCTCCACGCGGTGATTCCTCCCTCTTCGCTGGAACCCTGCCGGAGCACCACCTTCTCCATGCGCCATGCTTCAATGTTGCTGTCGGCTGAAAGTTGAAGAAAGGTGAACAGTAATATTTATCTAGTCATGTGACTATTCTTAGTACATACACGTTTTAATCTTCCAAAAATTTGTTCTCTCTCATACAAACTCCAAATCAGTTGATTCTTCTTCCTAAATTCACATAAATTCCTCTACTATTTTTAGTATTTATTTCATAATTTTTAGATTTTATTTATTTTTTGTCATTTATTTTGGTCCATTATTAATCTCTCCTCTGTTCTCTCTCCTCGGTCACTCATTTCCCGAGTTGACCGTGTCGCGGCGTACCCCTCGGCTTTCTCTTCATATCCCTGGAATTCGCCCCTCTATCTCGCCTCAAGCAAAAGTTTTCCGCGAGCGGCCGAACCACCTTCTATCGTCATTTCCGGTGCCGTCTTTGATCCCCCGACGACATCATCCACACCGTTAGCTTCGCATCGCAACGTTCTACGCGGTGCTCCCTTACTTTTCTCCAAAACACCTCGGCTCACCGGTGCTACTATTCATCCGACACTATTTTGTGCGCCGTAGCCCCACCGGACCTTCGCCGGCGACGCGACCACCACCAGTGGGTCCGTCTTGCTCCTGGGGTTCCATTTTTGTAGTTCACTTGCCACCTGTCCTTTCCTCTCATTCGGCATCGCCATTTCTGCATGAGCTACTGTTCACGTTGCATGGCGAGCTACAGTGCCATGCATGAATAGTATTTTATGCATGCATCTCATTTTCTATAATTTCGTTCTCCCTCGTACGAACTCCGATTCTGTCGATTCAGCTCCCTAACTTCATATAAAGTTGATACCTTCCTCCCTGTATTTAATATATATATATATATATATATATATATATATATATATATAGATTTTATTTGGATTTTATTTGAATGTTATTTGAATTCGGATCGTTTACGCGTATAGATTTCGACGACTTCGGACGACCGGATTTCGACATCGTTTGAGAACAACGAGTAAACAAGCAAGACAAGTTATACCCTTGATCATATCGATCCCATTATTTCAAATTATCTATATTCTGTTTTAAATTATTACTGCATGCTTATTTATATCAGTAATTTTAATTCCTGCTTTAAATGTATAGTTATGCCTAAAATCCTTTGTATGGCCAACTTTGATAATTGAAGCAAACATATTGTCACCATAGATAAAACCTAGTTGATACGATAGTATAAACTAGAACATTTTGAGAAAAATCATGCTTAGCCATGCTTATAGACCAAACATGTTTCTTTTGGGAATTTCAGCCAGAAATCGATTGTTGTTTACATGGTATCCATGGCATCGGTATGTTATGGAAGTTTATGACTTTGAAAAATGAAATAAATGAAAATGGTTTGGACTTGGGCAAGTATGGGTCGGGACATGGCTAAATAATTTGCAATGTTTCACCATGGTCATTCCCTACAGATGTAATGGGTAGTCATGTTACGACTTATGTTAGTCCCACCTAGCGCAAGAGGGAGCCCGAACCCGGAGGTCTTTATTCCAAAGGGGGTAGCGAAACCTTAGCGAGGGGTAACTACGGTGGAATGGTGCTTTGTAAAGGCCTTGTCACGTGCTCTAGACCGCTTACCAAAGGTAGTGAGCGGTGGCATAGATATATGCCGGACAAACTAGAGAAGTCTTGTCATTTGGGTAAAGCTGTACAACCTCTGCAGAGTGTAAAACTATTCGAATAGCCGTGTCCACGGTCATGGACATGCTAGCAGAACTGCTCAAAGTTAGATTTTGATTTTTGTTTGAAAATACTTCTTCAAAACTAGTTTATCTAAATGGGAATTGGGCAGGAAGCCATGTGATAGGAGAGTATCTTTCACCATTCATGTGTGAATGTTATCTGACTATAAAATTGAGAATTTATAAAATGAATTTTAGTTATAAAATAACTGTTTTGGAACTTAGTACAAGTATTTAAAGAAAATACTGCTTTATGTAAATCAACCAATAAGCCATCCTTTGTTACATCCATATATGCATGTCATTCTGTTATTTGACGGGTGTAACTTGCGAGCACGAAAGTTGTGCTCATCCTTGCTTATGCAAACAAAATTTCAGAGGAGAAAGACTTTGCTACCGATGTGGATCTCGACGACTAGGCCGCTACCCCAGTCGATTGCCTGTGGCAGATTAACTGGACCCTACTACTTCTTCGTCTTCCGCTGTGTTTATTTTATTGTTGGCTTGTAAGCCTCCTTTGTAATCAACTATGTTGGTATTTATTAATAAATTTGCGATATGAATTTGTTACCATATTTGTTTACTGTGTGAACTAGCGACTGATCATGGGACTAGTTCAGTTATGCACAGAGGATCTGAGATGTTAATCCCGGGTCTGACACATAGCCTCAAACACGGGCGACAAAAGAGCAGCTCGCGAAGGGAGTTGAGGTGGGAGGTGGTGGGGATGAGAGGGTGGTGTCATCCCAAAACAGGCTAGAGTGGCATACATCTGAGCAAAGTCCTTTTGAGTGACAATTTACTATTTTTCTCTTCATCATTCATAATTTACATCCTTTTAATTGGCCTATATCCAATTTTGCCTACCGTTTGTACAAATTTTATGCCCGAAGGCTTGGCTCAAATCCAATCCAAATTTGGTCCAAAAAGATGTCAGCCCAATTTGCTCTAGCCCATATGAACTTCTGTGTTGGCCTGGTCCAAAAGTCTGGACTGGCCCAGCCACACAGCCCCATTAGCAGTTGTCGTAAACTCGTAGGGGCCCGCCCACTGGCCCCCAACGACCCGACGAAAACCACAAGGAGACCCCAGAGGGCCACGGGCCGAAGGCGCGACTAGGGGTCCTCGGAGGGCACCAAATATGCCTTCGGGGAGAACCCAAAAGGCGGGCGAAGACCACCTAAAGGCCCACGGGGCCCAAGGGCCGAAGGTGTGGCTAGAGACCTCCGGAAGGCACCAAATATGTCTTCGGGGAGGCCCCGAAGGGCACGCAAAAACCACCGAAAGACCCTCGAAGGCCTCAAGCAGAAGGCACACTTCGCCACCCTCGGAGGGTACCACATGTGCCTTTGGGGGGCGAAGGGTGCGGGGAGGCTCTCGGCACCACGTATCCAGGAGCGAGGAGGTCCCAGGGATCCCCCCCGGGACCACCTCGTGAGCACCGAATGGCGCCCAGGATTTCGGCCTGGGGGCACCCCACACGGTGCAAAGGTGAAGAGGTACCAGCGGAACGTGCGTACCAACCGGACGGACCAGGACCAGAAGGGTCTACCATGGACCGGAGGCTACCCGTAGGAGAAGGAAAAACCCATGCAACCTCTACAAGCGTAGGTTCTAAGTGTAGAACTGTAATCTCATGTACCCTAGCGCGGAAGGCTATAAATAGCTGCCTCCCGATGTATTCAAAGAGAACCTTTTCCAAGACAATTAATACACATTAACTTCTCTCTTGGCATCGATCCCCTCTCTTGAGGATCCCCTATTTCCCCTCGTGACGACCGGGGTCCCCCTTTCTTTACTGTATGGTCATGTTGCTACGACAGCGGCTCAGTCGTGGGCTGAAGTGAAAACAAAGTTAAAACACTACAGCCTCCGCCGCATATTCTCAAGATACTTCCATTTCGACAAAAACCACAAAAATACCTAAAGGCATAGCAAGAAATAAGAGGGTATATTTCTGCTATTGCTAAGGACAATCTAGTTATACGTACTCTCGTTTTCTATTAAGGCGATGCCAAACTTGCAGCCTACATGAAGGCCCAACCACCATATAATTCATTAAGGTGTCAGAATCCAAATCGACGAATTGATGGCGACAAAACAGATGAGCTCAGAAGCCATGAAAACTATCATCAGTCCCTTTCCAACAGATCACAAGTTGCAATTCGCTTGGATTTTAAATCGCGTGGTATAGTTTTAATCATTTTGATACCAGGATGTCACTTCATATTTTACAAAAATAATCTTACGTACATACTCAGCTTTACGTGTGTTTTATTTAATAACGCTCGGTCATTTCAGTACATCATACTAGGATCTCATTGTTTGGTAACGGATTTCTCTTTAGCAAACACGCTTTGTTTAACCCAGAATAAGATTGGCAGGGATAAGTGGATCTCCCATCTGAGGAGAAGGGTCCCCCAGCCAACGTAAGCTAGTACCTCAGTCCTCAGCTATTCTACAGTACTAATGAACAATCCTGGAAAATAGAAACCAAGTACCAGACTCTTTTTTTTTATAGCGCCATATATACATCTCACCAACAACAATAATTGGGCATATCTTTGCGCATACATCACCGATATATCTTGCTTACGCGACCAACCCCACCCAGCTCGGCTCTTCTAGCGCTACTTGCCAGTAGTAGTTGCTGCTTGCTACCCAATAAGAGCACATCTCCCTGTTCCATCACGCTGCCCCTCGCATCTCCCCTCCTTTCTCGAGTTTCCCTTGGCTCCAAAGTTGCAATCCGGGCTCGTTTTCCATCCCGCTTTTGCACGCGCTGCCTGCCGCATGAATGATTTGTCATCTTGACATGGCCTTGCGGGTAGAGAATGGGTGCCCCCATCAAGCAGCCGGTATGTGTCCAAGTCCCCCCTCTCCCTTCACGTTTGCCTTGCCTCTGTTTCGTGCTGTCCTATCAGATTCTACAGTTGCTTGAGGTCCCATGCGTGATTGTGTGGTCGGGGTTGTCTAAAACTGTTTGTCTACAATTGCACTCATGCGCATTGGTTTCCCTTGCGAGCTTTTGCAGAGGCTGTTTGATTGCGGCCATGCTGATTGGGCTCTGCATTTAGTTGCGTACAGCGATTTAGATCAGGCCCTCGAGGAACAGTTCTTGGGATATTTCTGCTTAAGTCCCCGAGTCTACTTAGTTTACCTTGGAAAGGAGGAGAATTGGGTCACGTTCAATCCAGTGAACCACCCTGCTACTGCATGCCAAACATGAGAAACATCACGATGAACACCACGATCGATACAAGCCTAAACTACTGTGGAGTCAGACACAAACACATATATAGTACTAACTTGGAGGGCCTCATGCCATTGTTAGTACAGCTACACGACAAAATGTCTAACAGCGCTAGCGCTCCTGTGTTCACGTCCATGAGAGGCGTGTTTCCACACCTCCGCAAGATGAACGACCATATGCATGCATCACACACTGCCACACTTCTATTATCGTGCAAACTAAAACACGCCTGGAGTATCATCGTAGAACAGCACCGACTCAGTACAACATTTGTCACCTTTACTGTCCTAGAACATTGGCGTGCACGAGTAAGTCCTATCACATCACTGCTTATTTTTACCTATCGGCGAATCTAAGACTTTTGATTTTGGTGGTGTGGATTTAACTACGTCTTGGTGAGAAGAGAGAGAGAGATGAGGAGGAGGATAGCGCAGATTAGCTACGTCCAGGCTGAACACGTTGTAAATTACAACTTGTAGTTTGGTGTCGAGTCAAATACTAACGAACCTGGCCTACACACAAGTTTTTCCTTGAAAAAAAATAAGACTATTTGGCACTTGAGTCATGCCTGAAACAAAAACACGCCTGTTGTATTAGCCAAGAGCCAGTACAGATCAGTGGCTGCCATGGCGGCAGCGGCAGCGCCACAAAGCCATGGCAAGGGGCCATCTCCCATCGGAATTACGCTACGAGCAAAAAATAAGCGCGGAAGGAGGAGGCGAGGCGGCCCCACAACATTATGGATGAGGGAGCAGTACAACACAGGGTGCGCGCACCATAGTATGCCCTCGTGCAGGCGGGCCCCTGCGCGGCTCAGTGGGACACGTATCGTGTCGTGCTACGAGGGGCCCGACCCAGCTTACAGGCGGGCCGCGCGCCGTGCCGACTGACACATGGAGGACGACGACCTGGCCCACCTGCAGGCGGGGTTCACGAGTCCTTGGACATGGCCTTGTGTATGGGCCCATGCGTCGGAGGCAAAAGCGATACTGGGGTGTGACCGGCTGGTTGCCCGCCCGTCCATGGGCGCATGTTCGTGCATGCGCGAACGGTCACGTCGCGCCACCATGGGATTGCGTCGGGTATGTACGTGCGCCTGTACCTGTCGTGTAAGCAAAAACTTTTTATCTTGTCTTGGGGAGTTTGACCTTTTCTACCTATAATCGTGGGTGCAATATGGATCGATCGATTTATAAGAATCGAGTGCTCTTACAGTTACTCCCATCTTGTTGGTTTCTTGGAATTACTGTGTGAAGTATAGGAGTAAAACTATGATATTCAGGAGGATTAAGGAAAAAGATCTCGTAATCTAGGTTGGGGTTAGGTGTTCCGATTGTTCTAAGGGGACCAATGGGCTAATGCCTGGTAGATTATAATTGCACTTGTTGCTTTAGCTCGCTGTTTTTTCTTCACACTCGTATTAAAATGCAAATGCAGTAGGTTTGTCTATTTCCCTCATTATTCATATAAGCAGCCTACAAACAGCAAATGTTTCCTCTGAGTCTTTTGTCTGGCAGAACGTCTCAGTCTTTCCGCACCCTGTAGGCCGTCCTTTAGGACTGATCGATTCTGCACAATGCTACTGTATTGGTAGCATTCCGGCAAAGCTGTCAACTCTACATACCCTTGTCTTGAAGCGCCAAGACCTCTATAGTAGGCTGTAGCATACTCATCGGACAAAAGCTTGTTCTAAACACTGATGATTTCTTTTGCTACGCACATCGCTACTAAATTAGCTTGCACTGCATGCAAAGCCTGCAACTGCAGCTGAGACAGAGCGAGAGGGCGTCTCTGGTCTCGGGCATAGATAGCTCTAGCTGCTTGAGTAGCCAAGGAGGCTTTGGGGAAGGCCTGTGGCTTTCGAGTCTCCAGGCCCGAGGCAGCCCACTACCCACTGGCCTGGCCTGGCCGCGGGGCGTGAGGCACGAAAGGGCCCTCACAAATCACACCCTACCCCCCACCGGTCATATGGGCCCCACCCGTCTCAAGCCTCGGACCGCGGGCGGCCGCGCACCCGATACGGCTCTCCAGGTGGGCCCCACGACCGTTCAGTGGTCTGTACACCGGAGAGAACTCGCGCCACCGCAAATCACAACGAGGTGTTTCGCTGCATCATGGGCATGTGCAACCCATGGGGCTGGCGGTGTCATTTGGAGGGCGAGAAGCGGGCAAGAGAAGTAGCCTGTAGCCTGGTGGGAGAGAGGCGTTTGGTGATGCCCCACACACTGGCGCGTGCACCCCATAAGCGAAGCCAATCTGAGCCATTGATCCAGCAGGGTTAGCTGTGTAGGCTGCACCCCTCGGGTGCAATGCAACTGCGAACGCTGCATCGCTGTTGCTGCATTGACCCATGTGGCCATGCCCCCTTGTTCTTCTGAGCCCGAACGCCTCACCAAAACAGATGGCGATGTGATGGCGCACTCGCACGTGCGCGTGCGTCGACCCATTACTCACTTTCCACTACGCACAAAGAATATCACCTCTTCTGTGGTCTCTTAGGACATCTTCAATGGTTAGAGATAATCTTGTCTTTAACATATACTACATCATCTTTAAAGACAAAATCTCTAATGGATAGTCTTTAGCACACTCTTCAATATTTATATTTTATAATTTTTCTTTTAAATGGGCCTACATGTGATCTAGAGTAAATTAATGTATCATATCTTGTTTCATGTGCACGACAGTCTCTTTAGGAAGAGACGATCTGTGCTCTCTTCTCCCCCTCTCTCCTCTACGTAAGATTTTCTTGACGTGACATAGCTAAGAGACGATAATAAATACACTATTGGAGATACCCTTAAGCTCGCAGATTTTGTTCGTTCGACCAACTATTACTTAGTGTACTAGTAGTATTTAACCAATCTTGTATGTACTTGAGTTTGAGTGAGACGTTGAGTACGGATAATTCATATCTTTAACTTACTAGTATAATAAAAAAATCATACCGGACTACCGGTTAAACAAGAAAAGGCCGAAACTAGTGACCTAGCTGGCCCGGTTCAACTTAAAGACCGTCCATGCATTCAGATAGGAAAATAGGTCAGTTTGGTCGATTTTGTAGTAAACCGGCGAACCGATGCCAGCTTCACTGAACCGAACGGTTTTTGTTTGGGATATAAATACTCTCGTTCTTATTATTTTCTTGATGTGAATTCAGGGGTAAGATTGGAAAGATGTGAATATGAGTGACCTACTGTTATACGCTAGTTGTTTCATTTGTAATTAAAATGTAGTTTTCACCCCATTACTCCGAATAAATACTCTAACCGACAATTACAATACGATTATGTTGTTGCTATAGCTATACATGTCTAATTCTAATGATAAATATCTTGTTATGAAGATTCATAATCTAGATATACAAATTGATTGCAGTATTTAATATAAAGTCTCCATTTTTATGGAAAATAATGATAAATAAATGTAATATTCATATATAAAAAAACAGCGACGGAATCGGTGAACCGACTACTTAACTGATTCGATTGCTAGTTTGACTTCTTTGCACTATGCCTACTAGGACTTGAAATGTGTTCTACAAAGATTCCTACCCCAATTCTATTAGGATTATGATTCTTATTTCCTTTTGGAGGAGAACTAGTGGGTTACTATATAAAGCCACGAGGGGTAGTTATGAAGAACAAAAGCCACAAATCAACCCATCCAAAACAAGAAGTACACGAGAGGATTAGATGCTGGGATATTTTTTAGCACTGGATTTTTGTATAGGGCAAGGATCTTAGGGTCCTAAAAGTGTTGAGATGGTTGTGTGAGAGCGACAATCTCTTATACTCTTCCAAGGTTGTGCTTGAGTAATTTGCAGTCGGCTTCGCTAAATCTTTATCTATCGTCATGATTATTTTGTCGTGATTATTTGGTTCTTTCTACGAGATTCATCTACTTCGTTTTTGATACTATGCACGCTCGTACTGTATCTCGCAACTCTGATCTGATCTGGGGGTTGCTGTGTGTAATAAGGGGTATCACAGTGTAACAAGTGGTATCAGAGCGAAGTCAGATTAATCTGATTTGTGAGAACGTATGCAAAGTGTCAAGCTGCACAAAATCAAGATCGTTGTCGACGATGTTGAATCAAGTGCATAAATTTGATGACGTAGGAAATTTCGGTGCGTGGTAATGTGTGGTAAATGATGCCCTTATCCAGCAAGGGGTTAATCGATGCTCTTAAAGGGGACGAATCGAAAAAGACTTTCATTGAAAAATAGAAGGTGATGGAGCGGAAGGTTGTTAGTGCAATCCATATATGCCTCTCCGATGAGATAATGTACTTGTCGATTAAGGAAATTCATCGAAGAAATTATAGAGTGAGTTAGAAAAATTGTATATGGTAAAGTTGTTGACAAATCGATGGGTGCTAAAGTGAAAATTGTTTAGGTTGCACATGGAGGAAGGCACATTGTTCGTTGACCATCTCAATGTCTTTAACAAGTTTATCACACAACTGACTAGTATGGATGGAAAAATTGAGAAGAATGACAAAGTCGTCATACTGACGTTATCTCTACCACTATCATGGGAACAATTGGTGATTAATATTCTCGTTGGAAAAAACACTCTCGACTTCAATGAGACAGTGCCATATCTATTGGGGGGCGTAGTCCTTAAAGAATAGTTGTCATAGTTGTTGTAGGCAAATCACAAAAATTCACCGGAAGAATAAGAGCAAGATCAAGGGCACATGAGTGTGCTATCCATCTAACTAGGAAGGTCATTTGATAAATGATTGTCTAAGTTTGAAGCAAACAAGGGGTGCATGTTTGGCGGTAGCTAAAGATGATTCGAACGTCGTAGTCGTCAGTCAATCAGATACTTCTCATGGATAGATGTTAGATTCATATTGTTGCTTCCATATATGTTCGGCAAGTGAGATGTGTTGACGAATGATCTCTACGCTCGACACATAAAGCTGTTCGCTTAACGGATTGCAAGGAGTATGGAAGTACTGAGGTAGGAACGATTACATTGGATATGTATAATGGAGCATATCATACATTGATGAGAGTTTGGTATGTTTCTGCCTTAAAGGAGAATATAATATCTGTGAGGTCACTTGAACTCGAAGGTTGTGAGGTATCACTTTAAGGTGGACTCATATGAGTTACTTACACTGAGCAGGTAATTATGAAAAGTATCTGAAGCAATGGAGGATACGATTAATGGGTAATCATAAGGGAAGAGCAGCCAATGCGAGGTTCGATAAAAAATCTCATCGGGATAAGGAAACCATGTCGTGAACGGTATGTATTCAGATCCCATTTGCAGTTATGTGCATAATTGAAAAGACGATCGCAAATCTAGCAATTGCAAAGGCGAAAGTGCGAGTTGTTGGAAGAAGGAAGATATGGTGGGACCAACTACGCGATACTAACGAGCAAGTAGAGCTCAGAGGGGGTACAAACTTATGACATGGATGGCTATAGGAATATGAGATGTGGTTAACCAAACAACACAACTAAGAAGCTCTCAGGTGGAGTGTCCGGCGTAGCCAAGCCCAGATGCTGACACGCACATTGCAGTGATGTGTGTGAGCCCCCTGTGGTGAGGGTACTCTCAGAGACGACAGTAAAAAGAAAACAAATAAAAAGAAAAATAGCGGAGCTGACTTGGAGCGAGTTATTGGAGGAACATGATGACTTCAACGGATAGGAATCAAGGTGGAGATTGTTGAGTATGCGTGACTCATATCCTAACATTGTAGGACTTAAGATGTGTTCTACAAGGATGGATATGATTTCTATTTTATTTTGGAGGAGAACTACGATGCACTATTTAAAGCCACGATGGGTGGTTATGGAGAACAAAAGTCACAAACCAATTTATCGAAAGCAACAGATGCACAAGAGAATTAGAGGCTAGATTATTTTTTAGCACTAGATTCTTGTATGGAACAAGGAACCGAGAGTCCTAAAAGGTTCGAAAGGGTTGTAGGAGAGCGACAATCCCTTGTACTCTTTTAAGGTTGTGTTTTAGGAATTTACGGCCGGCTTCGCCAAATCTTTCTCTCGCTGTGATTATTTCGTCGCCGTTATTTGATTCTCTCTATGAGATTCATCTACTTTGTTCTTGATATTGTACACGCTCGTACCGTATATTGCAACTCTAATCCAATACGAAAGCTGTCATATGAGAAGGGGTATCTAGGGAGATGTCACCAGAAAATCTAGCCTCCAGGTTCTCAAAATCTACCGCGTCCTTACCTTAGTGACCAATCGGTGGTTGCATTGGTGGTTGCATTCTTATTTCGAAGGCAGGGGGCTATTTTAGAGACCTTAGAGCATGTACAATGGTATAAACAGCTACTGTCTATAACAACTCTTCATGTCACCTGTAGACAACACTAAAGGCAACTCATACAATAGTTGTGGTGATACAATCGACTACAGAATTATAGACAACACATAATATTTTAATGCTTTTCTTGTTTTTGATGCTACAATCGACTACAGGATTGCAGTCAATATCTTTCTATCTCTTCATTCTCTTTCATTCACGTCAGTAAAAATTCTACATGACAGAAACTATAGATAGCTAACATATGTGTATTATACATGCTCTTAGTCATCTTACGCTTTGTAATAACTTCCTACTAATACTGACATACACTGACACCGTGTGCGGTGGTGTAATAAGAGCATCTACAATAGTTTATTTCATAGTTTGTTACTAAGAGGAGAGAGAGTACTCAATCTAATAAAAAATAAGTCTTCAAATGGATTGTTTTTCGAGTTTGTGTCTAAGACTTTAATGGTTACAAGTGTGTATGATTCTTGATAATCAATAATGAAGTACAACTCTGTGGTCTACATGTTTTAGTTTATTTATCATATCAATAATAAAGTCGAACTGTATAAATGATCGGGTGGATATTTTGTTTTAAGATAGTGTGACCCATAAAACGCGTTTTTAGGTAACAAGTAAGTCTCCAGTAGAGTATTTGGTTGTTTATTGTGTCTTGGTATTAACAATTTGATAGTTTCTTCATCTAGAAACAACTTCACATTCTTTCATCACATTCTCTTCTCTACATCACTTAAATACTGATGTAGCGACCCTTTAGAAACAGCTGACGTGGACTGTTGTAGATACTCTAAGAGTGTTGAGGAACGGAGTGCTCCTCTGTTTGGTCGCGTGCTGCGCACAGGACACCTTCACCTTCTCTTCTTTATATCATCTAAATGCTGATATAGCGATCTTATAATACCAACTGACATGAACTGTTGTAGATGCTATAAGAGTGTTGAGGAACGGAGTGCTCCTCCGTTTGGTCGCGTGCTGCGCACGGGACACAAAGCGGAGCCCATCCAATCAGCAGCCGAATACGTCCGGGGCCTGGGGAGCAACAGAGCGAGCAGGCCGCAATTATCCACTCCTGGCATCCGGTCCCTGGCCATTTTGCTCGCTAATGGTGGGTTTAGCCGCACCAAATCCCGCCCGGGGCGTCTCGCCGAGGCGCTCTCGGCCAATCACGGCTCAAATCCCGTGCCGGGTTCACGCTGTCATTGACGCCCCACGTACTCCCCGTCCGTACACACTTAACCCGCGACGTCCGCCGCAGCGCGACCTGACACGGGCACCGTGCCCTCGCTTCGGCTCTTGCCCCAGTGTGCGGCCCTGCTGCTAATTAACCACAAGCGGTTGTCGTCTTTCCCCTCTCAAAAAAGGCGAGGGGGTGGTGGTGGAGGCCGAGAGAGGCAGCAGCAGCAGCAGCAGTAGTGAGCGCTAGTGGGGAGTTGGAGGAGGCCTAGGGTTTCTGGAGACCGCCTCCTCCCGCGCCGCCGTTCGCCGGTCGTGCCCCCGGTATAGCTCCCGCTCCCCAGATCTGTACCTTTCCCGGCTTGTTTCGCTGGTTTCGTGCGGGCGTGTGGCATTCTTCGATCGACTGGGGTCAGTTGCGGCGTATCGGGGGTGTTGGTGCTTGCGTGAGTTTGAGAGGGTTTTAGTGGATTTGGGCGGATCTAACTTTGCAGTGAGCTGATCCGATGGGTGGTTTGTCGATTTGCTCGTGTCCGTGTGATTGCCTCCGTGTTTTTAGGTTAAGCTCCAGTGCGGGATGCGAGGTGTGAAACTAGTGTGTGACCTAAGAAGCCCTTTTCCTTTCGTTTGGAGTGCTGACATTTGGGCTAAATGCTTTTCTGAACGCTTTTGTTTGGTTTTATTTCTTTTTGCTACTTATGCTAGTATGCTTGTTAGCCTGTATGATGATTTCGCACTATGCTATGGTGTGAAATCGTTTTCTACTCTGTCTATTTGTGTGTGTGCTGCTGTATCTTGGTATCAGAGAGTGTGGGCTTAATCGTGGTTTAGAGGGCTGTCTCTGTTGTTGTCTCTGGCTAATAAACGAAGGTAATCGTATAGTTCGGTTCAGTGCATCATGAAGCTAGCAGTGTGAAATTGCAGCCCCATAAGAATGCGGATATGCTCTAGACTAATCGTGGACTCTGAACCTCCATGACAAGTGCAAAGTAAATTATGTACAACGGTTCACATATACATTGGGAAAATCTGTTGTTGGTTGTGTGCCAATAAGTTGCTGGTAGTTTGGTCGGCTTGATCATGGGTGTTGATTGTAGCATTTGAAATATTTGATGTGCCCCCAACCGATTGTGTTGTAACACCTATTTCTAGAAATATAGTGACAATGTGACATTGGTGAAACTTAAAAAAGTCATTGGTAGTAGTATTTTGCTCATTGCATGTTGTAGTTGTAGTGGTTCATTTTCAAGTGCTACATATTCTCATCCATAGCATGTACTGGGGGTTTCATTATGTATACATTTCTTTGGTAGCTTCTGAGTTTTCAATACGATCTCCCTTGTTCATTTGTGCCATTCTTATGGTGCCACAGTATATTCATAAGATATAGAGCCTGCTGGAGATAGTTCATTTTGTTCTAACATGTTATTCTGGTGTGGTGTGGGTTGCATGTTCCCTGGTCGTGTGTAACACATACATTATCTGTTTTAAATAATAGTATAATTCTTGTAGGACCGAAACGGCGACCACAGGGGAGTGAATAGGAGCACTATCTATTTTTTTGCTTTAAGATCGGATTCAAATATAATATTGACTCCAATAGCTATGAGAACTATGAAAATCAATATATATAAACGTAGCGGAAAGTTTGTACTGAATCTCCTTCAAACCTCCAAAAGAAACGATCAAAAACACAAAAATTAGCCTAATGAACAATACTGATGAACAGCAGCGGTTGAACCGGATGAACAGTGTTGGTCGTACTGATGAACAGTGTCAGTCGAACACCTGAATAGTAAACAGCCTGAACACGAATCAAAAAATTGATGTAACTTTTGATTCGCAACTCCAAACTTCCCGAAACTTGAAACACAACTTCTTAAGGATGTCAGGAACCTATTCCATGCGACGATCGTGAAGATCCACGTCAAAGTTTTGACCTTTTTCCATTTTACCGAAGGAGGGTTCAAAACTGAGCAAAAATCGAAATATGATCTAGAGACTTGCTTGTGGGTGATTGATAATCAAGATGATTCTAGATGTGTTCCCACATGTCATAGCAAGCTAGATCAAGAGAAGAAACAAAGCAAAAACTCGCGGATCAAAGAAAGCCCCAAAATCATCAAATAGAGAGGATGAACATAAAAGCGAAATAGAGACTCATCTCAAGAAGTGATACTTGGAGTGATTTGAGATAGATGATTGTTTTTTACAGCCACTCCAACATGGAGGACAAAGCTCTATCCAAGAGCACATACTCAATCCATTCTAGAAACCTTAGCTCTCCTCTCTTCTCCCCAAAACCCTAAAACACAATAGGGCATCTCCAAATGAGGGCTTGGGCACCTAGTGCAGCCAGCACTTAGCCCTTATATAGTGGAGGCTAGATCCTAGAGAATATTCCATTAGGCACCCATCAAACCCTAACACACAATGGGTTAACACACGCACGCATCTCAAAGCGCCATCTTCATCATCGATTGACTTAAACCGCTTCACCATGCGCCGACTTGCGCCGCGGTTTAGCCAAAGGTCACTAAGGCGGTATTTGATGAAATTACCAAAATACCCCTGTCTCGATCTTTCTCCAAAAGACCAAGTCCAATCCTGGTGAAGCAATCGCCTGCTTCGCCACGTGTAGGTTGATCAACGGCTCCATGTCGTCAAGTCTCTCCCGTCCGGATTCCACCGGCACCACTGAGCACTCGCACCGACTCTCGCACCGCTTGATCCAACCGGTCGCACCGAACCGCCCGTTCAGTCATCCATGTCCATCCTGCGCCCCGCTTGAGTCCTCTGACCTCACCCGGCATCCACGATCGCTCTAGACCTCAGCTCTCCAAGCTTAGTCCCGATCCTCCTCGCCGTTGACCGTCATAGACCTGCAAGCCACCTGCACAGCAATAGACAAGCAAACACGAATCCGGAAACAAGTTCTTCACAACTTGACCCACGTTAGCCAAAACATGCATCATGCAACACATATGCAATGATCAACATGAACTTGACCTAACCCAAAACAAATCTCCAAGAGATTTGACAACCAGTTCAAATCATCCCACAAGCGGTACCACCGTCAAGTAAACCCCGGTATTACCGCATTGCGGTCATATCGTTCAATCAACTGCGGTCGTACCGCGCTTCGAAGAATCCCAAAATCTCCCAAAACATCCTCTCTGGAATTTACATACTGCTCACAAGCGGTCATTCCGCCATGCGGTACTACCGGCAACCAAAGCACGGTCGTACCGCTCCAAGAGAAAACCAAAGCCACAGAGACACCTTCTCTGGAAAAAAGCAACCACCATCTAAAAAACGGTACCACCGCATCGCGGTACTACCGCCACTATCCCTGCGATTGTACCGTCCGGCGGTAGTACCGCGGCCACAATGCCGATACTACCGCAAAACCTGTCACTTGCTGATTTCCACAGAATTCAACAAACTCTCAAAGTAATTGCCAATTGTTTCATTATTCTAAGATCATGAGCATGTCCTATGACATCCACAATGTCCTTATGACATTCACAATTCTTCCTGTTATTATAAAAAAGGTGATTGGTTGATTTTGTTTATTGCTTGTTTGTCTATGTGTTTTAGGGTATCACTTGCAAATGAATAAACTATTTTTTAGGTAACTAGGGAGACATGAGGCAGCCGTCGCCTCTATCTTCATGCTCTCCTTGTCAGGCTAGACACTAGAGACCATCCTGATTTAAAACTATATTGAACTGGTGCCTTCTCCACCAACCCGTGTCATATAGTGTGAGGTTTTTGGCGCGTACTTTAGATGATACGCTCTTACTTACATTTTCGTAACCTTTTGCTTGCTAACTTGTTGTTTATTCCTTTCTTGTATGGTGCTCGCTACTTTACAGTTTGCTCCTTTTTTACATGTGCAAGTAGTGTTCCTTTACTATGTTATGGTAACTTAGTCTCTTGCTCATTCTCATTGGTACAGATTTGATCATGGCATAGTTCTCATGTCTTTATTCTCTGTTACCCTACATAGGGATAATATGCCCTGCTAATACTGCCCATATGCAATTTGTTAATAGTTTATCTTCTATTTGTGTTATATTAAATCACATCATTTTCTTTATCCTTTGTGAGCGTTGCTTTGCCCTCAATAGGCAGCAATTTTGTCGTTTTTTATTTTTTCACTAGATCTCCTTATGCAGTTTTCTTTTGCATACAGTAGTGATATATTTTGGTGTATCCTCTTGTGCATCATCCGGCATCCTTTTTTGTCATTTCTTTATATGACCTGAGTTAATTATACCGTGGTTTTGTTCGATAAGCTGTGTTCCTTGGTGATGAAGTATAAAGATAGATAAATCACTGCCTGAACAAATTGCAGATGTTGCATTCCATGTTAAGGTCGTACAATTTGCTAGGTGCATTGCCATTTTAGTTTTAAAATGAGAAATGGACCCATTTCGTTTTTCCTGTTAAAGTATTTGTTTGGTCATGGTATTCTACCTTTCTGCTCGAAGTTATACTTTGATAACCTGTAGTCTTGATAAATTATATTTTTATCGCCTTACATTTTGGTGTATTCCTGTCTTGACAGTGTCCATCATGGTGAGGAAGAAAAGAACTGGTCCTGGCAGCTCTGGAGAGAGTTTTGGGGAGGCTTCAGGAGCTTCTGGGCAGGGTTCCTCACAGCGAGCTGAGAGAGCTCCTCAACAACATGGGGGAGGACGTGGTTGGGTACCTCAGCAGGGTGGCCGTGGTGGCGGTCAACACCAGGGCCGTGGTGGACACTATCAGGGTCGCGGAGGACCACATCATCCAGGTGGTGGGCCACCTGAGTATCAGGGACGTGGTGGTCCACGCCCCAGAGGAGGTGGAATGCCGCAGCCATACTATGGCGGGCATAGGGGAGGTGGTGGTGGACGCAATGTTCCTCCAGGTCCATCAAGAACAGTTCCCGAGCTGCACCAAGCCCCACATGTCCAATATCAAGCCCCGGTGGTTTCACCATCCCCATCGGGTGCTGGCTCATCCTCTCAGCCTGCGGCAGAGGTGAGCAGTGGACAAGTCCAGCAACAATTTCAGCAACTTGCCATCCGTGGTCAAAGTTCGACCAGTCAAGCGATTCAATTGGCACCACCGTCAAGCAAGTCGGTTAGATTTCCATTGCGCCCTGGAAAGGGTACATATGGGGACAGGTGTATCGTGAAGGCCAATCATTTCTTTGCTGAGCTGCCTGATAAAGATCTTCACCAATACGATGTATGCCCCTCGTATGAAGTTTTGTCCCCTCTTCAGAGTTTTTGTTTTGTAATTTCTGTTCACCAATCTCGTTTCATCAGGTATCTATAACGCCGGATGTTACTTCACGTGGTGTCAATCGCGCTGTCATGGGAGAGCTAGTAAAGCTGTATAGACAATCTCATTTAGGTGGGCGTCTACCTGCCTACGATGGAAGGAAGAGCCTATATACAGCTGGGCCATTGCCATTTACTTCTAGGACATTTGAAATTACTCTGCAAGATGAGGAAGATAGTATTAGTGGTGGTCAAGGCGGGCAAAGGTATGCTATTGCTATCATATCTGTACTTAAATATATTAAAATTTTCCTACTGACATTTCTTCTGTTTTAAGGCGCGAGAGACTATTCAGGGTGGTGATCAAATTTGCTGCCCGTGCTGACCTCCACCATTTGGCTATGTTTCTAGCTGGGAGGCAAGCAGATGCACCTCAGGAAGCTCTTCAAGTGCTTGACATTGTGCTACGTGAATTGCCCACTGCCAGGTAATCTTTGAGCTAACGATGTGCTATTTTATTATTTTTACCATGGCATGCCCTAGAATTTATTTGCATTTCTCTTTTGTAGGTATTCTCCAGTTGGCCGATCATTTTATTCTCCTAACTTAGGGCGACGTCAGCAACTCGGTGAGGGTTTGGAAAGTTGGCGTGGTTTTTATCAAAGTATAAGGCCTACACAGATGGGGCTTTCGCTGAATATTGGTTAGATGCCACCACTTCCATCTTTATTTTCCCTTTGGTAGCACTGTTCATTTGTCAGTTGTCATGCATGATGGGTGACGGGTGGCCAGAATGCTCAGTAAGGCACAATATTCTTGTTTACAGAGCATCTGGGTGTAGGTTACAGAATGGCCATTGGTCTTGTCTGACATATTGAGATTACTTTGCTTTTCTTCTTGCAGATATGTCTTCTACTGCATTTATCGAGCCTCTCCCTGTGATTGATTTTGTTGCCCAGCTTCTGAACAGAGACATTTCAGTTAGACCATTGTCTGATTCTGATCGTGTGAAGGTTTGATTCATTACTTGTCTCACCTTTGTTGACAGTGACTTTTGTTTATGCTGAGTTACCATAATTATTCTTCCCCTGCAGATAAAAAAGGCCCTACGAGGTGTGAAGGTTGAGGTTACACATCGAGGAAACATGCGTAGGAAATATCGTATATCTGGCCTCACTTCACAAGCAACAAGAGAGTTATCGTATGTGCTTCTCCGTAGCTTATATGTGAAAATCTCTTATGCTCCTGCAGATGAAAGGATATTGTGTTGACATGATTTGGTTGATATTCCTGTGATAGATTCCCTGTTGATGATCGTGGTACCGTGAAGACTGTGGTTCAATACTTCCTGGAGACATACGGTTTTAGTATTCAGCACACCACTTTACCTTGCTTGCAAGTGGGTAATCAGCAAAGACCAAATTATCTGCCTATGGAGGTTAGTATCTTTAACGACTTTGATTGCATCGATGTATTGTACTATGTTTATCGATGCAAATATTTTCTAGACGCTACATCCAGCTTCAACATATTGTCACAAGTTGTTTATGACTTCAAAATATCAGGTTTGTAAGATTGTTGAAGGACAACGTTACTCGAAACGACTCAATGAGAAACAGATAACTGCTCTACTGAAAGTGACTTGCCAGCGCCCTCAAGAGCGTGAGCTGGACATCTTGCAGGTGACTGTTGATCGTAATTTTTGGTGCAAGTTGTTTCAACAGTGTTGTGTTACAAAATTGCCTACTGGCATTCTGTGTCTGTTTTATTTATGAATTGATATGTTTATGTGGCTGTTCGGTGTTTTTCCCCAGACTTTTATGTTGACAGGTTCTTCCAATTTGATGTATCCAATTTTCTTTGACTTATATGTTCTTTAGATGCCTATATAGCATTTTATTGCAATTAAAACTTCTTTAATGTTTTTTTTTTAATTTTTGTTTATGGGAACCCTGCGCATGCATTCTTGTGCATCTGAAACAGGTTTTTGTAGTAGGGGCTCTATGAGATAGTTATTGTCGTCTCTTGTCATTTTACCATTGTTAGATTTCAGTTTCTTATTTATTGTGGGATTGAGTGACCTATAGATATATATTTTTTTAAAATAAATGATAGTTACTTGATGAGTAATTGTTACTGTCAAAATCACATATTTCTGGTCAAGAGTTCCATCTATTATATATTTGTCTGAATTGTTCTTGTGTCTGTAATGATTCAATACTATGGAACACATAAAGGTGCTGGTGCTTATGCTAGTATTAATTAGCTGTCATCTTCACCAGGGTTAAACAACTAAATTGGCACTCCTAAATCTCATCCTTGTTTTTTTTTTTTTCTCTTTTGATCAGACTGTGCATCACAATGCATATTACGAAGATCCATATGCACAGGAATTTGGCATAAGAATCGATGAGCGACTCGCATCGGTTGAAGCTCGTGTTCTGCCTCCGCCAAGGGTAAGTCAATTTTCAGTTGCGGTTTGACAGCAGTTGACTTTCCATATTGGACATATGTTGTGCATAGCCATTGACTGCATTTTACTTCTTTTGTGTCAGCTTAAATACCATGATAGTGGCAGAGAGAAGGATGTGTTGCCAAGAATTGGCCAATGGAACATGATGAATAAGGTACGCCCTGATAAAAACGCCCTGAGAAATCAAGATAAGATGATTCTTACTGTGAATGTGTTCACTTGCCTGCGTTTTTTTCTTATGGGAAAAAGTAGTGGAGAACCCTACTGAGATAAACAAAACTGTACGCAGAGTCCAGGTATTTACAAAAAGAAACATAAAGCGAAAAACTAACCAAGCAACTGGGAAACGGTTATTGTCTAGTTTCTTTATGGCGTGCAGCTTTCTTAAATACAAATAACCACGGAAGTTTTGCTGCTGTTATGTAACTTCATATTGTTCTGGACATATCTTTATGTCGCAATTCCAGAGGACCGACGAGTTTCATATGAAAACATTTTGGGAGTGATTCTGCATGATATATTCAAAGCCCTATTATGAATCTCTGTATTATCTGGCATTTTTCTCCTGTGGTGTTTGTTTTTACTCTAGTAACTACCCTGGTAGCTAGTTTACCATCAGTGTTGTATCCCACTGCAAATTAGTCATTTGTGTGGATGCCCTTGTGCTATTAGCATTTCTTTCACCTAGATATGCATCTATTTTCTACCTGTAGGATTGTAGGTGGCCCTTAGTTTTATTACATATTAACTTTTTTTTTTTGTGATTTTATGTCTGTAACTCATTCACATAGTCATTTGTGTATTATTTTCTATTTTGTTGTAGAAAATGGTCAATGGTGGGAGAGTCAGCAACTGGGCATGTATTAACTTCTCCCGAAATGTGCAAGATAGTGCCGCCAGGGGTTTCTGTCATGAACTGGCTATCATGTGCCAAGTATCTGGAATGGTATGTTACCTTCATCCAAATAGCATTTCATGTTTATCACTTTGGTAATTTTGTATTCTTTGCTCGTCATATTCTCCTTTTTTCTCTCTCTATAGGACTTTGCACTTGAACCTGTGCTACCCCCAGTTACTGCAAGACCTGAACATGTGGAAAGAGCACTAAAGGCACGTTATCAAGATGCCATGAACATACTCAGACCCCAGGGCAGAGAACTTGACCTGCTGATTGTAATACTGCCTGATAATAATGGTTCTCTTTACGGTATGTTCTCTTCCAAAATACAATTGAACATTGCCAAGTGAATACTTTTGGTCATCAGTTTTTTTCCGTTCTGCAGGGGATCTTAAAAGGATCTGCGAGACTGATCTTGGATTGGTGTCTCAATGTTGTCTCACAAAACATGTTTTTAAGATGAGCAAGCAGTATCTTGCAAATGTTGCCCTTAAAATTAATGTTAAGGTATTTTGCTGAGCTTCAACTATTACATCTTTAATATACACCTAGATTCTTAGTTTCTTATGTTGTCCCTACTTTTCAGGTGGGGGGAAGGAATACTGTACTTGTGGATGCTTTGACAAGAAGGATTCCCCTTGTTAGTGACAGACCAACAATAATATTTGGTGCTGATGTTACACATCCTCATCCTGGGGAAGATTCCAGTCCTTCCATTGCAGCTGTAAGTGCAGCACCTGTTACGATCATGATATATCTGAAGTTCTGCTAAGCTGTAATGGAAGTTTTGCTATTTGTGTTACAATATTATTTCCTCCTCTAGGTGGTTGCTTCACAAGACTGGCCGGAGGTCACTAAGTATGCTGGATTAGTGAGCGCCCAAGCCCATCGCCAAGAGTTGATACAGGATCTTTTCAAAGTATGGCAAGATCCCCAAAGAGGAACTGTGACTGGTGGCATGATCAAGTATGATCTTAGTCGCTAATGAGATATATTCACTCTACATTTGGATGCTACTATATGTTTATAAATTCTGTTGAATATGCAGGGAGCTTCTCATTTCTTTCAAGAGAGCAACTGGACAGAAACCCCAGAGGATCATATTCTACAGGTTCTTATCCTTGCTTGGGCATCTTTGCTTAGCACGATTGTCTATGTATTAAACATCTCTTGTTTTCAGGGATGGTGTCAGCGAGGGACAGTTCTATCAAGTTTTGTTGTATGAACTTGATGCCATTAGAAAGGTACAGTTACTTGACCACACATGTTTGGCTATATTCTTCTTTTCTCTGAGTATCATTGCTTATCATTGCTGAACTATGGATGTAGGCCTGTGCATCCTTGGAGCCCAATTATCAGCCTCCAGTTACTTTTGTAGTTGTCCAGAAACGTCATCACACTAGGCTGTTTGCTAATAACCACAACGATCAGCGTACTGTTGATAGAAGCGGGAACATACTGCCTGGTTAGTTGTTGGTGAACTTGTGTTTTTTTGTGCTTAGCTCATCTATTTTGAATATGACCATCGTGGAACTGAACCTTTTCTTTATCTAATGGTAGGCACTGTTGTTGATTCGAAGATTTGCCATCCAACTGAGTTCGATTTCTACCTCTGTAGCCATGCTGGCATTCAGGTTGGCTTTCATTTCTTTGCAATTTCTTTATTTGATGGAATGGGCTTATTGCTGATCTAAATCTCAATTCCTTTCAGGGAACAAGCCGTCCTGCTCATTATCATGTTCTGTGGGATGAGAACAAATTTACTGCTGATGAGTTGCAAACTCTCACAAACAACTTGTGCTACACGTAATTTATTGTTACTGTTCCATTGGTCGGGTTTTTATATGCACCATCTACCTGGCCAGTTAAACATTATTCATACTCTTGCAGGTACGCTAGGTGCACCCGTTCTGTATCAATTGGTAAGCTCAACTTGAAAACATTTCCTTAAGTTTCTTGACCACCCTAGATCCAATATGGTGTTGCTCTTGTAAAACACAATGTTGACCATTGGTTGATTGCTTGCAGTGCCTCCTGCATACTATGCTCATCTGGCAGCCTTTCGAGCTCGCTTTTACATGGAGCCAGAGACTTCTGACAGTGGGTCCATGGCAAGTGGCGCTGCAATGAGCCGTGGCCCTCCACCGCCTGGTGCACGCAGCACCAGGGCTGCTGGGAATGTTGCTGTCAGGCCTCTCCCTGCCCTCAAGGAAAACGTGAAGCGTGTCATGTTTTACTGCTAAGATGGGGTGGTTCCACCAAGGAATTGCCCAGCGTATTTTAAGTATTTGCACTGTATCAGTGACGCTGTGAACACCTTCATCCAAACCCAAAACTATTGGACAGAAAGTATTTGCACTGCATCGGTGATGCTGTGAACACCGTTATCCAAACCTAAAACTATGGGGTATTAAGTACCTGTATTGTATCGGTGATGTTATAAGAACACTGCTATGCTTTCGTAGTACCTAATTGTTGTGCTGTATGAAAGTGCTGTAACCATCTACCCTCCTAAGACTGGTATTGGATGCATTGATGAACCATTGAACCTATGTTGTGCAAGCATTACCTCTGGTCAGAAATCCTGCCTGTTTGTTTCGTAATCTTTGATCATGTCGATTGGTCAAATGCTGCTTATGATAGTCATTTGCTAGGGCTTGTGTTTTTGTTGTGTCTACTAAATTATTATGACATTTGACTAGCAGGATGCCAGGATCAGAATAGAGGGACATGCTGGTATCCAAACGCAACCAAGAAAGAAAAGCGACAGCAAAACCACATGCACATTTGGGCGCATGTACTATCCCAGCCCTCCAAAGTGCCTTGAGATTTGTGCAAGGACATTGCAATGGTTAGAAAATGAGATGGTTTGAATTTTGAATGTTTGCATCAATCTTGAGGCGTATTTGATGGTAATGATTGTAAACTATTCTTAAAAAAAAGGCATAAAAGTAAACCAGTCTCCGGAAAAAGAAGGCCGAAACGGTTTATTGTGCTAATTCTTAATCCTCCGGCTCGAGTTGCCTATGTTAAGGTGGATTTTGGTGAAGTAAAGGAATGAAGGATGCCGCTCCACGTCAAACTTGCATTGTGCAATCTATACTGACAAAGAATATCTAATGTTTAGTGAGAAAAAAAGAGAAGGATGCAGTGATCCAGGTTAATGCCCTTTGCTTCAATTTCTGTTTATGTCCTACATAAAAGACCTTCTGACTTTAATTTTTTTTAAAACGTCTGTTTCTGATTGTGGACAGTGCTCCCCGTTTGCGGGTACATAGCGTAAAATATTGTTGTGTTAGATTAGACGCAGTCCGGTTGTTTGCATTTCGGAAAAGGTGCCACACCTGTGAACCTGTTGTCACGGTGTGTTCGTCGGTGATGTTTGCATTCTTGCTACATTTGCATCCGAATTCTGCTCTGCAATCTTCAGATGTGCGGATCTCTGCCCACCTGCTAGGACCTTATGCACTTCGCTTTTTACTGACTAATGTACCAAGCATCACGCCCCTTTGTCCTAGCCCGACTGGATTATTGACCTGATAGTACCCCTACATAAGTATTCCAAGTACGCACAACAGTGAAATCTAGGGGGAAAGTGAAGGCAGGGTCTTACACTGCAGTAGCACTATGCTTACCTTTTCGTTGCCCTATGAACACTCAGTCTCTCACGGCTGCATAGTGCACCTCAGGGCTCAGGTAGTCACCGACCGATGACGTACCGTCCTCCCTGTCCTGACGAGAACATCAAACGCTTTGTCCGAACACGTAAAAGGCAGATTTCTTCTCCCCTGTTCTCTAGCTTCCCGTTGCAGATTTTTTTTTTCCTGACGAAACGCACGCTGTGTTTACTGTCTATAGCCTACTTAACAAGTAAAAGAGGCCGGAGTCGTAAAGGGAACGACAAACATTGGAGGAAAAATCCTGGTTCCTGCCGTTCCAAATGGCGAAGGTGACGAGGACATCAAGACCAGCCCGTCTCTACCTCTGTGGTTCTGCAGTTTGAGTATCCTTTTGAGTTCTTGCCAATCCACCATTTCAGCGGAGAACCAATGGCACGAGAGCGTGGTGGATTGGTGTGGTGCCGACGTGCCGTGCGACGCTCAGTGGCTCAGGTCAGGGGGCTAAGTAAGAAGGCCAAACCAAACGCCCCCTCCTCCCCTGCGTCTCGTAGCCACGGTATCGCCACGTACGTTGCCGAAGCGAACGGCGGCGCGCGGTTCCCGACTCCACGCGCGCCGCAAGCCAGCCGCGCACGGCAGCTCCGCCTGCGGTCCCGGTCCACTCCTATATGGACGTTTTCCACGCGCCGACAGCACGATCGAAGTGGAAGGTTATACATTGCACCGACCGCCCGCGCGCCCGCCACGCAGAGGGTGGCTGAGCACGGAGGCGGAGGCACTAACCCGTCCCGTGGCCCACTTTTGTCGTGGTTTTGATGCGTTTTTGGTGCTAATCTCGGCTACTGTGCGTGCCAACCGGCTCATTCGCGAGAGGGGGTCGTGGAGTTCGCCCTATGCCGTTGTCCGTATGGGCGGTGTTGCGCTGCACAGCTAGAGCCGTAGAAAGCTTGAGAACATTATTGAGTGCGATAGCTCGTATCTTAATCGATTAGGATACGAAGAAGTGTGTACAATGATTTCTATATGAATAGAATTAGGATTCCTACTTTTCGGAGGAGAACTAGATGACACTATATAAAGTCACGAGAGGTGGCTATGGAGAGCACAAGTTATAAACTAACTCATCCAAAACAAGAGACGCACGGGAAGATTAGGCGCTAGATTATTCTTTAGCACTAAATTATAGTATAGACTAAGGGTTCGAGGGTCTTCAAAAGTTCGAGAGCGTTGTGAGAGAGCGACAATCCTTTGTACTATTTTGAGTTTGTGCTTAAGAAATTTACGATCGGCTTCGCCAAATATTTCTATCTCGTCGTGATTATTTCGTTACTGTTAGTTGCTTCTCTCTACGAGATTCATCTACTTCGTTCTTGATACCGTGCATGCTCGTGCCATTTCTTGTTAAACTCTGATCCAATTTGGGGAATACTACGTATAATAAGGGGTATCAGAGTATAACAAGTGGTATATCAGAGTCAATGCCAGATTAATCTGATTTGTGAGAAGGTCGATGAAGCGTCGGGTGACACAAAATTAAGAACGATGTCGGCAGTGTGGAGTCAAGTGGAGAAATTTGACGGCAGAGGAAATTTCAGCGTGTGGCAATGTATGGTGAAGGATACCCTTGTCAAGTAATGGTTAATCGATGCTCTTGAAGGGGCAAACCAGAAAAGACGTTAGTTAAAGAATAGAAGGTGATGGAGCGGAATGCTGTTAGTATAATTCGTCTATGTCTCTCCGATGAGGTAAAGTACTTAATGATTAAGTAAAATATACTAAAGAAATTATGGAGTAACTTAGAAGAATTGTATATGGCAAAGTCACTAACATTCCGATGGGTGCTAAGCAGAAACTGTTCAGGTTGCGTATAGATGAAGGCACACGATTCGTTGACCATCTCAATGTCTTCAACAAACTAATCACACAGTTGACTAGCGTGGATGAAAAAAATTGAGAAGAACAACACAGTCGTTATATTGGCGTCATCTCTACTATCATCATGGGAGCAATTGGTGATGAATATTCTCATCAAGAAAAACACTCTGAACTTCAATGAGATAGTGGCACATCTATTGGATGCGGAGTACTTGAAGAAACCATCAGATTCGTTATCCTCATGTGATCAAGCATTGGTTGTCGTAGGTGTTGTAGGCAAAAGTAAAAGTCATAGGAAGAAGAAGTGCGAGAACAAAGGCACATGTGTATGCTATCTATGTGACGAGAAAGATCATATGATAAAGGATTATCCAAGTTTGAAGCAAATGAGGAGAGCATGCTCAGTGACAATAGCGAAAGATGATTTGGACGTACTAGTCATCGGTTAATCAGGTACTTCTCATAGATTGATATTGGATTCAGGTTGTTGTTTCCATATATGTTCGACGATGGAGATGTTTAATGAAGTATCTTTATGCCCTACACATGGAACTATTCATTTAGCAGATTGCAAGGAGTATGCAATTATTAATATGGGAACGATTACATTGGAGATGTATAATGGAACACATTAGACATTGATGGGAGTTTGATATGTTCCTAGCTTAAAGAAGAATCAAATATTCGTGAGGTCACTTGAACTCGAAGGTTGTAAGGTATCACTTCGAGGTGGAGTAATGCGAGTTACTTGCAAAGAACATGTAATCACGAAAAATATTTAGAGCAATAGAGAATACCGATTGATGGGTAATCATCAAGGAAAAGCAACCAATAAGAGGCCTATTAAAAATCCTAATTAGGAGAAGGAAACTGTGTTGTCAGTGGTAGGTACTCAGATCTAATTTGTAGTTATATGTGAAACTGCAAAGATGGTTGCAAAATCTAGCAGGCGCAAAGACGAATGTGTGAGCTGTTGGAAGAAGGAAGATGTGGTGGGACCAATAACGCGGCACTCACGAGTAGGTGGAGCTCGAAAGTGGTACAAGCCTATAACATTGAGGGTTGTAGGAACATGAGGTGTGGTTAACCAAACTACACAATAAAGAAGCTCTCAGATATAGTTTTTGGGCAGGCTAGCTTGGATACCGACATAGACATTGTGGTGATGTGTATGTGCCCCTGTGGTAGGGCACTCCCAAAGATGGGAGGAAAAACAAAAAAAGCGGAGCTAGATAGGAGCGAGTTCTTGGAGGAGCACGGTGATTTTAACGGATAAGAGTCAATGTAAAGATTGTTAAGTATGATGACTCATATCCTAGCTAGTACTGATGATGGGTTAATTTGGGGAAGATATTTTTGTTTTCTGTTGGTGGGGGTGAGGTAGAGACACACTAGGCCATGGAGAAGGGAATATTTGCATGAGATCAATTTTGAGGAACAAAGAAGTTTTCAGGAAGCGATATAGAGAACAAGGGAATCGACATGGATTGTATCATGGCTCCTATTTGCTTCTGATAATTGGGGAAGAATGAGCTATAGTGAAAGGATACAGCTCATGTACATGGAATCTTGGCAACAAAAAAAAACTGATTTTGTTTTTTCTTGAGAAATATATGGTAAGTATGGTTCTTTCTTTCCTTGGGAAGAAAAGTTGATAAAAAAGCTATGAGTTCTGGAATTCGTTGATCTAATTAAAACGTTGAGACTCGAGAAGAACAAAGAAAAAAAAATGGACTCCAACTTTCTATTCTTCACCTGAGTTAATTGTCTTTCTTTCAGGTGAGAGTACTGAGCTTTAAATGAAGTATTGAATAAAAAGGAGCAAATTAAAAGCCAAGCTCTTCAATGCTATTACTAGCTTTGAATTGAAGTAGTAGAGGGTAGGGAAATGGATCCACTAAACTAGGAAAAGGAGAAAAATTAAGAACGGGGTAAAAAAAATATGAGAACCATTTCATAAAAATCAATGTCTAACAAAAACAGGCTGTAGTTTACACATAAACTACGTTACAAAAACAAGCAATTCTGGTGCTGAGGAATAATATTCCAGCAGCAAGAACCAAAGAAAGAAGAGAGAAATAGAGAGAGAAAAATTCAAGTGCGCATGTGAGAGAAGATGATTGCACTGTCAGGAACCAAATGATAAGACTCCAATCAATCCAGAGTCCAGACAAGATCGTGCATTTAACAGATACTAGGCAGCTCACCCGCGCGAACCGCGCGGGCCGTTTTCGCATTGGGCTGAGCCGAGCGGGGAGGGGCACGCACACGCACACGCGCTGTGCTCGCGGAAGGCGGGGCCACCAGATGCACCTGGGCACCGCGAACGCGTTTGGCGCGAAGGCGTGGAGGCGCGCGATGGCAGTGGGCCCACCAGCAGACGTGCAGCCGCGCGTGAAACGCACGAAGCGCGGGCGCGGGATCGGGCGGGCGCGTGCGACTGCGGAGGCGATCGGACATCTGCGTTTTTTCGGGCGACGTGGCCTCGCTCGGCGAGCGTAAATTCCACGGGCTTTAATAAATAGATAGATGTATGCATGAATGACTAAAATTAAGAAGGGCACTTGGCTGGATTACCTAGTAAAATTCTCTTCTTCTTGGCCGGTGGCGCCGCCGTCGGTGCGCCTTTGCTGGATGCATTATCGTACAGCTAGCCCACCGCCCCGTCGGCCATTGCCGCACAGCGGCCGTGCGGTAACGACCCATAGGCCGCCACGTGTCTCGACCACCGGTTCGGCTGAAATTTGCACGAATTTAAAAATATAGCAAATGACTTCAAAAAAATATAAAATTTTATGTGGAGCAATTATACTGTGTCGGAAGGCTCCACGTAAATTTTTTAAAAAAATTGAAGTTATTTTCTATATTTGAAAATTTGTGCAAATTTCAGTCTAACCAACGGCCGAGACACGTGGCGGCACGTCGGTCGTTGCCACACGGTGGTTGTGCGGCAACGGCTGACATGGCGACGGGGCTAGCTGGGGAGGCCACGTGGCGGCGACAGAGGCGTTGTCGCACGACGGCCGTGCGACAACGTTACGTGGCACGCGGGGAGGTGTTGCCGCACGGCAGCCATGCGGCAACGGTGCTATATGTGCAAATACATCTTGCGCATGGTCATTTCTGCAAATACGGGTTGAAAAGGTGTTGTATCTGCCAAAAATCCAAAATAGAGGAGCACAAGGGAGAGATTATTCTCTCACCTTTTAGGCAAAAAAAGGTTATACGATATTTCAAAAGATGACAATAAGGAGAATGCCACTGAGAGAGCAAAAAATAGCAAAATGTCACTCCAAAAGAGTTTTTCTTATATTGATGCCACTCTAGTCTCTTTTGGTACAATTTTGCCACTCTAGGCTTGCTGGTGTTGGAGACCGCCAGCATCTTGCACGACATATGTGGTGTCCGCATGAGCTACCCAATGAATCCCCAGTGCAGCAAGCAACTTAGCCTTAGGGATGGAGCGACGAGTGGACCAAGAGAGATAGAAGAGCCAGCCTGCTCATGACGGCGGACGGTTACGGAGCTGTTGCTCACCTTTGAGCACCTCCATAGCCTCAGACACGAGCGACAAAAGAGCAGCTCGTGAAGGGAGTTGAGGTGGGAGGTGGTGGGGATGAGAGGGTGGTGTCGTCCCAAAACAGGCTAGAGTGGCATACATCTGAGCAAAGTCCTTTTGAGTGACAATTTACTATTTTTCTCTTCCTCGTTCATAATTTACATCCTTTTAATTGGCCTATATCCAATTTTGCCTACCGTTTGTACAAATTTTATGCCCCAAGGCTTGGCTCAAATCCAATCCAGATTTGGTCCAAAAAGATGTCAGCCCAATTTGCTCTAGCCCATATGAACTTTTGTGTTGGCCTGGTCCAAAAGTTTGGACTGGCCCAGTGAAGGATCTAGACCCGCCATTACGTGTTAATGGAGTATTTTGGTGATTAATGACAAATGCACTTGTGAGACTAACACTCTTATTGTTATATCATGTTTAGTCTCAGCTTGGATATAAAAGCAAAAATCCAAATAGGTATGTATTCATTAATGACAAATCTATTTGTGAGACTAACAATTCTATTGATTATCTATTGCTTAGTCTCGTTTGGATATAAAGATGAAAATACAAGAGGTATGCATTTTACTTCTTCTTATTATATCTTGTTGCATTCCTCGGATCCAAAATATAGGTTAAACTCCACCAAAAAAGGTTAACTTGGATATGTGCATATGTTTCTATTACACATTTGTGTATGCACACATTTAGGGGGAGTTCATTCTATATTTTGTGGTTTCATTAGTATTGATCCATATCCTCTTTCCACATATATTAAGGATCTTTACTTTGAAACATATCCTTGAATATATTTAACTTGTGTAGTTAATATATTCATATGAGTATATACAACTTGTGTAGTTCGTATACACTCATATTTAGTATATACAACTTGTAGTTCGTATATACTCATAGTATATATAACTTGTGTAGTTCATACATACTCATATTGCTTTATATTCAATTATTTACAATTGTGTTATGGGACTAATGGGTGTGCTAAGATGTTTTCGAGGCTTAGTCCCAGAGCTTGAGTGGTGACATGAAAAGGAAATGCAAAGGTGATAAAAGATCAACATGGCTCAAGACAAAGGAGTCATGCATTGCATTTCAAAAAGCTTCTGGAAGAACTTCAGTGGAAATCGGTATGACCGCATTTGGTAAGCGGTACTACCAATGTGCGGTAGTACCGGGTTTTACATGACGATATGTTTATTCCAGAGAGCTTGTTTTTTTGTGTTATGTTTTTCTCAATAGTATTAGTAGTACCGGTGCCTTTGTGGCGGTATGTGTTTTCCAAAGAGGCATTTGTTGCTCTCTTGGAAGCACGATAGTACCGGTGTTGTATGCGCGGTAGTACCGCACCTCGGATGTACCGATTTCTGTGCGGTATGAAAATTCCAGTAGCATTGCTTTTTGGACTTGGTTTGCTCTGAGGTGGCGCGGTAGTACCAGCGCTTTGTGCGCGGTATGACCGGCTCACGAAACTACCGTTCTTATGGTGGCGGTACGTAAAATCCAGAGCGTATGCCTTTTGGTCCTTAGCCGCGATTTTGAGCATGTGTTGCTCTCTCGGTATTGCGGTAGTACCGCAATGTGTTGTGCGGAACTACCGATTATCGGAACTACCACGTATTAGTTGGTGGTAGTACCGCACCTGAAAGTAATGACTTGTTTAGAAGCATTTATGCAGGTATATCTTGGTAATTAATATTAATGACATTGTGAGACTAACTTTTTCCTTGAGTTGGATGAATAGGTTGAGTTCCTTATGGTTGAAGACTTGGGATGACATCATGTGTTGATAGTCATCAAGTCAAAAGGAGTTCCATCATGGGTTGGTGGAAGTCAAGAAAAATGAAATCATCATGTGTCGATGATGTTCAAGACAAGATCTCGAAATGATCAAGATCATCATGTGTTGATGATACTGAAGATGAAGGTCAAGTGAAGAAATGCATCATGTGTTGATGCTTATCAAGTTCAAGAAGAAGAAATGATCATGTGTTGATCATCGACTCAAGAAAAGCTTCATCATGTGTTGATGAAGGTCAAGCGAAGAAGTGCATCATGTGTTGATGTGCATTCAAGTCAAGAACCCGAAATTGAAGTGAGGATGTGTGTCATCAAGCTTCAAGTGTTTGCTCAAAGCAAAGGTATGGCTAGCTAGGGCTAAGGATGTGTTCCTAGTCTTTTACCAGTCTTGATGTTTGGTTGGGAGACTGGATTACTAGTATAGGTCGTCGTACTATTAAGAGGGGTCTTGTCTAGTAGCTTGAGTCTCATCATGTGTTGATAGCTCAATCTCATTTGCTCTAGCTCACCATAGCATGATGCTATTATTTGCGAATGTGTTTCACAAATAGTTGAGGCTCATGCATCTAATCCTTGTAGCATGTGACTATACTTTGCAAATGTGTTTTGCAAATGGTTGAAGTCCATGTACCTACTCCTTGTGGTATGATCTAAGTTTGCAAATGTGTTTTGCAAAATTGTTGGGATTCATGTATTTTCCCTTGGCATAGTCTAAGATTGCTTGTTGCTAATACTTTGGACTTAAACCATGGTTGTGACTCTCTGAAGTACTTGTGGTTTCTGCATTGATCTAATATGTTTGAGATCATGTAATCAGGTGGATTGTATAGCCCTCTAAATAAGCCTTCAATAGAGTCTAAGATCACTTAATTCCGACATCGGAGTCAAAAGTTATGACCTTTTTACCGAGTGTCGTCTGTGCTGAAAAATGGTTGCGGTAGTACCGCCCTTATAACAATGGTAGTACCGCAGAAAGGTAGTACCACCCGTATAACTGCGGTAGTACCGCACCAATGCTGTAACAGCTAGTTTTTTGGGCTGTAACGGCTCCAAACGGCTAGTTTTTATTGTGGGGGCTATAAATACCGCCTTGGCCGGTTGAGAGACAACCTTTGGCATTTCATTTCACTCTCGTGAGCTAGTGTGAGCCTCTTCTCTCTATTGCGTATGTGTTGCACCTTGTGAGTAGGGAGAGAGGCCTCTAGTTGCATGTGTTGCATCTAGAGGTGGATTTCGTATCCACTTGAGCATGTGCATTCGTTGCATGTGGTGAGAGTCAAGCAAAGGACTTGTGTTATTACTCTTGGTGTTTGCCGACACCTAGACGGCGTGGAGGTGTCGTGGTCAGGTGATCTTCTCAAATGAAGCTTGTGAGAAGGCCCGGTGTTTGTGAGTGGCTTGGTGCTCGCCATCTCCGGAGTGGAGTAAGAGCAACCTTAGTGGAGTGAGGTATTGGTTACCTCGGAGGCGGGTGCTCAATTCGTGGAGCCGGTCCAATTGGTTTGGGCTTGCCTCAACGTGGATCAGGAGAGACCGGCAAGTCTCCGAACACCACGGTAAAACATCGCTGTGTCATCTTGTGGTTTGCATTCTTGAGCTTTACTTATCGTAATTTATATACCTTGTGTTAAGTTGCTTATTCATTGTGTATGAATGCTTACCATGCTTTGTGCCATATTCATTGCTTAAATTGAATTGCTTACAAGTCCATGCTTGATTGATTATTATCAATTGACTCGTACTGTTGGTGCACTTAGTGAACCAAGTTGATTTAGGCTAAACCGAATTGATATTTAGCTTCCGCTTTAGAAATCGGTTTTAGCCGTAGAGTTTTTTAGAAACGACTATTCACCCCCTCTAGTCGGTCTCCTCGATCTTACACCCAGCCACACAGCCCCATTAGTAGTTGTCGTAGGGGCCCGCCCACTGGCCCCCAACGACCTGGCGAAAACCGCAAGGAGACCCAGAGGGCCACGAGCTGAAGGCGCGACTAGGGGTCCTCGGAGGACACCAAATATGCCTTCGGGGAGAACCTAAAAGGCGAGCGAAGATCACCTAAGGGCCCACGGGGACCAAGGGCCGAAGGCGTGGCTAGAGACATCTGGAGGGCACCAAATATGCCTTTGGGGAGGGCCCAAAGGGCACATGAAAACCACTGGAAGACCCTCGAAGGCCTCAAGCAGAAGGCACACTTCACCACCCACGGAGGGTACCACATGTGCCTTCGGGGGGAGGCGAAGGGTGCGGGGAGGCTCTGGGCACCATGTATCCAGGAGCGAGGAGGTCCCAGGGATCCCTGCCCGGGACCACCTCGTGAGCACCGAATGGTGCCCAGGATTTCAGCCTGGGGGCACCCCACACGGTGCAAAGAGGAAGAGGTACCAGCGGAACGTGCGTACCAACCGGATGGACTAGAACTAGAAGGGTCTACCAGGGTCTACCATGGACCGGAGGCTACCTGTAGGAGAAGGAAAAACCCGTGCAGCCTCTACAGGCGTAGGGTCTAAGTGTAGAACTGTAATCTCATGTACCCTAGCGCGGAAGGCTATAAATAGCTGCCTCCCGATGTATTCAAGGAGAACTTTTTCCAAGACAATTAATACACATTAACTTCTCTCTTGGTATCGATCCCCTCTCTCGAGGATCCCCTATTTCCCCTCGTGACAACTGGGGTCCTCCTTTCTTTACTGTATGGTCATGTTGCTATGATAGCGGCTCAGTCGTGGGCTGAAGTGGAAACAAAGTTAAAACACTACAGCCTCCACCGCATATTCTCAGGATACTTCCATTTCAACAAAAAACACAAAAATACCTAAAGGCATAGCAAGAAATAAGAGGGTATATTTCTGCTATTGCTAAGGACAATCTAGTTATGCACACTCTCGTTTTCTATTAAGGAGATGCCAAATTTGCAACCTACATGAAGGCCCAACCACTATATAATTCATTAAGGTGTCAGAATCCAAATCGACGAATTGATGGTGACAAAACAGATGGGCTCAGAAGCCATGAAAACTATCATCAGTCCCTTTCCAACAGATCACAGGAACTGAGCTTGGCTTAGTTGGCGTGGGGGCAGTTGAGCCCCCCAGCCCACCCGCGGTCGAGTCCCCCGGGCAGCCTACTGTAGATAATATTGCAGCTGGGTACTGTGGATGATACTGTAGTTGTGTACTGTAGATGATACTGTTGCTGGTTTCACTAATTGAAATCGGAGAAGATAAACACCCTTTAATAATAAAAAAAAACGAGTTGCAATTCGCCTAGATTTTAAATCACGTGGTATAATTTTAATCGTTTTGATACCAGGATGTCACTTCATATTTTACAAAAAATGATCTTACGTACATACTCAGCTTTACGTGCATTTTATTTAATAACGCTCGGTCATTTCAGTACATCATACTAGGATCTCATTGTTTAGTAACGGATTTCTCTTTAGCAACCACGCTTTGTTTAACCCAGAATAAGATTGGCAGGGAGAAGTGGATCACCCATCTGAGGAGAAGGGTCCCCCGGCCAACGTAAGCTAGTACCTCAGTCCTCAGCTATTCTACAGTACTAATGAATAATCTTGGAAAATAGAAACCAAATACAGGACTACTTTTTTTTTCTTCTAGCGCCATATATACGTCTCACCAACAACAATAATTGGGCATATCTTGGCGCATACATCACCAATATATTTTGCTCACGCGACCAGCCCCACCCAACTCGACTCTTCTAGCGCTTCTTGCTAGTAGTAGTTGCTACTTGCTACCCAATAAGAGCACATCTCCTCGTTCCATCACGCTGCCCCTCTCATCTTCCTCTTCCTTCCTTTCTCGAGTTTCCCTTGGCTCCAAAGTTGCAAATTCGGGCTCGTTTTCCATTCCGCTTTTGCACGCGCTGCCTGCCGCATGAATGATTTGTCATCTTGACATGGCCTTGCGGGTGGAGAATGGGTGCCCCCATCAAGCAGCCGGTATGTGTCCAAGTCCCCCTCTCCCTTCACGTTTGCCTTGCCTCTGTTTTGTGTTGTCCTATCAGATCCTACAATTGCTTGAGGTCTCGTGCGTGATTGTGCGGTCGGGATTGTCTAAAACTGTTTGTCTACAATTGCACTCATGCGCGTTGGTTTCCCTGGCGAGCTTTTGCGGAGGCTGTTTGATTGCGACCATGCTGATTGGGCTCTGTATTTAGTTGCCTACAACGATTTAGATCGGGCCCTCGAGGAACAGTTCTTGGGATATTTCTGCTTAAGTCCCCGAGTCTAGTTAGTTTACCTTGGAAAGGAGGAGAATTGGGTCACGTTCAATCCAGTGAACGACCCTACTGCTGCATGCCAAACATGAGAAACATCACGATGACCACCACGATCGATACAAGCCTAAACTACTGTGGAGTCATGCACACACACATATACATAGTACTAACTTGGAGGGCCTCATGCCATTGTTAGGACAGCTACACGACAAAATGTCTAACAACGCTAGCGCTCCTGTGTTCACGTCCATGAGAGGCGTGTTTCCACACCTCTGCAAGATGAACGACCATATGCATGCATCACACACTGCCACACTTCTATTATCGTGCGAACTAACACGCCTGGAGTATCATCGTAGAACAGCACCGATGCAGTACAACATTTGTCACCATCACTGTCCTAGAACATTGGCGTGCATGAGTAAGTCCTATCACATCACTGCTTATTTTTACCTATCGGCGAATCTAAGACGTTTGATTTTGGTGGTGTGGATTTGACTACGTCCTGGCGAGAAGAGAGAGGAGGAGGATAGGATAGCGCAGATTAGCTATGTCCAGGCTGAACACGTTGTAAATTGCAACTTGTAGTTTGGTCTCGAGTCAAATACTAAGAAACCTGGCCTACACACTAGTTTTTCCTTGAAAAAAATTAAGACTATTTGGCACTTGAGGCATGCCTGAAACAGACACACGCCCGTTGAATTAGCCAAGAGCCAGTATAGATCAGCGGTCGCCATGGCGGCGCGGCAGCGCCACAAAGCCATGACAAGGGGCCAACACCCATCGAAATTGCGTTACGAGCAAAAATAAGCGCGGAAGGAGGAGGCGAGGCGACCCCACATCATTATGGTATGGATGAGGGAGCAGTACAACACAGGGTGCGCGCACCATAGTACGCCCTCATGCAGGCGGGCCCCTGCGCGGCTCAGTGGGACACGATCGTCGTGTCGTCTTCGCGGCGCCCGACCAGCTTACTGCGGGCGCGCACCGTGCCGACTGACACGTGGAGGACGACGACCTGGCCCACCAGCAGGCTGGTTCACGGGTCCTTGGACGTTGCCTTGTGTGCGGGCCCACGCATCGGAGGCAGAAAGCGATACTAGGGTGACTGGCTGGCTGCCCGCCCGTCCAAGGACGCATGTCCGTGCGCGAACGGTCACGTCGCGCCACCATGGGACTGTGACACTACGTCGGGTACATACGTACGCCTGTACCTGTCGTGTAAGTAAAAACTTTTTCTCTTGTCTTAGGGAGTTTGACCTTTTCTGCCTATAATCGTGGGTGCAATATGGATCGATCGATTTATAAGAATTGAGTGCTCTTACAGTTACTCCCATCTTGTTGGTTTCTTGGAATTACTGTGTGAAGTATATGAGTAAAACTATGATATTCAGGAGGAACAAGGAGAAAGATCTCGTAATCTAGGTTGAGGTTAGGTGTTTCAATTGTTCTAAGGGGACCAAGGGGCTAATGCCTGGTAGATTATAATTGCACTTGCTGGTTTAGCTCGCTGTTTTTTCTTCACACTCGTATTAAAATGCAAATGCAGTAGGTTTGCCTATTTCCCTCATTATTCATATAAGCAGCCTACAAGCAGGAAATGTTTCCTCCAAGTCTTTTTGTCTGGCAGAACGACTCAATCTTTCCGCATCCTGTAGGTCGTCCTTTAGGACTGATCGATTCTACACAGTGCTAATGTACTGGTAGCATTCCGGCAAAGCTGTCAACTCTACATACCCTTGTCTTGAAGCGCCAAGACCTCTATAGTAGGCTGTAGCATACTCATCGGACAAAAGCTTGTTCTAAACACTGATGATTTCTTTTGCTACGCACATTGCTACTAAATTAGCTTGCACTGCATGCAAAGCCTGTAACTACAGTCGAGACAGAGCGAGATGGCGTATTTGGTCTCAGGCATAGATAGCTCTAGCTGCCTGAGTAGCCAAGGAGGTTTTGGAGAAGGCCTGTGGCTTTGGAGTCTCCAGGCCCGAGGCAGCCCACTGTCCGCTGGCCTGCCCTGGCCTGGCCGAGAGGCGTGAGGCACGAAAGGGCCCTCACAAATCACACCCCACCCCCACCTGTCATATGGGCCCCACCCGTCTCAAGCCTTGAACCGCGGGCGACCGCGCACCAGGTACGACCTTCCAGGTGGGCCGCCGCGGCCGTTCAGTGGCCTGTACACCGGAGAGACCTCACGCCACCGCGGATCTCGACGAGGTGTTTTGCTGCGTCATGGGCCCGTGCAACCCGTGGGGCTGGGGGTGTCATTTGGAGGGGGAGAAGCGGGTGAGAGAAGTAGCCTGTAGCCTGGTGGGAGAGAGGCATTTGGTGATGCCCCACGCACTGGCGCGTGCACCCCATAAGCGAATCCAATTTGAGCCATTGATCCGGCAGTGTTAGCTGTAGGCTGTACCCCTCGGGTGCAATGCAATTGCGAACGCTGCATTGACCCATGCGGTCATGCCCCCTTGTTCTTTACGAGCCTGAACGGCCTCACCAAAACGGGATGGCTGTGACAGTGACGCCCCCCCGTACGTATGTGCCCGTCTGACCCATTACTCACTTTCCACGGCTGCACAGTAATAGCACCTGTTCTATGGTCTCTTAGGCTCGCAGATTTTGTTCGTTCGGCCAACTATTAGTTTGTGTACTAGTAGTATTTAACCAGTCTTGTACGTACTTGAGTTTGAGTGAGACGTTGAGTATGGATAATTCATATCTTAACTTACAAGTATAATAAAAAAAGTAATACTGGACTACCAGTTAAACAACAAAAGGCTGGAACTGGCGATCTAGCCAGCCCGGTTCAACTCAAAGACCGTCCATGCATCTGGACAGGACAAAACCGGCCAGTTCGGCAGATTTTGTAGTAAACCGGCGAACCGATGCCGGCTTCACTCAACTGAGTGGTTTTTGTTTGGGATATAAATACTCTCGTTCTTATTATTTTCTTGATGTGAATTCAGGGATAAGATTGAAAAGATATGAATATGAGTGACCTACTGTTATACGCTAGTTGTTTTATTTAGAATTAAACTGTAGTTTTCACCCTATTACTCTGAATAAATACTCTAACCGACAATTACAATACAATTATATTGTTGCTATAGCTATACATGCCTAATTCTAATGATACATATCTTGTTATAAAGATTCATAATCTAGATATACAAATTGATTGTAGTATTTAATATAAAGCCTCCATTTTTTATGGAAAACAATGATAAATAAATGTAATATTCATATATATAAAAAAACAGCGGGCGAACCGGTGAACCGACTACTTAATTGATTCGATTACTAGTTTGACTTCTTTGCATTATGCCCACTAGGACTTGAAATGTGTTCTACAAAGATTCCTATCCCAATTCTATTAGGATTATGATTCTTACTTCCTTTTGGAGGAGAACTCGTGAATTACTATATAGAGCCATGAGCGGGTGGTTATGAAGAACAAAAGCCGCAAACCAACTCATCGAGAGCAAGAGGTGCAAGAGAGGATTAGATGTTGAGTTATTTTTTAGCATTGGATTCTTGTATAGAGCAAGGATCTCAGGGTCCTAAAAGTTTTGAGATGGTTGTGTGAAAGCGTCAATCTCTTGTACTCTTCCAAGGCTGTGCTAGAGTAATTTGCAGCCGGCTTCGCCAAATCTTTTTTATCGTCGTGATTATTTGGTCTTTTCTACGAGATTCATCTACTTCATTTTTAACACTGTGCACGCTCGTACCGTATCTCGCAACTTTGATCTGATCTGGGGTTACTATGTATAATAAGGGGTATCATAGTGTAACAAGTGGTATCAGAGAGAAGTCAGATTAATCTGATTTGTGAGAACGTAGGCAAAGTGTCAAGCTACACAAAATCAAGATCGTTGTCGACGATGTTGAATCAAGTGCAGAAATTTGATGGTGGAGAAAATTTCGGCGTGTGGCAATGTGTGGTAAATGATGCCCTTGTCTAGTAAGGGTTAATCGATGCTCTCAAAGGGGACGAATCGGAAAAGACTTTCGTTGAAAAATGGAAGGTGATGGAGCGGAAGGTTGTCTGTGCAATCCGTCTATGTCTCTCCGATGAGATAATGTACTTGGTGATTAAGGAAATTCACCGAATAAATTATGAAGTGAGTTAGAAAAATTGTATATGGCAAAGTCGCTAACAAATCGATGGGTGCTAAAGTGAAAATTGTTTAGGTTGCACATGGAGAAAAGCACATTGTTCGTTGATCATCTTAATGTCTTCAACAAGTTTATCACACAACTGACTAGTATAAATGAAAAAATTGAGGAGAATGACAAGGTCATCATACTAGCGTCATCTCTACCACCATCATGAGAACAATTGGTGATTAATATTCTCGTTGGAAAAAAATACTCTCGGCTTCAATGAAACAGTGACATATCTATTGGGGCGTATTCCTTAAAGAAGTCGTCAGATTCTTCATACTTGGGTGATCAAGCATTACCTGTCATAGTTGTTGTAGGCAAAACACAAAAAGTAACAGGAAGAATAAGAGTAAGAGCAGGGGCACACGAGTGTGCTATCTATATAACGAGGAAGGTCATATGATAAATGATTGTCCAAATTTGAAACAAACAAAGGGTGCATGTTTGGCGGTAGCTAAAGATGATTCAAACATCGTAGTCGTGAGTCAATCAGATACTTCTCATGGATAGATATTAGATTTATATTGTTGCTTCCATATATGTTCGGCAAGCGAGATGTTTGACAAATGATCTCTACGCCTGACACATAAAGTTGTTCACTTAACAGATTGCAAGGAGTATGGAAGTACTGATGTAGGAACGATTACATTGGATATGTATAATGGAGCACAACACGCATTAACAGGAGTTCGATATGTTTCCGGCTTAAAGAAAAATATAATATCTGTAAGGTCGCTTGAATTCGAAGGTTGTGAGGTATCACTTAAATGTGGACTCATGTGAGTTACTTGCACTGAGCAGGTAATCATGAAAAGTATCCGAAACAATGGATGATACGATTAATGGGTAATCATAAGGGAAGAGCAGCCAATACGAGGTCCGATAAAAATTCTTGTTGGGAGAAGGAAACCATGTCATCAACGGTAGGTACTTAGATCCCATTTGCAATTATGTGCTAACTGAAAAGACGATCACAAAATCTAGCAGTTGCAAAGGCGAGAGTGCGAGTTTTGGAAGAAGGAAGATATGGTGGGACCAACTACGTGATACTGACGAGCAGGTGCAGCTCAGAGGCAGTACAAACCTCCAGCGTAGCCAAGCCCAGATGCCGACACGCACATTGCGGTGATGTGTATGAGCCCCCTATGGTTAGGGTACTCCCAGAGATAGGAGTAAAAAGAAAAACAAAAATAACGGAGCTGACTGGGAGCGAGTTATTAGAGGAACATGATGACTTCAAGGATGTGAATCAAGGTGGAGATTGTTGAGTATGCGTAACTCATATCCTAACATAATAGGACTTGAGATGTTTTCTACAAGGATGAATATGATTTCTACTTTCTTTGGAGGAGAACTAAGATGCACTATTTAAAGCCGCGATGGGTGGTCATGGAGAACAAAAGTCACAAACCAACTCATCGAAAGCAACAAATGCACGAGAGAATTAGAGGTTGCATTATTTTTTAGCACTAAATTATTGTATAGAGCAAGGAACCGAGAGTCCTAAAAGGTTCGAAGGGGTTGTGGGAGAGCGTCAATCTCTTGTACTCTTTTGAGGTTGTGCTTTTAGAATTTACGGTCAGCTTCGCCAAATCTCTCTCTCGTCGTGATTATTTCGTCACCGTTATTTGATTCTCTGTACGAGATTCATCTACTTCGTTCTTGATATTGTACACGTTCGTACCGCATATCGTAACTCTAATCCAATACGAAGGCTGCCATATAAGAAGGGGTATCTAGGGAGATGTCACCAGAAAATCTAGCCTCCAGGTTCTCAAAATATAGTGCGTCGTTACCCTAGTGACCAATCGGTGGTTGCATTCTTATTTCGAAGGCAGGGGACTATTTTAGAGATCTTATGACATCTTAAATAGTGTATTTACTGTCGTATTTTAGCTATGTCACGTCAACAAAATCCTACGTGGAGGAGAGAGGGGGGAGAATAGAGCATAGGTTGTCTCTTTCTGAAGAGACCGTTGTGTACGTGAAACAAGACATGATATATTAATCTACTCTAGTTGATATGTAGACCTGTTTCAAAGAAAAATTATAAAATATAAAAGTTGGAGAGTGTGCTACAAGACTATCTATTGAAAATGTTGTCTCTAAAGATAATATATCATATATTAAAGATAAAATTATCTCTAACTATTGGAGATACCCTTAGTCATCTTACGCTTTGTAATAACTTACTACTAATACCGACATACACTGACACTGTGTGCGCTGGAGTAATAAGAGTGTACACTGTAGAGGAACGGAGTGCTCCTCCGTTTGGTCGCGTCTTCGCGACGGACACAAAGCGAGCCCATCCAATCGCCACTAAAACGTCCGGCCAGTGAGCAACAAAGCGAGCAGCCGCAATTATCCACTCGCATCCGTCCCCGCCATTTCGCCGCTAATGGTGGGTTTAGCCGCACCAAATCCCACTGGGCGTCGCCCGAGGCGCTCTCGCCAATCACGGCCAAATCCGTGTCGGTTCACGCCGTCATCGCGCCCACGTCTTCCCGTCCGCACACACTTAACTCCGCCACGCCCGCCGCAGCGCGACCGACACGCACCGTGCCTCGCCGGCTCTTGCCCGATGCAGCGGCCTGCGCTAATTAACCACAAGCGGTTGTCGCCTTTCCTCTCAAAAAGCGATTTTTTTGAAATAATATATTTTTAAAAAATATTTACAAAACTAGGTTACCATCTCAAAAAATTGCAAAAATAGGCTCCTGTCGCCAGTTCATCTGGCGACAGGTTCCTATCGCTGATTGAATCGCGACAGAACCCTGCATGGGGGGCGAGTTCTGTCGCCAGTTCAACTGGCGATAGGAATCTATGAATTTTTAAATATAGGTAATAAACTCAAAAAATTACAATTTTTTTTGTGAAGCATCCTGACAGAGTGTTATTACTTCTGTAATTTTTTCATAATTTTATCCATTATGAGTTGGTCTCTAAAATTCATTTAAGTACACTATTTGTATAATTTTTAAATATATCAGATGAGGTCCAAAAATTATGAATTTTTTTTGTGAACACTCCTTACATAGTCTAATTGTTTCTGTAATTTTTTCAGAATTTTATATGTTTTGAAATTGTCTTTAAAAATAAGGGTATACAATCAAGTATACTGTATCGGAAACCCCAATTCAGAATTTTAGAGATAATTTAAAAGACTATAAAATTCTGAAAAAATTACATAAACAATTACACTGTGTAAAGAGCGTTCACAAAAAAAATCATAATTTTTGGAGCTAATCTGTTATATTTAAAAATTCTAAAAATAGTATACTTAAATGAATTTTAGAGACAAATTTATAATGTATAAAATTATGAAAAACTTACAGAAGCAAGAACAGTCTATCATAATGCTCCACAAAAAATTTTGTAATTTTTTGACTTTATTTGCTATATTTAAAAATTCATAGATTCCTGTCGCCAGTTGAACTGGCGGCAGGAACCTGCCCCCGCTGTACAGGGTTCCTGTCGCCAGTTCAACTGACGATAGGAATCTGTCGCCAGATGAACTGGAGACAGGAGCCTATTTTTGTAATTTTTTGAGATGGTAGCCTAGTTTTGTAAACATTTTTTAAAAATATACTATTTCAAAAAAAAATTCCAAAAAAGGCGAGGGGGTGGCGGTGGAGGCCGAGAGAGGCAGCAGCAGCAGCAGCAGTAGTGAGCGCTAGTGGGGAGTTGGAGGAGGCGTAGGGTTTCTGGAGACCGCCTCCTCCCGCGCCGCCGTTCGCCGGTCGTGCCCCCGGTATAGCTCCCGCTCCCCAGATTTGTACCTTTCTCCGGCTTGTTTCGCTGGTTTCGTGCGGGCGTGTGGCATTCTTCGATCGATTGGGGTCAGTTGCGGCATATCGGGGGTGTCGGTGCTTGCGTGAGTTTGAGAGGGTTTTAGTGGATTTGGGCGGATCTAACTTTGCAGTGAGCTGATCCGATGGGTGGTTTGGCGATTTGCTCGTGTCCGTGTGATTGCCTCCGTGTTTTTAGGTTAAGCTCCAGTGCGGGATGCGAGGTGTGAAACTAGTGTGTGACCTAAGGAAGCCCTTTTCCTTTCGTTTGGAGTGCTGACATTTGGGCTAAATGCTTTTCTGAACGCTTTTGTTTGGTTTTATTTCTTTTTGTTTGGTTTTATTTCTTTTTGCTACTTATGCTAGTATGCTTGTTAGCCTGTATGATGATTTCGCACTATGCTATGGTGTAAAATCGTTTTCTACTCTGTCTATTTGTGTGTGTGCTGCTGTATCTTGGTATCAGAGAGTGTGGGCTTAATCGTGGTTTAGAGGGCTGTCTCTGTTGTTGTCTCTGGCTAATAAACGAAGGTAATCGTATAGTTCGGTTCAGTGCATCATGAAGCCAGCAGTGTGAAATTGCAGCCCCATAAGAATGCGGATATGCTCTAGACTAATCGTGGACTCTGAACCTCCATGACAAGTGCAAAGTAAATTATGTACAACGGTTCACATATACATTGGGAAAATCTGTTGTTGGTTGTGTGCCAATAAGTTGCTGGTAGTTTGGTCGGCTTGATCATGGGTGTTGATTGTAGCATTTAAAATATTTGATGTGCCCCCAACCGATTGTGTTGTAACACCTATTTCTAGAAATATAGTGACAATGTGACATTGGTGAAACTTAAAAAAGTCATTGGTAGTAGTATTTTGCTCATTGCATGTTGTAGTTGTAGCGGTTCATTTTCAAGTGCTACATATTCTCATCCATAGCATGTACTGGGGGTTTCATTATGTATTCATTTCTTTGGTAGCTTCTGAGTTTTCAATACGATCTCCCTTGTTCATTTGTGCCATTCTTATGGTGCTACAGTATATGCATAGGATATAGAGCCTGCTGGAGATAGTTCATTTTGTTCTAACATGTTATTCTGGTGTGGGTTGCATGTTCCCTGGTCGTGTGTAACACATACATTATCTGTTTTAAATAATAGTATAATTCTTCCTGTTATTATAAAAAAGGTGAATGGTTGATTTTGTTTACTGCTTGTTTGTCTATGTGTTTTAGGGTATCACTTGCAAATGAATAAACTATTTTTTAGGTAACTAGGGAGACATGAGGCAGCCGTCGCCTCTATCTTCATGCTCTCCTTGTCAGGCTAGACACTAGAGACCATCCTGATTTAAAACTATATTGAACTGGTGCCTTCTCCACCAACCCATGTCATATAGTGTGAGGTTTTTGGCGCGTACTTTAGATGATACGCTCTTACTTACATTTTCGCAACCTTTTGCTTGCTAACTTGTTGTTTATTCCTTTCTTGTATGGTGCTCGCTACTTTACAGTTTGCTCCTTTTTTACATGTGCAAGTAGTGTTCCTTTACTATGTTATGGTAACTTAGTCTCTTGCTCATTCTCATTGGTACAGATTTGATCATGGCATAGTTCTCATGTCTTTATTCTCTGTTACCCTACATAGGGATAATATGCCCTGCTAATACTGCCCATATGCAATTTGTTAATAGTTTATCTTCTATTTGTGTTATATTAAATCACATCATTTTCTTTATCCTTTGTGAGCGTTGCTTTGCCCTCAATAGGCAGCAATTTTGTCGTTTTTTATTTTTTCACTAGATCTCCTTATGCAGTTTTCTTTTGCATACAGTAGTGATATATTTTGGTGTATCCTCTTGTGCATCATCCGGCATCCTTTTTTGTCATTTCTTTATATGACCTGAGTTAATTATACCGTGGTTTTGTTCGATAAGCTGTGTTCCTTGGTGATGAAGTATAAAGATAGATAAATCACTGCCTGAACAAATTGCAGATGTTGCATTCCATGTTAAGGTCGTACAATTTGCTAGGTGCATTGCCATTTTAGTTTTAAAATGAGAAATGGACCCATTTCGTTTTTCCTGTTAAAGTAGTTGTTTGGTCATGGTATTCTACCTTTCTGCTCGAAGTTATACTTTGATAACCTGTAGTCTTGATAAATTATATTTTTATCGCCTTACATTTTGGTGTATTCCTGTCTTGACAGCGACCATCATGGTGAGGAAGAAAAGAACTGGCCCTGGCAGCTCTGGAGAGGGTTCTGGGGAGGCTTCAGGAGCTTCTGGGCGGGGTTCCTCACAGCGAGCTGAGAGAGCTCCTCAACATGGGGGAGGACGTGGTTGGGTACCTCAGCAGGGTGGCCGCGGTGGCGGTCAACACCCGGGCCGTGGTGGACACTATCTGGGTCGCGGAGGACCACATCATCCAGGTGGTGGGCCACCTGAGTATCAGGGACGTGGTGGTCCACGCCCCAGAGGAGGTGGAATGCCGCAGCCATACTATGGCGGGCATAGGGGAGGTGGTGGTGGACGCAATGTTCCTCCAGGTCCATCAAGAACAGTTCCCGAGCTGCACCAAGCCCCACATGTCCAATATCAAGCCCCGGTGGTTTCACCATCCCCATCGGGTGCTGGCTCATCCTCTCAGCCTGCGGCAGAGGTGAGCAGTGGACAAGTCCAGCAACAATTTCAGCAACTTGCCATCCGTGGTCAAAGTTCGACCAGTCAAGCGATTCAATTGGCACCGCCGCCGTCAAGCAAGTCGGTTAGATTTCCATTGCGCCCTGGAAAGGGTACATATGGGGACAGGTGTATCGTGAAGGCCAATCATTTCTTTGCTGAGCTGCCTGATAAAGATCTTCACCAATACGATGTATGCCCCTCGTATGAAGTTTTGTCCCCTCTTCAGAGTTTTTGTTTTGTAATTTCTGATCACCAATCTCGTTTCATCAGGTATCTATAACGCCGGATGTTACTTCACATGGTGTCAATCGTGCTGTCATGGGAGAGCTAGTAAAGCTGTATAGACAATCTCATTTGGGTGGGCGTCTACCTGCCTACGATGGAAGGAAGAGCCTATATACAGCTGGGCCATTGCCATTTACTTCTAGGACATTTGAAATTACTCTGCAAGATGAGGAAGATAGTATTAGTGGTGGTCAAGGCGGGCAAAGGTATGCTATTGCTATCATATCTGTACTTAAATATATTAAAAATTTCCTACTGACATTTCTTCTGTTTTAAGGCGCGAGAGACTATTCAGGGTGGTGATCAAATTTGCTGCCCGTGCTGACCTCCACCATTTGGCTATGTTTCTAGCTGGGAGGCAAGCAGATGCACCTCAGGAAGCTCTTCAAGTGCTTGACATTGTGCTACGTGAATTGCCCACTGCCAGGTAATCTTTGAGCTAACGATGTGCTATTTTATTATTTTTACCATGGCATGCCCTAGAATTTATTTGCATTTCTCTTTTGTAGGTATTCTCCAGTTGGCCGATCATTTTATTCTCCTAACTTAGGGCGACGTCAGCAACTCGGTGAGGGTTTGGAAAGTTGGCGTGGTTTTTATCAAAGTATAAGGCCTACACAGATGGGGCTTTCGCTGAATATTGGTTAGATGCCACCACTTCCATCTTTATTTTTCCATTGGTACCACTGTTCATTTGTCAGTTGTCATGCATGATGGGTGACGGGTGGCCAGAATGCTCAGTAAGGCACAATATTCTTGTTTACAGAGCATCTGGGTGTTGGTTACAGAATGGCCATTGGTCTTGTCTGACATATTGAGATTACTTTGCTTTTCTTCTTGCAGATGTCTTCTACTGCATTTATCGAGCCTCTCCCTGTGATTGATTTTGTTGCCCAGCTTCTGAACAGAGGCATTTCAGTTAGACCATTGTCTGATTCTGATCGTGTGAAGGTTTGATTCATTACTTGTCTCACCTTTGTTGACAGTGACTTTTGTTTATGCTGAGTTACCATAATTATTCTTCCCCTGCAGATAAAAAAGGCCCTACGAGGTGTGAAGGTTGAGGTTACACATCGAGGAAACATGCGTAGGAAATATCGTATATCTGGCCTCACTTCACAAGCAACAAGAGAGTTACCGTATGTGCTTCTCCGTAGCTTATATGTGAAAAATCTCTTATGCTCCTGCAGATGAAAGGATATTGTGTTGACATGATTTGGTTGATATTTCTGTGATAGATTCCCTGTTGATGATCGTGGTACCGTGAAGACTGTTGTTCAATACTTCCTGGAGACATACGGTTTTAGTATTCAGCACACCACTTTACCTTGCTTGCAAGTGGGTAATCAGCAAAGACAAACTTATCTGCCTATGGAGGTTAGTATCTTTAACGACTTTGATTGCATCGATGTATTGTACTATGTTTATTGATGCAAATATTTTCTAGACGCCACATCCAGCTTCAACATATTGTCACAAGTTGTTTATGACTTCAAAATATCAGGTTTGTAAGATTGTTGAAGGACAACGTTACTCGAAACGACTCAATGAGAAACAGATAACTGCTCTACTGAAAGTGACTTGCCAGCGCCCTCAAGAGCGTGAGCTGGACATCTTGCAGGTGACTGTTGATCGTATTTTTTGGTGCAAGTTGTTTCAACAGTGTTGTGTTACAAAATTGCCTACTGGCATTCTGTGTCTGTTTTATTTATGAATTGATATGTTTATGTGGCTGTTCGGTGTTTTTCCCCAGGCTTTTATGTTGACAGGTTCTTCCAATTTGATGTATCCAATTTTCTTTGACTTATATGTTCTTTAGATGCCTATATAGCATTTTATTGCAATTAAAACTTCTTTAATGTTTTTTTTTTTTTTTTTTTTTTTTTTTGTTTATGGGAACCCTGCGCATGCATTCTTGTGCATCTGAAACAGGTTTTTGTAGTAGGGGCTCTATGAGATAGTTATTGTCGTCTCTTGTCATTTTACCATTGTTAGATTTCAGTTTCTTATTTATTGTGGGATTGAGTGACCTATAGATATATATTTTTTAAAATAAATGATAGTTACTTGATGAGTAATTGTTACTGTCAAAATCACATATTTCTGGTCAAGAGTTCCATCTATTATATATTTGTCTGAATTGTTCTTGTGTCTGTAATGATTCAATACTATGGAACACATAAAGGTGCTGGTGCTTATGCTAGTATTAATTAGCTGTCATCTTCACCAGGGTTAAACAACTAAATTGGCACTCCTAAATCTCATCCTTGTTTTTTTTCTCTTTTGATCAGACTGTGCATCACAATGCATATTACGAAGATCCATATGCACAGGAATTTGGCATAAGAATCGATGAGCAACTCGCATCGGTTGAAGCTCGTGTTCTGCCTCCGCCAAGGGTAAGTCAATTTTCAGTTGCGGTTTGACAGCAGTTGACTTTCCATATTGGGCATATGTTGTGCATAGCCATTGACTGCATTTTACTTCTTTTGTGTCAGCTTAAATACCATGATAGTGGCAGAGAGAAGGATGTGTTGCCAAGAATTGGCCAATGGAACATGATGAATAAGGTACGCCCTGATAAAAACGCCCTGAGAAATCAAGATAAGATGATTCTTACTGTGAATGTGTTCAGTTGCCTGCGTTTTTTTCTTATGGGAAAAAGTAGTGGAGAACCCTACTGAGATAAACAAAACTGTACGCAGAGTCCAGATATTTACAAAAAGAAACATAAAGCGAAAAACTAACCAAGCAACTGGGAAACGGTTATTGTCTAGTTTCTTTATGGCGTGCAGCTTTCTTAAATACAAATAACCACGGAAGTTTTGCTGCTGTTATGTAACTTCATATTGTTCTGGACATATCTTTATGTCGCAATTCCAGAGGACCGACGAGTTTCATATGAAAACATTTTGGGAGTGATTCTGCATGATATATTCAAAGCCCTATTATGAATCTCTGTATTATCTGGCATTTTTCTCCTGTGGTGTTTGTTTTTACTCTAGTAACTACCCTGGTAGCTAGTTTACCATCAGTGTTGTATCCCACTGCAAATTAGTCATTTGTGTGGATGCCCTTGTGCTATTAGCATTTCTTTCACCTAGATATGCATCTATTTTCTACCTGTAGGATTGTAGGTGGCCCTTAGTTTTATTACATATTAACTTTTTTTTTTTGTGATTTTATGTCTGTAACTCGTTCACATAGTCATTTGTGTATTATTTTCTATTTTGTTGTAGAAAATGGTCAATGGTGGGAGAGTCAGCAACTGGGCATGTATTAACTTCTCCCGAAATGTGCAAGATAGTGCCGCCAGGGGTTTCTGTCATGAACTGGCTATCATGTGCCAAGTATCTGGAATGGTATGTTACCTTCATCCAAATAGCATTTCATGTTTATCACTTTGGTAATTTTGTATTCTTTGCTCGTCATATTCTCCTTTTTTTCCCCCTCTCTATAGGACTTTGCACTTGAACCTGTGCTACCCCCAGTTACTGCAAGACCTGAACATGTGGAAAGAGCACTAAAGGCACGTTATCAAGATGCCATGAACATACTCAGACCCCAGGGCAGAGAACTTGACCTGCTGATTGTAATACTGCCTGATAATAATGGTTCTCTTTACGGTATGTTCTCTTCCAAAATACAATTGAACATTGCCAAGTGAATACTTTTGGTCATCAGTTTTTTTCCGTTCTGCAGGGGATCTTAAAAGGATCTGCGAGACTGATCTTGGATTGGTGTCTCAATGTTGTCTCACAAAACATGTTTTTAAGATGAGCAAGCAGTATCTTGCAAATGTTGCCCTTAAAATTAATGTTAAGGTATTTTGCTGAGCTTCAACTATTACATCTTTAATATACACCTAGATTCTTAGTTTCTTATGTTGTCCCTACTTTTCAGGTGGGGGGAAGGAATACTGTACTTGTGGATGCTTTGACAAGAAGGATTCCCCTTGTTAGTGACAGACCAACAATAATATTTGGTGCTGATGTTACACATCCTCATCCTGGGGAAGATTCCAGTCCTTCCATTGCAGCTGTAAGTGCAGCACCTGTTACGATCATGATATATCTGAAGTTCTGCTAAGCTGTAATGGAAGTTTTGCTATTTGTGTTGCAATATTATTTCCTCCTCTAGGTGGTTGCTTCACAAGACTGGCCGGAGGTCACTAAGTATGCTGGATTAGTGAGCGCCCAAGCCCATCGCCAAGAGTTGATACAGGATCTTTTCAAAGTATGGCAAGATCCCCAAAGAGGAACTGTGACTGGTGGCATGATCAAGTATGATCTTAGTCGCTAATGAGATATATTCACTCTACATTTGGATGCTACTATATGTTTATAAATTCTGTTGAATATGCAGGGAGCTTCTCATTTCTTTCAAGAGAGCAACTGGACAGAAACCCCAGAGGATCATATTCTACAGGTTCTTATCCTTGCTTGGGCATCTTTGCTTAGCACGATTGTCTATGTATTAAACATCTCTTGTTTTCAGGGATGGTGTCAGCGAGGGACAGTTCTATCAAGTTTTGTTGTATGAACTTGATGCCATTAGAAAGGTACAGTTACTTCGACCACACATGTTTGGCTATATTCTTCTTTTCTCTGAGTATCATTGCTTATCATTGCTGAACTATGGATGTAGGCCTGTGCATCCTTGGAGCCCAATTATCAGCCTCCAGTTACTTTTGTAGTTGTCCAGAAACGTCATCACACTAGGCTGTTTGCTAATAACCACAACGATCAGCGTACTGTTGATAGAAGCGGGAACATACTGCCTGGTTGGTTGTTGGTGAACTTGTGTTTTTTTGTGCTTAGCTCATCTATTTTGAATATGACCATCGTGGAACTGAACCTTTTCTTTATCTAATGGTAGGCACTGTTGTTGATTCGAAGATTTGCCATCCAACTGAGTTCGATTTCTACCTCTGTAGCCATGCTGGCATTCAGGTTGGCTTTCATTTCTTTGCAATTTCTTTATTTGATGGAATGGGCTTATTGCTGATCTAAATCTCAATTCCTTTCAGGGAACAAGCCGTCCTGCTCATTATCATGTTCTGTGGGATGAGAACAAATTTACTGCTGATGAGTTGCAAACTCTCACAAACAACTTGTGCTACACGTAATTTATTGTTACTGTTCCATTGGTCGGGTTTTTATATGCACCATCTACCTGGCCAGTTAAACATTATTCGTACTCTTGCAGGTACGCTAGGTGCACCCGTTCTGTATCAATTGGTAAGCTCAACTTGAAAACATTTCCTTAAGTTTCTTGACCACCCTAGATCCAATATGGTGTTGCTCTTGTAAAACACAATGTTGACCATTGGTTGATTGCTTGCAGTGCCTCCTGCATACTATGCTCATCTGGCAGCCTTTCGAGCTCGCTTTTACATGGAGCCAGAGACTTCTGACAGTGGGTCCATGGCAAGTGGCGCTGCAATGAGCCGTGGCCCTCCACCGCCTGGTGCACGCAGCACCAGGGCTGCTGGGAATGTTGCTGTCAGGCCTCTCCCTGCCCTCAAGGAAAACGTGAAGCGTGTCATGTTTTACTGCTAAGATGGGGTGGTTCCACCAAGGAATTGCCCAGCGTATTTCAAGTATTTGCACTGTATCAGTGACGCTGTGAACACCTTCATCCAAACCCAAAACTATTGGACAGAAAGTATTTGCACTGCATCGGTGATGCTGTGAACACCGTTATCAAACCTAAAACTATGGGGTATTAAGTACCTGTATTGTATCGGTGATGTTATAAGAACACTGCTATGCTTTCGTAGTACCTAATTGTTGTGCTGTATGAAAGTGCTGTAACCATCTACCCTCCTAAGACTGGTATTGGATGCATTGATGAACCATTGAACCTATGTTGTGCAAGCATTACCTCTGGTCAGAAATCCTGCCTGTTTGTTTCGTAATCTTTGATCATGTCGATTGGTCAAATGCTGCTTATGATAGTCATTTGCTAGGGCTTGTGTTTTTGTTGTGTCTACTAAATTATTATGACATTTGACTAGCAGGATGCCAGGATCAGAATAGAGGGACATGCTGGTATCCAAACGCAACCAAGAAAGAAAAGCGACAGCAAAACCACATGCACATTTGGGCGCATGTACTATCCCAGCCCTCCAAAGTGCCTTGAGATTTGTGCAAGGACATTGCAATGGTTAGAAAATGAGATGGTTTGAATTTTGAATGTTTGCATCAATCTTGAGGCGTATTTGATGGTAATGATTGTAAACTATTCTTAAAAAAAAGGCATAAAAGTAAACCAGTCTCCGGAAAAAGAAGGCCGAAACGGTTTATTGTGCTAATTCTTAATCCTCCGGCTCGAGTTGCCTATGTTAAGGTGGATTTTGGTGAAGTAAAGGAATGAAGGATGCCGCTCCACGTCAAACTTGCATTGTGCAATCTATACTGACATAGAATATCTAATGTTTGTGAGAAAAAAAGAGAAGGATGCGGTGATCCAGGTTAATGCCCTTTGCTTCAACTTCTGTTTATGTCCTACATAAAAGACCTTCTGACTTCAATTTTAAAAAACGTCTGTTTCTGATTGTGGACAGTGCTCCCCGTTTGCCGGTACATAGCGTAAAATATTGTTGTGTTAGATTAGACGCAGTCCGGTTGTTTGCATTTCGGAAAAGGTGCCACACCTGTGAACCTGTTGTCATGGTGTGTTCGTCGGTGATGTTTGCATTCTTGTTACATTTGCATCCGAATTCTGCTCTGCAATCTTCAGATGTGCGGATCTCTGCCCACCTGCTAGGACCTTATGCACCGGCCGCCCGCACGCCCGCCGTGCAGAGGGTGGCTGAGCACGGGAGGCGGAGGCGCTGACCCGTCCCGCGGCCCACTTTTGTCGTGGTTTTGATGCGTTTTTGGCGCTAATCTCGGCTACTGTGCATGCCAACCGGCTCATTCGCGAGAGGGGGTCGTGGAGTTCGCCCTGTGCTGTTTTTCCGTATGGGCTGTGTTGCGCTGCACAACTAGAGTCGTAGAAAGCTTGAGAACATTATTGAGTGCGATAGCTCGTATCTTAATCGATTAGGATACGAAGAAGTGTGTACAATGATTTCTATATGAATTAGGATTTCTATTTTTTTTAAGGAGAACTAGAGGGTACTATATAGAGTCACGAGGGGTGGCCATGAAGGGCACAAGTCATAAACTAACTCATCCAAAATAAGAGACGCACGAGAAGATTAGGTGCTAGATTATTCTTTAGCACTAAATTATTGTATAGACCAAGGATTCGAGGGTCTTCAAAAGTTCGAGAGCGTTATGAGAGATCGACAATCCTTTGTACTCTTTTGAGGTTGTACTTAAGAAATTTACGATCGGCTTCGCCAAATCTTTCTATCTCGTCGTGATTATTTCGTTGCTGTTATTTGCTTCTCTCTACGATATTCATCTACTTCGTTCTTGATACCATGCATACTCGTGTCATTTCTTGTTAAACTCTGATCCGATTTGGGGGATACTACGCCTAATAAGGGGTATCAGAGTATAATAAATGGTATCAGAGTCAATGCCAGATTAATCTGATTTGTGAGAAGGTCGGCGAAGCGCCATGTGACACAAAATTAAGAACGATGTCGGCAGTGTGGGGTCAAGTTGAGAAATTTGACAGTAGAAGAAATTTCAGCGTGTAGCAATGTGTGGTGAAGGATGCCCTTGTCCAGCAATGGTAAATCGATGCTCTTGAAGGGGCAAACCGGAAAAGATGTTAGTTAAAGAATAGAAGGTGATGGAGCGAAATACTGTTAGTATAATTCGTTTATATCTCTCTGATGAGGTAAAGTACTCAATGATTAAGTAAAATTCACTGAAAAAATTATGAAGTAACTTAGAAGAATTGTATATGGCAAAGTCACTAACATTCCGATGGGTGCTGAAGCAGAAACTGTTCAGGTTGCGTATGGATGAAGGCACACGATTCATTGACCATCTCAATGTTTTCAACAAACTTATCACACGACTGACTAGTGTGGATGAAAAAAAATTGAGAAGAACAATAAAGTTGTTATATTGGCGTCATCTCTACTACTACCATCATGGGAGCAATTGGTGATGGATATTCTCGTTAGGAAAAACACTCTGAACTTTAATGAGATAGTGGCATATCTATTGGATGCGGAGTACTTGAAGAAGCCATCAGATTCTTTATCCTCATGTGATCAAGCATTGGCTGTCGTAAGTGTTGTAGGCAAAAGTAAAAGTCATAGGAAGAAGAAGGGCGAGAACAAAGGCACATGTGTATGCTATCTATGTGACGAGGAAGATCATAGGATAAAGGATTATCCAAGTTTAAAGAAAATGAGGAGAGCATGCTCAGTGACGATAGTGAAAGATGATTTAGACGTACCAGTCGTCGGTTAATCAGGTACTTCTCATAGATTGATATTGGATTCAAGTTGTTGTTTTCATATATGTTCGACGATGGAGATGTTTGATGAAGTATCTTTATGGCATGTACATGGAATTATTCATTTAGCGGATTGCAAGGAGTATGCAATTACTAAGGTAGGAACAGTTACATTAGAGATGTATAATGGAACACATTGGATATTGACGGGAGTTTGATATGTTCCTAGCTTAAAGAAGAATCAAATATTTGTGAGGTCGCTTGAACTCGAAGGTTATGAGGTATCACTTCGAGGTGGAGTAATACGAGTTACTTGCAAAGGACATGTAATCACGAAAAATATCTAGAGCAACGGAGAATACCGATTGATGGGTAATCACCAGGGAAGAGCAACCAATAGGAGGGCTGTTAAAAATTCTAATTAGGAGAAAGAAATTGTATCGTCAGCGGTAGGTACTCAGGTCAAATATGCAGTTATATGCGAAACTGCAAAGATAGTTGCAAAATCTAGCAGGCGCAAAGACAAAGACGAATGTGTGAGCTGTTGGAAGAAGGAAGACATGATGGGACCAATAACGCGGCACTAACGAGCAGGTGGAGCTCGGAAGCGTACAAGCCTATAACATTGAGGGTTGTAGGAACATGAGATGTGGTTAATCAAACTACACAGCAAAGAAGCTCTTAGGTATAGTTTTTGGGCGGGCTAGCCTGGATATTGACACACACATTGTGGTGATGTGCATTTGTCCCTGTGGTAGGGCACTCCCAAAGGTGGGAGGAAAAAATAAAAAAAATGCTACTGGATAGGAGCGAGTTCTTGGAGGAGTACAGTGATTTTAACGGATAAGTGTAAATGTAAAGATTGTTAAGTATGATGACTCATATCCTAATCAACTAAGAGTTGGAGAAGTGAACTACAATGATTCCTATATGAATCCTAATATGATTATGACTTTCACTTTCTTTTGGAGAAGAACTAGGGGGCACTATATAAAGTCATGGGGATGGTCATGGAGAACACAAAGTCACAAACCAACTTATCCAAAGCAAGAGATGTACGAGTGGATTACGTGCTATGTTTTTTAGCACTAGATTCTTATGTAGAGCAAGGATCCAATGATCCTAAAAGGTTCATGAGGGTTGTGAGAGAGTGACAATCTCTTGTACTTTTTTGAGGTTGTACTTAAGGAATTTGTGATCGGCTTTGCCAAATCTTTCTCGCTTGTCGTGATTATTTCGTCATTTTTATTTGGTTTTCTTTACAAGATTCATCTACTTCGTTCTTGATACCGTGCACGCTCGTGCTATTTTTTTTTATTAAACCCTGATTTGATCTGAGAACTACTACGCATAAGAAGGGATATCATACTATAACAAATATTTTTCACTAAGTGCAGCAAAGAGCTCGTGTTGTGACTAGTGGCTTTAGTCAATCGACGCAGCCAGTGTTCCACCCACGCACATGTGCAAATGGCAATACAAGTTCATTTTGTTAGAATGAGATGCAATCGGTTCTTGCCATCCTGCCATCCTCCGCGTATGAATCTTCCGCATATGGCTAGTACAGCTACCATATTCCATGTATAGAAAGCTCAACTAATTTGGCTGATTTAGTGCTGATTTGATTAGCCTTTATTAGATAGATTCTTTCCGGTTTTAGCTCTACTGTGTATACTGTAATCCATATAAACCACAGCAATACAAGGGACAAGATTATTGCGTGCAATCCTCTCTTCTTTTACACGCTTTCATGGTATCAGATTCCAATTGATCCTTCCCACCCTCCCCTTCCAACAGCCACATCACCATGGGCGACGCTCAACCTCCAGCTCCGGCCATGACACATCACATGATGAACATGAAAACCCATATTCCCTTCAATCTCCAACTCCAACCTCCCAACTACACCACATGGCGTGAGCTCTTCTTCGTCCTTCTCAACCGATTCTCCCTGAAATCGCACGTCGACATCGCCTGGCCCGACAATGCGCTGGCGAACTGGGATCTCGATGACTACACCGTTGTTTCTTGGCTCTACAACACCGTCTCCCAGGAGGTGCTTGCCATCATCCTCACGCGGTCATGCCCGATGCCTCTGCTCATGCCATTTGGCAAAGCATCGAGAGCCTCTTTCGGAATAACAAGAAGATGCACATCATCAGCTTGGAGTCCGAGTTCCGTGGCATGTAACATCCCAATATTAGACTTGTGTTTCAAATATAAGAAAATGAGTAGAAATTAAAACTTTTTCTTACATCTTGTATTTCCTTGGTGTTCTGAGAAATTCTTGTAAAGGAAATAGGGAAATACAAAGTCACAAGTCATTTTGGCCTAAACCTTGCCCTTCAAAAACCTTCTTGTCAAGCTCTTGTAAAAATTTTGTCAATTTTGGAGTTAGTTGCTACCTCCAAACATTCTTCCAAGTGTTCAGCTTGAAAGCCTAATCCTGGTCAAACTCCTGTTGAACTCAGTTCATACTCGAGCCCAACACCTTTCTCAGGTGGAGCCCAACCAAGTCAGAGTCACCCCGAGCACTCCCGTGCACGCCATCAACCTCAGTCGCTGGATCCTTGCCCTACCGCTTCGATCTGGGGAGCTCTCGGACCTCCCACTCACCCAGACCACCTCGGGTGTTCTTGCAAAAACCACCTTAAGAACCTTCCTTGTACCTCCGCAAGGACCTCCTCAAACCACCTTGGCATTTTTGCAAAGACCACCCCGCTGGTCTTTCGCAAAACAACCCTCCAGACCACCTCCGGTAGCACCTGAGTGATCGTGGGCCGTCCATCCGATGATCTGTGCCTTTGATCTCTTTGGGGCATTAAGACCCTCGAGCACCTTTTCAAATCACAGCCTTTCATTCCATATCCAACCGTCAAGACCTCTTCACCCCATCTTTGGACTCAACCTAACTGTTTCGCTCTCTGACCAGACCTCCTAGTGTTATTTCACTGACAAGTGGGACCCTCTGAGCTGGTCATCATCACCCTCCTAGTATTATTATTGTATCACTGTTATTTCAACAATTACAAATAGTTGGTCAAATTGCTTTGAATCTATTACATTATTGCAAATGAAAACTTGCTTTATGCTAAAAGTAAGTCCAGATCCCCCTCCACTTAAATAAAGCTTGCATGTAGTTAATTATAGTTCATACCCTTACACGTCGGTCTTGCAGTACAAAAATAATTTTTGTACTCAGTTGCTTTGCTTAATGTTTTTGTTGCAGAGGAAGAAGGTGAGCCCCAAGGGCTTCCCTTTTGTGAGATGTGCTTCGGGTTTGACGACTAGCTTGGCGGCCCGGTTGGTTGCCTTGTGGGTAAAGACACACTAATTGGCTCTTTTGTTTATCGCCATCTTATGGCACTTTTGCTTCCGCTGTTCAATTGTTATTTAGTTGTCATTTGGCCGGTTGGCCCTTGTTGTAATAAATCTCTATTACGCATGTCTTTTGTTAGACCTGTTGTATGGAATTGATGCATGATTTTGTAAGGAGGTGTGTATACTGCATTTCTGAGGAGTATACATATCTCGAGGCTTCAGCTTATTTGATTTGTGATGCTAGGACCAAAGGATGGTTAAGCATTGCAAGCCGAATAAACCGGGGTCCTCACATGGCACCTCCCAGGACGACATGCCAGTCATGGCGTATTCTCAGCGACTTAAAACCTTGGCCGACGCCCTCGGCGATCTCCAACGAAACCCTCGTCCTCACCATCCTCCGTGGTCTCAATGAGAGGTTTGCAACCATCTCCACCATTATCACCACAAAAGAGCCCTTTCCCACTTACATCCAAGCCCGCTCCCTCCTCCTCCTTGACGAAGCCGATCACCCCAAAACCTAAAACAACACTGCCCTATACTCCTCCACCAAACCCTCCCACAATACCTCCAACCACCACCCTACCCACAACTCCTACCACGACGGCGGCAACAGCTACCGCAGCAGGAATGGCAAGAACAAGAATTCCGGTGGCGGCAGCTCCTTCAATTAGAGCAGCGGTGGAGGTAGGTTCCTAGCCTTCCCCGTCGGCATGCCGCCCATGTTCAACCCGTGGACAGGGACGTTCCAGATGTGGCCCAACTCCATGCCGCGCAACTGGACTCCACCCCAGTAGCAACAACGTGGACCTACAAGCACCGGCATCCTTGGAGCACGCCCTGCCGACGCATAGGCACACTTGGCTGTGGCACCATATGGCGGCGGCACTCCTCCCACCTCGACGCCGACATGGGACACCACCGCTCTCGTCAACGCCATGAACGCTATGACGCTTTTGTAACCCGGTGCATCCGAATGGTATATGGACTCCGGTGCCTCTGCTCACCTGTCCACTGACTCTGGTATACTACAACAATCCCTACCCTCCTCCCCCTCTCAGTTTGTTGTGGTCGGTGATGGCTCACGTCTTCCCATCACCGCCACCGGCCGAACATCCGTTCCATCCAATGCCACAAACCTCTCCCTTAACAATGTTCTCGTCTCACCTTGCCTCATAAAAAATCTAATTTCCGTTCGCCAATTCACTCAAGATAATCTCTGTTCTGTTGAGTTTGACCCCCTTGGTCTTTTTGTGAAGGATCTTCACTCCGGGACAGTGATTCTGAGGTGCAAAAGCTCTGACAGCCTATATCCACTTCGGATTCCACCACCGGCGCCACCATATGCTCTCGCTGCTGCTGTGAACACCGAAGACATTTGGCATCACCGCCTCGGTCACATCGGCTGACCAGCTCTCTCGCAGCTTGCAAAATCCTCTTTCATTTCATGTAATAAACGCATGGCTAGTGATGTTTGCCATGCTTGTCAACTCGGACGTCATGTTCGTTTACCTTTTACAATCTCCATTTCAAACACAAATAAAGCTTTTGAACTCATGCACTGTGATCTCTGGACTTCTTCTCTACCTAGCATCTCAGGGTTGAAATATTATCTTATTTGTCTAGACGACTATACACACTTCATATGGTGTTTTCCACTTTGGGTCAAGTCTGCTACATTCTCCACTCTCGAAAGTTTCTTTGCGCTAGTTAGCACCCAATTTGGCTCCACCGTACAGCCGATTAAGTGCGACAACGGTGGCGAGTTTGATAATCTCACCACCCGCGATTTCTTCTCCGCGCACGACATGAATCTGTGCTTCTCTTGCCCCCACACATCGCAGCAAAACGGTAAGGACGAAAGTTATTGGGCGGAAGCTTTAGCCACATCCACCCATCTCTTCAACCTACACCTAACCAAAACCCTACAAAACCGCACACCCTTCCAAAGATTGTTCGGCCGCCCTCCCACATACACTCACCTCTGCGTCTTCGGATGCCGATGTTACCCCAACCTTTTCGCCACAGCCACAAATAAATTATCTCCACGATCAACTGAGTGCATTTTTCTAGGTTATCCCACCAACCACAAGGGTTATCGTTGTCTAGATCTCAACTCCAACCGAATAATTCTCTCCCGGCATGTCATCGTTGATGAATATTGTTTTCCCTTTGAACGAACAACTTCGTCGCCCCCTTCCACATACGAATTCCTTGATCATGATAACTGCTATTCACGGTCCTGTAGGTTATCCTATCATTGACGATCACGCAATGGTCCCACTACCAACGCCGCTATCGCCTCGCCGCAAAGACTCGCCTCATGGTCTCGCGCGGCAACCTCGGCCAGCCCCCAGCCTCCTCGCATGCTGCACCAACTCACAATGCCACTGCCGCAGGACCTGCCGCAGCAGCCTCAGGCGCTACCGTGACAGCCTCTCTGCCTACCGCGTCGAACAAGGACACTGCCGTAGGCCCTACCACGACAAACCCTGGCGCTACCTAGGCAGCCAACGCTGTAGCAGGCCCTGCCGCGACACCTTCCAGCTCCGCCACTGCCACAGGCTCTACCATGGTAGCCTCTGGCCCTATCGCGGCACCACCCGGCACGGCTACAACGCCATCATCTTTTGCAACTGCTAGCCGAACTGCTCCAACAACACCCATTGTCAACAATCACATCATGACTACTCGCGGCAAGTTCGGACTACATGTTCTACCCCGCAATGTTCTTGATCTTCACGTCCCCACCATTCCCCCCATCCCTAAGACGTACAGAGGAGCACTACAAGATCCTAATTGGCGTGCCGCTATGCTCGACGAGTTTCACGCCCTCACCGTCAAGAACACATGGAGTACATTTTGACGAGGATTAAAATCTCTATATATTATTTTTAATATATAAAAGACCATACGTCTTCGTGGTCGTAACCCCTGAGGTGCACGACCTCACTGGTCGTAGAGATTCTAGAGGTTACATAATGGGTACCCTGGTCGGACGAAGGCCTAAGACAAGCTTCCGACCAGGAGAACTACTCGTAAAAGGTATGAATTGATACTTGGAATAGATTCCAGGTATATTCTCCACCGTATGATGAATGGAGCACGCGTATATTCTATGCCATACGACGTATCTTATCCAGACACACTAGCAAACAACCTCCATGCGGTTGTATGTCTCATAGACATACAACCGCCGAACGGTTGATTCCTTATTAACCGTCACTTGACTCCGACCAGACGCAACGCTTCGCATCAGACGTCTTCTCCGGAAGTAACTGCCGCCTCTTCGAGGGCTATTTAAAGATGGAACCTGGACGGATCAGGGAGAGGGAAGAAAAGAGACAGAGCCATCAGACTAAAGCACAAGCTATAGATTCGTGTGATAGGTCTGAGATTGTAAGGGAACAAGTAGTGTTCTTAGAGCATACCTTGTAAAACCCAGTTTATATTAATAAAGAGCAGTCCCATTATTTCCTTAGATTTCCCACGTCATTTTCTCCTTTTTATTTTTGTAAGATCGACGTCTTGATCGTCGACAGCTGGCGCCGTCCGTGGGGAACACGACGTGGAATCTCAGAAGAATTTTTCTGCTCATCAAATCTTTGTCCATTCCCCGGGTGTGATCGATGATGCGGTTATGGCGGGAAGTTAGGATGAAGAAAATTGGTTCGACTTGGCGGACTACGCCAACCTCGACATGGACGCATGCATGCGCGCCATGGAGGAAAACGAATCTCTTCATCATCCTCCTCTGCCGGTTCGCCCATGGGAGAAATCTGCGAAGTCGACCGGATGGATGAAGATAGACCGCTACGATCAGTAGCGGTTTCAGAGGAAATGCTTCCGACCAGTTCGGAACACCCTAAAGCCTCAGCAAGCCCGGGCCTTTCGACCGGCAAGAAAAGGTGACGAAAATTCAACACCGCAACCCGAGGTTCAATATACCTTTGATGCGATCATGGTTGATAGGTACTCACCGACGGCTTCTAGCAATTCCAGGAGCCAACCGACACCTGGTGACAGTGTCAATAAAACCTCCACTGGTCGTAAACCAAGTGGGGATGATAAAGCTCAGCATTCGATCGGCAATTCGCCGGATCAGGCTGAGGCCCTTCCGAAAACCTCAGGAGGTGCTGATCACCGACTTCTCTCCATAGTGGAAGCTTCTCGCAGAAGCTCTGAAAGGCTCTCCATAGATTACGACGAAAGCTCATCGGAGGATCACTGCTGGAAACACGAGGTCAATGCGATCGGAGATACGGATTACAATGTCGTGTATGGTCCTCCATACGTTGCCTCGCCACCACGTCATAATGGAGATGGTACGGGCGGTCAAGCACCAAATGCCGGAGGTGACAAAACTGGTGGACGTTCACCAGTTAATGCGCCTGATCCTTCCCCAACCAATGTAAGGGATCAGGCAAGATCGACCATGAGGTCGGTGGATTCAAGCCATCAAACACTTTCTTCTGGCAGAAATCCCTCGAGACCTCAGGGATATGTTAAATACTTGCAGCGAGTCAGGGATATGTTAAATACTTCTGACCCTGCCCTGGCAGAGACTTCGGGTTTTGCCCAACTCGTAGGTCAAGTATCAGAGATTATCCAACAGACGATGCAGCGCACAGAAGCATATCGGGAACGAAGGCACCCGCAAAGTCAGACCATGACTTCATTGCAGCATTCTTCCCGAAGCAGGGGCCTGCATGGTCATGTTAAAGATCAGTTGACACTGCGACCACCTCGACGATTCCGACCAACAAGTCATGAGGGGAAGAGACTATTATAGGAATCCCCACCTTCACTTCGTCGAGAGGAACCATCGCTTGGACCTGGTGATCTTCGACATCACCTAAACCAGGTAAGTGGTCGGAGGCGTTCTACTAACGTCCACGATCGAATCGGGACATTGGAGCACCGACAATCCGTTCCTATAAATCGGTCTCCAACCGGCTACAATCCGGCACCTTTTCAAAGAAGGCGCCACGAAACTATCACAGGCTGTCGAGCCTTCTCAGCAGGGCTCCAGCCTGTACATTGGCCAAATAGGTTCCGACCGGCCAACTTGGATAAATTCAATGGGACCCAAAATCCTTTGAAATTTCTCCAGATATATACCACCGCTATCAGAGCTGCTGGTGGTGATGAAAATGTAATGGCAAACTATCTTCCTACAGTATTAGAAGGATCAGCCCGATCATGGTTGCTTAACCTTCCTGGGGTCCGTATGCTTGGGAGCAACTCTGCGACCTTTTGATTGCAAATTTCAGAGTGCGTCGATCGACACGGAAAGGAAGACGATCTCCATAGAATACGGCAAAAATCAAACGAGACTCTCCGGCAGTACATCAAAAGATTTAGCCAAGTTCGTAACTCAATACCGGAGGTTGCAGAATCTTCCGTTATCCAAGCCTTCAAAGCGGGATTGAGAAATCGAAGGTTTACGGAGGATTCAACTATACATCCCCCACGAACAACCATCGAGCTCTTCGATATGGCTGATAAGTACGCTACGGCCAGTGAAGTGGTCGAGTGGAACGAAGCCATTGATCGAAAAGATAAAATTCCCCAACCTGGCTTAGATAGGATGGAAAAGAAACAAAAGAAGACTCTCAAGAAAAAGAAGCATGACAGAGCCAACGACAAAGAGGTTCTTGCTGTTCCTGAAAAATTTACCAAAGGGAGAAAAGATTATACTGGTCGTGGCAAGGCTAAGGCTCCGACCAATGATTACAAGAAAAATAAAAAATGATATCCTCTTCACCAGCAAGCAGGACACAACCTGCGCAATTATCGCGCTTGGCAAAAGAAGCTGGAAGATTATTATGCAGGTAAATGACCACTCCCGTCGATTCAAGAGCTAGGGGAAACAAGCTCCAAGAAGGACAAAGATGGTGATGAAGAGATGGAGTACCAAGAACCTCAGCACACCGTCGATGTGATTTTCGGTGAATCTTCTTCGTACGAGTCCAGACGTCACCTGAAAGCCATGGAGCGAGAGGTCAACCTTACCGAACCTTCGATCGCCGTTAAACCTTCAAGGTGGTCGGAGACGATAATCTCCTTCAGCAAAGAAGACTGCCCCATTCCTTCAACTCGACCAGGTAGGTTTCCAATTGTCGTTGAGCCTACTATTAATAACTGCAAGGTTAATCGGGTCTTGATAGATGGGGGTAGTTCTTTAAATATTTTATTTGTAAATGCTTTGGAAGACATGCAGATTCCCAAATCCAAGGTAAAACCGGTGAATATGCCTTTCATGGCATAGTTCCTGGGTCTACCGCTAAGCCAATAGGGCACTTGTCCCTACTGGTTACGTTCGGAAAGCCCGACAACTTCCGGACAGAAAAAATTTCATTTGATGTGGTGAACTTCGAGACTGCATACAATGCAATTCTTGGTCGTCCAGCTTTAGCAAAGTTCCTGATAGCCACGCACTACGGTTATCAGAGTTTGAAAATGCCAGGACCAAAGGGTGTAATCACGGTCCGAGGCGATCAGAAGATAGCCTACGCATGCAATCGGAAATGGTTAGAACTGGTCGATGAACTTCCGACCAGGGGAACTAAAACCGTTAACATGCAGGTCAAACATTCAAGACCGAAGATGACACCGAAACGTTCCGACCAGATAAAAGAGGTACAACTCGACGGAAGTGCTTCTCCAGAGGGTGCCAAGGTACTGGTTGGGGCAGGACTCGAACTTAAATAGGAAGAGTCGCTCGTCTCCTTCCTCCGAGCTAACCAGGACGTATTCGCCTGGCAGGCGTCCGATATGCTCGGAGTCCCCAGGGAGGTGATCGAGCATACGCTAGCTCTACAGCCTAACAAAAAACCGGTCAAGCAGAAGCTACGTCGTTTCGCACCTGATCGGAAAGAAGCAATCCAGTCAGAGATTGACAAACTTCTCAAAGCTGGGTTCATTGGTGAGGTCGACCACCCAGAGTGGCTCGCCAATCCTGTAATGGTTAGAAAGGCCAATGGGAAATGGCGGATGTGTATTGACTTCACAGATCTTAATAAAGCTTGTCCGAAGGATGACTTTCCCCTTCCTCGCACCGATCAACTTGTAGACTCTACTTCTGGGTGTGGGTTGTTAAGTTTTTTAGATGCTTACTCAGGGTACCACCAGATCAATATGAGTAAAGAAGATGAAGAGAAAACTTCCTTCATCAATCCATATGGTACTTACTGTTATGTAAAGATGCCATTTGGTCTCAAAAATGCTGGTGCAACATTCCAAAGGTTGATGCAAAAGACCTTTAGCCCACAGATAGGTCGGAATCTTGAAGCCTACGTCGATGATCTGGTCGTAAAGAGCATCAACGCTGGCGATCATATTCTAGATCTACAGGAGACTTTCAATAACTTAAGACGTCATAACCTTAAGTTGAATCCAAAGAAATGTGTGTTCGGGGTTTCGTCGGGAAAGCTTCTTGGGTTCCTAATTTCGGCTAGAGGCATCGAAACAAATTCAACGAAAATCATCGCCATCGATCAGATGCGCAATCCGACCACAAAGAAGGAAGTTTAGAAACTAACCGGTTGTATGGCAACGCTAAGTCGTTTCATAGCACGGTTAGGCGAAAAAGGATTACCTTTCTTTAAGCTTCTCCGGAAACATAGAAGTTTTGAATGGACTAAAGAGGCAGGCAACGCCTTCGAAGAATTAAAACGGTACCTTACGAGTCCACCAATCTTAGTCTCTCCGAGATTGGGAGAAACATTGCTAATTTACGTGGCTGCAACGCCACAAACGGTTAGTGGTGTACTGGTCGTAGAACGAGACCATGTTCAACGACCAATATATTACGTAAGCGAAGTCTTGCATGGACCAAAAGAAAGGTATCCGCAGGTACAAAAGTTGTTCTATGGTCTCCTTATGGCTTCAAGGAAACTAAGGTATTATTTTCAGGCCCACAAAGTGGTCGTACCTACGGGATATCCCCTTGGTCAAGTCCTAGGAAACAGGGAGTCATAAGGACAAATAGCAAAATGGGCGGTTGAACTTGGGGCGTTCGATCTCCATTTTGTCCCACGAACATCAATCAAGTCCCAGGCAATAGTAGAATTCATTGTCGAATGGACAAACCCTGAACCCACCTAAGGGCCCGAGTACGAGCACCACGATGGGTGGACAATGTACTTCGACGGTTCCTTGATGTTGCACGGCTCGGGGGCTGGAGTCGTCTTGATTTCCCCTACTGGCGAACAAATAAAGTACGCTATTCAGTTAAACTTTTCTGCTACTAACATTGCGGCGTATCACGAAGGTTTCTTGGTAGGACTTGGCGCTTCGTTAAGCTCGGATTCGCAGATTGCTAGTGAAAGGCGATTCTCAACTAGTAGTGAATCAAGTAGGGAAAGAGTATCAATGCTCTAGTACCAAGATGTCATCATATCTGGCGGAAGTACGGAAACTCGAAAAGCATTTATTCGGTTTTCAGATCCAACACATTCCTAGAAAGGAAAACTTTCTGGCGGACCAGTTGGCCCGGATGGCTTCCACAAGGACATCCGTCCCGCCCGGAGTTTTTCTCGAGAAACTCGATTCACCCTCGGTAGTCGAGCCTTCCGAGGACATAGATGTTCGCAAGGAGGTTGCACACCTTGATTCTGCAAACATGGATGCTCCACAAGTCGATGATGGTTGGCGCCATCACGATCACGATAGAGATTGGATGATATCGATCTACAATTATCTTCAGCATGACCTAATTCCAGAAGATGATGTAGAGGCTGATCGTATAGCACGAAAAGCCAAATCATACACTCTAATTGAACGTACCTTGTACAAACGAGGATCTCACGGAGTATTGATGAGATGCATATCTCACTCGGATGACATTAAATTGCTAGCCGAAATACATGGAGGAGTCTGTGGAGCTCATCATTCCTACAGAACTTTGGTTGGTAAAGCCTTTAGGCAAGGATACTACTGGCCAACTGCCCTTCATGATGCAAAAGAGCTCGTGACGAAGTGCGTACAATGTCAGTTTCATAGCCAATAAGTACATCAGCTGTCTCAAGCTTTGCAAACAATTCCTCTTTCTTGACCTTTTGCAACCTGGGGACTAGACATTCTGGGACCTTTCCCAAGAGCACCCGGGGGCTTTGAGTTCCTTTTCGTCATGATTGACACGTTCACTAAATGGATCGAAGCCGAGCCGGTTGTAAAAATTACAACTGAAGCCTCCAAGAGATTCCTAACAAAAAGCATGATTACACGGTTTGGTGTACCCGGTCGTATAATCACCGATAACGGTGCCCAGTTCTCGAGCAGCAATTTTCAGGAATTCTGTGAAGACCTAGGTATCAAGATACATTTCGCTTCTGTTGCTCATCCACAGAGCAATGGAGAAGTTGAGCGAGCCAATGGTATCATAATGCAAGGAATCAAACAACGAGTGTTCGACCAGTTACTTCAACGGTCAGGGGCTTGGGTTCAAGAACTTTCTTCTGTATTATGGGCCGTTCGTACCACAACTAGTCGTGCGACCGGTGAAACACCATTCTTTATGGTTTACGGGGCTGAAGCCATGCTTCCTCCAGAACTTAAAATTGGTTCTGCTCGAACTGATTGCTTTTCCGAAAGTAATCAATGTGAACGACGACTTGACGACATCAATTTCCTTGAAGAACGACGAAATCAAGCTTTGCTACGATCAGCAATCTACCAGAAAGCCATGCGTCGGTACCACAGTCGTAAGGTGCAACCTCGCACCTAGCGATGGGTGATTTGGTTCTTAGAAAATTCGTAACCAAGCGGTCGCAACAAACTTTCACCTAAATGAGAAGGTCCATACATCGTGGTGAAGTCACCCACCGTGATCGATGCGATTAGCTATGTCGGATGGGTAAATTTTGTCTAATTCTTGGAATATTGATCAATTGCGTAAGTTCTTTGTTTAATTTCATGTATTTATTTTATTTCATATTTCAATAAAGATGCATTTCCTTTTTAGAACGATAAGTATGGTTGTTTATACTTATTATTCGTCACATCTGGTCATATGCCTTTATTGTTGCTGGTTGGTCGGAGAAGACACTCATTCTCTTTGATATTCCTTTCAAAGGGATCTCAAATACTCATGGTTGCTGACTTAAATGTCACAGACCACACCGGTTTTTGTCGTGATCATTGCTTCAGTGATACATACGCACAACCAAATACTCTTTTCTTAAAGAAATATACGAGTATAAGGAGTACCAACTCAAACAATTTATATAGTTTTCGTTCTTTCTTGAATTTGAAGACTGTTATTTTATTTCAACATTCTGTTCTACTCAAGTTTGGCTACTGGTCGGGACACGGAAAGCCTCCTGGTCGAAGTCTCTCCTCTCTGCACGTGGTCCTGCCCACTGGAAGGAGCTTCCTAGCGACGGTTCTTTTCCTACGATCCTCGCTGCCAGTCGATTTGAGCAAGAGCACGTTTCGCGAGATATTTTACAAATCTTCAATTCTTGAGATTCGATACGACCAGATTCGGATAATTTATAAACCAAGGTACTTATCTATTCATTTCATTTTTTGCATACATTCTTAATACATATCTTCTTATCAGCAAATCCAGTCTTTGTTATATCTTCCGACTACAAGTGGTATTTCATAGTAATTCGATAATGGACAGGATCTAGACTGGTCGAAATCATCAGCTGGTTCCGACCACATGATTTCCTAGTATTCACTGGATCGTTTTCATAAACATTATCAGCACTCCTACCATGGTCATTGTTATTACTCAATTTCTTGGTCTACTGCTTTCTTTTAGTAAGGTTCATCTACTAATATAAGCAGTCGGGGGCTAGGAGATATATGAGTATTTAACAACATTGATAAGACAAAGCAGGATCTTCATTGATAAAAGGTAAGTTTTATTTTACATAGTCTAATTTTACATCCATTTACATGTTGGGACCACTAGACTGGTCGCTACGTGATGGAGATCCGACTTCCATTTCTTCAGCAACTTTCTCTCCGAGAGGTCTTACTTCCTCGAGAAGTTTTGTTGCTTCACTTTGAGCGATCAAGTCCTCTTCCACAGCTTTAAGACTAACAGAGGGGTCGGAAGCCTTTAGTTTTGCTAAAGCAACACTAACTCCATTCATGATAGCTTCCTTCATTGTCTTAACATGGTTCTCTCGAAAGAGTGTTATTACCTCTTTGAGATCTTCAAGTTGGTGGCCGAGAAAATTGATTCTCTCTGAAGGATCTCTTAGAATGGGCGGTTGCGTTTCCGACCCCAGGTCGAAGAGTATTTTGTTCAGAGCCTTGACTTTGTCTTCAAGACTCCGATCGAGTTCAGCCCCTTGGTCACGCTCAAACTTGAGGGTTTTCTTCGCTCGTTCAAGCGCTTTTTCGCACGAGTGGATAAAAAGAAATTAATATACTCTTTACAATTGGAGTTATGGAATACTGGTTAAGTCTACGACCAGTTACCTTTGATTTTCTTCTCACAAGAGTCGAAAACCTCCTTTTGTCTGGTCATCGCATGCTCGATCGACTGGTCTTTACCCTGATTTTCTTCCCTCAGTTTTATTATTATGGCCTCTTTGGCCACGGTATCTTCTTTAATTTTCTCTAAATCTATCAAATATGATAGTAAGAGAAGGTTAAGTTACAAGAGAGAAACAAGATGATAAAATTTAGGAAGTCAAACTAAAAGAGAAATGTTCTTACTTCTCAGATCGGAGTGTTTCTGCTCCAAAGATCTTATTCGCTGGGTTAGTCCTCCGACCACAGCATATTTCTCGACCATGTGCTACAAAAACAAAAATCCTTTTTTTTGATAAGCTTTCAAAGAAACTTCAAAAGAAAGAGTTGTAAGGATGGTCGTAGAACACTTACCCGAATTGCCATATCATTATATTCGGAAAAGATTGTATCTGGACCAATCTCAGCTTGATGGTCCGATATCTTTCCCCAGGCTTCATCAAGTTCCTTATCCTCGATAAATCAGGGAGAAAAAGGGAATTTGGCAACCTAAGAAGCATTTCCAGAAGGAGGTGGAACCTGTTTAGGATCTCTGGAGATGACTACCTCCAGAGAAGGAATAAGGATTACAAGAGGATCCTGAGCAGATGCTGAAACCTGCTCGGGGGCTTCTTTTACTACTTCATCCTCTGCAGTTTTAGCTTTAGGAGTATCCTGATCAGGAACCTCCACGACCACCTCTTCCTCAGGAACCTTTTCCTGAGGGGTGCTCTGGTCGGACATGACTGGAACACCAGAAGATCTAAAAAAAAGGGAGAGAGAAGGTAAGGAAAATCCAAGGTATGTATATATACGACTTTTTCATTTAATATATATACCTGGTCGTTTTTCTGAATTTACCCTTGTAACGCATCGAAGAAAAGTTCGTTGCGCTGGCCTTTCTCTTCTTCTCAACCGATTTCACCGGTTCTAAACCGGTAGGGTTGACTAGATCTTGCACATCCACTGATCGGAAATCAGAAGCGATATCCGCGACCATTTGGTCAAGGTCCCTGATCGCCGGATCAGTAGATGTAGATTCGTCGACCTCCAAAACAGTAGCCTCGGTAGGCACTGGTGGGTCCTCAGTGACCTTGTTGGAAGGTATGACAACCGCCTAAATTCATCATCAAAAATAGTTAGGCGATGTACATAATTTGTCTAAAATATTATTTATGTTCGGTCACCTACCTCTGGAAGGCTGATATCTTGTGTGGTCGAAGGGGAGATCGGATCATCAATTGGCTCACATCTTTCAGTGGCCTCGTTGATTCTCAACCCAACCGACTACACATCAAAGAGGATTTATGGTATACCGATCAGAAATAATATGTACAACAACTAACAGCGGTTGATGTTCTTACCTTAAGTCTTTCAATCCTCTCTTCAGCGGAAACAACCGCTAAGATTCGGGGGAAACTAGCCTTGTCGCCAGCTCTCCGCAGCATCATTTTGATCCGGCTTCTAATCTCATCAGAAGATAGAGCTGTAAAGGTAAAATAAAAGATTTAAGGATACGGAAATAATCAACTAAGATAGGTAAACTGGTCGAAATCATTCATGGCTTACCCTCTTTGGCATCTTTGGTCGTATCATCACGACCAATGTACCAGAGTATCCTTTGTGCTCGGGCCTTCAAAGGACTAACCCGGCGCGTGGAAAAATCCTTTACTACGTGCCAAGATGTTAAACCCTTGACGCTAAGAAGCTTGATTGCTTCAGCCCATTTCTTTATCTTTCCCTCTTTTTCTATAGAGGGGCGCCATCTCGGATTCTCGACCGCCTTCTTACCAGAATAATAAAGGCTGTCTTTCTTCGTGATCTTCATATAGAACCAGCTCTTCTTCCACGACGACCACGAAGATTTTGAGTACATAAAAATATACTCATCGGCTTTTCCGTCATGGAGGCGCAAGGTGCACTCTCCAGGCGTCCCAATCGTCTTCCCAGACTTTGTCATCCTGTAGTAGTACCTGAACAGATCCAGATCTGCTGGGATCCCCAGGTACGCTTCGCAGAGGTAAATAAAGATGCTAAGATTGGCGATAGCATTGGGAGCAAGATTCACCAATTCAAATCCATAAAATTCCAGAACTTTAGGAAGAAAGGAGTGAATTGGTAGCCTAAATCCGCATTCGATATATGCAAGAAAAACAGGAATTTCTCCATCTTCACTACTCGAGGAATGTTCCCCAACTGTGGATCTCCAAGAAATCAGATCCCTGTTGGGAAGCATCCCGATCTTCTCCAAGTTCTCTAACTTCTTCTCACTCAAGTCGGAAACCGACCAGTTGGTGATTTGGTCCGACATGATCAGATTGCCTTTTTGGGTGAAGAAAGCAAAGGAGGTCGGAGGCAGTTTTTCACTCGGGAGATGAAGAAGGAAAGGAGGAAGTGAAAAAACTCTAAGTCTACAAAGGGGTTTTATAAGCTTCAGAATTTCTAACTGTAATAAGGAGTTACCCAAAAAAGTCCAACGGACACAAAAACTTTTCAATTCCCAAGGCAAAGTTCTCAACTTTAAAGTGAATACAAACCGCTTCAAATGCCCTTGCATTTAAATGAGCGTCAGCCCGATACGACTTCATCGGAAGAAAAGTGTTCACACGACCTATTCATTTAAAGTTCGGGGGCTAGCTGACGAGGATTAAAACCTCTATATATTATTTTTAATATATAAAAGACCATACGTCTTCGTGGTCGTAACTCCTGAGGTGCACGACCTCACTGGTCGTAGAGATTCCAGAGGTTACATAATGGGTACCCTGGTCGGACGAAGGCCTAAGCTAAGCTTCCGACCAGGAGAACTACTCGTAAAAGGTATGAATTGATACTTGGAATAGATTCCAGGTATATTCTCTACCGTATGATGAATGGAGCACGCGTATATTCTATGCCATACGACGTATCTTATCCAGACACACCAGCAAACAACCTCCATGCGGTTGTATGTCTCATAGACATACAACCGCCGAACGGTTGATTCCTTATTAACCGTCACTTGACTCCGACCAGACGCAACGCTTCGCATCAGACGTCTTCTCCGGAAGTAACTGCCGCCTCTTCGAGGGCTATTTAAAGATAGAACCTGGACGGATCAGGGAGAGGGAAGAAAAGAGACAGAGCCATCAAACTAAAGCACAAGCCATAGATTCGTGTGATAGGTCTGAGATTGTAAGGGAACAAGCAGTGTTCTTAGAGCATACCTTCTAAAACCCAGTTCATATTAATAAAGAGCAGTCCCATTATTTCCTTAGATTTCCCACGTCACTTTCTCCTTTTTATTTTCGTAAGATCGACGTCTTGATCGTCGACACATTTCACTCGAAACGATTACTCCATATCACTGGCTACTATAAATCTTGTTCACGAAGCGCGGTTACAAATACTGTACGTGCAGACCATTGAATCCCTATTACAGTACACTCAATTCAATGCAAGCTGTCAATTTTTTTTATCTAATCGTTCAGATTAGTTAGGATTTAGTTATACTGTACCTGACAGTAAGACTATTAGAATTCCAATGTGATAGAATTGTAATTGTCTATGTGAGGATCATATGATGCAAGAGTAATATTTTTAACCTCAATTGGAAAAGTCTATAACACCCTCATGAAAAAATTATAAATACAAAAAAAAAATTATTCTACCCTTAACATATCAATAGTCGGATTTGATTTATACTATACAATCGTATACTCTTACTAGTAGAATGTACCATAATTTTTTTTTATTTAAAAAAAGAGGTTTGCAACAGGAATCACCAGGCCATTGGCCACTTACTGCGCTACTTGCCGCGCGCGCCCTACAGACCACACATGATTGCAATTAAAAAGCTGTTACTAGCATCCAAATGCACGCATCAAGAGGCGGGCATAGCATGCATCAGCATCACATTCGCATAGGATTCTCCCCACGCCCGGAAACAATAATACCCGTGACCGTGGGCGATAATACACATCTCGTGGGCGAAGGTTCTCACCAGACGGGACAAACGGGCCACGACAATGCAAAAAACAAACGGCATCGCGTCCCAACCAATCTTAATACCTAAATAAATCCTCTGACTTGCATCACAACTTATCCTTTTTATTTACATCTGTTGCTTATCTTATATATTATGATAGGTTTGCATGCAGGGATGCATGCAGCACTGTGTCAATCATAAGAAAGATACTGACTGAACTGTCCCGTTCTTGGGAGGAGCGAGCAACTGATCAGAGAGAGCAGGAATTCCCAGGATACCTACATGAAAATGATTCATTTTTGCAAGCAACCATCCTGCTGCTGCTTTTCACGTTTGACAACAGCTGGAGCGATTATGAAAATGCAAAGATTCTGACCCGGTTCTTGGAGGACTACCCATAAACATGCAGAGTTGCAGATAAATCTTCAGAGTTCAGATCACATGTATGCCTCGTACGAACATCCGACATATATATATATATATATATATATGTTAATTCCTATTAATGTTCCTGCAGGGTGATTGCCAACTTTGTTCAATTCTAATTCGAGGAGAAATCAGCTGCACAGGGGTCACGTGTGGGGTCTTGGATGTTACTACATGCCAAGTAATCAACAGTACGGAGGTATGACATTGGTCGAATTAACAATTGTTTCAGATGGGCCTCTCATATGCATCCCTAATGCATAGTTTTTGCTCGATCTAATTAACAAACGTTTCCAGCGGCATAGCTAGGATTTTACTAAACAATCACAACTCACATAAATAACTGCCGCACAATAAATTCAACATTATACACGGAGTGGTCTCTGTTCACCCTGTTTTCCATAGGGGAAGTACCAACGCAACAATACAAGATTAATACTCTGTGTTTACCTAGTTATACCGGCTAACTTCCCTGCATTATTCTCTCTCCTCTCCTTGGTTTGGCTTTCTAGGAAACAATTGTACTTTTGACTAATCTTTATCTCGGGGTACACCGTGATGCATCATTCATCATGGACAGCACACAGAGACAAAAGCAAAGGCTGATGGCGAATGCACGGTTCCCTTTTCCCTGCCTCCCTTTCTTCCCAAGAATTATTGGAAAATCGCAGCCACTTTTGTGGGCGATCTTGAGCTTTTGCGGCAGCTGTCCTTGTCGCCGCCGTCGCCACCGTCGATCGTGAACACGACGCCGCAGTACGGAGGCTTCTAACTATAATTAAAGCGAGTGACCAGTAACCACCTCGACCGCAAGGCGCTGCAGGAAGGGGAAAGGTGTCATCACCATGTGGAGATCAGGACATAACAAAAGGCCGAAAGCCGAAACTTTTCTTATATTACGGCCGGCCATGTGGAATAACGATAGCACAACAGCGAATCTAGCAGTTGAACCCAAACATTCCTTTGCTGATGTCTATGTACCAACCACCAAACCCGTCCTTCTCCTTCAGCACAAGAAAATTTCGCCCTAACACACATCCTCTGCAACGCATATCTCATGCAAGCTTAGTTCCAGCACACGCTCTTTTTGTTGGACTATGCAGAGATTAAATCTGTCCATTTTCCCAAAGGGAAACGCACACTTTGACCTCTAAGACCTCTCGCTCATGTACTAAAAACGGAAACAAAATTATCTAAAAGGCAGATAATTAGTACAAATTATATATATCTATCTATGCGTCAATGTGGATCACACTATACATATCTTAACGTTCAACATAAGGATGATGATAAATCGGTCAGATCGAAGCAATAATTTATGGTGCCCATACTGTGGTGCGCCGAGCCAAGGGTGCATGCACAAGGCGAAAGCTACATCCTATCTCTCGCTCTGTCCAACGAAGCGAGACAGCACAACCAAGCAGCAGCAAGCACGAGCTTAGTGAGAAGCTAAGCCACACAGTGGCACTGTGCATATAAGCCAAGGACTAGGTGGTCACGGGCTGGAGGAGGGCATGTTTTGCCCTAGCTTCTAGCTAGACATCGATCAGCTCATGCATGGCTAATACTCGAAGTGAAGAACATATGTAGTTGGAAGTATTACCTATACAGAGATTTAACAGTAATTACATTTGTTGTCATGTGCGATAGAGGATTACTGTTTGATTTTTTAATTAAAAAAGGATGGAGTACATACAGACATACAGTATCAAAATGGAGAGACCACATTGAGACCGGGCCTGACTTATATGCCATGCATGCCAAAAGTCCGTCTTCTGGCACAAACTACATGTAGTAGACTAGTGTGTGCTTAATTATGTGCCATGCATCCTGAACGAAATGATTACGAAATTTTGAGTAGCTATTATTAAAGTGAAAAGAACTAATTAAGTGAAACTGGTGTACCACATACTCCCTTTGTTCAAGAATGTATGACGTTTTGGACATTAACGCGGTCTCCAGTACCCCACTTTGACCATTACTCCCTTTGTTCAAGAATGTATGACGTTTTGATATCGCCGTGGTCTCCAGTACCCCACTTTGACCATTACTTTTTATATGATTATGTTAGTAAAAAGTTGTAAAATTATTATATTATGAAAATATTTATTATGACAAATCTAATGATACTATTAACCTAAGACCAATCTAAATAGTATTTCATATATTATTAGTCAAAGTTAGATAAGTTTGGTTGCATGCTTTCTAAAATGTCATACATTTTGAACGGATGGATTATATCTCCTGGCGTAATCGAATTGCATTTGAACACATGTATAGTATTAATATTTGGAAACTAGACATAGAAGCACGTCCCAATGCAACAACATGCATATGCTAGATTTGTGTATGAATTCCCCCCTAGTAAATGGACTACAATCTTTGAACACATGATATTGCTAACCTAGTCACTTAGAAACTTAATTTATTGCTTATAAAATGCAAAACACACTCTTTTACTCGTAGGAAACCATAAATCCAGTGAGGACATATGGCCATTTCTTTTCCTACGAAATTCCTACAGAAATCCCCTGTTCCAAACTCGGCCTCATACTTGTCCATCCTGGTAGCAGAATATAACAATAGTGAAAAAGAAACTGCATGAATTTCATCTAACATGATTAATTGCATTGTAAGGGGAATATTGTTTTACTGCAAGGAGGGGTAATAAAAAGCAAGAAACTATGGAGGAGTTTGGGGGCAAGTAAGTCCCCCTCACAACCCCATTAAGCTAGCTAGCTACAAATTAAAACAGTCTTATTGGCCCTATCTCCGGATCTATACTTAACCCAACAAAGATCGATCCAACTACAAGGAAGGGAAAACGAACAACAAGAATAAGAACAACATTAACACCAACCCCGCCACGAGCAAGGGTAATCGCATGCGTCCTCTCGCACTAGCTTACTTAATTAGTCAGAGAAGACGCCTCTCTGTCTCAGTAACCCCAAGTCTCCAGGTATGCAGAGCTAGATAGCTTAATCCCATGCGTGCACGCACGCACTCATGCGATCGACTCGGTTGCTAACTTGCTACAACGCTATATAACCTTGTACTCCTCCCATGCATGCATGCGTTAATTCCAGGTTGCTTCAGGTCTCAGACTCACTCGGTACTATCGATCGGAGGAGCTTACGTCTTGTGTAAGCTCGATCGATCGATCATGGCATCCTGCCTCCGTTGAAGGACGAAGCCGACTTCATCTCGGCCTCCAAGGAGCTCATGTCGCTGCTGCTCTGGTGGTCACCTCTCGGCGTCGATATCCCGCGCACGATGCCGCCGCCGCCCACACCGAGGAAGTCCCGCGTCATGTCGCCGCCGCCGCCTCCCTGCCTGAACTTCACCTCGTGCTCCATGTCGCACAGCCTCGGATCGAACATCCCCGAGCCGGGGCCGGGGCCACCGTTGGTGCCACCGAACATCCCGGCGGCATTGACGCCGCCGCCAGCGAGCGAGTTCATCAGGTCGTTCAGGTGTGCATCGCTCTGGTCCATGTGCGGGGCAGCCGGTCGCACGTGCGGCGACGCGCCCACGAAGCCTCGGAAGATGGATGCCGCGCCGTTCGCGCTCGTGGTCGCGCCCATCTGCGCCGCCTTCTGGAGGAGCGCGGTCGCCGACATCTGCGGCAGCATGGCCACCTGGTCGTTGTACAGACCCGCCGGCGCGACATGATCCCCACCAACAAAGTTTCCGCCAAAAATCCCAGCTGCCGAAGCCTCAGACCCGCCACAACCGCCTCCACCAGCTCCACCGCTGAACTGGTCATTGCTCATTAGCCCCTGGCTTGCATGCTCATGACTAGAGCCCGAGCTATTTCCATTGTTGGCAAAGAAGCCCAGGTTGAAGAGGCTTGCCCCCGAAGCGCCGGGCCCCCCTGCACCATTGCCCTGGAGGTCGGGGAGCTGCATGAGGCCATGGAATGGTTTGGCCTGCAGGAACGAGTGGGGCCCATTGCTCCCGTCTTCACCGAAATCCTGCCCCGCCGCCGCGTTGAGGAAGAACGCTGACGACGGCGGGGGCTGCTGCGGCTGCAGCGGGCGGAAGGCGGACGGGCCGGACGGCGACAGGAAGTGGTCGAGGCGCGCGGCGATGCTGCTTCCGCCGCCGCCCGCGCCGCCGAGGCGGAGGAGCTCCGGGGACGGGTGGTGGTGGTGGCCGTCCTGCAGGGTGGAGGTGAGGTGGGAGCCCACCTGCGAGAGGCTCAGCGCCATGTTGCCCGCGTTGGTGGCGCCGTAGAGGTGGCTGGTGAGGCTGCTCAGGCTCGTCGGCGGCAGCCTGGCGCTCTCCTGCGCGAGCGCGTCGCAGAAGGCCCTGTGGGTGACGAAGCTGTCCCTCCTGCACGCACGGATGACATGATACATCACACATGTGTTCGTCTCACTGTTCAGCAACTTATGTCAGAGTGCAACCGTTGCATGCCATTGCTGAGCTGAGACGTGGAGTAAAAGTGAACAGTAAAAGTTGGTGTTGGAAGTGATAACTGAAGCGCTGAGAAGCAAGCAGACTCTGCAAGAAATGGCGAGGGATGGCCGTGCATGATGCATGGTCCATGACACGCTGGACGGCTCTCACATCGAGGATCTAGCGGCATATCGGGTTAAGATATTGTTCCTGATCGTCATGTGAACACTGCAACTGGACGCTGTGCGCCTCTGCCACTGAATGTTATGTTTGTAGCTACTTTTCATGAACCTGAACAGTAATTTTCGGTTTCTACAGGGTGTGCATTCCCCCCTTATGTACAATGTACTCGTACTAGCTAGCTGGTTAAAGAGTTTGCACTATGCATGTGGTTTATCTCTACTTCCTAATGATGCTAACAAATAGGGTTTGACTATTATAACTTGTACTACCATTACCTGATTTTCTGGTGAGTACTAGTATTATTGGTCAAGGGTGTTAGGTATCCATGCATGCAGATACCACCCTCACCGCAAAGCTAGCTCAAGATCCCAGAAACCCTTGTCAATCAAGGAAGGAAGAAAGAGAAATCCAATAGCTTGCCATGCTATGCCTCTCATAGGTTCCCACTAGTAGGAAGCTTCAAAGGAAAAAGGCAGGAAGACATAGACATCAGACATGTCACGAACACACACACCAAGGAGAGCAGAAAACTTTGTGGAGCCGGTAAGCTCACTTCCCTAGAGACCAAGACACTGGAAAAGAAAAGCTTGCCGCAGCAAAATCTAAAAGCCTACACCAAGAGTGCCTGTGCCCCTCCCTAATCAAGGAACTCAGCATTACTCACCAATGTTAAATGGATTTTCCTACCAATTTCTTGCAGAAACAGTGAAACAAACTCAAGTGCTCAACTCAATGGCTCATTAATGCAACTCCTGTTGATGCATCTATATATGCTAACTCCCCAATGGAGGATTTTTTTTTGGCCAAACCCATGAAAGATAGGAGAGTGACCACTTGGTGCATGCATGCATGTTCAATTCCATCAATGAATGAACAGTTCCTGAAAGTTACACCTAGGCGGCGATGACTGATGAGATATGGGGAGGGCCTTACAACGTATCCATGAAAAGGTGTGGACCTGGCCGCGGCCTGGCTCACTGGCACGGCCAACGAACGGTTCTGCCACATCTAGCCAGCCAACTCACATGAGAACAAGCCAGGCTTACATGGCAGCCAAGTGATTCAGTAGAGAGAGAGGGAGCCTGCTACTTCTTACAACGTACAGGACTGCTACTGACAAGTTGGACCAGGAGAAATGTGGGTCCACATGTCAGTATAACAACATGCACACATACATGTCTCTGTGTGTGTGTCTTTGGCTAGAGAGAGGAGTGAGAGAGAGAGAGCGAGGAGTTGTTGGTTCCAGCTTCCCAAGGAGAGTCAGGAAAGGGAAAGGATGAGGGGCTTCTGAGTTCTGAGCAAGGCCAAAGGACTAAAAAAAGTTTCAAGTTTGAAGAGTCGATTTCACGTGCAAGCAGTTTTCCAATATGCTGCCCCCTTCCTCTCCGGCCCCCGCGGTGCCGCTCCTCTCTCAGGATAGAAAAGCACTTAAACTCCAGCCATGTCGCGAGCCCAAACAAAACCCTAACCCTAAAGAAAAGCAAACCACTACACCAGCACACAGCAGGAACGTTCTTACTAGTTTACTCTCTCGCCAAAACCAGCAACCATAGAAAGCTCATCCAATGCAGAAACCCATGATGATATGCATGCCTTTGCCATGACGATGCATGCAGCAATCATGCACATATATGTAGTAAGCTTGATCTATGCCCGTACATATATAAATGTATAAAGTGAGCGAGTGATTCTATATATATACGTACCGGGAGAAGAGCGTGCCGCAGTCGCAGCGGTACTCGCGGGTGCCGCAGATCTTGGAGTGGGCCTTCCAGTCGGACTGGACGGCGTAGCGCTTGGAGCATTTCTCGCACTTCCACTTCTTCTCGCCATGCTTGCGGCAGAAGTGCTTCTTGATGCCGGTGAGGTCGCCCAGGGCGCGCGCCGGGTCGTGGTGCACGCACGTCGGCTCCGGGCAGAGGTAGACGCGGCGGCGCTGCACCTGCGCCGGGTTCTTTTGCTTCAGCTTCCACGGCAGGTTGTGCCCGCGCCGGTGCAGCTGCAGGTTCTGCTCCCGCTGGAACCCCTTGTTGCACACCTCGCACACGAACCGGTTCGTCGCCATCAGCGTCTTCGGCGACAGCGCTATCACCTCGGCGTCCGGGTCTGCTTCCGATGAATCGCACGCCCAGAAACCAATTGAGTGATTGACACAGTTTCATTAGCTGATTCATGCACGTGTATACATATATATGGACAACATTCTGCATGTGTATAACACTTCACAAATAGATATATGCTGAAATGATGCATGATGAGAGGATTAAATATATGCTTGAAAAGCATGAATGGGTAGGGATCGATGTTCGTCAACATTTTGTGTGGATTAGGGGAGGAGTAGGAAGACAGAACAGTGTTGATGAAAAGAGCGCACATGGTTTCATGGACATGAGTCTTAATTATTTCCTGGGAATTGTCTATATTGGAGTATTTTGCTTACAAGTTAGGCATGCATGATTAACTTCTGGTGGGAGCTAGTACTGATGATGGGTTAATTTGGGGAAGATATTTTTGTTTTCTCTTGGTGGGGGTGAGGTAGAGACAAACTAGGCCATGGAGAAGGGAATATTTGCATGAGATCAATTTTGAGGAACAAAGAAGTTTTCAGGAAGCGATATAGAGAACAAAGGAATCGACATGGATTGTATCATGGCTGCTATTTGCTTCTGATAATTGGGGAAGAATGAGCTATAGTGAAAGGATACAGCTCATGTACATGGAATCTTGGCAACAAAAAAAAAAACTGATTTTGTTTTTTCTTGAGATATATATGGTAAGTATGGTTCTTTTTTTTTGGAAGAAAAGTTGATAAAGAGCTATGAGTTCTGGAATTCGTTGATCTAATTAAAACATGAGACTCGAGAAGATCAAAAAAAATCTAGCACCATGAATGAAGGACTCCAGCTCTCTATTCTTCACCTGAATTAATTGTCTTTCTTTCAGGTGAGAGTACAGAGCTTTAAATGAAGTATTGAATAAAAAGGAGCAAATTAAAAGCCAAGCTCTTCAACGCTATTACTAGCTTTGAATTGAAGTAGTAGAGGGTAGGGAAAGGGATCCACTAAACTAGGAAAAGGAGAAAGATTAAGAACCGGGTAAAAAGATATGAGAACCATTTCATAAAATTCAATGTCTAACAAAAACAGGCTGTAGTTTACACATAAACTACGTTACAAAAATAGGCAATTCTGGTACTGAGGAATAATATTCCAGCAGCAAGAACCAAAGAAACAAGAAAGAAATAGAGAGAGAAAATTCAAGTGCGCATGTGAGAGAAGATGCTTGCACTGTCAGGAACCAAATGATAAGACTCCAATCAATCCAGAGTCCAGACAAGATCTTGCAGTTCACAGATATGTATGCGTGAATGACTGAAATTAAGAAGGGCACTTGGCTGGATTACCTGGTAAAATTCTCTTCTTCTTGGCCGGTGGCGCCGCCGTCGGTTCGCCTTGGCTGGATGCCGCAGGCGCTGCTGTTGCCACGCCGGGCAGTGCCGCTGCCAGCTGCTGCTGCTGCTGTGATATCAGCGGCTTAATCTGGTCTTGCTGGTCCCCATCCCTAATTCCGAAGAACGCAGCCGCAGCTGCAGCCGATGAATTCGATGCCATCACCTCCCAATTTTTCCTCACACCACCTCAAAGCTCAAACACAAGAACAGAACTTTTCCTTTTTGGTTGCCCTTTGGATTGTTCCTTGGATTGGCAGTAAACCTTCTTCCTTCCCCTTCGCTGAAACGAGCAATACTTTCCAAGTGAGACATCGCAATTAAGAACAGCAACAAGCAAATATTGCAGGTACACAGGATGCAAGCAAGCAACCATGGGAGAAAGATCAGAAAGATTTTTGTTCCCCGAGACAAATTAAGGACGACGACGACGACGACGACGAAAGAACCAAAGGGAAAGAGCAAAAGGAGAGGCCCCCAAAATCCCTGAGCGAGTCATGGGCTCATGGCTATACCTATCTCATATGTATGCGCTTGGAATTGATCTGAAACAACAAACAAATCGACAAGAAGCCGAGAAAAACTCCAAGGCCTCTCAGCCGCTTAGGACTCTTCTGAGATTAACAAAAGAACAAAGTGGACAGGGAAATCCAAACAAACAGTTGCACTCAAAACAAGTAAAAAAGCAAACGAACAAAAGCTCGCAAACACCCACACCCACAAACTCATATATGACACACACACACATACAGATGATATTTTAAAAAAAGAGGAAAAGAACCAGAAGGAAAAACTATACCGCACTCTCCCTGCTACTGCTCCTCTTGCTTGCTCTTCCTACCGAGAAGACAGAAGTGGAGGAGGAGGCTAAGAAGGTTGTTCTCTCATTTCTTTCATTTCCTTGTCGTACTTTTCTCTCTCTCTCTCTGCCCTGCTTCTTTCCTTCCACACTCTTATATGCCCCCTCTATAAATTTATTTCTGAAATTTCCCTGTGCTCTTTCCAAAGCCTATGCGCACCAGGAAAATATATAAAAGAGGCAGTTTTTATACACTACTCAGAGCAAGAGAGAGGAAAGAGAGAGGGTACCGTGGATGGGAGCGGGGGCAAGCTCACGCAGCCCTACACGCAGGGAAGCGGTGCCGTGAAGCGTCTGAGGATTGGGTCCACCGACTGCGTGGGGCTTTACCTCTCAACATCAAGCACGCGCACACACGCACACACTTTCCCTCGGGTTGTTTTGGTTTTTTAGAGGTTTATGCGATTGCAAGTGTGTATTTACGTGCGTGTATGCGTGTTCCGTATCCCTGCTAATGCTTTATAGGTGTGTTTTTTGGTCACTATTCACCAAACATCTCTTTGATCATTAACCTTTTTGGTTGTATTAGTTTGCACGTATATCTTTGGTATGCATGGTCCAAAAAAGATTACCTTGAAACTTTGCTAGTATATCACATTCTGCATGTGAACGCTGACGAGGATTTGCCTTAGCCACCAAAGTAAATGTAGCAAGAGAGTAAACACCTGGCCGGGAAGCTTTTTAATTGTGCAATAGATGTTTCAAAATATACACTACCAACCACATTGTTTTTTATCCGGCGGGTATATGAACTACAGTCTCTTATGTGCCTATAAAGCAACTTAATTGTAACAGATCTATTGCTCAATGGACGGTCCAGGTGAATCTCAACCTATCATTGATGTTATCCTATGGGTTCGCACACAAAACATGCAATTGCTTCTGTAATCACAGAGCGACGTATCGAAACAACAAGAAGATTGCGTAATAGATGGTCCGTATTAATTCTAATGGCCATTTTTTTATATTCAAAGTTGGATACATAATCTACAATTACTTTACAGTTATAGAACACCTCACCGCTGATTTTATCCTGTGGATTCATGCAAAACATGCAATTGCTTATGTAATCACAGAGCGACTGCAACAGCAAGACTGCGAAATAGATGGTTTGCATTAATTCTGATGGCCTTTCTTTTTATTCAAAGTTGGATATATAGTCTACAATAAATTTGCAGCTATAGAGCAGCGCGCTCACCACTGATTTTATCCTATGGGTTAACGCAAAACCATGTAGTTAACTTTAATGCATTCTCTTTTTTTTTGGCCAAACTGAGCAACTATTGCTTTGCATACCATGACAAGCCATGTGATACACACATGCGTTCATTAGCAGTATATGCATTGTATACTTCCAAAAATGTTGGTATACAAAGTTTTTATTTACTTTTCATGTGATCAAATAGGACATTCTCTAAAGCGACTATTGCTGATAGCAACAGAGCAAACCAACAACAAAACCAGTTTGAATACTAACTTTTTGGACTATCACCTTTGTCCTCCTCCACGCCAAATTTAACTGCATATGTCCATATCTCTCAGAGAAATTAAGCAGTGAAGTTAACCTGGTAGAGACCATGACGTGTAAGAGATAGAAGAATCAATGTAATGGCAAAAACTTCCAGTAGTGAGCATAGAACATGCAGAAACTGGTCGAAAATGTCCAAAAACGCATGCCTAGCCCTCGAGGCCAAACGTTCGCATGGCATGCACTGACACACTAGTGCCAGGAAAAAGTCAGAGAAATCACACGCAAGCATGCAGCGAGATTGTCGTTGCTGTGCTATATCTCGGGTCCTAGCTATAGTGTCGTCACGGCCTTCGACTCGCTTTGAAAAGTTTTCTTCGCTGGCGATTGAGATACATATAAGCATCTTGGATAATACCACCCTATTAATTTAGGGACTGTCTATTTATAAGGTGATTGAAATTTTTTTAAGTATAAATCATCTTTTTTATCCATTGGATCAATATCCAATCATATGACACATCAATCTCTACACAAATCCAACGGTCACAACAAGTGACTTAAACCTAAGAAAATTTCAGGCGACTTAAAAGTAGCAAGACTGATTAATTTAAGTATACTCCAATAATGATTATAAGATATCCTAAAATGAGTTTTATGAAAAATTTCACTAAAGTCTACTTTTTATAGCAAAATTTTTGTATATACTTTTTTTATATATGAAAAAGGGTATATATAAAAAACAAATGGCTCCAATCAAAAAAAAATCCAATCAAGTCGCTTTGGAGTATCTTATAATTGGTATTTAAATATATTAAAAGTGATAAACAAGTATAATATGTTCGTTTAAGTGGTACATTAGAAGTGAGAGTACATATTCCACGAGTACAAACGCGCGCTGAACAGCTATTCTACACGTGGGCCGCTCTGCGCACGGTGCACCAGCCTACGCTTCCTCGCGCTAAGTGTGGTATGTCAGCTCGCGCGCTTCCCACATGGGATCGGCGGTAAAACACAAGCGCGCGCATTGCAATCGGCGGTAAAAGTCTCGGTATCATCCAATCTTGTAGTAAACCCACGTAGATTTTTGTTTTGTACGTGAATGTGTCTTTCGCTTTTTGTAGCAATAACTTTTGATTGAAAGCTTCGATTCACGAACTGTTTTCATCGGTAGTTTGGTGACGACAAGGGTAACAGAATGATATGTCTCACAAATAAAAATCTCTCTGTGCGTTTACTAAAAAGATTTACTGCATCACTAAAACATATTTACTACGGCTCCGGGTGATCTTACTGCCATCTTAGCCAACTAGTACAGACAAGCAAATAACTAACTAGCAAACAATCAGTTCCTTATTTTGTACATGAATATTTTTTTTGTTTTCACAATAACTTTTGATTGGAAGCTCTGATTCACGAACGGTTTTCACTGGTAGCTTGGTTACGACAAGGTTACACTACTGCAAAATAGGTTATACAAGACGCCTCATCACAGATGGTTCTTTTGAAACCGTTTGTGATATGGAACTAACCGTCTGTGATATAGAACTATCACAGATGGTTTTTAAATTAAATCGTCTATGATACTTCACAGACGGTTCTTAAAAACAACCGTCTGTAATAATCTCAGTCATCACAGACAGTTCTTATTAAGAACCGTCTGTGAAGTATCACAGACGGTTTCATTTAAAAATCGTTTGTGATAGTTTCATATCACAGACGGTTCGAATAAGAACCGGCTGTGATAATCTCAATCATCACAGATGATTCTTATTACGAACTGTCTGTGAAGTATCATAGACGATTCCATTTAAAAACCATCAGTGGTAGTTCCATACCACAGACGGTTCGTAATAAGAACCGTCTGTGATATTCCTTTATAAGGAGGAAACCGATAGGGTTTATGCGCCCTTACTTGTCACTCTCCCTCACTCTCGCCCGTTCACCTCCCTAGTGCCTTAGCCCCTTGCTCTCGCTAGTTCGCCTCCGACCTCGACGCCGCCAACCGAAGCCCCCTCCCCGACGTGCTCGTTCGCCTCTGACCTCGACGCCACCGCCCCCGACCTCGACACTCCTCGAAGCCTCCGACCTTGACGTCGCCGCCCCCGACCTCGACGCCGCCCGAAGCCTCCTCCATGAGACCCCGATGCCTTTGAAGTCACCTCCCTGACCTCGACGTCGCTCGGCCTCCTCCTCCCCCTTCCTCCCCAACCACCATCCGAAGGTACCTCCCAAGGTACGTCTCCGCTACTCCCGCTACTCCTCCGGGTTCGGGCTTCGGTCCTTCCTTGCTCCCGCAGTCCCCTTAGTCCCGTTGCCTACGACAGGAGGTGGCGGCGTCGTTTGGTCCTCGACTCTGTTGGCCGTTCACTAATGCTTTCGTTGCTTGCCTTGCCTATGAAATGATTTCGTACTAAAGGAGTTGAAGATAGATATGCTGTGTTCTTAGGATTTTTCTAGCAACTAGAGGTAGAATTACTAATAATTGTTGTGTTCTATTGTTATATAGATTGATATTCTCTTGGTTTTGTACAATGTTGTCTTCAAGATGACTTAGAGGATCAACAGTTCAGCATCGATTGATGTATTGTTATATATATTGATATTCTCTCATTATTTGATTTGTTTTGCACCACCACTTCATTCGGTTATTGAACATAGTTGGACTAATGGCTTGTACTGTGCTGAATTGAGCTATGCATAAGCTTTCTATGATATACATCTGTTATGTGAATCTTATATGATATACATTTGTTAGTTAGTGGAAGATTAATGGAGCTTTTGTGTTACATATTTGATATGTTCTGATAAATGCAGTGCTATTTCTGTTAGATTCTTATTCTATTGGTATATGAGCTTAGATCCTTTTCTCTGGTATATGAGGTTGTGGTATATGAGGGTCTGTTAGATTCATATCTAGATTCTACTCTTGTTGGTACTTGTGTATATGAGCTTGTGGTATATGAGGTTCAGTTAGATTCATATCCAGATTTGTGTATATGAGTTTGATTAATGCTTAATCTCTTAACATATCCAAATTTATAATGTCGACCCTTGTACTGAAAGTAGTAGCCAATGCCTAGCTCATTTGAACTGTCAGTGTATGTCTAAAGTATTGTTTGAGATCTATTAGCTCATTTGAACTGTTAGCGAGGAATGGCCCCGCTGCTATCCCTATGTGTGTATGCCAATTATTGGTATTATATGTAGGTTATTTTACTACCCTTACGGAATTTTTATGACGTATCTGTATTATGTGCAAATTCTTCAATATTAATGGTATTTGTGCCTCAGTCATGTGCTTCATGCATAATTTTTGTTATTAAGTCCTAGTCATACTTCTGTTTGTTTATATAATTAATTTATTTACAAGGCAATTTTAGTTAATTGGTTGGGTAAATTCTATTTTTTGTGTATAAAATATGTTTCCAAGAGAAATTATCTTCAAAAATACCTATTGGATATTAACTTGCAATCCATTTTATTTAAACTCTCAGCGGTTTGAATTCTGAAATTTTAGTTCATTGCGTATGTAACTTATATAGATAGCAAGTAAGCGAGATGGCAGAGGCACCGTCTTTGCTATCGTCGTCGCCGTCGCCAAATACGTCTGGATCTCTGAGCAAAGTGGTACGTAAGCGAGATGGGAGAGGAATATCGAAATTGCCTGCAGGCCAAAAGACTCTCACGGAGTTCAGTGACGTTGGGGTCCCTCTGAGTCCCAAGAAAGCAGCGGCGATATTCCGGACCATCTGCGGGATACTTGGAAGGGAACAGGTCCTCATCACTACACCAAAATGAAAGTCCCTGATAAAGAAACAGATAGGCGAGCTGTGGACAGAACTTTCAAGCTTGTTCACTATCCCAGAAGCAGATTAGGAACGCGTGGAATGGCAGACGTTGTTCGCGATGGGACACTCGTGGAGGACCTTCAAGAGTCCGCTTGTCACGAAGTACGTGAACACGGGTTAGACGCCTTCACAAAGTATAAATTCTTATCGCGGGATATATAGGACGTCTTTGTGCAGATGAAGACGACGTCTGAATTTCAGGAGCAAAGTACGGCGTACAAGGCCCTCCAGGCACAAAACACTCACCCCACAAACTCGGCATCACTAGTTACGCGGGTAAAACCACACAATTGGCGGCGGAGGACGAGAACGCAACCCCGCCATTTGTTGAGATCACAAACGAGCGCGCTCGAACCTGGTTAAGAGAGAGGGCATCAGCCGCGCCTTTGGGCGGTATCTCTTTCACAAACAAGGTAGACGAGGAAGTGTCCTAACGTCTGGTAAATATGTCGAACTAGCTAGTTGTTAATAAGTCCATAACCTCATACTGTCTATAATAACATGATGACATTTTGCAGCATATATTGACTTATGCATCTTCCCAAGGCTCCTTCGAAGCAAATAGGAGAATGATATACTATCAGAGGCCCTGGGAAACAAGAATCACCCGGGTCGCACGTGAGGCATTGGGGTTTACATACCTTAGAGGGATGGATTCGCAGATGACTACTGCACGTATAGGAGTAAGAAGAGATCTAAGGCTGAGTATGACAACCGACACTTTTATGCAATGGCCCAAGAAGGACATCACCCTGGATCTTGCAGTGTCGCGATCTCGACACGATCATGCCTCTCTAATAGGACCCTCGATGACTCTACCTCAACCTTTGCTTCAGAAGGCCGCCTCATCGGTTCCCGTGGAGAAGACGCTGAAGGAACAAGAAAAGTGTGTCGTCTTATCGGTTCCTGAGTCGTCTCACAGGAAGACGCGTAGCGGGCAAGTCGTTACGGCCAAATCGAAATCGTAGAACATTAAGACACCTCCTAAGCTCGGGACATACTCCCTCGGAAGTTCGTTGGCCCCCGACACAGTATTAGCCCACGCTGGATTAGGTTGCCAGTCTTTGCATGTCTGGTACATGCGAAAAAACAAAGAGAAGGGTGCGATACTAGAATCACCATCAGATACACGAAGGAACATTTCTTCCACGAGCTAGCCCCCTTCGTCGTGGGCTTCGACGACTTATTCAACCTATTCAACCTCACTGCCCTCGACGCCTCACTTCTACGATGCTGAACACTGTAAGTGTGTACAATCAAGTTCTATATTCACATAATGCCGATAAATATCATAACTAATTGCTTATCTATAGATACATGATGAAAAATACCCAGAAAAGGCGAGAACCGGTGGGTTTCCTCGACCTACACGTGGTCTCTAAGCAAACCATCACCGCAGATGCATCCTACGTCGAGAAATACATAACGACAGGATTGCTTGCTCAGGACGACAAGAACTACATACTGGTACCCTACAACCAGTAGTAAGCGCTTCACTACTTGCTATACAAATTTCATTTGTACTTTATACGCAGCACGAACTTAGGTTTAGTGACTATAGCGACATACATGAGTAGGTACCACTGAATCCTTTTAGTCATTGTACCAAAGAGGAACAAGGTAATATACCTTGATTCCCTACTCAACAAAAAGTATGATTTCACCCTTGTGGAAGGAACACTCGATAAGTATACTCATTTCCTCCATACATAACTCTATTGTAGTCTTCCTTCGTTTGAAATGGCCGAGAATAACTTTTTGAAATCATGTAGGACGTTCATCGCCTATGTTGCCGATGGAGGGTCATACAAGAGATCGAGCGCCACACTGCAAAACAGGAAGCGATTTTCGGTACGAGCTACAACACAATAATCCTATATCATACTTCGTAATAATGTCTCTCGAACTGACTATACCTATATATGTAATTCTATTTTTTGCAGTGCCACTAGCAAAAACAAGATCATTGTGCATTCTACGTTTGTCGTCATATGCAACAAATCATAGGTGCTAAGACGAATGATCTCTAATTATAAATTTAACTATATATGTTACTACTTTACTCCTGCTAGCGACAGGGCATGATACTCGATTTAGATTCATTCACTATGACCGAGATCTCGGAGGTTCGAGGAGCGCTCTACAGCTTCATCAAGACACATATCATTAACGCCGACAGAGAGTTTCACTCCATCGACACCGCTGAACGACCTTCCAACAACTGATTCAATTGTAATTCACTTTGAGTAGTTGTAATTCAATTGTAACTCTAGCGACAATACTTGAACATATTATTTTGTAATTGATTTTGAGTTGTTAACGATCACTTTGAGTTGTCAATGATTGATTCATCTATGATGTATCTATTTTCTACCTGCTTATTTTCAGAGGGCATGGCTAGCAATTTCTAAGGCTAGTCGAAAATCAAAAAAAATTAGTTAGGTATAAACAACTATCACAGACAGTTTTATCATTTATTCGTGTGTGAAGGGATACTATCACAAACGGTTTCCACCAAAACCGTTTGTGATATGCGGCTATCACAGACGGTTCTATTCACTAACCGTCTGTGATAGTATCCTTTCACAGGCGGTTAAAGAATAAAACCGTCTATGATATGTATGGAATCACAGACGGTTGGTAAACAGAACCGTCTGTAATATCTTATATATCACAAACGATTTTTGATAGAAACTGTCTGTGATAGTAGCCATTCACAGATAGTTTTAACCAAAAATCGTCTGTGTTGTGTCTTATCACAGATGGCTCAAAAACTGTCTGTGATAACAGGCGTATCACATACATAGAAATTCCAACGGTTCAAAAATCGTTTGCGATGATGGTTCCGAACCGTCTGTGATAAGACTTTCTATAGTAGTGTTAACAGAATGATATAAGACTCACAAATAAAAATATCTCTATGCGTTTACTAAAAAAATGTTTACTGCACCGCTAAAAAAATTTACTACCTCCTCCACATGACTTTACTGCTCTATTACAAAAAGATTTACTAGACTCCACTTTTGGTTTACTGCTCTGTTACAAAAAAATATTTACTTCAACCTCCATATGACTTTACTGATCTGTTACAAAGAGATTTACTGCAATTTTCACATAACTTTATTGCCATCTTAGCCAACTAGTACAAACAATTAGACAACCAACTGGCAAACAATCGGTTCCTTGTTTTGTATACGAATGTTTCTTTTCTTGTTTTCGCAATAACTTTTGATTCAAAACTCTAATTCACGAACATTTTTCACCGGTAGCTTGGCGACGGTGAGTGTAACAGAATGATATAACTATCACAAATAATAAACTCTCTTTGCATTTACTAAAAAAGATTTATCGCGTCGCTAAAAGAGATTTACTACAACCTCCACATGACTTTACTGCTCTGTTACACAAAGATTTACCGGACCCCACTTGTAGTTTAATGCACATCTAGTCATGCGCATATAAAACAACCATAAAAAATAAACGTGGTGATACATGCGATAGTAAAATTGCTATCATAATTACTTTCGACCTCGTCATAGCGCGCACGGGACACGTGATGTCATGCGTGGGGGATCGTGGGTTAGTGGGCCAAAATGAATTGTTCAGCGCTCTGTACCAGCGGCTCGGCCGCGTGCAGTGGGCTGGCCAGAGCATGGAATAACTTATTCTACGCTTGAAACTTATTCTACGCTCAAGCGTAGATTTGTGTGTGTGTGTGTGTGTGTGTGTGTGTGTGTGTGTGTGTGTTCTGTACCTGAGCGTAGAATGGGTTATTCTATGCTCCACCATCATCCGTGGGTCAAAATACACATCCCACATTGGTCAAAGGCTGGTGAAAGAAAAAATCCACCACCTCCCACCCTTTTGGTGCTTAAACGATGCAGTAAAAAACTGGCTTAGTTAAAGTAAATCCAAACTTTCGGTGCAGTAATTATTTTTTACAGCGTTAAAACATACTCATCATGGATCTCTTTTTGTTGAGCATATTTTTTCCAGCAAAATACTTCAAACGGATTGTAAATAGGATAAATGATTTAGATTGTCGTTCAAAGTTTGTAATCAACTCATGCTTCTCTCTGCACCTGCCCCTATGTGCTCAGTGTGGCAGTAAGTCTCCAATAAAGATGCAGTAAAGTCATAAGGAGTGCAATAATAGTAAGTGTGATAGTGTCCGTCTTGTAAAGGTGCATTAAACGAACAAGAAGATCACAATAATTCCTCAAAGAGAGAAGATCGCAGTAAAGTCATATGGGGGTTGCAGTAAATCTCTTTTAGCAATGTTGTAAATCTATTTTAGTAAACACACTGAGCTGTTTTATTGGCGAGACTTGTATCATTTTGTTACTAACATCGGCACCAAGCAACCAAAAAATATCGTTAGTGAATTGGAGTTGCCAATCAAAAGTTATGACTAAAACAACAAAATAAGCATTATAGTACAAACAAGGAGCCCATTTTTATTAGTTGGTTGGCTATGTGTCTGTACTACTTGGCTAAAATGATGGTAAATTCTTTCAAAAAAGGTCATAGAAAATCCCTTGTAGGGCTTGTTTGGTTGGTGACCTAGATTCCATGCCTAGGAAAAAGTGATGCGTGGAGGTAGCCTGAAAAGTAGATGATTTTGCCGATCAGATAAACCTAAAGATGAGTTGTTTGGTTGAAAGCATATGCCTGAAATTGATGAATGAAAGATAGAACGTTGGATCGAGTTATCAACGGTAGATTGAGCTGACTGGGAGGCTGTAAGATCGAGTAGGCCGACTAGAGGGGGGTGAATAGGCGGTTTTAAAAACTTATATGCTCTAAAACCTTTAAGCAATGCGGAAGCTAATATCAAATCGGTTTTGCCCAATTAAAACCTAAAACAACTAGGCTCGCCTAAGTGCACCAACAACAAGTCTATTGAGATATAACAATTAAGCAATGACTTGTAAGCAATCAACTAATGATATAAACAATTAAGTACATAAGAAAGCGTTCACACAAGTAAGCAATTTAATTCTAGGAATATAAATTGCTATGTAGTAAAGCTAGAATGCAAACCACAATTGACACGGCGATATTTTTCCCGTGGTGATCGAAGACTTGCCGGTCTCCCCTAATCCACGTTGAGGTAAGTTCAACCTTTTGGATCGGCTCCAAAACGCGAGGCAACACCTCCGAGGTAAGTCCAAACAACTTGGACCGGTTCCAACCGAACCAACACCTCTAAGTGAGTTCAACCGCTTGAACCGACTCCAACTTGAACTTATCACCTCGATCCACTAGGGTTGCTCTTACTCCGCTCCGGAGATGGCGAGCACCAAGCCACTCACAAATCGCCCGGGTCTTCTCACAAGCTTCACTTGAGAAGATCACCGACGCACCACGCCTCCACGCCGTCTAGGTGTCGGCAAACACCAAGAGTAACAAGTCTCCAACTTTCACTTGAACCAATCAAGTGTCAAAGCTACCGTGGATACTAAATCCACCACCTAATGCAACACATGCAATAGGATTTGCCTCTCAAACCTCACTAAGTGCAACACATGCACAAATGGGAGTAGAGGGCTTGCTCTTAGCTCAAAAGAACTCAATGGGATGCCAAAGGTTGCCTCTCAACCGGCCAAGGGGGTATTTATAGCCCCCAAACCAAAAACTAGCCGTTTGGAGACTAAACAGCCAAAAACTAGCGTTCTGACCTTTTGCGGTCGTACCGCACTCACAAGGAAGGTACTACCGTTCAAGGTACTACAGTAGTTATCACGGGCAGTACTACCGCAGCCCAATTTTCAGCATAGACGACACTCGGTAAAAGGTCATAACTTTTGACTCCGATGTCGGAATTGAGTGATCTTGGACTCTATTGAAAGCTTATTCAGTGGGCTACTCAACCCACCTATTTGATTTGATCTCAAACACAATTTATCAAATCAAAAAGCACAACTTCAAAGAGCCACTACTATGGTCTAAGTCCAAAGAGTTAGCATCAAGCAATCTTAGACCATGCCAAGGGAAAATACATGAATCCCAACAATTTGCAAAACATATTTGCAAACTTAGATCATGCTACAAGGAGTAGGTACATGGACTTCAACCGTTTGCAAAACACATTTGCAAAGTATAGTCACATACTACAAGGATTATCCATGAGCCTCAACTATTTGCAAAACACATTCGCAAATATAGGCAACATGTTAAGTTGAGCTAGAGCAAACACAATGAGCTATCAACACATGACTAACTCAAGCTACTAGACAAGACCCCTCTTAATAGTACGGCAACCTATACTAGCAATCCGGTCTTCCAACCAAACACCAAGACCGATAAAAGACTAGGAACACATCCTTAGCCCTAGCTAGTCATACCTTTGCCTTGACCATCTTCTTGAAGCTTGATGACGCACATCTTCACTTCAAGTCCGGGTCATCGTCTTGATATGCATCAACCCATGATGCATCCTCACTCAACACATGATGAGTCTTCTCTTGACTTGATGATCAACTCATGATCATCTCTTCTTCGAGATATGCATCAACACATGATGCATCATCTTCTTGAACCTTGACTTGATGACAATCAACTCATGATGTCATCCAAAGTCTTCATTACCCTGGAACATAACCTATTTATCCAACTCATGGAAAATGTTAGTCCCACAATGTCATTAATATTAATTAACAAGATATACCTGCATAAATGCTTTTGAACAAGCCATTACTGAAGGTGCGGTATTACCGCCAACTAGCATCCGGTAATACCGCTCTCCGGTAATACCGTTTCTCAGATGCGGTACTACCGATTTCCAGAGGCTCGAGAAATACAGAAAAATACCTTCTCTGAAATTTACATACCGCCAACATATTTGCGGTCATATACGCTCTGCGGAGTTCCGCCACATGAACTCCGGTACTACCGCTCCACCTCAGAGCAAACCAAGTCCAAAAAGCAACGCTACTGGAATTTTCATACCGCACAGAAATCGGTACATCCGCGGTGCGGTACTACCGCGCATACAATGCCGGACTACCGCATTTCGAAGCTTTTGAATGCAATGCATGACTCCTTTGTCTTGAGTCATGTCAATCTTTTATCACCTTTGCATTTCCTTTTCATGTCATCATTCAAACTTGAGGACTAAGCCGTGAACACATCTTAGCACACATGTTAGTCCCACAACACAATTGCAAATAATTAAATATAATTGGTATGAGTATATATAAACACGAAGTTATATATATACTCAAGAGTTATGTTTCAAAGTAGATCACAAAGATCAATACTACTGAAACAACAAGGTCATGAGTATATATAAACTACACAAGTTATATATACTACAAGTATATACGAACTACACAAGTTGTATATACTAAATATGAGTGTATACAAACTACACAAGTTGTATATACTCATATGAATATATTAACTACACAAGTTAAATATATTCAAGGATATATTTCAAAGTAAAGATCCTTAATATATGTGGAAAGAGAATATGGATCAATACTAATGAAACCATAAAATATAGAATGAACTCCCCCTAAATGTGTGTGTACACAAATGTGTAATGGAAACATATGCACATATCCAAGTTAACCTTTTTGGTGGAGTTTAACCTATATTTTGGATCCGAGGAATGCAACAAGATATAATAAGAAGAAGTAGAATGCATACCTCTTGTATTTTCATCTTTATATCCAAACGAGACTAAGCAATAGATAATCAATAGAATTGTTAGTCTCACAAATAGATTGTCATTTATGAATACATACCTGTTTGGATTTTTACTTTTATATCCAAGCTGAGACTAAACTTGATATAACAATAGGAGTGTTAGTCTCATAAGTGCATTTGTCATTAATCACTTAATCACTTGCATGCCTTCATGATTTTCACCTTTATATCCAAATAAGACTACACAATATGTATATCAATAAAAGTGTTAGTCTCCTAATTAGATTTATCATTAATCACCAAAACTCCATTACCACATAATGACGGGTCTAGATCTTTCAGAGGCCTGGTTCCCAGGCGCTTGTTTTCTACACCTGTGAGCGAACTGCTGCCTGGCTTCGAAGCAAACACATGGTAGGCTGGAGACAGGTGCTGTCCTGGCCAGGCAAATTGAGACCAGGCTTCGAAGCAAACACATCCGTAGTGTTCAGTAAAAGCACATGGACGTGACAGTAAATCCGTTGTGCTGATTTATTAAAGGCACAATGAGGTCGCAATAAATTTTGTAAGGTGCAATAAAGTCATATATAGGCTGCAATAAATCTCTTTTGGAAATGTAGTAAATCTATTTTAAGAAACACACATAAAGGTTTTATTACCGAGACTTATATCATTTTGTTACTCTCGTTGTCACCAAGCCACAAAAAATAACGTTTGTGAATCGGAGCTGCTAATCAAAAGTTTTTGCTAAAACAAGAAAAACACTATTTTAGTACTAACAAGGAGGCCAGGTTTATTATTTAGTTGGCTACGTGTTTGTACTAGTTGGGTAAGACGACAGTAAATTTCTTCAAAAAATGTAGCAGTAAATCTCTTGTAGTGCGGCAGTGAAAACACATGAAGGTGGCAATAAATCTGTTTTACAGGTTTATTAAATGTATAATGAGGTCACAATAAATGCTTGTAAGTTGTAGTAATTTCATACGGAGGTTGCAGTAAATCGTTTTTAGCAATGCAGTAAATATATTTTAGTAAACGCACAGAGTGGTTTTATTGACGCGACTTATCATTTTGTTACTCTCGTTGTCATCAAGCTTCCTTAAAATACCGTTCGTGAATCGGAACTTCCAATCAAAAGTTATGGCTAAAACAAGAAAAGAAAGATTCTAGTACAAACAAGGAGGTCATGTTTATTTGTTGGCTTGATCCCCGTCCGAAACAGGTGCACACTGAGGTTACAGTAAATCTCTTACAGTGCTACAATAAAAGGTTGTGTGGGGTGTGGGGGTATGTCGGGGGCGTGGTTATGTCGCGCGGGGGCTACGACGTGAGAATATAATAAGCTATTCTACACTTAGGCGCTGAATAACGCTACCCCATGTGTGTGTATTCATGACACCTGGTGCCTAGGCACCCAAATCGATACCCATTGATGTACTTTGAGATTTGCAAAGTTTGATGTGGGTATTTTCACATACCTATAAAAAGTGTATTTGAGATGTCAAACTATGAAAAAAATAAATCCATCTTCAATTTAACTAGTTTGAGCTAGTTTCATAGTATATAATTACTCTAGTTGCACTAAATTCAAAAGTAGTTCAAACTGACTTCAAAACTCACTTGCTATAAATATATCAAAGGTATAAAATATTTTCATGCCAAAACTCTAAAATTTGCATCGATTATACATGTGTATCGGATGGTTCATGATGTGGGTGCCTAGGTACCCAGGTGCCTTATGTAATTTCCCTATATACAAGATATGTGTGTGTGTGTGTGTGTGTGTATACGCACATGTGCAACAATGCAAGAACCAGAAAGAAAAATAAAGGAAAGAAATTTATAAAAGGCAAACTTCCTCTCATGCAAAATGGCTAGCTTTGGCCATGACAATTTCCATGTGTAACCTGTAACCTACGTGGCATGGTACCGGTAGTTAGCCTGGATAACAAAGGTGCATGTGTCATACATACAACACACGTCAAATAGTCGATTCTCACTACCAGAATCCATTACTTTCCCGATCGAGTGCCCGAAACACTCGGGAAAGTCCCCAAAACACTCGGGCAATCAGCAACAGAAGTCAGCAAAAAACTCGGTGCCAGAACTGAAAACACTGGCTACGGTTTCTTTTATGCAACAATTTTCAAAGGTCCCTTCTATAACAAGATAAAAAACAGTTGTGGATAGGATCCAATTTGAAGTAGTTCAAAAATGGATCAAGATCTTACCGAGCAAAATCTATCTAAAACCATGATTTCTCCACTTGGTCATTCACTAATTATACATCAAAAGCACTACAGTACGTTTAGATTCACACCTCAACAAAGCTTTTATATATCGCAACACACAGCCGATGAACATCTTCATGGTCCTCATTAAGCTCAAGCTCCTTTACAATTATCTCCTTACCAAAATGCTGCGATATCAGGCAAAGTTTAAATGATAAACAAACATTTTTTGTCATAAATGAAAAAGATTAAAAAAATACTAAAGAAAGTTACAATTGTCAATTTGCAACTTGTAAACTTCGATACCCAAATAAATTACGGAAAGGCTATGCATACATAAAACAAGTTGTGCTATGAAATTTCATAACATCCACTAATATATGGCACCATGAGTCCACCTAGTTCTATAGTGCAGTTAGGGACCCAGTTTAGAAGATGCTGCCGAATTTTCTTTGAGTAAAAATTAACCCAATACAAGTTAATTGAGCAATAACATACATAAATATACAAAAATGAATAGAAGAATATGTCGTAGAAACATTCTTTGTTGCTGATTGAAGAGCTTCAAAGCTAGATACGCGACGCAAATTAGCTGAAATTAAGCATTGAAAAGGATTAGATGTTGTCCTGTAAATATGAAGTACCAATTGGAGAAACAACGGAAGATCATGGAAGATAATCTTAATTGACTAGAAGCAATATAGTTTATCCCATTTGTAGGAAGGACAGAAGGAGTGTCCAAAGAGTGCTCAGTAAGATCATGTTAATGTGATTAGCATGAAGACAGCAACAGCAAACAACAGTAGTCCTAGATGGTCATGCAATGCTAGACATCAAAAAATCAAATCATAACTCACAGGTACCAACCAACCAAACTGATACCATTCATAAACAAGTCACCAAGCAAACTCAGCCAATAGACCTGAAAAGAGATATCACAATTGCAATTAGCGAATGAACATGTTGTTGCTTGAATTGCATTTCAATTACAGTGGCAACATACATAGTATAATAGGGAAAGAAAAAGAATGACCAACCTCTCCATATATTGACTCAAAGAACAATTTCACATCTGCTTGAGAGACCTGTACCAAGTGCATCAAATAAAACAAAAACAAAAGTGTAAAGAATATATAGATGCAGAGTATAATGGTATGGTAGCAAACCTTCTTGTCGACATTTGTGCAGTAAATAGTCCTTGCACACATCTCGCCCTGGACCTTCTTGTCGACGTTTGTGCGGATAAACAATGAACAACAGCTAACATAAAGAATTTAACAGGCTCCACAAGTTAGGTTTAGAAGCATTACCAAATACAAATGGTCACAGCAGCCAAGTGAAAAATAAATAAGTGTTGAATGCCAAATTAGGCAAATCACAGCCTCAAAGCTTCACAAAGCAAGTCACAACCAAGTAAGGCCACCAACAGAGAGGGGGCAGGAACCAAATCCGGGCGTAAGGGGAACCAAGCCGGGCGGGCCGATGCCACGCTGTCCGAGGGAGCGACAGGGGAGGAGCACAGAGGCGGGCCAAGCCGCTGGGGGAGGAGCACACCGGGCCAAGCCGCAGTAGGAGGCGCAGGACACCAGGGTGCGACACGTCAAAGGAGGCGGCGCTGAGCGTAGGAAGGGCGAAGCCAGAGGGGAAGAGACAACGCTGGGTCGGAGGGTAGCCAGGAGGAGCCGAGCCGGGTGAGTAGGGCCGAGGCGACGCAGGGACGCGGCCAGGCCAAGAGCAGGCCGGTGGAGGCAGCGGACCGAGCAGGCCGAGCGGCGTCGCGGCAAGCCACGCCGGAGCCGGGGCGACGCGTGGGAGAGAGGCGGGCGCAGGGGGCGGCCGCCGGCGGCACTGAGAGAGGCCGCCGGGCTGGGGTCGGGTCGGTGGAGCGGCGCCATGAGAGGAGCCGAGGCGCGGAGCGGCGGCGGCGATGGCGGCGCTAGGGAGCCAGCGCGCCAAAGTGGAGGGGAGAGCCCGGGGAGCAAGATCCATGGGGGAGCATTGGGGAGGGAGGAGGAGAAAGATTGGGGGAAGAAAGGAGGACGGGGAGCGGCTGCGTGGATTGGGGATATGGAGTGGGGAGGTAGGGTTAGAAGCGAAAAAAGGTGCGGCGGGGAAAAGAAAGGGTGCGGTGGGATCAATGCACTTGGGATTATACTTTATTTCCCGAGTGTTATTGGAAACACTCGGGAAAGTTATTGCTATCGAGTGTTTACTTTCCTTCCCGAGTGTCCCGAGTGTTTCCGTCCAGACACTCGGAAAAAATATAGGCACTCGAGAACTAACTAGTTTCTGGTAGTGTCTGTTACAATATGAGAATATGAACTCTGAGATCACAAATAAAAAAACCTTAATAAAATGAATAAGAACATAATGACCAATTTGCATAAGGTATATATCAAAGTGAAAACTCTTCTTAAAATATGAGAATATATATATGAACTCGATCTGAGATCGCATGTTGTGTGTGAAATGATTCAGTGTGCCCGCTTGATGGTTAGACAAGTATATAATATATGATCAGGAATTCGAGTTGCAGCTAGGATGAAAAACGAATTTGCAAATAGATACCCACGTACGAGATATAAAAAAATAACAATTTCCATTTTCCTTTTTACATATAGAGTTTCTCATTCAATTAATTCCTTAATTTTTGTTTCCTAGCTAGAAGCTAGCTAGGCCAGGGGCGTAGAGAGTTTGCCAAACCATGCACATGCGACGCGCGTCAAATCACACGGAATGAATTTGTTAAGCCGCCCTTTACGCTGCATCAATATAAGCTACGTACCAATCATCTGATCTGATCATATCATCTCAAGGAATTGAAGTAGGATGAGGAGTATTAGCCTAGTCAAACAAGTCAAACTACGGCCGTCACGAGATTCCTATTTAATCTGCGCCCTGCCTGCCCTGAACAATATAAAAACTCACCTCTTCATTAGGGAACCAAATCTAGATCGCTTAAGTTTATGCCACTACTGCTACGAGGCAACCCAGAGCTAGATGTACGTAGCAAAATTAAACAATCTGGAGATTATTTGTACGCATTAGGTGAGGGAATTCCGTGCACGGTGGCGTGTGGCATTATGCGGTTGTTTGCCGACAGAAGTCTCATAACTCACGGCTCACTACTTAACCTAAAAAAACATTCGCCTGCCTGCTTGTGCTTGGGGAAGGTTTATGGCATATGCATGCACTGTACTAGCTGCTTGTGCACACACAGAATCATGCGTATCAAATCACACACACCTTCCGAGTGCTGTTTACACTAGTTTAAGCAGATTAACCAGGCCCGTTCCAAGGACATAAATTCCAACATGATACATGGTTTTGTTTCGATTCGATTCGAGAGAGAGAGACGTTAACTTGTCTCTGCCTGCCTGCTCTGATGCAATTGCACAGTAATTGTATGTGCTGTGTGTACTCATGTGCTTGGGGTTTTGTAGGAGTTGGAGAGCAGGCAGTGGTAGCAGAGGAATATGGTTTCACTGTGCTGAGCAGGGGGTCCCAGTCCCACCATCCCCTGAGATTCTCCCCGGTCGTTTGGTTGCTTTCTTGGTGGGGAGCTGTGAGACTAGCTAGCTATACTGCTGTAGCTTGGAGAGAGGAGGAGACACTGTATCTACTAGTTTTCCAGCAGTAAAACTAGAAATTCCAGCACTTGGAGCAGATAGTACAAACCAGTACGCGATCAGCAGGGTATCGGTATCAATACTGGTTGTCAATTGTTCATAAGTTTGGAGGAATTTACTTACCAACTTCAGGAATTGACCACCAGCTTAGCGGAAAAGAAATGCTAGTTTACATTTTTTCGACAAAGAGTGAAATATATATATATATATATATATATATATACACACACACACACACACACTACAAATTCTCACAATAATTCTTAAATCACAGAAAAGACAAATTTTTAGAAATTTCCTCATTAATCGTGAGAAAAGAAAAGATTTAATTCAATCGTCCATGAGATGGCCCGCGTGTAATTATAATGGCTAGGATCCCTCCATCAAGGTAGTGATAGTCCAATTAAGACAAGAAATACTTTCCATATATCTACCTTGTGGGTAAAAACAAAGGAAAGAGCATATATAAAAAAACGAAGGAAGAGCACTTGTAATAATAGTATCAGTATGCTATTGTTGTTTGGGTTGAAGTCCAACTCTTTCCACAACCAATAAATTAATCAATAGTTTATATATTGTCCGACTCCAAGTAATTGTATCCGATCCAAATACAACTGGAACTTCCCTATTTGATTTCCTAATGCATACTCTCACACGTGTAGTATTGACGTATTGTCATCACCGTATAAGCATGGCCAGTGCAAGTACGTACATCGCATCAAATCATATTCATGTGAAAAAATAGTTGCTTGCATCAAACTCAAAATTAATCTGTTGAACAAATTGAGGTGTGACATCAAGTCAAGTCGGTCAAATACAAGGTCGTATTTGTATGTGGTTACATGCCTCCTTCTAATTTGTATAAATAAAATACAAGCAACTGTTCAGGTTAAAGGCCTCCCATTCACATCGAGGTCCGGAATTTCCATGTAAATTATACACTTTTAGAAACTCTCTTAATCGAGAAGAAAAAAAAACCTAAACCAATTATTTGTTGGTCTATATTATAATTGTGTAGAATATTTATCTAGCAAATCAGAATTCGAATAGAACAGTTTAGTTTTTTTTTTTTGTTGAAGAGAATAGTGTAGATCAGACTAATAGTTTAAGAAAGACTTTGAAACAATTTGTGCATCTTATATCCATTTGCCTATAGCTTCAAACTCCAACGGCATCTATATAAATACAAATTATAACTGATACTCCCTCTAATTACAAAAGAATAACATTTTGATAAGTGTACAATCAAACTTTGTAAACTTTAGTTATCGATATTTCGATGAATATTTGAATTGGACATGTGAAAACAATATATGTAGATTTATCTCGAAAAATACTTTTCATTACATTATAATTGTATTAGGTTGTATTAACATATTATAATAAAAATTAATGGTTAAATTTATGTTTTGGAGACCAAGTCAATATTTAAAAGTCACTTTTTATAATCGGAGAGAGTACGATTCAAAACATCTCCATCACTTCGAGGAACCACGTCATGTCAATTTTTCATTTTCTTTTAAAGCACACACATCATAGACATGGCCTTACTAATAAATTGTGATCACGGAAACGACTCTTTGCCTCCAACGGTCCCACCGGCTGTCCATTACCTGTATATGCATCCTCTCGGACTCTCCAGATCCCATGTCATCCACGGTATGCTAACCGTGTGCATGATTCACACTTGGAATGCATGATTCACACACACACAAAAATCCATAAAAAAAATCCCACATGCAGTGAGAGTGGATATTTCCCATCCCATTAAATTTGTATAGAATTTATGCATTCCAAACAGGTCTTAACAAGAAAAAAAAAAAAGGCACCATGCAATCGCACGAGCCACACTGAGCCACATAACCAATTAAACTAAAGTTGCAACCATTGGTGTTATAGTTGTATAACAAATACTACTATTTTTGTAAATATAAATATATGTGTTGTAATACGTAGCCGCATAATTGCATGGGTAATTCTACTAGTTCCTTGTATCAATAAATAACTAGTAATATTTAAGGTACCTCTTTCGTTTTAGAGATCCAGAAAATGCCACAATAGTTGTTTAAATCAGAAAAAAAAATCTTATAAATTCTCTAGAAAAAATAGAAGATCTATATCACCTATTTTGACAGGGCAGTGTAACATCCCAAAATTTTCCTTGTATCAATAAAACTAGTGATATTCAAGGTACCTCATTCGTTTTAGAGATCCAAAAAATTCCACAATAATTCTTTAAATAAGAAAAAAAAACTAAACTCCTATAAATTCTCTCATTAATCAGTAGAAAAATCGAAGATCTATACCACTTATTTTGGCAGGGCCATTGTAACATCCCAAAATTTCAAAACCAGAGATACCATTTTCAAAATCATTTCGCGTTTCTTGTACCGATTAACTTTGGTCCCCAAGCCTTCCCAGCTCTCAGTTTCACCTCTTTTCCTATTCCGCGCTAACGCCGTCGCAAACCCGAGAGGCCTCGCCGCCTTCCTCCACCGCGACGTCGTCTTCGTCCACCTCTCCGGCCGCCATGACTACCTGAGTAATCTCTATGACTCCCTCGTTGTATCCCCGAGCTTGCTCAGGCCTCTCCGCGTCCACCCCACCGCCAGCCAGCTTGACATAGCCACCTGCACTGTGCGTGGTACTGTGCTCAGCATAGTAATCATGTGGTTAGGATTAGTTTAGTGTTAATGGCATCATTAGTAATTATATAAGTTAATTGGTACCAGTTAGTGCTAATGAGTGACATGTGGGACTGACAGGTTAATTAATAAAGGATTTTTTTAACTTAAAACCAATTTTAAATCTGAGACACTGACATGTTGACCCCACATGCTAGTTAGCCGTCCTTGAACTCAATTCATTGTGGAACTGGCCCACCCGTCATTCTGATGGCGCAATAAACCCATATTTTTATTTACAAAGAAAAATAGAAATTAAGAAGAAAATCTATGCACAGTGTTTTCTCTTTTTCCTGGATTTTCCAACCAAACTAAATTCAAATGCTAATAACTTTTGCATTTAAACTCCAAATTAAGTGAAATTTATTTCTTAAATTTTCTAAATTAATGAGCTTTCATAATTGGAAAAATATTTGAATATTCTCTCTGTTTGAAGTTATTTGGTATTTATTTGTGTCTCGTGAATTTTATTGATTAAATACCGACATGTCGGAATCGTACGAAGTTGATCCAGAGCAAGAATCAATGTTCAACGAGCAAGGAGAGAACCCTCCTTTGACCATGTTGATCCCATATTTCAATGTTATGTATATTGTTGCTCAAACTAATATGTGTGCTTACTTTGAGTAAATTGTTATGTTATTGTTTAGTATTTAGTTATAATTAATTATTGCATTGATTCTACCTTAAAAAGTTGATATCATTACTGTTGTCACCCTAGAAATACTTCCACTGTTGATAATAATAATAGTGGAATTCTAGAATGCTATATGTGGCTTATGCTTAGGTTAATAACGGTACAAATGGTGGAATTCAGTAAAATAAAGTTTTGGACAATGCGAGAAAGTGTTTTTATAAATTTTGGACATAGGGGTTGCCTCTTATATTGGATAAAAATGTGAAAATAAAATGATTTGAACTTGGACGAGTGGTTTGTCGAGACCCATGCAGTTTGCATGATAGCTTGGTTTGTGCTTGTCTCGCCAGGGCAATTAAGGACTGAACTTCGATGCTGTTGACCCAAGCATCTTTAGTGCAACCACATGACTGAAATGGGACGGACGTGGCCAAGTAATTTATCGTGTCTGAGCATTAAACCCGTAGGCTGTAGTCGGTAGGTGTTATCTGGGTTGTGCACACGATGGTAAAGGACGTCCATAACTTGAGGAGTTAGCTCATAGGGCGGACTGGTGTAAGGGTGAGGTAATGTAAAGACCTTGTTGTTGTTTACTTCATCGCACGCATAAGGAAGCGTGTCATAGCCAACTGTATAAGTCGATCACATCGTCTAGGTAAAGTTGTCCAAACTCTGCAGAGTGTAAATATATTCGAATAGTCGTGTCCCCAGTCATGGACATCACTTGGTGATACCACACTTGGTTAGATTTTCTGATTTTCTCTTAAAATGGTTCTATTAGGAATTGGTATGGATTACAACTACTATATGCTCACATGTTATTTCATATTAAAGTCAAATGGCTTTATAAAGTTGCTCTTTAAAGGGTATTATCTCTATTGCAAATGAAACTTGCTTTAAGCAATAGAAACTAGATAGGACAACCATCCTTTGATATAGCTTGCATGTATTATTACCTTTGATATAAAGTCTTACGGAGTACATTCTTTTACTCACCATTGCTTGTTGAACAATTGTCAGAGCAAGAAATTGAAGACCTCATGTTTGACTACTTTTACACAGCAGGATTTGGAGATGATGATAGTGTCGAATTCTAGGGCCTTAACCCAATTGGTTGCCAATGGGTTATGGCATACCACACGGGTTATTTATCCTTAATTATCGTTTATTTTCTCTACAAGTACTCTTAAGTGTGATCTATTTGGCCAGTCGGCCCTGTTGCTAAAACCTGTTCTTCACGGCCTATGTTTAACTGCTTAATATTATGTGCTACTATGTTTTATTTACTCGTGTATGTATGCGATTCAATGTTGTAAAATGTGTGCGTTAGCAACTGATCATAGGATTAGCACGTTATACGCATACGATTCGGAATTTAATTTTTAGGTCCGACGGCCAGGTTATAACGGTGCGGATTAATCATATCTAGATATTTACAACTGTTACAATTGTATAAAAAAACACATCTATATTTTTCAAAGGTCTTAGAGATATATAACAAATATAATATGCTACAATATCTAGCAGCGCAATAGCGTGGGAAATTCCACTATGTTAAATTAACTGAAGTTGATTATTCCACTTCATGTTTTATCTCAATATATCCGTAAGTTTTTCAGGTTTGTTAACACGAAAACATATTATTCCACCGGTATGTTTTGAACATGTGGAAAAAAAGTTGTTCGGATAGATGGTCTTTGCTAATTTCCAAATTCTATGGCAGTTAATTCCTGCTAAATATTCCGAGCAGTAGCATAAATCCTAAATGGACCAGTAGATACATGGAAAATTGACCAGAGAGAAAACTAGTAACAGAAGCTAGCTCTCGATCGAAGACTTTATAGCGTATAAAGTTTAAACTAGTCCAGCCGGCCGGGCAAGTAAGAAATGAGAGATGAAAGATACACATGACTGATAAAAATTGAGAGAGAGAGAGAGACTTATTGTAGACTTGTGACCTCAGCACTGTATACGCCATGGTCCCGTCTGTGTCTCTCCTTGTTTCTCTCTCTATGCGTGAGATGTCAACCTCATGTCTAGCTACGTATCCCGGGGTTATTCTCGGCCATTCTCCTTCGGGCTCGTATCCATTGCCGGCCTTGCGCAGGACGGGAAAAAGGAGGAAGGAATAATGAGGGAATAGGAACCTTTGTTTCCTCTTTTAGAGTTAGAGAGCTTGTAGACGAAGGCATGCAGAATTGCAGATGCGAAGGCAAGGGTTCCCCATGGGGGCACGTCAACCCCTGCAGCTCAGCTCATGACGGCCACACGCGACGCGACGCGACACACATCTTGGAATAAAAATGTGTCAAGCCGGCATGATTCCTTCTCTTTTTCCTTTCTTAGTGCGTTGCTACGTAGCTGTGTAAATGTACCGAGAGTTGCTACTCCTACTACTGATGCGTTTCTTTCAGCACGTCGCGTCGTGCCTGGAACAGCCAGTGCCGTTGTTGAGTTACAGTTCGCCTGAAAAGCATGTGGCGAGAGGATATGCAAGAAATATGAGAGTTCTTCAATTAATTTGCTTTCATACAAAATGCTGCTAAGATTTTCTAACCGATTGAATAATCTGAAGTTCTGAACTCGCGTTGGTAGGAAGAGCAGCCTTACCGGCCAGGCAGCTGTCAGGATAGTTCAATGCAGAATACATGACACTGAAAGCTATTTTCGTAACAGAGCTGTGTTCGCATTTTGTATTGCAACTTATGTGTCACAAGTACTGTCATTAGATCGATGTGACATGGGATGTATAGACCGGCCGTGAGGCCTCCGTCGACCCACACCAGTCCATCGCGTTTCTAATCTAGTACCACCAGATCTCTGTTTATCTTCAGATCCAGCCATCTATGTATATATCCGGGGGTGCTTCTTCTCGGGGGTGCCATCTATGTATATATCCGATGCTTCGCGCTGGTCGATCGCGTCGCGACGTTCGACGTCGCCGATTTTCAACGGTGTGAACTTTCGTCGGAATTGGATCTAGGGCCCTTCTCCGCCAGCTCGTCTTCAGGCGTGACGATCTGGGGCCCTTCTCTGTTGGCTTCTTTCGGCGACATAGCTTCGTCGATGGCATGACGATAGAGATGGCGCGGTGCAGATCCAGATTTAGTGCAGTTGGTAGAGATCGCGACGGCTCGATGGCGATGGCTTGTACGGCGCTCGACTCCTCCCCGGTGGACGGCTTTTAACCAGCCGACGCATGGGCTGCTGTGGACGTCGCCTTCCTTTGGTGCTGGCGGCAGTTGGTCGTTGGGGATATTGCAGACGTCGTCTTGGCGATCCGGCCTTCATTTGTTGGATCCAGTGACGAGGTCATGCTGTGGTGTGGTCTTGGAGCGTTGGTACCTTCGATCCGGGGGTGAAAACTCTTGATCTGGCCTTCGCTGGTTGGATCCGGTAACGACGTCGACCTGAGCGGCGTTACTTTCTTGAAGGTGTTGCTTTGGAAAACCGGTACCTGAGCTCCGGAGTGAAAACTTCTGATCTTACCTTCGCTGGTTGGATCTGGCGATGACGACGTGAGTCGTATCCCTTTTTAGAGGCGTCGCTACAAATACTAGCCCATCATCACCTTTTTGCTGCGCAACTGCTATTTGTATGCGGATGATCTCCTAGTTGGTCCCGAGGCGGGGCTAGGTGGTCTTTTTTTAGGTTAGCCTTTGTATGATAATTTGTTTGTCATTATTGGCTTTTGACCGTTTTTTATTTTAAGCTTTTAGCTGATAGTGATGTAATAATTATGTGTATTCCTAATTGATGCAGAGGCCGAGAACTTTACTTCCATTCTCTAAAAGAATTGTATATATCCGGGGAGAACCTGAAATCCACGATGCATGCTTTTTAGTCAAAACGAATTCGTAGTTCCTCTCCGATTTGATCACGATGAGGGCAAGACAGTGTGATCTTGATGTCTAATCAATGTCTCGAATCGCCGATTACGCTAACGTCATGTCAAAACGGACTTGTCGTGGAGGCAATGGAGAAGTTCGGTAAGACCCGTTTCTCTGAAGCGTTCGTTATCTACCACATGCCTGGTACAAATACAGGGAATTTTGGAGGAAGGAAATGTCCATTTATGGACCGGATTTGCTACGAAAATCGTACGAGAAATTTTGTACTACAAACGGGGCATTAATTAGGCAAGGCTGCCGTTTAACTAATCATGGAAGTATTATTATATCAACCGCTAGCTTTCTCCTTCCTGTTGATCAAATCCGTTAGTTTTTCTTCGTCTATGAAAACGACTTTCGGAGTTTGGAGTCTCCGGCCGTATAGCCGTCAGGAGCGGAGACAAGGAGCATTGAAACTTTACTAGGACTAAGCCTTTATTAATTCAATTTATATGATTAAGTAGCAGTTAGGATGAAACTAAAAGGTATAGGAGTTAATTTGTGCACATAAACTCATCTTATGTAGCATTTAGATTCTATTTTGTTTCTAAATTTTTAAACTAGTATTGAGTCTAATTTGTACCATACAAGTGTATGATATTTCATCTCCCTACATGTTTAGAGTTTCATCAAGCACTTCTTCCTCGTATCTGACTTCTGTTACACCATCGGTGGCTCAGTAAAGTGTGCATGTACTAAACTCCACCAAGCTCAAGTTGTCATCCATCATGATAATTTTTATATTGCTTTTTTATATAAAAAGTTTTGCATAGAAAACATATATTTTTTATAAGTGAAAATTGAGGATTTGCCACTCCAAAGTACCTTGATTTAGGATTTGTCACCTTTAAGTTTATTCTTGAATGGGTAGGGGTAAATGCATCTTTTATCAATGGATTTTAGTGCAAAATAAAAGAAAAAAAAAACTGAATACGCTCCGGATGTCAAATCACTGGTATTTGGTGCTTAAGAGTGGCAAATTATATAATAAAAAAAACTTAAAGGTAACAAACCCTAAATCAAATAGTTTAGAAGTAACAAATCCATAATTTTTCTTTTATAAGTAGTTTAAATTAAACGATAACAAATTCACGTATCTTCTCTTCTCGTGCTACACTGCTACCGTCGAATTTTTTTTATTTAATCCTATTTTTAATTTTATTTTAAAGTTAACTCATCGCGAACTTTATTTTCAATTCTGACCCCTTTGGTCACGCCACCACCCGTGGCGTGACAAAACAACACTGTCACGTCAGCCCATTTCTGGTCAAAGTCTTATCACGTTTGGTCACGCCACCACCAGTGACGTCACAAAAAGTGCGATTTTGGGGACTTATCTTGTGGCGTGACAGTGTTGTTTTGTCACGCCACGGGTGATGGCGTGACCAAAGATGTCAGAATTGGAAATAAAGTTTGTGAGAGGTTAACTTTAAAATAAAATTTAAAAAAAAAAGTTCGCTACCGTCCCATCTGCTCCGCCCCTCGTATGTGTTGAGCAAATCATGCGTTGATCTGATCAGAGCGCGCGTACGTCGTCCGTTCCACATCCCTTCATTGGAACACCGAGTTGGATAGGATCCACGCGCGGATGGATGAGAGGATGGTCAGACAGATATATCGATTAGTTTGTTTATTCTCTAATTCGGACGATCGGACCGGCTGCGCGGCAGGCAAAGTGCTGCCAATCTACGGAATGTAGTGGTTGGCCGGGTTTCTTTCTTTTTTTGTTAGGAAAGACGATAGCTAGCTGCTACAGGAGAAAGGTACTACTAGTGGAGGATCACGCATATATATCAATGGGTTTTGCAATTCGACCCGTGACACGTGATCAATGATAATTACGTGCAGAAATAAAGTTTATAGATCAGTAAATATATATGCTCGCTCTCAAGAAATACTGGGACAAGTCCATACAGGGCCTGTTTGAAGCTGAAATCGTTTCAAACAGAAGACTTTTTGCATCGGCTTTTTCTGAAACCAAAACCACCTATAACGCGAGAAAGCCGGAAACCGCCACAGAGCAACTTCCCGTAGTCTCCGTTTCGCATTTACCCTCGAACTTTAGAGTTATTTACCCGCTATATGTCATCACACAAAACCCCCTCCACCAGCTTCTCCCGCCCAAACCGTAACCCCAGCTCCCCCGCCCGCCCGCATCCTCCTCCCTTTTCCTCTCTCCAGTGCCGCCACCCCGCCCAACCCCTGTCTCATCCCTGTCCTCCTCCCCATGCGCGGCGCCCGAGCGCGCCATCCTCCCTTCTCTCCTCCTCGAGCCGAGCCACAATCTCCTCCTCCTCGAGCTCCTCCTCCCTTCCCTCCTCCCCCGCCGCTCCTCCTCCACCCAACCCGGACGCCTCCCTCCCTCCTCCTCCCCTGCTACTACCGTCGCTAGCCTGAACCATGTCTGTCTCTTTTTTATTTTTTATTTATTTTTTCTATTGTAAATTAAATGTTTATTATAATAAATACTTTAAAATAATTGTTTTGTATAATAATTATTTATTGTAGTTAGTTATGTAATAATTGTTTATTTTATTTATTTATGTAATAATTGTTTATTGTAATAACTGTCGCTAATTGCAGTCTATTGCGCTAATTCTCGTTAAATGTGATCAATTCGTTAATTGCGGTAGTCATCATTAATTGGAGTCAATTGCGTTAATCTTTGTTAATTGCGGTAGCCATCGTTAATTGCAGCAATTGCGGTAGATGTCGTTAATTGCGGTAGTTGTCATCAATTGCGTTCATTATCGTCAATTGTCGTTAAATATAATTAGTTGCCATCAATTGCGTTAACTGCCGTTAAACCACATCAAACAAGTCATCATTTGTCTCAAGGGCATTTCAAACATTTTCTATCTCAAGAGCTGCTGCCAACCTACGTACATAAAAGCCAGATAGTCAAACACCAAACTTCTTCAGCTCAGCCGTTCAGCCCTGCAGCGCAGCCCAAAACTGCTTTTCAGGGGAGCAACAGCCGTGCCAAACAGGCCCATAGCCGCGTACGACTGAACCCAGCACATTTGGAGATGTCGACTCGTATAGTACTTGTCGGATGTTTTTTTTCATATTCAAGAGTATGCGCAATACATTTTTGAACCATTCGTTCGACTTAGAATCGGACATGCATATCTCAAAGTTAATCCAATGGCCAAGAAAATCGACTTAAAGTTAACAAAAATATAATTCAGGCGATTTGCAAATAGCAAACCAGATAAACTATTTACATAGGCTACGAGACTAAGATGATAACTCAATTTAGTTTGCACCTGAAATCTAAACATAACAAAAACAAAAGGTGATCAGGAAAGAGGCATCAGATAAAGTGGCCATAGATCAGAAATACAAAGTCCTATTAAAAAGAAGAGAAAATTCACAATATATCACTCATTGTGAGGCTAACATGTGGGCTCAGGTCCCATATAACAGTGAGACACTAGTGGTATATTGTGAGATCTCAAGTTATTTACTGGCATATAGCGAATTGCTCATAAAAAAATCTCTCTCCATTTCAAAATAATTGGCGCTCTTTGATTTTGATCAGTCAAACTTGGTAATCTTTGACCAATAATATTTTAAAAAATATTAGGATTAGCCTTATTAAAATGATACTGTTAGAATTGTGGCAAGAAATACTTTTATAATATTATACTCTCCTGATATTTTATAAATGTAATAGTATAACTTGCGAGAGCAGGACAAGTCGATCCACCGATCGATCCCAACCCCCCCCCCCCCCCCAAAAAAAAACAGACGGCAGGTCACGTGTGTACACACGCCACTAGAGCGAGCTATACCTTAGCTTAGCCTCATCACCTGTACGCGACGCACCATCGCCAAGCACAGCACCACTACCGCGCGCGCGTATGGACCATCGATCGGTGGGCATGAAGCGTCGCCCGCGCGCGTCGCGCCCACGGCCGGCCGGGCCCGGCACGCTGCGGTACTATTGGCAACGGATGATTGTTCCCTTGCGACGCCCGCCCGCCCGGCCGCTCGCCCGCCTGCCTGCCATGCAGAACCGTCCCGCCGGCGCCCGCGCGCGTAGTACGTGACACCAATGCAGACTGCGACCGTTCACAGGGCACGCACTCGTACGTACAGGCGTGACGGCCCGGCCGGCCGGTTGGTCGGACTCGAGCTATACCTACCACTAGACTAGGTGCAAACCCAGAATAGCTCGCGCGCGCGGTTGCATGCATGGGGCCAAAACGACGGCGCTGTTCGGAGCCGCGCCTGATGGGTCGCTGAATAGTGCATGCATGCATGCTAGTGCGGTACTGAGCTCTTGTGAGCATCCGGCCACCACCGTCATGCGCGGCGCCGGCCGGGCGGGATAACCCGCGCGCGCGCCCTGATTGTCCCGTCCGGTCGGAGAGCGATCGATCTTCGCGCGTACTTGGGCCACTGTGCCGTGGGGGCACCGGCCGGCCGGCAAGCGGTTCAGATTTGGATGGCGTTGCATCGTTGGCACTGTGGAAGGAATCAGCCGGGCTGGGGATTCGGATCTACTGTGGTCTGTGGTCCGTGCATGCAAGAGTAATGGCGTCTTGTGTCGGAACGTTGGATCGAAAGCCTATGGTCTGGATTGATATGGTCGCCGTTGAAGAATTCACGCGTTCTAGACCAAGACAGCGTTTAACATTTCCTCTGCTGATCCTGATGATTTCATCTCAGACGGCATGCATGCGGGGCAATAATTAACCCGCTCGATCGGCGCTCGATCTGGACCTAGGTGATCACGTGAGAGCGAGGGGAGATCAAGAATTCAAGATGAGACGCACAGCTACTAGTACGTCGTACGTAGGCCTTGCCGATTAACATGGATGGATATATGGATGAATCGGTACGCGCGTCCTCCTAGAGCCCACGAGGGGGTAGATATTTCTACGCGCATGCGTAACTAGGACCCGACCGATGGAGCATCGCAGCATGCACGGGCGTCGCACATGAAGAGGAGAGGACGTCCTTCTCGCCTGAGTTGTTCATGTACTACCTAATCCGGTACCGGCCAACGTACGTACAGGTACAGCAGCGGCAGCTACTCCAACATCTCGCTCTGTTGCCTTGTGAGCACTTGCAGTTACAGGCCAGTCAGCTCCATAATTTTGCCGCTCAGTACAGCTTTACTTCACATATGCTCATGATAGCATATGCAGTTATTCTGCTCTGTGTTTCTTTTGCCTCGAAACCTTGCAGTTAAAGGCGCTGATGTTATGCGAAGTTGCAGAATGTAAGGAAATGATCATAACGCAAAATGTGAAGGGAGACGTACTGGGAGCTAGAGAGAAGGGGATAAGAGGGTCGAGACTCGAGAGTGAGAACTGAGAAGGTGTCCTCTCTTTTTCCCTCCCGTGACTGGGTGGTCCTTCCGTCTCTCTCTCTCCCCACCCAGAGAGAGAAAGAGGCTGCGCTGCGTATGGCTGCAGCGCAGCACTGCGACGACTTGTGTCGACAAGTCATGTGTAAGGCACAAAAGGGAAAGGAAGGAAGGGGAGAGGAGACATCGATCCAAAGGCTACTTGCTTCTGCTTCTGCGTGTTAGCTTTGCATCGTGCCATCATGATTCATGTGCATGGCGCTTATTCCTAAACCAAAACGCAGCTTAAAAGCATAAGCCTGGCGTTTTATTGCTGCAGCGCGCCGTGCCGGCCGGGTCAGGCCACCGCAGGCAGCAGATCCATTGAGGGCTTACATGCTGATCCATACCCTCTTGGAGCCATTCTCTTGCATGTAGATTTAGCAAACAAGCCCTCCTCTCCTCCTCCTTTCCTCGCTTAAAATTATGAGAGAGTATAAAAGAGTCAAATCTCTTGTACCATTGCCTAGAGATCGCTGCAAACCATAAAGAGATTTCTTTAATCTACAAACAAGGTTTTCTTTTCCAGAATAACAAACCTCAAAGTTGGTCCATATAAATGTCCTCTTCCAACTCCCCATGTAAGAATGCCATCCGAATTTGACTATAGCCTTTAGCAACCAACCTTGCTTTATACTTGCCGGTTCTCAGAGAAGAAATACCTCTTTTCTTTTGAAAATCCACTTACAACGACAATGTGCTTCTTCTCCTTTGGCAATTTCACTAATTCCCAAGCATTCTTTTCAAGTGACTCTTCCACTCTTTAAATGCTGGCGCTGCCACCACCACCAATAAATCGAATGCACATAATCTAAAATACCTTCGTAGCGGCGGGGGCTTCTTCTCCTCGGTGGTGGTGTCTGATCTGCATCGTGCTCCCAACGTTCGATGTCTATCCGCTGATTTCCAACGGCATCTGGGGCCCTTCTCCGCCGGCTCATCTTCTTCTCCTTTGCTCGCCACGAATAAACAAGCCTTCTCCTTTCGGCGCGTGGCCCAAATCCTCATCCTCATATTTTACCTCCATCGACTTAGGTCAAAGATGATCACACGATTCTCCTTCTTGCAATTTATGAGAGTACAACCGCTTGAGATGCTCTTCTCCGCCGCTTCTTTCGCAAAACCTTCCAATGCATCATCCAAATCCATCCGTGTAAGCCATCGATGGCATGACGGCAGATCCTCCACGTGAGGTGGCAAGAAAAAAACTTGCGCAAAAAGGAAATTTTCTTGGGATCCAAATTTATCCTCGCGCGATTGGTAGAGATCGCGACGGCTCGCTGGCGGTGGTTTGTGCGCGTGTGGATGAAGCGCTCGACTCTCCCGGTGGGCGGCTCGCGCGGCGGTGACGTCGCCCTCCTTTGATGCGACGGTTGGCCGTTGGGGATATTGCGAACGTCGTCTTGACTATCTGGCCTTCATTGGTTGGATCCAGTGACGAGGTCGTGCTATGGCGTGGTCTTGGAGCGCTGGTACCTTCGATCCGAGTGAAAACTCTTGATCTAGCCTTCGTTGGTTGGATCCAGCAACGACGTCGACCTGAGCAGCGTTACCTTCTCGAAGGCGTTGCTTTGAAAACCGGTACCTGAGCTCCGGAGTGAAAACTCCTGATCTGACCTTTGTTGGTTGGATCCGACGATGACGATGTGAGTCATATCCTTTCTTGGAGGTGTCGTTACGGAGGCTGATCTATCATCACCTCTTTGCTGCGCAGCTGCTATTCGCGTGTGGACGATCTCCTGGTTGGTTCCGGAGGCGGGACTAGGTGGTTTTTAGGCTAGCCTTTCCATGATAAATTTTTTTGTTATTGTTAGCTTTTGGCCCTTTTTTGTTTTAAACTTTTAGCTGATGGTGGTGTAATGCCTATGTGCACCTCTAGTTGGTGCAAAAGCCGAAAGTTATACTTCCATTATCTAAAAAAGATGTAGCAAACAAGCAATCGACCATTCGACCTAACAGATCACGCATGTATATGGGACACGTACACGCGTGTGTGCACACATGCGTCAGAGACGATGCATGGCTTTGTAGGGCTTTCTGAACGCATACACTAAAGAGATGGTGTTTCAGTTTATCCGCCAAGCAATGAGGAGCTGGCTTTTCTGTACCAATATCTGCCGAAGAAAAAGCATATTTCAATCGCACTTGCAATAATATTTGCACTTTTATGCATACGAAAATTAATAGAGCAGTGCTTCTACGCTCACTTATAAGCTGAACTGCACAGATTTTGCAGCAGCACTTTTAGTAGTGGAGTACGTGATAGATGGTTGCAAATCAGACCCTCAATGTGCTTTAAAATTCGCTCTATTGACTTTTGATGAGAGCATAGAGGCACCTCTCAAACTTTAGTGTGAGATTATTTGCTCTAATGCAATTATATGCAAACAGCCTCGGCAAAGAAATTTTTTAACTTTGCTGCATTTTTTTAAGAAAAAACGTTGAATATGCAGACGTTGAAAAACTCACCAATAAGATATTTTCCCCCAATGAGGACGCTCTATTGACATCGATCCTTGTCATCTAGAAGTAAATACCGTGCATTGTCTACATTGGGATATTCTCATACAGAATAAATAAAGAACGAAAGAATTGTCATCTACACAAGTGTACTCCGACCCAAGTCCAAGATATGCGTGCATTTGTGTGCTGCGTAGTGTGCCATCGGCCGTCCCAATCAAAGCGGTATATTTTTCCACTTCCCTTGCCTGCAGGGTAGACGCAGAACGCTTAGAAATGGCCACAAAAGTCGCATATTTGCTAGGGCATTTGGACAAAATGCTAGGCAGCAAAGCATTTCAAGATGTGATCGATGGAGAAAGTAGAATTTTCTCCCCCTAGCTAGGGCTCCTAGACTCCTACGTATACGTGACAGCTACATATATGCATCATGCATATATAGTTGGCTTTCTTGTTGAAGTTTCGGTCTCAACCGAAAACCCCACATTGCTTCATGACCACAAAGAAGAATCGAACCACGTACCTAGCTGCACCCGATCGAGAGTGAAATTGGCAACATCCACGTCGAATTGCTACAATTCTACTGGTGCAACTCCGAGAAGACTAATTAATTCCTATCATGCAAACAAAAGGTCCAATGTGAAATTAATCTAGAATGGAATAGCTTGGGGGTGGTGGGGGGTATTCCATACATCTCTTACAAGCACGTACGTACTGTAAATTAACCTTCTAAGAAAACAAAAGCAGTGTAATCAAACGGTGTAAGCCCTGTTAGCTATTGAACTAGCACGGGAACCACTCTTTGGTAGGGTACGTCTGGAGCAATCCTTTGGTGGGATACGTGGTGCAGCTATAGGGTATGATTTATTGGTTGCCGATTTATCCCTGGTCTCTATAATTTTAGACGAGTGCTAGGGGCGCATTCAGGTATGTGCATGTGCGTGTGTGTTTATCTCGTAATCTCAGAGAAAAAAAAGTTAAGGAGCTAGCTAGCACTGACCGTTACTCAATCACGGTACACACTACTAGTTATCATCTATCCTCTGGACCATTTGAGTGCAGACATACGGGTTCGAACCTTGAGCTTATACACATATGGCAGGCAGAGACGTCGGCCAATTAGTCCTTAATTAGTATGGGCCGATCGATGGATGCCTCGTTTGAATTTCGATTGCACAATACTAGTCATGGCCAGATGGACTGGCAAGATGGGTCGTGCCAGCCAGGATGACCCGAAGCACTGCACTGTTGATCCGGCTCGAGCACGGCCCAATCTGCACTGTACATGGGCCAAGCTCACGGCACTGCGCTTGCTTGGTCTACACCCTGATCCAACGGACCAGCACGCACAGCGTCGTGCCAGGCCAGGCACGGCATGGCAGCGCGGCGGCCAGGCACAGGCGTGGCAGGGCGGTGTCCAGGCCCGAGTGCGGCCAAGCGCAGAGGCGGAGCGTGGTGGAGAGGAGAGGCCACCAGCGGCAGCGGCCTGGCGCAGGGAAGAAATGGGAGGAGGTCGGCGGCTTCGCTGCTTCCTCTGTGCTTTAAGACCCGAGTCCCACGAGCTGACACAGCATGACCCGATTACTTAGCCGGGCCGTCCATTTGGACACCGCTACACAAGACACAAACACGGAGATGTGCAGCGAGGCAACGAGAATATTTTTGCACAGGGAAAAGGTAGGAGCAAAAACATCTCCATCTCCGTTTGGTTTGGTCCACGGAGCGTTTTGGTTGGTCGTGCCCTGCGACTCGATCATTTGAACCGGCAATGCGGGGCCGGCGCACGTACCACTCACAGTAACGGAACTAGGCGCCGCCGGTGTTGCGAGCGGCCTGGGTACATCTGTGACTGTATGTGGGACCTGCTGTGCATCACAAGTGAGTACTGTAAAAACTCTCGAAAAGAAAAAACCAGTAAGCTTAGCTTACGGTAGAAAGACTCGTGGGCCGAACTAGTAGGGGTGGGGCATTTTGGTTAATCGGTTTGATCGGTTCGGTTTATCCTTAAAAATATTTTGGTTTTTGAAAAATGGTCACCGAATTAACAAAACCAAAAATTTGGTTCGGTAAATTCGGTCAACACTGCTAAAAACCTAACACATTCAAGTCATCAAGTGATTGAACACGGATACATGATCTTACTTGATTTGGGGTAGCAACCGCATGACTGCTCAGTGGCTTGGTGGACTGTGGGCCGTGGCCGAGGGAACCTGTTGTAGATGTATCCCATGGTTAGAGCGGCTCAACGACGGTAGACCAACAGCGGCGGTGGCGTTGCTACTGGTGGTGGAGACAACCAAAAAAGCGACGAGCTATAGCGATCTTAAGCGAGCAGAAGCACATTGAAGAGGGCGCAAGCCAAGGAGGACCAAATTTGTGGTGGTCGCCAGTGGCCTAGACAACGCGACGGCGACGAACAACAAGCAGCGGCGGTGCTACACCATGTCACCTGTGCTGGCAAAGGAAATAAGAAAATCTTGGCAAAGGATGGATTTTTATTGGATCCAAACAAACTCAATTGAAGGACTAAATCAAGAAGCATTCCGGGATACGTCCAAGAATCATCAACGAAAAGAACAAGGAGTGGTGGAGAGAAGAGGTGTCGATGTTTTAATATCGAACTTATGAAATAAATGCTAAGGGGGCTCCTTGATCTAAACTACACAGGAATGAGACACTAGGATTTAGACAGGTTTGGATCTTCTTCTGGGAGAATAACAACTCTAGTCTTATATTCTTGTATTGATTATGCTTAATTTCTATCTGTTTTGTTGCTTGTGTCGCTTCTTGTCTCTGTCCATAGACGTTATCCCTTATAGCGTCTAAGGGGGTGGCAGTTGTCCATGCCAGAAGGCGCCTCAATGATTGAATAATAGCGCATGCTGATGGTAGTTATTGTCAGCGAGAGTATGCCACATGTTCGCCTTGCGGTTATGCTAGAAACAGATATTAATACGTGCAATTATATCAGAGAATAATGACACATATTAACTACTGTGTATAATTAAACACCATGTATAAGATCCCTAATCGATTGAGTCACATGTATGTGATCTTTATCAACCATAGGATGGTCGTGGTTGATCTGGTCTTAGTAAAACTTACAACTATAAGGTGATCGTAGTAGAACTTACAATCAATAGATGGTCGTAGAAGATCCTACAACTACGAGATGGTAGTAGGATGACTTACGACCATATAGGGTGGTCATAGAATAGCTTATGACACTAGGTAATTATAATCTCCCTCATTATTGATGATGGGGGGTACCTTTGAAGGTTGTATGAAGATATTATTATTTATAACGAATATTACAGATAAATACTTTAATTAATCGAGGATTATTAGATCCTCGTCAAGAGGTGACCATTGTTAGGAGTAGGAGCAAGATGGCCATGCTCATGCTTTGAAAGCTTCGGGCCAAGAACTCGACCATGGGGGTCCGACCAGGTGAGGTTGCTGACGCTGACGATGGCCTGGCGCCGCGACCGACGCGGTGACAGCGTGGTGACTGGCGGCTAGCGCGATGGCGGGATGGATCATGTGGTGCGACTCGGTGACTAGTGTTGCTGGCATGTGGCGGCTAGGGGTTTGTAGGATCGTAATGGCAATCAGAAGGGGGTTGAATGATTGCAGCGAATTGACCCCCAAATTCAAACTCCTGCTTGAACGCTAGAACTCTAGAACCACTCGGTTGACTTCTTGAAGAACTTCACAGCAAGAACACCCTCAGGCGCACAGCAAGAACACCAAATCAAGAATCAAAGTTGAACGAATCTGAACTTTATATATCAAACTTGATTTGTGTCTACAAAGCGCTCAGCAAGCACCCCTCAAAGCCTCCAATCGAAGGACCTCTAAACCGCAGCAAAACAGCAAGAAAGCTACGGTAAAAAAAACACTAAAATCACGTCACCCAAAAAAAACTCACGGGTTAGCTCCTAACCCACCTCTATTTATATCCTAGGGTCCTCTTCGTGTTTCACACGACATGCACACGGATTCTATCTCTAAACATATCCAGATATAGACCTTCTTCCATACCTCTAAAACCATCCATAACATCCACGCCGTATGCCTCCAGGAATCCATCATGTATCCTCCAACATGCACACCTTTGATCTCCACGTGCTCCAGCGTGATCCAAACCACCTCATGACATCCACAACTTCCAAGACCTCAAATCTCCCCATCCTAGTCCAAGTCAACTTCGTCACCGACGTGATTTTACTTCCACGCTCAACCTACACATGCAAAGACCAAAGAAACCAAATCTTGGCACAAGTTCTCCAACTTGACCATCTATTAGCTCACTCACACCCATAAACACTATCATGCATCATGCAACAAGATAAAGCTCATGAATTTAACTTATCCTCAGTCAAATCCTCAAGGTGACAAATTCACATAGCACAATCGAAACTACCGCCATTATATCCCCGGTACTACCGCACAAGCGGTCGTACCGCTCAAAGTACTGCGAAACTACCGCCCCTCGGGAAATCATAAAACTTCCGAAAACATGCTCTCTGGAAAATCCATACCGCAACCTTGTGGTCATACCTTTGTACGGTACTACCGCCGTTCAAACTGCGGTATTACCGTCCTGCGGTTGTATCGTTCCTCAGCTACGGTATAACCGATTTTCACTTAACAGTGCTTGTCAGAAACAAACAGTGCTTGTCAGAAGCACTCTCTCTCTGAAAAAACCAAGCGCGGTACTACCGCCGGCAAACCAACGGTACTACCGGACAACGCGGTACTACTGCTTTCACAAGCATCTAGTAGTTCCGCAGATATAAAGCCGGTACTACCACTCTTAAGAAATTCAAAAACCAAAACACAAAACTTCGGGAAATTTCATACCGCCAACAATTGTGCGGTTGTTCCTCTCAGCGGTAGTTCCGCGGACATAGAGTCGGTACTACCGCAAAACCTGACACAAAACTGATTTTCAACAGAACTCAAAAGCAGGTCAGCAACTAAGATCACAAGCATGTTCCAAAAACAATGTAATCATCGTTTAAACACCAGAACTAAGTCTTCCTTATTGTCAATGTGTTCATCATCAAATATCATGAGCAAAAACCTCCTGGTCTTACAGGGTTGGATTTGTGCGGTGTTGGCTTGTGAGTTGTATCTGCTATGAATGAGAGAGGATAGAGGTGGTGGGCGCTTGGGCCTGGGTAGAAGTCGGAGTGGGCCTTGGGTCTTGGAAGGAGTGGTCAGGTGTTGTGCATATTAGTTTGGTAATTCGGCCTATTCAGTTTCCTCAGACTTAGAAACCGAACCTAATACCAAACATCGAATAAAGCCTGAAAAAACCGAATCGACCACCGAAAACCGAATAAACCGACAATTTTGGTTAATTTGGTTCGATTCGGTAATTCGGTTTCAGTAAAAAAAATGCCCACCCCTACGAACTAGGTTGATCTAAGCCGTTCGATAAGCACCCTGCAGGAAATATGTTCTTTTGTACTATCGTGTATATATACTCCCTCCGGTTCTCAAAAACAAACTTTGGAAACTTTGGCTATTGATATATTTTTAAATATTTATATTAGATACATGAAAATCATATATGTAGATTCATCTCGAAAAGTACTTTTATAATATTATAATTTTATTAGGTTTTACAAATATATTACAATAATACTTAATTGTCAAAGTTGCATTTTGGATACCAAGTCGACTTCCAAAACAACTTATTTTTGTGAACCGGGGAGTAGATGTGCGAGGCAAAATGCACTCGCATGTGCGATGGTGTGTGCATGTGGGTGTGGGGAAAAGGGAGAAAAATAGAAGCTCTCATGTGGCCGGATGGTTAAGCATCGTGCAAGTGTGCACCCAGCTCACCAACAGTAGTATCAGACTCAGCACCGGTGTCCACGAGATTTAGAAGTACACACGTGTATTTTTCAGTGGAAAAAGCTTGTGCTCGCTCTCCACGAGGCTTTATGTACATACTACAAAACATGTGTCTCTCATAAATTTTCAGCGTGTGAAGGGGACGCGGACACGTGGGTGGTATGTTCAATGTGTGCATCTGCCATGTACTCGTACTCTTATAAAAGAGAAAAACATTTCTTCCTAATTCTTGTTCGAAAAAAAAGCAACACTTTGCGAAGGCTACGAATTAAGCATGTTGCGTTCGTAGAGACATTTCCAGCACTTTCAAGTCACCGTAGGAGCAAGAAGATAAAATCAGACAACTAGGATGCCCAAGACTCGTGCTGTATTTTTCAGCAAGACAGTCCAAGGCTTCATTAATTAGTTCTTGCAACTTTCTGCATTGACAAGATTTATCTGCAGGAAATTAAATATAGGAAAGCAGAAGAGGAGGAGAAAAAGGTGAAGATTGATAATGCGTTTTGCGACAAACCCAACAACCTCGACGTGGAGTTGCGCACTGCGCGCGCCGTTTTCTTTCTTGCTTTCTCACTTTCCGTACATCATTTGCAAAATGCAATCATCTTGACAGGCGATCGAAGTAGCAGGTATAGGACAGCATGTACGTACGGAAAACCAAACATGCGACGTATGGCACCCGATTAGAATATAGTCAGTGCTACGTTTTTTTTTATGAAAAGAAAGAACTTGATTTATATTAATTAAGGGTGAACATCCCTAAATGATCCAGAAAAGAAATAAAGCATATTGTTGTGACATATTTTTTAAAACCTAGAAGTATATTGCTATGAAACTACTATTCGATCGAGTCAAATCTACTCATTTTGATTTCATATATCCGATCTAAATACTCATAAACATATCGTTGTTCCTAAGTTAAACTAGTTTGGCTGCGTGCAATATTACATGACTTCACTTTGCTTAATTTTGACTGAGAGAGTATGCAGAAGAAAACAAAGTGTACAAACATTTCTTCCTTAAACATGCGTAAAGAGTCGAAGTGAAAACCCACATGATCACGTACTGCACCATACTTGTGAGTGCATATATTATAGGTGTTACCGACGAGAGAGATTGCGAGAGAACGAAACATGGGGAAGATATGGACAAGTCCAAGAGACATGCATGTATGGTTGCTTTTCACCAACGCCTTCGTACGTATGATATCGATGCATGCTGCATGCCTACGCGAGATAAAAACGACGAGACAAAAGAGAAGAGAGGGGTTCACGCCTTCACGGGCACCCCCAGGCCACCCGGGCCCCGGCCTCGCGCCGCGCCGCGCCGCGCCTAGCTCGACCCCACGCACGCACGAATCCACCGCAATGGATAGATTCCCTCGCGCGGTGTGCGTTACATGGCCGGCTGCATGCTCAGGAGGAGGAGCCAGCGTTGGCGTGCGTGTAACTCGCAACTTGTTAGCAAGCTCACACACGAGGGTGTACGTGGGTGTTGTACATGTGCGCGTCTCTTACATGGACTGCGCGCGACATGTGCACATGGCGCCCGCGTAGTACGCTTACAGCTTACCGTTTTCCCGTTCAGTGTTTCACTTCTTCGGCCAGGCTATCTTTTTGTACGTACGCAAAGGTACCAAAGTGAGAGAAAAAAGTTTTAGATCTGCTCGTGCAATATTTGCTACTTCACGTGCACTATCGTCTGTCAGACTGCCAGCCGAGGTGTGTATGCACTAATTTGCAAGCCGACGAACATGGCTGGGAGAATAGACCTCCCGGTAACTCCTTTGAGAAATTAAGGATAGCAAATTGAACGTCACGAACTTTTGAGCACATCGCAACATAGAGACCGCGACATACCTAACGCTTTCACCCGAAGCAGTAGCAGATACGCTAGACAAGAATGTCCTTCCGAGTTCACGTCGGTACGATCGACAATAGATTCAATCTTTTTTCTTTCTAGTTTCTCGATCGAAATAAAGGAGTTGTTGGTTGACTTGTTTGAATGCTTCCTTCACCTTTTCCATCCGATGACACTGACCACACCGGTACACCATGGCATGGCCATTTCCCGGTGTCCCTTATGCCAACCTCGCCAAGAAGTACCGAAGACACAGGCCGGGACAATTCTGAGACATCCGGACGACAGCGATCAGAGAGGAGCTCGCAGTCATGCAGCGAAAGCAACAAATGGCCCAGCACTGAGCCCATTAACCAAACTTTACCCAGCAGCGACGGACATGCAAATCAAATCCATCCACGACAAGTCATCTCACCGCCGTCCGGTAGGAAACGGATCCTCTGCATCTCGAAGAGAAATACATAAAGTACCATTTACACATACTTAAAACATTGTTTACACCCTCATTTCATCAAGTGTGCAGCTAAACAGCAACTCCTGAGCCAGGGCGTGGCACAGCCTTTTTCCTGATTGCACAAACCACAATGCCACATTGCCATTAAAAAAAAAAAATCACAATGCCAGATAGCAGTACAACGTGCAGCCAGGTACACCGTTTGGCGTCAGCAGCAGTACTTGGCCAGACTGGCTTATCCGAGTAGAACCATCCCTGGAGACTGGAGACATGTCAAAACAATCATGCGTACGATAAAAATGATGGAACAACTGAATAGTGAACTCATCAGATTCTAATGTAGAAACACACCATACATGAATGAAACATGCAGCAGGTACATGTCATGGAAAGTAACTAGCATTTCAATAGTACTCTATACATATTCCGATCACATGAAAACTTTAGATTTTTTTCACTTTACATGTACCAGCGCTTGATATCTGACAACACGAATAATTCCAAGGGATACAAGACTTTTAAGCCTTCTCATCTAACGAAAAATAAGCAACCAGCAAATCATTTATAGCACCCAACAAATCCCTCACCACTACAAAGTGTATTTCTTGTTCATGACGCAAACTAAGGTTTATCGGTATGCAAAAAATCTAGGAATAGCACTATTCACATAGGCACGCCGCTCAAATGTGCACAGCGCTGGGTGAAACACCCCCTAACTTTCAACACCCGCAGTGGTTGGGCGCAACGAGCCCCTCGGTGGGACACACAGGTTAGCTCATTACATGTGGGTGGTATTCCCCCACATGTTTCTCTAGTTCGACACTATTCGCCCAAACTGACAAAGCGTGGTGCTCCGTAAAACACCCCTAAGTATTGACCCTATGGTGGTCGAGCGCGCTAGGCTTCCCAATGGGACAAAGGGGTGTAGCTCATCACAAGTAGATGGTATTTCCTGTGTGTTTCTCCAATTCGGCACTATTCGCCCGAGACGACGTCCCGCAATGCCCGAACGTGCGCGACGCTCTGTGAAATACCCCTAACTTTCGACCCATGCAATGGTGGGGTGCGCTGGCCTCCCAAGGGGTTAGCTCATCACACGTGGGTGGTATTTCCCATGCATTTTCCAATTTTGACACAATTCGCCTAGGTGGCGTCCCACATCGCTCGAACATGAGGGGGGGGCTCCATGAAACACCCATAACTTTTGACCCTCACGATGGTTGAGCGTGCCCCTGCCCCCAGTGGGACGCATGGGGTAACTCATCACACGTGGGTGTTATTTGTAACGTGTTTCCCTAGTTTGGCAAAATTCACCAGGGCCAACATCCCACGCCGACCGAACGTGCGCGGCGCTTCCTGAAATGTTCCTAACTTTTGACCCTCGTTGTGGCACGCCGGCCCCCAATGTGACACAGGGTGGCAGCTCATCACACTTGGGTGTTATTTCCCACATGTTTGCAAAGTTTGGTACTATTGGCCTAGGTCGACGTCCCGCGCCACCCGAACATGCGCGGTGCTCCGTGAAACACCCCTAACTTTTGACCCCTGTGGTAGTCGGCGCTCCGTGAAATGCACATAACTTTTCACCCCGTGGTGATCGGGCATGCTGGCCATAGTGGCACATAGGGGGTAGCTCATCGCACGTGGGTGATATTTCCCATTCATTTCCCCAGTTCGGCACTATTCGCTTAGGCAAACATAACATGCCGCTTGAACGTGTGTGATGCTCCATGAAACGGCCCTAACTATTGACCTCGCGGTGGTCAGCATGCCAAGCCCCCAGTGGGACGCAGGGGTGCGGCTCATCACAAGTGGGTGGTATTTTTGGCGTGTTTCTCCAATTTGGCACTATTCACCTGGCCAACGTCACGCGACGCTGGAACATGCACACCACTTCATGAAACACCCCTAACTTTCGACCCCTACAATGGTTGGGAGTGCCGGGCCCCAGGGATTAGCTCATCACATGTGGCTGGTATTCCCCACGTGTTTTCCCATTTTGGCACTATTCGCCCGGGCTGACATCTCGCATCGCCAGAACGTATGTGATGCTCCGTGAAACGCCCCTAACTTTTAATCCTCGCGGTGGTCAGACGTGTCGAGCCCCTAAGTGGAGGGGGTAACTCGTCACATGTGGATTATATTTCCTGCGCCTTTACCCAGTTCAGCACAATTCGCTTGGGCCGACGTCTCGTGTTGCCCAAACATGTGTGGCACTCAGTGAAACACTCCTAACTTTCGACCCCCGCGGTGGTCGAGTGCGTCGGTGCCCCCAGTGGTACGCAGAGCAATAGCTCATCACACGTGGATGGTATTTTCGCGTGTTTCCCTAGTTTGGCACAATTCACCTGGGCAAACATCTCGCGTTGCCCGAACGTGCGCGACGCTCCGCGAAACGTTCCTAACTTTCGACACCCGCTGTGGTCAAGCACGCCAGCCCTCCATTGTGACGTAGGGTGGCAGCTCATCACATGCAAGTGTTATTTCTCTTGTGTTTGCCCCGTTTGGCACTATTGCCCCAGACCGACATCCCACACCGCCCAAACGTGCGCGGCGCTGTGTGAAACACCCCTAACTTTCAACCCTCACAGTGGTCAGGTGTACCAGGACCCCAAGAGGTAGGAGGGGGTTAGCTCATCACACGTGGGTGGTATTTCTCGCGCCTTTCGCCAATTCAGCACTATTCGTCCATGTCAACATAATGCACCGCCCGAATGTGCACGGTGCTCGTTGAAACGCCCCTAACTATTGACCCCGCGGTGGTCAGGTGTGCCCAGTGTTCCCCTAGGCGCCCGCCTAGACCGCCTAGCTGATTTATCCTGCCTAGGCAGCGATTAGGCGCTGGTCAGCCACCCGACTAGCGCCTAGGGGAACACTGGGCGCGCCAGGCCCCCAAGTGGAACACAGGGGTGTAACTCATCAAAAGTGGGTGGTATGGGTATTAGTTCTCCCAAGATAGTGAAATATCAAGGTCGTACTATAGAACAAAACAAATGTAATAAAGTAAAGTTGTTTGACTTGCCAGTTTTTCGTAACCATTTTCGTTTCAGCCTGAAACCAGCTAAAAGGAGAAATTTGCAGTCTTCAACGCAGTGGTACAGATCAGGGCATCTCAACAACTACCTATTTGGATTTGAATCCAAATCCTTAAGATTTAGATAAAATTTGAACTAAGTCCCAAAGCATTCCCCCTCATCCAAACACCCCCGGGATATCCTAAAAATTCTCAGGAGAATCCCCCCCAACCAAACAGCACCTAAAGTAATATACAGTGATCATCTTTAGTGCTACTGTCTAGATCAGGGCATAACAAGAACAAAGCTTAAGGAAAGAGGATACATTTGAGTACAATGTGTTTTATAGTACTGAAAACAAGGAACAGAAAAGAGGGTATTATACAATTACTAGGGGAAGTACACAAGCAGCATCATATGTCGAACAAAAACTGATAAGATCTTAGTGGACATGTGATTTACTCACTTGAAATGTCAGAAAAAATGATGTGCAACATTACATTACTAGTCCATAATTTGGTAAAAGGGGAAGAAAAAGACAGGAAATAATATAAGAATCGGCTTTAAGCATTACAATGACAATACACCATAACAAGAGATCAGGTATAAATGAATAAAAAAAAGGGCATCTTCAATGTAAATTTCTTTATAAGAAAAATAAAAGATACAAAATTGCTCCAAAATGCCAAGTGTAAGGAACAGAGATGAACAACAAGAGGGAACAACAGGAACCATCTTCCCCACGATCATAAAATGTTGGAATAAGTCCATATTACACGTTTGGTTTACACCCTTGAACTACCAATACCAGATCAAGTTACCCCCTCAGGCCAAAACCACCCCGTTTTATCACCTACGTGGCATCATGGCCCACAGGTCAAACACTAATCACAGAGAGAGAGTGCTTTTCCTCCCCAAATCTCTCTTCCTCTCCACTCTCTCCTGGCGCCGCCGCCTCTTCGCCTAGCCGCCTTCGGTTCCGCCGCCTCCGGCCCATATACCACCACCCCACCTTCTTCTCCACCCTCTCGGGCCCGCGTGGGACTACTCGCAGCCGCCAGACACGGACCCCAGGATGTGGGGCACGACGTCGCTGCTCCGGCGGCCCGAGTTCGACAACTTCACCTTCCTGACGCTCAAGTCGCACGCGTGGCCGTGGCAGGAGCACACCGTCCCGCACCCGACGTCCTTCCACCCGGCGTGGCTCACCCGGGCACGCCGCTCCCACCGCACGGCGCTGATGCTCTACGCCGACGGGGTCTCCAAGCTGTCGCGGTTGAACATCCGCAAATCAATCCCCTCCGAGTGTGCGAACCACACCGACGTCTGCACCGTGGTGGACTGCTCCGGCGGTGGGTGCGCGCTCGACCCAATCCTGTACATGCGGCCGATGCTCAAGGCAAAGTTCTGCCTGGCGTGAAGATCACAAAGGTGCTAGCGGCGGTGCCGGAGGCGGCGACGATGCGGGCGCGCCTGCTGGGGATGGCGCCGAGGGTGCTATACCAGTGGCACGGGAGCACGGCGGAGCTGAGGCAGGTGGGTGTGTGCGCTGGAGGACGGCGAGCCAAAGGTGTTGTACTCACTAGAGGATGACGGCAAGCCAGATTCCTCTCCACCGTCATCGCCAAGCCACTCGTCGCCGACGGCACCGCCAAGTCACACAAGATGTCCCTCGTCTACCACCGCGAGGGCCTCCGCAAGCTTCGCCCACCGCTCGTCCTACAGGAGTTTGTCAACCACACACCAAAGCGAGACCGCCTCCACCGAACTCCATCGCTCCACCATGACCACCGTCGTCGCTAGTGATATGGCCGCCATTGTCGACTTCCTGGAAGCCACAGGCCGGCAGTTGGGAGGCGAGGAGTCAGGGCCGAACCACACGGGAAAGCCGAGGTACCGCTGCCATCAAGCGGCGCGCGTGGGCGCAGCGAGCAAGACGGACGAGGTGCGGCGCACGAGCCGGCGGCGCGAGGGGACTGAACCGGGTCAAGGCGGGAGCCGGGGAAGAGCAGCCGGAGGCGGGAGCCAGGTAAGAAGAAAATGGATGGGAGGAAGAAGAAGCGCACATGAAGGTGCTGGCGAGGCAAAACAGTGCCAGTGTGGATGCCACGTAGGGAAAAACCACTTGGTTTTGGCTCGAGGGGGTTGGGTGACCTGGTATTGGCAGTTTGAGGGTGTAAACCAAACAGTTTTGGAGTTCATGGTGTATTTTGGACTCAGACCAAAGTTCAAGGGTGTAATATGGACTTATTCCCAAAATGTTAAACAAATATCACATAGCCTCATAAGCAGGTTATCCAAGCAACAAGCAGGAAAGAATTTCAGCAAATAACATAATGAAGACTTTGAGTTGGCCAGCTATTGACTTGTACCATGCCAGTGCAGTGAGAAATTATCCAACTACTAGCAGAAAAACCTCTTTGGCATTTAGAGTGATTGGACAAACTTCATGACACAACAGAAACTTATATTAGGTATGGTCTACGATGACCAATGTAGCAGAAATGTCAGTATAGACAACATGGTTATTAAGGTGTCGCCTAACTGTCGCTTAGGCAGTAAGGCGTTGCCGGTGTGCTAAGGCGTCACCCCGTCTTGCCGCCTTCTCCCCGCGGTTCCCCATCGCGCACTGCCTCAGCGCCTCCTCCCCGTGGCTCCTCCCGGCTCCCCATCGCCTTCGCGCCTTCAACCCTCCCCGTCACCACGCCTCATCCAGTCGCCCCCCAGGTCAGCCACCTCCCTCTGGCCCTCGCCTCCCCTAGCCCTCTCTGCTCAGCCTCTGCTCACCTCCCTTTGGCCCTCGCCTCCCTCTGGACCTCTCTCCCTCTGGCTCTCTGCGCCTCACCTCCTCTATGCTTTGCTCTTGTGACTTGTGCTGTTGTGCGCGGTAGTACTAGTAGCCCAGTGTCCAGTGCGATGCCGATGCCGATTTAGTAGACTAGTAGCGTAGTACCAGTAGAACTGTAGAAGTAGAAGCCCTGTGCGATTTGCCGATTTAGTAATTACTAAGTAGTAGTAGCAGTGGCCAGTGGCACAGCGCGATTTAGTAATTACTAATTAGTATTAGTAGTAGTAGCACTGTAGCAGTGGCAGTGTGATTAATAAATAGTAGTAGCATTGGCAGAGTGGCAATTAGGTATTAGCATTGTAGCAATTACTCAATTAGACAATTAGCAAGTAGCATATTAGCAATTATGATTGTAAAGGTCATTACATCAAGTCTTCAAATATATTTGCATCACCAAGCCACCAAAGTAACATCTCTTCTTACATAATTACATATATATATATACATACATGTAACATCTCTTCTTACATAATTACACATATACATACATACATGTAACATATGTGCTGTTAAAATACTCATTTTATTTGTTGCCTTAGCGCCTTAAGATGTGTATAAGGCGTCGTCTCGCCTCGCACTTTAGCAAATGTGTGAAGGGAGTGGGTCGCCTCGCCTCGTCTTACCGCCTTAATAACCATGATTGATAGACAGCAGCAACTAAGATAGGTAGAGCAAGATGTAGATTCTTTTTTTACACTAAACAAGGAGTTGAAAACTATACTGAAAACGGAAGTGCAGGTAAAATGGTAAATGCAGTCATGCAGATAAAACACAAGGTAAAAACTGAGGTAAAGCGTGCATCAAACCTGTCATATAGTAGCAACTTCAACTATTCTCGATGTCATTAATATCTGTTTGTAATTTCATCCAGTACATGATACATCTGTATGATATGATTCTTGTTCTGAAACCTCTGATTCCAGTCCTTTCTACAAAAAAAAAACTACGCCCCATCTCAGCCTATGTTAAGCTTACATGCTATGTCACTTTGCTGAAGCACATCGAAAAGAAGCTGTGGCTGTCCAGCAGTTTGCAGAAGCTCATTCGTAGAGAACCAATAGTAGATAAGGCAGATGCCAGCAAATTGAGATCCAAATATAAAAAAAAAGGCGCCATCAAGCAAAGCATCTTAGGAACCCCAAAATTAACCAGCATGTCCTTAAATGAAGCCCAAAAAAGATGACGGTTAAGGACATCCCTGCAGGTGGAATTGTGTACCTTCAATCCACTCCATGATAAGTACTTCACACCAGGAGAAGAGATGCCAAAATCTCTCCCATTGTCTTCTCAGGTACATCAGTGTTATCATCTAACTCCGCTCCAGGCTGAAGAATCGCAGCATCTAGTACTAGCTTTCTCCTCGCAATCTCATATATGTTTTCATCAACTGAATCCTTTGTCACTAGCCTGAATGAAAATGAACACAATCACTATTATCATGCACCACTATCTAGAGAGCTCAATATTTATGCATTCAAGCATCACCCTTTCTAATAATGATTTTTGTATGTGTCATTTTAGTGTTCTTTGTTAGAGGTCGTGATCATTTTGGAATTTAAATGATAGGGGTCATCCCTTTTTATCTGAATCCAATGAAAACAAGTTAACTGTGCATAGTGAAGATGAGGATTATGTTCGAGAGAGATGTGATTGAGTAAATTCCATAACAAAAGCGGGTGAGTGTACAATGTGTATTTTGACCAAAAAAATATATGACATGCTTAAATGGTGCAAGGGTGCCCAGCATTCCATTTAAGTGCAGTGACCAAAGCAAGGTTACTTTTGTAATCTTCCAGTACAATCCTGCATATTTTTGAACTGCACTAGACCATACTGAAGAATCACAAAAAAAGGGTAAAAGAAACAATCTAAAACAAATCTATATTAACAAACCTTTTAACATACTCCTATGTTAAAAACAATATTAAAGGAAAATGAACCTCTGGTAGAATTGTGAATAGTATGAAAATGGCAATATGCTCACGATCTGAAGTTCTGAACCAGCAAAAACAGAAGCAACAGATAATGAATCCAAATGAGCATAATTAGAGGTAGCACCTATATATAGTGACAGGTTTCTGCTGTCCAATGCGATGGCAGCGATCTTCAGCTTGCCGATCCATCTGAGGGTTAAAATCCATGTCATGTATTATAACTGTATCAGCTCCTATTAGATTCAGTCCCTGGCCTCCAGCTCTTGTGGAAAGCAAACATGCAAATATAGAGCGATCATTGTTGAAAGTGTCCACTATAGTCTGCCTTTCAGTTACAGGGGTGCTGAAACAAAAGGCACTTTATCAGTAAGAATTAGACTACAATTCAATTCGAAAATTGCTGAGGAAAGAACTAACCCCCCATCGAGACGTCTATATGTAACTCCTATTACTTCCAATGTCCATTCAAGGATATCAAGCATTGTGGTCCACTGGCTGAATATGAGAGCTCTGTGGCCATCATTTGCTAAAGAAGGTAAAAGTTCTGCTAAGGCCTGAACAAAAAGTAGAAATTAAAGTAAAGCACGAATTGTTAACAAAATATATTACAGTCCTAAACATGCCTCTCTTGAAGATATTGTTGTAAAAAAATTATGGATTTTACCATTATGCTTTTTGTTGGATAGAAACAACTGCATAGCTAAATAGGTAAAGAAAAAAAACTACACCTGACATTTTGCTGATCCAAGAACATGCTCTTCTGTTAGGGCACCCTTTGTACCAGTATCACCATATGAAATTAATAGCTGGAGAAAGTGAGAAACAAATGATATAAATGCACCGCAGAAAAGATTGAAACAAGCTAAATTTTGGACACAAAGGATGTGTCCCAACAACAAAACCATGCTTTGCCCAGTGCAACCGTTGACAAATAACAGCAGATCCATACAATTCACTTGCCTACACTTAATTATTTGGCACATAGAAGAAACTAACACCAAGCATGATAATGGATATGACCAGACAATGAAACGTGCAAGACAGCAAGACAATAAGACCCAATATAATTCAGTGAGCAAAGCCAATAGAAGGTGGAGCAGCTGGTCAAAACATCAGGTAGAAGGAAAGAATAATACTTGGTGGATAGCAAAATCATTGTAGTTCTTTAGCTCTTGGATTGCTCTGTCCAAGGAACATTCAAAACCAAATGCACCTTTAGGGTACATCAACCTTGCAATTCGATCAACATCTTTGTCACTGTAAATGCGCCTTATAAGCAAAGGATGATTCGCAATCTGTGGAGCAATGAAATAACATTTGAGAAAGACATAAACATTGTCCTGAAATTTTGCATCACAAGATAAGCTCACCTTACGGAACTGCATAAAATAGTTCGATATTTGACGCTTTGGAATTAATCCAACAACATTATTTGAAAATTTGGCCGAAGACTTTGCACTACGAGCCTGACATGCGGCACGGTATTCATTTATGGCATTTTTATAAGCTTGAGACTGCTCTGAGCCCATGAAGACAAAATTAACCTGCAACACACAACCAATGTAAGTTGAAACTTGAAACACCAACAAGAACAGCCAATTGCTGATGGCTAAGAATAAGTCCATGTACATGTTGTATCTTTGGAACAAGTTGCTGCATAACATCTGACTTCAAGCGTCTAAGAATAAATGGCCCTAAAATGGACTTGATACACGAAATTAGCTCATGATCTTCTGCATTCAATAGCTTCTTCAGATCAACATCTCCAGTGGCAAATATATCAGGCATCATGAACTCCAATAATGACCATAGCTCCTGCAGATCATATCAAATCCAGGAGCAGCTTCACATAAGAAAATGCCCAACGTGGTAATTTAAGATAAAGGAAATAAAGTTTAAGCAGCTGGAGTGCCTACTTCAAAGAACTGCTGATGGAAAGCCATCAGAATGGTGCTTAATAATTTATCTAGGCAAGCAGGAGCCATCAATCCATCAGTCAAAAAAAAAATGATGTACAGTGAACAGCATTGACATGAAAGCACTACGCACAAAATAGGAACTTTAGATCCTGCATTACTGATTGATTTCAAGTAATAGGGCTAAGTATATGATCTTGAGGGAAGTTTAAACTGTAGTGCTAGTTAGAAATCCTCAGTTGACTTGCTGGTGGGGTGGTGCACCTTCATGCCTGTGTGAATCTTTGACTATGCAGAATATTTCTAAAATGTGCCCTAACAAAAATACTCCATGCTTTTACACACAGTGGTCTGTCCTTCCATTTCTCCAACACACAGGTAGATATATTTCTATATATGTAATTACAAAAGAACCACAGGATGATACATGATGAAGGACTAACTTAAACCAAACAGTCGTCGACAAGACTTACATGCAAATCATTTTGGAGTGGAGTTCCCGTCAGCATTAGCCGCTGACGAGCATGTTGTGCGACAGCCATAAGGTTTCTCCATCGGAAGCTGCCTTTATCTTTCAGCACATGTGCTTCATCCATCAATACACAACTCCATTGCCATCTTTTGAGTGCCTTGCGATCATCCTTTTGCTGAGCGCTACATTATGGACCAAAGTAGCACATAAATCTTCTAGTGAACATGCATAATCATTAATGTTCTCAAGAAGATATTCTGTTCTTCCACAAGAAAGGAATAACAACAAACCTCCGCCTTTCAAAGAGTGAGTAGCCAACAAGCAGGACATTAAATGGAGGTGGACAACCGGCTTTGCCTAAGGAGCTTAACTCCTTTGAGTAAGCAGTCCTTCCAGCACCATGAAACATGATGCTCGTAAATGAAGGACACCACTTCTTAAGTTCCCTTTCCCAATTTTCCAACACAGAAGCAGGGCACACTATCAGATGTGGACCTGGGTCGTTATATAGATGTTGCAACAGAGTAAGATAAGTCACAGCCTGTAAAAATGAGAGCAAAGTTCAAACGTTAAGAGATGAATTGGCACTAAGTATAGGGCATCCTAAAATCAGTTTATTCTAGTACATGTCATATGAGGTCAGAATCAGATAATACTTTATGGTAGATGCGTACACTGATGAGAAAGTCCACAAAACCAACATCCTATTATGACAAAAAGTGGATTGGATGCAAAAAAAACTTCAAATTTGAACTAAACTTACATCCTAATATATTGAATGTGTAGCTACTAGCTAGCATAATACATCATCTAAGTAACTATTATGACATTTCATTTAACAACATACCTCGCTAGGTTGTGCTAATTCAGGATGTCATGTTGTGTTATTAGCAATTTACGATTGCTTGATTCTTTTCTTTTACTAAACACTGTAAGGTTTCTTACCTGGACTGTCTTACCGAGACCCATTTCATCAGCCAAAATTGCTGTAGAAAAAAGAGAGAAATTAACAATATATAATGCAAAACAACGTTGTTGCAGAACAGCAAGCTCTAACATTTAACTTCAATACATTAGCACATGATAGAACAAGGTTTTTGCGCGAGGGGGGTGGAAGAGTAGCTCCTGTAATCCATGGACCTCCTGATAGTTAGCACCTAAACACAGGCTGACAGGCATTTTCAAGATAGGTTTCCAGTTGGGCAAACAGTTATCATTGTTCGATAAGCAGTGATGCACCCTACACTCAATTGGACATGCCTATATAAAAAATTCTAAAATAACCAAAAGGTATTCTAGCATCCAAGTGTTTTCCATCAAGCCGACTGCTTTTTCACACAATGTAAATCTAAATGATCTAACGGGAAAACTAACAGCTGCTTTTCTTTTCTTTTCTTTTCTTTTTTTTGAGAAAACAGTTGCTTGTTTCAGAAGACAAAAGCTGCAGAAATAACAGGATGCTTACTGATAAACCTCATGTTATCATGTACTTACTAATTAGGCAAGTGGGCAACAAAAGGCAAATGATCACAAACAGTGGGGTGAACTCTATCGGCCTATCCATCAATTTGATCTCATGTTGGGTGTTACTTCAAAGTTCAAACAAAAATGAAGCAATCCTTAAGTATAGGCTACTTGCCTACTTCATTGACAGACAAACCAACAAGCATGTTTTTTAGAGGAAACCAACAAGCATGTTCAAGATCGAAAGCTCAATTCACAAAAAATTCACCTCCGCCGATGCTTTTCCGATGCAACAGTAGAAGAAAATTGACCCCAACGAGCTGGTACGGCTTAAGCACCGGCTCGAAGTCCGACTCCTCGCTTGTGCATGCAGCATCTACATCTTCCTGTTCCCAAATCCCAGTGGATCAAAACACCAGTTATGCAAACCCTGTAAACTACATCGAAACAGACAAGTAAGCGGACCTGAGTAACAATCCGGCAAGTGGAGGCGTCTATCTCAGCATAACTTTCGCAACTCCGTGTTGAAGAGCCATACAGATCCTGTCGCAGATCAGCCGAAATGCGTGCGCACTTGCGCAATGCCTTCCCCACCACGTCCCCCTCACCGTCCTCCGCCTCCACCCTCCTCTCCCCATTGTAGTTCCCGTCTTCGTCGTCCTCGTTCTCCAACTCCGACCAATTCACCACATCATCCTCCTCTCCATCTCCCACCTCCACCACACCCGCAGCCACAGGCCCGTCACTGTCATCATCGTCTTCGATCACGAAGCGACGACCAGTGGCGCGGCGTGGCCGCGACGGCCTCGGCTCGGGGCGGTCGAAGTCATCATCGGCGAGGTCTAAATCTTCGTCTTCCTCGGAGAGGTCAACGGAGGCGGTTGCCAGCCGTCGACCAGTGGTATTGCGCGGCCGCGACGTCCTCGAAGCGGGGAAGTCGAAGTCATCGTCGTCGTCGGAGAGCCCCACGGTGGCGGTGGCCGTGGAGGGTTTAGGGTTATAGCGGAAGGACTCGATGGACGGAGAGCCCCGCGCAGGGGGGCTTCTGTGCTGCGGCGAGCGCTTGAGCACGTGCGAGCTCTTCCCGGCGCGGTGCGACCGGTCCTCTTCGCCCAGGTCGAAGTCGTCGTCGTCGTCGGAGAGGACGACGGTGGCGGTGCTGGTGCCGGCGGTGGAGGAAGGCTTAGGGTTGTGGCGGAAGGAATCGATGGGAGGGGGAGGCTGCGAGGCCGGCTGGGAGTCGCGGTGAGGGCGCTTGAGGACGCGCGAGGGCTTGAAGGTGTGCTGCGACCACTCGCCGTCAGAAATCTCCTCGAAGGCTCGCCGCATCGGGGCGGCGGCTTCGGCTGGGGTCTGAGGTTTTGGAGGAGGCGCGGAAGGAAGCGGAGGTGGGACGCGGAGAGGCGGTGGTGGGACGCGGAGAGGCGGTGGTCGGGAGCGCGAGAATTGGGGAGAAGGCGGTGGGGTCGGGAAATTTTGGCGGCCTGAAGAATGGGAGAGGCGCCGAAAAGACCGCCAATTGCTTTTCAGGAAGAGGGGCGATTCGTTAAATTTTGCCGCTTCAGGGGCGGTGTTTGTTTTTTCAGAAGTTTTTGAATCTTTTTCAATAAGAGATTCTCCGTAGGGCCCAGTTTTCAGTGGGCGTGTATGGGTTGTGTGTGTGTCACTGTTGCTTAGACTATAGGTTTGCCCGAGTGCCGTGCTGTGCTGGGCGGGATGATTCTAAACTTGTGATTTGGGTTCATCTTTGGGCTAAAAAAGTTTCTCTTCGATTGCTTGAATCAATCATCCTCATACCTCGTAGTTATGGTAGGCTTCGCGAGAATTTTTCATGTTTTTTTTTAAGTTGAAATAGGCCTTAGTTTCTGCACATATTGCATGGTCGACATATGCTGAGCTTGTTCCATAGAGAAGTACACTTCCATTAAGGCTTACAAAATCTATATTATCTTGGTAAAAACTACTAGCTGCAGGGGTAGTGGGCATTGTTTCATTAATCTAAGTCCAATGTCAAAATATGTTTTCATGCCACTTGATTAAGTCACCGATGTGTCTTTTATTAAAAGGATGGCAAAGTTCTACCTATCTTCATCAAAGAGAGAGAGAGAGCGAAGGTTTACAAATCCCGTCCCATGTAGACTCGCCAAGGGAGTAAATAACAAAAGAAACACAAACTACATATTTCCACCTTCACACAAAAGCACCCTAAACCTCGGGCTCACTAAGGCAACACCACCACCTAGCTAAGCAAGTAAAACTGGCATATATTTACTACTTAAAAAGAATCTAGTGGTGGTGAGTATGATGCGTTTTTCGCATCCTCTTCAGTCCTCTCAAGTCGCAACCCTCGTCCCCTTGAGAAATCGTGTGCCGACGTGTGGATCCGGCCTCGTCACGCTGGATCCATCGCGACTCATTCTCTTTAGAAAATTTTATATGAGTGTAGTTGTCACCTCCCGGATCCCTCGCGAACCCTTCCTCCTATTTTGCTACTTTTGGTCGTGCAACCTCCCCCGCTTTCCTCATCGTGACACCCCCTTCCTCCGAACAAATCCCAACAGCTTATCTTCCCTCCCAATCAGTGATGCCCCGTACCTTTCATCTACCTTTGCCTCCCAGAATAGCCATGTCACTTGACGAATCTCCTATTCTTGGCATCAATGAGGGTAGTGCTGCCCCATACCTTTCATCTACCTTTGCTCCCAGGAATGACATGAATCCCCTGTTCTTAGCATCAATGAGGGCAACGTGTTGTGGTCCCAATCCTTGGCGGACAACGCGGTTGTCTAGCGCCCGATGGTGCGAGATAGTGCTAGCACACGGCTCGCGAAGAGGAGACAAACGCGACACTAATACTCCAGCTCCATTGTCCCCTGCACAGCAAAGCTATCGAGTAGGTAGTACTTCAGTTTAAGTAAGCAATTCCTCTGTCCAGTTTTATTCTTTGATAGGTATTATTGTTTTGTGAATAGCACAAAGTTTGTCACTAATGAATTGTACTGATCCTGCCAACAAGATGTTCGGGAGAAAAAATAGTTCACATTTAAGTCTTATGAGTTGTTGCTTGGGCAAAATGTTGAGGACAACAATCGGCACCTTTCTTTGTGCTAGAATCCCTTCCTAATGAAGACAGCAATAAAAGCAACCTTGGACTTGAACTGATGATTCAGAAGCATTTGATTTTACCAATCTTCTGCACGTAGTGCAAGTGATGTTGCTCTCACTTTTTTAGCTTTATATCTGCTTCAAAAGAGTTTATTAATCTACTTTGCGTATATGTTCTAAAAACAATGCTTTGGGTTATGCATATAAATAAATGTTTAACGGTGTTAAATGGAACGAGTTTGGTCAAACGATTGCTGACTCTTTATGCGATTTGTTGCAAACTTAACTTATTGCCATTTCACTCATTTATTGATTTCCCTCGTGTGGTAAACATCTTGCCAGATTCGATTACAAATAATTAAAATTTTGTTATTTGTTCCCCAACGTGGAGACGTAGTCAAGGGTGTGGTATAAGATAAACACAATGCCGAAGACACGACGCGGACCACAATGGAGCTCAACCCGGTGTCTTAACGGGGTTGATGGTGTGGCACAAGCCAAGCCAAGCAACAGTGGCGTGACGTGTTAGGGTAATATGTCGAGGTAAGTTTTTTATGTTTTCTGTTGAAACTACTTGTGTTGATGTTGTACCAAGCAGCATTCACATAACCACTCCCAAAATCACGACAAACTTCGGATAACATGGGGAGCTTTAGTTGTTGTTGAAAACTGTATCTCAGAGGGAGACGTCCCTAACAGAATGCAGACCAAGCAACATCATACTCATCTTTTCTTGCACCCTCTTTGTATCAGAGTTCGACCAGGCGTCGTGCTAGAGCCAATGTTGTGTTGTAGGCTGAGGCACCGAGCACGACAATACATGTGGAGACACGACGCAGGTTAGCACGATCTCAATAGCAACGCTCGACGTACTAGAGTAATATGCTTTTTTTATCTGTAGAAAAGCACGGGCACTCAACTAGTACTAGCAAAAGAAAAAAATCCAAAGACAACTTCGGAGGCCAAGATATCCCACGGTTCACCATTGGCCCCTTCGCCTTAGTAGACCCGCATTAAAAAACAACCACATTCAGACTCAGAGGAAATGTTTCCTTCTAAATCTCCAAGCATCTGTAGATGGCTTGGATGATACTCAACTTCTTTGATAATCCAAATCATACTTATTTCCTCCTCAATGGGTCGTTTTTTCTTTACTTTAGAAGCTAGACAAACGCTTCTTCTTGATATAGACTAGAGCTAGCCAAATGGGCAGCCCGGCCTAGCACGACATGGGGACGAGCGACTCAGCCCATCCTGGCCTAGTTATTAGACGGGCCATGCCGTGCTGGCCCATATGCCAGGGGAGGCGTCCCAGGCATGGCCCGTTGGCGTTCGTGCCAGGCTGGGCCGGCACGAGCCCATTTGGCGAGCTGGGCCAAGGTAAGCCTATTTAGCCCGTTAGGTCTAAAAAATTCAAAAAAAATGTAGAATTTAGAAAAATATATAAACAAAAATTGAAAAAGAGATAATTATATTGAAAATGTAACAAATAGTTTTATTAATTCAACTGTCTGCCTCATTAAAACCGTTGTCAAGTTAAAACTCAAAATGAGAAAATCTTGGTAAAGGAAAACGAGTACAACCTATAGCTCTATATACATCCTTGTTCTACGTGTCATTATCTAAGTACAAATTTTTAAACACCTATAACAACTCTGAATTTTTCACAGAGTGTTGTGTTTGTAAATCAGCTTGTTCCGATCATTCACAGTTAGAAGTATCTCCACTATCTCACTTGTGAGACTTGTTATTCTCTCCTCTAATATTCTTCCAAAAAGACTGAAAGCATACTCGGAGGAACCTGTCGAGACAGGAACAATTAATACATCACGTGCAAGTATGGATAGCACGGATATGTTAACTTATGGGCTTGCCACCACTGCAAATTTTCGAAGCTTTCTGAGTTGAAATTCACCGTATCGCTGTCCAGATAGGTGGATATTTCCCCACTCCTTGTGGGTCTTGGTTGAGCAGACAGCGGTGTAGAAAAAAGAAGACCTGGACATCTTGTCCCACATATTTATCTTGCTACATGAGGCGGGGACTACTGGAGGTTGTTGCGAGAGGACTCCCTAAAACTTATTTTCATACCTTTGGTAAACCTCGTATATCTGAGAATAAACTTCTGCAAAATAGTCAGTATAATATAGCCCCTGTAGCATCACTAAGAAGATTAAGTACATTACCAAATGCATTAATTTTACCTCTAGGATCTAAAAGAAATACAAATGCATATAGGTAAGGGGTTTCTCTCTAATATTTAAGGTATTTAGATTTTATGGAAACAATAGCATCGCGTAGAACTAAGTCGTTTTCATACATTTTCAATTGAATAGCAATCTATAAAATACTATGTATAGTAATAGAAGATGTTGGATAGTACACAGCGGACAAAAGCGATAGTGGCCTCATAAAAAAATCTAAAAATTGTAGTATCTTCTCAGAAATGAACCAATGTTGCTCAATCAATAGTATACTACCGTCAGTATTATGATAATTCGTTTGAATAAAAGCAGAAAAATGTTATTGTATGGTAAAATACTCTTAAGCATTAGGTAAGTAGAGTTCCACCTTACCGACATGTACAAACCGAACTTTCTTGGACGTATACCCATGGCCCTATAAAAGTTCTTATATTGTGCTATTCTTACATTAGAATTATTCGAGAAAGAAACTGCATCGCGAAAAGCTTTAATATACGAATTCAACATCTTCAAACCACATTTAATTATAAGGTTGATAATATGAGAAGCGCATCGTTGATGTAACAAAAAGGAATCGACGTACTCGACACTGAAGTAAGAATATCAGCGGCCCTAGAGTTCGAAGCGACATTGTCTAAAGTAATTGAGAATATTTTATCTGTAAGACCAAAGTCTTTCACAACTTTGATAATACAATCCACAATATTCTCATCCGTCTGTGCTACAAAAAAAATATGCACGTACTAAATAGTTTATTTATTTTATTATGACGTTCATTGTAATATTTTACTAGATTACTAGTTGTTGTCTGTCTAGAAACGGAAGAAAATCTAGGATTATGCACACTCCTAATGTAATTTTGGAAAGCAGAAAACTCCCTAAAGCCTAACAGTAAATCCTCAGAAGCAACTAAATGACGGAGAGACTGACATGCTACCTCAGGATCGTGGTCCCAGCTACGTAGCGTATCGTCGGGGTTGTACTGTAGCTGTGTCTGCCTCATCACCAATCCTTGCTTGGCCTTACATCTTGTAATATGTTTAATCAAGTGCCCCGCTCCACCTGTAGATATTGCAGACAATTTATTGCGATAAATTTTGTAAATAGCATATGGTATCTCATTTTCCTGTGCGTCTTGCTTGGTTGTCCTGTCGAAATTTTCCCACACTCCCGATGTAGACGGTCTCAACTTCTTTACTCTAGTTGGTGTGGAGCTTGATGAGTGATGATGGAGCTCCGCTTGCCCTTTTCGGTTGGCTTGAGGCAACCGCAGTCGTCTCCATGGACGCAATTTCCTCCGGTGAAAGTCCATAATCACGAAGAGCAAAGCTGTCGTAAGGACTGTCCATAACGAAAATTGGAAATCGAAACTAACACTATTATTACTTTCATCTTAGCATAACAAGCACTAAAAATAAAAGTATGAAAAAATAGTATTGTACCTCTTTTGTTGACTTGTCGCCGAAAATTGAATTTTCCAAATTTTGTAATTTTTTTTGAATTTTGCCAAATTAGCTCAACACGAATTTGAATTTGCACAACAAAATTTCATAGAGAGAATGAGGAGAGGGGTATGATGGCTATTTATAGGAAAAATCAGGTTTTTTGTGATTTTTTTGCTATTTTTAAAGAGTCAAACGGTCAAAAACACCAACAGCTGAAATTTAGTCGGGTCATGCCATGCCAAACACGGCCCATGAGCCCGCTGCCCGCTTAGCCCGCCCGCCCGCCTTGCGCTGTCGCGTCGCAGCAAAGATCGCCAGTGCGCCCAAACAAGTGAGAGCCCCTTCACCCGCCTCCCCCCATGCTGTTCCGCACGGCCGAGCCGCACCGCCTCCTCGGCTCCTCCTCTCTCGGCGTCGCTCTGCACCGTCTCTCCCTCTTCCCTCCGCACCGCACCATCTCCTTGGCTCCTCACCCCCTCCTCTCTCAGCGCCGGCCCGCACCGCCTCTCCCTCTTCCCTCTGCACCGCCTCTCCTTCTTCCTCCGTGCTGGCAGCCCAACACCACCTTACTCCTTGTCGACCCCGCCTTGCCTGACTGTCGGCCCAAGCACGGCATGGACCGTCGTGCTGAGCCAGCACGACCTATGAACAGTGCAAGTTGTGCCGTGACTGGCCGGATTTACAGTGCCGTGCATCGGGCCGCGGCCTATTTGGCCAACTCTAATATAGACCCATAAGAAAGCCGCTTTTGCCTTTGAAGTCTTCTGTGCCAAGCTCTCTACTTCTGAAGGTACACTCGCCGGAGGGACATCCTAGGGTGTCTCAACTCTCAACCTCAACAAAATCTTCATGGCCTTGGTCGATCGCTGAAGGGGACCCTTTTATGTATCGAATTCTTACTATTATCCATACTAGTATTTGAACCACCTTGTTACCCTACATGTCCAATCTTAAACTGGAATGGCCAGCGAGGACCAAGTTTCACTATAAAACGTTTTTGTACACAAATTATAGAATTTCCCCAAATTTGTTTAGACCATATGAATACATATACGTTGTATTTATACGAAATGCTAGGTTACATTGCATTTACACTTTATGATGAAGTACAATCATAGCATATAACGAATTGACGCACAACCATTGATTTGTAATCGCTCACGCTGCGATAGATTAAGCTAGAGATATTGCATTCACATCGCATAAGTGTTCAAATGATAATTAAATGCTATTACGTATAAGTATTGAAATGTTAAATGAGTGATAACAAAAGACCACAAAATATCACAAGTAGTAGGTCCATCATCCTGATTGAGCAATTGCACTTGCAAGGTCGTCACAGAAATTCTTTCCCAGAAAAGAAACCAAATGCATTTACACAGCCTTTCATTGACACGGGTTGTATTGGCTGGTAATGTGACACAACAAAATATCAAAAGTTCATTATCATATCATTTCTCTTGCTTAACAGAGCTAACCATTTCTACTCACACAAATTAGATTCACCGATCACTAAACACAAAAGCAAAAATAACAAAGATCACCCACTACATATACAATATCATGATGGAGAACTTGTCCAGCTCGAAATAGGAGCTGATCACAAGTAGCCTTGTCAATCATAGGGTGATCAATGTTTTTATGACTTGGACAAATGAATGGTGCTCCAGGCGCCTCCTCTCTTTCCTTTAAAATCTTTACGATTAATGTCTTGAGGAAATTCATCACCTGAACTGCATGTATACATGTATACAAGCAATGCAAGATTGATTCTGGTGTTCTTTTACCCTCATAAAGCAGCATCTTGTGCTCAATGCAAGTGATATCAGAAAGCCTCCAGATTCCGTCAAAGAATATGAAATATTACCAGCATTCGTTGAAAACTTGAAACCAGTGGGGTATCAACTTCAGCTAGCCAAATTATGAGCATTGGTTGGCAATCCAGAAACTGGTATCAACAAGAATGAAGTATGAGCACTAATACCAGGAATAAAATCATTCTTGTTGAGGAGCATGTAGGTGTACACATTCAGAATACCTTGTTGATAAGATTCTGTTGAGTAAATTTGAGAGAGTCAATTTTGAAGCAATTTTGAACCAAACTAGACTTACTTCAACAATGAAATATTAGCATTCTTCAAACTTTACTGCAAGAATTGCTCTGCATGATGACAACATCACCTAAAGGATGAAAACAGTGAGCTTGTTGTGTCTAATGCTGTTTTATGTTTCTTCTTGAACGAAGCTTGATATGTCAGGAGATATGCTGGGGGAGATTCAAACGCAGTAGGAAATATAAGAGGCTCAGATCATTGTGGTATGCTATAGCAAAGACTCTCGAATGCCAACTTGACATAGTGAGCCTTATTCTCGCACTAAAACAGAATGAAAGTAAGTAAGCTAGCAGACATCGAACCTCATAAGCCAAAGAAAAGGGCTAAAAGGAAGAGGAAATAATACCTACTTGAAGTTTATCTAGCTTCACATGATTTATTTGCACTTTGCCTTTTCGTATAAAAGCTCGTCATGAAGAGATCTTGCCTCGCTAATCGGCAAAGGATGTAAAATGATATATTCATTGTACTCGTAGGCGTGACTCTTCTGAACCAGGATGACACACGCCGTCACACAGCTTGTAGGAATAGAGGCAGAATGAACTAAGCAACAGATAACATAAGCACAAGAAATAAATATTTTCTTATGTATGCATATAAAGGAAGAGAAAGAGAAGGGCTCACTAATGAGCAATGCTCAACATACAGACAGAGTCTACTGCCAAGGAAAAAACATTTTTCGTCACAATGCATTACTTAGGCAAAGGAAGTAATTCGAAATAGGTTTATGCAAATGTGAGTATGCTCATATTTTAAATATTGTGCCTTCACACATTGGTAACCACATTTTGAGTCGACTACTTGAACATGGTTTAACTATACATCTACGACACGCCCATAGATGGTGCCACCCTTTAGGACATTTGTGCTCTGTGATAGGATACATATTGCAACATATCAATGCGATGAATGTCCATGACAACAAGTAGCACATTGTGCCATGAAATGATACTGTCTTGGCGTGCTCATCCGTAAAACATGTGAATCATTCAGGGATGGCTAATAGCCTAAGGCAAAGTTGTGGCTATATCGGTTCTAAAAAACAACAACAAACTAATATGTGTTTGGAATCGATAGGCAGAGAAACCGATAGGCAGAGAACTACTTGAAGTCAGAGACCCCAAACAAATGTTAAATTTAAGGGGGAAAGCACCATTAACGAAAATAATAGAATTGAGCCATTAGGATCCTAGTTGGCTTGTGTGACTACAATAGATGACCAATTCACGAGCAAAGTTCTATCAAATCCAAGTTTCTATTAGCAATGCTGTACATCCACCTAAGATTCTTCGAATTTGAAATTATAAATAAAAGATTAAATGGAGGTTTAGCAAATAGCAATAGCCCTAACTCACTTGGCAAGCAGTCATGTTCGCAGCACCCAAAAAATGGGGACAAAATCCAAATATTGTCGAACTAATAACCAATTACATGTTAGCAACAACCAAAATTATACAAAATACAGGGCATCCCCACTCCAAATTGTACAAATCGGAGACTACCTCCCCCCCCCAATTGCCAAGTCACCCTCTGAAATTTAACGAATCGAAACGGAATTAGGAACATAGTTTCACCACTCACCATGCTTGATGACCTTTGCACCGCTTGCACCTAAACGTCAGAGGCTCTGGCACACCGCGCAGAACCCTTGCCCTCGCGCCGGCTGCCGCGCCGCTCCGCCCGGCTCCTCCTCGCGGAAATCGCCATGGTGGAGCCAGCTCACGGCGCGGGCCTTCGCGAGAAGGGCGCGTGAGGAGAGGGACCGCGCGCGCGGCCGAAGAGGCATTTGCTAGAGCACCGGCGCCATGGCGAGGTGCGGATGGAGACGGCCGCCACACTCCGGGACAAGCGCGGCGGACGATCAAGCGGGTGCACACGGCCGGAGGCGCGCACTGTGTGCCCGAGGCGACGCTCTATTTCTTGGTTCGATCACACACTCCGCAAAAGTAATACTAATGTGTTAAATTCATAACATATGGAATAATTAACAATGTCTAGTGGCTAGATAGAGAAGTATGCTTAATGGAAAAACTTACAAAACTAAATGAGTTCACCAATATGTTTTATGTTAAAATGTACTGACAATATGAAAATTGCTGCGTACATTTCGATTAATCCAAATTGTTGCATCCAATATGTAGGTAGCAAAACAGTGACGGAGCATCAGCACAATCTCAAGAGGGCTAAAGATCAAATTAATTTTAGAAACACACTGCTTATTACTGACTGCATGCCGTGCACGACGCACAGACTTAGCTCTCCGGCCATCGGTTGCGCATCTGTCGTCACCGCCGGGCCCAGCCACGGCAAGCCCACGACGCACCAGCGGACAACACCTCGTCTGCTGCTTTCGTACTTCGTCGCCGCACAATTGAAGTCATTGTCTCGCTGAGTAGTATCGTAACTAGTAGCAGACAACAACAATGAGCATTCTAAATGGATCTGACCTAACTAAATTGGACCAGTTGTTGATTGTATATATAATGTTATTTTTTTCGCTCTTGAAATGCTAGGGCCACCACCCATGTTGGCCAAGGGAATACACCGGCCCTGTAGTAGAAGTCGAATTCTGCAATTTAACATTAAACTAAAGTGTTACTTGCTAGTCACTACTTTTTGCTTGAGTTTATGTGATGTCACCTGCACTAAATCTGACGGCCGATGTCACTAGCAACTAATCGCGTTCGATCCAGTATCTACTTCCCATTCCCAGCCCAGCCAGAGAAGCCACAGGATACAGCCAACCGACCCGAGTCCGACGACGACCACATCATATAAGCCACATCTCGGCCGCGCGACGCTCCTGCGTCCCGCGACCCCTCGCCCCAATGTCGGACGCCTACAAGAAAGCGAAGCCCGACCGCCTCGTCTTCAAGGGCGGCGAGGCCGCCTCCCTCCGCAAGCCCAAGAAGCACAAGAAGAACAAGAAGCCCGCCTCCGATGCCCCCGCCGAAGCCGAAGCTGCGGCGCCCGCGGAGGGCGTCGAAGGCGGAGGCGCCGGCGACGACTACACCATCGACGCGGCGAAGCGGATGAAGTACGAGGAGCTGTTCCCCGTGGAGTCGAAGAAGTTCGGGTACGACCCAGCTAACGCCGCTCGCACCTCCCGCACCCGCACCGTGGAGGAGGCCCTCGACGACCGCGTGCGGAAGAAGGCCGACCGCTACTGCAAGTGAGGTGAGGCGCTATAATCTAGGTTTTTTTACTCAACGGAATCAACCGCATAGATTGCTTTGTTCGAGTCGATCTAGTCCCTGAATCAAATTCCATGCGAGTAATTCGATTGTTTACTGCTGTTTGGTGCTGTCGCCACACATGAATTAGGTTGGTGAGGGACTGCTATATGCTTGGTTGCGTAGTTCATCTGGTTATGATAAATTATGAAATAGCGAGCTGTGCTACTACTGCAGTTCGCTGATTAATGTATACTGTGATATGGAGTAATTTGATGGGCGATAGCAAAGCTGCATTGTGTACTCTATATAATCCAGAATTTCTTATCATGATGATATATGGAAGTGTGGACCGAGCAACTTTTGAGTATGGATTGGAGGGTTGCTGAGGAACAGTTCAGAGTGGTACTGTGACCCTTGCAACAAACTGTGTAATGTAGGAATTTACCGACAGGTTCATCCGAGGATTAAGTCACAATGGGGCGGTTCCTAACTTCCTATGGTTGTTGTCATGGATATTTTGTTTTGTTAGTCTTAAATTAGTGTATAGTGTTGGTGGTCGTGTAAATGCTCATAGTCATAAATACCTGCTAAATTGGAGCTGACAGATATTAGGGCCAATATAAGGATAGCAGAAACTCTTGTGTTATGGTCAGGTTATCCCAGTGCAATTTGAGGTAACGTTCTCTTAGAAGATCACATTCTTTTTCTGCATTGAATCACACACACGATGTGGCAGGTATCAGCACACATAGCTGCCAATTTAATGAGCTAACATGGAGGATGTAGGGCCTGTATCCTCTTTATATATCATGGGATTGTTAGATTTTGTTCTGAACACTTGGTACTGCTCTTAACCTTTCTTCCTGCTAGTTGTTTAATTGATATGATTAGAGAGGTTGCTGGTTCAACACTGATGCTTCATTTGCCTTTTGCTTTCAGATTAATATTTGACCGTTCCTTTCTTTCTCATTTCTCCCCTGTGCAGCTCTGTCTTTATAAACTCCGTCATTCTTCAGTATGAAACAACATAGTTCTTTTTTGCTTTCTCCCAAAAGGGTGTCCAGTAGCTTTAATTGTTCAAAGATTCTGGTTATTAGCTTATTCGTCATATTTCTTTGTTTGTATGTAAAGAACACCATATGGCTATGAAATAGTGTGTTTCTCATAACTTTTGTGTTTGCACTGAATGTAGCTTGATATCTATTTTCTACTTGACAGGTGGTTAACTCATCTGAGTTGTTTGCAGCTGTTATGGAGAGAGGCTCATTTGAGATAGTTGTGCTCAATGTATCAGAGAGGGTATCTTTGGGCAATTGTTAGGCCCCTGATGGCATATTGTAAATCAAGCTAGTTTCTATAATGATCAATTGTTTCCTTTAATCTCGCATGTTTGTACTGGTAAATGAAAGGATGCTAGCATTTGGTATAATTATCTTGTTTACTCTCTCTTGCCTGTTTTGGTCAATTTGATAAACACTATATGCTTGACACCTGCGATGTTACATTTGTATCTGCGATCCAGTTAAGCTGTACTTGTGTACTGTATTATTTCTTTGCCGCTACCGTTTTTGGTTTAGGCTGTCCTATCCTTGTAGTCATGGTGTGCTCAACTGCTTGACAGGGAGTTTTGGGCAAAAATCGAATAATGAATGTCTGTTGCTTATCTTCTGGTGGAACACAGGAACAGTACAACAAACTTGTTTGACTGTAGGCTGTGTGTTTTAATATCAGGTATTTAGCTCTATATGTAGGTTTGGTTGTGGATTTAGACTGCAGAGGACTGCAATGTTTGGTGCCACTATCGTCTTACTCAGTAAGGTTTGCCAAAACTCTGTTTTTGGGCTGCTGCTAGAGATATGTAACTCGGAGAGAGGACACCAGATTGTGCAGGTTTGAGCATGAGGCAAGTCATGCAATGTTTCTATTAGGGTTCTTGTGGCAATGAGCAGGCATGTGAAAAATGCTTTTGTGTGCCACTTCAAACATTTTGACAGTGATATGCACCCATGTTGCCAATTTGACCGTCATATATGACAGAAGTCTGAAAGAAAGGACAATGGATAGCTATCTGAAGAACTCATGGAAGAATGTATATTGTATACTTTTGACAAGATTTTACAAATATATGATGATGATTCTACTTCCCTCTAATAATTTCCCATATTGTTCTGTTCTGCTCGTCTGCTGCTACCATGCATTTTTAGGATATGATAGTGCCTGACAAATTGAACAAAAGTACATGCCACGGATACAGTATAGACGGCACGAGAGAGGGATACAGGTTTTTGGCTGAAGTTAACTGCATGACCAAAGGTTTGGGGGAAAGCTCATCGTCTGTACATGCAAAACAAATCTGTAATAGATTGCTGGATGCCTGGGTCACTGTGCAGGTTTCATTTTCCCCTTCTGAAGTATGGTAACCATTTCAGATTTTATAATCTTCCTGCCAATATTTAGCTGTCTTTTATATCTGTAATCTATACTTAGCAGCTTGATAGTTCATACTTCTCCTTAGCCTGAGTCACTGTGCAGGTTTCATTTTCCCCTTCTGAAGTATGGTAACCATTTCAGATTTTATAATCTTCCTGCCAATATTTAGCTGTCTTTCATATCTGTAATCTATACTTAGCAGCTTGATAGTTCATACTTCTCCTTAGCAGCTTCCTAATGTGTGTTTTTGTCCTGTTTGTTTTACGCTGTAGCCGGTAAAACAATTGTCTCAGTTGAACAAACTTATCCTTCCATTGTCATCTCAGTTTGCATTTATCTGTTGAATTATGTTCAGATACTCTTTTCATCCACCATGGTTCTGAAACTTGACATAGTCTTGACTTGGATATCGATTCTTCCATTGGACGTAATGCTAAGTTTATCAAAGGACAATATAGCTTTTACTCGACAATATAGCTTTTACTCTACCTTCATGCTTACCATGAGTGATAAGATATTGGTGAGTTTTCTTGCCATGACCTGTATCCTTTACAAAACAACATTTTATTCGTTTACGCTTGTCTTTTGCAGCAGTTATTTTGGACAAAAGACATGCTAGCAATAAGGTTCAGGAGGATTGGATTATGGGTCCTGCTATCTTCAGGTAACTTATCTCTCCCTTTTTATGGCTATATCTGGCCTTTATCATTTTGTACCGGCTCAAGCAAGTAATACCAGTAACACTATTAGAATCTCAATGTTATATATATGCATATATAATATATGCTTCTTAAAGCGGCTAGAAATGATATTGACCTGACCATAAGGTTTCAGTTGCACTGTCTGAGTTCAGCCAAAAAATGTAGACTCTAGAGTCTAGAACACATAGATCAACAGCTGCAGTTTCCCTCCTACACCGTCGTAATACTGTATGGTTTTATTTGTACAATTGGTGATGGAACTAGCTTCTGCAGCAATTTATATAGTGATTGTAGTGTAAGGCACTGTTCTTTGAGCATTTCTAATTTGCTCAATGCCTTTGACTGAACCGAGTGAACATGTACCCCCGCATATGTCACAACTCACAACAAAGAAATTTGATTGCCTCATATCTCCCTCCATCCATTTTGAAGTCAGCCACATAAGAATAGATACCTTCGCTTCTAGAGCCCTTCCATTGTTCATACTGAAACATGCAGCTTTCATCCATCACTATGGGTCTCCAACAGCCTGAGGTCGTCACTTGTCAGTAGGAAGCTTTTCCATTCTTCATATTTTGAGATGAGCTTATCCCTAGTGGTTGACACGTTAGAGATCAACATAGAGTAATCAAAGGTGCATTCCTCTCATTTAAGTCCACAGAGAACTCTTGATATGCTTTACATCTTATTCTCCTCTATTAGAATTAACGCTACGCGTGCTTGACACTGGATATCCATGCTTTGTCTCTGTTTCTTTTCTGAAAGTTGGAAGGGCCCTCATGTCCACATATGCACTTGGGTTCTTTGTTGGTAGGTGTGATAGCTTCTGGTATGTGGTTTTGGTTTTCTAAAGCATGCTATAGCAAGGTTAGGATGAATTCTTCTGATCTTTTTATCAAAATAATAGTTGAAAACTTTGGCTCCACATTTAAGTTGACATTTCAACCAAGTATCATTTGGTGCCAGAACTATGAATCTGCAAGAAAAAAATTCCTCCTTACCATACCTTTTCTATGTGCACAATAGAAGTGGCGTCATGTTAAGCTTTTTGTTGCTTTCCAAAATGGGTCTTCAGTTTAATAAGCTGCTAAGCAAATACCTAACAAAAAAGCTGCTGCTGTGACTGTCCCTTTCGTAGCATTCCTTTTTATCAGGATTACATCTCCCCAAACCAATTACAGGTACCAATCTCTGGCCACTGATGATGATTAGTTCAGTGATCATTATTTAAGGGTGCTTCCGCTCCAACAGCCCAACCTCTTAATTCAATCTGGGGCACCGGTATTTGTGGGTCAGATCAGATAATAAAATAGTGGACTGTTTTATGAAGGATTTTGGTGGTAGAAAATGTTAGTTTTTACAGTAATCTAGGTGGGGGAGCTGCCATTCATGCGAGTTTATTGCTTAAGACGGTAAAGTTGTTTACTTTTCATACAATGAGAGTTTACAAACAGGTTATTCTGCCATTTGGGTTTGCTTCAGAGGTTTGCAAAGGATTTGTGTTTGTTCAGTTCCAACCCGCCCTTAGTATGTTCAAGAACAAAGGCTAGTCGGCAAAACTGTATGTTGCCTGTACTGTAATGGGACACAAATTAAGGATAGAACCCACTATAGTCTTTATCATGTGGCAATGTGCTACAGTATGGTCCCGGTGAGTTTCTGTAATGGCTAATTTGAATTCATTATGAGTGTTGTGACCTCTTACTTATGTATAGACTTATGATGGAATGGAGGGGGTCATATAAAAAATTCAGAAATGAAGGAGGTGCTACGGTGAAAATTAATTTTCTAGCTGCCAGTGACTTCCAGTAAAAGCTATTTTCCAGTACTGTTTGCCATTCCTGCTGATTATTTATTCTGTTTCTTGACGGAAAGAGATGCAAATTACAGCACTGTGTGGTCTTCTTCAATTGTTCTGCTGTAGATGCGATTTCCGTGTTCTTCTTTTTTCAGTTTCAGAAATGATAAATTCTGTGTTCTGAACTTCTAATTTCAGGTTGCAGAGCGCCAAACTGAAAAATTCTCCAAATGCTAGAACATGTTCAAAAGCTGCTTTCCTTGCATCACACCCTACGCGCAAAAGGACAGAAGCAAAGCAATCGATGGCAGCCTTGAAATCACCCTGGTGCACCAGCACCACCATCCCCAATGGTAAGCTCTTCCTACTTGTGCAGACTGCAGTCTTCTCTCTACAGTATGGATTAGTGGCGGGCCAAGACCAAAATTTAGAGACCGCTAATGAGACATGTTCACTTGCTTGCGGCTTGCCGAATGTTGAGTTACCAGCCAGCCGCTTGCCTATCCAGTGTGATGCAACGCATTGCCTTGCGCCCCTGCCCGTTTACTTGGCGATGTTGTCTGCCTGAGTGCCTGACTACCTCCTTGCTGCGACCGCATGTCGCACGCGCTGATGTCCTTGCCCCCTACTGCACTTCCCACTTGCCGCTGTGATGCTGTCGCACGCCCGCGTGTGCCGCTCAACACGTCGACTGCCGGGGAAAAACACCAAACAGCCGGCAAGTCGCACTTCTGTCAGGCCACCGCCACACTAGGGTTCTCCATTCGCATGTCCATAGTGAAAAGGGATATGGGAATTGGCTACGCATTGGACTTGTGGTTGGAAGAGAGAGCTAGTGAGATAAATGGGTCTTGGTGAGCTTGGCCGATTGGCCCAGGTGTTTAACGTGAAAACAACTAACTACCAACACATGGTTTAGCTTTGGTGCGGTTCACACAGCCCAAATCTCCTAGTATTCTTCTACTACCTTTGAAATCTAGGTTCACCGACGGAATCTTGATGTATGGTTGGGCTGGAGGTGCTAGAGGTACACACGAGCTGGCCGGTGGTAGAGGGTGTGCGGGTTGGGTCCGGACCTGGTATGGCTCACAAGTGATGTAACCCCATAGACTACACTGCTACAGCATCCCGTTGCACTGACACTGTAGTGGAACGGAAGACTAGGGAACAAGGTACGCTATTCAGTATTCAGTTTTGTCTAAGAATGCTCTGTCTTCTAGCAGGGTTTAGGTGCCCGTAGCATCATTTAATAATGATAAATCGATAATCATGCTACAGTATAATATTTATGTGAGGGGTAGATTGAGGAAGATAAGAGGCCAGATTAGTATAACTATATTCCAAATTATGTGCCCCCAACCAGTACATAACTTTTGAAAGAAAGATCCTACTGGTAGTACATGTAAAAAACCCCAAGTTTTTTATTCATTTAGCCTCCTTTTGAAATAAAACAGTAAATATAGTCCTTTTGCGTTTAAAATGACAAAATTGGCACCGTGATAGACTAGACAGGTGACACGTGTCCTCTACCGCTCTCCCATTTCACAGAAACCCACCTATTGTTCTTCCAGTCCGCGGTAGGAACGGTTGTCACGGTTGCTTCCGCGGACCAGAAGCACAGTAGGTGGGTTTCCGCGGACCAGGAGCTTGTAGGTAGATTTTTTGCGGACCAGGAGTATGGTAGGTGGGTTCGCGCGGTATGTGGCATGTCTAATCTGGTGTGGTGCTATTTTTATAATTTTGTACGAACGAGGGCTACTTTTGCTATTACAAATAAAAATATGTCAATTCAGCCAAAACCTCTTGTTCCTTTCCCCCGATAAAAGAGATATTTTGGCAACTATTTTTCCTAGTAACCTCATAGACCACTGCTTGTATCATTTTTCTTTTGAGGTGCACTCACTGTATCACTGGGTATACCTTGTACACACTTGTACCGCAATGATAACCAACAAAATGTTGAGAAATGAGAAATTCACATAGTAATCTACGGATTCTTGTAACTTGTTTCTCTTCCTTACTGAACATACTTCGTCTACGCGGTGCACGAGAGCGCATGCGTGCTTCCAGAGAAATATGCGCGTGGGTAACGGGAGAGACCCACTGCTTTGCAGCAAGTACCTTTCATGGACCATCAGTTCATCATATATCCATCATATAATCATTTGCCACCAAAACATCTTGATATTAGTTTCTTTGCTGGCCGCTACGGCGCTACCTAGCTAGGACTTCAAATCGTACTGTAAGGATGTATGGATGTAGAGGATTTGGTTAGGAGTTTGTTCAAATGTAAACAAAATTATAGCCAATCCTCCTCATACAAACTGTAAAATTAACCATCGGTTAGAACTAGAAACAATTGTAGTTTTCTTTTCTGCCCAAGTGATGGTTAAAATTTCCTTTTAAAAAAAGGTGATGGTTAAAACATTCCATTGCCATTTGCCAATGAGCACTAACGAACCTAGCGGCGCCTCCCAACTTAGGTGTACCACGAAACCGACCAAGTCATCTAAAAAACGCTGTCCAGATGCTCGCGTCACGCCGACGTCGGCGTATCATCCTCAAAAACCCCACCTCGGGAAGGGAAAAAAGAACAGAAAGAACTCAAAGGATTGAGATCCTCTGATCTTCAAAAGCAAAATCACGAATGATATGCTCTAATAACTGTCGTTGATGGAAAAAGGATAGCATAGTCGTGTGCTACAGTGGAAGCCGATCTCGTCCTCCGTTTTTGATCCGATAGCTAGGAAGCAGGGTCAGAGGATGCGGATCGGAACTAGAAGCACCTACAAAAATGACCCCATCAACTTGGTCCACCCCATCGCATCTTCTGCTCCATAGTCCATACGGCATGCAGAGTGCAGCAGCTAGCTGCACCTCCCAGTGTATTTCATGGCCCAAGAAGCACACGAAGCCCGGCCAGTTGGTCGTAGCTCCTCCACTTCGCCAACCAGCGGCATGTGGGAGAGTCACCAGATCGTACAGATGCATGCACCACCCTTCCCCTCGTTGAGCCCCTACGCCGGCACGCTCCTCGCCGCCGACCCTGAAGCCTTTGGCGCGAGCCCCTCGCCGTCGTCGACCGGCACGCGCCTGCCGAGCGAGCAACTCCGCGGCCACGTCTGGAACCAGACCGTCCTGTGAGTATATGCACGTCCTAACAATCGTTGATGCTTGTTCAGTGACAGCTGACAAGTCAGACGATGAAACAACATTTTCAGTAGCACGGGAGCGCATGGGAGGAGCACGGAGCTTGGCGGGAGCAGCGGCTACGGTGAGAACTTCCTTTCTTTGCTCGAAACGAGGAGCGTGACGCCGGAAATGCTCGAGGACGTCCCCGCCGCATGCGACAGCAGCATGGCCGGATCAGCTGCCTATGGCCTGAACTACAGCGTCGGCCGGTACGCTGGTTCCATTGTTTCCTCTCCCATCATCAAGCATGATGAGACCGCAAGCTCGCCACTGGTGTACCAGCTGGGGAACAGTGTGGTGCAAGGGAGCGTGAATCGCATCATGCCATGCTACTACGACCATGAGGTGAAACGAGGCGGCAACCTGCAGCAGGAGTTTGGAGCTCCCATGAAGGCATTGCTGCAGCAAATGCTTCCTAGTAGTGTTGCCACTCAGAGTACTCCTCTGGGTTTTTCCGGCATAGGGAATGAAAGAGTTTGTCCGGAGGGCCGAGTAACGGAGGCTTTTTTTGATACAACGAATTTGCCGGATGCTAGCTCTTTTAGTGGCTACAGATCAAACGCAGAACTGATGCATACCAATGAACATGAGCAACATGTTACGTCGGTAAGATCCATTAACATGCTAATGTATTGCACTATTGCTACGTACGGCAGAGTAGAAGTCGTTCGATCGTCGACAATGTACACAACTGTAAACAAGTGAACTCCGCGTATGATTCTTGCAGGCAAGGACTAGTAGTAGCTGTGGCAGTGGCGCAGCGAGTGATCCTAAGAAGAGAAAATCAGAGGAAAAGGTGGGGGATAACGCGAAGAAGTCTAAGCAGGATACTTCAAATACACCACCTCCCAAGGTAACTAGTAATGAGAGAACAATGGATGAACTGGTTAAAGTTTTTTGAGCAAGCATTTGATCATTTTGATGAACTTATTTCGAGCCAGACGCAGGCACAAGCGCCTAAAGTGAAGCTGAGAGAGAAGATCACAGCATTGCAGCAGATCGTCTCGCCTTTCGGGAAGGTACAGAATTCTTAATGCACGTTTTGATTCCAAACAAAAACAGCGAGACTACTTTCTATTATTCTCTTTTTTGTTGCTAACTCGATGTAAAAACTGCATTCTGTCAGACCGATACCGCGTCAGTGCTGTTTGAAACCATCAAGTACATCAAATTTCTTCATGAGCAAATACAGGTATCACCATCATCACAATCCTTTTCGCATTATGCCGTATGTTTTGACTTACAGATGTTGCTACATAGAAGATACAACCAGGATCCAAATATACTGTAGTGCAGCTGAGCATGTAAATACCCCATCAAGATACAATGAATAGCTGCACCGACTGCTTCAGATTATTGCCTTGTCTCAATAAGCATTTCATACATTGACTTGTTTGTTATGCCTTTTTATTGGTGGATTTCCAAGTCATGCCCAAGTCCTGTATAAAGAACGATCATGTTGTCGTTTTCTAGACACTAATGAATATAAAGAAAAGTCACACTCACACTGTCACAAGTCACAACCAGTACTCGACCTTTTCTGAAGTTAGGTAATGCTAACTGCAACCATGCTTCTTACTCCCCCATTTTCTGATTCGGTGCAGTTATTTAGTGAACCGTATACGATAACGAGCACAAAAAATATATATTCCCTTCGGTCACATAAAGAATATCGTTTTTGGATATTGACACAGTCCCCAAAATACTTTGGCTACTAATTTCTAGTGTAATAAAGTTATAAAATCTAACAAAATTGTACTTTCATGAAAGTTTTTTTTTTTGAGACAAATCTATACAATCCATTTTCATATGTTCAATCCAAATATTGAAAAATATCAATAGTCAGAGTTTAGAAAGTTTAACTGTGTGTATCTCAAAACGACATTCTTTTGTGACTAGATGGAGTATTAAAGCGTAAATATCCTTTTTTTACTAAACAATACTACCTTTTTTAAAATAATTTTTTTAAAAATTACAAAAATAAATAGTCATTTTTTTTTTTACAAAACTAGGCTATTGTCGCTATTTGAAACGGCGAAATTGTCCTATCGTCATTCTAAATTGCGACAGTAGCCTAGAACAGTGCAGAGAGATCCATGTCGCCATTTCAACCGGCAACAGGGACCTCTGCCTGTTTTTTTACTATATATTTCTGACCGCACATTTTGTGGACAAATCATAATGATATTACAAAACATTCAGTACAACGATATCATCTAGTTTTTCGATAAATCAAAATGAGATTACAAAGCATTGAGCACCACATATTTCAATAAGACGAACCTTTCCCGTGGCCGCGACCTCAACGTCCGCCATGTCGATCGCCTCGAGTGGGGCGGTTGGATGAGCTCCCCGCGACATCGTCCGGACTGCCGATGTCTCATTCATCCTGTGGATTTCTCGTAGGACATTTCTTGAAGGTGTGCCTAGACACCCTGCAAATAGAACACTTATTCGTATAACGCCCGACTTCTGCTTCGTCCATATCATTCCTGATACGTCGCACCTGTCACCGGTCAACCTTTCCCTTCAGCCTATCAATGTTCGCGGCCCAGGTAAGTTACTCATAGGTCAGATTGCCAGTGAAATGACCAACCATGTCGTAACCATACAACTCTGCGCTCCAGATTTGCATCACCTCCTCCTTGTGGAAATAATCAAAGAGGTGCTGGCCGGGATGCCGTGCCACCTTCGAACATGCAACCATAACATGTGAGCAGGGCCTATGCAGAAGAAGAGACTTGTTGCAAGTGCGAACGCAACTAGCGCGGCGTAGCATGCACTCGTGGGTGTTCATCTCGCGATTCGTCCCACGACGTCCTTTATCCCTGTATAGTATCTCGAAGTGAAGCTCCCTTGTGCCCATCTTGAATATTCAGTGCATCTCACCCTTCTTGCTCTTCTTCTCCATGCACTTGGTGATCATGGTGGAGTACAATACTTTGTCATTTGCCATGACGAGCGACGTGTTATTGTTTCTGTCAACAAAGTAAATTATGGTACTGCAGAGAATTGCCTCTATAATACCAACCAAAGGAAGCCACCTGACATCGTACATGACCTCATTGTACACCTCAGCTAGATTGGTTGCCATGACACCATATCGAGCACTACCTCTGTCATGTAGCAGCGACCACTTCTCCTTAAGCTCGTGCTCAATCCAGTCCGAGAAGCATTTGACCTGCGCCTCCGTCTTTCTCGCCACACTAGGACCATCTGTGGGTAGCTATGGTAATGCTTCGGGGGGCCTGGTCAGCGCTTGTAGCAGCCTTTTTTGTCACCTCCCTTTTGTGCGTATGGGTCCACTCATTCAGAATCTTTCAGAGTGCGTCAAACTTTCGCTACTGGTTTTGGTTGCACAACCGCTAGAACAGGTTCACCGAGTTCTTGTTGCGAAATTGCTTATTCTTGTAACATCCCAAAGTTCTGTTACCAAAATAAAAATAAATAAAATTATTATTTTATTGGATTTTCTGAAATTTGAAAGAGTTTCATTACTTTATTTGAATTTCTGAAGTTTTAAAAGTCAAAAGAAAAATTCATTTTAAATTCTTGAAGTTTTATTTGGTTTGATCTGAAAAATAAAAATTTAATTAATTTCTAGAATTTTTTGGAATTTTAAAAGCTTTTTCCTAAATATTTTAAAGCCAAAATAATTTATTTGCAAAAACTATTACCAATTATAAGTTGGAACTATTTTATTTAAGTCCAAAATAACTGTAGGAATTTTTGTGAATTTGTCTAGATTTTTTTTATTTTATTTGCTATTTTCTAAAAGTCTCTTTTTGATTTTTTGTAATATCTTGCAATTAAAAATGAATTGCTGTCCGCAAATAAAAACCAAATTTAGGTTAAAAATATTTTATTTAAGCTCAAAATACCCTATTTAACTACTCTGAAAATTCATTGAATTTTTAGACCTATTTTATTATTTTTCAAGTTTAAAAATAATTGTTAGCAATATAAAAATAATTACTATGCAATAATAAAATTGTTATTATTATTATTATTAATATTTTATTTGAGTTAAGAATGTTGTATTTAATATCTATGATTTATTTTGGATTTTTTGGAATTAATTTGCTATTTTTCCGGAATTAATTGGTGTCTTTCCGAATTTTGAAAATGAATATTCCCTGGAATATTATGTTTACTACAGTAACTCCGGCGGATGCGTAATTTCCGGCAATAACTCCGGCGAGCAATTCTCGCCAAACCGTTACTCCTTTGCCTCTATAAATTGAACCGTAGTCTTTCCACCTCATTCCCCACATCCCTCTCGCTCAGATTTGCCAAAATCCTCCCGGAGCCCCCTCTCGTAGCCTTTCTTCTCCAACTCCGGCGACAACTCCAGCGAGCATGATCTCCTCATCCGCAGTTCCGTTGTTCACCAAATTTTACCGGTGAGTTCCTCTCGAGATTCTCTACATTTCTATTCAAGCTGAATTTTGATTATCCTATTGGTTCACCGCGGCAACAAAAGTACCGACGGTCTTCTTCTCTATTTTCGTCGACAACTCCGGCGAGCCCGATCTCCTCATCCGTTGCTCCGTTGTGCACCAAATTTGACCGGTGAGTTCCTATTGAGATTCTCCATATTTCTATTTAAGTGAAATTTTGATTTACTTAATTTTTCACCACCGGCCACATCTTCTTCCCTAAGTCCGATGAGAACTTCGTCGAGCCTGGTCTCTTCATCCTTTGGTTAATTACTCGAACCCTTTTATCTACATGTTCCTTTTAATATTATCTACATTTCTATTCAAACAAAATTTTGAATTTCGCAATAATTCGTCACTGCCATGTCACGACCACCTCACCACCCCAAGCCCACGTGGCAGCCCACGTGTGCGCTTGCGTGGCTGACACTATTCCTTGGGCCGGTCCACCGTGGACCAAACCCATTTTCGTGGACCCAGGCCCACATGTTATTGACTCCAACCATTTTTCTTTACAAATAAATTCGACCGAAAATTCATTTTCTCACTTGCACACATCATGCTAACACAATAAAGAGATTTTTCTTCAGAAAAATAATTCCTTAAATTCTGATATTCGGAATTTCATCTTTTCATGTGATAATCAACCTTCCAGATGTTCGTTCTCATTCATACAAACTCCGATTCCGTCGATTCAACTTCCTAAATTAATATGAAGTCAATACCTTCCTCCTAGTATTTATTTAATATTTATTTGGTTTTTATTTGGATTTCATTCGAATGTTATTTGAATTTGGATCGTTTACGCGTATAGATTTCGACGACTTCGGACGATCGGATTTCGATGCCGTTTAAGAACAACGAGTAATCAAGCAAGGCAAGTTATACCCTTGATCATATCGATCCTATTATTTCAAATTATTTAAATTTTGTTTTAAATTATTACTGCATGCTTATTTATATTCAGTATTTTAAATCTCTGTTTTAAATTTATAGTTATGCCTAAAATCCTTTGTATGGCCAATTTTGGTAATTGAAGCGAGCATATTGTCACCCTAGATAAAACCTACTTGATACAATAGTATGGACTAGGATCATTTGGAAAATATTGTGCTTAGCCATGCTTATAGACCAAACATGTTTTATTTGGGGAATTTCAGCCAAAAATCAACTATTGTTTAAAATGTACCCTCGGCATTGGTGTGTCATGGGAGTTTTATAAATGACTTTGAAAAAAATAAAATAAAATGATGGTTTGGACTTGGACGAAGTGGTTGTTTGGTGGGTGCAGATTTATGCACGGGCTCAACTGGGTAGGTTGAGGCCCAGGGTTTTGTTGGTTGTCGCCCAGGTCAGTTAAGGACCGGTCTTCGAGTGCATGATGCTACGCCTTACCGTACTACCACATGTCCTGTATGGGCAGGACCTGGCCGATTAATTTGCAAAGTTCCATCATGGTCGTCCCTATTGTTGCAATGGATAGTCTTTCATGACCTTTGTTAGTCCCACCTGACGCAAGAGGGGGCCTGAACCCTGCGGACGGGTAGTCCAAAGGGGGTAAAACCTTAGCGAGGGAGGATTGTGGTGGAATTACGCGTTGTAAAAGCCTTGTGATAATCACTTAGTCACACACCTACGGAAGTGTGTGAGCGGACAATACAAGTTGATTATCTCTTGTGGGTAAAGTTGTACCACCTCTACAGAGCGTAAAACTATTCGAATAGCCGTGTCCACGGTTATAGACATGCTAGCAGAACTACTCAAAGTTAGACTCTGGTTTTGTTTGAAAAAGACTTCTTCAAAACTGGTTTATCCAGATGGGGAATTGGGCAAGAAGCCTTGTGATAGGAGGGTATCCTTCACCATTCATGTGTGAATGTTATCTGACTATAAAACTGAGAATTTGCAAAATGATTTGTAGTTATAAAATAAGTGCTTTGGAACTTAGTACAAGTATTTAAAGAAAATATTGATTTATGCAAATCAACCCATAAGCCATCCTTGTTACATCTATATATGCATGTCATTCTGTTACTTGACGGGTATAACTTGCGAGCACGATAGTTGTGCTCATACTTGCTTTATGCAAACAAAATTTCAGAGGAGAAGGACTTCGCTACCAGTGTGGATCTCGACGACTAGGCCGCTACCCCAGTCGATTGCCTGTGGCAGACTGCTGGACCCTACTACTTATTCGTCTTCCGCTGTGTTCTTTATTGTTGGCTTGTAAGCCTCTTTGTAACAAACTCTGTTGATTATTAATAAAGTTGTGATATGAATTTGTTACCATATTTGTTTACTGTGTGAACTAGCTACTGATCATGGGACTAGTTCAGAAATGCACAGAGGATTTGGGATCTTAATCCTAGGTCCTGACATAGAAGTTTGCATCCAAGTGCCTCATGCACCGCCTGCTATGCAGATCCACCCATGGAAGTGGTTCGTTCTCTTCTTGTTGTAGCTGAGTTATTGTAATTAACGGGTCTGTATGCCGATCATGTATGATGCATACGTTAGGACGGTCTTGTACAGTAGAAATCCCCAAATTCCTCAGGAACCACAACCAACTAGCCGTGTTCTCGTTTTCAACGAATGCGAATGCCATGGGAAAAACTTGATTATTTTCGTTTGTCGTTATTGTAGCCAGTATCTGACTCTTGTACTTTTTAGTTAGGAATATTCCATCCACATATAAGATTGGACGGTAGTGCTAGAATGCATTGGACCAAAGCCAAAGGATGCTCCCTTCAATACCCTCTTATTGCCCCAGTCCGGATGCGTGGAATCTTCAATGGCGACATGAGTACCAGGATTCCTGTCTTGTATGACCCGGAGTTGGTCGAGCAGGTTGTGGTAGGAGTCCTCAAACGTACCGAACCTTGATTCCAATGCCTTCTATTTTTTCCTCCACGCCTTAGCATAACTGATTGTGTCCTAGAATCTTGCCCCAATCACCTGAATGATGGATCGTAGCTAAAAATTTAAATTATCCATAGTCTCACCGTACATATTATTCGCGATGAAGCTTGATAACAGGTTTTTATGGGACTACATAGACTCAGCGATGGCATGTGTGTGAGGAACCACTATAGAACATTTCTAGTAGGTGCCCTACTTAGGCTGACATATGTACACTCGCCAAGGGCATCCCTCTATGTCGCACTTTACGTCGTAGCATCTTGAGTTAGACTTGATGACTGTGAATATACGACGCACCGATAAGGCTCATCATTTGATCGCCTCCTGCATGGCCTCCTTACATTTGTACATAGTTCCTTGCATGACCTCGCTCTGGTTGTACTCCTACAACATACGGGAGCCTTCGTTAACGACGAGGTTGTTGAACTGGTATGTGTTTCATTCGGATGGAACCACCTGCTGTTCCACAACATCCTCGTCATCGGATTCTTCATCTTCTGACAATACCATGTAGTCCTGGTCTTCGAGATCCATCTTTTGGATTATGGCTTCTAGCTTCTCACCCTTATCAGTAAGCCCACTAGCTTTCCTTACTGAAGGAGCTCTTTCTACACGGTCTTCATCGACAGAATCAGCAACTCCCAGACCTTCGGCTATTGTGTGCGCGACGCTGTGGCTGGAGTCCCTAACTTCTTCTTTTGCATCACCCCTTCTTATGTAGCCGCCAATGCAGGAGTGAGCTTGAGTACATATGCTTGGGCCAGAAGGACCAAATCCCACCATTCCTCCCTCGCTTTGCGTACATATAACTGCTATGACCTTATTTTGTTGAGCTGTACTAACTCCCAATATGTGTCATATGGTACTCGGTTGGCAAGGCAACTAAATCTCAAATCGTACATAACATGGTCCAAATTAAATGTGTGGAACAACCATCGCATCACAGCGCCCCATGTACGCTGCTCTGCTCTTGTTAGGGTTACGATCGCCGATTGAAAATAACGCAAATCAATCCCTTCGGGACCCTCAAGAATAGTCCCCTGACCGTAGTAAATTTTAAAATTGGCGGCGCCCGACATATTTGACGTACTACACCGTAAACAAGATTTTCACAATTAACCACATATATAAAACTAAACTACCTATTGAAAAGGATTATATACAACATACTACACTACGTAATCGTACATCTAAAACTATGTAATCCATTCGATTAAAAAAAATACTTAAAAGGTGGACAACTGAACGGACAACGCTTTACTAGCTTCTCTCCTCCTCTCTGCTCCTCACCCTTTCCTTTCCTTCCCTCCCCTCTCTCTCTCTCTCTTTTGAATAAAACTGAGCTATGCCTAAATTTTGGGGTCTTTTATAGGGTAGATTGTGCCGCCATTTGGAATGGCGACAGAGACTTGCGGGATTCCTGTCGCTATTTGAAATGACAATTTTTCTAAATTTTAATATTAAAAAATTTAGGGACTTGCGGTATCCCTGTCGCCATTTGAAATGACGATTTCCTTAAATTTTAATATTAAAAAAATTAGAGACTTGCGTGATCCCTATCGTCTTTTGAAATAACGATTGTCCTAAATTTTAATATTAAAAAATTTTAACTGGGGGATCACTGTCGCCAGTTGAAATGGTGATATAGCCCTATCGCCACTTGATGATAGGACTATGTCATCATTTCAACTGGCGACAGGGACCTCTCTTCACTGTTCTAGGCTACTGTCGTCATTCCCTAGGCTACTATCACTATTTGGAATGATAACAAGACAATTTCGCCATTTCAAATAATGATAGTATCCTAGTTTTGTAAAAAAAGCGACTATTTATTTTTGTAAATTTCTTTTAAAACAATATTATTTTTAAAAAATTCGATCACAACATGTTTTCATCAACTTTTTTCAGGGTTACATTCAATGGGGAGGTGAGGAGAACAAGGAGAAGGTAGCAGGGCTGGAGCATGATTTGAGGGGCAGAGGGCTTTGCTTGGTCCCTCTTTCGTGGACCCCGCAAGTTTACCAGGATCTGCCAGACCACTGGACGCCAGCGTGCAGGAGCTTCTTGTACTGATGAGCTCGACGACTGCATGGTTTCTTTGATTGGCCTGCAACTGTGTCTGCGACAGATTCGTTAGTTTTTTTTTTTTTTATAGAAAGCTGATTAATTTGCTTGCTTTCTCCTTGTGTTTACTCACTATGTTTTGTTTTGCTTCCCGTGCTATATACGCTGGTCAAACAAATTCCGGGACCTTGATCTTGGCTTTCAGAAAGGGAGCTGCTAGCCCACGCTATAACAGTTTCATGTAGTTTCGTAAAGTTTCAGTCGCCTAAGAGATCCAGATTTTGAGTTTGAAGTTTCGACTATGTTTTAATTCGTTTCAGATTTCTATAAGTTTCCAAAAGATTCTAACAAAGTTTTAAGCCCAAGTTTCAACAAATTTTAGACAAAAGAGTTTCAAGAAGTTTCAAGAAGTCTCGTGAAAAATATTTTAAAAGTTTCAAGTTTCATGTGAGGACCCCGGTTTATTCGGCTTGTACTGTTTAACCATCCATTTGGTCCCAACAGTACAAATCAAATAAACCAAGCCTCGAGATATGTATACTTCCCAGAATTGCAGTATACACACCCCGTTACAAAAATCATGCATCAATTCCATTCATACACATAGAGCCGAAGCAAAAGCAACAACTGAAAGACATAGATAATATAAAGAGAGTTATTACAAAAGAGAGGCCGACCGACCAAATAACACATAAGCAACTAAATTAGACAGCGGAAGCAAAATGGCCATAAGATGGCGATAAACAAAAGCCAATCGGTGTGCCTTTACCCACAAGGCAACCAACCGGACCGCCAAGCTAATCGTCCCAGACGGCGCCGCAACACAACTCACAAAAGTGAGGCCCTTGGGGCTCACCTTCTTCCTCTGCAACAATTAATATTAAGCAAGCGGATGAGTACAAAAATTGTTTTTGTACTGCAAGACTGACGTGTGAGATAACGAACTATAATTAACTACATGCAAGCTTTATTTAAGTGGATGAGGCTCGACTTATTTTCAGCATAAAGCAAGTTTTCATTTGCAATAAGGTAATAGATTCAAAGCAAGTTTGCAATTAACTTTTATTGTTCAAATAAAAGAGAGACAATTATAACAATAGATAGATGACAACACCAACCTAGAAGTGACTAACCCATAGTCACCACAACAATAGCATGAAGCACCCTTCATACCACCCATGTCAAGTTTAAGTTTTTAAAAGGTTGTAGTCTAGTTCTTGCACGACCTTACCAAGCATGTCCATAACCTAGGGCGAGGCTATTCGAATAGTTTTAACCTGCAGGGTGTACCAATGTACCCACACGATAGACCGCCTTTCCACCACCACGGTTAGCACACTTCCTTTGGTATGCGGCATGGCTAAGTCTAACAAGACGCTTTCCAATGGATGATGCTAATTAAGAGCCGCAACCCACGGAGAAGGACACATTAGCCACCCTAACCGGTGCGCTAATGCTCCTCCAAACACCACACACAAGAACACACCCACCAACCAGCTCATAATTAACACCCCCCAAAGTACTTAGTCAAGAGAGGTTCCATATCCCCCTCGTGTGGTTAGCACGCAATAAGCGCTTGGCTTAGTGACACAAGTAACTCGGTCCTTGGGGACTTAGGCACCATTCCAACACACCCAACAGATCACATCAACATACCATTGTGCCCAAGTCAAGATATAGTTTTGTTTTCAGTTTTTGATTTGTAAATCAATAAAACACAAGGGTTGGACATAATGGAGTAGTATAGTATTTGTGTGATCAAGATCATCGACTACGTCGATGATCGCCCAATACTACCGATAACTAGGCATGGCTAAGCAATATCCATTCGTAATCTACTAAGTGATAAGAGTTCATCCATCGAACTCTAACCACAGCAAATAACCTAGGCTCAGGTAGTAGAGGATAACTATTTACCTACAGATTATGCAACTAGAGGTCTAACTAATCAGTTTAATCAATAAAATAGCAATGCATACATAGAAGTTAAACAAAATATTAGACTTTAAAAGTAATGGGATCAATGGGAAATGATCAAACTGCTTGCCTGCTTGCTGTTGCTCAAATTGTTGCGGAGGGTCGTTCTCGGGGTTACCGCAAATATCGAATCCTAAGCGAAAGAGCGAAAACAACCAATAAGACGAGCAATCACTTAAACAAAAGAGCAAGCAAAAATTATCCAAATGCGACGAAATTTATACACAAGGTAAAATACTAATATACCTAGTCATAGAAACTGGAAAAACTTAATTTGGATTTGTGGTGCAAAAGATATTCCCTAAAAACCTATTTTCGGCCATAATTAGCACTGTAGCAAAAATATTTTCTAGAAAGATTTTGGAGCTGAAATTTTTAGGGTGGCTACCTACTGGTGTGGTGATAACCCATATAAAATTTCAGGTCATTTGGAGTTATATTGAAAAAGTTATGATTTGTCTAAATTGTTTAGGGTATTAAACTAAATTATGATCCTTATGACTTCTAAAAACAGTAAAATTTGTGAAACCAATTTTCCTAGCAAATACACTATCAGTGGAAGCTAATCCAATTGGATTCATACAAAAATGATCTATAGATTAAAAGATATGTGTTTTACAAGTTTGCTAAAAGTTCTGAAAAACAGTATTGAGTTCACTTGTTTACTATTTTTGAAAAAGGTTTTCCAGGTTGGATCATGGTCTACAATTATTTTTCTAATTAAGTTCAAGGTATAAGGAAGCTAACAAAATTGGAATCATCTAATTTGGATCTATAGTTACAGAGATACAAAAATGACAAGACCCTAAAGTGATACTGATTTCTGGACTTAGCATTCTCGGGGGTTTTCCTAACCCACGGGGACGTGGACGAGTGAGAGCCGTCGATCTCAGATCGGACGTCCCCGATTGAATTCGAGCGACACAGGCACTGAGCGCGCAGAAGAGGGCGGCGACGTGGAGAGCTGAGGGCCGTAGATCCCTAGATCGGACGACCAGTAATGAGCCACGTCGCCCCCGACCTGGAGCTCCGCCCGACAACAGAGGAGTTTCCGGCCGCGAGCTTGCTCGGCTTGTCGCCGGCGAGATTCGCCATGGCGACGCCGGCCAAGGGCCAAAATGGGATCCTAGCACTATTGCGCACCTGATAGCACCAGCGGCGAGGCCAATGGTGACCTGACGCGGCGCGCGCGAGCGGAGGAGTGCTACACGGAAAACGAAACGATGACAAGGCTAAGCTACGCGCAAATGGACGGTGCAAAAGCTATGACGGGTCCTATGGACTTAACGCGACCAACCGAGCCCAAATCGTAGCGGCGGCGGCCGAGCTAACGGCGGCGGCGGCGCGACAAACAGGAACCATGACCACGGTGCAAAGCAAAAGCTAAGCGGGGATAGCCGAAGCTCACCAGGGTTCATCAAGATGATGACGGGTTGGGGTGGACGGAGGATGATCGAGCAGCCGCGAAGTCCAGCGGCAATGCGAGGAGCTTCACCGTGGAGGTCACCACAGGCCAAACTAGCAACACGGGTGGTACCATGAGCTTCGCAATACCACGAGAAGCTCCAGGAGGCGGTATTTGGAAATGGGGTCTTCACCAGACCGAGAAGAAAAGGGGGCACAAGGCGTCGCGAGCTCCAAAACTCCATCCCATTGCCTCTGTAGAGGAAACCCAAAATAGGATGAGGGTTAAGCACCACAGAGGTAAAAGGAAGGAGCAGGAGGAAGAATCGAGGCGAGGGAGCCACTGGAGCACCGTCGGCGACAGGAGCTCCAAGCTCGGCAATGGCGGAGATGGGCGCTGGGTGGTATGGGCTCGCTCAAGCTCAGAGGGTGCAAGAGAGAGCTGCGGGGAGAGGAAAGGAAGCCAACGGAGGTGACCAGGGGGCTTAAGTAGGCCTGAGGAGCACGAGAGCACCGTTGCTCCGCCTCGGGTTCCCGCTGCCGCTGCGGTCGCCGTGAGCGACGGGAGCAGTTGAGACGACGACTAAACGGGGCGGTGGAGTGACGGGCATTTAATGCGCTGCAGAGACCCGTTGTGAGGTCGCCGGATGGGACAAGGCACTGCGCACCCACGCTCGGCTCCGCCATGGCGCAGCGCCGCGCGAGCGAGAGGAAGGCGACGACGGACAGCCGTCCGATTTGCATCCAAGGGCTAGCGTGCGATCGCGTTGAAACGGCATCGGACAAACGTCGACCGCCCGATTGAAATCCAACGGCTGAGAATCATAGGGCAACCGGAGTTGTCCGAATGCTTAAACGAATGAGAGCCGTCCGATGGAGATCTAACGGCTGATGACGCGCGCGCTCGCTCGACCGCGCCGGGTGCAGTTAGTTGGCTCGGTCGAGTCAAGTGACTCGAGCCCGAGCCCGACTTCGCACCCAGAGAACAGTGCAAACCAGTTAGGTTTTGATTTTTGAACTGAAACTTTGAGGATTTAATTGAGGCATCAAATCAACTCCAAAATTTCTGAAATTTTAACTGGAGCTTCCTGACTTAAGGATTAACCTCCCATAAAATTTTCAGAGATTTTTGTGCACTAAGATTTTCTCAAGAAATTCGAGAAGGTTATTTCAGAGGTTTGACCAAGGTTTGACTTGCCTCTAAAATATTTCAAATAATTTCCAAAAATTATGAAATAATTCAGAGGTGTTACAAGGCAACCTTAGAACCCAGGAAAATTATTTCCAAGGGTTTGACACAAGATTTCACCCAGAAGGTTTTGACTTGAGATAAATGAGGATTTTGAATTTGAATTTCCCAAAATTCCTTTACAAGAACTTCAGAAAAGCTTAAAGGCATTAGGATGCAGGAAAAGTTTTAATTTACCCTCAATTTATTACATTTGAAACACAAGCCAAAATTTGGGATGTTACATTTCAGTGGGTTTCGCATATTTATAGAAGTTTCCAGAATATTCAAAGAAAGTTTTGAGCCCAAGTTTCAACAAATTTCTGATTTTGGAACTCAACTTTCAAACAAAAAGAGTTTTAAGAAGTTTCAGCAAGTTTCACCAAGTTTCAGATTTTGGAACTCAAGTTTGAACAAGTTTCAAGAAATTTCATCAAGTTTTAATATGTTTTATGAAGTTTCAACAAGTTTCAGATTTTGGAACTCAAGTTTCAACAAGTTTCAGACAAAAAAGTTTCAAGTTTCAATAAGTTTCATAAAAAATCAAATAAGAGCAAAAAAATCATGATGTGCTCACTTGCAGCCGCGCAACCGCTCGCCGAGACGTCGCACCCGTTGGCCTTCCACCTACCACCAAGATCGTTGGCCACGAGAATCAAATCTGGGCATACCCTGACGGCCTTGCTGGCCATGAGCACGAAAGCCGCTTGCCTACTCCACGTCCGACGTCCGTAGCCCTGCTCGGGCGAGGCCATGGCCGCCTCGCTCATCGTGCACCGTCGCGCTCAGGGCAACCCATGACTGCCACACTAGTCACCCAACAGTCGTACTTGCCCTAACCATCCATTCATCGCAACGCTTGGGAAGCCCGTGCTCACCACCCCTCAGCCCGTGGATGCGCTCCGTAGCTGCTGCCGCTAGGCTAACACCACTTGCTGCCCTGCTATCGTGCAAGTTCTACAGCAGCACACCCCCGCTCACTTTTCATAGCAGCTAACCTCTCACCATAGCTCCCTGCAGCTGCAAGGTGGTCTAAAATTATCAGATCCACCAGTGATGGTGGTGAATCAGTCAACATTGGAGGTGAGATATGTTGTGGAGAGAGAGAGAGAGAGAGAGCAAAACAGAGCATAGGTGGGTGAAATCTCCCAAGAAGAAAGAGAGAGAGAGAGGTGGATGCGTGTGTGGGAAGGGACTCGAAGGAGAGACAATGAATTGATCAAAGGTGTCTAGTGGATAAGGACAAAAGAAGCAGTGATCTACAACTTCCAATGCTTCGAATCAGACGATTATTTTCTATAGTATTGGTTTTGAAAGAAACGTCGCATCGTTTCATAGTATTTCTCTTTCAGAAAACAAGTAGCCGAGGCCGGCAAGTTGACAGTGCATGCCTAGTACTCTGTCAAAATGTAGTACAACACTGGAAGATGTCAATAGCATTTTCCCCTATCCTTTTGACTTTTGATGGCTCTGTGAAGGCACTGCTGGGAGCTGGCAAATCACAATTGTACAACTAGCATGGTCAAATGCAAGACAGACTTGCTTTTAAAAAAATTGCAATACAGACTTGCTTTTTTAAAAAATTGCAACACAGACTAAATCTCCCAGCCATGTAGGCCTCGTTACACGAAACGAACGGACCCGACCTCTAGCTTACACATCTTCGCCCGAACGTGTCAGGCAGCGGCGCTTCCCTTGTCCCGGACAAGGGGCGAGCTGGGCCGGCCGCTGGCGTGCGGCCCTGCGGGCGGGCGTCCGAGCGTGAGCGCCTGCCGCGGAATGGATGTATGATGGGTGCGGCGCGGAAGGCACAAAGTCGGTCAAACGCACCGGGCGTTGCTGCCACGATGCCCAACACGCTGCACGCACGATAGATAGGCAGGCCGTGTCCCATCTTCTGCGCCGAAAAAGGGAGCGCCGCGCTGAGAAGGGCACGTACGCGGGACACCAGCAGCCGGACATGAAGCAGGGCGCGCCTGTTGGCCCGTGAAGCTGAGGCCGCCGCTGCCCTAGTAGTAGTAGCTAGCACCGCGCCAGGAACTCGAGGCCTTGCACCTGTTACTCTCGACTTCTCTCACTCCGGCCCGACTACCACTGCCGCCATAGAGCCAACCAACGCCGTTGGGTGGCGGATCCGTGCTCGAGGTCCACGCTGAGCCTCCATCTCCCTTCCTCCCTCTCCCTTGGCTTTGGCCCAAGCGTTGTGCCGCGCCGCCGTCAGATCTGGCTGTCTCGAGGTGTGTTGCCGCCGGATCCTTGCATCGCGCTGCCACAGCCCGTCGTTAGATCCGGAGCCGGAGGTGAAGCACCGCGTTGTTGCCCACGCCAGATCAGGAGCCGGAGGTGAATGAGGAGAGGGAGGGCGACGCCGAAGTTGAAAGAGGAGATGAAGGGACAACGACGAAGGTGAAGGAGAAGGGGAGGGCCATTTGCCTCCGTCGGCTCACCGGCTGCCCTCCCCAGTCGGACACGGGAGAGGGATCAAGGAGGAAAGGAGAAGTGTGTTGCTGAATGAGTCGGAGTGATGTGCTTTCGTGTGTTCGTTCCATTTGGCTTCAGGATAGGAGCCCCTTGATACGTATGGACGGTGAATCGTATTTCTCGTAAAGAAAAAAAAACCATAATCCAAAAGTGACTGTCAAATTCGAGTTAGTGTAACACCACCACCAGAGCTTCGAAGGGGAAAGGAAAAACGACGGATAGGATAAGTAGCGACGTGGACTCCAAGTTTTACTATGGGCCAAGTTCCATGCATCTACATGTACATGGGCTGTTGGCCCGTAGAACACTCGTTACCTGTTCTAATCGGGCAATGCTAGGACGAAGGTCGAAAGTGTGTTCAAGCACGTGAGCGCGTCTATACATCCGTTCAGCCACCGTGACGTATGTAGGAGTTTGCATTGCACGGTTACACCCGTTTCGTACTCCGGATAGTATGTACTCTCACTTTTAATATATCACTTAAACGAATATATTATACTTCTTTATCACTTTCAGTATACTTGAATACCAATTATAAGATACTTCAATGTGACTTAATCAGAAAATTTTTATTGAAGCCCTTTATTTTTGCTATGTACTCTTTTTCATACATAAAAGAAGTATGTACACGGATTTTGGTATAAAAGTGGATTTTTATGAAATTTTTTATAGAATTCACTTTATGTTATCTTATAATTATTATTGGAGTATACTTAAATTGATAAAGAGATATCATCATAAAATTTAAGTGGTATATAAGAGGCGGGAGTACGTACTCCAGAAGTACTATACCATTTTCCGATTATATATTATATATATATAAAACGCATCGGAGGTACACGTTTGTCAGAGGTAAAAAAACTTCTTGCTAACACCGGAGTTCGTAAGCAGAGTACCGAGGGTTCTAATGAAGCAACTAAATGTCTCCCTTAATACTGACTAGTACTATTTATATGTATCCTTGGATCTCAAAATCCCAACACAAGGAATTACTGACAGCTTCAAAAGGGACTTGGAGCCCAGGAATTGCACAGGACCACACACACGCACACCGCAGTCCGCACATCCCATACCCACTGTACTCTCGATTGGGCACATTTCTTCTAGCATTTTGTGAGCAGTGCTCAACAATACTCCTGTACCTAATCCAGCGATTAATATGAATAGTATTTTGTGAGTAGTAATCAAGTCAAGGATATTTTTCTAATCCAGCGATCGAACACTTCTGTACCTAACTTCGACAGTAGGGTGAGACCTGCAATTTGCAATATAACGAGGCAATAATAAATTACGAGATCTCCCCACATGGTGAACTAAATAACAAGATAAAGACAACGATTAATATGAATAGTATTTTGATCGATCGCTCCAAATGCATATACGCTACGTATCAAACTAACCCTTCTTTTATATATATATATATATATATATATATATATATATATATATATATATATATATAATACAACAATATGTTTTTTTTACACAATTGCGGCTTATCAAACTAAACAAATCAACCTGAACATCTTACACTAACTATTTTTTTTGTATGTAGACTCGATCGAACTGTCGTATACGCAGGGGCGAACGGGGGACAGCCAGGCTGCCGCCCTTTACCCACGACGAGTTTATTGTGTACCTTTAGCACTCTAGTTCAACCATGTTCAGGCAGACTACCGTTAGTCAGTAATTGGATATCCGGCAATCACATAAGTAGATGAGCAAGTCATATTAACACTTCCTAAATTTTAATCTTGAGTCCGCCACTGTATATATAAACATATATACAAGCCTTCCACAACGGAAACAACAATGAAACATATTCCTGACCAAACCAATAACCCACCCACGGCAGCTTATCACATGCATTATCATATTGCAAGAAGCTCGAAGACTTAGCAATGTACCTGTCTAGGATTAGCACGGTAGCGCCGGCAGCCAATTGACCTGGCTAGCACACTTACCTCAGCAGTCAGCCGAAATGAGGAAATAACATACGTACGTACGTACTCCTAACCAAACCATGCAAGAATTTCCAGCAGCCTGCTAATTATCACACTGCAAAGAAGCTCAAAGACTTATCGCAGAGTAGCTGCCTAGCTAGCACCGGCAGAAAATTGTTAGCGTCCCACTAAAGCAACATGATCGATCAGAGTCAAGCATGACAGCTTCTTCGTGGAAAACTACCTAAATGGCAGGATAACCGCATGTAACAAGTACATGCATGGACCGGCCATCGGCCATCGCTGCCTACATCCTCAACGTCACTTTCCGGTTGGCTACTGGCGGTTGGCACGAACGCATACACGCATTCGTTTTGTAAGATCGACGCGGGGTCCGATCGAGAAACATTAGTGGGGATTATCCGCCGAGATTTGCCTCGGTTGTGTTTTGTTTGGCTACGCCGTCTTTGGATGCGGACAGTTAGCATTTGCACCCAAGCAGCCGACTACTTGTGTGTTCATTCTCGGGCTCCCATAATTCGATAATCCCGTCATTTAACACGTGATCCGTTCGACAAACGTGAAAACACGACTTCCTTACTGCAGATCCACTTTAAAAAAATCGATCGAAATTCTAAACAGTCAGATGTACCGCTCCACTTCCGCTCACGGGGAGAGCAGGAGCACGTAGCTCAGCTAGCACAAGTTTGGGGAAGTAACCAAGCTGGAAGTCGGCCGGCCGTAGCCCACAAAGCACTGAAGCAGTCCAGTCCAGTGTACTCGGCCGGCAGCATCCCAACTCGACTCAGCACGTGGTGCGGCCACGCCGGCGGGGCCCTTCACGGCGATCTACAGCTACAAACGGTCCATGCACCAAGGCACACTGCCCCCGGGTGGTCCACACTACGGGAATCGCCCAACACGCCATGAACCAAGCGTTCCAAAGAAAAGTCGACGAAGTTTCGCCACACCCAGTGAGGTTTGGCCTCTACAAAATGGCAACGCTCACGAACGAGCCCCAAATCCCCATTTCCTGGACACCGAACTCGCCACTGTGCACTCCGGTTGCCCAACAATCTCGAGCGAGAGGGGTCTCGCTAGCTAATTGAATTCCGTATTCGATTCGTTCGATCCTAATTCCCACCATGGGGTTCGACAAGGAGGCGAGCTCGTCGTCCTCCCGGCTCGACGCGACGCCGCTGCTGCCGCAGCACGCCGGCGGCAGCGGCGCGCACCTGTCGTCGCAGCCCAAGACCTTCGCGAACGTCTTCATCGCGGTGGTCGGCTCGGGCGTGCTGGGGCTCCCCTACACCTTCTCCCGCACCGGCTGGGCGGCGGGCTCGCTCCTCCTCCTCGCCGTGGCCGCGCTCACCTTCCACTGCATGATGCTGCTCGTCGCCTGCCGCCGCCGCCTGGCCGACGAGCACCCCAAGATCGCTTCCTTCGGGGACCTGGGCGCCGCCGTGTTCGGCGCCGTGGGGCGCCACACCGTCGACGCCATGCTCGTGCTCAGCCAGGCTAGCTTCTGCGTCGGCTACCTCATCTTCATCTCCAACACCATGGCGCACCTCTACCCCATCGGGGCATCCTCCCCCTCCTCCCTGCTCCTCACGGCCAAGGCGCTCTTCATCTGGGCCATGCTGCCGTTCCAGCTGGGGCTCAACTCCATCAAGACGCTCACGCTCCTCGCGCCGCTCAGCATCTTCGCCGACGTCGTCGATCTCGGCGCCATGGGCGTCGTCCTTGGCCAGGACGTGTCCACGTGGCTCGCAAACAAGCCCCCCGTGTTCGCCTTCGGTGGCCCCGCCGAGATCCTCTACGGCCTCGGTGTCGCCGTCTACGCCTTCGAGGGCATCGGCATGGTCCTGCCGCTGGAGGCAGAGGCCGCGAACAAGCGCAAGTTCGGCGGCGCGCTCGCGCTGTCCATGGCGTTCATCGCCGTCATGTACGGGCTGTTCGGCGCCATGGGCTACCTCGCGTTCGGCGCGGCCACGCGCGACATCATCACCACCAACCTCGGCACCGGGTGGTTGTCGGTCGCCGTGCAGCTCGGCCTGTGCATCAACCTCTTCTTCACCATGCCGGTGATGATGAACCCCGTCTACGAGGTCGCCGAGCGCCTGCTTTGCGGCAAACGCTACGCCTGGTGGCTGCGCTGGCTCCTCGTCGTGGTCGTCGGGCTCATGGCGATGCTCGTGCCCAACTTCGCCGACTTCCTCTCGCTCGTCGGGAGCAGCGTCTGCGTCGTGCTCGGGTTCGTGCTGCCCGCCACGTTCCACCTCAAGGTGTTCGGCGCCGAGATCGGGTGGGCCGGCCTCGTCGGCGACGTGGCTGTCATCGTAATCGGGATCGCGCTCTCGGTATTCGGGACATGGACGTCGCTCGCGCAAATCTTCAGTTATTCCAATGTATAAGCGTCGACAAGAGACATGGATGAATGTCTAGCTACTGCGTTGGGAATGCTCGAGTGTACATTGGAGTAAGCAGAGACACGTTCAATTCAGCTGCAATATTGATTTGGGCATACTTTAATTGCTTGAAAATAATGGACAAATGGCATGCGTGATGAAAGTTGGGTGCTCGGTGAAATCAATATGGTTTTGGTCAGATATAGATTCCCATTGTACAAGCAGCAAATCCATTATGAATATATAGATATGCTAAATGATTCTAGATGTTTTAAGGATTAAGGCACGATGAATTGGCGTATGTACAAGAGTATATTTATGGAGAACTGCTATACATCTTGCGATTTTAGCACTTTGTGATTGGTGAGAGAGAGGGAGAGAGGGTGGGAAGTGAGATTGGGTTAGGGATATAGGGGTGGGGTGATATCTGGAGCATTAGATCTCCATCTGATGGCTCAAAAAGTGACTGATTTTCAAGAAAAAATCAGTCGCATGTTGTATAGACACTCCCATATTTATGTTACTGTGCAGTGAAGGAGCTATAAAATTTATGTTGGAGGTGCACCATTGATGCTAATAAATGGGGGCAAAAAGATGGTTATTGAGCGATTATCGGCTGATCAAATGTTAGCGTCGGGTAAATCATGTATTATGAATATTGTATCCATATGATACTTAACATTTCCATATAATTAGTCGGGCTTCCTTTCCAATTAATTGACTAGTTTACACAATTAGTTGTGAAAATAACTCATTATATGGGTAATAATGATAACAAATACTAATATTGATAAACAAAATCTAAATATATGTGAACATATTATTAAAAATGTATAATCATTCTATAAAATTTTATTAGTATGCCACATGACCTACATGACAATTCTCGTGCCCTACCACTCGAGAAACACATACAATTTTTAGTACATATATACTTAGTAGGCTAGTATTGATAGGACATATTTACGTCACATATGGCTTAAAAAACTAGTTTTGAATCATTGCACTCATCATGATGGTTGTAACAACGCAAACAGATAGAGAATCAGACACTTATTTTTTGAGTTAGAACCTAAAGAAGTTCCTAAGAGCTAAATAAATAAAGTACTTTAGTACCATTTACACAGTGAGAAAAAATGGTAGACTGTCGGAGGACATAAAACACAATTTGCATCTAAACTCTGAATTATCAAATTACAAGGAAGTCCAAATTCAATGGAACCTATAGCTAGTAATGAATGGTATGTACATAATTTTCAAAAAATCTGGGGATGTCCGTTCATACCAGGCACCCTAGCTGACTCCACCCTGTTACTGTGCAAGACACTCTTTTGTTTAAAATTTGGGGTATATTTCAGTCACTGTTGTATCATGCGCAGTTAATCTGCCTAGTTCTTAAGGAAGTCATTGGCAATGCTGTGTTATGGATTCTGAGTTTGTGCAAGATTACCTTTTGTTTGGTTGTGATTTGGAATGTTCTGTAGAGGTTGTCAAGTAGATTATCCAACAAGCTTTGGCTTGATGCATTGAACTAAATAGATCTCGGGAAATGTTGTCATGCACATAGCCCACCCCAGGTGTAAATTGGCCATAAATAAAACCTTTTTCCTTAACCATTGATTCACTTCATAAAGAAAAACCCACTGCTCCTATATATTTTTTCCATTGTTGCCAATCGCAACCTCGTTTTATATGTGTAAAAAAACCAAACTGAATAGATGTTGATTTCAGCTGTTTTGTTTCTCTTTGTTTTCCATGGCTGCTACGTTTCTTCCTCTGTCTCCCTCCAAGCCAAACTGAAACCAAAGAGCAAGTTCTAAGCAGCCTCTCACCTCGTGTTTAGCATCTTCGTCAGGAAGACGAGAGTGACATGTCAAGTAATCATGTGATACGGTTAAATGCCCATCCAATAGAACCAGTCCCGTGAACAAGAGGCCAAGCGAGCGTAAATTGACTGCTGTTTCTATCGTGGAGCTCATTTGGATCGGTATGCGTTACGACTTACCAACCATGCGTAAGGAACCGCCGTGTTCTCGGTGATTCCTTGGTTCATATGTCTCGATCAACAGATCGGCCGGTTTCAGAGTCGCATCTACCTGTTATCACGCGCAACCAATCGCACTGTCCAGCAAAGTTTATTAGAACAGAGCAATATTACGCCCAGCTGAGTCTGTAACTAAATCCTTCTTTCCTTTTTTTCTTTTACTCTTTTTTCCCAGCAGGGCTGAGAGTGCAATCTGAGCTTGTGTGTTATGTACATTCTGTACATTCACGCTGATGCCTTTTCGTAAAATAAAATAAAATTATGCACAGCCATCAACCATCAGTGGTATGTATGGGACGTCAGTTCTGTGATGATTTTACGGAGGTGGGGGCGCTGTTGAGCCCACTGTGAAGGCTGCTGGGCTTGGTGGAGCTATAAAACACGAACGTTAACATTCATGAGTAACAACACGGAAATGGAGAGAGTCTGAAGTCTTGGTCACAAGAAACATACAAAGTGTTCCACGAAATGGGAAGGATGAAGGAGCATGATTATGCAGGACTAGCATCAGTGCTAATAAGTTGCCGAGTTGTTGCCATGCATGGATAGTCCTTATTTATCACTCAAAGATTTGGTGTGATCCAGACTTCAGGTAGGGTTTGGAATTTCCCTGTGTGTTCACGTCCAGGATAGGCCGAGGGGAAAACATCCTCGAGCGTCCGATTTAATATGTCATAAATCCTTACACCGTCCCAGCCGAGATCGCCAGAAAAAGGGCATCTATCAAATGCGAAGTAGATGCGACTTGGTCTTAGCCCAGGGAATTCGCTGGTGGGAAGGCAGGGCGAGTGAATTGTCCCGAGAAACACAGCGGGCTCACGCAATGCTGACACTGCCGCTGATCTCAACGCTACCGTCCTGCGCCGCTCAATGCTAACCTTGGTGACTCGAACCATGACGCGTTCGGGACAATCTCCAGACATCTGCAAAGATTGCCCGGGCCTGAAAGAGGTCGCCCCGAGGTGTCGAGGCTATAGATACCTGACATTCTTTAGGAAAAATAATTCTATGTTACCGGTGCTACGTATAACTATATGACACCATCTTTAGGATATGAAGATGTGACAAATATAAATCTTTATGCATCTCACCTCTAGCTCTTAGGATGCGAAAAAAATATTATGACACCGTTGAAATACATAAAGATTTGTGATTGTTACACATATTAGAGGTGGTGCTATATAGTCATTCATAGTACCATTGTCATATAATGATTTTCTGTAACATAAGGCCATTGTAGCCTCCTTGATAAATAACCACTTCTTTTTTGGGTAATCTTATGGGCCGATCGTCCGATGCGAGCAAAATGCTCGATCCATCCACCATTAGAAACATTGGATGGCTCTTCTAGCATGTGGTGACCATTTTCCCATTCTCACGCATCCCTGACCCCCTTTTCTACCATCTTCTTCAACCAAGCAACAAAATCAGATCTGAGCCCCTCTCTATCTATCTCTCACCTCCTCTGTGCTAATTTCTCTCCCTCAATCCTCTCTCTCCGTAGATGGCCATGACTGGTCGGAGCTCGCGCGCTCCACCCTGCTCCTCTCTCCCTCCCTTTCCTCTCTCACTGAACACGGTTATGACTGAAGCCCCGCGTGAAGGCCTCCCCTCCTGAGGGCGCCATAGCTCATGCTCACAAGCACCGCCATGGGCAACTGAGCTCCATCGCGACCGGGTGCAGCCTCCGCGAGCGCCACAACTGTGTGTAAAGAAGAAGCATGGCCAGGTCGTGAGTCTTGATCCTATTAATACATGACATGTTGCAATAGGTGTTTCGAGATGTTTCCTCTATTTGTTTTGATTGTTGCAACAATTTTGAAATGTTGCATATGAGATTTTGAGATGTTCTATTCTCTTGTTTGAAATGTTTCATTTGGGATTTTGAGATGTTGCGTCCTCTTCTTTGATATATTGCATCCTCCCCACCAGTTCCCGAGCTCGGACGTGGCTTCCACTAGCTCCTGTGGCGCATGTGCTTCACCGTCGGGAGTGACCTCCACGAACGCCACCCGAGCTCCGCCGGGAGTGTGACCTCCTGAGAGTGGTGTTGTGGGTAAACGAGGTATGACGCCGCGGGATTCACTAGAAGAGCAGCTAGCCGGACTCAACCCTTCTAGATCTAGGCTCGTGGCGACGAGGCATCGAGCCGACACCTCCTTGCTCCCACCTCTGTGAACCCAACTACTCGTCGCCATCTGCACATGCTCCTCTAGTAGGTTGTTGCATGTATTTCTTAAATTTATTGCAGCCCTTTTTTTCCATCTGTTGCAGGGTTTATTCTGTCTTGTTGCAGATGGTTTTAGGTTTGTTGCTTCTTTGTTTGCAAAATGTCAATTTTTATCTTTAATTTTGCATCTTTTGTAATGTCCTATTTGGATTTTTCTTGAGTTTTCTTGAGCGTATAATAGAAAGTCTCCATTGTTCTTTCCATCATAAGTACGTTATGGCTACAGTTGAATGCTGTCTCCATTAGCCCTGTCCTGCTCTGGCAAACGCAATCGACATGCCGTAGTCGCAGATGGCCATGGCAGTGTCGCCGCCACGTAGAGATGGAGCGCACGACAGCACCACCTTCCCGTAGAACCGTTCGTCAATGTGATCTGCCACATAATTACCGCCCACGAGGTCTGCCTCACAATAAAAATCGCCCACGGGGCCTCTCTCCCATGAGATCTGTCTCCCGATAATCGTTCCATCCTTGATGAGAACGGTAACTCACAACCTTTCCTCGGTACCCCGTTGGTTCGACGCGCGCGAAACCGGCGGGAGAGGGATCGTGGCCGCGGTGAAGGGTTTTTAGAGCACGAGGTTGTAGAGCTCGCTTACCAGAACCAGCTAGCCGGGGGAGGCTCCGCGGCAGGTCGAGGAGAAGCCCTGCGGGAAGCTGGCCTTGGAGGCGTCAAGGAGGTTGCGGAGCGTGACGCTGGGGCGGTGTAGCATCTCCAGCTTCGACCACAGGCCCCGTTCCGCGCGTGTTTCGGCCGAGGACATGAGCCATGGTGCCCGACGCGTTGCAGGACGCCGAGGAGGAGATCGATCGGGAGGTTGGACCAGTTGGAACTTGCCTGAGGATGTGACATTGCGTGTGTTGTAGCCTCTGTTATGCGCTTACAGCCGCACATACATGATGCACAACCAACGTGTAGGAAACAACGAACGAACTGATCCGCATGACCCGGACTCGTACGTTTGGAAATCGGGATCTCATCGAAGTGTTGGGTACAAATTAGCTAACGGAACCCAGTTCATACAAGTACCTCTCTTTATAAGGAAACAACGATCCAAATCCAAATCCGCTCTCATGTAATTGGAATCGTGACTCTCCAATCTGAGTCATACATGGACAAGTTTTCAAGTTTGCCTATTTGCTTGTGTTATATAACGTGCTCACATGTACCGATATTTACTATGGCAGATGCTTGTATGAAATCCGGCTGGTCGGACTTGCCGAGTGATCTTCTCCTCCTCGTCCTGCAACGACTTGGGCTCCCAGAAACACTTGCTCTCGCCGCCGTCTGCACATCGTGGTGTTCTGCTGCTGCCATCTACGTTATGCAGATACTTCCCAAAATCAGCATATCAATATCGGATACTGTATCCTATATGGATACAACCCTGATACAGCCTGGACATGTATCCCATAAATATCAGTGATTTTTCTGTTTTTTTTTTTAAAAAAAAAAATCCCGATACTTCTCCGATACCTCTCTACCCTAACACATTTTATTCGACTCAGAAACTATGATCGATTTATTTTCAGCGAACAATAATTACCTGATTTCTCTTTGTTCGGAAATGGATTTAATTTTTTTGACTCAATTAAGGATAGTGCTCAACTAGACCCAAAGCAAACAACAAAGCAATTGGCATTAAAATTACTTGGACAACCAACATAATCATCTTCTTGCGCTCAAAGAAACTGAAGTATCTACGGGTTTGATCCACAGTTCAATAAGAAATAGGTTCTATACTTACCTTGTTATCTTAATTTCTTACTCTTTACTAACTGTATGAAATTCGATTGCAATTGAATTGTTGTAGACTAAACCCTAAACGTGCTAAGGATCTAGTATTTGCACACCACAACTTACATCTTTTTTATTTCTACAGTAGTAAGCTGAACCCTGGAGGATTATAATTCATTAATTTCTGCACTTTTTTATTATATACACACGTATCGCTGTATTGGTGCTTTTAAGAAAATAACGCTTGTTTACCCACCAGCAAATTCCACGAACTAAGACCAAATTGCATTTACTTGACAACCCCTTGGTTAACACAAGAATATTTTGATTCTCTGCGGCACGTTTGGAGCCTGGAGGGGTGTAACTGTAAGGATTTATGATCTAGAGAAAGGGACGCTTGAGGATGTTTTCCCCTACTGTGGCTGTGATTTCGCAGGCATTTTCCCATCCGAATTAGTATGGATCGCCCCAAATCATTGTTCTGAGTTTTTGGAATAATATATAGTTCTCTGGAGATTGGGAATGTGACACAACTTTTGTTAAGCAACTAACGGCTCCAGTCCATCTGCAGAGTGCAGACGATATCTTGGTAATTTGCATTTAACTCTGCTTGTTCTTAAAAATTTCATAGGTGTTTAGAGGTAGAAAAGGACTCAAGATAGAAAAAGTAATGGACCAGTTATGCAAATCCAAAAAAAAGAAAGAAAGAAAGAAATGACACGTGACAATGGCCCATGATGAACCATGGAAGCTGGCGCTTGGCACTGATAGCGGCCCCCAGCTAAAGAAGCCCACGGTTTCTCCTTATCCGCCTAAGCATGTCCACGGTACAGGCAGGCGTACCGCAGAGGCCCAGAGGAACAAAAAGATGATTCCTCTTCCTCTCTCTCTGTCGAAAAAAAAAATCTATGAAAATAACGAAAGAGAAGAAGTGGGTTCAAGCCCGTCACGGTCGCGAGTGCAACCACGACCACGCCTCCTCGTCGCGCAATCCGGCGACCTCTCCGACCGCCGCCCATCGTCCTCGGCTCACCAAGGCAAGGTCATCCTCCTCCTCCTCCTCTCTATCTAGAGTAGCTCCTCTCATCCATAGCCATCTCCCTCCCAACCCTCACCCTTCCTCTGGCCCAGGTGACGACTACTCCAAGCTCTCAATGGTTACGTATGCCTCAATCTTTCGTTCAGCTCGTTTAACTTAAAAAGAGGCAAATTTTAAGTCGAAGAATGCGGGTTTGTACTGTACTGTACAAATTTGTTTTCACAAAGATGCAGTTTTTTTTTTCTTCACAACGATGGAAGATGCAATTCCTTTATGAGAGATTGCTTCGTTCGCGTCGTGTTGGATGGAATAGCAATTCGATGAAAGTTTGTTTTGATTTCCCTCTATAACTTCCTTTTTGGGATTGTGCTGACCATTGCGCTCTTGAATTCAGAGGTTACCAGTTTCGGATCCTTAGCCCTCGGCTCAAATTATACTACTATTTTTAATTACTTTGAGAGAGGAGGTTCAAATGTACTGAAAGTTGATAGGTGCACAAGATTTAAAAGCTTGGTAATCATGTATGTTCTGTGCTTGCTTTTGTGCTATGTCATTGAACCCTTCAGACAAGAACAATTTGAGTAATAGACGGATACGTTTTGTTTACATATTGTGCTCTTACGTAACTGGAATCTGTTTAGTAATTGGGATCATGATCATCCTGACGGACTGCTCCAGTCCTGTTCATAGATGGATAGGTTTATTTGTGCTTGTGTTATATAATTTGCTCACTTGCAATACGCTGTAAGCACATAACATGCAATTTTTTTACTATGGCAGATCCTTGTATGAAATACAGCTGGTCGGACTTGCCGATTGATCTTCTCCTCAGCATCCTACATCACCTTGAGCTCCCGGAAATCCTTGCTTTTGCAGCAGTCTGCTCGTCATGGTGCTCTGCTGCAACCGCTGCGGGTGCCCTGCTCATGTCCTGGCCTTTACCTCCTGAGGATAGGGAACAGTTCCGCAAGCATGGAAGGCATGGGCCAGTTTTCCCCAGCACCACTTGTGGAACTGCTGCGGTGCCTCTCACGGTTGGCTGATTCTGTCAGACGAATTCTCCAATCTCGTCATGTGCAGCCCCTTGACCTTGGCGAAGATCCCTCTCCCACCAATCATCGATTTCACATGCGTAGAGGCTGTCTACGGTAGTGAAGGGAGCATTGTGGGTTACCACTTTGGAAGTTATGGTCATCTTCATGATGCAACATATATGGGCAGCTGGTTCTACCAGAAGGTGGTATTATCATGCACTCCATCCCAAGGTGGTGACTGGATTGTCATGATCATCCATCGTGACTCACTGGCTCTCGTTTGCTAGGGCAGGAGAGGGCAGCTGGCGTGTGGCTTCAACTATAAACAGGAGCGAAGATAGTTACACGGATTGTGTCTACCACAACGGTAAGTTCTACACGGTATCAATGAAAGGAATACTTTTTTTCTTCAAGGAAGTGCAAAAAGCTTTGCACATCTTTTCATTAAACAGAAAAAAATACAAGCGAATACAGATAGAAAAAAAGAGAGAAAAAACCCTGAGCACGACCAGAAGCACAACCCTCAGAGAAAAACTATAATAGAAAAAGGCAGAACACGCCGCCACACCCGAGCAAGGACGCTAGCTCGAGGCCACGTCGACTCCACTCAATGACACTACCGGCCTAAGCTACAACGAGGGGGAGGTCAAAGACTTCAAGCCGAGGCCTCCAAGGAGGGAAAACGACGCCGGAGGCGTCACTGTCAATCAATCCGGCAGGAACCAGAATTGAGGTTTTCACCCGGAGAATGCCACAAGAACTCAGGAAGGTTGAGGAACTGAAGCTCCAAAACGACGCTTCCAAGGAGGGCAACGACGCCCGAAGACGTCGTCGTCGCCGGATCCAGCTAAAGCCGGAACAAAGATTTTCACTCGAAACATGGCACCGCACCACCCCCACAAGCTCCCGCCAAAGCCAACCAAAGCCGCCCCGAGACACCAGAACCAGACCTCAGGCACCCTGGGCCAGCCGTGCTGGCCACCTCCATAGACCTCAGTAGCAGGAGCACCGGCGGTCGACGGCTAGGGTCAATTTTTTTTTTCCGATCTAGATCCGGAGCCCGAAGGCCCACAGATCCAGATATGCGACGCTAGCGTGCGCCCTTAGCGAGCCGCACCGACGGCCACACCGCCTTGGTTGCCCGAGGTCGCCTCCTGGTGGCCCCACGGCGCATTCGGCCACTCTGATTGGCCGAAGGCAGCATTAGCCCGACATCTCCGGTGTGGAGCATCGAGGCCCGCTCGCCTCTTGCGAAGACGATGGCCCCAGATGCGGCAACAGCCACTCCCGCTGACTGCCCCAGCAGCCAAGACGAAACGCGACGGGATCCCAGGCCACCGACAGCCGACAAACTCGGTCGTGTGAAGGACGACAACGACGACTGCACGCCAAACTCCTCGGCGTCAGTACCCCCGAGGCCGCAGCCGGATGCTGCAGCGGCGGGAGGCGCGGCAACTAGGGGGCGCTGGCGGCCCGTGGGCTCCAACGGCCATGGGGGCGGCAGATCTAGATCTGCCCTCTAGGGGATGGCGTCGGCGACCCAAGAGCTCCGGCCAAGGGGAGCTCCGCGTCTCCGGAGGACCACCGGAGGCTCGCCGCGACGCCCTGGATGAGACGCCGTCACCTCACCATCCACGGATGGGGGATGGGGCAGACCGCTGCTGGTGCCGTGGCCGGCGGGGGGCGAGGGCTCTCGGGGATGGAGACGTCACCTTCCGAATCGCCCGAGACGAGTGACCATGAAAGGAATACTTGAAATGTGGGATATTGATGGTTCGTATGACCGGAAAAAGGAAGTGATCATCAGCAAGAGGAGAAATGAGAAGGGCCGAATTTTTTACGGATCGCGACAAAATTTTTACTAGGTACCTAGTATCAACACCTTGGGGTGACCTTTTGCAAGTTCGGCCAATTCTTGCACGTGGGCAAAAATGTCCGAAAAGTGTCATGGTAAAAATAGACAAGATTGATGTTGAGGGGCGTCGGATTATAGAATTGAGACCGGGGACAGCCCTATGCTGTGTTTCTTGGCCTAAACCATTCTTCTTGTTTACCCACCAACAAATTCCATGGCCTAAGGCCGAATTGTATTTACTTCACTAACCCCTAAGTTGACGCAAGGAAAATACTTTGATCTTCTTCGGCATGGTTGGCGGGGTGTAAGGATTTATGACTTGGGGAATAGCATGCTTGAGGATGCCTTTCCCTACGATGGAGATGGAGATGGGGATGGGGATGGGGATGGGGAAGGGAAGGGGAAGGGGAAGTACGGATCACCCCAAATAATTGATGGTTGAGGAATCTTATCAGTGGCTATGGCTTCAAAAATTCCTCACTAATGTTTAGTTTTATTGATAGCAGTACACGCTCACATTATTACGCGGCTTTTTCTCTAATGTTGTGATGTAACTCTCTTATGAATTTACGTTTCTCCCCATTCGGACCTTATGACATCTCCCGCTTATTGTTGCATGTGTTGTTGGAAGTTTTTTTTTATTTGTGTTTCCCTTTTTCAGTTGTGATTTGTGAACAGTAACCGAATGGTTAGCCACTTAACCGGAACATCACCGTCCTTGTTTTGATAGTGGAATTGTAGGTTGCAGACGTGATGTATTCTCTGCGTTTACATCTTGTTCTGTGTTCCTTGTTTCTCCCACAGTTACTGAATATCTGTAGTCGTGAATTGCTCATCAGTACTTAATTTTCGTGCAAATATGAATCGGATTCTATAGAATTATGTATACCAATTTGTCTTCGAAAAGGGGAGCTAACCATTGTTAGAATAGGGTGTTGGAATAGAAACTGTTTTGTATTTCTTTATCTGTATATATAATATTCACTCTTTGTACTCCCTATATATATTGCTCATTAGGCCTCTTGAATACACATACAATATTCATAACATGGTATCATAGCGAGGGTTAAAACCCTAGCCTCCAACTGCTTCCGCTGCCCGTTGCCCACGGGAGGAGCAATCTCCGCTCCATGGGGCGGCCACATTAGTTGGAGGCTTTCCTAGTAGAAGCAGCAGCAACATCTTCATCTTCAAGCAACCCTCCTCATAGTCAGATCCGACAACTCGCCATCTTCCCTAGAAGTTGTCGTCGGCGCTTCCGATTCCGAAGGAGGTGTCCTGGCTCCTGGCGTTGACGACAAGTCCCATCTAGAACTCCCGGCGGGGATCGAACTCGCGACCTTTTGCATGCCCCAGCCCCAACTCGGATCCGCGCGGCCCCGAGCTCCGTGCACCGTTCGTACTCCGTCGGAGTGGAGGAAGAAGGTCGAGGGCCCTGGATCTATCTGTCACTGCCTCGATTTCGCGCTTGAGCTCCTCTGCTCGCGCCGCTCGAGCTCTGCTTCATGCGCCGACCGTGCTCTCCCGCTGGGCCTCCCAAGGCGCCCCCACTTTAGATCCGAGTCGTCACTCATCGTCCTCTTGGACTGCCTGAGCGAGCACTTCTCCTCCATCGTCTCCCACGAGATGCCGTCGATGAAGAGCTTGCTCTGGTCCGACTCCATCTCCACTTCTGCTCGGATTCTCTCGTGCTCGCGTGCGGGAGGGATAGATAGAGGGGAGAGGGGAATTGGGGGGCTTCGGGTGGGAGAGATTTTGGCAGATAGAGATTGAGAAAAGAAAGGGGGCGCGTTGGTGGAGAACTGGAGATGGAGAAAAGAAGAAAAAAAATCTGCTGCTCTTTGAGTCGTTTTTTCTTCCGTTGCGTCAATCCAAGTTCGTAACACTCTATCTATGAGTTCGTCATAAGCCATGCGAGTCCACAAATTCATTGTCAGTCATAGAAGGAAATGAATTCTTTGTACATGGTAGCAACCGCCGCTCTTTTCTTCGAGCCGCTGCAGATCGTAAAGGTCGTTATGATGCTGCCACTTCTCTCTTTTTTCGCACTGCGCCTCCGTTGCGTTTCTTGTGCACTGTGTCGCCGTTGTCTTGGGCTTCAATTTGCGTTGCCATGCTTATATCTATTCCTTTTCGGTTTGATTTGACAGTTTTCTCTTTTTTTCTCCGTTTCATCTTCTTCATCGTCGTGTTGCCTCGGTTGACTTTGCTCCCGCTTGTCTCTACCTTCTCAGCCGCTGCACCATGTGCTTTATGGGCTGTCGCACGATCCCGGATGAGAGTAGATCTTTTGATGCTTGATATATTTTTTAAGAGTTGCACACTACGACGACATTATCAAGACTTGGACTATGGATTTTTTTTCATATTTTAGTGTCAACTCTTTCCAAATATAATACTATTGCATATGCCTTGTATTTGAGGGGGGTGTTATTATAGGAGCTCTTTTGTATTTCTATCTGTCTTTTGTATTTCCTTATCTGTATATTACCATAACCATCCTAACAGTCTCCTCCTAATCAGAGTCTTAGTTTATATTCAACTTCACCCATTTTCTCATGCGTTTACCTCTAGTAGTTCATCTTCTCATTTGAAGCATTAAGTCAGCCTTAGTTTAAAATTGTAAAATGAAAACGATCCTGTAACAGTAACACTAAACGATCCTGTGACGTGAATTGTAAATGTACCAACTAGCAAACTTGCTCAGGCTAGCAGGCCGACTTTGTCAGATCCAGTAGAGAACAATTCTTGGCCAGCACAACACAATTTTCCTGAGTACATGCATGTCACTTGTGCAGATAATCCATTGCAGTGCGATTTTCCTACCAATGGAGCATGGCAATCTTACTACCTTACCTCTCGAGTCTTGATACAGGACATGCACGGGCAAATTGAAGGGAAAATAGAGGGAAAAAATGTACGTTCTGAAAGTTATCCGGACCGACCATCCGTGGCCGGTGGCCTGCCCCCGCAGACTCGTTTTCATTAAAATCTGCAGTCAATTTCTTTATTTCTATGCCGGCTTCATAGTATAACCATATCTGCTTGCACTTGCACAGCAATTGGTGAAAATTTGGCGCTTGACAAATTTGGTCCAGGTGGATAAGTGAGGTACTAAATGGTCTTCAGACAATGCCGTATCAGGCTCTCCAAAACTAGAAACTACTGACTTCGTTACGCTTTGCAACAATGGATGGCTGCGTACTGCCTTCCTTTCCTGGCTCGCTCTCTCTTCTCTGCTTCTTTCACCTGATCATGTTTAGTACATTCCATATACTGTCTGTATCCGCTGTCACCCTCACCGATTGGATTGATTCAGCCTGGTAGAAAGCACATAGCTTCACTAGCACGTTAGCCTTTGCGAGCTGACATGAAGGGGCCTCAAGGAAAAAGGCACATCTTACGCCAATCAAACATTTTTCTGTCTGCCGATTACGTCGAGGCGATGCCAAATTGCCAAGTGCCCGCACGCGATTGCGCCATATCGATCGTTTCCACGTTGAACCGGAGCGAATCATTCCGTGTCGGTTGTGGTGGGCTCTGTCCTTCGCCATCTTTTTAAACACCCCCTCTCACTCTCTAAGTCTCAGACTCTGCACTGGACAGACAGCGTACATTGCTAGAGGGAAGGGAGAAGCCAACCAACCTAATCCTTAACCGCCCTCCAAACGCAAACTCCTCCCCCTCCTCTTCCTCTGCCACCTCTCTCCCCCTGACCCTGCCTTCGTCGGTTTCGTTCTTGATTTCCTCGGTCCTTTACAACCTGAGCAAGAGGTTGACAAGAATTCTGCTTCTACTACAGAACACGCCGATCTTGGCCTATCGATTTGTGGATTGCTGTCTTCGTCTTCGTCTTCGTCTTCGTGGTGGATCGGCCATGTTCGTCAAGAAGCTTGTGGAGAAGGCCTCCAAGAAGGTACTGTCTCTCTCATCCGTGCTCTCGGTTTGCCACTTTTCTTTTTTCAGGTTCAGTTCTTGGATGGTACTGTGTAGTGGAGACCATTAGGCTAGAGACAATTTTGCACAGTATGTAGATGAAATTAGAGGGTGGAAATCCTGGGAATGGTTTTTTTTCTTCTTGCTTAGGGGCTGTTCCTCTTAATTTTCTCCTCCCCTTCTGCACCGATTAAATTTGCAAGTATTAATCAGTTTTTTTCACACAGAAAAAACTGCCTATTGAAAATGTCACTTTCTGTTCTTTTTCTTTAAGCTTTTTTTTCCCTTGTGGAAACAAGAAAAGAATGTTGTCTCGTGACTCTCGTAGACGCCGTGCTGTATGGCTAGCTTGACAGGGGTACCATTGTTTTTTTATTTGAATTTCTGTCCAAATTTCAAACACACACAAATGTCAGGGGACGCTTAGGTAATTAAGGCAGCACGCGAAGACCATGTGATCCCATTAATGCCGAAGCAAAGTTATTGTTATTGAATGCATTGTTTATTCGCTGCCGACATGATTATCCTCTGTGGCAAAACCGAAAAAAAGGCCGTAGGAATAGATCGTCGTTACTCCGTGATCTTTGTTAACGGCGATCGAGAAGAGATGGATAAGAATTTAGATTGACAACGTTACATGCATGGATTAGCAAGTATAATATGGAGCTTGAGATAAAAAATACCCTGGCCGGCTCTTCGAGATCAACGAGATTCGCTTATTTTTATGCTCGGTTCAAGCGTACGACGGCTTTGGAGTAGTCGCGGTTGGGCCATTTGTCACGCTGTCAATTCAGCATCTTTGCTTTGCCCTGTAATGGCGTGAATGAATTGGCTACATCATCTATGGCTTTTGCAAATGCTCCTGTCCTGAAAGAATATATAGCATCTTGCTAAGGATAGAGATAATGCGATCATTCAGATTACGGTCAATGGATGATGTGCGATTTGCTTTTTCAAAGAGAGAGAAAAAAAAACCGCAGTAGCTTCATAGCAGAGCAACTGAGCAAAGTACGATGTGGTTAACGAAAAAGAAAGTAAGCAGTAGGTCATGTGCTGACAGTGACCCCGAGAGTAGCATAGGTAAATATGCTTCATATCGAGGTTGGATTTGGGCTACAGTATTAGGTAGTAGTGTATGCACTAGGAGTTTATGGCTAATACCGCACTGTTTACGCACGAAATAGCAATTCTAGATTCCTCTGGAGTTCAAAGCCATAAATGGCACCGTGGACTCGCCGGCGGATGATATGTGTTAAATCCATGCCCCAGGGAAGGGGATAAGTCCTTCTTGTCCACACGATTTAGTTGTAACTCCTAGCCCGGACGCCCTCTATTGTAATTAATTTATTAGTAGTTATCTAGTCATAATTAAATATTTTTAATTATTTAATCGTAATTAATTAGTCATAGTTAGTCCAAATAAATTAGTCATAGTTAATTTGGCGTAAGGATTACTAGTTTTCTTTTTCCAGAAATTTAGTAGTTTTTTTTTATTATGCATGGATTAGGTTAAATTTGTACACAGGGATTACCGAAATGTAGTTATTTTGGGAGGTAGGAAAATGTAGACTAAATAGTGCAGTTTGTTTATTTGATTATGTATAGTAAACAACAGTGAATTGCTTCTAACATATGCATTGAGTTGCTGTGGCTTTAGGCAATATTGTACATGCAAAACTTGCTTGTGTTTTTTGACGACGGTCTCGTACGGGACAGATCGGGTGGGTTGGGCATGTCAAGATACCTAATCAGTGTCTACTTAATAACATGTTGTAATCCTTAACAGTTTGAACTAATAAATTAACATTTCGAAAAAGCCAAAAACTCACATTCCAAATAGGGCGCATGAAATCATGTTATTTCCTTGTATGTCTAACTTTCTATGTATTGTCCTGACTTTCTATGTATTATCACACATACCCAAAAATTATTCACATGAAATCATACGATGTATTATCACATGCACCATAAATTAGTTACACGTTGAAATCAATGCACATGAAATCATGTTGTATTATTAATTTAATCATAATTAAGTATCAATTTAGAATTACTAATTACAATTAATTTATTTGGACTAATACGAGTCTATGACTAAATTAATTATGAATAGTTAATTACAATTAATTAATTATAACAAAGACGTCTGGGCTAGGGGTTACAACTAAATCGTGTGAACGAAGAAAGTCCCCTCCCCTAAGGCATGGATTTGGGAAGTTCCCTTCCCTAAGGTACGAACTTGATACATATCGTCTCTCGGTGAGTTTACAGTGTTATTTTTAGTTTTTATCTCTAAAGAGACTAGATTTATTATTCACGTACAAGCAGTACTATATTAATCAAAAACTCGTAGCACTAACACTACCATGGTTTTTTGATTTTAGCTGACCTGACGCGTGTACAATTGTCCGTTGGCAACGTGATTTTCAGAGTCGATTAGATGACGACATCTGGTCGTTTAGATCGTACGAAGGATAGGTTTGGTAAGCTCGTTTGACGTGACTGGCCATGTGCGTGGCCGGCTGAGTTCCTGGACCAGGAGACCTGTACAATAGTAGTCCACCGCACTTCGCCACACGCATATGGTCTACTAGTAACAATGATCTAGGACTTTTTCTTTCAGCAAGGGGATTGTTTGAGAAGTCTATTTCTGATTGGAGTCACGAGGATAAATCAGGAATCTAAACTAAAATTTTGGCTCATTTATATGGATGAGCAAAGATTTTGTGTGAGGGTTTGGATTTTGGAATGTTCAAGTTTGAGTGGCATTTTGCGACGACTCAGCAGAAGTTTGGTTACTTTTATTCTTGCGAGGGAGTTTGAGTGACTTGCCAGCTCAGATAGGAGATCGTTTCTGAATGGGTTTTAAGACGCGCTGACGCCATAAATAAAACTAATAATTTGGTTTATAGGCAAAAAAAAAATAGAGAGAGAGAATTTGAAGCTCCCGGCGAGGATCGAACTCGCGACCTTTCGCTTACGAAGCGAACGCACTACCACTATGCTACGGAAGCGGTTGTTCTCTGCAGTGTAAATTTGATGTTTTAATCTATTTCGGCGCAGCAACACATCGGCGGCATCAGCGGTCTGCGTGCCGAGGACGTGAGCCCGCGGCTGGCCTTCCACTACGGCGTCTCCGCCGACTCCGCCCTCCTCGCCTACGACCCCACCCTCCACGTCCTCGCCATCGCCACCAGGTGACGAACAGCGGGCCACCGCCTCTCGCTTCCTTCCCTTCCTGAATTTCTGATGGACGCTTTCCCGTTCCACGTTCCACCTCTCCCCACTGTCGCTGATGCGCTTTGCTGCGCTGCGTCCTTGCAGGAATGGGCAAATTAAGCTGTTCGGTCGCGACAACACGCAGGCGCTGCTCCAATCCCCCTCCCCTACCCCCTCCAAGTTCTTGCGGGTACCATTTCTTTCCTGTCTCCAGTCCCATTGCTTTGTGTGTCGAATGCTGCATTGCAAGACTTGGATGTGTCTCAAGCTCAATTCGCCGTTCCTTTTCAGTTTGCCGATGGCCAAGGGGTTCTCCTGAACGTGAACACGCAGAATCAGATAGAGGCAAGCTTGTTCTCAAGCATTTCTTGTTCAATTAAGTAAACGAGGTTTCTTTTCCATGTGTTGTTAATCAGAAAAGCATCATACGCAGGTTTGGGACATCGACACAAAGAAATTGTGTTATCTGCATCCTTTTGAGAAGGAAATAACAGCATTTGCCGTGCTACAGAAGAGCTTCTACATGTAAGTGATATTTATTGAGTGTGTGAACCCGCAAGGGTTTAGTGTGCTTATGAGAATTTTACGTTGCGCAGATATGTAGGAGATAGTTTTGCAAGTGTGTCCTTGTTGAAGCTTGACTTGGGTCAGAGATGTCTACTTGACATGCCGTATTGGATTCCTTTCTCTGAATCTTATGGTAGGTTGTTGCTACAATTTCAACCTTTCTATGTTGCATACTCATCCCCCTTTTGGAGGGAGGTTGCATACTCAACTTTGTCTATCGGTCTCAACCTTTTGTCTTTCAGTTAATTATATTAAAAAATATGGTTACCGCTCAGATATTTGTTGATTTGCCAGAAACGAACTTTACAATACAGATGCTAATAATTTCAATAAGAGCCACCGTAATTAGAAACTAAACATTTCGGACTCAATTTGATTTCTTACTGAAGGTTCCATGGCAAATGTTGGTAATGAGGTAGAAGTTGCATTTGTATCACCACAGCCTTTGGCTGAATATAACAGGTTGGTCTCTTCTCAATATCATGTATACCTCTTCCAAACTAGTTTAACACGAGCAATTGCAGTTTTGAGTGATATAGTATCCCAGTTGACCTTCCAATTCCATACCACTCTATGTAGGCATAGTGAAATTTCTCATTAAGGTACACTCTTCCTCTCAGGGTGCTCATTATCTTCAGAGATGGGGTTATGACTTTGTGGGATATTAAGGCAAGCAAAGTGGTATCTGTATCCGGTAGAAGTATGCAACAACAATCACACCAGGAGGCTAAAAATGTAACATCAGCATGCTGGGCTTGTACCAAGGGAAGCAAAATTGCTATTGGATATGACAGTGGTGATATATATCTTTGGGCTATTCCTGATATTTTAAGTGCACAAAATTCCTCATCAATGGGTAATCAGAATCTACCTCTTCAGAGGGTTAACCTTGGATACAAGCTAGACAAGGTGCCAATAGTCTCTTTGCGATGGGTCGCTAGTGATGGAAAGGCTGGACGTTTGTATATTAGTGGGTTCAGCGATCATGGATACCTATTTCAGGTAGAAACACTGAACTATTCTCACATAGTGGTTTTATATCGTCCCCTCCATAGGTTTCAAATGCCATCTTGTTTTCCTTCTCTGTACTGTTTTCGCTAATGACATTATAGTTATTAGAACTTGCATCATGGTCTAGTGATAACTTTAGCTTATTGCAACTAACTGGAGTAGTAAATTTCATCATATCTGCATGTAAGGAATATCAGTAAAAGAAATTCAAGTAATCAAGAAGATACTAATTCTATTTTGTCATGTGGAGTTCCATACTAGAATGACAACATGCCTTTGTAAGGTTTTGCTTCGTAGTATAACACTTTCCAGGGTTTTAGGAATCGGGAACAAAACCACTTAGACTGGATGGTCTACTGGTTTGGGACTGGCTGGTTTGAAAGTTTGAAATTTGATGGAGATTATTTAAAGTAATGCTTAGCAAAAAGGCCAAAAATAGTTGTTCCTTTTTAGAAATCAGCCAAAATTGTCTGTTTTTTAAAACATTTTGGGAACTATTAATTTCTTTCTACAGAATATTGTGATGGCTTACATGGATAAGGTATCTTGATTGTTTTGTTCAATGAGAACTGCATCTTTTAACCTTCCATTTGGTGTTTTCTAAACACAGGTCCTGATTCTGAATGAAGAGAGTGAATCTCGAATTGTAAAGATGGTTTTACCCCTCACAGAAGCTTGCCAAGGAATGGAGCTTGTTACAGGGCTTAGTGACCCAAATAAGCACAGACAAAGTGCTCTTGTTCTCTTGTTGAAATCTGGTCAGATCTGTTTATACGATGATTCAGAAATTGAGCGCTACCTCCTTCACTCCCAGTCTAGATCGCCACCAACACTTCCAAACCATTCACCTGTGAAGCAACCTTATGGTGATTCAGGCATCAACATTGCAAAGTTTTATACAAGTAGCCCTACTGCACTAGCTTCTTTGGATGAGGCATGTATATATTTGTAAATTATACCCTGCAAACAACTATGAACTCTTTGACCAGAAAGCTTCATCTTTTAACGATGGACAGGATTATTTTTCATCATTGGCCACCAAATATCCATGGTTGCTTTCAATGAAGGATAAAGGTCAGATTTCCACAAGTTTTACCAACATTCATAAGACCAGGAACCTCTATATAACCGGACATCTTGATGGAACCATAAGCTTTTGGGATGCATCATGTCCTCTTTTGCTGCAGATTTTTATGATAAAGCAGCAGGTAGCTTCAAATCACAATTATTTTGCTAAGCATTCTATAATTATGTATTTGCATACGAATTACTGTTTGACTTCATTCTAATCACTACTACTTAATAATTTCGCAGAATGAAGACAATACATCAAGTGGCACCCCTATTACATCATTACAGTTTGATATGTCTTCCAGCATTCTTATATCTGGGGATCGAAATGGAATGGTAAGCTATTCCATGGCCACAAGGTGGCTTCTAGTTTATGTGCTTCATACACTTCCAGTGCAGTAAAACTTCTTTCTTCTTTCCAGGTCCGTGTAATCACATTCAAAAAGGACTCCAGCGATAATATATTCTCCTTTTTACATGGTACTAATTTACTAACATTTTTGCTTAAACTAACAGTTGGTGCTTCTATCTTGATACTATTTAGTTAGTTATTGATTCTGCAAAGAGTTTGCATACAATAACTTCTATGTTGAACTTACCATTTACATTTTTACTCCTCCAGTTAATTTTGTGGAACATGCAAACTAATAGATGGTGGGTATAATGTCATTGTCTTTTCTGAGGGGCAGGTTTTTAGTCCAATATCAGTTTTTTTTTTTTTAAAAAAACTGAGCTTGCGGATTATCTTAGGAGAGCTTGAAACAATCATAATCATTGTTATTTATAGGGTGTCCATATCTCAACCCTTCCAATTAAAGTTACAGAAAAAAAACTGAGCTTGCAGATTATCTTAGGAGAGCTCGAAACAATCATAATCATCGTTATTTATAGGGTGTCCATATCTCAACCCTTCCAATTAAAGTTACAGATTATTATGATTGGGTTATCCAACAAAAAAACATTCTCTGGACTAATTAAAGATAAAGAATAATGTATCAATGATCCTTTTGAGCACTACTATTAGTAGGGAAGAGATAATGTGGTGTTGCTTCTGCATTCTTTTCACCCAAAAAATGTGGAGTTGATAAAGAGTGATGTACCTTTGGTTGATTTTTGTGTCTACAAGTGGAGAGAATTTATAGATGAGACATAAGAAAGGCTCCATGGCTGATTATCAACACTTCTTTATCTTATCATATGGTTGATGTATCGTTCTTGATGATGTCTTTAAATCCAAGATTTTTCAAGTTTCTGTATGCTATTTTTTTTAACACAAACATCTTTTGCATGGACACATCAGCGAAGCAAGGGGATAACTTCAATGTCAGAAGTATTAAGCTCAAAGGAGCTGTAACTTCGACCTCTATGATCTCTAGCTCGAAGCATTTTGCTGTTGGAACAGAAAAAGGAATTGTAAGAAATCTGTTCTTTGTGCACAATTTTCTCTGTTGTTATTTTTCTGTAACTGTTAGCCGCCAAGAATCATTTAATCTGTACAGTAAACTCCTTAGTCTCTCTTACCAACACGGTTGCATCATAGTTTCAAAACAATAGCACAATAAATTTGTCACTTTGTCTACACCAATCAAATTGTACAATCAAAACTACCAAATACCAGTATGTGTTTTCTATGCTGACTCACTGAAAGTAGCAAAATTAAATGGTTACAAACAATATTAACATTTTTAATAAATAAATAATTTTGTTAAGCAAAGCAGTCATGGAGCCTCATGACTTCTCCGAAGAATTCATCTTTTGTCATTCATGATATACAGTGACTAATGTCATGTATATTAATAATAATACGTCCCTGGTTATTTTGAAGAGAGAAAGGATCTATTACAAGTATATATCTCATGAATTTTATTTCCTATAAATGTGACTCAGCTTTCTTAAGCTCAATATCTGGGCCCAATGCTCAAGCAATGAAGTGTTATACCGTCCCCAAATTCATGTTTTCAGGTATCAGTTATCAACATAGAAGATGTCACTATCTTGTATCAAAAACAGCTTGAGTGTCGGGTGTCTGGTGGAATCGCCTCTTTGCAATTTGAAATCTATAGCCATAATGGCTATGATAGGGATATCTTGATAGTAGGAATGGAAGATTCGTCCATTTTTATTCTCGAGGAAGAAACTGGAAAACTTTTGAACACCAACCCAGTTCAGACAAACAAACCGTCAAGAGCCCTTCTGATGCAGACATTGGGTGAGATATATGGCGTTGCATATTCATCCATCTTTCTTTTCAATATCTAGCTAGTACCTATCAATATTTTTTTGTATACTCCAAGGCAGGGTTCAAAAACCCGGAACTGGACCAAATCCCGGTGAGGGTCTGGGAATGGTAACCGGTCAGTTACCGGAGATCCTGGTGGAAAACCGAATGAATTTCGTCCAAATAAATTTGAATTTGAGATGTTTTCGTCGGAATTTTGAATTTGAATATGAAGGATTTCCGGCTGGGATTCAAAATCCCGGACCCCACCGGGAAATCCGGTAACCGTCGGTAACCGCCGGTTACCGGCCGGTTTTTTGTTCCATGCTCCAAGGTAGTAACTGTATTATCATACTATTATGTCATTCTAAAGCCACATAATGCACTTATGCAGAGTTATCACCAGATGATGCTTCAGTGTCAGATAACCAAGATACAGTATCGAAGGAATCGTTGTTGTTGCTTTGCACTGGAAATGCAATCCGCTTATTTTCCTTGAGCCATGCAATTCAGGTTTTTTGCATTTCTAATTATCTATCGAAAGTTTTTAGTTTTATGCGAGTTGCTGTTGTTCATTATGAAGCTCTCCGTCATGCAGGGAATGAAGAAAATAATCAACAAAAAGAAATTAAATGGTAGTTGTTGTTTTGCATCTCTTATCCATAGCGCTTCTTCTGAAATTGGACTTGTACTAGTCTTCTCCAATGGAAAAATAGAAATAAGGTAAGGTAACAGTTACTGAAAACTTGTTGGGAGGGGGGGGGGGCGCTATTCAAATGAAGTCAATGAACACCAGTGTATCTTGTGAAACTGCAGAACCCTCCCAGATTTATCCTTGTTGAAGGATGCCTCTTTACGTGGTTTTGTATATTCAAGAAACTTGAATTCCTCTAGTTCCATAACATGCTCATCTGATGGGGAAATCATCTTGGTATGGACTGCACCATCCTTTTATTTAACCCTTCGCTTTTTGAAAGACATTGTCTACTAACTTGAATGTAGCCTTTATTAACCCGTTTTTTTTTAAAAGTAGCTTTCATTTATATAATAGTCTATTTGATTATGCAGGTTAATGGAGAGGAGACCTATTTTTTCTCTACACTCTGTCAGAATGACATCTACAGGTATGCTTGAATTTGACATCATGGTTAGTTTGTAAATTTAGCAATGATGGGTCGATGACCATGTTTTCTAACATTAGAACTTTGCTATTTTGTGCATTAGAGACCCATTGATTCATGATAAAGCTCCTGCTCTGATCTTCAATGTCTGGCACAATGATTTTTCATTTTTCATTTCTTAGTGGTTCCTTTCAGATTGCTTTGTAATATGGTTATCTAAGTACCATGGTTTGTACACAGGCATGTAGACAGCATTAGTACGGTGTACAGAAAAGACAACTCGCCCAGAGAAGAATCTTCCTATGTAGTGAAGTCTCCCAAAGAAAAGAAAAAGGTAATTAATTAATCTTAGGGACAGTGGAAGCCATCTATGGTTTTTTTTTTTTGACAATGGAAGTTCTACAGGGCATATTTGGAATGATTATGAAAGACACTAAAGGAAGCAAGGTAAAAGAGAGTGATGCAAATGTCAACGAACAATTTATTGCTACTACTTCTGAAGAACTGGCTTCAATATTTTCATCTGCTAATTTCACACCACCGTCTGAGAGAAGGAACAGCTCACTAAAAGATGATGACAATATCGAGCTAGACATAGGTATATGCTATTATATTAATTTTACTTGTTCAAGGGTCTAGGTAAACTTATGGTCATATACTCGTATGTTTCTCTCTGAAGATGATATCGACATTGAAGACAACACGCAGAAGCAGAAAGGACCACACTTCCCAGGTCTAAGCAAACAGAAAATCAGCAAGGGACTCCAAACTCTTAGAGGTCAGTAAAGTAAAATAGTAAGATGTTCATATGTAACTTTGTAATCCAAGGTATGGCTTTGTAAAATTAGCATTCTAATACAACTATGAAAAACGTTTTAAGTTGTTCAAATTATGGATATGCAGGAAAGTTGAAGCCCAGGGCAGAAGAAAAGGTGAATTCAGGGAATAAAAAACCTGATGATGAAACATTGATCAGTCAGGTCGACCAGATAAAGATGAAATATGGATACGCAACAAATGATGTGAGTGCATAGAAGCACCAGTAAATCATCAATTATGAATTGCACGTCATACAATTACAGATTTTAGTACCTATAAGCGGGTATCAAACTTATATTGCATATCGTTTATGTGCATAGACTTGGCAATTGACGAGCGTCTGCAGGGAATATCATGAGCAATGCATAGAATAATGCACAGCATAATTAGTTAACTCCCCTCAAAAAAAATATAATTAGTTGATGCCTTCCCTCACCAATCTTTTAATGTTTATCTGAACAGGACTCAACTAGTGTTCCAAAAATGATCGGGAACAAGCTGCAAGAGAACATGAAAAAGTTGGAGGTAAAAATGCTTCCGCTTCCGTAGTAATAGTATTATTTTCATTCTTATGTTACCATGTCGCTCTGAACAGGACCTACCACATGGAGTAATTCAGTTTCTGAACTCTTGTACTACTCATTCACTCCCAGTTCCCCATATGAATGTCACAAAAAGCCTCCATAAAATCATCCTGCATTAACTTGATAATCCTGGTAAGACACCCAGACGGTTAAGATGTACCAATGCGCTTTTCGCAGGGCATTAATCTTCGGGCTGCAGATATGGTAAATGGTGCTCAGTCCTTCTCGGCAATGGCAAAAGAACTACTGCGAACCACAAAGAACGAGAAGGGCACATCGCAGAAAGGGCAGCTATAATGCTATATCCATTTTGTTCTGTTGTAAAGTCATATTTGCTTCTCTTTCCAATCGTTTTGGGTTTGTCGAGCTTGTTACTGCCGTTGTCAAGTTCTACATGAAAACATTATGTACCTTCGCTTTCAAATGCCTCTGTTGTAAATAAGACATCGAGGATCACAGCGGGAACTTAGCATTGTGGTTGTGGCCTTGTGGGCCTTTTCTAAACCGCGGCAATTTTGATTGTATAATACCTGAGCAAACTTTCATATTGTATTTGTATCTGATATGGATAATACAAGTTCATATATAGAAGCTGCTCCCTGATGGGTAACACAACCAACGCGCATGTGTCGTTGGCTTATTTCCAGTAGCAACGAGCACCGTTTTCACACTTAATTCAGGATGTCGAAGCACTAAAAAAACCTTTCATGACCCGTTTACAAAATTTAAGAACGAACAGCGTGCACCTGAACCACCTCAAAATGCATATAATTAAGAACGAACAGCATGCACCTGAACCACCTCAAAATGCATATAATTAACAGAACCAGCATACACTGAAGTAGTAAGTAATTAGAAACGATCACAATGACAAAGAACACAACTCTCATGAGCAATGTAGTACAAATGCATCCTGAGTGGGGCATAAAGAACACAACTCTCATGAGCAATCAGGAAGATCATGAAAAGCATAAAGAAATGTAATCAAAGCATAGCATGGCCAGAGATGCTTCATATGAGCATAAACTAATTATCCTATCCAATGCATCCACTCGTACACAGATAGGCACACTAAATAACAAGAGAACATGACAAGACAGCAAATGCGATTAACAGCAAGCCAACAGCAGGCTAGTCATAAGATTGGTGCATAAAACAAGCAAAGCAACTGTTTACACATGCTGCGGAGGTTGGCAAAACAAGAGCAGTCAACAGTATTCGGTATTTCTTCGCTACTAGTAAAACAGACACACCTCCAGCATGCCACAGCTCAAGAGTACCATCATCTATGCATATTCCTTACAACATAACATAACAAGGACAGCATCATAGCAAGCTAAGCTCTAAGCAGCAAACACTGATTTGCATAGCTGCTGTTCCCTAAGCTACTATTTACTCCTCGTCGTCCTGCAATGAACAGATTAAGCAGGTGTTAGCAACAATATGCAAATTCAATCCGCATTGCAGTGTGCGCTTCCTCCTATAATGCATAAATTTTATATACCTCGTTAGCACCATCCTGCTCATCATCATCCTCAACCTCAGACTTGGACTTGTCGGAGCCTTCTCCTTCCTCCTGCTCCTCACCATCAGTTTTGGCCTTCTTGGAGCTAGTGGTTTCCTGATAAAATAGCACAAAGCACATTATCGCCACAAAAAATGAAATGCCTAAATGCACAGTACAAGGTCAACATCACGAGAATCACGACAGTGGTAATAATACAATACCTTCTTCTTGTTCACAGCCTTGCTCTGTTGGCCATCCGGCTTCTTCCCCCCATATTGCGCCTTCTCCTAAACAAGGCACACATTAATCAGTGAAGACTGAACATTTTGCCTTTCCTTTTATTGAACAGCTGTTAAAATTACTGAACAGTTGAGCCGGACCATGGCTCACAGGGGTAAAGTGGGGATTTTGGTGTTCGCTTTGCTGCTCCCGCGCCAAAAAAATAAGCGATGCCATCTTGGGGTAACGGAAACAGACAGCGATGCCATCTTGGGGGTAACGGAAACGGACAGCAATGCCATTTGGGGGGTAACGGAAACGGACAGCGATGCCATTTGGGGGTAACTGATGACAGATTGGGTGTTATTTTGGCAAGGGTGGACAAACGAGTGGTATTTTGGCAAGTCACGACAAACATAGTGGCATGGAAGCATTCCTAATATTAACTGAATAGGCACTAAAAAATCAGACAAACCTCATCCGACATAGTGCGCCACTTCTCCCCAGCCGCCTTAGTCACCTAAAAGCAAAACCATCAACCAGCACAACCACATATATATGAACCATCGAAATGAAACCCTAGAAACAAACTAGTAGAAGCACAACCACACATGTATGAGCCATCGAAACGAAACCCTAGAAACAAACTAGTAGAAGCACAACCACATATATGAGTCATCTAAACGAAACCCTGGAAACAAACTAGTAGAAGCACAACCACATATATATGAGCCATCGAAACGAAACCCTAGAAATAAACTAGTAGAAGCACAACCACATATATATGAGCCATCGAAATGAAACCCTAGAAACAAACTAGTAGAAGCACAACAACATATATATGAGCCATCGAAATGAAACCCTAGAAAAGAAGAGACGAGGTGGTGACTCACAGCTGCGACGCCCTTGGTGCCTGGGTGCTTCTCCATGTACTGCGGCCTGAACTCAGCCCTAGCAACAATTTCAGAAGAAATCACAGAAATCAGAAAGGGGGGACGCGTAGATCTGGAGGCACGAGAGGGGGAGCAGGGGGAGGGGCTTACAGGAAGGCGAAGAAGGGGGTGAGGCCGCGCTTGGGCTTGCCGCCGCCGCCGGCCTTCTTGCGCTTGCCGGAGGCCTTGAACCTGCAGCGACGCGACCACACGTGCGCGCAGCAACGGAGACCAGTTAGCCGTCGCTACAACCGAAACCCACGCACGATTCGCACACGAATAGGAGACGAAAGAGCGTAGGAGGAGGTGACTTACTCGGTGTCACCGTCGGCCTTGGCCTTCATGGCGGCGAGCGGCTAGGGCTTTGCGGAGGGTTAGGTTAGGGCTGTGGTGCGGACGGGGTGGTGGGAGCGGAGGGGACGGGACGAGAGGGGGAGTGGATGGTTTGGGAAAGGGCAAGGCGCGTGTGCGTGGCTGCGTGCGAGGGAGAGGAGAGGAAGGGGTAGGGGGTAGGGGAGTGGCCGCGTGGGGGTCGGAGGACGGATGGTTGCAAAGCTGGGTGGAAACCTGGGCTCTGGGCCGAGAAAGTGGAGATGGCCACGTGGCAGGCCGCGCCGTTCTGGATTCGCTCCGGCCTCCTAGTCTGAGCGGCCATGGGCGTCGGGCGATGCGCCATGGGCTGGTAGAAGTACGACTAGAAGGAACATAACAATGAGCAAACATGAACCAACCATATGGAGAACCTAAATCGAAAGCAATGGTGATTCGTCGTCTCAAAAGACCAAAGCAGAAGGATCTCACAGACTAGTAGCAGAACAGGTGAGTCAGTATTTTCAGAAGTCTTCAGAGATAGCAAAGAACCAATTTCTTTCTTTGGAGTTTACAACAGCAGAGGGGCGTATGCATAAGTCAATTATTGGTGTACATCACTACATTGCCATACATCTGCACAAAGGATAATCACCGGTACTACTTATACCACCCTGTACCTGCTCCTGTAGGCTTGCAACCCTCTGCTAAGCTTCCTGTGTCACGTTTTAGGACGCCAATGACAAATTAACTCGATTTTACTATGCACGGCAAATAAAATGAAAAAAAAGGCATCAATCATTCTTTGTGGGGATTTAAAGTTCCTCTCTATTGAGTTGCATGTAACAACCAGTTCACCCAAAAGCTTAAGCTGATGAGGAAAGACCGATAATTCACTTATACTTCAACACTCCCCCTCACGTGTGGGTTCCTTCAGGCCTAAGACGTGAAATAGAAGTAGGTTGCAATTATTATTTTTTAATTGCACCAACCGGGTCTTGAACTCAAAACCTCTTGGCTCTGATATCATATTGAGTTGCATTTACCAACCAGTTCACCTAAAAGCTTAAGCTGATAAGGAAAGACCGACAATTCACTTACACTAACACTCTCAAATCCTCCTACTGTGCCATCTCCATGTGGAATTGTTCAAGATTCTCCTTCCACAAGCCGCTCTCCAAGTACCTTTCGTAGAAAGTTACCTCACCGTCCAATTTCACCGCTAGTGCAGCCATGCTTCGTGTTCCATATCGTGCCTGAAACCAGCAGAACGGTAGTTATAGTGCCTGTTACAAGGTAGAATTATGAAACACAAATCATAAATAGCTACTGAAATACTGAATCTTGTAATTTTACCTGTCCTTTTTCAGTGTCAATGAATATAGAGCTTAGCTTGTATTCCCACTCAGGGTCGTCACCAGTATCAGGCACCATAGATCTATCAGCCTTGACAGTATCCATCATCAGTTCCTCAACCATCTGCTTTAAAGGGACTTCTCCATCATCATGTGTTGCAAGAAATCTGTTGAAACTCTGTCCTAAGCGCAGTGCCTGTAGGGTGACAAATGAATTCCATGAGTAAAACTTGTCCAAAAATTGCTTGGGTTCAGATAACTGGAAGAACTTCAGGATGAAACTAATCAGAAGAGAAAAGTATTTGGATATTAAACATAGGGAGCACAAACAAGGGAATGATATTGGTTATTGAATGAACTTGTGAAATCCCTTGCATTTGACCATTGCTTCCTTTAGCAGTACATGTGAAATGGTGCATACAACCAGGTTATCACATGATGAAAGTAGCATGTGGTCGGTAGTGCTAAATATTGCATACGCATTCTGAAGCTACTAAACTAAGTCAAGAAATAAACCTGTGCAATATAATTGACCACATTACTCACTCAATTAGCTTCAGTGGAAGCAAAGATAACATATATAGATCAGTAATCCAGCTGCATTAGAATTTCAGATTGTACAGACTAGAAGTTTAGAACAAACTTGGCATATGACCGTATGTAAAGGTCAACTGCAGAGAAAATAATTTATACAAATTCCGTTTTGGAATAATAGTTTCTTGGACTGTTGTAACTGAAACTAAGCTCAGAAATTATGGATATCACGAAACAGTTTGAATTCAGGGACAAAGTAACCAAACAATCAGTGTTTTTTTTAATTAGCAGTAGAATAACAAATTAGCAGTAGAATAACAAAACAGGTCCAGCCAGCATGCCATCACAAACTGAAAAATGAACTTACAACTTCCATCAGAAAGTTGTAGCAAAACAAGGATTAGACTAGAGTGTAGTGGGAGCAAAGAGGAACTCTCCAGAAAGAAAGAAATCGCACTCCTAATATTGATGTCCAAGAAGAGTTCCGGTGTTGCTTACCTTCGGCCAAGGGGAGTCAATAGCAGCATTTGAAAGCACATGAAACCCAGGAGGAACAGTTTGAACCACAGGAGCACTCCAGGGTCTATTAGAGATGTAAACCATGGTTCCTGAATGCACATCGGCCAATATAAGATTAAATCCATTGTACTGATCTGCTTCCTTTGCAATTTCTGCTGCATACTCCAATGGACCCTGCCTGCCCTATATTCAAAATACCATAGAAAAACAAACATAGTCAAGAACAAAACAGGGATTCCTTAAAAACAATAAGCAGAAGGGGGGAGACTAATGTAGTGTAGCCTGCCCTTACATAGTAAGCAAGTCAAATGGGCTGCTCACTTGCTAATTCCAGAAGTCACTTCACTTAACAAAAGCAAAACCATCTTATTTGAATACGGAAGATGAAATGTTGAATCATCAGTGTATGCCAGCCTACCATTCAAGACAACCACGCCATGACATCTTAGCAAATGATCTTGTCTACACATACAAATTGCAGTAAGATTTGCTTGTGGGCACACAAGATTTGTTCATTCCATTGGAGCAAATGCAGAGCACTATCACACAGTACTCTAAGCTTAGCATTACAGCGTGCAAGTCATTGTTTTGAGTTAATCCACGGCACCAACTACTGAAGAACTAAACAAAATTGGCAAGGTCGCACCTGGAGGAACTTGACTGGCAGCTCCCCTCTGGACTTCACCCCGACCCGCGGGTTGGGCTCCCGGACGTTGGTCAGGAAGGCTAGCTTCTCATCCCTCGTGCACCCCAGCCACGTGCCCCCGCCGAGCCCATCCCTGCCTCCGAGGATTTCCTTGCCCTCCCCCGCGGCGGCCCACCACTGCGCCGGCAGCGTCGGCCTTCGAACAATTCGCGCGCGCACGGCTCAGATAGATAGAACGAGATGGGAATATGACGTGGGAGTGGAGCTGGGCGGGGCGGGGCGCGCACCTGGAGTGATACTCGTCGCGGTTGAAGAGGAGGAGCAGGCCGTACGCCGGGTGGGACTGCCACGCCCACGCCGCGATGCACATGGCCGGTCGGGGCTCGGGTCGGTGGAGAAGGCGAAAAGGAATCGAAATCTCGTCAAAATTCTCGTGTGCTCGGTGACGGCGGCGCCCGCCGGTGGGCTGACCACGACGAGGGCGGAGACGGCGAGCTGGCGTAATTGCGGAAAGGTCCCTGGAAAAGTACGCACATGTCTGGTGGGAAGACGGGGTACCTGCTCGCAAGAGCTCACCAAACCGTCCTTGGCCTAATGAACGGCGTACTTTGGTCGATTAGTAATCAACCGATAAGATCTCAGGAAATTTGATCATTTGCTCCGTCTTTAAATTAACTTCTATTATTTGTATTTATCTTAGACTACATCGATTAAAAGATCTGTTTTGATTTTTTTTTCATTGATCTTCTGCCATTTCTACATTTTGCGTGGCGGTTCCTTACATGCCACTAAATCATATTTTTTTTTTGTTTCTTATATGCCATTGATGTCTCACTAGATCTGTTTACGGGCGACCCGGCCCTAGCCCGGCTTGTTTTAGATTCAAATTTTTTGCAAAATTTTGCACGAATCAAGAACCATGCTGGCGCGGCGGATCTGGCTTCCCGACGACAAAGCTGGTGTCGGAGTTGAGGAAGAAGATAAATCCCACCGATCTAAGCTCGAGGGAAGCAGATTGGGGTTGGGAGGCATATCTGGCGTCAACGACAAATATCTAGGCCCCGCCAACCGCTGAGCATCTCCGCTGGGGTGAGAAAGAGGGAGGTCGCCCCCCGAGCTTATGCTGCTACCGCCGACTCCGTCGTCCCTGAGCTCCATGCGAGGTTGTCCTCGAGCTCCAAGCAAGGTCGCCGCCCCCCCAAGCTCCAAGCGAGGCTCCTCTGGCAACGAGGGAGAGGATGCAGAAGGAGGTTCCGACCACGGGCTAAGACAAATGATCAGATTTCCCTAAGGTCTGTTTTGCGAAAAAGACTAGTATATTTCCAGAAAGGCCCCTACAAAAGTACGACACTTCAACAGATCTAACCGTCCACCAGCTAATGAATAGGCTAGATCATGATCGTGCAAAAGCATCGCGATACATTTTGGATTTCAAGTCAAAGGCTCAGATCCCTTAAGCGGAAAAGGCTAGTATTTTTCCAGAAAGGCCCCTGTAAAAGTACGAATATTCCACCTTCAACAGATCTAACCGTGTCACCAGCTAATGAACGAGCCAAATCATGATTGCGCAGAAGCATCGCGATCCATTTTGGTTTTCAAATCAGCGGCTCAAATCCCTTATGCGGAAAGGGTAGTATATTTCCATTAAGGCCCCTGCAAAAGTACGAATATTCCACCTTCAACAGATCTAATCGTCCACCAGCTAATGAACGGGCCAGATCATGATCGCACAGAAGCATCGCGATCCATTTTGGATTTCAAATCAATGGCTCAGATCCCTTCTGCGGAAAGGGTAGTATATTTTCAGAAAGTTTGAAGAATATTCATCTTTCAACAGAACGAAACGTTCACCAGCTAATCAACGGGTCAGCTCAGGATCACAAATAAGTATCGCGATGCATTTTGGATTTCGAAATAACAGATCAAACCTCTTCTGCGGAAATGCTAGTGTATTTTTAGAAGGATTTTTTTGAAAAAATATTAATTTAAAAGATAAATAAAAAATTAAATAGTTAAAAAAATTTAAACAAAAGTAGGTGTTTGGCGACAGGTCCTGTTGCCATTCCAATTCACAGCTTGGACCATGTCGCCAATTGGAATAGTGGGGGAGATTCCTGTCGCCAGTTCAATTGGCGACACGACCATGTCACCATTTCAACTAGCCAGGTCCCTGTCGCCAGTTCAATTGGCGACACGACCATGTCACCATTTCAATTGGCGACAGAGACCCTCTACACTACCTTTTTTTAATTGACTATTTCCGAGCACATATTTTGTTGGTATGATTGTTACATAACATTTAGCACAACGTGGTAACATCTTTTATCGACAAATAACAATGACATTACAAAACATTCAGTGCAACATCGTCACATATTTTATCGATAAATCACAATGATATTACATAACATTCAGCGTAACATCGTCAGATATTTTGTCAACAAATCACAATGATATTATATAACATTCAGTGTAATGTCGTCACATATTTTGTGGACAAATCATACTGACATTATAAACTATTTACCATAACGTCATCACCTAGTTTTTTAACAAATCAAAGTGATATTACAAATCATGTGTAGCAAGTAGGAAACTGGTTGGACAGCAGGAGCTTATGCCCAGGTAGTAGCATGTCAAAACTGGTCAACGCTATCCAGTTAACTTAACCTGGTGTAAACAGATGATAACAGAACCATGTTTACCACCAGCTTCTCAAACTATGCTAGCTCCTCTTTATAAACTGTGTTGTGCTCTGCTGATGGTTCTGGTGCTTCTATATCTGTTGCATACTTGCATTCTGCTCTGGCAAACAGAACTAGCTAAAATTTGAGTCTGAACATGACAAGGAAGCCCTCATTTCAGTCCCCCTTCACCGTCTGGTAGCACTACCGTCGTAGCACTCCGAGGCAATGCATGAAACCGTTCTTTCATTCTTACTCTCCAGTCTCTAGTTGATCGAGCATAAAGCTCCCTACCGAAAGCTAAACCTTCTGCAGAGACCTGAACGAACAGAACCTGCTCGGTTCCTACCGTGCATGCACTGCAGCGCAACGAACATGAACTGCACGCACGCGGCCATCAGGATTCACGAATGGTTCGATCTTTCGGCACGAATCCTCATACTCCGTGCTCGACCAACACCAGAGTAAGAGCGAATAGACAGCTTCGGAACTGAAGAACTGCTGCGGCGAGCAGCGGCCATCAAGAGGCACGGAAAACACCAGAACCATCACCAGAGCACAACCGTGCTCGCGAGGAAGAGCTCGCATAGCCTGGAAAACCGGCGGTGAAGCATGGCTACCTATCGCCTGTTTAGACCAGGGTAAGTGACACGGGACAGCTTTGGCCGGCCTCGACCTGATTGATCAAGGTTATCGGAAGACTCACCATTTGCTAACAATCTGACGATGGGATGAAATGCCCAAACTACAAGGCGTAACAAGGACAAGCCCATAGGCCCATCCTATATTTTGTTATAGTGGTTTTAGCCGAGAAACGCACCTGGCCCAGGCCAATCAAACTGCTCGAAGTATTATATATATATATATATATATATATATATTCAAGTCTTGGACGGCGGCGTCCGAGAACCAGCTGGTGTGGAAATCCCGACCAAGCATCGGCGAGATCTACGGGTCCACCCGTTCAGATCACTCGCTCTCGGGTGCTCCGACCCGAAACGGAGACTTCTGATCGAGTCAGCAAGGAGACAAAGACGTGTGCACTTGCACGCATCACGCTCCACGGATCTTACCGTGCATGTCTCGCCCATCGATCAATGTACGAGTAGAAGAAGACTAGAAAAGGGCGTCACGTCGGTAGACTCGGTACACGATTTCGCATAGTACCAAAAGCTTTTTCATTTTTTGGACCTGACTGGGGATGCTAATGTAAACTGAAAGTTTAAAATCAAAGTTCTTTCTACCACAGTGTATTATTAAAAAAAAAAAAACATTGTAATTTGTGCATATTTAAGCAATTCATAGTCAAACTATAATACATTTTTTTGAGAACACACCAAAACGCACCATTATATTAAAGAGGAAGAATCAAACTATAATATTTTTTATAATATAAAATTGCAATTTACACCCCTTCATGCAAAAATATCATATACATGTCTAATTGGGAAGCAGGTCTTTGTACCGGAAACGAATCCTCTACGGCTTACAAGAAAATTCACCATTGCATAGTGATATGCATTAGTCATCCAGCTATTGGATAAAAAATCAAAGGTTGTGAATGGCACTGATACTACACAAACATTTTCACCGTAGCACGCACTGTTCGGTAATGTACATGTGCTACTGTAGCATCCGATCTCAGATCGTTTGCTGATGCTGGCGACGGAGATATGACGCTAACGCAGACTACTGTAGCACTATGCATTTTACTCTCATGCAGAGGAGCCGTTCCCTTGATACCGTGCTGCAGAAAATTGTCTGCAAATCCCTGCGGCGATGCAACACCGTTCTACGACAAGCGTCAGACAAGTCCTAGCTCAATCGCTAATTTTACACGCACTTTTGGCCGGGCAAACACCATGTAATAAAATAACTTTGTCTTAAAGCTCAAATGTCACATTCAAGTCCATCATAAGTACTAGTGCGAGTAGGCTACGAAAAGGAGAGGAAGTAGAGCAAGACTCTAAGGGTTTATTTGGCCGATTGTAGCTTTCTTAAAAAGTGGTTTATGACTGGGTTGAAGAATTGAACGGTTGTGTTGAAAAGTTTGGTGTTTGACTGTCTACTTTTAGATATACTGACTGTAGCGTCTGAGATGAAAAATGTTTAAAATACCCCTGAGGCAAATGACAGCTTGTTTGATGTGGTTTAACGGCAATTGACGATAATTAACAATATTTAATGTCAACTGACAACAACTAAGACAATTAACGCAACCGACGTCAACCACTGCAATTAACGACAGCTACCACAATTAACGACCATTAACGCAATTAATGTAACTAACGATAATTAACTACAATTGACAACACTTTACGACAACTGCCGCAATTAACGCAATTAAGACAATTGACTGCCATGAACAACCATTAACACAATTGACCACAATGAACAACAATTAACATAATTAACGTCAATTAACACAAATAACGATAATTTTACAATAAATAATTATGATAATGAATTCGATAAACAATAACTACAGTAAATAATTATTACATAAAAAATTATAATAAAAAATTACAACAACAAATTATTATAATAAACAAAATTTTGCAATAAATAATTATTACACACATAATCAATTACAACATAAATAAAATGAGAAAAAATAAACAAAGGAAAAGGTAAAGAAAACCGGTTAGGGGCTAGGGTTGCATCAGTGACGGCGAGCTCGGGCTCAGGAGGAGCTCAGGGGCGCAGGGGCGGCGGCGCGTGGGGTGGATAAGGAGGAGGGGTGTCGGCGGGGGAGGAGGAGGGACGACGGCGCGTGCGCGAGAGGAGGGGCGACGACGTGTGCGCGGGAGGAGGAGGAGGGGCCGATGAGGGAGGCGGAGGGGTGGCGCCGCGTGGCGGGGAAGGAGGAGGGGGCTGGCACGGGAGGAAGAGGGAGGGGCGCGTCGCGGGAGGAAGAGGGAGGCCAGGGGCTGTGGGTCAGGAGGAAGAGGGTTAGGGTTATGGTTTGGGTCTGGGTGGGGATTTTGTTCGATGGCAAAAGCGAGTAAATAACTTCGAACTTGAGGGTTAAATGCAAAATGGGGGTTGCAGGAAGATGCCCCGCGGTGACTTCCAGCTTTCTAACGTTATACGCTGCTTTCGGCTTCAGGAAAATCCGCCCGTTTGGGGCAGCTTCCGGCTTTTCCGAGCGAAAAGCCAAAGCCGTCCCAAACACGCCCTAAACGCTTCAACGATTAGCTCACCCGCTTAGCAGGGCAGAGGATCATTGCGCGAACAACGATCCTGTGAGTGTGCGAACAGTACCTGGTAGTGGTACTATAGTAAGCACTGTAGAAGTAGTGGAATATTTACCACGATAATTTTACTGTAGCAATTGTAGTGATTGGCCTGGGCTTTTGCTTTTCGATCAAACGATGGAGATCAGCTTCTAATGTGTGGCACTGTAGATTCAATGTAGAGGATCAATTTCCCCTGCTTAGTATATCTGTATATGATAGTTTGTTGCAGTACGAAGCTTGACCACTGTTCACTAAGCAATTATTAAGAAGAAAAATGTAAAAAAGCTAGGTGCGATCCGAACTAAACATGCATAACTAAAAAAGATGATGAAAAAAGTGTGGTAAATGACTAACCCAGAGAATGTTTTTAATTTTATATGTAAAAGAATTACAAAAGAAAAATATAGGACTAGACGTTGGTTCGGCAATTTTTTTTCCTTAATATTGTCATGTAAGTACAATTTTTTACCTCTAGAAAATGCAACAAAGCATAACAGTACCGATCAATTTCACAGTATATAAACCGCTAACGAAAAGCGAAGAAGCCTAAGGCATGTTTGGTTTGTAGTCAAATCTTGTCATACTGTAAGTTAGTCAAGTTTGTTGGAATTAGGGGTCCGTTTGTTCTGTGACGACACCTGTGGTAAGGTTCTTTTTCTATCAATTGGATCTCATACGTCAATGACCTAAAAAATATGACAAGATTACCTTTTTGATAGTTAAAGTGTTGCTTCAATTTTAATGACCTAAACTTAAGTAAGTTTGGTAAAAAAAAAAAAGGCAAATTTTGATAACCTTAATATATAAACTAAACAAACCCTTAATATCTTACTGCTGCAAGTAGCAACACGCAAAAACCCTGTAGTTTTTCTAGAATACACGAACCGTGTAGTTGGTCTGATGTAACCGAATGAACCGCGTAGAGATCGCGTTCGCGCGCGGGCATATGTAATCACGCATTCACGCTGCAACAAGATACGATTTTTTTTATACAATAAATTAACAAGATACCAAGATACCTTCACACTTCGTTAATAAGTTAAATTGATGTGAACACGACAATTACAATACTAACTAAAAACAAGTCAATTACCGCAGTTAAGGACTTTAAAAAGGGTCTCCGAGTCAAAGCTTATAATAATAGTAGTCTCGGATCGATTCACTCAATGCGCTTATACAAGACAGATCGACTACTAGATGATGGCAGTCCCATCTGATCTTGAGGCCTTTTACCAAACTAGTAGTAGTCAAATGAACTAGACTAGTATGTGCTACTAGTGCTTTTTTATGTTAACTTGTCAAAATCATAAACTTTATTTGCATGAAATCCAATCGGATCGAGATTAATGTTCAAATCTGGGTCCCACTCGGCTCCTACTCAAAAGAAGGATGACGTAGGACCTAATCCAATTTGTTATCGTTAACTAGTGGGGGTAGGCTTCCATCGGGTGACAGTCTGATCTGTGCATCTTGACCTTTCGGACTTTTTTAGTCCAAGATGAACTAGTTTGAGATTTCGTTTAGGAGGTCCAAAGCAAAATGTGCTACGTGAATTTGTTCGATTAAAGTTGTGACGTGTTAAGTCCAGCAGCTAACTAGCTAAGCATAGGTAGAAGTAGAAACGCAAACATGTGCAGTGCAGGTCGCATTTGCGGTCACAATAATAAAATCTGCATAATGCGCTATATATTTTTCAACATGTGAGATCAACTATTCCAGGACATAATTTTTCGTGTCTACCTAACAGCGAGGAGCACGTAGTAGCACTGCTTGGATTTTCTAGCCTTGTCTTCTACCTAACGAAATGGAGCAAGCAATCTGTTTCCGGCCTCAGCATACCGTTCCTAGTGTAGTATGCTTCTTCAGCGTTTCTCGATCAAGAGAACATGTCAGTCCAAACGCCCGTTTTGTTAGAAATATAGACAATATTTTAATTCTAAATTTTATTATAAGGCAAATATCATATAAAACTAGAGATGCGTAAAGCAATACTAATAACAGATAACTCATTGCGCTTCTAAACATACACAATAATAGAATTATAGCAGAATAGTTTGGTCGCACAACCAACTTACAGTCAGGCTTGATGAAGAACATGAAACAACGCAGACTCGAAGCAGTGCAGAACGTAGATGAAGCATTGAAGCAAGCAGTCGTGCAGATGCGCTGCACAGAAACCTTATTACCGCCCCGTGCAGGTGAACTCTGCGATAATACACTACTACAGAACAGACTTTTGGTCCCGGGCCTAAAGGGCCTCTAGTCCCGGTTATAGAGCCGGGACTAGGAAATCGGGACTAAATGTCTCACCTTTAGTCCCGGTCCCAAGCTCGGACTAAAGGTTTACAACTAGTCGGTTAGTAATACCAACCGACTAAAAGGTCCGCTTGATCGAGCCACGGGCTGGCCTTTTAATCCGGTTGGTATTACCAACCGGGACTAAAGGTGTTTTTTCTTTTTGTTTCCATTTCAATTCATTATTGATTTTGGTTTTACAATTTCGGTCACCACTTTTGTTTTACTTCTATTTTTCTTTCTTTCTTGCTTGCTAGTAATCAAACCGAGAACCAAGAATCGGTGAGCTAAGACCAAGTTCAACTCTCTCGGTTTTGGAATTAAACGAAAGTAAATGTGCCGCCATATGCAAACTCAAATAGCTAGTCTTGTATTATTTGGGAGAATATTGTTTGCCTTCAAACCTCGGTCGGGATGCCGGCGACGAGGCGCGGCGCCGCGACGCGGGAGACGACGGGCGCGAGAGAGAGGCGGGTCGCGGCGGAGAAGACGGCGGGAGCACGCCGCGCCGGACGGCGCGAGGTCGGCAGAGAGCGCCGCGCGCGAGACGCAGCGAGGAGAGGCGCGCGATGGGAAGTGGAGGAAGAATGGAAGACGAAATCGTTGCTTAAGTACCGGGGACCTTTAGTCCCGGCGGTTTTACCAACGGGACTAAAGACCTTTAGTCCGGGTGGTAATACGGACCGGGACTAAAGGTTGGACCTTAGTCCCGGTGGTTCCACGGCCCGGGACTAAAGGTGAATTTTGCGCTGGGACATATTTTCAGAGAACCTTTAGTCCCGGTGGTGCCACGGCCGGGACTAAAGGTGAATTTTGCGCGAGGACATATTTTCAGAACCTTTAGTCCCGGCTGTGTTAGCAACCGGACTAAAGGTCCCCACTATTCAATTACGCCACGAGAACCTTTAGTCGGTGTGTTACTAGCAGGACTAAATGTCAACCTTTAGTCGAGTTGGTACTACAATCCGGACTAAAGATTTAGTCCCGATTGTAGTACCAACCGGGACTAAAGGTTGACATTTAGTCGGTTAGTAACACTGCCCGACTAAAAGTCCCTCCCGCAAAGCACGCTACGAGCCGTTGGGCGGGGACTTTTAGTCCCGGTTGGTGTTACCAACCGGGACTAAAGATATTTTTGGTCCCGGACGCAATTTTCTCCGAGACTATTGCCCATTTGGCAGTTCGACCAAAGGTCTGTTCTGTAGTAGTGATAGTTCAGAGATACCGCTCACTCTCCTTCCAGTGCACGTCGAGGAGAAGGAACAGCTTGGTTCGACAACACAACTCTCTAACACAGTAGAACAGAGAGGAAGAAGAAGAAAATAAAAGTGTATCTTAATCATTTTAGGTCTGGACGTCTCTAGATTTTTTTAAAGTCGAGACAATTACTCTCTAGTAAAGTCGTAGTAAAGCATATATTAAACCACTGGTAACTGCTAATTCAAAATCAATTCATGGTAATTAAGCGGTGTTTATTGATCCTGATTATACACTGGTCTACAGCTTTGACCACTAATTTACAGCTTCGACCAGTGTATTTTGGCAACACTGGTCTATAGATCCGACCACTATTTTTCGACCACTGTGTTTCGACTATAGCTTCGACCACAATGTTTCTACCACTTTATTTTAACCATAGTGTTTCGATCACTTTATTCCAACCACACTGGTCTATGGATCCGACCAGTGTTTTTCGACCACACTGGTCTATGGATCCGATCAGTGTTTTTCGACCACACTGGTTCGATCAGTCTAAAAAGAGAGAAATACACGGTTAGCAAAAGAAATGTTGACTAGGTTCACGACACATTCACGGCCGCAAGTCACAAGTCACGCGATTGCCACACGAATATGCGCGCATACGTGCGTGTGTGCGTAACTTTAGCTATAATCCTCCTCGTATCATCTCATGTTATGTGTCACATGTTTCAAATGATGGTAAGGACTTCATCTTATAAATTGCGCTCTCACCACTTGACTAGACAATATGAGACTAAATTATACATACTTTGAAATGGAATTTCAGGAATGAATGAATCTGCCCAATTCTAACGCATTTATTCATCCGGCAGGCCAAATTCTTCCATGTGTGACTGTGACCCGATCGGCAGGTCACCTCTCTAAAACCATCTGCAACTTGCCTCCGACTCTGAGTTTTTTTTTTAATTAAAGGGGTGCTTATCTCTCTCGATTTTAATTAATGAAATCAGCAACAATATTATCTACGGTACTAGGACTCGACCGCGAGTGAGCTAGATGACTCAACTGCCCACGCCAGCTGAGCCAGGCTCAGTTCCGACTCCGAGTACATCAACAATGTGCGATTGCGAGATGTATCTGGATGGCTAAAAGGGGAGCGAAGAATATAATACGAGAATGCATTTTGACTTGCCCAAAGTGAACGCATAGGCTTTTTACTCATGCACTTTGTTTTTTTTTTTGGCCAAATAATCAGAACTCGTAAGCCTCGGCAGCATTAACACCATCTTTAACCTGCGAGGCGCATCTTTAACACACTGCCATCTTGAGCGCAAACAAAAGCCCCAAAACGTCAGCACCATCCGATCGGAAAGGTCTTCCATAACGCGTAAGCCTCGGCAACCGCATGTCCGCACGAGAGGAGCAGAGGCGATGTTTTTTGTAGCAGAAAGCTAGCTACGGGAAGCGACGTAGCGAGGAGTACCAGTAGTAGAGGTACAAGAAACAGAAGGCATCTCTTGCCGTGATAGCCTCTAGCTAGTAAAGGTCCAGAGGAGACAGTAAATCATCGATCCGCCGAGCTTCCTGCTGTTGCGCGCTTCCATGGGGAACTGCTTCGGCTCAGCCTCTGAGGAAGCCGGAGTGGAGGCCGTGGAGACACCAGGCCACCATGGACACCCCCAAGGTAAATACCATTTCTGACTTCCTTGTGGCATTATTTCCTGTTTAGTTTATCTGCGTTTGATGGCTCATCGAGCACACTGTTCGTTGTCCGTCATACTAGCTGAATTCTTCCACAGAAAACAGGAGAGAAACTGTTGCTTGATTAATTCAGCATTGGTTTGCCTCTACCCTTTCTTTCTTTTCTTTTTCTCTTTTGTTCTTGACACCATTCTGAAATCTTACCATGGTTTGCTTTGCAATTTAATTTCTTGTTTGCAGCAGCAACTGCAAGGCGTAGTCCTCCCATGGCAGCACCCAACGCCCTTGCTGCCATGAGCGCAGGGCACGCCGGGAGGTCCCCAAGCTCGTCCATGAGCAGCATCACCACCAGAAGTAGCAGCAGTGGCAACAGCAACAGGCCCTCGGCGACTGGCGGCGCCAACGCCGCGGACGTCGGGGCCCTCCCGGAGCCAGAGGGGAGGATCCTGGAGGTGCCCAACCTCCGCATCTTCACGTTCGCCGAGCTCAAGGCCGCGACCAGGAACTTCAAGCCCGACACCGTCCTGGGCGAGGGCGGGTTCGGGCGGGTGTACAAGGGCTGGGTCGACGAGAAGACGATGAACCCCGCGCGCAGCGGCATCGGCATGGTCATCGCCGTCAAGAAGCTCAACCCGGAGAGCGTGCAGGGCCTGCAAGAATGGCAGGTACGTACGCGCTAATTAACATCACCGTCGAAGTCGAGTTGTTACTTGTAAGGCAACAGAAAAGGATAATAACACACATGATTCGATCAGCAGAGTTTATTTTTTGTCAAGCTGATCCAGAAATGCTGAAAGGATATAGTATGAGCTTTAAAAAATGTGCTCATAGGCATCAATAATTGTAGCCGACTAGCTGTGGTTCAGCATACACCAGATTCCAGTTCCATGCCGCGTGTTCACGTGGCCAGACTATCGTTTTCAATTGTTCATATTCATGTAGTATTGTAGTGTATGAACTCCTTAATTCGCTGACCTGGCCCCTGGCCCCTGGCCAATGCTGGGCCAGTTCCTTGCGTGACATATACTAGTAACAAGTACAAGTTGGTGTCGTCCTGGCCTGCCAGCTTCGTGCGTTCTCACTGAATTCTCGACGTTAGTGCGGAAATGTGCGTGACAATTATCCGTTGTTAGTTGTTACGCCCGTAGGCCTCAGTTGCCGAGTGATCGGCACGTTCGTTTGGTCTATTTCGCGATCTCACGCTGATCTAATCCTGTGACGTTTCCGTCTCGTCACGCGCACGTACGCGCGGCGTAATTTTGCAGTCTGAGGTGAATTTTCTCGGGAGGCTGTCGCATCCCAACCTGGTGAGACTGCTGGGGTATTGCTTGGAGGACAGGGAGCTCCTACTCGTCTACGAGTTCATGGCCAGGGGCAGCTTGGAGAATCACCTCTTCAGAAGTGAGTCCTGCAATAAATTTTTTTTGTGTGTGTGGCTTTTCTAGCTTCCTGTCTGTTTCTTTGCAACTTCACTCGATTAATTGATTTGATAAAGATTGGGTTGACTTGTTGACAACGACGTTGAATTGCCTCTGGATATGATATATGTAGGCTGATTATTGCCTCAATACAGCCAACCAATAGTATAGTGATATGACTAATCGTGAGGCCTGGACAGAAAAGGCCCAGATTTCCGGGACAATAACGCCCTGCCCAACACGGACCTGTACAGTTTAGTTATCTGGGCCGAGCCTTTACTGTAGCCCGGGAAGGCCTAACATGTCTGCTGGCTTTATCGGGCCAAATTTATTTAGGAGGTACAGTAGTACAGGGATAGAACGATAGAATGGTAAAACCGTAAAAGTGCCTTGTTGTTTATACTTAACGTGAAATCTCAAGTACGAAAAATGCACTGCGCCACTGTGATGAAAGGCCGTCATGAAATAATTGCACTTCTTGAATTGAAATACTGTAGACTGTATTAGAATCAAGTTGAAACATTTGTAAACTGAGAAGGTGAAATATAACATGTATCTCTTGCAAGCAGAAGGCGGATCCTTCCAACCCATCCCCTGGGGCCTCCGGCTTCGCATCGCCATCGGCGCCGCCCGCGGCCTCGCCTTCCTGCACTCGTCGGAGAAGCAAGTGATCTACCGAGACTTCAAGGCCTCAAACATCCTCCTCGACACGGTACGTACGCGCGCCCTCCAAAAAAACACAAGATGGCGCATGCAAAGTTGCAAAGCGCACGCGCAACAATTTAAACACCCGCGCAGCCGCGCTCGCCCAATCAATTAACGCCCGGTCTTTCTCATCGTGCAGAACTACAACGCCAAGCTGTCCGACTTCGGCCTCGCGAAGAACGGCCCCACCGGCGGCGACAGCCACGTCACCACCCGGGTGATGGGCACCTACGGCTACGCTGCACCGGAATACGTCGCCACAGGTACGCACTCGCCTTCCGCCACACGAGGCCCACGACACGGGTTGTACTGACATGTGCACGACATCAAACGTACCGCGAAACTCACATGCCTTGGATCATGAATCAGGTCACCTGTACGTAAAGAGCGACGTGTACGGCTTCGGCGTGGTGCTGCTGGAGATGCTCACGGGCCTGCGGGCGCTGGACACGGCCCGGCCCTCGCAGCAGCGCAACCTGGTTGACTGGGCCAAGCCGTACCTGGCGGACCGGCGGAAGCTGGCGCGGCTGGTCGACCCGCGGCTGGAGGGGCAGTACCCGTCCAAGGCCGCGCTGCGGGCGACCCAACTCACGCTGCGCTGCCTCTCGGGCGACCCCAAGAGCCGCCCCTCCATGGCCGAGGTCGTCGCGGTCCTCGAGGACATCGAGCGGATGAAGGTGCGGCCCAAGGGCGCGTCCGGCCGGGAGAACACTTCGCCTTGGCCCGCCGCGCGGAGTGGGCATGCGCACGTCCGCGGACACGGGGACGCGGCAATGCACCACCAATCGTTGCGGCCGAGGTCCGGGTCGGACGGGGCGCGTAGCAGCCACCCGTCTCCGAGAGTGAGATAGCCCCGCAGGCCGCCGGTTTTCGGCCCAATTTCCCCCGTCTGCCGGCTCCGAGAGTGTTTTCGACCTTCTGGTTGCTGTGGACGCGAATCGCCACTGGTTTTGCCAAGTGCGTAGTGAGACAAGATTTGCATATTAGCTCACATCCCAGATGGCCCAAATGTTGGTCGATAGAAGTTCTGGAGATGTTTTTTCTCCCCTTTCAGTTTGTTTCCCCTTTCCCTCTACCAGATTTTGATGTACATATACACAAGTTTCTGAAACAAAAACTACTTGCGGAAGCGTTTAACAATGATATGCACGTATGGTATACCCACATAGTATTTGACTGCACATGGGTTGAAGGTGAGTTATCATTTGTTCGCCGATGCAGGTTAGAAGGCACATTTGCACGGTTGCACCTGTTCAGTAACCAAACTTTGGAAGAAGTACTTTCTCCACGCGCAAGATGTATCGTGTACACAGCCATGCTTCAAACAGTGTATGTGCCATTGAGCAATCTCATGCGTTCGCACCCAGAAACGTATGCAACTGCTTGGTGGAGATCAAATTCGATTCCTCCGCTTAAAGAAGTTTCTCCGATCAGTTTTTCACAAAAAAAGATTGGCCTGGACCCATGTCGCACACTGCTCGTTCGATTTATAGCTACAGTTACAATTATCGCTTACTATTTTCCAGCTCTGAACATTCCCCAGTTCACACCCGAATGTCCACTCCTATACTCCTATGAACGCAATTCACGTGCAGCTCGCCCTGTCGCCCATGCAGCTCGGTCTCGCGCATTGTCGCGTACAACGGCTGCTAGACTGAGATGCATGAACGGAATCTGATTCGATCTGCATGTCTCCCACCACAGATTTCTTCTGCAAAAGAAAACAAGGATGCTCACTTAGCATTCCTGAATTCATTCTTCTATTTCGCTAAACGGAATAAATGGAGTAGATGCCGGTGTCGAGTCTGCTTAAATGCCGGGTTTAGGTGCGGACATGACTGATTTCCAACTCTCTGTGCCACTGTGCCCACAGCATATTAGGCTAATTAAACCCCCAAAATTTATCGACTAACAACTTCATTAATTCGTTAATTCTAGCGAGTAGATTCTCTAGCTTGCTCTCCAAAAGCATCAGCTTTGGTGCACCGCAGCCGGGCACCGTCGGGTCACGGTTTCGAGGAGTAGTTGCTTTTGTTCCTTAGTTTCGTTTCTGTTTTAGTTTAGTTCTAGTTTTCGTTTTTTCCTTCTTTGTTTCGCTTCTCGTTGTTTTCGTTCTGCTGTGTTTAGCTTGTTTTCCTTGTCATGAGATTTCTTTCGTCTAATGAAATGTTGTGCAAAGCCTTTTCACATCCTTTTTTTTTAAAAAAATTTATCAACTGGGCTACACCTAACTAATTGGTGACCTAGGCTAGGCAATTTTGGTGCTCTCTGTGGGATAATAAATTTTCTGGGGGAGTGAGTCCCTCCCCGCAGCCGTCCGATCTCTTCTTTATACTATATACTACAGTAATATTATACGAGATTCAACGATGATAAAGTCGTGAGACCCTCATCAGAAAATTTCCTTACTCTCCGTGGCGAGGGGAAATGCGTGCAAGGGAATTTGGAGGTGCCCGCCACGGCGGGCAACACATGTCAGACGAAGGACAGCGACAACGAAAGCTCAGCTGCATGGCTGCAACCTGGCCGATCGATAGCTGGCACCACTGCTTGGGCGATCGATCGAGACGAGTTTGCCCAGAAAACAGCAACCCTGTGCCTAGAGTCAGGGTCGGGAGGGACCCCAATCAATTCACATCCACAGGTTACCCAATTCAGACTTTCGAGTTCGTTCCGAGACGTCTCTTTCTCCTGCGTTGGACGCCCCGCTCCTACCGCCACATCGCTAGTCGCTAGCCTGTTCGACCTGTGCGCTGTGCGCCATTAACACGACCTCGATCCGTGAGCGTCGCCGAGCTCTGCTCGGATTCTCCACTCGCTGCCGGCGGCTGCGATACACATCTGAGAGTCGGTGCTCCATGATCCACACGTACAAGCAGCGTCTAGGCTGCTTAGCGTACGTACGTCGTGTCGTTTTGCCGCCGTTTCTAAGGTTTTGCAGGGGGGTCAGGTAAGTTTAGCCCGCGGCAACGGAAGGAAAGGGCCTGTCGATCACATGGGCGAACTGTGAATGGCTTGGCTACTCCATAATGGAGACGCGCTGCTCTGTTTAGTTGGCTGTTAATTGGGCGCATTATAGTGGAGTACTGCGTACGGCGCTGTTTCTTGGCGAAAATTCGCAGTGTCCTGTGCCTTGGTTGCCATAATACTAGCTGTGTTGCAGTACTGAGAGTTGTCATCAGAGGTACACTGAAAATTGAATTGAACCAGCACCGTGGTTGCTCTGCGAGGACAGAGATGGGATAATGTTCGGGACCATGATGAAATAAAGCTACCGGAGAACACTATCCTGACTGGACGCGCCATAAATGGACCGTCTAAGCTCCTGCACCTTGCATGACGATAGTATCAACAAGTACTGCTCAGCAACTTGGGTGCTATAGTATCAGCAAGCCCTGCTCATGAAAAATGCAAGAAATACTTATCCAATTCAAGGGGTTCTGGGCGTTCCATGTCATCGCACATTCGCACAGGCATTTGTTAAACGAATTGAACCATGTGGTCTTATTATATTGTTATCATTCCTCCTTTTCTTGTTGGAAAAACTATATTTGGAGATGGCCTTCCACGTTCCACATATGTATCTGTTGAGTTTAATGGATGAACTATCTTTAAAATATTAGGCAAGCTTCTGGAGAATCGAGATCAGCCCTACATGGTCCAGTTGAAGGATACACTATCACTTGGCAGTACCAGTAGGAGTATACGCTATAACGTTCCTTGAATGTTTGTCAATTCGGTGTTGGTGAGGTGATACTAAAATGTGTACATCGACGAGAAGGCAAATAAGGATACAGCAGCACGTCCCTCTCCGTTCTTAATGCACAACTAGACCTGGGCATTAGGCCGGGAATGTTCGAAATTTGGACACTATTGACCTTGTGAGACCACTTAAATTCCTAAAGTAACCCCCTTAACCACAAAATTCCAATTTTGGCCCCCTCTCTCCTCCTGCTGCCGTCGGTATCAAGCAGAGGCACTCTTGCCGACGCGCGCAAAGAAGACAAGTCACTCTTCTTGTCCCACACGGCAGCAGTCCTCTCTTTCGGCGCGCATAAATCCAAGCGGAGAGAGAAAATCTATTTAAGAATATTTTTTTGAGGAATTTTTAAATATAGACAATGTGCTCAAAAAATTATGAAATTTTTTTAGAGCCTCCCGGCATAATGTACTTTCTTGTGTAATTTTGTCAGAATTTTAGCAGCTACGATTTTTTCTCTAAAGTTCCTACAAACAGTATACTTAAATGAATTTTAGAGACAAAATAGTAGCTGATAAAATTCTGAAAAAATTACACAAGAAAGCACACTATGCCGGGAGGCTCTAAAAAACATTTCATAATTTTTTGAGCTCATTTGCTATATTTAAAAATTCCTCAAAAAAATATTTTTAAATAGATTTTCTCTCTTCGCTTGATTTATTTGCGTCTTGTGTGAGAGACATGTCAGTGTGTGGGGCGGCGGCGGTGACTTGTCATTGCGTGTGGGACGGCGGAGTGCTCTCTTCGTCTTGGCGTCGGCGGCGGTGCCTGTTGCGGTGCCCGACGGCAGCAGGAGGAGAGAGGAGGCCAAAATTGGAATTCTGTGGCTAGGAGGGCTACTTTAGGAATTTAGGTGGTCTCATGGGGCCAATAGTGTCCAAAACTCGGAATGTTCGGGCCGGCTCTCAGCGCAAATAAGGATTAGGAGCACGCCTCTCTCCATTCTAGGGTGTGTTTGGTTAGATGAATCAGGGTGAATGGGATGAGCTAGTAGAGGATGGATGGGATGATTCTATATGAGATGATACAAGTATGGTATTTGGTTGGTGGGATAGGATGATACATAATTTTGTTTGGTTAATGGGATAGGATGGTTCAAGATGGTGTTTGGTTTGATGAATGAGGTTGTATTTGGAATGCACTAAACTTTAGGATGTTATGACACATGAAGCCTGTATGATATTTTTTGCACTAAAATACGCCAACAGTGGTCTTGTTTTGTGGATTAAATGACAATGAACACAACGGTTCAATCGGATCACAAATCGGATACTCGGTTTAGGAAATATGGTCATTTGAAACTCATAAATCAACATCGTCACGTCACCAAGTGCCTTGGAACTCGAGTGAACAGCGTGGTTTGGGATTTTTTCCCCAACAGGATGATACAACATAAACATAGAATATTCTCATTTCTTAAACCAGCTCATCCCAAATTGTTTGGTTTCATTCAACCAACCAAACACCTGAACGAGCATATTTCCCGTACCGGATGGTTCAGAACCACTCCATTCAACGAACCAAACACACCCTTAATGCACAACTAGACTTGGGCATTAGGCCGGGAATGTTCGGGCCGGCCCTTAGCACGGCCCACAGCATGAAAAGGGAGGGCCAGGCCGGCACGACACGGAAGATAGGGTTGTGCTGGGCTTGCCGATCAGGCACGATGGGCGACACGATACAGGAGAGCCTGCTACCACCGCCGGCCTAGCATGCGAAGACCAAAAAGTAAAAGAGGGCACGAAACAGGCACGACGCCTCTCGACAGGGTGCCCTACCGTGGCACTGCAGCGTCTCGTGCCTTGCCCTACGACCAACGCTGACGCGGTCCTCGCGGAGAGAGAAAGCGGAGGCAGCGAAGAGTACCTGTGCGAGTGTGCGCCGTCGTCCCGTGCCGCATCATTGCCGTGGGATACCGAGGACACCACACGGGTGCTGTCCCATGCCGCAGCGAGGCCACCATAGCTACCTACGTCATGAGTGCGGTGACCGCGCCACCGATGCCCGTCGGCGCACGCATGGCATCACCTCCGTTGCCGCACCCACCTCCAATCTGCCGTCGACCTCTGATCGTCATCCATGGTCGCGAGTTGCGACATCGCCGACTACACCCCCACCTCACCATCATGGCTCTCATCCACCATCATCGCTCTCCTCCACCACCCCCGCGCCTTCACGCTCACCGCTTGCACCGAGCCCCGACGCCATGCCTCCACACTCGAGCCCCACGCGCCACATCCACGCTTGTCGCCTGCGCCAACGAGGCCACTGCGTGCGAAGTTCCATGCCGCACTAAGGGCCCAAGGCCACCGCACACCATCTTTGTTGTGCCCCGACCTCTATCGAACGTTGGATCCGCCGCATCAACCGAATTGCACACCCAAATAGCAACCTCCTTCCAGATCTACCGCGGATTTGGTCAGTGGAAGCATTGGCGGGGGAGGTGGTGTTGTGGAGGGGTAGGCGGCGGTGCGGTGGGAAAGGCAAAGCCTACGAAGGTGTGCGATGGCGGCGGAGTGGGACGGGCGGAGGCGGCAGAGAGGGAGATGTTGAGAGGAAAATCGGAGAAGAAGAGGGGATTGGCGGTGGAGAAAGAGGGAGTGGGAGCGACGGTGGCGGTGGCGGAGGCGGAGAGGGAGAGGGAGAGGGAGAGGAAGAGCGAGTAGGAGTGGGAGTGGGAGTGGATGTAGCAGAGAGGGAGTAGGAGAGACGGGGTCGGTTGTGCTGCGGCAATAGTGGGAGTGGGAGTGGAGGTAGCAGAGAGGGAGTGGGATAGACGGGGTCGGTTGTGCTGCGGCAATAGCGACAACAGTACCCATGAGTTGCTGTGTTGCGGTAGGCTCAAGTTTTTGCAATGACATGATGGAGGAGCAGATGAACGTGGGTAAGGCAGAGGGGCAACGAGTGGCGCGAGTAGACAACTTTTGCAATGGGCAGATGGCAACGTTTCACCACCTCCATTGCTATAAAATCCCTTCCTCTCCTTGTTTCTTCACCACATAGGTAGCCAAGCTCTCTCTTCTCTACTTGCTCTCTAATTACTAGTTTTTTTACTGATACTACTTGCTTGCTAGTTGTCGACGACCGAGTCGCCGATCTTACGAAATAAATAGAGGAAAATAACACAGAATTTCTGGGGAGAGAATGGGACTGCTCTTTGATTAATGTGAATTGACTATTACAAAGGATACCTATGACCAGGCGGTGGACTAATCCTGTTTACACTGAGAGTAATGTTTGCTATGCTGCAATATTGGGCTTGAAACACGAATCTGATGCTAATGTCTATGCTTTAATCCGATGCGGCTCCCTCCCTCTGCTCCGTCCATGCTCCATCTTTAAATAGTCCTTGAAGAGGTGGCAGTTACTTCTGGAGAAGATGTCTGTTGTAAAGCATTGCGACTGGTCGGAGCGGGATGACGGTTGATGGAGTATCAACCGTTCAGCGGTTGTATGTCTGTGAGACACTTAACCGTATGGTGGTTGTTCATTAGTGTCTTAGGATAAAGAGACGTCGTGTGGTATAGAATATACATATGTGTTCCATTCGTCACATGGTAGGAATATACCTGGAATCAGTTTCGGATATCAGTTCATACCTTTTATGAACAGTTAACTGGTCGGAGGCTAAGCACAGTACCTTGTCCGACCAGGGTACCCATTACGTAACCTCTGGAATCCTTACGACTAGTGAGGTCGTGAACCTTAGGGGTTACAACCATGAAGACGTATGGTCTTTTATTATGTATTAAAGATAATACATAGAGGTTTTGATCCTCGTCAGCTAGCTCCCGAACTTTTGGAGGTTGATGAATCTACACCTACGATCTGATGACTAAGAATCTTATTCTTGACCAACTGGTTGAGAACATTGCTTCTGATTTTCGATCAGTGGATGTGAGGGATCTAACCAGCCCTGCCGGTTCAGAACCGATGAAATTGGTTGAAAAGAAAAGAAAGGCCAACGCAACGAATTTTGCTCCGATGCTCTATAAGGTTAAAACAAAGAAATCGACCAGGTATGTATAAACAAAGAAGTCATATAAATACATTCATTGGATATTTTTGATATGTTGGAACCTTGAACCTTCTTACTTCTCTTTTTTTTGTAAAGTTCTTCTGGTGTTCCAGTCGTCTCCGACCAAAACACTCCTCAGGAAATGGTTCCTGAGGATGAGGTGGTCGTGGAGGTTCTTGACCAGAACGCTCCTCAGGCTGATGTTGCTGAGGATGAAGTGGCTAAGGAAACCCCTGAGCAGGCATTAGTGCCATCATCACCTCAGGATCTACTAGTAATTCTCACTCCATCTGCGGAGGTAGTCATCCTCGGAGATCCTCAACAGGTTTCACCTCCTGTTGGTAGCACTTTTCAGGCTAACAAGTTCCCTTTTTCTCCCCGATTTATCGAGGATAAGGAACTTGACGAGGCGTGGGAAAGATATCGGACCATCAAACCGAAATGGGTCTATATATGATTTTTGCCGAATATAATGATGTGGCAATTCGGGTGAGTATTTTACGACCACCTTCATAGCTTTTCCTCTAAAGTTTGTTGAAAACTTAAGAAGGAAAGAAACTTACTTTTGTAGCATATGATCGAAAATTACGCTGTGGTCGAAGGGTTGACCCAACGAATAAAAATCCCGGAGCAAAAATATTCCGAATTAAAAAGTAAGAACTTTTCTCTTTAACTTATCTTCTTACACTTTGTTATTCTGTTTCTCTTTTGTAAATTAATCTTCTCTCTTTACCGTATTTGATAGATTTGGAGAAAATTAAAGAAGAGATCGTGGCCAAAGAAGCCATGATAATAAAGCTTAAAGAAGAAAATCAGAACAAGGACCGGTCGATTGCGCACGCGATGACCAGGCAAAAGGAGGTTTTCGACTCTTGCGAGAAAAAAAATCAAAGGTAACTGGTCGTAGACTTGACTAGTATACCATATCTTTAACTTATGTGTATGTTAACTTATTTATCCACTCGTGCAGAGAAAACTCAAGCACTTGAAAGAGCAGAAAAAACTCTTTAAGTTTGAGCGTGGCCAAGGGGCTGAACTTGGTCGGAGTCTTGAAGACAAAGTGAAGACTCTGAACAAGATGCTCTTCGACCTAGGGTCGGGAACGCAATTGCCCATTTTGAGAGACCCTGTAGAGAAGATCAATTTTCTCGGCCATCAACTCGAGGACCTCAAGAATGTGATAATAATCTTTCGAGTTAACCATGCCAGGACGATGAAGGAAGCTATTGCAAATGGAGTTAGTGTTGCCTTGGCGAAACTAAAGGCTTCCGATCCCTCTATTCGTCTTGGAGCTGTTGAAGAAGACTTCGACTGCTCTGAAAATGAAGTGACCAAGTTGCTCGAGGAAGTGAAGCCCCTCGGAACCAAGGTTGCGGAGGAAATGGAAGTCGGATCTCCATCACACAGCGACCAATCTGACGGTTCTAACAAGTAAATGGATGTAATATTTAGACTTTGTCAATAAAACTTACCTTTTTTCATTAATGAAGTTCTTGTTTTGTCTTATTAATGTCATGAATTACTCATATATTCCCTAGCCTCCGACTACTTATATTAGTAGATGAACGTTACTAAAGAAGCAGTAGACAAAGAAAATGAGTAATAACTACGACCATGGTATAGGTGACGATAATGTTTGTAAAAATGATCTAGTGAACACTAGGAAATCAATTGGCCAGAACCAGTGTATGATTTCAACTAGTTTAGATCTTTTCCATGATCGAAGCACTGTGAAATACCATATATAGTCGAAAGATATAACAAAACTTGCTTTGATGATAAGAAAGTAGGCAAAAATGTATGCAAAGAAAAAGAAAACGATAAGCATCTTAGTTTATATGAATTATCCGAGACTAGTCGTAATGAATTCCAAGAATTGAAGATATGTAAAGTATTTCGCGAAACATGCTCATGCTCAGGTCCGACTGGCAGCGAGGATCGTAAGAAAAGGACCGTCGCTAGGAAGCTCCTTCTAGTGGGCAGGACCACGTGCAGAGAGGAGAGACTTCGACTAGGAAGCTTTCCGTGTCCCGACCAGTATCCAAACAAGAGTAGAACAGAATGTTGAAATAAAGAAATTTAATCTTCAAACTCTTGAGGAAAAACAAAACCATATAAATTGTCTGTGTTTTGCTACTTTTACTCGTATGTTTCTTTGAGAAAAGAGTATGTGGTCGCGCGTGGGAATTATTGAAGCAATGATCACGACTAGAACCGGTTTGGTGTTTGACAATCAAGTCACAACCAATGAGTAATGGAGACCCTTTTTTTTAAAGGAATATCAGAAAGAATGAGTGTCTTCTCCGACCAATGTAAACAGTAATGATATGTGACCAAAAGTAACGGATAATAGTCATAAACAATTACACTTACCTTGAAAAGGAAGGGCATCTTTATTGAAAAATGAAATAAATATAAGAGATTATACAACGAACTTACGCAATTGATCAATGTTCCAAGAATTAGACAAAAATTGCATGTCGGACATAGCTAATCGTACTGAAATTGGTCGGGTGACTTCGACCATAGTGTATGGACATTCCCATTTGGGTGAAAGTTTGTTGCGATTTGCTTGGCTCTGGATTTTTTTGAGAACCAGATCACCTACAGCAAGGCTGCGAGGTTGCACCTTACGACTGTGGTATCTACACATGCCTTGTTGGTAGATTGCTGATAATATCAAGGCTTGATTTCGTCGCTCTTCAAGCAAATTGATGTCATCAGGTCGTCGTTCATGCTGATCGTTTTCATTAAAATAATCAGTCCGAGCAGAACCAATTTTTAGTTCTGGGGGAAGCATAGCTTCGGCCTCATAAGCCAAAAAGAATGGTGTTTCACCGGCCGCACGATTGGTCGTGGTACGAACGGCCCATAACACAGAAGCAAGTTCTTGAACCCAAGCCCCTGACCGTGTGATTATTTGGTCGAAAACTTGTCGTTTGATTCCCTGCATTATGATACCATTGGCGTGCTCAACTGCTTCGTTGCTCTGCGGATGAGCGATAGAAGCGTAATGTATCTTGATACCTAGGTCGTCGCAGAATTCCTGAAAATTACCGTTTGAGAACTGGGTACTGTTATCCATGATTATACGACTAGGCACACCAAATCGTGTGATCATATTTTTGTGAGAAACCTCTTGGCAGCCTCAGTTGTTGTTTTAACAACTGGCTCGGCTTCGATCCATTTTGTGAATGTGTCAATCATGACGAAAAGAAATTTGAAGTCCCCAGGTGCTCTTGGGAAAGGTCTCAGAATGTCTAGTCCCAGGTTGCAAAAAGCCAAGAAAGAGGATTTGTTTGCAAATTTTGGGATGGCTGATGTACTTGTCGGCTACGAAACTGACATTGTACGCATCGTGATGGCACCAACCATCATCGACCTGTGGAGTATCCATGTTCGCAGAATAAAGGTGTGCGATCTCCTTGTGAACATCTATGTCCTCGGAAGGCTCAACCATCGAGGGTGCAACGAGTTGCTCGAGAAAAACTCTGGGCCGGACAGATGTCCTGGTAGAGGCCATCCGTGCCAACTGGTCTGCTAGAAAGTTTTCCTTTCTAGGAATATGTTGGATCTGAAAACCGAAGAAATACTTTTCGGGTTTTTGGACTTCCGCCATATATGATGACATCTTGGTACTAGAGCACTGATACTATTTCCCTACTTGATTCGCTACTAGTTGAGAATCGCCTTTCACTAGTAATCTGCGAATCCCGAGCGAATGAGCTGCTCGAAGTCCTGCCAGCAAACCTTCATATTCTGCCACATTGTTAGTATCAAGAAAGTTTAACTGAATGGCGTATTTTATGTGTTCGCCAGTAGGGGAAATCAAGACGACTCCAGCCCCCGAGCCTTTGAGCATCAAGGATCCGTCAAAGTACATTGTCCACTCGTCGTGGTGTTCATACTCGGGCCCTTGGGTGGGTTCAGGGTTTGTCCATTCGGCAATGAATTCTGCTATTGCCTAGGACTTGATTGCTGTTCGTGAGATGAAATGGAGGTCAAACGCCCCAAGCTCAACCGCCCATTTTGTTATTCGTCCTGATGACTCCCTGTTTCCAAGGACTTGACCAAGGGGATACCCAGTTGGTACGACCACTTTATAGGTCTGAAAATAATATCTTAGTTTTCTTGAAGCCATAAGGAGACCATAGAGCAATTTTTGTACGTGTGGATACCTTTCCTTTGTTCCATGTAATACTTCGCTTACATAATATATTGGTCGTTGGACATTGTCACGTTCTACGACCAGACACCATCGATCGCTTGTGGCGTTGCGACCACGTAAATCGTGATGTCTCTCCGATCTTGGAGAAACTAATATTGGGGGACTCGTAAGGTACTTTTTAAGTTCTTTGAATGCATCGTTTGCCTCTTTAGTCCATTCGAAACTTTCATATTTCCAGAGAAGCTTAAAGAAAGGTAATCATTTTTCACCTAACCGTGCTATGAAACGACTCAGCGTTGCTATGCAGCCGGTTAGTTTTTGAACTTCCTTCTTTGTGGTCGGAGGACGCATCTGATCGATGGCCGAGATTTTTGCTGGGTTTGCTTCAATGCCTCTGGCCGAAACCAGAAACCCAAGAAGCTTACCAGAAGAAACTATGAACAGACACTTCTCTAGATTTAACTTAAAGTTATGGCGTCTTAAGTTATTAAAAGTCTCATGTATATCTGGAATGTGATCGCCAGCGTTGATGCTACTTACGACCAGATCATCAACATAGGCTTCTAGATTTCGACCTATCTGCAGACTAAAGGTTTTTTGCATCAACCTTTGGAATGTTACACCAGCATTTTTGAGACCAAATGGCATATTTACATAACAGTAAGTGTCATATGGAGTAATGAAGGAAGTTTTCTCTTCATCTTCTTTACTTATATTAATCTGGTGGTACCCTGAGTAAGCATCTAAAAAGCTTAAAAACTCACACCCAGAAGTAGAGTCTACAAGTTGATCAATGCGAGGAAAGGGAAAGTCATCATTTGGATATGTTTTATTAAGATCTGTAAAGTCAATACATATTTGCCATTTTTCATTGCCTTTTTTAACCATTACAGGATCGACGAGCCACTCTGGGTGGTCGATCTCACGAATGAACCTAGCCTTGAGGAGCTTGTCAATCTCTGACTGGATTGCTTCCTTCTGATCAGGTGCAAAACGCCTCAGCTTCTACTTGACCGGTTTCATATCAGGCTGCAAAGCTAGCCTATGCTCGATCACCTCCTTGGGGACTCCGGGCATATCGGAAGCTTGCCAGACGAATACGTCCTGGTTTGCTTGAAGGAAGGAGACGAGCGACTCTTACTATTTAAGGTTAAGTCCTGCTCCGACCTTTGCCATGCCACTAACGGCCATTCTAACCAGGTCACGACCTACAGTCGATATGGCTCTGATACCACTTTGTCAGACCCGGGTATTAATACACCCAGATCCTCTGTGCATTTCTGGACTAGTCTCATGATCAGTAGCTGGTCCACACAGTAAACAAAATGATAACAAATTCATATCACAACTTTATTAATAAATAATGACAAAGTTAATTACAAAGGAGGCTTACAGGCCAACAATAAAATAAACACAGCGAAAGACGAAGATGTAGTAGGGCCCAGTTAATCTGCCACAGGCAATCGACTGGGGAAGCGGCCTAGTCGTCGAGGTCCACATCGGTAGCAAAGTTCTTCTCCTCTGAAATGTTGTTTGCATAAAGCAAGTATGAGCACAACTTCCGTGCTCGCAAGTTACACCCGTCAAGTAACAGAATGACATGCATATATGGATGTAACAATAGAAAGGCTTATTGGTTTATTTGCATAAAGCAGCATTTCTTTTAAATGCTGGTACTAAGTTTCAAAGCAGTTATTTTATAACTAAAATTTATAAAATTCTCAATTTTATAGTAAGATAACATTCACACATGAACGGTGAAGGATACCCTCCTATCACATGGCTTCCTGCCCAATTCCCATCTGGATAAACCAGTTTTGAAGAAGTCTTTTTCAAACAAAATCAGAGTCTAACTTTGAGTAGTTCTGCTAGCATGTCCATAACCGTGGACACGGCTATTCGAATAGTTTTACACTCTGCAGAGGTTGTACAGCTTTACCCACAAGAGATAATCAACTTTCAATGTCCGTCTGACACACTTCCGAAGGTGTGCGACTAAGTGATTATCACGAGGCCTTTACAATGTTCTATCTTAATGTATTTATGCCGGCTAAGGTTTCGCTACCATCGGACTGGCCATCCTCCGGAAGCCCCCTCTTGCGCCAGATGGGTCTATTGTCTGGCCAACACCCATACCAACAACATAGCACAAATGACACTAAGACATCATAAATTATTTAGCCAAGTCCCGCCCACACAGGACATGTGGTGGTACGGTAAGGCATAGCATCATGCGCTCGAAGATCGGTCCTTAACTGACTTGGACGACTTTCCATAAAAACCCCTGGGCCTTAACCCCGACGGATTAAGCGGGTGCATAAACTCGCACCCACCAATCATCCATTTCGCCAAGTCCAAACCCATTTTTATTTTACTTTTCAAGTCATTTGTAAAACTCCCATGACACACCAATGCCAAGGGTACAATTTAAACAATAATTGATCATTGGCTGAAATTCCCCAAATCAAACAAGTTTGGTCTATAAGCATGGCTAAGCAATACGTTTAAAATGATCCTAGTTCATACTATCGTATCAACCAGGTTTTATCTAGGGTGTCAATGTTTTTGATTCAATATCAACATTGGTCATACAAAGGATTTAGGTATAACTATGAATTTAAAAACATGAATTATATTACTGAATATAAATAAGCATGCAGTAATAATTTAAAAGTGGAATATAAATAATTTAAAATAATGGGATCAATATGATCAAAGGTATAACTTGCCTCGCTTGAGGTGGCGTTGTTTTTCTTAACAGATCACCTTCACAGAACGTCTGGTGTTGAGGTGACGTTGTTTTTCTTAACAGGTCACCTAGTACTCACAAGTACTATCTTCAGGTAGTCCAAGTGTACGATCACGATGATCATACAGTCAAAATCAATCCTCTTATGTTGATCTTCAAACAGCGTCGAAATCTGATTCTTCGAAGTCGTCGAAAACTAACGTGAAAAGAAGCCAAATTCAAACTAAATTCAAATAACAATTCAAATGAACCCCAAATAAAAATATTTTGGTTTAGATAGCTAGATTATAGTTTTACACAAATTTTGCAACTTGAACCACCCAAATCGGAGTTTGAATGCAAAAGATATGAATTTTAGAAGTTTGGAATTACATGGAATAATGAATTAGGGTTTAAAGGAATTATTAATCAAATGAACTCAAAATTAAATAATTTTGAGTTAGATGACTAGATCTTGATTTTATATGAATTTAGGAATTTGAATCGACGAAATCGGAGTTCGTATGAGGGAGAACGAACCCCGGGAAGTTCTAAATCTAAATAAAACCTAATTTTCAGATTTTATTGAATTTCTTGAATTATTTTTCTAAAGAAAAATCGATATATTGCACAAGGCTGACGTCAGCAGAGGATTTTCTTTTTCCGGACGAATTATTTTCCTAAAGGAAAATAATTTATTTCACTGACAGGTCGGCCCCCAAGTCAATGGACTGGGTTCACGGTGCGGTCAACGTCCATGGTGGACTCGGTGCACGTGAACAGTGCACGGGGTGGGGTGATGTGGCTTAGCCACGTAGGCAGCCACGCGGGCTCAGGGCTGAGGTGGAGGACGAGGTGGCCGCCACGTCATCTTGACGCCGGCGATGTTTTCGGGTGCGGCCGACAACGACAACCCACGGCGGCTCGTCGGCAGCGAGTGCGCGCAAAATGTAGAGAAAGTGATAAGGAGTTGAGGGCGCGTGTTTTGGTCACCTGAAGACACGGCGATAGCCGGCGACGAGGACTTTGGCGGCGACGAGGTGCGGGCTCCGACGGCGGTGGCGATGTGGCAGGTCTCTGGCGAAGGCGACGAGCGCACCGGGATTGCGAGGTGGAGGCGATGCCGTTGGTGTCGTCGGGGAGGCCGGGGAGTCCTTGACCTCGCCGGAATCGGAGAAAGACCTCAATGCGGTGGCCGGCGGCGAAACTTGAATCGCGGCCGAACAAACAGGAGAAGGGAGGAGTGAGTGGTGGCGTTGGCTCCGGTGGGAAGAGGGGCACACCATGCCTCCTTTTATAGGGGCGGAGGAGGACGGGGGCGGGAGATCGGCGGCAGGGATCACGGCGGCTATCGCGCGTGCTGGAGGGGCAACGGACGGAAGAAGGGGCGGCGTGATGCGCGGGATTCGGTGCGCACGTCCACGCGTGAAGAGGGGGAGGAAAACACGGTGGTGATTGAGCTCTACGCGGCGCGGAAATGGCGGCCGTGCTGGCTAGAGGAGGAAGAAGGCGCGGGGAGGAAGAGGGTGCGGTGGCCGTCGGATGCCAATCGGCGGCGTGGAGGCGGGGTGGCGTGGAGCGGTGAGGCGTGCGATGTAGATCGAGCGGCGTGGAGCGCGCGCGAGAGGCGGGTGGAGCGGCCGAATGGGCGGGCGTGGCGGAAAAGTCTTGGGCCGAGCCAAGTTTTGGCCCAAGTACTATTTGAGCGATTTTCTTTGGATTTAGAATTTTAAATATTCCAGTTAATTAAAAAGGGCTTTAGAAAATAGCAAAATAAATCCAAAAATTCTAGGAAAATTCACAGAAATCCCTAGAGTTATTTTGGACTTAAATAAAATAGTTCCAACTTATAATTGGCTATATTTTTTGCAAATAAATTTATTTTGGCTTTAAAATAATTAGGAAAAAGCTTTTAAAAACTCAGAAAATCAAAGGAATTAATTAAATTTTTATTTTTGAGATAAAACCAAATAAGGTTTCAAGAACTTCAAATAAATTTTAAATTTTGACTTGGAAAACTTCAGAAATTCAAATAAGGCAATCAAACTCTTGCAAATTCTCAGCAAAACCAGTAAAATAATAATTTTATTTATTTTTATTTTGGTAACATAACTTTGGGATGTTACAATAGTCGACCTGGAGAATCTCAACGACTAGTCTATGTATATTAGTATGTGCATGTAGTTACTGTACTCTTTTCGTTATTGGGTACCCCACACTGGGGTATAAGGTTTTTAACAAGGCAGTAACTTTGTATCTGTACCTAACAAATAATAAAATTTAGTTCCTTTCCCACATATATTTGTGTCTAATGTCTATTAGAATTATACACAATAATTTTATTTTTTATTTTCTTGTCTTTACATTCCCCCTTTGTAACCTCCCCCCCAACCTTTTTCCTTTTCTTCCCTTCCTCGTCTTCTTTCTTTTCCCTCTCTTCTTTACCTATTTAGCAATTAGCATTTTCCCCTTCTTCCCTTTCTCTTTAGGCTCCGGGACAAGAGGACAGAGCACATGTCGAAGAGGCTCCACCTCTACAGCGTTACCTGGGGGCATGCAGGATCCGACGACTGCCTTAGCGCCACCTCTGTCGCAGGGGACGACGGTGGCTGCAGAAGTGGGAGGGGTCTAAGGGACACACTCTGACGTTGACCACTAGTGCTCGCCCCCATAGGCCGCATGTTGCCCCTCCCTGGTGGGGGCGTGCGACAGCGCCTCGAGCCCCATGAGTCGCGCGACGCCGTTGGGCGACCGCCACCGGCGCCATCTAGATCTCGCGTAACCAGAGCTTCCCTTTCGCGTCCACCACCGTGTGGCTCATGGGGCTCCTCCACGGGCACGACGAGGCCCTCAGCAACGGCGATGCTCCTCCACAACGATGACGGCCCTGCAAAAGTGCTCACCACACTATAACACAAACCCCATGTGGAGGCATTTTCTTAATATAGTAGACATTTTTTCCATGTCGCTACACTCTTGTAAAGACATTTATAAAAACACCATATAAATGCCTTCCTATGCATCGTTGCTACGACAGAGATGTTTTATTAAAACATCTATATAATCTTTGCAGCATTTTATAGAGACAGTTTACTATGTATGTAAGGAAATAGAAGCATTACACAGATGCATTAAATTGTGTTACTAGTATAGTAAGCCATAAAAATAAAATATAAAAAATATGTAGACTCTTGAAAATATTGGTACTCAAATTATAAACCTCACGAAAATACTTCTCTTAGACTTAGTAGGGCTGTGCCGGGCTCACGGGCTGGCATGCACGGCTTGGGCCAAGTCTCATGTCTATGCATAACCAGAAAATTTACACCACGTTATATTCCCATCTGAATTCTCAGCAACTAGGGTAGCTCTCTCAAATTAATGGCATGCACCAAACAGTGGAGAAACGCGCGGAGCGGAGGGCGGGCCGAGTACTCTTGCATGACCGACTACTTATCAATTCCAAATCTAACCCTCTTATCTCTGAAATTCCAAATCTAGCCACTGGACGCGTCTTTGCGCTCCCGGACCGCAGAACGCGCTTTCCGCGCCACCGCATCGCAGGCGACAAGATCTTTGCCGTCCCGTCGCGTCGCAAAGAAGATGTCTTGTCCCCAATCGCGACATGTCGGCATCAGAAGATCAGAGCAACAACTTTTCCAAAATCCATTTAGATATATTTTTTGTAGGAATTTCTAAATATAGAATATGAGCTCAAAAAATTATGAAATGTTTTGTGCAGCCTCCCAGCACAGTGTACTTTATTGTGTAATTTTTTTCATAATTTTATGAGTTATGATTTTTTTTCTCTAAAATTCATTTAATTATACTGTTTGTAGGAATTTTAGATAAAAAAAAATCATAACTGATAAAATTCTTAAAAAAATTACGCAATCAAGTACACTGTGCTGGGAGTCTCCACAAAAAATTTCATATTTTTTTGAGCTCATATTCTATATTTAGAAATTCCTGCAAAAAATATATCTAAATGGATTTTTGGAAAAAGTTGCTACAGTACTACAGTGCCCCAACATGCTGCGGTATGGCGGCGCAGCAAGTGTGTTCCTGCGGTACGGCGGCGCAGCACGCGGGTTCAGGAGGCTAGAGTTGAAATTTCAAAGATAAAGAGATTAAATTTGGAATTATGGTGATCTAAGGGGTTAATAGTGTCTAAAATTCCCAATCCTTGAGGGGGACCTCAGAGTCAAGTCGTCGCCTGTTGCTGTTGGGGGTAGGGACCCGCAAGGCCGCAACGCCCATCTCCGCGCAGCCCTACTCGACACTGCTACTGCCGTCGTTGTCAGCTGCTTGTCGCCGTCAATCCAATTATGACCTGCCTTCTTACAGGCTAGACGCGCGGCCAGAGCTTCTAGAGAGAGTTACGATGGAGCCCACGATACGGTTGTCAGCTGCTCGTCGCCGTCAATCCAATCTACACAAACCGTATGACATGCCTTTTTACAGGCCAGACGCGCGGCCAGAGCTTCTAGAGAGCGTTATGATGGAGCCCACGATGCATTGGAACCGGTGACAGAACTATGACTAAAATTTAGAGAGGCTAAGCTAATACAGGATAAGTCTATGAAATAAAAATCGTACCATATTTTACAATCTAAAATCATGCATAAATAGAAAGGAAACACGGTAAAAACGCGAAATGCAATGGAAGAAACTCAGTGAAAATGTTTATTTCTCCATTTCTTGCCAATATACTCATCGAATCTAAATCACAATCAAAATTGCAGAACTCAAAACTACATTTGTTTTTCTTTTACATACCTTCTAACTCAGCGACTCCTGTGCCTGAGTGCCTCTGCTTGCTTGCTGGTTGCCGCCGCAGACTTGATTGCTGCCTAGCCCTTGTGGCATACTCGCTTGTCTTACGCCTTTGCTGGTGCTACCAGCTTTCCTGTCGTGCTGCCCGTTGGCCGCTTCGCCTCGCGCCTGTGATCACTGTTCTGCAGTCCACAAGTCGATTGTCTCACCACACGCTCGTAGTCCGCTCACGTTGCGTCGCTGCTAGGGTTCGCTATCGCTGAGCCCCGAGTCGCTCGATGTTGGTATGGTGTCTGGTAAATTTGGCCTTGTGGAATTGATTGGTGGAGAGAGTGAGTGAGATAGGGTTATGGGGATAATGGGTTAGTTGGGCTCGGTCGGCTAGCCTAACAAGGTAAAAAAAACACTTGGTGCGGTCCAAATCTCTTGAGCAGTCATCTTCTACCTCTAGTTCACGTCGAAGCTAGCAGTCATGGTGTCCACGGATGGAAGGAGGAGCTAAAGGGGTACCCACCCTTTGGCTAGGGGTAGCAGGCAAGCTTATCAATTCCATTTCGGTACCGACCGGAATGGTCAGAATATGCCATATCGGGACCCAAAGCTACAAACGGTAGTCTCAATCCCATACTGCCCTAAATATCGGTCATTCCGGTCAATTCCGGCCCATTATGGTCATTCTGGTAACGGACATAATTGATGTGACCACTCATTTGAATCAGTTCGAAAAACCCAGTCCAATATTACTTCATCGGTAAGTGAAATTATATTAAACTAGCATGCTAGACTATAGTAAAATGTATAAAATTATGAACTCGTATTGTATTATTTAACCATATACAACCTTTGTATTTATGAAGTCATTGAATTATGTGTCATTTTTATTCTATGATTATGTATTTGAAGTGATATTTTAAGTGAAATTATGTGTGCAAATAAATAAATAAATATATTTATTTATGAATAATAATAAATATATATTATTATATTAAAATCTGAAATGGTACACCGGAATAGACCAGTACCGACGCATTCTATACTAAGAGACACCAGAATAGCCTCTATAATGGAACTAACAACTATGTAGCGGAACTCCAGCCCATATTTACCCTCGGTAGGCCCGCCATTGAGTAAAACGTAGTGTTTGATGTTTCCGCCTCCCGGTTAACGTCGGAATTTATCTCTGGCTTAGGCTCGCCTCCATGCGAATTTGGCAGTCTAAAGTCTTAAACTATACAGTGGCAATGTTGTTGAGGGCATCTTCAATAGTGGTCACCTCAGCAGCCTCTTACCTGTCATGTCACTCAAAAGTTTAGTTAGAGGAGAGAGAATGTGCCGTCTCTTATATAAGAAACAAGCTAAGCACACAAACTAATGCAAATAGTGAGTGGGTAATGAGAGAAGTTGTGTTGAAAATGATAATTTTATAGGTAAATTATCGGAGATGTTGTCTGTAGATAAGTTAGAGCTTTTAGAGATAACTCTAAGGGATAAACTATTGTATATGTCCTTAGAGTAGAGGTGGCAATACTGCTTAGAGGTAGAAAGACGTCAAAATCTGGCGTTCAAGAGTTAATCATGCGAGAGGACGGGTAGCTAGCGAGAAGCAACGTGATGGTGAGACCTCATTGTACTAGTAGACTGGCTAGTAGTTTCACGAGTTGACGATGTCACTGTGTGGTACTATTATGCTTGAATGCTGTCATGCCCGGTCGGGTGTCAATTACATATCTTAACTGCTGTCACTAAGTTTTGATGGATCGGCATCCAAATGAATTAATCTCCATCAAAGGTTTGACATTGTACACGAATTCAAGAGCGCATTAGCATAATGTTCTCGTACTAGCTGATTGATAAGTCACCGTGCTATGCTTTCAGTATACAATCATACAATTAAATTGTCACACTGACGTTTGAAAAAAGAATTCCATCTAACTAAAAGAGTACTAGCGCCAGGAAAAATCGTAGAATTCAATGGAGGGTCGTACAACGAAACTGAAACTTCAACGGCAACAAATCAATGTCGCGACAGGAAATGTTGACTCCTAAAATTAATGTGGCGGCGTGTAAGTAGCACATCCAATTATTTTTAGTGGAACAGCTACAAACTGCACTGCAATCAAATCCAAACTGTTGAGGAACCGTCGCTGGCGAGTCCAGTCCGAGCGATTACCTCGTAGACAAACTCAGAATCGTAAGAACAATGCATGAACACAAGAACAGAATAAGAGATTGAACACAGAGATGTAGGGGGACGTATTGCTTCTCTTTATTCCTTCATCCATCGATCAATCCTTTACAATGAATAGCACCCCCTATTTATAGGCTACGACCCTGCTAGGGTTTGGGATGGGGCGCCCACTAATGGGCCGACTGCAGGGTCAGGCCCATGGTTTCCCAACACTCCCCCTTGGGCACCCATCCTTCATGTCCATGTCTCGTCAAAACTCCATAAAAACCTAGTGGAAAAATTTGGAGAAAGAGTACATGATACACGTTCTGCTGTGATGCACGAATTGTCTAATTAAAAACCTTGACCGAGAAACTTCAGGAAAACTCGTCAAGGGAAAAAGAGTACAATCCACCCAATTTCATTTAATCTCCTAGATTTATTCTTTGGGTACTCGATCTTCATGATCAAGCTTTAATAATGAGTTCGTGAAGGTTCTCCCCCTGAATTCTGCACTTCTCTAAGTCTCATCATTCCAATTCACGTATGCATCTTTCAATGTTAGACGTTGGAAGTGACTTAGTGAATAAATCTGCAAGATTCTCACACGACTTAGTATGCAGTACTTTAAATACGTCCATCTTTTGCAATTCATGAGCATATAAGAACTTAGGGTTGATATGCTTTGTGAGAGAATTCTTCACATAACTCATCTGTACTTGTGCAACACAAGCTGCATTTATCTTCATAGATAATAGTGGAGGTTAGAGCGGTATTCAATCCACATGACTGCTGGATGTGGTGAATCATCCGTCGAAGCCAAACACAATCTCGTAAGGCCTCGTACAGTGCTATTATTTCTGAGTGGTTCGTCGTAGTCGATACAAGACTCTGCTTAGACGTTTTTCATGGAATTGCAGTTCCACTACATAGGAATACATAGCCTGTTTGCTGCTGTATGCGGGTCCTACAAGTACCCGTTATCTGCATTGCCATTCATAGTTAGGTCTTGGTTCTTTCTATAGAACAGACTAAATTCTTTGCTTCTTTGGAGGTATCGGAAGATATCCTTTATTCCCTGCCAATGCCTTTGGTAGGTTCTGCACTATACCTTGCTAGTAGGATCACGGCAAATACAATATCCGTTCTAGTACAGTTTGCTAAATACATTAGTGCTTCTATTGCACTTGATGTAGGAATTCGGTCCCGGACTTCCTCCCCTCTTCTTTAGGTGCAGATGGGTCTTTGTCTTGCTTTGCAAAGGTCTCCGACCATTGGCATTTTCAAAGGTATGCCTTTGCAAAGTCGAACCTTTCTAACACCTTCCGAGTGTAGGTGACTAATGCACTAATACCTCTTTAGGGGCATGCCCAAGCTGCAAGCCTGGGCAATATTTGGTTTTCACCCAAATCTTTCATTTCGAACTCCGACTCCAGGTAAGAGCTTGCTTTCTTAATGTCCTTCAGGGTTCCGATGATATTCAGATCATCTTCATACTCTGAGATTATACAAAATCCATTCTGGGATCGTCGTATAAATACACAAAGATTATTCTCATTGTTCGTGTAGTCTTTCTTGCATAGAAAGTCGCTTCAAGCGATTATACCACATTCTGTCTGATTGCTTAAGTTCGTACAATGACTTTCTGAGTTTCACACTGTACATGTTTCTATTTGCTCTGTTTTGGTTTGGGACAGTGATACATTCAGGTATCTTCATATAAAAGTCTGAATCCAATATTTCATAAAGGTATGCTAGTACCTCATCCATCAATTTCACTTCTAACTTCAAGTTCACTGCCATTGAGATAAATATTTAAAGGGAGTTCCGCCCATGACCGGGGAATAGGTTTCTTTATAATCATCTTCTGGATGTTCAGTGAAACTTTGTTCAACGAGCCTTGCTTCTTTTCATTTCTCTTTCGAACAAATACCCACTTATGCCCTACGGGTGTACAAGGGAGGCGTGCGCTTCTGAGCCCAAACACCTTTCTTTTATTCGGAGAGAATAATTCAATTTCTATTGCCTTCTTCCAATCGATCTTTTCTTTTATTTATCGAGCGTGCGTGCTCTGGATCAAGATTGATGATTGTGGCAAATTTCTTTGCAAAGTAAGTGTCGACATTGGTGTTGTAATATTCAAAGGTTCTCCGAGGTCATAAAGTTTATAACTATTTCTTCAAGGCGATTCTTTTAATACTTCTACTTGCTCACCGCTTGCTTCCAATTGCGGGCAAGTCCTTTAGTTTTTCAGCTCAGATGTGCGCGCACATCCATGCTTGATGTCTCCTTCATGGGGATGTTCAATTCAGTATGCCTTTTACGAAGGTTCCATACCGATGCAAGGTCTCAACTGGCTCCCCTCCTGATCGGGGCACTTCGGTGATCGGTTGTGTCAAGTCCTTCTTATCCTTTTTCATGAGGCGTCCCCGGTTACTTCGGATTCGAGGGACCGGAGTTCTCGTCCTTTTATTACGAGGCCTGCGGGCGGGATTAGGGATACCTTCAATGGTATTTCAACCCTCTCCGGTGCATTGCTTGCAGGCAAATGCTACTTATTCACGCTCTTCAAATCACTAAAGTAGTCTGGCAGTTGATTCGCTAATACTTGCAAATCAATTATCTTCTGGACTTCAATTGTCTTCTAGACTTCAATTATCTTACGACTTCTCTATTTGCTTCACTAGTGCGCGGGTCATATGCATAGATTTCAATTATCTTACGGACTTCAATTGTCTTCTAAACTTCAATTGTTTTCTGACATTATCATCAAGGGTTGATTTCCTCCCCTTAATGACGGGAAACTAACCTCATCTAATGTACTATCAGCGAATCGGACATTATACAAATCTCGATCATATGGTCCAAATACTTGATTATGGATCTTTGTCTCATAACCAACGTATATCCCGGACTTTCGGAGAAGACCCATTTCGATTATTTGCGGTGGTGGTATAGGTATATAACCCTTGCAACCAAACCTGCGAAGATGAAAAGTTTTCAGTGCTGACCCTTGCGCTAGTTGCATAGTTGGATGGATGTTATAGGCCGATGGTCTAAAAATGATGAGAGCTGCTACGAGCAGGACTGCGTGTCCTCAACATATAGTTGGTAAATTACAATTCTTCCTAGTTCTGCTAGTCCATTCTGGGTGCGGATGTGTGGTATAGAATGCTCAACTTTAATTCCCATTTTCATACAATAATCATCAGATGCCTTCGGAGTACATTCTCCGGCGTTGTCCATTCAGATGGACTTCACGTGATGATCAGGGAAATTATTTTTTCAATTGTTAATTATCTACGAGATTTAGCTTTGCAAAAGCATGGTTTCTCATAGACAATAAACATATATGCGACCATTCCGAGGAAGCATCGATGAGCACCATAAAATACCTAATTGACCCTTACAGGGGTTGTATAGGACCGCAAAAGTCTCCCTAGATACGGTCCAAAATGCGGGACTTCATCCTTCGCTTTCAGAGCAAAAAGTCTAATAATTAATTTCCGGTGGCACATGCGGGGCACACAAAATCTTCCAGATTCGGAAAATTCTTTATATTCATATTATGTCCTGTGAATTGTTAATTATATCTCTCATTATCCTAAGACTCAGGCGGCATAATCTATCATGCCGAGATAGATAAGTTCGAGCTTCTAAATACGGTTTTCAAGGCGGTATAGGTGCAGTGCCTTAATATTAGCGTAGTATAGCCCGTTTCATATGAAGGAAGATATTCTAATGCTATTTTTCACTTTCTTCATGCTTTGTAGTGAGTAGGTATTCACATACCATACTCTTCTTGATCTCTACACTAAACTGTTAGCGCAAATATCCTTGAGAGTTCTAGTCGATTCAGGTACAACAAGTCTTCTTCAATGACCAAAGTTGTGCCCATTGAGAGTATAATTGTGGCCCTTTCTGAGCCTATTATACAAGTATCGCTGCCTGCGATTGTCGTAAGACTACCAGCATTCTTGCTGATCGACTGGAAAAATTTCCGTTTCTCTTAGGATGGTTTTCATTGTGCCGCTACATGCTAAGCACACTTCCTCCATAGGGCACCACACACGTTCTAATATAATGTACTTTATTAATATGTAGCAGAAAGCAAGCAACATATAAATAAAATACTTCAGATATCAGAACATAACTTGCTATTATAAAGACGGAAAAATAAGCCTTACAGGACTCATGATAAGAATTTAATGCTTTGCTCTGCTAGAGCTTGCAACCATTATTCAATAATTCAAAATTTTACTTCAATTACAAACTGCAGGTTACTATAAAAGATTCGAGTGCAATGCGTGCACTAGATCTAATAGACGAAGTATTCAGGAACTTCTGCCTCAATCGGCTCCATGCGCGATCTTCTCCTTTTGGGTAGCTACAGCTGTGGCCGCTGCGATGTCCAAAGGAGGGATGATGGGGGCTGCTACTGGGCTGTCCACATTCATAAGTGCAACTAATGGATGTGAATCCTCTATGCCTGCAATGGCGAGGTGTGCCTCATGCTATCATTTGCCCTTTTTCTTAGACTGGAAAGCATCAATAACGTGCGACGCACTACCTTACCCTTCTTGCTCCTCTCATTCGTGAGAGGTTTCATCACCTTGTAGCTGCTAGCAATGGCTTTATGGCCAACATTGCTATTAGGTGGCTGCGAGATGTAGTTCTTTCTGAGAACATCATCTTGAGTTTTCGCAACTTGCATGATATCAATTAATTCGACATACTCCATGTAGCCGTCTTGACATTAGTTGCGTGCGGATTGCACCGCATTCGGGTGAAAGGTAGAAAATCTTCTCCATCTTCTGCTCATCCGTAATTACATTACCACAGAATTGAAGACTGATACAAATTTTATACAAAATCTGGTCATGCTGGGTCAGTTCTTTGAACTACTCGTTCGTGATGCCAGTCATATTTATATTCATGCAAAAGTTTAAAGGGTTACTGCTAGTAATCTGCATATAATGGTTGCAAAATTCTCATAATGCTCATCGAACTCCAGGTTCGTATTCCCGTATTTTTCTATGCATTTTCATGATTTATTGCTATTTTCAATGTGATTAAAAGCAATATAAACAATCACAGATAATCAATACAGTAAATACAGTAAATAAATTGCATAAAAATAATAATAACAAAGTTAAACATGCTTCAAATGCAAAAAAAATTGGATTCCCGAAGTCCTTTTCTGCTGGAAAAATGACTTTTCGGCGAAATCTGCAATTTTCAGGGGTTAAAACGCGAAATCTCAGTTCTGAGAAGAATTTGCGTAATTTTCAATTCGAGGGTTATTCTGCAGAATATACATAATCCCGAAATTTCCCAATTCCAGCGGGGTTTTTCGCAAAATTCCATATCCGTGATAAAATCTCATAATTTTCAGAACTACGAGGGTCTTACTGCAAAAATTTCATTATTCGCAAACTTCCCCGTAATTTTCAGAATTCCGAGGGTTAATTCGCAAAATCGGGATTTTCTTTTCCCCTTTTTTTTTCTTTCTTTCCGGGCGGGCCATCCTTTTTCTGCCCGATTAATTTGGGCCGGCCTTTGGCCCATTCGGCCCAACCGAAGGCTTCAAAACTGGTGCTAGGGTTTCCCCTAGCACCGACTCCCCTTGGCGGCGGCGCCACTCACAAGGCCGTGTGGCGGCGCGCGACCGGCAGCAGCGGGCCGCGGCTCGTGCAAGCCCGTGGCGGTGGCGAAGCGGCTTCGAGGCCCGAGGCGGTCGGCGGCGGCGGTTCAGCGGCGCAGCGGCGCCACGGAGGCCTTGGCGGGCGCTCTGGCGGCGCGCCGGTGAGGTAGGGCCGCTACGGCGGCGGCGGCGGCGCGCGCGGCGATGCGCGCATGAGCCTTCTTCCTCCTTCCTTTACTTCATGCCATGGCGCAATGCGCGCGCGGTGCAAGGTGGCTACAGCCATGGGCGCAGCGCAGCGGCGACGAGGCGGCGGTACCTTTACGAGGTGGCCCACCGCCGCTCCGGTAGGCGCACGGCCGGACCGACATCACACGGCGCATGCGCGCGCCGCGAGATTTTTCCGTCTTGTTCATATGTAATCACCGTTCATATCGATTCGCTTCACTCGCGATTCTCGCTCATCGCGATTCTGCTCACACGCGACATCGTTCATCCGCGATTCATCGTTTATCCATGTATGTATACGATGCAAAGAGGTGTATCTGAGATTGCAACGGACGCGGCTTCATGCCAACATGTGCATGCTTGCCGCGTCTTTGGGCGCGGCTCTGTCGTTGCCTCGTGGCGTACGTGATGGCGGACTATGCCGGCCGTGCGTGTCGCGAGGTAGTGACAACCGCTTCTGGCGGTGCGTGCACATGGTGCCTTTCATGCGATTGCATATACAACCTACGGTACAATCATCATCTACTCTTTCATGCAATCCACCGATCGGTTTGGCGGCGACTTCAAGTCGGTTCGCGATGAGATTAGAGCGGTTTGCACCGTGGAAACCAATCTAGAAAGCCAAATTTGCGAATTGAAAGCAATCTAGAAAAACGATTCAATCTCGGCGTTGTTCATCGGCGGTTACCTTTTCGATCGCGAGTAGAGTCGATCGTCGCGATAACGTGTTGAGGAACCGTCATTGGCGAGTCGATCGAGCGATTACCTCGTAGACAAACTCAGAATCGTAAAAACAATGCATGAACACAAGAACAGAATAAGAGATTGAACACAGAGATGTAGGGGGACGTATTGCTTCTCTTTATTCCTTCATCCATCGATCAATCCTTTACAATGAATAGCACCCCCTATTTATAGGCTACGACCCTGCTAGGGTTTGGGATGGGGCGTCCACTAATGGGCCTACTGCAGGGTCAGGCCCATGATTTCCCAACACAAACTACCGATAAGAGGGACAACGATTTTTTTTTTTTAATTTTAAAAAAGAGACAATACAGGCAAGATAACTCATCTCGCTTCGGGCTTCGCTGGGATGCTACAGTCATGGAGGGACCTGCTGTGCATATCGAACTACCACTCACTCATCGATCAAACGGGGATCACGGCCGGCGACAGCATGGTTGCCAGTTGACACCGCCAATTGGACCCACCGTGCAGAAAGATCACTAGGGGCACGCGCCAATGTCTGTAGAGCAGTGGAAGAGTTACAAAAATTTTGTTGGATGCCCCGTTGATAGTTAAGATATGGTAAAATGACGATTATTAAGCGATTATTGGTTGATCAAATGTTAGCATTGAGTAAATCATATATTATAAGTACTCGTTTCTATATAACTAGTTAGGCTTTTTTTTCAAATTAATTGGATACTTTACACAATTAGTTATGGAAACAACTTATTTTACGGAGTGATAAGGATAACAAATACTAACATTGATAAACAAATTTTAAGTATGTGCAAGCATACCACCCAAGAAACATGTATGGTTTTTAGTACATACATCATTAGTAGGCTAGTATTGATACGGTCTATTTACGTCACATGTGGCTTCAAAATTTGTAAGTAAAGTATCTCATATAAGATACCAATATTAGTTTTGAATTATTGCACTCATCGTGAAGGTCGTAATGACGCAAACATATATAGAATTAGACACTTGTTTTTTTAGTTAGAAACCAAAGAAGTTCCTAAAAGATAAATAAAATAAAATACTTTCGTACTATTCACACACTGCCACATAGGTAGAGAAAAAAGATGTCAGACTGCTTTCAAAATTTAAACGCAGGACATATAATACAATTTTGCATCTAATTTCTTCAAGTATTATCAAATTGCAAGAGAGACCAAATTCAATAGAATCTATAGCTACCAAGGATATATACATAATTTTCAAAACATCTGAGGGTGTCCGTGCATACCGAGCTCCACACCTGTTGTAGAGTATTAGATCTATTGTCCTGATAGAACACCAACCAGAATATCATATGACCTCCAGGGGTGAATCTAGTACTGGAACATGGCTATACAGATGTACACCCAAATTTTTTAGGCAAAAAAAGCTTAGTATTTATTAGGTATATATACTAGTAAGTGTATTTAAAATACGCATTTCAACTTTTCCATTCCGATTTCAGCTCATCGCACCCGGCCACCTGCTCTATCCACGCGGCCCACTCAGTCCCAAGGCCTCAAGCATCCACGGTCCAACTCCAAGCAACAGCCGGCAGCCCAACCCCGTCCCCACGCGGCCACGCCGAGAGCCCGACTGCCTGAGAGCCAAATGCTAACCCTACCCTGCTCCTCTCCATCTCCCCTTTCTCGCTCTGTGGCGGCGGCGGTGCAAGGACGCGCGGCGAGCGGTGGGGTAGGGGGCGAGCGTTGAGCCAGAGCCGGGGATGGAGGGTGCGGCGAGCGGCAACGGCAGGGCAGCCATGAGGCGCGCGACGAGCGGCAGGGGCAGGGGGTGAGCGCCGAGGCCAAGGCCGAGCAGGAGCAACCACCGACACTGGCGCAAGGAGCGGCGGAGGCACGCGATGAGGTCAAGGTGAACTCTGCTGGTTTCTTGGTGTGGGATTTGTGTGCATCCGATCATTTGAGGATTGGATTTGACACTCATGCAGGAGAACGAATTGTTCTTGGCTCCTTAGTCTTTACTGCTTGTATGTATGTGCTTGTAGGTATGTAATGTATGGAAGATTGGCACTGATTCTCTGATACTTGTTAATTACGTAAATACTTGAGTTTGGGGAGTTGGGGTGATCAAGACTGCTGCCTCTGCAGACTGCGGTTGTTGAATTTTGAATGGATTATATTGAGGATTTTTGAAGACTACTGCTTCATGCTTTATGGATTGTTGAATTTTGAATAGATTATATTGAGTGGGATTTACAAATATTTCCAAATTGAGTGAGGAACTGATGATGAATGGACTATATGGATGTGGATCATTTAGTATTTTAGTACATATATTTCCTATAGGATGAATGGATCATTTAGTACAAATAGTTCCAAACTGCAAAAAATATTCCCAAATTGAGTGACTAGCGGATAGCAGCAGGCATTGGCATTAGACTTTGGTTGCTGTAGACAAATTTTAGTTATTAGGGTGTCAGAAATGTGTAGTCAGTTCAAGATTTAATTAGATGTGCAATCTAATATTGTTTGGAGTTTTAGACCGATATAGTTTGTTAAATTTCTCTATATATTCTCAGCATCCTGGCTGTTTGAAACCTGATCGTTTTTTTTTGTACTTGCTGAAATGGCTAATTGAGTAGTATGACCATATGAAAGAACATGACTTTATCCAATTACCAGATAGTTCTTCAATGGCTGGATAACCATTATCCGAGATGATTGTCGTCTTGTCTAGTTTGACTGAATAGTGGCAAAAATATTGTGTTACCCAGCAAACTTAGAATGGACATTGTTGTACATGGCGTTCTTAGCTCATATCGGTTTGCTGTTCCCACTGGCCGATTTACATGTATTGCGTAACAGGCAATTATAGAGCCATATAAATTGTTTCATTCTTCTAATGTTCTTGTTAGTTGAATGAGTTGTGCAGCTTGTGCTATAAATTGTAACTAGGAAGAAGTTTTGCAAACTCCACTTTAGCTTTTACAATATTACGTATGGTAGTATTACTGTTGAGTTTTTTTTCCTGTTGAAATATGCTAAATACTTTTCTTCCACAAATTATTTGAGATGTTGTCTCTAGTAAGAATAATTTATATTTTTTTTATATATTATGAATATTTATGTTTTACATTGAACAATATTTTTGTAACTTCGAACACCTATTATGAAAATCTTGATCTATCACTGATGACCTCCGGTTCCAGTACATGGCCTTTAATCCTGATGGAACACAGGAGTTTTCAGGCTTGTCTCGATTGATCTATATAGTTTGTTAGAATCGGCTAATGAACCGGCTCTTATCACTTTATCAGTATTGAACCCCTCGACATGGACCTACCTAGCGCTGTCGGTGCAGACTGCACAGATCGAGCGGCAGCCTGCCGCGAGCGAGACCCCTCTTGTCCAGGCCTGGACCGCCGCATGTGTACGCAATAACTAGTGTCTCGCTGGTTGCCGAGTCACTGTGCCGGGGAGTCGGAGAGGAAAAAAATTTTATAGAAAAAAAATTCTATAGGATCTGGTTCATAACTTTATCAATGTAGATTAATTTTACTGTGTGACATGTGTCTTTTCACGAATCTTAAAGCGTACAGCCCCATAAATCACTGATGTGAATTTTCACGAATTGAATACTAAAGGCTAGCATGTCACGCTTTGAGATTCATGAAAAAACACGTGTCACGCAGTGGAGTTGGTCTGCATTGATAGAATTATGGATCAGGTTCTATAGGATTTTTTTTCCGTCGGGGGGGGGGGGGCGATTGCTTCCGCGGATGTCGGGATGTGGCTTCGTCCGCACTGAGTCAACTAATAAAACCTAATGAAAACTGTCCCAGGCTAATTGAATCATGTCACTAGACGTTTGCGCCCAAACTCAATTCTCATTTCTCCCACTTGCCCACTTGGGATTCTCTCTCAGGGATCGCGATCTCTCTTCCGTAGTCGGATCAACCACAACGCAGTGTGCACACGAGTACACCTGGCTTGCAAGTTGTTTATGAAGATATTGTAGTATTTTAGCTATTTGCTATTTTGCTCCGAGCCTCCCGGTCTCACCTGTTAGAGTATGTACAATGGTACAGACGATTGCTGTCTGTAATACTCTTCATGTCATCTATAGATAAAATTAAAGATAACTCATACAATGGGTTGTCTTTAAGTTATATATATATATATATATATATATATATATATATATATATATATATATATATATATATATATATATATCTGATCTGACAACATAGATACAACAATAAAACAGGCGTCTATAAGGGTCTTATAGACTGTCTGTTGCATGCTAGACAGATTTATTCTTTTTCTTTGTTCTCTCTCATTCACATCATTAAAAATCTTATGTGGCAAAAATTATAGACTGATAATGTTACCCTACTGTATATGCCCTTAGACTGTTACACACGAATCCAGACGCTTGCATGTTGAAAGCCCGGCTAATGTTTCGATCACCTGCTATCCCGTACTGCTGCAAATCTGGACGCTTGCATGTATGTTCCAACGGTGCCGCATGCAATCTGTTCGTTTCTATTATCACCGTGGTACCGTTCTGAATTCTGGTCCATATTAAACTGAAAGGAATGTACTGTCTGCACCTTTCCGCTGGAGATGCTCGCCAGTCGTCACAACTCACAAGTGGATCATGCCGGTCTTTGCTTTTCTCGAGCACGAGCTGGGCTGAGGTGTTGTTTCGCAAATGAAGATATGAGTAAGCATTCGCGTGGGAGTGTGGGACAGACGTCCTTCTAGAAACGATCGTACAAACCAAGCGCCTCAGCACTCGTTGACTCCACCACTATTAAAGGAGGCTTTGGTTGGTAAGAAAGCGACGCCCGTATATGAACCCATTGGCGCGAAGCAAATCATTACTAACATGCACGATGATCGTGGGATTCGTTGACGTTTGTTGGGCTAAGCACTAAGCAGTGCGTAGGCAGGCAGGCGTGAGGAGAATGCTGTCGCTCAGAGTCAAATTTGCAGGAAGTTTAAGAAAAATAGCATTTGAGACATGAGAGGAATGTGCTACTGTCACTTTGTCAGTGAGTCACTACGTTGTTTATTGTCCAATATTCTGACGCACAAATATTTTTTTCTGAAAGAGTTTCTTTTTTGCCCGCTTCAGTTGAATCAAGCTTGAGACACAGATCAATCGCTGTATACTAAACCTCAAAAGAATAGGAGCACATTAATATAATATCTTTACTACTTAGAAAGACTCTAGTGGTGGTGAGTGATGCATTCTTCTTTCCCTCCCCCCTTTCACAACCCATCTACACCGATAGGTGGGAAAAGGCGCGTCCGCCCTTTCTATCCCCGTGTGGCTCCACCTCTTCTCACCCCTTCCGCCGACTTCTGGTCCCTCATCTCGTGCACCCCCACGTCTTCTCCATCCTCTCTCCCATGGTGATTTCCCTGCATGTCAAGCCCTTCCCGTCGCGATTCGTTCGTCTACTGCCCTGCCCCCAGCACCGCCCTTGTTAGGATTTCTTCAAACTCTAGATTGATTTTGTGGAGGCTTTTCGGTCTACCCTCTATTCCTCTGTTTTTTCCGTGGTGCCGCTCACAATCGCATAATGAGGCTAGAGGGTAGAGACTTATTTATAGACCCCACTTGCAGATGTTATAAATTAACCGACCTGTTTCTGGTACACCACAAGACTCCTGAACCATGTCACCAACCACGATCAGACAGACTAGTTTTATAAGTCTAAAATATATTAGTCCATAGCACACATTGTGTGAGTCATATGCCATGATCATATTGTTTACGATATCAATTTCAATCTGATCATGTGGATCAACAGCCTGCAGAGCCGATTCTGCAAAACAAACCCAACTATTCTGCCCTGTGTTGTATCCGGATTAATCATACGCATGCATATTAAATTCCACTAGACTCGATCTCAATAAATATGTCTACCATATTCCAGAACAATCGTCATCAGCACCTCGAGTATTATTTTCTCGAGTAAAATTCTACATCAAAGTATTCCCCGTCACATACATCAATAATATGAACAATTTCACATTAAATTAAATAGACAATAACCACTTTGTTTATTACTTTTAGTGCTTGCTGGCACCTAGACGACTTTGAAGGAAGTTTGCGCGGTAAGCTCTTCAAAGAAGATTGTGAAGAGTCCCGACAATAGATTATGAAGTGGTGTTGTGTTCACCACCTCCGGAGAGGAGAAAGAGGAACCCTAGTGATCGAGAGTTAAGGCTTAATTCGTAGAGCCGATCCAGTTTATTTGGACTTACCTCAACGTGGACTAGTGAAAACCGACAAGTCTTCGATACCACAGAAAAAACATCATTGTCTCCTTTGTGGTTTATTTTTTGTCTCTACTATTTTTGCATTTACATTTATAGCTATTTACTTGTGTAGAATTGCTTAGCTCGAATTATATATAGTATTGATATAATCTTATAATTGTCTTAAAAAATATAATAGTTCTTTCATTGTATTTGATCTAGGAAGCTTTTTTAAGACAATCATGATTAAAATTATTATTTAGTTGAAAAGTTTAAAAAACCTCCTATTCACCCCCTCTAGTCGATTATCCTTGATCATACAAGTGCTATAAGAGCTTGGTCTCTCTATTTTTAGACTTAACCGTTTAGGAGAGAAAGGATGGCTAGTGAGGGAATGTCAGTAGGCAAGACACCTTTATTTGATGAATCAAATTACACTTATTGAAAAAATTAGAATGTCTATTTATTTAAAGGCCATGAGCTCAAGCATATGGAGAATTGTTAGTGAGGGTTTCGTTATGGCACTTGATCCTACACATCCCACGGATCTTGAGGATGAAACTCCCAGCTCAATGCTGAAGTGATGAACACTCTCTTTGGAGCTTTGAACGAAGATGAGTTCAATCGAGTGAGCAGCCTTGAAACCACTCATGAGATGTGGACTACGCTCTCGAAAATTCATGAGGGTACATCCACAGTCAAAGAAGCCAAATTGTATAGTCTTCAGATTAAATATGAGATATATACAATGCTGCCTCATGAAAATATCACCGAGATATATTCTAGATTCAACAACATTGTAAATGAGCTCAAAGATCTAGGCACTAACCTTCTTGATGTTGATATTGTCAGAAAAATGCTTCGGACTCTACCGGAGAAATACGAGACTTTGGTGACTCTATTTCTCAATTCTTTCGAATGTCCAAGAATGACGTCAACCGGTCTGTTAGGCAATCTCATCACCAATGAGTTGTACAAGAAAGACAAGCATGAGCTTTTGGAGCCATCCTCCAAAAAGAATATTACCGCTTTCAAGGCGAAAGCGGAATCAAGTAATAAAGTGGAGAAAGAAGATGACTCTAAAGAAGAGTTTTCTCTCCTTTGTGAGGAGAATGAATAAATTCATGAAGAAAACACCCATATCGAAGCTTCAAATTTGACAGGAGCAAAAAGGGGCAATTCTCAAACAACAACAAGCGTCATAACAACATTCGTTGCTATGAGTGCAATGAGAATGGGCACATGGCCTCGCATTGCCCTAACAAAAAGGATGATAAGAGCAAGTCATCAAAGAAGAAGGAATACAATGGCAAAAAGGAGATTTTCAAGAGGCTTTATAGAGGTGGCAAGAATGAAGCTCATATTGGACAATAGGACTCCGATGAGGAGTATTCCGACTCTGATTCTGTTGATGAAGGGTCCTCCAAGAAAAGAGGATTTGTCAGCATCGCTATCAAGAAAGCGTCGTCGCTTCTCTCCACTCCTACTTGCCTCATGGCAAAAGGAGACAAGGTAAAATCCATTAGTGATAATGAACTCTTATATAATGAACTAATTGATATATTTGAAGAATTAAATGAATACCTTAGAAAAATTAAGTTAAAATTTAAAGTCTTGAAGAAAGAGTATATCTCTCTAAAAGACTCTTATGAGGAGTTAAAGGAAGCTCATGACTCTCTCCTTCTAAAGGACATTGAAAAATCTCATTAAAATATTAGAATTACTTGCAATTTAATGAATGAGATGCCTAGAGTATAAGTCAATTAAAATGTTATTTCAATGTCTAGTACTTCTATGTCATGTGATGATCTATTATCCATGTCATGTTGCTCCAAAATAGATTCAAATGCTGGTATGGCTAATGCATGTGACCCATTGCTTATTGTTGAAAACAATCAATCAGAAGAACAAGTCACAAAATTGAGTAAAAGTTTGAAAAGATGCTTCAGGGGAAAAGCTACCCTTGATAAGCTATTGAGTGAACAAATGTGTTCATTTAACAAAGAAGGACTTGTGTTTATTCCCAAGAAAGGTAAGAAAGAAGCAAGTTTACAAGTCCACAACGTTTATAAAGCAAAATAATAAATATTGCAATAAATGTCATAATGTAGGACATTTACAAAATGCTTGTTCAATTGCTAGAGCAAAAAATTATGGTATTTATGATTTATGCTACATGCTTAGAAAATCTAAAGATGGTAAAGTTGTAGCAAAAGTTATCGGCACTTTAATTTTAGGTGCAAAAAAGAATGCTATTTAGGTGCCCAAAGTTTTGGTTACTAACATCCAAGAACTCAAATAAATTTGGGTACCTAAAAGAACTTGATTCTTATTTTGTATGTGAACTACAAGATCGGTGGAGAACATTGGGTGCTTGATAGTGGATGCACTAAACATATGACTGGTGATAGAAAAATGTTCACCACATTCGAGATTAAAAAAGAAAATAACAATATCACTTTGGGTGACAGTAGCAAAGGAAAGGTAATAATGTTATGTAAAATTGCTATCTCAAAGTAATAATGTTAGGTAAAATTGCTATCTCAAATGATATTTTCATTTCTAATGTGTCTTTAGTTGAATCGCAAAATTTTAATTTGATTTCTGTAGCTCAAATTTGTGATCATGGTTTAACTTATTCATTCTCTCAAGATGGTGTTTCCATCTTACATGAAAAGAATAATTTTTTAGCCTTCAAAGGTTTTAGATTTGGAAATCTTTACTTGGTTGATTTTTCTTCAAATGATTCATGCTTAAAAACTTGTTTGATTATAAAAACTTCTTTGGGTTGGCTTTAACATAGAAGGCTAGCTCATGTTGGTATGATTTAACTCAAAAAAAAATTCAAACATGATTTAGTTGTTGGCTTGAAAGACGTGAAGTTTGAGAAAAATATACTTTGTAGTGCTTATCAAGCCAGAAAACAAGTCACAAATTCTAATTCTTCCAAAACTATCATGTCGTCTTCTAGACCATTAGAACTCTTATACATTGATTTGTTTGGGCCAACAATCTATAAGAGTATCGGGGTAATAGCTATTGTTTGGTCATTGTGGATGATTACTCTATATATACATGGATATTCTTTCTAAATAACAAAGACGAAACCTCCGGCATTTTTAAAAGTTTTGCAAAAAAGGCTCAAAATGAATTTGATTTCTAAATTAAGAAAATCTGTAGTGATAATAGTTCTGAGTTCAAAACACTAAAATTGAAGATTTTTTGGATGAACTTGAAATAAAGCATTAACTTTCCACAACCTACACTTCGGAGCAAAATGAAGTTGTAAAAAGGAAAAATCAAACATTAATTGAAATGGCTAGAACAGTGCTTGATGAATATAATACTTTCGATATTTTTTGGGCGAAAGCAATTAATACTGCTTGTTATGCCATAAATCGTCTTTATTTGCATCATCTTTTGAAAAAGACTTCTTATGAACTTCTAGTTGGAAGAAAACCGAACATCTCATATTTCTGTGTATTTGGTTGCAAGTGTTATACTTTGAGAAAAGTTGTTCGTCTTTCAAAATTTGCAAGTCGATGCGATGTTGATTTTTTACTTGGATATTCATCAAATAGGAAGGCTTATCGTGTTTTCAACAAAAATTACCGGCTTAGTTGAGAAAAACATGATGTTTAATTTGATAAAACTGATGGCTCTAAAAAAAAGCACAAGAATTTAGATGATGTAGGTAATGAAGCATTATGGCAAGCAATGAAAAATATGTAAATTGGTGACATCAAGCCAAAAGAAGATCCAAATAACTCATCATCTTCCACTCAAGTTGAACCTCCAACTTCTTCTAAAATAAGTCAAATTCAAATTGATGAAGAAGACAACAAGGAAGATGAACAACCATCCAACTTACCACCAAGAATTCATAATGCAGTCGCAAATGATTGTCCAACAGATCAAATATTGGGTGATATAAGTAAGGATGTTTAAACTCGATTTCATGTCATTTTTTTGTGAACGTTACTCTTTTGTTTCCTCTCTTGAGTCAAAACATTCTTTATACGAAGCATTGTTACAAGATTTGGAATATCCAGTCGTCTTATCACGGACAATGAGAGCCAGTTTGTTAGTGACGTGTTTCAGGATTATTGCGACGAAATTGGTACTAAAATTTGCTTTGCTTCTGTAGCACATCCACAGAGCAATGGAGCAGTAGAAAGGGATAATGGTTAGATTATGCAAGGTATTGAAAAGATAGTTTTTAATCTCCTTAAGGCATGCTCAAATAATTGGATGGAAGGGCTCTTCTCTATCCTTTGGGCATTGCGTGCTACCACTAGTAGAGCAACTGGTGAAACACCATTCGCACTAGTCTACGGTGCAGAAGCAGTGCTACCTAGCGAGATTCAGCTGGGTTCAACGCGTATAGACCTCCTAGATCTGACAAATTAGGAAGAATTACGCGAAGACGATGTCAACATGCTAGAAGAAAGACGTGATCGAGCACTCTTAAAATCGGCTACCTATCTGCAAGGGCTGAGACACTACTCTAATAGAAGAGTTCATCCAAGAACACTTCATGTGGGTGACTTGGTCCTGAGACGAATCCAGAACCAAGCCAACTTAAACAAGTTGTCCTCTTGATGGGAGGCTCCATATACTGTAGTCTTTGTCACTAGGTCAGGATCAGTTAGATTAGCCATGGAGGATGGTCGTGTTTTATCTAACACATGGAACATTGAACATTTTAAAAAATTCTATGTATAAGTATATTTTTTTATATGTCATAAATTCAGTTGTCATTTTATTATCAATGTCATAATAATTGTCATTTTTAGCATAAATCTTTTCGTATCCTTTCGCATACATGATCATCAACTTTTATAAAGTGCTTACGGCTGATCAATTTCGCTCATGGGTCAAAGTGTCTTTACTTATCAAATGGTCATCAGTATACATTTGGGAAATGACAACTGTTTGGGACCTCTTCTATATGTCAATTCTCATTGCACAAGAGCCTAGCAGTCTGACTTCATCTTCCTAAATACACACTGGTCCGGATCATTGATTTTGTAACAGATATCCTGATCCTAATGCTTTTGTTCACCTGAAACACTTCTCCCATTGCCGGACATAGTGTTCCAGGCGCGGGGGGGGGGGGGGGCTACACATAGCAAAATATGCTAAATTTGCAACATCAAGTCAATCAATTTTCGACAAATAAATTATCATTATCATACACCAAAATTTTTCATTATCCCATACAATTTCAAACAAAACATGTGTATCATTACAATGTCATTTTTGAGCACTTGAGCTAGGAGCACTTGAAGAAATGGCAGGAACCCTAGCTTCAATATTTCTAATGATCTTTTCCACCACTGGTGTGATCTTGGCTTGAGCCGCAATACCTCCTTCTTTTGTCTTGAACTTGGGCGCAGGGACAAGCTTCTAAAGATCAACAGAACCCCCATAAAGGAGATCAATCTTCAACAAGACTCGGTTTAAAGCTTGATTCATTGCTCTCGTCAAAGATTGATATATGGTAGTTTTCATAGAAGGTATGTGTTTTTGAATGTATTTGATTTGAGTATAAATATCATTTCTAATATCGTCCAAGGTCATTTTGGTCTCGAGAGGAGTTACCGAGGCCTTAAGTGGTTCTACGATTTCTCGCAGAGAAGCTGAGATCTGAGAAAAATTATTTCCAGTAACCTTGATAATTTCCTTGCCAGCCTTCATTAAGGTTTCCACCTTCTTTTCAAGTTCTTGTACGGCAGTACGACTCATTTTTTCCACTTCCTTCAAGTCTTGAATCTGAAGATGTGTGTTAGAAGAGGTCTTATGAAGACCCTCTTTTGCCTTTTCTAGTTCTAAAAAGAACGAAAAAGAATAATACAATTCGTACATTGCATATTATAGATCAAATACTCTGTAAGAAACAAAGAGTGGTTCTTTACCTTCTTTTTCCTTGATGAGCATTTTGTTCTGTTCAAAGAGATCATGACTTTCTTTAGATTGTCTGCCCAGGATCTCTTGTAATTTCTCATTCTTCTGAGTCAAGAGGCGGATCTCTTCGGTTTTCTCTACCATGACCACTGCACTCTTCTCAGATCTCTTCTCTACCTCAGATAATTTTAATTTGAGAGCTTGAAGTGCAGACTTAGCATTTTCTTGTCCGGCCTTCGCCAGTAAACATTCCGTATGAAGTAAACAAAGACATAAGTTAATTGTTTAATTATAATCTTACGATTGAATAATAACTTCATATACTTACTTTTCCTTCTCCTCTACCATGTTAATATTGACTCTCCAAGACCTTTTGACAGAAGTCATGAGGTCCTGGAGGTTCTTCTTTTTGGTTCTAGGAGGAGTATTTTCTAGAGGAATCTCATCCTCGGGTTGATCTAATTGAACTAGACGAAAAACACTCCTGGTTGGATCAGCATAGGTATCTTGCGGCTCCTAAGAAATTCTATGAGTCAGGTCTATACTGGTAAATACAAAATAAAATTACCAAGATAAAAAGCTTACCAAGATATGGTCTTCATCTTGAATCTTAGTGGTCTCTCGGATCGCCTCTTCTGTCTGATCCTCTTGGAAGTTCCCTTTAGTTTGGACCTCCATATCCTATGGCATCCCCTTGGATGTCCCAGAAGCTATCGCCAGGACATCCTGGACCACTTCCTCAGTGGTCATAGGAGGCACTTCCATCGGTAGAATCTCTTCTGCCAAGGATTCCTCTGTTGCCAATATATTTGGTGGTGACATTTGTTCCTGAGCCATTAATTATCCCCTTTTCGGGTCCGACGGTAAATCAAGGTTAAAAGAAAAGAGAGGATTGTTCATTTAATAAAAAAATTCTATAGTTATAATCGAAGAACTTACTCGATTTCGAAGGTACTTTCATTAAAGAGCGACATAAAGTCCTCATTCACAGTGAAAGTAGGTTATCTCCTTTACTCTGACGAGGAGGAAACTAAGGACAGGGAGGTCCTTGGCCTTTGAACCCTCTGATGAGGGACCTCCTCTTCAGACTCTTCTGATGATCCTTCACCCTGAATCACCCCAGCCAAGAAAGTTGATATAGAAGATATTGGCTGGGGGTTAGAGATATGTTTGGAAACTGAAGTTTTAACTTTTGTTTTCAATACCTCATGGGTGGAAGGTCTTGATGGAGTTTGAATTGAAGCAAGAGGTCTTGGAGAAGCTAAAGCTGAAGCAAGTGTGGGTTTTGTCCTCTTTGACACGATAGAAGGTCTGAAAGTAACTCTTGTACTCTTTGCCAAAGGAGGAGAAGAGCTCGCACCGACATCTGAGATGAGACGTTTCTTCGATGTCGTTTGTCCAGAAATATACAAATTAGACATGAGTAAATTCATCTCTTATGTCTATTTAATTTCTATGAATACTTACCACTGTGCGATCTTTCCTCAGTGATAAAGTCAGCCTAATCAAGCTTGGGGGCTGTGCCTCTATCGATCGGTTCTTTTTCTGGAACCTGATCCTTTAACAGGACTGAGGTCCTAGCCAGGACCTCATCATTTGAAAGAGCTGCAGTATAATGAAGAATTACTTTACTCTAAACTATGAAAATTCAGTTAAAGTAAAAAGATAACTAAGATGTTACCATTCTCAGGGACATCATGATTGCAGGATAATATCTCTCTCTTCTGAAGGGGGAAGATCTTGTTCTTAAGGAAGCCATGGACAACCTTTTGTCCGGTTAGACCTCACTTTACCAGGTTGTTGATCACCAAGAGCATTCTCTTCCCACCATTTGAGAGCTTGATCTCCTTATCAGCAGCTCGACTTTTCGGAGACCACTCCAGTGGTGCATTACGATTGTAAGTAATCCTACTCCCTTTTAGGACTACGGAATAAAATCATTCCTTATTCCATGTCTAGCTAGCATCTTTGGTAGCCAAAAAGGGAAACACCCTCTTATTGGCATCTTGGAATTTAAAATAAAAAGAGCCCAAGGAACCAGCACTTTTCTTGTTGCAGATGATTTGGTAATAAAACTTAAACAGACGCAAACTAGGGGCTATCCCTAAAAATGCCTCAAACATGTGGGCAAAAACGCTAAGTACCAGAATTGAATTTGGTACAAGGTGAACTAATTCAATTCCGTAATGATTAAGAACTTCAATCAGGAAATCGCTTTCTGGCAAACGAAGTCTTCCTCGAAGATAGGGCACTAGGAGTACCGTGAAACCATCTGCTCGGTTCAATCTCCCCTCCCGGAGCACGCCACTCTATGAGATCTTTCTTAAGTAGACGCCTATCTTGCTCCTATCCTTTGAGCTCCTCCGTGGATAGCATTGATGGTTTCCATCCTGCCATTGCTTCGATTCAATGGTGGAATGAAGATCCTTCTCCTCGAAGGTTCGAGGAGGACGAAAGGCACTCGGCAGATGGGGAAAGTGAAAACGTGCCTAAGGTGAGGTAAAAGATATATCTCTCTCTCTCTCTATATATATATATATATACCCTTGGTACATTTAAAACCTACTACCTCAAGGATGTAATAACTGCACCTCGATTATCGACGATGTGACAACACACGTCTGGTCAAGGAGGTTGTTTCGTGCGTTAGAGACGTGTAAGGAAAAGCAGTTGAAAAAGTTGTTTTTATTTTTCCTAAAGTTATCTTCATCCCTTTGGTGGAAGAATACAAAATCACTTGGTATACAAAATCAGCCATGTGCAGTAAGACAAATAAGATTTTTTAGAGTTTGTTCCTAATAAATCGCTAAAAACTAAAGCATAATCGTCCCTTTGGGAATTGCTTTCATAAATATATACGGCTGACGCTCTTGTTTTTTTTGAGGAAAATAGTTATTGGCAACTCAATTAAAACTATCTTCTTGACCAAGTCTAATTCTGGTCAAAAAAACTCCTTCAAGTAAGTCATTTTCACTTGAAGTTGAGAGGCTAGCTGACGAGAATTGTTGATTAGTCAATTATCCGAATATATGTTTATTCACTTATTTCATAAATAAGCCTGATTTTTACTGGGCCTAAGTTAGCTTTCTGAACCCAAGATTAATTATGCAATCAGAAGGTGGGTCTCAAAAGTCTTTTCTTTTACCGTTCTCAAAACATCTTCTGGCGGCCTAGTTGGACCTCCTCTATAGGTTCCTTCGAACCACTCCAAGACCTCTCTAGGACCACTTCAGGACCACCCCCAAGATCACTCTAGGAACTCTCCTTCGCAGAGGAGGTCCTAGAAGGTGGTTACCCACGTGTGGTTAATAACAGCTGCACGTAGAGATATCGACTGTAACGGTCATCATGAAGGGACACGACGATTGACATAAAGAGACGCAACCTTTGGCACGAAGAGGCACTACTGCAACCAATTGTCGATGTTTGTAAAGCTATAAATGGCCTGGCTTATATGCCTTTGTATTCATTCTGAATCGAATCCAGAATCAGATTCATAGTCTTTTCCATGTAATCAGAGCAAACTCTTTGCAATATACATCACCATTTTGAGTCCCCTGGCGAATAGATAGTAATCTCCATTTTTATTTTATATTCTTGTTTGTCTGTTCTATGACGAGAGTCCCAGACGTCGACAATGTCTAGGGAATTTGAAATGTCCATTGTGTATGATCGAAGAACTTAGTTATTTCCTTGGACTTTAAATCAAGCAACTGAAAGATGGAATATTCGTAAACCAAATAAAATATGCAAATGATTTGATCAAGAGATTTTGCATGGAAGACACAAAGCCCATTAAGACTCCCATGGCAACCAATGGTCATCTCGACCTTAATGAGGGAGGGAAACTGGTAGATTTAAACCTTTATAGATCTATGATTGGTAGTCTGCCTTATCTTATCGCATCTAGACCCGATATCAAGTTTAGTGTTTGCATGTGTGCATGATTTCTAGCATCACTAAAAGAGTGCTATTTGGTGGCTCTGAAAAGAATTATTAGATATTGAAAGCATTCTTTTAGCATTGGCTTATGGTATCCCAAAGGTGCAAAATTTGATTTAATTGGATACTCGAATTCGATATTGTGGGTTGCAAAGTGGATAGAAAAATCACTTCAGGTAGTTGTCAATTCTTATAAAGATCCTTAGTTTCATGGTCATCTAAGAAATAAAATTCCGTAGCCCTATCCACCACCAAAGCCGAATATGTTTCCACGAGAAGTTGTTGTACTCGATTGCTATGGATAAGGCAAATATTGATGGATTATGGAATAAAATTTGAAAATATGCCTCTTTTGTGTGACAATGATAGTGCTATGAAGATTGCAAATAACCCAGTCCAACACTAAAAAACCAAGCATATAGATATCCGTCACCACTTCTTGAGAGATCAATTAGCCGATGCATTCACCAAACCATTAGATGAGAGTCGCTTTTGCAAGTTTAGAAATGAGTTAAATGTTATAGACCATTCTAATATTGCTTAAAACTCATGCCTCATGTCATTTGCTCTCCTTTGGTTTTTCTTGGAGTATTTATGAAAACAATTTTAAATCCTTCTTAAGTTCTCTAATTCTATAAAAACTATATTTATTGGAGTTTTTCTTATCTATCTCGTGCATAATGTTTCTAAAAATATTTATTTGAGTGATTAAATCAAGGATCATTTGCAATTCAATTTCAGTTTCTGCTTTGTCGGAAAAAGCAGTATCTGCAGTTTCTGAAGTCGATATCTGATGACTTCATTATGGTACTACCACATATGGCTGACGGTTCCAAAAATGGTTTTGGCCGAAGCCTTATCTTTGGCCTTGTCTCTTATGCGGTATAATCGCTCTCTATTTCTTTAGAACCGCCGAGCCCTATCTCTCTCCCCTCTTTTCTCTCCTCCACAAAAACTCCAATAAAATCTTTCAGTTTTTTGGATTTATGTTGAATCCTTCACTGAGGATTGGCTCTCTTGACCACATCTCATCCATACCTTGAGGTATTAATCCTTGAATCCCTCCTTTTCTCATCTTTTTGGTATTTACTTCATTTATACGATTTGAATGAAATGTGCGTGATTTAGTAAATTTATTTTAGGCAAATTGGTAGAAACTGATGTTTGATGACTTACTATGTCTATTACATGGACTATTTCATTCCAAACATTAGTTAGAATCGAGAATCAAAGGATTGCCCTAAGAACTTATGCAGGTGCTGTAATACCGCCTGTGACAATCGGTACTACTGGTTTTGGGTAATACCGGATGTCTACAACGATACTACTACTCCAGCTGAGAAAGATTAATTTTATCATAGTGATTTACTTTAATCCTATTCTATCTTATCCTAATTGCTTTATCTTATCTTAGCAACCATGCCAGGGACTAAAACTTCTCTTCGCAATAGTGCTACTCCTGATGGAGATCCAAGAGAAAGATATGAACCTACAGTTACTAGAGCTAAATCTTCTCAACCAAGGGTAGCAACCTGAAAGGCAGCATCCAGAAAGTCAGAATCTGTGAGAACCCAAGACCAAGGTCAATCCTCAAAGCAACCTCAAGTAGCTGAAGAAGAGGAATCAAGTGACAATGATGAAGAGGATGAGGAATATTCTAAGAAAGAAAAAGATGATGAGGATATGGCAGAGGCCAAAGAGACTGTTATTAATCTCACGCAGATTACTAGCGATAGTTATGCAACGCTTCATCATCCAAATCAATTTGAAAAACCAGAAAATTCAACAGACGCAAGATTTCATACTAGATTCCAACAACAAGTCTATGCTGAGCTCTACAGTCATCACCGACAATTCGTCGATCACAAGTACGTAGATTAGGCACACTTGCAGAACATTGATCGTTTTGCTGGAGCTTACTGTTTATTTCAAGGAGCTGGTCTGGAACATATAGTAGCATTGAGGTGTGACTACAATGAAGAGGTGATTCGACAGTTCTATGCTACTGTCTATGTTTCTCTAGATTTCGATCAGTTGATATGGATGACAGGGACACAGAGAATACAAGCTTCCAAAGCTGATTTTGAGCAAGCTCTGCGAACTTACTCTGGATCCGAAGAGAAGATCTATGACAGAGGAGCACTTAGAACCCCGACATGGCATCAATTCTATGATGAAAATGTAAATTTTGTACCTAGGAGAATTGGAGATCTTCTCCATTTGCCAAGCTTGATCAATCGCATTATCAATCACACCTTCTTTCCCGGGAGTGGAAATTTCGATGCTATTCGAGAACATGCATGGAACATCATAATTAATATCATGAACAGAAGGAAGTTTGATGTAATTGATCTTATCATAAGAGATATTGGAGCTTCAAAGAATGATAGAATCAAAAAAATTTATTTTTCTCCGTATATCATATCTCTTATCATGAGGAAGATTCAGTTTCGAGGAGGACGTTCAGGTGTTCACAAGCCTTATAAGCCAAGGGATGGGGGTCCAAGTCCTGCAGCAGTACCTCCTCAGGCTCAAGAAAATGCTCCAGTTGAAGATCAAGTCACTTTATGTCAGATATATTCAGCTATTTTGGAGATTCGAGATGAACAGAGAGAATTTCAAAATGAGACCAACAATCGGCTCGCTGCATTGACAGATAGTGTGAGTGTCCTAGAGCAAGTAGTGAAAGCATCTTCTTCAGCAGCACCTCCTTCGCCTCTTCGCTTCGAACGTCGTCGCCTTCGTGATCCATCTTCTCTAGTTCCACCTCCTCAAGATTGTTCTCCTCAAGTTCCAACTCGGCAGGATCCTCCTCATTAAAGATTGCTTTTTGGTCCTTAATGCCAAAGGGGGATAAATTGGAGAAGAAGATTGAAAGATTTAGGGGGAGCATATTCAAGATCAAGAACTATCTATATATCTTATATTATCTATATTTGGACTTGGATATGTTATGTAATGTCTTTATTATGTTTAAAGTACTTGGATCATGTGTGCTTGTAATATTGTAGTTTATCTTAGGTTGCATCATGACTCTTAGACTATGTTATGTGAAATGATGCTTGTTATCTATGGTTATCAAGTTTATGAATTCAAGCATCTTCTATCATGATTGTTATCTTTATGCTTGAATATTTACAAGTTCTTTGTTTTCAATAAATAAAGGAAACTCCGTCAAATTTTTTAACTATTCACAAACGTGTATGAAAATCACTTCTTGAATCTATATGCACATCTTTAGGGAGAGTTTTGTTTATTTATTGATCGACTTTGAATGCAACTAATTCTTCAATTCTTTTGAACTTTTCTCAAGAATTAATTGTACATCAAATATCAAATCAAGAATATACAACTCAGTGTATATTAAAAAATCTTTCAAATCATTCATATTGATTAGGTTGTCATCAATTATAAAAAAGGAAGAGATTGAAAGCATCGAGGCCTCTAAAAATGGTTTTGGTAATTAATGTCAACAATATATTATGGGACTAACATGTGTGCTAAGATGTTTTAAGGATTAGTCCCGGATTTTGGAAGATGACATGAAAATAGTAATGCAAGGATGATAAAAGATCGATATGGCTCAAGACAAAAGGTATCATAGTCTAAGAATCCTTTTTATAGTATTTTATCGGTCTCGTTGTTTGGAGAAAAGACTTAATTTGTAGGTTAGATGTCGTACTATTAAGAGAGATCATGGCTAGCATCTTGAGGATCTATTTATGTGCCATCTTGATTAACTAGAAGTCATGCTTTGCATTTGTTTTTGTTTCTGGCAAACTGTTCAGAAAAATCAGTATGACCGCAAGAGTTAAGCGGTATTACCGCAAGTCGGTAATATCAAAATCTACACGGCGGTATGTATTTTCCAGAGAGTATGTTTTTGAAAGCTTTTCTTGAATTCCCTAAATTGGTATGACCGCTCTTGATGAGTGGTATTACCGCAAGTCGGTAATACCGAAATCTATTTGGCGGTATGTATTTTTTAGTGAACATGTTTTTGGGAGTTTCTCTTGTTTTCTAAAATCGGTATGACCGCAATTATTGAGCGGTATTACCGCAGTGCGGTAGTACCGAGTTTTACATGACAATACATTACTTCCAAAGAGGGTGTTTTCTTGTGTTTTTGTTTCTCTGAAAATCGGTAGTACCGATCTAGCCGAGCGGTATTACCGCTGTACGGTAATACCGATTTATAGACGGTGGTAGTACCGCAATTTTTCGTAATGACTAGTTTAGAGCATTAAATGCAACTGTTTCGACCATTGTTTGTGTCGAGCGGTAGTGTCGAGTTTGTACGGCGATATTACCGCATATCCTAAATTTTTTAGGAGTTCGGTTCAAACGGCTAGTTTGGTTGGTGAGGGCTATAAATACACCCCCACTAGCACCAAGCCAATGACTTTTAAGCATATTCACTGTCATTGAATATATATGAGCTCTTAAACACTCTCTAGTACTAATTTGCTTTGAATTCACATTTTGAGGTAGTTGAGAGCATTTAAGTACATTGCATCATTAGTTGATCTTGTTGGCATTTGAATTTCCTCAATTAAACACTTGATTTATTACTCTTGTTGCTTGCCGGCACCTAGACGGCTTTGGAGGAAGTTTGCACGGTGAGCTCTTCAAAGAAGATTGTGAAGAGTCTTGACAACAGATTGTGAAGTTGTGTTGTGTTCACCATCTCCGGAGAGGAGAAAGAGCAACCCTAATGATCGATAGTTAAGGTTTAATTCGTGGAGCCGGTCCAGTTTGTTTGAACTTACCTTAATGTGAACTAGTGAAGACCGGCAAATCTTCAATACCACGGGAAAACATTATCGTCTCCTTTGTGGTTTATTCTCTGTCTCTACTATTTTTGTATTTACATTTCTAGCTATTTACTTATGTAGAATTGCTCAGCTCGAATTGTATCTAGTATTGACATAATCTTATAATTGTCTTAAAAACATAGTAGTTCTTTCATTGTATTTGAGCTAGGAAGCTTTGTTAAGATAATCAAGATTAAAATTGTTATTTAGTTAAAAAGTTTTAAAAACTTCCTATTCAACCCACTCTAGTTGATTATCTTTGATCCTACATCAGACCATGACAGCTAGCAGTGAGAAGAATAGATGAAGCAGAAGCCATGGCGCATGGCTCCAGACGACATCGGCTCTGACGAGTGGCGGCTCGGGAGGCTGAGGTAACACCCAAAATGGGTTGGCAGGACCTCAGGGAGGAGATGGGTGGCAGTGGCATGGTGGTTGCGTGATGTAGTGGTGCTCGAGATGAGCAGGGTTGGCCGTCGAGGCGCAGGCGAAAGGTGGCGATAGCATTCTAGTGGGGTTCTAGTGAAGATGAGGTGAGCATGGGGTAGAACGCGACATACGGAAGACGATGATGAGGTTGATGATGACAAGAGCTCACCGGCAACGACGAAATCGATGATGGCGGTGGTTCGGGCGATGATGAGGAAGACAGATTCCAACTAATGGTTACGAGATAATGCAATTAACTTTGGGTGATGATTGATAGGAAGGTGGAACACGTCGTGATATAGTTGGGTTCGACATAAGCTCACCGGATTTGGGGAGCTGGAAGCAGAGCGAGGAGGCTCACCGTGGGCGGGGTATTTGGCGACAGAACGCACGGTCGGACTTGAGGGAGATGGCATTGGTATCCACATCCACGGTTCCTGTAGTGGGATCGCGTGGGGGAAAATGACGAGGGGGCTCGGAACACAGCGTGACGAGCTCAAATCCGGCAGGGACATGATGATGCGGCGGGGCGACGAGCTCTCCATGTAGGCTTGCATGGCGACGACTTCCTCTTCGACGGATTCTGCGACTTTGTGATAGCATCGAAGCTCGGCTAGGGTTCTTTGAGGGCAGTGCGAGGAGGCGACATGAATGCGCGGATTGGAGGCTATTTATAGCTACCTTGGCATGCGTGCAAGCAGGTAGAGGTGGTGGCGCTATAGAGTTCGAGGCAAACACTGAGGAAGGTGCATAGTAGCGGGGGCTGACAAGGGTATGGGGCCTGAGCCCACTGGTCGGTGAGAGAAAGTGATGAAAAGAGAGAGAGAGAGAGAAGGTCAGGTGAGCTTCAGTCGGTAAGTGAAGCATTTAGGGTTCGATCGCACTAGGGCTGGTTAGGCGCACCTGGAGTTTTTTTTTTTTTGAAAATTTCTCTTACCTCTCCATCCGAAAATGATATAATAATAGCATGAGTGTCCCACACAAAAATAGCCATGTTTTGTTGCGTCTTTCGGCAAAAACATGAAATTTAAGTATCCTACGGCCAATAATATAAAATTGTGATATCCTGTAGCCAATTTTGCCAAAAGAAAGAACCTATAAACCATGAAAGTAAACTCTTATGAATATATATACTCATAAGTTAAGTATTGAGCTCGAAAACCTTAGGAGTCCGCATAATATAGTAGGCTGCATTGCACGGACCAAATAATTTAGCTAAGTTGTGAAAAATTAGCCGTCCATATAATATATTAGCTCATGTCATGCAATTGCGTGAGCCAAATAATTTAGTGTTATAAATGTCCTGATCGCAGAATAGCCCCACAACTGCCATCAAGCCAGCTCTGAATTTGATTTTAACGCGGCGGATTCAGATTTCAGAGGTAGTGTGCTTCGTTTGTTAGCCAACCCCACCCACCATTCCATTTCCACCAGCCGGGAGCAAATCCGCCAGCAATGTCCCACCTACAGGTGGCTCCCACCACATTCTCCGCGCCCATAAGGACAACGAACCTTCTGGACCTCTGACCCACTGACATGCGGGCCTAACTCTATCTTTTTTTTTTCATTTTAAAGATGAGACGAGATCCAAACCCCTCCACAGGAAATGAGGGAAACTGGCCACGAAATCCTTTTCTTTTGTTCTTTTTCGACGTGAGGTGGCAGGCACTTGGGAAATAAATTCAGGAGGAGAAGGTCTCAGGCTCTCAGCTGAGGCCCCGTCTCGTCTATCGCACATCACCTCCTGAATCCAACGGTTACGGGGGACCGAGACCCTCCTAAACGAATTCCCTTCCGTGCCTCATCGGGAATTCTCGGGGGAGGGCCTCAGCTTCTCTCGGCGCTATATATTTCGGCCGAGCGGTTCACTCCACCAAAAAGTCCAACCTCCCAGTGCTAGGCTGGATCGTGTCCCCACTTCGTCTCCGACCTCCTCCATTTCGGCATTCCGCGCTTCCGCCGCGAGAGATTGGGAGGGAGCCCGAGGGGATATGGGTCCCGTCTGGCGCCGGCGAGGGCTCGCCGGCGGCGCCGCCCTCGCCGCCACGGCGATCGCTCTGATGCAGGTGGGTCTCACTCTCTCGGTTCCAGCGGGTGGGGCGTGGTGCTGTGGCGGTGGTGGCGCCGAGGGGTCAGGAGGTTAGGGAGGTGGGGGTCGCTCTATCGCGTGCTTTGGTTGGGTTTTGGTCCTGCTTTCGGATTTGAACCCTGCGGCGTATCCCCGTGTGGGGTTGCTCATTTAGTTCCGTCCTTGTCCTATTTTTGCATGGCGTCGTCAGCGCGCAATTTTTTTTACTCCAGAAGTTTTTCGGTTTTGATCATATGGAGGAGGTGCAATTTTGGTTCATAGTGGGTTGCGTTTGGATGTTACCTGCTCAATTTTATTTCATGCTTTGGTTTTTACCTTTGCTAATTTGACGTCAGTGCGAGTCTCCATTGGATGTTGCTTTTTAGGTGGGTTTGAACTTGGAGGCATCCGAGATTGGAAATTTGCTGCAATGTCCGGCCAACTTACACTACTAGTTTCTGACATGGATGGTGGTTTTGGATTGGTGGTCTGAAACCATGTGGTTTTGCCTCATTGTTGCCCGAGTGATTGTTTTTGGTTCTGCTACTGTGTTGGAGCAGCAAATTTAGTTCAGTTTAGTTCATCTCGAGTTGTTTGGAGTTTAGTTCGATGGTTTTTAGTTCAATTTTGGGTTTCTCTATTGGATTGTAGTATGCGGTGCTTGCCTCTGTTCGGATTTTCGTTTCCGGCTTCATATTTTGTCTCGAAATTTTGGATTTTCGTTTTCGTTTCCATGTAGATTGGGATTATATTTTACAGGATTGAAGTATGCCATGCTTCCCCGCATTTCGGGTTTTTTTTCTTTCATATTTTGATTCGAAATGTGCTCTTATGTAGGCCGTTAGAATTGGGTAGAACTGTCATTAAAAAAAAAACTAAAACTGTGGAAGTTGGGAAGTATTTTGCATTAATTTGAACTATGTGGAGCTGCCACTGTTTTTCTCTCGTAGCTACCGGATAGTTATGACTCTGTTTTGATTGAAACTGCAAGGTCATTCACAATTTAGCTATTTTCCCCTGCCCAGTTGAATTTCCAGACCTTTCAAATACGAACTTTGCCCTGTCAAAACCTGGGATTGAATACGGCAAAGATTGCGCTTCAATCTTTTGGATTTCAAATGACATGCCATGACGCAGATTTCTGTCCCTCTTTTGAGCATCGCTTGCTACAGTGCAACTATGTGTTATTCTGTCTGTTTTAGAGGTTTAGCTGTTGGATTCTCATTTCTCAGTTCCAATTATGGTTGTTAGATGTCATGGGATTGTCGCTGTACAAGTCCTTGTACAAGATTGGGAACTTCGGTATGGACTTGCGAATAATTCATGCTGTGACGCTCCTTAGTTGCACTAACTGTTTTGGTGGCTTCACTTGAAACTTTAATTGTATTCTTAATTGTTGTTTCCACATTTTTAGTGGGCGTATAGGTGGCATTTAGGTGTCAAGAAGATACCAAATATATGCTTAACTTTTCAGAAGTTGCTAGGTGGTTATCTTTGCGGCATCTACATTAACTGTTTAGCACTCGAAAGTGATTTCTTCACTTTATATATCTGAAGCCTCTGGATAAAATTATGGTCATGTTGCCCCCTAGAGGGGCTGAAACCATAACAGGATTACACAGGAAGCCTATTGTACAGATGTAGTGTGGTATGCATGCATGTTGATTTGGTTGCACTTTGATGCGATTCATGCCTTGTCTAATTAACATGGTTTGTCCATACTGTTATAACCTCCCCCCCCTATGATGCAGATTATTTTTCTTGTGCCTCCCACAAGCGCACAGCAGTCCAATGGTACTTCAAGGTAATTTGTCAGGGTGACATGTGTTCAACTCAGAGGAGCATTTGTTAGATCATCTTGAATAGCCTACTATATTTGACGTGCTTAAAAATAGTTTAGTGCTCAATGTGGTATTCCGTTTTCATGTAGCCCTTGGTGCTCATCTTGCTGTGTTTGCTTCCTTAGGGTAGTACCTGCAGAAGGGTACTGTTCCGCGTATGGCATCTGTGCACATCGAAGTGATGGGAAGGTCTTGAACTGTGCGAATGCAACCAAAGCTGTTAAGGTGACAATATGACACTTGGTTGCTATTCAGTTTGAATATAACAGGAAAGACATCGTCCTGTTACTCACCCTCCCGTGTTGTATTTATACAGAAAGCATAATAGTTTGCCCTTCTTATCTTTGTATAAAGTATGTATGATTTCACCATTGTGGTTTGCTTGTTTATCAAGTGCTGTTATTGCCTTTCCAGCCAGACACTTTGTTTTCTACGAGGATCCAAAGTTTGTGCCCGACCATCACGGGTGATGTCTGTTGTACAGTAGATCAGTTTGACACGTTACACCAACAAGTCCAACAGGTAATAGTCCTGACTGCTGGAGAAGAATATGGACTATGAGCTTGAACTAGCATATCAATGTGGTAGCATTAGCATCACATCTTAATTAGAGAGATCAAATGATCACCCAGGGAAGTTGTGTTAATACAGCACCTAATACACATTGATTGCACTTATCCTTGGCGAAATAATTTTTCCATTGCATTCATGTTAGCCCTGCATTGATTTTCTCAAGCAATGTTTTGCTGAACTTGTGACCAGCGAATCATGAAACTGCTGAATATTTTGTTAGTGACACGTTGCCTTTGTTTTAACATGAGGTTCCTATTTACTTAATTAATTGTCTCTGCTTCATTCCTATTGTACTGATCACTGATAACCTGGGTGTGATCAAGAATATATTTCAAGATGTAGACCATTTCTCAGCATGATCTAGCTTTAGTTGTATCTAGCAGCAAATTAGAGCCTCTTTCAATAAATTCTTTATTCTAATGGTTGATTATTTGTTGTTGTTGTTGTTTGTTGTGTTATTCCTTTTGTACTTCCTAGTAAGTTGTACTACAATTAAGTGGTTACATGTTGAACTCTTTATTTCTCATTGCATGCAAATAAGTGATTCATTCCATCGTACTCTCACAGACCATGTTCTTCACCATTCTATTGTGGCAATTCTGATATACTTCAAAAAAAAATCTTTTCTAAGTTGAACAACTTGATTATTTTCCGCATGTCAAATGATCTAGCATCTCATTGGCAATCTCTATCCTAAATGTCTATGCTCAATCAAATAAAAGTTCACTCAGTGGTAACTGGTAACTTCAACGCTTTTGCAGGCTATTCCATTTCTTGTTGGATGCCCAGCTTGCTTGAGGAATTTCTTGAATCTCTTTTGTGAAATGTCTTGTTCTCCAAACCAAAGCCTCTTCATTAACGTGACTTCAGTAAAACAGGTCTATCTTTTCTTACCTTATCTAACTTTGTCGCCACGACAGTATTTTATGATGTTTTCTCTTGGGCCTCTTTTTTTATACATTTTTGGTACATGCCATATATTGTCATTTACATTGGAGAAACTGCTAAACATATTGAAATGGAATGTTCATAGGTAATTCGTATGTCTATTCAAATTAACAAGCCACACCATTCTCTGTTTTTTTTCAGGTTAATAACACTATGACTGTTGATGGCATAGATTATTATCTAACAAGTAACTATGGTGAAGAGTTATATAACTCTTGCAAGGATGTTAAGTTTGGCACTTTGAACACACGTGCAATGGATTTTCTCGGCGGGGGTGCTAAAACTTATAAAGGTAAGTGGATAAACCCTTTTGTGTGGACGCATGTGAGAAATTATCAACTATATCAAGCAATGCCAATTACATTCCCTGCATCTGTTTTTTTGTTGGCGAGTTAGTATTAGGATCTAATTAAGAGCTGTGGTAGAGTCGGATTCAATCTTGTGTTAGAGTCGGATTCAATCTCTAGACTATAAATAAAAGGTGTGGGGGTCCCGTGGGACAACACACAATTGTTTTCCTAATTTCTACATTGTATCAGAGCTTACACGATCCACCACAGTCGTCATCGCCAAACCCTAGCCATCCGACGCAGCCATCCACTACACCGTCTTTGTCGCCATCCACCACTGCCGCCATTGCTAGTCGTTGCGGGCGCGCCACCGCGGCGAGCCGCCACCGTCTTGTCGCCAGCGCTCGCTGTCGCCGGGTCGCCCGTATGTCGAAGAAGCAGAGAAGAGGAAGAGGAGGAAGAAGCGGATGGGATGCGCGCAGAGGAAGAAGGAAGAACCGAAGATGCCGAAGAAGGAGATCTGGCGCTAGGAGGGGAAAGGATCCAACTGTTGGGCTCTTGGTTGCGCTAGGAGGGGAAGGATCCGACTGTTGGGCTGTTGTCTCGAGGAGAGAGAGAAGAGGGCAAGAAAAAGAAAAGTATCGCAGTGTTATTGTGATGCATACTGTAATGGTCGGAGTAACCGATGTAGTGAAGAACGTTCATGCGTAAAGGATTGCCGTGATCGTATGAGATATGCGCGACATACCTTTGTGGTGAGTGGAATTGCTCCAGTTCGAGAAGATGACTCTTGAGGAGATTGAAGCTGCCAGAAAGGCTGAGGAAGAAGCTACGCGAAAATCTATGGAGGAGTATTGTGACTATGGATGGGGCAAGTGGAGAATACTCTTTGGTCACAAAAAAGGTGAGATGAGAGGTATATTGCAGGACCTCATCGCGATGGGTTTGATAGGTCTGAGGGCTGATGTTGGGTCATTTGAATTAAAGCTGGAGCTAATGCCGAATGATGTAAAGTTGGAAGAGAGCAAAAATTACCTGAGTTGGTTTAGAAGAGCTCAGTTAATTCTGAAGATGAGGGGGGGGGGGTAGAGCACTACCTGTAGGAGACCTATGTCGAGCCTACAGACAGTGAGAGTACTGATTGGAGGGTGTGGAACACCACCAACTCTGTGGTGGTGGCATGGTTGTTGAATTCAGTGTCCCTGTCCATTGCTAGGATGGTGGAGGCGATCCTAAGTGCAATAGTGATGTGGAAGAGGCTAGAAAACATGTACTCCAGTGCTGGCAATGTGATGATGATGGTGGAGGTTCAGGGCAAGGTAGATGTTCTAAAACAGGGGGATAAGACCGTTCAAGAATATTCCAGTGAGCTGTAGCAGTTATGGGCAGATTTGGATCAACATGATCCACTGCAGCTGACGTGTGCCGGTGATATTGAGTTTGGTAGGGCGTGGGTGCAACGTAGAAGGCTCACTCACTTCTTAAAAGGTTTGAACTTTGAGTTTGAGAGCAGGAGGGCTTTGTTATGTATATGTATATATAGCCCATGAGGCCCATTAGCTCTAGGGTTTGTACATCTACTATACATACCTTTGGGTATCCATCTAATACATTGAGATGTTGATTCGTATCATGGTATCAGAGCAACATCTCCGCCGCCTTCCACCGAACACCTGCCGCCTTCCACTAAACACTCCCTCTGCTCTGCGGCCGTGACGGCGTCGGGCCACCCAGTGCTGTCCTTTGGCGAGTGGTCGGAGCCGGCACCGCCTCTGCAGCCACATCCTCGTAGTCGGAGCCACCACAGGCGCGGCTCGAGCGCTCTGGCTGGGACCGCGCCACCCCACACCAAGGGCCGCCGCCGCCTCGTCCTGCATCGCTTCTATCTGCTCTGTGCTGCCGCCGCGCCATCAAGACCCTCGCGGCTGTCCCTCGCGGGTCGGCGGAAGGTGTGGAGCTCGACAGCGGCCTTGGTTGCGCAGAGAACCAGTGCGTCGGCGTCCACGCGCAGCTCCGACGCGTCGGAGGCGGTGAAGAGGCTGAATACACGTGTGGCCTTGGCTTCGACAAGACCACCGCACCTCTCACCGCCCTCATCGCCACTCGAGCTCCCGACCTCCTCGTTCTCGCCGTCTTCCCGCCTGATAGACTCGGGTGACTTGACCGTGATGCGGCGGCCTCGTGGGAGTGGGCTCCCCTGCTTCTCCCGTTGACCCTCCTCCGCCACCTTGACCGCCGTAGGCAGCGCGATCGTCTGCAGGTCCTCTGTTTCGGCTCCGGTTTTGAGCCTGGTCTGACCGCAGCCTTCTCTGACACCGACTCTCCTTCGACGCTGCTGCTTGCTGTCGCTGGTATTTTTGTTGTGTATTGGCTGTCACTGGTATTCCTTTTGACTGTGACACGGCTGAGTTGGTGAAATGGCCTATGGTGTTTCTGCTTCTCTCGGTATGGGAGGTACTCTTCTGGCCTCAGATATCAAACTGGATGGCTAGAATTATCGTGAGTGGTCGTCATCGGTTCGCATGCTTCTTCGGTCTATTGGTCTTCTCTCATATATTATGGCGGAGCCTCTGACCGAGAAGACTGATGCGATGGAGGCTGTTGCATGGCACAGTGTCGATGATCGTGTTATGGGTATTTTATGTCATAGTGCTGAAATTTCAATCAGGATGGATTTCATTGATCTTCCAAGTTCTCGCAAGATGTTGTAGTATCTTTAGCAGCGCTATGAGTAGACCAATGCGACACGTCGATTTTCTCTTCTACGAACTCTTCATGATCTACGTAAGCAGGAGATGTCTATTGAGGAGTACTACAATTCTTTCACTCGCATTTCACGACAGCTGACCTCCATGGTTCCTCCTTCCTATGCTGGATGTATTGGCTGTGTAGGCAAGGCGGGTCATGATGCGCAGAATTTGATGTTCACCTTTGTTATGCGCCTTCGTCCAGAGTTTGAGTCTATTCGAGCTCAATTACTGGGATGTGCTGTTCTTCCAACCATGGAGGAGGCCATTGCTGCGTTGATTTCTGAGGAGACTCGACTTCGCTCTCTGTCTTTCAGATCGACACTACCTCAGTCTGTTCTTGCGGCACCTCGTCAAGAGGTTTATCAGCCTAGTTCACTTCCTGATGCTACATCCAACCAGACTTTATGCTCTCACTGCAAGAAGCCTGGTCATTCTGTTCAGAGGTGCTACCGACTCCATCCAGAGTTGCGACCTGCATCTCACTGTCATCGTCGTGGTGTTGTTGCTGCCACCACTCCTGCATCTGTTGGGGATTCCGCTCTTGTCACTCGGTTGGGTCAGTTTCAAGCTCTTCAGACTCAAGTTCAGGAGCGGTCTTCATTTGATGCCCCTCCTAGTGGGTCTGCCAGTCTTGCTGTAGCCTCCTCTTCCGTGTCAGGTACTAGTCTTTCATGGGTTTTGGACTCTAGAGCTTCTTTTCATGACATCGGATATGTCATCAAGTGACATTGCCAACTATAGAGGAGGCTATTTCAGCTATGATTGCCGAGGAAACTCGATAGAGAATGATGATGGGTAGCAACCCTATAAGGTCAGCGTACGTCATAGTTGATGACAGGGAGTGTTACAACTATAAGCAAATAGGACACCTGGGTTGGGCGTGTCCCCTCTCACGAACTGGAGGTCACGAGGGTGATTAGATTTGCCATAATGTGAGATGCGGCAACTCGAACTTTGCAAGGAGGACCGAGTGTTACAAATGTGGGGCATCTCGCCCTAGTAGAGGTGGTGGTGGGAATTATAGATTTTCTGAAGGAATTCAAGGTGGAGGTAGAGGAAGAGAAAGAGGTGGCCTTAGGGCCAATGCAACCATGACAGCGGAGAAGACCACATAATTGGAGAAGTGGCAAAAGGGAGAAGAGGATTGGAATTGGAGTCAAGCGTAATGGTCTGTGGCAGAGGTAGAGGTGGTGGAGGCCGGAGCTGGCTGGGGGCATGAGGGTAGAGGAAGAGGAGGTTGAGGTCGGGGCAGCTGGTAGATGGTGGAGATAGATTTGGTGATGTCCCTTGTAGTATTGACGGTGAGCAACTTTTGGTCTTTATAATGATATTGACTGTGGAGTCGATGGATGATAGGTTTTTGGTATGTTCTGGTAATGGTATTGGAATATGTAATAAGATGGACATGCTTGATATCTTCGGCTCATCTTGAGGTGGAGTGTTGGCGAGTTAGTATTAGGATCTAATTAAGAGCCGTGTTAGAGTCGGATTCAATCTTGTGTTAGAGTCGGATTCAATCTTTAGACTATATATAAAAGGTGTGGGGGTCCTATTGGACAATACACACAATTATTTCCCTAATTTCTACATTCTTCGTTTGAAAGACTCAATTTTGGAATCATTAATTATTAATCTTGCAATCTTGATGTGCATTTGAGCTCATTTTTTCAGTTGATACATTTAATCTTTGGTAGTGCCACACTGATAGTAAACTAGTATGTAACTTGGATGCATCTGTTCTTTACAATGTACCTGGCTCCTTTATAATTATTGGCTTCTATACTTGCTATTGCAGAGTGGCTGGCATTTATTGGGCGTCAGGCGAAGCCTACTGAGCCTGGGTCACCTTATTTGATAACATTCCGATCTGATATTAGTGATTCATCTGGGGTGAAGCCTCTAAATGCTACAATTTATTCTTGTGGAGATCCATCTTTGGGCTGTTCATGTGGCGATTGTCCTTCTTCTTCAGTTTGCATGGGATCCTTGTTACCTCAGTTGAACACGGAAACCTTCTGTTCAGTAAAAATGGGTTCTCTAAAGGTCACAACTATCTTGTTATCTACATTTATGAAAAAAATGCAGAAGTGATTTAAGTCGAATATACCATGCTTTCTATTTCTTTTTAGGAATTTACAAATGTTGTAGTGCTACTTGTGCTAGTTAAATAAATGAATATTTGCATTAATAATGATAGACGAGGGGCAGAACTTCCCTTGTTATTGGTCCGGCACCTGTCGGGTGGTCTTGATTAGATCAAGTCAGATGGGTCAACTACTACTACACTACAAAATATATGGCACAGGACATACGCTGTCATAGTGATGCTATGGATTAGATGTAGATGAATGGGTGTGGATGCTCTGTGTGTCTGTGGCTCTGTGCACACACCTGTATCATGTGCCTGTGGGAAGTACAATAATATTTAACTCTGACGAATAAGGTATTTTACTAATTCTTGATAAAATATGCTTTATCATCTTAGGTGCTAAACAAATTAGTTGGTTCCCATTTGTTTTATATGTTGAACTGCACTTTGTCTACATATAGAGGATAATCATTTTCCTGTTCTTGTTTCTCGTACAACTTCAAAACCTGCCTCATTTTTTAACTTAAAACATTAACTCTAGTCTAAGGTTCAAAATCTGGCAGCGTAATAATCTTGGGATTATAAATCACAAGGGTTTCTCTTTTCCTTTTTGGATGTTTTCTCTATTGTGTACCCCTTAACTCAGTATTCATTTTGATATCTACAGGCCAAATGCTTGGACTTCTCACTAGTGGTTGTGTACCTTGCTTTATTATGCACATTTTTATTGTGGGGCTTGTTATACAGAACACAAGGAAGAACTGGTTTCTCCTCACGAACAAAGCCATTGAAGAATGCTGAAGATAGGTTGCATTCAAACAACGACGACAAGGTTCCTGATAACCCCGTTCAGGTTCTTTTCTGCCATATTATCTTTCAGGGCCAGAGCTCGTTTGCTTAATTAGAGTATTTGTTTTTGGTTCCTTGCATTTTTCTCTAATCTTCAAATTTTCAAAAGATGCCGGTGAAAGACGATGAGATCAAGGATAGGTGGAGAGATTACTTTGATGAGCTATTCAATCATGACAATGACGATAGTATGATTGAACTGGATGATGCTTTTGATGACACCGATAGGCGGTTTGTTCGAAGAATCCAGAAGTCGGAAGTAAGAGAGGCCTTAAAAAGGATGAAAGTAGGTAAGGCGTTGGGGGCCTGATAACATTCCAATCGAAGTGTAGAAATGCCGGGGAGAAGTGGCGATCGTTTGGCTAACTAATTTGTTCAATAGCATTTTTAGGTCGAACAAGATGCCTAACGAGTGGTAGAGGAGCACATTAGTACCAATTTTCAAAAATAAAGGAGACACTCAAAGTTGTACTAATTATAAAAGAATTAAGCTCGTGAGCCACACAATGAAGCTTTAGGAGCGAGTGATCGAGCACCATTTAAGAAGAGTGACTAGTGTGACGACAAACCAATTTGGTTTTATGCCTGGAAGGTCGACCATGGAGAAGATTTTCTTGACACGACAGTTGATGGAGAGGTATAGGGAGCAAAAGAAGGATCTTCACATGGTGTTTATCGATTTGGAGAAAGCCTATGACAAAGTGCCAAGAATGGTCATATGGTGAGCGCTTTAAAGGAAAAAAGTCCCAACAAAATATGTTACCCTAATTAAGGATATGTACCAAGATGTTGTGACTAATGTCAGAATATGTGGTGGTGATACTAGTGATTTCCCTATTAAGATAGAACTACACCAAGGGTCAGCGTTGAGCCCATACATTTTCGCTGGTGATATAGTATTAGTTGATGAGGGTAGGATAGGTGTCGATAGGAATATGGAGATGTGGAGGAAAACCTTAGAATCGAAGGGGTTTAGATTTAGTAGGACTAAAACTGAGTATATGAAGTGTGATTTTAGCAGTGCTGGGGCAGATGATGGAGATGTTAGGCTGGACGGACAAGTAGTGCCTAGGAAGGACACGTTTCGATATTTGGGATCGATGCTACAGCGAGACGGGGAGATTGATGAAGACGTGAGCCACATGATTAGAGCCGGGTGGGTGAAATATCGCCAAGCATCGGGTGTCCTGTGTGATAAAAAAACCCTTCAAAAGTTAAAAGGTAAGTTCTATAGAACGACGATCAGACCTGCGATGCTATATGGAGCAGAATGTTGGACGACTAAAATACAACATATACAGAAGATGAGTGTAGCGGAGATGAGGATGTTGCGGTGGATATGTGGCCATACAAGGTGAGATCGAATCCGCAATGAGGATATACGTGATAGGATGAGAGTAGCACCAATTGAAGAGAATCTTGTCCAACATTGCTTGAGATGGTTTGGACATCTCCAACGGGGGCCTTTTAAGGCACCAGTACGTAGTGGAATTTTAAGACGTACTGAAAACGTAAGAATAGACAGAGGTCGACCAAGACTAACGTGGGAGGAAGCAGTTAAAAGAGATTTGAAAGATTGAAATGTAGCTAAAGAATGAGCTTTGGATAGGAGCACATGAAAGTTAGCGATCCATGTACCGGAACCATAAGAAGGTTTAGGGGCTGTGTTTTAGACTCTCGGCTTAGATGGCAGGATGTACGGCTTAGAGTTTTAGCCTTATAGTTTTTTTTTAAATTTTATTTGCAAGACTCTTGTCTCTTTGACCTTGAGGAGGTTTTATTCCAAGTCTACCCTAACTTGTTTGGGACCAAAAGCTTTGTTGTTGCTGGTACAGTTACTATAGTTTCTTTTTTCTAGACAGTATGTTAGTTCTTATTTGTCCCAAATATAATATGATTTTCTGGTGAATCTCTCTTTATACCAGGTGTCTGAAGCTGCTGCTTCTCCTGTCCAACCAGCCCATCCTTCTATTGTCCAAACTTACATGTCAACTTTCTTTCGGTTGGATTCTGACTCCAGCTGTATTCATACAATTATATATTGGTAGTGTTTAGGGATTGTGTTAATCTGTTCAAAGTATTGCAGGAGGCATGGAGTTTTTGTTACTAGACATCCTCTTCTTGTGTTATTTGCATCCTTGCTTGTCCCTATCCTATTATGCATTGGTCTTATTAATTTCAAGGTTGAAACACGACCAGAAAAGGTACCTAATTTATCAATTTTATTTTGCCCTATCATTCTTAGCATTATCATCTTATCATTGCAACCGTTCTTTTACTGTTGCTGAAATGCTGACACTGTGCGTAATGGAAGAAATTTTAAATTTTGTAATATCAACATCCATAGTTAATATTTTGTGTATCTGTATTTAAGACTAATTACTTAAATCAGTTTGATGTAAGTACTAGACATCCGCATACAACCCATAAATATTCATTAAATTTGAAGCATAAAAAATGAAAAAAAAATTTGGAAACCAGGAATAATTTTCATGTACATTTTATATTGATTGCTTCAATTAGTTCAATGTTACTAGACGTATCTGTTACAACTTACAACTCACAAATATCCATTGAAATTAAGCATATAAAACGATTTTTTTTTTTGAAATTACAAATAATTTTTGTGTACAGTTTAGAATATTTCATTTTATATGTTGGAATTTGTTGTTGGCTACAATTTTTTTAATCTATTCGGACTTTGGTGTTCTATATTCCCCATTCTTAAAACAATATTCAGATGACTTTCTTTTTTACCTTGCCAAAAGTACATTGGAAAAATTAATCTTGCCCAAAGTAGTGGGGTGAAAGTCGTATTTGCGTTGAGTAATTAGAAAAATTAGGTATCAATAAAAATATTCAGAGAGCAAATCTGACAATTAAAGAGTTCACATCTTTAGCACTCCCTTATGGTGGGGTTATCCTTAAGGCTGTAACTGTGATGTTGGTGTAACTTGTAAGCATATACATATATAAAATATAGTATTTGTGATTGCTCCCCATTAAATGAATGTTTTTTTAAGAAATCAGAACAAGTACATTCATGGTCAACAAGATGAATTGATATCATTTTGAACTCAAAATTTTTAGTGTATATTTGCCAGGAAGTTGTGAATACATTTTCATTTCAACGATTTCTGATTTAATTCCTTTTCTTTTGGCAGCTTTGGGTCAGTTCTGGAAGTCGGGCTGCCGACGAGAAGCAATATTTTGACAGTCATCTTGCACCATTTTATAGGATTGAGCAGGTTTTTTCATCTCTTGTGACTTTGCTTTTGTTCAACTAGGTGAAATGTGAATATTTGTTAAAAATTGTATACTAACTTAGTTCCTGCATATCAACCAACTATTTTTCCTGTGTTAATCTTGGCCTCTTATCTGTAGCCTTCTTTGTGCTGTTTTACATTTGAAGATGAAGATTCTAACTAGTAAATTATGTTGTCAATTATTGTTCTAACTGCAGCTTGTATTAGCCACTTCAGCATCTGGTCGGTCTGAAGCTCCTTCAATAGTAAATGACAACAATATGAAATTGCTATTTCAGATTCAGAAAAAGGTATTAAATCCACAGACATGTGAATTTCACACTGCACCTGCCTTGTGATTCTAATGTCTCTTTTTAATCGCAAAGATTGATGATCTACGTGCAAATTATTCTGGATCAACAGTATCCCTTGCTGACATCTGCCTAAAGCCACTCGGTACAGACTGTGCTACTCAAAGTGTTTTGCAGGTGATGATTTAGTAGTGTCTAGTCTGTATATTGAATACAAAATATTTTATATTCCTATCTTTTGTTCAGTATGCTTACTACCACACAATAATATTAAAGTGATGGTTTCAATGTTGCAGTATTTCCAGCTGGATCCTAAAAAATATGATGATTCGGGTATAGAACATGCTATGTTTTGTTTTCAGGTAAATCTGTAGTGTACAGTTGAAATCTCTTATGAGTCCATGTTTTTCTGGTAGTAATTACAGTTTCACTGAAATCAGAGATTCCAAGTTATGTAATTTTGATTATGTTACCTTCTTTATTGCAACATAGACTTTTATAAACTATTGTTGATGGTGCATGCAGTACATCACATTGAACATTGATTATCGGGACACTTGTTAGGTTTGTTAGCTTGTTGTAAATGGTGTTATCTAAATACTTAGCAATATCTGCTGTATTGCAGCATTACACTTCTGAAGAGACATGTTTGAGCACTTTTCAGTCACCTATTGATCCTAGTACAATATTAGGTGGTTTTCCAGGAAGTAATTTTACTGAGGTAAATATGCTAATACACCTTTTTGGTAAACAACATTTTGCGGATTCCCTATTCTGGTATCCTACTTTTCCTTATCAACTTACTGTTGCTTCTCAGGCTTCTGCATTTGTAATAACATATCCTGTGAACAACAAGGTTGAGACAACAGGACAAGAGAATGGAAAGGCTGTGGCTTGGGAAAGGGCATATATTAATCTTGTTAAGGTTGGCAATTCTCATTCAATTTCTAAGCTTGTGTGTTCAGCAAGAAGCTGTCCCTATAGTAGACGTCTGCCCTTAATTGATACCTGTTCTATACAAGTCGATTCTCCAACATTTATTTTTAAACAGTTCCCATGACATATTTCCGTACTTCCCCACTGCCCCTGCTTAAAGAATAAAACGATGAACCTTTTTGGAGATTAGTAAACTATCCAAAGCTCCATATTCCTGTGAAGCACACAGTAGAGAACATTTGAGTACACATGGCTCTACATCCTCAGAAAATACAGCAATGGGAAACATCTCAGACAATGCAAATTAAGAGTATTTAGATTTTATATTCTCAGGCATTAAGTAGGAACATGATTGTCTCAGTTGTTCATTTGTACTGAGCCAGCTCAGCTGGCAAGTTGAAGCCTCCAAATGCTTGAATACAGTAAATGGTAGTATGTTGACTGCTCATGTCATTTGTATGCACAGACACGGTGATTCAAATTGTTGATGGATCTGACTCTTTCCTGTTATGATTTATAGCCTTTAGTATTGATAGTCTTTTCTTACTAGAGTTTCTTACCTACAGTAGTTTGTAGCTTTTGATTTTCACTTTACAAGAAGGTACATATCCTAGCGGTTTATATATTTTACTTCAGCTAAAACTTACATCTGATGACTCGGAAAACTTTTTCAGGAAGAAATACTGCCAATGGTATTAGCACAGAACCTTACATTGTCCTTTTCATCCGAGAGCTCTATCCAAGATGAATTAAACCGAGAGAGTACAGCTGATGCAATTACAATAGTGGTAAATATGTCATATAAGCAAAACTCCTTTTCATTGTGGAAGACATCCCAGTTTTCCTACATATTGTGATGTTTATTTGTGCCCTTTGATTGAAATCAGATAAGCTATATTGTGATGTTTGCCTACATATCATTCACACTTGGAGACCGTCCTTCTCGTTTGCTGTCAGTATTTGTTTCATCAAAGGTATGAATATGATAACCTATGATGTGAAAATATTGTATATGTCACTCCTGAGTTTCGAAATATTGTAATGCGAGACTGACAATGTGGTTCCAGATCCACATGTCTGAGAGTCAATGGCATGTACATTTTTTTTTTTGAAATTTGGCAATCAACTCTTTTGCCATACGTGTAGTAACCTTCCTCATGCTTGCATTATTTAAGAATTATCTAAAAGATATATTATCATTTATTCATGTTTTGTTGACCTTACATTTAGTAGCTAGACACAATAGTTGTGGTCTATTTACCTGCTTGATAGTACTGCAGCTGTCCGGCCACATTTCCGTGTGGTCTATGGTCTCGACTCTCGAGTTGCACCTTTTGTTTTGTTGACCTTACATTTAGTAGCTCGATACAATGGTCATGGTCTATTTACCCGCTTGATACTATTGCAGCTGTCCGGCCACATTTCTGTGTGGTGTATGGTCTCGACTCTCGAGTCACATACTTTTAGAAGTGGGAGATGTCAAATGTGACACCATAGATACAATTTTATGCTCTACATTCAGTATATCAAATTAATTATTTTGGTAAATTTACTAGTAGCATGACACAATTTAATACAACTCATGAAGTCCATATAGCTTTTTTCCAAAAGAAAAGACAAAAACTACAAACAACCAGCTGGAGTATTTTGTAAAGTTGCATATAACATTTGTTAATACATTAGTAGGGCTCTCCCCTACTGTTTCCCATAAAAAACCAGCTGAAAATTCTGATAAGAAACTTGTCTTTAGATCTCATATATAATAGTTTTGTGTCAAGTTTCTTTTTTAAGATCTGATTCACCAGGTACTAGAAGTATGTG